>CM059432.1:52288002-54827358 GCA_030390025.1 Squalus acanthias
TAATATAATTGTGTGTGAGACCCCTGCCTAGTAGGGAATGATGGCTTGTGACTTTGTACCAAGAGCTGAGACCTGGGCTCTGTAATGTCATTAACTGTAAATAAATTGTTCAATTTTAAATTAAAAAAAAGAACTTATTACAGACTGCTGTTAGTATTTTACACTCACTGATGAGGGCTATGTTCAGCACTGTGGAACCCTCCTTTTGTGAGGTGGCTTATTTGGAGGTAATGGATGAGAAACAATGCATTTAAAATAAAAAGAGGAGATATATTAAATAAACTAATCAAACTCAAAGAGGGAAAAAAAACCACGGATCACATCTGTGCATTTTAAAAGAATCTAGGGAAGAGATAGCAGAGGCATTACTACACATATTTAATAATTCGTTAGAAAAGGTGTAGTACCAGGGGACTGGCGGATAGCTAATGTAATATCTATATTTAAGAAGGGAGGTAGAACATGTCCAGGGAACTATAGACCAGTCAGCTTAACATCGGTGGTAGGAAAAATAATGGAATCCCTACTAAAGGAGAAAATAGAAGAACATCTAGAAGCCAAAAAATATAAAAATGAATAGTCAGCCTAGATTTCAAAAGGGAGAGTCTTGCTTGACCAACCTCATTGAATTTTTTGAAGAGGTAACAGAGAGAGTAGACATGAGTAATGTAGTAGATGTAATTTACCTAGATTTTCAAAGGTCTTCGATACGGTACCACATAATAGACTAATGAATAAGGTCAGAGAGTGTGGAGTCAGGGGACAAGTAGCAGATTGGATAGCTAACTGGCTTCAAGACAGAAAGCAGAGAGTAAGGTTAAAGGTAGCTATTCACAGTGGCAGAAGGCGGGTAGTGGTGACCACTGTTGTTCACAATTTATATTAACGATTTAGACTTTGGAATCCAAAACACAATTTCTAAATTTGCGGATGACACCAAATTGGGGGGGGGGGGGAGATAGTCAATGCTGAGGAGGAATGCAACAAATTACAGGAGGACATTAATAAACTTGCAGAATGGCATATAATTGGCAAATGAATTTCAACACAGATAAATGTGAGGTATTACATTTTGGTAGGAAGAATAGGGAGGTCACTTATTACTTGGAGGGTGTGAATCCGGGTGGGGTAGAGGAGTACAGGGATCTCAAGAGTACAAATACACAAATCACTAAAAGTAGTGATGCAGGTTAACAAGGCCATAAAAAAACAAACAAAGCACTAGGGTTTATTTCTAGAGGGATAGAATTGAAAAGTAGTGAAGTTATGCTAAACTTGTATCGAACCTTGGTTAGACCATACTTGGAGTACTGTGTACAATTCTGGTCGCCATATTATATAAAGGACATAGAGGCACTGGAGATGGTGCAGAGAAGATTTACAAGGATGATACCAGAAATGCAAGGGTATACCTGTCGGGAAAGGATGAACAGGCTGGGTCTCTTTTCGCTTGACAAAAAAAGGCTGAGGGGTGACCTAATGGAGGTCTTTAAAATTATGAAAGGTTTTGAATGAGTAGATACAGAGAGAATGTTTCTACTTGTGGGGAAGAGCAAAACTAGAGGCCATCAATATAAGATACGTCACCAACAAATCAAATAGGGAACTCAGAAGAAACTTCTTTACCCAGAGAGTGGTGAGAATGTGAAACTCACTACCACAGGGAGTAGTTGAGGCAAATAGTATAGATGCATTTAAGAGGAGGCTAGATAAGCACATGAGGGAGAAGGGAATAGAGGGTTATGCTGATAGAGTTAGATGAGGAAAGACGGGAGTAGGTTCGAGTGGAGCATAAATGCCAGCATGGACTGGTTGGGCCGCATGGCCTGATTCTGTGCCGTATATCCTATGTAATCACAAGGCCCCTTGATAGCTGCTGAAGAAAACACCGGGCTTCTCCTGAGCCACTAACTGTTTCCCCACCCTAGAATAGGGACCCTCTTTCTCTCTGATCATGCACCTGCTCCATGCCACCTGGGGAAAAAAGAGAAGCTTCATAGTCTATCCAGGAACATCCTTCTATTTTCACACCACAATTCTTCATACCCACACTTGTTTTTCCTGTTCCTCCACTTACTGCCTGACACAATTGTGCCACCCTCTTACCAGGTCCTTCAATGCAGACTGAAGCAGGGCCCAGATTCCTGCTTGGGTACAGCTGCCTTCCTAGCTATGGCACAGCACAAACTTATTCACAGGGGATGGAACCTTTAAATAAATGTGAAGACCATCGACATGCAAATCGCAGCTTCTAGTGGTCAAAAATTACATTCAAAACTTACCATCGTTCATCAGAAGTTTCCACTATAAAAAGTCTGCACCATTACTTTTAAAAGTTGAAGATCCTCTGATTCTGAGTCTTTCATGGGGCTTCCATTTGACCTGCTCCTTTAATGTTGCTGCTGCCTTTATGGTCCAGGTAGTTCCAGGACTTCCTCTCACTTTCTTAGTGCACCCAATAGAGTTAGTGTCTCCACCAGTGCCCCAATGTCTGCCCTCTCCTAGCTAATGAGGACTTACTGGAAAATCAAGCTCTGGCTCAGCCACAGTGTGGTGTGCCCCTATTGCTCCCAGACAACACTTGCCCATGAAAATTGACCATATTATTTTATTACTGAACAAATTTGTGGTGATTAAATTGGAGTCATTAATCCTGCTGCGTGAACGGCATCATGCATTAACTGCATTGTCATTGGTGTCCTACACCCACTGCAGGAAAAAAAGACCCTAAAGCCAACATGGATTTGTTAAAGGCAAATTGTGTTTAACTAACTTGATCGAGTTTTTTGATGAGGTAACAGAGAGGGTTGATGAGGGCAATGTGGTTGACATGGTGTATATGGACTTCCAAAAGGCGTTTGATAAAGCAAGGAAGTTATGAAGAACTTTTATAAAACACTGGTTCAGCCTCAACTGGAGTATTGTCTCCAATTCTGGGCACCACACTTTAGGAAGGATGTGAAGGCCTTAGAGAGGGTGCAGAAAAGATTTACAAGAATGATTCCAGGGATGAGGGACTTCAGTTACGTGGATAGACTAGAGAAGCTGGGGTTGTTCTCCTTAGAGCAGAGAAGGTTGAGAGGAGGTTTGATAGAGGTGTTCAAAATCATGAGGGGTTAGACAGAGTAGAGAGAGAAACTGTTCCCATTGGTGGAAGGATCAAGAACCAGAGGGCACAGATTTAAGGTGATTGGCAAAAGAACCAAAGGCGACATGAGGAAAAACTTTTTTACGCAGCGAGTGGTTAAGATCTGGAATGCACTGCCTGAAAGGGTGGTGGAGGCAGACTCAATCGTGGCTTTCAAGAGGGAATTGGATAAGTACCTGAAGGAAAAACATTTGCAGTGCCACAGGGAAAGGGCAGGTGAGTAGGACTAGCTGAAGTGCTCATGCAGAGAGCTGACATGGGCTCGATGGGCTGAATGGTTTCCTTCTGTGCTGTAACCATTCTATGATTCTAAAACAAAACAGAACCACCCTACAAATTTCGCAGAATACATTATCTTAAAAATGACCCCTGGTTGTGCTGAGTTTGTCAATCTCAGGCACGTGGTGATTGGAACACTACATGCAGTTTCAGTGCTGCTTCATTGGGAAGAGGAAAACTCAGCCAGGGTTCCTGAATGCTATCCAGTTATACTTGCTGGAGGTACAAGTGTTTGTGCATGAGATAATAATGGAGTTGGGTTCAACTCTGTTGGTCCTTGATGAGGTACCACAGAGCAAGTGGCATATGTGGGAGTATACTCGAGCATGTGTCCCCACCTTCAGGAAATACATAGAAGTTACCACACGGAAACAGGCCATTTGGCCTAACCAATTCATGCCAGCATCCACCATCCATGCAAATAAATAGTTTTCATCGCATTTACCCGCCCTGTTCCCATATCCCTTCAACCCCTTTTTCTTCATCCAACTATTCGCAGAGCTGGAAAGTGAATAGTTCTTTTTCGGGCCGGCACAGACATGATGGGCTGAATGACCTCCTTTTGTGCCGTAAACTTCTATGATTCTATCTAATTTGATTTTGACATAAGAGTAGAAGGGTAGGGGAAATATTTGTTGGGAAAACTGGAGGACATGAAAAACAATATGGGATTAATGTTGCATTATGTGTCATATTATTAACAGATTCATTAAACATACGATAATTGATAGCAGTGAATATCAACACCGCAGATTGATAGGATGATGTGTATAGCTCCTCATATAGCAAATTCTTTAGCTTGGGCTCAGCACTAGAGTAAGAAACCAAAGTTCTTTTATATTGCATTAAAACTTATGCTAGTGATGCCAGCTCCTGACAGGCAGGTCTTGAGCGGTTCTCTGCAACCCAAATCTAAACTTGCCAGGTCTTGCTAAGGCTGGTAACTGGGAAGACCAATTTTACTGGATCTTCCCAGCAACTGGCCTAAGCGAATCCAAGCAAGTTTACTTTCAGTTTGCAGCCAACAGTATGAAGCCCATGACTCAGGAACCAGCACTGCTTGCACAGGTCTAACACAACATTAAAATGGCTCAAGTCACGTTCCTTTTTGTACATTGGTGGCTAACTAGCAGTCTGAGAGCATGGCGTGTGGTTTGTTAGTGAAATAATTGAATGGAGGCAATATTGAATATGAATAAAAATGTTTGATTGTGATAAAGTAGATAAGATCAGAAAAGGGATGCTTCCTAGCAACAAAAATTGATATTGTGCTGTAAGGTAATGATTTACAGGGATCAGTTTATCCAGTTATACAAGGTTACAATACAAGTATCATCCTATACTTAGTCTGATATGGGTTTAACACCAGAGTGAATAACAACAACTTGTTATTTATATTTATATGAACCCTGCAATTAAAATAGTACATAATCATCCCAGTATAAGAGATGCCTTAGTTTGGTATGAGTTTGGCAATGCTGGAAGTAAGAAACTGGATCTGAATCTGGACATTGTTGAAGGGGTAGTGTATGAAATTGTTCGTCCTCTTTCTCTGATAGCTGTTAAAGGACAGTGTGAAAAGTATGAAACATCTCATTTGTGATCTTCAGCCATCATGTCCTGATACTCTGGGAGTTTCTTCCTAAAACCCTCTGCCTTGCTGCATCTCTCCCCACATTCAAAAGCTTCCTCAAAACCTACCTCTTCAGCCATGCTTTCAGTCATCTCCCCTAACTCCTCTCCTAGGGAGAACAACAACTTACATTATTACAACACCTTTCATGCCCTCAAGACCTCCCAAAGCGCTTCACAGTTGATTAATTAATTTTAAATTATAGTCAATGTTGTAATGTAGGCAGATGTGGCAGCCACTTGGCACATAGCAAGATCCCACAAACAGCACAGAGATAAATGACTAGATAACAACAGAAAACGCTGGAAAAACTCAGCAGGCCAGGCAGCATCCATGGAGAGAGAAACAGAGTTAATGTTTCAGGTTGAAGACCCTTCGTCAGAACTGGAAAAAAGCAGGAAATGAAATAGATTTAAAGCAAGTATAATGCTGGAAAAAGGGGGAGGGGATGAAAGAACAAAAGGGAAGGTCAGTGGTAGTATAGAAGGCAGGAGAGATTAAGAGACATTGAGAGACATTAAGAGATATTCAAGACAAGAGGAGGTGGTAATGTGACAGGTTGAGGCTAGATGAAGTGTGAAATGCGCTGGCAGAATGAAGGACAGCTGCCAGCTTCAGGGAGGGAAGAAAAAAAGGGGCCAAACAAAAGGGTGGATGAAAAAATAAAATATGTGTGTATATCTATATCTAGATGTGTCTATATCTATATCTCTATATCTATATCTATATCCATATCTATATCTATATCTATATCTGATAGGGGCCGTGGTTATGATCTGAAATTGTTGAATTCTATGTTGAGTCCAGAGGGCTGTAGCGTGCCTAAACGAAAGATGAGGTGCTGTTCCTCGAGCTTACGCTGAGCTTCCGTGGAACAATGCAAGAGGCCGAGGACGGTGAGGTCAGAGTGGGAGTGGAGCAGAGAATTAAAGTGACAGGCCACCGGGAGCTCGGGGTTCCCCTTACGGACTGAACGGAGGTGTTCCGCAAAGCGGTCACCCAATCTGTGTTTGGTCTCCTCAATGTAGAGGAGACCACATCGTGAGCAGCGAATACAGTATACTAAATTGCAGGAAGTACATGTAAATCGCTGTTTCACCTGGAAGGGGTGTTTGGGGCCCTGGACAGTGGGAAGGGAGGAGGTAAAAGGGCATGTGTAGCATCTCCTGCGCTTGCACGGGAAGGTGCCGGATGAAGGGGAAGGGGTACTGGGGGTAGTAGAGGAGTGGACTAGGGTGTCGCGGAGGAAGCGGTCCCTGCGGAATGCTGAAAGGGGAGGTGAGGGGAAGATGCGTTTGGTGGTGGGATCACGCTGGAGGTGGCGGAAATGGCAGAGGATGATCCGTTGAATGTGGAGGCTGGTGGGGTGAAAGGTGAGGACAAGGGGAACTCTATCGTGGTTCCGGGAGGGAGGGGCAGGGGTGAGGGCAGAAGTGCAGGAGATAGAACGGACACGGTCGAGGGCCGTGTCAACCACAGTAGAGGGGAATCCTCGGTTGAGAAAAAAGGAAGACATGTCGGAAGCACTGGTATGGAAGGTGGCATCGTCAGAGCAGATGCGGCGGAGACGGAGAAACTGGGAGAATGGAATAGAGTCCTTACAGGAGGTGGGGTGGGAGGAAGTGTAGTCCAGGTAGCTGTGGGAGTCAGTGGGCTTGTAGTGAATGTTAGTCAATAATAAATGACTAGATAATCTGCTTCAGTGATGTTGGCTGAGAGATACATTTTTGACAGGGCACCAGGAGAACTCCCCTGTTCTTCTTCAAATAATGGCATAGGATCTCATACATCTTACTGAGAGGGCAGACAGAGCCTCAATTTAATATCTCATCTGAAAGCTGGGCTTCTGACATTGCAGCACTCCTTCAGTACGGCACTGAAGTGTCAGCCTAGAATAAGTGGGACCTTCTAACTCAGAGGGGAAAGTACCAACTCTGAGCAAGGCTTGACACACCCTTCCTGCTTGGTGTCCATTCCTACCCCAGCCCACACATGAAGCACTTTGGGACATTTTGCTACGTTAAAGGTACTATATAAGTAGTATTTACTGTTATAATGTATCTGAAAGTAACATGTAACCTGAAATGTAGCATTTATTCAATTTCCTGCAAAAGGAGAATATATCTTCTCAAGGTAATTAAGGAACTAGATCCATATTGCCTGCAGATTATTGTGAACTGAACATATACTGAAAGCTTCTCCCCCACAAATTGCATTCGGTCAGAGGCAACCTAACATCCCTTCCACTGGATTGCTGCAGATAATTTGCTCACTGTAAGCAAACTAGGACAGGGTACTGGGTTATGTGAAAGAGTAACGTTAATGTAGGAGATGGGGTGTATAGGAGGATGAAGCAGCAGTACAGAATAGGGTAGCAAGGATGCAGGAGAAAGGAATCTGTATGGGAGAGGCAGAGAGGGAAGTAGTAAAAGAAAGAAAGAAAGACTTGCATTTATATAGCGCCTTTCACGACCACTGGACGTCCCAAAGCGCTTTACAGCCAATGAAGTACTTTTGTAGTGTAGTCACTGTTGTAATGTAGGAAAATATGAGAAGAAAGTATGAGAAGAAGGGAGTGTGATTTGGCAATGACAATTATAATAGTGGGGATTCGTAGCAGAAAACAGAGGATCGGAGAAGGAAGCAGCAGAGGAAGGAAGCAGTGTGTCTGTGCAGGATGAAGGGGAAAGCAATATGGGAAGGAAACTACAATGGGGAGAACAGCAGCAATACAGGAGAGGAGGAACTCTACAAGAGAGGGGTGTGTGAATATAGTAGGAAGGAGTTGGTGATATGAGGGTGGGGATAGTGTGTAGAATTCGCAATATATCGCGATTTTGTTAATAAGGAGAAAACACAGAGTTTCGTTCAAACAGCTTTTATTTCAGCAGAATGCTGGCAGGTTTAAAGTGGACACAAGCAGCCTGTAAAATGGCCGCCGCACCTCGTGACAGAACATTCTAGACTTTTCAACAGGCAGACAAGATGGCGTTCCAATAAACATTTGTGCAAGATCGATTAAGATTCAGCACAGTGAAGATAATACACGAGACATTATGGGTTTGCAGTATACACATAGATACTGAAATCGGTCTCCCAGGTACAAAGGAAAGCCATTGTACCGAGTAATCAAGGGCCCATCCAAAAGACATTAATATGTAAAATCCCGACGACTCTACGATGAGAGAGCCGTTAGCAGGTAGTTATACAGGACACTTGGAAGCCCCAAACCCCTCCAGGGAGAACACCGACCGATTTAACAATGGGAGAAATATTAACAGGTACTCAGACATTTACGAGTAGCCCCGAAACCCATTAAGAACGGAGATCACCCATACAAGACATTTGGGCGCCAAACCCTAAACAAAAGAATGGACATTATAGTTGGGCGGGAAACGGAAGATTTTGCACTATAATTGCAGGCTCCAAACCGTCCATTCGCTCTCTTGCTCCTGTGCTTTTATCCGGTCGATTCGTAACCTCGTGGCTGCTCCTGTGTACTCGTAGTTGGGCTCGCTCCTGCTTGCCTGTTGCCTCTTCTGAAAAGACTGTTGAACTTTCTGATCCGATTCGGATCTACCTCGTGTCGCGTAACGAAGACCTATGTTGGTAACTGGCAGCGGAACCGAAGGCCCGAGATGAGATGAGATGAGATGAGATGAGAAGAGAGGAAGACCATATCCATCGCCACGGTCAGTAAATCCCGACCGCGCCTGTAGGTCGATTAGCCAAGTTTTCCTCGCCAGGAAGACTTCTTCGAACTTATAACGAAACATATTGCATCGACGATAACTGGACTGTGCCCAAAGTAACTGGAACGTGAAAACATATCGTATCGACGATATTGACAACTGTGCTCGAAGAGTACCTGTTAAGCCAACCAACACAGGTCTTCATCACAGCAGACGGTCCAGCCTGCTAGCCGGAGCAGCAGAAGCAAGTAAACAAGTGGGACCAGGAGATCTCCTGACCGACACGTGGGTGCTGCGGTGAAAAGCATCCGATCAGCTATTCGGAATTTCTCCGAGTTATCACGAGTGGTGAGCATGAGTCTCGAGATCCTACGAATCTAGTTTAGGATAGATATTGATAGGGGAGGGTTTAAGGATTAAGGATATTTGTAATGTGTGCCCCTATTTACTTTGTGCCGTTCGTTCCTCGTTTCCCTAAGATCGACTATATAACTGTTTGTAAGATTGTACTGTCATTAATCTGTGCTTATGACATGTATTTCATAATCTTAAGTATCATGCAATAAAGATTTTCCATTTCGTACCATTCAAACCAAGTCTACATGAGTTTTATCTCCATTACTGCTCTCGCATCTAAGTCCAGTGTCTAGAACCGTAAGGGAGAGTGATTCGAACCACTCACAGGTGTGTCTAGTGTTCCCAGACTGGCTGGAGACCAGAACAGGCAACAAGGCCTAGACCCGCACTGACATACAGGCTGCACAGAGCCGCGTGAATCTCACAGGCTGCGAGACACGCAGGGTCAGAATCCCTTACAGAAAATGGCGACCGCGGCAGGACACTGGCAGCGAGAGGGTAGTGTGTTAGATTTTGGAATGACTGTACGAAATGTTATGCAGGAAAAGATAGCGGATTATGTGTTTGGAAAGGTTAATCTAACTAAGAAATGGATAAGTGAATTGTTAGCGGATAAGAGCCCACTAGAGGCAGCTGAAAGGTGGACAGATAGTAAAGAACATAGAAAGACACTTGAGAAAGCAGTCTGGCTTATGTGTTACAAAAGGCAGGTTCAGATTTCAAACCAGACCATTACAGCGCTAGTAGCTCGAATCAGTCATTTAGAGGGAGAAATGGAGGAGAAGGTTTCTGGAGGGGAGGTGCTCATTAAGAATTTAAATGAGTTACACCAAGAAAGCCAGGAAGTCTCCAGTCACCTTAAAACAAGGATAGATTATCTCGAGTGCCAGGTCACTGAGGCAAAATTGAATGAGAGCAGGTTAAAGGAAAGATGTAACCGCCAAGCTGCCCAGATAAGAACTCAAGAAGAAAGCTTGATGGGGGTTAGGGCGGCATATAAGTTGGCCCTTGAGGATAAGTTTCAGGGAGCCGATCATAGCGCCTGCCAAAGGGAGATAGAGCACCTCAAAAAGGCCGTGAACAATGCGAACGGCATGGTGTGCCTTATCAATCCGTCGGCGCACCAGCCGCTAGTAAATGAGAGATTTAGAAAATCCCCACCAAGTAAAGCAGAAGAAGTAGTAGCCACTGCGCCCTCCGCGCCACCCAGCTATTCAGAAACCTGGGTTAGGGAGGAAGCAATGGAAGAAACAAAAGAGCCCATTGAAAAGGAAGTAGAAAAGGGATCGTTGTATCCAGTAACGGGTATTAAAAGGGGCCCAAGCAGAAACGGTGGGGAAGAACCGGGGGATCTCCTCGGACAGCTGGTGTTGCCTCACAGTTCACATCAGCTGAGAGCTATGATAAATCACGTACGGAAGCTGACCGAGGTAGACGACCCTTCCGTACATTTCAGAGAAGTTGAGCAAGCCGCAGCCATTAACGGCTGCGATGATGGGGAAACAGCAAAAATGCTGCTGTTCTCATTAGACAGCTCGGTCCTTCAGTGTCTCTCAGGCGAGAGCAAGAGGGGAACCAAGAGTTATGAGGAATTAAAGAACGAGGTCCTGGAAGTGTTGGGGGCGAACGACGAAGGTCCGTTTGCTAGAGTGGGACAGACAGTGCAGATGGAGGGAGAACCCCCGAAGGTTTTTGCCGACAGGCTGTGGCCAGTATATGAGCGCAGCTGTCTAGGTGCGCCCGAGCGCGAAGATGTGGAAGGTTTAGCTTTAACTCATTGGCTTAGGTGCATAATAGCCAACAGTTTACCAGCCGTTAGAGAGCAGGCAAAAGCATGGTTTGATCCCAATGACCCCAACATTACGGAAGAGTCGGTCTTGAATCGACTCACGTTAGGTTATCGCAATATAAGGGGTATGGCAACACGTCCCCTTAAGGGAAGAGTACATGAGGTACGACCCGCAGCCCCGTATCAAAGAGAGTGGCATCAGGAGGGTAATCGCGCCCCACAGGCAAGTAATGCTTGTTACGGGTGTGGGAAGACAGGGCACTGGCGCAAGCATTGCAGGAACCCTTGGAAGGATTCCAAGGATAAAAATCCCGCGGTCCGAGCCCAGGCGCCTGTCCCGGCTAAGGAAGCCAAGGCACCCACCCCTCCCGACGACCTCGAAGCAGTGTTAGGAGCCATGCGCAAGCTGGTCTTGAATGCGCGTGGACAGGTGGCGGTCGCAACCGGCCCCGTAGGTGTCGCAGGACCGTCTAATAGTACCCAATGACTAGAGCCCACGCAGCCTGCCTACCTGTGTCCTTTTAAAAGACACGCACAGGAGGGGGTCTGCGGTGAGGAGGCCAGGTTAAAAGAGCAGGCCTTGCGGGAGGAGAACGCCCGCTTAATAGGGAAAATAGATGGGCTGGAAGGGCAGCTTAGAGAGCAGGCCCTGCGGGAGGAGAACGCCCGATCAATGGGAAAGTTAGACGTGCTCAGGCTAGAAGCGCAGCTTAGAGAGATAAAAGCAGCCTACAGGGTAGCCAAAAGCCGGGAGTATGAGGATGTAAACCAATGCAAACTGTACCAGCCAGGTGCGCAGGGGAAAACTACAGGGGTAAATCCCGCCAATGGGAAAGCACAGCCCCAGGTAGGACCACAAGGCACACAGGCAGGCATAGCAGCTTGCATCAGGGGAAGGGACATCCCGGACGATCATGCAGCGTTTTTCTGGAATTGGGGGTTAGATGAGGAAGAACTCAGGGTACCCTGGTCAGATGAGGATAGTGCAGATGAGCATAGTGATGATGACGGGTGGTTCCTGAGGAACGGTCTGGAGGGAATGGGGGCTGTAGGTAGAGATCCACACAGGGTGGACACACAAGCTGCAGGTCCCGAGGACAGGAGGGAGGAGCTAGAGGAGGCAGGGCCAGCCGCTATAGGAGCACAGAGAGTACCGGTGTGGCTCCCAGAGATGTGGCCGCCCGCTTTGAACGTCCAGTCCTCAGGGGAGGCAGAGATCACGAGTGAAGGGCCGCCTGCTGGGCCGAGCAGGGCGGAGCCACGAACTGCCAGCCCCGAGGTTAGGGAGGCGGAGTCAGCGGAGGTGGAGCCGGCGACTGTGATGGAACCCCAGGTCATCCCGATGGAGGTCTCGGAACCCGGTCCGTCCGTCACGGAACCCCCGCCCATAGCAACTCCCCGTAGGTCAAGTAGAGAACCCCAGCCCAGGAGGATGTGGTCATGTCCCCAGACTGCCCCAAGGCGAAAATTTAAGGTTAAGATAACCCAGGTACAGACCGGCCACATCGCAGCAGTAACAGGCTGCGGCAGATCAGAGGGAAGGGTCAGTGCCCTCCCACCGTCGGGAAGAGCTCGCAGCAGCCTTCTCAGAATTTAAAGGGGCCGCCCTGAGAACGGGCGGCACTGTAAAGTTATAGTAATAAGTTTTCAGTTTATAGTTCAAGGTTAAGTGTTAATATTTCAAGGTTAAGTTTATAGCTTTAATAAGGTTAAGTTTGTAGTGTTTTTAACAGAAAACGATAAAATGATGGGAGCTTTAAAGATAGGTTTAGTTGAAGTTTATTCAGCGAACGTTGAAGTTTACGTGAGGCGAGGTCAGGGGACCCGCTCACCCTTCACAAAAGCCAGAGACTCTTGCGAGGCTGGCTACCTCATTCTATCTGATCACAGGAACCAAGGAAGGATGGAACGAATTCTAGTATTGCTCGTGGCAATCGGATGTGGATTGGCCTATCGAGGCCGCACCAAGGATGTCGTGGTGTTTGGATGTTCCGGGGACACGGCCCCCATCGCGGTGGATGGGACCGGAAGACGGGAGGCAGAGGAGACCAGCACCTATTTCCACAAGGGAAGGTGGCCAGGATGGCTGGGAACGAACTCAACGGAGTATTCCAGCACGTCGGGGTTTGCCTACCAAGAGACTTCTTTACTGTGCCCCAAAGTAAGGATCATCGCACCCAGGATCAGCGTCACCGTCGGCAAACGGATTTGTTTGACTTGTAGTGGGAAGGTCCCATTGAGCCGATGGTGGTGGCTGCGAAAGCTGAGCAAAACTATGAGAAACTCTTCGGTCGAGTGGGAACGACTGGGTAATAATACCCATCGGACAATTACGGGGACAGACGGACAAGTGAAAGTCTGTTGGGACAAATGGTGGGAACCGGATGAGGGAATTTATGTATGTATGTGGGGGTCAAAGTACGTTTGCCCCAAAGGCATCTCCATATTTTTTATTAATCAATGGCAGGATAACGGACAGGGGATGAGGTGGGATGCGAGCACCAGGGGGTGCGGAGCCCCATTCTCCCCGATCCCAGTAAATGCCACTGAGCTCATTACGCGCCCACGCAAAGCCCCGCCCACGATTCCGGTGGTTCTAGCTGAGGAAGAAGGGTGCCCTAAAACTAGTAAGGGACCCGGGAATGGTTTGGTACTGGTCCCCACAGACCAGATACTATTTCAGGGGGTACATTACGCGGTGGCCTCGGTGATTTTAAATCTCACTGAGGTGCGGTTACCAGAGTGGTGCCCCAAAAAGACGGAACAGTTGTACCAGGTCCTGTTGACCAAGATGTTCAGACAATTTTACGAATTCGATTTCGCGGAAATTGATAAAACAAGTTTGTACACCGCGCCACAGGAAGTTTTGGATCAAGTAGGGAGGCAAAGAAGGGGTTTGGTGAACGATGCGTTCACTGCTTTTAACACAGGTACATCTGTGGTCAACGCTCTAGACAGTGTGGAGCTGCAGACCCAGATTAATGGTTTAAAGACACAATTAAAAGACATTCTAACAGATGAGAATAAAGTGGTAGGGTCAGGTCTACACGAGGACCAAGCCATGACCCTCCATTTAAAGGAAATTATAGCAGAGTTGGAGAAACATGCAAAGACGGTAAATGCCCTGATTAGGGAAGATCGGAATGCATCCGATCAAGCTGCGCAGAACGAGGTGTGCGTGCTTTACGGGGCGTGGTTACTGGGCGAGGGCCACAGTAATTTGGAGGATTTAAAACAAGGTTTGGTTCCGTCCTGGATAAGTAACAAACACCTACGGGCGCTCCACCCTTTTCAGAATGCATTAAGCCCGTGCCAGCTCAGGCTAGCTTCAGAAGCATACCCAGTCCCCGTGGACTGCGGACGATCAAACCATACCATTATGGGTATAGTTTTACGCATGCCGGTTTTGGGCGACACAGCAAAGCCCGCCCCGGTATATCGGGTAGAGAACATCGGTGTCATTCAGGGGGGAGCCCACATTCGTTATGCAGCGGTTCCACCTTACGTCATCCGCTGGGAGCAAACGATGACAGGTACAGATCTCTCTGGTTGTCGTGGCAGGGGAGCACACATAATACTGTGCCCCCAGCACTTGAATGCCTTTTTAACACCACAGTGCGGGTTCAGAACGGCTGGCGCCAAGTCCATGAATTGCACCATGGAGGCAATGGCACAAGATCATGTGCCTCCGCAGGTAGCATACATCGGGGGTGGAACATATTGTGTTACCACTGCAGCGCAACACTACCAGCATGGAAACCGTAGCCGGTGTCCGGTGAGTGACAGCAGTTTCTGTTTTAAACCCAGGGCGGAAGTTCAAGTAGCACAACAGCGAATTATCCCAATCCCTGAACCATCCACTGTTCATCTCACGGTAAAAGAGAATTTCACCGACTTGCAGCGATTCGTCGCGCATTTTGGATACCTCATTCCCCCTCTCCCTGAACACCTCACCAAGCTTTTAAAAGCCGTCGCGGTGTCACAGAAACACTTTTACACATTAGAGCAGAAAACTGTCGAAATAGGAACAGACATTCTGGATATAGTAGTTCCACCGTGGTGGAATCTGTTCACTAATATTGAAGTACCTTCATGGATCAGAATAGCCTCCCACATTTTAGTCGTATGCCAAGTTTTCATTGTAGTGTACCTATTGGTCGTACATTGTAAAAGAGACAAACGCCTCACCAAGCATGAAAACACGGGAGAGTGGCGAGAACGTTACGTGCGCGTGCACGATGAAAGCACCGTGTAATCGGAAAATGGCGTCACTCCCGCTCGCCGCGTGCGCCGCGGAAGTTTGTACTCATATAAGATTTTCAGAGATTGTAAATACGTTGGGAACTCGACATGTTTTAAGAGTTGGTGTTGATTTATTTTGGTGATGGTGTTACAGTTAAAAATGATTGTTTGGTTTTGGGTTTTTGTTTTTCCTTTCCCTGAATAAAAGATGAATATGCAGGTGATACGAGAGGCATCGGCCTGGTTACGCCGGGAAGGAAAACAAGTGGTGTAAGTTTAAGGGCAAATAATGCCTACGGTGATATAAAATGTAATCTTCTTGGGAAATGAGGACGACACAGAGACCCTAGCTAAGTTAAAATTATGGGATTAATTTACTGGATTCGGAGAGAAATCGAGATAACATTGCTCACCACTATGATTTTTGATACGATAAGCGGAGTTATTCGCATCAACAGGAGGGACTGTAGAATTCGCAATATATCGCGATTTTGTTAATAAGGAGAAAACACAGAGTTTCGTTCAAACAGCTTTTATTTCAGCAGAATGCTGGCAGGTTTAAAGTGGACACAAGCAGCCTGTAAAATGGCCGCCGCACCTCGTGACAGAACATTCTAGACTTTTCAACAGGCAGACAAGATGGCGTTCCAATAAACATTTGTGCAAGATCGATTAAGATTCAGCACAGTGAAGATAATACACGAGACATTATGGGTTTGCAGTATACACATAGATACTGAAATCGGTCTCCCAGGTACAAAGGAAAGCCATTGTACCGAGTAATCAAGGGCCCATCCAAAAGACATTAATATGTAAAATCCCGACGACTCTACGATGAGAGAGCCGTTAGCAGGTAGTTATACAGGACACTTGGAAGCCCCAAACCCCTCCAGGGAGAACACCGACCGATTTAACAATGGGAGAAATATTAACAGGTACTCAGACATTTACGAGTAGCCCCGAAACCCATTAAGAACGGAGATCACCCATACAAGACATTTGGGCGCCAAACCCTAAACAAAAGAATGGACATTATAGTTGGGCGGGAAACGGAAGATTTTGCACTATAATTGCAGGCTCCAAACCGTCCATTCGCTCTCTTGCTCTCTTGCTCCTGTGCTTTTATCCGGTCGATTCGTAACCTCGTGGCTGCTCCTGTGTACTCGTAGTTGGGCTCGCTCCTGCTTGCCTGTTGCCTCTTCTGAAAAGACTGTTGAACTTTCTGATCCGATTCGGATCTACCTCGTGTCGCGTAACGAAGACCTATGTTGGTAACTGGCAGCGGAACCGAAGGCCCGAGATGAGATGAGATGAGATGAGATGAGAAGAGAGGAAGACCATATCCATCGCCACGGTCAGTAAATCCCGACCGCGCCTGTAGGTCGATTAGCCAAGTTTTCCTCGCCAGGAAGACTTCTTCGAACTTATAACGAAACATATTGCATCGACGATAACTGGACTGTGCCCAAAGTAACTGGAACGTGAAAACATATCGTATCGACGATATTGACAACTGTGCTCGAAGAGTACCTGTTAAGCCAACCAACACAGGTCTTCATCACAGCAGACGGTCCAGCCTGCTAGCCGGAGCAGCAGAAGCAAGTAAACAAGTGGGACCAGGAGATCTCCTGACCGACACGTGGGTGCTGCGGTGAAAAGCATCCGATCAGCTATTCGGAATTTCTCCGAGTTATCACGAGTGGTGAGCATGAGTCTCGAGATCCTACGAATCTAGTTTAGGATAGATATTGATAGGGGAGGGTTTAAGGATTAAGGATATTTGTAATGTGTGCCCCTATTTACTTTGTGCCGTTCGTTCCTCGTTTCCCTAAGATCGACTATATAACTGTTTGTAAGATTGTACTGTCATTAATCTGTGCTTATGACATGTATTTCATAATCTTAAGTATCATGCAATAAAGATTTTCCATTTCGTACCATTCAAACCAAGTCTACATGAGTTTTATCTCCATTACTGCTCTCGCATCTAAGTCCAGTGTCTAGAACCGTAAGGGAGAGTGATTCGAACCACTCACAGGTGTGTCTAGTGTTCCCAGACTGGCTGGAGACCAGAACAGGCAACAAGGCCTAGACCCGCACTGACATACAGGCTGCACAGAGCCGCGTGAATCTCACAGGCTGCGAGACACGCAGGGTCAGAATCCCTTACAAGTGGTAGGTGATAATGCGCTTTGGATCTTGAGTCCACCCACTGGTTTCTGCATGTATCTGAATTGGATGTCAGTGGTCCGAATGTCAATTCAGCTAGTTTTAGTGGGAGGAGACAGGTCTCAGGTCTGGGTTTATCATTTCTACAGTTGCCAACCCACGATTTTCTGTCTATTTACTTTAATGGGCAGAAAATCATGGGCTGGCGAGGGCCGACGCACAAAGCCACTGCCTGTCTTTCAGAATTAATCAGGCCTCCTTTCACCAATATTAATGGGCCTAAAGTGCAGACTGAATTAATTCCCACTATTAATTGCATAGATTGTGATCTGAAATGCTGGAATTTTAGAACAAATGCATACTTTCAACTGTAGTGTTAGCAGTGCCTTTCAGAAAGATCAGTAAGAGTATACGGTGACTCCCTATGTCCTTCAACCAGTCTACTTTTCTTGTGATACAACAAACCTCTCCACACACTTTCCCATGTGTAGGAGTATGGATGTTATCAGCCAAGCAAAGCTTTAGGTATGCAAACTATGTAATGACATCACACATGCTCTACAGTTCAGGCACAATAGAGCTCCTTGAACTCAAAGACAAACATTGAAGTTCAAAATTAAAATAGATAACATACCAAAAATATAACTTTAGTCATATGTTTTTCTTTCAAGATCTTTTGATTTTTTTACATTTTATAATTAGATTTTCTGTTCATTGTGCCACACATCATTTCCAGCTCAGAGGACAGGCAGACAGATAACCCCCCGAACTGGAAAATTTCATCAACTTTGCTTCAAAATTCCACCCCTCCCTCGCCTTCACATGGTCCATATTCGACTCTTCCCTTCCTCGACTTCACTATCTCCATTTCTGGGGATAGGCTATCGACCAATATCCACTATAAGCCCACTGACTCCCACAGCAACCTTGATTACACTTCCTCCCACCCCGCTTTCTGTAAGGACTCTATTCCATTCTCCCAGTTTCTCTGTCTCTGTCGCATTTGTTCTGATGATGCCACATTCCACACCATATGTCTTCCTTTTTCCTCAACTGAGGATGCCCCACCACTGTGGTTGACATGGCCCTCAACCGTGTCTGTCCCATTTCCCACACTTCTGCCTTCACCCCTTCCCCTCCCTCCCAGAAGCATGAGAGGCCCCCCCTTGTCCTCGCCTTCCACCCCACCAGACTCCACAATCAACGGATCATCCTCCGCCATTTCCGCCACCTCTAGTTTGATGCCACCACCAAACACATCTTCCCCTCCCCTTTCAGCATTCCGAAGGGACCATTCCCTCTCCGTTACCTTGGTCCACTCTTCCTCACTCCAAACACCCGCTCCCCTTCCCATGGCACCTTCCTGTGCAAGCACAGGAGATGCAACACCTACCCTTTCACCTCCTCTCTTTCCACCGTCCAGGGCCTCAAACTCTCCTTCCAGGTGAAACAGCAATTTACTTGTACTTCTTTCAATTTAGAATACTGTATTCGCTGCTCACGATGTGGTGTCCTCTGCATTGGGGATGACCAAATTGGGTGATCGCTTTGCTGAACATCTCCATTCAATCACAAGCATGACCCTAAGCTTCCGATCATTTGCCATTCTAATTCTCCGTCCCACTCCCACTCTGACCTCGACCTCCTGCACTGTTCCAATGAAGCTCAACAGAAGCTCGAGGAACAGCTCCTCATTTTTCAATTAAGCATTTTACAACCATCCGGACTCAACATTGAGTTCAATAACTT
The DNA here is from genome assembly GCA_030390025.1 of Squalus acanthias. NCBI lineage: Eukaryota > Metazoa > Chordata > Chondrichthyes > Squaliformes > Squalidae > Squalus > Squalus acanthias. Next base: position 52,307,061 of record CM059432.1, read on the forward strand.
CAGATCATAACCACTGCTCCCATTTTTTTGGACAGCAGGTGCTGATAGTGTAAACAGTAAATTCTAGAGATACTCATCAGGTCAGACAGCATCTGTGGAGAGAGAAACAGAGTTAACATTTCAGGTCAATGGCCTCAGATGAAAAGTCATCGACCTGAAACAATGGCCCAGAAATTCGGGTCCCCACGGGTGAGTACGTGCTGTGTACTCACCTGTAGGGCCACCGGAAGAGCCAGTTTCGCGCATGCATGGGAAACCGGAACTTCCGGTCTCTTGAAGGAAGGGGTTCGCGGGTCAACCGCGTGCGTGGGAGAGGCAGCGCGTACGCATCAAACTTCCACTTTTTTTACAGGTTTCTCAGTGCGGCTAAGTCCCTAGCAGCTGCGCGTGGAAAAAGCAGGCGCAAGGCCTGCTTTTAACAAGGTAAGAGGTGAATTAAGTAAAATTGAAACATTTTTTCCACAGGTTTATCATTTTTAAATACTTTAAAGAAAGGTAAGTTTATTTTTAGCCCCGTTAAAAACTTTAATAAATTTTTTCAAAAATTTAAATTTTTGTTTAAAATAGTTAATTTATGTAATTTATAGTTATTTAAAAAATGTGATTTTTAAAAAAATTATTTGAAGTTTTACTTAGGTTTTGGGGCCGATCTCTATTCATAGATTTGACAGGTCTTCCTGTCAAATCTATGAATGGAGATTCCCTGCTCTGATTGGCTCCCCATGGACCACGTGATCCCAGGGGACGGTGCAAACTAGTTGCGCCGCTGGGATACGCGAGGACTGCACACCGGCAGCTGGAGGAGGCCCAGGATCGGAATCCCACGCGGGCCCACAGCACAACGGCAGGTGCGCTATGTAAGTGCACCCGCTATGCTTGCACCCGAGGGAAGCCTCCGACCCGAATTTCTGGGCCAATATTAACTCTGTTTCTCTCTCCACAGATGCCTGATCTGCTGAGTATTTCCAGCATTTTCTGTTTGTATTTCAGATGTTCAGCATCTGCAATATTTTGCTTTTGTTTTAGATGCTACTAATGGTTCTGCTGTTGCCATTTACAGCTCCTCTAGACCCATCGTTTGTTTCTTTACTTGTCCCATTACCCACCCCCTATTGCCTTGCACCATCATCCCTTTTGTCATTTAATCACTCCTGCCCTCCACCCTATCACAGATCTTCATAAGAACAAAAGAACATAGGAATTCGGAGCAGGAGTAGGCCACACGGTCCCTTGAGTCTGCTCCGCCATTCAATAAAATCATGGCTGAGTTACTTCAACTCCACTTTCACCTTTGTTCTTTCCTCCCCTCCCTCCCCCCTTTTCCCTGACTCTGCACTTGCTTATAAACTGTTAAATCTCTAATTTTTCTCAGTTCTGATGAAAGGTCATCGAACTGAAACATTAACACTGTTTCTCTATCCATAGATGCTGCCTGACCTGCTGGGTATTTCCAGCTTTTTCTGTTTCTATTATAGACAGCTCTTAGGTCCATGCACGTTTCCTGGCTCAGAGGATGACCTACCACCAGTTCTACAAACCATTCCCTGGTTCAGGTGATCAGGCTCGACTTCATAGGAACAGGAGTGAGTCATTCCATCCATTGAGCCTGCTTTGCCATTTTGTTAATCATGGAAGGTCTTCATCTTTTTTAATCCCAATTCCAAGTCTTTTTTCCATATCCTTACTTCTATATACTCTTATTTCCCATGTGAGTATCTATGTCTGTTTTAAACATCTCAATTGATTCTGTGTCATTAGTCTTCTGTGGCAGTGCACTCCACATTGTCCCAACCCTCTGTGTGAAGAATTTTTTCCCAGATTTGCTTAGTTCACATTTTAGGATTATATCTCTTGTTTTAGATTCCCCTACTAGAAGGCAGACTCATTTCTTATCTAAAAACATTTTATTCAGAGATGGGAAATCATAGTTATGAGGCGAGATTTGAGATACTGGGGCTATTTCCACTGGAGCGGAGGAAATTTAATGGAAGTTTTAAAAATTACGATGGGTTTTGATAGGATAAATAGGGAAAAACCTTTTCCTCTGATTGGGAATCTGACAAAGGCTCATCAATTTAGAATTGTCATTAAGAGGAGAGAAATCAGGAGAAATGTCTTTGTGCAGGGTTTATGTTGTAGGAACATGGAATGTTTTGCCACAGGGAATGTTTGAGGCAGAAACCATTGTATCTTTTAAGGGAAAAGTAGATAAATATATGAGGCAGAGGAAGACACAGGGCAATGGGGAGAGAGCAGAGCAGTGGGATTAGTCTTGGATTGCTCTAGCAAAAAGTCGGCAGACACGTTGGGCGAAATGAACATCTTCTGTGCTGTAAATTTCTATGGTTCTATTCCAAATCTAACTTGACAATTCCCGTCTTTATTTTAAATACCTCAATCAGTTCACCCCTTAACCTCTTCATGCCTAGGACATATAATCCAAGTTTATCTAGTGTCTCATTATAGCTAAGTCCCTTCATCCTGATAAATTGTCAGTGGGCTTTCTCCAAGGACAGTTTTTCCTTCCTACAGGGCAGGGGGTGCCCAGAACTGAACTCACCAACCAGCGGAAATAGTTTTTCCCTATTTACCTGATCAAAACTTTTCACAATTTTAAACAGCTCTATCAGATCTCCTGTTAACCTTCTCTGCTCCAATGACAAGTGCCCTAGTTTCTCTAGTCTCTCTTTTTATAACTAAAGCCCCTCATCCCTGGTATCACCTGAAAAAATCCCTTCTGTACCCTCTCCAGAGCTTTCCTAGATTAGGGCACCCAAAACTGACCACAATATTTTACCTGCTGCCAAACCAATGATTTATGCTAAATTTACTTTGCAATTAGCTTTTTATTTCATGAAACCTATGACCCCATATGTCTGTTTTTAAACAGCTTTATCGATTTGTCCTCCCATTTTTAACATTTGTGTATCTCACTGATTTCCTACTTCTTTCAAAGTTTTAATGTTTACTGTAAATTTCCTCTCATTCTTCTGGGCCTGGAGACATGTCTGACTTCAATCCTAGTACAAATTTTCTATTTTTACTAATCTCTGTAAATTTCTTCCCTGCACTGATCTCTAGTCTTCCCATTACCTCTGGTGTCATATCCTCATTCTCCTTTGTGAAGCAAAATATGTTCGCCCAGCTCAGAAAGTGGCCAGGTGACCTGATCCAACTGTGTTCCCTAGCACAGGTGGTGGATTGGCAGCTTAATCCTAGCTTCATGTGCGATTGTTCATTTGAATGGAGAGTCATGTGGCCTGCTCATGACTGCACCCACCACGTCTCAACAGGAAAGGCAGGCTACTTTCCAGATCCCACACTGTTACTTACCAGTTACTTACCACTCCCTGATTTTTTTCTTATTCATCCTTGTAAAGAGTTGCCTGGCCTCTAGTCAATGCCTCATCCTAACAGTGCAGCCATGGCCAGAAGCTTATAATATGGAAAATTGCAGATGTAGAATTATTTTAATTTTTTTATCCAATATAAATATTTATTCAACATGCCTGTGTTTACAAATTCGGGTAACACCAATGCTCCCAGTCATGAAGCCAGGATCAATGTCACATTGATTTGTGAAAAGATGACTCAGTTATTCTTAAGTACAGGTGCACACAAGAAATACTAATCTCCAATAGAAAAACACATGCCTTGCATTGCTGCTTATAAATAAGCTGCAAATGAAAGTGCCTTGACTCATGTAAACAGATTCATATTAAATCCTGATTGGTTCTCCCTCCTTCTCCTTCTGTGTTGGGACTGAAATTGGACACCATAGGATATGTGTTTAACTTTGGCTCCAAGGTGACACTGATGAAAGATGAAGTCCAGTTTATGTCAACAGAATCAAACTAGATTCGATCTATTGGCCCAGATATTCCGATCCCTACGGGTGGGTACGCACTGTGTACCCACCCGTAGTGACATCGGAAATGCCGGTTTCAGGCATGCACAGCATATGCGCTGAAAACCGGCATTTCCGATCTGTCAAGAATGGTCTTGACAGATCCTCCGGCTGCCCTGGAGAAGGACCTCTGCGGGCGGATAGTTCCGCTTTTTGGAGACCCTCCGCCCGCAGAAAACCCTAACAATTCTTACGCCTGGTAAGGTGTAAGCGCTGCTTTTACCAGGATAAGAGTTGGAAAAAGTTAAAAATAAAAAACGTTTTCACTGATTTATCATTTAAAAATACTTTAAAAAGGGTAAGTTTATTTTTAGCCCCGTAAAAAACTTCAATTATTTTTTTCAAAAAATTAAATTTTTGTTTAAAATACTTAATTTATTGTAATTTAAAGTCATTTTAAAAATGTGATTTAAAAAAAATATTATTTAAAGTTTTACTATGTTTTTTCATTGATCTCCATTCATATATTTGACAGGTCTTCCTGTCAAGTGTATGAAGGGAGATTCCCTTCTTTGATTGGCTCCCCATGGCCCACGTGATCCCATGGACGCTGCGAACTACATGCGTCTCTGGGATATGTGGGCCCTGCACACTTGGAGTTTGGAGAGGCCCAGGATCAGAAGCGTGTGCGTCCTGGGAGCCCTCAGGTAAGGGCGTAGATTTTTCCAGATCGCAGGCCTCCGCCCGTGGGAGGCCTGCGATAGGAAAATAGGGGCCAATGTGTAAATAGGCTAGACTATTTGCTGCAATAGCAAACAACAACAACAACTTGCATTTACATAGTGCCTTTAACATAGCAAAATGTCCCAAAGAAAGAACTTACAGGAACATAGGAACATAAGAATGTATAGGACCAGTAAAGACCATTGCGATCCATCTGGATGGTCCCAGTATTCAGCAAATATCACATCTCATGATGCCTTTTGTACCTCTCTAACAATTTTTTTTGCCAGGTACTTATCCAACTCTCAAATTTGCTGATACAATCAGTCGCAATCACTACCTTGTCTTTACTCTTTAAGATCTTTTGTAAGATTACCCCTGAGCATGCTCTTCTGTATTCTGCAACCTCTTTTCAACTTGTATAAACATAGCACCCTTTCACATTCTCAGGACATCCTAAATTGCTTCATAGCCAATGAATTACTTTTAAAGTGCAATCACTGTTGTTATGTAAGCAAATACAACAGCCAGTTTGTGCACAGCAGGGTCACACAAACAGCAAATGAGTTGAATGACAAGTTGGCCTGGTTTGGTGGTATCAATTCAGGGACAAATGTTCATCAGGACACTGGGAAAACTCCCTGCCCTTCGTTGTATAGTGCCATAGGATCTTTTAAGCCCATCTGAACCACCAGAACAGGCAGACAGAGCCTCAATTTAACACTTCCATGAAAAGACAAACAACCCTTTACCAAGTTCACTTAAAAAAAATTATATTGTGTTCCTTCTCCACTTTCTGATTTTCTTCCTTTCCAGAAGATGGTGGGGTAAAATTCAACTTCGCTGGGGTGAAAAACTGGGGGTAGAGAATCAGCCACTGATTATACACCCATCCCGATTTTCCAGTGTCTTCAATGGAAAGGGAAGTTTGGCAGGGTGTATAACCAGTGGTCGATCTGCTACCGCCAGCTTTGCACTCTTGCCGAAGTTGAATTTTACCTCCGTTAACTCATGCTGGGGTTACCTAAGTGACCACTGTTTAAGTGTGAGTACATGGGGGTATCACAGCTGAGCCAGGGATGCCAGAAGTAAAATGACATTAGTAAGGGAGACGTTACTAAAACAGGAATTTTGGCTCACCTATGTTCCTGCCGCATAATGTGGCTACTACTATTGTCCCAGGAACCCATAGACAGAAGTGTGGGCACATCTTCAAAACCACAAAACCTATTGTGAGCCCAATCTTGTCCTCGCCTGAGATCTACACACACACACCTGCAACAGGGGTCAATGGATAGCAATCAAGAGCAGCAGCTTGACTGCTTTTTCACTTTTCCAGCCCAGGGACACAATTTAAGCACTTATATTTCCACCCTGGCTAAAATCAGCTAACTCAAAACAGATCAGAGATCAAACGTGAGATCGTCATGGCCTTATATGACTTAGTTCCTTACTGAGCCCTTTCATATACCAACTAAGCCATCGGCTGAGCATAGATATTAAATTGTATTTTCTTCCAGTTTTCTCTTCTCCTTTTCTGACTCATACTGCAGTATACGAGCCACGCTCTGAAAATTAGGGTAACAAGTGGCATACATCAAAATAAGTCATAATTTTAAAGCAAAGTGACTGTCACTCCTAATGAGTGATACTTGGAAGGTCTGCTTTATGGTAAACAATAATTTCTTGTGGGATTTCCATTATCTGTCTACTTTCATTCCAATTCTCTTCCATTCCCTAATGTATTAGAAGCTGTCCTACTCCTTACATTATTATTTCACTTTCCGTGGCCCATTGCAGAGCTGCTAACGTCAGGAGATATTAGGAGTTACTTAAGACCAACAAGAATGACGCAGGTTACAAAACTATTTAATCATATGTAGAAAGAAATGAATGTATGTATATATGTAGCACCTTATCATGTCTCTAAGAAACAATTCAAACTGCTTCATACACAATGAACAATCCTGAAGTGTAGAGACTGTTGCTGTGTAGCTGTAATAAAAACAGAAAATGCTGGAAATACTCAGCAGGTCAGGCAGCATCTGTGGAGAGAGAAACAGAGTTAACGTTTCAGGTCGATGACCCTTCGTCAGAACTGGAAAAAGCTGGAGATGGAACAGGTTTTTAAGCAAGTGCAGGGGCAGGGAAAGGGGGGAGGGGAGGAAAGAACAAAAGGGAAGGTCTGTGATAGGATGAAAGGCAGGAGAGATTAAGAGAGATTAAGAGATGGTGCAAGGCAAAAGGAGATGGTCGAGGGCGTCCTGCAAGGCCATCTGAAGTCTCCCGCACGGACACTCAGCAGCCTTCCACCAGCCGTGCTGCAGCCACTGGGCCAACACTTCGTAGGAGCACTAGAGTAGGCAAAGGCACAGTAATGAGAGGCACTAAGAGATTGCACAAGGGTGAATAGGTAATATTTTTGGTGTAAATATGTGTTCACTGATTTTTGATAAATTTATTAATTCAGTTTGAATTCTTTTGTGATGTGTCTCATTTCAGCTTTGCGCTGTGATATGGCCTGCGACAGGGATGGAATGATGGGGATTTGGTGAGCAATGGGGATCTGGGGTTTAATTCATTGGAACCGCAGTCTGATGAGGCGATCTCAGACCGCCCTTCCGGAAGGCCGATTGAGTGGCTGCCTCCTCCCTCGCTCCTGTTACTCCTCTTCCTCCTCCTCCTCCTCGTCCTCCTCATCTTCCTCTTCTTCCTTGTTGTACTCCTCCCCCTCCTCTCCCTCTTCCTCCTCTGAGGTGGTCCCGCAATCCCTGGTGGCAAAGGCTGGGCCCTCATGATAACCAAGTTGTGGAGCATGCAGCAGACCACCCACGAAATGGGACACCCACTAAGCTGAGTACTGGAGGGTTCCTCTCGAGCGGTCAAGGCAGCGGAACCGTTGCTTCAGCAGGCCGATGGTCTGCTCGATGATGTTCCTGGTGGCAGCATGGCTCTCATTATATGAGTGCTGGGCAGACGTATTGGGGTTGCAGAGGGGAGTTATGAGCCAGGTGAAGAACGGATAGCCCTGGTTTCCGGGAAGCCAGCCGCAAGCTTGACGTGGTGGCTGGAAGAGTGCTGGCACACCGGTCTTGCGCAGGATGAAGGCTTTGTGGCTGCTGCCAGGATAGCAGGTATTGACATTGAGGATTCGCTGTCTGTGGTCGCTCACCAACTGCACAGTAAATGAATGGTAGCCTTTGCGGTTACGGAAGATCTCAGGATTGTTATGCGGTGCCCGCAAAGCCATGTGGGTGCAGTCGGTGGCGCTCTGCACCATGGGGAATCCCGCTGTCCTGGCAAAGCCACATGCATGCTCGTCCTGCTTCTCTCTGGTGATGGGGAAGGAAATGTACTCCCTTCTCCTACTGTAGAGAGCCTCTATGACCTCCCGGATGCAGCAATGGACGGCGAACTTCGAGATGTTAGCTATATCTCCTGTTGCAGACTGGAAAGATCCTCTGGTGAAGAAATTGAGGGTGACGGTGACCTTGACTGCCACTGTGAGAGCTGTGGTTGCCCTGGTCTGAGGCTGGAGGTCTGGTTGCAGGAGATGGCAGAGTTTTTAGACCACCTCCTTGGTGAAGCAGAGCCTTCTAATGCCCTGCTCCTCACTTAATTGGAGGTAGGAGAAGTGCTCTTGGAATACCCCCGGAGGGTAAGGCCTTCTGTTGGGAGCCCTGATGGCCCTCCTCCTCCCTCTGGGCACATGTTCCAGTCTTTCTCGCTGCCTCCGCTCCCTCCACAGTAGATCCTGGAGGGCGAGGTCCACTGCCAGTACAACCCCCATTAATGTTACCAAGTGTAGCAGTTTGATTCTTTGAAGAATAAATGTAGCTACTTTTTAGTTGCCACAACACTCCTGATACAAAAGAACCTTGAAATTACTGAATTAATCTGTTGGAGTATGTGAAACTGACAAGAAACCACTGAAACTGTACTAACCTGACAGCTGCGAGTCATTACTGATGCTTCACACCAGCTCTCCCTGTCGGTGTTTACTCCAGATGTTAAGGTAGGTGGCGACAAGCAATTTAGTAGATCGGGCAGTCAGTGAGCATTGCACACTCACTGACATCACAATCCACCTGGCGTTGACGTTCCCTGTGATAACTCTTACCGCCGTCGCTCTGGGGGAGCGGGATTTGGTGTGTGGCGCTGGATTTGCCTCGCCCCAGCGATACTGCTCTCGTGCCCAGTTAGCGCATCTGCTGGCGCTAACGGGAGACGCTAAGGGGACGAATGTTTCCCCCACTGATTCAATACATTTTACAGCCCTTCCTGTCTTTTTACAAATATTCAATATTTAAAAGAAGTTCTAAATGTGATTATTCAGCTCTTAAAGCTGAATTACCTTCCTAAACTGAACAAATGGGAAAACTGCCTCAGCACTAATACAAATGGCTCAGCAAGCCAGGGGAGGGGCACCCAGGGTCTCGCACACAGCACTCCAGCTTTGTGCAGGGGGTCAACACTGCCAGACTGGCCCTCTACCCACAAGGACCAGGAGGCCCTCCAGAAAGAACAATGTGGGAGTACATCACTAAGGCCATCACTGCCAGTAGTGTTGCCCCCTCCACCTGGCTCCAGTGCCCAAAGAAGCTGCTTCATCTCAGACCACTGGTCAAGGTCAGTGAATGCATCTTCAAAAGCCGTCACCTACCAACTGAACCATTAGCCTCACACGCTGCTCAATGCAGGACCCCCAATCACTCACCTACCAACAATCTGCACCAATGACGAGGCACATCTACCATTCCTAGCATCACCTCACCCCCTTGGAGGAGATGGTGCAGGCCATTCTTGGCAGGGGCATTGGCTGAGCCCTTGGCCAGCGGCGGGGCTGAAAGGATACAAGATGCGGGTATCCTCATACATTATCCTCCTTCTGGCATGCCCCTCTAGGTTTCCTGCCCTCCTGTCAGCACAACTCCACCCTTGTGTCTTCCTCATTTTACACCCCCAAGAAATGCAGCCTGCCCAGCCAATGGGTCAACAAGAAGAGGCAGCCTGCCCAGCCAATGGGACCGCAGGCGGATGATTCCATCCCAGATATCCCGGCCACAAATAGGCTGTCTGGTATGCATCCTTCCGTCTGATTCCTCTTCTTCGGCTTCCTCCTCTGCGTTTTGCTCTTCTGCATCTTCCTCTTCCCTCTGCAAATGGATCCTGTAAATGTGAAATGACAGCATAAGATGCTGCAAATACTCAGTTGGTCAGGCAGCATGTCGACCTGAGACGTGAACTTAACGGATGTAGCGTGACCTGCTGAGTATTCGCAGCATGTTCTGTCTTCTCAAAGGCGTTCACTTACCATCCGAGCCCTTGCAAGCATCCAGCAGGACTCCCAAAACACTTTAAAAAAAAAAACTTTGAACATATATTGCAGCAAGCCACCACTTCAATAAAATCCAAAACCCAAGGCCACACCCTTCCATTCAAACTTACCTGTTTGATGTGTGTGTCCCTTTAACAGCTGCAGCTATCGCCCCTGTCAGCGTCTGTCAGCCTACTTGCACGCCAGGTTAACCTGAATTGAGCGCTAGGGTCGAAGTTCGCGTAGGTGATGTTAAGTCAGTATTGCACACCGACTGACGTCACCATGCCGCCATTTTTTTTTACAGTGCGCCGGCAGCGCAAAGGGGCCCACAAATAAGGTGGTGACCGCGGGGACCACCTCCAGCTGGCGCAAGAGCGGCGGCCGCTATTTTTTCGAGAATCGCTTGCGCTAACAGGTGGCAGTAAGTATATGAATTTCTCGACGTCTATCTCTGTGCTATGCAAACCAGGAGGGTCCCAGGTTTAATGCCTGGACTGTGCTGAGTTAGTTGATCTCAGCCGGAATAGCAGTATTGTTGCTCCAATTGGCTACAGTGATCCTGCTTAGAGAAGGGTTAATCAGCCATGGGTCCTGCCCCGATCACTGTATAACAGCCCTTAGTGGAAGTGGTTGTGTCTGGGTGTCAGGTAGGGATAGGAACAGGCTTGTTTATAATGGCATACGCAGTTGGGTAGCTTACAGGCACGCAAGGCTCACGTATGAATAATAGTCACAACAGGAGGGCAAATGTCTCCTGGCACCTAATTTGACAAAATGTCTTATCATCTGCACTGACGAATAGCGTGGTGGTGAAGAGTGCCCTTCGAGTTAGATCATTCATCCACAGCCAAGAACTCTCCAGCACAGCATGGCATGCTGTCCTTGAAATGGATGGCTGCTGTGGAGAAGAGATTGTTTACAAGCCTTAAGGAATGTATGTTTTGGACAGAAATTCTGAAGAAAATGTAATTGGCTGCTACTGAAGTATATCCCTAACAACTCTATAACAGAGGATTCTGTGCTTTATGGCTTGTTTCCTTGAACATACACTTGAGATTGTGACTGGTAAATCATCAATTTAGGCCAAAGACTCCTTACCGTGTACTTGAATTTTGCTGCTTTTCGAACACAACAGAATATCAGACTGCCTGCTACAGTCATGATCTGGGGCTACATGCTATGACTTGACTCAACCACTGCAAGGACGGAATAGGCTGGACCCTGTATGTGCAATAACAGAATATGTCCATATAAATACCTTTCTGATTAAAATAACTTACATTTTGAGGTAAATATCAAACAGCAAACAAGTTATGTTGCCCACGTCCTATAAATGACTATAAAATGTTTTTAAACCATAGGAACATCTTGTTCTACTGTATCACACACAATTTTTATTTATGACCTTCTGGTTGAAAATCATCAAATAACAAAACACTACGTCTTAACTGGCGCAAGGTGAAGGACTGACTGTAAGACTAAGATGTTTTAAATAATGGCCCCTTGAATGCAGTGCCAGATTAAGACATAGGTAATTTAGGAAGGAGGGACACCAAAATTCAACTCGTGTAAGTTTCAATTTAATGGTATTAGACAGGTTGCCTTAATCAAGCTTTGCATTTATGGGGCTGTTATTCAAAACATCAAACATTCCTTCTGTTTGTTCCAGTTAAGATGCAGAGGCCAAAAATTCACAATCCAACTCCGCCACGGGGAAAATCACACCTATGAGCCTCACCCTACCAGATTACTGGGTCAGGCAATCTGCATAATCCCGCAGGCGCCCATGCCATGCCATCCTGAGCACCTGTTAAGTGGGGCTGGGGGGTGGAAGCAGTGGGAATTCCAGTTGATGACACCATCCCACCAGATCCATGTCCTTTTTGATACATCAGGCTGCAAAGGGGGCAATTTCAACTGCCACTCACCCCTATCCCCAGAGGAAACCCCAGTGGAAGTATCTTTGGGGAGGAGACCTAACATCACTGTGTTCCATCCCATTTCCTGCCTCCACCTGTCCATTAACTTGATTACGCTTCAAGTCCATTCCAGCTCTCAAGGAAATTCTGTTTCCTATATTATTATTTGGCCAATTCTTTTCTATTTTCAGGCCTAGCAGACACTGTGCTTTGCTAGCATTTTCTGTTTTCATTTAAGACTTCCTACACTTACAATTTTTTTTTCTTTTTCCAATTTCCAATATTTTCTCATATTATTGTTTGCGTGAACCATCACCATGTCATTGAACCCTTTCAGTTATTTATACGTTCTTTAGTTCTATTAATGTCTTTCCATTGCCCTACTGAGATGACCTTCTATCTCATCCTACAGTTCACTGTTAAGCAGTTTGGAGGTCATTCAACCCATTAGCTCTCTCTCTATTATTGGAGTATTTGTTTCTCGCCCTCCTGTTTTCTTTACTTTTTCCAATTTGCTTCAGTTAAGATTTTCAACATTTGCAGTTGTTTTCTTTTTTAATTTCTTGGAGCAAACTTATTTATTCACTAATGCCCAGCACCGGAAGACCAATTTAAATGGAAAGTGGATAATTATTTGAAAAGGAAGAATATAAAAAGATACTGGGACATTGGATTAGAGTAGATAGCTCCAGTTGAAGAGTTAGCAGTGGCACAGGCATGATGGGTTGAATGGTCTCTTTTGCTGTAATTTCTATTACTTTTATAGAAGAGCGGATATAAGTGGCAAAATAAATTCAATGTAAACAAGTCCAAAATGATGAGACTGGGGAAGGAGAACAAACACTGGAACTATAAACGAAATGGTGTTGGAAAAAGGATTTTTGGGTATTGGTGGATTGTGTGTAGCAATGGTATATCAGGCAAATAGGATCTTGGAATAGAACATAAACCACAGGATGTGATACTGAGCCTATACAGTACATTGGTTCACCCCCTTCTGAAATATTATGTACAGTTGTGGTTATATATTATGGCACTGGAAAAAAGTGCAGTAAAGAGCTACCCATCTGATACCCGGCATCAGACACCTGAACTACATGGAGAAACTATAGAAGCTGAGCTTGTTTACACTACAGAAGAGAAAACTGAGAGGAATTCTTATTGAGGTATCCAAGATCTTTAAGGGTATCGACATGTTGAACCCTGAGAAACTATTGATCATGACCATGAGAATGAAGCTTAAAAGAGGGAAAATAAAGAGACTACTTCACACAGAGGGTAATGAATATTTGGAATGGAATTGATCGAGGCTGATATAATTAGAAATTTTAACAGGAAGTTGGATGGGCAATTGGTGAGAAAATGAATTGAGCGATATAGGTAGTGAACTGTGTGTTCCGTATTTGAACTTTGGAGCCAGCCCAATAACAACGACAACAACTTGTATTTATATACAGTAGTTCCTTTAATGTAGTAAAACATCCCAAGGCACTTCACAGGAGCATTATAAAACAAATAAGGATATATTAAGGCAGATGACCAAAAGCTTGGTCAAAGAGGTAGGTTTTAAGGAGCATCTTAAAGGAGGGAAGAGAGATAGAGAGTGAAGAGGTTTAGGGAGGGAATTCCAGAGCTTAGGGCCTTGGCAGCTGAAGGCACGGCCGCCAATGATTGAACGATTCAAATCAGGGATGCTCAAGAGGTCAGAATTGGAGGAGCACCGATGTCTCGGAGGGTTTTGGGGCTGGAGGAGATTACAGAGATAGGGAGGGGCGAGGCCATGGAGGGATTTGAAAACAAAGATGAGAATTTTAAAATCCAGGCGTTGCTTAACCGGGAGCCAATGTAGGTCAGCGAGCACAGGGGTGATGGGTGAACGGGACTTGATGCGAGTTAGGACACGGGCAGCAGAGTTTTGGATGACCTCAAGTTTACGTAGGGTAGAACGTGGGAGGCCGGCCAGGAATGCATTGGAATAGTCAAGTTTAGAGGTAACAAAGGCATGGATGAGGGTTTCAGCAGCAGATGAACTGAGGCAAGGGCGGAGTCGGGTGACGTCCGGAGGTGGAAATAGGCGGTCTTAGTGATGGCATGGATATGTGATCGGAAGCTGATCTCGGGGACAAGTATGACACCATGTTTGAGAACAGTCTGGTTCAGCCTTGGACAGTTGCCAGGGAGAAGGATGGAGTCGGTGGCTAGAGATCAAAATAGTCTTTTGTGGTATCTTCCTATGTTCCTTTGTTCCTATGCTAGGGTCCAGTTCCATAGCAGCTGGCTGCTTCTGGTACCTCAGCCAAGTGTTCATTTATAAGGCATGAATTTAGACAGTGATTGTTGACAAACCATTTGACCCAGGAGTCAAATAGCATCTCGTCTTCAACTGATATCTACACATGTATGCTTTACAGGAGGGGCCACTGGATTGTGATCAGGAGGCCAGGCACATTAAGGCTAATTATTCTTCCCCCACTGCCACTCCAATTGAGAAAAGTAACTCAGCACAACTGAGGGTGGAATCTGGGACCTTGCTGGTCCTTTTGGCTGAGAAACATAGGCGGGCACTGATATTGTGAAGATCAATATTGCAGTTTTTATTTTTTGTGCTAATTTTCTCACTTCTCATTTCCTGAAAGTATTTGGCATGCTGCTGGCATGTGCATCCAATGTCACTGGACACCCCTCAGTGTTTGCCAAAGTGGTCATTATTGATGCAAGTTAGTACTGGTTATTTGAACAGTGAAAGCATCACAGCCATATCTGATTCTGCCCTCACCCAATGTCCATGCAAGTGTATTTCCAGCAGTGGTTGCTGAATAGCACTGAGGTTGGGAGTGCCGTTAGGGCTGTGCAACTGGTGCAAAAAAAAAAGGAAAAAATAGAACAGATCCTGGCGAATGGGAAAGATACAAAGAACAGCAAAGGGTCACAAAACAGATAGTAAGAGCTACATAAAGGGAACATGAAACGAAACTTGCAAGGGATAGCAAATCAATATGAAGAATTTTTACAATTATATTAGGAAAAGGAGGGTAGTCAGGAGCAATGGTGGCCCCTTAAAAACTGAAAGCGGTGATATTGTCAATGATAATGAGGAAATGGCGGACATGTTGAATAATCACTTTGTGTCAGTATTTACAGTAGAGTAAGAGGATAGCATGCCAGAAATCCCAAGGAAACTAATATTGAATCAGGGACAGGGACTCAATAAAATTAACGTAAGTAAAATAACAATAATGAAGAAAATAATGGCACTAAAGAGTGACAAATCCCCAGGGCCAGATGGCTTCCATCCCAGGGTTTTAAAGGAAGTAGGTGAGCACATGGTAGATGCCCTAATTATAATCTTCCAAAGTTCTCTAGATTCAGGAACCGTCCCTTTAGATTGGAAAATTGCGCATGTCACTCTGCTATTTAAGAATGGCGAGAGAGGAAAACCAGGGAATTATAGACCAGTTAGCCTAACATCTGTTGTCGGGATATTGCTAGAGTCTATAATTAAGGATGGGGCGGCTGAACACCCAAAAGTTTTCAGTTGATCAGAGGGAGCCAGCATGGATTTGTGAAAGGTAGGTCATGCCTGACAAACCTGATTGAATTTTTTGAAGAGATGACTAAAGTAGTGGACAGGGGAATGTCTATGGATGTTATTTATATGGACTTCCAGAAGGCATTTGATAAAGTTTCACATAAGAGACTGTTAACTAAGGTAGAAGCCCACGGAATTGAGGGCAAATTATTGACCTGGTTAGGAAATTGGCTGAGCGGCAGGAGACAAAGAGTAGGGATAATGTACTCTAATTGCTAGGAAGTGACTAGTGGTGTCCCGCAGGGATCTGTGTTGGGTCTCAACTATTCACTGTATTTATTAATGACTTAGATGATGGCATAGAAAGTCATATATCCAATTTGCCGATGACACAAAGATAGGCGGTATTGTAGGCCTTATGAAGCTCAACGTAAGCTCGAGGAACAGCACCTCATCTTTCGATTAGGCACTTTACAGCCTTCCGGACTCAACACTGAGTACAACAGTTTCAAATCATAACCACTGCTCTCATTGTTTCTGACAGCAAGTGCTGGTAATGTTTTAGATGCTATTAATGGTTCTGCTGTTGCTATTTACAGCTCTTCTAGACCCATCTTTTGTTTCTTAACTTGTCCCATTACCACCCCCTTTTGCCTTGCACCATCATCCCTTTTGTCATTTAATCTCTCCTGCCTTCCACCCTATCACAGGCCTTCCCTTTTGTTCTTTCCTCCCCTCCCCCCTTTCCCTGCCCCTGCACTTGCTTAAAACCTGTTCTATCTCCAGCTTTTTCCAGTTCTGACGAAGGGTCATCGACCTGAAACGTTAACTCTGTTTCTCTCTCCACAGATGCTGCCTGACCTGCTGAGTATTTCCAGCATTTTCTGTTTTTATTTCAGATTTCCAGCATCCGCAGTATTTTGCTTTTGAGAAGTGTCTTACTGAGTTCCAGTGAATGTTGAGACATAACATCCGCCCCCCCCCCCCCCCCCCCCCCCCCCCCCACACACCCTGCTATAGTGATGAGTGTGCATGGAATGGCTTGGACATTAAAGGGATGCTTTACGGTGTTGGTGTGGGGTGGTGTCAACCTGGCGCATCATGTGGCAGCCAGGGTTTACAGCGTCAAGTGAAGTAAATCTGGCCATGGTGATGCCATTGCTGGCCTCCTGGGCAGCAATGTTGTCAGGGGCTGATGCCCTGTGTCCTGTGTAGCATCAGGTGATGGCGGAGAGGGTTGGTGTTGTTGTTGGTGCTGCTGGTGTGCCTGGTGATGTTGGTGTCGGGGCTGAGCGTGGAAGGAATCAGAGGAGCAAGGTGAGATAGTTTCAAGGCCAATCGGATTCGGACTGATGGTCTACAGGCCCCCGAGAGCTGTGTGTCTGACATGGTAATTGCTGGACTGCCTGACACAATATGTTGAGAGTGCGTATGGCTAGCTGTGAGCTGGTGAATTAGCAGCCCTAAATGGTCGGAAGCTTGACTATTCAGATATTATACAAGAGTTTGCTGCAGCTAAAGCACAAGAAGCTAGTTTCTGAGTTATCATGCCATTTAGAGCACGGCTGCTTCTAATCGCTATCTAGTGACTCTTCCTGGAAGGTAAACATGTGTAGATTTCAAGTAAGAACAGAATTAGCTTTCGCTGTGATACCCTCTGTGGTCGAATATTCAGCCACCACAAACATGAAGAATGGCTCCTTAAGGTAGGTACATAGGAACATAGAAACAGGAGTAGGCTATTCAAGCCCTTAAGCCTGTTTCCATTCAGTTAGATCATGGCGGTCTGTATCTCAACTCCATTTACCTGCCTTTGTTTCATATCCCTTGATACCCTTACCTAATAAAAATCTATCAATCTCAGTCTTGAAAATTTCAATTGACCCAGCATCCACAGTTATCTGGGGGAGCGAGTTACGAATTTGGCTTACACTGGTACTTGGTGCCTGTGGAAGTGAAAGCCAGTGCGAGCCAATGCCTTCATTAGAGAGGAGGGGAGAAAGTTGGCAAAAAGAACCACAAGATAAGCTGCTGGGAGAGCATTATGAAAAACACAAGTGAAAATGCTGGATGAGCACCATGGGCTCAGGGGAGAACACAAAGAGAGGCAGACAAGCAGCAGATGGGGCTTGACCAGCTCAAGTTCCAGTCTCTACAGAAGTCAAGAGAAAAGCAGGTAGAGAAGGGGAGTGGTTGCAAACAGGGACTCTGGCAAGATAATACAGATGCAGTGCAGGAACTGAAAAGGCATTTAACTGTTGCAGTTGTTCTGGGATCATGTTTTAGGAGAGTGACCTTTTACTCCGTGTGTTAGGAGCTGCAGTCTGTAGGCACTCTGGTCTCTGCAGTGCAATGTCTGGGACTGGCGCCCTGTGTATATTCCACTGGAACCAGCAGCCTTCACCCAACAATACATTCATAGATCAACATCTTTTTGTGGATGCATGTTGTAATCAGTTCTCTAAATCTCAGCTCATTTATACAATCCGCTGAAAGAAAGAAAACTGCAACTCTGCCTTTGGCTGCAGTGCTATAGCGTAAAACTACCTAAAAGAAATCAGAATCAGGATACCAGATGCAGCAGCAGGCCTAATAATCACCTTTATAAAAGACTGCATTACCCTTTCTCCTTAACTTCCCTCCGATTATTCCTTCTGTCTGAAATTGGTGACTCAGTAGATAGAACTGTTTCCAGTCAGTGAGGCAACATAGATATAAGATTAAATGTAAGAGATTTAAGACAGAAAGCAGGAGAAACTTTTTTTTTACACAGGTCATGAGGCTGTAGAATGCACAACTGGAGTTTGTAATTGAAGCAGAGACCGTGTCAACCTTTAAGAATAGATTAGATAGGTGGTTAAAGGAAAAGAAGATAAAAGGATCTGGGCACATAGGATTAGGACTACTGCTGATATGGAGGATAAACAGCAACACAGACTTGTTAGGCTGAACTTCCTGTTTCCGTGTTGAAATTTCTATGTAATTCAAGAAAAACAACTTGCATATATATAGCGCCTTTAACGTAGTAAAACGTCCCAAGGTGATTCACAGGAATGTAATCAGACTAAAATTTATACCGAGCCAAAGAAGGAGTCATTAGGACAGGTGACCAAACTCTTGGTCAAAGAGGTAGGTCTTAAGCAGCGTCTTAAAGGTGGAGAGGCGAAGAGGATTGGGGATGGAATTCCAGAGCTCAGGGCCTAGACAGGTGAAGGCATGGTTGCCAATTGGGGTGGGGGGTTGCTGCAAAGGAAGCAGGGGTTCAAGAGACCAGAGTTAGAGGAATGCAGTGTTCACGGAGGGTTGTGGGGCTGGAGGTTACAGAGATAGGGAGGGGTGAGGCCATGAAGGAATTTGAAGATGAGGATAAGAATTTTTAAATTGATGCGTTGGTGACTGGAAACCAATGTAGGTCAGCGAGCACAAGGGTGATCGGTGAATGGAACTTGGTGCGAATTAGGATACTGGCAGCAGAGTTTTGGATGAGCTGAAGTTTATGGAGGATGGAAGATGAGAGGCCAGCCAGGGGAGCAGTGGAATAATTGAGTCTGGACGTAACAAAAGCATAGATGAGGATTTTAGCAGCAGATAAGCTGAGGGAGGGGTGATACCAGGCGATATTACGGAGGTGGAAGTAAGCGATCTTTGTGATGTAGAGGATATGGGGTCAGAAGCTCAGCTCCGGTTCAAATAGGACGCTAAGGTTGCGAATCGTCTGGTTCAGCCTGACACAGTAGCCAGGGAGGGGGAAGGAATCGGTGGCTAGGGAACAGAGCTTGTGGCGGGGGCCGAAGACAATGGCTTCGGTCTTCCTAATGTTTAATCGGAGAAAATTTCGCCTCAACCAAGACTAGATGTCGGACAAGCAGCCTGACAACACAAAGACAGTGGAGGGGTTGAGAGAGGTGGTGGCGAAGTAGAGCTCAGTATCGTCAACTTACATGTAGAACCTGATGTTATGACTTCGGATGATGTTGCCGAGAGGCAGCAAGTAGATGAGAAATAGGCGCGGGCCAAGTCATACTGGGATATGGTTCCACAGGAGTTGCAGATCTCCAGAACCTCACCAGAGTGTGCAACCTTCCTGTGTGAGCCTGGACAGTGAGTGTACAAGGCACGATCATCACCCCGTAGCTGCAAGGGTGGGTGTGTGTCTGTTTGGACAATGGGTGAGGGCAGGATCTGGCTTAGGTCTGATGCCCTGTGATTGAACAGTCTGCATCATTCACCCATGAATAATGGTTACTTGGTGTAGTATCAAAGTGTTACTACCTTTTGTAGGCCCATATGCCATCAATGTTCTCCCTTCTTGGCCTCTCATGAAGCCACCAACTTCTTGCTGCTGTACCATTCCACAGGCATCTTCTAGTGTTTCACCCAAGGACCAATTATTCATTAGTCTGATTTGACAGTGAATAGTGACAGCTGAACCCAATCCAGTCCTCACCTATTCATACAGATGCACGTCCAGCTTGGGATAGCAGTCAGCAGCAGAAATCCAGGCTGAATTTCTTCTCCCTACTGCAGGGACGCCAAAGTCAATTGTATTGCCTGTACTGCCACCCCTGTTGAGATCAGCTAATACAACAACAACAACTTATATTTATATAGTGCCTTTAACGTAGTAAAACGTCCCAAGGCGCTTCATAGGATAAAAAAAATTTGACACCGAGCTACATAAGGAGAAATTAGGGCAGATGACCAAAAGTTTGGTCAAAGAGGTAGGTTTTAAGGAGCATCTTAAAGGAGGAAAGAGAGTTAGAGAGGCAGAGAGGTTTAGGGAGGGGATTCCAGAACTTAAGGCCCAGGCAACAGAAGGCATGGCCACCAATGGTTGAGCAATTATAATCAGGGATGCTCAAGAGGGCAGAATTAGAGGAGTGTAGTTATCTCGGAGGGTTGTGGGGCTGGAGGAGATTACAGAGATAGGGAGGGGCGAGGCCATGGAGGGATTTGAAAACAAGAATGAGAATTTTGAAATCGAGGCGTTGCTTAACTGGGAACCAATGTAGGTCAGCGAGCACAGGAGTGATGAGTGAACGGGGCTTGGTGCGAGTTAGGACACGGGCAGGCGAGTTTTGGATGACCTCAAGTTTACGTAGGGTAGAATGTGGGAGGCCAGCCAGGAGTGCATTGGAATAGTCAAGTCTAGAGGTAACAAAGGCATGGATGAGGGTTTCAGCAGCGGATGAGCTGAGGCAAGGGCGGAGACGGGCGATGTTACGAAGGTGGAAATAGGCGGTCTTAGTTATGCCACGGATATGTGGTCAGAAGCTCATTTCAGGGTCAAATATGACACCAAGGTTGCGAACAGTGTGGTTCAGCCTCACAAATGTTAGGGAGAGGGGATGGAGTCAGTGGCTAGGGAACGGAGTTTGTGGCAGGGACTGAAAACAATGGCTTCGGTCTTCCAAATATTTAATTGGAGAAAATTTCTAATAGCACAGATGGGATCATACCTAAGACCTACTTCATCTGCAGACAAACATTCTATCATTATGACAATGCCCATTTAATTGTTCTATAACTTGTGTGCATTAATGACTGTTTATGACTTGTAACCACAGCACAACTGGAGTCAGTGTTGTTAGCAATAAGGTAAATTGAAACCTGAGTCTCAGATCTGTATGTGTATTGTAAAAGAGATTGTCCCCAAGTTGCCAATCAGGGCATACACTCATAACTAGTATTAATTGAATTGAAGTTTGATCTATTACTGATCCTTTTTAATTTAAAACTGCTCTGTTATCAATGTTCCTGCAAACAAGAAAATTAGAGAATCCCTTCCTCACTGCATACTGCTTCAGTCAATAAAACAGAACCAATCTCTTATCTTGTATTCTTAGACACAAATCTACTCACCGAATATTTAAAATAAATCAAACAAACTCTGCTACCCATATCCTATCCCCCATTAAGTCCTGCTCAGCCATCACCCTTGTCCTTGCTGACCTACATTGGCTCCTGGTCTCCCAACACCTCCAATTTGAAGTTCTCATCTATGTAAATAAATCCCTTCTTGGCCTTCGTCCTTCCTATCTATGTAACCTCCTCCAGCCCTATATTACTCCCAGAACACTCCATTGCTCTGGCCCCTTGTGCATCCTCCCTCCCTTTGCCCCACCGTTGGTGGCTGTGCCTTCAGCTGTCTTGGCCCCACACTCTGTTATTCCCTCCCTAAACCCTTCTCCCTCGCCACCTCCCTCTCCTCCTTTAAGACTTTCCGTAAACCCATCTCTTTGACCGAGCTGTTGGTCACCCCTCCTGATATCTTCTTCTTTGGCTCGACATCCATTTTTTCTGATTATGTCTCTGTGAAGCACCTTGGGATATTTTTATATGCTAAAGGTACTACATAAATGCAAGTTGTGATTGAATTAATATTTTAACAAGGATTTCTTTCAATATGCCAACATGAACTGCTGTCAGTGATGTTATATAAATGCTCAACGCGCTCATAACAAATTCCTCTCTCTGCTAGTTCCCATTAAAGTAACACGGAGGAATTTGATATGACTGCAATAGATGTTCATACAGTAACATCACCAACAGTAGTTTTTACCTTCATATGTTAATCCAGAACACGGCTGTTAACTCCGACCCCTCCCCTCAGAAATGCAACACTTAGAAAGTGAAAGTGCCTGTCTTTAACAGGACACAATTTAATTTATCCCTATTAATAGCTGTATCTCATGTTTTTCTCATTGTATCATGGCCCGATTCTGTGATATCCCCTTATATATAAGCCCAGATGTCAGCTTGGCTCAGTAGTTGTTCAAGCCCTATTATGGACACATAGGGCCAGGATTTGCGGTGGGTATGATGGCGTACTCTCAGAATATGTCATCATACCACCTTTGAAATGGTTCGCAAGTTCGGGATTTCCGCACACGCTTGCGCATGTGCTAAATTCCGAACTTGCGATCTGTCAAATTATGACTTAACAGATAAAAAAAAAGAAAGACTTGCATTTATATAACACCTTTCATGACCACTGGATGTCTGAAAGTGCTTTACAGCCAATGAAGCCAATGATCCACACTGATGTGGAAATCCTCATTGCTGACACAGAGTTGGGCTAATTGCCCATCAGCTGCCCAGCAATTACATATGAAGATTTTTACAGCTGATGGAAACAGAAACAGGGCCTGCTTGTATCAGCGTAAGGGATCCAAAAGATCCAAAGCATCGTTCGGCATGTTTTAACACCATTTTCATCTTGGATCGTTTGGTTATCTAGGAGAGAAATTCTATGTCAGTCGTTTGCAGCAGTGCTATTGTATTTTTCCCCCATTGCATTCCATAAAATGTCCGAGATTTTGTACGGAAGTCTGTGGCTAATGCAAAGGGACCATTATTAAATAAGAAGCAGTCAGGGCCATCAGTGAGACCACAGGCCATCAGAACAGCGGTCCGCTTTTGATGCAGTTCTTTGTTGAGGCACTTCTCCCAATATATTCTCAGCAGTTGGACTGTTTAAGTTTCTGCGATCCGAGTGTACTGTTTGAGGTGTTTGAATTGATTCATAGATCGCCATCCCCATTAATAACTCAACTTCGTTAATTAAACATACACAAAGGACATGTTACAAAAATGTATTGTATAGATGTTTATGCACATTTAAATCCCGGAAGGCACTAGTAATGAGGGTTTAAATGAATGAGACACCTGTTTCCTGCTTAGAGCACCAGACCCATGTGATCCCAGGTACGCTTCCGCACATGCTGCGACCCTGGGACATTAAACTGCCCTCCAGCACGCAGCATCAAACAGCAAGTTTGCGAAGGAGGGACCCCATCAGGTAAGTTCACGTTTTATTCAGATACTGGTGGCGTACTGCGTAGGTACGCTTCCGACCGCAAAATTCAGGTCATAATCTACTTCAGTATTGAATGAATGCTACATTGTTTTAGGTGCCATCTTTCAAATGAAATGTTAAACTGAGGCCTTCTCTACCTGTTCAGGTGGATATAAAAGATCTCATAACATTATTTGAAGAACAATTTACAATTTGCATTTACACAGTGCCTTTACCGTGGACAAATGTCCCATGGCACTTCACAGAAACATAAACAGGCAAAAATCGATGCTGAGAAAAAAAAAGAAAATATTAAGAGTGGTGACTAAAAGTTTGGTCAGAGGTGGGTTTTAAGAAGGAGAGCAAGTTGGAGAGGCTGACAAGTTTGAAGAGGGAATTCCAAAGTTTAGAGCCTAGATGGCTGAAGGCATGGCTGCCAGTGATGGGGTGAAAGGAGTGATTGATACACAAGAGGACCAAGTTGGAGAGTTGTAGGGCTGGAGGAGACTACAGAGATGAAGAAGGGGCTAGGCCATGAAGGGATTTAAACAAGAGGATGAGAATTTTAAATTGGAGTCATTGGGGGACTGGGAGCTAATGTAGGTCAGTGGTGATGGGTGAGTGGGACTTGGTGCAGGATAGGATATGGGCAGAAGAAGTTTGGATGAGCTGAAGTTTGTGGAAGGTGGAGGATGGGAAGCTGGCAAGGAGAGATTTAGAATAGTTGAGTCTAGAGGTGACAACAGCATGGATATGGATTTTGGCAGAAGATGGGCTGAAGCGGGGCGGAGACTGGTGATATTGCAGAGGTGGAAGTAGGCAGTCTTTCTGATGGAGAGGATGTGGGGTCAGAAACTCAACTTGTGATCAAATAGGACACTGAGTGTGTGAATGGTCAGGTTTAACCTGAGACTATGGCTGGGCAGGAAGATGGAATTGGTGGCGAGGGTATGGAGATTGTGGCAGGGGTCCAAGACTATGGCTTTGGTCTTCAGTTTAACTGCAGGAAATTGCAATTTATCCAGGACTGGATGTCGGACAAGCAGTCTGACTTCACAGATGCAGTGGAGGGGCCGAGAGAGATGGTGGAGAGGTAGAGCTAGGTTTCATCAGCTAGGTGTCATCAGAGTATATGTCTTCAGATGATGTCGCCAAAGGACAGATCTTTGAGGGGACTCCAGAGGTAGCAGTGTGGGGACAGGAAGAGAAGCCATTGCTGGAGATGCTCTGGCTACAATTGGATAAGAGTGGACCAGGCAAGGGCAGTCCCACTGAGCTGGATAATAGAGAGGTGTTGAAGGAGGATTGTGTGGTCAAACATGTCAAAGGCTGCAGAGATGAGGAGGAATAGTCCACCATGATCACAGTCACAGAGGAAGTAATTGGTGACCTTGATTAGGGCTGTTTCAGTGCTGTGGCAGGGCAAAAGCTTGATTAGAGAGATCCAAACTTGGAGTTGCAAGAAAGACGGGCCTGGATTTGGGAGGCAACAACACACTCAAGGACTTTGTAGAGGAGAGGTTGGAGATGGGGCGGTAGTTTAAAAGGAGCGGGGTCGAGGGTGCTTTTTGTTGAGGAGGGTGATATTGCCAGTTGTTTTGAAAGCGAGGGGGACAGTAGCTGAGGAGAGGGAACCATTTACAATGTTAGCTAGCATAGGGGTCAGGAAGAGAAATTGGCTGGTTAGCAGTTTAATAGCAATAGGGACAAGGAAGCAGGAGGTTTATGTCTCGTAGACAAGATAAGAACTATTGGGTCCTGTTCTCGTCTGCCAAAACTGCTCACTATTCCAGGATCATCCAGGAATGCAAAGATAACCCCCGGCTTCTTTTCTGTACTGCAAACCGTCTTCTAAAACCCCTCTCCTGTCTCCTCCATCCTCACCTCCAACAAGTGCGAGGAGCTGATGGACTTCTTTCTCACTAAGATTGAGACCATCTGTTCAGCTGCCTCTGCCGCTTCCCTCCCTTCCCCAAGCCCACTGGGCTAAACTTCCTCTAAGGTTCCCCCCTGTGCCCTAGCCCTGAACTTGCATCTTTCTCTAGTTTCTCTCCTATCTCCCCTCATGCCCTCTCAGAAGGGCGGGGTGGGATGTAATAGAGATTGTGGGCTGGGGTTGAGCACTGAGAGGGGCGGAGAAGTGGGGGGGGGGGGTAAATCGGTGGCCTAGGGGTGGGAGGGGTGGATTGGTGTCGGGGGGGGGGGGGGGGGGGGGAGGTGGAGGTGGTTGAGAAAATCAGAGGCCGGGGGGTGTGTGGAGGATGTCCTTGTGGTGGGTATCGGAGGCCTGGGGGGGGGGGTGGAAAATCGGAGGCCTGGAGGGATCAGATGCCTCGTGGTGGGGGGGTGGGGTGGGTTATGTAGGAGGTAAATGTAAAGTCACTTACCTCCTAGATCCAGTAGCCCTCGCCTTGTATTAGCTGGCAGGTTTCACAAGGCATGCAAAACCCGACCAGTTAAATACAAAATGGAGGTAAAAGCAGAGGCTTCCAATAGACGACCCGCCTCCTGGCAGCAGATTGGGTGCGCTGTCCCTTTAACGAGTTGCACGGTCCATTCAAAGTTTTGCGCATGCGCAAAATTTAAAGCCGCCCCAAGCTGTGCAGGACCGGCAGACAGCTTAGAGGGAACGTTGGCCATAATTGGCTGCTATGTTTGCTTACATGATTGTACTTCAAAAAGCAATCCATTGATTGTGAAGTGCTTTGGTATGTCCTGAGGACATGATAAGGTACTTGTATAAGTGCAAGTCCTTTCCTATGCATTCCCCCTCCCTCCACTGCTTCATCAGTGATGCGGAGATGTTGGACTGGGGTGGACAAAAATGAGAAGTCGCACAACACCAGGTTATAGTCCAACAGTTTTATTTGAAATTACGAGCTTTCAGAGCTCTGCTCCTTCTTCAGGTACAGTGAGGGAATATAAATCGATTACACCGTGGCAGTGGTTCATCAGTGGCAGAGCCTTTCGTCGCATCAATCCTATTCTCTGAAATTCCCTCCCTGTCTTTAAAACCCTCGTCAAAACAGTTTTCAACCAGGCTTTCAGTCATCTCTATCAGCTCTTTTACTATTGCTTGGAATCGGTTTTGCCTCTATGAGGCACCCTAGGAATTTTACTATATTAAAGGCAGAGTCCTCACCACCTACACCATCTATGCTTATCATGGACAGTTGCCTATATCGGACAGATAATGCCAACAATTTGTCAGTACCATAGGAGTTTAACATGCCGGCTATTTCGGGCAGTTCAATAAATTCTTCTGTATTTACCAATTTACACACCACTTTGTAACACCCCTCTATCTGTGCAATGTTCACGTTTTATGCTCTGGTGATTTCTGTGACAAACTGTTAGTTAAACTGTAATATGGTCGCAAAATGAAGATATCGGGGATTAAAATATCTAAAAGAATCACTAGAACATTGCACGTTACAAAAGCTGTACCATACTTGTAGATGGGAGCACATATCCTGGTTACTTGATCTAGCCCAATTATGATGCATGCAGATGAATGAAAATACATTAGTGTTTTAAGTTTGCTTGGTTTAAACCGCACATGTTCTGCTGTTGGTCTCAAACATGAGGCACTGGTGCTCAATTTTTATATAATGAGGCAGAGATTGGTTTTACCGTCCACCGCTTATAGTGGGTAAATCGCGTTAACATTAACATGCACGCTATAAGCAGTGGGGACTGTGTATAAATGCAAGTTTAAAAAAAATGCAAAATCATAAATGTTTCCTTTTATAAACAGGTTTATGATTTTGCTACACCTGGCACACAGGTGAAATTGTCTCGTAATATTCTGTCTAATGACAAATGAAGGCAAACCATTCTTTGAATAATGGACAAAGTAAGTTGACAACTTTTCAGCTGTTGTATACATTTCCTCAGGCTATTCTATAATTTCGACATCTGCATACCCTGCCTTCACTGAGAGATTATCCCTGCCAATTCAAAACCAGACATACCCAGCATCCAGGCACTTCCCGCTAGAGGAGAATTGTTAATTAATGAGAATCAGCTTTAATGAAGTGCCGTTGAGAGGTGACAGTCAGAACCAGGCATAAACTAATAAGAACTGGCAGATTACACATTCTTATTACTCAGCCAGGTTCAGCAGTAGGTTTCCCTTAAGGGGGAGTTGTGAAGAGTATCTTTTTCTTTCCAAAGTATTAAGTTAATAGCAAAACAAATTGTGTCTTTTTATAAACTTTTGTTAGAAGGTGGGGGTTGTAGAACTTTGAAAGTGGAAGCATTTTCGTCTGAATTTATGAACCATTTATATTATTTGCTAATGCATGGGACACCCTTTAAAGTGCATGACATCACTCCTCATGGCTCAAGTTTTAACTTGCAGCCCCCACTCCTGCCTGTGATATGGGTTTCTGATGATGTGTTCATAGTACTTGAAGGAAAAAGGTCACCAGTGCACTTTCTTTTAGAAAAAATATAAATGTAGGAGGAGTGAGCATATGCCTTTCATTTCTGCAATTAAGAAAAGTGACTTTGGAAGGAAAATAATTAAACAGCAGACTGTGACTGCCACCAGACTACTTGAACATGATGAGGGGAGTGCTGTGGGGTGGCAGCATCAGAGCTAAACCTGATACTGTCCTCATATATAATCGCAAACAAGAACAGGATCCCGGGTTTGGGACCTCAGTGGCAAATGTTGCATCTCCACTGTCATCCTGGCAAGCAGAGATCAAACCTAGGCCCTTCCTGGTCGTATGATTCAGTACCATAACATGCAGTGCATTTTCCTGCTGTCCCATTGAGGGAGCTCTCTTTAACAAAGTTAAATCTGCAGCCTTTAGACCTAGATTATTTTATAGCTATTATTGTCTGGTACATTTCCTTCAATTAGTGTTTATGCTAATTTCCTGCTGCACGTCAATGGAAAGGGAGGGGTGCAGACCAGAAATTACAATTGTCAAAAATACAGCAATCTAACAGATTAAAAAATTGCGGCAAAAATTAGGGTTGAAATTCTGATTGGCTAAACTCATATACAAACACTTAATTTGCTTCCACTACATTCCTGTGTGCATTACTTTTTACAAAGGTTTTTCTTTAAAAATAGGTTAACAATTGTATAAAAACAATAATAACATGCAGTTATATAGTGCCTTTAATGTAATATTTCCCACAGCACTTCACAGGAGTGTTATCAAACAAAAGTTGACACCAAACCACATACGGAGATATCAGTACAGAAACAAAATACTGCGGATGCTGGAAATACACAGGTCTGGCAGCATCTATGGAGAGAGAAAGAGTTAACGTTTCAGGTCGATGACCATTCACCAGAATTGGAAAAAGTTAGAGATGTAACAAGGTAAGAGAGACAAACTGAGATATTAGGACAGGTTAACAGAGTTAAGCATCTGTAAGGGAATTTAGCCAATCAGAATCTATACCCTATTATCTGCTTCACCTCAGGGACCTGGTTTTGAATCTGTTCAATTAAGCAGAGGCCTGTCCATTTTATAGAGAAAGCAGGCCAAAGGAACTGAGAGTTCGAATATCCTCACTGCTAGCTCAGCATGAAATTGAGAGGTCGCACAACACCAGGTTATAGTCCAACAGTTTTATTTGAAATCACAAGCTTTCGGCGCTATCGCTCGCCCCTTCCTCAGGTGAAGCATGAACCAGGGTTTGAACCTTCCAGTGGAAGCAGTTCTGCAAACACTCCACAAGTGTGGCTATTTGCTTTTCATTTACAGCACAGTACTGTAATATGAAACAAAAACAGAAAATGCTGGAAACACTCAGCTTTGACAACATGTCCACAATTGAAACATCAACTCCTCTGTTCTCTCCACAGATACTGCCTAACCTGCTGATCGTTTCCAGCATCTGCTTTTGTTTCAAATTTCACACATCTTCAGTTTCTTGCTTTTTGTTTATACTATCATGCAGTTACTTTCTTTGGGGCCACCAAGTGGCAGAAATAGGACTGTACAGCAAGTAAATTACATACTGGGATTAGACTAATTTTACTGCACTGTAACAACTATTTTGTAATTTAAAAAATACTTTTACAGAGCGAGAAATTCACAAACTTAGTAACTTTTTCCCCCCTTCCTATCTGAAGGTGTTGTGACTCCTGTTGTAGAGTTTTATGGACACCTGATCCTTCCAGTCCCTGGCCATTCTTTGCGTGTGCCTACCCAGTGAATGTCAGTAGTCTATTTAACCATGGAGGCATCAAAGCCCCTGATCCTGTCCTCAAACCTGGGACCTTATAGATTGTAGTCCCAGTACCATACAAGGCTGTAGATTTGAGCATCGACTCACCTGAAAGATCTAAAGTGCATAAAAGAACATATGTTGAAAAAATAAGTGCATTCATGGTATAAACTTGAATTTCTCTGACTCCGATCGCCTAGCCTATTTAAAAGGCCAATATGCTGCTCTGATGGCTGAGGCTGTCACTGAGCCATACAAAGTAATTTTTAGGTTTAATCTCTAGTCTGTGCTGGGCCTCTTAGAATTTCATGTCACTTGAAAAAGTTAATGCCTCCATGGTGCAGGAAGATCTATACGCAAGAGATCATTCACAGTTTTCACAAAGATGCAAGAAAATGTATGTAACCTGACAGATGTCTCATGTTCAAATATTCTAAATTTTAATAATGAGGCTCACCCATATTATGCTTTCAGAACAGGAACATTTTTCTGCTGAAAATTGTGCGCTTCAATAGCCTTCCTTAATTCTTCAAACTGGTGGAGCTTTTCAAAGATGATTCATGTCATGTTCTTCCACTAGTTTGTACAATTTTATGAAATCATGCATTAACCCTCAAAGATGTAGACTTGAATTTTCAGACAGGCTTCAGAATTATTTTAGTGTAAGACCTTTTCATTGCCAAATCAAAAATATTTGTAGAAGGCATTTGTTTAATGGAAAACCTGATGAATGTAAAATTTTCTCAATTAACTTGCCAGTAAGCTAGTCTTCGTACAATGCTATGCCTGAGTTTTCCATTTTCTCACCTCAAGGGTGTCACAACCCTAAGGTCACGCCAGCTAAGAATAACAGGAAACTCTGATCTTTATACGGCTGAGAGATTATGCCTACACTAATTTATTACACTATGGACTCAATTCTGTTAAATTGCAGTTGTAGCACAAAATTTATCCAAATTGTTTTATCTCTTTTTAGCCGATGGTGCATCTCTTCTGTACTCAAGGGGTAAGACAATCTTACAACAGGTATTACTCAATTAATTTTACCACATTGTACAGTACTCCATAGTACAATTTTCAAAAAAATTTCCTATTTCATACTCCTAAAAATGTACTTGGATTTTGGTGAGTGTTGCAAGTTAAATTTTCTCAGCACTAGCGTTGAGCACAGCCAGATTTTAAATAATTAAATTCAGAGTAAAGCTTACACTGCAGTAAACTTTAAAAAAAAAAAATTGGGTTAACATTGCTTGAATGTCTTAAAGGTTACCTCGTGTACGCTGACAGGATATTTCTGTCACAGCTGGTAGTTTAAAGGACAACCTGAAAACAAGGGAGCAAATGTAACTCTTGTTCAACATGAAGAATCTCTATGCAATTACTGTGATTACACTTTGGCACCATTATATTCTCTGGTTACTGCTTACTGGTCATTAGCTCAACAATCCTTTCTACCCTCTTCTCCCCACCCCGCCCAAATCTATTGATTTTCTTGCTACCCAACTTCTAAATTTTATGGAGATATAGCAGACCGCAGCTAGGGCAGCAGTGGAAAACAATGGACTTCAACTTCTACATTGAGGGGGTGTGTGTGTGTATAACAATATATATATATATAAAAAATCAAGACAGTGTTCCCACTACTGAAAAAAGTGCATGTGTGGAGAAAGACTTACATTTATATAGTGCCTTTCACAATCAAGACATGCTAAGGCGCTTTACAACCAATGAAGTACATTTAAAGCGTAGTTACTGCTGGAATGGAGGTCAGGAAGGCACCTGTGATTCACCAGGATCAAACAGCCTGCTGAGATTCACTTTCTAGGTTTTCAGAAGAATGGCCAGTTATAGGTATAGCAGCACTTGGCTTCCTCTTCGGTCCATACCAACAAGAGTAATCACCTTTAGGGGGAATTAATATTTTTAAAAACCGTGGAAGACAGCAAATTTTTCCATCAGTTAATTCTATTACTCAAAGTATTTGTAGGCCTGTTTTGTTTGGCAGATTTATTTTGTGCAGTATTTAAATATTAGAAAACACTAACGTCACATTGCTCAATACGGCACTAGCAATTTGTTCCAATGCAATGTTAAAAGACCAGCCCCATATTTTGTACATCAGTTACTATCACTGATCTTTTATTGTATCCTAACTCTACTATACCAGGGAACTCAAGCAAATTAGATCAATGTGGTGGATTTTAACTTATAGATAATTTAAGTGAACTGTTAAGAAAACAATCTTCACTTAATATTGTCCACTGGGTTCCTCAATGCAAACACTGCATTGGGTGAAGATTCTTTTTCCACTTGATATTTTGCATTTGGTTTTCCTCAATTTGCATATCCTCACCCTGACCCTTCTAACCAGGCTCTGGCAGTTATCTCGGTGCCAGATGTAGTCAGTGTAGCTCAGGACAATCCCTTCAGCCTTCATTTCAAGAATCTGCTTGTGGGCTTCAGTTGGGATATTTGCAACCACATTACTGCTAGTGGCAAACTCACCAAGTATGAATGAAGGCACAAAATGGTGTGTGTTTTTTTTGTTGACTTTCTCATCTTTTGGCTCCTACTACACTTGTGCTCTGGTAACTTAGCCAAGTGACCGTTCAGGGGAAATGTAGACAGTAAACAATACCAATTGTTATCAAAGCTCAATTTTCTGCAACATTTGAAAACTTTTCATGGGTTAAATTCTATTGCACAGCTTCCCAATATGCAATCTATATAGAGATTACAAAAGTTAACATGGATCTCTAGACTTATACAACCCCCATTGTTCATAAATATAAATTGGAGATGCAAATATTTGAACAGTGCCCCTGGCTAATATAAAAGCCTACTGATTCAACCATACCCACAATATACCCCAGACTAATAATGCAGTCAGAAGTCATAGTTGTAGGACAATTATTCCAATTTACCCCAATGTATTGCAGGCCCTTTCCTTCTTCCCCACCCCACCCAAATTTGACTCCTGAAGGCACCAATTCAATGCTAGAAAATATTTCTACTGGAACAGACTTCCCTCTAGTATTCTTTACACTGCCTTTACCCAACATCCACTCTCCAGCAGAGATGCAGACATCAAATCATAATCCTACTACTGTTGCCTGGCTGAGGTTTGCTAATGCAGCACAACTCACTGAACTGTGGACTCTCCTAAGGTGTCACTCAGTATCACACTTGGCAGTGTATTTACCCACTATGCCATCAGGGAAGCTGTAGTGTAGATTTGAGAGATATTAGGCAGAATAGGGTGCAGCCAAAAAGAAAATTAGGCAGACATCTCAAGTATGACTCAGTCGGTGGCTAAGTACAGAAATACATTGGGCCATGAGAAATCTGTTACCCACTGGTATAAGTACATTCTCTCTCCCAGCCCACACAAGAGCTGAACCAGGATTGTAAGAGGTGGTAACTATGCCTTTAAAATGCATTCAAAAGATTAGAATTCCAAGCACAATGCAATGTAGACAAGGGTTGTACAGGCTTGTTATTGCTAAAGCAGCTGTACACAGATGACAGGTCTGTCTCCAAATTTAGACAGATCTCCAAACAGGTTGTGAATATTTAAGTACTGTAGATACAAAAACCTACTCAACTCACATTTTACACTTCAGTAGGAAACCACTTGAATGTTTCCAGGAAATCTATTGCCATTACTGGAGACACAGCTTGTCAGTCATAACGGCACAGGAGGCTGCCATTCGGCCCACCAAGTCTGTGCCAGCTCTATCCAGTCAGTCCCATTCCCCCACTATCTCCGTAGCCCTGCAAGTTTATTTCCCTCAAGTGCCTATCCAGTCTCCTTGAAAATATTGTCTCCCTGCTTCCACCGACAGTGAATTCCAGGTCATCACCACTCGCCGTGTAAAAAGGTTTTCCCTCACATCCCCCTGTACCTCTTTCCCAAAACTTTAAACTTGTGTCCCCCAGTCCTTGTATCATCAACTGGTGGGAACAGCCTTTCCCTGTCTAGCCTATCCAAACCCATCATCAGCTTGTATTTTTTTTTATATAAAAGGACCAGTTAGAGATATCAAGTATCACACTGAACAGATTGTTTGTGGAACTTAAGACCTCATTAATTGAACTCCAAAAGCTCTATGGGTACAATTCCATAGAGTCATTGGGCAGCTTTGCAACAGGACACCCAAATGACCCTTCTGCAGACTAACAGCACATAGCAGCAACCTAATCTTTTGTGATTCCATCTCAGCCAAGTTCAGGCCTGTCTCCACAGCAAGTTTTCCAACAAAAGTCACTAGATGGCAATCAGGAGCAGGAACCTTAGTCAGTAGCTTTCCTTTCCTAATCCTTAGCATCGGAACCAATTGTGGCACTACCACTTCCTGGCTGAGATCAAGCTAACTCCATCTAAAATTAGGAATTAAGCTTGGACTGTTCTGGTCTAGGTCGTGCAGCACCACACCATGTAATGCATTTACACAATCAGTAGAGCCAGAAACTAATGCTTGGGGAGGGGAAAAAAGTGACACACAAAATCCTGGTCTATGTCTCAGTTCCATATGGACAGTCTATTACAATGTCATTTATAAGAATTGACTCAAACTAAGTATCTACTACCAAATGAAACAATTTAAACAAACACAAATTTAGAACTTTTTATTTTAAGTCAGAATTTTGATAAGGACACTCAAATCTGAACAGGATGTAAAGTACGATCAAGAATAAGGCAGAACAGATCTACACCAATCTGCAGAGTCACTTGGGACACTTTGGTGCTACCTTAGACAGAAAAACAGGGAAAAAACTCTGGATAAAATCTGAGCATTAAATTGAAATCTTGTCATTGGGATAATTTTTCACAATACCTCAATATATAGCTTACTACTCTTTATACCTTTTACAGTCATCCACAAGTATTGCCAAATAGCAGACTGATTAGATGAGTATCTTATTTAAGCAAAATATAGCTCCAAGAATGGAGAACCAAAACAGACAAACAAAACAGTTCAGACTCTTGCATATTAAGAGTGCCATCACCACTATACCATGATCTCTAATGCAAAACCAGCCCTTTTACAGGACATATCTTCATGGTTAGCTTAAAGAGTATATTTTCAATGTTTTAGTTGGACATAATACAGGTATATTGATCAGAATACAATTATATATGGACAATGTGGTGTATTTTCCCTTCCCATAATACTGCAAACCACACTAAGATGACACTGAATTTAAAAAGGGTTTGTTTTAGGTTTAAAAAACCTAAAACATCAGGAATTCTGACAAGGCGTTTTACTTAAGGGATCTGTTTCTATACTTTTGTTCCCTGCTACTCATCTTCCACTTATTCTAAACATGTGCAAAGTGTGCCAACATGACTGGAAAAAAATATAAATATGAAAAAAGCAATGTTTATTTTAGAGAGCCAAGGCATGCAATTTGTTCCAATAGGTATAAATTTTGCAAAGTAAAAGAATGAACAGGAGCTTTTTTAGTAGTTTACATTCCATTAGTCATCTTTGTCCTTAGCACCATGTTTCAGTATGCGGGTAAACTCAATGTAGTTGAAGTTGCTCTTGCTATCAATTGGTGCTTCTCGGAAAAGTTCATCCACCTCATCATCAGTAAACCGATCCCCCATTGTTGTCAGCAGATCTCTCAGGTAGTCTTCCTGGATATAGCCTGCAAAGAAGAAAACACAACTACAGCAAATACTTCCATTGAAACAAAATTAGTTATCCTTGTCAGAACAAAAAAAACTGTACAAGAATCACAAATGAATGGTTAGGAATAGAATAACTTCATGAATCTTGTCAAAGGTGTACAATAAAGTATAATTAACCTCAGATGCAACATAAGGAGGTGCACAAGGGACCAGATGTTTTCCCACAAAAGGAGGGAGGGAGGGGGATAATCCAATAAAAGACTCAAATTGCTCCTAGTGGCACATTATAAAGCAGCATTGCCAGAAGCTTGGGTGCAGGGTATGGCAGCAAGATTAAGAGTCAGCCATGACTCAGTTGGTAGCACCCTCGCTTCTGAAGGTTGTGGGTTCAAGTCCTACATCCAGAGACTTGAGCACAAAAATCTAGGCTGACACTCGTGCAGTACTGAGGGAGTGCTGCACTGTCTGAGGTGCTGCCTTTTGGATGAGACGTTAAACAAAGGCCCCCGTCTGCGTAAAAGGTCCCTTGGCACTATTTTGAAGAGCAAGGGAGTTATAGAAACATAGAATCTAGGAGCAGGAGTAGGCCATTCGGCCCGTCGAGCCTGCTCCACCATTCAATACTATCATGGCTGATCATTCAAATCCAGTACCCTGTCCCTGCTTTAATCCCCACAGTACACATATCCCACCCTAGCCCCGTAACCCCACGTATTTAATTCCCCCTAACATATCCCATCCTATCCCCATAACCCCACATATTTAATCCCCTCCCCCTAACACTAAGGGTCAATTTATCATAGCCAAATCAACCTAACCCGCACATTTTTGGACCCTGGTGTCCTGGCCAATATTTATCCATCAACATCACACAGATTATCTGGTCATTATCACATTGCTGTTTGCAGGAGCTTGCTGTGTGCAAATTGGCTGCCACATTTCCTACATTACAACAGTGATTACACTTCAAGGGCCCCGCTCCAGGGCCCCAAACACCCCTTCCAGGTGAAACAGCGATTTACTTGTACTTCTTGCAATCTAGTATACTGTATTCGCTGCTCACAATGTGGTCTCCTCTACATTGGGGAGACCAAACGCAGATTGGGTGACCACTTTGCGGAACACCTCCGTTCAGTCCGTAAGGGTGACCCCAAGCTTCCGGTCGCCTGTCATTTTAATTCACCGCTCCACGCCCACTCAGACCTCACCGTCCTCGGCCTCTTGCACTGTTCCACAGAAGCTCAGCGTAAGCTCGAGGAACAGCACCTCCTCTTCCGATTAGACACTTTACAGCCTTCTGGACCCAATATCGAGTTCAACAATTTCAGAACATAACCTCGGATATATAGATCCACACTTTTGGTTTGTGCCTTTTCCCTTTTTTTTCCTTCCCCACATGGCAGCTGTCTTTCATTCTGCTAGTGCATTTCACACTTCCAGAGCCATCTTTTGTCTCTTAACCTGTCCTATTACCATCTCGTCTCGCCTAGAGTATCTGAAATGTCTCCTCTTCTCAGACCTCCCCTTTTGTTCTTTCATTCCCTCCCCCAGCCGCCAAACTTGCTTTTTCATCTGTTTCATTTCCTGCTTTCTCAGTTCTGACGAAGGGTCTTCGACCTGAAACGTTAACTCTTTCTCTCCACAGATGTTGCCTGGCCTGCTGAGTTTTCCAGCGCTTTATTTCAAGAAAGTACTTCATTGGCTGTAAAGTGCTTTGGGACATCCGGTGGTCGTGAAAGTAGCTATATAAGTCTTTCTCCCTCCACTCAGATGTTGGGTGAACAAAAAACAAAAGCAGCAAAGAAATGGCCAAACACTCAAAAGTAGGTTGTTAAAACTGAAAATTTAGGGTCCTGGGAAGTTGTAGGCACCCAGAATTTGCTTTAACCTTCTCATTCCTATCCCCTTCCAAACTTTATCTTTCTCTCCCCACCTCCACTGAAGGCAGATCCTTATTCTGACAGTTCCATGATGAGCAGCAGCCTTTTTGTACTTGTTCAACAAGTCATTCTGCACAGAAGCCGAATGAGAGTCAGCAGGCTATTTTATTATAGAAACATAGAAACATAGAATCTAGGAGCAGGAGTAGGCCATTCGGCCCGTCGAGCCTGCTCCGCCATTCAATACGATCATGGCTGATCATCCAAATCCAGTACCCTGTCCCTGCTTCAATCCCCACAGTACACATATCCCACCCTACCCCCGTAACCCCACGTATTTAATTCCCCCTAACATATCCCATCCTATCCCCATAACCCCACATATTTAATCCCCCCTAACACTAAGGGTCAATTTATCATAGCCAAATCAACCTAACCCACACATTTATAATCAAGTCTGAACCTTACTCACCCAAGCCTAGGCTTTCTGACTTGGAATCCAGGGGGGGGGGGGGGCACGGCAGGATGTCCTGCAGTGGGGCAGGAATTCCATCCACTAAGATGATGCTCCTGACCCCAGCCATCTTTCCAGCCCCAGCATGTTTACATGCTAGAGCCAAGCTCTCCAGGTATCAGCCAGGGAGTTGCATTAGATGGAGGCCTCTGTTGGGGGGAAAGGGTGAGGCTGCCACAGCAGGAGGAAGACAGCAACTGCTGAGCTGCTTAAAAAGTCTTCCCACAATGTGAGGTCCCATGCAGACCGCTCACCAGCTGCTGGAAGAGATACCCTGCATGCGCAGCAAATTTAAAGGGACCGTGCACAAAAAAAAGTTAGAGGGAACATTGCTTCAACTGGGCTCAAAGCACTTGCACAGACACATCTAAAATTTAGCCCATGCAGTCTCTTATGTCTACCTTTGAACAAAGGGCCCGATGGCCGGTGTCCAACATTCGAACAGGGCATATGCCAGGAAACAGCATGGGGACAGAATGAGGAAGAGGAAGGAGGAGGAAGAGGAAGGAGGCGGCAGAGATGCAGTAGAGCACATTCCTAGCCTCCTTCATCCCAGATCTGCTGGAAAACCAGTGGGATGGGGGCCAGAAAGCCTAGACCCCAATGTCTACATATCAGTATGCTTGAGGGTACAGGGGTCTCACTGATGGCAATCTTCTGTTGTCTAGTATGAGGATGAGGTCAACTCAGAATCATAGAAAGTTACAGCATGGAAGGAAGCCATTTCGGCCCATCGTGTCCACGCCAGCCAACAAAGAGCTATCCAGCCTAATCCCACTTCCCAGCTCTTGGTCCGTAGCCCTGCAGGTTAGAGCATCCCAAGTGCACATCCAGTACTTTAAGTCAGGCAGTGAGTTCCAGACCCCCACAACCATCTGGGTGAAAAAATTTCCCCTCAAATCCTCTCTAAACCTTCCACCAATTACTTTAAATCTGTGCCCCCTGGTTTTTGACCCCTCTGCTAAGGGAAATAGGTCCTTTCTATCCACTTTATCTCGGCCCCTCAATTTTATACACCTCAATAAAGGTCTCCCCTCGGCCTCCTCTGTTCCAAGGAAAACAGACCCAGCCTATCCTCATAGCTAAGATTCTCTACTCCCAGCAACATCCTTGTAAATCTCTGTACCCTCTAATGCAATCACATCTGTCCTGTAATGTGGTGACCAGAATTGCACGCAGTACTCCAGCTGAGGCCTAACTAGTGTTTTATATAGTTGAAGCATAACCCCCCCTGCTCTTGTATTCTATGCCACAGCGAAGGCAAGCATTCCGTATGCCTTCTTAACCACCTTATCTACCTGGCCTGCTACCTTCAGGGATCTGTGAACATGCACTCCAAGGTCCCTTTGTTCCTCTACACTACTCAGTGTCCTACCATTTAATGTGTATTCCCTCTCCTTGTCAGCCCTCCCCAAATGTATTACCTCACACTTCTCCAGATTGAATTCCATAGCAATCACTGCCCCCCTGCACAGTTTTACCACTTTACCTGTTCCTTCTTCATCAAAGCATGCAAAAGCATTTCTGATTACATCTTCAGGGTCTGTCCCATTCAGCTTTTCACCAAACATGGTCAAGAACATGGTGAAGTTGATGGGCCCTGGGGCTTCATTCATCATTGCCTCTAGGTATTCATCAGTTGGGTTCTTTCCTGCAGGAAATTCAGATATTCAAAATGGTTTGTTACTTTACATCAGAAACATGAGAGAAACAGCTCATCCATAATGCATAAATTGGTGCAGGTCACTTATCAACTTGCACTGGAGGAAGAGGACAAAGATCATAGCCAAACCTCATCCTGCTCTCAAGCATTGCTGGATTACAACTTACTCAGGGATGCAGAGACTAATTGGAGTAACCCCATTAGCTCCTCACCTGAAATCAGTTACCAGGAATCTTCCTGATCTGCATGGCTCAGTTATTCACTAAGAGCTTCTGGAAGAACCACACCCAAGATTTCTACGTGGAATGCTTTGGGCACTGCTGGATGCAACATTTTCAAGAAAGGAAAAAATGCACATAAAGTCTGATAAGTGAACTTGGTAACACTATGCAGAATGATGCAATCCAGTTGGACAATTGATCAGTTGCGACTTTGGAACATTACATTGGAGGGAACAGGGAAGTTTGAAAGCATTGCAAAATGTATTCATTTTTAAGACTTCGTCACAGCATGCACATCAAAGATAAAATGGACACATTTACAAGCAAAAGCAAACTATAATTACCAAGTGAAGCCAACATGTCATGCAAATCCTCCTTATCAATGAAGCCATCACGGTTCTGATCAATCATGTTGAAGGCCTCCTTGAATTCCTGAATCTGTGACTGATCAAACATAGCAAATACATTGGAGGTTGCGCGCTGAGGGCGCTTCTTGGTGGTCTTTCCCTTGGCTCTTTTGCTCGACATGGTGGCTAGGTATCGTATCTAGGAGAAAACAAACAGTTGAGATTATAAACAGTTCTGATGACAGTTCATCGACCTGGATCTCTCTACAGCTGCTGTCTAACCGGCTGAGTGTTTCCAGCATTTTGTTTTTATTTTTGATAGACATGGACTTTTCCAAAGCTGAACTGGACCCAGATATTTTCTAGGTCAAATGTGCAGGTTTTCCTTACTTAAGTTTAACACACTTGATTCAGGGAATAAAATTGAGATATTCTAGTTTGTTAAAGGAGAAGGGGTATAAGAAATTCTCTGAACAAAGTTTCAGGTCAGGCCTCCATTCAGTGCCAAAGACTCAAGGGAATGTGACAGAAAAGGCACAAAGTACAGGGAGGCACTTACACACCCCCATCCCCCAGCTTAGTTTATTATAGAACTGAGTAAATTACCCATCTTCTTGGCTGGGGATGACATGTGGCACAAGCAAGAAAAGTTTTTTTTAAAAAAAAGCTCAAATTAAAATTAGGTTTGAAGTTCCACAAATACACAATGTGGCCTACCCACAATTTTACTAGCACAGATGACCAGAGATTACAAACTAGAGTGCAAAAAGTACCACAGATCCAAAAACAAGACTGGAATGCAGGAATAAAATGTTGCGCAACCTTGGTTCTGTCCCATAGATTAGGATGTTATTATTCAGACTTAAATGATTATCTCAACACCAAGTCTCAATCATTTATATAGCACTTCACAACCAACTTGCCCAAAACAGCAAATATGACAGCACTTTATATAATTTGTTTCCCATGCATAACTGGTCTGAAGTTGGCAACAGCACTGCAAAATTAAGGGAGTGGGAGGGCACAATCACCAGCATCCATCAGAAGAGGTGGTTTCTACACATACTTCCAACACAATATAGGTAGCATTCTGGGAGCATTGTTGACTTTAACCACTAGTTGGCTGTCCCAACAGCTGCACATCAGTGTCACACAAGCAGCTTTGCTATTACTGGCCTGTACAGACTTAGCAAGTGGGGAAGGCACCAGCCAGAGTCAGTTTTGAGGCATCTAAAAAAGTGGCTGCAGAAACCATCCCACAATAACTGCAAGAGCAGGAGTGAGCCAGTAATGCAGCTCTTCCTGCACACCCCACTTGTCATTAGAGGAAGCCCTACTACCTGACTAGCTAGTGGCAAGAAAAATTAAATGCAGGCAGAATTCAAACCATCACATTTGGTTTTGCACAGGACCAGACTCCTATACTTAAGATTAATGGATACCTGGAAACGATTGCACCATTTTCTTTTCAATACCC
The DNA here is from genome assembly GCA_030390025.1 of Squalus acanthias. Taxonomy (NCBI): domain Eukaryota; kingdom Metazoa; phylum Chordata; class Chondrichthyes; order Squaliformes; family Squalidae; genus Squalus; species Squalus acanthias. The sequence continues at coordinate 52,348,135 of CM059432.1, forward strand.
AGGCTACGTAAAAGTGACTGCACTTAAAGTAATTCATTGGTTATGAAATATTTTGCGCCAGACATCCTGAGGACGTGATAAGACACTGTATAAATACAAGTTATGCCCTTGTGTAGACAGACCGCATCTAATATTTTCAAAAACCTAATTTGCAGGGGGGAAGGGGCAGGCAGGTTCACGCATTAAATTATTTTCTACAAGAGATTTTTCTTCATTGCTGCAAGTTTTCAGTAAACCTTTCAGAGAACTACCAGAGCTAGAAATTTTAGATTTCAAGAGCTTCCCATTTATTGCAGTTTGCCCATCAGGCAGGGTAAAAAAGTATTAACACTTAATACTAACATTTAAGTATAGTTAAAGCAAGACTGTTGCTATCTAAAGAAATGTATGCTGTAGAATATATATCCTTACTCTAGAATTTGCTGGAATATAAAATTTTAGTTGGCCCTTACTGTTACTATTAAAGTTTCTATTTCATTGAAGTAATGACGGTGTTTTGGCTCCAATACTAGAAATTGTTCTTTACCAAAGGGAAATGGCAAAGCAATCAAATAAAAGGGCCACACAGTTGAGGTGCTGTTTGGATTCCAGTTATAAATTATGCACATTGAGAATACCATAAGTAGAATTTACTCAAGTCAAATGAGTTTAAATAATTGTCATAGTACTATACTAGATAAAAGTGACCGTCGGAAGGAAATAGGGCTGAACACGGATATCTAAAACTGTAGAAGTTTACAACAGCACCATTTGGCCATTGTCAGCTGGCCTGCTGCCAAAATTAATTCCACTGCTAGAGACCACCCCCCACATAGCTTCATACCTTCCTCTGCTTCAAATATTTATCCATTTTTCCCCTTTAAAACATGCAATCATTGTGGGATGGGCACTTCAATTAAGCTAGCAGTCTTTCTACAAGACTAAAAATAATATTTTTTGTGCAAAAAGCTTGCATTTATATAGCACCTTTCATGACCATAGAACTTGCCATGGCATTTTGCAGCCAATTACTTTTGAAGTGTAGTAGTCACGGTTTCGTAGGCATACTCAGCAGCCAATTCAGAGCAAGGACCCACAAACAGCAATGAATTAATAGGTCATGCTTTTTGGTGGGATAAATATTGGGTCAGAACACTAGAAAAAACCTCCTGCTCACTGAATAGTGCCATGGAATCTTTACATCCACCCAAGAGCATAGACAGTGCCTTGGGTTTATTGTCTATCCAAAAGATAGTACCTGCAACGATGCAGCACTCCCTCAGAACTGTGCGGAGGTGTCAGCCTAGGTTGTGTGCTCAAATGTGGAGTTTGAGCCCACGACCTTCCAGTTAAGTGCTAGCATTGAGCCAAGGCCAACACTGCAGATGGTAGCAAATACAACGTGGGTCAGAAGGCAAGACGAGTTCAAGGACAATCTCAAAAGATTCTGATTTACTTCTTCCAGAAATACACAAGTCCCCATTAAAAAAAAAAATTTCCGCTCCCATAAAATAACACGAGGTACAGTTCGGTAGGCAACAGCAGCCATTGTACCTTTTTCAATTAACTTCTTTAAGCTATCAGCAAGTGTTCAGATTTGAATGTGATTTTTTTTTTTTAAAACTGAGTCTGATCCTTTAGCCTCCCAACATCTGCAGACTGCCTGAGACAATGGATAGTAATGTGGAAAACCAAATTGATTTTACCCCTTCTTAGCCAGGGAAGGAGACCAACTGTAGCATGGTCAATGCTGCCCAGTAGAGATCAGCTAATAGCATTGACTATGGAATGATACTAACAGGAAAGGCAAGATGCAAAGTCTAGTCTTAGAGTGGTTTGCAGAGATCTTCGAGACCAGTGCCCAAATATTAACCCCCCCCCCCCCACCAGCGATAAGAATGAACTTGCATTATAATCGCACCTTTCACACCCTCAGGATGTCCAAGTGTTTTACAGCCAATGAAGTGTAGTCACTTATGTAGGAAATGCAGCAGCAATTTGCATACACTGCCTCAGAATATGCAATGAAATAAATGACCAGATAATCTGTTTTAGTGATGTTAGTTGAGGGATAAACATTGGCCAGGACACCAGGGAGAAATCTCCTACTCTTCTGCAAATAGTACCTTGGGATGTTTTACATCAACTTGAGGGAGCAGACAGCTTAGTTTAACATCTCACCCGTTAGACGCAAGGCACCTCCCAATAGTGAAGCACTCCCTCACTGCACTGAGCTGTCAGCTTAGACTATGTGCTCAAGTCTTGTGTGAACCCATGACCTTCAGGCAAGAGCACTACAACTGGGACAAGGCTGACTCCTAGTCTAAGTTTTACCTGGAAAAATCACAATAAGGAAGTTACCTAAAGCTATCAAAGCAACATTAAAAACTGAGCTTACTTACCATAAGATTTGTACTAGTACTAAAAAAAAAATTAACTAATTCATAATCACATTGCAAACTATGATGTCTAGATCTTGTTTATATTGCATTGCACAGGTCTATTGATTATGTTCACACTGGCTTTTAAAAAAATGACTCATACAACAGGAACTGTTTCACAATATTGCAGACAAAAAAGATGGAATGAATAAGGATTAAACAAAACTGCAAGGAAACAGGGGGCATATTGCATTTTTCAAATTCCTTGTGACTAATTTCTTCTGCTGGGTCCCAGACATGGCAAAAGTCAAAGGACCAAAAAAACAAGCAAATGATCAAGCCAGATGCCACTGTTTTATTAAAGACAAAGTATAATTTTCTCTTTGGGACTCCAAACTGATACAGGTTCAAGAATAAGCAGACAATTAACTTCATCTATTGCTTAGTTTGAGGAATAGGTGATAAGACACTGTTGCCAAAGTAGGCATCGGTCTTCTAAAAAGAACTGGCAGGTATAGGATGACTAATAAGTTACAATACTATAAGAATGCAACATGTCACTGCATGTTAGGTTCATCAGTGGAAGGTATGTTAAAAGCTTTGACAATACAAAATCATAAGATTAATCTCTGGGACAAGCATTTACAAGTAAACCTATTCCCAATGTCCTAAGGGCATAGAAGAGTCAACACATGTCACTACATACCCATTAGTTTCCAGATCCTTCCTCCTAATCTAAATTGACACTTCAGTGCCATACTGAGGGAGTGCTGCATTGGAGTTGCATATTTGAATGAAAGGTTAAACTGATCCCCCATCTGCCCTTTCAAGTGGATGAAAAGATTCCATGGCAGCTGAATCAAAATTGAGAGGTTGCACAACACCAGGTTATAGTCCAATAGTTTTATTTGAAATCACAAGCTTTCGGAGCTTACTACTCCTTCGCCGGCATCTCCGCAAGCTGAATCAAGAGCAGGGATGTTCTCCTGGTGTCCAACCAACATTTATCCCTCAACCAAGGCTCTGTGCAACTGAAGCATCACTTCATCCCCTTTATATTCTAGCCCACTTGCAATAAATACCTTGCTCATTTTTTGTTCCTATCTACTAGGCCTCCCAAATTACTTTGGGATCTCTGAAGGATGTCTTAAGGCAGAGCTCCCCCTGGGGGGAAGGAGTGATGGTTATTTTTGGGGTGGGGGTGTGAGGAGGTTGCTAGCTGTAACTCAAGACAAGTAATGCCTGCAATATATGTATGTTCTCCATTAGTGGCAGTGTAGCCCAACCCTCACCCGAGGTGGATACCCAACTCTGCTCCCCTCCAAACAAGTTTAAGCTTACAGGTACTTTTAATGATCTTCAGTTTAAATGTGTTTCCTTCAATTCACAAAAATAAAATTGCTTTCGGCTCTGTACCTCTATGCCGCTTGGATAGCAAGCTGGCCACAAAACAGCAGGGGTTAAGGGTAGCTGCTCAGATTGGCAAAAGGTGGAAAGTGGTGTTCCACAAGGTTCCGTGCTTTACAGGGAATCCGAAGTACAATTTCAAAATTTTGCGGACGACTCCAAGTTGGGGGTATAGTTATTCTGAATGGGATTGACAGGGTAGATGCAGAGAGGTTGTTTCCCCTGGCTGGAGTGTCTAGAACTAGGGGGCATAGTCTCTGGATAAGGGGTAGGCCATTTAAGACTGAGATGAGAGGAATTTCGTTACTCAGATGGTTGGGAATCTTTGGAATTCTCTATCCCAGATGGCTGTGGATGCTGAGTCTGAATATATTCAAAGCGGAGATAGATACATTTTTGGACTTTAGGGGAAATCAAGGGATATGGAGATCGGGCAGGAAAGTGGAGCCGAGGTCAATGATCAGCCGTGATCTTATTGAATGGCGGAGCAGGCTCAAGGAGCCTTATGGCCTACTCCTGCTCCTATTTATGTTCTTAACCAACACCAGATTAACTGATCATTTCTCAATTCCTACTTCTGCTATTTTGCTGTGCACAAATCAGCTGCTGTGTTTGCCTACAAAACCATCACCACACTTCAAAAAAGTAGTTTACTGGCTGTGGAAGGCACTATATGAAAGCAAGCTTGCTCCTTCTCTTCTCCCTTCAACACCAATGAAAAGCTTACTGGTCAATTTGTTACAATTAGGTCACTCCTTTACATTTTCAAATTATTTTTCCTCATTAAAACAGCAATTTTCACTGCAGTCACAATATTTCCATTCAAAAGCAGACCACAATCTGCTTCTAGGCCTCCATCCTCCCAACTGTGATCCAACTAGCTGCAACCCTTGTGTACACAGGTGGGCTGTTTAAAATCTCCAAATGTTAACTTTATCTCAGTATTGGAGAAAAAGTGAATCCCAGCAGCAGAAGCTGAAATTGGCAGCCTAGGGAGCTGGGAAATTGAGCAGACATGCAAAACCTGAGCTATACGGAGAATGAAACAAACAGGGATTCTGGGTGATTGTAATAAGGATGGAGATAATGTACTGTTTGCTATATATGTTCATTCAAATGACCAATCTGTACATACAAGCCTGGCAAGTGTTAGAGAACTATTTAACTGTGAGGCCACCACAACCAAGCTCAAAGCTGCCTACATCCACTTCTCATTTTCAAGAGAGTTCACTGGATAGCAACATGGAGTAGTAACCTTGGTTACTGTTCTTCCCTAATTGAAGGGGAGTGATCAGGCATAGTACCCTGCTTCAATTACCTTCCCTTTCATATTAGGCAGTTCACTGATGATTTTACAGTTCAGTTCCATTCACAACTCCTCCAATAACAAAGAAAGACTTGCATTTATATAGCGCCTTTCATGACCACCGGACGTCTCAAAGCGCTTTACAGCCAATGAATTATGTTGATTGAGGGATAAATATTGGCCAGGACACCAGGGATAACTCCCCTGCTCTTTGAAATAGTTGAGAGGTCGCACAACACCAGGTTATAGTCCAACAGTTTTATTTGAAATCACAAGCTTTCGGAACTATCGCTCCTTCCTCAGGTGAAGTAAATTGGATACAGAATCGTCAGAGCATATATAGATGGAAAAAAAAGCATGTGTACTTTACAATTGCAGACCAATAAATTAAATCATCCTGACTATCTGCCGAGGTGTGATAAAGTTAATTAAGTCAGCCAGGAAGGTACCACATCAAAAGACATAGCAAGATACAACTGAGACAATGAGGTGAAGTCGCAGGGGTTCTAACGTGTCAAAAGCTGCCGTCTGTATGTAAAACGAAAAGCTTTAAAAAAAAAAAAATTTACTTTTTTACTGGGAAAATTTTTACTTTTTTACTGGGAATCACATCTGTGAACAAGCTAACGACGACTCGAGTCCGGATCACGTCATGTATCGTGACATAAACCCAAGATCCCGATTGAGACCGTCTTCATGAGTGCAGAACTTGGCTATCAGTTTCTGCTCGATGATTTTGCGTTGTCGTGTGTTTCTAAGGTTGCCTTGGAGAACGCTTACCCGCAGATCCGAGGCTGAATGTCCTTGACTGCTGAAGTGTTCCCCGACTTTGAAATAGTGCCATGGGATCTTTACGTCCACCTGAGCGCAGACGGGGCCTCGGTTTAATGTCGCATCTGAAAGACGGCACCTCCGACAGTGCAGCACTCCACTGGAGTATCAGCCTAGCTTTATGTGCTCCAGTCTCTGGAGTGGAACTAGAACCCACAACCTTCTGACTCAGAGGCAAGTGTGCTACCTACTGAGCCACAGCTGACACTGCAGCATATGCCAACCCAGAACATTGAGGTTTGGGCTGACAAGTAGCAGGCAACATTCACACCACTCGAGTACCAGGCAAGGATCATCAACAAGAGAAGGCCTAACCACCTCACCTTGACTGGCAGGACCATTGCTCAACTTCCAATCATCCTGATGGGTCACCAGTGATCAGAAGCTTAACCGGACCAGCCACAGCAATACCATGCCAACAAAACAGAGCAGGGGCTGGTTACACTGATGAATATCTCACCTCCGGAACCATTGTGCCTCTGTACAATCTAAATTGAACATTGTAGAAGTGTGTTGGAATGATCACCACTTACCTGGATGTGTTCAGCTGCAACAACGCTCAAGCTGACCAACATCCAAGACAAAAGTTGTCTGCTTGATCAATATTTATCACCGCACTTTTGGCTGCTCTATTTTCTATCTACAGGATACACTGCAGCACAAGCTTAATTCGATAGCAACTCCTAGTTATACAACCTCCACCACTGAAGGATAAAAAGGAAGACTTGCATTTATATAGCACCTTTCACGACCACTGGATGTCTCAAAGCTCTTTACAGCCAATGAAGTATTTTTTTAAGTAGAGTCACTGTTGTAATGTGGGAAACAGCAGCCAATTTGCACACAGCAAGCTCCCACAAACAGCAATGTGATAATGAGCAGATAATCTGTTTTTTGGTTATGTTGGTTGAGGGATAAATATGCAGCAAGATCATGGATCAGCATCACCTTCAAGTTCTCCAACTGACATGCCATCTTGACTTGGACAATATCACCATTCCTTCATTATTGGGTCAAAATCCTGGGTTTCTGTAGCTGCCATCATTGTGGGAGCACCATCACAAAGACTGCAGCAGTTAACACAAAAGTCCACCACCATCTTTTTAGGGGAACTAGAGACAGGCAATAAATGTGACCTTGCTAGCGCTGACCACATCCAGAGAACAAAATAAAAATTAAAAGCCACCCAACATGCAAGAGGAATGAAGCCTGGATGTTTGATTTATAGTAAAGTACCACATACATTATTAACCTATTGAACCAAGGAGGAAGGGGTGCAGCATAATTTAGTTGTGCTCCTGATCAGCTTGCAGCATGACAGCTTACTGGCAGTCTCTTCAGTGAGCAGATCTGGATCAGGTGAACTGAACTCATTCAAAACTCTGCTGCCTGCATTCTAACTCGTAACAAGTCTCGTTGACCCACCACCCCTGTGCTCGCTGACCTACACTGCCTCCTGGTTAAGCAATGCCTCAATTTTAAAATTCTTAACATCGTTTTCAAATTATGGCCTCACCCCTCCCTATCTCTAACCTGCTCTAGCCCTCAGGATCTGCACTTCTCCAAATCTGGCCTCTTGCACATCCCTGATTTTAATCACTCCACCATTGGCAGCCATGCCTTCAGCTGCCTGATAGAAATAAACAGTATCTGATGAAGGGAGGTTAGTTTTGAATAAGTTTCAGTTTAACTATAAAGTATGGCTAATTTTGTAAAGTACTACATTCTCAAAGGGGAAATTCAAAAAACAAACTTGCATGTTTACAGCACTTTTCACAGCTTCAGGACATGCCAAAGTTCTGCACAGCCAATAAAACCCCCAGTACACCAGTGATCTACAGTTGTTGGTTTGGTTTCCTGCTTTGCTCATGCGGTCAAGGAGTGAAAATATGAACTAGCTAAACGGAGGATGACAACTGTGCATTTCTCCAATATTACTTCATTACAAACCATGAAGTAATTTAACTCACCATAAAGGTCAACTGGAGTAATGGCTTCCCTCCCACTCCCCAACAGCTGCTTTGGCTTCATTTTATATTTGTTGTGGACTTCCAAAACACAAGAATCTTTAGCCACTCAAACAGGCCAAGTGTGTTAAGAAACTAAAGTTGTTTGGCTGTATCACACTGTTTTACAGAGGCAAGTCCCTGCACATACCAGCCAAGGAAAGCTGAATGAATGATTAACCACAACTTGTTTTAAGCAAGCAAAACTGTTCAACATTAAGCAGCAGACTTTTCAATTAATACAGTATCTGGTATTGAAAGGATTCTATACATTTTTTTTTTGGGGGGGGGGGGGGGGGGGGGGGGGGGGGGAAGAAATTAAAGCAACATTTTCTGACTGTTTAATTTATACCTATTATTCTGCCACACTTACTATTCCTTTTAAACTTGAAGGGCTTAAACAGTGATCATTTGCTTGTTGGAAATTACACAGCATGACACATCATAAGGGAGGTGTAGAAACAGAGTTAACTAATTACACAAACCTCTCAGACATGCAATTATTTAAGTCAAGCTAGTGACCTAAATTTTTACCAGGCCTACAAAAGGCTGAAAAACAGCACAAGGGCAGATTTTTTTTTTACATTAAAAATGGCACAATTCTCACTTCTACCATTACTTAAAATGTAGATCTTAAATCCCATATAAAGCATGCCAGGCTTAAAACAAACATTCAGCACAAATGTGACAGGTATGCAAAATACATTTAGTATCATAGAAATGGTACATACTTCTTGTACAACACCAAGTGCTTGCATGCCCACAAGAAGTTCATATCAAACAAAAACTCACTTCCCTCCTACTTTCAATGCTGTAAATGTTCAGCTCTCCCCTTTGCCAAGTCACTTCCTCCTCTATTCAAATTCTCTCTCTTCCCCTCACCCTAATGCAGAACCATCCAGAAGTCTCAAAACTCACTTATTGGATTCAAATATATGTCTGAAGTTTGGTCTTAGTCAGGAACCAAAGGTTATAAAGCACACTAAACGCGGTTTAGTATTTAAGAATTATCAAAATTCTTAAGAATGATTTAACATTTTCACGGAGTCAGAAATGGGATGTGGTTTGAACTTCATAAACATGAACAAGTTCAGGAATCTCAGCCATGTCATCATAGAATGAGAGGAGGCCATTCGGCCCATCATGTCTGTGCTGGCTCTTATCTAATTTGTCCCACTTCCCTGCTCTTTCCCCATAGCCTTGCATTTCTCCAACACCCCCCCCCCCCCCCGGGCCACCTTTTCAATTCCCTATAGAAAGTTACTAAGCTCATGGTCTACAGAGCAGCAGTGATACCCGCCCTGCTGTACGCCTCAGACACATGGACCATGTACAGCAGGCACCTCATAGCACTGGAGGTACCACCAACGCTGCCTCTGCAAGATCCTGCAAATCCATTGGCAGGATAGGCGCACCAACGTCAGTGTTCTTACTCAGGCCAACATCCCCAGCATCGAAGCTTTGACCACACTCGATCAGCTCCGATGGACGGGTCACATTGTCCACATGCCCGATACGAGACTCCCAAAACAAGCGCTCTACTCGGAGCTCCGGCACGGCAAGAGCCCCAGGTGGGCAGAGGAAACACTTCAAGGACACCCTCAAAGCCTCCTTGAAAGTGCAACATCCCCACTGACACCTGGGAATCCCTGGCCCAAGACCGCACAAAGTGGAGGAGAAGCATCCGGGAAGGCGCCGAACACTGAGTCTCTTCGCCGGGAGCTAGTGGAAGCCAAGCGCAGGCAGTGCATGTCAACCCAAGCACCCCACCCACCTGCTCCTTCAACCACTGTCTGCCCCACCTGTGACAGACTGTAGGTCCCGCATTGGACTCATGTCACCTGCAAACTCATTTTTAATGTGGAAGCAAGTCATCCTTGGTTCCGAGGGACTGCCTAAGACAAGACGAGAAAACTATTGAATCTGCTTCTACTGCCCTTTCGGGCAGAGCCTTCACTGTGCTCTGGCTGGCCTCCCACATTCTACCCTACGTAAACTTGAGGTCATCCAAAACTCAGCAGTGCGTGTTAGGACACGCACTAAGTCCCGCTCACCCATCACCCCTGTGCTCGCTGACCTCCACTGGCTCCCAGTTAAGCAGCGCCCTCATTTCAAAATTCTCATCCTTGTTTTCAAATCCCTCCATAGCCTCACCTCTCCCTATCTCTAATCTCCTTCAGCCCCACAACATTCTCTCTCTTTCCCCCACCAAGAGATATCTGAGCTCCTCAAATTTGCCCTCAAGCATCCCTGATTATAAATCGCTCAACCATCAGTGGCTGCGCCTTCAGCTGCCTTGGCCCCAAGCTTTGGAACAACCTCTCCTTCCTCCTTTAAGACACTCCTTAAAACCTACCTCTGACCAAGCTCTTGGGTCATCTGCCGCAATTTCTTGTGGCTTGGTGTCAATTTTTTGTCTTTTAACACTCCTGTGAAGCACCTTGGGATATTTTACTATGTTAAAGGTGCTAAAAAGTAGTTGTTGCGGCCATCAAGCCCTGTCTATTCTAATCCCATTTTCCAGCACTTGGTCTGTAGCCTTGTATGCTATGGCGTTTCAAGTGCTCATCTAAATGCTTCTTGAATGTTGAGGGTTCCTGCCTCTACCACCCTTTCAGGCAGTGAGTTCCAGATTCTAACCACCCTCTGGGTGAAAAAGTTTTTCCTCAAATCTCCTGCCCCTTACCTTGAAATTATGCCCCCCGGTTCTTGACCCCTCTACTAAGGGGAAAAGTTCCTTTGTATCTACACCCCTCAATTTTGTACCCCTCAATCAGGACCCCCCTCAGCCTTCTCTGCTCTAAGGAAAACAACCCCAGCCTGTCCAGTCTCTCTTCATAGCTGAAACGCTCCAGCCCAGGTAACATCCTGATGAATCTCCTCTTCACCCTCTCTAATGCAATCACATCCTTCCTATAGTGTGGCGGCCAGAACTGCACACAGTATTCCAGCTGTGGCCTAACTAGCATTTTGTACAGCTCCATCATAACCTCCCTGCTCTTGCCTTCATTAGCCGAGGCATAGAATACATTAGCCGAGGTCCCATATGCCTTCTTAACCACCTTATCTACCTGTCCTGCTGCCTTCAGGGATCTATGTACATGCACACCAAGGTCCCTCTGATCCTCTCTCCTTCCTAGGGTCCTACCATTCATTGTGTATTCCCTTGCCTTGTTAGTCCTCCCAAAATGCATCACCTCACTTTTCAGGGTTGAATTCCATTTGCCACTGTTCTGCCCATCTGACCAACCCGTCTATATCGCCCTGTAGCCTGAGGCTTCCCTCCTCGCTATTTACCACTCCAACTTCCGTGTCATCTGCGAACTTACTGATCATACCTCCTACATTCATATCTAAATCATTAATGTACACTACGAACAGCAAGGGACCCAGCACCGATGCCTGCGGTACATCACTGGACACAGGCTTCCAGTCACAAAAACAACCTTCGACCAGCACCCTCTGCCTCCTGCCACTAAGCCAATTTTGGATCCAATGTGCCAAATTGCCCTGGATCCCATGGGCTCTTACCTTCTTGACCAGTCTCCCATGTGGGACTGGTCAAAAGCCTTACTGAAGTCCATGTAGACTACATCAACTGCACTACCCTCACCCACACACCTAGTCACCCCCTCGAAAAATTCAATCAAATTGGTTAGACATGATCTCCCCGACAAAGCTATGCTGACTATCCTTGATTAATCCTCGCCTCTCCAAGTGGAGACTAATTCTGTCCCTCAGAATTTTTTTCCAATAATTTCCCTACCACAGACTCACTGGCCTGTAATTCCCTGGTTTATCCCCACTACCCTTCTTGAATAATGGTACTACGTTAGCTGTCCTCCAGTACCTCCACTGTGGCCAGAGAGGTTCTGAAAATGTGTGTCAGAGCCCCTGCAATCTCCTCCCTTGCCTCACAGCAGCCTGGGATACATCTCGCTGGGCCTGGGGATTTATCCACTTTTAAGCCCGCTAAAACCTCCTCCCTCTCAATGCTAATTTGTTCAAGTATATCACAATCCCCCTGCCTGATTTCTATGCCTACATCATCCTTCTCCATAGTGAACACAGATGCAAAATATTCATTTAAAACCTCACCTACATCTTCCAGCTCTACACACAGATTGCCACTTTGGTCCCTAATGGGCCCTACTCTTTCCCTGGTTATCCTCTTGCCCTTAATATACTTATAAAACACCTTGGGATTTTCCTTTATTTTGCCCGCCAGTGTTTTTTCATGCCCCCTCTTCGCTCTCCTAATTTCTTTTTTAAGTACCCCCCTGCACTTTCTATACTCCTCTAGGGCTTCCACTGTTTAGTCCTTTGTATCTGCCAAAAGCTTCTTTTCCCCCCCCCTAATCCATTCTTGTATATCCCTTGACATCCAGGGTTCCCTGGATTTGTTGGCGCCACCCATAACCTTTCCAGGAACATGTTGGCGCTGTACTCTATTTACTTTCTGAATGACTCCCACTGCTCTGATGTGGATTTTCCTACAAGTAGTTGATCCCAGTCCAGTTTGGCCAGATCCTGCCTTATTAAAATCAGCCTTCGCCCAATTTAGAACCTTTATTTCCAGTCCATCTTTGTCCTTTTCCATGACTACCTTAAATCTCACCGAATTATGGTCACTCACCAAAATGCTCTCCTACTGACACTTCTACCACTTGCCCGGCTACATTCCCTAGAATTAGGTCCAGTACCGCCCCCTCTCGTAGGACTTTCTACATGCTGGCTCAAAAAGCTCCCTTGGATGCATTAAGAATGCCACACCCTCAGCCTTTCACACTCTGACTATCCCAGTTAATATTGGGGGGAGGGGGGAGTTGAAATCCCCAACTATTACCCTATTATTTCTACACTTCTGAGATTTGCTTACATATCTGTTCCTCTATCTCCCCCTGACTGTTTGGGGGCCTATAGTACACTCCCAGCAAAGTGCTTGCCCCCTTTTTGTTTCAGTTCTACCCATATGGCCTCATTAGAGGAACCTGCTAAGATATCATCCCTCCTTACTGCAGTAATTGACTCCTTGATTAATATTACAACACCCCCTCCTCTTTTAAACCCCCCTCTGTCTCGCCTGAAGATTCTATACCCTGGAATATTGAGCTGCCAGTCCTGCCCCTCCCTCAACCATGTCTGTGATATACTCCCATGTGTTCATCAACACCTTCAATTCATCTGCCTTACTCGCAAGACTCCTTGCATTAAAATAAGTGCCGACCAGCCTTGCTATACTCCCTTGTGCCGTTACATATTTGCTCTGCCTTCCAGACTGACTCTTCCCCCCCCCCCCCCCCCCTCTATATTTGGCTGTGCATCACCCTCTACTCTTGCTCCACTCCATATCCCATCCTCCTGCCAAGTTAGTTTCAACCACCCCCAGCACTAGCAAACCTCCCCGCAAGGATGTTGGTCCTGTTTCGGTTCAGGTGCAACCCGTCCGACTTGTACAGGTCCCATCTTCCCCAGAAACAGACCCAGTGATCCAGGAAACTAAAGCCCTCCCTTCTGCACCAACTCTTTAGCCACGCATTCATCTGCTCTATCCTCCTATTCCTATACTCACTAGCACGTGGCACCGGGAGTAATCCAGAGATTACAACCTTTGAAGTCCTGCTTTTTAATCTGCTACCTAGCTCCCTAAATTCTTGTTGCAGGACCTCATCCCTCTTTCTACCTATGTCATTGGTACCAATGTGAACCACGACCTGACTGTTCGCCCTCCCCCTTCAAATTGAGCTTAATGACTTAGTAAATTAATTTCAAAAGTACAAGGGAAACAAGCAGGAAAATGCAATTTCTGTGTCTAGCCTCAATAAAAATGGCACTTAATCAGATTAGCCAGGAAGGTTAAGGCCAGGTTCTCTTTTCTCCTCCCCAAAGCATTGAATTTTTGATAGCATATTCTTCCACAATCTCAAGTCATCCTCTGGTACCTCAACTCAGGGAACAATTCTTCCCTTCCTTACTGCAGGGGGGGGGGCATGGTTAAAGGTAGCATCCCATACACTTACCTACCTAACCCAACTGATTCAGCACAGAACAAATGTGGGACTTTTGACTGTCAGCTCAGATACTTACTACTTTAGCTAATCCATTGAGGCAGTTATTGTAAGTTTAAATGTAAATACAAAATCAGCATGTTTCTTAATTGAGTATCCTGTATCACATGTTCACACACAAATTAGAATAGATAAAAGCCCCAGGTATTCCTATAACCACATACAGCAAATACAACCCAGGAGCACAGCTGAAATTAGAAAGGGAAAATTTTCTGTTGCAGCTCAGATCACCCCCTCCAGTTCTTTTCCCACCCCTTCCTTAAAGGCAGATTCACAGCAGGGCATCTGTAGATCCTCATTGCCTCATCCAAGTGGCCATTTTTCCAAACAAGACTGGAAAGCAAATGTTAGTAAAAATTTAAACTATTGCCCAAATGAGATCAGCTAACCTTGTCCAAACTGAAGGGAAAACAGTGACTAAACACCAATGCAGCTCATTCCTCTCTGAATGTTAATCAATGGCTACTACATACATAAAACATCTATGCAGCAGACACTAGTAGCATAGCAGAGTGCAATAAACCAGCCAAACCTCATATCAAACATTTTTTGTACCAAGTTTAGCTACTATTTCAGCACCATGTACAGCCTTTTACCATTGAGGTGACCAACCTTTCCTTGCCCCCTTACAATAATTAGAGACTCACATCAGACAAATTGCACATTCTAATATAGCTAAAATTCGAGAAATTATGTGCTATCACATCACATAGGATATACCAAAGCACATCACAATGAATTAGAGACAAACACAGCTGACCATAGCAAGGCCCCACAAACAGCAAATGAGATGAGTTACCAGTTGCTGTTTCTGGCCAAGGAAGGAATGTAGCAGGGAGTGCTGGTACCCTAAGCTCTTCAAGGAGTGCCCTGGGATATTTTACACCCACCTAAAACCATAACAGGCAGACAAAGCCTGGACTTAAAAGTATCATTCAAAAGACAGCAACAACTTGCAACTATATAGCATCTTTAATGCAAAAAAACCCAAGGCACTGTATAGAAGCATAATCAGACAAAAATCAATACTGAGCCAAAGGAGGGGCAATTGAAAGCTTGGTGAAAATGGGAGATTTAAAGAGGGTCTTAGAGGGGAATGAGGCCGAGACACTTGGGGACAAAATTCCAGCACTTAGGGCGGAGACAGCCAAAGATAGTTGCCAATGGTGAGGTGAAGCGAGTGGAGGATGCACAAGGGGCCAGAAATAAAGGAAGAGAGTTCAGAGGTTTGTCAGACTTTGAAAATGTTAGATAGGGAGGGAAATGTCCATGAAGAGATTTGAGGAAGATAACTTTACATTTGAGACACTGGGGGACCAAGAGCCAATGTAGAATCAAAAATTTACAGCACAGAAGGCCATTCGGCCCATTGTGTCCCTGCCGGCCGACAAAGAGCTATCCACCCTAATCCCACTTTCCAGCACTTGGTCCGCAGCCTTGTAGGTTACGGCACTTTAAGTGCATATTCAAGTACTTTTTAAATGTGATGAGTTTCTGCCTCTACCACCCTTTCAGGCAGTGGGTTCCAGACCCCCACCACCATCTGGGTGAAAAAAATTCTCCTCAACTGCCCTCTAAACCTCCTACCAATTACTTTAAATTTATGCCCCCTGGTTATTGGCCCTTCTGCCAAGGGAAATAGATCCTTCCTATCCACTTTATCTGGACCCCTCAATTAGGTCTCCCCTCAGCCTCCTCTGTTCCAAAGAAAACCCCAGCCGATCCAATCTTTCCTCAGCTAAAATTCCCCAGCCCAGGCAACATCCTCGTAAATCTCCTCTGCACCCTCTCTAGTGCAATCACATCTCAGTCTAACCCTTTCTCCCTTTTTAAACAATGGTACCACATTAGCAATCCTCCAGCACCACACCTATAGCCAGAGAGGATTGGAAAATGTGGTCAGAGCCTCTGCTATTTCCTCTATAGTCTGGGATACATTTCATCCAGGCTTGGGGATGTATTGACTTTCAAAAAGAGACTAAACCCCTTAATACTTCCTCTTTCACTGTTTATTTCATCTAATATTTGACACTCCTCTTCCCCAATTGCTATACCTCCAACATTACTTGTCAACCAAGATCACAACAGCAGTACATACTAGTGTATTCCAAAGCAAGATTCATTCTATGTGCAGTTAGCATTTACCTTTCATATATAGCCTACAGTGAGTGTCAGCTGTGTCTCAGGTGGTAGCACACACACATCTGAGTCAAAAGGTTGTGGGTTCAAGTCCCACTCCAGGGACTTGCACACAAAGCTAGGCTGACACACCAGTGTCGTGCTGAGACAGTGCTGCACTCAGGTGCAGTCTTTCGGATGAGACGTTAAACCGAGGCCCCAACTGCACTCAGGTGGAGCTTGATGTGCGCAAATTGGCTGCTGCATTTCCCACATTACAACAGTACTTCATTGGCTGTAAAGCACTTTGAGACGTCGTGAAAGACACTATATAAATACAAGTCTATGTAAAACTGACAGTATTTCAAGCAAGATAGCAGCATTTGGTTGTTTAGGCAATTTGGTAACAGCTGCATACCATGATTGTTATACACCAAATTTCAGCCATTACCCATGATAAAATTTAACACATCCTGCTAAAGTCTTCAAAAATTTAAGAATCAAATATTTAAAGAGTTTTCAAAAAAACCAAGAGGCAAATTAACATTCTAGAAGTTTATTTACTTTGTTTTTTTTAAAATCAATTATTGATTCTTCGTAAAACTATATAACGACCCCTCCCAGAATACTTGGCAATGACGTCTTCGCAACAGGAAATGCCAACTTTAAGTAGTAACTTAAAATCTTAATTAAATTACTACTCTCCCCGCAACATCCCCTTCCGATAAAACAAAAAAAACACTTTCAGATTAAAATTACAATCTGGTTAGGGCCTACATTGCAGCTGCAGACTACTAAAACTAGAGAGTCCGGAATCCGAGTTTAATGAAACAAAACCGACTTGAGCAACACCCGGTAAGCGGTGGTCGTTTCTGCAGTGATTCCTTTCCTGGGCCCGCAGGCCTGGCGCTGCCCGCTCCCAGATTCTATACCCTGGCTTGAAGCGCGTTCGCATTGGGCTCCAGGCCGGCCTCCCTCCCCGCACTCACACCGGCCACAGTCGCACCGGAGCGCGGTCGCCATCGAGCTTTTTATTGCCCAACACGCCGGCGCCCCCGGCTTTCGTTACGGCCACGGGGGGGAGGCAAATGGCTGCAATCGACCCCTTACCTCAACAACTACACGACGCTTGAAATCTCTCTGCGCCTTCCCAACTGATCAGTGCCACCGCCCCACTTCCCCGATAACAATCAAGCCCGGGCTACCGCCGGAAATAACCCCGAGCGCTTCCATCACAAACCCCACCCTACAAGAGGGGGGAATCGTTTTCATAAACACGGTTCAAACACAATGACACAGAACCGGAGGCCGACTCCTACAATAAAGGATATCGATAATCGCAGATAATTAATTCTTTGCACTCTGTTTTAAAATGTTATCATTAACGTTTGTTCGTTGAGAAATATTATCAACTATTCCCTTCCTTCTCCCCCCCTTTTCCACATCAGTTCAAAGTGGTACAGCCGACGCCCCGCCGGTTTGACATTCCTGAGGTGTCACGTGTACGCGGAGGAGCGCGAGACATGCCCGTATTAGGCGATGGAGCGCAGGGTTTCCTGTGCGTCACCAGCGCGAGGTTGTGGCATGCCGGCGCAGTTGAGTGTTTGTTCGCAAATAGTGCGCAGGGTCACAACCGGGATGGATGGTGCAGTCATTTCTTCAATTGGCATAGAGGAGCTGCACTGCCCAGTATAGTATCAAGCCATACAGACCGAGAGAGGACAATTTCCGGGGTCAATTCTGATCAAGGATCCAAATCCCAAACTTCATTATCTGCCTAACAATTTAACATAAGAACATAAGAAATAGGCGCAGGAGTAGGCCAATCGGCCCCTCGAGCCTGCTCCGCCATTCAATAAGATCATGGCTGATCTGATCCTAACCGCCAATCTACTATCTATCACAGAACCATCTCCTGCATCTAACAGAATTGCACACACGAAATAGGAGCGGAATCAGGCTACACAGTCCCTGGGCCCGCTCCACTACCCACAGGGCCATGACCGATCCGAACCTAGACTCATGTCCAAATTCCTGCCCGCTCCCCGTAACCCTTAATGCCCTTTACTTCTAGGAAACTGTCTATTTCTGTTTTAAATTTAATTAATGTTGTAGCTTCTACAGCTTTTTGTGGCAGCATATTCCATGGACCTACCACCCTCTGAGTGAAGTAGTTCCTCCTCATCTCAGTTTTGAAAGAGCAGCCCCTTATTCTAAGACTATGTCCCCTAGTTCTCGTCTCACCCGTCATCGGGAACATCCTCCCCGCATCCACCCGATCCAACCCCTTCACAATCTTATATGTTTCAATAAGATCGCCTCTCATTCTTCTGAACTCCAATGAGTAGAGTCCCAATCTACCCAACCTCTCCTCATATGACCACCCCCTCATCCCCGGGATTAACCGAATGAACCTTTTTTGCACTGCCTCGAGAGCAAGGATGTCTTTCCTTAAGTAAGGACACCAAAACTGTATGCAGTATTCCAGGTGCGGTCTCACCAATACCTTGTACAACTGAAGCAATACCTCCCTATTTTTATATTCTATCCCCCTAGCAATGAAAGCCAACATTCCATTTGCCTTCTTAATCACTTGCTGCACCTGCATACTATAGTATATTTCAGACTATACTGGCCCTATTTTTTCAGGCGGCATATGTTGATGATTCTGCCATCCCCATTTGCAACATTTAACCACTCCTGCCTTCCACCGTATCACAGTTCTGACGAAGGGTCACAGACCTGAAACGTTAACTCGGTTTCTCTCTTCACGGATGCTGCCTGACATGCTGAGTGTTTCCAGCATTTTCTGTTGTTATTTCAGGTTTCCAACATCCGCAGTATTTTGCTATTTCATTATCTGCCTTTCCTCTTAGAATCATAGAATGGTTATGTTGGCATATGGAACTCGGTTAATTCAGCTTCTGCAAGGTGTTCATGTTTAGTTCATTCAAGATGGGGGGGGGGGAATGTGGTTGGTATCATGGGAGAGAGAGAGACACATACAGATTTCACTCCGCAACATCCGTGTTTGTTAACTATGGCCTTGGATATTTTCATATAGTTTAGATTAGCAATGTTATGTTAGGATAAGAAAGAGACTAGAAGATTTATGCTTAACACAGCAAGGCCTCAGTGTTTTTATGTACTTCTAACGTTGATGTATGTTGAAGAAAATGTAGACTTGTGTCTCTGGACTGTGCAGTAGCCAGAGACTACCACATTAGGCAATGCCTGCTCCAGTTTGATTAAAAAAAGTGTATAAATGTAAGCTTTTTCCTTTGTTCAAGCGACACGAAAAGACCCAAGCTTAGGTTGGCGTGCTCTATCTGTGACTATACTCAGCTTGTAAATTGCTTTCGATGCTGTAGTTAAAGAATAAAATGATTATAACCAGAAGACTGAATTTGTTACTACTCGAGTGAACAAACATATGTTTGTTTAAGACAACAGGTTACAGCATAGAAGGAGGCCATTCGGCCTGTTGAGCGCATGGCAGCTTTCTGCAAGAGCATTTCAGCTAGTCCCACTCCCCTGCCCTTTCCCTGTAGCCCTGAACATTATTTTTCCTTCAGGTACTTATCCAACTCCCTTTTGAAAGCCACGATTGAATCTTGCACCACCACCCTCTCAGGCAGCACATTCCAGATTTTCAGATGCCTTTTCTTAATTTAAACGATGAGACACTGGGTTGCCCCAGTGCCAGCAAACAAAATTGCCTCCTTTTTAGAGGGATGCAACTAATAAAGGACTAAACCATAAAACAAAGGAAACTTATATAAAATTAATAATGTCAGCTGTGTGCAGTACACACTCCAGTCCCCGTGGTGCCCTCCGATCACGGAAGACTTCAAGCATACCGGTGGACATCTCGTGCTCCTTCTCCAGGGCCACCTGGATGCGGACAAGTCTCTTTTCAGATGCTGACTGACCTCTGGTCTATTTCCAGCATTTTCTGTTTTTATCCCACGTTCAATTTCTGGTTTGTACTAATTTGAGGAGCTTTTATATTTCAAAACCACAGTCAATGGCAAAAGCATAGTTCTCTCATGGATTGACCAGCTTTTTTGTAATCACAGTCGCAAAGAATGTCGTAGCACTTTGACCAGGGCAGTCTCAGTGATGTGGGCTGGTTTGGAGGGATTTGAATAGGGAGTGAAGAGAGGTGAGCACAGAAATGGGTGGCAAAAGTGTAAGCTTCAGCTCAGTGATAGCACTCTCACTTCTGGGTCAGAAGATTGTGGGTTCATGTCCTACTCCAGAGACTTGAACACATAATTTAGGCTGACACTTCAATGCAGTACTGAGGGGGTGCTACATTGTCGGAGTTGCCATCTTTCAGATGAGATCTTTAAACTGAGGCCTGTCTGCCCTCTCAGATGGCACTACTGAGACAACGTATGAACGAGCACCGCGCAACAATCGGCAGGCAGGATTGTTACCTCCCAGTCGGGGAACACTTCAGCAGTCAAGGACATTCAGCCTCGGATCTGCGGGTAAGCGTTCTCCAAGGCAACCTTAGAAACACACGACAACGCAAAATCATCGAGTAGAAACTGATAGCCAAGTTCCGCACTCATGAAGACGGTCTCAACCGGGATCTTGGGTTTATGTCACGATACATGACGTGATCCGGACTCGAGTCGTCGTTGGCTTGTTCACAGATGTGATTCCCAGTAAAAAAGTAAAAATTTTCCCAGTAAAAAAGTAAAAATTTTAAAGCTTTTCGTTTTACATACAGACGGCAGCTTTTGACACGTTAGAACCCCTGCGACTACACCTCATTGTCTCAGTTGTATCTTGCTATGTCTTTGATGTGGTACCTTCCTGGCTGACTTGATTAACTTTATCACACCTCGGCAGATAGTCAGGATGATTTAATTTAGTGGTCTGCAATTGTAAGGTACACATGCTTTGTTCTCTATCTATATATGCTTTGGCGATTCTGTATCTAATTTACTTCACCTGAGGAAGGGGCAATCGATAGCTCCGAAAGCTTGTGATTTCAAATAAAACTGTTGGACTATAACCTGGTGTTGTGCGACCTCTCACTACTGAAGAATAGCAGGGGATTGGGGAGAACTCTCCAGAAGCACTTCAAAAGTACTTAATTGGCTGTAAAGCGCTTTGGGGTGTCCTGAGGTTCTGAAAGGCTCTCTCTCCCTATAGATACATATATATATGCAATTTCTTTTTTCCCAGAGAGGAAAGGAAGGTTAGAGAGGGGGTGGTAAGTGGAGAAGATGGAGGGGCTGAGGTGTTTTTTTTTAGTAGAGGTAATCACAGCAGTTTTAAAGGGTGGATAGACCGCTTGAAGAAAGGGAGCCATCAATTATGCTAATGAGCATTGGGCCAAGGAGTGGTAGTTGTGTGGTAAGAAGCTATGTTGAGAGGAGGTGTGTCACAGAAAATATGTTCTGATGAGTGTAGTGAGAAGATGGAGAGGCCATATAGATAAGAGGATGGAGTTAGAGTATGACAGGGCTGTGGAGGGTGTTGGTGTGTTGCGGGAGCAGCTAGAGGAGGCTGAGACAGCCAAGTGGATCATCTTGATCTTTCATACCAAAAATATCCATGAGCCACTCACACTTGATGAGGATCAGGGAGTGGCCGAAGGGAGTAGAAGGATGCAGTTTGTTACCAAAAAGAGAAGTTTGGGATTATCCTTACCCTCCAGGATAATCTTAGAGTATTAGGAGGACTTGACAGTGGGGGAGGAAACGTTTTTTATTTAAGGTGATTCAGCCAGATGTGGTGAATGACCAGGTCAGTCATGTGCCTGATGGGCTCAAATATGGAGCTCTCAGACACCCATGGGGTGGAAATTTTTCGGCACTCGGTTTTGGGAATGAAGGCAGCGTTGTGGCCGCAACAACAAGATAAAATGTATTGCCATATGGGTTAATAAATGGAAGTCAGCAGAGATTTGTTAAAGGCAAATCATGTTTGACTAACTTGATTGAGTTCTTTGATGAAGTAATGGAGAGGGTTGATGAATGTAGTGCGGTTGATGTTGTGTATATGGACTTCCAAAAGGCGTTTAATAAAGTACCACGTAATAGACTTGAGAGGTGTAGAATAAGTGGGAGGCCTCGGCCGCCGGTGAAATACCACTACTCTTATCGTTTTTTCACTTACCCGGTGAGGCGGGGAGGCGAGCCCCGAGACTCACAACTAGGGGGATCAAGGGGTATGGCGAGAAAGCAGGAATGGGGTACTGAGGTAGCATGTTCAGCCATGAACGCATTGAATGGCGGTGCAGGCTCGAAGGACCGAATGGTCTACTCCTGTACCTATTTTCTATGTTAACAAAATTGAAGCCCATGGGATTAAAGGGGCAGTGGCAGCGAGTAAAAAAAGCAGAGAGTAGTGGTGAATGTTTTTCAGACTGGAGGGATATATACAATGATGTTCCCCAGGGGTCAGTATTAGGACCACTGCTCTTTTTGAGATATATTTTAATGACCTGGACTTGGGTATACAGGGCATAATTTCAAAGTTTGCAGATGACACGAAACACGGAGAAGTAGTAAACAGTGAGGAGGATAGTAATAGACTTCAGGGGGACATAGACAGACTGATGAAATGGGGAAACACATGGCAGATGAAATTTAATGGAGAGAAGTGTGAAGTGATGCATTTTGGTAGGAAGAATGAGGAGAGGCAATATAAACTAAATGATACAATTTTAAAGGGGATGCAGGAACAGAGATGTGGGGTAGTACGTACACAAGTCTTTGAAGATGGCAGAATAAGTTGAAGGCTGATAAAACATACATACGAGATCCTGGGCTTTATAAATAAAGACATAGGGGGAGAAATTCAGTATCGCCCCGTTTGGGGCGCAATTATCAGCCGGGCGCAAAGTTTAGCGCTAATTATCGCCTCCAACTGCAAACTTGGCTTCTATCGCCCCTGGAGGTGATTGGAGCGCTAAATCAGGCGCTACACACCTCTCTTAAGGCGCTAACGCCGAGGAGCGAGGCGCTACCTCAGAGCGCTGGCGAAGCTCATGTGATGTCAGTCAGCAATGGAACACAGACACACTGGCGCTGGCCAGTTCTTAAAGGGGAGGGTCGATCTGCTCATTGCAGCCTTGAATCTCGGCCTGGAGAGACCTGTACATCAAATCTGCTGGAAAGAACAATGAAGAGCTCAGAGTGCAGCCCCCATAATCTCTTCTAAATCGATGCAAGGAAGGTCAAACCAAAATGAACCTGCAAAGTGCTGCAGAGTACCCAAAACTCCTTCACACAGTGTTGAATCTCTCCCGAAGTCTCTCTCTCTCTCTCTCAGAATGCGTGGTGCAAAAATGTCACCAACAAAAAAAGGCAGGAAGCGGTCGCCTTTAAATAGCACTCCCCCGTCCCTTCCCAACTGCAAAACGTTCCCCTCAACCTGTCATTGTTAGCGGCAGGCAGAAAGGCAGGGGGCGCCACTCAATATCCGGTCCGGGGCGCTACCGGGGCGTTGCACGCTCGACTGACGTCACAATCTGCGGGCGCAGGAGATCATGGCGGTAGTGTTTAGCGCCGCCGTAAAATGTCTGGTCAATTTCGCGAGCGGCGCAAACATCGCCGCACCCGGGCACTAGTTGCTTTGCGTCCCATTAGCACCCTCTGAGGGCACTAACGGGAGGCGCAAAGCAACCGAATTTTTCCCCCATAGAGTACAAAAGCAAGGACGTTATGCTAAAACTTTATAAATCACTGGTTAGGCCCTAGCTGGAGTATTGTGTCCAATTCTGGGCACCACACTATAGGAAGGATGTCAGGGCCTTGGAGAGGGTGCAAAGGAGATTTACTAGAATGATACCAGGGATGCGGGTCATCAATTACGTGGAGAGACTAGAGAAGCTGGGGATGTTCCCAGAGGTAATTGGCAAAAGAACCAGAGGTGACATGAGGAAAAAAAAATACACAATGAGTTGTTATGATCTGGAATGCACTGCTTGAAAGGGTGGTGGAAGCAGATTCAATAATAACTTTCACAAGGGAATTGGATAAATCCTTGAATTGGAAAAATTTGCAGGGCTATGGCGAAACAGCAGGGGAGTGGGACAATTGGATAGCTCTTTCAAAGGGTTGGCATAGGCAAGATGGGCCGAATGGCCTCCTTCTGTGCTGTATCATTCTATGATTCTATGAATGCGCGCCTGAACCGAGAGGTCCGAGACCTGACCAAAATTAGTCCTTGGACCTCATTCCAATCATTTAGGCGACCTGTTGGTTCTTGTCGCGCCTCCACAGGCAGCTATCCCATTTCAGGAGATGAAATTTGGGCCACTTGCCTCGCCTACAGCGGCTGTCAGTTGAGAGTCGTGTCTATTTGAAACACCAAGGGCTGGATTTTGATACTGGGGCGGGTTGGGGTCGTGTCATCCGCATTTCGTGTTATCCACCCGACTGCAATTGGATGTGGGAGATTGATGCAATTTTCACCTAATTGGGCAATTGAGTTCCAGCATGTGGGAACCCATGAACCAATTAGTGGTTTCAGTCTGAAAGTCGCCTCTGATGATGTCATCATTGCTGCTGCATTGAAGGTCAGAGACTGCCTGGCCTTTGCTGTGAGAGGACCTGGATGCAAAATGAGCAGCAGCCCTAAGGAGAGAGAGAGAGATTTTTTTTTTTGCATCCAGGCCCTCTCACAGCAAAGGCCAGCAGGTTGAACACCTTCAATGCAGCAGCATCAGAGGCGACTTTCAGACCTAATACTACTACTACCTTCATCACATCTCCGTTGTAATAGTGGACCTGCAGTTGATAGTCAGCTATCCAAATGTGCTCCCGCCAGGTTTCACAATCGTGGTTCAGAACAGGCGTGCTTCACGTAGATCAAGGGTTAAAATCACAAAGGCCTTTCAAAATGGCATTACAGAGCCAATTTAGTGCTTGTTAAGGGCCTTAACAGCCTATCCCGCCTCTTAAAGGCGGGACGGAGTCGGGACCAGCAGACACGATTTAATGAAAATTGCGTGGAGGCGGGATGGAGGCGGACTTGTGCCCGCCCACCAGTTTTCGCAATTTTAACCCCACACGCCTCCAAACCCGCCTCCACGGGTCAATGAAAATCCAGCCCCAAATTTCTGATTGGTCCCCTTGGAGGACAAGACCAGATTTCTGATTGGTCCCCTTGGAGGACAAGACACATCCAGCAGTTTGTCTGGAATGTGTAATTAGATCCTGCCTGCCTGAGTAATCAAGATCTTCGCAATGTGTAATTTGATCCATTCATTGTGACAGCCAGCTCCAGAGCTCACAGTGCTCACACTACTGCTTTCATCCTCGCAGGTTAGGACCTTCTCCCCTGCAACAAGTTCCTTACCTTCCCCCCCAAATTCCTGACCTTTCCCCCCAACCCCCGAGTTCCTGACCTCCTCCCCCCCCCCCCCCCCCCACCGCCGGGTTCCTGACCTTCTCCCCTATGGGTTCTTGACCTTCTCCCCCTGCCCAAGTTCCTGACCTTCTCCCCCTGCCCAAGATCCTGACCTTCTCCCCCTGCCCAAGATCCTGACCTTCTCCCCCTGCCCAAGTTCCTGACCTTCACCCCCCGGGTTCCTGACCTTCTCCCCCCCCAGCCAAGTTTCTGACCTCCCCCGGGGTCCTGACCTTCTCCCCCTGCCCAAGTTCCTGACCTTCCTCTTACCCCCACCCCCCGAGTCCCTGACCTCCCCACCCCACCCACCCCCCTGAGTTCCTGACCACCCCCCATCCCTCACCCCGGGTTCCTGACTTTCTGCCTCCCCCCAAGTTCCTGACCTCCCCCCGCCCCATAGATGGGGCATTGTGTGTGGGTCATGGATTGTTAACAGGTTTATTGGGTATGAAGTGAACAGTGACAGTGTCATGACTTCCAGATTTTGTCCAGTCCAATAATGTCACTTGCCACACACGCACCGAGCTTTCCGAGAAATCAACCAGGTCTAGGGGGAGGAGAGGGAGAATGTGGTGTGGGTGTAAAGTGGATGGGGGTGGGGTAGGAAGAATGTGATCCGTCTTCCCATCTGGATTATGTTCTCGTTCTCACCCCACCCCCCGCCCCCCCCCCCCCGCTTTAGACCTGGATCACGTTCTTCCCACATCCCCACTGTGCTCTCCATGCTCTTTACCACCCCCCCCTCGAGTTCCTGACTTCCTCTCCCCCTTCCGAGCTCTTCTCCTCTCCCCGCCAATCCTCTCTCTCCCCCTTCGATCCTCTCTCCCCTTCGATTCCCCCTCCCCCTTAGATCTCCTCTCTCCACGCCCCTGATCTCCTCTCTCTACTACCTTCAATCTCCTCTCTCCCCCCTGCGATCTCCTCTCTCTCTTTCCCCTTCAATCTCCACTCTCTCCCCCCTCCAATCTCCTCTCTCTATCTCCGATCTCCTTTCTCTCACCCCTCCGATCTCCTCTCTCCCACCCCCCTCCGATCTCCTCTCTCCCACCCCCCTCCGATCTCCCCTCTCTCTTCGATCTCCTCTCTCTCTTCCCCCTTCGATCTCCTCTCTCTCTCTCCGATCTCCTCTCTCTCTTCGATCCCCTTTCTCTCCCCTCCCGATCTCTTCTCTCTCTCTCCAAGCTCTCTCTCCCCACCTCCGATCTCTCTCTCTTTCCCCTTCGATCTCCTCTCTCCCCCCACTCCGATCTCCTCTCTCTCTCTGATCTCCTTTCTCCCCCCTCCGATCTTCTCTCTCTCTCCTCCTCCGATCTCCCTCTCTGTTCTCCTCTCTCTCTCCCCGATCCTCTCTCTCCCCCCTCTGATCTCCTCTCTCTCTTCCGCCTTCAATCTCCTCTCTCTCCCCCTCCGATCTCCTCTCTCTCTCTCTCCGATCTCTCTCTTGCGCCTTCAATCTCCTCTCTCCCCCCCTCTGATCTCCTCTCTCTCTCTTCATTCTCCTCTCTCTCTCTCCGATCTTCTCTCTCTCTCCGATATCCTCTCTCTCCCTCCCTTCGATCTCCTCTCTCTCTTCTCCCTTCGATCTCCTCTATCTCTCTCCGATTTCCTCTCTCTCTGTTCTCCTCTCTCTCTCTCCGATCCTCTCTCTCTTCCCAGTCCAGTCCCCTCGCTCTCCCTCTTCGATCTCCTCTCTCTCCCCCCTTCGATCTCCTCTATCTCTCTCTCCGATCCTCCCTCTCTCCCCAGTCCAATCCCCTCGCTCTCTCTCTCCGATCTCCTCTCTCTCCCTCCCTCCGATCTCCTCTCTCCCCCTTCGATCTCCTCTTTCTCTCTCTCTGATCCTCTCTCTCTCCAGTCCAATCCCCTCGCTCTCCCACTCCGATTTCCTCTCTCTCCCTCCCTCCGATCTCCTCTCTCCCCCTTCGATCTCCTCTATCTCTCTCTCCGATCTCCTCTCTCTCCCCAGTGCAATCCCCTCGCTCTCTCTCTCCAATCTCCTCTCTCTCCCTCAACTTCAATCTCCTCTCTCTCCCCCCTTCGATCTCCTCTCTCTCCCCCTTCAACCTCCTCTATCTCTCTCCGATCTCCTCTCTCCCCAGTCCAATCTCCTCTATCTCTCTCTCCGATCTCCTCCTGCCCTTCGATCTCCTCTCTCTCCCCCTTCGATCTCCTCTATCTCTCTCCGATCTCCTCTCTTCCCCCCCTTCGATCTCTATCTCTCTCTCCGATCTCCTCTCTTTCCCCAGTCCAATCCCCTCTCTCTCCCCCCTCTGATCTCCTCTATCTCTCTCCAATCTCCTCTCTCCTTCCCCCTTCGATCTCCTCTATCTCTCTCTCCGATCCCCTCTCTCTCCCCAGTCCAATCCCCTCTCTCTCCCTCCCTCCGATCTCCTCTCTCTCCCCCCTTCGATCTCCTCTATCTCTCTCTCGATCCCCTCTCTCTCCCCAGTCCAATCCCCTCACTCTCTCTCTCGCTCCAATCTCCTCCCCCCTTCGATCTCCTCTATCTCTCTCTCCAATCCCCTCTCTCATCCGCCCCCCCTCCGATCTCCTCTCTCCCCTGTCGATCCTCTCTCTTCCCCCCCACCACCAATGGATCCCCTGATCTTCTCCGCATGGAGCTGAGGAAAGCCTGGCCCACGGAGCAGGCCACAACGGTTGGGTACTGTGCATGTGCGGCTCCGGAATACTGTGCGCATGTGCAGAAGGCCGCAAAGGTGTTCGTGCAAATAATCACAGTGGTCAGTTAAATGCTGGGTGGGGGGTGGGCCGAGGACAGTGGGAAGGGGAGTCGATTGTGGCCTTTAGGGGTACTGTCAAACTGGGAGAAGCATTCTTGCTCCTCCTGACTCCACCTGAATTAAAATATATATATACCTTTCCGGTGGTGACCGCTGCGTAGGCCAGGAAAACCTGAGCGGAGAAGGCTTGACATTTGCTCCATTCAGGGCAACCCAATTTCTCAGAGAGGTCTAAAACAGGCCGTAGGCCCCTTATTAGCATATGCAAGAGGCCTAATGCCTGTTTTAAGTGGCTGATAATCAGGCTTTTCATGCTTCCTTGGGGTGCATAGCCCTGTGAAATTGTTAATTTTGGGGCCTCTTCTCCGGATGATGACCCATTTCTAGCCCTCAGTGTTACCCATGTTAAGGCCCATGGCAATACTCCATATAAATATTACCGTGGATTCGTGGCCTGTTTATTTAAATATGCGGTACCTTTAAATTTGCAGCGGCCGCGCATGGACAGTATCTTCAACGGGACAGCTTATGGACAGCCTTCGTGGTACCCTCACAGATTGCTGCGTGGCCGCGCACCCACGCAGCTTGCAGGGAACATTGATCCAAGGTATAATTGAACTGAGTGCTTGACGCTGGCATAGGTTAATCAAAGTGCAAAAATGTCCCATTAACAATGTCCCATCACGTTGATGAACACAAAAATACACCAAAAAGTAATTAAACAGAAATCAGAATTGATGAGAACTGTTTTTTAAATGACAAGTAATTATCATATCTCTACAAAGGGAACATATTTTGAAGAATTCAATGATGGTATTTTGCCCTTTTGATATTTAAAAAATGAACAGGAACTAGGAATAATTTGCAGAACTTACAGCTTGCCACATTTTTAAAAGCTTCACACAAACCACTTCATTAGAAGATAATACAACTTCAATGAAAACAAAACTATTCTGATGCAAATAGACTTCCAGGTTTAAAAAATGTCAGGCAGATCAAAATAATAACATCAAAGGACTCAGCTTTTTAAAGGTGCAAATCAGATCCAAGTTCAGGATTGATGCCACCAACCAACATCGAAAATGTGGCAATGTTCAATGATACTTTGCAATTCCTGACTGGAATGTTGTAAAAAAAACATTTATCACAATGCGGCACTTACTGCTTTTCCCTCCATTCTTTTTCCAACATGAAATGAGTAATTCTATCTGTACATTATTGCACCTGCTACCTCAGTGAAGAATCCCATGTGTACCTTGTTAAATAGACTGTATAGAAGTTGTATTGATAACAGTGTAAATATGAAATTTATTTATTGCCATGAGCTTGCAAAGAAACTTCACAACTCATTGAAATGATTCAGTTTAACTTCTTCAGTGGCAATACCAGCACAGCTCACATCTGATGACATAAACTCAATGAGATTTTCCCCTTCCTATACCCATGGGTTTATAATGAGCTCTGCTATGAGTCAGATTCTACTATTAAATATTGTGAACGCATGTTTTAATTATTGGTTCAAATCCACAAAAGATTCATACCAGGGCACTGAAAATCTGTGCGGTGGAAACTTCTACCCGTTTCTTACAAGGTAAATGTCAGAGGGCAGAGCTGGGGGCCAAGATTCATAGGGGGAAAAATTCAGTTGGTTGCGCCTCCCTTTAGCGCCTTAAGAGGGCGCTAATGGGGCGCAAAGCATCTAGCACCCAGGCGCGGCGATGTTTGCGCCACTCGTGAAATTAACTAGACATTTTGCGGCTGCGCTAAACACTACCGCCACGATCTCCTGCGCCGGCAGATCGTGACGTCAGTCGAGTGCGCAACGCCCCGGTAGCGCCCCGGAGCAGATATTGAGTGGCGCCCCCTGCCTTACCGCCTGCCGCTAGCAACGACAGGTTGAGGGGAGCGTTTTGCAGTCAGGAAGGGACTGGGGGAGTGCTATTTAAAGGCGACCGCTTCCTGCCTTTTTTTGTTGGTGACATTTTTGAACCACGCATTCTGAGAGAGAGAAAGAGAGACTTCTGGAGAGATTCAACGCTGTGTGAAAGAGTTTTGGGTACTGAGCAGCACTTTGCAGGTTCATTTTGATTTGCCCTTCCTTGTATCGATTTAGAAGAGACTGTGGGGGTTGCACTCTGAGCTCTTTCCCTGGGCCTCTCCATTGTTCTTTCCAGCAGATTTGATGTACAGGTCTCTCCAGGCCGAGATTCAAGGCTGCAATAAGCAGGATGTGGATGGAAAGCAAGATCAACCCTCCCCTTTAAGAACTGGCCGGCGCCATTGTGTCGGTGTTCCATTGCTGACTGTCATCACATGAGCTACGCCAGCGCTCTGAGTTAGTGCCTCGCTCCTCGGCCTTTGCGTCTTAAGACAGATGTGTAGCGCCTGATTTAGTGCTCCAATCACCTCCAGAGGCGATAAAAGTCAAGTTTGCAGTCGGAGGCGATAATTAGCGCCAGGCGCTAATCTTTGCGCCCGGCCGATAATTGCGCCCCAAACGGGGCGATACTGAATTTTTCCGCCATAGAATCATAGAATGATACAGCACAGAAGGTGGCTGTGTAGCCTATTGTGCCTGTGCCGGCTCCTTGAAAGAGCTATCAAATTAGTCACACTCCCCTGCTCTTTCTCCATAATCTTGCAAATTTTTCCACTTCAAGTATTTATCCAATTCCCTTTAAAAAGTTATTTTTGAATCTGCTTCCACCATCCTTTCAGGCAGTGCATTCCACACCATAACAACTTGCTGCGTAAAATTTTGTTTCCTCATGTTGTCTCTGGTTCTTTTGCCAATTACCTTAAATCTGTTTCACGTTGAAGACCTTTTGTCAAAAAGGTCATCGACCTGAAACGTTAACTCTGTTTCTCTCTCCACAGATGCTGCCTGACCTGCTGAGTATTTTCAGCATTTTCTGTTTTTATTTCAGATTTCCAACATCCGCAGTATATTGGGCCAAAAATTCGGCCCTTCGCGGGTGAGTACACAATGCGTACTCACCCGTAAGGCGTCCCGAAGTGTCGGTTTCCTGCATGCACTGCGCATGCACGGGAAACCGGAACTTCCGGTCTGGTGAAGGGGGCGGTTCAGAGGTGAACCGCATGCGTGGGAGAGGCTGCGCGCACGCAGCAAACTTAGGTTTTTTTTCAGGTTTCTCCGGGAGGTTAAGTATTGAAGAACCTGCGCTTTTAAAAAGGACGACGAACACCTCGCTAAGGCCATCCCCACGCCTCCACTACTTGCCTTCAAACAGCCGCCTAACCTCAGAAGTACCATCGTTCGCAGCAAATTACCCAGCTTTCAGGATAACAGCGACCACGACACCACACAACACTGCCACGGCAACCTCTGCAAGACATGCCAGATCATCAACACAGATACCATCATCACACGTGAGGACACTACCCACCAGGTACATGGTACATACTCATGTGACTCGGCCAACGTTGTCTACCTCATACGTTGCAGGAAAGAATGCACCGCGGCATGGTACATCGGCGAGACCATGCAGACACTGAGACAACGTATGAACGGACACCGCGCAACAATCACCAGGCAGGAGTGTTCCCTCCCAGTCGGGAAACACTTCAGCAGTCAAGGACATTCAGCCTCGGATCTGCGGGTAAGCGTTCTCCAAGGCGGCCTTAGAAACACACGACAACGCAAAATCATCGAGCAGAAACTGATAGCCAAGTTCCGCACTCATGAGGACGGCCTCAACCGGGATCTTGGGTTTATGTCACGATACATGACGTGATCCAGACTCGAGTCGTCGTTGGCTTGTTCACAGATGTGATTCCCAGTAAAAAAGTAAAAATTTTAAAGTTTATCGTTTCCCATACCGACTGCGGCTTTTGACACATTGGACCCCCTGTGACTCCACCTCATTGTTTCAGTTGTATCTTGCTATGTCTTTGATGTGGTACCTTCCTGGCTGACCTGATTGCCTTTTGTCACACCTCGGCAGATAAACAGTCAGGATGATTTAAATGTAGTCGTCTGCCATTGTAAGTTACACATGCATTGTTCTCTATCTATATATGCTTTGTCGATTCTGTATTTCTTTACTTCACCTGAGGAAGGGGCCACGTAAGCTCCGAAAGCTTGTGATTTCAAATAAAACTGTTGGACTATAACCTGGTGTTGTGCGACTTCTCATTTTAAAAAGGAGGCGCAGGAGCCGTTTTCAACAAGGTAAGTGGTTAATTAAGTATAATTTAAAAAAATTTTCAACAGGTTTATCTTTTTTAGATACTTTAAAGAAAGGTAAGTTTATTTTTAGCACTGTTAAAAAGTATTTTAATTTTTTCAAAAATTTAAATTTTTGTTTAAAGTGGTTAATTTATTTAACTATAGTTATTTTATAAATGTGATGGTTTTTAAAAAAAATTATTTTAAGTTTAGCTGTTCTTTTGGGGCTGATTTCAATTCACAGATTTGACAGGTCTTCCTGTCAAATCTATGAATGAAAGATGGTCTGCTGCCATTGGCTCTCCATGGCCCACGTGATCCCAGGGGACGCATCGCGCTAACTGCGCCCCTGGGACACGCAAGCACTGCGCGCCGGCACTTGGAGCAGGCCCAGGAGCTGAAGTTCCCGTGGGCCCAAAACACAACGGCAGGTGCGGTAGGTAAGTGCGCACGCGATCCTTACCCCCACGGCAAGCCGGAGAGGCGAATTTCAGGGCCATTGCTTTTGTACCTTAAATCTGTGTCTTCTAGTTACCGACCCTTCTGCCACTGGAAACAGTTTCTACTTATTCTATCAAAACCCTTCATGATTTTGTACACCTTTATCAAATCTCCCCATAGCCTTC
The DNA here is from genome assembly GCA_030390025.1 of Squalus acanthias. Classification (NCBI taxonomy): domain Eukaryota; kingdom Metazoa; phylum Chordata; class Chondrichthyes; order Squaliformes; family Squalidae; genus Squalus; species Squalus acanthias. The sequence goes on from CM059432.1 coordinate 52,381,165, forward strand.
TCTGTTCTAAGGAGAACAACCCCAGTTTCTCTAGTCTCTCCACGTAACTGAAGTCTTTCGTCTCTGGTACCTTTCTAATAGATCTCCTCTGCACCCTCTGACATCCTTCCTAAAGTGTGGTGCCCAGAATTAGACACAATACTCCAGTTGGAGCCTAACCAGCGTTTTATAAAGGTTTCGCATAACTTCCTTGCTTGTGTACTCTATGCCTCTATTCATAAATGAGAAGTCGCACAACACCAGGTTATAGTCCAACAGATTTATTTAATTTTACAAGCTTTCGGAGCTGTCGCTCCTTCCTCAGGTAGGGTAGCTGTGAGAGAATCTCCCAGAATTCACAATATAAACACAGAAAAAATGTATTAAAATCTTTCCCTACATCAAAGACACACTAAGAGCACAGCCAAGACAATGAGATGTGTCCCAGGGGGTCCAACGTGTCAAAACACCTGCTGGCTGCATATCCTCTCCATTTGTGTTGGTTCTTGTGTTAGTTTTTTTTAAAAAAACCTGGAAAGACCGGCCATGATGTCAAGTCACGTTCTGTATCGTGACATGAACCCGATATCGCGATTGAAGCCATCCTCATGAGTGCAGAACTTGGCTATCAGTTTCTGCTCTATGATTTTGCGCTGTCGTGTATCCCGAAGGCCGCCTTGGAGAACGCTTACCCGCAGATCCGAGGCTGAATGCCCCTGACTGCTGAAGTGTTCCCCGACTGGGAGGCAACCCTCCTGCCTGGCGATTGTTGCACGGTGTCCGTTCATACGTTGTCTCAGTGTCTGCATGGTCTCGCCGATGTACCATGCTCTGGGGCATCCTTTACTGCAACGTATCAGGTAGACAACGTTGGCCGAGTCACATGAGTATGTACCATGTACCTGGTGGGTAGTGTCCTCACGTGTGATGATGGTATCTGTGTCCATGATCTGGCATGTCTTGCAGAGGTTGCCGTGGCAGGGTTGTGTGGTGTCGTGGTTGCTGTTCTCCTGAAAGATGGGTAATCTGCTGCGAACGATGGTACTTTTGAGGTTAGGCGGCTGCTTGAAGGCGAGTAGTGGAGGCGTGGGGATGGCCTTAGCAAGGTGTTCGTCGTCATCGATGACATGTTGAAGGCTGCGAAGAACATGGCGTAGTTTTTCCACTCCGGGGAAGTACTGGACGACGTAGGGTACTCTGTTGGTTGTGTCCCGTGTTCGTCTTCTGAGGAGGTCTATGCGGTTTTTCGCTGTGGCCCGTCGGAACTGTCGATCGACGAGTTGAGCGTCATATCCCGTTCTTACGAGAGCGTCTTTCAGTGTCCGTAGGTGTCCATCGCGTTCCTCCTCGTCTGAGCAGATCCTGTGTATTCGCAGGGCTTGTCCATAGGGGATGGCTTCTTTAACGTGGTTAGGGTGGAAGCTGGAGAAGTGGAGCATCGTGAGGTTGTCCATGGGCTTGCGGTAGAGTGAAGTGCTGAGGCGTCCGTCTTTGATGGAGATTCGTGTGTCCAAGAATGAAACCGATTCTGAGGAGTAGTCCATGGTGAGTTTGATGGTGGGATGGAACCTGTTGATGCTATCGTGTAGTCCTTTCAGTGATCCTTCGCCGTGGGTCCAAAGGAAGAAGATGTCGTCGATGTATCTGGTGTACAGCGTTGGTTGGAGGTCCTGTGCAGCGAAGAAGTCTTGCTCGAACTTGTGCATGAAGATGTTGGCGTATTGGGGTGCGAATTTGGTCCCCATGGCTGTTCCGTGTGTTTGGGTAAAAAAATGGTTGTCGAAGGTGAAGACATTGTGGTCAAGGATGAAGCGGATGAGTTGTAGGATGGCGTCCGGAGATTGGCTGTTGTTGGTGTTGAGTACTGAGGCTGTCGCAGCGATGCCGTCATTGTGGGGGATATTGGTGTAGAGTGCCGATACGTCCATCGTGACGAGGAGTGTTCCTGGTTCAACTGGTCCATGGGTGCTGAGTTTCTGCAAGAAGTCTGTAGTGTCGCGACAGAAGCTGGGGGTTCCCTGTATGATGGGTTTCAGGAAGTACCTGACGAAGGAGCGACAGCTCCGAAAGCTTGTAAAATTAAATAAATCTGTTGGACTATAACCTGGTGTTGTGCGACTTCTCATTTTTGTCCACCCCAGTCCAACGCCGGCATCTCCACATCATGACCTCTATTCATAAAGCCAAGGATCCCGTATGTCTTTTGAACAGCCTTCTCAGCTTGTCCTGCCATCTTCAAAGACTTGTGTACATACACCCCCAGGCCTCCGTTCCTGCGCCCACTTTCAAATTGTGCCTTTTAGTTCATATTGCATCTCCTCATTCTTCCTACCAAAATGAATCACTTCACACTCCTCTGCATTAAATTTCATCTGCATGTGTTTGCCCATTTCACCAGTCTGTCTATGTTCTCCTGAAGTCTGTTACTACCCTCCTCACTGTTTACTACATTTCCGAGTTTCGTGTTACCTGCAAACTTTGAAATTATGCCCTGTATACTCAATTCCAAGTTATTAATATATATCAAAAAGAGCAATGGTCCCAACACCGACCCCTGGGGGACACCACTGCACACTTCCCTCCTGTCTGAAAAACAACTGTTCACTTCTACTCTCTGCTTTCTGTTCGTTAGCCAATTTCATATCCATGCAGCCACGGTCCCCTTAATTCCATGGACTTCAATTCTGCTAACAAGTCTATTATGTGGTACTTTGTCAAACACCTTTTGAAAGTCCATATACACAACATCAACCACACTATCCTCATAAACCCTTTCCGTTACTTCATCAAAGAAGTCAATCAAGTTAGTCAAACACGGTTTGCCTTTAACAAATCCGTGCTGGCTTTCATTTACTAACCCATATTTTTCCCAGTGCCAATTAATTTTGTCTTGGATTAAAGTCTCTAAAAGTTTCCCCACCATTGACGTTAGGCTAACTAGCCTGTGGTTGCCAGGTTTAACACTCGCCCCCCTTTTTTAAACAGGACTGTAACATTTGCAATCCTCCAGTCTTCTGGCACCACTCCCATATCTAAGGACAATTGGAAGACTGTGACCAGAGGCTCCGCAATTTCCACCTTTACTTCCCTCAGCAATTTTGTATGCATCCCATCCGGTCCAGGTGACTTTTCTACTTTGAGCGCTGCCAAGCCTTTTAGTACCTCCTCTTTATCTATTTTTATCCTATCTAATTTCTCAACTACCTCCTAATTTACTGTGACATTGGCAGCATCCTCTTCTTTAGTGAAGACAGATGCAAAGTACTCATTTAGTGCCTCAACCATGCCCTCTGCCTCCATAAGATAATCTCCTTTTTGGTCCCTAATCGGCCCCACCCTTCCTTTAACTACCCTATTTATATGTTTATAAAAGACTTTTGGGTTCCCTTTTATGTTGCTCGCTAATCTATGCTCATACACTCTCTTTACCCCTCTTATTCCCTTTTTCAGTTCTCCCCTGTACTTCTTGTATTCAGCTTGGTTCTATACTGAATTATGAACGCAATACTTATCATAAGCCTCCTTTTACTGCTTAATTTTAGTCTCTATGGGGGAAAAATTAGGTCGCGCCCCGTTTGGGGCGCAAATATCGTCTGGACGCAAATATTAGCGCCTGGCGCTAATTATCGCCACTGACTGGAAACTTCACTTTTACCGCCCCGGGAGGTGAGTGGAGCGCTAAATCAGGCGCTGCACACCTGTCTTAAGGCGCAAAGGCCGAGCAGTGAGGCGCTAACTCAGCGCGCGAGCGCAGCGCAGGTGCTGCCAGTTAGCGAGGGAACACAGACACACTGGCGCCGGCCAGTTCTTAAAGCGGGGGGGGGCCAACTTGCTCCCCAGCCACACCCTGCTCATTGCAGCCTTGAATCTCGGCCTGGAGAGACCTGTGAATCCATTTTGCTGCCAAGGATGGAGAGGGTGAGAGAACGAGCTCAGCGCTTCACCGAGCGGGCCTTGGATGCTCTGGTTGGCGCGGTGGAGTGCAGAAGATGTATACTCTTCCCTGAGAGTGGCAGGAGGCCTTTGCCACGCGAGTACAGAAGAGTGTGGAGGGAGGTGGCTCAGAGCGTCTCCTCCAGGAGCATGGTGCCCAGGACCCATGTTCAATGCCGCAAAAAGTTCAACGACCTCACTCGGGTCGTCAGGGTGGGTGGCTTTTTCTCAATACCTCTCCATCCCTCCATCTCAACCTCACTCTATGGCCAGAGGGTCTTAAAACCCCAATGCACAACACTCATCCAACACCTATGGCCCTTTCATGAAACACACACACACATTCCACACTTTGCATACAGTAAGGGCTATTCACCTATGGGAGGCACATCAGGCAAGACCATGGCTGCATACAGTAAGGGCTATTCACCTATGGGAGGCACATCAGGCAAGACCATGGCTGTATATTTACTCAGATGCTGTCCTTTTTCTTGCAGGCCAAGCTGGCGCATAATAGGAGACAGCAGCAACGGACAGGTGGAGGGCGGCCTCAGCTGCAACCCCTCAGCGATCTGGAGGAGCGCGTCCACAGGATTGTGGCAAGCCGGGTGATCGGTCCCGTCGCCACTGGAGACGCCGACCCCGTTCTGGACAGCAATGGTAAGGTCATCACCTTTTTGTCCTCTGTCCTTCCACTTGTCCCTCACAACACCAGCCTTTGACACTTTCAATCCAACTTGCTAACTCACTGCACTTATTCCTCCCTTACTGCCACCCTGTCCTCACGCTAAAGCCACTCTTGTACCTCCCTGCTTTCAGATGGTGATTCACCAGCTGAGGAGACGGGCCCTGAAGCTGCCAGTGGGAGTGAAGCTGCAGCCGAGGAGGAAGAGGAAGCTGGAGCATCAGTGCCACCCTCTCCCGAGGAAGCCCATGCCCACACTGGGAACACGCCTTCCCTGGAGGGGAGCAGGGGGGAAGGGTCTGATGAGGGTGAAGCTCCAGGACCCAGTGGGCTGCAGCAACGCCATGGGGGTAGGGAAGAACGGAGGCCTTCTCCCCAGAGGGAGAGTATGCCAGAGACTCCTACTGCAATGGACGCAGAGGAGGAGCGGCTGATCGCAGAAATGAACACCCAGGCGGTGGGCATGCACACTGAGCTCATGGTTGCAGTGGGAAGGGTGCCCGAATGCATTGAGTCACTGGCAAGGAGTGTGGAGCACTTCGCTGTAGCACAGGCGGATGCCACACTAATGCTTAGTGCTGCAATTCAGTCACTGACTGCCGTGATCCCATCTCTGACTGCTCTCATGCAGACTCAGATTGAGGCCACGCGAGCACAGACTGCTGCCAACCTCGATGGTTCGTTCACATGTCCCTGGGGCTCTCACCGCGCCGCAGCAGGCCAGCAATCTGTGCTCCAGCAGATTGCTCCGGAAGCTGAAGTGCTGCCCCGTGGGAGTGCCAGTGTGTCGGGCGAGCAGGGAGTTGCTGTCCTCTCTCACGATGACAGCATTCCTGCTGCCAACACTGTCACTTCTCCACTGCACTTGCCACCGCCTGTAGGACAGACTGCTGCCGCCCATGCAGAGTTGGTGCAGTCTGCAGCCGGGCCCTCCAGGCCCAGAAGTGGTCGAGGCCGTCCTTCAGGGGCATCTGCAGTGTCAGGGTCTGACGATCAGCAGCCTTCCACCAGCCTTGCTGCAGCCACTGAGGTCCCATTATGGAGGAGCAGTAGGGTTAGAAGGGGGGAAGTGCGCAAGGGAAGGAGATCACCCTCGAAGGGCAAAAAGTAGGAGGTGTGACAAAATGGTGGTCATTTTTTTATTAAAGGCTGAGGTTCGTGGTCCAACTTTTGTTTAGTGTTTTGGACATTATCTCCAGGTTGTGAGAACCAGTTATGTTATTGACTGTTTTTTTGTGTTTATTTCTATGAATTTATCATGAGGAAATGACACACACAGAGTTCGTAAAATAAATAAGTTTTTGTATTCAAAATATACATGTTTGGTGTTTGGAATTATTGGTGCCTTGGCCGGCTTAGGGGTTGCGTGCTGGGTACATTGCTGTTGTTAGCAATGGCAGAAGCCATTTCCACAGCAGGGGCCCTAGAAGCGGCTTGCTATCAGCCGTTGACGGACGGCCCTTGCAGTTTCACCATTGTGGGCCGCCCTCCTGCCTTGGTGCTGCTGATGATCATCCTCCTCGTCCTCTTCCTCCTCTTCCTCCTCCTCCTCTGGTGGTGCTCCAAGGCCTGGTGGCATTGGCTGGGTCCTGACGATTGCCATGTTATGCAACATGCAGCACACAACTACGAAGTTGGATACTCGCTCAGGCGAGTACTGCAGGGCTCCTCCAGAATGGTCGAGACAGCGGAACCGTTGCTTCAGCACGTCGATTGTGCGCTCAATGATGTTCCTGGTAGCTTGATGGCTCTCATTGTACCGCAGCTCAGCAGGGGTGTTGGGCGTATGGAGCGGTGTCATCAGCCAGGTGCTCAATGGATACCCCTTGTCCCCGAGAAGCCAACCAACTGGCTGATGCGGTGCCTCGAAAAGTTCTGCCACAGTAGTCTGGCGCAGGATAAAAGCATCGTGGCAGCTGCCAGGATAGTGGGCATTGACAGCGAGTATCAGCTGTCTATGGTCACAGACCAACTGAACATTCAAGGAATGGAACCCCTTTCTGTTCCGGAATTCCTCGGCATTCTCATGTGGAGCACGCAAAGCCACATGCATGCAGTCAATGGCGCCCTGCACCATGGGGAAGCCCGCTATCCTCGCAAAGCCCAGAGCGCGGTCATGCTGCTTGTCTGGAGTCATGGGGAAAGAGATGAACTCTCTTCACCTTTTAAAGAGGGCATTTGTGACCTGCCAGATGCAGCAATGCACCGTGAACTGGGAGATATTGGCGAGGTCCCCAGCAGCAGCTTGAAATGAGCCAGTAGCATAGAAGTTGAGAGCCACTGTGACCTTCACTGCCACCGACAGAGACGTCCTGGACCTCAGTTGAGGCTGCAGCTCTGGCTGCAGCAGGTGGCAGAGCTCAGTGACCACCTCCTTGCTGAATCGCAGCCTTCGCAAACACAGCTCCTCAGACATATGAATGTAGGAGAGCTGTTCACGATATACCCTGGGAGGGTAAGCTCTCCTGTACATACGCCTGTTGGCCCTCCTCCATCTGGCCATCATTGCCACTGTCTCTCTGCGTCTCTGTGTCCTCTGATTCAGCTGGAGCAGGACGACGCCCCCAATCAGTGCAGCCCCCATAGTCTCTTTGCAAGCAAAGTAATGAAGGACAGCAACCAAAGTACCAGCGAAGTTAGGATCAGTAGGCAAAACTACCTCACAAAGCGTTGACTCAATGCAGAAGTCTCTCTTTCTCTCTCTCCGAATCTCTCTCTCTCTCTCAGAACGAGTGGTGCAAAAATGTCAACCACAGAAAAAGACAGGAAGAGGCCCCCTTTAAATAGCGCCCCCCCCCCAGCCCCACAGCGATTGATAGCGTTCCAGTCTTCCGGTCGTTGGATGCGCCAGGCGGTAAGGCAGGGGGCGCCACTCAATTTCCGCTCCGGGGCGCCACAAGGGCGTTGCACCATGGAATGACGTCACAATCTGCGCGCGCAGGTGGTCGCGGCGGTAAGGTTTAGCGTCGCCGCACAATGTCTAGTTAAGTTCCCGAGCGGCGCAAACATCGCTGCGCCCGGGCGCTCGCGGCTTTGCGCCCCATTAGCGCCCTCTTAAGGCGCTAACGGGAGGCGCAACCAACTGAATTTTTACCCCTATATCTTTAGTCATCCAGGGAGCTCGAGCTTTGGATGCCCTTCCTTTCCCCCTCATGTCTAGTCTGTACCCAAACTATCTCCTCTATGAAGGCCTCCCATTGCTCATTTACTGTTTTACCTGCCAATCTTTGATTCCAATCAACCTGGGCCAGATCCCTTTTCAACTCACTAAAATTAGCCCTCCTCCAGTTGAGTATTTTCACATTTGATTTTTTTCTTGTCCTTTTCCATAACTACTCTAAACCTAATGATATTATGATCACTGTTTTTCAAATGCTCTCCCACTAAACATGCTCCACTTCATTCCCCAGAACTAGATCCAGCACTGCTTCCTTTCTCGTTGGGCTGGAAACACACTGATCAAGAAAGTTCTCCTCTACACATTTCAGAAATTCCTCCCCCTCTTTGCCCTTTACACTGTTATTTTCACAGTCTATATTAGGATAATTGAAGTCCCTTATTATCACTACTCTAAAGTTCTTGCATCTTTCTGCAATTTGCCTGCAAATTAGTGAGCACTTAGAGATGCATGAGATAATCAAGGACAGCGAGCAAAAGATTTGTTAAAAGCAAGTTGTATTCGACAAACCTAACAGAGTTTTTTGAAGAAGTGGCTAATTGTATAGATAAAGAGAATGCAGTAGATGTGATGTAAATGAATTTTCAGAAGGCGTGAACAGGAAGATCGTTACAAAACTTTAGGTGTCTGGTGTAAGAGGAAATGTAGCAGCAGTTGGTTGATGAACAGGAAGCAAAGAGGGTGAATTTTTGTGGGGTTCTCTTGCTCGTCTACCACAAATTCAACAGAAAACACTGGAAAAAGATGGTTAAAAAAACTCAGGAAGACATGGACAAGTGGAATGGATGGACAGGAGGCAGGTGCAACTTAATACAGAGGTGAGGAAAACAAAGACTTGAGAGTACACAATCAATGCAAAGTGCTGAATGGTGTTGAGGAACAGAGGGGTTCAAATGGATACTTTCTAGAATGTGCAAGTAGATAAATTCATAAAAATGGCCTTTTTAATAGGGACATAGAGTATAAGAGCAAAGAGGTTATGGTAAAACGAAAGAAAGACTTGCATTTCCATAGCGCCATTCACAACCACCGGACGTCCCAAAGCGCTTTACAGCCAATGAAGTACTTTTTGAAGTGTAGACAGTGTTGTAATTTAGTTAAATTTGTCCAAGGCAATGGTTAAGACACAGTTACTATGGGGATAATTTTACCCGAACCGCCCGATGGGAAACTGATGGCGGCCGATCCGAAACCGTTATTTTCTCGCTGGGCAGGCTAGATTAAAATTAGCCCCATTTCTGTAGTTTGGAGGCCCAATAGTAGAAAGAAATTAAAAGCCATATCGAGCCTACAGCATCGATTCACCAGGATGATATAAGGGATGGGAAAACATAGTTCTGAGGAGAGACTCGAGATACTGGAACTATTTCCACCAGACTAGTGAAGGTTAAGAGCAGATTTAATCAAGGTTTTCAAAATTATGATGGGTTCTAATAGATTGAATAGAGAAATACTATTTACTCTGGTTTACAAATAATGATGAGGGGTCATCAATTTAAAATTGATACTAAGAGAGTAAGGAGATGGGTGAGGGGAAATTTCTTTAAACAGAGAGTTTTTGGAGCATGGAATGCTTTACCATTGGGAGTAGTTGAAGCAGGCCAATGCATCTTTTAAGAGAAGAGTAGAAAAACATTTTAAGCAGAGGAAGATACAGGACTATGGGGATAGAACAAAGCTATGGGATTAGTTTAGGATTGCTCCAACAAATACCCAGCACAGACACAATGGGCCAAAAGCTCCCTTCTCTGCTGTAACCTTCTATGGGTCTGTGGTACTAAGCTGTAACAACAATGCTAGAATTTACAAACTCCTGGATGGCAGCAGAATTATGACATGACATTGATGGATCTTTACATCAGTGATGTTGCTGCTGAAAGAGTGGTCAGTTTAATACTATTGAAAATGCAGTTGAACATTGTTGCCCCTTAAGTATTGTTAGACATTTCTAAAAACATCATCTTCAGTCAGAAGCTTTATGTGATTTCACATTCAAAACTACTCAAAAACATGTGCATCATAAAAGCTTTTTCAGACTTACATTTCTCTTGCTCACACTGAAAGCATTGCACTAATACTGCTTTTAGGTCTTATCTGTTGCCATGCTAATGCTGCCTCCTTGTGGCAAATAGCATAGTGACTCATGGGCCTGCAACTCCACAGGCCACTATCCTGACACTTATTTTGTGATCATACCCGCTGATGTCCTCCAGTGTTGACCCCGCCAGAGTATGCGAGTTTAGGGAGAAGGCACCTAATTAGCATGGGTCCGGTGAAGCAAAGGTGGAGATGTGCCTGCACCACTAGGAGCACATCTTGGGCACTTGTCTGCCCCAAACTGCTGGGAAATCAGGTCTATGGCTTCAGGTTGCCCAGGGAGAAGGGGGTAGATGAGGTGGAGTTGGCCAGGACCCCAAAGATGGGCTCCACTGGCATCAGGTTAGCAGCCAGTACGTCACTTCTCACTGGGCATACTAGCCACCACTTGAACACCAGACCACATGACAGGCTGTGGCTGAGGAAACTCTCTTCCAGGAGTCCCCACCCACAACAGTTCCTTTTCTGATGTCAGGGAACAATGTTTGGGGTGGACGGAGGTTCCAGCCTAAACAAGACCCAAAACTGAAACAGCACCCTTTTCTGCACTCCTGCTGAAGTTATGGCAGGAGTTTGCCAGATGGATTTTCAAAATGACATGCTTGAGAATCTTAATACATGTTAAATTGTCAAATCTAGATTTGTGTTGGATCATTAAATATGAGTGTTTTGAACAGAGAAGTGCTTTCTTTTCTTATCAATTACCTCTTCTCTGCTTTTGAAAGTATTGAAGGTACACAGTCCACCGGTTCTAGTCACCTTTGGATATCTTAACTAAGTGGACAGACTCCATGTGTGAGCCCAGGCAGTGAGTGTTGGTGGGCTATTCCATCATGTGGGGACGGGGGTTTGCATCACAGGCAAGTCTGATTCTGTCCTCACCTGATGTCCACATGAACACAGTTTCCAGCAGGAGCCACATTGGAGCAGGAACCCGGTATGATTTTGCCCCTCCCTAGCTCAGGTGCATCGAGTCCAATTGTAGCATCATTATTGTCATCCAGATTGAAATCAGAAAACTCAACTCAGAATACAAATGGAATCTGGGACCTTTCTACTTTGTATAGTTGTACAATCATCTCAAGTGCGTCCCAAGGTTCCAATCTTGGTCCCCTCCTATTTCACGTTTACATGCTGCCCCCTAGCGACATTATTCATAATTGTGAGATCAGCCCCACATGTGATGCTAATGACAGCCAACTCTACCTCTCTGTCACCACCCTCAACTCCACAAATGTGCTCTTGGACTGCTTGTCTGACATCAAGTTGTGAATGAGCCAGAATGCCACCACAAACCTCTGCAAGAGCCTCTCCGTTAAGAGGACACCAATAACAAGAACAAATGGTCTGTCCAAATTAATATCCTAAAATAAATAACTTAAATTGCAATTGTCAGATCAGGCTGAAGGAAATAGTCAATCTCATCTGGTGCCCTCCAGTGCGGAATGCTTTTAGTGAATCATTAACTATTATTATGGCTATTAGATTACCTGATTATATCGGTGAGTTGCAGAAAATCTGTTTGGCTTAATTATGTAAAATGTCAAAATTTTCTGCAACTCTGCATTTTGACAAAATTAGGATTTGTTTTTATGATGGCTAGTATTTTAATAATAGAAAATCTCTGCATTTTACAGGCTTCTGGCAAACCAATTAGTTATGCCTCTTTTAATTGAACCCTTAAGGGGACACTGGGTTGCCCCAGTGTCATCAAACAAAAAGATCTAACAAAAGTGTCCCTTCTTTATAGAGGGGCACAACTAATAAAACCCAAATCATAAAAAAAGACAAAGGAAACTTAACAATTTAAATAATAATGTTTCCGCCCATGTCGACCACACAGTCCCTGCTGTGCCCACTGGCCGCAGAAGGCCTCAAGTGTACAGGCAGACACTGTGTGCTCCTTCTCCAGGGCCACCGGAGCGCAAATAAAGCTGCGGAAGTAAGGCAGGCAGCCAGAGCGACCAACCCCATGGCTCGCGTCCAACCTGGACCTGTGGATGGCCACCTTGGCCAGGCCCAGGAGCATACCCACGAGAAGGTCATCTGACTTGCCCTCCCCACTCTGCACCGGGTGACCAAAGATCAGGAGCATGGGACAGAAGTGGAGCCAGAAATTGAGGAGCCTTCAAATAATGGAACAGGGGCTGCAACCTCTCACATTCCATATAGACATGGAACACGGACTCATTCAGGCCACAAATGTTACAAGTGGCCTAGGAGCTTGTGAAGTGGCTCAAAAACGTTTTGTCGGTATTGCTTCGTGCAACACTCTCCACCCCAGATCCCCAGTAGTGCAGGGGAGGACTACCGTGTAGAGAGCCCTCCATTGGGGACCCCCACCTCCGCTAGACGGCAAGATGGCACACCAAGACCAATTTGTTATGGCATGCAAGTACTCAGAAACATTCCAGTTTCAATATATTGGTCAGGGGCGTGACTTCTTTTGGAAGAAGGCAGCAGAAAAATGCCCAAGGAACATTCTCTACATCAGCATAAGGCAAAGTTCTCAATGGAAGGCTCCCCCTGATGGCTCAGTGAGTTTACCCAGTAGCTGGTTAAGCCATACATGACCTAGGTCTGTTACACTTAATAATGAAGGAAAAGTTGGCTTCAATTCCTGCTTCTGATCACTATCCAGCACCCCCTGCTGGGAACCAGATGGAGACAGGATTGAGTTCAGCTGCTTTGGCCCTTGTGGTTGACACTCACTGTCAAGGCCACCTGAGCATAATACCAGAAGCAGAAAGAGGAAAAAATCGGCATGCAAATTCTTGTGAGATTTTAAAATCATAGGATTTAGGCCTCATAATCACAAGATTACAAGTGGCCAATTAAAAGACAAAATTATGAGTTACCTTATAAAATCCCATATGGATAGTGCTATGAGCTTACAGCATTTCAAAGAAAATTACTGAACCCTGTCCAGTTCAATCATTGAGTTTTCCTTTGCGCAAGTATAACTTTTAGCAGTTTTGAAGCACTGGAATAAACAATATACAACACATGTTTAAAAAATCTCATTGGGGTATATTTTATGAATTCACTGTCCTAGTACAGATCTTTGCTTGCTGGGTGCACACATTGAGAATTTGGGTGCAGAGATGAGTGGGCCCCCCAGGATTTTCCAGCCATTAATATTATTCTTGATCTATATTCCTAAAAAGTGTAGCTTCAGACCAGGGCTGTGAGTGTGTAAATTTTACCCTCTATCTGCAAATCTTGCGAATGACTGAGAACAACTGTCTCAGCTCACTCTGGGTCAGCAAAGAACCAATTGCAGAGATTTATCATCTGCAGCAAGGACAACTGCAGCTAAATTGCAACACAGGGATGGTACTGCCATTGGTTGCAAATTCATCACTGCTCTCAACTGTTACGCCTGTGGGCCAATCTCAGCTAGCACTGTGATCTCGTTTACATACACGTATCAAACAGGTGACTGATGCAACAGTTAGCATAGCCCATTCTTTCACCTCCTTTCTGACTGAATAGCACGACACGACTGCCCAATGTAACTTCACTGATGCATTTCCAAAGTACAGGGGATCACTAAGGGCTGCCATATGAAACCCACCCTGAATGTTAGTAAATGACCATATTTGTGTTACAATGGTTTGATGTATGAAGGCCTTGGACAATATCTGTGTGGCAAGGCTTTCAAGTTGCAGCTTGAATGTGTGCACTGCTAAAGTATGTGTATGCATGAAATGTAATGAAATGACTGTAAGGTTTTGTGAGGTTTAGGCATGGGCAAGCAGTAAATGTGGAATAGGCTGGCAGGCCACATTTTGTGGCATGCAATCTTGGGCCATCTATCTGGTAAATGGTACTTTTGGGTAAACTTACCTTGCCAGGTGCGTTAAATGTGCTTTCGTCTCCTGCACCTGTTCCCAGGTCACCTAAATATAGTATGCAGTTTTGGGCCTGGCCACCAACTCCTGCCAGATATGGTGCAAGGCCCTCTTGTGAGGAAGGTGCCCTGGAGTGGCAAACAGAGCAAACCCTCCTCACACCCAGCTCATGCAGTAGCACGTCTACTTCACCAGCCATCAACTGGGGGGTCGAGTCTTGTGCCGCTTCGTCACTTGGCCACCAACTTTGTTTCATGCCTCTGCATTGGATTTGTCTTCTCTTTCTTTTACCATTTCTTTCCCTGCATACATCCTTTGGAAAGCCTAACAAATATTTAAAAGCTTTTTTCAGCTTTTCTAATAGCGGAAATAATTTTTTCTCCCCACGAGGCCACTGTTGGGAAAATTAAAGGAATACAGCCACTTTAAGGTAAGTGGAGGTGCAGGTCTGTGCCCACTTTCCTGGCAGCTATCATGATGCGTGAATAATCCATCCCCCACAGTTTGCTCCGGCACAGCAAGGTAAAGACTAGGGGGTAAAAATTGGGTAGCGCCCCCTTTCTACCTTCTAATTTTAGCGCCCCGAAAAAGTTAGCGCCCCCATGGCTGATTTTCCCAGGTAGCGCCCCGAGAGGGAGGAGGACGCGCCGCGGTACTGCAGGCCTTCCTCCCCTTATTAAAGGGGAGGGGCCTGGCGCAGCGTGTCCCGGCACCCAGCTGGGCCACCAGGGATCGGGAGTGCCAGCAAACAAGCCCAGCACTCAAGAGGAGTGCTGGGCTCACGGAGAGCAGCCGGCACCCCGCGGGGGGACTTCACGGGGGTCGGGGACAGCAACAGGGACAGGTGCTGGCAGATGGCCAGCAACAAAAATGACCGCCCGCCACCTCCCCTTTAACTAGGCCCCCCCTGACCCCGGCGGACATAGCGTCCGGTGGTAAGTCAGGGGGCGCCACCCAATGTTACAGCCGGGGCGTTAGCGGGGCGCTATGCACGGTGATGACGTTATTGCCGCGCGGCGCTAACGGTTAGCGCCGCCGCTAACCTCCCTCTGAATTTCGCGGGAGGCGTTAGCGGCGCTGCGCCCAGGCGCTAGTTGATTTGCGCCCCGTTAGCGCCCTCTATGTTTGGAGCTGAGGCTTACTCCCTGCAAACTTGGCTTATGACTCATCTTATGAGCCTAAGCTTGGCAGCTGAACTCCGTTATAAACAGATCCATGGTGCAACTAGAACCCTCATGGAGCAAACCATTTGAGTCCTCAAACAATGGCCGAGAAATTAGGCTCCCTGGCTTCCCGCAGGTGCAAGGATCGCGCGTGCACCTACCTACCGCGCCTGCCATTAACCTCTGGGCCCACGGGGACTTCAGCTCCTGGGCCTCCTGCAGCTGCCGGCGCGCAGTGCTTGTGTATCCCAGGGGCGTAGTTAGTGCGATGCGTCCCCTGGGATCACGTGGGCCATGGAGAGCCAATGGCAGCAGACCATCTTTCATTCATAGATTTGACAGGAAGACCTGTCAAATCTATGAATTGAAATCGTCCCCAAAACAACACCTAAACTTCAAATAAATTAAAAAAAAACATCACATTTTTAAAATAACTATAAGTTAAATAAATTAACTACTTTAAACAAAAAAAATTAAAATACTTTTTAACAGTGCTAAAAATAAATTTAGATTTCTTTAAAGTATCTAAAAAAGGTAAACCTGTTGAAAATTTTTTAAAATTGTAATTAATTAGCCACTTACCTTGTTAAAAACGGGTCTTGCGCCTCCTTTTTAAATGTGCAGCTACTTCAATACTTACCCTCCCGGAGAAACCTGAAAAAAAATCTAAGTTCGCTGCGTGCGCGCAGCCTCTCCCGCGCACGTGGTTCACCTCTCAACCCCTCCCTTCGCGAGACCAGAAGTTCCGGTTTCCCGCGCATGTGCAGTGCATGCAGGAAACCGACACTTCAGGAGGCCTTACGGGTGAGTACACAGCGCGTACTCACCCGGCAAGTGCCGAATTTTTGGCCCAATGATTCAGGTGCCCGAACAGGGCTGGTGGTTTCTTGCAACACAGCCCAGAAAAAGTTTTCTATATGATTATGGTTTGCTCTATGCTGCATAACTTTCTTCTGCTAGAGCCATCATTGGACAAGGGCCTTCCGTGGGAGGAGAGAGCTGATGCTGATAACATAGAGCATGGCGAGGAAGCAGTAGGATCCAAAAGTTGTCTGCAGCTAGAGCTGTTCAGCAGCAGCGCAGTGAAGAGAACTAATATTGAACATGCTCTCATCCATTAATTGTCAGGGCCAATATCTGTCCCAGTCCTTCCGCACTACAATAAATAACATCTGCCCAAATACCAAAATTAGTCTTCATGCCACGTAACATTTCAAGGTCACCAGCTACTACAGGAACACTCTCTGCACTGTGGTTTTGCTGACTTACAGAAAGTACTACAAACTATTGTGTTCACTCCGGTGTGAGACCCTAGTGCCTGCCTGAAGTTCTTTTTTTATCTACTGTAGTGCTTCTACAAGGTGCTTCCTGGCGGTTGCAACCTGGGAGGAGGAAGTTGATTCATTCAAGGCTCATGGCATGTTTATGGTCAGTGACCTCTAGGACCTTGGGCCTAAGAGGGGGCCAGTGCAGATGGCAACAACTTGGCATCTGCCATGCCATTCTGGCATAAAGGCAGGCATTAGTTCAGTGGTCACAAGGATACAGAAGTGTTATCATCATGTTCAGTTCCCATTGCACAACTGCCCCTGCCTGGGCTGTGGCTCAGTGCTCCCACTGAACTGCGGGAGAGCAGACTATAGGAGATCAGTGATCCGTTTTAAGCCTCTATCCATTTAATCTCTCAGCCTGTCCAAGGCAGAGGAGTTGGTTGAGCCAACGGCCTGCTTGGCTCCGGTATGAGTATTCCTGAGAGATTCTATTATTGTTGTCACAGGCTCCTGTGGTGAGGCGGGGAGGGGGGTTGGGGGGTGACACTTCCACCTGCTCCTGCTCATTTCTGCTTGGTGAAGCTCCAGTCCATTTCCCTTGTAAGGGGTTTTGTCGTGCTTGTATCGCAGACGGTGCTGGTGCGGGGTTAGGCCTTCGTTGCCTAATACTATTGCTTGCTCTGGTCTCCGGCCAGCCTTGTTGCAATAAACACCTGTGAGTGGTTCGACCCACTCGCCCTTACGGTTCTAACACTGGACTTAGGTGCGAGAGCAGTAATGCAGAGAAAAACTCAAATAGACCCGGTTGAATAGTACGAAATGGAAATCTTTATTGCATAGCGTCCAAAATCATGAAGTACATGTCATAGGCGCAAATTAACGCGAGTACAAGTATACATACATTCATAAAGCTTGGTCTATGGTAATGAAGAACGCACGGCACATCGTAAAAAGGGGAACACATTATACTTTATCCTTAATAAAACCACCCTCCCCTATCAATACCTACACTACATCTAGATTTGTAGGATCGGGAAACATGCTCACCACTCGTGATACTTCGGAGAATTTTAAAGTGAGGCGCTCGGCTCGTTTCGCTGCAGCGCCTGACTGTCACGTGTTTGGAGGAGTCTCTGTACCCCACTTGTTTATTTTCGCTGCTGCGACAAGCAGGCTGGGCTCCCCGTTGTCATGAAGAACTCGACAGCACTCGGGCCCGGCTGTAGAATTCAAAGAAAAGTCTTCCTGTACTGACACCAGTTGTCGGTAGAATTCAAAGAAGAGTCTTTGGCCGGTTCGTGCAGTAACCTGTAGAGTTCAAGAAATGGGTCGTATATTTTCGGGCGCGGTCGGGGTTTGCTGACCGCGGCGGCACGTGGATTCTTCTCCTCTTCTTCTCGTCTCGTCTCGTCTCTTCGGGCCTTCGGGTCCAGACACCGTTTACCGACCCTCGGGATGGTGCACTCGGCCACTTGCCCTCGTTGAGGCGGCTCGTTCCGTTTGAGCTCCACCCAACATTCGAGTAACCGACCAGTACGGCTAAGAGTCAACAAAGTCCAGGAAAAGCACAGAAGCTCACCAGTCAAGCGAGTCCATGGAGCGGCAAGCGAATAAGAGAGTGAAACCCTCAGCAGTCAGCAGCGAGACAAGAGAATAAGCGAGCGATGGACATTTGTTGTCTATAGTTATAGTGCTGTGTTCCCATATCTCCCGCCCAAATCTTAATGTTTGTCCTTTGTGAAATATTGGCGCTCAAAACTCCCAGCATGGGGTGATTCTTGTCTTTAACGGGTTTCGGTAGCACCTGAGACTGGCCAACTACCCGTTAATGTTTTCCCCATTGTTGGCCCAGCCAGGATCGTATGAATCGTCTCCCTGACTGGTTTTGGGGGCCCCCGAATACTTGTTTAATCACCCGAGAATGGCTCTCTCATTGTAGAGCCGTGGGGGTATTTGTGTATTGATGTGTCTGGATGGGCCTTCGATTGCCCAGTACAATGGTCCTTACTTGTGCATGGAAAACGATTCCAGCACTCATATCTTTTGCTATTGTCACAAATGCAAACAGGTTGCATCCTGTCTTTATCAGTGCTTATCGAGTATGATCCCGTCTTATATTGAAAATGTTTATTCGAACGCCATCTTGTCTGCCCACTGTACTTCTGGAAGCTTCTGCCACGATGCTCGGCGGCCATTTTACAGGCTTCTGTGTCCTTTATATCATGACAGCATTTCGTTTAAATAAACTGATCAAACGAATCTGCTTCTATCTCGTTATTTCGAATCGCGATAATTGCGAAACTTTACACCCTCAAACACATGATCTACGCCACATGGGATGCTGATTTCTGTGCTGGTCCCTGGCAGGGTAACAGTGAATAGTGGTACATTGCCATTAAGGTTTTCACTGTCAGTCCATCGGGCACTGGTATCTGAGTCTTCTGATTGACCTAGAAAAAAGGGGAGCGGGACAAGCTAACGATGTAATTGCAAAGGCAAATGCTAGAAGATCAGTGAGAGCCCTATGCCACATCAGGTTGTCCAGTTAAGGAGGCTGGTGAATGTGTGACTGAAAGAAAGAAGTAGAAAGAAGAAGGTAAGATGCCAACAAACCCTGCAGTGACAGGCCTCCAGCTGTGTCATCTCCAATTCTGACTGCTGTGCATCTTCCTATGATATCAATGACAGCCTCTTCCATAGGGGTGAATGTTTGTAAAGTGACAGGACCATCTATATGCAGAGTGTCTCCCTCCTGTTGTGTGTCAGCATCTCCTGCAAGAAGAGTGGAAGTGGATTAATATGTGCCCTGGCTTTCAATCCTCGCCATATGGAAACTAGACTTGTGCTACTGGCCTGCAGGCAAGACTCCTCACCGGCAGTGTAAACTTGCAAGTTATATCCATAACATATATAAAAAGATATCCACTTTGGTAAAAGGAACATGAGTCACCATCACCATCAAGAGGGAGATTATTAGAGAAAAAAAGACTAACCTTTCATTTTAAGATGAGTTACTTTTGCCGGGAATTTCCTCAGTGCATCTTCTGCTCCGCCATCATAACTTTGGTTGAAAGTCCATTTACACGCAGAAACAGGGCTTCTGCCAAACCTCCGCCAAAGTTACGACAGTGGAATGGGAGAAATCCCGAGCAAATTTCTGGTATTTATTTTTAGTACCATTATCTTAAATTTCTTAACATTAAATGCTGTTACCCATTCATGTTCCCAGTTTCTAAATAGGTCTTATTGAACAATATCTAACTCCTTGGAATAACCCATTTACTTGGGCATCTTTATGTCTTCTGCAGACTTGGGCAATACTTGTGGTAACTTTGTCAAGGTTATTAGTGAATGTTCTGAACAGCAGGGGTCCCTGCTGCTTTGAAGATTGCTATTTAGAGAAATATAAAGTATTGTGAATTGATACTGTTTGGGTTCACTATATATGAACTTCGTGACTGAAAAAATGCATTAATCAAGCTGTCAATACCTCTGCTAATAGACATGGTAGCCTGAATACCTGCATTGTTCTCTTGTCCTTCCCACGTTCTTCCTGATTTAATGGCCTGGAAATTGCGGTCGGAGGCTTACCGCCCACGTACGCCTCCGAACCGCAAGAAAACTCCGTACTTACCTGCTGCCTCCGGAGCTTTGGACTCTTGCGGTCCTGGGTCTGCAGGCGTACGCCTGCGTAAAGGCCCACGCATCCCAGGAGCGCGTGCGGTTCAGAAACATCCCTGGATCATGTGGGCCAACCAAACCAATGACAAAGAGGGATTCCTATTATGCTTATGGGGATTCCATTTCCGTACGGAATCCCCATAAGCATAATAGAAGTCACCTAAAAAGTACAATTTCACAACACTGAAATAAAATAAATAATCACAGGTTCAAAATTAATTAAAATACCCTTTAATTAAACATTTAAAATAAAAAATTTAATTTTGAAAAATAAATTTCAACATTTTTAGCCGGGACAAAATTGACGTAAACTAATTTTAAATGTAAGTGAATGTTTAAATCATTTAAAAATGTTATTTTAACATTTATTTAAATCCTTACACTGGTAAACGAAGGCCTTACGCCCGCTTTTACTAGGCATAAGGGTTTGGTGGGTATTTGCTGGGCAGTAGTTAAGCAAATAGCCCAACTCTGCGCCAGCGATAGTGAATTTACAGCGGATGCGTACGATCTGTCAAGGTGAAACTTGACAGATCGCAAGTTCCGGGTTTTCGCGCGTGCTCATCGCATGCGGAAACTCGGAACTTCCAGGGCACTTACGACGGCGTACTCTGTGCATAAGCCGTCATAGGCCCGATAAAATCCCGGCCAATATGTGCAACTGCTGAGTCCAAAGCCTCAATTTTGCAAAAGTGGGGCTGTGCACCAGTTGCTCGGGGGTGGGTCATGCTGAATTTTGCGATGGGAGTCGCTCCCCCAATTTGAATGGACTACAGGCGCAGCAAAACCTTGCCCAGAGAGCTTGACTTGTAGTAACACACTTGTCTAAGGAGCGCAAAATCCAGAAGGTAGCAGCTCTTAAAAGGCTGCAGCTTACCATAAAAGGAGAGGTCGTGAAGGTAGCACAAAAGTGGACTAAATTGTTTATAGTGGCACAGTGGAGACATGTGGACAACATTACTTCCTTTGACATTGTAGAGTTGGAGGTGCTGCTGCAGGAGGTGTTTCAAAGGCCAGGGAGATGTATTGAGTGGAATGCCCAGGGGTTAGTGCTGGGACCCCTATTGTTTAGAATTTAAATGAGAAGTCGCACAACACCAGGTTATAGTCCAACAGTTTTATTTGAAATCACAAGCTTTCGGAGCTTACGTTGCCCCTTCCTCAGGTGAAGTAAAGAGATACAGAATCGCCAAAGCATATATAGATAGAGAACAATGCATGTGTTACTTACAAAAGCAGACGACTACATTTAAATCAACCTGACTGTTTATCTGCCGAGGTGTGACAAAAGGCAATCAGGTCAGCCAGGAAAGTACCACATCAAAGACATAGCAAGATACAACTGAGACAATGAGGTGGAGCCACAGGGGGTCCAATGTGTCAAAAGCCGCAGTATGGGAAACGATAAACTTTAAAAATTTTTACTTTTTTACTGGGAATCACATCTGTTAACAAGCCAATGACGACTCGAGTCTGGATCACGTCATGTATCGTGACATAAACCCAAGATCCCGGTTGAGGCCGTCCTCATGAGTGCGGAACTTGGCTATCAGTTTCTGCTCGATGATTTTGCGTTGTCGTGTGTTTCTAAGGCCGCCTTGGAGAACGCTTACCCGCAGATCCGAGGCTGAATGTCCTTGACTGCTGAAGTGTTCCCCGACTGGGTGATTGTTGCGCGGAATTTAAATAGATGACCTGCTTTCAGAAAAGCAATGCAAATTTGTCAAATTTGCAAACGATAACCTGGTGGGGCACAGGGCTGTTACTGATCTGCCAGCACTTGCCTTTGCAATTACATTGTTAGCTTGTCCCTCTCCCCGTTTTCTAGGTTAATCAGAAGACTCAGATACCAGTGCCAGATCAACACGAAGGGAGGGGGAGGTTGAAGCAGCCAAGGAGTTACAGAAAGACTTAGGCAAAATTTGAAAGCTGGCAGAACAATGGAAGATGAAATCCAATGCAGATAAGGGTAAAGTGTCACAGACTGGAAAAATGTAGAATATACTTACCTAATGAACAATAGCAAATTAGCTAGTGTGGTGGCTGACAGCAATCTGGGAGTGATAATAGAGTCATTGGCCTAGAAATTTGATTAAGCCCGAAAAGAGGTGGTGCCACCACGGGCCAAGTCAAAAAGAGCGCAGGCAGCACTGGTATTTTGGTGCTGCCTGCTGATTTAAATGAGCGCAGTGCAGAACTTCCCGTGCTACGCGCTCTTTCAGACGATAAGATCAGCAGGAGGCCGAAGGTTGGGTCTAAAGGATCTGTGCAGTGTTCTCAGGAAATCACGATTTATTAAAGTGAAGTGCAATGTTTACGGTTATGTTTCTCGGTTGACAGAGATGGTATGTACGATAAATGAAAGCCTAAAAATACACTAATCTGTCATATTTTAAAGAATGCAACCAATATTTCTGATTCTACTCCCTAGAATACAAATGAAAGCAACCTATTTTTTTAATACACATACATAGGGCTGGATTTTGATACTGGGGACGTGATGGAGGCGGGACTCCCACTTTTTGGGTTGTAGACCCGCCTCCATTGACTTGTGGCCAACCCACTGCATTTTCACTTGATTGACCTTGTTGAGCCCGCCCAGTGAGCTCAGCAGGCCAATTAAGGGCCACCTGGCAACAGGTGACGCCACAGATTGACATTTCATCTGTCAAGAGCTTTTGACAGATGAAATATCAGCGTTTGACAGCTCTGTGAAGCTGTCAAACACTGACAATCTGTCTTCTAACTTGAGTCCTTCCTCTCAGGCTGAGTTAGAAATCATTCCAGCACAGAAAACAGAACTGCAGTTTTTGACAGGTCAACGGCCATTCTGCTTTCTGTGCCGGTGAGATTTCTGACTCCCGAGACCTGAAGGGCTGACACCTGCAGGAGGAAGTTAAGGTAAGTAAAACTTTTTTCCCACACTTTACACTTACCTTACACACTTACCTCTGCACACATGCACTCATCACTCACCTGCCCACCGGACATATCGACCCCTCCAACCCCTGCAGACCCACGTCCGCCTCGCTAACTTGGCGTGGTTGGGACCTGTCGGGAAGCCCACATTTCACGCATCAAAATAGGGATTAGGCAAAAAACTGCCTGTTAACTACCTGTTAACAGGCAGTTTATTGTCACTAATCCCCTTCCCGCCTCGGGGAGACGGGTCCCAGCACAGGTCGGGTACCCGCCTCCAGCGAAACTGGCATGGAGGCGGGTTGGGGGCGGGATGGGTTCGGGACCCCCGAATCTGCAACTTTAACCCCCCACACGCCTCCAAACCCGCCTCCACGGTTCAATGAAAATCCAGCCCATAGTGAATAAGCTTTGTTATTACAGAGGCTTTTCACTGTAAGTCTTTTTAGGAGTATATCTCTCTAGAAAGTACCCGGATAAGTATTTTGAAAGGGCAATGTTGTACTGGAATTGGGAGATTTCTTTACAATACTGGATGTCAGAGCCGGCATAGGTGATCCATGATTCCTCCCTGAATAGACCAAGAGATGTGAAAAGTTCACTGGAGACCCTGAACAGCTGAATATCGATACGAGTAAATGCAGATGTACAAATTCCTTCAGAAACAGGAAAAAGTCACTCGGTCTCCTTTAATTGAAAATGTAACAAGTACACAGCTGTCACTTCAGAGGAACAGAATGCATATTCAATACGGATGTTTGTAACAATACCAATAAACATTTACAAAGCCCAAATATCATTTCATTTCCAGGTTACTGACACAACTGCAAGCGCTTATTAGTAAGATTTGAAAATCTGGTGTCCAACTGTACGTCTTGCGTTACACAACTGACCGACAATAATGGATCAGGCCTTTAGGTGCAGTACAAATCCCCCAGACTATTTGGAACCATATGCTGTTCTGTACACATTATGTGCCAGAACTCACTGACCTGCTCCGGTTGAGTGCTGGCATCTAACGTGTATAGAACAGGCATTCAATCTGCTGATGTGTTTCTGCAGCAATGACCATGAGCCATCTCACTGGACTGGGCATACTCTGCATAGTTATTGAAGGCTTTCTCCCGAGTCTACGTGCTGGCAACGGCTGCACGCACAGGTGTGCTTTGGAGAGGGCGGTACCAGCAGTGGTGACATCCAAAATCTCTGAGAGTGCGACAATTCGGCGTTGCATGCTGATTGACGTCACACACTTGACCAGTAAAATATTTGAGGTGAACGCAGGCAACAGCAGCGCTGCCGACATGCCCAATATGGCGGCTGCCGCGTTCCGTGCCGGTAGTGGGCACAAGCGAGGCGGCTGCCAGTTTTTCTTCAAAGCTGGATAATGCTCTGGACCGGCAGCAACTTGAATACTGGGTTTAATTCTGGTCACTAAAATCAAAGAAAACATCAAAGCTTTGGAATTGGTTCAAAGAAGGGTCTTGAGTTTGATCCCAAGTATAGGAGAGTTGAGTTATGAGGAAAGATTAGAAAAACTTTGATCTTCAGATTTCAAAGGAGGCAAGAGAGAAGGAATCTTGGAGAGGCACTTAAGATAGTAAGTGGAATAGAAAACATTAATTCGAACATTATGCCTACTTAAGCACCTTGGGACGCTTTACTACGTTAAAGATGCTATATAAATGCAAGTTGTTGTTGTTGTTGTTGTTGTTGTTGTTAAACCATAATTCAAAAAAGGGGAGAAGGATAAACCTGGCAATTACAGGCCCGTCAGTTTAATGTCAGGGAGGTGCTGCCGAAGAAGCCTTGGCGAGTTGCTGCAGTGCATCTTGTAGACGGTACACATTGCAGCCACGGTACGCGGTGGTGGAGGGAGTGAATGTTTAAGGTGGTGGATGGAGTGCCAATCTAGGGCTCCTTCATATCACACTCAGTCAAATGCTGCCTTGATGTCAAGGGCAGTCACGCTCACCTCACCTCTGGAATTCAGCTCCTTTGTCCATGTTTGGACCAAGGCTGTAATGAGATCGGGAGCTGAGTGGTCTTGGCGGAACCCAAACTGGGCATCAGTGAGCAGGTTATTTGTGAGTAAGTGCCGCTTGATAGCACTGTCAACGACACCTTCCATCACTTTGCTGATGATTGAGAGTAGACTGATGGGGTGGTAATTGGCCGGGTTGGATTTGTCCTGCTTTTTGTGGACAGGACATAGCTGGGCAGTTTTCCACATTGTTGGATAGATGCCAGTATTGTAGCTGTACTGGAACAGCTTGTCTAGAGGCGTGGCTAGTTCTGGAGCACAAGTCTTCAGCACGATAGCCGGGATGTTGTCGGGGCCCATAGCCTTTGCTGTATCCAGTGCGCTCAGCCATTTCTTGATATCACGTGGAGTGAATCAAATTGGCTGACGATTGGCTTCTGTGATGGTGGGAACCTCAGGAGTAGGCCGATATGGATCATCTACTCGGCACTGCTGGCTGAAGATGGTTGCAAACGCTTCAGCCTTGTCTTTTGCACTCACATTCTGGGCTCCACCATCATTGAGGATGGGGATATTCATGGAGCCTCCTCTTCCCGTTAGTTATTTAATGGTCCACCACCATTCACGACTGGGTGTGGCAGGACTGCAGAGCTTTGATCTGATCTGTTGATTGTGGGATCGCTTAGCCCTGTCTATAGCATGCTGCTTCTGCTTTTTAGCATGCATGTAGTCCTGTGTTGCAGCTTCCCCAGGTTGGCACCTCATTTTTAGGTACGCCTGGTGCTGCTCCTGGCATGCTCTTCTGCACTCCTTATTGAACCAGGGTTGGTCCCCTGGCTTGATGGTAATGGTAGAGTGAGGGATATGCCGGACCATGAGGTTACAGATTGTGGTGGAATACAATTCTGCTGCTGCTGATGGCCCACAGCGCCTCATGGATGCCCAGTTTTGAGCTGCTAGGTCTGTCCTGAATCTATCCCATTTAGCACGGTGGTAGTGCCACACAACACGATGGAGGGTGTCCTCAGTGTGAAGATGGGACTTCATCTCCACAATGAGTGTGCGGTGGTCACTGCTACCAATGCTGTCATGGACAGATTCATCTGCGACATGTAGATTGGTGAGGACAAGGTCAAGTAGGTTTTTCCCTCGCCGGCCCAGTCTGGCAGTTATGTCCTTCAGGACTCGGCCAGCTCGGTCAGTAGTGGTGCTACCGAGCCACATTGGATAGACATTGAAGTCCCCCACCCAGAGTACATTCTGTGCCCTTGCTACTCTCAGTGCTTCTTCCAAGTGGTGTTCAACTTAGCGGAGTACTGATTCATCAGCTGAGGGAGGGCAGTAGGTGGTAATCAGCAGGAGGTTTACTTGCCCATGCTTGACCTGAAGCCATGAGACTTCATGGCGTCCGGAGTCAATGTTGATGACTCCCAGGGCCACTCCTTCCCGACTGTATACCACTGTGCTGCCACCCCTGGTGGAGGAGTTTGGGACATTGGCTGAAAGGTATGATTCTGTGAGTATGACTATGTCAGGCTGTTGCTTCCAATTTTGGCACAAGTCCCCAGATGTTGGTGAGGAGGACTTTGCAGGTGCCGAGATCGATGCCGGGTGGTCCGTCCGGTTTCATTCTTATTGTGTTTCGTAGCGGTTTGTTACAACTGAGTGGCTTGCTAGGCCATTTCAGAGGGCAGTTAAGAGTCAACCACATTGCTGTGGGTCTGGAGTCACATATAGGCCAGACCAGGTAAGGATGGCAGATTTCTTTCCCTAAAGGACATTAGTGAACCAGATGGGTTTTTATGACAATCCAATAGTTACCATTACTGATTCTAGCTTTTTATTCCAGATTTATTTAATTAACTGAATTTAAATTCCCCAGCTGCCGTGGTGGGATTTGAACTCACGTCTCTGGATCATTAGTCAGGCCTCTGGATTACTAGTGACATTACCACTACGCTACCGTTCCCGTTAAGGGCAGTTGATGTTGTGTATATGGACTTTCAAAAGGCGTTGGATAAAGTACCACATACTAGGCTTGTTTGCAAAATTGAAGCCCGTGGGATAAAAGGGGCAGTAGCAGCATGGAAACAAAATTGGCTAAGGGATAGGAAACAAAGAGTTGTGGTGAATGGTTGTTTTTCAAACTGGAGGGATGTATACAGTGGCATTCCCCAGGGTTCAATACGAGGACCACTGCTGTTTTGATATACATTATTGACTTGGACTTGGGGGTACAGGGAACAATTTCAAAATTTGCAGATGACACAAAACTTGGAAGTGTAGTAAACATTGAAGGAAGAGAGTAATAGATTTCAGGAGGACATAGACAGACTGGTGAAATGGGCAGACACATGGCAGATGAAGTTTAATGCAGAAAAGAACATAAGAACATAAGAAATAAGAGTAGGAGTAGGCCATTTGGCCCCTCGAGCCTGCTCTGCCATTCAATAAGATCATGGCTGATCTGATCTTGGCCTCAACTCCACTTTTCTGCCTGTTCCCCATAACCCTTGACTCCCCTGTAGTTCAAAAATCTGTCTATCTCAGCCTTGAATATATTCAATGACTCAGCCTCCACAGCTCTCTGGGGTAGAGAATTCCAAAGATTCATGACCCTCTGTGAGAAGAAATTCCTCTCATCTCCATCTTAAATGGGCGACCCCTTATTCTGAAACTATGCCCCCTAGTTCTGGATTCCCCCACGAGGGGAAACATCCTCTCAGCATCTACTCTGTCAAGCCCCCTCAGAATCTTATATGTTTGAATAAGATCACCTCTCATTCTTCTAAACTCCAATGAGTATCGGCCCAACCTGCTCAACCTTTCCTCATACGTCAACCCCTTCATCCCAGGAATCAACCTAGTGAACCTTCTCTGAACTGCCTCCAATGCAAGTATATCCCTCCTTAAATAAGGAGACCAAAACTGTACGCAGTACTCTAGGTGTGGTCTAACCAACGCCCTGTACAGTTATAGTAAGACTTCCCTACTTTTATACTCCATCCCCCTTGCAATAAAGGCCAACATTCCATTTGCCTTCCTAATTAAAGTGTGACATCATACATTTTGGCAGGAAGAATGAGGAGAGCTAATATGAACTAAATGGTACAATTTTAAAGTGGGTGCAAGAATAGAGAAACCTGGGGTTGTTTGTGCACAAATCTTTGAAGGTGGCAGGACAGGTTAACAAAGCAGTTAATAAAGCATATGGGATCCTGGGCTTTATAAATAGAGGCATAGCGTACAAGAGCAAGGAAGTTATGCTAAACGTCTAGATAATACTAGTTCGGCCCCAGCTGGAGTATTGTGTTCAATTCTGGCACCATAATTTAGGAAGGACATGAAGGCTTTGGAGAGATTACAGAAGAGATTTACGAGAATGGTTCCAGGGATGAGGGATTATAGTTATGTGGATAGACTGGAGAAGCTGGGGTTGTTCTCCTTAGAGCAGAGAAGACTAAGAAGAGATTTGATAGAGGTGTTTAAAATCATGAAGGGTTTAGATAGAGTAGATAAAGAGAAACTGTTTCTAATGGCGGAAGGGTCGATAACCTGAGGGCACAGATCTAGGGTGATTGGCAAAAGAACCAGAGGCAACATGAGGAAAAACTTTTTTATCCAACAAGTGGGTATGATCTGGAATGCAGGGTGTAATAGGGTGGTGGAAACAGATTCAATAGTAGCTTTCAAAAGGGAATTGGATAAATACCTGAAAAAGAAAAAAATTGCAGGGATATGGGGAAAGAGCGGGGAAGTGGGACTTACTGGATTGATCTTCGAAAGAGCTGGCGCAGAATCGATGGGCCGAATGGCTTCCTTCTGTGCTGTACTATTCTATGATTCTATGATTGCATGGCAAGGGGAAAAAGGTACAGACCGTTAAAGGCAAATTCAGGACTGACGTCAGAAAACTCTTCTTCACATAAAGAGTAATTAATATTTGGAATGGTAACCTGGGTGGGGTAGTGTAGGCACAAACTTTGGAATCCTTCAAAAGACAGTTGGATGCTGTCATTGGATAGGAGAGTTACAGTGAGGCCCATCACCGCCTCTCTTCCTTGATCTTAATTTTCCTTCCCCCATCCCCACTGGGAATGCTGCTGACCTTCCCTTGTGTGCCCACTGCATGTAAATGCTGGCGAGAGCCAGGACCTTGGTTCCCACCCAATTTTCCCTATTGGTGATGTTGTCTTCACCAACCGCAAGGACTGCCAGGAACAAGTGGCAGTAGTCCTCTGGGGTAGCGGTGGCAATCCCCCTAGGTCACTGGGACAAGAGATGAGGTATAGTTGTGGTATGCCTCTCCTGCTGACCCTTTAAGAGTATGCAGGATCAGGGCAAGGTTCCTCAATTTAAGATTTGCTGATGAGAGCCTGTGCCACTATGGGAGTATTTTGGTTGCACACCTGAAGTGGGAGGAAAATGCAATATTAGAAAGCCATTGATGGGCCGCAAACAGCAATGGTCCAGCAAAGGTCAAGTGGAGCCCCTAAAGACTGCCTTTATATGGGGGCTGAAAATATCTCATAAGAACATAAGAAATAGGAGCAGGAGTAGACCAATCGGCCCCTCGAGCCTGCTCCGCCATTCAATGAGATCATGGCTGATCTGATCCAACCTCAACTCTAAAGAACACAAGAAGTAGGAGCAGGACCAGGCCACTCGGCCCCTGGGCCCGCTCCGCCACCCACAGGGCCTTGACCGATCCGAACTCAAACTCATGTCCAATTTCCAGCCCGCTCCCCGTAACCCCTAATTCCCTTTACTTTTAGGAAACGGTCTATTTCTGTTTTAAATTTATTTAATGAAGTAGCTTCCACAGCTTCCTGGGGTAGCAAATTCCACAGACCCACTACCCTCTGAGTGAAAAAGTTTCTCCTCATCTCAGTTTTGAAAGAGCAGCCCCTTATTCTAAGATTATGTCCCCTAGTTCTAGTTTCACCCATCATTGGGAACATCCTCACCGCGTCCACCCGATCAAGCCCCTTCACAATCTTAATATGAAGCTAAATCTTCAGAGGTCTCGGCTAAGTCCCTGCCCTGGACCCCCAAGCTGGTTCAATTCTTTTGGCGAGTAGGCCAGTATGCCTCTTCTCACTCAAGAGTGCTGGTCCGCTGTTGGATTCCCAGGCCAGGCCCAGCATGGGAGTACCCTCGCCCAGCGATGCTCCCTCTAACCTGGTGACCATGTTTGGGGTGGGTAGCGGCCTTGCTAAAATTAGGAGTGCAGGCTGGGACCGGCATATCTGGGACCCAGACTATTTCCTGGGTTTTCTGCTGCACTCCCACCCGACTTATGTGCTGGAAGAGCCATGGCCTTTATTTTTATTTTTTCTAAAAAGTCTGCATTTATTGTGTCTGTATGATTGTGTGTCTCAATTTTAAGTGGAAAAGTTGGGTGTGCTAGTGAATGGAAAATGTTATCCAGTCACTACTTTAAACTTCCTGAGATCAATTATGGCACCAATCAGATGAAATACAGAGGAGCTCTACCTACATTGTATTTATAATGTGCCGAAATACCAACTGCAGGTCATCATCCTTTAATGCAGCATTGTGACATCTACCATGTGAGTCTTTTAATCTTTCCAATGGAAAAATAAATCTGGCAAATTTGAAGGTGGCATTTTGCCATGGGCTGATGCCCATTAGGATTTGAGTTGGCATCATTCCAAACTAATTTCACTTTGTATCCTTAAAAGTCATGGGCCTAGAAATTCGGGGTTGACACAAAAGCTGCCGGTGCGTCGGCCGTCGAAAATGGTGGCACTGGCAGGACCGAAAATTGGCGCTGGGGACTAATTATCAAAGCCCAGCACTAAACTCACAGTGTAACGCCGTCCTGGTGGCGTTGGTCCCGGCAAGAGGCTCCAATGTGGCGTGGCCAAGCGGCGTTGCTGCTTCAACAGCCTCTAAAAGCGAGGCTGTGATTTCACAAAGCATTGTGGGATTCTTAAAAGGGCAATGCATTGTTGTTTTCTTAAAGGGGCAGTGCCTTCTGAAATGGAAAAAATAAAAATGATGTAAAAATATGCAGTTTTCAGCCCTTACAGCTCAACTGCCTTCTGAAAAACAAATTAGCATTAAACAGAATTCCCAAATGGGAGTCTTCAGCTCTTAAAGCTGAATTTCGTTCTGCAACTAAAATAATCAGAAAGCTGCTTCAGCACTAACACAAATGGCTCAGCAAGCCAGGGAAGGGGCACCTAGGGTCTCGCACACAGCACTCCAGCCTAGTGCAGGGTGTCAACACTGCAAGAGAGTTTTCCTACCCACAGGGATCAGGAGGCCCTCCAGAAAGAATGATGTGGGACCACATCACCGGGGCCATCACTGCCAGCAGTGTCGCCCCCACCACCTGGCTCCAGTGCCCAAAGAAGCTTTATGACCTCAGACCAGTGGTCAAGGTCAGTGAATGCATCTTCAAAAGCCGTCTCCTACCAGCTGCATTACTAGCCTCACACACTGCTCAATGCACGACTTGCCACTCCTGGCCCAATCACTCACCTATCAACAATCTGTACCAATCATGAGGCACACCTCCCATTCCTAGCTTTACCTCACCCCCTTGGAGGAGACGATGCTGGCCATTCTTGGTAGGGGCATGGCTGAGTCCTTGGCCAGCAGCGGGATTGAAAGAATACAAGATGATGGTATCCTCATATGTTATCCTCCTTCTCACATGCACCTCTTGCTTTCCCGCCCTCCCCTCACCACAACTCCACCCTTATGCCTACCTCATTTCACACAGCCAAGAAATGCAGCCTACCCAGCCAGTGGTTGACCAAGAAGAGAGAGAGGAGAGTGAAGAAGAAGAAGAAACACCATCACTCGATTTGACACTCCCAGCCACCAGCTCCTCAAGGTCGACCAGCAAGGCCATTTGCAGTGTCCCCCAATGAAAGTCAGCAACCTTCCACCAGCCATGCTGCAGCCACTGAGGGCAGCACTGTGTGACATCACTAGGATAGGCAAAGGCACACACAAGTCAGTCACTAAGGGAATGCATAAGGGTGATGAGTTGATTTTTTGATGTCATATTGGATGGATAGATGTATAAAGTTGGATTGAAAAGTTTACTTTGTGGTGGCTTTTATTTCACCTGATATTTCAGCATTGTGGCCAAGAGGACGCTGTGATGGTCATTAACAGAGGGAAGATAAGGTGCAGGAGAAATGTTGAAAGGGGAATTGGGGTTGTGGTCACTGGGACTGCAGGCGGATGATTCCATCCCAGATATCCCAGCCAGAAAGGGGCTGTCTGGGTTGCATCCTTCCTTCTGCTTCCTTCTCTTCTGCTTCCTTGTCTTCTGCTTCCACCTCTTCTGCTTCTTCCTCTTCTGCGTCTTCCTCTTCCCTCTGTGAGTGGATACTGGAAATCTGAAATAAAAACATAAAATGCTGGAAATACCAGCAGGTCAGGCAGCATCTCGACCTGAAACGTTAACTCTGTTTCTCTCTCCACGGATGCTGCCTGACCTGCTGAGTATTTCCAGCATTTTCGGTCTTCTCAGAGGTCTTCCTTTACCATCACAGGCCTTGCAAGCATCAAGCAGCACTCCCTGCCCTCCCTGCACACTTCAAAAACTTTTAACATGTATTTCACCAAGCCACTACTTCAATAAAAAAAAATCCAGTCCAAAAGCTTAAATCCAAACTTACCTGAAAGATGTGTGTGTCCCTTTAAGAGGTGCTGACGGCGTCTCTGTCAGTCTGCTGAACGCTGGGTTTTCATAGCACGCTTTAGGACCCAGCTCTGAACTCACCATTAAGGTCCAAGTTTGCTGAAATGATGGTAAGTCGGCATTACACACTGACTGCCGACACCCTCTCTTAATTTACATTTCCAGGGTCAGCATCGGCAGCGCTAAGGCCTCACCAAAATGGCAGCCGCCAAGTCCCATGCCAGAGAAGGGCACCTAGAGTGGCGGCCGCCATTTTTAGATCGGATTGCGGTGAAAACGCATGGACGTAAGTGGGCCAATTTCTAGGCCATGACTTTTAGTCCATCTGTTGAGCTAGAAAAACCGAGAAAAGATATAAAAAGGACACTGACCTGCTGGATCGCGAGATCTATGTGCATAGTACTACTTGGATTGCCAGGAGAGGTTCCAGCTTCCAGATCCCCTCTTTCTCACTTTTTTTTTTGCCTTACTTACATTCACTAAGCTTTATCTGCTTATCATGGGTGCTGTTATTGCCAGTTTCATTTGGATGGAGGAACACTTGGAGGAAGAGCAGCAGTAGCTGCACCTATTAAAAAACAACAGGTGAGGGGACTGCTGCAAAGAGGCCATACAAGGTGTACAGGCCCAGAGGCAGTTTCTTGGATCTATCTGAAGAGCAGTGCATCAGGAGGCTGTGGGTTCCCAGGCAGGCTGTTGCAAACCGCTGCAGCCTCCCGCAACAGGACCTACTGCCTGCTGGACCGGGGTTCATGCTTTGCCAATGGCTGTTAAAGTCACCACAACCCTTAACTGGCCCGTTCCAGTCTGCTACAGGGACATCAGCCGCATGTCCCAGTCTGCAGTGCACAGCTGCATTAAGCAGATCACCGACGCTCTGTTCGCTAGGACTAACCAGTACATCACCTTCCTCATTGACCTCAACACGAGAGAGCTTGGGGATTTGCAACAATGGCTGCCTTCCCTCGTGTCCAGGGCCTGATTGACCGCACACGTGTTTCTATCAGTGCACCAGAACACCAGCCAGCAGAATTTGTGAATAGAAAAGGCTGCTATTCCATTAATTTCCAGGTAGTGTCCGATCATAGAAACAGAATAATGTAAGTTTGTACCCAGGCAACTGTCCCTATGCATTTATCCTGCAACAGTCTACCATCCCCTCAATATTTGGCCTTTATAGGAACGTGGCAGATGGCTGCTGGTGGACAAGGGATATCCCCTACACATATGGCTCATAATACCCCTACACAACCTACCCCGCCTGAGCGGTTGAGGCCGCTAGGGGTGAAGAAGCAGACGTGCTGACCACTTGAGAGACGGCAACATGTACTGCTCCCATTGTGCCTCTACCACTCCTGTGAGGCTGGGATTCATCACTTCCACTGATCTGTGGGTGAGCATACTGCAGAAGATGAGTGACTCCTTGGCAGGCTTTCCAATACCTCATAAAACTACATGTCTGAGGCCAGCAGTTTTCTTTGGCTGGGCCCCGATAGTCCTCATCTCTGTCCTGCTCAGCAGATATGGGAGAGGACCTCATCCTCTGACGAGCTGTCTCCTGGGCTGTCACTACCGCCAGTACCTGCTGCAATTCACTTGTGCTGGGTGTTTCACCACATTTAGACCTCTGCCTCACTATCTAACCCACGCGGAGTGACTGACAATCCCTGTGCTGGTGCGTGGGAGAGATGAAGCGTGTGACGGTACATCTTCAGGAGGATTGTCCTTCTCCGAGATATCTTCTTCACAAGGCTCTTGATGCTGAGAAGGGCCTAGAGGAAAGAGAAATAGAAAAAGAGTTAGGATGGCACTGAGAGGCTGAACATTAGCAGGAGACAATCTTGAGAATGCAGCTTGAAGTTGTGAAGGTTGCTGAATATTTGCTGAGGTTAATGAAGGGTTCTAAGTAATATGCAGACACCCAGCTCAGGTAATCCGCCAGCCTCGCTTTCCCCGATGCTCATGGCTTTGCCTGAGCCATTAAGCTCCAGGACTTCTTGCTCTGCTTGGGTGAGAGCTATAATGTTGGGTTCTCCTCCCCCGGGCCTGGTCCTCTCCCTGGCATTATGCACTGCTTTGTTCTGCAGAAAGACAAGGGGAGAGTTAGTGAGTGGCTGTTGAAAAGGTAAGTGGAGACGGGTAGGTTTTGTGCATATCGTGCATTTGGTGGGAGCTGAAGAAGAAGCTAGATGGAATGAGGATGGAGAGGTCATTGAACCCCTTCCTACGCTAAAGACAAGTCTTGGCTAGATTTGTGGCAGTATGCTGGATGCTGCACAATCTGGTCATTTTGAGGGAACAGCCCTTGCCACCACCTGTCAGGCGGCTGCAGCATGGGTGGTGGAAGGCTGCTGACCTTCAATTGAGGAGACGGCAGATAGCCTTGGAGGATGACCTCGTGCAGCTCTGGGCCGAGAGGGGCCGGCTTCTGGGCTGGCTGGTTGACAGGCAACAACAAGGGAACTGGTGGAATGGTAGGGGTGAGAGCAGGAATGCTGTCATCTCAGAGAGGACAGGAGGTTCCTGTTCCATGGAGCCACTGCCACTCTCCTGGGGCAGCACCTCAGAAATCCTACTGATCTATTGGAGAACAAATAGATGGACTGCTGTGATGCCCTAGAAGCCCCTTCAAACAGTGGTATCCAGAGCCATGATGACAGCAGTCTGAGCTTGCAAGGCCGCAGTCTGAGATTCCAATGCAGCACTCAGACCTTTGATGGAAGCTGTTTGTGCTGCAATGGAAGCTGAGATATCGGCCATCAGACGCTGCATCATGGTGGGTTTGACAGGTGTACTGATGGAAATGACCGCCCGTTCCATGTTGGAACGGATAGGCTCCAAGCTCTGCACAAAGCCCTGAGCCAAGTTGGAGCTGGACTCTTCCATGCTACTTGACATTGAGCGCAGGCTTTCTGGCAAGCTTTCCAGTGCGCCAAGCATTTGGTTATGTACACCCATCACCCTTCGTCTGTAGCCTGGCCCATCGAAGTCCTCATCTGACTCCTCTGCAGCAAAACTAGTTTGCAACCTCGCCCTCCGGCGAGCTGGCACCTGTGCTATCCTTTCCCCCAGCCCTGGCTTCTGTGCACTTGTGCCCAGTGTCTCACCACATGCAGATCCTTCCTCTATCCTAGCCTCAAAAATACATGCAGTGTCAGGCTCTGAGCTGGTAGCTGCAAGTGTAATATCGAGTGACGGTGTCTCGTCATCATCACCATCTTCTTCCTCTTCCCGCTCTGACTGGGAAGGTTCAAGTTCTTGGGTATCTGAAATAAAAAATGGACAAGAGTTGGGTTGTCGTGAGGGGAGAAGAGAAAGTAAGAAGTGTATGCTTACACCATCTTCAGCTTGTAAGTGAGAAGAGATTGTGGGATGAGGGAGAAGTGGGAAGAGAGAAAGAGAATTAGGAATGCAGATACCCTCATCATCGATCCCTGCAGTGCCGCCAGTGGCCACGGCCTCAGTGATGCTCCTTCCCATGATGCCAGCACTGTCTCCTCCATGGGGGTTAAAACGTGCAGGCACGCTTGTCCTCCCTCAGTTCTTTCCTGCTGCCTCCTGTTATGTTGTGGAGATGCCGGTGTTGGACTGGGGTGGACAAATGTGAGAAGTTGCACAACACCAGGTTATAGTCCAACAGTTTTATTTGAAATCACAAGCTTTCGGAGCGCTGCTCCTTCGTCAGGTGGAGTGAAGAGATGCATATAGGCACAGCATATATAGTCAGAGAACACTGCCAGATGATTACTGTTAATCTTTCCAACTGCCCTTTATCACACCTCGGCAGAGAGATAATCACGGCAATCAAAGGTGTGGATGGTGTCCAAACAGGTCAGTCAGGAAAACATTACATCAAAGACAATGTGGCAGATGCTGGGGTCTGTATGGAAATCAAAAAACTTTCTTTGCTGGTAATCACAGCAGGTCCGGCCGCATCCGTGTAGAGAGAACAAGCCAACGACGACTCGAGTCTGGATGACTCTACGTCAGGTGGGGTTACATGTAGCATGACATGAACCCAAGATCCCGGTTGAAGCCGCCCTCATGGGTGTGGAACTTGGCTATCAGTTTCTGCTCGACGATTTTGCGTTGTCGTGTGTCTCGAAGGCCGCCTTGGAGAACGCTTACCCGAAGATCGGAGGCTGAATGTCCTTGACTGCTGAAGTGTTCCCCGACTGGGAGGGAACACTCCTGCCTGGCGATTGTTGCGCGGTGTCCGTTCATACGTTGTCGCAGTGTCTGCATGGTCTCGCCGATGTACCATGCTCCGGGGCATCCTTTCCTGCAAGGTATGAGGTAGACAACGTTGGCCGAGTCACATGTGTATGTACCATGTACCTGGTGGGTGGTGTCCTCACGTGTGATGATGGTATCTGTGTTGATGATCTGGCATGTCTTGCAGAGGTTGCCGTGGCAGGGTTGTGTGGTGTCGTAGTCACTGTTCTCCTGAAAGCTGGGTAATTTGCTGCGAACGATGGTCTGTTTGAGGTTAGGCGGCTATTTGAAGGCGAGTAGTGGGGGCGTGGGGATGGCCTTAGCGAGGTGTTCGTCGTCATCGATGACATATTGAAGGCTGCGAAGAACATGGCGTAGTTTCTCCGCTCCGGGGAAGTACTGGACGATGTAGGGTACTCTGTTGGTTGTGTCCCGTGTTTGTCTTCTGAGGAGGTCTATGCGATTTTTCGCTGTGGCCCGTCGGAACTGTCGATCGACGAGTCGAGCGTCATATCCCGTTCTTATGAGGGCGTCTTTCAGCATCTGTAGGTGTCCATCGCGTTCCTCCTCCTCTGAGCAGATCCTGTGTATTCGCAGGGCTTGTCCATAGGGGATGGCTTCTTTAACGTGGTTAGGGTGGAAGCTGGAGAAGTGGAGCATCATGAGGTTGTCCGTGGGCTTGCGGTAGAGTGAAGTGCTGAGGTGTCCGTCTTTGATGGAGATTCGTGTGTCCAAGAATGAAACCGATTCTGAGGAGTAGTCCATAGTGAGTTTGATGGTGGGATGGAACTTGTTGATGTTATCGTGTAGTCTTTTCAGTGATTCCTCTGTGGGTCCCTCACCCCCACCCCAAGGATACTGGATGTCGCTCCTTCTCTCCACATCTTGCACCAAGGCCTCCAGTGCATCATCAGAAAACCTTGATGCATGCTCTCTTGCAGGTTCAGCCATCTTGACAAAATTCTTCAAAATCAATTAACTTCCTGTTATGTGCCACCTTGTTCTGCAAGAAAGAGGGAAGTGTGACATTGAGTGTCCTGGAATATGTTTGGGTGATGTGGCTGTCATGGTTGAATGGCTACTAGGGTGTGACAGCTGTGAACTGTGGGTCCAAGGCCTGCAATAGTGCTAAATGTGTGAGGGTGAGGTAAACAATGTGAATTGAAGCGTTGAGTAATGATTGATAGGCATAGTTGATAGGTGGTTGATGGGGGTGCAGTGAATTAAGCAGTGGATGAGGCTAGTGGTGCAGTTGGTAGAATATGCCATTTGAAGATTGATCTCATTCACCTTGACATCTCGAGTCAGATCTGCATCCATGTTCTTGTTCTTGGAGCTACACTCCTGGCATTGACCTCCGCCACTATTTCCTCCCACTGCCTCCTAAGCATATGACGGGAGGGCCTCCTGCCCCTCACCCCCACCCCAAGGATACAGGATGTCACTCCTTCTCTCCACATCTTGCACCAAGGCCTCCAGTGCATCATCAGAAAACCTTGATGCATGCTCTCTTGCAGGTTCAGCCATCTTGACAAAATTCTTCAAAATCAATTCACTTCCTGAGACCACATCCAGCAGCCATAATGCTCCCCTTTAAGAGGTGCAGGCTAGCTTTAGGTAGTGCTAGCCACTTGCAATATTGAAACCCTTGCTGATACATGCAGCCAATGAACAGTAGCACTGGCTGCATGCAGGAATCATGTAAAATAACAGGCAACACCAATTTAACGTGCTGCCTGCAATGCAATGAACAGGCACGGGTTAATTGCGTACCTCGATCCCCATGCCCGTTTTCGGGGTTATCCAACTTAACCTCCTGTGTTTACTCCCTAGTTCATACAATGACATAAAAGTATATAGTAACTTGAGAAACCAATCCCACTATGGCTCCCAAGCACATTAAAGCCAGGAGGCTCTGGTATCTATTTGGTGCAGTAAAACTGTAGCCCAAAGCTGCATTTTAAGATCCAATAGATCATTTCGAAACTTATAAATCTTTGTATGGAAATTTTTAATGCTGGAATAAATAGGACAGTTTGGGGTAAAAATTAGGTCGCGCCCCATTTGGGGCGCAAATATCGTCTGGACGCAAATATTAGCGCCTGGCGCTAATTATCGGCACTGACTGGAAACTTCACTTTTACCGCCCCGGGAGGTGAGTGGAGCGCTAAATCAGGCGCTGCACACCTGTCTTAAGGCGCAAAGGCCAAGGAGTGAGGCGCTAACTCAGCGCGCGAGCGCAGCTGCTGCCAGTTAGCGAGGGAACACAGACACACTGGCGCCGGCCACTTCTTAAAGCGGGGGGGGGCCAACTTGCTCCCCAGCCACACCCTGCTCATTGCAGCCTTGAATCTCGGCCTGGAGAGACCTGTGAATCCATTTTGCTGCCAAGCATGGAGAGGGTGAGAGAACGCGCTCATCGCTTCACCGAGCGGGACTTGGATGCTCTGGTTGGCGCGGTGGAGCGCAGAAGATGTATGCTCTTCCCTGAGAATGGCAGGAGGCCTTTGCCACGCGAGTTCAGAAGAGTGTGGAGGGAGGTGGCTCAGAGCGTCTTCTCCAGGAGCATGGTGCCCAGGACCCATACTCAATGCCGCAAAAAGTTCAACGACCTCACTCGGGTCGTCAGGGTGAGTGGCTTTTTCTCAATACCTCTCCATCCCTCCATCTCAACCTCACTCTATGGCCAGAGGGTCTTAAAACCCCAATGCACAACACTCATCCAACACCTATGGCCCTTTCATCAAACACACACACACATTCCACACTTTGCATACAGTAAGGGCTATTCACCTATGGGAGGCACATCAGGCAAGACCATGGCTGTATACAATAAGGGCTATTCACCTATGGGAGGCACATCAGGCAAGACCATGGCTGTATACAGTAAGGGCTATTCACCTATGGGAGGCACATCAGGCAAGACCATGGCTGTATATTTACTCAGATGCTGTCCTTTTTCTTACAGGCCAAGCTGGCGCATAATCGGAGACAGCAGCAACGGTCAGGTGGAGGGCGGCCTCAGCTGCAACCCCTCAGTGATCTTGAGGAGCGCGTCCACAGGATTGTGGCAAGCCGGGTGATCGGTTCCGTCGCCACTGGAGACGCCGACCCCGTTCTGGACAGCAATGGTAAGGTCATCACCTTTTTGTCCTCTGTCCTTCCACTTGTCCCTCACAACACCAGCCTTTGACACTTTCAATCCAACTTGCTAACTCGCTGCACTTATTCCTCCCTTACTGCCACCCTGTCCTCACGCTAAAGCCACTCTTGTACCTCCCTGCTTTCAGATGGTGATTCACCAGCTGAGGAGACGGGCCCTGAAGCTGCCACTGGGAGTGATGCTGCAGCTGAGGAGAAAGAGGAAGCCGGAGCATCAGTGCCACCCTCTCCCGAGGAAGCCCATGCCCACACTGGGAACACGCCTTCCCTGGAGGGGACCAGGGGGGAAGGGTCTGATGAGGGTGAAGCTCCAGGACCCAGCGGGCTGCAGCAACGCCATGGGGGGGGGGGGTAGGGAAGAACGGGGGCCTTCTCCCCAGAGGGAGAGTATGCCAGACACTCCTACTGCAATGGACGCAGAGGAGGAGCGGCTGATCGCAGAAATGAACACCCAGGCGGTGGGCATGCACACTGAGCTCATGGGTGCAGTGGGAAGGGTGCCCGAATGCATTGAGTCACTGGCAAGGAGTGTGGAGCACTTCGCTGTAGCACAGGCGGATGCCACACTAACGCTTAGTGCTGCAATTCAGTCACTGGCTGCCGTGATCCCATCTCTGACTGCTCTCATACAGACTCAGATTGAGGCCACGCGAGCACAGACTGCTGCCAACCTCGATGGTTCGTGCACATGTCCCTGGGGCTGTCACCGCGCCGCAGCAGGCCAGCAATCTGTTCTCCAGCAGATTGCTCCGGATGCTGAAGTGCTGCCCCATGGGAGTGCCAGTGTGTCGGGCGAGCAGGGAGTTGCTGTCCTCTCTCACGATGACAGCATTCCTGCTGCCAACACTGTCACTTCTCCACTGCACTTGCCACCGCCTGTAGGACAGACTGCTGCCGCCCATGCAGAGTTGGTGCAGTCTGCAGCCGGGCCCTCCAGGCCCAGAACTGGTCGAGGCCGTCCTTCAGGGGCATCTGCAGTGTCAGGGTCTGACGAGCAGCAGCCTTCCACCAGCCTTGCTGCAGCCACTGAGGTCCCATTACGGAGGAGCAGTAGGGTTAGAAGGGGGGAAGTGCGCAAGGGAAGGAGATCACCCTCGAAGGGCAAAAAGTAGGAGGTGTGACAAAATGCTGGTCATTTTTTTATTAAAGGTCGAGGTTCATGGTCCAACTTTTGTTTAGTGTTTTGGACATTATCTCCAGGTTGTGAGAACCAGTTATGTTATTGACTGTTTTTTTGTGTTTATTTCTATGAGTTTGTCATGAGGAATTGACACACACAGAGTTTGTAAAATAAATAAGTTTCTGTATTCAAAATATACATGGTTGGTGGTTGGAATTATTGGTGCCTTGGCTGGCTTAGGGGTT
Organism: Squalus acanthias; assembly: GCA_030390025.1. Lineage (NCBI taxonomy): Eukaryota > Metazoa > Chordata > Chondrichthyes > Squaliformes > Squalidae > Squalus > Squalus acanthias. The sequence continues at coordinate 52,422,338 of CM059432.1, forward strand.
ACGTGCTGGCTGGGTTCATTAATGTTGTTAGCAATGGCTGGGGCCCTAGAAGCGGCTTGCTATTAGCCGTTGACGGACGGCCCTTGCAGTTTGACCATTGTGGGCCGCCCTCCCGCCTTGGTGCTGCTGATGATCATCGTCCTCGTCCTCTTCCTCCTCTTCCTCCTCCTCCTCTGGTGGTGCTCCAAGGCCTGGTGGCATTGGCTGGGTCCTGATGATTGCCATGTTATGCAACATGCAGCACACGACTACGAAGTTCGATACTCGCTCAGGCGAGTACTGCAGGGCTCCTCCAGAATGGTCGAGACAGCGGAACCGTTGCTTCAGCACGCCGATTGTGCGCTCAATTATGTTCCTGGTAGCTTGATGTCTCTCATTGTACCGCAGCTCAGCAGGGGTGTTGGGCGTACGGAGCGGTGTCATCAGCCAGGTGCTCAATGCATACCCCTTGTCCCCGAGAAGCCAACCAACTGGCTGATGCGGTGCCTCGAAAAGTTCTGCCACAGTAGTCTGGCGCAGGATAAAAGCATCGTGGCAGCTGCCAGGATACTGGGCATTGACAGCGAGTATCAGCTGTCTGTGGTCACAGACCAACTGGACATTCAAGGAATGGAACCCCTTTCTGTTCCTGAATTCCTCGGCATTCTCATGCGGAGCACGCAAAGCCACATGCGTGCAGTCAATGGCGCCCTGCACCATGGGGAAGCCCGCTACCCTCGCAAAGCCCAGAGCGCGGTCACGCTGCTTGTCTGGGGTCATGGGGAAAGAGATGAACTCTCGTCTCCTTTTAAAGAGGGCATTTGTGACCTGCCGGATGCAGCAATGCACCGCGAACTGGGAGATATTGGCGAGGTCCCCAGCAGCAGCTTGAAATGAGCCAGTAGCGTAAAAGTTCAAAGCCACTGTGACCTTCACTGCCACCGACAGAGACGTCCTGGACCTCAGTTGAGGCTGCAGATCTGGCTGCAGCAGGTGGCAGAGCTCAGTGACCACCTCCTTGCTGAATCGCAGCCTTCGCAAACACAGCTCCTCGGACATATGGATGTAGGAGAGCTGTTCACGATATACCCTGGGAGGGTAAGCTCTCCTGTACATACGCCTGATGGCCCTCCTCCGTCTGGCCATCATTGCCACTCTCTCTCTGCGTCTCTGTATCCTCCGATTCAGCTGGAGCAGGACGACGCCCCCAATCAGTGCAGCCCCCATATTCTCTTTGCAAGCAAAGTAATGAAGGACAGCAACTAAAGTACCAGCGAAGTTAGGATCAATAGGCAAAACTACCTCACAAAGCGTTGAGTCAATGTAGAAGTCTCTCTTTCTCTCTCTCCGAATCTCTCTCTCTCTCTCAGAACGAGTGGTGCAAAAATGTCGACCACAGAAAAAGACAGGAAGAGGCCCCCTTTAAATAGCGCCCCCCCCAGCCCCACAGCGATTGATAGCGTTCCAGTCTTCCGGTCGTTGGAAGCGCCAGGCGGTAAGGCAGGGGGCGCCACTCAATTTCCGCTCCGGGGCGCCACAAGGGCGTTGTACCATGGAATGACGTCACAATCTGCGCGCGCAGGTGGTCGCAGCGGTAAGTTTTAGCGCCGCCGCACAATCTCTAGTTAAGTTCCCGAGCGGCACAAACATCGCTGCGCCCGGGCGTTAGCGGCTTTGCGCCCCATTAGCGCCCTCTTAAGGCGCTAACGGGAGGCGCAACCAACTGAATTTTTACCCCTTTGTCTGTGCTTCCTTAACATGAAAAAAGTATTGTCTGGGGAGTAGAGTTCTGTGCATGTCTCCAAGGATGGTCTGCTAAATGCATATTGCACTCCGCAGACTGATTCAAGACCAAGGGCTGCAGTATAACTGAGGGAATTAGCTTCGTGGAGTTACTGAGTTCCATGCGGAAGCCAAATTAGCATCAGTAGAAATGAATCCATTAAGCCAGATACTTCAACAAATTTGCCATTTAAGCTGAGTGTGTTAAAGAGCAATATATTGTATTGTATATTGTCTACACAGACATTTAAAAACACTTTTATTGTTTTGCGAACAAACAATCTTATCCAGCTGCCAATTTGATCACTGGGTCATCGATGAGATCAGCAGTCCTTCCTGGTTTAATTTTACATTTTTATTAACGCTACCGTGTTAAACCAGCCATCGCGTATAGTGGGCAAATCATGTTCCCACAAACATGACCGCTATAAGCGATAGGGACTGTACCAGAATTGTGTCCAGCACTGTTAAAATAAACATTCAAAGCAGGGATTGCAACGCCCACTTAAGAGGTTTATTCCCGCTTTAAATAGGGCCTCAGGCGATCTGACAGAAATTGCATGCATAAAGTGGGCAGTCTGTCAGAGTCCCGACACGATCAGGTGGACAGGCCGGCAATCAGATTGAAATGAGGCCTGAGAGTTAAAATCACCTTTGCCTCACTCCGGCGACATCATGGGGGCTACCTGCTCAGCCGCCCACTCCCGTTGCCTGCTCAATTTATGGCCCAAGTTGAAAACGGAATCAATGTGTTGCTGTAGGATTTAAAAGGAAAGCATTGATCATCATCATCATCATCACCACCTTTACTGCAGCAAACAAAGTTCAGAGCAGAAGGAATGTCTCGCAGGTCTGCAGGAGAACAGAGAGCCCCCAGATTCACAAATGCAGCAGTGGCCAATTACAGTGTCCCCATGAACTGAGGTCAACTAACTCAGCACAGGGCAGGGTTTGAAACGGATGATTTGAGCCTCCCTGGTCTGTACCAGACTCAGCATTTTCCTCTAAACCTTTAGAGGGTTGTTTCTTTATGATTTTGACACATTGTTTGTCCATCATTTAAAAAAACCAATTACAATAGAGTTTATGTAAATTAGTGACATGTTTGGATTAGAAAGGCTCCATTAACAAATTATCTAGTGATTTTAAAATGTGATAACTTATTGGAAGCAGAAAGAAATTACTAATTTGCTGGAAGCAGACATCAATCAATGTAAATTTTGTTCAGAGTAGCAAGGAGATCATATGGCACCAGTCTTAAATCATTGTGTTATCTAAGCTAGTTTGAAATATGCCAGTGATTTATCTGAGTACCTGTCACAAATCTATCTCATGAGTCGTTTAATGAGTCTTTGTCTCAAAATAGCTCAGAACATTTGAGCCTGTACAGACTAGTCCTTGTAGTCCATTGGATAAAGTACACAAAACAACATTCTGGGTAGAATGTTCCTGATGCTTTTATTTATTTCTCTCACTATTTCCCCCCTCCTCTCTGCCTAAAGGTGTTATCTCCTTGCTGTGGTACAGTTCATTGGGTGCTGCTTGCCTTTAGCTACCTCCTCCAATGACCACTATTTTTGTTTTAGCTGAACAGTGAGTGTTGACAGGCTATACAATGATTGGAGGTCACAGCCAAGCCCAATGTTGTCCTCACACAATGTCCACATGTGAGCACACACAGCAATGGTTAATTTTTCCCTCTTTAACCTAGGGGTACTGAAGACAATTGTATCTCCCTGTTTGCTGCCTTGGCTGAGATCAGCTAGCACAGTACAGACCAGGGATCATACCTGGGATCTTCTTGGTCTGTGCGCTCAGCTACTCATTAGATATACTTGCTGGGCCATCGGGGGGGAGTTTCCTCTTGATTTCATTCAAAGCTATAAAAAAAATATATACATTTGGTTCCTATCACAATTTTGTGATTTCAGAACGGAGCAAAATAATTATATTGTTACTGTATAGACATTTTCAGACTTTTTGAAATAATCAGAAGACATCTTTGTTCTAAATACTGCATCTCTGCTACCATTTTAATTTTCTGAACTGGCTATTACTTGTGCACACTGCTACTTTAAAGACCAATGCAAGCACTGTTATGGTGAGCCCTAATCATGTACAAAGCTACTTTGCATTATGGAAAGTTCAGTTTGTATCATCAGTATCAAAACTGAATTCTCAGAATTAGGGTGATAACACAATTCCTTCCGAAGAGATCGCTGTAGAAATTTCTTGGGATAGGAATAACCGCCTAAAACCATCAGTGGATATCATTAGCATCAATTGTGCTACCTCTTTTGTTCATATATGATTGCCTGAATAAAGTTAATTCTGAAATCAAATTGGGAGGAAATGTTGTTTCCTCTCTATATTCATAAAGCCACAAAAAAAGAACAGCATAGGAACACAAAGTACAAGAGTAAAGGAATAACAAGAAATTTAAACAGGACATGGTTGGACCACAGTTAGAGTACTGTGTACAGTTTTGCATGTCCCATTATAAAAAGGACGTTAAAGTCACAGAGAATGTACAGTGTAGGTTCAACAGGATGATGCTGAGGATAGTAAATTAGTTATGAGGAAAGACATGAGAGAGTGGGATTGTTTCCACTGGAGCCCAGATGGCTATAAGGAGTTTTAATACAAGTTTTTTAAATTATGAAGAGTTTTGATAGACTGAATAGGCAAAGACTATTTCCTTTGGCTGGGGAGTCAGAGTTGAGGGGTCATCAACTCAAAATTATCAGCAAAGAGTGAGGAGAAAGGTTAGGAAAAACTTTATTACACGGAGGGTTTTTGGAGTATCAAATGCTTTGACACAGGTTGAGGCAGAGACTATTCCATTTTTATAGGAAAAATTGGATAAATATTTGAAGTAGATGAAGGTGGGAGTGAGCAGGGCCTTGGAATTAGATTTGGATTGCTCTGACAAAGAGCCGGCATAGACACAATGGGCCAAATGGCCTCCATCTGTGCTGTAAACCTCAGGGAGGCCACAACCACAGGTAGGTTTCTTAAAAAAATTCTTACCTGAATGTGGAGCCAGGAGGAGCAGGATTGCTCCTTCTGACTCCACAGGAGTTCCAAAGACATTGCCGGCCGCCGCTCGGCTTCCCCCCATCACCTCTCCCCCTCCCAGGACCTACCTGAGGGTCACTGCCGGCATAGTAGTGGCCCAGAATTGATGTCTGCTTTGCCAGCAAGCTACCTGCGGAGCCGGTCTAATTTAAAAGAGGCCAGAGATCCAATTTTGATCGAGCCCTCGGACTTACCTGTTCTGCCGCAGGGATCGTCTCCTGCGTCCAGTTTGTGTCAGCAGGCTGCGCTATCGAATTTCTACTCCTTGATATCTGCTGCAGGGCACATTGTCCTCAAATTTGCTGATGCAGATGTGTAAGTGCTTGGTCAGAAGATTAGGGACAGGAGGAAGGTTCTCTCTGGAACAGGGAGATGGACCCCAGTGAAGGCAGCTCAGGGCTAATTGAAAGTTCCAACTATAAGTGCCAACTTCATGGGGGTCGATTTTAACTGTTCCTATCCAGATAGTTTACTGGATATATTTCTGGGACTCCTGCCATCCAATAATACCCCACTTAAGAGGCCATTCTTCATGTGTGAGGGTAGGTAGTGAGTGTAGGCAGATTGCCTACTCACGGAAGACATAGAGATGAACTCAATTCTGTTCTCATCTGAAATCCACACATACACAGTTTCCAGCATGGGTCACTGTGCAATGATCAGGAATGCTGGTATAGCTCCCTCTCTGTATCCCAAAAATACTAAGGCGGAAAAATTCGTTAGGTTAGCGTCTCCCATTAGCGCCTGCAGAGGGCGGTAACGGGCCCTGATGCAGTAGTGCCGGGGCGAGGTGAATCCAGTGCCGCACGGCAAATCCCCCATTGCGCTGCCGGTACGAGGAACTGCCGGGGATTTCAACGGCAGGCAGATTGTGACGTCAGTGAGCATACAACGCTCACCGGGCGCCCGATCTGCAAAATTCATTGTCACCACTTTGCGCCTCGACCAGACAGCGACAGGGAGAGCAGGCGCACAGCTGACGGAAGCTGGCTCCAGAGACATTTATTGTTCAAAGATTCAAACCGCTACACTTGGCAACATTAATGGGGGCTGTACTGGCATGCCACCTCGCCCTCCAGGATCTACGGTGGAGGGAGCGTAGGCAACGAGAAATACGGGAACATGAGTGCAGAGGGATGAGGAGGGACATCAGGGCTCTCACCAGGAGAACTTACCCTCCGAGGGTATTCCGACAGCATTTCTCCTACCTTCAATTAAGCGAGGAGCAGTGTATTAGACGGCTCCACATCACCAAGGTGGTGGTCACAGAACTCTGCCACCTCCCCCAAACAGACCTCCAGCCTCACAGCAGGATGACTTAAACCCCAGGGGGGAAAAATTAGGTCGCGCCCCATTTGGGGCGCAAATATCGTCTGGACGCAAATATTAGCGCCTGGCGCTAATTATCGCCACTGACTGGAAACTTCACTTTTACCGCCCCGGGAGGTGAGTGGAGCGCTAAATCAGGCGCTGCACACCTGTCTTAAGGCGCAAAGGCCGAGCAGTGAGGCGCTAACTCAGAGCGCGAGCGCAGCGCAGGTGCTGCCAGTTAGCGAGGGAACACAGACACACTGGCGCCGGCCAGTTCTTAAAGCGGGGGGGGCCAACTTGCTCCCCAGCCACACCCTGCTCATTGCAGCCTTGAATCTCGGCCTGGAGAGACCTGTGAATCCATTTTGCTGCCAAGGATGGAGAGGGTGAGAGAACGAGCTCAGCGCTTCACCGAGCGGGCCTTGGATGCTCTGGTTGTCGCGGTGGAGCGCAGAAGATCTATACTCTTCCCTGAGAGTGGCAGGAGGCCTTTGCCACGCGACTACAGAAGAGTGTGGAGGGAGGTGGCTCAGAGCGTCTCCTCCAGGAGCATGGTGCCCAGGGCCCATGTTCAATGCCGCAAAAAGTTCAACGACCTCACTCGGGTCGTCAGGGTGAGTGGCTTTTTCTCAATACCTCTCCATCCCTCCATCTCAACCTCACTCTATGGCCAGAGGGTCTTAAAACCCCAATGCACAACACTCATCCAACACCTATGGCCCTTTCATGAAACACACACACACATTCCACACTTTGCATACAGTAAGGGCTATTCACCTATGGGAGGCACATCAGGCAAGACCATGGCTGCATACAGTAAGGGCTATTCACCTATGGGAGGCGCATCAGGCAAGACCATGGCTGTATATTTACTCAGATGCTGTCCTTTTTCTTGCAGGCCAAGCTGGCGCATAATCGGAGACAGCAGCAACGGACAGGTGGAGGGCGGCCTCAGCTGCAACCCCTCAGCGATCTTGAGGAGCGCGTCCACAGGATTGTGGCAAGCCGGGTGATTGGTCCCGTCGCCACTGGAGACGCCGACCCCGTTCTGGACAGCAATGGTAAGGTCATCACCTTTTTGTCCTCTGTCCTTCCACTTGTCCCTCACAACACCAGCCTTTGACACTTTCAATCCAACTTGCTAACTCGCTGCACTTATTCCTCCCTTACTGCCACCCTGTCCTCACGCTAAAGCCACTCTTGTACCTCCCTGCTTTCAGATGGTGATTCACCAGCTGAGGAGACGGGCCCTGAAGCTGCCACTGGGAGTGAAGCTGCAGCCGAGGAGGAAGAGGAAGCCGGAGCATCAGTGCCACCCTCTCCCGAGGAAGCCCATGCCCACACTGGGAACACGCCTTCCCTGGAGGGGAGCAGGGGGGAAGGGTCTGATGAGGGTGAAGCTCCAGGACCCAGCGGGCTGCAGCAACGCCATGGGGGTAGGGAAGAACGGGGGCCTTCTCCCCAGAGGGAGAGTATGCCAGAGACTCCTACTGCAATGGACGCAGAGGAGGAGCGGCTGATCGCAGAAATGAACACCCAGGCGGTGGGCATGCACATTGAGCTCATGGGTGCAGTGGGAAGGGTGCCCGAATGCATTGAGTCACTGGCAAGGAGTGTGGAGCACTTCGCTGTAGCACAGGCGGATGCCACACTAACGCTTAGTGCTGCAATTCAGTCACTGGCTGCCGTGATCCCATCTCTGACTGCTCTCATGCAGACTCAGATTGAGGCCACGCGAGCACAGACTGCTGCCAACCTCGATGGTTCGTTCACATGTCCCCGGGGCTCTCACCGCGCCGCAGCAGGCCAGCAATCTGTTCTCCAGCAGATTGCTCCGGATGCTGAAGTGCTGCCCCGTGGGAGTGCCAGTGTGTCGGGCGAGCAGGGAGTTGCTGTCCTCTCTCACGATGACAGCATTCCTGCTGCCAACACTGTCACTTCTCCACTGCACTTGCCACCGCCTGTAGGACAGACTGCTGCCGCCCATGCAGAGTTGGTGCAGTCTGCAGCCGGGCCCTCCAGGCCCAGAACTGGTCGAGGCCGTCCTTCAGGGGCATCTGCAGTGTCAGGGTCTGACGATCAGCAGCCTTCCACCAGCCTTGCTGCAGCCACTGAGGTCCCATTACGGAGGAGCAGTAGGGTTAGAAGGGGGGAAGTGCGCAAGGGAAGGAGATCACCCTCGAAGGGCAAAAAGTAGGAGGTGTGACAAAATGCTGGTCATTTTTTTATTAAAGGCCGAGGTTCATGGTCCAACTTTTGTTTAGTGTTTTGGACATTATCTCCAGGTTGTGAGAACCAGTTATGTTATTGACTGTTTTTTTGTGTTTATTTCTATGAGTTTGTCATGAGGAATTGACACACACAGAGTTTGTAAAATAAATAAGTTTCTGTATTCAAAATATACATGGTTGGTGTTTGGAATTATTGGTGCCTTGGCCGGCTTAGGGGTTGCGTGCTGGGTTCATTGATGTTGTTAGCAATGGCAGAAGCCATTTCCACAGCAGGGGCCCTAGAAGCGGCTTGCTATTAGCCGTTGACGGACGGCCCTTGCAGTTTGACCATTGTGGGCCGCCCTCCCGCCTTGGTGCTGCTGATGATCATCCTCCTCGTCCTCTTCCTCCTCTTCCTCCTCCTCCTCTGGTGGTGCTCCAAGGCCTGGTGGCATTGGCTGGGTCCTGACGATTGCCATGTTATGCAACATGCAGCACACAACTACGAAGTTGGATACTCGCTCAGGCGAGTACTGCAGGGCTCCTCCAAAATGGTCGAGACAGCGGAACCGTTGCTTCAGCACACCGATTGTGCGCTCAATGATGTTCCTGGTAGCTTGATGGCTCTCATTGTACCGCAGCTCAGCAGGGGTGTTGGGCGTACGGAGCGGTGTCATCAGCCAGGTGCTCAATGGATACCCCTTGTCCCCGAGAAGCCAACCAACTGGCTGATGCGGTGCCTCGAAAAGTTCTGCCACAGTAGTCTGGCGCAGGATAAAAGCATCGTGGCAGCTGCCAGGATAGTGGGCATTGACAGCGAGTATCAGCTGTCTATGGTCACAGACCAACTGAACATTCAAGGAATGGAACCCCTTTCTGTTCCGGAATTCCTCGGCATTCTCATGTGGAGCACGCAAAGCCACATGCGTGCAGTCAATGGCGCCCTGCAGCATGGGGAAGCCCGCTATCCTCGCAAAGCCCAGAGCGCGGTCACGCTGCTTGTCTGGGGTCATGGGGAAAGAGATGAACTCTCGTCTCCTTTTAAAGAGGGCATTTGTGACCTGCCGAATGCAGCAATGCACCGCGAACTGGGAGATATTGGCGAGGTCCCCAGCAGCAGCTTGAAATGAGCCAGTAGCATAGAAGTTGAGAGCCACTGTGACCTTCACTGCCACCGACAGAGACGTCCTGGACCTCAGTTGAGGCTGCAGATCTGGCTGCAGCAGGTGGCAGAGCTCAGTGACCACCTCCTTGCTGAATCGCAGCCTTCGCAAACACAGCTCCTCAGACATATGAATGTAGGAGAGCTGTTCACGATATACCCTGGGAGGGTAAGCTCTCCTGTACATACGCCTGTTGGCCCTCCTCCGTCTGGCCATCATTGCCACTCTCTCTCTGCGTCTCTGTGTCCTCCGATTCAGCTGGAGCAGGACGACGCCCCCAATCAGTGCAGCCCCCATAGTCTCTTTGCAAGCAAAGTAATGAAGGACAGCAACCAAAGTACCAGCGAAGTTAGGATCAGTAGGCAAAACTACCTCACAAAGCGTTGAGTCAATGCAGAAGTCTCTCTTTCTCTCTCTCCGAATCTCTCTCTCTCTCTCAGAACGAGTGGTGCATAAATGTCAACCACAGAAAAAGACAGGAAGAGGCCCCCTTTAAATAGCGCCCCCCCCAGCCCCACAGCGATTGATAGCGTTCCAGTCTTCCGGTCGTTGGATGCGCCAGGCGGTAAGGCAGGGGGCGCCACTCAATTTCCGCTCCGGGGCGCCACAAGGGCGTTGCACCATGGAATGACGTCACAATCTGCGCGCGCAGGTGGTCGCAGCGGTAAAGTTTAGCGCCGCCGCACAATGTCTAGTTAAGTTCCCGAGCAGCGCAAACATCGCTGCGCCCGGGCGTTAGCGGCTTTGCGCCCCATTAGCGCCCTCTTAAGGCGCTAACGGGAGGCGCAACCAACTGAATTTTTACCCCCAGATCCCTTTTGCTCACCACATGCCCATCATACCATCCCTGTGTCATGCCATATCACAGCATCCTCCTGGGCGCAAAGGTGAAATGAGAGAGATCACAAAATATTGTAAAATCTGCTAATAAATTCATGCATAAACATATCACACGTATCACATTCATTCTAATAACTAATGATCCTTGTGCCTGCCATAGTTGAATAGCTGTCATTGTGTGCAAGGCGTGAGATGTGGGTGTGAGTGTTGCTAGGTAGAGATTGTTGGAGGATGAGTGCTGGGGGTGTGGTGTTTTGGGCAGTGTGTGAAGCTTGTGGTACAGATGCTGGTATGTAGCATCTGTTGAAGCATTCAATCACCCTGACCACCCGACTGAGGTGGATTTGCCATGAGCACACCTGCTTCAGTCCTTCGGCTCCTTCTCCTTGTTGTGCTTCTCTTTGCAGAGGCAGCTGCACAGCCAGCAATGCTGAGAATGAGGTGCTGCAGTATCAATGAACCTCCCCTTTAAGTACTGGGAAAAGCCTGTGGCAATGAAGAGTTGAGAGTAGACTGCACCCGATATTGGTCCACCCTTTGAGTGCAACATCACTGAGCTAGGCCTTTAAGACTTTATTTAGCGCCCCAATCATTTCTTTGAGCAGTGAGAATGAATTTTGTGTGCAGTCTAAAGCATTAGCGCCTGGCGCTAATTCTCAAACTTTTCTAAAGATACCGCCCATTCCTGGGCTATAATGAATTTCTAGTCCTAAGAACCCTACCACTTCCCTGGCAAGATGAGCTAGCTCAGCACATATCAGAGACTGAGCCATCTAACTGAAGGGATAATTACTAGTTCTAGCCCCTTTTGGGCTACCCCGGATCAGGCGTATTCCCCAGACGTTCACCTTCAACTAAAGTTAGAGGTAGCTGAATCCTAAAGACGCTTAATTGGGTCTAAAGGTCCAGACTATCTCTCCCTAAAGGAAAGGAACAACCTGAAGATGTTACCGTCCTCCAGATAGCACTTTTAATAAGTTTAGCTAGACTGTAACCTTACGGATATTATGAGGGTCCGGAAAACTCCCTCAGAATTCTGCAACTCCTCACCAAAGAGTGTACAGAGATTGAGTTTGCAAGTTTGATACAGAAATACTATGTGAGACAATTCTAAAAATATATAGATTTATTAAAGAACCGACATGTAATTACAGTTGGTGATTCAGTCGCAATAGTAACAGTTCCAAATACAAAAGCTTACAATTCTTATGATCAGAGATCCTTATTCTCAAATCTTAACTTTGTTACATTTTTACATTTCTTAGTCTTATTCCAGGATATCCACCAAAATAAAATACAAGTACCTTGATCCCCAAGATACAAGAGTTGAAGACTTACAGAGCTTGCCTCTGAAGCCTGAGAATCGCTTTGCCCCTTCAAGCGAATCTATCTTCCCATTTGAAAGTCCAATTTTTATACCCTTTCTCAGTGGTATATCCTTTGAAGTTTTCTGCTGATGTAAGCTAATTATCTCTAGTCATTTTTCTGTTGACCCCTTCTATTCTTACAGTTAGATCAGCTGGTAGCAAGCAGACTCGTGTCTCTCCTTTTAGCTGTTTCAAGTTCAACACAAAAACAATGTGATGGCTGGTGCCTCCCCCACTTGATGCCATTCTTACCAAGGTCTTCTGTTTTTATCTTTTGCATTTAGAACACCTCAACTGGATGCACCATTGTCTTCTTAGCTACCTCAACTGGTTGCATTAAGAATTATGTCTCCTGTCTTTCATTTGATGTCATTTTTACGAAGGCATATATTTCTTTATCTTTCTGTGTTTCATTTCAAAGTGTTGGTTTAAGACACTTTAACTGGGTATACCATTATGTTCTTTCCAAGGCTTCAGACTTCCAGGAACCTCTAACCTTCTGTTTCATTAAGGCTATTGTTTCAGTGTCAACAACTTATCTTATCTCAACAGCCTGTATGCTGTTCACAGCTTTAGATTGTTGAGGCTTCCAGATTTTCAAGCCCAGTTTGTCATGTTTTAATAAAGTCAAAATTCTTTCATAGGATGGTGTTTTTTTCTGAATAGGTATATTCCTTCACATAACTTCCATGTCTGTATGACTGACTCCTGTACCGGCCAATGGTTTTCTGTTGTGTGTCAGCTGTAGCTCATCTGGTAGCACTCTCACCTCTGAGTCAGAAGGTTGTGGGTTCAGAGTCCCACTCCAGAGACTTGAGCACAAAAATCTAGGCTGACACTGCAGTGCTGAGGGAGTGCTACACTGTCGGATGGTGCCGTCTTTTAGATGAGATGTTAAACCAAGGCCCTGTCTGCTCTCTCAGGTGGATGTAAAAGATCCCATGGCACTATTTCGAAGAAGAGCAGGGGTGTTCTCCCCACCCATCAATCAACATCACTAAAACAGATTATCTGGTCATTATCACTTGGCTGTTTGTGGGAGCTTGCTGTGCACAAATTGACTGCTGTGTTTCCTACAATTCAAAAAAGTACTTCATTGGCTGTAAAGTGCTTTGGGATGTCTGGTGGTTGTGAAAGGTGCAAGTCTCTTTCTTCCTAAACCATTAGATGTTGGGTGAACAAAAAACAAAAGCAGCAAAGAAATGCCCAAACACTTAAAAGTAGGCTGTGAAAACTGAAAATTTTGGGTCCTGAGAAATCGTAGGCACCCAGAATTTGCTCTAACCTTCTCATTCCTATCCCCTTCCAAACTTTATCTTTCTCTCCCCACCTCCACTGAAGCCAGATCCTTTTTCTGACACCTTTTCAGGCTTTTGAAGGTGAAGAGAGATGTAACAAAGTGGAGGGGCTTTGAGAGGGGGGTTAGTTCTAGAGTGTTGTGATTGCCACCAGTGGTAAGGCAGCGGGAGTGGGGACACTTAACCGACCAGAGATGGAAGCATGGAGGATGCAAGCTGGTGTGTAGGACTGGAGAAGGTCAGACAGGTAGGATGAATTGAAACTTATCTCATTGAAACTTATAAAATTCTGACAGGACTGGACAGACTAGATGCAGGAAGGATGTTCCCGATGGTCGGGGAGTCCAGAACCAGAGGTCACAGTCTAAGGATAAGGGGTAAGCCATTTAGGACAGAAATGAGGAGGAATTTCTTCACCCAGAGAGTGGTGAACCTGTGGAATTCTCTACCACAGAAGGCAGTAGAGGCCAATTCATTAAATATATTCAAGAAGGAGTTGGATATATTTCTTAAGGCTAAAGGGATCAAGGGATATGGGGAGAAAGCAGGGACAGGGTTCTGAATTTGGATGATCAGCCATGATCGCATTGAATGGCGGAGCAGGCTAGAGGGGCCGAATGGCCTACTCCTGCTCCTATCTTCTATGTTTCTATGAAGTGAAATCTTGGAGGACACAGATTTTGAAGTCAGTGAAACTGAGGAATAGGGAGACAGTAAGGATACAGGGGAGAAAGGAGAGAAGGACTTTGTGTGGGACATAATGTGGGCAGCAGAGTTCTGGATGAATTAGAGTTTATGGAGTTTGGGGGAATGACAAGTAGGGCGTTGAAAAAAATGGAGTCCGGAGGTGATAAGGGCATCATTGAGGGCTCCTACGACAGTGGGGATGAGATAGAGATGGAGGTGGGTGCTCTTTTAGAAGTACTAGTAGACACTCTTGTACGGATGTGGAGTTTGAAGCTCAGCTCAGGGCTGAGCACGACACTGAGACCATACACCTTTGGGTTGGTCTTGAATGAACATCCAAGAAGGGAGATGGAATCAGGGGCTAAGGCACAGTTTCTGACACTGACTGAACAAGATGGCTTTGGTCTTGCTAATGTTGAGCTGCAGAAAGTTCTGGTTCATCCAAAACTTGATGTCAGATGGGTAGTCGAACAGTAGAGTGCCAATCATGGAATCAAGGTAGTGGTGGAGAAGTAAAGTTGCATATTGTTGGCAAACATGTGACTGCTGATGGGGATTGTCACTGAAGGGCAACATATAGATGACAAATAAGATGACGCCACAAACTCCGTTCCCTAGTCACTGACTCCATCCCTCTCCCAAACATCTGTCTGAGGCTGAACCACACTGTTCACAACCTTGGTGTTATATTTGACCCCGAAATGAGCTTCCGATCACATATCCGCAGCATAATTAAGAAGCCCTATTTCCACCTCCGTAACATCGCCCGTCTCCGCCCTTGCCTCAGCTCATCCGCTGCTGAAACCCTCATCCATGCCTTTGTTACCTCTAGACTTGACTATTCCAATGCACTTCTGGCTGACCTCCCACATTCTTCGCTTGTAAACTTGAGGTGATCCAAAACTCGGCTGCCCGTGTCCTAACTCGCACCAAATCCAGTTCACCCATCACCTCTGTGCTCGCTGACCTATATTGGCTCCTGGTTAAGTAACGACTCGATTTCAAAATTCTCATCCTTGTTTTCAAATCCCTCCATGGCCTCGCCCTCCCCTATCTCTGTAATCTCCTTCAGCCCCACAACCCCCCGAGATATCTGCGCTCCTCTAATTCTGCCCTCTTGAGCATCCCTGATTATAATCGCTCAACCATTGGTGGCCGTGCCTTCTGTTGCCTAGGCCCTAAGCTCTGGAATTCCCTGCCTAAACCTCTCCGCCTCGCTACCTCTCTTTCCTCCTTTAAGACGCTCCTTAAAACCTACCTCTTTGACCAAGCTTTTGGTCACCTGCCCAAATTTCTCATTATGTGGCTCGGTGTCAAATTTTCTGTCTTTTAATACTCCTTTGAAGTGCCTTGGGACGTTTTACTACATTAAAGGTGCTATATAAATACAAGTTGTTGTTGTTGAATAGGAGGAGCCATGGATGAAACACCAGAGATGTCCATAACGGTACTAGAAAAGAAGCCATTGCATGAGCTGTGCTGGGTACAATGGAAAAGGTAAAAATCGAGCCACATAAAGACAGCACCATGGAGGCTGACTACAGAGGAGCTGGTGGAGTATGATGGTATGGTCTACCATATAGAGTGCTGAAGAGGGGTTGAGTAGGATGGTGATAGATAATGCGCTATGACCACAATCGCACAGAACATTATGGTGACTTTAACTCGGGTGGTCTCAGTGCTGTGAACAATTGGAGCTAGACGGAAGGGATTTGAACAGGAAGTAGTAGGGGAGGTGAGCACTGAGTTGGGTGGTGGGTCAGAAAGGAAGGAAAGGTTGATGATGTACAGGACAGAGAGATGCAGGATAGATTTTTTTTTAGCTGTTTTGAAAGGGAGGGGAACAATGACTTAAGAACGATCAATTACAGTCCCACGCCAGAGACATGAGCACAAAAATCTAGACTGACACTCCAGTGCAGTACTGAGGGAGTGCTGCACTGTCAGAGGTGCCGTCTTTCGGATGAGACATTAAACCGAGGCCCCGTCAAGACGGAAAAGATCCTATGCCACTATTTCGAAGAAGAGCAGAGGAATGATCCCCAGTGTCCTGGCCAACATTTATCCCTCAATCAACATCACCAAAACAGATTATCTGGTCATAATCATATTGCTGTTTGTGGGAGCTTGCTGTGTGTTATGTGCAATTGGCTGCCGTGTTTCCTACATTACAACAGTGACTACATTTCAAAAGTACTTCATTGGCTATAAAGTGCTTTGGGACGTCCTGAGATCATGGAAGGTGCTACATAAATACAAGTGTTTTTTTCTTTCTTCTTGCCAACTGAGCCAGCTGAACCAAGATTGCACTTGCTATGTGGAAGCTTTGGTTTTGATGGAATTAATGGCCTGATTTCAGTCCCAAGTTTAAAAAAATGTTTTAACTAAATTCTGTGTTTATAGTAATTTCACATAAGATAACATTGATATAGCAATAAAATAAAATAAAATATCTGGCATCCTTATATTTTATACCACACTGGTCCAATTGACAAGATGTTCAAAGGTATATCATTGTACCCAGCCATGAGCATAACCTAGACAATTGACACACTTCCGTGATGTTTGTAAAGCATTCATTGCCACTCCTTTACACAATGACATCTGTATCCAGTGACTTCCCTTTTAATATCCTCTTCTGTTCCCATTTTAACATTTATGATTATGTAGAAATTCAGATACGTACTCTTCAGATACCTTTTTTTGCACTTTCTCTCTTAACAAGAGCTAGACCCCCAACTGTAGCAAGAGCTGAGTAAGTGAGCAGTGAGATGCGCAGGCTGTCATATTTTGTCATTTTCTTTTTGACTTTATCCTGGTGCGTCACTTCTGTCTATAAATTCAGACATAACCATTCCAGAAAAATGTATTTTTTCTCCGCAAGAAACCATTTCCTTATCGTAGCAAGCTAAAAACAGGCAGGCAGTCAAGTGTCTGCAGTGTCAAGAGAACAAAAGAAAGCATTTAATTCCTCGTGATGTTCAGAGTTTGGCAAATGGCTATCAAAGCTGCACCTCTTTTCCTGTTTATAAATAGAAATAACATACTATATATACAATGCAGCTGTGTGGTATTCCAGACCGCTCTGGAGTACCACTTCAATCACCAAAGTACCTCTCGGCTCCCATGATAAAAGCTTTAACTCCTCAAGTTTCACGAGTGTGTTTTCTTTGACTGAGACTCTGCATAGCACCAACAATAACTTGCATTTATATAGCTCGTTAAACGTCCCAAGGTGCTTCACAGGAGCGTTATCAAACAAACTGTGACACCGAGCTACATAAGAAGCTATTATCTTGTGTCTGGAACTCTCTCATATAGGTGGGTATGAGGGGCCAGGCAGGAAGACAAGGGAGGCTGGAAGACTAGCTGAGCCTGTGTTCCCAAACTGAGGTGACCAAAAACTTGGTTTTAAAGAGCACCATTAAAGGAGGAGAGAGAGGTAGAGAGGTGGAAAGGTTTAGGGATGGAATTCCAGAGCTTAAACATTATTGATCACTTTTAAGAATCAGTGCAAATTAATAAATTAATTCAATTGCTTATGACCATTTATTCTCTATAGCTCTCTTTATAACATTTAGAATTATGTAACAATTCAAATTAATGTACTTCTCTTTTAGATACTTTGTCCCCCCACAATAAAGTCCTGATTACTTGGTTGGTAAATGCACTGCCCAGTGTGGAATTGAGTCATAACAGTTGTGTAAGGTTCAAAACATGACAATGTTTGCAATTTATTGTCTTCTGGTAGAGCATTGCACTGGGAAACAGGAGTGGGAACACAGGCTCAGCTAGTCTTCCAGCCTCTCTTGCTTTCCTGCCTGGCTCCCTCAAACCCACCTATATGAGAGAGTTCCAGACACAAGATCGACACCAGCTTTTTCAGTGCTCCTCATAATGTGTGCCCTTTGGAGAAAAATGCAGTGAAATGCTTGTGAACACCCCCATCTGCCTCATTTCCATGGCTGCCCTAAACATTCCTCGGGTGCTATGGAGAGGAATATTGGGGCCCATGTAAGGTGCCCTTTTTTGAATTATAAATGCATAGATCAGAATTTTCAACAGGGAAATGTAAGAGTGCATTTTATGATCAAAAGAGTGCGACAGATAAGAAACTCATTGAAATGCATGGAACTGTGTTTATTTTTAAAAGTGAGACATATCAAAATGGGTTTTGGATCAAAATGAGTGAATCTCAATCCAAATGAGGTTTGACAGGTCTGATTTGGCATATATCCAATACTTAAGTATATTTCTCCCTCAGGTTTGTGTCAATGCCATTCTTTACAAGGTTTCTAGGAGGTACATAGAGTGGCCTGATTTAATTGACCATCTGTTTTTCCATTATCTTACCTCAGCTCTCATCAATTCTTTTCTCTTCGCTGAGACATCTCTTTACTTTTGTGCCAAATTGAGAATAAACGGGATGCTTAATGGAAAGATCAAAGATTGAAACTACCATTCTTCATACTCAACAAAGTGGTGAGACAGCACAAAACGGAACCCATTATTTCAGGCAGAGCTATTTCACACAAAGGGTAACAGTCATAGTGAACAGGTTACCTGGGAAAGCCATTGAAGCATTTGGTTTAAATGGATTCAAGAGTCAACGATGTACATTTCTGGAGAAAAAGAATGTGAAGAAAAAGAAATAACTGTTGCTGGTATTAGTGTACAAATGCTTAACATATTCTTATGACACTCCGCTATCGCTATTTTAATGCAGGTGTGACCAGTTTAGTTTAAATGGAGTCAGTGTATGGACACAGCTTTTCTCTGGTCTACTAACTAAGCACCAATGTAAAAGCACCTTTAGATTGCTGTACTACTGGTGAAGACAGGGTAACTGGCAATGGCAGCACTGTAATGTGAAGGAGCCACCTCTTTGAGGTGTTTAGTTTCCAGAGCAGCTAAGGGTTGAAGGTCTTCATGATGGAGATAACACAAGGGGGACGAAGCAGTCCAAAGTGTGTGCTGCTCACAAGGTTGATATAGACTTGTCAAGAACAGAGATCATCAGTTGTTGATATTTTCACTGACAACTGCACAAATATTGGCCACAAACAGAAACATACCACGTATAAAATATAAAAATGCATAGAAATAATAGATACTGGAGAGGAAGTAAAAGGCAATATTGAATCTCAGGAATCAAATATTAGTTAGAACCTGATCAAAGTTCCTTTCATAGTTTATGACTCCATATGACCCTCGATTTAATTGTAAAGAACAAATTTGCATTTATATAGCGCCTTTCATGACCTCAGGACGTCACAAAGCGCTTTACAGCCAATTAATTACTTTTGAAGTATAGTCACTGTTGTAATGTCATTCTTCCCAGGTATCCATTATTCTCAATATAATTCAGCAATTGATTTGAAATAGAAACTACTGTCAGTGACAAAATAAATCCTGAACAATTCAAAAAGGATTAACAAAAATCTCAGGATGCTGTTGAAATGACAAAAGTCTTAAAAAATGTATTTTCTATCTGAAGTTGAAAGCAAAAATTACAGTGATTCATAATATTTCAGTGGCCCAAATGAATTGCTAACAGCTTTATCATGAGTGGGATGAGCATATGGAAAGGCCTTGGTGGAAAGTTACAAAACAGAAGCCAAGATAACATCTCTGACCACCACAAAAGGGAATGATGGCAACAATTGGTAGGATTAAAATAGATTCCAGGAGACATTTGCCTATCATTGTAATTTATTGTACTGTGTAGCAGAATGAAACCATTAGCTTGCTACCTTAATCACACTGAGCTAAAAACATGCTGGGAATGGGGCAGTGTTGAAACGACACATTTTTTGGCTTGTTGCAAGGTGTCTGGAGATGAATAAACTCAAACATTTTAATCTGTGTTTGTAAGAATCTCAATGACCTTGGAGTTTATTTTAGGAAATGGAGAGAGGAAGAAAAAGAAAGAATAGAAAGACTTACATTTATATAGCGCCTTTCACGACCACCGGACATCTCAAGCGCATTACAGCCAATGAAGTACTTTTGGAGTGTAGTCACTGTTGTAATGTGGGAAACGTGGGAGAGGGCAAAAAGAGGAGGAGGAGGAAGAAAATCATCTGTTATATGCATGTGCTAACCATTTTCTTTTGTAGTTTATTAATTATTAACATTTTCTTTAGATACATGCTTTTGTGGCATTTCCTTGTGCTGAAATTGTCACAAAATAACACAGTTAAAAAAGTTGTTAATGAAGCTCTAATAATTGTACAAAGCACTTCCTTTATAAAATGTTCTTCTGCTCCCCTGTTGGCTCAGTCAGCTTAGTCAGAGAGTCCAAGAGAGTGCCAGTTTCAATCCTCTCGTCTGTGCTGATTTAGTTAACCTCAGCCAGGATATCTGTGGGTGTGCTGCAACAGGCCTCAGCACCTCTGGATTAAGGAGGGGAAAATTAAACAGAGTTTCCACTCCTGATCACCATCAAGTAACCCATGCTGAAAGTGAAGACAAGATCAGGCTCGCCTATGATATCCTGAAAAATGGTGCATTATTTTCCTGGGACCTCCCCATCACCCAAATAGAAAGAGGATTTCCCAAAACACTGTTAAATGGAATTAATCTCCACAAATCTCAGTTACTGAGAATGTGCAAGATGTGCTACCTAAGACATGTAATGTACTTGCACAAGTAACTTACAAGTATCTTTATGATGTAAGTATTTAAGCATCTACAACTGGGAAAATGCTAGAGAAAGATTATAAAATTACATGTCATAGCAGCCATATGTAAAATGCCACTGCCACAACACATCAGTATGACTCTGGTTGTCAGCTTGCCTTCTTTGAGGAGTGGTCGTCACCTGCCATTTAATGTCAGAGACCCATCGTTAAAAAGTTCACTTGATGGATGGTAGGCTATTCTGCACATATTTGCTCCCAAGATTGCTGTTTATTATCAAGATCTCTCACATCTTTTTTTCATTATAGATAAAGCTACACAGGCTGATACTGTTTATTGTCCCAAGTAATATAACACCCAATGTCATTTACTCGACTAAATTAACGTTTTCATGGAGTGGAGGGCAGTGGGGGATGGGGTGTTGTGGGGGGTGGGAGCGGTGGGCTGGAATGAAGACAAAAGTGGACAGGAATTCTTCACTGGACTGTTCTTGTACACCTCCTGATGGTTCCTCAAGGGCAACTCTGGAGGTGACCTGACAGCTTTCTGATACATAAAAGGAACAAAAGGAAAAGGGAATTAATTGAAAGGTATTCTTTTGAAAGTGACTTAGAAGGACAATACAGGGCGTTAACGGGGCGCTACCGGCTTTGCGACTGGGCGTCAGTATTCTCACCGACTTCCCCTGCGGTTAGCGAACTTCCCCTGCAGGTTAGCGGCAGCTGTAAACCTTAACGCCACGATCTCCTGCGCCCCGGAGATTGTGACGTCCTCTGGTGCGCATCGCCCCGGTACCGCCCCGGATGCGAACTTGGCTTCCACCCCCTGTAGCATCGCCGGGCGTCAACACCGGCAGCTGCAGGACGCGTTGTCACCGCGGATGGCCGCTTGGGGAGCGGTATGTTACAGCGATTGCCGGTGAGGTGGGCGAAAAATGTTTCATCAAGACTCTGTGCTTTTTTTTCTATTTTTCAGGTGTCGCGCTTAATCAGCCCTGCACTCTGTAAGAGTGCTTGGGGCTGATCGGCGCCGATCGGAGGTGCCGTCGGCGATCAGGGGATTTGTTTTCTTGCAGAGTCTGCAGCAGTGGCCCTTCCCTTTAAGGGAGGGAAGGAGCCTTCCAACGCGGCAGCGCTACACTGCCCAGTGTGCAACGCTGCGCACCTACCGCCCTGCCTGCTGCCTGTTACACTCCAGGAAGTGGAGTGCTTGATTTAGCGCTCCACTTCCTTCCTGCAGCGCAAAACCGAATTTTTTAAAAGATGAAAAGCATTAGCGCCTGGTGCTAATTTTTTCAACTTTTAAAAGTTAGCGCCCCAAACAAGACTATAATGAATTTCTCCCCCAATGACCCTGAATTTGTTTGGATGTTCCAGTGGACTTTTGCTGTAACTCTGGTGAGAGTCCACCAGAATGGTTGGAAACTCTGGTGGGGGGTGGGGGTGGAGGGTGGTGGTTGGCCAAGGTTGGGGCCTTTTTTCCTGAAGATCAGGGAGAAATTAAAACATTGGCCGCAAAATTGGGAGGTGTAGCGCCGGCCGTTAAGGCTGGTTTTGCTGAAAAAATGGTAGCTGCCTCGCTTCCGGCGAGGAACCGGCGGCTGCCATTTTGGGAAGGTCGGCAGCGCTGCTGTTGCCTGTGCTCGCTGCCCACATTTAAATGATGTAAATCGTGATGTCAATCGGCGTGCAACGCCTGAATTGATGCACGATCTGTGATTTTGGACGTCGCCGCTCTTGATACCGCCCTCTCCAAACCACGCACAGAAGAACGTGCCTGCAGCAGTACAACAGAGATGCTGCCAGCGCTTCTTAAAGGGACACACACATCTTTCAGGTAAGTTTAGGTTTTTGATTCTGGACTTATTTTTTTACATTTTATTGGAGTAGTAGCTTTGTGCAATACATTAAAAAATTTGTTGAAGTGTGCAGGGAGTGCTGCTGGACGTTTGCAAGGCTTTGGCTGTTAAAGGAAGGCCTCTGAGAAGACCTCTTGCTCCTTGTCCTGGGGGCTCTAGTTGCAGTCCCCCTTGGGCTGCAACATCATATGGAGATGAAGCAGAGGCAGCAAAGGGAACAAGCTGCTCGCAGAGGGAAGAGGAAAAGCAGAAGGATGGAGGCATCCCAGACACTCTCTTTCTGGTCGGGATATCCAGGATTGAATCATCCACCTGCGGTACCAGTGAACACAACCCCAATTCCCCTTTCAACATTTGTCCCACACCTTACCTTCCCTCTGTTACTGACCATCACAGCGTCCTCTTGGCCACAATGCTGAAATAAAAGCCACCATAAAGCAAACTTTCCAAACCAGCTTTATCCATATAAGCATCCAATATTACATCAAAAATTCAACTAATCATCCTTGTGTATTCCCTTAGTGACTATCTTACTTGTGCCTTTGCCTATCCTAGTGATGTTACGCAGTGCTACCCCAGTGGCTGCAGCATGGCTGGTGGAAGGCTGCTGACTTTCAGTGGGGCAGACTGTAGATGGCCTTGCAACACGCCCTCGAGGAGCTGGTGGCTGGGAGTGTGAAATCGAGTGATAGTGTTTCTTCTTCTTCTTCTTCTTTTCTTCTTCTTCTTCACTCTTCTCTCCCTCTTCTTGGTCAACCACTGGCTCGGCAGGCTGGATTTCTTGGGTGTCTGAAATGAGGAAGGCATAAGGGTAGGGTTGTGGTGATGGGAGGGGGGTAAAGCAAGAGGTGCATGCTTACACCATGTGCAACTTGTAAATCAGAAGATATTGTGGGATGAGGGGGAAGTGGAATGTGAGAAGAAGGATAACTTATAAGGATACCGGCATCTAGTATTATTTCAGCCCTGCCGCTGGCCAAGGGCTCAGCCAGGCCCCTGCCAAGAATGGCCAGCACCGTCTCCTCCAAGGTGATGAGGTGAAGCTAGGAATGTGAGGTGTGCTTCGATTTTGGTACAGATTGTTGGTAGGTGAGTGATTGGGGGGGGGGGGGGGTCGTGCATTGAGCAGTGTTTGAGGCTAGTGGTGCAGTTGGTAGGAGACGGCTTTTGAAGATGCATTCACTGACATTGACCAGTGGTCTGAGGTCATGAAACCTCTTTGGGCACTGGAGCCAGGTCCTGGGGCCGACGCTGCTGGCAGTGACTCCTTGGCGATCTGGTCCCACATCCTTCTTTCTGGAAAGCCTCCTGACCTCCTGTGGGTAGAGGACCTCTCTTCCAGTGTTGACACCCTGCACAAAGCTGGAGTGCTGCGTCCGAGACCCTGGGTGTCCTTTCCTTGGCCCGTTGAACCATTTGTGTTAGTGCTGAAGCACTTTTAGCATTTTGTATGTGCAGAAGGCAGTTCAGCTTTCAGAGCGGCAGACTGCCTAGTGTCGAAGGATTTTTTTTGCAGAAGGCAGTTCAGCTTTAAGAGCTAGAGACTGCCTTGAAAAGGAACAGGCTAGCTTTAAGTAAAGCCAGCCTCGTTTTAGTGATGCGAGCTTGGGCCCCTGCTACGTGCACAGCCTGTCAGCAGTATGTTAGCCGCTAGGCTGTGCGCTACAATCATGATAATTAGCAGGCAGCACCAAATTGATGTGCTGGCTGTGTTTTCTGAACGGGCGTGGGCATATCTCATATTGCCGTGTCCGCACCTGTTTTCAGGCCTTATTGAATTTCACCCCCATTTTCTTTTGAAGCTTGACCACAATCTACCACTTTCTCGGGGGTGGGGAGGAGGGGGGAAGGGGGAGTGGAGCCTGGCACCTCACTGGGCTGGCGATCTTCTGCCTGCATTTCTGGGGTGTTTGGTTGGGAGGGGTGAGGCTGTAGATGTGCCCCCACACCTGCTGAATGCCTGCTCCTGCAAACTTCTCCCCCTGGAAATGCAAACTTCGGTGCGGTCACTGGCAGAGTTCCATGGTGGGTGTAATCCCAGTGTTACTTCTAGGAACATGCCCCTGTAAATTTTTGGGTTCTACATAGGCACATCTGCTCCTCATGGCTGCACAGGAATGTTACAACATTTTTTTAAAGTAACCTATTGGTGGTTAGATATCTTTCTGGCATTGGCCACAGGACATTGGTTTCTGAAATCCCGATCGGCCTCCTCTCCCCGTTAACACTCCACCTGGGCCTTACCTTCAGGCCATTGTTGGCGAGGCCAAAATGAGCAAGCTGCCTGTGGAGGCGCAACAGGCACCAGTAATGAGGCGATGCCCAATTTTGGGCCAGCCTTGGGCCTCCCGGTTGGGGCATGCGCTCGCTGCATGATTCCCATTTCAGGACCGAAAACCGGACTAAAAAAATTTCCACCCCATTTCACCCACTGGTTCATAAGAACATAAGAAATAGGAGCAGGAATAGGCCACTTGGCCCCTCGAGCCTGCTCCGCCATTCAATAAGATCATGGCTGATCTTGGGCTCAAAGCCACATCCCTGCCCGCTCCCCATAACCCTTCACTCCCTTATCTTGCAAAAATCTGTCTATCTCCACCTTAAATGTATTTAATGACCCAGCCTCCACAGCTCTCTGGGGCAGAGAATTCCACAGATTTACGACTCTCTGAGAGAAGAAATTCCTCTTCATCTCAGTTCTAAAAGGGCGACCCTTTATTCTGAAATTATGCCCCCGAGTTCTAGATTTCCCCACGAGGGGAAACACCCTCTCTGCATCTACCTTGTTGAGCCCCCTCAGTATCTTATATGTTTCAATTCTTCTAAATTCCAATGAGTGTAGGCCCAGCCTGCTCAACCTTTCTTCATAAGTCAACCCCCTCATCCCAGGAATCAACCGTGCGAATCGTCTCTGAACTGCCTCCAATGCAAGTATATCCTTCCTTAAATAAGGGAGACCAAAACTGTATGCAGTGCTCAAGGTGTGGTCTCACCAATACCCTGTACAGTTGTAGCAGGACTTCCCTGCTTTTATACTCCAAACCACTTTGAAATAAAGGCCAACATTCCATTTGCCTTTTTCATTACTTGCTGCACCTGCATGCTAACTTTTTGTGTTTCATGCACAAGGACCCCCAGGTCCCTCTGAACTGTAGCATTTTGTAATCTCTCTCCATTTAAATAATAATTTGCTTTTTTATTTTTCAAGTGGATAACCTCACACTTTCCCACATTATACTCCATCTGCCAAATGTTTGCCCACTCACTTAGCCTGTCAATATCCCTTTGCAGGTTCTGAGTCCTCTGCACAACTTGCTTTCCCACCCATCTTTGTATCATCTGCAAACTTGGCTACGTTACACTCGGTCCCTTCATCCAAGTCATTAATGTAGATTGTAAATAGTTGAGGCCCCAGCACCGATCCTTGTGGCACCCCACTAGTTACCGTTTGCCAACCGGAAAATTACCCATTTATCCCGACTCTCTGCTTTAATGTTCTGGTTCAGATCTTTCTCTTTCAGGCTGGTACCTCCCTTACAGTGGATGCTGGGGAATATTCAAGATGGTTTTTAATTTCTCTTAAATTGTTGTGGGTTTTTCTTTTATAATTTTGGGTGCTTTTCCATTTTTCATTGCTTTTTGTGTTATTATACTTGTTGTTTTTAGAGTGCCAAATATAAGGCCTTGATTCATGGAGAAAAAGTCATCAGTGAGTTGTAGCATCTGTGTACACCATCAGCTAAATGCAAATGCTGCCAGCCTTTTCCAAACTATTAAAATGTGAAGGGGGCCAGTTGCTTCAGTCTGTCAATGAATAAGATGCTAAGGAAAAAAACACTGAAAAGGACACAGGGTTCTCATTTTCAGAAACGAACAGTAACATAGATTACAAAAACAAATGGAATAACTTTATGAATTTACACTCTCAGCACTGTTGGGAGCACAAATTGATAAAAGTTTCCTCTATTATTTTTAGAGAGAGAGACAAAAATGAATAGATTGCATTTATTTTTTATCAGTATAATGGTGGTTGGAATAAATGAAACATGACAGACCTGTCAAGGATTCAGACTTCAAAAATCCTGAACATTTTATAACTCTTCCTTCAAGAGCCGCCCCTGAAGTTAACACATTTTTGCTTTTTGGAAGTACTAAAAATGTATCTCCTGGACTGCAGTACCTCTGTTGGTGCTCACAGACACAGCACCCTTGTAGTTCTCTCAGATCCAAGACCCCCACCCCATTCCCTTCTCTCCTGGTCTGAATCCCCCGCCTCAGACCCCCAAGTTTCTCTTTCAGCCGCATATGTTACAGCTGCTCTCAGACATCTTCTCACCCGATCTAACTCTCTGGTAACTATCTCTTACCTGTACATACTTGCTGCATACCCTAGGCTTAACAAAGATGAGCTAGAAGTTGACTATGTCAATAATGGGACATTTGTGAGATCCACCCAGAAGAAATGTAAGACATACCGGAGAGAGAAAAAAAGTGACAGGGAAGTAAAGACTTACAGAAGGAGAACAAGAACTGGACACAGAGTATAACCAGAATATAATGAGAAAAGTGTGAAAGCAATACAGGGAGAGGGGTGCAAAAACAATTAAAGAGTAGAAGAGAAATGGAGACACAGAGTTACAAGAAGAGATAGAATTACTTTTGATCGCTGAGTAACAGCACAAGATATCAACTGGTCTGTTCATAATATATTAATATGCACGTCACATCATGCCTACTACTAATTTTCAATATTTTTCAAACCATTTGTTCTGGAAGCATATAAGTCCCGACAAACTTCAGCAAAAAGCTGGACTTTGGGCAAGTTAGAGTAGATTGATGAGCCCTGAGATTTCTGTGATTGCCGCTAAACTGACTTTTTGTACTTGTTATCTAGGTAATGCTTACAATGCAGGGGCTTTATAGAGCACTTTTAAGCAATCAGTCAACATCTTCAGGACAGGAGGCAATGGGAAAAATTGGCAGAGAAAATTGCTGAGGAAAAGATATGTTATTCCTTTGCTTGAATGAGTACAGCTCCCTTCATGCTGCTTGGTGGCAACTGTGATGTAAACAAATCTTACCTCCTAACCTGAACAGATACATTTCTGAGTAATCACTGGCAAAGCAAAGGAAAATTGTAGCAGTATAGTTCTCAAAAGAAATCAGTGTGCTTGTGTGCTACAGATTAGATTTGCTAAGAGATGTAACTTTAAGTAGGTGCTGGCATGCTGATTATGTTTCAGCAGTCTGTCCAGCTTTCCTTCAGAGTATGGGTGCTGCTGACTCGTTTGCTACTCAAGCAACATTAACTCAAAGGTCAGATGGGAGACGTTTCAAATTAACACTGGTGAGCCCTTACAGGTACATATATCTTCCACTGGACTTGGGCTCTCTTTCTAAATACCCTAACCTATTGCAGCCTACATTTTTTTCTTCTTTCATTCCTTTCTTCATTGTTTTTCTTTCTTCCCTTCCCTCCTTTTTTTCCCTGCACTTCTTTCATTTGTTTTTGCATGCAAGAATGACATCTGTTGAACAGGGAGCGCTTTCAAGGTGTGGGATCTATGGAGCTTAAAAGAAAGAATAGAAATTGGGGTATGTACCACTTTTGAGATATTCTGTTAGTTGCTTGTCAGCTTATGAGTAAATTTTTGACTTTACCACATGGGCGCTAATCTGATAGGGAGGATCACCCGCCCATTATAGAACCGGCCCGATTTTAATTCCATTAATAGTATGAACAATCTACAGCATCCATTTCAGCAGCTTGCAAGGTAACTTTGACAGAACCTCCCAGCTATACTTGTAGTGGAGACCTCAGTTATACAGGGCATAAGAACAGTCGTACCATCTCTCATGAATGATGTCAGTGCTGCCGTAGGGTCTAGGGTCCACACTCCAAGATGCAGTCATGATCGGCTTCAACTCATTTGGAGGTTGGTTACCAGCAACCTTGAAGAAGGGATTCCAACACTTCATAAATGCCCAGTGTTTTGTTCTCAGATAGATCAGTGAGGTGATAGATCTCATGAGGCATATGTGGAGTAGTGCAGAAGCAACCATTTGCAACTTATTTCAGTAGCAGTGACATGACAATTGGTGCAATGCGTCCACAGCAGATCCAGCAGAGAAGACTCCTAGCACTGGACACACTATCAGAGATTGTCATGGATACAGGTAGCAGGCCTTCATTTCCCCTGTAGCCTGTCAGTGCTACTGCGCCAACTACCGGAGCAAATAGGAGTGGAGCACATACACAACTAGCACAAAGAACCACTCAGCACCAGCAAACAACAACCACAACAACTTGTGTTTATATCACGCCTTTAACGTAGTAAAATGTCCCAAGGCGCTGCACAGGAGTGTTATAAGACAAAAAATTTGACACCGAGCCACATAAGGAGAAATTAGGGCAGGTGACCAAAAGCTTGGTCAAAGAGGTAGGTTTTAAGGAGTGTCTTAAAGGAGGAAAGTGAGGTAGCGAGGCGGAGAGGTTTAGGCAGGGAATTCCAGAGCTTAGGGCCTAGGCAACAGAAGGCACGGCCACCAATGGTTGAGCGATTATAATCACGTTAAGCATGTACATCGTTATCACTGCACAACCGGATTAAATTAATTCACTTTTATTATATTTGTAATCTGTGTTTCGTTCATTATGCAGAAAAGAAAGCATCAGCTGTCTGAGGGGCAAACAAACAAAGAAAGTGTTCGACTCCTGAGATGCCTCATTTGGTTACCTAGAAAGTCCTGTGGCATTAAAGTTAAAGGTAGTGTTGACTTTCGCTATCATTGCTTGTATATTGGGGACAGCTGACTGTCTCTGCAGATCTATGTGGCCCAGATATCAGACTCTCACAGCTTCACTAATGAACCTGGGACTCCTCATGAACTGTTCCTTTTCCATTTTCTGTTGCGGTAGACATGCAAAACAGAGAATGGTGTGGTACTCAATTTATCTGATGTGTGTTGAAAATTATAAGGCTCAGGAGTGATATAAAAAAAAACCCTCAGGAGACAGTGGAATAGTGGGATAAACAGCTTCTCCATAATGCATCCTTTTCCTGTACCAGATGCATACACATAAAACCAGCTACATCCAATTATTATATTCAAGACAAGATTGCAACACTTTGCAAAAAATCTTCAGTTATTGTCCCGTCCTGTCATATGATTTTGAAAGAGGAGAGAACTTAGAATAATGCTTGTATAATCCCATTTCCTTCCAAATAAAAAACATTGTGGTATTTGCAAAAGATAGAAACTCACTGCCCCAATGGTTCAAAAGGTAAATGCACTGCCCACTGTGCTAAAAGAAAAGAGAGAATTTGCATTTCTATCATGATCATATTATGTCCTTCGGATGTTCCAAAGTGTTTCACAGTCAATGTTGTTGTTATGGTAGAGTTGATTTCAGGAAATAGGCACAAGTGAGGTTGCTAGATTATTGTGTAACCAGTCACTTTACTAAATTGCTTATTGATATTTTCTGCAGCTTTGATAAACAACAGATCCTAGCATACATATATTGTACTATTATTTTAATATATACAGTCCTGCTTTTTATACTTAAAAAGCACTAGAAAGTTTAGCTTTCTAATTTTAAGGATTGACATGCTTAAAAAATAAGTCTGTTATCTTTAGAAAAGGGACTAATCTATAGTTAACATTATAGACCTCCCCAATCCCTCTCTCTGCTAACTATAGTTCAGTAAATTCCTTGCAAAACTCCAGTTGTCACTTTCTTGTTTCCATTTGCACCACTGTCATTCTTTGTGTCTGCAAATAAACATTCCATAGTTAATACATGCTATCACCATGCAGAAGTAGTAAAAAGATTAAAAGATGAATGGACCGTACATGTTCATTCTACTGTGCAGTGGATTTGCCAAATAAGTGGGTGGGTATGAACGGCAGATGGGGTAAGCCTGTGTACACAAAACACATATGTGATGATGAAGCAACTCTCATTAGCAAAGGTAGAAAGGGAAAAAGATTTTAGTGCGATTACAGTCCATTCATTAAAAGGATCCAATCAATGTAAAACTCCTATCTGTGATCCTGATCATATTGGTATGCATCTTGAAGACATTTGATTATAAGTCAAGATAAATTGTTTTAAATTGTATTAATTATTGGAGAGGCCAAATGTAGAATTTTGCGTGCAGTTTTGGGTACCCTATCTTCAAAAAATTATTTTCTAGAAAGGATTCAGAGGACAGCAACAAAGGTAAATCCTAGTCTTAGATTAAGTTATGAAAAAGGCAAACAGTTCCAGGGTTTTAAAATATTGAGAAGAATGGAAAATGTATTTCCGAGCAGTTGATTTAACTTGGTCGAGAAAAAACATTCACAAACTTCAAGCAAGACGTGAGATTGAAAAGATCCTTCACAAATAGAATGGTGGCTATGCAGAATGGGTTCCAAGTTATTGGTGTGCCAATTAATACCTTTAAAAAAGAGCTGGATAAATAGATTCTTGGGAATTGGATTGAGTGTTATAGGGTTAATGCTATATGGAACATAATGGTTCCTGGGCTGCTGGAAGTATGAAAAGGCTAGACTGAGGAAAGAATTCATTTAAAGATAAAAATACATTAGATAGATTATAAAATTATTTACATTTGTGTTGGAGGGAGGAGGAACTGGGAAAAACATCACAGAACTTTTACTGAAGAGTTTGCGTAAGGTCCCTGATAAAGCAGATTGGACATGTGCTTGGTCAGTTGAACAGCCTTTTCTATTCCATACTTTCTAACCTTCTTACCTTATTGTTCCTTTCAGTATTCCAGTTTAAAAACTAAGTGTATTTGACTCTGATGTGACAGATTCTTCACAGAATGGCATCCATGATAAACAATCGTGCAACAAGTGAGTATTTCCAGCATTTTCTGTTTTTATTTCAGATTTCCAGCGCTGCAGTATTTTGCTTTTGTATTAGTGTTTAATTGACTGTCACTTCTCTTCCAGGAATGCCCACCTTGAAAAAGTTCTGCTCTTCTCTCTGACAGGATTTCTGTTTGTCTAAATTACCTTGTTCATCTTCATTGCTTTCTGTTTCTCTTCTCGTGTTGGTTCTCCTGCCTTTCACCCTATCACAGACCTTCCCTTTTGTTCTTACCTCGCCCCCCCCACCTCTTTCCCTGCCTCTGCATTTGCTTAAAAACTGTTATATCTCTAACTTTTTTCAGTTCTGACGAAAGGTCATCGACCTGAAATGTTAACTCTGTTTATGTCTCCACAGATGCTGCCTGACCTGTTGAGTATTTCCAGCATTTTCTGTTTTTATTGCAACAAGTGACTCTGGTAATAATCTGAATGGTTGGGCAAATGTTGAGTTCATTACCCATTCAGAGTGAGCTGCAAACACTTGTGCCCACCCAGGGTGACAAGAAAATAAGAGCGTGCTGTGAACTTTCAAAAAAGAATTGATGAGATATAAGTTGGATTATCAAACAAAAATGCATGGCGATCTGTTGAAAAGAATAAGACTTCAGATAAAAGTAAACAATAAACAAGATGACTACAGGCCATATCCTTTGTAATTTTAGCTGTGGTATAAACAGAATGCATGGTGAGCAAGACTGGGATGTACAAATACTCCTGATACCTAATGGTGAGTTATGAAGTCACCTTCAGCTGTGGGATGAACTGTGTATATTCCAGTCCTTCTCATTGGACTTCCTCTATATAGAAAAATACATAACATAAATAAACAAAAAAGGACAGGTAAAAACCAACAGGCCCATCAACCTGTCCTATCCTGGCATGGTACTTTACTACTACTACTCGTATGATGGGAAAAGCTTATAATGGGATGACTAGTTTGGCTATCCATTCGATGGCCTCCTGAGATGCCGAGTGGAGAAATTTGGTGTCTTCCGCAACAGATCTCAGTGGGCAGGTTGATATGATATGTTCTATGGTCTGGGACTCAGGGCCACAGTCGCAGTTTGGGTCATCCCTCAACTTCCACTTGTGGAGCAGGTGGCCACGTCGTCCATGTCCTGTGCGGATTTGGTTGAGTGCTGTCCACTGTCTTCGAGGGAGGTCGAAACCAGGGACCTCTGCTGTTGGGTCAGTGATGAGGTGTTGGTTCTTTAATGTTGCATGTGTCCCACGATTCCGTCGATCTGGATAATGAATTGATACCAGCTGCATAAATATTGGCTGTTGTTTCCCAGAATGGCCGGTGCTTTTGTGATGGGTTTTCAACTCATTAAAATACTCTCGCCGATAGCAGGCAACGGCAGCGCTGCTGACCTGCCGAAAATGGCGGCCGCCGCAGGACCTGTCACCAGCTGGCAGAAGAGCGCCAGCCGCCATTCTTTCGGCATTTCATGGCGCTAACAAGTGGCGCAAACCACCCAAATATCTAGGCCCTCAATCATATCACCTCGAAGTCAAGAGTTTTCCAAAGTAAAAAGCCAAGCTCGCTTAGCCTATAGTGGCAACTGAGGGCCTTAAAACTAAGTAATAATCTAGTGGCCCTCCTCTGAACCATTAGGCAGGATGGCAGCCAAATTGTAGGGATTCAAAGAGGGAATTTTGGGAGAGGTGAGCACAGAGCTGAGTGGCAATAATGTGTTCAAGAACATTGGATAGGAAAGGAAGATTAGATATAGGATAGCAGTTTGAATGGATGGATGTGTTTGTGGGGCCTTTTGAGGTGGGAAGTAGTGGTAGTATTAACAGAGAGCAAAACATTGTGCAAGGGAATCATCAATGATGTTGACAAGCATTGGAGCAAGAAGAATGGTTGAGTATTCAGATGAGTCTCATGGAGGAATTGATCCCAATGGGGATGGAGGGAGGAGATGGGGGAAGAAAGTGATAATATTGAAAAATAATATAAATAAGACAAAAGATTTTCTGGAGAGTCTCGACAAGTATATAACTGAGAAGAAGCATAACTGACTTATTCAAGTCTAATATTAGCACAAGTGATTTGGACCAGCCAGCCATGCAGTTTACACTAGGAATTGTCATAGGCATAATTACCAACAAGATGGAACAAATATTTGGGTAAGACTAGTTGACATCACACCTGTGGGAGGATAAAAACCATAATAATATGGACAAACTAATATGGGGAGAGAAAGGACAGGTGCAGGCAGGGCAGTGCTTGCTAGCCCCTCCACACCTGTAATTTTTCAAAACTTGTTTTTCAAAATAGGTAAGAATCATTATTTTAAATGTTTTTGAGTCAGGGAACCTGTAGGAAGACCAAGTTGAGCAAAGGGACTTACAACCTCAGTCACAAAATGATTTTGTTCAGTAATCTATTCATGCAAGAAATCCAATTTTGAAATTAATACACTTCACAATGTTGCCTTTGAATTTCACCACTTTTTGCCATTGTTCCCTCCACAGATTCTTCTTTAAAGTGTGTGTATTTACACTGCTCACTCGGGCAATGTATATCGTCATCCCTACACCTTTCAAACCATACCTCCACATATGTATATGCAATCACTTGGGAGGTTTAGGGCCAGCTATCAGAAATCAATCCCGTGACAGGAGCAGAGGGCGGCTAATATTAGTGAAATGTATCCAGATTTAAAGAAGCGACAGGCGAAAAGGGATTCGCGAATTGGAACTTTAACTCAAGTAATTGCAAACTCTTATTTCGCTGTGTGTGAAATTTAAAATAGTATTTTACCTGCAGTTGAATCCGTTCTGATTACGAGCTGTGGAAGACTGATTGCTTGCTCCTAGTGCTATATTTATCAATCCTTCTGGCCATAAAAGGTCGGGACTCTGGCTTTCACATTCCACTGACGGGAGACATTATTTTTGTACTGGACCCTGGAGCCGAGTCTGCAGCCTTCTTCCTCCCATTGCTTTGCGGGATTCACCATACTGAACCTTATCGCTGGCATTTACATCAGAACCCCAACAAACATTTGACATTTGGTAAGTGCTCTTGGTTCTGAATACGTTTAGCAGGAGTTTGTGGCAGTTCTGTGATTTAAATGTTTCTTTTCTTGCTTAAAAGTGTAAGGTCCCGTCAACAGCTGACCGGGGCAGTTCTCAACACGCAGCTCAACGGGCGATCTCCGTCTGAAACACAACACTTGGGGTTTAAGATTATTAATCGGTGTTGGGGTCGGGGTTATATGCAATAAAATAACACGTTTAGAAACCTGGTGTGAACTGAGATTAATTTTCAAATGAAGAAAATGCGGTTGGATATTAACAATTTTGCCAGAATAATTTCTACGGCGATCTTGAAATAGAAAATTGAACACAGAAGAATAGGAAGTTTGGTGAAAAAGCCGCTGCACCGAACGCAAAATGTTAAATTTGCAGCTAAATTGTGGTTATTATAAAGGATTACCAGCACGACGTGTCATTCACACAGGGATCAGTTAAGGGCAACTCCAATTAATTGGAATAGATCTCATTTTATTTAAAACAATGGTTTATATATATATACATAAAATCTTGTTTTATACTTTGCAAATATGCAGCAGTTTTTAAGGCATTCACATTTCTTATAATGTATAATTCTAATTGATTTATTATACAAATACATTACTGCATATTGTTGGCTACTGAATAAGTCTTTGAAAAATTAGCTGCGGCGTTTTAAATGTTATTTGCTTCGACCACCCAAGGATCAGACCAGAAAAGGAAGGAAAATAAAACGGGCTGCCAGATAGAGAATGCTAGTTCCTATATCTTGGCACTAGCGCATTGCGCTAGCAGCCACCTACATCTATTATTGCTGTTATATCATTTAAAAAAAACTAATGGAGCAGATTGTTGTGCTTCCTCCCTGAATGTTTCTCGATATGTCTATGAACAGACTTGGAGAGTTCGTACGGCCGAGTGGGAACAATTTGGATTTTACGTGCCCAGCATGTCCTCGGTATCTTTGCCTTTCTACCAGAAACACCACCGGCACTATGACCGCGGTTATCGCAGCACCCAGTTGCAGTCCACTATGCAAGAGTACCGCCAAGAGGAAAAGCGCAGTACTGCAACTCACTCCCACGGGTAAGAAAGACACTGTCAGGGTCATTCACACACGCTGGCCGGGGCCGCAACACCAACACAGCTCAGGAACCCAGATTTTACCATGTTCTCCAATAGGTGAAGGCTGTTTACATTGCATTTTAAAGTATGTCAATGTCATATGTTCCCAAAATTATGCCAATCCATCCATTATTTAGTAAAAAGGCTGAATCATCATAAATTCATGATACTGTGCTGGGATCTAGATTTCAGGGAACTATTAAATGCAGACAACCTGTTCGATTTTCGTTGTCAAACGATTTCACCATTTATCCTGCAGTTCAATCTAAATTAAAAATCTCAGGAAACAGTGACGTAATGCTCAAAACGTTTATTGCTGGCCCTTGATGAACTTTTACAGTAGATTGACTATATTTAGTAGGCTGTCATTTAGAAACCAGACAATTAAACCAACGATCTATTCGTGAAAAAGGGTCGAGTGGCATTGGCAACCCCTTCTAATTAAGCTGCCCGACGTTGCGGAGTGTTGCTTTCTGGTCCTGCCGATTTACACGTTGCTTGTTTTCCTGTATTCCACTCAACTTCACTGGATAGTTTGCCTATTTTGAATTAAAGGAATGAATGCCGAGCCCCACAGTGCCCCACTCCTAGAATGTCCAAGTGCCACCGCAATACCCAATAAAGCTACTTACTCTCCCTCCTTCCATATTACCTGCCCACCCCCCTCAACCAACATCCCCACCCTAGTGCAGAGAACTTTATAGATATATAGCCTTGTCAATGGATTTACTTATAAGTCTAGCATACAAAATGGCATGTACTTCATCACTGTGTTTGGCAATGACCTGAAACAGCATGTCAATTTCTGTACAACTCAATAAAGAGAAAATAATAACAACAACTTGCATTTATATAGCGCTTTTCCCATAGCTAAACATCCCAAGGTGCTTCACAGGAGCGTTATCAAACAAAATTTGGCAAAATTTGACACTGAGCCACATAAGGAAATATTAGGACAGGTAACCAAAAGCTTGGTCAAAGAGGTAGGTTTTAAAGAGTGTCTTAAAGTAGGAGAGAGAGGTAGAGAGGCAGAGAGGTTTAGGGAGGGAATTCCAGAGCTTAAGGCCTAGACAGCTGAAGGTATGGCCGACAATGGTGGGATGAAGGAAATATGGGATGCACAAGAGGCCAGAATTGGAGGCGTGCCGAGATCTTGGGGGATTGTAAGGCTGGAGGAGGTTACAAAGATAGGGAGGAGCGAGGCCATGGAGGGATTTGAAAACAAAGATGAGAATTTTAAAATGAAGGCATTGCCGGACTGGGAGCCAATGTAGGTCAGCGATCACAGAGGTGAACCGGACGGACTTGGTGCGAGTTAAGATACTAAGAAAATTATAAAGAAAAAAGAAATTCCACTGTGAAATATTAGTAACAATCACCTTAATCTGTTTGTATTAAATTCCTTTAACTGTTTTAACAAAGGTATTAACCCACTTAAAACACATTTATAACTAATATCACACAGCACTTCAATCCCTTGATATTGATTTAATTTGTGTTTGCATCTTGCTTTTGTTTTTGGGCAACCACATGGGTGCACATTTTGAGTGGGCACATGTGCAATTTTATAAACATTTAAAAATAATACTCGCCCTGTTTAAAATTTAGCTAGAGTACCAAGTGCTCCTAAAATCATGCAGCTGCAGCATGGGGCAGGGCAGGAGTGGATGGTTCGTGGGAGAAGGCAGTTGGACCACAGTATAAATGGGCCACTCTGCCAGCAGGAGGATGAAGCTACAAATATACGGAGCCATTAACAAAAATACAATAAAACTGTTACAGTTGAATCAAGGGTTTTAGACAGTGAGTGATGGCGTATTAGATATATATATATGTGCATTATGGAATAACACATAGGTCATGGTGTGGTACAAGGCACTAACACATCAAGAGGTGAGTTAGTGTTATAAACTGATTGAGCCTTGCTTATGTTGCCACTACCAATGATGTGCACCTTGATACACACTCCCGCTTTTGTTATTTTTTCACATATACGCACATATACGTGATGCTCACAGGCAAGTTTATTAAATTCTTGGTCAACTTTTTTGCAGCCACATGAGTTATGTCAGCCACTGTTATACAACAAACTGCAATGCTGAAATCACATGATTTGAACAGAAACACTATTGCACTATGTAAAGAAAGGCAAAGCAAATATGAGCACTTATGCAATCTGAATTGCAGGGATTATTAGGCTTTATTTTACTGTGTATTGTCCCAAGAGTAACATGAGAAATAGCAGTAATATGGCAATAGTGTTTACGCAGCAGTTATATAATACCAGAAGACGAACACGGTTTCCTGCTTTAACTCCCATATAACCTTTTAAGCACACATGAAAATTCTCTGATGTAATAATGCACTCAATAGAATTACTTTGTTGAGGTGTTGATATGAAAAATAATGTGCCAGATTTTGCGGTCAGCGGTGAATGTACAGCGTTAGCTGTTCATGGCGCTTCCACTTGCCCACAAACTTTCTGTGGGGTTTTGCACTGGAACTTGCACTGATTAGAGAGCCATTTCGGTGCAGCTCCCTCTACAGGGGATCTGGGACCTGTGTGAACAGGGCAAGCAACTGTGTACCTCCTTAACCAATTAGATTGAAGAATTGTTAATGAGCCGAGCAGAGTCTGAACCAGGAAGTGTCAGTTAGAATATTTAATTCAATGTCAAATCATGTACAGAAAGTGAAATTAAGA
Organism: Squalus acanthias; assembly: GCA_030390025.1. Taxonomy (NCBI): domain Eukaryota; kingdom Metazoa; phylum Chordata; class Chondrichthyes; order Squaliformes; family Squalidae; genus Squalus; species Squalus acanthias. The sequence continues at coordinate 52,460,295 of CM059432.1, forward strand.
GAGGGAAAGAAAGGTAGGATTAAAAGAGAGAGAGAAAAGAGACAGAAAGAAAAAGTTAAAAAAACTATTTTAATTTAAAAAAAAAATCTCTAACAATAATTAAAATCTAAAGGAATGAGACTTCACACTTTAAAAGTTAATTTTCAGTGCCAGAGAGGTTGTTTGGCAGTAATTAAGACTTATCATGCCACTAAATTTACTTACACTGACATGGCAAGCCCTAACTTTTTCTGGCGAGTTTAGTGAGTATCTATCACGTTAGTACAGCAACTTCACACCGTTCCATTTCTTTCAATGCCAAGTCTCTCGGCAAGATACTGTTATAGTGCAGCTTCTGGAGGAACAGGGCAACTCAGGCAGCAACTTCCTGATTTCTGTGTTTAACTGCGCTGCAACTTCCAGCGACCGCATAGGCGCAGTTAAACACAGAAATCAGGAGGTTGCTGTCTGATTTACACTTTAATAATGGTGAGCGCTGTTAGCCTCACTGTTATTTCTACAGCAAAATCTGACCCATTGTTCAAATGCTCTTTTACAGTGGCTGTGTGAGTTGCTAAATAGCATCTTAACGTTCATTGTTTTTGAGATATACTGTCCCTTTTCACATTGATATTCATGTGGTATCCTCTATATACAAAACATCATGAATGTCACTTATTAATCACACCATTTTTACACAAATGTTTGAAGCTTTCCAGACTCCTTCTTCAGGTGATGTCAGCAATTCATTTTTTTTAAATTACCTCAAAAATCTACCGTTTGATGACGTTATAGTGGGCCATTTTGAATGGTCAAGCAAAAAAAGTTATAACATTACCATTCTTTTCAATTAGTCTTGATAGTAGCACTCATTATGCAATTATATACAGTGTAGGATAATGTCATGAATTCTTACTCCCAGTGTGGAGCTTCACGTTCGAAGAGCGCAGATCAGGAATTCAGGCACATAAGCACCCACCCATAATTTTCTGTCTATTAATTTTACTCCTGATGTATGAAGCTCCATGTGGAAGTGCAAGTTTGTAAAATTACCCTTTATATATAAAAACAACGTTGTTGAAATCGCACTGTGCGATATGCTAGCACCTTTGCTCCGGAAGTGGACAGAAGGACTTCATTTGTTACTAATACTCTGCAAAGCAATTTCAACCCAAAGTGTTTGACTGAAATTTTGGGTTAATTTGAACTATCTGAGTTAAGAATTATCTGAAGGTCAAAATCAAATTGTATCCTAGTAACGTAAAGGAATTTGCACAGCTGTTTCACTTGACAAAAAATGAACTTAACTCGGGAATTTCCTCGGAGCTGCTGCCTCTGCATTGCCGCAACTTGGCTGGGAGTGTGGCAGAAACCCTGGTTACATGTGTAGCAGGGGCTTCCGGCACACGTCCGGAAAAGTTACGGCGGCAGACTGTGAGCAGCTCTGTGGAAATTCCTGGCCTTGGACACAGATGGGGCTATTTTACAAATTTATGCTGCCAGCAGGGAGCTTTGCCCTCCGACAGCACATATTAGAAACACGGACACCTGCTGTCCAGAATGCTGGTTAGTTTGGTTGGCTGAATTTCCAAATCACACACCTGAATACCTGATATGCGTTGCTGGCAGGCAAGGTTCCCTGCTGCCATCGGAGGCTCTAGCCACAATCTTTCAATCCTCCTTGGATTATGGGAGTGGAGCCAGAGGAGGGTTGCAAATGTTACACCCCTGTTCAAAAAAGGGAAGAGGGATAAACCAGGTAACTACCGGCCAGTCAGCCTAACATCGGTGGTGGGGAAACTTCGAGAGACAGTAATCCAAGAAAAATGAATTGTCACTTGGAAGAACATGGGCTAATAAATGACAGCTAACATAGATTTGTTAAAGGCAAATTGTGTATGATTAACTTGATTGAATTCTTCAATGAAATAACGGAAACGGTTATTGAAGGTAGTGCAGTTGATGTATATATGGACTTTCTGAAGGCGTTTGATAATGTACCAGATAATAGTCTTGCTAGCAAAATTGAAACCCATGGAATTAAAGGGACAGTGACAGTGTGTATACAACATAGACTGAGAGACAGAAAGCAGAGAGTAGTAGTGAATGGTTGTTTTTCAGACTGGAGGGAAGTATGCAGTGGTGTCCCCTATTAGGACTATTGCTCTTTTTGATATCCATTAATGACCTGAACTTGGGTACAGGGGGCATAATTTCAAAATTTGTAGATGACACCAAGCTTAGAAATGTAGTAAACAGTGAGAAGGATAGTAGCAGACATTAGGAGGACATAGACAGACTGGTGGCTTAGCAGCTTTGAAAGTGGATAAATCCCCAGGCCCAGATTAAATGTATCCCAGGCTGTTAAGAAAAGCAAAAGAGGAAAGAGCAGTGGCTCTGACCATCATTTTCCAATCCTCTCTGGTTACAGGTGTGGTGCCGGAGGACTGCTAACGTTGTACCTTTGTTTAAAAAGGGAGAAAGGGATAGACCGAATAATTACAGACCAGTCAGCCTAACCTCGGTGGTGGGAAAATTATTGAAAAAGTTCTGAGGGACAGGATAAATCTTCATTTAGAAAGACACGGATTAATCAAGGACAGTCAGCATGAATTTGTTAAGGGAAGGTCGTGTCTGACTAACTTGATTGAATTTTTTGAGGAGGTAACAAGGAGGGTCGATGAGGGTAGTGCATTTGATGTAGTCGATATGGATTTTAGCAAGGCTTTTGATAAGGTCCCACATGGCAGACTAGTCACAAAAGTGGCAAGTTGGATCCAAAATTGGCTCAGAGGCAGGAAGCAAAGGGTAATGGTTGATGGGTGTTTTTGTGACTGGAAGGCTGTTTCTAGTGGGGTTCCGTAGGGCTCAGTACTAGGTCCCTTGCTTTTTGTGGTAATGTCAATGATTTAGACTTGAATGTAGGGGGTATGATTAAGAAGTTTGCAGATGATACTAAAATCGGCTGTGTGGTTGATATTGAAGAAGAAAGCTGTAGACTGCAGGAAGATATCAATGAACTGGTCAGGTGGGCAGAACAGTGTCAAATGGAATTCAATTCGGAGAAGTGTGAGGTAATGCAGTTGGGGAGGGCTAACAAGGCAAGGGAATACACATTAAATGGTAGGACACTGAGAAGTGTAAAGGAGGTGGTTAAGAAGGCATATGGAATACTTGCCTTTATTAGCCGAGGCACAGAATACAAGAGCAGGGAGGTTATGCTTGAACTGTTTGTATAAAACACTAGTTAGGCCTCAGCTAGAGTACTGCGTGCAGTTCTGGTCACCACATTACAGGACTGATGTGATTGCACTAGAGAGGGTACAGAGGAATTTACAAGGATGTTGCCTGGACTGGAGAATTTTAGCTATGAAGAAAAATTGGATAGGCTGGGTTTGTTTTCTTTGGAACAGAGGAGGCTGAGGGGAGACCTTATTGAGGTGTATAAAATTATGAGGGGCCTAGATAGAGTGGATAGGAAGGACCTATTTCCCTTAGCAGAGGGGTCAACAACCAGGGGGCATAGATTTAAAGTAATTGGTAGGAGGTTTAGAGGGGATTTGAGCGGAAATTTCTTCACCCAGAGGGTGGTGGGGGTCTGGAACTCACTGCCTGAAAGGGTGGTAGAGGCAGAGACCCTCATCACATTTAAAAGGTGCTTGGATGTGCACTTGAAGTGCCGTAACCTACAGGGCTATGGACCAGGGGCTGGAAAGTGGGATTAGGCTGGATAGCTCTTTGTCGGCCGGTGTGGACACGATGGGCTGAAATGGCCTCCTTCCGTGCTGTAAATTTCAATGAATCTATGATTCTATGGTGAAATGGGCAGACACATGGCAGATGAAATTTAATGCAGTGAAGTGTGAAGTGATGCATTTTGGAAGGAAAAATGAGGAGAGGAAATATAAAATTAAATGGTACAATTTAAAAGGGAGTGCAGGAACACAGAGACCTGGGGTTCACATACACAAATATTTTACAGTGGCAGGACAAGTTGATAAAGCTGTTAAAAAGGCATACGGTGATCCTTTGCTTTATAAGTAGAGGCATAAGGCTGGATTTTGCCAATGGGAAGCTTTTGGAGGCGGGACTCCCACTTGTCGGGTTTTAGTCCCGCCTCCATCGACTTCTGGCCAACCCACACTATTTTCCCTTGATTGACCTTGTTAAGCCCGCCCAGCGGGTTTAGCAGGCCAATTAAGGGAAAGCCAGTGACAGAGAACGTCAGCATATGACGTTTCATCTGTCAAAAATGTTTGACAGATGAATTGTCATCGTTTGACAGCTCTGTGAAGCTGTCAAACACTGACATTCTCTGTTGTTTGATGAGTCCTTGCATTCAAGACTCACCAAACCTATCTGCTGAGCAGAAATCAGATGGCTGTTGCATCGGAGAATGCAGCAGCCATTCTGTCATCTCTGCCGGTGAGATGCCGGAGTCTCTGGTTCCCCAACGATTGAAGCCTGCAGGAAGAAACAAAGGTAAGGAAATATTTTCTATCACTTTACACTCACCTCACATACTTACCTCTCCACACTTGCACCCATCACTCACCTCCACAGCGCATTATTGGACCCCTCCGACACCCGCAGACCCACTGCTCGCCTCGGTGACCCTGGCGGGGTTTCCCGACATCGGAAAGCCTGCATTTGCAGGGGTAAAATGGGGATAATCCTCTTAACTGTCTGTTAACTACCTGTTAACAAGCAGTTAAGTGGCTGTAATCCCCTTCCTGCCTCGGGGAGGCGGCTCCCAGCGCGGGTCGGATACCGGCCTCCTGGGAAGATGGCACGGAGGCGGATTGGGGGCGGGATGGGCACCTGCCCCTAGATTCTGCCATTTTCCCGGCAGTCCCATCTCCAAACCCGCCTCCCCATAGAGTACAAAAGCAAGGAAATTATGGTAAACCTTTATAAATCACTTGTTAGACCTCAGCGAGAGTACTGTGTCCAATTCTGGGCACCACACGTTAGGAAGGATGTCAGTCAAGGCCTTGAGAAGTTGCAGAGGAGATTTACCAGAATGGTGAAACAAAAACAGAAAATGCTGGAAATGCTCAGCAGTTCAGGCAGCATCTGTGGAGAGAGAAACAGAGTTAACGTTTCAGGTCGATGACCTTTTGTCAGAACTGGAAAAAGTTAGAGATGTCACAGGTTTGAAGCAAATGCAGAGGCAGGGAAAGTGGGAGGGGAGGAAAGAACAAACGGGAAGGTCTGTGATAGGGTGGAAGGCAGGAGAGATTGAATGACAAAAGGTATGATTGTGCATGGCAAAAGAAGATGGTAATGGGACAAGTAAAGAAATAAAAGATGGGTCTAGAAAAGGTGTAAATGGGAATAGCCAAAGGATCTTGGAAGCAGATTCAGTAGTAACTTTCAAAAGGGAATTGGATATAGTTAAAAAGGAAACATTTGCAGGGCTATGGGGAAAGAGCAGTGGAGTGGGACTAATTGGTAACTCTTTCAGAGAGCCGGCATAGGTACGATGGGCCGAATTGCCTCTTTCTGTGCTGTTCTATGATTGTTTTACCAGTTTTAACATGTTTATTTTAGTTCTATTGCTAATACAGACTGCAGCTATTGAACTTCATGATACAGAAGTACAAGTCAATACATACACCTACACATATTTAATATTCCAATATATTCATCACTCCCAATTCTATACACAATTTATATCTTATATATGTGTACAATTTTTAAGTCTTAATTGTTATAGATATACCGTATTATGCAAAAATATAATTACGTTACAAAAAACAAACATATTCCTTTAAGTGTCACACTTATTTTCTGTAGTACACAGTCTCAGCTGTGGCTTAGTTGATAGCACCCTTGCCTCTGAATCAGAAGGTTTGTAGGTTCATAGTCCCACTCCAGAGACTTGAGCACAAAAATCTAGGCTGACACTCCAGTGCAGTACTGAGGGAGTGCTGCACTGTCAGAGGTACCATCTTTCGGATAAACCAGAAAATGCTGGAAATGCTCAGCAGGTCAGGTAGCATCTGTGGAGAGAGAAACAGAGTTAACGTTTCAGGTCGATGACCTTTTGTCAGAACTGGAAAAAGTTAGAGATGTAACAGGTTTGAAGCAAATGCAGAGGCAGGGAAAGTGGGAGGGGAGGAAAGAATAAACGGGAACCTGTTCTCTCAGGTGGACGTAAAAGATCCCATGACACTATTTTGACGAAGAGCAGGGGAGTTATCCCCAGTGTCCTGGCCAATATTTATCCCTCAATCAACATCACTAAAAAAACAGATTATCTGGTCATTATCACATTGCTGTGTGCAAATTGTAGCTGCGTTTCCTACTTTAGAACAGTGACTACACTTCAAAAAGTACTTCATTGGCTGTAAAGCACTTTGGGATTTCTGGTGATTGTGAAAGGCGCTATGTAAATGCAAGTACTTTTTTTAGTACTTTCCCATCATACTTTATTGGTAATATCTGTTATTATAAAAAAAGCATCCCTTCTGACTCCCTGTGAATAATGCAACGTGTAATCGACTAGTAATATATTAAAAATCTTATATCTGTGAGTACTTTCTGTCAACTTTTCCATTGTAAATTCCTATTTCCACATTTATAGTTGAAACTGTCTATGTCATATTGTAATTAGAATTTCCCATCAGTGGTGGCACTGTATGGCGATAGAAATCTATAATGCAAATGTTAAAATAAGGACAGAATACATGATTTTAAAATGGGAACTAGGCGATGTCGACAGGCTCAAATGTTCCCCCGCCTTGAACCCTGCTTCACCTGAAGGCTACACTTGATCTTTCCTCCCCAATGTTATAGGTGATTGATTATTATATATAGAATAGTCGGAATGTGTCTTGTGATTGAAATAATCTCACGTATAGTTTGATCAGTTCCAGTGATTGGGGAAATGGCTTATCAGCAATCAAGATATCTGCTGAATAAACTCTGTTTTAGGCCTGCAGCAACTATTGAATGGCTCAGTGTATAATAGGTTCCACTGGCATATTGCTTTGGCAGGGTGTTGGCACTGGACTTAATACCACTACCAATCTGTCAGTTAGAAATGTCACTTTTTGTTTTGAAATTGGAAGTATTCTCTGGAAGGAAGTGCAAGAGGGACAACTGCAGCTTATTCCCTTAAATTCATTCACTTATTATTTCCTCCTCTGGTTTCCCGGAGGTGCTGACTCAAGTTGGGGTGCAGCTTCACTGAGCCACATAGACCAGGAAAGTCCCAGTTGTGATCTCTGATCTGTGCTGAATTAACTAATCTCAGTTGGGGCGGTGGTGGGCGTACTACAATTGGTCTCAGTTCTTCCAAGCTAGGGAAGCAACAAATGAACAAGGGTGCCTACTCCTGATTGCTATCCAGTGATGTCTGGATACTGTCTTCAGCTGATGTTCACTTTCAAGCACAGGTCACAAGAAGATTAAGGGGTGATCTAGAAAATTGATGGGTGATCTGATCAAGGTGTTTAAAATGCTAAAACGATTTGATACGGTCCATACGGATCAACTATTTCCTCTGGGACATAATCTTAAAATTAGAGCTAAGCCATTCAGGATCACAATTAGGAAGCACTTTTTCACATAAAGGGTAGTAGAAATTTGGAACTCTCTCCCCAAAAGGCTATGGTTTCTAGGACATTTGTTACGTTCAAGGTTGAGATAAAGATTTTAGTTAGGTAAGGGTATCAAGGGATATGGAGCAAAGGTGGGTAAATTGAAGAGGTGACTAAAGTAGTGGACAGGGGAATGTCTAGTTATTTATATGGACTTCCAGAAGGCATTCGATAAGGTCCCTCATAAGAGACTGTTAGCTAAAGTTGAAGCTCATGGAATTGAAGGCAAATTATTGACCTGGTTAAGAAATTGGCTGAGCGACAGGAGACAAAGAGTCGGATAATGGGCAGGTACTCTAATTTGGCATAAAAACATAAGCACATAAGAAATAGGAGCAGGAGTAGGCCATTTGGCCCTTCGAGCCTGCTCAGATCATGGCTGATCTTCTACCTCATCTCCACTTTCCTGCACTATCCCCATATCCCCATTGGCAGATATGACTAGTGGTGTCCCACAGGGATCTGTATTGGGGCCTTAACTATTCACATATTTATTAATGACTTAGATGATGGGATAGAGAGCCACATATCCAAGTTTGCCGATGACACAAAGATAGGTGACATTGTAAGCAGTGTAGATGGAATTACAGAGATATTGGCCCAGAAATTAAACAGTGAGGGTTCCCGCGGGGGTAAGGAATCCCCGCGATATCGCACTCCGCGCCTACCTTTTTGCTCCGGGCCCACACGAACTTTAGTTTGAACGGCTCTCTCTCTTGGAACCGTGCAGTGCTTGCGTGACCCAGAGACGCAATTAGTTCGTGCGAGCTCTGGGATCACGTGATTCAGTTAGAGCCAATGGCAGCACACCATCTTTCATTCATAGTTTTGACAGGAAGACCTGTCAAAGCTATGAATACTACACACCCCCAAAAGAACAGCTAAACCTCAATTAAATTTAAAAAAAAGCCATCACATTAATAAAATAAGTATAGTTAAATAAATTAACCACTTTAAACAAAAAAATTAAATTTTTGAAAAAATTTAAAATCTTTTTAAAAGTTATAAAAATAAACTTACCTTTCTTTAAAGTCTCTAAAAAAGATAAACCTGTTGAAAAAAATTTAAAATAACACTTAATTAACTACTTACCTTGTTAAAAGGGTGTCCTACGCCTGCTTTCTTTATGTGTAAAATATCCAACACTTACCTGCGCGTTCAAAGCTGAAAAAATAACTAAGTGCACTGCGTGCGCACAGCCTGTAGTGGGCACGTGGTTCACTTAGGAACCGCCCCCTTTTCAATTCACGAAGTGCCGGTTTCCCGCGCATGCGCAGTGCATGCAGGAAACCGGCAATTCGAGATCTAATACGTGAGAGTACACAGTGCGTACTCTCGCGTATTAGGTTTAATTTTTGGGCCATTAATAGATTAAGTGCATGGGCAAAACTGTGGCAAATGGACTTCAATGTAGCCAAGTGTAAGGTTATCCACTTTGGACCTAAAAAGGATAGATCAGAGTACTTTCTAAATGGTGAAAAGCTAGAAACAGTGGAGGTCCAAAAAACCTTAGGGGTTCATGTACATAGATCATTAAAATGACATGGACGGGTACAGAAAATAATCAAAAGGGTAATGAAATGCTGGCCTTTATATCTAGAGGACTAGAATACAAGGTGGGTGGGCGGGGTGCAGTAGAAGTTATGCTGCAGCTATGCAAAGCCCTGGTTAGACCACAGCTGGAGTACTGTGAGCAATTCTGGGCACCACACCGTAGGAAGGATATATTGGCCTTGGTGGGAGTGCAGCGTAGGTTTATCAGAATGATACCCAGACTCCAAGGGTTAAATTACGAGGAGAGATTACACAAACTAGGGTTGTATTCCCTGGAATTTAGAAGGTTAAGGGTGATTTGATCGAAGTTTTCAAGATATTAAGTGGAACTGATAGGGTAGACAGAAAGAAATTATTTCCGCTAGTTGGGGATTCTAGGACCAGGGACATAGCCTAATAATAAAGCCAGGCCTTTCAGGAATGAAGTTAGGAAATACTTCTACAAGCAAAGGGTGATAGAAATTTGGAATTTTCTTTCGCAAACAGCAATTGATGCTAGGTCAATTGCTAATTTTAAATCTGAGATTGATAGATTTTTGTTAACCAAAGATAATGCGGCAAAAGGTGGGTATATGAAGTTCGATCACAGATCAGCCATGATCTCGTTGAATGGTGGAACAGGCTCGAGGGGCTGAATGGCCTGCTGCTGTTCCTAATGTTCATATGTTCCGAAGATAGCTATCAGGATTAGGAACTCTGGGTGACTTTTCTCAACCCCAGTCCAGGGACACTGAAGCCAATTGTAATGCCTTATCACAGATCTCACTGAGATCAGCTAATTCAGTGCAGACCACGGTTTGAAATCCCAGTCAGCTCAGTTCCACAATAAGTATTTGCTTTATCACCTGAGAGATCAAGGAGACAAGATATAAGCCGTTCTAATCATATTGGAACTGAAAGTGATTAGTTAATGACTTGAAATCAGTAAAAAAAATGAAAAACTCAATTTTCTGACACAAAATATTTTAGATAAAATCAGGAATTCAAAAGCTGTTAGTTTTGGGGTTGTATTTCAGGTCAGCTGTGTTACCCTACATATGTGACCTATGCATGCAACAATGAAGATACCACCACTAAATTCTGCCTCATTTTGTTATTATTGCAGAGTAAGATCCAAGTTTTCAGATGGAATGTTAGAAACCTCTTCTGGAAGCCCTCAAATGAAGAGAGCAAAGCAATACTACTCTGGGGGGAAAGAGAATGAAGCTGTTGATTACATAGTGCCTGTCTTCAGACAATGGTATGACTGCACATCACTAGTAACACGGTTATACAAATAAGGGAATTAGCCACTATTACTGCCTTAGGGATTAGAAAAGTGTTTGAGAGAGTGTACTAGCACCTGTAGCTGCATGTCAAAAGTCTAATTGGTGACTTTAGAGGTCACTGTTAGAATCATTATTTGTTTTATAACTGTGAATACTCTTTGCTTTCCAGATTTGTATATTTTCCTTCCATTAGATATTGGGGAGACTGAGCCATTATCTTCAGCCCCTGCCACAAACCTCGTACCCTTGCCATTGATTCCACTCCCATCCCCAGCCACTGTCTCAGGCTTAACCAGACTGTTTGCAACACCGGCATCCTATTTGACCCCATAATGAATTTCCAACCCTGTATCCACTCCATCACAAAGACCACCTACTTCTACATCTCTAATATCATCTGGCTGCTCCCTTGCCTCATCTCATCTACCACCAAAACTCTCATCCAGACTTGATTATTCCAATGCTCTTTTGGCTGGCCTCCCATCTTCCACACTCAGTAATTTTCAGCTCTTCCAAAACATTGCTGTCTGTATCTTATCCCGCACTAAGTCCCACTTACCCATCAGCCCTGTCCTTGCTGACCTATATTGGCTTCTGGTCCTTCAGTGCCTTCAATTTAAAATGATCATCCTCATATTTAAATCTCTATCTTCATTGCCTCACTCTGCCCTGTGTCTGTAACCTCCTCCAGCTCTACGACCCCATCCCCAAAACTTTTTGTTTCTCTGACCCTGGCCTCATGTGTATCCCCCCTACCTTTGCTCCAGTCATCTAGACCTCATGCTCTAGAATTCACTCTCTAAACCCCTCTGCCACCCCACCTCCCTCTCCTCATGTAAGACCGTCCTCTTTGACCAAGCTTTTGATCATCCCTCTTAATATCTCCTCCTTGGGCTCGCTGTCCACTTTTGTCTGATTACGCTTCTGTGAAGTGCTTTGGGACTTTTTCTATGTTAAAGGTGCTATATAAAGGCAAGTTGTTGTTGACTTTTTTCCCCAGAAGTGGTAACTAAAGGCAATGTAGTAAATATAATGCATAAGGATTTCCAGAAAACATTTGATGAGGTGTCTCACAATAGGCACGTTAGAAAAAATCAGGAGTGTGGTATAAGTGGAAATGTAAAGGCGTTGATAGAAAGTTGGTTGTCATAAACACAGAGTTAAGGTGAATGGGTGTTGCTCGGGCTGGAGAGGGTTGGATGTAGTGTTCCCCATGAGTCAGGACTGGGTCTTTTGTTCCTGACATATATAAATGACTTGGAGTTGGGTATGGGGAACACAATCCGAAATTTGCTGACAACGTAAATGTGGGAGTCGGCAAACAGTGAGGAGGACTATGGAATACTTCAGGAAGGTCTAGACAGGTTAGTTGAATGGGTGGACAGATTACAGATTCAATTTAATGTGGATAAGCATGATTTAATATGTTTTAAGAGACAAAACAAGGAATGGGAGTAAATACTCAATCGAAAGATGCTGACGGGTGTGATGAACAGGGAGATCAAAGGGTTCAAATACATAATTCTTGGAAAGTGTGTGTGCAGATAGGTAAAGCCATAAAAGAGCTAACAGAATTTTGATTCTATAAATAGGGGCATAGAGAACAAGAGTAAATAGGTAAAGATACTTTAGTGCAAAACGTGTGTTAGGCCATTGTCAGAGTACTTTGTGCAGTTTTATATAGAAAGGACAATAATGCCATTAAGAGTATACAGGGTAGATTCACCAGGATGATCCCAGAGATGGGAAAGTATAGTTATGAGGAGACTTGAGATACTGCTTCCACTGGATCAGAGAAAGCCAAGAGAAGATTTAATAGAGTTCTTTAACATTATGAGGGTTCTGATAGGGTGAACAAGAAAAGATGATTTGCTCTTGTTAGGGAGTCAGTGAAGAGCGATCATTAATTTATAATTGTCTTTAAGAGATTGAGGTAAGAGGTTAGGAAAAATTTCTTATTATTTGAGGGTTATTGGAGCATGAAATGCTTCGTCACAGGGCATGGTTGAGACATAGACCTTTGCACCTTCTATGGTAATATGGGATCAATATTCGAAGCAGCGCCTCGATTTCAAAATTCTCATCCTTGTTTTCAAATCCCTCCATGGCCTCGCCCCTCCCTATCTCTGTAATCTCCTTCAGCCCCACAACCCCCCGAGATATCTGCGCTCCTCTAATTCTGCCCTCTTGAGCATCCCTGATTATAATCACTTAACCATTGGTGGACGTGCCTTCTGTTGCCTAGGCCCTGGAAATCCCTGCCTAAACCTCTCCGCCTTGCTACCTCTCTTTCCTCCTTTAAGACGCTCTTTAAAACCTACCTCTTTGACCAAGCTTTTGGTCACCTGCCCTAATTTATCCTTATGTGGCTCGGTGTCAAATATTTTGTCTTATAATACTCCTGTGCAGCGCCATGGGATGTTAAAGGCGCTATATAAATACAAGTTGTTGTTGTTGAAGCAGAGGAAGATACAGGACTATGGGGAGGGAGCGGGCAGTGGGCCTAGTTTTGTATTGGTCTAGTATTGGCATAATAGGATGAATGGCTTCCTTCTGTGCTGTAAAGTACTATGGTTTTAATTTCAAGACTATAGAAGTTAATGGGAACACAATGGACCATGAACAAATTTTGTTATAATAAAGTTTGTCTGTATATGCTGAAGAGCTTGTCCGTTGGTAGATAGACAATAATGGAAGTGAAGTAACCAATTATAATGTGGAAGGGAAATACAATGAAAAAGAAATGTGGGAAAGCTATACATAAAAAACTAATTGATAATAAGAAAGATTTACTTATGTGCTGCTTGTCTTTGTTTAGCCATGAGTGTGGCAGTGGAATTACTGGCACAGAAGATGAAAGAATCAAGCAGTCTGCAGGGTACCTTACCAGAAAGAATCTTTTTGAGGCAGAGTCTCATTCTGTCAAAAGGACTACTGCTGAAGAACACAGTGTAATGCACAAGTCAAGAAAAGTTGCCATCCGGGAGTCTGCTGAACGCATTTCACTGAATAAAAGGGTAAATATAAAGAGCAATATTCAGTCCAGACTACAAGCATCAGATACTGAACCAAAGCCAGTGTCAGCAAAGAATCAGTTTATTTCAGTGAAAGGAATAAGAATTTAAGATTTTTTAGAAGCAGGAAAAGACGTTAGGTACAACAAGCCCATCTCTTTTTGATAGATCAACCCCATCTTCTCAACATATCCCAAAATCCCTTCCCTTTAAGGAACTACATCTAGTTGCCTCTTGAACCCAGTTATAACATCCAGAACAATGGTCTTCCCTGGTAATTAGTTCCCAATTCTACTGCTGTTTGGGTAAAAATGTTTTGCCTTCCTTCCCTTCTTGCTCCTAATTTCTTAATTTATAAATGTTTTTTTGTTCTGATTTTCTCCCCTTTTCCTGTTCTCTTTCTCTCTTGAAGACACTAGCCTAGAATTTCTATCTGTCACTTTAATGCCAATGTGACCCTGTCCCAAATCTAGGGAATGGGAACATTTAAATTTTAGAAGTGGGTGTCAGTACCTGTACTGTTGAAACAAGGGGGCCTGCCCCATATAGCCAGCGTAATCTCGGAGCACACCCTACTGCTCCAAGTGGGGGAGCCATGGGCAGATCAGCCCAAGGAAGGTAAGGAATCAATAGCATTCAATCTTTCTGCTTTTGTGACTGGAGGGACCACTTTAGGGCTGAAAACAGAAACTATAGCCCTAATTTTAACTTGGAGTGGGAATCAAGTGGGAGGGGATCGAAGCGAGCGCCAAACCCCCTGAGCTCGGAATTGTGAGGCCTGGAAGATTTTAGCTCCCGGGACCTTATCTGCAGGCCCCCGCTCAGTTGCCCTCCCAAAACTGGTGAGAAGCAGCAGCTGGCCGGTGGGCCAGAGTGGAATGTCAGATGGCAGATGGCTGCTGGCTGGAACCAAAGGAACCAAAGGAACAGTCACCGGCAGTGAGGTAAGTCACGGGGAGGGGTTTTGGGGGTTCTTGCAAGCAGGAATGAGTAGTGTGAGAAACCACAAACAAGGGCATATTGCAGTATTAATGAGTTAATCTGTCCATCTGGCTGAAATCAATGATGCTCTTCATTATTACCTACCATTTACATATGTACAAAAGGAGAAAAAAAACCAACAGATTAAGGCACTGCAGTTCAAAACTGAGAAGGCGTGAACACAATTTCTTGTTACTGGCACTAACTCAGTGTGTTAGTGACAAGAAAGCAGTTTTACAGCTTCTCATTTTACACTTTGTAATCTGAGCTGTATTTTTCCACTGTATTTGAGCACTGCTGGTGGCAGCATTACATTTCTGAACTTAATGTCCCAGGTCCATTGAATATGTCCTTCACTTCTTTATTTTAGTACATTGGAATTATATAGCTCAGTTAAGCAGTATGTATTATTTTTTAGCACAACATTCTTTTCCTGTTAGCAGCCATTATTACTACAACAATTTACATTTCTATAGCACCTGTAGAATAACAGAACATCCCAAGGCGCTTCATTGTTCAATGTCAGACCAAAGCAGGAATAGGAGGATAATTAGGAGAGCCAAAGGCATGGTTGAACAGGTAGGTTTAAGGAGGCTTTTGAAGGTGAAGAGAGATGTAACAAGGTGGATCGGCTTTGAGAGGGGGGTTAGTTCTAGAGTGTTGTGATTGCCACCAGTGGTAAGGCAGCGGGAGTGGGGACACTTAACTGACCAGAGATGGAAGCATGGAGGGTGCAAGCTGGGACTGGAGAAGGTCAGAGAGGTAGGATGAATTGAAACTTATCTCATTGAAACTTATAAAATTCTGACAGGACTGGACAGACTAGATGCAGGAAGGATGATCCCGATGGTCGGGGAGTCCAGAACCAGGGGTCACAGTCTAAGGATAAGGGGTAAGCCATTTAGGACAGAAATGAGGAGGAATTTCTTCACCCAGAGAGTGGTGAACCTGTGGAATTCTCTACCACAGAAGGCAGTAGAGGCCAATTCATTAAATATATTCAAGAAGGAGTTGGATATATTTCTTAACGCTAAAGGGATCAAGGGATATGGGGAGAAAGCAGGGACAGGGTTCTGAATTTGGATGATCAGCCATGATCGCATTGAATGGCGGAGCGGGCTAGAGGGGCCGAATGGCCTACTCCTGCTCCTATCTTCTATGTTTCTATGAAGTGAAATCTTGGAGGACACAGATTTTGAAGCCAGTGAAACTGAGAAATAGGGCGACAGTAAGGATACAGGGGAGAAAGGAGAGAAGGACTTTGTGTGGGACATAATGTGGGCAGTAGAGATCTGGATGAATTAGAGTTTATGGAGTTTGGGGGAATGACAGGTAGGGCGTTGAAAAAAATGGAGTCCGGAGGAGATAAGGGCATCATTGAGGGCTCCTACGACAGTGGGGATGAGATAGAGATGGAGGTGGGTGCTCTTTTAGAAGTACAAGTACACAGTCTTGTACGGATGTGGAGTTTGAAGCTCAGCTCAGGGCTGAGCACGACACTGAGACTATACACCTTTGGGTTGGTCTTGAATGGACATCCAAGAAGGGAGATGGAATCAAGGGCTAAGGCACAGTTTCTGACACTGACTGAACAAGATGGCTTTGCTCTTGCTAATGTTGAGCTGCAGAAAGTTCTGGTTCATCCAAAACTTGATGCCAGATGGGTAGTCGAACAGCAGAGTGCCAATCATGGAATCAAGGTAGTGGCGGAGCAGTAAAGTTGCATATTGTTGGCAAACATGTGACTGCTGATGGGGATTGTCACTGAAGGGCAACATATAGATGACGAATAGGAGGAGCCATGGATGAAACACCAGAGATGTCCATAACGGTACTAGAAAAGAAGCCATTGCAGGAGCTGTGCTGGGTACAATGGAAAAGGTAGAAATCGAGCCACATAAAGACAGCACCATGGAGGCTGACTACAGAGGAGCTGGTGGAGTATGATGGTATGGTCTACCATATAGAGTGCTGAAGAGGGGTTGAGTAGGATGGTGCTAGATAATGCGCTATGACCACAATCGCACAGAACATTATGGTGACTTTAACTCGGGTGGTCTCAGTGCTGTGAACAATTGGAGTTAGACTGAAGGGATTTGAACAGGAAGTAGTAGGGGAGGTGAGCACTGAGTTGGGTGGTGGGTCAGAAAGGAAGGAAAGGTTGGTGATGTACAGGACAGAGAGATGCAGGATAGATTTTTTTTTTAGCTGTTTTGAAAGGGAGGGGAATAATGACTTAAGAACGATTAATTACAGTCCAACGTCAGAGACATGAGCACAAAAATCTAGACTGACACTCCAGTGCAGTACTGAGGGAGTGCTGCACTGTCAGAGGTGCCGTCTTTCAGATGAGACATTAACCCGATGCCCCCGTCAAGACGGAAAAGATCCTATGGCACTATTTTGAAGAAGAGCAGGGGAGTTATCCCTAGTGTCCTGGCCAATATTTATCCCTCAATCAACATCACTAAAACAGATTATCTGGTCATTATCACATTGCTGTTTATGGGAGCTTGCTGTGCATAAATTGGTTGCTGCGTTTCCTACATTACAACAGTGACTCCACTTCAAAAAAAGAAAGTACTTCATTGGGATGTCCGGTAGTCATGAAAGGCGCTATATAAATGCAAGTCTTTCTTTCTAATGGGTTCTACAAGGGTAAAACTTTAACTGGGCGCGTCCTTTTTCAACAGCCATTGGCTAGACTACATCTCACCATGGAAAACTTGAGTGGAACAGGCCGACTTAGGGAAGCCCCTTTCCCTGAGGGGTACCAAAACACGTGTTAGGCCGCTCAATAGCATATGCATGCGTCCTGACACTTGTTTTAGGTAGCCTGGCCAGGCACCTAAACAATCAGGTATGTAAAAATCCCTGCTGAGTGGGAACAGAGTGGGCATTTTACCCACTCCAATTTAACTGCCCACCCGCCGGAGGGATAATTAAAATTCCCCGCAATGACTCATTGTCATGAGGTTTGCATTGTGAAATTGTGTGCGTATCTACAGGCTATAATAGTTTGCTAGATACTTTTACATAAAGAACTTCAAGAATACTGATTTTGCTTAATTGAATATGCTAATATTTTCTTTTGGAATGCAAATTTTGCCTTGTTTTTGGTTAATCTATAAAAACAGAGGTACAATATTTAAATGATGGTGTTGTTAGTGCTGAAATGTTTTTCATTGAATCAGCCTCACGTTCTTATGCATCTCGCCTCAGATTCACGAGACTCAAGAATTTCACAGCAGACTGAGAGAGGACAGCCTGCTTCGTATGCCTGAGTTTATAATCAAGCCAAGATCCCACACTGTCTGGGAGAAGCAGAATGTGAAGTTACACTGCACTGTCACAGGGTGGCCTGAGCCTCGAGTCACATGGTAAATAAATACCTCTATTATATTCACACAATATATCACCCCCTCCCACAACAGCCTTATTTGTCTACCAAACCTTGTTTTTATTTTAAAAAGCCAGATAAAATTCTACCAATTGAGAGAAAGTAAAACATACATAGACAGTCAGCTCTACCCTTTCTTTCCTAATATGTTCTTACGGTAAGTAAGGTTTAAAAGAAGAGCCTCAGGGTAGATATTGTAAAGTGCAAGAATATTGCTATTGTATTTAATCTATGTAATAGGGAAAATGTTTCCACTGGTAGGAGGGTCGGTAACCAGAGGACACAGATCATAGAATCATAGAAACTTACAGCACAGAAGGAGGCCATTGTGCCTGTGCTGGCTCTTTGAAAGAGCAGTCGTGCTTAGTCCCACAGCCCTGCTTTTTGTCCGTAACCCTGTAAGTTGCTCATCCTCAAGTACCTGTCCAACGCCCTTTTAAAATGATTTATCGAATCAGCTTCCACCACCTTTTCAGGTCGAGCGTTCCAGATCCAACAACTTCTCCTCATTTCCTCTCTAGATCTTTTTCCAACGATTTTGAAACTATGACCTCTAGTTATTGACCCACTCACCAGAAGGAATAAGTTTTCTCTATCTGCTCTATCAAAACTTAACTTCAGCTTGAAAACCTCTATTAGGTCACCTCTTTCTTTCTTTTCTTTCTTTCTCTTAACCTTCTCTGTTCCAAGGAGAACAGTCCTAACTTTTCCAACCTCTTCTCATAACTGAAGTCCATCATCCCTGGTAACCCCCTGGTAAACCTTCTCTGCACCCTATCTAAGGCCTTTACATCTTTCCTGAAGTGTAGTGCTCAGAATTGTCCACAATACTCCAGCTGAGGCCTAATCAGTGATTTATAAAGTTCTAGCATGATCTCTTTGCTTTTATATTCTATTCCTCTATTTATAAACACAAGTAATCCATATGCTTTTTAACCACCTGATCAATTTGCCCTGCTACCTTTAAGGATTTGTGTATATGGACACCAACAGGTCTCTCTGCTCATCTACACTTTTCAAAATCGTGCCATTTATAGTATGCTGTCTTTCTATATTAGTCCTCCCAAAGTGCATCACTTCACACATTGAACTCCATCTGCCATGCTTCTGCCCATTTCACCATCCTGTCTGTCATCCTGAAGCCTAGAACTATCCTCATCACTATCTACTACTTTGCCAAGTTTCATATCATCGGCAAACGTTATAATGCTGCTCCCTACACCCGAGTCTAGATTGTTTATAAAAATTGCAAAGAGTAATGGACCCAAAACTGACTCTTGGGGAACACCACCTCCCAGTCTGAAAAACATCCATCCACCACCACACTTTGCTTCCTGTCACTGAGCCAATTTTGTATCCATACCGCCACTTTCCCCTTAATTCCATGGGCTTCCATCTTAATAAGCCTCCTGTGTGGCATTTTGTTGAATGCCTTCAGAAAGTCCATACATACAACATCTAGTGCACTATCTTGATCAACCTTCTCTGTACCTCATCAAAGAATTCAATCAAGTTAGTCAAACACGATTTGCCTTTAACAAATCCCTGCTGACTCTCCTTGATTAACCCATGTCTTTCCAAATGAAAGTTTATTTTGTCCCTGATAATGGTTTCCAATAACTTCCCCACCACCGATGTTAGGCTGACTGGCCTGTAGTTTCCTGGTTTCTCCATTTTCTTGAATAGTGGTATAACATTAGCAACCCTCCAGTCCTCTGGCACTACTCCTGTATCCAATGAGGACTGAAAGATTGTGACCAATGCCTCTGCTATCTCTACCTTTGCTTCTTTCAGCAAACTAGGATGCATTCCATATGGACCAGGTGACTTACCCAACTTTCAGTAATGGTAATCTTTTTAGTACGTCTTCTCGATCTATTACTATCTTGTCCATAAATTCTCTCCTCTCTTTTAGTGCAACCTTCATATCATTCGCTTCCTTTGTGAAGACAGATGCAAAGTACTCATTTAATACTTTACCATGTCATCTGCCTCGACATAAAGATTTCCCTTTGGTTCCTTAATAGGCCCAACATTTTCCCCTAGCTAACCGCATACACTTTATATGTTTATAAAATGTTTTAGGGTTCAATTTAATGTTGCCTGCTAATCTTTTCTCGTAACCTCTCTTTGCTTCCCGTATTAACTTTTCCAATTTCCTCCTGTACTTTCCATAATCTTCCTGGTTATTTACTGAATCTTGCTCCTGACATTTGTCATAAGCCTCCTTTCTCTGTTTTACTTTAACTTTTATTTCCTTTGTCATCCAGGGCGCACTAGCTTTGGATGTTCTACCTTTTCCCTTCAAAGAAATATGCCTAGTTTGCACCTGAACTATCTCTTCCCTGAATGCCCACCATTGCTCTGTTACTGCTTTACCCTGCAATCGCCTTTTCCAATCTACCTGTGCTAGGTCCCTTCCTAAATCACTGAAATTAGCTCTTCCCCAGTTGAGCATTTTACCTTCGATATTTTCTGGTCTCTTTCCATAATTACTTTAAACCGAATTTTGTTGTGGTTGCTGTTAGCTAGATGATCTCCTACTGTAACACACTCCACTTGCCCTACTTCATTTCCCAGAACCAGATCCAACACTGCTTCCTTCCGTGTTGAACTGGAGACATATTGATCGAGAAAGTTCTCCTGTATACATATCAGAAATTCCTCTCCTTCCCTACCCTTAGCACTATGTTTTTCCCAGTCTATTGGGAAGACCAATGAATTGTCTTCGGTCCCCGCCACAAACTCCATTCCCTAGCCACCAACTCCATCATTCTCTCTAGCATCTGGCTGAGGTTTGCAACCTTGGTGTCATATTTGACCCTGAAATGAGCTTCCGACTACATATCCAATACTAAGACCGCCTATTTCCACCTCTGTAACATCGCCTGACTCTGCCCTGCCTCAGCTCATCTGCTGCTGAAACCCTCGTCCATACCTTTGTTACCTCTAGACTTGGCTATTCCAACGCACTCCTGGCCGGCCTCCCACGTTCTACCCTTCGTAAACTTGAGGTCATCCAAAACTCGGCTGCCCGTGTCCTAACTCGCACCAAGTCCTGTTCACCCATCACCTACATTGGCTCCCGGTTAAGCAACACCTCGATTTTAAAATTCTCATCCTTGTTTTCAAATCCCTCCATGGCCTCTCCCCTCACTATCTCTGTAATCCCCTCCAGCCCACAACCCTCGCGATATTGGCGCTCCTCAAATTCTGGCCTCTTGAACATCCCTGTTTCTAATCGCTCAACCATTGGTGGCCGTGCCTTCAGCTGCCAAGACCCTAAACTCTGGAATTGCCTTCCTAAACCTCTCCACCTCTCTACCTCTCTTTCCTCCTTTAAGACATTCCTTACAACCTGTGTGTTTGACCAAGCTTTTGGTCATCTGCGCTAATATCTCCTTGTGTGTCAAATTTTGTTTAATACGTCTCCTGTGAAGCGCCTTGGGACGTTTTACTACGTTAAAGGCTATATAATTACAAGTTGTTGTTGTTGTAATTAAAGTCTCCTAATGTTACTACTCTATTTTTGTTACACGCCTTTGAAATTTGCCGACAAATTTGCTCATCTATCTCCTTCTCACTGTTTGGAGCTCTATAAAAAACACCCAACAATGTAACAGCTCCCGCTCTGATCCTCAACTCAAGCCAAATAGATTCAGCCCTAGAAACATCTAGTATATCCTTTCTATTTAGAACTGTAACATCATCTTTAATCAATACAGCCATGCCCCCTCCTCTTTTTCCTTCTCTAGCATTCCTGAATACTTGGTAACCAGTAATGTTAAGAACCCATTCCTGGCCTTGTTTGAGCCATGCCTCTGTTAATGCAACCATGTTAGAATCCCTTGTAGCCATTTGTGTCTGCAGCTCACCAACCTTATTAGTTACACTATGGACATTGACGTACATGCAATTTAATACCTCCTTTGTCACTTTTGCTATTTTCCTCAGTCTGGCCCCTTGCAATTTTTGGAATATTTCTAATTTTACTTTTGTTTATATCTCTCTGTCCTCTGATCTCATTTCTGCTCCTTTCTGCTATTTTCTGATTCCCCTCCCCCTGCCAAATTAGTTTAACGCCTCCCCAACAGTACTAGTTAACCTCTCAGCTGTAAAATAATTGGCAAAAAAGCCAGGGGGGAGATGAGGAGAATTTGTTTTATGCAGCAAGTTGTTATGATCTGGAATGCACTGCCTGAAACGGTGGTGGAAGCAGATTCAGTAGTAACTTTGAAAAGGGAATTGGATCTCTACTTAAAAAGGAAAGAGTTGCATGGCTATGGGGAAAAATGCAGGGGAGTGGGACTAATTGGATAGCTCTTTCAGAGAGCTGGCACAGGCACGATGTGCCTTAAGGCGTCTTTCTCTGCTGTATGATTCTCTGATTCTATGTGGTTAATAATAGCCTCAGTTCTTTTTGGCAAACGTGGATTAAATGTGCCAATAGCCTCCTCCCACTTTTAATGCTATGCTGCATATAATCTATGAGTTGAGAAGGAGTTTTAGTGAAAACTGATTCTTTAATTCCAAAGCGTATAACTTGACTAAACATTTATTTCAAAACTCATCTTTCTATTGAACCAGTTCATTAATGAGCTCATTAAGTTTGTTGTATTGATTACTTTTTAGATTTTTCATTTTCCAGTCTCCCCACTGATACTAACACTAGGTGCTCAACATGGGAAATTGGTTCATCCGATATCTTTAAATTTCATAAGCGCACATATGAATTTAAAATGTTCTTTTTTGTAGTAGCTTACAGTACTCTTCTAGATCAATAATCAATGAAATCTGACTTCAATTATTTATCAAGAATATCATGATATCTGTATATGTTGAGAAAATAAGTAATCATAGAATAGAATCATAGAATTTTATGGCACAGAAGGAGGCCATTCGGCCCATCGTGTCTGTGCCGGCCGAAAAGGAGCTATCCAGCCTAATCCCACTTTCCAGCTCTTGGGCCGTAACCTTGTAGGTTACGGCACTTCAAGTGCATATTCAAGTACTTTTTAAATGTGATGAGGGTTTCTGCCTCTACCACCCTTTCAGGTAGTGAGTCCCAGACCCCCCACCACTCTCTGGGTGAAAAAAATTCTCCTCAACTCCCCTCTAATCCTTCTACCAATCTCTGTCCCCCTCCCTGTTTATTGACCTCTCTGCTAAGGGAAATAGGTCCTTCCTATTACTCTATCTAGACCCCTTATAGTTTTATACACCTCAATTAAATCTCCCCTCAGCCTCCTCTGTTCCAAAAAAACAACTCCCAGCCTATCTAATCTTTCCTCATAGCTAAAATTCTCCAGTCCTGGCAACATCCTCGTAAACCTCCTCTGTACCCTCTCTAATTAATCACATCTTTCCTATAATGTGGTGACCAGACTTGTATGTAGTACTCTAGCTGTGGCCTAACTAGTGTTTTATACGGTTCTAGCATAACCTCCCTGCTCTTATATTCTATGTCTCAGTTAATAAAGGAAAGTATCCTGTTTGCCTTCTTAACAGCCTTATCTACCTGTCCAGCTACCTTCAGGGATCTGTGGAAATGCACTCCAAACTCCCTCTGTTCCTGTACACTTCTCAGTATCCTACCATTTATTGTGTATTCCCTTGCCTTGTTAGTCTTCCCAAATGCATTACCTCACACTTCTCCGGATTGAATTCCATTTGCCACTTTTCTGCCCCACCTGACCAGTCCAATGATATCTTCCTGCAGTCTACAGCTTTCTTCCTCACTATCAACCACACGACTAATTTTTGTATCATCTGCAAACTTCTTAATCATGCCTCCTACATTGATTTATACCACAACAAGCAAGGGACGTAGTACTAAGTCCTGGGGAACCCCACTGGAAATAGCCTTCGAGTCACAAAAACACCCGTCGACCAATACCCTTTGCATCTTGCCACTGAGCCAATTTTGGATCCAACTTGCCACTTTTCCTTGGATCCCATGGGCTTTTAATTTTTTGACCAGTCTGCCATGTGGGACCTTGTCAAAAGCCTTGCTAAAATCCATGTAGACTACATCAAACGCGTTAGCATCATCGACCCTCCTTGTTACCTCCTCAAGAAATTCAATCAAGTTAGCCAGACATGCAAAGTAATGCAGGGTGATGTAAAGACAAAAATAATTCACAAATATAACCATGAATTTGAAGAACAAATTGATTCCGTGCTTCCCAACGTTGCAAGGTGAATGAATTCTCCATATGCACCGCTCCCAATTTATTTATTTACAGTAATAAACAGACATATAAGTTACTGGTCATAAAATGATGGCAATTCTAATGACTCCTAGTGATCTGAGATCATGTAGCATTAATCTTAAAACTACCTGTTGCTCAGAAGTTTGCACATATGATATAATTTTAAAATGAACGAGTAGGTCTACCTAGATGTTGCTCACAGAGTTCAGGGCAAGGGCTGAGGAGCAGAGCATTTGGAGTTACATACCACGGGATGCCAGGAAAACAAAATTTGAGCTATTGGCATACTTTGTATCCTCTGGACCTGTCCTTTGTGCATGTCAGACACTTTCTGTACTCTACGGTTATATTGGACACATACCGGCTGCAAAACTTTTAATTATACTTCCAGATCTCACATAATGCTGCTAATGGATAGTTTGGGGTCTGGAGCACAGTTGTGATGTTTTGCTGCTAAATGGAATTTTGTTTATCCTAGCCTGTCCCTTTAAAGTCACTGCTCAGGTACTTCCTGCAGAAAACTGATATAACTAGACATATTCTGAGGTGAGTTAGAAGCTAATTATGCAGAGAAGTTTCAGTAGATTGCCAGCTGGCTACAAATCTCCAACTGCTGTCCCTGAGGAGAGGTCAGCTTGTCAAGGTCAGAAAAAAAACAGCAGGAAATGATTGTCTCTCTCTCCTTTTTATACAAAAGATATCTGAAGTATGATGTACGCATATTAGATTCAAGACTTTTACAGAGATTGATTTATATTTCACATTGAATGTACAGCATTGTACAGTATCACAAACAACATGTTCATAATATAGTTTTGCAGAATACGGAGGCAATAGGAATTTTGAAAAGAAATTAACCGAATTAAGAATGTTAAATGACTTAGACACTGGTTAATTTGAACATAATAATGGAAAGCATTGGTGAAAATGTGATGCCTAAATTGTACTGAAATTATCTGAGTAATGATGTGGAATGGTTTTTGTTCTAGGTTATGTACCTGAATGGAGACAGTAAAGTAGTAAAAGTAATCAAAATGACAGCCCTTTGTGAACATTCTTGCCGACTCTTGGTTTGATATCCTCTGCTGCACAACCTTTAATCTCCCAGCTTCACAGTTACAGGCAGCTGAATAATCTGGCTAGTCCTCTCTTGTGAGCATATGTTTGCTGGAAATGGGCTTTAACTGTCAATTACAGTTGTTGGCACCAAAATGTCCTGTCATAAAACAAGCCTTGAATTTGACATTCAGAATAAACAGATCAAAAGATGCTGCTTGGCCTTTAACATTCTGACTAAATTCTTTAAAAATGCTAGGATAATACGACTACTTGAAACACCAGAGGGAGATTTTCAAGTCAGGTCCAAAACAGGCGTGATATCAGCTACAGTGCCCACTCAAGGCCACAGTTGGGAGATCCAAACCATTTTCAGGTTCAGGCCTCATTTAAATTTTATTGGTAAACTGCTAAGAATTCAAAATTGTTAGGAGTTCCAGATGTAAAAATTAGAAGTGCTTCTGCGATCCCACATTCCCAGTAGGAAGCTGCGCTTGCAGGGAGTGTGATTTGGATTTCTGATCTGCAATCCCTGTGAGCATGGCTGTTGGTAGCGAAGGGTCACAGAATCACCTTTATTGAGATTTTGTTTCTTTCTATAGAAGTTGTCCTGTCTGCCTACTAATTCTATTCCATATAGCTAAGTGTTGCACTTTACTTTAAATCCAACAGGAGCATTATCAAACAAAATTTGATACCGAGCCATATAAGGAGATATTAAGACAGGTGACCAAAAGCTTGGTTAAAGAGATAGGTTTTAAGGAGCATCTTAAAGGAGGAATGAGAAGTGGAGAGGTTTAGGGAGAGCTTTCCAGCGCATGGCCGTTAATGGTGGAGAGAATAACTCCCTTTCCAAAACAAGTGTGCTCGTTTCCCATTTCCATTTTCCGCCCCAGCTATCCTTGTGTCCTGTCTGATTGAAACTGCCAGTTTGCTGGTCAGTTCGATGTTGTGGGCCAGTGCCCACTATGACCTGGATTGACATTGCCTTTGCATATTTCACATAGTATTTAGCAGAAAGTTAATAGAAGACATTTCTTAATAATACCATGTTACTGAGCAGTACTGGAGAACATCTTTATTTGATTTATTTTGAGGAATTGTGTTGACGTACATTTTATTTTTGGATTCAGTACAGTTTACTTGCATATGTTATGTCCGTAACTGGAAAAAATATCATTGCAAAGCAGCAGCGAAACTTATCATGTTTAAATATTTAACTCCCTTTTTTATTTCTGACACTTAGGTACAAAAACAATGTGCCCATCAATATCCACACGGATCCTGGAAAATACGTTCCCAACAGTAAATTTGGCGTTCATTCCTTGGAAATTAACAAGTGAGAAGTTGTTTTCTTTCTTCAATCTAAAATCAATTAGTTTCAGTTAAAAAAGGAAATAATGTTGGTAGTTCTGCCTGTGATTCAGGAACACAACTGCAGGGTGACTCAGACACTAATGGAGGTGGAAGATTATATCTACCAGGAGTCCATTAGCTGTCAGATGTGTTGTTTACAGAGTCCTAACACCTGTACTTTTGTTAACAATTTATCGATGTTGCACATTTTTTTAATGGGCACTATTCACTGGGATAGATGGGAGTGAGATAGTCAATTTTTCTCTCTCTCTTTTCTCTATCTTTGTCAATTGCACATACCAAAGAATAATGGGCCAGAATTTGCTGTAGCAGCGCATTTAACAGTGTCTGCCATTAGTTAAACTTGCCCCTGCATCTTTCAACTCAAAGCATTTTTGCCCACAAAGTTGCTGAAAGTGCGAGCTGATAACAGCGCAGTGAAGGAAACAGTGCATCTGGGACCTGAGTGAACAGGGCAAACAACTGTGTATCTCCTTAACCAATGAGATTTAAGGAGTGGGAAATAAACAGAGGAAGGACTGAGAAGGAGGTTGAATTAAAATGGGTGAATTCAATGTCAAATCAGGTACAGAAAGAGAAATAAAGAAAGGGACAGAAAGATTGGATTAAGAGAGAAAAAGAAAAAAGAGACAAAAAGGAAAAGTAAGAAAAAAAATAAAAATTTGTCATTTTTTAAATCTCTCTGAAAAATTCAAAACTTAAAGGAATGAGGCTCTACACTTGTAATAGTTAATTTTCATTTATAGAGAGGTTGATTGGCAGTCATTAACAATTATCCCGTCATTAAAAGTGCACTTACTAGCCCTAAATATCTTCATATCTCGTATCTACTGTGCAAATATAGCAACTTCATGACATTCAATGCATGTTGATGGTGAGGCAGGCAGTGAATTGCCCTTTTCACAAAGCTAACGGCAGAGTGGCACAACTCGGACAGCAATTTTTGGATATTTGCATCTGCTCCTTGCCTGAAGTTGCTGTACAATTTACACATAAACAATGGAGAGCGCCATTAGCCTCACTATTATTTTGACAGCAAATTCTGGCCATTGTAAAGTTGATAAGCTGTTCACAAAATTGCGAATGACGCAAATGCTGTATTTGTATTTCACGTTGAGGTAAAACTGATAATTGCTCTGTGGTACTTGGCGGGCGATGTACCTCCTGTACGTTCTGCTTTTACAGGTGACTTGTTCACCTGCTCTCCAGGTTGAACAAAGGATGTTTTCCAAACCCTCACATGTTGCGAGGTACCTTAATGTTTGTAAATATAACTTTGAAGCTTTATGTGTTTTCTTTTGTATGGTATTTTAATTTTCTATAAGTTTAAGAAATACTTTTGGTAAAATTAATAAACATTATCTTAAACTTGCAATAAACGAATATTTAGATCATTAAGTGATAATTCTGAATGGTTTGATAAATTTTATTTTGCCAATAATTCAGGTGCTCATATTTAGCAGCTTAATTTGGGTGGGCGCTACAAATATAGAAGAGAGAAATAGAAGATAGACATTGGAATGTGCAGATCATTTTACTTTTGAGTGAGTTAGAAAAAACTTCCTTAAGAACGGAACAAAGTGTTCGATTTGAGGAGAATGAAAATTAAATAAAATAACATTTTATTTATTTTTGATTTTGTTTTAATAGGGACATTACAAGTACAGAGCATGTTTCAGTATTCCCCATTCTGTTATGTGTTGATTCCTTCCTCCCTTCAGGCTTGTCACCACTATTTTGAAATTCTCCCGGTATTAATGTAAAAATGTTTAAATTCACAGAACAGTCACGTCCCCAGATATTACTCCTTTCAGGAATGAGTCAACTATGAATATTTGTGTGACTTCATAGAAAGAGTATGAGACCTTTCTATGCTCCAAATTTGGTGCCAGCTGCTGTTCAGAAAGAAACACATTCAATTCCATAAGGGGCAGCCCCTAAGTGTTGTACTACTGCTATAAAGTACCCGAATATGACAGATTTATGGGAGAAGGGAAGACAATTGAATTGTTGTTGTGACCAACCATGTCACACTGCAATATGTTAATATTGTCAGTACCATGACCTCAAGGAAGATGGAAGTTCTGCCCCATTCAGTTCCTATGGCACAATGGTGCTGTCGGAATTTGGACTCTTGATATATTAATAATTGTAGAACGACATTTCATGCTTCTTTAATTCAAAATTAATGAGGCTTTTGAACCGTGAGTGCTCAGAGACACAAAGCTGTAAGGGCAGTGAAGGGAAATGATTGAAAGTCCTCCCATTCCATCTTGTGAAAAACAACTGCATGAAAGAGTATTTATATATCACACTGAATGGTCAAACGATATCTGATGTTAGCAAATGCAGCCCATTAATTATAACAGGAAATATTTCTGAAATGGACACCTCAGTGAATACAGTAGCAATAAGATATATCAGCACAGATATAAATATCACTACATGACTTAGTTTAAGCATAGTGGAAATTCTCCAATCTATGGCCACTGTCTGCTGGCTGGAAAATCATGGAAAGCAGCAACCATTGTGTAAATTTAATAGTGGGACAGATCCTGAGTATTATTTTTTATATTCTAGAAATAAAATAATTTACTGTATAGCATTTTCCAATATTACAGTTCATTCATTCATGCTGGCACTTTCAGGCCACAACTTAATTAGAATTGCTAAGCTAACACCTTGCAGTCATATGGTGCAGGAATCTATTATCACCAGTTTATAAACAGCTGAATGTTAGCATCAAAACTACAGAACTGTCCTGTTTGTCTGATCAGAGACGATTCACTCAGTTGATTCCTGAGATGAGGGGGTTGACTTATGAAGAAAGGTTGAGCAGGCTGGGCCTATACTCATTGGAATTTAGAAGAATGAGAGGTGATCTTATTGAAACATATAAGATACTGAGGGGGCTCGACAAGGTAGATGCAGAGAGGATGTTTCCCCTCGTGGGGAAATCTAGAACTCGGGAGCATAGTTTCAGAATAAAGGGTCGCCCTTTTAGAACTGAGATGAGGAGGAATTTCTTCTCTCAGAGGGTCATAAATCTG
Organism: Squalus acanthias; assembly: GCA_030390025.1. Taxonomy (NCBI): domain Eukaryota; kingdom Metazoa; phylum Chordata; class Chondrichthyes; order Squaliformes; family Squalidae; genus Squalus; species Squalus acanthias. The sequence continues at coordinate 52,489,793 of CM059432.1, forward strand.
TGGAATTCTCTGCCCCAGAGAGCCATGGAGGCTGGGTCATTAAATACATTTAAGGTGGAGATAGACAGATTTTTGCAAGATAAGGGAGTGAAGGATTATGGGGAGTGGACAGGGAAGTGGCTTTGAACCCAAGATCAGCCATGATCTTGTTGAATGGCGGAGCAGGCTCGAGGGGCCAAATGGCCTACTCCTGCTCCTATTTCTTATGTTCTTATGTTTTAAACCTGCTTCTTTCTGGTTTAGGTAATGTTCATTCAGCTGTAAAGTTATTACTTTTAAATGTGTTCATTGATTTTACATAAGAACATAAGAACATAAGAACATAAGAAATAGGAGCAGGAGTAGACCAATCGGCCCCTCGAGCCTGCTTCGCCATTCAATGAGATCATGGCTGATCTGATCCAACCTCAACTCTAAAGAACACATAGGCACATAGGCACCAACGATATAGGTAAAAAAGGGGATGAGGTCCTAAAAGCAGAATATAGGGAGTTAGGAGGTAAATTAAAAAATAGGACCTCAAAGGTAGTAATCTCAGGATTGCTACCAGTGCCACGTGCTAGTCGGAGTAGAAATAGGAGGATATTTCAAATGAATACGTGGCTAGAGGAATGGTGCAAGGGGGAGGGATTCAAATTACTGGGACATTGGAACCGGTTCTGGGGGAGGTGGGACCAGTACAAACCGGACGGTCTGCACCTGGGCAGGGCCGGGACCGCTGTCCTAGGGGGAGTGTTTGCTAGTGCTGTTGGGGAGGATTTAAACTAATATGGCAGGGGGTTGGGAACCTGAGCAGGGAGACAGAGGAAAGCATGTCAGGAAGGGACAGAAGGTATGGAGTAAAAGGTAAAGTGTTAAATAAGGAAAAAGCAGGAAGTAAGTGTCGCAAAATACATTTGAAAGTTCTTTATCTGAATGCATGTAGCATTCGTAACAAAATTGACGAGTTAACGGCACAAATAACTATGTATGGGTATGATCTTGTGGCCATTACAGAAACATGGCTGCAGGGTGACAACGTCTGGGAATTAAATATGCCAGGGTATTTAACAATCAGGAAGGACAGGCAGGAAGGAAGGGGAGGGGGGGTGGCTATGTTAATAAAGAAAGGAATCACTGTAATACAGAGAAATGATATTGGGTCAAAAGATCAGGATAATGAAACAGTTTGGGTAGAGATTAGGAATAATAAGGGGAAAAAAACACTGGTGGATGTAGTATATAGGCCTCCTAATAGTTGCAACTCTGTTGGAAGAAGTATTAATCAGGAAATAGTTGGGGCATGTAATAAGGGAACAGCTATAATTATGGGGGATTTTAACTATCATATTAACTGGACAAATCAAATTGGGCAGGGCAGCCTTGAGGAAGAGTTTATTGAGTGTCTTAGGGATGGATTTCTTGAGCAGTATGTAACTGATCCTACAAGGGGGCAAGCAACCTTGGACCTGGTACTGTGTAATGAGTCTGGATTAATTAATAATGTCCTAGTTAAGGATCCCCTTGGAATGAGTGACCATAACATGGTTGAATTCCATATCCAATTAGAGGGTGAGAAGGTTGGTTCTCAAACAAGCATACTGAGCTTGAATAAAGGAGACTATGATGGCATGAGAGCAGAATTGATTAAAGTGGACTGGGAAAATAGATTAAAGGGTAAGACGGTACATGAGCAGTGGTGTTCATTCAAGGAGTTATTTTACAACTTTCAAAATAAATATATTCCACTGAGGAAAAAAGGGTGTAAAAGAAATGACAGCCATCCATGGCTAAGTAAAGAAATTAAAGAAAGTATCCAACTAAAAACAAGGACATATAAGGTAGCCAAAGTTAGTGGGAGGATAGAAGATTGGGAAGTCTTCAAAAGACAACAAAAAGTAACTAAAGGATTGATTAAGAAAGGGAAAATAGACTATGAAAATAAATTAGCAAAAAATATAAAAACAGATAGCAAGAGTTTCTATAGTTATATAAAAAGAAAAAGGGTGGTTAAGGCAAACGTAGGTCCCTTAGAGGATGAGACCGGGAAATTAATGGTGGGAAACATGGAGATGGCAAAAATGCTGAACAAATATTTTGTTTCAGTCTTTACGGTAGAGGACACTAAGAATATCCCAACACTGGACAAACAGGGGGCTCTAGTGGGGGAGGAGCTAAATATGATTAAAATTACTAAGGAATTGGTACTCAGTAAAATAATGGGACTCAAGGCGGATAAATCCCCTGGACCTGATGGCTTACATCCTAGGGTCTTGAGAGAAGTGGCAGTAGGGATTGTGGATGCTTTGGTAATAATTTTCCAAACTCCCTGAACTCAGCAAAGGTCCCGGTAGATTGGAAAACTGCTAATGTAACACCCTTATTTAAAAAGGGTTGTAGGCAGAAGGCTGGAAATTATAGACCAGTTAGCCTAACATCTGTGGTGGGTAAAATTTTGGAGTCTATTATTAAGGAGACAGTAACGGAACATTTAGATAAACATAATTTAATAGGACAAAGTCAGCATGGCTTTATGAAGGGGAAGTCATGTCTGACAAATTTGCTCGAGTTCTTTGAGGACATAACGTACAGGGTGGATAAAGGGGAACCAGTAGATGTAGTGTATTTAGACTTCCAGAAGGCATTCGACAAGGTGCCACATAAAAGATTATTACTCAAGATAAAAAAATCACTGGATTGGGGGTAATATTCTGGCATGGGTGGAGGATTGGTTATCTAACAGGAAGCAGAGAGTTGGGATAAATGGTTCATTCTCGGACTGGCAACCAGTAGCCAGTGGTGTTCCGCAGGGGTCGGTGCTGGGTCCCCAACTCTTTACAATCTATATTAACGATTTGGAGGAGGGGACCGAGTGTAACATAGCAAAGTTTGCAGATGATACAAAGATGGGAGGGAAAGTAGAGAGTGAGGAGGACATAAAAAACCTACAAGGGGATATAGACAGGCTGGGTGAGTGGGCAGAGATTTGGCAGATGCAATACAATATTGGAAAATGTGAGGTTATGCACTTTGGCAGGAAAAATCAGAGAGCAAGTTATTATCTTAATGGCGAGAAACTGGAAAGTACTGCAGTTCAAAGGGATCTGGGGGTCTTGGTGCAAGAAAATCAAAAAGTTAGTATGCAGGTGCAGCAGGTGATCAAGAAAGCCAATGGAATGTTGGCTTTTATTGCTAGGGGGATAGAATATAAAAACAGGGAGGTATTGCTGCAGTTGTATAGGGTATTGGTGAGACCGCACCTGGAGTACTGCATACAGTTTTGGTGTCCATACTTAAGAAAAGACATACTTGCTCTCGAGGCAGTACAAAGAAGGTTCACTCGGTTAATTCCGGGGATGAGGGGGTGGACATACGAGGAGAGGTTGAGTAGATTGGGACTCTACTCATTGGAGTTCAGAAGAATGAGAGGCGATCTTATTGAAACATATAAGATTGTGAAGGGGCTTGATCGGGTGGACGCGGTGAGGATGTTCCCAATGATGGGTGAAACTAGAACTAGGGGACATAATCTTAGAATAAGGGGCTCCTCTTTCAAAACTGAGATGAGGAGAAACTTTTTCACTCAGAGGGTAGTGGGTCTGTGGAATTTGCTACCCCAGGAAGCTGTGGAAGCTACTTCATTAAATAAATTTAAAACAGAAATAGACCGTTTCCTAGAAGTAAAGGGAATCAGGGGTTACGGGGAGCGGGCTGGAAATTGGACATGAGTTTGAGTTCGGATCGGTCAAGGCCCTGTGGGTGGCGGAGTGGGCCCAGGGGCCGAGTGGCCTGGTCCTGCTCCTGCTTCTTGTGTTACATAAGAACATAAGAACATAAGAAATAGGAGCAGGAGTAGACCAATCGGCCCCTCGAGCCTGCTCCGCCATTCAATGAGATCATGGCTGATCTGATCCAACCTCAACTCTAAAGAACACAAGAAGCAGGAGCAGGACCAGGCCACTCGGCCCCTGGGCCTGCTCTGCCACCCACAGGGCCTTGACCGATCCGAACTCAAACTCATGTCCAATTTCCAGCCCGCTCCCCGTAACCCCTGATTCCCTTTACTTCTAGGAAACGGTCTATTTCTGTTTTAAATTTATTTAATGAAGTAGCTTCCACAGCTTCCTGGGGTAGCAAATTCCACAGACCCACTACCCTCTGAGTGAAAAAGTTTCTCCTCATCTCAGTTTTGAAAGAGGAGCCCCTTATTCTAAGATTATGTCCCTAGTTCTAGTTTCACCCATCATTGGGAACATCCTCACCGCGTCCACCCGATCAAGCCCCTTCACAATCTTATATGTTTCAATAAGATCGCCTCTCATTCTTCTGAACTCCAATGAGTAGAGTCCCAATCTACTCAACCTCTCCTCGTATGTCCACCCCCTCATCCCCGGAATTAACCGAGTGAACCTTCTTTGTACTGCCTCGAGAGCAAGTATGTCTTTTCTTAAGTATGGACACCAAAACTGTATGCAGTACTCCAGGTGCGGTCTCACCAATACCCTATACAACTGCAGCAATACCTCCCTGTTTTTATATTCTATCCCCCTAGCAATAAAAGCCAACATTCCATTGGCTTTCTTGATCACCTGCTGCACCTGCATACTAACTTTTTGATTTTCTTGCACCAAGACCCCCAGATCCCTTTGAACTGCAGTACTTTCCAGTTTCTCGCCATTAAGATAATAACTTGCTCTCTGATTTTTCCTGCCAAAGTGCATAACCTCACATTTTCCAATATTGTATTGCATCTGCCAAATCTCTGCCCACTCATCCAGCCTGTCTATATCCCCTTGTAGGTTTTTTATGTCCTCCTCACTCTCTACTTTCCCTCCCATCTTTGTATCATCTGCAAACTTTGATATGTTACACTCGGTCCCCTCCTCCAAATCGTTAATATAGATTGTAAAGAGTTGGGGACCCAGCACCGACCCCTGCGGAACAACACTAGCTACTGGTTGCCAGTCCGAGAATGAACCATTTATCCCAACTCTCTGCTTCCTGTTAGATAACCAATCCTCCACCCATGCCAGAATATTACCCCCAATCCAGTGATTTTTTATCTTGAGTAATAATCTTTTATGTGGCACCTATGTGGAAGTCTAAATACACTACATCTACTGGTTCCCCTTTATCCACCCTGTACGTTATGTCCTCAAAGAACTCGAGCAAATTTGTCAGACATGACTTCCCCTTCATAAAGCCATGCTGACTTTGTCCTATTAAATTATGTTTATCTAAATGTTCCGTTGCTGTCTCCTTAATAATAGACTCCAAAATTTTACCCACCACAGATGTTAGGCTAACTGGTCTATAATTTCCAGCCTTCTGCCTACAACCCTTTTTAAATAAGGGTGTTAGATTAGCAGTTTTCCAATCTGCCGGGACCTTTGCTGAGTTCAGGGAGTTTTGGAAAATTATTACCAAAGCATCCACAATTCCTACTGCCACTTCCCTCAAGACCCTAGGATGTAAGCCATCAGGTCCAGGGGATTTATCTGCCTTGAGTCCCATTATTTTCCTTGTCATTGGTTCTAATTATAATGTATCTATCAGTTCCTAATCACATCTCTGCCAATACATGTTGTTTATTGTATTTCTGCACAATTAACTTGCATTTGTCTAGTCCCAAAGTACCTTTGAAATGTAGATACTGTTGTAATGTAAAGAAACACAACAGCCAATTTGCGCACAGCAAACAGCAATGAGGTAAATAAGCAAATAATCTGCTTTAACAATGTTGGTTGAGGGATAAATGTTGGTTAGGGCACCACGACAACTCCCTGCTGTTCTTCAAATAGTGCTATAGGATTTCATCTGAAAGACGGCACCTCTCATTGCATCACTCCCTCAGTACTACACTGAAAAGAAAGTTAGCCTAGGTTATGTGCTGAAGTCTCAGAAACTGGGAGATGAGAAAGCTTTTTTAAAATTTGTTTATGGGATGTGGGCGTCGCTGGCAAGGCCAGCATTTATTGTCCATCCCTAATTGCCCTTGAGAAGGTGGAGGTGAGCCGCCTTCTTGAACCGCTGCAGTCCGTGTGGTGAAGGTACTCCCACAGTGCTGTTAGGGAGGGAGTTCCAGGATTTTGACCCAGCAACGATGAAGGAACGGCGATATACTTCTAAGTCAGGATGGTGTGTGGCTTGGAGGGGAACTTGGAGGTTGTGGTGTTCCCATGCGCCTGCTGCCCTTGTCCTTCTAGGTGGAAGAGGTCGTGGGTTTGGGAGGTGCTGCCGAAGAAGCCTTGGCGAGTTGCTGCAGTGCATCTTGTAGATGGTACACACTGTAGCCATGGTATGCCGCTGGTGGAGGGAGTGAATGTTTAAGGTGGTGGATGGGGTGCCAGTCAAGTGCGCTGCTTTGTCCCACAAGGCTCTGTATGCCCTCTCACGTCAACGTAAAGAATCCTATAGCACTATTTAAAGAACAGCAGGGAGTTGTCCAGGTGTCCTAACCAACATTTATCCCTCAACCAACATTGCTAAAGCAGATTATTTGCTTATTTACCTCATTGCTGTTTGAGGGGCCTTGCTGTGCGCAAATTGGCTGTTGTGTTTCTTTACATTACAACAGTATCTCATTACAGTTGTCATGTACTGGTATTGTCAGATGGCGCACTAAGCACTAACTAGAAGATAGAGTGAGTCCCATTCATAGAATCTGAGGTGCTAAGTTCAATTATAGTGCAAGGATTGAACTGCCAACAACAGGCAGTGCATTTACTGTACCAACTGAACAACTAGGAGAGCTTGACATGCAGATTCCTTTTTAGAAATTCAACAAAATCAAAGTTGTAGGGGGAAAAATTGAGTTGCGCCCCCTTTGGGGCGCTAACTTTGCTTAGCGCCCCGAAAAAATTAGTGCCCCCGCAGCCAAAATTCACCGGTAGCACCCCAAGAGGGAAATGGGGTGCTACTGGAAGCGCCCCGCCTCCCTCTTGGAGCGCTGCGAGTGAATAACGCAGTGCTATGTGCCGCGGTACTGCAGGCCTTCCTCCCCTTCTTAAAGGGGAGGGGCCTTGCGCAGCGCGACCCGGGGCCCAGCTGGGCCACCAGGGATCGGAGTGCCGGCAAAACAGCCCAGCACTCAAGAGAAGTGCCGGGCTCATGGAGCGCAGCCGACACTCTGCGGGGGGTTGCTCAGGAGGCCAGGGACGGCAACGGGGGCAGGTGCTGGCAGGTAGCCAGCAACAAAAATGGCCGCCCGGCACCTCCCCTTTAATTTGTGCCGCCCCGGCCGCAGGTAGGCCCCCTTGACCCCGTCAGACATAGCGTCCGGCGGTAAGTCAGGGGGCGCTACTGAATATCGCAGCCGGGGCGCGAGCGGGAGGCGCAAAGCAACCGAATTTTTAGGCCTTAGAATTTTTCTGTTGTAAAGCATGTCAGTTAGAGCTGGTGAGATACTAAATGGTGACCACCACTTATGCAACCGTACCCCAACAAGGGAGAGGAGGAAAGGGAAGAAATGTAGTGAATTAAAGCAGCTAAATGTAGAGGTAACTTTGCCAAAAACTCGATGTAGTTTTGTTTTCTTTTGTGTCTAATTCTGCCATCTGGTTCCATTTCAGTTGTAACTTTGATGACACTGCCCAATATCGTGCTTCAGCCATGAATGTAAAGGGAGAACTTTCAGCTTTTGCATCAATTGTGGTGAAGAGTATGTCAATGAAATGAATTTTTCATGTTAATCTGCTTTAGTTGATTGAGTTATTTTGTGGTGGATTGCATCAACAGATATCCATCTGTTTCCCATTTGTTTCAGGATTCAAGGGAGAGCAAGACGATCTCTCATTCCGTGCTGGAAGATTTGCACCTCCCTCTTGTAGGTACCATGTTCATTAGTATGACCAGCTTTAAAATCGATACCTACTCCTGGATAAAAAAGATTTTCATCCTGTTAATTGATTCTAGGATGGTGTCTGCTTTATATGTTGACATGCATAATGGTCCTTCCTATAATCTAATCCTATAATTAATACTCCTTGATATATCTTCTCTCCTCTTTTCAACTTTCTTATGCTCTTCACTATGGATTTGGCTCTTCACCTAATGTTCTCAATTAAAAAATAAAACTGCAACCAGTTTATAATTAATTCTGTTCTTGCTGGTACTGGACCCCCTCTGGTTTGATAGATTAAACAGGGTGCAATCTGCAGAGTACAGCCAACATTACTCAAAATAGTTGAAGATTAAAAATACAAACAATTACAGGCTGCAGAATTTCAAATCTACAGTTGACCGTGGGAAATTTATGTAATGAAAAAACAAAAGCTGAATTTAAAATAAATCTTAAAAGAACATTAGATTTGGTTTGAAAGGAACAAGAATTGGTAAAGGTGAATCAGTGATACTAAGGCACAGTTTCCATAACTATGATTACACTCTTTCCTGTGAATAAAAGAAAAAAAACATGAATGTTGTATATCTGACGTAAAGACAAAATATGCTAGAAATGTACAGTCGGTTGATCAGCATTTGAAAGAGACATATAGGTTAATGTCTCGGGTGTTTGGCTTCATTAGAACTGACACACTTAAAATGAACAAGGCAAGTCAAGACATTTGCCAGGAGAGTGACTCACGGAGCAGATTTGAATTCTTGGCTTCTACCTGTTTTTCTCCTCTACCCTCTATTTTTGGGAATGTCTTGATGCCCCTGTAGTTCATCATAAGGGATTTCTCTAGCCTGACTCTGCCAGATCTGAGGAAAAACAGACCTAAAATATAAATCTTTCTTTCTCCTTCAGATGCTGACCAACCTAGTTTTCAACTCCAGCACTTTCTGTTTTTATTTGGACTTTTTCTAGGCCTAGTACATTTAGAGCTGAAATTTTAACAGTGAGAAGATATTATCGTTAGAAACAAAGGCTGCGATTTTGCCATCGGAGGTGGGATCACGGTGGGAGAGGTCGTTGGCGGGTGCCGGTCCGGCTCCTGGCTCCAGCCACTCCGTGAAAAGAATTTTCCCCTGATTGGGCTTGTTAAGCCCGCTGTGCAAGGTTCCTGGCCAATTAAAAGGAAGCGGGTCTGATGATGTCATTTGATGATGCGTCATCAGCCGGTTTCCTTAAAGGGACCCTGGCCACATTCATTTTGACCGTTGTGCTGTCAGTGTTCTACAGTATTGAGATGCTGCAAACACTGACAAGCACTGCACAGAGGTGCACGGCTGCACCCAGGCTTCCGCATGACTCCCTCCATATACTTATGGAGGGAGTCACAGCACGCAGGGAGGTTCTCTTCCCTTCCAAGGATGGAAGAGACCTCCCCAGGAGACCAACGCAGCCTGGTTGCACATTGCACAGGAGAGCACAAGCAGGGATGTGGTCAGGAGGCCCAGGCTGCAGTGGCGCAAACCTTTCAATGATCTCAGTAGATCACGAAATGTTACTGCAAAGCCACACTCACCTTCATCCTGCTGTGCCTCTCATCACATCCCCATCACTCTGCCTTCCCTACCCTACTCCTACACATCCTTACTCACGCTAGCTTACCTTGCACCTCCAACCATCCCTCTCTATCTACATTATCACTTCCCCATCTCACTAGTCACCCCTCACACTCACCCTCATCCTAGTGCAATTATACCAACTAACAACACATAAGGGTAGGCACCTGAGTGTTTTATGCAATGTTCATGTAAATTTTCTGTTAATGTGCTCTCAAACATTGAAATCTATATTTTCCACACTCTCCCTTATTGAAGGATCTGTGCTCACCTTTGCAAGTGTCTTAGTGAGTTGTAGTGAATGTTGAGACATTACTCCCCCCGCCAATTGTGATGAGTGTGAAATGAATGACTTGGACATTGTAGGGATGCTTTATGGTGTTGGTGTGGGGTGGTGTCAACCTGGCACATCATGTGGCCGCCAGGGTGTACAAAGTCAAGTGAAATAAATCTGGCCATGGTGACACCATCGCTGGCCTCCCAGGCAGCAATGTTGTCGGCTGCTGATGCCCTGTGTCCTGTGCAGCATCAGGTGATTGCGGAGAAGGTTGGTGTTGTTGTTGGTGATGTTGGTGTGCCTGGTGATGTTGGTGTTGGGGCTGACTGTGGAGGGATTCAGAGGACCAAGGTGAGAGTTTTTCAAGGGCACCGATGTTGCTGGAATAGATGGCAGCTGCAGTTGAGATGACAGAAGCGATGACAGTGGATAGAGAGTTTACTCCAAACACTTCCAAACTGCATACTACTCAAAAGTGTCTTCCAAGTCCTGAAGGCTCAAGCTTCTGACATTGGAAAGTGACCAGCTGTGAGATGGTATCTTTCATACCACTCTTGCAGCTGTCACCTATTCACAGCAATGGGGAGACATAGAGAACCCGACCTACTTACCTGACGTGATCTCCGAACGCCGTGAACCTCGTTAAAAGGTGGAAAAATAAAAAAAGGCTGGCAAAATAGTAGTTAACAAGCGTTAAACAAGCATTTAACTACCTTAATTGCCTCCCCCGCCACTTGGTGTCGGGTCTGTTCTGAAATCGCACTGGATAGATCTGGCAAACCCTGTACCCCACTTGCAAACCTTCCGCGGGGTTTATATTATAGTACTGGGAGAGTGCTACTCACTAACCCTTTGCTGAGGATCCCAATGCCAACTAATTGCTTGCAAGGGCCACTATCAAGAATTGCTTGCGTGGGTCACTATCGGAAACGTAACAGTGAAAGAAAAGTGAAAATACTAAATGGAATTCTTTTCTGAATAGACGACTATTTCCCTGGAGACTCTCACATGAAGTTTGATGTGCACATAGTTGAAAAGTTTGACGTGTCATTTGGTAAGGAAGGAGAGACGATGAGCTTGGGCTGCACTGTCATCGTTCACCCCAGCCTAAAGCGATTCCAGCCAGAGATCCAGTGGTGGCGCGATGGTAAGTGTTGTCTGTGTATTGGAGAAACCGTCATGAAGTCGCGCTTGGCAAGACCAAGCCGCTTAAAAAAAAGGTTCCTTATCTTCCCTCCTTTCCTAACAGTGTTGAATCTTACTGGAGTACTGTTCCACAAGCACTGGTCTCCAACCCGCCCCCCCATCCCAATACCACATCAAAGCAGCCAATCTTCATTTGCGAGCTTAGATGATGAGTATCTGCAAGCTATTTGACTGTACGGGACCTTGCTGCTAAGCCCAACGCTGTCCTTACCTGCTGTCCAGACATGGAGCTTTTCGATGTTGTTCACTGGATAGCAACCAGGCACAGGAAATGTGGCTGATTTTGTCAGTTTTTCCCTGTCCTAACCCAGAAGCACTGAGATCAATTGTAGTGTAGAACTGCTGGTCTGGGTGAGATCAACTGAGCCAGCACAGACCAGGGATTGAATCTGGAAGTTTCCTGGTCTGTACAGTCGAATGTCACACACTACCTACTGAGCGATTGGGAAAGTCGAATGCAGCTTCTTATGATAAAATCTAATGGTACTTCTTTAAAAAAAAGCTATGAGTAGCCATTATAGATTCAGAGAGTTGACTGCTTTAAATTTAAGAAGTCGCACAACACCAGGTTATAGTCCAACAGTTTTATTTGAAATCACAAGCTTTCGGAGCTTACGTAGCCCCTTCCTCAGGTGAAGTGACCTGAGGAAGGGGCCACGTAAGCTCCAAAAGCTTGTGATTTCAAATAAAACTGTTGGACTATAACCTGGTGTTGTGCGACTTCTCATTTTTGCCCACCCCAGTCCAACACCGGCATCTCCGCATCATGACCGCTTTAAATTTAGTTAATATTGTATACCTATGGTTTCATGTTTAACAGTCATAACTTGCAATGAAAACTTAGCATAAACGAAGATAAGAAGGTCAAGTGTATATGTAAAGACAACGGGGGAAAAATTAGGTCGCGCCCCATTTGGGGCGCAAATATCGTCTGGACGCAAATATTAGCGCCTGGCGCTAATTATCGGCACTGACTGGAAACTTCACTTTTACCGCCCCGGGAGGTGAGTGGAGCGCTAAATCAGGCGCTGCACACCTGTCTTAAGGCGCAAAGGCCGAGCAGTGAGGCGCTAACTCAGCGCGCGAGCGCAGCGCAGCTGCTGCCAGTTAGCGAGGGAACACAGACACACTGGCGCCGGCCAGTTCTTAAAGCGGGGGGGGGGCCAACTGTTAGGATCAGTAGGCAAAACTATCTCACAAAGCGTTGACTCAATGCAGAAGTCTCTCTTTCTCTCTCTCCGAATCTCTCTCTCTCTCTCAGAACGAGTGGTGCAAAAATGTCAACCACAGAAAAAGACAGGAAGAGGCCCCCTTTAAATAGCGCCCCCCCCAGCCCCACAGCGATTGATAGCGTTCCAGTCTTCCGGTCGTTGGATGCGCCAGGCGGTAAGGCAGGGGGCGCCACTCAATTTCCGCTCCGGGGCGCCACAAGGGCGTTGCACCATGGAATGACGTCACAATCTGCGCGCGCAGGTGGTCGCAGCGGTAAAGTTTAGCGCCGCCGCACAATCTCTAGTTAAGTTCCCGAGCGGCGCAAACATCGCTGCGCCCGGGCGTTAGCGGCTTTGCGCCCCATTAGCGCCCTCTTAAGGCGCTAACGGGAGGCGCAACCAACTGAATTTTTACCCCAACAGATTTAAAACATCATGGGTGAAAAATTGAGTCGCGCCCCCATTGGGGCGCTAACTTTGCCGGGGTGCTACTTTTAGCGCCCTGGAAAAATTAGCACCCCCGCGACCGAAATCGAGTGGTAGCGCCTCAAGAGGGAAGCGGGGCACTACTGGAAGTGCCCCGCCTCCCTCTTGGGGCGCTGCGAGGGAATATCACATCGCGCCGCGGTATTGCAGGCCTTCCTCCCCTTCTTAAAGAGGAAGGGCCTTGCGCAGCGCGACCCGGGGCCCAGCTGGGCCCCCGGGGATAGGAGTGCCGGCAAAAGAGCCCGGCACTCAAGAGAAGTGCCAGGCTCATGGAGCGCAGCCGACACTCCGCGGGGGGGGCGGGTAAGGAGGCCAGAGACGGAAGCGGAGGCAGGTGCTGGCAGGCGGCCAGCAACAAAAATGGCCGCCCGGCACCTTGCCTTTAAATAGCGCCACCCCGGCCGCAGGTCGGCCTCCCTGACCCCGTCGGACATAGCGTCCGGCGGTAAGTCAGGGGGCGCTACCGAAGATCGTGGCCAGGGTGCGAGCGGGGCGCTGCGCACGGCGATGACATCATCGCCGGCGGCACAGCGCCGCCAACGGTTAGCGCCGCCGCTAACCTCCCGCTGAATTTTGCAGGAGGCATTGGCAGCGCCGCGCCCAGGGCGCTAGTTGCTTTGCGCCCCGTTAGTGCCCTCTTAGGGCACTAACGGGAGGCGCAAAGCAACCGAATTTCCCCCCCCTAGAATTGTAATCGCATTGTCTTGATCTCTGTACTTGCTCCACTCTTGTATTTCTACTCTTTTCCATTTTCCTTACCAGGTGTTCAGTTACAGCCATCCAAATGGGTTGAGATGCACTGGAGTGGTGAATATGCCACACTGACCCTTAATCACCTAAACAAAGAGGATGAAGGACTGTACACGATTCGTGTAGTGACAAAATCTGGCTATGAATTGCACAGTGCATACGTGTTTGTAAGAGGTAGGTGTGCAAAGAAACATGGCCGACCATATGTCATGTGAGAGCCAGGAGACTATCCCACTCAGCAAGCTCAGCCCAATCCTATGCTCACTCAGCATCCGCATATGCACTTACCAGTAGGAGTCACTAGATCATCTGATTTTCCCCCCCCCCCCCCCCCCCTCCCTAGCTCAGGGGGAATTAAAAGCAATTGTAGCACTTCTGCCACCACCATGGATGCAACCAACAAATTCAGCACAGAATAGTGATGGTAGCTGGTGTCCTTCTAGTCTAGTAGGGAGCAGTGCCATAACATGTAGGCATTTAACCACTGAGCTGGCTTCAGGGTTCCATTAAACCTGCTGCTGCTTGGGGCTGTCGATGCACAAGGGGACCCAGCCTGCCTGTAAGTGAGGGAAATGCCTCGGACACTATCAGATGAACCGGTCATCAGTTCCTTGGGCCAGTGGCACGGCTGTGAGTCTGCCTCAGGACAGGTATAGTGCACAGATCTGCACTGATGGGCGGAGGGGGGGGCTGTCATGTTAATTGTTGGTATCCTCCGTTTGAATTTGTTGAACTGCTAAGTCCCTTTTAGTTGACATTGGCCCAGGTGCCTGCTATACGGCTGCTGCATATCCCAGGAACTAGAGAAAGCATTGCTAGGTGGGAAGTGGTTAATTAATGTGTCCAATGTAACCAGAAAGCTTGTGTCTCATTTACAGATGCCGAGGCAGAGGTTGCAGGTGCCCCAACAGCTCCTTTAGACGTCTATTGCTTAGACGCCAATAAGGATTATGTCATTGTAACCTGGAAACAGCCAGCGGTTGATGGCGGAAGCTCCATCCTCGGTTATTTTGTTGACAGGTGAGTATTAAAAAAAATTGACGACTGGGATATTTCTCACTACATTTAATTTACAGGTGCCTTGTGTTCTAATTAAAAAACACAATAATTCTGTTGATTATTTTACATTATTTTTTCAAGTTTCTCCCCTCCTCTCCTAAAAGCTTTGATTCATGTCAGAGTAAAGTTCCATGGATGCCAGCATTCCTCCAGTACCCTAACCAAGTGCCCTTTCCTTTCGTTTGAATGTTGGCAGGTTTCAGGGGAGCAATGGAAGTGTGTTTTATACTCAAGCCCCCACTTAGTCTTGTAATAGCTTCAGCCTGCTCATTTGCTGGGAAAATGCTCAGAAACTAGCATTTTCATTCCTTTCCGAACTCTTCATGTAAAATGAAAGTACTCAGGCAGCCGACTGCACTGCATGGAGTGTGTAGAATGTCACAGGATATGTTGTGGTGCATGAAGTCACTTAACCTAATGGTGAACAGGGAAACTCTGTAAACATTTAAAATTATAACATTCTCGTTGATCCCTCATAGCATTGCACATGTGGGGGTGGAATTTTAACAGCAAAGAGTGAGTGGGTTTGGGAGTGGGTGGGTGGTTAAATGCGCTGAAATTGACAGCGCGTCGGGGAGCCGGCTACAACCCGCCGTCTTTCGCATTTCACTGGAGTGTGTTTGGCTACGTGCGAGTAACCCCATGGGAGAGGCGGGTTGGCAATTAAGAGATGTTAAGAGGCAATAAGGAGCTGTTTTAACTGCAGATTTGAACTTTAACTCTGAGTGCACTGGTTTCCCGGGCTTCTGGAACTCGCCAGTGAAAGCAAGGCAAGATGACAGTGCGCATTGAGGGGGCTGACCAAATGACAGGCATACAATTCTATAAGTCCTCAGACCTCACACCTGCTTCCTTGCCTAAATAAAAGGCTTTTACTCTCAGCACTTGTTCCGAGAGTGTGCTTTCACTATTTTCAGGTGATTTCCACTTCTTTGGAGACCATTTCTGCTACCTTAGATTTTTGTGAGTCTGATGTACACATTTCATTTGTCAAGTATCAGTTCAGCATGTGTGCCACTTATGAAGCTTTACCTTGGGCCTCAGATGAGCACCAAGATCATCAGCAGCAGCAGCAACAGCACCAGGAGAGGGAGAAGCACCAACAGGAGCAGCAGCAGCCTTCTCCTCACCGACCTGCCGCTCTACAGGAGAGAGGGGATGAACACGGGGTGCAGCTCACAGGAGGCGATACCCCCAACACAGGCTATATAGGCAGAGGATCAGCTTCCTGGATGTGTCGGAACACCAGTGCCTCAGGAGGCTCAGGGTATCGCGTCAGGTGGTCGCAGACATTTGCAGTCTCCTGGAAGAAGACCTCCTGCCAAATGGACCTGGTGGGCACGCTTTTTCAGTGGCTGTCAAAATCACCACCGCCCTCAATTTCTTTGTCTCTAACTCCTTCCAGGGATCTGCAGGAGATATCTGCAGAATCCTGCAATCTGCTGCCCACAAATGCATCACGCAGATGACCGATGCCATGTTTGCCAATGGCTGGCAATTATGTGCACTTTGCAACCGATGAGGCCAGTCAGAATGAGCAGGTGCTCAGCTTTGCGGCTCTGGCTGGCTTCCCACAGGTCCAAGGGGTTATCAATTGCACACATGTGGCAATCAAGGAGCCCCAGATCACCCTGGAGTCTGCATCAACCACTCCAAGGAATTCCACTCCATCAATGTTCAGCTCGTGTGAAACCACAAAAAGATCATCATACAGGTGTGCGCAAGATTCCCAGGCAGCTGCCATGATGCTTTTATCTTGCACCAGTCCATCCTCCCAGAGCTCTTCGGGTCTCGAAGCAGAGTTAGCGGCTGGCTCCTTGGAGACAAGGGCTAACCCCTGAAAAAGTGGCTGATGACACCCGTTAGGAGCCCAAACAATGAGGCCCAGAGAGATACAATCAAATCCACATGACCACGAGAACTGTCACCGAGCAAGCAATTGGAATGCTGAAGATGCGCTTTAGATGCCTGGACAGATAGGAATGGGTGCACCTGCAAGGTAAGTACGTATGAGGAGTGATGTGCTGGAGTTTCTATCACAACTAGGGGGATCAAGGGGTATGGCGAGAAAGCAGGAATGGGGTACTGAGGTAGCATGTTCAGCCATGAACGCATTAAATGGCGGTGCAGGCTCGAAGGACCGAATGGTCTACTCCTGCACCTATTTTCTATGTTTCTATGTTTCTATGAGTCGGCTTGAGAAGAGAATCTCACTGTGGGCCCTTACAGAATGCAGCATCAGCTCTAGGGAGGAATCATTTAAGCGAGGTGGAGCCTTGCCACAGTGGGACTCCATTAATGCAGTTGTTCCCCACCTGGACACTCCTTCAACTTTCATCTTCACAGGGTCCCTTTAAGTAGTTCAACTAAAATAGACCCATGCATTTTGTCATCACACCCGCTCGCTCTAATTGGTCGGGAAACCTGGAAGTCAGGTACAAATGCAGTGGCTGGGTTAAAAAGCCACTGACAGACGAGCTGCAGCTAATTCCTGGTTTCCCGTGCGCTACCAGATCACCCCCCACCCCCACCTCCCACTCCCAGCGTGTCAGCAGGTAAATATTCCAGCCTGTGAGTCGGAGAATACGGTCACTCTCTAACCTGACTTTATTGTCTTTCTGTTGCTATTTCACCCTCTGGCTGTCCTCTCTTGCTTCTGGCTCTCTCTTTTCTTCTCTTCTGTTTCCCTCCCTTTAGCTCTTAGCTTTTTTTCTGCCATACCCTACTTCTCTCTGTCTTATTCTTCTTCCCTTTTGGGTGGGAGGTAGTGGGTGTCGGTGTGGTGTGGCAGAGAGAAGAGTCACTAATGGCTGCAGGCTGCATTTGGGGTGGGAGTTCTGTAAATGATGAACTATGTAGAAATTTCAGTTACTACGAAAAAAATTGCAATGAAAATAATTTCGCAAAGCATTTTGAGCAATTTGCTGGAACCGGTGGCTAGATTGTGCAATCACAGGGTGATATACTCACATCATAATATAGCTATTCTGTGTTACACAGCCTGACACCTTTTAACATTGAAAGGTAACTATCATAGCACCACCTGCAGGAGTAACAGTAGGGGCTAGAAAATCAGTGCATTTGCGCCTCTCGTTAGCGGCCCCGGGGGGCGCTAATGGGACGTAAACGACTTTTCGCCTGGGCGCAGCACCGCTAATGGCTCCCACTAAATTCAGCGGGAGTCTTTAGCGGCGGCGGTAACCGGTAGCGCCCCGCTCTGCTGCGCAGGTGATGATGACGTCATCACCGTGCACAGCGCCCCATTTTTGCCCTGCCTGCAAAATTGGCCCGTGCCCCCTGAATCTGCGCCGGGCGATGACATCGACTGATTCAGGGGGCGGGAACAGAGCGGCAGGAGTCTCGCAGGGCACTAAGTAAAGTGGAGGTGGTGGGTGGGGGAAAAAATCAGCCAACTTACTTGTCGCGGCCCGTTGCGTCTTTGAACGCGGGGTCCGTGCCACGATCTGGCAGCCCGGCACTCCTCTTGAGTGCTGGGCTGCTGGCCCGGCACGCCACTCCCTGGTGGTCCAGGTAGGGCCCCACAGAGTTGTGGGCTTGGGCCCTCCCCTTTAATGAGGGGAAGAACCCTTCCATGCGGCAGCACTACGTGGCCCAGTGCGTAGCGCTGCAGAACGCACCACCCCGATATTCGGGGTTAGCGCTCTAAGAAGGAGGTGGAGCGCTTGAATTAGTGCTCCACCTCCTCTTGGGGCGCTAAAACTGAAGTTAGCTTTAGCTAATTTTTTCAACTTTTAAGTTAGCACCCCAATGAGCCGATAGCGAATTTCTCCCCCATAATATTTTGGTGCAATAGTGATACCAGGATTAGTTTGCAGAATGGTAAGTGACTCGCTCTACTAGATTTTCTGTTGGTCCTACAAGCAGCTCAATTTCTTTTCTTACAGATGTGAAGTAGGAACCACTCATTGGGTTCAGTGTAATGACACCCCAGTGAAGTTTGCCCGCTTCCCTGTCACTGGGTTGGTAGAAGGCCGTTCCTACATCTTCCGTGTGCGTGCTGTCAATAATGTTGGAATTAGCCGGCCATCCCGTGTATCTGATCCTGTTGCAGCCTTGGATCCTTCTGACAGAGCAAGGCTGAAGGGTATGTCTGTTTTTTTCTTTGATTGCTTAGAGGAAATCTTTAAAGAGTGACTCCTTTGATATCATCTATAACAGCTCGTGCTTGGCCAAACGTTTAATGTGCAAGACAATGGGTCAAATAGTAAATCCAACTTTCACTACTCAGAATGAATCATTGTTGCATGTAACAACAACAACTTGTATTTATATAGCACCTTTAACATAGTAAAACTTCCCAAGACGCTTCACAGGAGCGTTATAAAACAAAATTTGACACCGAGCCACATAAGGAGAAATTAGGGCAGATGACCCAAAGCTTGGTCAAAGAGGTAGGTTTTAAGGAGTGTCTTAAAGGAGGAAAGTGAGGTAGCGAGGCAGAGAGGTTTAGGGAGGGAATTCCAGAGCTTAGGGCCTAGGCAACAGAAGGCACGGCCACCAATGGTGGAGCGATGTAAAGTGATAGAAAGAGAAAGTAAAACACACCAAAGGTAAAACAATCCACTGTGGTATGGTAGCACAGTACACTAGAGCACCAAGATCTGGTGCCGTGGAATGGTGGGACATAGATTTGATCTATCATGCCCATGAGATTCCGAATCAGATGAATCAGGTTGAGGATAGACTCTCCCTCAGTGATAGGTGGAAAGCCAGGAGGAGGAATTCATACGCCACCTGGTGGCTGGTCCAGGGCAGTGTTGGTAATGCCACCTGGCCTTCCTGGTTTCTTGCCTTTTAAAAAAAATCTCAAATATATGTAAATATTGTGCTTATCAATACTAGTTGATCTTTCATTGAGCTGTACAGGGAGAGTCAAGGTACAGGGAAGGGTTAGGTGGCTTTGGCCAGCTGATTTTCTTCACAGTGGGAGAGGGTGCAATGGGCCATATCCCGTTTTCTTCACAGTGAGGCGGGTAGGGGGAGTTTCACTGGGACAGGGCTCATTTCCATCTCTATGGGGGAGGAAGTGAACACTCCGATCAGTTCTGTCCTAAAACGGCAATTGGGATCCTATGCATGTTATAAGTCTACCGGCCCCATTTTGAGGCCATTACCTTCCCATTAACACCGATTAAGGCAAGTTAAAATCAGCCACTGAGAAACTGTCCTAAACACCTACTCTCTATTTCTTCCCTTCTAAACAGTTTATAATCCAATTTCCTACCCTTCCTTTAATTCCACACCCTTTAATCTTCTCCAGTAGTCTCCTATGTGGTATCTTGTCAAAGGCTTTCTGAAAGTCCATGTACACCACATCCACTGCATTTCCCCCAGCTACCACATCTGTCACCTCCTCAAAGAAATGCAGATTGTTGTTGTTAAAAAGTACAGCTAGAGGTTTTAGATAAAAAAATAACAATATTCTATTACGATAGCAAAATACTGCGGATGCTGGAAATCCGAAATAACAACAGAAAACGCTGGAAAAACTCAGCAGGCCAGGCAGCATCCGTGGAGAGAGAAAGAGAGTTAACGTTTCAGGTCGATGACCTTTCATCAGAATATTCTATTGACTGCTGCCTATGCGCATTGTCCCAAGTTTGTTTTACCCTTTCCTTCCTATCTTTTTCCTACACAATAAAAATGCTTTGAAAAT
Source organism: Squalus acanthias (assembly GCA_030390025.1). Classification (NCBI taxonomy): domain Eukaryota; kingdom Metazoa; phylum Chordata; class Chondrichthyes; order Squaliformes; family Squalidae; genus Squalus; species Squalus acanthias. Next base: position 52,509,888 of record CM059432.1, read on the forward strand.
TCTTTTCAAAGTTTGTTCAAAACAATGCTTTATCTTTTTGTATTGTTTAATTTATCAGGAATGCCATTAGCCCCATGGACGGGTCAGATTATTGTGACAGAAGAAGAACCAGCAGGTAAAGAATACATTTCTTTCTATGTGCATCAGTCTGCTGAGATCAATCTCGGCCTGTAACAATTTGGAATCGATCAAAATGTTTTCTCTCCATAAAATATATTTTCCATTTTTTCTCAGCAGGTTTTATTAAACTTGTGAGACTGGGTGTTATCAGTCATAATTGGGGGCGATTTTAACTTTTGGGCAGCTGACTGGTGGAGCGCACCAAAGAGGCCAGAGCCATTTTGAGGCCAGGGCCTCATTTAAATAGAACCAGCGAGCTGTGGGCGGCCAAATGGGCGTCAAACAGGCGCCATGATCCAGCTCGCCCTATTCGGGTTGGTGCAATATTGGCCAGCATCGAGGTAAATCCTGGGGAAGGTCGGAAGAGGGAGTGCCAGCGGCCTAGATTATTTTTGTGGTGCACGAAGGAGCATTCCTGCATCTGGCATTGCAACGGAGGAGGAAAGGAGGTTTCTAAAATTTGAAGGATCACTTTGACAAAGTCAGTCAATTGCAGCCGATCGATTATCTTAGTGAAATTGTAAAAATTTTAAAGTTTAATTAAGTTTCTTAAATCTTCTAACCATACTACGCCACAGCAATTTTCCAACTACCATGCCCCCACCCCCAACATGGGGCAGCCTGCAGCTCTGTAAATGGGCCAAGCATCTGTCGCATCTGCATTCCATATGTAAACTACACTGACCTCAGGAAACTGGCCAGGGTTGGGGTGCAGGCAAGGTGGGGCTGGAAGTCCAGCCTGCTGAATCTCCACTGCTATTGCAGCTGAGCAGGGATATTTAGGCCTGAGTCTCTGCAGATATTTGACCCTAGCAGCATCAGAACCTGGCCTGCACCCAATGGCCACACATGTGAATCTCCAGCAGGGGTCTCCGCATTATTTTTTTTAAAATGTATTCGTTCACGGGGTGTGGGCATTGCTGGCAAAGCCGACATTTACTGCCCATCCCTAATTGCCCTTGAGAAGGTGGTGGTGAGCTGCCTTCTTGAACTGCAGCATGTCCTTGTGCTGAAGGTACTCCCACAGTGCTGACATTGTCGTAGCGGTTTGGTACAACTGAGTGGTTTGCTCAGCCATTTCAAAGGGCAGTTAAGAGTCAACCACATTGCTGTGGGTCTGGAGTCACATATAGGCCAGACCAGGTAAGGACACAGATTTCGTTCCCTCAAGGACATTAGTGAACCAGTTGGGTTTTTACGATCACCATTACTGATACTAGCTTTTTAATTCCATATTCATTAAATTAAAAGATTTTAAATTCCCCCAGCTGCCGTGGTGGGATTTGAACTCACATCTCTGGATCATTAGTCCAGGCCTCTGAAGTACTAGTCTAGTAACATAACCACTACACTACTGTACCCCTATAATGTATCAGGAGGGGGTACCATGGATGATTTTTCACCTCTAGAGTAAAGGGTTGCTGTCCCATTCCTATCCCAACAGAAGGTGTAGTGCCTGGACAACCTACAGAACTCACTGTGACTGAAGCCACCAAGAATTATGTTGTCCTCAGCTGGAAACCTCCTGGTCAACGCGGCCATGAAGGAATCATGTATTACGTAGAAAAGGTACATTTCTCAAGACACATGTGGAAAAAAGTAACCTAGCACCCCAACAGGCCAAAATCAGTTTAAACATGTATGGGTAAAATTGTGCTATGCAATATTAGCATATGAACACTGTATTACTTTTGCATGAGCTTCCTCTGGCTACTATTTTTACAAAGGAATTAAGCCATTTAAGTAAAACCCAGTCGATTTTTACTGATGCAACATTTAGATGTAGCTGTGCAGGTGTGCATCTCTGTTCTCTCAGTGTGCTTGATGCATTAAACTATACCTTTTCTAAAATGGCTTCACAGAGGGTAATAACATAAAGGGAGTACTGTATTACCCACCAAGTCAAGCCAATTTTCAACCCCCCTTTTTATGTTGATAAAACTAATTATGGACGAATATATAATCTTCCAAATTGGAAGTATTACTGCAGCTTTTATTCAGCATCAAAGGGGCATCTCCCTGAAATATTGGCAATTACTGTTACAATTGTTTACAGATAAGTGACATGTTGTCAAACATTGTATCAGATATAATTGTGTCAACTGTGCACGACATCACCATTGTGACATAAAACTCGGCTCTTCAGGCTTTTCCTCCTTCTACAAACAAGAATATTAATTCTTCTGGCGGGGCCAACATTTCTCTCCCCACTCACCCAAAGCAGGCAACCCAGTGGCAGCGCAAATACTGCAAGGAGCCTGCCAGTAACATGTAACTGAGTCTGATCCCAGCAGATTCGCCAGTGTCAATGCTCACAGGAAAAAACAACCCTAAGTGAGTCATCGACTGGTTCTAACTTTCACTTACAACAAAATTGGCCGATTTGTTAATTTCTGCATCAAAAGCACTCTTCTTCCCAATTGTTTGCTACTTTAACTATTGTGAATTTGCCTTTCTTTCTCCTGAACTCTTATACTCATTTGCCCTTTTTTGCTTGTTTGTGTTAGTGTGTTGCAAGCACTGAGGACTGGCAGAGGGTTAATCCAGAGATCCCCGTGAAGTCTCCACGTTTTGCGTTGTTTGATCTGGCTGAGGGTAAATCATATCGTTTCCGTGTCCGCTCTGCTAACTCTGCTGGCATTGGTGAGCCTTCTGAGGCAACAGAATTTACTGAAGTAACAGACAAACTTGGTAAGTATGAACTACACATGCACGTTGACTCACCTGCCCTGCCTTCCAATACCTTGAATAATTGTTGCCAAGATGTCACCATTATCGGATGGTGATCAGAATTGTTCACAGTACTCCAGGTGGGGGTTGGATCAGTGCTTTGTACAAGCTAATTATCACTTCCTGTGATTTATGCTCTATCCCTCTGACTGTACACTCTAAATCTTGTTTGCTTTTTTTTTACTGCTGCGGAACACTGTACTAAAAGTTTTGCATGTGTCGCCAACCTCCTCAAGAAGCAGAATAGTGGGGCTGGACCTGAGAGACAAGGAAGCTTACATTTTCCCCACAAATTCTGAAGGATGGGGCTTTAAAGTATTTTATTCTAGAGTATTCCTTTAACTAATATGCAAAAAAACCCAGTGTTGACAATTATTTTCAATCAATGGTCAATCATACAGACTAGAAGGGATCGGAGACTAGTTGAAATAGATATGTTGGTTTCATTACTTTCTGGATTTCTGCCTTTTTTTCCCAGATGTTCCAAAAGCTCCTAATCATGTCGTGCCTTCAAGGAACACAGACACTTCTATAGTTGTCACTTGGGAAGAGTCAAAAGATGCGAAAGAGTTGGTGGGATACTACATTGAAGCAAGCATCAGTGGATCTGGAACATGGGAACCGTGCATCAACAAACCAGTGAAAGGAAAAAGGTAGTGATCAAGGCTATTAGAGAGCCTTGCAAAAATAAAGCAGTGGAAGGAATAAGGTAGAATCAAAGTGAACGAGATCGAGGGAGAATGAGTATGCGTGAAGAGTGTGTTTGATCCAGAATTTGTCAGTCGGCATTTAAATGGTCTTGCTGCACATTAAAACTGGCAGTGGAACCATAGAGGTGCTGATGTCATTAATGCCTAATAGATGCCTGTTTTGTGTGAATTAAAGAGAGAAAGAACACTAAGACATATATGAGAATGAGGTACCTTTTTGCTTTCCGTATATGCATTGTTTCAGTTACTGCTCTTCAATACCATGCTAGAAATGGAGAAAATGCATTTATAATACCAAACCCTTTCTACTTGACTTGGTGACTGGTTCTGCGGAATGCGCCCTCTTTGCTTGATATTTATCTCATATTCCATTTAATTTTCTTATATTTTGGATGAACAGGTGGGGAATCATCAGACCACAATTGAACAAGTGAGACACATTTACCAATCCATAAGATTGAAAGCACACTTGGTATCAGCTGGTAGGGTCAGGGAGATTGAGATTTATCTCTGGCTGTTCCAAAGCTGCAACCCCCATTAAAATGAATGGAACTGCTTATACGCCCTCAACTTCAGTGATGTGACAAATAGCTTCAGGGAAAGGAAACATGAAATTGAGTGTTTTTGTTGGGCAGCAAATTTGAAGTTATTTTTTAAATGTAACAAAAAATTATGACTGCCATTTCTTTCCAAGCAAACATTGGCGGAATCATTTGAACAGAAAGTACTCCGCCTAGTTTTTCCTTTCCCTGTAAACTTACAAGAGATGAAATCTTTAATTTTTTTAGTTATAATGGGATGTAATAAAATCATGCCACCCTTCAACCCTACCCCCCCAATTTAGGCCGCAACACAAACATGACGGGAACCTGCTCAATCTGGGTTCCACACAAAATACCAAACTTTGCCGCCCGATTCCAACCCAGGAACTTCAGCCCATTATCTTAAAGGATGGGTTAACACCTTTGCTAAAGACAAATGAATTTCATACAAAAGCATCAAGATGTTTACAGTAGGGTTGCCAACCCTACCCGATTGTTCTAGAGTCTCCAAGAATAGAAGGTTAATCCCCTGGACACTGCTGCAAGAAACCTGGGAGAAAATCCAGAAGTAGAGTTTGTGATTTGCGCCATCGTGCATCACGCCTGTGGTTTTCGTGTGCAGGACTTCTCGCACGACAGCTTCAAATCCTGGCGTCGCACTTTTCCCGCTCCAAGTCTCATGAAGGAGAACTCACGAAAGGCTGCGCTCAGCAGTGCGAAACATTCAACATCGGAGAAACAGTACGGGCAGCACGCATGAGGTCGCGAAATTTGGACCAAGTCATAAACCAGACAAGAGATGAGATGGATTCACAAAATATGCCAAGCCACAAATGAGCAAATACCTAAATATGCACGAACAAGTCTAACTAACGGGGCACACCCAGCAAAATCTGGCCCAATAACTTTTGCAAACTGCGGGCAAATGTCACATAATCAGACCTCCAGGAATACATCCAATCAGTGTTGGTAACCCTTGTTCATATGTTACGACCACATAGTTTGGTTTCACCTTATATTGTGTAATATTTTCATTTGTATTAACACATCTGTACAGAGAAATGGGGAACACAGTAAAAAAAGCATTGTTTTGTAATATAGTTGTCCATTGAATGAAAACACATGTATATCAGGTACTTGTACCCAAATATAATGTAAGAAATATTCACTGAGACATGACTAAACAACTGCTGTGACACATCTATATAAATCTATAAAAAATCAATTGATGTTGGAAATGAAGTGTTTTGTTTTATAGGTTTATTTGTCATGGGCTACAAACTGGACAGTTATACAAATTCCGTGTCAGGGCTGTCAATGCAGCTGGGCTTAGTGAATTCTCACATGAGTCTGAGGCACTGGAAGTCAAAGCAGCTTTAGGTATGTAAAAACACTTAAATTGTTGTTATATGAAGCTCTCGTTTTTGAAAATGCATTTATTTATTTTTGAAAATACATTTACGTGTTTTTGAAAATACATTTATGTACTTTTGAAGGTGCATTTCTGTTTGAAAGTTTATTTACTTATTTTTGAAAGTATATTTACTTATTTTTGAAAGTACATTTATTTATTGTTTGAAAAGTAATAATTTATTTTTGGAAGTGCATTTATTTATTGTTTGAAAAGTAATAATTTATTTTTGGAAGTGCATTTATTTATTGTTTGAAAAGTAATAAATTATTTTTGGAAGTGCATTTATTTATTGTTTGAAAAGTAATAATTTATTTTTGGAAGTGCATTTATTGATTTTTGAGTTTGTTCTTTAATTAATGACACACTGTTTTCACAGTGCCACCTGTATCACTTTCCCACCCATGATGCCATAAGTCGTTGCTCTGATCATGCACTGTGCCTGTATCACATGGAAAGCGTATTTTTTTTCACTGAGCCTATCCATTAGTCTCTGTATGAAATCTCACATGAGTCTGCTTCACAGTCATATGTTCCAAAGCTTATCTGAACTATGGATTACCAGCCTTGCTCCAGCATAACGTAATGTATCCCATACAGCACCACCCTGTGCATCTCCCTTCCATACATAAAATCATCTAACTTCTTTTCTGATCTGCGTTTACTACATTTTTGCTTGTTGCCTGTTTAACAACACAAGAGCACATTTAATGCCTGCTCCCAGGACTGCTGATGCCTGCTTTAACAAATTGTTTTGTCTCATGTAAGCAAACATTGTACCAGCTGTGTAGGTGTGTGAAAAGCCTACCCCTGCAAGATCCTGCATTCATCAAAAACGAATCCATGCACCTTTTCCTCATTATCATTTAGTATTTTCATGTTAGGTTTAAATAAATCAATTAAAGTGTTAATAAATCTAAATGAAATTTATTTAATGAACATTGCAGCCAGTCATCCCAGTTCTAGCTCAAATCAACAATACTGAGCAATTTGTGAGTTCTATGTTGGGCATTAGATACAACAGAATAATTGCTATGATCAGATTGTATAGCATTAGTGTAATAAATTAGACAATTTAATATGCCAAAGTGAATTATTGAAGCAACTTATTTTCTTCATAGGCCAAATATTTTATACTACTAATAGATCTGCCATGGCATTGCTCATGAGTAGTTTCGGCGTATAGAGTTCTATACATATTACCTATACTGAGCTGGTGTTGCTGATTTTTTTTTCATTAAGGTTATCTCTTGAGGACATTATCTGTCAGGGCATCAGTTGGACTAGGAATATTTAGGTGGACTTCAGGTCTGTGAGGCTAAGGTCAGGCAGATGTGACTAGTGCTGCTTGTGGAGCACTTTGTGCTTTCTAGATGGAAAATATCTGAGGGTTTGGGAGATTTCACTATTGGTGGGTTCACCTGTCCATCTCAAGAGATTTAGGCCCACTGGAAGAGCTGCTCTGTGGCCCCTTCGTAACTGTGTCTCTTTTTCCTTCTATGTTTTTCTCTCTGTTACTCCATCCTTTTCTCTCTCTTTCTCTCTTTTTTTTTACTAGTTTCTCTTACTGTTACTCTCCCTCTTTCTCTGTGGGTGAAATTGATCAGTAGCGCGAAATGTGTTTGTAGCGAATTGGGAGCCATTTTATACGGCACCTGATATTCTTTTCCACTTAAGTCAATAGAAAAGAAAATCAAGCTTGGTGTAAAGCTGCCAATTCACTATGAACACATTCTGTTCTACTGACTAGGACCAATTTCACTCCCTCTGTTTCTCCCTTGATTTTTGTGCACGGTCACATCTTTTTTCTCCATTAATCTATCACTGTGCCTCATGTTACTCTCTCCTCTCTTTTGTTTGTTTCTCTCCCTGCTACTATTTGTGTCTTTGTTACTCTGATTCTTTCTCCTTGAGTTTCTCTATTTGTTATTTTCTTCCTGTGTCTCTATACAGTCGCCCTTTTTCTGTGTTTATCTCACTGTTATTCTCTCACTGTACCTGGTGTTCTCTGTTATTCCAGTGATCTCGGTGAACTGCATTCTTTTTCTTGCACTGATCTGCAATTGCTGCCTTTTCCTCTGATGATCTATCGCAATGGAATCTGCATGAGGGTTCAAGCAAGAGAGTGCAGCACAGCTAGTGTCAGGGCTTTGCGGAGAGCCATGCAAAGGAGTAAGAAGGAGAGCGTGGATCATCAGAGATGGCACTGGAGGGTGGGGAAGGATGGAGGCATTAGCACGAGCATGCCTTTGACCTTTTGTCAGGTTACACTCCTGTGAAGCGTCTTGGGATGCTTTACTACATTAATGGCTCAATATAAATGCAAATTGTTGTTGCTGCTGCTGCACACACTTTTTCATGTTGGCCAAAAGATGTCAGGCAATGGAGTACAGAGGTGTGGGTGGATATGGTGGTGTCTACTAACCGGAAGGGGTATATCTATAGACCAGGTTGTTGATTTGAGTGGGGGAGTAGAGGAAGGCACTGGGAGGTGAGATTGGGAGGCTTATGGGTAAGCTTTCAACATTTTTTGTCAATTAATGGCCCGTAATTTCCGATAGGAGGCTTCCTGCAAGCGATGCCTCCTATTGGGAAAAACTCTACGCCCTTACCTGAGGGCTCCTGAGGTCCGGCCATTTCCGATCCTGGGCCTCTGCTCTATGAAATGCGCAGGGCCCACGAATCCCAGGGGCACATGCGGTTCACAAGCGTCCCTGGGATCACATGGGCCAGGCGAGCCAATGGGAGAAGGGAATCCCCCCTTCATACTTTTGACAGATAGACCTGTCAAAAGTATGAATGGGATCACTGAAAAAAGACATCAAAACATTAAATAAATTTAAAAAAAACATGTTTTTAAAATGAGTTAAAATTACATTAAATTAAATATTTTAAACAAAAATTAAATTTTTTGAAAAAAATAATTACAGTTTTTTATGGGGCTAAAAATAAACTTACCTTTTTTAAAAGTATTTTTAAATTATAAATGAGTGAAAAATATATTTTAAAAAACTTTTTAAAACTCTTATGTTGGTAAAAGCAGGCCTTATGCCTGCTTTTACCAGGCGTAAGATTTTTAAGTGATTTCAGCGGGCATAGGTTCTGCAGAAAGCGGAACTATCCGCCCGCAGAGGCCCTTCTCCAGGGCAGGCGTCCTGATCTGTCAAGAGGATTCTTGACAGATCGGAAGTGCTGGTTTTCAGCGCATGCGCTTCACATGCCTGAAACCGGCATTTCCGATGTCCCTACAGGTGTGTACACACCTTCTACACACCCGTAGGGATCGGAAAATACAGGCCATCGTTTTTGATAACATGTTAATTATGTGAGGAAGTTTATTTGCACAGGTTTACAGTGGGGTGGGTGAGAAACTATTATGGTGGCGGCATCTCAGAGAATTGTTTATGTTGCAGTGTGATTGGGCAGAAGTTCTTTTGGAAGGAGAAAGGTTTTGTGCAATAAGATTGATGAAGAATGAAGTAGAAAATAACCACTTAGAAAGGAGATGAGGAAAAAATAAATTGATGGACATTCAAATAATAAAGTTCAATGCTGTTGATGATAGATACTACAGTCATGAAATTAACTGGAGCCATGATATTTACTGTAGACACAAACCTTTTTATTATATGGATAGAAAGATGTGTTATGCAGGTTCTCATACTTGTCAAAATGATTGTTGAAAGCTTTGAAACGTTATTAGACGTACCAAAGCAAACAATATCCTGCCTAACACATGCCAGTACAAAACCATTGCTTACATAGAGTTTTATACTCTTTTACTTTTGAATATGTGATGCTATGTGTTAGAGGTCAGAGCATTGAGTAATTTTGCTTTGTATTCCTGTCTATTATAGGAACAGACACATCTTATTCATTGTTTTGAACCTTGCTTGTTGTCATGTTAAATGTTGAGCAAAAACATGTTCTTGCATCTCTTTCCTTGTTCTTTGTTTATCTTGTTTGTCTTCATTTCTTCATCCTTGAAAAAATGAAGTATCTCTTGTTGCACAAACAGAGCTGTTCATGAATGCCTGATTAATTACTTTATTTAACTCTAGGAGGAGGAGTGCCTCATGGTGTGTTTCCTGAACAAAGTGGTAACACTGATGGACTAACAGAAAGCTGTGCACGCTGGGATGGCAAGCATGAGGCATCTCAGCCCGCACGCGACTCTTTACTAAGTTGTGATGCTGTGCTTAACAGACACTCGCTGCCCACTGGCTATGATAATTTGCCATGCACAGAACCAGATACACCAAAGGAGGTAAATGCAGAGCGGACAAGCAAGTCTAAACTCAGAAGTCCAAAGGTACAAGACATACACGAGGAGGGTCCAAAGATACAAGATAAGCATGAGAAGGGCCCAAAAGTACAAGATATGCACGAGGAGGGCCCAAAGATACAAGATAAACATGAGAAAGGTTCTAAGGTACAAGATAAACATGAGAAGGGCCCTAAAGTACAAGATAAGCACGAGAAGAAGGATAACCTAGGTGAGAAAACAGGGAAACAATATTAAAGTTAAACAGATAAAGAGATGCAATCATATTCTGAGAAGAACTGATCTGCTCTCAGTAAATGTGATTGATGCACTTGATTCATTGTTAAGGAGGTTTGATGAATGATAACAAAAACTATTTGCACTTTATCATCTCTCACATCCAAGGATGTCTCCAAACACTTTACGAGGGGCGAGAAGCACACTGAGCAGGAGGTGGGAGTACATTGGAGGCAGAACCAAAACATGGTTTAAGAAATCAGCTTTAAGGGGACTTTGGAAGGAAGATGGAGAGCCATATCAGTGAACTGTTTTCGGAGAGAATTCCGCGGAGCAAGGGTCTAGTAGCAGAAAGATTGGACTCAAATGGTCAAATAGAACATGAGCAGTAACCTAAATTCAGAGGAGTGGGGACTATGGGGGAAATATACAGCTGGAGAAAGCCATGAAAAAATGTGAAAATGAGACAAGGACTTTGACATTCAGGGATGGGGGCCAGTGGAGCTTAGGAAAGAAAGGAGTAAAATCGTAATGTGCTCATAGCTGTTTTGTTGGAAATGAGCTTTGTGTGTATTGATTACACACTCAGTCTCATGAGTTGAGAATAGACCAGTTTAACCAGAAACACAGTTGAACAGGTTATCACAGAATCCCCACAGTGCAGATAGAGGCCATTTCGGCCCATCGAGCCTGCACTGACACATATCCCACCCTATCCCCGTAACCCCACGTATTTAATCCCCCTAACACTAAGGGTCAATTTATCATAGCCAAATCAACCTAACCCGCACATCTTTGGACTGTGGGAGGAAACCGGAACAAACCCACGCAGACAATGTGCAAACTCCACACAGACAGTCACCCGAGGCCAGAATCGAACCCGGGTCCCTGGCGCTGTGAGGCAACAGTGCTAACCACTATGCCACCGTGTTGCCCGTGTTATCTTTTTCACTTTGTGCTAAGAGGCAATTGCTGCCATTCATGAAGCCCAGCACAACAGCTGTCACCCTTTTCAGTAAGCCATCACTATTCCTCATGGTATTACTTTCAGAATTCCATTAAAATCAAAGCTATGTGAGAGCTGCGGCATAGATTATTCTGGTACTTCATTTAGTAAGAACCATTTAATTTGCAATGATAATCATTTTTATTTGTTCTTTGGATGTGGGCAACACTGGTAAAGCAGTATTTATTGCCCATGCCTAGTTGCCCTGAGAGAATAAAGTCATCTGAGAGAAAAAAATAACGTGCGACTGGAGTTGCATGTAAGGACATCAGTGAGCCAGGTGCTTTTACAAAAATGCAATCACAATGTGCTCAAAGCTGTTTTGCTGAGAATATGCATCCAGCAGCTTTCATTGTCATTTTTTGTTGCCAGCCCAGAAATGAACAGATTTATTAAATTCAATTTCCCATAACTTGCCATGGCTGGATTTGAACGTCCAATTATACGATTTCAGCAAACAAAATGATTCTTTAAATATGGGGTACTAGAATTCTTTTTCTCTCCTGGTTCCATCAGTTGTTAGGAAGGGATAAATGCTTGATGGCTATTCTTGATAGATTTGTGTTGAATGGTGACATACTGAGAGAGATACTGTTATCTTGTACCACTGAATTCTTCCCACGTTTTCCAAGTGTGTTTATTAGCTTGCGATTTGTAGGTTCCTTGAAGATTCTGACTAGTTGATATGCCCCTACTTTACAGCAAAATAGCTTACAAAGTGGTAGCTGCTGTGAATATTTATGGTACCTTAATTTTATTAAGATAGGGCTTGATTTAATGTTTACCGTGCATTTCAGTCTTCGGGCAAAGCTTGTATTCCTACTTGGTGCTGGACTGCAAACTTTCTATTTTATTTCTTTCCAAATATGTAAACAGTAAGGAGAACTGTAAAAGACTTAAGGAAGATGTAGACAGGTTAGCAGAATAGATAAACAGGTGACAATTGCAATTTAATGTGGGTAAAAGTGAGGAATGGGAATACATACTTAATGCAAAGACACTCAAGAGTGTGGATGAACAGACAGTTTCTTGCAAGTGTGAGTGCAAGTGGATAAAGCCATAGAAAAAGGCCAAGAGAATTTTGAGTTTTATAAATAGAAGCACAAGAGTAAGGAAGTAATTTTTTTTTTACAAAACATTAGTTAGGTCACAGAGTAACGTGTGTAGTTTTGGGCACCGCATTATAGAAAGTGAAAATTCACCCCATTATTTTTAATTAAGAAATAATTTGTTGCTTTCTAATCATTGAATTCTATAGTTACTCAGCACAGGTTCTATGAAGAAATGCAAGGTGGCTGCTTCATTCTACATTTGATTGTGGGTCTGAATCCTGATCATAGCTGAAACTACAGACTGAAGAACCATACTTGTGATAAGATTTAGTAGCACCGGCCAAACAGGTTCAGCTTCTCATTTTAGGGACAAATTCAAATTCTGTTTGTATTATCCTTTGTTAATCTCATTTTGTTCTATCATCACCCCTGTGCTCACTGACCTACATTGGCCCAATCCAGCAATGCCTCAGATTTAAAATTCTCATTCTTGTGTTCAAATCCCTCCATGGTCTCGCCACTCCCTGTCTCTGTAACCTGTTCCAGTCCTCCTGCTCCAGCCCTACAGCCCTCCAAGAACTCTGCGTTCCTCCACTTGTGGCCTCTCCGCATTCCCGACTTCCTTCGCTCCACCACTGGTGGCCGTGCCTTCCGCTGTTTACGCCCTAAGCTCTGAAATTCCGTCCCTAATCCTCTCCACCTCTACACCTTTCTCTCCTCCTTTAAGACACTCTTAAAAACCTACCTCTTTGATCGAGTTTTTGGTCACCTGTCCTAATGACTTCTTCTTTGGCTCAGTGTCAATTTTTTGGTCTGATTACATTCCTGTGAAGGGCTTTTGGACGTTTTACTACATGAAAGAAATTGTTATTATTATAAAATATAATCATTTTTTGAATAATTTTTTGTTCCAGCATCTAGTATCAATTTTATCGTGGGGTTTCTGGCTTAAAGCAATTACTGAGCCTGACAGTTGAGGAACTAAATAAACAGTATAGTAGATATACAACTTTGCAGCTAGGAATAATTCAGCATTAGCTGTGTATGTTAATTCAATTCCTTCAAATGTGTCAGACTCAGTAACCAAATACTCCTAATAATGCCATAAGACTCAACATTTAAACAAAACTATTTTGAAATTTGAGCAAAATGATACAACTAAATAAAAAGGTGATGTTGTTAGTCAGGATTTTTTATAATCGTTTGAGTTCTGCTAGTGAGAGATATATATATATATATATTTTAATGGTGTGGATGTTAATTTCACTATCGAGTAATGTGATAACTTACCAATGTGTTTCTCACCTTAGTACAATTCTCCATGGAAGAAGTCAAGTATTGAAGTATTGACAATGCATTTATAGATGTTTTTTCACTTGTGTGAAACACCTTTGTAACTCATGAACACGATATCGATATTTGGCACTGTTAAGTGAATGATTCTAACACACTATCCACCAGTGTGATAGCCTGGATCAATTTGTATTATGTTTTCAAACCTATACATTTTTTCTTGAATATGTTTGTTTTCCTCCAATTTGAAAAATGTGCAGTTTTCTTCTTTCAATATCCTTATGTATCTCAGCACTCCCTAACTTCCAAGCACTCTGTAACTGTCTGGTGGGAGATGAGAGGGAGCATCCCTGGATGTCTCCCCATATGATATTCCCTCATTCTCTGTGGAGAAGTACATAGACTCCACTCTGCCACTTTCTGATGGCACTTTTGAGCTGGAGAACTTGCTAATGAGGAATCATGGGTGTGACCCTTATGTGGGTATTAAATCTTATTTGCAATGAGTTTGTGCCTCCTTTAAAGTACTGGACAGAGCAATGACATCGGAACCTGCTAAGTATTCCGTGGCTAATATTAATAGTAACTTCTAGGCTTAGATCACAATTTTGTGCATTTATTCTTTTAATTTCTAAGCTGAAAGTTAAGTGGAGTTTGATTCTCTATGTGATCTAGTGATGTCTCACTGGGTTTGCAGTCAGTATTAAATTAAGAGAAATGAATGCTGCCTGAGTAATGGCAGCGAGCAGGGACACCACTTTAACAGCTGTAAATGAAGGAGCAAATACTGTGGTTTCTCTCAAATTACACTGTTAGTTATCCTATTTACTTTTTCACTCTAATAGAATGTTTAACTGGCACCAAGGTGTAACTTGGAATCTGAGTTTATGAAGACTGGTTCTGATAGAAGTATAGATGATTATTTTTGTAGCCAATCTTTCCCCCCCCCTTTCTCTTCTCCTCTGAAGTCATTGACTTCTACTCAAGTTACGGTTCCACGGGCACTGACAGCCCCCTCTACCTTGCGAAACATACATTCTTCATGTGTGAGCGGAGAAGTGTCAGCAAGCTATTGGACCTTGGGGAAAATCAGAACTGAGTTTGGACTTGTCTTCATCTGACATCCACACACACACGCTTTCCAGCAGAGGTCACAGGATGGTGGTCAAGAATGGGAACCTTGGCTGATGTTCCCTGCACTAACTGGGGGCACGGAGGCCAGTTTTTATACTCCAATTGCTGCCCCGGCTGAGATCAGCTTACTCAGCACAGACTGAGGATTAAACAGGGGACTTTCTGGTCTGTATAGCTCAGTTACATGTTGGTTTTACCAACTTACCGTTCCAGGAAGCTCAAGAGGTGGTCTTTTTAATTTTGGTACATGTTCTACTGTATACCAATAATTGCACAGCACATGTCATACATTGCCTTCCATCCTTTTTTGCATAACACTGAGAAATATTTGAATGACATTGCACTACGTGATATTAGTAATGAATCCATTAATTCATTTGTATGTACACTCTTAACAAAGGTGTTAACACATTCATTACTAATACCACACAAAGGGATTTCAATCTATTGGAGTACAAATGCTCTTGTCCTTTGCAGGAACTGAATTGTAATGGTATTCTGAGGTTGTACATTCAAGAAAGAGCCACTGCCTAGTTGTTGTCTTTGTTTCAGTAAGGGATGTCAAATTGAAGAGAGTATGAGACATTTGCTGAGCTTAAATTTTACTGGCGTTCCTTGTTATGATTCCATTCTAATATAAAATTCCATACCAATTGCAGTTTAAAGTTATAACCAATACATTAAATACAAAGCTCATTGTACTGATCAGATCCAAGTTGACTTGAGACATTACTTGTACAGTATACAGAAGACTTCCTTTATGTCATAGCACATAAATGATCCAAATGGTAAGATTTTTTTGGAAAAATTTAAACTGTCAAATGGAATCAAATATTAACCCAATGTACTCTACCTTCAAACAGCTTCTCCAGCCCCACCTTATGGAATTACAGTTCTTGAAAGTGTCCATGACTCTATGGTGTTAGGATGGAAACAACCCAAGTTCCATGGTGGTTCTGACATCACTGGCTACTTTGTGGATTATCTTGAAGTTATTGATGGTATCCCTGGAAAATGGAAAGAAGCCCATATCAAAGCTGTCACTGAGCGGGCGTACAGAGTAGGTGAAACAAGGCTTACTTCCTGATCATGTTTTTAGAAGTTGTAAGGGAGAACTTTCAGTTCAATATACTTCTCAAATGTCTATCTGAAAATAATGTAGGAATAAATATATCTATCACTTGTACTGAAATAACTTTGATTTTGTTCCCCACCATTTCGGGTCTCCATTCCTCCAGAGTCACCCATTTGCATCAGTTATGCAGGGGGTGCTCCCTGCATCCTGGAGCAACACATATTCATTTCAAAGGCAATACATTGCCACTGGATACTGGTGCATAATCAGCAGGCCACGTGCATCTACAGGGTCGAGCAGCATGATGTTGGAAATTGTTTGGAATCTGGCTGTATAGAATTAAACGGATTTAAGCTTTACCGTAACAATATGTCAATCAATGTGAAAGAGTAAATTAAAATGCTGGAAATACTCAGCGGGTCAGGCAGCATCTGTAGAAAGAGAAACAGAGTTAACGTTTCAGGTCGATGACCCTTCGTCAGAACTGGAAGATGTTAGACATGAACAGATTTTAAGCAAATACAGAGCCAGGGAAAGCGAGGCAGAAAAGAACAAAAGGGAAAGGTCTGTGATCAGGTGGAGGGATTACAAGGAGGTGATAATGGGACAAGTATAGTGAAAAAAGATGGGTCCAGAGGAGGTGTTAATGG
This sequence comes from Squalus acanthias, assembly GCA_030390025.1. Classification (NCBI taxonomy): domain Eukaryota; kingdom Metazoa; phylum Chordata; class Chondrichthyes; order Squaliformes; family Squalidae; genus Squalus; species Squalus acanthias. Next base: position 52,526,112 of record CM059432.1, read on the forward strand.
TTACACAAAAATAGCAGAGCAGGGGAGAAACATGGAAAATCTGGAAAGCGAAGAGGGTTGCCATGGCCCGGGACCTGAAACATTAACTCTGTTTCTCTCTCTACAGATGCTGCCTGACCTGATGAATATTTCCAGCATTTTCTGCTTTTATTTATGATTTCCAGCATCCACAGTATTTTGCTTTTGTTTTAATGTTAATCAATGTATCTGGTGTACTGTCTTCCTCTAATTCTTGATCTTGCTACTTACTTACTACAGATCCATGACCTAAAGGAAAACATGACATATCAGTTCCAAGTCCGTGCAGCCAACCTGGCGGGAGTTGGTATACCATCACTGCCAAGTGACGAGTTTAAGTGTGAAGAATGGACCATTGCTGTTCCAGGCAGGTCTACTAACTCTCTGAAACAATATACTTATAATGGTGATGCAGAGTAATAAAGCAAGAATAAGAGACACTGGGGGAGAAATTTGGTATCGCCGCATTTTGGGCGCTAAATTTTGAAAGCTGGAAAAATTAGCGCCAGGCGCTAACGATTCTCAGCTTTCTCTAAATTGGGTGTTAGCGCTCCAGGAAGAAAGTGGAGCGCTAAATCAAGCAGTACCACTTCCCTTCTGGAGCGCTAAACCACGCAGGAGGGGACGGTAGAGGTGCAGTGCTGCACAATGTCCCGTGCAGCGCTGCCGGGATCTGAGGCTCCTTCCCTCCCTTAAAGGGAACGGCCATCGCTGCAGGCTCTGCATTTCAACGATGTCCCTCGTTACCGACGGCAGCCGGGATCCGTGACGATCAACCCCAAGCACTCTAACAGAGTGCAGGGCTGATCAATCGCAGCAGTTAAAATTTTTCAAACAACAACCTAAGGGATGGAAACAATTTTTTTCTGCAGACCAGCAGCCTTGCCTTTAATTACCACCCATCGAAGCTCCCAGCCTCCCTAACAATGCCTCCTGCAGCTGTCTGTGTTATTGCCTGGCGATGCTGCAGGGGGTGGAACCGAATTTCGGGTCTGGGGCGCTACCGGGGCGCTGCGCACGATCTCCAGACGCAAGAGATCGTGGTGCTAGGGCTTACCGCCACCACAAACCTCCAGGTGAATTTCGTGGGCGACGGTAATATCGCCGCCCCCGGGAGGTAAGTCGTTAGCACCCGTTATCGCCCCCCGCCCCCCGGGGTTGCTAACAGGAGGTGCAATGGAGGCGAATTTCTAGCCCACTGTTTATTAGAAAAAATTGTGCTTGGGATCGAGGCACGAGAACAGGCTGGCAGCGGGACGGAAGATTTTTGCGGGGATCTGAGGAGCTCTCCTGCTGCTCCTGGTCCAACAAAATCTTAAAAAAAAACTAACTTTCTGGAGCGGCCTCCAGCGGTCACTTTAAGGATCGCCAGTTAGGGCTCTCAACGCCTGGAGAAATGGAACTGACATGCGCCGTGCATGCTCTACCCATTTCTATTCGTAAGTTGCAATCGGGGTTTTACAACAGGCGTAGGACCCTGATTTGTATAACTAAACGACCTCCATTTAAACACCTGCCTGAAAGTTGCTTCAGGTGGGCAAATGGGTGCACAAGTTCCCCACCAAACTATCAACTGCCGGTCGCCCGTTTTTCAGCGAGCGGCCAGCAGTAGAAAGTCTCCTCCTTGGTCTGTTGTCTATTGTACACAGAGAAAATAAAAACGAATTGCTGTGTAGTACTTTGTAGTATACTATATTGTTTGCGCAGGCTGGGCTTCTTAATTGTCAGCACTACTGCTAAGCATATGACAGACAGGTCACACTGCTAACTATATGATTAATATACTGTGGCAACAATAGATAAAACAAAATATCATTAAGCACAACCAACCATGGGCAAGAATTTGTCTGGTTGCTATTTCTCGAAGAACATGTTTACAATTACACTAGAAATACCCAGCAGAATTCAGTGAGGATGTTCTTACACAAAGGGATTTTTTATTCACATGTACTACACTTTAATAAATTACAGGATATAACATTTGGAGAGGATACCAATTGGTAACGCTTAAAACATTTACTATAAGTGTGCTATCATTACCATCATGTTCTGGCTACATTTTGTGTGAAGTAATGCATTTTACAATCTAATGCAGGGCCACCTCATGATGTTATGTACACTGAGGTCAGAAAGAACTCACTGGTACTCACCTGGAAAACTCCAGTGTATACAGGCCGTAGTGAGGTGACTGGGTTCTATGCTGACATACGGGAGGCAGATGCAGATGAAGAAAAGTGGAGAAGTGTCAATGAAAAGGAAACATCAAAGAGATACATAAAGGTAAAGGGCAGATTATAATTCTTATTCTCTTAAATTAATTTTATGATCACACTTGTTTGAACTGCTTTGTAGCGCGGCAACATTCCCAATTTACAAAATGAACTACATATCGATTACTAAAAGCAACCATCTAGTCCTATTCTTAAGCTGATATTTCAGTTATTTTAACAAACTTCATTCTTGTACAGCTGTTGGCCTAGAAAGGTGCTAAATGGTCTCCTAAGCCTCCAATATGGCAGGTAGGAAGTGCACGCTCATTACAAGCCAGAAGTGCGTCGCCTGCCATATTGGTAAAGCCAAAGAATCGGTGTGCAGTGCCCATGCCTGAAACAGGCATTAGGCTCTTTGCATATGCAACTAAGGGGCCTAACGCCTGTTTGAGGCCCCCACCACAAAACTACTGGGCCTCTCCATTCAGACGCAGAGATCGTTTACTGGGGATGCAAGGATCTGAGGGGGAGGGGGAGGAAGAAGATGGGTATTTTGTGGCATGTGGAGAGTTGGCAAGCAACTCGATGTTCTCTATCATATTCATTGGTGGAATGGTAATAAAAAGGGACCGACAAGGTTAACTTTTAAATCATCCTGAAGTCTCACCAATACCTTAACATTGCCAACAGGTACAAAATCTGAAAGAAGGTGTGAGCTATGTTTTCCGTGTGCGGGCTGTGAACAGGGCAGGTGTTGGAAAACCATCAGATTTAACAGAGCCGGTCACCGCAGAAACAACCCCAGGTTTGTTTTGTCAGTTTGCAGAAATGACTCAAAATAGAAAAATTATCTTATTCACAAGGGGTGGATTGAAGTGAAATGAAGTAAGTGAGTTTTGATTATAACTGTCACTCTGTACATTCACTTGCTTCTGTAAAATAAAACAGCTCAATGATTCGTACCTGGCCTTATCTCATTCAGGTGCAATCAGTCCACCTCCTAAAAGAAGTGCAGTTGAAGGCAAGTGTGAAAGACACAATATCCAGTTCAGATCGCAAAGGGGTACCATCATTTCCCCCACCCCCCCACCCGGGTTCCATTATTGTATGATTAGACATTGGGCAGTGTGCACACATTCCTCAACATATTAGACAGACTGACCGGCACCACTAAACCCGAGAAAATATCTAAGGCAAATCCAAAAATTGTAGCACACTGTCTATGTTGAGTTAGCTGATCTCAGTTGCAGCAATAAGATATTGCAATTAACCCGAATGCCCCTGAGAGAAGAAATTTGACCAGGGTTGTCCTCCTGATAGCTACCCAGCTGGAATTATTTTGTGTGCAAGCAAGGCTCGGTTCTGATGCACTGTGAGGTTAAATAGCTTACTGACACTAGCTAGCCTCCCATGTGAAGAATGTACACTTGGGTAAGGTGTCAGAGGGTGCCCGGGATCACTGAAATTGAGCCAAGCAGAGATCAAATGCCTTAACCCTGACTGATATTTCCCTGCTTGGCCCAAAGGCACCAAGGCCAGTTATAGCATCCCTCATACCACTCTAACTGTCTCATCTCTGTCAGCACAGGCTGAGAATCAAATCTTGGACTCTCTGGTCTCTATAACTCAGGTTGACCTTACCAACTCAGCCAATGAGCAAGTTTTCCAGTATTTTCTGCTTTTATTGCAGATTTCCAATTTTTTTCTATTCTCTTGTAATATAGCTGACCTGCAGGGCTATCAACTTTGGACAAATCCTAGTGCTCAGATTTTCAGTTGTGAGCCACATCCCTGAGGCATCATCTCACAGAAAAAAACATAAATGTGGTTTAAATTACCGTGATGTGCTCATCAGAGAGCTAAACAAGCCTTTCGTTAATTTCTTCAGACAAAAGAGCACATTTCAGAGAGAAGCAATGAAATTCTATAGTTTATTATTACATGAAACCTTCATTATCTGCCACATTGGAGGGAACCCTCTGCTAGATAATGGAAATTGGTGGATAATTGAGAACGCCTAATTTTTGGTCTTATAGAAGAAAAAGAAAGACTTGCATTTATATAGCGCCTTTCACAACCACCGGATGTCCCAAAGTGCTTTACAGCCAATTAAGTACTTTTTGATTGTAATGCAGGAAACGTGGCAGCCAATTTGCACACAACAAGCACCCACAAACAGCAATGTGATAATGACCAGATAATCTGTTTTTAGTGATGTTGATTGAGGGATAAATATTGGCCAGGACACTGGGGATAACTCCCCTGCTCTTCTTTGAAATTGTGCCATGGAATCTTTTACATCCGCTTGAGAGCGCAGACAGGGCCTCGATTTAACGTCTCATCCGAAAGACGACACCTCTGACAGTGCAGCACTCCCTCAGTACTGCACTGGAGTGTCAGCCTAGATTTTTGTGCTCAAATCCCTGGACTCAGAGGCGAGAGTGCTACCCACTGATCCACAGCTGATGCATGGTATTACAATACGTCAGGGAAAAAGGACAACTATAAATATATATACTATTAATAAACTATTCTATAAATAAAGAAATATTAGCAAATTCTCTGAAATGAGGCAATGTTTTCTGTAAGGCTTCTTCCCATGAACATCCAGATAGATAATCAGGAATGTGGATAATTGTAATGTGGATAACAAATGTTCCATTGTACGAATCTGCCTGACCAACATGCTTCAGATTTCTTTAACTCCTGCGCACAATATTGCAACACTTACTCTTATTTCACTGGAATCATTTGTGTAACATGTAAAACCATTCTCACTTAAATCTAATGGTAAATCAAACAAGCATCCCTGTGTTCAAAGCATCAACACTCTGGGACACCAGCAGAAAATTGTAACTCAGGCTGGGTAGAGAGAGGCAGCAGATCTCGGGTGGCTGGAGATAGTTAACAATAACATTGGGACCTAGGCAGCAGATGAGAAGAAACAGCAGTAGCATAGAGACTTGAGCTTCTGTTTTCAAAAAGCCAGCCAATCCCTGTATGTATCACCAAATTTCATTTCTCACAGTGCCGAGCAGCTCATATAACATATAGGGCCTGTCTGTCCAGCTCCGCTCAATAGGAAAAGCGGTCCTCCTGCATAGGTGTGGGATTGCAAGAAGTGAAATCATGTGAGACTCCCACCAAATGCACAAGAGTTGGTGTATCTGCTGAGCTGGCAGTATTTGAACAAAAAGTTCCAGTCTGCAAGCATTGACATTGTCAGATTGATCAGCAACAAACTTATAAGGAAAATTGGAATTCGGCAAGCAATCTTTTATTGTCTTTTTTCAGGTACCAAAGAGATGGTGGTAAATGTGGATGACGATGGGGTTATTTCTCTGATCTTTGAAAGTGCTGTCATGGCTGAAGGTTCGAAGTTTATTTGGTCTAAGAATTATGAAGAACTGATTGACTCATCAAGAGTTACTATGGAGACCAAAGGCGGAAAGTAATTACATTTTTCTGTTATTACAATATAATAGGGGCCCTTGCTGCCTCTCTTGTCTGATTCTTTCGGGGAGATCCTGACCCCCTTTTTTTACCAAGTTTAGTTGTAGTGCTGGATACAGCTGGCGAAAGGAAAAGCAGCTTATTTAGGCAGAGAAGAGGATGCTATCAACCAAAGTAGCCGTGTTATATACGTTGCTGGAAATAACCTCAAATATGTGGAATCAAAATGTTTTGAATAGGCTCCACTCTGCATCAGTGTATTCGCCAATGTATTTATTAACTATACCAGAATATTAGTAAACTAAAAGGATTATTGAGGCATTTTGTTAATTCATCAATACTTTGGTCGTGGTAATATTCAACTTGATTTATACACTGGTTATCCGATGCCCTCGCCGACAGGTGCACTATTGTTAGTTTGATATCAAGTGCTGATTGCTTCAACAAATTTTGTCGCACCATGTTGCATCATATCAAAGTTTAATCATTATATTAACAACATTTCATGGAAAAGTCATATGGTAAACACGTAGCATATCAGTAAGAAACTAGAAAAGACGCAAACAAATTTTCTGGATTTACGCAAATAATGTGCTGCCGCAGACTTACGCCCAAAAATTTAGGTGCAGCGCAGCCCGAAGTCACCTGGTATCGGCGTAACTGAGATTTCTTGAGTTTGATAGGGATTTCCTTTGCAATTTATTTTGATTTTTCCTTGCTGAGCCAGGCACTATACTTAGCCAAAGTGCTGTCAGTCTCAGCGCACCTGAAAATTTTCATCCCCTCATCCCCTCCCATGTGTTCAGAAAGATGAAGCAGCTGGAATGCCCTTCCCATTGGGCATACCATGCATAATAACGGAAGAGAAAGAGGAGCAAGAGAGACCAGAGGCTCTGGGAGTAAGGCGCCATGGTAAAAGACAGCAGCCTATAACTTATTACCAATGTTCCCCGTAATTTTTTTTTTGGTTGCGTGGCCCCTTTAAGGGGCTGCGCGGGCCAATCACAGTTTCGCGCATACGCGAACTTTAACATTGCAAAAGCCGGTCCTGGGCTGTGCAGCCGCTTATAGGGAACATTGCTTATTACCCTACTGATGGCACTGCATTTGCCCTTGTTTTATGCTGGTTTTTAGGATCCAGCGTAGGCAAATGAGCTCCGCAGCAAATTTTGGCTGAAGTTCTTGTCGCAAGATCGGCCCAGAAACTAGGGTAAATTTTGGCGTGATTTCTGCGTAAATTGAATTCAGGAAATTCAGGGTCATTATGTCAAAAGAAAAGCATGGAAAGATAGTACAATACATTGAGCTCCAGAACCCCATGCCTGTGCATTGATAGGCCACAAGTTAATCCCACCATTTCCTACGTAATGAGTGCTTGATCTTTGCTGTGCATTGTAGGAGGTGCAAGACAGAGGTATGTCTTCTCAGGAAGGGAAGGAGAATCAGAAAGAGTCATTCCAGTAATGCACATCTCTTGGTAACGGGTTACTGAGCAATATTTTTAAACATAGATAACTTTCTACAGTATGGTCCATGGCATTGGCAGATCTAGAGAGGGGAAAACAAAAAGGAAATCAACACAACAAATACAAAAGTATACACGGAATATGCTGCTCAACAGCAAATATACAATGTGCTTAAATATCTTGAATTACTTCTTTCTCAAATAGGACACAGCTCATTTTCAATGACCCAGGGAAGGAAGATTTGGGTGTATACTCTTGTGTTGTCACTGAAACAGATGGAGTTTCTTCCAGCTATACCATAGATGAAGCAGGTATATTCAATTATGTTTACAAATCCAATTTACAGAGAAAGCTACTAAAAGATTTTTAAAATGGTGATTGGAATCACATCTGAAGCTAATTTCTCCACTGGTATTTTGGGCTATTGCTCACAACCATAAGCACTAAACCCTGTGGAAAATATTAAAAATTGAGGTAGGAGTAGCAACTGGCACTACATGCAGAAGTTTGGTTTCTCTTGTCAGAATTAAACAGGCAGGAAGGACACATGTTCGGAACAGGCAGGGTCCTTCTTTAAATATGCAGATTGGGCTCTGATGACATAATCGAGGCCCGACTGCAATTTTAACCAGTGGCCTGAGCAGCAAAGGCATTAGGGGGAATTTTAACCCCCAAAATCAGGTGGGTTGGGGTCGTTTCTTTTTATTCGTTCCTGGGATGTGGTTGTCGCTGGCAAGGCCAGCATTTATTGCCCATCCCTAATTGCCCTTGAGAAGGTGGTGGTGAGCCACCGCCTTGAACTGCTGCAGTCTGTGTGGTGAAGGTACTCCCACAGTGCTGTTAGGGAGGGAGTTCCAGGATTTTGACCCAGCGACGATGAAGGATCGGCGATATACTTCTAAGTCAGGATGGTGTGTGACTTGGGGGGGATCTTGGAGGTGGTGCTGTTCCAATGCGCCTGCTGCCCTTGTCCTTCTAGGTGGTAGAGGTCACGGGTTTGGGAGGTGCTGTTGAAGAAGCCTTGGCAAGTTGCTGCAGTGCATCTTGTAGATGGTACACACTGCAGCCACGGTACGCCGGTGGTGGAGGGAGTGAATGTTTAAGGTGGTGGATGGGGTGTCAATCAAACGGGCTGCCCACTTCCAATTTTAATGGGGGCGGGATGGAGGCTGGCAGCCAACCCCCTCACAGGAGGCGGGTTGGCACTATAAATATTATAATGAGGCTCCGTGCTTCATGGTGATCCGCCATTTTAAATTTAACTCTGGGCAGGACAGTTTCCCAGGCCTCAGGGAACCTGCCAGCTAAAGGAAGCCGAAGACTGCTGGATCCAGGAGGTAAATGCTCTTCCACTTACCTGCTGGATCCAGCGTTCCTGTCTCGCCAACCCCACGCAATCGGACATTGATCCTTCTGATCTCCCCCCTGAGGCCTCCGACACCCCCCACGAGGCCTCCAATCTCCGATCCCCCCTCCGGCCCCCCATGCCCCTTCGGCCTTCCGACCTCCCCCTCCGGCCCCCTATCCCACTCTAGCCTTCCGACCTCCCCCTCCAGCCCCCGATTATCTTCCGACCTCCCCCTCTGGCCCCCAATTAGTGTCAGAACCTTTTGGGCAGCATTAGCTGCTGTAGTCATTTAACAAATCTGTATCTGTGGAATATGCAATACTGGTAAAGGTCTGGTAAAGTAAATGTAGTAGCAGCTCCTTATAACATTGCAACCTGATAATTTTCTAATTTGGATAATTAATAGGATTAGCGTAGCTCCCTTTCAGATTTGTACTGAAAAGTAAAATGTACTATGCATCATTTATGTTGCCAAGGGGTATCATTCTTGATGCAGGTAACAATGTAATTGTGGATAAATTAATACTTTATTTGGCACAAAGTGTTGAGCTAATGTAATTTAAAACACAGATTTATATAATGTGCTTAAAAATAAATAACAATGATGGCAGGATGAGCACTAAACCATGAAGGAATTTAAGCACGTGGATGAGAAATTTAAAAATGAGACGTTGGGGGACCAGGAGCCAATGTAGGTCAGTGAGCACAGTTGTGATGGCTGAGCAAATTTGGTGAGGGATAAGATATGGGCAGCAGAGTTTATGGATTAGCTGAAGTTTACGGAGGGAGGAGGATGGGAGGCCAATCAGGGGAGCATTGGAGTAGTCGAATCTGGAGGGGACAGAGACATGGCTGAGGGTTTTGGCAGCAGATGGGCTGAGGCAGGGGCAAAGACAGGCAATGTTAGGGAGAGGTTATGGGGTCGGAAGCTCATATTGGGGTCAAATAGGAGACCGAGGTTGCAAACAGTCTGTTTGAACTGAGATGGTGGCTGGGGAGGGGGCTGGAATCGATGGCAAGGATACAGAGATTATGGCAGGGGTTGAAGATGATGGCTTTGGGTTTCCCAGTGTTTATAAATGCAAGTTGTTGTTGTTTTTGTGTCATTTGATCCATTCTATTAGGTTATAGCCTAAATTTATGGTTTGGGATTTAATTTAACAATTTGGGAGGAAATTTACAAAAATATTCATGCAGCTTTGTCAAAAATTGTTAAAGTTGTTTGAATCTGTTTTCTCTTCTCTTCGCAGAGTTGCTGCGTCTGCTCGAACTGAGTCATGAACATAAATTCCCAGGTAAGTATTCTAAGCCTTATCATCATCTGGAGTTATGCTTGTTACTATCCTTTGATTTAATGCTGTAATCCTATTTAAAGTAACGTAAAATCTGACAGAGTGACACATGATGATATTACCTGTGTTGACAGTTGTACCTCTGAAGTCAGAACTAGCAGTTGAGCTACTGGACAAGGGACAAGTGCGCTTCTGGTTGGAGGCTGAACGTCTCTCTCCAAATGGACAATGTAAACTTGTATTTAATGACAAGGAGATTAAAAATGATGAGGTGAGTTTCTTACTAATTTCTGAAGCTCAAATTTTAAAGGAATGTGTTAACGATTCCACCAGAAATAGCAAACACAGGAAATTGTCATCAACACACTTACAATGCTGAGACACATAGAGCAGAGAAATTATTACCTGAAGGTTTCAAATGTGACCCAGGAATGAAGTAAAAACATCTCCTAGTTAGTTTAACTATTTTGAATTTACAAATCATAATAACAGTATTTACTCCAGAAATATCTTTTTAAATGCGTGGCTGGAGAGATGGTGCAGGAGGGAGGGCTTTAGATTCCTGGGACATTGGGACCGGTTCTGGGGGAGGTGGGACCTGTACAGGCCAGACGGGTTGCACATCAACAGTGCTGGGACCAATATCCTCCCTAGTGCTGTTGGGGAGGACTTAAACTAACTTTGCAGGGGGATGGGCACCAGGATGTAGCATTAGAAAGGATTGGGAGAGACAGATAGCACTAAAGTAAGAAATAGTACGGTATTAAGTGGGGACAGACTAAGAGAGAATACAAGAAGGTTGAAGATAGGTTTACAGTGCATGTGTGTAAACGCACGAAGCGTGGTAAATAAGGTTGGTGAGCTGCAGGCGCAAATAGCCACATGGGAATATGATGTCGTGGCGATAACGGAGACCTGGCTCAAAAAAGGGCAGGATTGGGTACTAAATATTCCTGGATGTAAGGTGTTCAGGAAAGATAGGGAAGGAAAGAAAGTAGGTGGGATAGCAGTTTTGATTAAGGAGAATATTGCAGTGCTGGAGACAGAGGATGTCCTGGAGGGGTCAAGGACAGAATCTATTTGGTTAGAGTTAAGAAACAATAGAGGTGCCATTACACTACTAGGTGTATTCTATAGGCCACCAAGTAGTTGGAAGGATTTAGAGGAGCAGATCTGCAGGGAAATTACAGAGAGGTACAAGAACTATAGAGTAGTGATAATGGGGGCTTCAACTATCCTAATATAGACTGGGATAGTAATAGTGTAAAGGGCAGAGAGGGGGAAGAATTTCTGAAGTGTGTTCAGGAGAACTTTCTTGATCAGTACATTTCTGGCCCAACGAGGAAGGAGGCATTGCTGGTTCTGGAGAATGAGGTGGGTCAACTGGAGCAAGTGTCAGTAGGGGAACATTTAGGGAACAGTGATCTTAGTATCATAAGGTTTAGATTAGCTATGAAAAAGGACAGGAAGCAATCTGGAGTAAAAATACTTAATTGCAGGAAGGCCAATTTCAGTGGGTTGAGAATGGATCTGGCCTGGGTAAATTGGAATCAAGGATTGGCAGGCAAAACTATAATCAGACAATGATCTGCCTTTAAAGAGGAGATGGTTCGGGTAAAGTCGAGGTGCATTCCCACGAGAGGGAAAGATAGGGCAACCAAAGTCAGAGCTCCCTGGATGATGAAAGAGATAGAGAGTATGATGAAGCAGAAAAAGGGGGCATATGACAAATGTAAGGTTGAGAATACAAGTGAGAACCAGGTTGAATATAGAAAGTTCAGAGGGGAAGCGAAAATGGAAATAAGAGGGGCAAAGAGAGAATATGAAAATAGAGTGGCAGCTAACATAAAAGGGAATCCAAAAGTGTTCTATAGGCATATAAATAGTAAACGGTAGTAAGAAGAGGTTCTAAATTAGTACTTTGTATCTGTCTTCAACAAGGAAGAGAATGCTGCCAAAGTCATAGTAAAAGAGGAGATAGTTGAAATACTGGATGGGATAAAAATTGATAAAGAGGAGGTACTAGAAAGGTTGGCTGAACTTAAAGTAGATAAGTCACCAGGACCGGATGGGATGCATCCAAGGACGCTGAGGGAAGTAAAGGTGGAAATTGCAGAGGTACTGGCCATACTCTTCCAATCCTCCTTAGATACGGGGGTGGTGTCAGAGGACTGGAGAATTGCAAATATTACACCCTTATTCAAAAAAGGGTGTAAGGATAAACCCAGCAACTACAGGCCAGTCAGTTTAACCTCGGTAGTGGGGAAGTTTTTAGAAACGATAATCCGGGACAAAATTAAGTCACTTGGACAAGTGTGGATTAATTAAGGAAAGCCAGCATGGATTTGTTAAAGGCAAAATGTGTTTAATTAACTTGATTGAGTTTTTTGATGAGGTAACAGAGAGGGTTGATGAAGGCAATGCGGTTGACGGGTGTACATGGACTTCCAAAAGGTGTTTAATAAAGTGCCACATAATAGGCTTGCCAGCAAAGTTGAAGCTCATGGAATAAAAGGGACAGTGGCAGCATAGATATGAAATTGGCTAAGTGACAGGAAACAGAGAGTAGTGGTAAACGGTTGTTTTTTGGACTGGAGGAAGGTACACAGTAGTGTTCCCCAGGGGTTGATACTAGGACCACTGCTTTTCTTGATTTATATTAATGACTTGGACTTGGGTGTACAGGGCATAATTTCAAAATTTGTTGAAAACACAAAACTTGGAAGTATAGTGAACAGTGAGGAGGATAGTGATCGACTTCAAGAGGACATAGGCAGGCTGGTGGAATGGGCGGACAAGTTGTAGATGAAATTTAACGCAGAAAAGTGCGAAGTGATACATTTTGGTAGGAAGAACAAGGAGAGGCAATATAAACTAAACGGTACAATTCTAAAGGGGGTGCATGAACAGAGAGACCTGGGGGTATATGTGCACAAATCGTTGAAGGTGGCATGGCAGGTTGAGAAAGTGGTTAAAAAAGCATACGGGATCCTGGGCTTTATAAATAGAGGTATAGAGTACAAAAGCAAGGAAGTTATGATGAACCTTTATAAAACACTGGTTCGGCCTCAACTGGAGTATTGTGTCCAATTCTGGGCACCGCACTTTAGGAAGGATGTGAAGGCCTTAGAGAGGATGCAGAAAAGATTTACAAGAATGGTTCCGGGGCTGAGAGACTTCAGTTACGTGGATAGACTGGAGAAGCTGGGGTTGTTCTCCTTAGAGCAGAGAAGGTTGAGAGGAGATTTGATAGAGATGTTCAAAATCATGAGGGGTCTAGACAGAGTAGATGGAGAGAAACTGTTCCCATTGGCGGAAGGGTCGAGAACCAGAGGACACAGATTTAAGGTGATTGGCAAAAGGCGACATGAGGAAAAACTTTTTATACAGCGAGTGGTTAGGATCTGGAATGCACTGCCTGAAAGGGTGGTGGAGACAGATTCAATTGTGGCTTTCAAAAGGGAATTGTATAAGTATCTGAAGGAAAAAAAATTGCTGGGCTACAGGGAAAGGGCGGCGGAGTGGAACTGGCTGAAGTGCTCTTGCAGAGAGCCGGCACGAGCTCAATAGGCCAAATGGCCTACTTCTGTGCTGTAACTATTCTATGATTCTATTAGATACTGCAGCCGAGGAAGTTCCTAGCATTCATCGTTTACCTGGAAGGGCAGAACTATGGACTTCAGCATGGTGATTGTGATTGGCTGACAGGAAAAGCACTTGCAGTGGACAAGCCCAAAATGTCAGCTATTCCCTCCCCACCACTTCATTCAGTAGCCAAGTAAATGCTGGCCAAATTTCCTTGTAGCAATAGTTGCAAGTTGCGGAGTGACAGGCACCCCATCTATGCAAACCATGAGACTATCTGTTACAAGTCTACTTATTTTTGGAAAATTACATTGGAGTATTGATGTTTGAAGTATTATAGAAGAAGGAAGAGAGCTAGTAAATGATTCCAATGTTAATTAATACTGTGCCATTTTGAAAGAATTTTAATGTTTTTAATTGTGAGTTATCATGTAAGAAACTCAGGCTAGGATTTGGTGGAATCCTCGTGCATTTTGGTTGGGACTGAAGGTTCACCAGCCTCAAACCCAGGCCTATTTTCTGAGGTCAGTCTATTTTGAATATGTTAGGCAGGCGTAGAATGCCTTTGGCAAATATTTCACATCTGCCGCAGTGTAACTTGGTAAGCAACCTTAGAACTGCCTATTTAAAAAAAAACACCTTAACATGTGCAATTGATCACTCTGCGATGAACTGCACAGGCCCAGGTGGACCTCCAATTTTTTAATTCCCTTCTGCACAAGCATTCCTAGCACTCGCTGTTGCTAAAGTGAAAATGAAGGGAAATATGTTAGATGATATATTTCAGTCAGTTGATTGTCATTATAATACACTGGCCTATGTTTGGGTGGAGATATTGGGGGGAAAATTCAGTTGGTTGCGCCTCCCGTTAGCGCCTTAAGAGGGCGCTAATGGGGCGCAAAGCATCTAGCGCCCAGGCGCGGCGAAGTTTGCGCCGCTCGCGAAATTAACTAGACATTTTGCGGCGGCGCTAAACACTACCGCCACGATCTCCTGCGCCGGCAGATCATGACATCACTCGAGTGCTCAACGCCCCGGTATCGCCCCGGAGCGGATATTGAGTGGCGCCCCCTGCCTTACCGCCTGACGCTAGCAACGACAGGTTGAGGGGAGCGTTCTGCAGTCATGAAGGGAAAGGGGGAGCGCTATTTAAAGGTGACCGCTTCCTGCCTTTTATTGTTGGTGCCATTTTTGAGCTACGCATTCTGAGAGAGAGAGGGAGAGACTTCTGGAGAGATTCAACGTTGTGTGAAGGAGTTTTGGGTATGAGCAGCACTTTGCAGGGTCATTTTGATTTGCCATTCCTTGTATCGATTTAGCAGAGACTGTGGGGGCTGCACTCTGAGCTCTTTGCCTGGTACTCTCCATTGTTCTTTCTAGCACATTTGATGTGCAGGTCTCTCCAGGCTGAGATTCAAGGCTGCAATGAGCAGGATGTGGATGGAAAGCAAGATTAACCATCCCCTTTAAGAACTGGCCCGTGCCATTGTGTGTGTGTTCCATTGCTGACTGACATCACATGAGCTTCGCCAGCGCTCTGAGGTAGCGCCTCACTCCTCGGCCTTTGCGCCTTAAGACAGGTGTGAAGCACCTGATTTAGCGCTGCAATCACCTCCAGGGGCGATAAAAGTCAAGTTTGCAGTCGGTGGCGATAATTAGCGCCAGGTGCTAATCTTTGTGCCCGGCCGATAATTGCGCCCCAAATGGGGCGATACTGAATTTCTCCCCCATCATACCTACCCTGTCACTTCCAGCACAAAATCTTGGAAGTGGTGGAAGACAGCAGGGAACCAGTACAGTGTCTTCTGGAGAATTTCCTGCCGCATCCTGCTGAGAAATCTCAAACAGAAAACTCTGCCCTCAAAGTCTGGAGATCAAAGCAAGCCCGAAAACTAGTGCCACAAAATGGTGAGATACAGATTGATGCCAGTAGTTCCCACATATTGAGCTTTCAATCTCAACTGAAGAACTGAGAGAAGGTCCGAGCAGAGGGAGGAAGGAAAGCCGAACGGCAAATCACCTCCCTGTCGGTGGTTGCAGAGCAGCACTGGCAGAAATCTGAGCGTCCTTCCTTTAGTTGCAAAATGGTTCACAGAATGAGGAGACCTTTAAATAAAGCTGCTTTTTATTTTGTTTCAAACTTCCTTTCTGCTTTTCAGAAATATAAAATAACGGTGGATCATAAAACTGGTTTAGTGGAAATGATAATGGAGAAATTGGAGGATATAGATGAAGGCACTTTCACTGTACAGCTCCAGGATGGTAAAGCAAGTAACCAGTCTAGTCTGGTTCTGATTGGAGATGGTGAGTCTTTTTACTGCTTTTGTCTTCCTGAAAACAAATGCCAATCACAAACAGCAGAAATAGGACCCCATGGATGCACTGAGCATTTCTACACTAAAGAAGATTCGAATTTTAAATGCTACAATTATTAATGGCACTTATAGATCACCTCCAAGTGTTTTTCTAAAAATGTTGTACTTACAGTCTTTGTTTACAGTGCCCAATTTATGACTTGTTGGCCGAATGCAGATGACTCCAGCATTTCATCCTACCTGCCGTGCCTTTACACTTTGTGGCCTGAAGAGTAGTTCTTGGTTCTCAGTAAGCACCACCTGGTACAGTTTGCCCTGCCTCTTTTCCCCTGAGCACCGTGTCCTTAGGGTTGTTGTGTGGCATGATAATGAGCTCACAGAATCAGATGGGAAAATGAAGCAGAACAATGGCGCAAATGACTACCATTTGCACAGCACAGCCCCCCACCCCCCCCACCCCAGCACCTCCCAGCCAAGATCCCAGTGTGCCTCCTCTTCCCCATGTGCAAGGGGCCAATCCAGTTTTTTTTCAAATAACCTTTTCTTGGGGTGTCCAGTCCTTTGACCCTTCAGTGGGACCCACTTGTGCCCCTGTGGAGGCTGATGCACCTCATCTTATTTAGCATTCCAGCCTCAAGTACTACGCCAGCTCCCAACTGTGCCTGGGAAATGCAGACTCCCGGTGTAGCAGTTCCTGCCCCCGGCTCCACTCACAGACCTCTCCGCCCCAACACCACATGTAGTGGGTGAGCAGAGGTTCTGTCCCTTACAAGGCTGACAGAGAAATGCTCGAATTGGCAGCAGCCCAGCAGATCCAGGTTCTGCTGATTTTTCGATGGATTTTAGTGGACAGTAAATAAACAGCAGCTCTGACTAGACGTAGATGTTACGCCCTTCGAATTGTTTTTAAGTTGAGCAATGTTTCAAATGCTTTCATGGGGAAATAAAGGTCCAAACATTAGCAAGTTCTTCACAGTTTTTTTCTCTCTTTTTCATTGTTTACACATCAATTCATTTGCAAATGGGAGGAAATTAATGCAATACTGCAATTTTAAGGGAATTTACAAATAGCTTTGCACCTTTTTTGTAATGGTTTACACCATGAATAAAATACAGGTCATTTTGACTATGTATATATATATATGTAGATTTAGAGAGAGAGAGAATTCGAGATTATGCAACTATCTATTCCAAAAATTGTCAAACATCTGAGTAACTCTGTAAAAGACTTCAGTGACACTAATATTAAAGGGAGGAAATTTATTTATAATAACACAACTGCTGCAAAATTTGAAAGTGTATTTCAAGCATAATTATTCGACGTCACATTGATTAGTTTTAACAGTGCAAAATGTGGTTTCTTTAATGTGTATAAGAGAGTTTAGTACAATGTTTACAATATTCTGGTTTCAAAGTGTTTTTCCTTTTCTTTTCAGTGTTTAAGAGTCTGCAGAAAGAGGCAGAATTCCAGAGAGGAGAGTGGATCAGGAAACAAGGTAATGGCAAAATCTGATTCATATATTGAGCAGCAGTTAACATATTCTCCTGTATTAATCAATAAATGAAGCCACGATGGGGGCAATGTTAACCCTGCATGCTTGGTGCAAACCAGGCTGATGGTTAAAATTGCCCAGGAGATTTATCTGCCTATGATCTGCTCTCTTCCCGCAGTCTTCAATTTTAACCTGCTCTTCTGAGCAGGCGGGAAGGACACCTGCCAGAATCTGGCGGGGTCTTTCTTTAAATATGCAGTTCGGGCTCCGATGATATCATTGGGGCCCGACTGCGATTTTAACCAGAGACCTGTAGCCATTGTGGCTTTCACACCATGCCAACCCAGCAGTGAAGAGGAGTCTGGGCTAAAAGAGGCCCGAAAAGGAAACGAGTTTAACTTTCCATGTGAGGTCCGGAGGAGCTGGCTTGCTTTTCTGGTCCCCACAAAGGAAGGTTAGGGCACCCGTGCCCCGGGATTCCCCCTCCCCGATCGCAAGGCCCTCCCGAACCTTCTCCCTGCGACTTAGCAGAGTGCCGAGGTCCGTTCCTTCAGTATCTGGAGGCGTCCTCCTGCCGCCCGACATACTTCTCCCACCCACCGACCAGATGCAGCTTCCCACAGGAACCTGACTCCGCCTACACAGATGAAGTCCAGGAGATAAAATCTCCCAGGCCTCACGCTGCCGAGGTGAGAATGATTTGCCGCTCGCCTCGACCGCCGCCCACACGACTACCGGCCCGAGTTAAAATCGGGCTATTATCCCTACTCCTCAAATCTGGTACGATACGGCTGTTTGTGAAAACCACTTCATATAACATCATTGCTTCTTATGCAAAACATTATCTACTGGCAAAAAACAAAAATATTAAGAAAATCACTAATGGGCTGTCTTCGAAGGTTAAGCCAAGATTTAAACTTCGATAGGTGAATTCCATATTTACTAAGTCGGTGTGATAAAGATGTGAATTGATTTTTTTTATTTTGTGCATTTTATTTGTAATGATAAATCTTCTATGCGAACAGGTCCTCATTTTGTTGAGTACCTTGGATGGGAAGTTACTGATGACTGCAGTGTACTTTTGAAATGCAAGGTAAAAACAATAATTCTTACATGTGGTTTAGTTTTCATAGAACATTATTCTAAAAAAACAGTTAATGCTTAAATGTTTAGAGGGCAGCTGGGTATCTTGGCCTGAATAGAAAGATGGTAGTAGTTTAAAAAAAATAATAATTTGGTTGTAAATTTCCACGTAAAAGTGTTCATGACAACACTAAGAACACTGAGGCAGGGAATTTTCCTCTTTAGTGGGGACAGAAAATTGCATGGGCATCGGTTTTGCCTGATCCCTCTCCCATTTCTGCGCCAGATGCATTTTCTGCCAGATGTGTCCATCCAAATATGGGTGGGCACATTTAAATGAGGCAACAGTAAGATCATGCGTCACATTTTGTTATTATGCCCTTAGCAATGCTGGAAGCTAGTAATCCTTGTATATAACAGGTATTTAGTATTGCTATTGGAGGCACAACAACAAATATGGTGTAAATAACCAAAAGATGATAATAAATGTAATGTGGGGCAACGGATTGGCAGTTCTGCAGTATTTCCCCCATCTACTATGTGTGTTACCACCTCAAAGAATTGTATGAGATTTATCAAGCACAATCGTCCCTTTTGAAATCCGTGCTGGCTACTTTTAACTATTTTCTCTATCGAGATTCATGGTAATTTCATCCTTAATTAAAGACTCTAAAAATTTCCCTACCACGGATGTTTAGGCTTCCTTTAAAAAAAATAGGTGTTACGATGGCCACCCTCCAGTCCTCTGGCCCATATCCACACTCAATAGAACCCTAAAATAGAATTTCTGGGGTCTCAGCAATTTCCTCCCTCATCTCCCTCAAAATCGTAGGACTTTGGCCCTAATCTAAAATTTTCCTTTTATCCATGATAATATTGCTCATCTGCACCTTTAAGCTGCTGCATGCCCCGTCCCCTCCAACGGCAATCATTTCCCACACCAACCCCACCCCACCCCGCCGCGTCCCCATGGCGAGCCCCAAACATAGGCTAAAACACTAGGCGCGCACCCAAAAATTTCAAAGAGGCGGAATCCTAGAAATAAGGTCAGTGATGGGGTAAACATCCAGGTGCAAAGCCCACAACTCCAACTTAATGCCAGTGATCCTGCCAAGAGGAAAATCTATGCTTCAAAGCATGGGATAACACCGTTTTGAAGTGTAGAACACTATGGAGTTTCAGCAGCTTCAGTAGTTCTACCTCAAGTAGCAGGATGCCTGTGAGTCTGCGTTTGTAGTTAGTCAGTGGATCAAATTTACCATGCTTCAGGGAAGTGCCCATTAGTCCCCACAAGTACCTAGAGCACAGGAAATTTGAATCTGCTGATTTAACTGATAATAAGGCTTCATGTTTGCAGTTTTGCATGGTCCATCACCTGATTACTCTGAGTGGAGTGTCCAAGGTTCGGGATTTTGATGCGCAATGTACTCCAGATCCAGGACGTCCAACCTTTAGCTTCAGTAAACAATGGGGTGCTCTACATTTTGGTTATGATTGTGAGGACAACTCCAATCCCCCTGTTGGAGCCATCTATATGAAGTATGAACTCCTGGGCAGAAACAGAACCTGTGCACAAGCATCCTACAGCTGTTTGAAAGCATGCTCATTGCTTTGCAACTAGGTCACCTGATTTAGTGGCTGTTTACTTGTGAGGTCTATTAACAGCAAGGTTTTGTTGTTATATCCATGTGAAGTTTTATTAATAGCCTGCAATTCTAAAAAAAAATTGATAACACAGGAGGGAAAATCAGTTCCTATTAACTATCCACTGACCATGATAAAAAGTGTCCAACAGAGTTAACGTTTCAGGTCGATGACCTTTCATCAGAACTGGAAAAAGTTTTGTACAATCATACCTTTTGTATGGGGCTAGAAATTCCCCTCGAGCCCCGTTTGGGGCG
Organism: Squalus acanthias; assembly: GCA_030390025.1. Lineage (NCBI taxonomy): Eukaryota > Metazoa > Chordata > Chondrichthyes > Squaliformes > Squalidae > Squalus > Squalus acanthias. Next base: position 52,546,276 of record CM059432.1, read on the forward strand.
CTAAATCAGAAAAGCTGAAAAAATGAGTGCCAGGCGCTAACTTCTTCCGGCCTTTCTAAAATTTCCACTTTTTGCTCCAAGAGGGAAGTGGAGCGCTAAATCAAGCACTCCACTTTCTTTTTGGAGTGCAAGAGTGGGGAAAGTTCGTGACACGGGGCGCACCCTGGGCAATGTGCTCAGCAGCGCCACACACTGGGCTGCGTGGTGCTGACGCGTTGCAGGGGCTCTTCCCTGAATTAAAGGGAAGGGCCCCATGCTGCGAACTCTGCAGTTTGTTTTTTTAACTTACCTGCAGCACCAGGGAGCGGGCGTGCCGCGCGATCACGGCACGGACCCTGCGCCCGGAGCAAAAAAAAACATTTTTCAAAAAAGCCAACATTTTTTTCAGGGCAGCCGGCCACCTCACCTTTATCTTCCGCCCCGCTAGCGGCCGGCCGCCCTGCTCACGTTCCCTGCAGCAGTCGCTGCCATTGCCCGGCGCTGCTGCAGGGGGCGAAGGGGAATTTTTCTGCCGGCGCGCTACCGGGTCAATGCTCCCGGAGATGATGTCATGATCTCCGGGCGCATGAGATCGGGGTGCAACCCGGTAGCGCCGCTGCTAACCTCTTGTGGAATTTGGCGGGAGGCACAGTCAGCGCCACGGCCAGGCGAAAAGGCCTTTGCGCCCCGTTAACGCCCCCCATGGGAGGCGCAAAGGAGGGGAATTTCTCCCTCTTAATCTCTCCTGTCTTCCAACCTATCACAGACCTTCCCTTTTATTCTTTCCTCCCCTCCCCCCTTTCCCTGCCTCTGCACTTGCTAAAAATCTGTTACATCTCTAACTTTTTCCAGTTCTGACGAAAGGTCATCGACCTGAAACGTTAACTCTGTTTCTCTCTCCACAGAAGCTGCCTGACCTGCTGAGTATTTCCAGCATTTTCTGTTTTTATTTCAGATGTCCAGCATCTGCAGTTGTTTGCTTTTGTATAAAAAGTGTGCATATGCATTGGATCTTGGGTAAGGATGGGACCAGGCTTGGCTGTGATGCTCTCCATTGTTTAATAACCTGCTGACAGTCAGGCCACAAAATTGCATTAGCCATGATCCTAACATTCAAGCTGGGACTATGTCCACCAGAAGCCTGCAGCGCTGACCTAGTCGGAGTATGCGGGGTCAGTGGGAGGTCCTGTAATATAAGTATGGCAGGCACACTTGCTACTAAGGCTGCATCTTGGCCACCTGCCAGCCAACACTGGCCAGGAAGTCTGGCACCTGCTACCATCCTTCCGCCCCCACCTGCCCCGCCCCCCCCCCATGCCAAAAAAAGTGGGCCATTAAAAGCAATTACAAAATGAATTACCTTTGTTCAAGAGTTCAGGCCACTTGGAGTGCAGCTCCAACAACACTCAAGAAGCTCGACACCATCCAGGACAATGCTTGATTGGCACCCCATCCACCACCTCAAACATTCACTCCCTCCACCACCGGCGTACCGTGGTTGCAGTGTGTACCATCTACAAGATGCACTGCAGCAACTCTCCAAGGCTTCTTCGGCAGCACCTCCCAAACCTGCGACCTCTTCCACCTAGAAGGACAAGGGCAGCAGGCGCATGGGAACACCACCACCTCCAAGTTCCCCTCCAAGTCACACACCATCCTGACTTAGAAGTATATCGCCGTTCCTTCATCGTCGCTGGGTCAAAATCCTGGAACTCCCTACCTAACAGCACTGTGGGAGTACCTTCACCACACGGACTGCCGCGGTTCAAGAAGGCGGCTCACCACCACCTTCTCAAGGGCAATTAGGGATGAGCAATAAATGCTGGCATTGCCAGCGACGCCCACATCCCATAAACGAATTAAAAAAAACTAACATGGTTATTGGAGATCGACTGGTGGTCACAGAACCATCGCCCAACATGTGTCAGCATCAAGGGGTAACAAAAAGGAATTGTTTCATAGAAAATTTGGACAAGGGAACAAAATCAAATACAGAAGTCAAATGCCATTTGCATGAGTTTTTTGTGGAGTATTTCAGAAGGAAAAACCAAACAAACCTGTGCTGTAACTTCCCTTTTCTTTCTATTTAGGTGGCTAATATTAAAAAAGAGACGTCAATCATCTGGTACAAAGATGATCGAGAGATAATGTTTGATGAGAAGCATGACTTCAAGGATGGTGTGTGTACTTTGCTGGTTCAACAGGTACAGAAATAATGTTTAACTACATCACTGAGGCTAACACCTATATGTCTGTCAGTAGAAGACATCTGAGCTTCATATTGTTCAACCAAATAGATAGTATTATCGCTCCTTAATTTAACCAATCTAGAATAGAAACCTTTGTCCATCAGTAAGAGATGAAACCAAGGGCCAAGGACACAATGTGGAGTAAAGAGGGTGAGAGAGGCTCAGCAGAGACCATAATTGGGTGGGACCTGGAAGCACTGGGGGCTGGATTTTGCCGGCGCTCAGAGGTCGGGTTTGGAGGCGGGTCCACTGTCAAAATAGCAAAGATTGACAACGGGTAGAAAACTCGCTGTCAACCCGCCTCCACGCGAGCCTCCCAGGTGTCGGGTCTGTCAGCGGAGAACTGACCCGACACCAAGCTGCGGGGGAGACAATGGAGATCATTAAATGGCTTGTTAAGAGCCAATTTAATACTATTTTGAGGCTTCCTTCCCATTTTACGTGCTCCCCCACAGGTTAGCCGCTGCTCGGGGAACATGCCAGCTCACCCTGGCATGAGTTGAGTCTGCTCTGATGTATCTGATAAGCTGACAGCTGCAGAAGTGGTGTAAAGGATGCCATGTTGCAGATGGTTAGTTTCAGAGCACAGAAACTGTTGGTTACTGCATCTGTAAGACTTATAGAGATTTCTTTAGCTTGCAAGTGTTTAGAGGCAACTGTATGTCCAGTGCCGCCTCATTGGAACAACCTCTCTCACCATTGACAGATCGCTTCTCTCATCTCACCTGCGGCTGACAACTATTGCAGCAACATCGGTGCCCTAGAAACTATCTCACCTTGCTCCTCTGATTCCTTCCACGCTCAGCCCCAACACCAACATCACCAGGCACACCAGCAGCACCAACAACAACACCAACCTTCTCCGCCATCACCTGATGCTGCACAGGACACAGAGCATCATCTCCTGACAACATTGCTGCCTGGGAGGCCAGGGTTGGTCTTTCCATGACCAGATTTACTTCACTTGATGCTGCAAACCCTGGCTGCCACATGATGCGCCAGGTTGACACCATTCCACACCAACACCATAAAGCATCCCTTTAATGTCCAAGCCATTCCATGCACACTCATCACTATATCGGGGTGGTGGGGGGAAGTTATGTCTCAACATTCACTGGAACTCAGTAAGACACTTCTCAAGGTGCGCACAGATCTGTCCAATAAGGGGCAGTGTTGAAAATATAGATTTCACTGTATGACAACACATTACCAGAAACTTCACATGGACATTGGCTAAACCTCTCAAGTGCCTACCCTTGTGTGTTGTTAGTTGGTATGCTTGCAGTAGGATGAGGGTGAGTGTGAGGGGTGGCTAGTGAGATGGGGAAGTGATAATGTAGATAGAAAGGGATGGGTGGAGGTGCAAGGTAAGTTGGTGTGAGTAAGGATGTGCAGGAGAAGGGTATGGAAGGCAGAGTGATGGGGATGTGTTGAGTGGCACAGCAGGGTGAGTTTGAGTGTGGTTTTGCAGTAACGTTTCGTGATCCACTGAGATCATTGAAAGGTTGGCACCACTGCAGCCAGGGACCCCTGATGACATTCCTGCCTTTGCCCTCCTGTGCAATGTGCAACCAGGCTGTATTGGTGTCCTGGGGAGGTCTCTTCTGCCCTTGGAAGGGAAGAGAACCTCGCTGCATGCTGTGACTCCCACCATAAGCATATGGAGGGAGTCATTGGAGAGCCTGGGTGCGAGCGTTCACCTTTGTGCAGTGCTTGTCAGTCTTTGCAGCACCTCAATGCTGTCAAACACTGACAGGACAACTGTCAAACTCAATGTGGCCGTGGTCCCTTTAAGGAAACTGGCTGATGACGCGTCATCAAATGACGTCATCAGTCCCGCTTCCTGTTAATTGGCTGGGAAGCCAGCAGGACGGGCTTAACAAGGCCAATCAAGGGAAAGTCCCTTTGACAGAGCGGCTGCAGCCGGGAGCGGGACCGGAACCCGGCATCCAGCTATCCCGCTACCATCCCGCCTCCACTGGGAAAATCCAGCCCTGGGTCTCCATGCAGAAGGGCAGCTGGGGCTAATTCCTGCTGGGACATGATGTGGGCAGAGATTCTGTCCAACCCGTAGAAGGTCATGATTTCAAAAGGAGGGGGCGGAGCTGATGGAATGGTTTAACCCCACTGGGTTTCCGGCAGTTCCTGGCTTCTTTGCACCAGGCAACCTGGGTGCCAGCAAGTTACCAGTGTCCAGGTCAATGGATAGGTAGGAATGGGGCCCACAGGAGTCTCCAGGCCAAGATCGTGGCCTGGAAGGCTCCTGAAAGGTTTTAATTGGCTGTCAGCAATGGTCTTTTAAGCTGCTCATCAGAACATTTTTGAAGTGCCATTTGTTTTTCACCCCTTACACAGCAGACACCTGAGAAAGAACTACTAATCAAACATGAATACATATAAAACCCACAAAATGCTTCCATTTGAATTGAATGGTTTGGCCTCTCCATCAGAGACCTGACCAAATAAAGGCCTGTAATTCTGCTGGAGTTTTCCTGGTCTCTGGCTGTAACTTCAGCGGGAACCCCAAGGAAAAACATAAATGGCTGTTTTCAACCATTTATGCCATTTCCCTAGTGGCTTCAACAGTATCCTGTTGGAGTTACAGCGGGAATCCAATAGAACCTTCACAGAATTTAGAGCCAGAGGGGTTAATCCTAACTGCCCCCTGCCTGGTAGAAACTGGGTGGTGGGGGGCACAATTAAAATGCAGATGGGGATTTATCCACTCCATTCCCACCCCAATCTGGCCAAGTGCAGTTTTAAATTGCAGACAGCACAGACAGTTGCCCCAGCTCTTTAAATATGCAGATTGAGTTCAGATGACATAATCTGGCCAAGCTGCTATTTTTACCCATCGGGGGAGCAGTGATGGCTTCCCTGCCAAACTTCCTCCAAAAAGTTAATGCACTGAAAAGCACACAGAGGAATCCAGTACTGTAATATATGTAGTTTCTCGACAATGTCTTCAAAAGACACATCCTTCGCTTTCCCTGGCGTGAGTAGGTTTGTCAGTGTTCTGTAGACATCTGGCCCGATCTCTGTTAGAAAAATTGCTTTTTTGAGCTTGAACATTCTAATCTGCACCTTTGGTCTCAATAATGTTATTGGCCTTAAAAAAACATCTCCATCCGTTCAATGTAAGAACTGAGCTCGGTCATACATGTCGAGGCTTCAAATGAATCCCGTAGGTGTGGCCATGATTGTCCCGATCCCGTTGAACAGTGACTCAGCACGCTACCTGTGAGAATCATCACTGCTGTTGCTGTGTATATATACACACGAAGGCGAAGCACAGATGATTCTGCATCAGCATTAACAGTAAAACATTGCAAAAATTCAGTTTAGGTGTCACAAATTCACCTTAAACTTTTCCACTTGAAGGTTGAACACTGTGTCCTTCCATGATCCCTAAAAATGGCTTTGGGATCCCATTCTCATCACCAAAAATGTAATATATGTGGGTAGAACAAATGAAGGACAGAGACACGAGTTTCTAGTTCATGTGCTTGCTTTACTAGGCCAGAGCGAACTGAGCATGCTCATACCAAACCATGTGACAAACCATGTGATAATACATTACAAGTACGAGCACTGTAATCGTTCATGTGGGAACACTGGAGGTCAGAAATTATAGCCCACTATTTCCAATGGCTTCTGACAGTTTGAGTATAATTATGATGTGTATAACCAGCTACGATTGTTCCATTAGTCCTGATTTAACATTTGCCAACAGTTTTCAAAGAAGGACGCTGGTGTTTATGAAATTGTGTTGAAAGATGACAGAGGAAGAGATTCAAGTGTGCTCAAACTGCTTGAAAAAGGTACGGTTGGCAGACATTAACAATGAGGGGATTTTTGACCTAAGAAAATGGGTGGGTTGGGGTTGTGGGTTAGTTAAAGTATTAAAAATCTGAATCCCGAACTTAACCCGCCTCCAACCCGCCCACTTCCGGTTTTAAGGGAGGCGGGACGGGGGTTGGGCAGCCAACCCGCTGCCAGGAGACGGGTTATCTATTTAAATATTATAATGAGGCTGGAAGCCGCTGCTTTAACCACCATTTTGTATTTAACAGTGGCTGGTTGGGTTTTGCACGCCTTGGGAAACCCGCCAGCTAATGTAAGGCGAGAACTGCTGGATCCTGGAAGCAAGTGCCTTTACACTTACCTCCTGAATCCACGGTCCCTGTCTAACCGTTCCCCCGTGATCATAAACCCCACCATGAGGCCTCCAATTCCCCCACCCCAGGCCTCCGATTTCCCCCCCATGAGGCCTCCCCCGGCCAAGCCCTCCAATCCACCCACCCCAGGCCTCCAATCCCCTCCCCCTGGATACCCCCTCAGCCTCCGATTCCCTCCCCCAGGCCTCCGATCTCCCCCATGACGCCTCCCCCCGCCCCAGGCCTCCGATTCCCCCCCCCCGCCGCCCCCGGCCTCCCCACGATCCCTTCAGACCCCCCCTTCTCCCCCCCCACCCCGTGCAGCTCCCGGCCCCAAATCTTCTTCCGAAGACCTTCCCACTGCTGCTGCGGCTGCCCCCCAACCCCTGATCCTCCTCGGTTCCCCCCCCGCTCCCCTACGGGCTGCTGCTGCAGCCACCCCCTGACCCCCACGCAATCCCTCCCTCCCTCTTCTGCGGGAGGGGATTGGAGGCCTGGGGGGGTTTGGAGGTCTGGGGGTGGTTTGGAGGTCTGGGGTGGGGGGATCGGAGGCCTCGTTGGGAGGGGGGGGTGCGTGGTTATGATTACGGGGGTTGGGTCAAAATTTGCAGATGACGCAAAACTTGGAAGTATAGTCAACAGTGAGGAGGATAGTGATAGACTTCAAGAAGACAGGCTGGTGGAATGGGCGGACACGTGGCAGATGAAATTTAACGCAGAAAAATGCAAAGTGATACACTTTGGTAGAAAGAACGAGGAGAGGCAATATAAACTAAAGGGTACAATCCTAAAGTGGGTGCATGAATGACCTGGGGGTATGTGTGCACAAATCGTTGAAGGTGGCAGGGCAGTTTTTTTTATTCATTCATGGGATGTGGGCATCGCTGGCAAGGCCAGCATTTATTGCCCATCCCTAATTGGCTAGATATTTGAGGGATTGATAGGTATTAATTGAAATCTATGTAAACCCTGATCAGTAGGCTTGCAATTTTCCGACCAGTGCTCCCTGTGAGTGCTGTTTCATGCTGGGAGTGCCCATATTGGCTAATCAATACTTATATATCTAACGGTAATGCAGAGCGGGGGGCGGAGGGTTATTAAGATGCAGGATGTGAAGCACATTTGAATGTACCATTGCAACAATGAATGTAGGGTAATTGTGACAGAAAGAATATCAATGTAGCCATGAAATCTGCTAGATCAAACTCATTTAATCTTAATTTTACAGCTTTCAGTGATGTGTTAAGTGAAGTTTGCCGTGTGGCTGGTAAGTGTTCTCTGAAGAACGTCGTGCAGTATATTTTCATCGTTTTCTGGTGGTTATTAATTGGGATAGAAACTTAGTGTTTCTGTTAACATTACAGCTCAGACTGCAACAGAGGTGAAGGTACAGAGTACAGAACATGGTATCAGACTCTACTCCTTTGTTACTTACTATCTGGACGAATTGAAGATCATCTGGTACCACACGTAAGAAATCACTTTCTTCAGTACATTTGGCACCGGAAAATTGGGAGCAATGCGAATTGGACAGGCTGACCTCTGTGTCCAATTCACCGACCCGTGCTTCTAACAAGTGAGGCTCACAAAACCTACCCCTTTCCTGTATTTGATTTTCACAGAGAAAGGGTAGAGAGGTCTGAAGTTTTGCACCTGTTATTGGAACTGCCATCTTATTATATTGTGGGGAAGCTAGAAATAATGCACAGTCTAAGTTTAGATTGTTTTAAAATGCTTGTTGTCTTTCTCCAGAGACACAAAGCTTGCGTCCACAGAGAGAGTAAAGAGCGGTGTTACAGGAGAGCAGCTCTGGCTGCAGATTAATGAACCCACTGAGAAGGATAAGGGCAAATACACTCTTGAACTCTTTGATGGAAAAGAAGGACACAAAAAATCAGTTGAATTGACAGGGACAGGTAAGAAAAACATCTACTTCTGTTCACGCTAATTTTAAAACTGTAATAAAATGTTGCTGTTGATCCATCCACGCGCTGATACCAGCCCAGAACTTCTGGGGGAGGCCTTTTGGGGGCAGATCTGGGACAAGGCAAAACTTCAGCTCCCCCATGGATATGGTCCACACCCCCATATACTGGGTTCAGGAACATTTACACATTGCTGGCAGGCGTCCGTGCCATTTATGGCGCCAATGAGATGCGCATGTCAGGTGGGAGGGAGGGATTTAGCTGTGCACCCAACTGCAGCATAAGTGACTCTTTCATTGCTGGCTCACGATGATTTCAACATTTTAAAATGCAGTCGTTTTCGATTTGAATCTAGAATCCCACTTGTTTTAATCTGTTTGACCCGATGTGCCTCCTCGTTAGTCACAAACTCATTGATGCTATTTTCTCACCAAATGAGCATTGAGACCATGTGATTTAAGGGTTGGGAATTGTTGGTGTGGCACATTGTGCGGGATCTGAGGTGACATTTCAGGCAATAATAACGAGCTTCAGCCAAGAAGGCATTACAAGTACCTCCACTGTCATAGAATCCTAGAATGATACAGCGCAGAAGGAGGCTATTCAGCCCATCGTGCCTGTGCCGGCTCTTTGATAGAGCTATCCAACTAGTCCCACTCCCCCACTCTTCAATTTAGATAGCCGGGTCCATGATTACTAATCCATTTGAAAAGAGGTCCTTCAACCAAAAATGTTTGGGAACCACTGATTTAGTACTACCACCCACAGAATGAGTTAACTAGTTAAAGCTACGCCATGCATACAGGGCAAAGTTTAAAATGCCTATCAGTTGCTTATTACGTGTGAAAATATTTTTTCCTTTATTATTAATAGCACAGTAAAACACCAGAATTAATGCTACTTATAGGCCTCTGTTAAGATAGAACCTTTTTCTGATTCCTGTGCACTATGTATTGTGCCATGCACTTCAAATTCCTCAGTATGCGAGGCTTATTAGCACGTCTGACCAGATGAGGACCATAGAACCAGGAGTAGGCAATTCAGTCAATTGAGCCTGCTCCACCATTTTGTGCACCATATTACACTAAAGCACTTGCCCTCATTTAAATCTCTCCACACCATCTGGCTTTCCTCAGCTCAGGACAAGCAAATGACCTGTGCCAAGGCCTCTGCTCTGTAACCAGCTGTATTAGGAGTGGTCTTAGATGAGGATGGTTCTTCTTCTATTAGGGAGGTGCTTAACCTCAGTTTGATGACTTCAATTTTCTCCTGATCCCACGTCATGTGGGCATGAAGTTGTATACCTATAATTTCATGATGAGTTGGTGTAGCGCTATAGAACATTACCGGACTGTCTTCTTTCAGTTATCAAATCAGAGGTGTGACCTGTGAAAACAAATGAAATGCAACAGCAGCCGCAGTGATAATGTAAACATATTTGGGTATATTTTCAACTTGCCATCCGGGTGTAAAATTGGCGTTGCAGATTGGCAGCTTGTTGGAATCGATAGAAATGAAAATCGGGCAGTTCCTATGACGGGCAGCTGATCTGCAATGCCAGTTTTGTGCCCAGGTAGGAAATTGAAAATCTACCCCATTGCAATTGTTTTCATTACAATTCAGTTGCTGAACTAATTGTCACACATTTAACAACCACTACTGTCTCTTCTTTTTAAAGTATTTGATGAAGCCTTTACAGAATTCCAGAGGCTCAAGTAAGTACACCGATTTTACTGAATACTGTATGTGTGCATTTTTTTACAATGATTTTTTTCTCTCCTCTCCTAAAGACATCGGGACGGATTTTCCGATCGGAGGCTTCCTACAGGCGGATGCCTCTGATTGGAAAAAATCTATGAACTTACCTGCTGGCTCCGTAGGTCCCGAGGCTTGCGATCCTGGAACTCTCCACTACGAAATGTGCAGAGGCCCAGGTATCCCAGGGGCGCATGCGGTTCGCAAGCGCCCCTGAGATCACGTGAACCATGGGGAACCAATCAAAGAAGGGAATCCCCCTTCACACTTTTGACAGGTCTCTACGCACAGATCTGTCAAAAGTATGAATGGGGATCACTTAAAAAACACAGTAAAACATTAAATATATATTTTTTAATAATCACATAAAATTAGTTAAAATTACATTAAATTAAATATTTTAAACAAAAATGTAATTTTTACAGAGCCAAAAATAAACTTAACTTTTATAAAAGTATTTTTAAACTATAAATGAGTGGGGGAAAAAATGATTTTTAAATTTTTTTTAAACTCTTATGCTGGTAAAAGCAGGCCTTATGCCTGCTTTTACGAGGTGTAAGATTTTTAAAGATTTTCAGCGGGCGGAAGTTGTGCAAAAAGCGGAACTCTCCACCCGCGGAGGCCCTTCTCCCGGGCAGGTGGATGATCTGTCAAGAGAATTCTTGACAGATCGGAAGTGCCGGTTTTCAGCGCATGCGCTTCGCATACCTAAATCCGGCACTTGCGAGGCCCCTATGGGTGCGTACACACCTCGTACGCACCCGTCGGGGTCGGAAAATCCGGTCCGTTGACTCCTTGCTGGAGTGCGGTTCCACAGGTGCTGGTTTCCTTCACTACTTCACCTAAGTGGCCATTCTTTACGTGTGAGGTTAGACAGGGCGTTACAGGCATACACACTGCATGCAAACAGACACACTTTTTATCCTCGTGAGGTGGCAATACATGTGGAGTATGACTCAACATCTATTATGATTTAACAATGTTAAGTGGGTTGCAGCATTCCATTTCATAATGCATTGAAAACATCTCGATCAAGTGACACTTATGGCATTTTCCATTACATTTATCTAAATGCCTATTATGCCTGTAGGTGGTGCTATGACAGTGGTTTTCAGTGTTATTTGCTAACTTTAGTAGCACCTCACTGTGGTAACTCATTGGATGGCCATGCAACAATTTTTGTCCTTTTTTTTGGATTGGAGATCATGTGGTTTCCTGTAAATGTTTTTGGCCATACCATCAATTCATACAGCAGAACTATGCCCACTCTCTGGCTGCCACAGCCATTGTTTCACCTTCTTGCATGCATTCAAGTGGTTACACAAGCAGCAATTGTCTGTTGAATACGGTTAAACCTAAATGCCATTTATTTTTCATATTTTTAAAATAAAAATCTAATAATTATGAAGAAACATGAGTGTTTTAAAATTAACCATAATTTACCAATTTTGAATGTTCAACATTTTGGGGGAAAATGTGCCCCTTGACTATCTTAGAAACCTACTTAACAATGGATGGGCGGGGTGGGGGGGGGGGGGGCGGGTGGCGGGAAGAGGAGGCATTTGAAATAAATGTGTACAATTCTAAATTTGCAAACTACATCTCTGAGATTAGACAGTATCAGTAGTTTATTCAATCTGATCCCACCTGATGTCCATGCACGTGTACTTCCAACAGGTGGTAGTTCAAAGCGGCAGCATGTTCAATTATCCACTTCCTAATCTTAGCACCCGTACCACTGCCCATGCCTGGTCTGTTTGAATGATATACTCATACGAACGTACATATGGACATACAAAGCATCAGACAATAAAAGACCCTGGTTCATCTAGCCTGTCCCATACAGTTGTGATGCCTTATGCATCACATCAAGAGACTCCATACCCTTTAGGTGCTATGTAGTCTCCTGGGAGAAACGGAAAACCAGATCAAAAACCCAACGCCAAGTAGAGGAAAAAAGTCTGGAAAATTCCCCTCTGATTCCTTTAGGCAATTGTAACTAGTCCAAGAGATTACAGTGACCATGACTTTTAATATTTGGGACCTCCCTCTTGTAAATGTGATCAGTGTGTTCAGCAACTGGGGCATCAGGGAAGCACTGAGCAGTTTTTTACTGGTTTGTCATAGAACTTGCAGTAACAGTAAATTGGTAATAACTATAAGAAAGTAAAGCATTTATTAAAAATTATGTTCACCTCACAGAAATGCCATTTGTTACCAATATATTGTATATGTATCTTGATTTAAAAATGCCGACATGGTTAGTCTCAAGAGTTTCTGCATTTAGTCAGTCACAAGGAACAAATAATATCACCACACCAATTACTTCCCCTTTCTTTTTTTAATGGAATTCTATTTTTAATACCACCAATAAAAATCAAACAAAAGCTTGTTTTATGGCATCACAGTTATGATATCAAAAAATCTTTATAATTCTCAATGTGTATGTATAGAATTATTTTATATGTAGATTAGCAAAATTTACCTTAATTTCTTTTTACTTTCTTTTTGAATCGTTAATAAACAGACAGGCTGCAATTGCCGAACGAAGTGAGTATTACGTTCTCAGATGTTGTATAAATATATTAATATTTTTATGATAAGTTAAATTGGAGTTTTAATAGATGGATTGCTGAGATAACTGGCATAGTTGTACTTAAAATTGTAATTCTTTTATGAGGGTATAAATTCATTTTTTTTTCTCAAAACACCACAATTTTGCTGGGCCATACATAGGTGCGTAGGGACAGGAGGAGGACATTCAGCCCCTTGAGCCTGTTCCACCATTCAAATAGACCATTTCAATTACATATCAGCAGCTCTGCAATTCCTTTCCAAGGTACCCACTCGGGGGCATGAGAATGTCCTGTGATTGACTCACCCTTCAATTTTTCACAATCCCAGGTTGAGAAAGCACCTAATTCCCAACTGGGCTCTCCCCAAAGTGACACAGTTGAGAGCGGGAATCCTCCACTGTCTGGTGCTGACCACACTGGGTTACTGTGGCACTCATAACTGTACCATTTCAGTATCAGGAGATTCGCACTTGGAGACGTGCCTTCATGTCATAATGCCTAAGAGAATTTGATGTTTCTTTCTGTTAGATCGTGCTCGTGTTATCGGAGGTTTGCCTGATGTTGTTACAATCCAGGAAGGAAAGGTAAATAAAAGCAGAAAATGCTAAAAATACAGCATCTACAGTATTTTGCTTTTGTTTTAAGGAAAGGTAAATGTTGTGGTGCTGCTGGCTGGCAGGTATGATGCTGTGTTTCTATATTTTAACTCTGGTCTTTTAGAATAAAATGAAACAAAACAATTTGAGGGCAGAAATTGAGCATTACTAATACAATATCAGACTTCTTATCATGGTAGACATTGAATCGCTTTAGTTTGTCAATGATCAACAGAAGATCTGTAAGAGCTGATTACAAAAATATCTAATCCCAGTTTAAATGGGTGTAACCACACACTAAAATAAATAAAATGTTTTTAGAGTTGGAAATAACTACATTTTACTGTGTAATGTCTCTTTTTGGGCTTGTTAAGAAAAATGATTGAATTTTTTTTTAAATTTCTTTTTAGTCACTTAACCTTACCTGTAATGTCTGGGGAGATCCTGTTCCTGCAGTTTCCTGGCTGAAGAATGACAGGGAACTTGTGGGAGATGCTCATATGATACTGAAGTTTGAATCGGCAAAATTTGCTTCCTTCACCATCACCGATGTCAGAACCGCAGACTCTGGCAAATACAGCATCCTCGTGAAAAACAAATACGGCACTGAGACGGGCGACTTTACTGTAAGTGTGTTCATACCTGAGGAAGAAGAAGAGCAAGCTGTACAGGAAAAAGCAGCAAAGAAAAAGTGAGGCAATTGTATTGAGGAAGATAAGAGAAAGCAAACAAGCTCAGGCTAACATATATTATCAACAGTGTGTAAGTTTTGATGTGGAGGATAGTTTACTGTTACTTGAAGAATGGTGAGACTAGAGGAATGATTTTCAAGCAGCAGTTTTAAAGACTTTCATTGGCTCTACTAAACTAGTCACTGAGTGCATCTGAAGCATTGAGTTAGAGAAGTAGAATTCCTATAGATAAGTTGTTAGCCAATTGATTTTGTTTTGTGTCCCAAATTTCAATGTGAACACCAAATGATGTCGATGCTGTAATGAATAAAATCCCATAGCAATACACTAATAAATGGTGCACATATCCTTCACACTTACCTCCACCTTGTTCCACTGTGTCTTCTTTCGAGGAATGTTGTCACTTTTTTTCACCACTTCTTTCTAGTTCGTCAGCTTCCATGTTGTATTTAAAGTTTCAGTGTCCCTTGCCCAGCTTAACTTTATCCATTTAAATGAATACTCCTACACTGCCAGGCCCATACTGGAGTGAATCTTGTATGGTTGCCATTCAAGGGTGAGGTCTGTACTTCAACCTTTTTTGTAGTACTATCATGCAGTGGGCTCTGTCTCGCGTGTCTCCAGACAACACCAGTTTGATGAGTTGAAGTCACTACTCTACCATCTTTGGTGTAGTCCTTTGTGATTGGATTTGTAAGTTCTGCAGTATGTTGCCATGCTGGGGCTCCAGACATTGAATTAGTTTCTGGAGACAGCTTACTGAGTGACTCTGGATAACTTTAAAAAACACCCAGAGCTAGACTACTGCAACAAAATGTACATAACTATTACAAGAAGAACAACTTCTGCAAGCCACTGATAAAGATTCAAATATGTTAATTGCTTCCAGAATTCAGTAATAGATCAATACCAATGCCCAAAAGAGACACTGTAATTTTAACATGTTCAACATGGAGCAGCAAGTAGCTCGAACTCACATGGGTTAACTCTTGTTTGTCACTGGTAATTCATTGTATGAATAAACTTAAGCAATGCTATTTATCTGTCAGTGGTTTCATGTGGTAAGTGTGGTTTAGCCTACTTGCATGGGGTGTTCCATGTAATTGGTACTGAATTGAGAGTATTCCTTTGTGCCAAAATGACAGACAGTTTAGCGTTAAAATTTCAAGAGAGGAAACATTGGTGGTTGTTATATTACTCAACTCTTGATTATTAAAACCATTACTGACTGCACTCCTATTACTACAATAATGATTTATTCCTGCCAGCGTGAAGCAGAGGTGTTCCTTGATGTGAAAACCTGACTAAACTCACCTTTTGTTGATTATGAAACACAAACACTTTGTTGGCACTTTCACATGCATGTACTAATCTTTCTTTATTGTTCATGAGGCAAACTTCAATTCACATGATATTGAATGTCCATTAAGTACATGATGTAGAAAGTAATTTTTGACAAGATTTAGAAAATTAATTAAGGGAATAAGGCAGTGATAGTGGCAGTTCTTACATTGATTTGCATTAATAAATCCTCTACGAGAATCATTAGTGAAAAGTAAACAGTAAATTTCAAAGTTATACTAAGTAATACTTACATAATACATACAATCTTGGAAACTGCTGTTACCTTAAGGCGTGATGATGGGATCAGACAGAATTGACATTGGTCTGTCTTACCGTATTTAAGTCAGTAAAATTGAATGTAATAAGATGTGATTGCATTAATTAATGGACCTGAGACCCAACTAGGACTGTTTTTGTAAGAACAGACTTATCATTATTTATTCACAGTAGTCATTTGGCATTAATGGCCCAAAAATTGCTGGAAAAATAACGGTGAGTTCATGGCGCATGCCATTATTAGTGTGTAAATATCCAACAATTTGTGGCAAGGAAGAGATATGCGATGAGTTGCGAATCGCCACAAATTGCTGGACAATTTGCCGTTAGCCTCGCAAAATCAGGAGCTCTCTGTCAATCTCCCCATGAGTGTTAAGACATTGCTGGTAACCAGTCCACAAAGAAATCTCGTTGTATTTCATGTCGCAAGGACCCTGTTAATGACGTGATTTATGGTCCTGACAAGCCACTTGACTTTGGAAGCCCAGAAAGAGAACA
This sequence comes from Squalus acanthias, assembly GCA_030390025.1. NCBI lineage: Eukaryota > Metazoa > Chordata > Chondrichthyes > Squaliformes > Squalidae > Squalus > Squalus acanthias. Next base: position 52,562,323 of record CM059432.1, read on the forward strand.
ATTGAAACTGTGGAGTCTCACTACTGCAGGTAGTAAATTGTTCCTAGCGGTTGTTAAAAGTTAACATTTTTACATTTTCTTCTGACTTATCCTTTCTATCTCTCTCCTATTTTCTCTCTCTCTTAATTCAATCTTCCTTTCCCTCCTTTTCTTTCTCTTTCTGTATCTAATTTGACTCTAATTCACCCTAGTCCCTTCTCCAGTATCAGCTCTGTTTCTTTCTATATCCTTAAATTTCATTGGCTAAGAAAATAGACCACTGGACCTTGCGTTCATGAGGTCCCAGATGCCCTGTTGACCTCATCGCGCCATTCTCAATTCATATTTCCAGCATTTTGCGGCGCAGAAATAATACGACCTGAAGAATTAGGTAAAAAATCCAATTTATGGTGCTTGGCATGAGATGTGCCACTCCAGCAATTTCTAGTTCAATATTTACATATACTTACTTCAGAGTCCTATCGCAATTTCATGACTCTGACAATCCGCTGTTGCTAATGTGAAAGTGTTCACCTCCGTAAAATAAGCAATTATTTATTAAGAAGAGAAATTTGAGGTGATTTTTCAGCATTCATCTGTATTTGGAGAGAGCTGTTTTGGGAGCAGCCTCCAGTCCAATGGTTGGGACACTCAAGGCCAAGTAACAATAGGTGGAGCGTGCACAGTGCATGGTCTATCCATTTGTACTGGAAATTGCAAACAGGATCCTACAAGTAACGTAGGAACCTGATTTGCATAGCCAAGTAGGCTCCTGCCTGTTTTGGGCAGGAACGCTGGCCATTCATTTGCTGGACTGCCTAAAAATTGCATCGGGAAGGCCTAAGGTGGTCAACGGGTGCCGTCGCTCTGTTTATGCTGCAAAATGGGGTAGGTGGCAGTTGCACTGTGGGAGCCCGATTTAAATATATGAATTAGTGTCCCACCTCTCCGTGGCAGGACACTCGGATGCTCTGATACCCGTCGCCGTAAAACCTCTTTAACCCCCGCCCAACCCTCTCCTGCTGGCCGTGGGGAGGTTAATATCAAAGCCATTGTTTTAGGTAGATGGAACAGACTTATTTTCATCTGTGTGCATAAGCTGATGGACCATTCTAAACGCAAGGCTTCCACAACAAAGAAAGCAATCTACTGGTTGTATTTCCAAGGTGATTATGTGCAATTTTGTTTGTTATTGACCTCAAAGCCTTACGTCAGTGAAGTGCTGTCCTATTATTTTTTCTGGGGAATTTCAGTGTACAAATATAGACCGAGGGAGGCACAGGGAAATGAGGGAAACCAGGTTTTTGTCACTAAGGGATACCTGAAGTGAATAGCATGCTGGAGATGTTGGCAAAGTTCACTGTATACAATGATTGGAAGAAAAATATTCTATCATTCTTTCTATAAATTTTTTTAAAAGCTTGGCAGCACATTTAGCAATCTGTGAAAAGAGCAAAACAACACCTGGCACTAAAAAACTTACAGATGGGCAACAGCTCTGCCTAGGACACAGTACCAGTCAAACTAATTTGCCCAGTTACTCTTTATCAGTCTTTGGAGCTATCTCAAGTGATTGAAGGTCGACTCATGTTGGAGTACGGATCCACAGATGTCCGACATCTGCCAGTGCCTTGCCCAAGAGATCATTGTTCATGTATGAGCAATGAGTATCGGCCGGTGATTCCATTGTGGGGGACATTACCATCAAGCCCAATATCGTCCTTACTCAGCGCCCATAAATGTACACTTTTCAGCACAAGTCACCCGTTGGCATTTAGGAGTGGGAACCTTTCTGTGGTCATAATGCAATCCTTGGTCTTTGCTGAATTAGCTAATCACAGCTTTGGCAGTAGTTGGAGTCCACGAAAGATTTTTATAGGCCACAAAATGATGACCTGCTTTTTTTTGAAGTGCTTTTAAATGTTCAGCAGTTCAATTTATTTAAAATAGCTTCTAAAGAACATAATACCTAATACCTTCCATCATGCTGAACATTCACAGAAAGAGAAGCTGCCAAATTTACTTTGCATGGTGTAATACAGCCTTCCACTGCAATACTAGAACACTCAGGAGAAAACGCATTCTGTGGCATGGGAGTGGAAGGAAGGGCAGTGGGTGTATTATTCTACTGAAGTGTCCCCAGATAATGACCTTTGAGATCTGAAGTATATCAATGCATTGCATTCCATTTGAGCAGTCTAGAACTTAATTTCAAAACACTACTACAAAAGATGGATTTGTGTTTCTTCTCACTTTAACAATTCCATTAGTTGGCATTAGCAAAGACCCACGTTAGCAGATAATTTGGCAGGAGTAGTAAATTCTCCAGAGTATTTTAAACTAGTAGTCGTAATCTAACATTCCATACAGTGCAACGCACATTGCAGTCATTTCTTTGCCAAGCCATCTGTCCGCAGGGGAACCCAAACCTCCTTCTACTGTTCGACGTAGCCCAAACTATCATGTCAGAGCATCAAGTCTAGGTCAATTGTATGTAGCAGCAGTTGTTATTTATTGTATTAAATGCAAGAATGTGGGTTTGCCAAAAATGCATGCAATCTAACTCTTGCACAGGGCTCATGTATACTAGGCTGACCATACAATGTCCTTGGAAGAGTCCCCGGTTCTGGAATCTAGTCCCCATTATTACAGGTGCAGCTGATGTTTCAGCAACCTTGGTCGTCACGTGCTGGAGGCGCCACCCACCATGTCATCAAACCAGGGTGACTGATGATTGATGGCGGAACTGACCAATCAAAGCAGGGGGAAATTGAGCTGCATCTACATCATAAATAAATTAGGCGAATAAAGTGCAGGCAGAGGCAGGATTATCCGGTGAAAGAGGGAGGGCGTATGGGTGGTGTATTTATGAAACAATGGAGCCAAGACAGCGTGCCAAATTTAAGAAAGTAAGTTTATTTAACCAGTATTTTTAAAGAATCTTTTAAGCACTCGCAAATGAACAGAATCCGAGCGTCTTATGCAAGTTGCATTTGCTCTGTGAAAACCCCTCGGGTGCAGTAGATAGAGCAGGAGGTAAGGGAGAAACTAGAGAAAGACATGGGTTCAGGGTTAGGGCACAGGGGAGCCTTGGGAGAGGTTTGGGGGGTGTGGCAGAGGCGGATGAATAGATGGTCTTAATCTTTGCAACAAACAAGTCTGTGAGCTCCTTCCACATGTTGTTGGTGAGAACATTGGAATCTCCATAATACATACACTGGAGAAAATTTTGAAAGCTGAAAACCCTCAGCTATAGGAGGGAAGGTGGGCTGAAGCAGGAGCAGAGATGGGCAATGTTACGGAGGTGGAAGTGGGCAGTCGTTGTGATGGAGGGGACTATGGAGTTAGAAGTTCAGTTCAGGGATGCTGCAGTAGCAAACCATTTGGTTCAACCTGAGATAGTGGCCAAGGAACAGAGAAGGAATTGGTGGCCAAGGAACGGTGTCTGTGGTGGGGCTGAAAACCATGGCTTAGATATATGGAGAAGGGTGATGTAGGCATAGAAATCAGGCAGGGGGATTGTGATATACTTGAACAAATTAGTATTGAGAGGGAGGAGGTACTAGCGGTTTTAGCAGGCTTAAAAGTGGATAAATCCCCAGGCCCTGACGGGATGTATCCCAGTCTGCTGTGTGAGACAAGGGAGGAGATTGCAGGGGCTCTGACACAAATTTTCAGAACCTCTCTGGCCACAGGGGAGGTGCCAGAGGACTGGAGAACAGCTAACATAGTACCATTGTTCAAGAAGGGTAGTAGGGATAAACCAGGGAATTACAGGCCAGTGAGCCTAACATCAGTGGTAGGGAAATTATTGGAAAAAATTCTGAGGGACAGAATTAGTCTCCACTTGGAGAGGCAGGGAGTAATCAGGGATAGTCAGCATGGCTTTCTCAGGGGGAGATCATGTCTGACCAATTTGATTGAATTTTTCGAGGGGGTGACTAGGTGTGTGGATGAGGGTAGTGCAGTTGATGTAGTCTACATGGACTTCAGTAAGGCTTTTGACAAAGTCCCACATGGGAGACTGGTCAAGAAGGTAAGAGCCCATGGGATCCAGGGCAATTTGGCACATTGGATCCAAAATTGGCTAAGTGGCAGGAGGCAGAGGGTGATGGTCGAAGGTTGTTTTTGTGACTGGAAGCCTGTGTCCAGTGGTGTACCGCAGGGATCGGTGCTGGGTCCTTTGCTGTTTGTAGTGTACATTAATGATTTAGATATGAATGTAGGAGGTATGATCAGTAAGTTCGCAGATGACACGAAAATTGGTAGAGTGGTAAATAACGAGGAGGGAAGCCTCAGGCTACAGGACGATATAGATGGGATGGTTAGATGGGCAGAACAGTGGCAAATGGAATTTAACCCTGAAAAGTGTGAGGTGATGCATTTTGGGAGGACAAACAAGGCAAGGGAATACACAATGAATGGTAGGATCCTAGGAAGGACAGAGGATCAGAGGGACCTTGGTGTGCATGTACATAGATCCCTGAAGGCAGCAGGACAGGTAGATAAGGTGGTTAAAAAGGCATATGGGATACTTGCCTTCATTAGCCGAGGCATAGAATATAAGAGCAGGGAGGTTATGATGGAGCTGTACAAAATGCTAGTTAGGCCACAGCTGGAATACTGTGTGCTCTCGAGGCAGTGCAAAAAAGGTTCACTCGGTTAATCCCGGGGATGAGGGGGTGGTCATATGAGGAGAGGTTGGGTAGATTGGGACTCTACTCATTGGAGTTCAGAAGAATGAGAGGCGATCTTATTGAAACATATAAGATTGTGAAGGGGTTGGATCGGGTGGATGCGGGGAGGATGTTCCCGATGACGGGTGAGACTAGAACTAGGGGACATAGTCTTAGAATAAGGGGCTGCTCTTTCAAAACTGAGATGAGGAGGAACTACTTCACTCAGAGGGTGGTAGGTCCATGGAATATGCTGCCACAAAAAGCTGTAGAAGCTACATCATTAAATAAATTTAAAACAGAAATAGACAGTTTCCTAGAAGTAAAGGGCATTAAGGGTTACGGGGAGCGGGCAGGAATTTGGACATGAGTCTAGGTTCGGATCCGGTCATGGCCCTGTGGGTAGTGGAGCGGGCCCAGGGACCGTGTAGCCTAATTCTGCTCCTATTTCATGTGTGCAATTCTGTTAGATGCAGGAGATGGTTCTGTGATAGATAGTAGATTGGCGGTTAGGATCAGATCAGCCATGATCTTATTGAATGGCGGAGCAGGCTCGAGGGACCGATTGGCCTACTCCTGCTCCTATTTCTTATGTTCTTATGTTCTTATGTTCTGGTCGCCACACTATAGGAAGGATGTGATTGCATTGGAGAGGGTGCAGAGGAGATTCACCAGGATGTTACCTGGGCTGGAGCGCTTCAGCTATGAAGAGAGACTAAGGATAAGGGGTAAGCCATTTAGGACAGAAATGAGGAAGAATTTCTTCACCCAGAGAGTGGTGAACCTGTGGAATTCTCTACCACAGAAGGTAGTTGAGGTCAAGTCATTAAATATATTCAAGAATGAGTTAGATATATTTCTTAAAGCTAAAGGTATCAAGGGATATGGGGAGAAGGCAGGTACAGGGTACTGAGTTTGGATGATCAGCCATGATCTCATCGAATGGCGGAGCAGGCTCGAGGGGCCGAATGGCCTACTCCTGCTCCTATCTTCTATGTTTCTATGACAGGCTGGGATTGTTTTCCTTAGAGCAGAGAAGGCTGAGGGGGGGTCTGATTGAGGTGTACAAAATTATGAGGGGCATAGATAGGGTAGATAGAAAAGAACTTTTCCCCCTAGTAGAGGGGTCAATAACCAGGGGGCATAGTTTCAAGGTAAGGGGCAGGAGGTTTAGAGGGGATTTGAGGAAAAACTTTTTCACCCAGAGGGTGGTTGGAATCTGGAACTCACTGCCTGAAAGGATGGTAGAGGCAGGAACCCTCATAACATTCAAGAAGCATTTAGATGAGCACTTGAAACGCCATAGCATGCAAGGCTACGGACCAAGTGCTGGGAAATGGGATTAGAATAGACAGGGCTTGATGGCCGGCACGGACACGATAGGCCGAAGGGCCTCTTTCTGTGCTGTATAACTCTATTCCCAATGTTTAACTGGAGTAATTTTTGGCTCATCCAGGGTTCGATGTCAGACAAGCAATCTGACAACACAAAGGCAGTGGAAGTGTTGAGAGAGGCAGTGGAGAGGTAGAGTTGGGTGTCGGTCAGTGTACAGAAAGCTTGGAACTAACGGGTGGATGCTGCTTGGTTGTACTTTGTGGTCATCAGTGTGCAAACAAAAGATAGGAACATGGGCAAACCGTCAGAGACTAGTGATGGTTGATGGAGGTTAATCTCTATGCGTATTCCACTAGCAGAAGCAGCAAAGTTGTCATGCCGGTTTTCTTTAAACGCAGAGATAGCACAGCAATCATTAATAAATCTGTGGAAAATAAATGACATGGGCAGTGATATGAAGAAAGATTTTCTGAATAGGCCGTATAGACAGTGGGTACAAAAAACTGACGTTCCTGAACAGTGTTACTGTATTATTTATAAACGGTGTCTGAATGTGTTTCAATAGTGTGAAATCACATCCATGGTAATTATGTGCACATTTGTTTTGCATTTGTAGTGTATATGTGCAACTGTTAAAATATGGACTGCTAAAAAAATTTGCCTCACTACGCTGCGCAACCTAGATTTTCTGTCCTGGCTACTTTGCTGTGCTCACACCCTGTGTGTCTCCAGATTCGGTTTAGAAAATATGGTCACCCTAATGTATACATCAGTTGGGTTAGTAGCTGACCCATTCATTGGCTAGCGCAGTATATTTCATACTCATTAATCAAGTGGACTAAAACATTTTCACAGTTGGACATCTACTTAATAAGCTGAAGCGCTTTGTAATCAATCAATTACCCATTGGTTCATATATGATGGCCTAAAAATTGCAGTACGCCGGAAACCTGCCGGTGCCATCGCGGGCTGAAGTTTATGGCCGCCCGAGATCATAGCGCAGGCAGCACCGGTATTTTGGTGCTGCTTGCTAATTTTAATTAGTGCAGCGCTAAACCTACCATGCAAGACTGGTTTTCCGGTGCTACTCTCAGCAGAAAGAAGGATGTGGGACCAGATCACCGAGGCCGTCACTGCCAGCAGTGTTGCCCCCAGGATCTGGCTCCGAACCCAAATAAGCTTCATGACCTCAGACCAGTGGTCAAGGTCAGTGAATGCATCTTCCAAAGCTGTCACCTACCAACTGCACCACTCGCCTCACACACTGCTCATTGCAGGATGCAGGTCAGGCAGCATCTCAACCTGAGACATGAACTCTGTTTCTCTCTCCACGGATGCTGCCCGGTCTGCTAAGTTTTTTCAGCATTTTCTGTCTTTTCAGAGGCCTTCCTTCACCATTCAAGGCCTTGCAAGTGTCCAGTAGCACTCCCAGCACACACTGCACACTTTAAAAACTTTGAACATCTATTGCACCAAGCCACTACTTCAATAAAATATGAAAGAAAGTCCAAAAGCTTAAATCCTAAGATGTGTGTGCCCCTTTAAGAAGCACTGACAGCGGGCTGGATTTTGTCTTGGGTTCGGGTTGGGGTCGTGTCATCCGTATTTCGTGTTCCCCCCCGACTCCAGATGAATGTGGATGAATGATGCAATTTTCACTTAATTGGGCGATTGAGTTCCAGCATGTGGGAACCCATGAACTAATTAGTGGTTTCAGTCTGAAAGTTGCCTCTGATGATGTCATCATTGCTGCTGCATTGCAGGTCACAGACTGCCTGCCTGGTCTCAGAGACTGCCTAGCTGTTGGTGAGAGAGGACCTGCCTGGCTGTGAGTGGACCTGGATGCAAAATGGGAATGGGGAGAGAGAGAGAGAGAGAGAGAGAATTTTTTTTTCCATCCAAGTCCTCTCACAGCAAAGGCCATGCAGTCTCTGCTTCAATGCAGCAGCATCAGAGGCGACTTTCAGATCTAATACTACTACTACCTTCATCACATCTCCGTTGTAATAGTGGACCAGCAGCTCATAGTCAGCTATCCACTTGTGCTCCCGCCAGGTTTCACTGGAGTGTTTAACATCAGGCGTACTTCACGTCGGAAAAGGGTTAAACTAGCTAAAACGTTTCAAAATGGCATTACAGAGCCAATTTACGCCTTGTTAAGGGCTTTAATGGCCTCTCCCGCCTCTTGGAGGCGGGACGGAGTCGGGAACTCCGTGACTGATTTTGTCAAAATTGCGTGGAGGCGGGATGGAGTCGGGATGGGGTCGGGACCCCCGACCCCGCAAATTTAACCCCCCACACACCTCCAAACCCGACTCCACGGGTCATTCAAAATCCAGCCCAGCGTCTCTGCAGGGCTGCTTCATGCACGCTTTTCTGAGCATGCTTAGGGCCTGGTGGTAAACTCAGTGAAAAGGTCAAAGTTTGCTGACGTGGCATCAAGTCGGCGTGCAACACTTACTGACGTCATGCTCTGCTAATTTACATTTCTGGGGCCAGCGCTGCTAACACCAGCACTATGGCCCTTACCAAAATGGCAGCTGCCGAGTCCCATGCTGAAGGCGGGCAAAAGTGAAGCAGCCGCCTTTTTTTCCCCAAATCGGGCCTTAACGGCCAAGGTAAGACTGCAAATTTCTAGGCCAATAACAAAAAAAACTTGATGCAGTTAGATTCTTTTGTCATAAGAGGCTTGTTGAAGTGCATTACTGCACAAGACAGGGCATTTGTCCACCAAACCATTAGGAAAGCACAAATGAGCTCAATCCACCCTAATATCTTATACAAACGTATCTTTGTGTTAATAAAGGGTGGCCTTTATGCATAAAAATGGCCAGGTGATATGGAAGTTCTGACCCACCAAAGTTCACAGGGTATGGGGAAGGTCCTTTCATTTTCATTCAATTGCAGATACCTGCACCATTAGAGACACATTTAGGGGTCTCCTGTCTTGTGCAACAGGCTGCAAATTGTGGCAGAGGTTGCCAGCTATGTGGAGTATTTTTCGGAAGGGGGACACATTGAAATATTTTTTAAAAAAGCAACATACCTAACAGGGAAAACACTTGCAGGGCTATGGGAAAAGAGCAGGGATGTGGGATTAGTTGGATAGCTCTACCAAAGGACTGACACAGACACGATGGGCTAAATGGCCTCCTTCTGAGCTGTATCATTCTATGATTCTATGAACATACCCTTATCTTCACGGTCAAAGCCATGATGCCAGCTCAGTGGCGTCCACTGCAGCCATGTGGCCGATAGGTAGACCAGGTCCTAGCAGGTCTACCTATCGGCCAAAGTCAGGAGTGTGATGGAATACTCTCCACTTGCCTGGATGAGTGCAGCTCCAACAACACTCAAGAAGCTCGACACCATCCAGGACAAAGCAGCCCGCTTGATTGGCACCCCATCCACCACCTTAAACATTCACTCCATCCACCACCGGCGTACTGTGGCTGCAGTGTATACCATCTACAAGATGCACTGCAGCAACTCGCCAAGGCTCCTTCGGCAGCACCTCCCAAACCCGCAACCTCTTCCACCTAGGAGGACAAGGGCAGCAGGCGCATGGGAACACCATCACCTGCAAGTTCCCCTCCAAGTCACATGCCATCCTGTCTTGGAAATATATCGCCGTTCCTTCATCGTCGCTGGGTCAATATCCTGGAACTCCCTACCTAACAGCACTGTGGGAGTACCTTCACCACATGGACTGCAGCGGTTCAAGAAGGCGGCTCACGACCACCTTCTCAAGGGCAATTAGGGATGGGCAATAAATGCTGGCCTTGCCAGCGACGCCCACATCCCATAAAAACGAATTTAAAAAAAGGCCCCTCTGACAACCGGGAAAGCAGGAATTTCTGCTGTAGGGAGTTCTGCATCTGGCCCCAGCCCACCTTATGCCAATGGACTTGTTTAGGGCAGGTGGAGGCTTTGGAATCCCCGATTACAGGCTGGGACCCAGCATAATTCAGTCCCAGAATAATTTGTAGTCCTGTCAAAGTTATGGTGTAAATGTACTAGAAGAGCTGCAGATTTTCGGTCCCTGAGAATTTACCTCTCAATGGTATTTCATGGGGTCTTCTTTATGTTATTGTGATGCAATTCTGTGATATTGTTTCTTTGATTCTCAACTGATTCAGAGTTCTGTCTTCAAAGGAATTAGGGATATAAACTTGAGAATTTTCAGTGTTAAGCAGTTCTGACATAGCATATATATCCATTTGCATGCATAGAACTCAATGAGCAATTGGGCTTCATATTCCACAGATGCATCAATCGTGCATCAATAATTGGCAATAATAAGCAAACTTGAGGATTATGTATATTAATAATCTAGAAAATTACAACCAACATGGAAACAGAAAGGGAAGAATCTACTTCACCAACCTTGTTGACTTTTTTGACATCTCAAGTATTCAGAGGATGCCATATGATGTGGTATACTTAGATTTCTAGAAAGCCTTCAACAAAGGTTACCACCGAAACTGAAAATAATGGAAATTTGAGCTAAAATCTGTTTATGGATAAGAAATTGGCTTAAGGAAAGGAAGTGTTGGGTAGTTTTTTTAGGGGTCTGAAGCAGGGGGTGGGGAACGTATGAATGGAGTTCCCCAGAGATTGGTGATAACTGTCTTACACTTTGGGCTGTGTCAGTGCTGCCCAATATTTAACTATATGGTAGTGTACCCCCTTGTGGTTTGAACTGGATATCCATGTCTTTCACAGATGTGCTTCCTTAATCTGAAGGCAGACGAAACAAAAGCTTGGTGAGACAAGGCTACATATAAGTTATTCAGCTACTTTAATTCACACGTTGTAAACATGCAGTTATGATCAGATTTACTTTTTTCAGTAAGTACTTGTCTTCATGCAATAATGCAAAATAATGAGCATGCCACGCTTCTCCACGTCAGTGGGTCATCTTAACTTAAAGAAAATGACTTCTAACTGTCCTCTAGCATTAGACTCTTAGTCACAGCCTTTACTGGGCCTGACTGCCTTGCAGCTGTCATTTTCCAAAACTTGACTGACTTCATTTCTGTGTTTTATCTTTCTCTGTTCACTGCCAGGGGGGCATCAAAGACTTTCCAATACAATGGGTGCGAGGTGATTTTTGACTGCCAAGACAAGCTAACAAATTGCTTATTTACAGTCTATGGAGAAACATCACCAAAGCTAGCTCATTAGCATCTTAACTACTCATCATCTAATACTTGATTTTTTTTAGTTTTAAAACATATTTAAAGGTAACTTTTTCTGACACCTCACTGTATAAAAAAAGGGCCAAAAATCCCCCAAAATGGCGAGCATTTAAAAATAAATTGAATCATTATTTGAAAAGGAAGAATATAAAAGGTTATATAGAAAGGGTACAACAATAGAATTAGATTAAATAGCTCCAGTTGATGAGCCTGGTGCGATGGGCCAAATGATTTTATGTCCATCGTGTAGCTGGTGAGAAAACTGAGACTTAGGACAGCAGCTGCCTGAAGGCAATATCTGAAGGTTGGAACTGACGCCACGCACTCATAACTCCAGGTTTCGGTGTCTACTACAGAGACAACAGTTGCTGCTGTAGCTCCGCACCTTCAGCTGGTATCTGTCTACTCACATTACTTACAGCATTGCTTGTATTGCACAGGTTGTCTTGATGACTAGTGCTGCTCTACAAATGTCAACTGCTATCTATAGATCTAGATAGTACCTTTACACTTACCTCCTGGATCCTGTGTCCCTCCCTAACACACCCCCAGCGATCGGAGATCCCCCACGAGGCCTCAGATCCCCCCCCAGGCCTCCGATCCCCCACACGTAGCCTCCCCCCCCCCCCACCCCAGACCTCCAATTCCCCCATCCCCCCACGAGGCCAACCCACCCCCCAGGCCTCCGATCACCTCCCCCCCGTCCGGCCCCGATCTTCACCTGACTCCCCACCCGCACCTCTGCTCCTCCAGATGTCAATCTTCACCCGACCACCCACTCCCCCAGTGCTGGTCCCGGCCCCGATCCTTCTCAGTCCCCTCCCCACTGGTCCCGGCCCCCGATCCTTCTCAGACCGACCCCCTTTCCCACCCCATGCTGGTCTGGGCCCCCGATCTTCAGCGACCCCCAGCCCCCATGCTCCTTTGGTTGCCTCCAGCCCCCGATCCTCTTCCGACCACCCCCGCCCCATGCTCCTCCCGCTACCCCCCTCCCCCCCCATCTCCCATGCGATCCTGCTCTCCCTCCTCTCTGCGGCCTCGTGCTGCAGGCCTACCCGCCTGGAGCCAGCCAGCCTTTCAATTTGGCTGGCTGCGGGTGGGAAACAGAGGCTTCCCATTCAAATCAGGCCCTACCGTTAAATTTGGCAGGGCCGGCGGGAAATCCGTTCTCCCAGGTTTCCTGACCGCTTCGGAGCCCCCTGCTCCCAACCTGCCTTCCCCATTAAAATTCAGCCCCTGGTATTAAGCATATGTTTTTCATTCATAATATTCTGAGGTTTTAAATATTCCTCAAACTTGTCTATCAATAACTTATTAAATATATGATAATGGCTTGCTCTGTATGTTATTGATTCTAGAGAGTTTAATTTCCTATTTTTAGTGCACTGGTTAATGTATTTTCATTAAATTTCTGAGCTATGTTAATGCAGTCATTAACCCATTTTTTATAATGACTGTTAAAATAGTGCAGACAATAATTTGACATGAGTGTAATAACTAGTCCACTAAGAATAGCACAAAGATTAAACCAATTATACTTGACACTTAATCCATTTAACAGTAATATCAGGGGGAAGACTTTATAATCCAGCACTCTTGGCAAGAAGTGGCACTTGCAGGAAGTGCATCTCAGGAAATCATCATGCACTGGGTGTGACTTTCTGTCCATTAAAATTAAATGCAACTGCGAACCCAAGATGCAATTCCAGTGCGTGTCACTCCCTGTTAGGAATGTAGAATCGCAAAATGATTCCTGATATTCTATTTGTTTACCATCTACCCAAAAATGTGCGGGTTAGGTTGATTTGGCTATGATAAATTGACCCTTAGTGTTAGGGGGGGATTAAATATGTGGAGTTACGGGGATAGGATGGGATATGTTAGGGGGAATTAAATACGTGGGGTTACGGGGATAGGGTGGGATATGTGTCGGTGCAGGCTCGATGGGGATTCTGTGTGAGAAAGCAGGGACAGGGTACTGGATTTGGATGATCAGCCATGATCGTATTGAATGGTGGAGCAGGCTCGACGGGCCGAATGGCCTACTCCTGCTCCTAGTTTCTATGTTTCTATGTTTCTATGAGTAAGTGTAATAGGAAGGTTTAACAAGCTAGTGCTTCAGGCTGACAGTGATGCCAAATTGACATTGGTAACTAATTGAATGTCATGTTGATCTGCTGCTTACATAAACATGTGTGGCTTATTTGTTGCATTTAAGTAACATAGTCGAGATTATATCAGACCAAAACCAATGTTACAGAGAAGACAGGAAAAATATCTTTAAAGAAGTGAGGCATAAATGGATGTTTGTCTTGGGAAAATGCTCAAGACTATTAAATAGGATGCTATCAATTTCATTCTGAAGAGGGTGAAATTCAACATTGGTGGGGACGCAAAACCGCCTTCAATGGAAAGGAAAATCAGGCGGAGGTGGCTAACAGGTGGCCAATTCTCTATCACCTGTTCTGCGCCCCCGCCTTAGTTGAATTTCACCCACAATGAGTGCAAAGTCCATAAGGAGCAATAAATCATGGCTTACAAATTGTATTTTTTAGTGAGGTAACTAGTGAATGAAGGCAATAAACATGACCACTATCTGGATTTGACACGGACAGTCAGAATTTCAAGTCAGAATCCATTTGTCCATGCTTGCAATTGAAAATTAGTACCTTTCCCAGCTACCCCCTCAGGAGGTCAATTATCAGCCTCAAGGACACTAGAAACTACAATGTTCACATTGCTGATATGTACAGACTTTCTCCAAACTGTGGATAGAAAATTATGGCGTGCATCAGATAACATAATGAATTAGAATTATTCTAATGAATAAATGCAAACAACAACAACAAATTATATTTATATAGCGCCGTTAACGTAGTAGAACATCCCAAGGCGCTGCGCAGGAGTATTTTAAGACAAAAAATTTGACACCGAGCCACATAAGGATAACTTAGGGCAGGTGACCAAAAGCTTGGTCAAAGAGGTAGGTTCTAAGGAACATCTTAAAGGAGGAAAGAGAGGTAGCGAGGCGGAAAGGTTTAGGCAGGGAATTCCAGAGCTTACGGCCTAGCAACAGAAGGCACGGCCACCAAAGGTTGAGCGATTATAATCAGGGATGCTCAAGAGGGCAGAATTAGAGGAGCGCAGATATCTCGGTGGGGTTGTGGGGCTGAAGGAGATTACAGAGATAGGGAGGGGCGAGGCCATGGAGGGATTTGAAAACAAGGATGAGAATTTTGAAATCAAGGCGCTGCTTAACCGGGAGCCAATGTAGGTCAGCGAGCACAGGGGTGATGGGTGAACGGGACTTAGTATGAGTTAGGACACGGGCTTCCGAGTTTTGCATGACCGCAAGTTTATGTAGAGTGGAATGTGGGAGGCCAGCCAGGAGTGCATTGGAATAGTCAAGTCTAGAGGTAACAAAGGCATGGATGAGGGTTTCAGCAGCGGATGAGCTAAGGCAAGGGCGGTGACGGGCGATATTACGGAGGTGGAAGTAGGCGGTCTTTGTTATGCTGTGGATATGTGGTCGGAAGCTCATTTCAGGGTCAAATATGACACCAAGGTTGCGAACAGTGTGATTCAGCCTCAGACAGATGTTAGGGAGAGGGATGGAGTCAGTGGCTAGGGAACGGAGTTTGTGGCACAAACTGAAAACAATGGCTTCGGTCTTCCCAATATTTAATTGTAGAACATTTTTGCTCATCCAGAACTGTATGTCGGACAAGCAGTCTGACAATAGACGCCGTGGAGGGATCGAAAGAAGAGGTAGTGAGGTAGAGCTGGGTGTCGTCAGCGTACATGTGGAAACTGACGCTGTGTTTTTAGATGATGTCACCAAGGGGCAACATGTAGATGAGAAATAGGAGGGTGCCAAGGATAGATCCTTGGGGGACACCAGAGGTAACGATGCGGGAGCGGGAAGAGAAGCCATTGCAGGTGATTCTCTGGTTACGATTAGATAGAAAAGAATGGAACCAGGCGAGTGCAGTCCCACCCAACTGGACGACGGTGGAGAGGCGTTGGAGAAGGATGGAGTGGTCAACCGTGTCAAAGGCTGCAGACAAGTCAAGAAGGACAAGGAGGGATAGTTTACCTTCGTCACAGTCACAAAGGATGTCATTTGTGACTTTGATGAGAGCCATTTTGGTACTGTGGCAAGGGCGGAAACCTGATTGGAGGGATTCAAACATAGAATTGTGGGAAAGATGGGCACGGATTTGGAAGGCGACAACACATTCAAGGACTTTGGAGAGGAAAGGGAAGTTGGAGATGGGGCAATAGTTTGCAAGGACGGAGGGATCAAGGGTTGTTTTTTTGAGGAGAGGGGTGATGACGGCAGATTTAAGAGAGAGGGGGACAGTACCTGAGGAGAGAGAACCATTAACAATATCAGCTAACATGGGAGCCAGAAAAGGAAGTTGGGTGATCAGCAGTTTGGTGGGAATAGGGTCGAGGGAGCAGGAAGTGGGTCTCATGGACAAGATGAGCACGGAGAGGTCATGAGGGGAGATCGGAGAGAAACTGGAGAAAGATGTGAGTTCAGGGCTAGGGCAGGGGGGAACCTTAGAGGAAGTTTAGCCCAGTGGGCTAGGGGAAGGAAGGGAAGTGGCAGAGGCAGCTGAATGGATGGTCTCAATCTTAGAGACAAAGTTATCTGAGGTGAGGGTGGAGGAGACAGGGGAGAGGGGTTTAAGAAGACGGTTAGCAGTAGAGAATAGGAGCCGGGGTTTATCTTTGCATTCCAGAATGATTCTGGAATAGTGAGCAATTTTGGTAGACAAGATCAGGGCCCGATAATGCTTTATGTGGTCCAGCCAGATCTGGCGGTGAATGGCTAAACCAGTTGTCCGCCATATCCGTTCGAGTCTGCATCCCTTGGACTTAAGGGAGCGAAAATGAGAGCTGTACCAGGGGGAACGGCCAGGGTGAGAGAGGGTAATTGTTTTAGTAGGGATTAGGGCATCAAAGGTGGTGGTGAGGGTGTGGTTGAGCAGATCGGTAGCTGCAGAAATGTCATGGTGAATGGAGGGCCAGAGGCTGGACAGTTGGGATTTCATAAGTGCAGTTGTATGTAAGAGAGTTGGGAGAGTGTTTTTTCCAGGGGCGGACACAGAAGGAAGAAGGGTTGGGGGTGGGTGGAAGGGGGATGTGGGTGGAGAGTGATACGAGGAAATGGTCAGAGATGGCTTTATCTGCAATTGACATGATGGGAGTAGCGAGGCCACAAGAGATGGCAAGGTTGAGGGGGTGGCTGTGAATATGGGTTGGGGAGTTTACATGGAGCGAGAGATTAAGGGAGGATAGGAGGCTCGTGAACTCAGAGGAGAGAGAGCATGATGAATTGAGATGGAGGTTGAAATCACTGAGGATGAGAAGTCGTTCGGTGCAGAGGTTAAGGGAGGAGAACAGTGAAGATATCTCAGTAATAACATTTTTATGGTAATTTTCTGAGGCGCCACTAGTGTTGCAGAGCTCCCAGGGGCATGGGTTGTGAAATGGGCTGCACAGCATTCATTTAATGGCTGGAAAATTGTAAGTATCGTGCGTGCGCTCAATTTTCTGACATGCTCCCAGCATATGAAGCTCTGCACAGGTGGCACTAAAGATGAAAATTTGCTCCATTGTTTGCTGTTTGTGGGAAAGATCTCAAAATGAAGGCAACCAAACTGAAAAGACATATTTCAGAACTATTTATGATGCGGAGATGCCGGTGTTGGACTGGGGTGGACAAATGTGAGAAGTCGCACAACACCAGGTTATAGTCCAACAGCTTTATTTGAAATCACAAGCTTTCGGAGCGCTGCTCCTTCGTCAGGTGAAGTGAAGAGATGCATATAGGCACAGCATATATAGTCAGAGAACACTGCCAGATGATTACAGTTAATCTTTCCAACTGCCCTTTATCACACCTCGGCAGAGAGATAATCACGGCAATCAAAGGTGTGGATGGTGTCCAAACAGGTCAGTCAGGAAAACATTACATCAAAGACAATGAGGTGGGGTCACAAGGGGTCAAATGTGGCAGATGCTGGGGTCTGTATGGAAAACAAAAAACTTTTTTTGCTGGAAATCATAGCAGGTCCGGCTGCATCTGTGTAGAGAGAACAAGCCAACGCCGACTCGAGTCTGGATGACTCTACGTCAGGTGAGGTTACATGTAGCGTGACATGAACCCAAGATCCCGGTTGAGGCCGTCCTCATGGGTGCGGAACTTGGCTATCAGTTTCTGCTCGATGATTTTGCGTTGTCGTGTGTCTCGAAGGCCGCCTTGGAGAACGCTTACCCGCAGATCGGAGGCTGAATGTCCTTGACTGCTGAAGTGTTCCCCGACTGGGAGGGAACACTCCTGCCTGGCGATTGTTGCGCGGTGTCCGTTCATACATTGTTGCAGTGTCTGCATGGTCTCGCCGATGTACCATGCTCCGGGGCATCCTTTCCTGCAACGTATGAGGTAGACAACATTGGCCGAGTCACATGAGTATGTACCAGTACCTGGTGGGTGGTGTCCTCATGTGTGATGATGGTATCTGTGTTGATGATCTGGCATGTCTTGCAGAGGTTGCCGTGGCAGGGTTGTGTGGTGTCGTGGTCGCTGTTCTCCTGAAAGCTGGATAATCTGCTGCGAACGATGGTCTGTTTGAGGTTAGGCGGCTGTTTGAAGGCGAGTAGTGGGGGCGTGGGGATGGCCTTAGCGAGGTGTTCGTCGTCATTGATGACATGTTGAAGGCTGCGAAGACATGGCGTAGTTTCTCCGCTCCGGGGAAGTACTGGACGACGTAGGGTACTCTGTTGGTTGTGTCCCGTGTTTGTCTTCTGAGGAGGTCTATGCGATTTTTCGCTGTGGCCCGTCGGAACTGTCGATCGACGAGTCGAGCATCATATCCCGTTCTTACGAGGGCGTCTTTCAGCGTCTGTAGGTGTTCATCGCGTTCCTCCTCGTCGAAGCAGATCCTGTGTATTCGCAGGGCTTGTCCATAGGGGATGGCTTCTTTAACGTGGTTAGGGTGGAAGCTGGACAAGTGGAGCATCGTGAGGTTGTCCGTGGGCTTGCGGTAGAGTGAAGTGCTGAGGTGTCCGTCTTTGATGGAGATTCGTGTGTCCAAGAATGAAACTGATTCTGAGGAGTAGTCCATGGTGAGTTTGATGGTGGGATGGAACTTGTTGATGTTATTGTGTAGTCTTTTCAGTGATTCTTCGCCGTGGGTCCATAGGAAGAAAATGTCGTCAATGTATCTGGTGTATAGCGTTGGTTGGAGGTCCTGTGCAGCGAAGAAGTCTTGCTCGAACTTGTGCATGAAGATATTGGCGTATTGGGGTGCGAATTTGGTCCCCATGGCTGTTCCGTGTGTTTGGGTAAAAAACTGGTTGTCGAAGGTGAAGACATTGTGGTCAAGGATGAAGCAAATGAGTTGTAGGATGGCGTCTGGAGTTTGGCTGTTGTTGGTGTTGAGTACTGAGGCTGTCGCAGCGATGCCGTCATCGTGGGAGATACTGGTGTAGAGTGCCGAGACATCCATCGTGGCGAGGAGTGTTCCTGGTTCAACTGGTCCGTGGGTGCTGAGTTTCTGTAAGAAGTCTGTAGTGTCGCGACAGAAGCTGGGGGTTCCCTGTACGATGGGTTTCAGGATGCCCTCGACGTATCCAGAGAGGTTCTCACACAGGGTTCCGTTGCCTGATACGATAGGACGTCCGGGTGTGTTGGCTTTGTGTATCTTTGGGATATACTATTTATAGTAGTGAAATAATGTATGAAAATATTTTCTTTGGAACAAATGTGACACCTCCTACCACAGAAGGACAAGCACGTGCATGAAGATGTGAAACCTGAGAAAGATAACTTGGACACCGGAGGACTAATGACCTGAAGTCAGTGACTCAAAGGAAACTGGAATATAATAAACAAACAACAGTTCCACGGTACCAGAGAAGCCTATTGAAGTGTCTAATCATATCCTTACTTGCTTACAGTACATTATTGCCAAGTGCTTCAAACGGCTCCACGGGGGAGAAAGTGCATTCCCAAAGTCTCAGGAGTCTAGTAAGCAGACCTATTAACATACAGTCCGTCCATTGCGTTCTGCCCGAGAGCAGCTCCTAACTCAAGTCTCGCACATGAGATTCTTCAGCCACTTACTGGGGAAGAGTAGCTGTGATGGTTTCCTGTTGCCTTCCTTACGGTTTTTATCTTCTAAGCACCTTTTCTTAAGTGGGCGACAACCAAGGCTAAAAAGCCCTAATTACCTTTTATCATGGAGGCAGAGTGGGTAGGAGCTCTCGCACCTATTGGATGCCAGTACCTGTACCCCACTGTATGTCAATCCAGTATTCAGAACCGGTGTTGAGCTCTTCTGACTCCAAGACGGGAATACTACTACTGAGCCAGTAGTCGCTCTGTCTGAATGTGAGAGCCCTGCTGGATGTTAACCCAGTATTTAGAGACCATATTCTAGTTTCCACTTGCTGAGACTGTTTGGAGCGGGGCTTGAACCCTTCATCTTCTGACTTAATGGCAGGAATGCTTTGACTAAATCAAAGCTTCACTCCCCTAAAATCAATAAAAGCACTATTTGCAACATCAACCTTAATCAACTTGCTAATAGATACAAGATTAAATGTAAGAAATTTAGATCACAGGGCAGGAGAAAATTCTTTACAGAGAGTTTTGAGGTTGAGGAATTCACTTCCAGGGTTAGTAGTTGAGGCAGAAACTATATCAACATCCAAGATTAAATTGGATATATGGATGAAGGAAATGTGGTTGAAAGGATATAGGAACAGGGCGTAAATACGATTAGATCACTTGGAGGGTAAATGTCGACATGGACTAGTTGGGCTGAACAACCTCTTTCCGTAATATAACTTCTGGGTATTTCTATGTATTTCTCCCAAGGCCTCTGAAGGCCTTTCTGGAGAGTACTGGAGCCAGCATTCAGTTCTGTAGTGAGCTGGCCGCAATCCAGGGTACCATCAACAACAACAACAACAACTTGTATTTATATAGCGCCTTTAACATAGTAAAACGTCCCAAGGTGCTTCACAGGAGCGTTATCAACAAAATTTGAGCATTATCAACCAGTCATTCATGTATAGATTCCTGATGTGTCCTCCTGGCACACAGTGCCCCGTGCTGGGATTGTTCATTTGTAATGTCAACCCATTGACATTTTTTTGCTACAGACAGATTTAATGCTATCCTACACATTCAATCCAAGATTTTCTATTATACGAGTACATTGGCTCCCGGTCCGGCAACATCTCGATTTTAAAATTCTCATCCTTGTTTTCAAATCCCTCCATAGCCTTGCCCCCTCCTTATCTCTGCAACCTGCTCCAGTTCTACAAACCTCCGAGATCTCTGCACTCTTCCAATTCTGGCCTCTTGAGCTTCCCCTATTTTACTGCTCCACCATTGGCGGCCGTGCCTTCAGCTGCCTAGTCCATAAGCTGTGGAATTTCCTCCCTAAAACTCTGTGCCTCTCTATCTCTCTCTTCTTCTTTAAGACGGTCCTCAAAACCTACCTTTTTGATCAAGCTTTTGGTCACCTGTCCTAATATCTCCTTGGACACGACTGCTGCCAACGAACTGGAAGAGTTCTGTGCATGCGCACTGCCGGTTCATCACGGGACTGGGTTCGTTAAAAAAATTTTTAAAGCCGGGAAGGGAGCGGGCTGGTGAGAAAAAGCCGGGAAGGGAGCGGGCTCATTTTTGTGACCGTTTTTTAAAAAGCAGAAACATCATGCTTCCGGTTGTTGGAGTGCGCAGTACGTTTCTGCGCAGCTTCCGGTTCGTTGGCAGCAGTCACTCCGTATCTCCTTATGTTGCTCGGTGTCACATTTGTTTGATAGTACTCCTGTGAAGCACCTTGGGATGTTTAGGCGCTATATAAATGCAAGTTGTTGTTGTTGCTGTTGTTGCTATGCAGAGAGTCTAGGTTTGTCCGACAAAGAAAACACACCAGAGAAACGTGAGGGGTTGGAGCTTTTTTTATGGGAGCCAAGAAGGTTGAGGGGTGATGAGGTAGAGACCTTTAAGATTATGAAGAATAAATAGTGCTGGATTGTTTCCATTGTCAGCAAGACAGTAACACGAGATCACAGATATAAGATGATCACAAAAAGAATTGAAGGAGAGGTAAGAAGAAAGTTTCTTTACACAGAGGTTGGTTCGAATGTGAAATACTGGGGGAAATTCTAATGTTCTGACGCACTGGGAGCGGAGGGGTCAGTAGCGCGTGGGAAACCCAGAAGTCTAAGTTTCCCCGTGTGCTGTGGAGATTTAACTACGCAGTGTGCATGTGACATTACTGACAGGCTCCCCGCCCGGAAGTCGGCCTGATTGAGAGGTTTGGCCTCCAGTCGGGTGGGGAACACTGGAGAGCAGGCCGCAGCCCCAGGTAGGTCCGAGCACCGACCCCAGAGGGGTCCGATCCCCGGGGGGGTCCAATCCCTGACCCCAGGGGGTGCGATCCCGGGGGGGTCCAATCCCGACCCCAGGGGGTCCGATCCCAGGGGGGTCCAATCCCCGACCCCAGAGGGTCCGATCCCAGGGGGGTCCAATCCCCGACCCCAGGGGGTCCGATCCCAGGGGGGTCCAATCCCCGACCCCAGGGGGTCCGATCCCAGGGGGGGTCCAATCCCTGACCCCAGGGGGTCCAATCCCGGGGGCGGGGGTCCAATCCCCGACCCCAGGGGGTCCGATCCCAGGGGGGTCCAATCTCCAACCCCAGGGGGTCCGATCCCAGGGGGTTGGGTCCAATCCCCGACCCCAGGGAGTCCGATCCCATGGGGGTCCAATCTCCAGCCCCAGGGGGGCCGATCCCGGGGGGGTGGGTCCAATCCCCGACCCCAGGGGATCTGATCCCGGGGGGTCCAATCCCCGACCCCAGGGGAGCTGATCCCGGGGGGTTGGGTCCAATCCCCGACCCCAGGGGGTCCGATCCCGGGGGGTCCAATCCCCGACCCCAGGGGGTCCGATCCTGGGAAGGGTGCAATTCCCGACCCCGGTGTGGGTCCGATCCTGGGGGTGTCCGATCCCCAACCCCAGGGTGGGGGGGGCTTATATGGGGGTGGCTGATGATGGGGTGCTTGGGGGAAGCACTCCTGCTCCTCCTAGCCCACAAGGAATGCTCCCCAGCCGGCCACAGCGACACCTGGAGATTCAACTCAACAGCGTGTGTCTGACGACATTGACAGGTTCCCCACCCGGAAATCAGCCTGATTGACAGGCTTGGCTTCCAGTCGTGCGGAAAGCACTCTAGAGGAGGCCGCAAGATGAGATAGGTCTGATCCCCTACCCCGGGGGGGATCCAATCCCGGGATGTCCGATCCCCGACCTGGGGGGGGGGGAGTCTGATCCCTGACCCCGGGGGAAGTTTGTATGGGTGGGGGGGGGGCTGATGGTGGAGACTTGGGGGGCTGGGAGGAAGCATTCCTGCTACTCCCAGCCCACAAGGAGTGCTCCCTGAGGCTGTCCTCGTCTCGCTGCAGCTGCCAGGATTCCCGAGGCCAGGAAACCCGGCCGGCCACAGGTTAAATCCGATGGTTCCAGCCTCATTATCATATTTAAAGTGCCAACTCGCCTCTTGGGAGTGGGCTGGCTTCCCGCTCCCCCCCACTCCCCTCCCGTCCCGCCTCCGGTAAAACCGGAAGTGGGCAGGTTGGAGGCGGGTTGGGGTTGGGATTCAGACTTTTAGCACTTTAACCTCCCTCCCAACCCAAACCCGCCCATTTTTTGGAGTTAAAACTCCTGTATCGCAACCTTTGTTGAAACAGAATGGAACTGGGTCAGAAATTTCAATGGAATGGTCACCACAAATTCGCTAGAAACAGATACCCTCCTTCAATAGTCTGCCCTGCACTTGGACACTTTCACCTCTGTTTATAAATGGAAAGTAATAACACAGTTTAAAAGGAATTTATGAAAAATATTTTTGGTAAAAATATTTTTAGTAAATTTCAACCAAATTCAATACTATAGATACATTAAGGGGCTGATACCCTGGGCCAAGTTCAAATTCAACAATGTCATCAAATTTTGTCCTGGGCTGTTTTTAATATGTTATAAGTATTTATTGCTGCTGTGATTTTACAAAAACATTAGTGAATATAAATGTGCAAAACAGGCAATAGCGAATCGGCAGCCTATTTTACATTCCGCCTGATTTTCTTTTCCATTGACTTCAACAAGGAGATCCATCACTGGTCTCAGAATTAGGAAGCATATAATAGCAGTCACCACAGTAGCTGGTGTGTTATTGTTCGATGTCTACAACAACAATCGACACTTGTAACATGTCCTTTAAAGTAGTGCAACAATCCAAGATGCTTGCAGCACTCTGGGTTGTACCTGTATTGCCGCCAGCAGAATATTGTTAAGTTTATAATGCTTCTTACAATGTTAAATGCAGCATTTATGAATCAGCATTAACCAGAAGACATTAAACTAGGGTGGTAGCCTTAACAGTTATTCCCGGTGTCCTGGCCAGTATTTATCCCTCAATCAACATCACTAAAAATACAGATTATCTGGTCATTATCACATTGCTGTTTGTGGGAGCTTGCTGTGTGCAAATTGGCTGCCGCGTTTCCTACTTTACAACAATGACTACACTTCAAAAAGTACTTCATTGGCTGTGAAGCGCTTTGAGACGTCTGGTGGTTGTGAAAGGTGCTATATAAATGCAAGTCTTTCTTTCTTTTAAGTTTGTGGAATCAGTGTGCTATCCTCCTTGTATAGTTTTTTAAAAAATGGCTCAATATAAAGTAATACTATTCTTTTAAATTAAGGTAAATTTTAAACAATGTTTGCGCATAAATGAACATTTTTATTTAAAATGCATGCAATTTTCGATGTAACCAGTTTTTATATGATTAATGCCAAGATGGTGACCCAGCGTGTAATTTCAATAACCAACTGGGTGATGAAAAATCATTATTACAGATTTGATTCCTCTTTGGATTTCATTGCCTATATACAGGGCAACAAGTATTCTTGTAACAAATTAATGATTCTTCTGACTAGCTGATGGTTTCCCACTCCTGCGGAGAGCTTTGTGTGGCTATGTACGTTGCTGATACTGCTGGCAATGTTCAGGAAATTTTGACTAAAGACACAGCAAAAACTACAACTGGAAGAAAAACCGTTGTCAATACAGATGAAGGTGAGTAATGGCTATTGTTTCTTTTTAGTGGGAAAAAGTTTGTCAGTTTACTCTGAAATGGCACTTACAGCAGGTCGACTTATACAACAATTAAAATACTCAGTTAAACAGTAATGGACGCGCGAAGTACATCAAATGGGCAATTTAAAGAAAAAGGTAGCATGATTGAACAATCAGTTCTTTTGTAACCCATTGTACTGCCGCACAATCATCATCACCATTCAACCATATATATTTTAGTAAATGTTACCAAGCACCCTTAAAACACACCTCATTTAAAGAGGCAATGGGGGGGGGATATTTTAACATTTTGATGTGCTGGGAGCAGGGGGACCCAATAGCCCGCGGGAAACCCAGAGGACTGGGTCTCCCCGCACGCTGTGGAGATTTAACTCCATAGCGTGTGTCTTACATCATTGACAGGTTCCCCGCCCGGACGTCAGCCTGATTGATAGCCTTGGCTTCCAGTCAGGCAGTGAAGGCTGGAGAAGAGGCCACAAGACCGGGTAGGACCGATCCTCGACCCCGAGGGGGGCAATCCGATCCCTGACCCGGGGGGGCGGGGGACTGATTCTAAGGGGGATCCGATCCCTGATCCCGGGGACGTCTGATCCCTGGCCCCAGGGGTGGTCCGATCCCAGGCGGTGGTCTGATCCTCGGAACCAGGGGGGTCCAATCCCCAATCCTGGGGGTTGGGGGGGGGGGTCAGATCCCTGACCCTGGGATTGGTCTGATCCAGGGGAGGGGTTTTGTATGGGTGAGGGTCTGATGGTGGGGAGCTTGGGGGGCCAGGAGGAACCACTCCTTCTACTCCTGACTCACAAGGAGTGCTCTACGAGGCTGTGCTCACCTCGCTGCAGCTGCCAGGTTTCCCAAGGCCCGGGAAACCTGGCCAGCCACAGTTAAACCTGCTAAGCTGGTTAAATCCGAGGCTTCCAGCCTCATTTACATCTTTAAAATGCCAACCCACCTCCTGGGAGCGGGTTGGCTGCCCGCCTCTTGTCCTGCCTGAGTAAAAGCCGGAAGTTGGCAGGTTGGAGCTGGCTTTCCGACACGCTTCCAATTTTTGCCTAATTAACCCCCACCCGCACCCAATCCCATCCATTCCCCCATGTTAAAATTCCCCCCAGTGGTTCGACAAACATATATATTTGCAAATCTGCTTTAGTTTGGAGAGAAAGAGCAATGTGTATTTTTTTTACAACAATTACATCATATGCAATTGGCATGATCGTGGGTTTCACAAGTTTTTTGTTAGTTGAGTGTTGCAAACAAATATAAGTTTTGTTTCAATCAGATGGTGACTGTTACAAATTTGGGGTCAGCTGTAGATACCTTCTTGGGTTTAGTGACATCAGTTGCTTCCTAAGCAGATCCCACATTCCTTACATTCCAGTCTTGAGTGATACTGCCCAATATTTACTTATACAATAACATAACCCAGGAGGTGTAGCAATGTGTTCCCTTAACCTACAAACTGGATATTGTAAACTTGTACATGCCTCAGAGTGTTCTTCTCCAGCCTTTCGATAGGTGGAACTGATGAACATTATGATAAGACATGGTTCATGGCAAATCAAGAAACTGGGCTATTGTGACTGGAAAGAGTAGCAGTTCCAGACTTTTAAAAATTTCTCTTGCAATGCTTCTTTTAAAAGCACAAAACAGCAAAAGCACTATCCCAAACAGCAGATGGAATATTCACTTTTTACTTCTTTTTAGGTCCGAGATCTTAATTCCCAGCTCAGTCTAAGATCGTGAGGATGTGCAGTCAGTCTAAGATCTGCCTTCTTGCAGCCTTTGTTAGACCTGACTGATCCTCAATAAGCTTTTTTGTCTCTTTTTTGCTAATTCTGACTCCAGCAAGCAAAATTTTACCAAGCTACCCTGGCAACTACCTATGCTGAGCTCAAATAAATTGTCAGCTCAACCAAAGTAGATGAGAATGATCACTGAAATATCCAAATTGACTTTCATTGTCTACACCACGTTGGTTCAGACTTCCTGTCTGAATCTTAATCTACATCTCCAGTACTGTTGTCCTGTGAATTTAACCCCTTTAAAGCTAACTCAATCACAGCATTTTAGCATATATTACACAACGTCCCCTGTGGCAGCATAGTCGGAAATTCCAAAATGTGACAGGGGTTCTGTCGGCTTTGATGAGTGGTGTATGAAACATCAGCTCATTGATAGCTTTATTAATACTGCCTCATGATTCTGCTGTTCAACTGTTTAATGCAACAAGTTAGAAACTCCAATAGCAGAGAGAGCAAAAGCATTATTCTATTTACCATTTAACATTTAATTGAACCCTTCTTTTCTGATCACTTTAAATGGACTTATAAATGAAGTGAAAGTTGCTTAAATTACACTTCATGGTTGAGTAGATTTCCTGATTTTTGATTTAAGGACTCTTCAGTAGGACTAGCTGTTAGGGAGTGATATCTAAAATGGATAAGTGGGGTAAAACCACCAATCTCTTGATGTTCTTATTACATTGCAACATCCTATTATAAGTGATTATTGCATTACTAGTATCCTCTACTTTCCCTTTATGGTTATTGTATACCAAACCAAACATAAAATACACATAAGCCTTTATTTTATTATTGGATTTGGTGAGAAGCCGACTTTTGAACTTATTTCGCCAGTTTAAATTCTCTATCCACCCTCTCGCATTACTTGTTTTCAAACAATTAATCCTGAGATGCTGTATCAGAAAACATCTGTAAACATTTAGGCCCCGATATTTAGCCAGATTGAGAGGC
Organism: Squalus acanthias; assembly: GCA_030390025.1. NCBI lineage: Eukaryota > Metazoa > Chordata > Chondrichthyes > Squaliformes > Squalidae > Squalus > Squalus acanthias. Next base: position 52,589,448 of record CM059432.1, read on the forward strand.
TGGCTGGCTGTTGGGCAGAGAGGCCTGCAGCTCCAGGCTGCAACCGGGGAACGTAGAGGAGGGAGGGATTGATCGGGGGTCGGGGGGGGGGGACATTGATTGGAGGGCTGGGAGAGATCGGGGGAGATGGGAAGAAGATCACGGAGGGCTGGATTGATCAGGGGAGGGGAGAAAATCGTGGAAGGCTGGAGAGATCAGGGAGATGGGAAGAAGATCGCGGAAGGGCCAGAGAGATCTGTTGGGAAGGGAAGAAGATTGCAGAGGGCCGGAGAGATCAGAGAAGGAGGGGAGGAGATCGTGGCAGGCCAGGGAGATTGGGGGAGGAGGGGAGAAGATCGCGAAGGGCTGGAGAGATTGGAGGAGCATGGGAGAAGATCACGGAAGGGGCCAGAGAGATTTTTAAAAATTCATTTATGGGATGTGGGCGTCGCTGGTATACCAGCATTTATTGCTCATCTCTAATTGCCCTCGAGAAGGTGGTGGTGAGCCGCCTTCTTGAATCGCTGCAGTCTGTGTGGTGAAGATACTCCCACAGTGCTGTTAGATAGGGAGTTCCAGGATTTTGACCCAGCAACGACGAAGGAACGGTGATATATTTCCAAGTCAGGATAGTGTGTGACTTGGAGGTGGTGGTGTTCCCACAGAGAATTGGAGAGGAGGGGAGGACATGAGGGAGGGTGGTGGTGGGCCGAGATCCCAGGCTGTGGAGGATATTGGAAGGGCATCGGAACACGGTGGGGGTGGGGGTGTGGGTGTGATCGCTGGCGAGGTTAAGAGGAAAGCTTGGTGGTCTGGGAGGAAGCATTCCTGCTCTCCTAGCCCACAAGCAGTGCTGTAAAGGCACTTACCTCTTTCATGCACCAGTCCTTGCCTCCTTTTAGCTGCCAGGTTTCCCAAGGCCCAGGAAATCCGGTTGGCCAGCGTTAAAGCTGGAACGGGAAAAAAATCTGAGGAACGCAGTCTCGTTAAAATATTTAAATGAGGGACCCATCTCCTGAGAGTGGGGTTGGTCGCCTGCCTCCCCATCACGCCTCTGTCAAAACCGGAAGTGGGCGGGTTCGAAGCAGGTTGGGGCCGGGTTTGAAATTTTTTATATTTTTACTTCCCACTCAACCCAAACCCACCCGTTTTTGCGGGTTAAAATTCCCATCTTAGTCACTGACTGTATTGTTGATCTATAATGCATACAGATTTGAGAAAACCATGTGTGGAAGAGTTTATTGCAACTGAAGAAACTCCCGATCCAATAACAATTCCTGAATCATATGAGGAGACAGTTCCAAATTCAACTACAAGCAAAGAACCAGTTGGTGAAATCAACATCTTGGAGAAAAATGAGCTGCTGATACAGTCTTGTACAGTACAAGAAGCATCAGATTCAGCTATGTTCCAAAGTCCAAATGACTGAAAGAATAAAGAGATACTGTTATAAAATATACACAGTACATATAGAAGATATATTTAAAAATGATGATGAAAGCTAAGTCACTCAAGAATTAGCTTGTCAAGACTTCATGGATGGACAGATACTCAATATCATGCATCAGTTTGAAATACTAGTTACAGTAATAGTATATATAGAGTAACACAAGATTGGATTGTGCTACAAAAAAGTAACATATTAAAGGGCTCAGATGAGTCATAAACCATTAGGACAAATTTCAAGCAGTTTATCATGTCAGCTGAATCCTAAGATGTGCTACATCCTTGAAATAGACTGCAATCTGTGTGTTAACCCTTATAATGTATATGTAAAGTTTGAAGTGATGATTTTAGGTCAAATCCAGTAAGACTGAACAGAGAATCAGGGCTGTAGTGTTATAGCCCTATCTTCAATCTGCACTTTCTCCAGCAAAGCTCTAACTCCAGAAGCACAGCATCACTAAATTTTCTCTTTTTATTCCTTCCTTTATGACTGACCATTCAAAGTCACTGATTCCCATAATTGAATCATGATTTAAATTAAAGTGTCATTGCACCATGCGATCTGAACTGTAGTACCATTGGGTGTTATTTCACTGCATGTTAAAGAATACCGTATAAAGGTAATTTTACAAATTCACATTTCTGGTGGTGAGCCTAATCCACTAAGAGCATGTCAAGGTTTTGATCAAATGTCTGGATTTCAGACATATTCTCAGCCAGCTAGGTTCCCCAGTAGCAGTGCAATATTGTCAAATTACCCCCTTTATTATTTATTGCATAATATATCGTTCTGTTTATTCAACTGTTATATGCCAACAAGATATCCACTAGACAGAAAAACTGGGCATATATATTCACAACTTACCTGCAACATTAAAAAAAAAATCCAATTCTAATACATATACAACTGGAATTTCCGCAGGGATTCTTTGTAACTTTGATAGAAGATCAGTAGAACCCCCGGAGAAGTGGTGTAAATACGATGTATCTACAGGATTTCCCCTGATCTTCCACTGAAGTTTCAGCGAGTGATCAGGACAACCCCACAGAAACTCTCCACCATAAAATAGTATAGAAGCCACTTGAGATCTGCTCCACGAATATTGGGACCTAAAGTCCTAATATGGCAGGCATGAAACATGCACAAATTTCCAGCCAGAAGTGCACCACCCGCCATATTGAGTAAGGACAAATGCGGGTCTTAACACATGTTTGAGGTACCTTCTCCAAGATTGGTTTGCCCGGAGGCAGCCAGTGCCATTGCGGGCTGCACTCAGGGAAATCAAACCTCGGGATTGCCTGCAACAAAGAAACTAAGTAACTTACCTGAATGTGGAGCTGGAAGGAGCACGAGTGCTCCTCCAGACTCCACGTTAAAGAACCCAATCACCGTCGACCCCTCTCCCTTATCATCTCCACTCCTGACCCGACCCCTGATTCCAATCTCCCCTCTGCTCCCTACCCAACCCCCGTTATCCCTGACCACAACCCAGACCCCCGACCTCGTGTTCCCTCACCCCCCGATTCTTGAACCCCCGACCCCCAACCCAACCCTTGGACCCACCCACTTGAGGGATGCAGATTTGAATTGTTATCACGCACAACTGGTTTAGCCAGTCTTCGCCAGATCTGGCTGGACCACATCAAGCACTATCAGGCCCACGCTCTGCCAAAAATTGCTCAGTACTCCAGGATCATCCTGGAATGCAAAGATAACCCCTGGCATCTTTTCTCCACTACCAACCGTCTCCTTAAACACTTCTCCCCTGCCCTCCAATAACAAGTGTGAGGAGCTCATGGACTTCTTTATCACCAAGATTGAGACCACCTGTTCAGCTGCATCTGTCGCATCCATTCCTTCCCCTTGCCCACAAAGCCAAGCTTCTCCCAAGGTCCCCCTCTGCTCTAACCCTATCAAATTTCTCTCCTATCTCCCCTCATGCCGGCTCTGAGCTCATCTTGTCCATGAGATCCACCTCATGTTCTCTTAACCCTATTCCCACTAAACCGCTGACCAAATTCCCTTCCTGGCCCTCATGCTAGCTGATATTGTAAATGGTTCCCACTCCCTTTCAAATCTGCCGTTATCACCCCCTCCTCAAGAAAATCTCCCTTGACCACTCTGTCTTTGCAAACTACTGCCCCATCTTCAACCTCCCTTTCCTCTCCAAAGTTCGTGAATGTGCTGTCATCTGCCAAATCCGTGTCCATCTTTCCTGCAACTCGATGTTTGAAACTCAAGAATCCGCCCCACCACACCACTAAAACGGCCCTAATTGACATCACAAATGATATCCTGTGACCCAAGCTGAGCTTAAGAACATAAGAAATAAGAGCAGGAGTAGGCCATACGGCCCATCAAGCCTGCTCCGCCATTCAATAAGATCATGGCTGATCATCGACCTCAACTCCACTTTCCCGCCCAATCTCCATATCCCTGGATGTCCCTAGAGTCCAAAAATCAATCTATCTCAGCCTTGAATATATTCAAAGACTCAGCATTCACAGCCCTCTGGGGCAGAGAATTCCAAAGATTCACAACCCTCTGAGTGAAGAAATTTCTCCTCAGCTCAGCCTTAAATGGCCTAGCCCTTATCTTGAGACTATGCCCCCGAGTTCTAGACACTCCAGCCAGGGGAAACAACCTCTCAGCATCTACCCTGTCAATCCCTTTCAGAATCTTGTATGTTTCAATGAGATCACCTCTCATTCTTCTAAACTCCAGAGAGTATAGGCCCATTCTACACAATCTCTTATCATAGGACAGTCCTCTCATCCCAGGAATCAATCTAGTGAACCTTCATTGCACCATCTCCAAGGCAAGTATATCCTTCCTTAGATAAGGAGACCAAAACTGTGCACAGTACTCCAGGTGTGGTCTCACCAAGGCCCTGTACAATTGTAGCATGACTTCCTTACTCTTATACTCCAACTCCCTTGCAATAAAGGCCAACATGCCATTTGCCTTCCTTATTGCTTGCTGTACCTACATGCTAGCTTCCTGTGTTTCTTGCACGAGGACACCCAAATCTCTCTGAACACCAACATTTGAAAGTTTCTCACCATTTAAAAAATATTCTGTTTTTCTATTCTTCCTACCAAAGTGAATAACCTCACATTTCCCTACATTAGACTCCATCTGCCATCGTACTGCCCACTCACTTAGTCTATCTATATCCCTTTGCAGACTCTGTGTTCTCCTCACAGCTTACTGTCCCACCTAGTTTTGTATCATCAGCAAACTTAGATACGTTACACTCAGTCCCTTCATCTAGGTCATTAATATAGATTGCAAATAGCTGAGGCCCCAACACTGATCCTTGCGGCACCCCACTAGTTACAGCCTGCCAACCTGAAAAAGATCCGTTTATCCCTTCCGACCCCATATCCTCTCCATCACAAATATCACCTACTTACACCTCTGTAATATCACCCGTCTCCACCCATGCCTCAGCCCATCTGCTGCTTAAAACGCCTTCCATGGTTTTGTTTCCTCCAGACTCGACTATTTCAATGCTCTCCAATGGCCTCCCATCTTCCACCCTCCATAAACATGAACTCATCCAAAACTCTGTTGCCCATATCTTAACTCGTACCAAGACCCGTTCACCCATCGCCCCTGTGCTTGCTGACCTACTTTGGCTTCCAGTCTGGAAATGCCTCAAATTAAAAATTCTCATGTGAAGGCCCTTGAGAGGGTGCGGAGGAGATTTACCAGAATGGTTCCGGGGATGGGGGATCTTAGCTACAAGGACAGGTTGGAGAAGCTGGATTTGTTTTCATTAGAGCAAAGGAGGTTGAGGGGTGATTTGATTGAGGTGTACAAGATTATGACGGGTTTGGATAGGCTAGATGGGAAAAGGCTGTTCCCACTAGTTGATGGTACAAGGACTAGGGGACACAGATTTAAGGTTTTGGGCAAGAGATACAGGAGGGATGTGAGGAAAAACTTTTTTGCACAGCGAATGGTGATGACCTGGAATTCGCTGCCGACGGAAGTGGTGGAAGCGGAGACACTCAATGTTTTCAAGGGGAGACAGGATAGGCACTTGAGGGAAATAAACTTGCAGGGCTATGGGGATAGAGCGGGGGAATGGGACTGACTGGATTGCTTTACAGAGAGCTGGCACGGACTCGATGGGCCGAATGGCCTCCTTCTGTGCCGTTATGACTCTATGGGGGAGAAATTCAGTATCGCCCCATTTGGGGCGCAATTATCGACCGGGCGCAAAGATTAGCGCCTGGCGCTAATTATCGCCACCGACAGCAAACTTGACTTTTATCGCCCCTGGAGGTGATTAGAGCGCTAAATCAGGCGCTTCACACCTGTCTTAAGGCGCAAAGGCTGAGGAGTGAGGCGCTACCTCAGAGCGCTGGCGAAGCTCATGTGATGTCAGTCAGCAATGGAACACAGACACAATGGCGCGGGCCAGTTCTTAAAGGGGAGGGTTGATCTTGCTTTCCATCCACATCCTGCTCATTCCAGCCTTGAATCTCGGCCTGGAGAGACCTGCACATCAAATCTGCTGGAAAGAACAATGGAGAGTACCAGGGAAAGACCTCAGAGTGCAGCCCCCATAGTCTCTTCTAAATCGATACAAGGAAGGGCAAATCAAAATGAACCTGCAAAGTGCTGCTCATTACCCAAAACTCCTTCACACAGCATTGAATCTCTCCAGAAGTCTCTCTCTCTCTCTCTCTCAGAATGCGTGGTTCTAAAATGTCACCAACAATAAAAGGCAGGAAGCGGTCGCCTTTAAATAGCGCTCCCCCAGTCCCTTCCTGACTGCAAAACGCTCCCCTCAACCTGTCGTTGCTAGCGGCAGGCGGTAAGGCAGGGGGCGCCACTCAATATCCACTCTGGGGCGATACCGGGGCGTTGCGCACTCGACTGACGTCACGATCTGCCGGCGCAGGAGATCGTGGTGGTAGTGTTTAGCGCCGCCGCAAAATGCCTAGTTAATTTCGCGAGCGGCGCAAACATCGCCGCGCCCGGGCGCTAAATGCTTTGCGCCCCATTAGCACCCTCTTAAGGCGCTAACGGGAGGCGGAACCAACTGAATTTTTCCCCCTATGACTCATCCTCGTGTTCAAATCCCTCCATACCTCTTTGACCCAGCTTTCGATCACCTATCCTGATATCTCTTTATGTGGCTCAGTGTCAAATTTTGTCTGATAATGCTCCTGTTAAGCGCCTTGGGATGTTTTACTACATTAAAGGCGTTCTATAAATGCAAGTTGTTTCTTTCTTTGGATGTATCAGTATCACAGACAATCTATCTTACACATATATTAAAACAGACTTGTTGGGGTGGAGTTTCCGCTTTGAGCACAAATTGCGCCCAAAATTGCGCTAGTTTTCAGGTTTTTTTCTCGGCTTTCCGCTCAAATTCATTTGCATAATTCCAAAGGTAAAAGCTCCCATGGGCCAGCGCAATCGGGCAGCATTTTAGAATGTATTTTTTTTTAATTTGCTTTAAAAAATATTCCGTGATATATTTAAGAGCGGTAACTTGGTGCAGTTTGATTAATACAGCTGAAAATAAGCATTTTTAATGAGAGTGTCTAGTCCACCAACTGTGAGTATCCCATTTTTAAATAACTGAAAATGACTTTCAAAAACTATACAGAACCATTTGCTAGTTATATTGGTGTACAAAAGTCAGTTTCTTCGTAAATTACAATTTTTTTTCAAAAGCTTTCAAAATGTGCGTATTAGTGTCCTTGCACCTAAAAAAAAGCTTAATTGTTAGAGCCTCCTCGAAGACCAAAAACGGGCTACTAGTGTGATGTTTTAAACTAGCGTAAAAGATCGCGGAAACTTGATTGCGCTGAATGTAATTTTCGCTTAAAATTCTGCGATCTTTTACGCACCGATTTCAGGCGAAATGCACCAAAAGGCTAGCACAACTGAGTGGAAACTCCAGGCCCTTCTATCTGATGCACTTTATAAGATCTTATGCAATACTTGACTGTAAACTTATATTGTGTGATACTTTATTAAAAGTTTGCAGTGACATATTTGTAGATTCCAGTTGTTTGACTTCCATATATTTTACCCACAGAGCAACTTATTAAAAAGAACAATTTTTAAAAGGAAAAGTATTACCTTGACACATAAGTTACAATACTCCAAAAAAGTTAATGAATTAAAGATCATTTTCAACTTTGATTTAATAAAAAGACATTCTGAAACAATATAATAGAAGTGGAATGGGTATTTCAGAATGTTGTACATTTCTACTCCTATGAAGTTATTAATTCCTTCTGGCATTTCAGTTACTGGTAAATTGCTATATCTATTCAAAGATGATTATTCAGCCTAATTTATATCTATACACAGTCAATCAGCAGTTATATCACATGTTGTCTCACAAATTCATTCTCACTGTGTTGCCATAAATAACATGGTTATCATCTACGTATTTCCAGTCCAACACTGTGATTTTTCCTTTGGTTGCAGGTAATTGCCGATCTACAGCCAAGCCATCCATGTATTGGATATCATAAAGGGCTCACAAACTGCACTTGGTACTCATAAGCCCAAATTGCAATTACACACATACATAGGTGGTCTCTACATATTCACGCCTCATAATTTGAGCCTGTGACAATAATGGGGAAATTATACCTTCAGACTTTATAAATCTACCAAGTTTTCGAATCATAAAATATTACAGCACAAGGGAGGCCATTTGTTTCATGATGCCTGTGCCAGCTCTCTGAAAGAGCAATCTATTTATTGTATTTCTCTGCTCTTTACCCATTCCCTTTTCTTTTTCAGATACCTATTTGCTTCCCTTTTTAAATCTATTATGGATTCTGCTTCCACTACTGTTTCTGATAGAAGGTTGCCAGAGCATGGATTGCCCCAAGTAAAAACATTTCTCCCAACCTCTCCCTTCATTCTTTTGGTGATGATCATAAATTTATGCCATGTAGTTAAGAACTCACCAACTATCCTAGCCAATTGCTCCACCCCTCCCCTTGTACGCTTCATTCTCACTACCATACGCTTCTATGAAACCCAAGGCAAAGTACATGTTCAGTATCTATGCCACTCCTTCATCATCCATAAAATTTCCTTTTTATCTTTGATAATCCCTACCCTTTCTTTAACGATTCTTTTACTTTCATGTTTTATAAAACCCTTTACTCTTTCCCATTAAGTTACTTGTCAGTCTTTCTTCATACCCCCTCTCAGCCTTTCTAATCTCCTTATTTGCTTCCCTTCTATATTCTCTATATGTGTCTGGTAAAAATGAAGAGCTGGGTGCTCCATATGGCTCCGTGAATAAAAGCACTATGTGGTGTGGTACTGAGAAACACAGGTGCGAGACATCACAGTTTTAATCCTTTCCCTGTGCTGAATTAGCTGATCTCAGCCAGAGGAGTAGTAGGACTTTATGATTCGCCTCAATGTTCCTGGAACAAAGATAGGAAATGTCAAGCAGGATTCCCAGTCCTGACTGCTATCAAATGACCTCTGTTGGAAAGTAGATGTATGGATGTTGGGTAAAAACTGAATAAGTCTCAGCGATGCCATCCATAGTCAAATAATATGCTGAATGGATCTGTTGAAATAGGGGCTGGAAGGGGAGGAGAAAATGAAGAACCTTACAGTTTTTGAGGTACACTTAGTATTCTAAAATATACCATGATTTTACATTTATTTGGAGAATTTTAAATGGATGCTAGGAAACACGGATGAATAAGAACATAAGAACATAAGAAATAGGAGCAGGAATAGGCCACTTGGCTGATCTTGGGCTCAAAGCCACTTCCCCGCCCGCTCCCCATAACCCTTCACTCCCTTAACTTGCAAAAATCTGTCTATCTCCACCTTAAATGTATTTAATGACCCAGCTTCCACAGCTCTCTGGGGCAGAGAATTCCACAGATTTACAACCCTCTGAGAGAAGAAATCCCTCCACATCTCAGCTCTAAAAGGGCGACCCTTTATTCTAAAACTGTGCCCCCGTGTTCTAGATTTCCCCATGAGGGGAAACATCCTCTCTGCATCGATTTAAGAAAGGAGGGAGACAGAAAGCAGGAAACTATAGACCAGTTAGCCTAACATCTGTCATTGGGAAAATGCTGGAGTCTTTCATTAAGAAGCAGTAGCAGGGCATTTGGAAAATCATAATGCAGTCAAGAAGAGTCAGCATGGTTTTATGAAAAGGAAATCATGTTTAACAAACTTGCTAGAGTTCTTTGAGGAGGTAACGAGCAGGGTGGACAAAGGTGAACCAGTGGGTGTGGTGTATTTGGATTTCCAGAAGGCATTCGATAAGGTGCCACATAAAAGGTTACTGCATAAGATAAGAGCTCACGGAATTGGGGGTAATATATTAGCATGGATAGAGAATTGACTAACTAACAGAAAGCAGAGAGTTGGGATAAATGGGTCATTTTCCGGTTGGCAAATGGTAACTAGTGGGGTGCCACAGGGATCGGTGCTGGGGCCTCAACTATTTACAATCTACATTAATGACTTGGATGAAGGGACCGAGTGTAATGTAGCCAAGTTTGCGGATGATACAAAGATGGGTGGGAAAGCAAGTTGTGCAGAGGACTCAAAGAACCTGCAAAGGGATATAGACAGGCTAAGTGAATGGGCAAACATTTGGCAGATGGAGTATAATGTGGGAAAGTGTGAGGTTATACACTTTGGCAGGAAAAATAAAAAAGCAAATTATTATTTAAATGGAGAGAGATTACAAAATGCTACAGTTCAGAGGGACCTGGGGGTCCTTGTGCATGAAACACAAAAAGTTAGCATGCAGGTACAGCAAGTAATTAAAAAGGCAAATGGAATGTTGGCCTTTATTTCAAAGGGATTGGAGTATAAAAGCAGGGAAGTCCTGCTACAACTGTACAGGGTATTGGTGAGACCACACCTTGAGTACTGCGTACAGTTTTGGTCTCCTTATTTAAGGAAGGATATACTTGCATTGGAGGCAGTTCAGAGATGATTCACTAGGTTAATTCCAGAGATGAGAGGGTTGACTTATGAGGAAAGGTTGAGCAGGCTAGGCCTATACTCATTAGAATTTAGAAGAATGAGAGGTGATCTTATTGAAACATATAAGAAACTGAGGGGGCACGACAAGGTAGATGCAGAGAGGATGTTTCCTCTCGTGGGGAAATCTAGAACGTGGGGGCACAGTTTTAGAATAAAGGGTCGCCCTTTTAGAACTGAGATGAGGAGGAATTTCTTCTCTCAGAGGGTTGTAAATCTGTGGAATTCTCTGCCCCAGAGAGCTGTGGAGGCTGGGTCATTAAATACATTTAAGGTGGAGATAGACAAATTTTTGCAAGATAAGGGAATGAAGGGTTATGGGGAGCGGACAGGGAAGTGGCTTTGAGCCCAAGATCAGCCATGATCTTATTGAATGGCGGAGCAGGCTCGAGGGGCCAAGTGACCTATTCCTGCTCCTATTTCTTATGTTCTTATGTTCTTAAATGGAATCCCATAAGCATAATGGGAATCCCCCTTTCTGATTGGTTGGGCCGACCCGCGTGATCCCAGGGGCGCTTGCGAACCGCATGCACTCCTGGGATATGTGGGCCTTTAGGCATGTCTACTCATAGAGGCCCAGGAGCGCAAGTCTCCGTGGATCCAGGGCCATCAGGAAGGTACGTAGATTAATTGTGGTTCTGAGGCATCCGCCCGTGGGAAGCCTCTGAAAGCAAATTCAGGCCCATTATTCACAGGGTACAATGAAAAACTTTACTTACCAGAACTAACCAGTTGTTTGAACTGGCTGGAGCTCAGCACGTAGCGAAGTGATGACAAACCGGCAGCCTGTTTTACACCCCACCCCATTTTCTTCTGCATTGATTTCAATGGAACAGTAAATTGGGGCTGGGTGTAAATGGGGTGGCCGATTCACTGTCGCCCATTTTTCGCCCGGTGGTAAAAGTTAAAATTACCTGCTCCCCACCGTATGTCTAATTATTTTATTATATTGTGTATCAGTCTCCTTGCTGAATCAATATAACTTAACTTAGTACAGCATTAAAATTAACATGCAATTAGTTATATGAATTGTTTCCATATCCAAACAGGAAATTTCCCAAACTGTTTGGTTAAGTGAGTAACGTTAAGAAATTAGTCTACAAAGTAATGCATGTTGTCTTAGCATGAACTAACTATTATCTAAAAGAAAGAACTTGGATTTTTATAGACCTTTCATATTCTCAGGACATCTCAAGTATTTCACAGAACTACAAGCAGGTTAAAAATAGCTAAAACTATACACGTCCGTAGTTGACACAAAGCAGCTATCTTTACAGTTAACTCCAACTAATTAGTTCTATAGTGTCATTACTGTTGTTTTTTGAAAGTAAACACAGCAGCAAATTTACACACAAGGCCCCACAAACATCGCTGCAGGAGTTCCTCAGGCCAGTGTCCTAGGTCCAACCATCTTCAGCTGCTTCATCAATGACCTTCCCTCGATCATAAGGTCAGAAGTGGGGATGTTCACTGATGATTGCACAGTGTTCAGTTCCATTCGCAACTCCTCAGCTAATGAAGCAGTCCATGCCACATGCAGCAAAACCTGGATAACATCCAGGCTTGGGCTGATAAGTGGCAAGTAACACTCGCACCACACAAGTGCCAGGCACTGACCATCTCCAACAAAAGAGTCTAACCACCTCCCCTTGACATTCAATAGCATTACCATCAACATCCTGGGGGGTCACCATTGACCAGAAACTTAACTGGACCAGCAACATAAATACTGTGGCTACAAGTGCAGGTCAGAGGCTGGGTATTCTGCGGTGAGTAACTCACATCGTGACTCCCCAAAGCCTTTCCACCAACTACAAGGTACAAGTCAGGAGTGTGATGGAATACTCTCCACTTGCCTGGATGAGTGCAGCTCCAACAACACTCAAGAAGCTCGACACCATCCAGGACAAAGCAGCCCGCTTGATCGGCACCCCAACTGAAGGGATATTTACTAGTCCTAGCCCCTTTGGGGTTATCCAGATCAGGCGTATTTCTCAGGCGTTCACTTTCAACTAAAGTTTGAGGTAGCCGAATCCTAAAGATACTTAATTGAGTCTAAAGGTCCGGGCTATCGCTCCCTAAAGGAAAGGAACAACCCGAGAATGTTACCGTCCTCCAGATAGCGCTTTTAATAAGTTTAGCTAGACTGCAACGTGCCGGATATTATGAGGGTCCAGAGAACTCCTTCAGAATTCTGTAACTCTTCACCAAAGAGTGTACAGAGATTGAGTTTGCGAGTTGTTGATACAGAAGACTTATGTGAGACAATTCTAAAAATATACAGAGATTTATTAAAGAACCGACATGCAATTTACAGTTGGTGAATCAATCAATCGCAACGTTAACAGTTCTAAAAAGAGAAAAAATACGATCTTTTTAACAGAGAATCTTACTTTTAAATCTTAACTTCGCTACAGTATTACAGTTCTTAAAGTTTTCTGTGCAGGATATCCATCAATATCAAATACCTTTGATCCCCGAGGTACAAAGAGTTGGAGAGCACAGAGCCGCCTCTATGGTCAAGAATTGCTTTGCCTGATTAAAGCAACTCTGATATCCCATTTGAGAGTTCAATATTTATACCCTTTTCAGTGGTATTTCCTTTAAAGTTTCTGCTGATGCAAGTCAATTATCCCTATTCATCTTTCTGCCGACCTCTGCAATTCTTACTGCTACATCAGCTTGTAATATTCCAGAATCTTGTCTTTCTCCAGGTGTTCTGGGTTAACCATATAAAACGGTGTGAAGGGCAGGTGTTCCTTATTTTATGTGCCATCTTTACAAAGTTTAAATTAAAACACCTCAATCCAGTATGTACCATTGTTTTGTTCCCAAAAGGTCAGCTTATCGGAGCCATGCACCTTCTGTTTCAATAAGGTTATTTATTCAGGGTCAACAACTGTCTTATCTCAATAGCCAGAATTCTTTCATAGCTATTTCATAGTTAGGTTTCTAAATTTCCAAACCCAGTTTGTCATGTTTTAATAAGGCCAGAATTCTTTCATAAGATAATGTATTTTTCTGAATAGGTTATATGGCTTATTCCTTCACACATCCACCACCTTAAACATTCAATCCCTCCACCACCAGCGCAACATGGCTGCAGTGTGTACCATCTACAAGATGCGCTGCAGCAACTCGCCAAGGCTTCTTCGACAGCACCTTCCAAACCCGCGATTTTGACCCAACGATGATGAAGGAATGGTGATATATTTTCAAGTCAGGATGGTGTGTGACTTGGAGGGGAACTTGAAGGCGGTGGTTTTCCCATGTGCCTGCTGCCCTTGTCCTTCTAGGTGGTAGAGGTCGTGGGATAACATATGAATTACTTGTATCCTTTCTGCCCCACCACTGGGCAAGGGCTCAGCCATGCCCCTGCCAAGAATGGCCAGCACCGTCTCCTCCAGCGGGGTGAGGTGTAGCTAGGAATGGGAGGTGTGCCTAGTGTTTGGTCCAGATTATTGGTAGGTGAGTGATGGGAGTGGGGGCGGGGGGGGGTTGGGGGGGGCTTCATGCATTGAGCAGCATGCAAAGCTAGTGGTGCAATTGGTAGGAGATGGCTTTTGAAGATACATTCACTGACCTTGACCACTGGTCTGAGGTCATGAAGCTTCTTTGGGCACTGGAGCCAGGTCGTGGGGGCAACACTGCTGGCAATGACGGCCTCGGTGATCTGGTCCCACATCATTCTTTCTGGAGGGCCTCCTGGCCCCCTGTGTGTCGAGGACCTCCCTTGCAATGTTGACCCTCTGCACAAAGCTGGAGTGCTGCGTGTTAATAAGCAAAAAGCACCAAGATACCAGTGCTGCCAATGCTAGTAATTTCGGCGGCCGTTAACTGCGGCCCACGATGCCACTGGTAGGTTTCCAGCACTCTGGAATTTCTAAGCCAAGGAAATCGAAGACTCAGGGTATAGCAGTCTTCAGCTTTTACTATTTGAAGCCACCACTTTGAAGCTGTATCCCACTGTGTATATCCAAATAATTAGATTATAGGCTAATTTTATGAATTTGCATTCCCAAAGCAGAGCTTCGATCATGGTGAGTGCATATTGGGATGGTTTTCTATCCAAATTCCTAAAATGTTTTCCTGGCAGCACAAATTCATAACATTATCGCTTATAATTTATGTTTTACACTCCTAACTAGTTGGATGTTGCATTTGGTGGGTCTAGAAGGCAGAATCGGAGTGGTGTTTCTCTTCTAATGAAAAATTTAATTGAAAACCCACTAACAAAATCATGGGAAAATACGATTTGGAAAAGTATGATTTCTGAGAATGAAATTCCATTAGTGGACTGGTTGCAAGGGACGTCTGTGCTCCAGTATTACTAAGGGTATCACAGGATGCTACTTTGTTGAAGGCTAAATTTTCTCCACTCTAATTGGTCACAGAGCATTTGATTACAGTGGAGTAATTGACCGATTTAAAAATAGCTGGGAAATCTTTCTGGGCCATTTTTTTCTGAGCTGTTCACCAACACCAGCCGGCTCCTGGTAGGGGCCAGAGGTGTGAACTCTCTATGTTAGGAGATTTTGAGTCCCTGACTCCTCAAAAGCCCGGCAGAGAGGTTGCGTACCAGTGTGCTGAGTGGCAGACATAGGATCCACTTTGAGAGTCCAAGCCAGGTATGCAACCTGGAACTCGGAAGAGAAAGATCTGTTTTATGGCACAGGAATTTTAGGTGGCTCTTAGAGGTGGTTACATGAGCAACTACAAGTTTTCCGGGGAGAGTAACACCAGGAACCCCTCTTAGCCACCAGTTTTTTTGTTTCAGGCCTCTCCAGCATGATAAGCGGCCTAGATGTGCTCAAAGAGGCACAAGCACCTTCCAGGGGATTGCTAATGAGGGGCCCTCTTCCTGACCCCAGCAAGTCCACCAGTGTCAGTTCCCAACAGGTACATACATAGGATTACATACATAGGATATACGGCACAGAAACAGGCCATTCGGCCCAACCAGTCCATGCCAGCGTTTATGCTCCACTTGAGCCTCCTTCCGTCTTTCCTTATCTAACTCTATCAGCATAACCCTCTATTCCCTTCTCCCTCATATGCTTATCTAGCCTCCCCTTAAATGCATCTATATTATTCGCGTCAGCCACTCCCTGTGGTAGCGAGTTCCACATTCTCACCACCCTCTGGGTAAAGACGTTTCTTCTGAATTTCCTATTTGATTTGTTGGTGACTATCTTATATTGATGGCCTCTAGTTATGCTCTTCCCCACAAGTGGAAACATTGTCTTTGTATCTACTCTATCAAAACCTTTCATAATTTTAAAGACCGCCATTAGGTCACCCCTCAGCCTTCTTTTTGTAAGCGAAAAGACACCCAGCATGTTCATCCTTTCCTGATAAGTATACCCTCGCATTTCTGGTATCATCCTTGTAAATCTTCTCTGCATCCTCTCCAGTGCCTCTATATCTTTTCTATAATATGGCGACCAGAATTGTACGCAGTACTCCAAGTGTGGTCTAACCAAGGTTCGATACAAGTTTAGTATAACTTCACTATGGCCCAGAAATTGATCTCGCTCTGTTCCCGCGGGGGTAAGCCTTCCCCGCGATGTCTCACCTCGCTTATGCTTTTTCTGATCCAGCTCGCACGAAATTGATGTTCCAGACATCAGCTGTGCTGGGCTTGCGTATCCCAGCGGCGTAGTTAATTCGTGCGAGCTGTGGGATCACGTGACTCAGTTAGAGCCAATGGCAGCACACCATCTTCCATTCATAAGTCTCACAGCATGGCTGTGAGACTTATGAATCTTACACCCCCCCAAAATAACAGCTAAACCTCAATTAAATTTAAAAAAAAAACCATCACATTAATAAAATAAGTATAGTTAATTAAATTAACCATTTTAAATAAAAAATTAAATTTTTGAAAAAATTTAAAATCTTTTAAAAAGTTATAAAAATAAACTTACCTGTCTTTAAAGTCTATAAAAAAGATATACCTGTAAAAAAAAATTCAAAAAAATACTTAATTCACTACTTACCTTCTTAAAAGCGGGTCTTACTCCTCCTTTTTACATTTCCAAAATCTTCCCTACTTACCTGCGCGTCCAAAGCATGAAGTGCACAGCGTGCGCGCAGCCTGTAGCGCGCACGCGATGCAGCCAGGCCCCGCCCCCTTTTCGGAAGAGCAATTGCCGGTTTTCAGCGCATGCACAGGGCATGCAGAAAACCGGCAATTGGAGTGGGAATACGCGAGAGTATGCAGTGCGTACTCTCGCGTCCCGGGATCAATTTTCGGCCCTATGTTTCAATTCTATCCCTCTAGAAATAAACCCTAGTGCATGGTTTGCTTTTATTTTATGGCCTTGTTAACCTGTGTCAGTACTTTTAACGATTTGTGTATTTGTACTCTGAGATCCCTTTGCACCTAAACCCCACCCAGACTCACACCCTCCAAGTAATAAGTGGCCTCCCTATTCTTCCTATCAAAATGTAAGACCTCACATTTATCTGTGTTGAAATTCATTTGCCAATTATATGCCCATTCTGCAAGTTTATTAATGTCCTCCTGTAATTTGTTGCATTCCTCCTCAGTATTGACTATCCCCCCCGCTACCCCACCCCAATTTGGTGTCATCCGCAAATTTAGAAATTGTGTTTTTTATTCCAAAGTCTAAATCGTTAATATAAATTGTGAACAACAGTGGTCCCAGCACTGATCCTTGTGGAACACCACTACCCATCTTCTGCCACATAGCTACCCTTTACCCCTACTCTCTGCTTTTTGTCTTGAAGCCAGCTAGCTATCCAGTCTTCTACTTGTCCCCTGACTCTGCATTCTCTGACCTTATTCATTAGGCTATAATGTGGTACCTTATCGAAGACCTTTTCAAAATCTAGGTAAATTACATCTACTACATTACCCTTGTCTACTCTCTCTGTTACCTCTTCAAAAAATTCAATGAGTTTGGTCAAGCAAGACTTTCCCTTTTTAAATCCATGCTGACTATTCATTATTATATTTTTGGCTTCTAGATGTTCTTCTATTTTCTCCTTTAGTAGGGATTCCATTATTTTTCCTACCATCGATGTTAAGCTGACTAGTCTATAGTTTCCTGGACATATTCTATCTCCCTTCTTAAATATAGGTATTATGTTAGCTATCCGCCAGTCCTCTGGCACTACACCTTTTTTTAACTAATTGTTAAATATGTGTAGTAATGCCTATGCTATCTGTTCCCTAGATTCTTTTAAAATGCATGGATGTAATCCATCTGGACCAGGGTTTTTTCCTCTTTGATTTGATTAGTTTATTTAATGTATCTCCTCTTTTTATTTTAAATGCATTTATTTCATTACTAATCTCATGATCCAACATCATGTCCACCTGTTCTACTTCCCTGGTAAATACTGAAGCAAAGTAATTATTTAATATTGCTGCCATCTATCGTTGCCTGTGATATTATCCTGTCCAACCCATAGTGGCCCTATTCCCATCCCGACCTTCCTTTTTTTATTTATGTGCCTATAAAGTATTTAACTATTTTGTTTTATGTTCCTTGATAATTTAATTTCATAGTTCCTCTTTGCCTTCCCAATTGTTTTTTTGACTTCTCTCCTAATCTCTTCGTATTGTCCCTTATCATGCTCTCCCCTGCTGTCTATGTACTTAATGTATGATCCTGACATAACAACAAAAATAACAACTGGCATTTATATAGTGAATCATAGAATCATAGAATGGTTACAGCATGGAAGAAGGCCATTCGGCCCATCGAGCCCATGCCAGCTCTCTGCAAGAGCACTTCAGCTAGTCCCATTCCCCTGCCCTTTCCCCGTAGCCCTGCAAATTTCTTTCCTGCAGATACTTATCCAACTCCCTTTTGAAAGCTGTGATTGAATTTGCCTCCACTACCCTTTCAGGCAGTGCTTTCCAGATCTTAACCACTCGCTGCGTAAAAAAGTTTTTTCTTACATTGCCTTTAGTTCTTTTGCCAATCACCTTAAATCTGTGTCCTCTGGTTCTTGACCCTTCTGCCAATGGGAACAGTTTCCCTCCATCTACTCTGCCCAGACCCCTCATGATGTTGAACACCTCTATCAAATCTTCTCTCAATCTTCTCTGCTCCAAGGAGAACAACCCCAGCTTCTCCAGTCTAACAATGTAACTGAAGTCCCTCATTCCTGGAATCATTCTCGTAAATCTTTTCTGCACCCTCTCTAAGGCCTTCACATCCTTCCTAAAGTGTGGTGCCCAGAATTGAACACAATACTCCAGTTGGGGCCGAATCAGTGTTTTATACAGGTTCATCATAATTTCCACACTTTTATACTCTATACCTCTGTTCATGAAGCCCAGGTTCCCGTAAACCTTTTTAACAGCTTTCTCAACCTGTCCTGCCACCTTCAACGATTTGTGCACACATACCCCCAGGTCTCTCTGTTCGTGCACCCCTTCAGGATTGTACCATTTAGTTTATATGTCCTCTCCTCATTCTTTCTATCAAAATGTATCACTTCACACTTTTCTGCGTTAAATTTCATCTGCCACGTGTCCGCCCATTTCACCAGCCTATCTATGTCTTCCTGAAATCTATCACTCTCCTCCTCACTGTTCACCAAAGTTTTGTGTCTTCTGCAAATTTTGAAATTGTGCCCTGTACACCCATGTCCAAGTCATTAATGTATATCAAAAAAAGCAGTGGTCCTAGAACTGACCCCTGGGGAACACCACTGTATACCTTCCTCCAGTCCGAAAAACAACCATTCACCACTACTCTCTGTTTCCTATCACATAGCCAATTCCATATCCATGTTGCCACTGTCCCTTTTATTCCATGGGCTTCAACTTTGCTGGCAAGCCTATTATGTGGCACTTTGTCGAACGCCTTTTGGAAATCCATGTACACTACGTCAACTGCATTACCCTCATTAACCTTCTCTGTTACCTCATCAAAGATCTGAATCAAATTACAGGAAACTCTTTGGTATCCGGCACCGACGGGACCCGGGTGGTGCCGGTTGAATAAAAATTCCGGATGATGGAGAGGGTTATCTACCGAGGCTATTTTTAACAAACAAAAATAAAAAAATCAAGAAATGTGCAGTATACAGTAATTGGGTACTCACCTACAGAATGTTGTGTTAAATGGATGGTGGAAGATGCTTGATTAAGTACAGTACTGCCAGTTGAGGGTAATCCATAACTCTTTAATTACTTAACAGTAAAACAAAACTTATAAACGACTGTATACAGTACTGTAGTTGACTGTACACTTATTCCAAGTCAGCTGGTTCATCAGGAATATCCATGCCAGCTGAGTCATCAGGATCATGCACTTCCACAGATTCCACAGATTCTTCAGGCACTTAGAGAAACATAGAATCTAGGTGCAGGAGTAGGCCATTCGGCCCGTCGAGCCTGCTCCACCATTCAATACGATCATGGCTGATCATCCAAATCCAGTACCCTGTCCCTGCTTTAATCCCCACAGTACACATATCCCACCCTACCCCCGTAACCCCACATATTTAATTCCCCCTAACATATCCCATCCTATCCCCATAACCCCACATATTTAATCCCCCCCTAACACTAAGGGTCAATTTATCATAGCCAAATCAACCTACCCCGCACATTACTTCCGCTGCTTCGACTCTTTTGGAAGCTTTCTTAAACATGTTGCGGATGTCGGCTTGCTTAGTGGACTCTTGCCTTTTCTGTAGAAACGTGGAATGCAGAATATGGAGTTGCATAACTTCTTGGGCAGAGTAGCAAGGTTGTCTTTCAGCAAATTGGAGGATTGAAGAAAATCCTTCTGCAGCTTTAGCCCAAGAAATCTTGTTCTCTTCAGAAATCTCATCCTCTTCACTTTCCATCTCACTTTCCTTTTCTTTCTTTGGATTCAAAACACTCTCAATTATTTCATCATCACTTAGCATATGCACAACAGCAACTTCTCTATCTGCATCAACCCACTGCTCGATATCACTTTCACTGAGGTGACGTAGAGGGTTTGCTAGGCCTACATTTTTCACCATGCCAGCCATTTCCATTATTGTACTCTTCTTGGGATGAACATTGAACCCATGAAATTCCTCCTCTGAAGAAGAACCTTCAGCAAACATTACAGAAGGCCACAATTTGCGCCAGGCTTGCCTCAGAGTGTGACCTTTCACCAAGTTCCAGGAACATGCAACATTATAGATGGCATCTTTAATACCGTATTCCTTCTGAAATGCGTGAATATTGTCATCTTGGTTTATCAGTTTACGTAGGAAGTCTTTCTTGTAATGACACTTCAGATTTTGGATAACGCCCTGATCCATGGGTTGTATGAGAGAAGTTACATTTGGTGGCAAATAAATGATGAAAATATTTCCCGAAACCAACTCGGATTCATGCGGATGGGCTCTACAATTATCAAGCAATAAAATGCATTTGCTATCTTCAGGTTTCCCTATTTTACGGAAATGTTCCCTCACAGATGGAACAAAAATATGATGGAACCAATAGGAGAAGATTTCCTTATCCATCCAAGCATTTTTTTGATCTTTGTACTCAACAGGTAAGTGCCTCACATTTTTAAATGCACGGGGATTTTTATACTTCCCAATAACAAGAAGTTTAACCCGGTGTGATCCAGCAGCGTTCGCACATGTTAGCACGGTTACATGATCTTTATTTTTCTTGTAACCTGAAGCATTAGCCTCACTAGCCCCAGCAAGCGTTGATTCTGGCAAAAACCTCCAAAACAAGCCAGTTTCATCGGCATTATATATCTGTGCTGGCGACAAATCATGTTGCTGCACAATCCGATTGAAATAATCGCAGTATTCTTCTGCGGCATCGTGATCAGCTGATTTCTTCTCCCCGGAAATATCGAGTCGTCGTATCCCGTGCCGTAACTTGAAGCACGTTAGCCATCCCTCAGAGGAAGCACACTTGTCAGTGAGCTCCATCCTTTCGTAGAAATCCTTCGCTTTCTCGATTAGCATGGTCCGGAAAGTGGAACACCCTCTGAACGCTTAAGAGAAAACCACTCATAAAGCACGGTATCCAGCTCTTCAAGCTTAGGCTTACAAAGCGTACACCGTTTCTCTACACTCTTAGATGTCTCCGAGCTTGAATAAAACTTGAGCAGCTTATCCTTCTGCGATTTGATGTCGTAGATTGTTGATGAACCGATTTTGAATTCATTCCTAATGTTGATACGCTTCTCTCCCCTTTCTAGTCGTTGGCATATCTCGATTTTCTGTTTAAAAGTTAACACCACTCTCTTCCTTTTGCTTGGACCAGCTTTTGGGAATTCCATAATGCAAGATGGGGGAGATAATTCCCGATAAAGATGGAGAGACACACAGAAAAATGGTGGCTCGGAAGAGACTACCAGCAGCGCGGGAGACACACAGTAAAATGGCCGATCAGAAGAGACTACCAGCAGCGTGGGAGAATCAGACTCCTGTTATTGCGGTGTTCGGACTTCCCACAGCGCTGGGAAGCCGAGTAGTGGCACTTTGGAGAACTACCCCCACTGACTAACTCGGCGTTCGCGGGAGACTCGGACTTGGCAACATTGCCGGTTATTGGGGAGGAGTTTTTGGAGTATGAATTTTGCCGGTTAATAGAGAATTCCGGATATTTAGGTGCCGTTTAAACGAGAGTTTCCTGTAGTTAAACATGATTTGCCTTTAACAAATCCCTGCTGGCTTTCCTTAATTAATTCACACTTGTCCAAGTGACTGTTAATTTTGTCCCGGATTACTGCTTCTAAAAGCTTCCCCACTACCGAGGTTAAACTGACTGGCCTGTAGTTGTTGGGTTTATCTTTATACCCTTTTTTGATCAATGGTGTAACATGTAACATATAGGGAACGGTAGCATAGTGGTTAAGTTACTGGACTAGTAATCCAGAGGCCTGGACTAATGATCCAGAGACGTGAGTTCAAATCCCTCCACAACAGCTGGGGAATTTAAATTCAATTAATTAATTAAATAAATCTGGAATTAAAAAAAAAAAGTTAGTATCAGGATCGGATTGTCGTAAAAACCCATCTGATTCACTAATGCCCTTTAGGGAAGGAAATCTGCCATCCTTACCTGGTCTGGCCTATATGTGACTCCAGACCCACAGCAATGTGGTTGACTCTTAACTGCCCTCTGAAATGTCCTAGCAAGCCACTCAGTTGTAACAAACCGCTATGAAACACAACAATAAGAATAAAACCGGACGGACCACCCGGCATCGACCTCGGCATTGGCTACGGACACGACAGTCGTCCCTGCAAAGTCCTCGTCACTAACATCTGGGGACTTGTGCCAAAATTGGGAGAGCTGTCACACAGAATTGTTAAGCAACAGCCTGACAGAATCATTCCTTTCAGCCAATGTCCCAAACTCCTCCATCACCATCCCTGGGTGGCGGCACAGTGATATACAGTCGGGAAGGTAGTGGCCCTGGGAGTTCTCAACATCGATTCTGGACCCCATGTCTTCAGGTAAAGCATGGGCAAGGAAACCTCCTGCTGATTACCACCTACCGCCCTCCCTCAGCTGATGAATCAGTACTCCTCCATGTTGAACACCACTTGGAAGAAGCACTGAGAGCAGCAAGGGCACAGAATGTACTCTGGGTGGGGGACTTCAATGTCCATTACCAAGAGTGGCTCGGTAGCACCACAGCTGGCCGAGTCCTGAAGGACATAGCTGCCAGTCTGAGCCTGTGACAGGTGGTGAGAGAACCAACATGAGGGAAAAACCTACTTGACCTCGTCCTCACCAATCTATCTGTCGCAGATGCATTGGTAGCAATGACCACCGCGCAGTCATTGTGGAGATGAAGTCCCATCTTTACACTGAGGACACCCTCCATCGTGTTGTGTGGCACTACCACTGTGCTAAATGGGATAGATTCAGAACAGATCTAGCAGCTCAAAACTGGGCATCCATGAGGCGCTGTGGGGCAGCAGCAGAATTGTATTCCACCACAATCTGTAACCTCATGGCCTGGCATATCCTTCACTCTAGCATTACCATCAAGCCAGGGGACCAACCCTGGTTCAATAAGGAGCGTAGAAGAGCATGCCAGGAGCAGCACCAGGCGTACCTAAAAATGCGGTGCCAACCTGGGGAAGCTGCAACACAGGACTACATGCAATCTATAAAGCGGAAGCAGCATGCTATAGACAGGGCTAAGCAATCCCAGAATCAACGGATCAGATCAAAGCTCGGCAGTCCTGCCACATCCAGTTGTGAATGGTGGTGGACTATTAAACAACTAACAGGAGGAGGAGGCACCATGAAAATCCCCATCCTGAATGATGGTGGAACCCAGCACGTGATATCAAGAAATGGCTGAACGCACTGGATACAGCAAAGGCTATGGGCCCGACAACAGTCCTGCTGAAGACTTGTGCTCCAGAACTAGCCGCGCCTCTAGCCAAGCTATTCCAGTACAGTTACAACACTATCCGACAATGTGGAAAACTACCCAGGTATGTCCTGTCCACCAAAAGCTGGAGAAATCCAATCCGGCCAATTACCGCCCCATCAGTCTACTCTCAATCACCAGCAAAGTGATGGAAGGTGTCGTCGACAGTGCTTTCAAGCGGCACTTGCTCACGGATGCCCAGTTTGGGTTCCGCCAAGACCACTCGGCTCCAGACCTCATTGCAGCCTTGGTCCAAACATGGACAAAAGAGCTGAATTCCAGAGGTGAGGTGAGAGTGACTGCCCTTGACATCAAGGCAGCATTTGACCGAGTGTGGCATCAAGGAGCCCTAGTAAAACTGAAGTCAATGGGAATCAGGGGGAAAACTCTCCATTGGCTGGAGTCATACCTAGCACAAAGGAAGATGCTTGTGGTTGTTGGAGGTCAATCATCACAGCCCCAGGACATCGCTGCAGGAGTTCCTCAGGGCAGTGTCCTAGGCCCAACCATTTTCAGCTGCTTCATCAATGACCTTCCCTCCAACATAAGGTCAGAAATGGGGATGTTCGCTGATGACTGCACAGTGTTCAGTGCCATTCGCAACTCCTCAGATAATAAAGCACTCCATGCCCGCATGCAACAAGACCTGGACAATGTTCAGGCTTGGGCTGATAAGTGGCAGGTAACATTCATGCCACAGAAGTACCAGGCAATGACTATCTGCAACAAGCGAGAGTCTAACCACTGCCCCTTGACAACAAGAGCAGGTCAGAGGCTAGGTATTCTGCGGCGAGTGTCTCACCTCCTGACTCCCCAAAGCCTTTCCACCATCTACAAGGCACAAGTAAGGAGTGTGATGGAATTCTCTCCACTTGCCTGGATGAGTGCAGCTCCAACAACACTCAAGAAGCTCGACATCATCCAGGACAAAGCAGCCCGCTTGATTGGCACCCCATCCACCACCTTAAACATTCACTCCCTCCACCATCGGCGTACTGTGGCTGCAGTGTGTACCATCTACAAGATGTACTGCAGCAACTCGCCAATGCTTCTTCGGCAGCACCTCCCAAACCCTCGACCTCTACCACCTAGAAGGACAAGGGCAGCAGGCGCATGGGAACACCACCACCTCCAAGTTCCCCTCCTAGTCACACACCATCCTGACTTGGAAGTATTTTTTTTAATCGTTTATGGGATGTGGGTGTCGCTGGCAAGGCCAGCATTTATTGCCCATCCCATTCCTTCATCGTCGCTGGGTCAAAATCCTGGAACTCCCTCCCTAAACGCACTGTGGGAGTACCTTCACTGTACGGACTGCAGCGGTTCAAGAAGGCGGCTCACCGCCACCTTCTCAAGGGCAATTAGGGATGGGCAATAAATGCTGGCCTTGCCAGCGACGCCCAGATCCCATGAAGAATTTTTTTTTTTTAATTTGCAATTCTCCAGTCCTCTGGCACCACCCCCGTGTCTAAGGTGGATTGGAATATTATGGCCAGTACCCCCGCGATTTCCTCCCTCAATTCCCTCAGCATCCTAGGATGCATCCCATCCGCTCCTGGTGATTTATCTACTTTAAGTACAGCCAGCCTTTTTATTACCTCCTCTTTATCAATGTTTATCCTATCATGTATCTGCACTACCTCCTCCTTTACTATGGCTATGGCAGCATCCTCTTTCTTGGTGAAGACAGATGCAAAGTACTCATTTAGTACCTCAGCCATACCCTCTGCCTCCATGCATAGGTCTCCTTTTTGGTCCCAAATTAGCCCCACCCCTCCTCTTACTACCGTTTTACTATTTATATGCCTATAGAAGACTTTTGGATTACCTTTTATGTTGGCTGCCATTCTATTCTCATACCTTCTCTTTGCCCCACTTATTTTCTTTTTCATTTCTCCTCTGACCTTTCTATATATAGCCTGATTCTCAGATGTATTTGCAACCTGACATCTGCCATAAGCACCCTTTTACATCTTCACCATATTCTCTATCTCTTTCGTCATCCAGGGAGCCCTGACTTTAGTTGCCCTGCCTTTCCCCCTAGTGGGAATGTACCTCAACTACCTGAACTATTTCCTCATTAAAGGCAGCCCATTGTTCCATTACAGTTTTTCCTGCCAATCTTTGATTCCAGTTTACCCGGGCCAGATCCGTTCTCATCCCACTGAAATTGGCCTTCCCCCAGTAAAACATTTTTACTCTAGATTGCTCCCTGTCCTTTTCCATAGCTAATCTAAACCGTATGATACCATGATCACTGTTCCCTAAATGTTCACCGACTGACACTTGCTCCACTTGACCTACCTCATTCCCCAGAACCAGATCCAGCAATGCCTCCTCTCTCGTCGGGCCGGAAACATACTGATCAAGAAAGTTCTCCTGAACACACTTCAGAAATTCTTCCCCTTCTCTGCCCTTAACACTATTACAATCCCAGTCTATATTAGGATAGTTGAAGTCCCCCATTATTACTACTCTATAGTTCTTGCACCTCTCTGTAATTTCTCTGCAAATTTGCTCCTCCATATCTTTCCCACTATTTGGTGGTCCATAGAATACACCTAGTAGTGTAATGGCACCTCTATTATTTCTTAACTCTAGCCATATAGATTCTGTCCTTAACCCCTCCAGCACATCCTCCCTATCCAGCACTGTAACATTCTCCTTGACCAATACTGACACGCCACCGCCTATCTTTCCTTCCCAATCTTTCCTGAACACTTTATAACCAGGAATATTTAATACCCAATCCTGCCCTTTTTTGAGCCAGATCTCAGTTATTGCCACATCATATTCCCATGTGGCTATTTGTGCCTGCAGCTCACTTACCTTGTTTACTACGCTTCGTGCATTCACATACATATACTGTAAACCTATCTTAGACCATCCTGTATTCTCCCTTAGTTTGACCCCACCTAATACCTTACTATTTCTTACTTTAATGCTCCCTGCCTCTCCCAATCCTTTGAGCACTTTATTTCCCCATTCTAATGTTACATCCTTGTGCCCATCCCCCTGCCAAATTAGTTTAAACCCTCCCCAACAGCACTAGCAAACCTCCCCGCGAGGATATTGGTTCCGGCCCTGTTGAGGTGCAACCCATCCGGCCTGTACAGGTCCCACCTCCCCCAGAACCGGTCCCAATGCCCCAGGAATCTAAAGCCCTCCCTCCTGCACCATCTCTCCAGCCACGCATTCATCTTTGCTGTCCTCCTATTTCTATACTCACTAGCGCGTGACACCAGCAGTAATCCGGAGATTACTACCTTTGAGGTCCTGCTTTTTAATCTCTTTCCTAGCTCCCTGAAATCTGCCTGCAGGACCTCATCCCTCTTTCAACCTATGTTGTTGGTGCCGATATGGACCACAACCTCTGGCTGTTCACCCTCCCGCCTCAGAATGTTCTGCAGCCGCTCAGTGACATCCTTGACCCTGGCACCAGGGAGGCAACATACCATCCTGGAGTCACGTCTGCGGCTGCAGAAACGCCTGTCTGCTCCCCTAACTATCAAATCCCCTACCACTATTGCTTTCCCACTCTTCTTCCTCCCCCCATGTACAGCTGAGCCACCCGTGGTGCCGCAGACTTGGCTCTGGCTATACTCCCCAGAGGAACCATCACCCTCACCAGTACTCAGAACCGAATACTGGTTGGAGAGCGAGATGCACTCAGGGGACCCCTGCACTACCTGCCTGGTCCTCCTCTTCTGTCTGGAGGTCACCCATTCCCTTTCTGCCTGCAGACTCTTTTTATCTGCAGGGTGACCACCTCCTGAAACGTGCTATCCACAAAGCTCTCAGCCTCACAGATACACCACAGTGGCGCCAGCTGCTGCTCAAGCTCCAAAACCCGGAGCTCGAGCTCCTCCAGCTGATGACACTCTCCTGCACGTGGGGTTGTCCAGGACAGGGGAAACGTCCTGGAGTCCCCACATGGCACAGGATGTGCATTCCACAGGACTGAGCTGCCCTGCCATGCCTTTACGTAATAGACTATTAACTAGAAACACTTACCAGCTACTTACCAATCAGCTCCTTCCCTGGTTGTGACGTCACTTTAGCTGTTTTGCAGTTGTTGCTTTTGTTGTTGTTGTTTTCGCTGGCGGTATTCCGCCTCCTCGCTGCCGCCGCTGCTCCAATCTGCACTCTCTCTGGGCCTCCCACCCGATTTATACTCCACCTCCTTCAAACGATTAGTTTTACTTTTCATTTTTAGTTTTAATTAGTTAATTTAGTTGAAGTTATTAATTCAATGAAGTTATAGTAGTTAATACTCTCCCAGTTCTGAATTTAACCCACTAACCTAACCTAGAGAGCAAAAGAGCTGTAATACTCCCCAACCAATCACCTACCTGCTGTCCTGTGATGTCACTCCTTGATTTTTGGGGGTTTTTTCAGCTCCCTTTAAGCTGCCACCTCCGATGCCGCCCTTCCCGCTCAGGTCCGCGCTGTGTCCTGGGCCTTTAACGTACTAAAATGTCCCAATGTGCTTCACAGGCGCATAATCAAACAATATTTGACACTGAGCCGCTTAAGGAGATATTGGGACAGATGAGGTAGGTTTTAAGGAGCGTCTTAAGGGAGGAGAGGCAGAGAGGTTTAGGGAGGGAATTCCAGAGCTGAGGGCCTTGGCAGTTGAAGGCACGGCTGCCAATGGTGGAGTGATTAAAATCAGGGATGCGCAAGAGGCCAGAATGTGGGGTGCGCAGAGATCTCGGAGGGATGTAGGAGGTTACAGAGTTAGGGAGGGATGAAGTCATAGAGGGATTTGAAAACAAGGATGAGAATTTTAAAATTGAGGCTTTGGTGGACCGGGAGCCAATGTAGGTCAGCGAGCACAGGGGTGATGGATGAACAGGGCTTGGTGGGAGTTAGGATACAGACAGCAGAGTTTTGGATGACCTCAAGTTTATGGAGGATAGAAGATGGAAGGCCAGCCATGAGAACATTGGAATAGTCAAGTCTATAGGTAACAAAAGGATGGATGAGGGATCCAGCAGCAGCTGAGTTGAGGCAGAGGCGGAGTTGGGCAATGTTACAGAAGTGGAAATAGGCGGTCTTGGTGATGTGGTCGGAAGCTCATCTCAGGGTCAAATACAACACCAAGGTTGCGAACGATCTGGCTCAGCCTCAAACAGTTGCCAGGGAGAGGGATGGAGTCGGTGGCTCGGGAACAGAGTTTGTGGCAATGGCTTCAGTCTTCACAATATTTAGTTGGAGCAAATTTCTGCACATCAGAGAAGCAGTGTGACAAATTAGGTACAGTGGAGTGGTCAAGAGAGGTGGTGGTGAGGTTGAGCTGGGTGTCATCAGCATACATGTGGAACCTAATGTTGTCGGATGATGTCACCGAGGGGCAACATGTAGATGAGAAATAGGAGGTGGCCAAGGATAGATCTTTGGGAGACTCCAGAGGTAACGGTGCGGGAGCGAGAAGAGAAGCCACTGCAGGTGATTCTCTGGCTATGACTGGATAGATAAAAATGGAACCTAACGAGTGCAGTATCGCCCAGCTGGATGACAGAGGAGAGGCATTGGAGCAGGATGGTGTGGTCAGCCGTGTCAAAGGCTGCAGACAGGTCGAGAAGGATGAGGAGGGGTAGTTTACTATGGTCACAGTCACATAGGGCATTATTTCTGATTTTGATAAGGGCTGTTTCAGTACTGTGGTGGGGTGGAAACCTGATTGGAGGGATTCAAACATGGAGTTGTGGTAAAGATGTGCACGGATCTTAAATGCCGTGATCACTGCCCTGCAGATATTTGACCCCTAACTGTTTACCTGAATTTACAGGACTCATAAAGAAACATTTTACAACAGAACATCTATTAATACCTTGTAATTGTAGGATTGTGGGGAACCAAGGGGTTAATAAGAGTGAGGAACTTAAAGTAATTAATATCAGTAGAGAAAAAGTACTTGAGAAATGAATGGGACTAAAAGCCAACAAATCCCCTGGACCTGATGGCCTACATCCTAGGGTTCTAAAAAAGGTGGCTACAGAGATAGTGGATGCACTGGTTGTGATCTTCCAAAATTCCTTAGATTCTAGAATGGTCCCAGTGGTTTGGAGGGTAGCAAATGTAACCCCACTATTCAAGAAAGGAGGGAGAGAGAAAACAGGGAACTACAGGCCAGTTAGCCTGACATCAGTTGGGAAAATGCTGGAATCCATTATTAAGGAAGTGGTAACAGGGCACTCAGAAAATCATAATATGATTAGGCAGAGTCAACATGGTTTTATGAAAGGGAAATCATATTTAACAAATTTATGAGAGCTTTTTGAGGATGTAACTAACAGGGTAGATAAAGGAGAACCAGTGGATGTAGTATATTTGGATTTCCATAAGGTATTCGATAAGGTGCCACATAAAAGGTTGCTACACAAGATAAGGGCTCATGGGTTGGGGGTAATATATTAGCATGGATAGAGGATTGGTTAACGAAAAGAAAACAGAGTAGGGATAAACGGGTCATTTTCCGGTTGGCAGGCTGTAACTAGTGGGGTGCCACAAGGATCAGTGCTTGGGCCTCAGCTATTTGCAATCTACATTAATGACTTAGATGAAGGGACCGAGTGCAATGTATCCAAGTTTGCTGATGATACAAAGCTAGGCTGTGAGGAGGACACAAAGAGCCTGCAAAGGGATATAGACGGGTTAAGTGAATAGGCAATAAGGTGGCAGATGGAGTATAATGTGAGGAAATGTGAGGCTATTCACTTTGATAGGAAGAATAGAAAAACAGAATACTTTTTAAATGGTGAGAAACTATTAAATGTTGGTGTTCAGTGAGATTTAGGTGGCCTTGTACAGGAAACACAGAAAGTTGGCATGCAGGTACAGCAAGCAATTAGGAAGGCAAATGGCATGTTGGCCTTTATTGCAAGGGGTTGGAGTAAAAGAGTAAAGAAGTCTTACTACAATTGTACAGGGCTTTGGTGAGACCACACCTGGAGTACTGAGCACAGTTTTGGTCTCCTTATCTGAGAAAGGACATACATGCCTTAGAGGTGGTGCAACGAAGGTTCACTAGATTGATCCCTGGGTTGAGAGAGTTGTCCTATGAGGAGAGATTGAGTAGATTGGGCCTATACTCTCTGGAGTTTAGAAGAATGAGAGGTGATCTCATTGAAACATATAAGATTCTGAGGGGGATCGACAGGGTAGATGCTTAGAGGTTGTTTCCCCTGGCTGGAGAGTCTAGAACTAGGGGGCATAGTCTCAGGATAAGGGGTAGGCCATTTAAGACTGAGATAAGGGAGAATTTCTTCACTCAGAGGGTTGTGAATCTTTCGAATTCTCTACCCCAAAGGGTTGTGGATGCTGAGGCGTTGAGTACATTCAAGACCGAGCTAGATAGATTTTGAGACTCATGGGGAATCAAGGGACATGGGGACCGGGCGGGAAAGTGGAGTTGAGGTCGTAGATCAGTCATGGTCTTATTGAATGGCCGTATGGCCTACTCCTGCTCCTAATTCTTATGCTCTTAAACCTTCCCTAACAGTAGCAATTACATTGCCATAACTTAGTTTGTTATAGTATATAAAATAATTAATCTTAGAGATAACAGAAAAACTAAACAATGGCCCAGAAATTGATCTCGCTCTGTTCCCGCGGGGGTAAGCCTTTCCCGCGATGTCTCACCTCGCTTATGCTTTTTCTGATCCAGCTCGCACGAAATTGATGTTCCAGACATCAGCTGTGCTGGGCTTGCGTATCCCAGCGGCGTAGTTAATTCGTGCGAGCTGTGGGATCACGTGACTCAGTTAGAGCCAATGGCAGCACACCATCTTCCATTCATAAGTCTCACAGCATGGCTGAGAGACTTATGAATCTTACACCCCCCCAAAATAACAGCTAAACCTCAATTAAATTTTAAAAAAAACCCATCACATTAATAAAATAAGTATAGTTAATTAAATTAACCATTTTAAATAAAAAATTAAATTTTTGAAAAAATTTAAAATCTTTTAAAAAGTTATAAAAATAAACTTACCTGTCTTTAAAGTCTCTAAAAAAGATATACCTGTGAAAAAAAATTCAAAAAAATACTTAATTCACTACTTACCTTCTTAAAAGCGGGTCTTACTCCTCCTTTTTACATTTCCAAAATCTTCAGTACTTACCTGCGCGTCCAAAGCATGAAGTGCACAGCGTGCGCGCAGCCTGTAGCGCGCACGCGATGCACTCCGGCCCCGCCCCCTTTTCGGAAGAGCAATTGCCGGTTTTCAGCGCATGCGCAGGGCATGCAGAAAACCGGCAATTGGAGTGGGAATACGCGAGAGTATGCAGTGCGTACTCTCGCGTCCCGGGATCAATTTTCGGCCCAATGTTAAAAAATGGAAGGCTTTATATTATGAAACTTTAACAATGGTTAGAGAGTTCTACAGATTGCAATAAAACGGAAAGCTTTTCAATTAATATATAGAAGCCTAGAACTTAATAACCCAAATGATCTCAATTACATTAACATCCTTGTAATGTACCCCACCTACTTTTTATTTTCTATGTAATTATTCAGGTATTTTAACTCTTTTCCTGCTAAATATTTCACTCTTTGCACCACCCAAGTTCTAGATTTGGGGTTTCCCATGCAGTCCATGAGTTCAGGTTATGTGAATCCCTGTGCATCTGTTCCACTATTTCAGCTGCTACTACTAAAATTGTGATCTTGCTAAGAATTTCGGTTTGTAACCCTTTTCACATCAGATATTCTGATATTTGTAACAGTCTGGTCTGGCAGATGTGTAGATTTCAGTGCCATTAACTCAGTTGACCCTCTGCTGAGATTGCTTCGGTGTTTGGATATTGCCAAAGTCTGCCGTCCACTGCAAGCCCACAGACAGTGCAGTGCTGAAAATGTATCAGGGTGGGTTCTATCCTTCTTCCTCGAACAGTACTGACAGTGATGAATTTGTACTTGCCCCGTACAGCTATTTATGCCAGAGCCTCAGAAGCCTTTCTACTTCTGTTTGGGAAATGTGCTGTAGTTAGGTTGAAGAGATTAAGACCTACAAATTGGTCCCTGTGCCAGAACGGGTAGGTCACTTTATTCAAAGGGAGAAATAAAGTCAAGCAGTGGCTGGCAACCACTTCAGTCCGAAAATAACCTTATAATGGCCCGGATTTTGTGGTCAGCAGCGAAGTGGTGGCGCTCGCCACTGACCTCAAAGAGAGTTGCCCACAAAGTTTTAGTGGGCTCTGCAGCGTCATTTTCTCCTTTCCCAACGTGACTTTCCATCTGGCACCATCTATAGGCAGGCATCTGGCACCATCAAGCAGGCTGAGCAGGCAACCACATTGAAGAATTCTCACAGACAGCAAACCAGGAAGTAAAAAGCAGGCTTTATCATTCACTTTTTAATAATTTTATAGAAAGCAAAATAAAGATTGGGACATGCACATGGGATTAAGGTAGAAACTGAAATATCATAAACAAACTTAAAAAAAATATATATTTTTAATTATTTGAAAGATCTATGGAATTTTTTAAATCATGGAATGGAAGGAATGACACTCCACAAATATAAAATTCGTTTTTCAGGGCAGAGGAGGTTGTTCAGCAGTAATTATTACTTAGTACAGCATTAAAAACACCTCATTCAACAAGGCTTACACCTCATTCAACCAGGCTTAACCTTTTCAATGGTTTTTACAGCGAGAATAGTGCGTAAAAAGTTGACGTTATGTCAAATCAATGATTTCTAATTGATTCCATCTACGAACACTGCAACAACGCACCCTGTGGAGGAGCAGGGTATCATTGACAGCAACTTCTAGATTTCCGGGTTTAACTGTACATGTGCGGACGCCAAAAGTTGCTGTCAGTATTACACAGTAATGACGGCGAGCGCTGACAGTTTTGCCATCATTGCAACCGCAAATTCAGGGCCCGTCACAGGCAGACTACAGACTTAGGAAAAAATGTAGTGATAGTTGGGTAGAAGACAAATGGAAAAAGGAACTGAATGGAATAACAAAGTTACCACAAATAAATACCAAAAATTATTACTACCGTAGCCAAAATGCAAACAGCTATTTTTTTATTTGTTTATGGGATGTGGGCGTCGCTGGCAAGGCCAACATTTATTGCCCATCCTTAATTGCCCTTGAGAAGGTGGTGGTGAACCGCCTTCTTGCATCGCTGCAGTCCGTGTGGTGAAGGTACTCCCACAGTGCTGTTAGGGAGGGAGTTCCAGGATTTTGACCCAGCGACGATGAAGGATCGGCAATATACTTCTAAGTCAGGATGGTGTGTGACTTGGAGGGGAACTTGGAGGTGGCGGTGTTCCCGTGTGCCTGCTGCCCTTGTCCTTCTAGGCGGAAGAGGTCGTGGGTTAATGCCTACAGTGCTGAAACAGGCCCCAGCACAGCCTAACCTGCTAACTGAAACGTGCCCCACCCAATGCATATTGGCTTCTATTTTTGCCCATCAAAGCTGTCTCCTCCATTGGTGCACTGACGCTGACCATCAATTCTATTTCCTATTTTATTCTGGAATGCTCACAAGAGTTAGATATTTCCTCAATTCTAGCAGACTCCTGGACAATCCAGAGTTATTGCAACCCTAACAGGAAGAGAAGCCATTGCTGGAAATCATCTGGCTACAATACATTGGAGGACTGTATCAAAGGCTGATGTTCTCCACATGTTCAGTGCCTGTTCACAATTGATGCTGAAGGGGAGATGAAATGTAAAAATTTAAACTATTTTCCCGGGTTACCCTCCCCTTGCAATAGGGCCATTCAGTATTTATGTCCCTTCATTTGCTTGCCCATAGCCAATTCTTTAAAGGAGTTTTTGTACCTAAAAAGGAGTTTTTTTAAAGGGGCTACTTTAAGAACAGCCAGTAGCTCTTCCATAACTTGTTGCACGTCATGTGCTAGGCAGTCAGAGTGCCACAAAAAGATTTAAACGAGTTAATCTCACATAATCAGAAAAGATGACCTCAGTGAGGTGTATGGAAACACCATGGCAGCCCTAAATAAACTGATCAGTACAACTGTATATGAGATTAAAAACAGAAAATGCTGGAAATACTCAGCAGATCAGGCAGCATCTGTGGAGAGAGAAACAGAGTTAATGTTTCACTTAATTAGATTGGGATCCCCGGCGGGACGGTCATTAGCGGTAACAGATCTGACTCATACAATAGCAAACTCGCACAGATCGCGCCAGGAAGCAGAGCTGACAGGGGACTATTGTTATGGGGATAGTCAATATCATATGAATATTGTTCGTCACTGAGAGGGGTTAATTTCTTTGGCGATAGGGATGTCTTTGAGTTCAAAAGTGCCAAGTAACATACCTCACCCGTCGTGATTTAAAGAAAAATGTAGGACCAACACAAACGTGCCGATGAGATTTGTGCCGTTTTATATTAGATAGTTTATGAGAGGGAAAAGAAAGACTTCTCCAGCAGACATTAAAATAATCCCCATTCTGGAAGTGTGCTACAGCCTCGAGACTAATAAGAAGATTACTAATTTGCTTCACCTTGGCTGTGAGCCCCCGCCCGGAGCCACAGACTGGATGCGCGCGCCCCCGCTCCTGACTGGGTGTGCGCGCCCCCCGCCCGGAGCCACTGATAGAGTGTGCGCGCCCCCGCCCGGAGCCACTGATAGAGTGTGCGCGCCCCGCCCGGAGCCACTTACAGCGTGCGCGCCCCCGCCCGGAGCCACTGATAGGGTGCGCGCGCTCCCGCCCGGAGCCACTGACTGGATGCGCGCGCCCCCGCTCCTGACTGGGTGTGCGCGCCCCCGCCCGGAGCCACTGATAGGATGTGCGCGCTCCCGCCCGGAGCCACTGACTGGATGCGCGCGCCCCCGCTCCTGACTGGGTGTGCGCGCCCCCGCCCGGAGCCACTGATAGAGTGTGCGCGCCCCCGCCCGGAGCCACTGATAGAGTGTGCGCGCCCCCGCCCGGAGCCACTGATAGAGTGTGCGCGCCCCCGCCCGGAGCCACTGATAGAGTGTGCGCGCCCCCGCCCGGAGCCACTTATAGTGTGCGCGCCCCCGCCCGGAGCCACTGATAGGATGTGCGCGCTCCCGCCCGGAGCCACTGACTGGATGCGCGCGCCCGCTTGGAGGCACAGCCAGAGCGCCGGGCTGCGGGTCACGTGGGCCGGCCTTTCGCAGACAGAATTGGACCTGGAACCAGAACAGGAAGCGCAACGTTCCACAGCTACTGTATCATTTTCGCTTCTCTGTTGCATTTACTGGGTGGCGGCTCCGTGCCGTGAATTAAATGAGCAGCGGCTGCAGCAACACAGAGAAGTTTCAGCTGTGCCACTCCAGCAAAGGTAAGAGACCCGAGTCCCTCTCACCCTTTTTGGGAGCCGGCTGGCCAAGCTCCTGTTATTCCTACTGCCCGGCTAACGGTTCCCCTTCTCTCCCGTTTTCCGAACCATGTTGGCAGCGCTGCTCGCTACATTTATTTTTGTGGTTCTGTTTGATGTAGCTTTTAAATTATTGTTTTTTGTGTTTTCACGATGGTTTTGAGGGTTGTATTAGTTGGTTGTGTCCCCCCCCCCCTGCGCTTTTGCTGGGTGCCACCTCACCCATCGAGTCACCCTCAGCAGGATGCCTGCACGCACCAATCGTTCTGTAATAGGGGCATTCAGTAAATGTATGTTATTAAGTGATGCTGGTTATTACTTTCTTCTGCCGGTCAGTATATGTGCTGCTAAGATGGCACCTAGAAAAAGAAAGACTTACATTTATATAGTGCCTTTCATGGCAGTTGATCAATCATAGAATCGTAAAAATTTACAGCACAGAAGGAGGCCGTTCGGCCCATCTTGTCCGTGCCGGCGGACAAAGAGCTATCCAGCCCAATCCCACTTTCCAGCTCTTGGTCTGTATCCTTGTAGGTTACAGCACTTCAAGTGCACATCCAAGTACTTTTTAAATGTGATTAGGGTCTCTGCCTCTATCACCCTTTCAAGCAAGAGTTCCAAACCCCCACCACCCTCTGGATGAAAAACATTCTCCTCAAATCCCCTCAACCTCCTACCAATTACTTTAAATCTCTGCCCCCTGGTTATTCTGCTGAGGGAAATAGATCCTTCCTATCCACTCTATCTAGGCCCCTCATAATTTTATACACCTCAATTATGTCCTCCCCTCAGCCTCCTCTGTTCAAAGAAAACAACCCCAGCCTATCCAATCTTTCCTCATTGTTAAAATTCCCCAGCCGACAACATCCTCAAACTTCCTCTGCACCCTCTCTAGTGCAATCACATCCTTCCTGTAATGTGGTGACCAGAACTGCACGCAGTATTCTAGCTGCGGCCTAACTAGTGTTTTATACAGTTCAAGCATAACCTCCCTGCTCTTATATTCTATGCCTCGGCTAATAAAGGCAAGTATCCCGTATGCCGCCTTAACCACCTTATCTACCTGTCCTGCTACCTTCAGGGATCTGTGAATATACACTCCAAGGTCCCTCTGCACTCTGTTTCCTACCATTTATTGTGTATTCCCTTGCCTTGTTAGCCCTCCCCAAATGCATTACCTCACACTTCTCCAGATTGAATTCCATTTGCCACTATTCTGTCCACCTGACCAGTCCATTGATATCTTCCTGCAGTCTACAGCTTTCTTCTTCATTATCAACTACACGGCCAATTTTTGTATCATCTGCAAACTTCTTAATCATACTTCCTACATTCAAGTTCAAATCATTGATATATACCACAAAAAGCAAAGGAACCAGTATGGAGCCCTGCGGAACCCCACTGGAAACACCCTTCGACCATTACCCTTTGTTTCCTGCCTCTGAGCCAATTTCGGATCCAACTTTGCCTTGGATCCCATGGGCTTTTACTTTCGTGACCAGTCTGCCATGCAGGACCTTATCAAAAGCCTTGCTGAAATCCATATAGACTACATCAAACGCACTACCCTCATCGATCCTCCTTGTTACCACCACAAAAAATTCAATCAAGTTAGTCAGACACGACCTTCCCTTAACAAATCCATGCTGATTGTTCCTGATTAATCCTTGTCTTTCTAAATGAAGATTTATCCTGTCCCTCAGAATTTTTTCCAATAATGTTTCCATCACTGAGGTTAGGCTGACTGGCCTGTAATTACTCAGTTTATCCCTTTCTCCCTTTTTAAACAACGGTATCATATTAGTAGTCCTCCGGCACCACACCTGTAGCCAGAGAGGATTGGAAAATGGTCAGAGCCTCTGCTATTTCCTCTTTACTTCTCTTAACAGTCTGGGATACATTTCATTCGGGCCTGGTGATTTATCCACTTTCAAAGATGCTAAACATCTTAATACTTCCTCTTTCACTATGCTTATTTCATCTAATATTTCACACTCCTCTTCCCTGATTGCAATTTCTGCATCGTCCCTTTCTTGTGAAAACAGACACACAGTATTCATTAAGAACCATACCCATATCTTCCGCCTCCACACACAGGTTACCTTTATGGTCCCTAATAGACCCTACTCTTACTTTAGTTATCCTCTTAAACTTAACATTTTATAAATACATTAAGAGCATCACATTAAGCTGTGATTTCTGCTGTTTTAAATTAACGTTGATATCTTCACTGGTTTGTTTGGACGAATACCCCGCCTACCTCAGTAGCTATGTAATTATATTTTGCATGTTTTATTTAAATATTGAGAGGTCGTACAACACCAGGTTATAGTCCAACAGTTTTATTTGAAATCACAAGCTTTCGGAGCTATCGATTGCCCCTTCCTCAGGTGAAGTAAATTAGATACAGAATCGCCAAAGCATATATAGATAGAGAACAAAGCATGTGTACCTTACAATTGCAGACCACTAAATTAAATCATCCTGACTATCTGCCGAGGTGTGATAAAGTTAATCAGGTCAGCCAGGAAGGTACCACATCAAAGACATAGTAAGATACAACTGAGA
Source organism: Squalus acanthias (assembly GCA_030390025.1). NCBI lineage: Eukaryota > Metazoa > Chordata > Chondrichthyes > Squaliformes > Squalidae > Squalus > Squalus acanthias. The sequence goes on from CM059432.1 coordinate 52,628,191, forward strand.
CAATGAGGTGTAGTCGCAGGGGTTCTAACGTGTCAAAAGCTGCCGTCTGTATGTAAAACGAAAAGCTTTAAAATTTTTACTTTTTTACTGGGAAAATTTTTACTTTTTTACTGGGAATCACATCTGTGAACAAGCCAACGACGACTCGAGTCCGGATCACGTCATGTATCGTGACATAAATTATTATTTAAATATGGCAGTGGTTTTACAGATGCAACATGTCTCAATCATTTTAAATATACTGCAATCATTAGTTATGTTGATTTTTGACTTGGGCCTGAACTAAACTATTAAATGGCCGTAAATTGAATACTTAGGGTTGTGATCCTTGCAAATAGGCAGAGTAACATTTTCTAACTGGATTCCATTACTGTATAAGCAGTGTGCCTAATTACAGCATTCCTTTTTTATATAATACTTTGTACAAAAATCTCTGACCTGACCGTTTTCCTATCCTTTATTAATAAATGACTGCTCGCTACTGTGTTAGTGATCTCTGCTGGGGCCACAGTGGTCATTCCAGTTGATCTTGTGTATGTCTGGGTTGGCTGGGGGTGGAAGCAGCAGGGATTCCTAGTATTGATTGTGATTCAGCAATCCCAGGTGGAAGTACTTGTGTGCAGATGTCAGGTGTAGCAGGCTGGTCAATGAAAGCTCACAATTAGAAAGACTTGAAGTAGAGTACTTGCTGTCCACCTAAAGAATTACCATCTGGTTGAGGTAGTGGAAGCTTGCTGTTAGTCATGGAATTATACTTCAATATGCCTTGCTGTCTTCAGAAGAGGGGTAAACAAAGATAACTGGAGGGGGGAAAAAAGCATAGACTAGAAACTACTTTTTATATTGTATGGGGCAAAATCTCCCTTTTTAGAGGGATTAGTGAACAAATATAATTATCCTAAGGATTGATGCATGCTGGGCTTTTGCTTGCTGTTTTATGTGTGAAATTGGTAACAGTTTTTAGTGATTTTTTTTAAAGTTTCAAATGTGAAATGTATGTGTGTTGTGTTGACCTACAGCTTATTTGCTCTTTTCCACTCTACATATACATTTTGTTTTAATATCACGTGAACTTGCAATGTATGCAGTTACGACTGGCTCTTCAAATCTATTTGCTTTTTTCCTAAGCCACAGCAATGTGTGCTGTAAACCAGATGAGCGACTTGTGAGTGGCTTACACAAAAATGAATCCAGTTCTGACATCAGGCTGATATACTACAAGTATTGGTACCTGATGAGATTGTTGTGGTGTTTATTCTTTATTGCCAGTTTTGCATCTCTTAATAATTAGGGATAGCGGACCTCTGCACATGTATTGATGCATCATTTTAGCTTTGCGTCATTACAAAATGTGTAGTATAACTGGGAAATGTTATACTGCAGGCTCGAGGGGCTCAATGGCCTACTCCTGTTCCTATGTTGGTATAAATGAACTTTTTTTAAAGTAACCTCTCTTGATTCAAATATCACCGGTGTTTTTGTGGTTAAGGTTGTAATCTGTCTGAATAGGAATTCAAACTAGTGGGTAGACTTCTTAAGCAGGTATTAAATGAAGAGGACAAAGAAATGACCCATAGGTAAAGCTCTTGGATTGTGTGTACATATGTGAGCATGTATACAGAGACCTTGTGTGGCCGATACGCTGCGAGTTACGAATCTCTAGAACTTGCTGGTTGATTTACGTCACTCTGGCGTTTGCCTCATACAAACGGAAGCTCACTTTTAGTTTCCACGTTATTTTTAAGAACTTGCTGGATTTGCACATTAATTGATCATTAAACTCGCTGTCGAAAGGTAGGGCTCATAATTAACAGCGTAAGTACCCTTTTAACGACATAATTCTTAATGCAATGCCAATCAATCTCTCCGTCCCAGAAAGGGAACAATTTAAACTGTTGGGTCTCATTCCTGCATGATAATTCTTCTTGGAGATTTTAAAAATTGCAAATTTTAAAATTATTTTCTTCCTTTTCCTCACTCTCAGTCTCTCAATCCAAACTCTCTTTCCCCCTCTTTAATTCTCTTCCTGTACCTGATTTAACATTTAATTCACCCACTCTAATTCAACCGCCTTCTCTGTCGTTTCTCTTTCTCTCTCAATCTTTGAATCTTATTGGTTAAGGAGAAAGACTGTTGGTCTCGTCGTTCACTGAGGCCCAGATGCTGCGTTGCCCTTGCTGTGCCTTTATTAGCTTGCACTTTCAGTAAGTTACGTTGCAAATTATATTCAAGCTGAAAAGTGCAGGAAAAAGTCTTAACAGCAGACACTGCGAGATGCCCCACTCCAGCAAGATTGGGCCCAATAACATCATTGTTTTACAAGTCTAAAAAAGCTGTTGGAGCTCTGATTAACTTTAACACACCATCTGCTTTTCTTTTTATATCTATATCAGTTGTGAGTATTTGTGCTTCACTTGAGTACTGCTGGCCTCAAAAGGAAAAAACAATTTGGATGAGTTACTTAAAAGGAAAGTGTAAGGGAGCTGAGTTTGCATCAGCAGTTTGACTTTTACTGTTTGTATTTCTTTCCCATTCCATTTCCATTATAATGGTGTGCATTTAGTAACTCTTCCACCTCAGTAGTGTCACTAATACTCAGTTTAAAATAGCAAAAATCCCAAAATAGGCACAAAATGATGAAGCATTTTTTTTTACTAATGATGAAAGGGGATTCCTGGCATTGCATTTCCCTCGAGTCTGTAATTTATTTCACATTCAGTATAATTTTAGCAAGTTGCTGAAGTGAATACCGATTATAAACCTGTTTATTTGTAATGTGTATATCAGAATGTTAATACCTTAGTGTTGTAGATCAGGGGCTTTAAATCCCTGAAGTAGGACCATGCAAGTATATGTCTAGGCTAAAATCAAAGTTTGAGTGTAAGCCCGATGTTCTGACTACCACTGGTCCACTTATTGTAAGGGGGAACATGCAACTAAGGCCTCTGGATTGTGGCTAAGCATTTTGGAATGAGAACAATATCAGAAAACCTGAATACAAAAGCATATTTCTGACAGTCATCGACCTGAAGCGTTTACTCGGTTTCTCTCTCCACAGATGCTGCCTGACCTGCTGAGTATTTACAGCATTTTCTGTTTTTATATCAGAAAACCTGACACTGGCAAGACTGCATGATTAGACAGTCAAGTTTTCCCAACTTAGATGTTCATTGTGCTAAGCACTTGATGACTAGTTTCCTCATTGGATTAGGGGAAGAAAATAATATTGTCAATATTTCCAGCTTAATGAGACTACCGACCTTGTTTGTATTATTGGGCATTTAATCCTCAGCACACAAGCATCCTTTTCAGCAGGGATCACTGGGTAGCAATCAAGAGCAGAAATCCTGACTGAGTTTCTCCTTCATTGCCCAAGACTCTGCTTGAGATTAGCTAGCAAAACACAGATCAGTAATCAAACCTGCAATTTTCTGTTGTGTACTGCTGGGCTACATGAACTAATTTTTTTAGGAGTCGGAAGTACAGTTATCTAAAATTTACTACATTTGTGAGTAAAAAAAATCATCAATTAGTGCTGCTCCAAACTATTATGTTGGGTGAAGACAGGATCAGATTTGTCTTTGATGCTGAGCCTGCCAAAGTTCGCAAACTGTCACATGGCGAATGGACACTAGGCAAGTTACCAGAATTTGACAAGAACCCATTAAGATATTTTATTGGGTTCTTTTCAAACACAGGAAAATGCAATTAATATTTAATAATCATGCATCATCTGTAAATCTTCTCACCTTGACATTACTGTGTCCCCTCAGTAGCCTTATGTTAAATGCACTGATTGGTGTGGTACAGCTGATCTTGTCAGTGGTGCTACAGTTGGTCTCGAAAGGGGAAGAAGTTTTTTTTGTTCGTTCCTGGGATGTGGGCATCGCTGGCAAGGCCAGCATTTATTGCCCATTCCTAATTGCCCTTGAGAAGGTGGTGGTGAGCCGCCTTCTTGAACCGCTGGAGTCTGTGTGGTGAAGGTATCCCACAGTGCTGTTAGGGAGGGAGTTCCAGGATTTTGACCCAGCGACGATGAAGGATCGGCGATATACTTCCAAGTCAGGATGGTGTGTGACAACACGGTGGCATAGTGGTTAGCACTGGTGCCTCACAGCGCCAGGGACCCGGGTTCGAATCTGACCTAGGGTGACTGTCTGTGTGGAGTTTGCACATTCTCCCCGTGTCTGCGTGGGTTTCCTCCGGGTGCTCCGGTTTCCTCCCACAGTCCAAAAATGTGCGGGTTAGGTTGATTTGGCTATGATAAATTGACCCTTAGTGTTAGGGGGGGATTAAATATGTGGGGTTATGGGGATAGGATGGGATATGTGTACTGTGGGGATTAAAGCAGGGACAGGGTACTGGATTTGGATGATCAGCCATGATCGTATTGAATAGTGGAGCAGGCTCGACGGGCCGAATGGCCTACTCCTGCTCCTAGATTCTATGTTTCTATGTTTCTGTGTGACTTGGAGGTGGTGGTGTTCTCATGCGCCTGCTGCCCTTGTCCTTCTAGGTGGAAGAGGTCGCGGGTTTGGGAGGTGCTGCCGAAGAAGCCTTGGCGAGTTGCTGCAGTGCATCTTGTAGATGGTACACACTGCAGCCACGGTACGCTGGTGGTGGAGGGAGTGAATGTTTAAGGTGGTGGATGGGGTACCAATCAAGTGGGCTGCTTTGTCCTGGATGGTATCGAGCTTCTTGAGTGTTGTTGGAGCTGCACTCATCCAGGCAAGTGGAGAGTATTGCATCACACTCCTTACTTGTGCCTTGTAGATCATCGTCGTCGCTGGGTCAAAATCCTGGAACTCCCTACCTAACAGCACTGTGGGAGTACCTTCACCACACGGACTGCTGCGGTTCAAGAATGCGGCTCACCACCACCTTCTCGAGGGCAATTAGGGATGGACAATAAAGGCTGGTCTTGCCAGCGACGCCCACATCCCATTTAAAAAAGAACGAATAAAAAAAATGGTGGAAAGGCTTTGGGGAGTCAGGAGATGAGACACTCGCTGTAGAATACCCAGCCTCTGATCTGCTCTTGTTGCCACAGTATGTGGCTGATCCAGTTAAGTTTCTGGTCAGTGGTGACCCCCAGGATGTTAATGGTGGGGTGTTCGGTGATGGTAATGCTGTTGAATGTCAAGCGGCGGTGGTTAGACTTTTGCTTGTTGAAGTTGCTAATATTCCTGTTCCTGATTGCTGTCTAGTGACTCTTGCTGGAAAATCCTTGTGTATGGAGGCTTGAAGATAGAATTGAGTTTAGCTTGACTGAGATTCTTGCCACTCTTAGCTAAAAGCTTTGTTGAATCTTGCTGTTGAGGCTCAACACATGGAGGATGGCCATTTGGGATTCTTTTGATACTAGACAAGCTGAAAATGCCACCCAATATACCCAAGCACTGACTTATTCCCTAATTAAATTAAGAGTTTTAATTGGATTTTAATTGAAATCTGTGTTTCCTTCTCTCATTGCTCACTTGGTTAGTTTTAAAAAAAAAACACCTTCCAGTTTGACATTAGAATTTGTGCCCGTGTCATGAATCCTGCTGCAAAATGATTGCTTTAAGAAGGGCAAGCAATCTGCATTTTGAAGAGAAATTATTCGAGCATTTGGAAACTGGACCCAATTTGACCCTTTTTGACTGCTTTAATTTTGTGGGAATTCATCAACTTGCTTAAAGGATTACAGTTCTACTGTTTTTTCACATCTAATTTTAGTTCTGAAATGGAGAAATATCTTTACTTTATTTTCATGTAATAACTGACTACACTTCAGAAGTACTCTGGCTGTGAAGCACTTTGGGACATCCTGAGTTTGTTAAAGGCACTATATAAAAACAAGTTTTCTTTCTTTAATAATAAATTTAATGTTCTATAAAAGTAGAATTTAAGAACTATAAACCAAGGGACATTCAAATTAGAGTATTTTTGAAATGAGCTGTGTAGATATTGCAATGAAAACTGTATTTAGTGCAGATATTTCATTGGAGATTTTGGCTTTTTAAAACGGAGCACAAGCACACACATTTGTCTAGCAATTGGTATTATGGGGATAGTAAGGTTCTTGCCTTTGTTTTTGATCCTTGAGTGTAACTGACATCCAATAGCTCTCCCAGTAGAAAACTGAAAATATTTGTTTTCTTAAGGCTTGATGTACAGTGTCTCTGTTTACATTTTGAAATGCATCTTTTTTCATCATCCTTGAATACCATGGAAAATATGCAGCCAAGTCCCCAAACAAAACCAGCACTGAATAATATCCTTTGCTGTTTACAAAGGTCTACTCCAGGTTGCATGACTGCATAGAAGGTCAGCTTATTGTTCTAATTAGCGATGAGTTGTGAGCAGGAATGCTTTTTACTGCAGTGCAAGTTACTGACCTCAAGTGACTTTAAATCAGGCCCTGGACTTTTCAAGGCTTTCCAGTGTAAAGTGCTGCTCTTCAACATACCATAAACTAGGTGTAACCTTCCTTTTCGAGGGAAGTGCCATGAACAATAATAACCTTTTAGATTTTCAGTCATTTATGTACTGAATAAACTGTTAATTACTGATTCAGTTCAATTTAGACTGAGCAATGGTCAATTGCATGGCTTGATTGCCAAATTAGTACAATGAAGTGCAGTTAAAGGAATCAAAATGAAAAACCAAATCCACTATAATAGGCTGGATTGTTCTGTTTCTAAGTGAGATTTGTTCATTTTCACTCATCTCCCAAACAAATTGTTTCTGGAATTAAAGTGAAGTTATCGGGTGTGTTTAGATTTGTTGGGATAGCAGCCACAACTGAACTCTGTATGGCATCATCCAATTTTCAGTACTTCATCTATGAAAGACCAGCATTGGTAAAAGACAGCAGCAGAATTCAGGAGGTCTGCATTGGAGATTGTTCGTTGTAAGGGAATTAAATTATTCCCACCCAAAGCAATGCCTCTCCAGGACTGAACTGTACGAACAAAAGACCCCAGCTGCTTTGGTCTCTGTGCATGCATGATTTCTACTGGCTGATTTGCAGATGGAAAATTATTGATGCTGAAAGTCGTGAAGGAGGTTGCAGCCTGCTTGCCAGGAGCCACAGAGTAGCCACTGTGTGGTTGCTTTGCATGAAAATAAATGGAATGGTTAATTTAAATGTGGGGTGGAGGAGGTGGGGAAGGAGGGAGGGGCAGAAGGACGGGAGCATTTTTCTTTTTTCATCACTCCCATTCTGCCTGAACTTGTGATTTCAGACCATTGTATAGGTGTCCAGGACCCCAGGGTTCCAATTTTCTCCAGTACTTTGGAAGTAACTTCCAAAAAGCTTTTTTTTTAAAGTAAACCTCTTAGGATAAAAATGAAATGTGCCATTTTATGAGGAAATTAGTTAAAATACTGCAACAGTCTTGTTCTTTTTTCTTGATCTAGCTTCAAAAGAAAAGAAGTTTTGATCAGAACTACTGTAAGTTTAACTGTAGAGTTCCTGAGTAAGATGGGGTTGCATATGTTTGCAGGATTTAAAAAAAACCCCTATTTATCAAGAATTAAACACTTAGAAGAAGCACTGAGAGTAGCAAGGGCACAGAATGTACTCTGGGTCGGGGACGTCAATGTCCATCACCAAGAGTGGCTCGGTAGCGCCACTATTGACCGAGCTGGCCGAGACCTGAAGGACATAACTGCCAGACTGTGCCTGCGACAGATGGTGAGAGAACCAACACAAGCAAAACATACTTGACCTCGTCCTCACCAATCTACCCGTCGCAGATGCATCTGTCCATGACGGCATTGGTAGCAGTGACCACCACACAGTCATTGTGGAGACAAAGTCCTGTCTTCACACTGAGGACACCCTCCATCGTGTTGTGTGGCACTACCACCATGGTAAATGGGATAGATTCAGAATAGAGCGAGTAGCTCAAAACTGGGCATCCATGAGGCGCTGTGGGCCATCACAGCAATAGAATTGTATTCCACCACAATCTGTAACCTCATGGCCCGGCATATCCCTCACTCTACCATTACCATCAAGCCAGGGGAGCAACCCTGGTTCAATAAGGAGTGCAGAAGAGCGTGCCAGGAGCAGCACCAGGCGTACCTGAAAATGAGATGCCAACCTGGGGAAGCTGCAACTCAGGACTACATGAACGCTAAACAGCGGAAGCAGCATGCTATGGACAGAGCTAAGCAAACCCACAATCAATGAATCAGATCAAAGCTCTGCAGTCGTGCCACATCCAGTCATGAATATGGTGGGCAATTAACCAACTAACTGGAGGAGGAGGCTCCAGGAATATCCCCATTCTCCGTGATGGCGGAGCCCAGCACGCAAGTGCGAAAGACAAGGCTGATGTGTTTGCAGCCATCTTCAGCCAGAAGTGCCAAGTGGATGATCCATATCGACCTCCTCCCACCATCACAGAAGCCAGTCTCCAGCCAATTCTATTCACTCCACGTGATATCAAGAAATGGCTGAGCGTACTGGGTACAGCAAAAGCTGTGGGCCCCAACAACATCCCAGCTACCGTGCTGCAGACTTGTGCTCCAAAACTAGTTGCGCCTCTAGCCAAGCTGTTCCAGTACAGCTATAACACTGGCATCTACCCGACAATGTGGAAAAGCTTTTGTAGTGGGGAAGATTTAGAAACTATAATCTGGGACAAAATTAAGTCACTTGGACAGGTATGGATAAATGAAGGAAAGCCAGCATAGATTTGTTAAAGGCAAATCGTGCTTAACTAACTTGATTGAGTTTTTTGATGAGGTGACCGAGGGTTGATGGGCAATGCAGTTGAGGTGGTGTATATGGACTTCCAAAAGGCGTTTGATAAGTGCCACATAATAGGCTTGCCATCAAAGTTGAAGCCCATGCAATAAAAGGGACAGTGGCAACATGAATACGAAATTGGCTAAGTGACAGGAAACAGAAAATAATGGTGAACGGTGTCTTTCGGACTGGAGGAAGGTATACAGTGATGTTCCCCAGGGGTCGGTACGAGGACCACTGCTTTTCTTGTTATATATTAATGACTTGGACTTGGGTGTACAGGGCACAATTTCAAAATTTGCAGATGAGACAAAGCTTGGAAGTACAGTGAACATTGAAGAGGATAGTGATAGACTTCAAGAGGACATAAACAGGCTGGTGGATTGGGCGGACACGTGGCAGATGAATTTTAATGCAGAAAAGTATGAAGTGTTACATTTTGATAGAACGAGGAGAGGCATTATAAACTAAAGGGTATAATTCTAAAGGGGGTGCATGAACAGAGACCTGGGGGTATATGGGCACAAATTGTTGAAGGGGGCAGGTTGAGAAAGCAGTTAAAAAAGCATATGGGATCCTGGGCTTCATAAATGGAGTCATAGAGTACAAAAGCAAGGAAGTTGTAATGAACTTTTATAAAACACTGGTTTGGCCTCAACTTGAGTATTGTGTCCAATTCTGGGCCCCACACTTTAGGAAGGATGTGAAGGCCTTAGAGAGGGTGCAGAAAAGATTTACAAGAATGATTCCAGGGGTGAGGGACTTCAGTTACGTGGATAGACTGGAGAAGCTGGGTTTGTTCTCCTTGGAGCGGAGAAGGTTGAGAGGAGATTTGATACAGGTGTTCAAAATCATGAGGGGTCCAGATAGAGAGAAACTGTTCCCATTGGTGGAAGGGTCGAGAACCAGAGGACACAGATTTAAGGTGATTGGCAGAAGAACCAAAGGCAACATGGAAAAACTATTTTACGCAGTGAGTAGTTAGGATCTGGAATTCACTGCCTGAAAAGGTGGTGGAGGCGGGCTCAATCGTGGCTTTCCAAAGGGAGTTGGATAAGTACCTGCAGGAAAAAAAAATTGCAGGGCTATGGGGAAAGGGTTGGGAAGTGGGACGAGCTGAAGTGCTCTTGCAGGGAGTCGGCACAGGCTCGACAGGTCAAATGGTCTCCTTCTGTACTGTAACCATTCTATGATTCTATGAAAACTGCCCAGGTATGTCCTGTTCACAAAAAGCAGGACAAATCCAATCTGGCCAATTACCACCCCATCAGTCTACTCTCAATCATCAGCAAAGTGATGGAAGGTGTCATCAACACTGCTATCAAGCAGCACTTAATCATCAACAACCTTCTCACCGATGCTCAGTTTGAGTTCCACCAGGACCACTCTGCTCCAGATGTCTTTACAACTTTGGTCCAAACATGGACAAAAGAGCTGAATTCCAGACGTGAGGTGAGAGTGACTGCCCTTAACATCGAAGCAGCATTTGACCAAGTGTGGTATCAAGGAACCTTAGTAAAAATTGAAGTGAGTGGGAATTGGGGGAAAACTCTCCACTGGCTCGAGTCATACCTAGCACAAAGGAAAATGGTTGTGGTTGTTGGTCAATCATCTCAGCCCTAGGACATCACTGCAGGAGTTCCTCAGGGCAGTGTCCTAGGCCCAACCATCTTCAGCTGCTTCATCAATGACCTTCCCTCATCATAAGGTCAGAAATGGGGATGTTCGCTGATGATTGCACCGTGTTCAGATCCATTCGCAACTCCTCAGATAATGAAACAGTCCATGCCTGCATGCAGCAAGACCTGGACGACATTCAGGCTTGGGCTGATAAGTGGCAGGTAACATTCGCGCCACACAAGTACCAGGCAATGATTTTCTCCAACAAGCGAGAGTCTAACCACTGCCCCTTGACATTCAATGGCATTACCATCGCCGAATCCCCCACCATCAACCTTCTGGGGCTAACCATTGACCAGAAACTTAACTGGACCAGCCGCATAAATAATGTGGCAACAAGAGCAGGTCAGAGGCTGGGTATTCTGCGGTGAGTGTCTCATCTCCTTACTCCCCAAAGCCTTTCCACCATCTAGGTACAAGTAAGGAGTGTGATGGAATACTCTCCACTTGCCTGGATGAGTGCAGCTCCAACAACGCTCAAGAAGCTCGACACCATCAGGACAAAGCAGCCTGCTTGATTGGCACCTCATCCACCATCTTAAACATTCACTCCCTCCACCACTGGCGCACTATAGCTGCAGTGTGTACCATCTACAAGATGCACTGCAGCAACTCTTCAAGGCTCCTAAACCCGCAACTTCCACCTAGAAGGACAAGGGCAGCAGGCACATGGGAGTACCATCACTTGCAAGTTACATACCATCCTGACTTGGAAATATATTGCCATTCCTTCATCGTCGCTGGGTTAAAATCTGGAACTCCCTACCTAACAGTACTGTGGGAGTACCTTCACCACACAGACTGCAGCGGTTCAAGAAGGTGGCTCACCACCTCGAGGGCAACTAGGAATGGGCAATAAATGCTGGCCTTGCCAGCGACGCCCACATCCCATGAACAAATATTTAAAACATTTTGGCTGCTTTAATTTTGAACTCTTGACAAGTCAAAAAACTGATAGTGAATGCAGCAACATTGAATAAATGCATTCTGAGACAGAAACCTCCATGTCCCTCATAGATTGACCTCTAGCTCTGCATCATGTGATTACATGCCCTGTCTGCAACTGATCTGTCAACTTGAGTCACTACATAGTTCTACTGTACAGTACTAAATGCATGTATTTGGACACCGAAATGAATGTGTTTTAAGCTGACTGTTCTCGTGATCATTTTAAAACACAATATTTAGCAGAATTTGTGTTCTGTAAAGCTTTATGAAAGATAGTGAGTTGAGACACAATAAACTTGATATTTTAAGTGCCTTGTCTGGTTATACTTCTGTATTTATACCAGAATTTCAGTTTTTTTGTGTGCATGGCATTTAAAAAATTCTAACAAAGGGTCACAGACCTGAAACATTAACTCTGTTTCTCTCCACGGAAGCTGCCTGACCTGCTGAGTGTTTCCTGCATTTTCTGTTTCAGATTTCCAGCATCCGCAGTATTTTGCTATTTTTAAAATTCTGTTGGGCAGTGTGATTTACACCTCCTGGATAGTGCAGTGGTTTAAAATACCATTGTTTCACTTCTGGATAAGATATTCATCTCTGCCTGCTAGCTGGCACAAAAGTGGTTTTGCGTCAACATAAATGACAAAATTGTGTATCACTCTCCCATGTTTTATGAGCTGGATATGACATTCTCTATCATTCTGCATGCCAAAAGAAATGAAATATAACGAGCCTAGAAATCGTTTTGTTCTCTGGCTCCAGAGGCAGCGTTTGGTGTTTTGCCAATGATCAGTAGGCTTTGTGATAACTTTCCACCATATATTATGCACGTCGTGTTAAATTGGGCTGCATATAGGTTGGAAAAAATCCAGTGTTCTGGATGATCCCCATATTTATCCATGATGCATTTTGCCTCTTTGTTTTGTTGGATTACATGTATGAATTATGTTTATCACTAATGGGACTGCAAAATGCACATACAGACGGAAATCCTGTCTGAGAGAAGAGCAGAACTTCTTCAAGGTGGACATTCCTAGAAGAGAAGTGGCAGTGAATTAAATACTAATGCAATAGTGAAATACTGCGGATGCTGGAAATCTGAAATAACAGAAAATGCTAGAAATACTCAGGTCAGGCAGTTGCTGAGTATTTCCAGCATTTTCTGTTTTAATTAAGAGTGGTCACTGTTTTCTAGGAAAACGTGGCACCTCACTTTTTGCACAGCAAGACCCCAGAGACGACATGAGAGAAATGCGTTGAGGGATGACTGTTCCCCAATATACTGGAAGAACTCCTTTTTCTTCTTATAGTGCCATGGATCTTTTACATTCACTTGAACAGGCAACTGGATCCTCTGTTTTAATATCTCATCCAAAAACAGCAACTCCAATAATGTAGCCTCAGTGAAGTATCAGCCTAGAATATGTGCCCAAACCCTGCAGTGGGGCTTGAACTCTCTCTCCTGACTGAGCACTGAGCCAAGTTGCCACTAATACATTTAGTTAAGCCTGTCCAATCCAAACCATTTGGTCTTAATCTGTTTTAGCAGATATTTTCCAACTCTGTCACAAGTAGTTATGCTGTGTGGCCCACAGAGAACTGTGAAGCGTTCACTTTATTTTAAGAATGTGTGCACCAATGCTTCTCGGACAATTTTTCTCTGACACTTCTGCTTTTTCCTTTTTGATTTTTTTTGGTCTTTTTTTAATTCTCAGATTTTGGTTGTTGCAATCAGTGCAAAAGCTGTTTTGAAAGGTTTATTAAGTTCTTCAACGAAAACTCTATGCCCATGGATAGTTTCAAAAGTCTGTTTAACTGAGGAAGAAAACAAATACGTCAACAGTAAACATGATTTCAAAACTAGTCAAAAATGTCAACAGTTGCTCCTCAGGTGACGTTTGTTTTGTTGCTTTGTGAAAGACATGTGACTTGTTCTAATAATTAACGAGTTCTTGTCGACTTCATAGCATTCCCTCTGTCAGACACGTGTTTTTGCTAATCAAGATGCGCCTGTTACTATCAATTCAAATTCAGAGTAGCCTTTGACCATATCTTTCTGGTAAGAGGTTGGAGCAGATTTGCTGTTTCTATTGGCTAGTGACTTTTTTTGTTTTACTTTTCAAGCTGGCGTTAATCAGTCGATGTACTTTGTAATAGCGCACATGGTAAACTTGGATTCCTTGATGTTAGCTGTCTTCCTGTGAGCGCAAACTATTGGAAAACATTTACAATGAACTAGCGTTTGTGAAGAGGGGAAATACTCCTTTTTAAAATGTATTTCTCCAATGAGGATTGTGATTCTTCAGGAGAAAGTAGCAGTCTAAGTCAAGATAGCAGCTTTGGAAGATCCTGGCTCTGGGTGAGTTTGTGAAGCTGGTATAACTAGGACAATGACACTTCATGGAAAAAAGGATCTGTGACCTTTTTTCATAACTTATGTTAATGTTCTTGCAGTTTGGTTTGTTTTAAGAGCTCTGGAGGTCTCTCTAGTGTATATTGGGTGGGGTGCAGAATGACACAGTATATTAACAAAACCTGAAATTTAAAAATAAATATAGTTGTAAAATATTTGTATTGTGATCTACATGGTATAGTTACATAGGAATAGGCCATTCAGCCCCTCCAGCCTGTTCTGCGTTCAGTCGGTTCTGCCTTCAGTCAGATCCTGGCTGATCTGTACCTCCACTCCATTTACCTACCGTTGCTCCATATCCCTTGATACCCTTTTCCCAACAAAAATCTATGAATCTTAGTCTTGTAAATTTCAATTGACCCAGCATCCACAACCTTTTTCAGGGAAAGAGTTTTAGATTCCACTACCATTTGTATGAAAAAGTGCTTCCTGATTTCACTCCTGAATGGCCTAGTTCTAATAAGATTGTGCTCCCTTGCTTTGGATTCTATCACCAGAGGAAATAGTTTCTCTCTATATACCCTATCTAATCCCTTTATCATTTTAAACACCTCAATTAGCTCTCCCCTCAATCTTCTAAACTCAAGGGAATTTATGTAACCTGTCCTCATAATTAATCCCTGGTATAATTCTGGTGAAGCTGTGCTGTACCCACTTCCAAGGCCAATATAAGAGCATAAGAAATAGCAGGAGTAGGCCAATCGGCCCCTCGAGCCTGCTCCGCCATTCAATAAGATCATGGCTGATCTGATCCTAACCTCAAATCTAAAGAACACAAGAAGTAGGAGCTGGACCCGGCCACTCAGCCCCTGGGCCCGCTCCGCCACCCACAGGGCCTTGACCGATCCGAACTCAGCCTCATGTCCAATTTCCTGCCTGCTCCCCGTAACCCCTAATTCCCTTTACTTCTAGGAAACTGTCTATTTCTGTTTTAAATTTATTTAATGATGTAGCTTCCACAGCTTCCTGGGGCAGCAAATTCCACAGACCTACTACCCTCTGAGTGAAGAAGTTTCTCCTCATCTCAGTTTTGAAAGAGCAGCCCCTTATTCTAAGATTATGCCCCCTAGTTCTAGTTTCACCCATCCTTGGGAACATCCTTACCGCATCCACCCGATCAAGCCCCTTCACAATCTTATGTTTCAATAAGATCGCCTCTCGTATATCTTTCATGAGGTTCGATGCCCAAAACTGAAGGCACTACTCCAGATGGGGTCTGACTAAGGCTCTGTACAACTGAAGCATCACTCCTGCACCACCAACCCCCCCGCCCCCCACCCCGGAGATTAAACCAACATTACATTAGCCTTTATAATTACATTTTGTACTTGTGCGCTAGTTTCTAGTGATTTGTGTACGTGAAAACCTAAATCCTTTTGCTCCTCCACAGTCCCTTATCTCTTGCCATTTAGAAAATATTCTAATTTGTCTTTCTTGGATTCGAAGTGGATGACCTCGCACTTCTCCACATTGAAGTCCATCTGCCACTGTTTTGCACGCGCACTTGCTCTGTCTATCCTTTTTGTAACTTCATGCTCCCATCTACATAATTGTTTGCAGGAAGGAGGAGATGATTATTTGGAGACCATAGTTGCAGTATCATTCTACTGAATTACAACATTTAATAAGTAATTAGCAAAATAATTTTGTTTAAAGGACATTGAAAAGCATTTTTTGTGAATTGGACTAAGCCTTAGTTGTATTAGAATTTTGCAGACATACATTGATGGTTCACTCCATTTCTGTTCTGAAATTGGTTTGCAAGTATATGCAGCTATTTATTAAGTTACTGATACTGTTGTCTATTTAGGAGATACTATACAATCAGCAAGGGCACTCACTATTGAATAAGTAGGGGGACCACCATGACCACAAAGGTTTTCAGGTGTGGGGGGTAAGTAGGAAGTAATCGGGAGCGATTGAATGTATTTAATATTGGATTTTATAACTGGACAGGTGCAGATGACATCCATTTACACAGGAGCTTTATACCCAAGGATTCTACTGAGTATTGTTGGTATATAAATATGAGGCTTTTGGGCATTGTTCCACAGATATTTTCCAGATTGAATCACAGAACAGTAATCAAGCAAAGACCTCAAGAAAGGAATGAATGGATTTTTGTCTTTTGGGAGAGACTTTTTATTCACAATGCAATTGCCTCTTTGGCTGATTCAATGCTGCAGTATGAGTGGCTAATAATGTGGGATATCTGAAACTCTTAGGGTGGGAAAGCTGGGATTGACTGCCCTGTGCTTTAGTTGGATTGCCATTTTTTCATGGTTGCCAACAGCAATAAGTTGTCATTCATGTGGATCAAGTGGTAATATCCAATGTAAAGGCAGAAAATAGGAATAAATTCACCTAGCCTCTATTCTGTGACCTCGCTTACCACTGATAAAATTGGAGCCAAAAATTGGAGTGTGATTTGCTATAAAGCTAAGATTAAGGGGTGATTTGAAGAAGTTGTAAATAGATTCAAGTATGTAGAACTATGCCAAAAGCAAAATACTGCGGGTGCTGGAAATCTGAAATAAAAACAGAAAATGCTGGAAACACTCAGCAGGTCAAGCAGCATCTGTGGAGAGAGAAACAAAGATGATGTTTCAGGTGGATGACCTTTCATCAGAACTGTTATCACTTCTGCACAAGCAAGCTGTAGTCATTATACCATATTGTGATCGCAGTAACAATTGTTTTTAAAATCTGTCATCATAAAATGTTCCACACAGCAGCTTTCTCTCCCAGATATCTTTTTATATAAAGGCATAGGGGGAAAAATTTGGTTGCTTTGCGCCTCCTGTTAGCGCCCTAAGAGGGCGATGTGCCGGGTGGCCATTTTTGTTGCTGGCCGCCTGCCAGCACCTGTCTCTGCTGCCGTCCCCGGCCTCATGACACCCCCACCCTCCACGGAGTGCGCCCTGGCGAAGTTAGCGCCCCAAAAGGGGCGCGACACAACTTTTCCCCCATAGTACTTAAAACTGTTGCTGTGTATTCATTTCTCAGTGTAGAAATAGTTAAAGGAATTCTGCTTTAATCGCATAGGTTGCCATTTGTCATGAACAGGTTCCTGAAATCTTTAATATAACTTGAATAAACACAGAGCTCTAAATCCACAGGATGTGGTCCTTCTGGTTTCATAAATTACAGAAAGGTTTGCTATATGAAGTTTGCTCTTTTTAAAAAAAAAGAAGTTTTGTTACTGATTTGTGTATAAAAGAAAATTTGTTGAAGTTTCGTAACAAATTAATTGTAGCTAGCTCTTAAGTGAATACTAATTAATGACAGTGATTTTCTGTTCATTGGTCTAGTGTGGTTCTCATGTCAAGCTGGCTTGCAACACCTTAAACCACTTTAGTGTTGATGTAAAATGGTTCCTCTTATGCCTCAAGGAAGTACTATATGTTTTTGTTTTGAAATATTTGAACTTTTAATTTGGAAATCTCACGCTCTGTAATGGAGCAGCAGTAGTGTGACTGGTGTAATTGAAACTATTGTCTGATGTGCTGCTGTAGAAAAGAGGCCAGTCTGCAGCATACGGATTTTGACCACTTAACCAACTTTTAGAATGGCACTATTTTAATTTGAATCTCGGGTGACCGATGTAAGCCAGGTTCCAGCATTTACACTGCTAAATCCGCCTCTTATCCTTGCAACAAGCTCACAGACCCACAAAAACAACCTGGGAGCTGGATTTAACAGTGTACATGTTGGGAGCTAGCTTTATAGACTGTTGGAATTAAACCGCACCATTATAAAAACATGACCTCAGGATGTCCCAAAGCACTTTGCAACCAATGAAGTACTTTTGAAGTGTAGTCACTGTTGTAATGTAGGATAGCCTGCTGACGCTTACTATGTCGGCTGAAATATGAGTGGCCATTTGAACAAGGTACCGGGCTTTGGGGGGCGGGGTGCGGCGCATCGGAATCCAAGGAGCCATGCTCCAGCATGAAGTTTGATGCCTTCAAGGGAGGAGAGAAGTATATATTTAAAATGCTTGGTTTTGAATGTTTGCAGCAGTGAAATCGCTGCTCTCTCTGACTTGTTAATGGAAAACCAACTCACCATTTCATTTTCATTCTTAATCTGCTTTCAAATGTGCACTGTTAGTTTATCAGTGAGTGTTCTGTTACTGGCTGATTTGCAGTACTCTATGACCTCAGAATCTTCCAGTGATTGGTTTTGGAATTTGTTTTTATTTAAAGTACACTCACCTGGCATTGAACTTTACTTTTGATCTGATAAAAGTACATGGCTTAATGTTCTCCTTTCGGCTCCTCTGATTTGTGTTTATCTTGGGTGTGTCTGGCTCTGTGATAGACCTTTCCAGAATGTCTGTTATAAGGTGTATGGCCTACCATACAGGTTTCCTGAGTGGTATTTCTGAAGCTTTCTTTTGTATATAGGCATGATTCTCTGAGCTACTTTTATTTGGTTTCATCAAGGCCAGCCCATTAATAGCAGAACAGTCTCAACTGAGCAGACCTTTGCGAAAAGAGGTAATCTAAGGTCACACATACATACATATATCTGCTTTGTATTACAAACTAAAGCTTTCAAGACCACACAGGTAACTATTAAGGATAATGGAATTTGGGGGAGTAATACATTGGATTAAAACTAGTTAGAAGGGAGGAAGCAGATTGCAGGAGTTACAGGCAGTTTTGCAGTGGTTTGACATGGGTGGGTTATGATGTCCTACAGCGTTCTGTTCTTGAATGACTTCTGTTCACTCTGTACATCAATGCCTTGGATATAGGGCTGGAGGGAGTAGTGTCCAAGTTTACAGACAATATTAAATAGGAGGAAGAGTAAGTAATTCTTGAGTTGTGGGGCCAGTGGGATAATTAGAGGGTCCTGGATGTGGCAGCATTGGGAGAGGTTCCAAGGTGGGAGTGCTGGAATGGTAGTGGAGGCGTGTGGCAGTAGCTTTGGCAAGTTTTAGTTGAAATGGACAAAGCACATTAAAGTACAAGAAATCCATAGTCCTGAATGGGTGACTTAACCAAATAAACATAAATGCATAGATTATATTGTATTCACTTCCATTGTTCAATTTAATTGTGTTATCAGTCCACATGATTTAGAATCTGGGTAAATTGATCTGTTTTGCTTTGTGTTGTACTTTGATGAAAGAAAAATTGTATCTGAAACATTCTTTTAAACTTAGGATTTTTTTTTTCTTAGTGAGTCAACTCGGGCAATTCTCATTTGCTGTAATTATTATTGAAATAAAATTCACTGTTCCCTACCAGAGGATGAAAATACAACTCCATTCATAAAGCATCTTCCATTTATCCAGAAGAATCAGAACTGAACTCTGATGCTTCACCATATAATCTAAAATGTATTAATATAAAGGTTACATGTATTAAACTAAAGCTCATCTTGTCCATGAGATCCACCTCCTGCTCCCTCAACCCTATTCCCTTCAAATTGCTGACCACCCAACCTCCCTTCCTGGCCCCCATGTTGGCTGCTATTGTAAATGGTTCCCTCCCCTTCAAATCTGCTGTCATCCCACCCTTGACCCCTCTGTCCTTGCAAACTACCACCCCATCTCTAACCTCCCTTTCCTTTCAAGTCCTTGAACGTGTTGTTGTCTCCCAAATTCGTGCCCATCTTTACCGCAACTCCAGGTTTCCGCCCTTGCCACAACACTGAAACGACCCTTATCAATGACATCCTATGTGACTGTGACCAAGGCAAACTATCCCTCCTCGTCCTTCTCGATCTGTCTGCAGCCTTTGACATGGTTAACCACACCATCTTCCTCCAATGGCTCACCTCCATTGTCCAGCTGGGTGGGACCACCTACTTCCACTTCCGTAACATCTCCCGTCTCCATCCCTGCCTCAGCTTATCCTGCTGAAACCCTCCTCCATGCCTTTGCTACCTCTAGACTCGACTACTCTGAAGCTCTGCTGGCCAATCTCTCATCTTCCACCCTACATAAACTTGAACTCCTCCAAATCTCTGCTTCCCATATCCTAACTCTCTCCAAGTCCCATTCACTCATCCCTCCCCCTGTGCTCGCTGACCTACATTGGCTCCCGGTCCGGCAACACCTCAATTTTAAAATTTTCATCCTTCTTTTCAATTCTGTCCATGCCTTGCCCCTCCCTATCTCTAACCTCCTCCAGCCCTACAACCCCCACAAAGATCCTCCAATTCCAGCCTGTTGCGCATCACCCGATTTTCATCGCTCCACCATTGGCGGCCATACCTTCAGCTGCCTAGGTCTTGACCTCAGGAATTCTCTCCCTAAACCTCTCTCTCTCCTCCTTTAACACACTCCTTAAAACCTGCCTCTTGACCAAGCTTTTGGCCACTTGTCCTAATATCTCCTTCTGCAACTCGGTGTCAAATTTTGTTTAACTCTCCTATGAAGTGCCTTGGGGTGTTTTGCTACGTGACAGGCGCTGTATTAATGCAAGTTATGTATATTTCAACCAAATTTTATAAGGTTTATAACATTTTTTCCTCTGCAAAACATTTGCTATGACCTATACATAGTACTGGTCTAAATGCTTTAAATAAACTATCTGCACCACAAAAGCTGTATTTTTTTTTCCTGTTCAAACTGGTAGCTACAGTACAAGTTCCAGCCAGGCACTGCATTGTTCATACTGCTTGACTTCTCACTAGCTCCGATTCAACTTCTCCTGCCCAAGAGGGAAGCTCTTGAGCATACTTGTACTCATTTGCAGAGCTCTGCTGGCGGCTGTTAAATTTTAAATATTTCCGTGGCATAGGTAGGGGTACCCAGGCACTCAATGTATTTACATAATCTATGGTTAAGGTATTGGTAAATATTAAATTCTCTAGCTTTTTAAAAAACCTGGTTTGACAGCACACCAGTGTTTCCCTCCTCACCAATCACTCTCACCGGGCAGGGTTTTGCACTTTGAGCGGCTGTGTGCTACTTCCTGCTACTGGAAGAGTTTTCCTTAGTCATTTCAAGGTTCTTTGGTATCAGGGAGTGTTCTGGCAAATACAAAACTCCCTCATTAATTTTGAAAGGCTTCAAAATACAACACTTGCTAAAAATCACTCGCTCATCTAATGTGCAGTTGGTGTGCGACCACAGACAGCGAATCCTCAGTCAATGCCCGCTATCCTGGCAGCAGCCACGATGCCTTCATCCTGCGCCAGACTGGTTTGCCAGCACTTTTCCAGCCACCACATCAAGCTCTAGGGTGGCTGCTTGGAGACCTGGGCTATCTGCTCCCCACCTGGCTCATGACTCCCCTCTGCAACCCCAAAACTTGTGCCCAGCACTCCTATAATGAGAGCCATGCTGCCACCAGGAACATCATCGAGCAGATCATCGGCTTATTAAAGCAACGGTTCCGCTGCCTTGACCGCTCGGGAGGAGCCCTCCAGTACTCGCCAGAGCAGGTGTCCAATTTCGTGGTGGTCTGCTGTATGCTGCACAACTTGGCCAGCAGGGATTGCGGGACCACCTCGAGGACGAGGAGGGTGGAGGCAGCGAGACAGGCTGTCCGTGACCGACTCATCAGACTGCGATTTGAATGAATGATATCCCAGATCCCCGTTGCTCACCACACCCGGTCATACCATCCCTGTCTCTCGCCATATCACAGCGTCCTCCTGGGTGCAAAGGTGAAATGAGAGAGACCACAAAATATTCCAAACACCATTAATAAATTTATCTATAAACATATCACATTACATGAATTTTAATAACCACTGACCCTTGTGCCTGCCATAGTTGAATAGCTAATCATTGTGTGCAGTGTGTGAGATGTGGGTGTGAGTGTTGCTAGGTAGAGATTGTTGGTGGATGAGTGCTGGGTGTGTGGTGCATTAAGCAGTGTGAAGCTTGTGGTACAGATGGTGGTATGTAGCATTTGTTGAAGCCTTCACTCACCCTGACCACCCACATGAGCTCGTTAAACTTCCTCTTGCACTGGGTGTGGGACCTCGGAACCACAGTGCTGCCCGTGATGTGGTGTGCCACCTCCCTCCACATAGTCTGGCAGACTTGTGGTGAGGGCCTCCTGCCAGTTGGTACAGGACCGCCCGCCTTCCCTCCACCGCTAAAACCAATGCCTCCAAAGCGTCATTGGAAAACCTCCAGGCTCTCTCCCTGGGGCAGTGATCTACCATCAGGATTTGTAAGTAAGTGCTCCTTCTTGTCCTTATGAATGTTGAGGCAGCTGCACACCCAACAATGCTGAGAATGAGGTGCTGCAGCATCAATGAACCTCCCGTTTAAGTAGTGAAAAAAGGCCCGTGGTAAACATTACTTGAGTTTAGACTACACCTAGAATCATGACTGCAATCATTTTAATGAGGAGTGAGGACGAATTTTGCGTGCAGCATAAACGATTTTCGCCTGGTGCTACTTTTTTTAGTCTAAACACTGCCCATTCCTTGGCTTTAACGAATTTCTAGCCCTTAGTCTGTTGGAGTCTAATTATGATTATAACTTGGTGGACAGTGAGAGAACATTCTCCGCGCATGCGCTCTCACCTCCTTTATGGTAGTGACCTGTGCTGATGTATGGTTCCACGGATGCTCTCCAATACTTGGTTCAAATGGTCACCTCTGTGCTCGCTGTCCTACGTTGGCTCCAGACCCACCGTATTCAGATCCATCCATGGCCTCGCCCCTTCCTATCTCTAACCTCCTTCAGCCCTACAACCCCCAAGATCTTTCCTCCAACTCTGGCCTCTTGTGTATCTCCTACTCCCTTTGCTTCACCATTAGCGACATGCCTTCAACCGTTTAGGCCTTGAGCTCTGGAATTCCCTCCCTAAACCTCTTTGGCTCTCCTCTCCCCTCCGCAAAGCCTAATATCTCCTCCTTTGTCTCGGTGTCAGTTTTTTGCCTGATTATGGTCCTGTGAAGTACCTTGGGATGTTTTTCTACGTTAAAGACGCTATATAAATGCAAGTTGTTGTCATTTTTCAAATGTGAAATGTGGGCATTGCATGTCGGCAGGCTGCTGAACTTGTTGAGGAAAGCATCGTAGTCAATCCCAAACCTGTCCATCGACACACCTTGCAGCAAGGCTCACTGGATCTCAGCTACATTTCTTCTACTTTGGCTCATCATAAGAACATAACATAAGAAATAGGAGCAGGATTAGGCCATATGGCCCTTCGAGCCTGCTCCGCCTTTCAATAAGATCATGATCTTTGACTTCAACTCCACTTTCCCGCGCGATCCCCCATATCCCTTGATTGCTAACTTACCTGACGAAGGAGCGATAGCTCCGAAAGCTTGTAAAATTAAATAAATCTGTTGGACTATAACCTGGTGTTGTGCGACTTCTCATTTTTGTCCCCTAGAATAGGTAGAGAATTTCAAAGACTCACAACCCTCTGAGTGAAGAAATTCCTCCTCATCTCTCTTAAATGGCTGACCCCTTATCCTGAGACTTTGCCCCCTAGTTCTAGACTCTCCAGCCAGGGGAAAACAACCTCTCAGCATCTACCCTGTCAATCTCCCTCAGAATCTTATGTTACAATGAGATCACCTCTCATTCTTCTCTCTGGGGTTTAGTATAGGCCCAATCTACTCGAGACCTCCACATAGGACAACCCTCTAACTCTCATATCTACACTTGCCAGCAATCAAAACCATTCCTAATGTAGTCAAGAGTTTACAGATCGAATACCCATTGTCCATTTTAAGGGATCACCAACTCAGTTACTATCTAGAACAATGTTTCTGGTTGATCTGTACTTGAGGCAACCCGCTTACACTCCTGTACATAATTTGTGTCTATTCAAACTGGATGAATCAGGTTCATTTTGTGTATTGCCTATCTGCCAGTCACAAAAACAAAGATTTTTTTTCAGCTATAGGTATCTGAAGCCTCTTTGAATTCACTTATGCCGTAGCTCTTTTTAGGTGACTTTAGATAGATATGAAAATGTTTCCGATTTGATGCAGGAACAAAACTGTGCTTGTGTCACAGTAAAGAAAGAGGGAATGGCATAGACATGGAGGGCAATAGAGATGTAGTAAATGGAGCAAGGCAAATAGTCTAACCAAAATTACTGTCTGCTGTTTAACATTAAACTGATGTTTGCTGCGGTATTTTTGGAGCGACTGCAAGCATTATCCCTGTGACTTATAACTTCCTGTGCATTTGTGGTTTTACTCTACAATCTTGTGGTTAATTAAGTATGGTAGGTAGTACTTCTTTGGTTTAAATTAAATGGTGACAGTTTTTGACCTACTTAAAAATCAATCCGTGAAGTTTAAAAAAATTATGGTGGACAAAGATGAGACTACTTTAGATGATGGATGTGGTGTCATAAACATTATGGACTGTAAGCGTTGTGAAATGTAACTAAATAATGCGCCAGATTTTGCTGTAGAAATAACGGTGAGGCTAACTGTGCTCCCCATTATTAAAGTGTAAATAGGACAACAACTTCCAGCGCCTGAACATACGCAGTTAAATGCAGAAATCAGAAAGTTGCTGTGCGAGAATGGTATCTGAGATTCTGCATTGAAATTCACGGAACACCGTGAAGTTATTACTGTACTTACGTATATGTGTGTGTGTACACCCACTAAACTCTCCGGAGAAAGTTAGGGCTTGTCCATTCCAGTGTAAATATATTTTTAACGGCGTGATAAGTCTTTAATTACTGCCAACAGCCTCTCTGGCACTGAAAATTTACTTTTATAAGTGTGGCGTCTCATTCCTTCAGATTTTAATTATTGTTGGAGATTTAAAATAACGTCATTTTTTGCTCTCGTGCGCGCGCTCTCTCTTCCATCATTCTTTCACTCGTTATTTCGCTTTCTGTATCTGATTTGACAATTAAATATTTTAACTGACACTTCCTGGTTCAGACTCTGCGCTGCTCATAACGATTCTTCAATCTGATTGGTTAAGGGATGCACAGTTGCTTGTCCTGTTTACGCAGGTCCCAGATCCCCTGTAGATGGTGCTGCGCCAAAATGGCTTTCTAATCACAGCAAGTTCCAGTGCATAATCCCATGGAAAGTCTGTGAGCAAGTGCAATGAACGGCTAGCGCCGTTCGCTCACCACTGAGCAAAGTCCGGCCCAATGCGGTGCTGCTTTCAGCCTCCACTATTCAAATTATCCAATTTTAAAGACCACATAAACGAAAACACATGCGCAACAGTATCATTACTGAACCTTAAAAATTAAACACAACATTTAAAATTGAACCCTAGACTTTAGGCACATCCTTTACAATGCCCGCCGTAAACAGCAACCAAATCACGACACATTAATACCCTGTACTACTACTACTTCTTGGGCAGTCCCTCGGCACCGAGGATGACTTGCTTCCACACTAAAAATGAGTTCTCAGGTGACTGATGAGTTCAATGCGGGACCTACAGTCTCTGTCACAGGTGGGACAGACGGTGGTTGAAGGGGCGGGTGGGTGGGGTGCTTGGGTTGACGTGCGCTCCTTCCGCTGTTTGCGCTTGGCTTCCGCTTGCTCCCGGCGAAGAGACTCGGTGTTCGGCGCCTTCTCGGATGCTTCTCCTCCACTTCGTGCGGTCTTGGGCCAGGGATTCCCAGGTGTCGGTGGGGATGTTGCACTTTTTCAAGGAGGCTTTGAGGGTGTCCTTGAAGCGTTTCCTCTGCCCACCTGGGGCTCTCATTGCAGTGTCAGAGCTCCGAGTAGAGCGCTTGTTTTGGGAGTCTTGTATCGGGCATGTGGATGATGTGGCCCATCCATCGGAGCTGATTGAGCATGGTCAAAGCTTTGATGCTGGGGATGTTGGCCTGAGCGAGAACACCGACATTGGTGCGCCTATCTTGCCAATGGATTTGCAGGATCTTGCGGAGGCAGCGTTGGTGGTACCTCTCCAGTGCTTTGAGGTGCCTGCTGTACATGGTCTATGTCTGAAGCATACTCCGGAGGGCGGGTATCACTACTGCTCTGTAGACCATGAGCTTGGTGCTGGGTTTGAGGTCCTGGCATTCAAACACACTTCCTCAGGCGATTGAAGGCTGCACTGGCACACTGAAGGCGGTGTTGGACTTCATCATCGACGTCTGCCCTTGTTGACAGGCTCCCAAGGTATGGAAAGTGGTCCACGTTGTCCAAGGCCTTGTCGTGGATTTTGATAATCGGGGGGTAGTACTGTGTGGCGAGGGCAGGTTGGTAGAGGACCTTTGTCTTACGGATGTTTACTGTAAGGCCCATGCTCTCGTACGCTTCGGTAAAGGTGTTGACGATGGTTTGGAGTTCGACCTCCGAGTGTGCGCAGACGCAAGAGTCGTCTGCATACTGTAATTCGACGACAGAGGATGGGATGACTCTGACTGGAGGTGACGGAGGTTGAACAGTTTCCCGTTTGTTCTGTACCGTTGCTGGATAACTAGTACTTTAAGGAATATAAAAATGAAACCAAACACCAATGATAGGACACAAAAAAAAGTGTTTATTTGTTTGCCGTTCTTTTGGTTTTGCTTCAACAAATTGCTGTCATTTACTATTGCTACTCCCGGTGACATAGCTCTACTTAACCAGCTAGCGTTAATAAATTTAATGTAAGGTAACGAGAGGGAACTCTGAACTCTTAAAACCTCCCTTTCAGAATTGTATGTTCAAATTGTTTTTCTTTGAATTATGAGTTTGTAGTTGGACCATAGAAATTTTCAAAATTTGTTGGTCTGCTGAAGCTTAATAACGAAGTACTTAACACCACTGCTACCTTAGCTATTGAGAGGTCGCACAACACCAGGTTATAGTCCAACAGTTTTATTTTAACTCACAAGCTTTCGGAGTTACAACTCCTTCGTCAGGTGAAGTGAGGAGATACAGAAGCTGTATCTCCTCACTTCACCTGACGAAGGAGTTGTAACTCCGAAAGCTTGTGAGTTAAAATAAAACTGTTGGACTATAACCTGGTGTTGTGCGACCTCTCAATTTTGTCCACCCCAGTCCAACACCGGCATCTCCGCATCATGACCTTAGCTATAACATTGAAATATTTAATACGAGAACAATCTCGGCTAGTGTTCCACAAATTCTGATACTGTCACTCATTACTTATAGCTCAATTCTCCTTTACTTCAAAAAACATGCAAAATATATGTATATTGCTTGGTTAAGCAGCTTGTTTCAAACTGCGCAAGTGCTAGAATTAAGCTTTTTCCATTCAATTTTTTAAAAAGCTGAAATACTTCTTTTTTCTTTGTGATTTTCAAAGGTTTCAGCTTGCTCAAGTTACTCAGTTACAGTGCTTACATGCCTTTTCAAGTAACATTACCCCATTCTCCTGGTGTCGTCAGGGTGAACGTGTCCTGAACTTAATTATGGCTTCGACTGCCTGATTTGAAATATTACCTTTTTGTCTTGAGCGATGAATAGGATGGGTGGCCTATTGACTCAAAATTACAAGGATGCAGAACATTGTTGGATGCAGAACATTGTTGTATAACTGTTCACTCTTGAACAAAACAAAGCAGCTTGGTCCATTCTGACAGACAACCGGCCCATTACTAACAGGATGTTGATGGTTATTTCCCCACTGCCTTTTCTCCATGATTCTTTGCTTCCACTGTCAAACCTGGATGTTTCCTCAAGAATAAATATCTGCATCAAATTTGCAGTTTACAATTATTACTACATTGCTTGTTTTCATACTTTGGTGTATGCTGAACTCTGGGGAAACAAAGGCCCGGATTTACTGGGGCCTATGCCCACGTACGCGCTATAAGTGCCTCGTAAGTTCTGGGTTTTCACATGCGCTGCACATGCACGAATACCTGGCACTTGCGATCTGTGAAGAATCTTCTTGACAGATCCTCCACATCCCCGGGAAATGGACATCCGCTGGCGGAGAGTTGGCCTGTTTGCCCATTAATTTTAAACATGTAATTGTTTTCATTTCGTGATAAAATGTATTTTTTGGGTTATTCCTGGACCATCTACCTGGTGCGTAGATTTATTGCGGTTCAGAGGCATCCGCCCATGGGAAGCCTCCGACCGCAAATTGAGGCTCAAAATCTTCAATTTAACTCTGATTTTTTCATGTTTTTTCATTCCATCTAATAGTTTATTTCAAGGCTGTTATCCAAGAAATGCCAGCCTTCTCGCTGATTTTAGTTTATATTGCAATCTGAAGAGGCAAGTAATGAAATAAATCAAAGTTTAATTGCAGGTCAGAATAGTTTTGGGATTACAAGCCTTATTTGAATTTACTGTTAATTGTTTCAGTTTGAAACTTGCTTTCTCTGTTTTTCACGTTGTTGGTCAGTAACATCTAGATCAGCTATCTGTAAAGGTTGCAGTGATGTCTTACTACACAGGAAAGGAATCAAACACTTTTCTACAGTTTTATGCTTTAAGCAAAGATTGGTTACTGCAAATTACTGATCTGAATATCCTTGTGTATAATACAGTATGAGCTCTCATGTATGCATAATCTAATCCCTTGGTATTAAAGCACAAATATGTTTTAATGTCCTAAATTTAATCTTGTAAAAGTCATACCTGCCGATTTTTTAAATTTCCTGTTTTTTTAATTCTTTGCTTCTGAATGTAACAAATTCAGGTCTGCTTGTAGGCAGTGTTCCCTGTAAGCTGCACTTTGTTCTGAGCGGCTTGTTTCTTTTAATGCACAGTCCCTTTAAATTTCTGAGCAATGTAAAAGCTGGTGAGCGGCCTGCGCGGGACCTTTCCCATTACTGTGCGGCCGCCTTAGAGGGAACATTGGCCGTAGGTACTTCTCTGGTTCAGTAGCAACAGTCTGAGCATTTTGTGGGCGTTGACTCTCTCTGCCCTATATCTACTTGTACAATACCATAACCCAGGGATGTTACAGTAGCATCCCCTTAGGATCTGGACGAGACCCTCATGTCTTTTACACATGCATTTATTCAAACTCTCCAAAGGCAGACCGAGTTGAGGCTTGGTTCGAATTGTTAAGCTGCTTTATTTCACAGTAAGCTGAATGTACAGAACAATAATTTGGATTGGACTCCAACAAAACTTTTCTACATATAGCAACATAATAATGAACATTATCTGTAGACACCTTCGATGGATTTTTCAATGTTAATTGTGTCTACACTACTGTTCTGTTTATGTAATTGCTGTTGGTGCCTGTAGGTGGAACTATAATGGGTTTCCCAATTGGAGGACTTGGCCAATTGTCATATTTTCCCTGCGACGCTGCAATTCCCCTATTTTTTAAAAAAAAACAACACTTTGCGTCTATGTAGTTCTGGGCTTTGGTCATTGGGTGACGTTGTAGAGCAGATTTGTTGACCTACATCTGAAAATGTTTCATGTCATTTTTCTTCTCGGCGACTGAAATTTCTAATGTCTGAAGTAAGACTTTGAACAAACTGCTTCAAAAAATGTTACGTATTTCACAATAGCATGATTAAATTATAACATTATATTCAATAGAATTCTTTTTTGACACTGTCATTAAAGTTTTTAGTTGAAAGCCTTGCCCTGTGTCAAAAGCTGTGCTCCGACTGGATATTTTTACATCACAACAGATAAATTAATCATCTGTGCATTCTGAGCATGTGCAGTTTGCAGAATTTCCCTGCCACAATCTGTATATCAAAAGGAGTTGAAGGGTGGAAGTCTGTGTTTCCTCATCCAGGATTTGAGACTTTCCTTGCTTTTCCTAAAGACTTTGAAATAACTTGGAGATTGAATTCTCAAAGCTTTTGTTTCAGGCAAGTGATGAATTTATCTAAATATTTTACAGTTGTGCTTTTTCTATAATGAATTGCTCACAGGAAAAGAGGCAGTAGTGTGAACAGCCGCAGCTGTTGTGCGAGAGGCAGCATGTGGGAACAGAGGTACCTGCAATCGTGGGGGGTTTTCGTTAATGGTTAGGAAAGACAACAGAGATTGACTTTTTTTAATCCATTGTCTATAAAAGTGTCTCTTCATTGTGTATATGTATATATTCAGTTTTAAAACAATCGCTCCTGAACCATTTTTGGAGCTTAACATTTTTCAAATGAAAAGTTGAAAATTGATGTTTTAAGGTCATTTTATGGTCAATAGTAGTTCCCCACTTCTTGTCCCAGCTGAAGTTGCCACCGAGTTGAGCCTGGGAACTTCTCTCTATGGCTTACCAAGCTACCTTGTTCATTTTAGAAACTGTTGAAAAATATGTTTCAAAAACAATACAGCAGGGACTAATATTATTGGCTAAGTACTGTGTTGACGTGATAACATTCATATTGTGTAAGTTGGGGTTTTGCTTTCAACAAGCCAGGAAATGACAGAAACCCTTTGACTAGAATTTGCCACTGTAGGCATTCCAAGCTAGATCACTGTGCTGAGAAGGAAAATTAGTTGGATGATTAATTGATTTTACAATTTTAAAAATAGTCAAGAAATTTGGGGGGAAAAAAACAACTGGTGCCTGATTAGATTTCAGCATAGATAAATTTATGTATGTTCTCGACATGCTAGTGCAGCAGGAAGTAGAGTGCTCCAAAAATACGACTGTCAGCATGCATTACAGACACGTCTGTGAACCACAACTCTCTTGTGGCTTATGTGGTGCATTTATTATGTCTGCACTCAGAGCTCAACACTTTAATTTTTCTTTCAGTAGCACCTGCATAAGCAATACCTGAATGGGGGTTAAAGGGGCCATGCACCCAAAAAAAGATTAGAGGGAATATTGATTCTAGGTATTTCTAAGCTTGGGCTTGCAAGCAATACTACAAAAACTTGGAATCCGCGAAATGGGCATAGATTGAATCCCTGAAAGCCAACTTAGCTGGATTTGACATGAAAGAATGTTAGTAAAGATGTTAGGCTTTGCAATGTAAGATCAAGATGAAGACTAGGGAAATGTTGCTTTAACTATTTTTTATTAAGGATTATATTCGGGCCAAGCAACTTAGTTTATGGAATGACAAAGGGTTGGTGTAGCTTGTTTATTATGTCTCATTCACTGATTTAATAGTGAATCACAGAATGGTTACAGCACAGATGGAGGCCATTCGGCCCATCGAGCTTGTGCCAGCTCTCTGCAAGAGCACTTCAGCTTGTCCCACTCCCCCGCCCTTTCCCCGTAGCCCTGCAAATGTTTTTTCATTCAGGTACTTATCCAATTCCCTTTTGAAAGTCGCGATTGAATCTGCCTCCACCACCCCCTCAGGCAGTGCATTCCAGATCCTAACTATTCACTGCATAAAATACTTTTTCCTCATGTCGCCTTCGGTTCTTCTGCCAATCACCTTAAATCTGTGTCCTCTGGTTCTCGACCCTTCCGCCAATGGGAACAGTTTCTCTCTATTTATTCTGTCCAGACCCCTCATGATTTTGAACATCTCTATCAAATCTCCTCTCAACCTTCTCTGCTCTAAGGAGAACAACCCCAGCTTCTCCAGTCTATCCACGTAACTGAAGTCCCTCATCCCTGGAACCATTCTTTTAAATCTTTTCTGCACCCTCTCTAAGGCCTTCACATCCTTCCTAAAGTGCGGTGCCCAGAATTGGACACACTATTCCAGTTGAGGCCGAACCAGTGTTTTATAAAGGTTCATAACTTCCTTGCTTTTGTACTGTCTCTATTAATGAAGCCCAGGATCCCATATGCTTTTTTAACTGCTTTCTCAACCTGCCCTGCCACCTTCAACTATTTGTGCGCACATATAACCCAGGTCTCTATGTTCACGCACTCCCTTTAGAATTGTACCCATTAGTTTATATTGTCTCCCCTTGTTCTTCCTACCAAAATGTATCACTTTGCACTTTTCTGCGTGAAATTTCATCTTCCATGTATCCGCCTATTCCACCAGCCTGTTTATGTCCTCTTGAAGTCTATCATTGTCCTCCTCACTGTTAACTATACTTCCAAGTTTTGTGTCATCTGCAGATTTTGAAATTGTGCCCTGTACACCCAAGTCCAAGTCATATATAGAAAAGCATTGGTCCTAGAACCGACCCCTGGGGAACACCACGATACCTTCCTCCAGTCCAAAAAACAACCGTTCACCATTACTCTCTGTTTCCTGTCACTTAGCCAAATTCGTATGCATGCTGCCACTGTCCCTTTTATTCTTGGCTTCAACTTTGCTGGCAAGCCTATTATGTGGCACTTTATCAAATGTCTTTTGGAAGTCCATGTACACCCGTCAACCGCATTGCCTTCATCAACCCTCTCTGTTACCTCATCAAAAAACTCAATCAAGTTAGTTAAACACGACTTTGCCTTTAACAAATCCGTGCTGGCTTTCCTTAATTAATCCACACTTGTCCAAGTGACAATTTTGTCCTGGATTATCATTTCTAAAAGCTTCTCCACCACCGAGGTTAAACTGACTGGCCTGCAGTTGCTGGGTTTATCCTTACACTTTTTTTTGAACAAGGGTGTAACATATTTGCAAATCTCCAGTCCTCTGCCACCACCCCCGTATCTAAGGAGGATGGGAGGATTATGGCCAGTACCTCTGCAATTTCCATCTTTACTTCCCTCAGCATCCTAGGATGCATCCCATCCGGTCCTGGTGACTTATCTACTTTAAGTACAGCCAGCCTTTCTAGTACCTCCTCTATCAATTTTTATCCCATCCAGTATCTCAACTATCTCTTCTTTCATTATGACTTGGCAGCATTTTCTTCCTTGGTAAAGACAGATGCAATGTACTTATTTAGTACCTCAGCCATGCTCTATGCGAAGGCCTCCCTTTTTGGTCCCTAATCAGCCCCACTCCCCTCTTATTACCCGTTTACTATTTATATGCCTATAGAACACTTTTGGATTCCCTTTTATGTTAGCCGCCAGTCTGTCCTCATACTCTCTCTTTGCCCCTCTTATTTCCTTTTTCACTTCCCCTCTGAACTTTCTATATTCAGCCTGGTTCTCTCTTGTATTCTCAACCTTACATCTGTCATACGCCCCATGTCTCTGTCGGCTTCTTTTTGAAGGTTAATAGTTTTAATTTTAACCCTATAGCCCAGATTTTAAAAGCTGTAGTGATGCACAAATCATTTAATGCTTACTGTATACAAGTTTAAACAGGTTTCTGTACTTTCAGCTGTTCAGTCATTTGTAGATTGAGATGGTGATAGTTCTCATTGCTACTGTTTACTTTGGTGTACTTTATTTGTACTATAACAAACAAGCTGTGATATCATCTAGTCAAATTCCCATTTTCAATATATCGCCATTGATCAAATCGTAGGTAACATTAAACCATGTCAAACTGTGAAACATACACGGGAGCTTGCTGCTTGCTTGAAATGGGCCAGTCTGGAAGTTTCATAATTCGTTCAGTGAAGTGGTTAAAACAAAAATCCTTGTAATGCACACATCTGCATATATCCTGCATGTAAATGAGAAGCAATGGTTAGCATTTAAAGAATTAATACATAATTTACAACAAATAAGGCCCAAAAACCCCGCCGGAAAAGTGGTCCAACCGTGGCTAACGAGCAGTTAAAGATCGTATTCGATCAAAGGAAGAGGCTTATAATGTTGCCAAAAATAGTAGTAAGCCTGAGGATTTTAGAATTCAGCAAAGGAGGACCAAGAAATTGATAAAGAAATGGAAATAGAATGAGAGTAAACTAGTGAGACATAAAAACAGACTGTAAAAGCCTCTATAGGTATGTAAAAAGGAAAAGATTAGCGAAAGTAAATGTGGGTCCCTTACAGGCTGAGACAGGAGAAATTATAATGGGGAATAAGGAAATGGCTGAGAAATTAAAATACTTTGTGTCTGTCTTCATGGAAGAAGACGCAAAAAACTTCCCTGAAATAGTGGAGAACCGAGGATCTAGCGTGAATGAGGAACTGAAAGAAATTAGTATTAGTAAAAAAAAAAATAGTACTGGAGAAATTAATGGGACTGAAAGCTGATAAATCCCCTGGACCTGATGGTCTACATCCTAGGGTTTTGAAAGAATTGGCTATAGAGATAGTGGATGCATTGGTTGTCATTTTCCAAAATTCGATAGATTCTAGAACGTTCTCGCAGATTGGAAGGTAGGAAATGTAACCGCACTATTTAAGAAAGGTGGGAGAGAGAAAACGGGGAACTACAGACCAGTTAGCCTGACATCAGTAGTAGGGAAAATGCTAGAATCTGTTATTAAGGACGTGGTAACGGCACTTAGAAAATAATAATAGGATTTCGCAGAAAATAATAGGATTTCACAGAGTCAACACTGATTCATGAAAGGCAAATCATATTTGACAAATAGGTTAGAGTTTTTTGAGGTTGTAACTAGCAGAATAGATAAGGGGAAACTAGTGGATGTGGTGTATTTGGATTTTCAGAAGACATTCGATAAGGTGCCACACAAGAGGTTATTAAACAAAATTAGGGCTCATGGGATTGGGGGTAATATACTCGCATGGATTAAGGATTGGTTAACAGACAGAAAACAGAGTAGGAATAAACGGGTAATTTTCAGGTAGGCAGGTTGTAACTAGTGGGGTACGTAAGGATCAGTGCTTGGGCCTCAGCTATTCACAATCTATATCAATAATTTGGATGAGGGGACCAAATGTAATGTATCCAAGTTTGCTGATACAAAGCTGGGTGGGAAATGTAAGTTGTGAGGAGGAATCAAGGAGGCTTCAAGGGGATATAGACAAGCTAAGTGAGTGGGCAAGAACATGGCAAATGGAATATAATGTGGAGAAATGTGAAGTTTTTTTTGATTCGTTCATGGGATCTGGGCGTTGCTGGCAAGGCCAGCATTTATTGCCCATCCCCAGTTGCCCTTGAGAAGGTGGTGGTGAGCCGCCTTCTTGAACCACTGCAGTCTGTGTGGTGAAGGTACTCCCACAGTGCTGCTAGGTAGGGAGTTCCAGGATTTTGACCCAGCGAGGATGAAGGATCGGCGATATACTTGTAAGTCAGGATGGTGTGTAACTTGGAGGTGGTTATCCACTTTGGTAGGAAAAATAAAAAAGCAGAGTATTTTTTAAATGGTGAGAAATTGGGAAATGTTGGTGTTCAGAGGGACCTGGGTGTCCTTGTACACAAATCACAAAGTTAACATGTAGGAACAGCAAGCAATTAGGAAAACAAATGGTATGTTGGCCTTTATTACAAGAGGATTTGAGTATAAGAGTAAAAATGTTTTGCTGCAATTATATAAGGCCCTGGTGAGACCACACCTGGAGTATTGTGTACAGTTTTGGTCTCCTTACCTAAGGAAGGATATTCTTGCCGTAGAGGGAGTGCAACGAAGGTTCACCAGACTGATTCCTGGGATGGGGGCATTGTCCTGGGAGGAGAGATTGAGTAAACTAGGCCTATATTCTCGCGTTTAGAAGAATGAGAGGTGACCTCATTGAAACATACAAAATTCTTACAGGGCTCGACCGGGTAGATGCAGGGAGGATGTTTCCACTGGCAGGGGAGTCTAGAACTTGGGATCACAGTCTCAGAATAAGGGGTCGCCATTTAGGACTGAGATGAGGAGAAATTTCTTCACTCAGCGGGTGGTGAATCTTTGGAATTCTCTACCCCAGAGGGCTGTGGAGGCTCAGTTGTTGAGACAGATATCGATAGATTTTTGGATATTAAGAGAATCAAGGGATATGTGGATAGTGCAGGAAAGTGGAGCTGAGGTAGAAGATCAGCCATGATCTTACTGAATGGTGGAGCAGGCGCGAGGAGCTGAATGGCCTACTCCTGCTCCTATTTCTTATGATGAGTTAAGCATGGAAATGGATAAACTTTTGCACAGCACAAAAAATATTTAGTTGAATACAAGATTGTTCATGCAATGTTTTTCTTACCTTTTTTGGGTTTCTGTTTTTTTCCCAGTCCCAAACCATGAACTATGTTGGACAGTTATTGGTAACAGTCAAGGAACTGTATAAGGGATTGAATCCTGCAACACTCTCTGGATGCATAGATGTGATTGTGGTCCAACAGCAAGACCGCACTTACCAATGCTCACCATTTCATGTTCGATTTGGAAAGCTAGGCGTACTTCGGTCAAAGGAAAATGTGGTAAGTCTCCAATTATGTTTAGAAATGTATATAATGTTGAAGGCAGTGAATGAATGAATGCTACTTGAGCCAATGTATTCATGCATTTGTCATTTTATATCAATCTACCATAATTGTGCAATGCAGTGTTAATCCGACAGTAAAGTTATATATCCCATTATGATGGGTATTATGTTGTTCGCTTTTGATATTACGCCAGTTACATATTCACATGTATTTTTCAAAACTGAAAGGTTCCGAGGCTTTGCTATCTCCATGCTGAAGATAGAGAAGCCCCAAAAAGACCACTGAAAAGTGGGTACAAAGCAAAACCTGAAATTTCAAAATCTTCTGCTAGTATTATATTTAGCATGGAGAGAGAGATCTGACTTTTGTTCTGTCATTATTAAACTGAAAGGATTCAGAAAATTCAGGGATGATAAATATCCATCTGGCCCATCCCTCTAGTACATTATCTCTTGCATCACCACATCTAATTTGTATTTTATGTTTTTCTGTCTCTATTACCTTGCTTAGCAGGTTATTCCAAACCTGGGAATATACAGGATCAGAAAAAGACTATCTAGCTATGTTTGGCTGGGCCCAAAGTTCTCCCTTTTGAATCTGCTGACCCCCATCCATCTCAACTGTCTCCCAGAGTGTTATTCCACACTATCCCCTCTCTAGTGTCAAGTAGTTAAATCAAAACTGGCTGTCCACCTTTCCTCTTCTGAACTCTGGTCCACGTCCTCACGAGGTGTAGTACTCGGCCATGTCTCCTAGGACGGTCCCAGGCTCGATCCCTAGTTCGCTGATCTCAGGCAGGGAAACAGCTGGCAAAGGATAATAGAAATTGACGGTGTTCCTGCTCCTGAGCTCTATTTTGTTGAACAGCCAGAACATCAAATGCTGTGCTGAAATTTTATAAAAGTCAATAGGTTTGACCTGGTTGCTTCATTTTGATGCCTTTGGGGCTGGTTTTCCAGCCATTCAGAAACCAATTTTGAAACCCTGGAGTCATTGGAAAACAGACATAGAACTTGCGCTCTCTTTTTTTCTCTGTTTAGAAAAAAGTAAAGTTGAAAAAGTAGAAGGCAAATTGAAGGAAAGAAAAGCTGGGACAAGAAGTAAAATATTTAAAATGTCCCTTTCTGGTTGATTGGCATTGCATTAACAATTATCACATTAAAAGGGTACAAATACTCTTCATTACCAGCCCTAACTTTCTGCTGTGGGTTTAATAGGGAATTCATGTGCAAATCCAGCAAGCTCTTAAAAAAATAATGGGGAGGCTAAGGACAAGATGCCGTTCGGAGCCCCGTAAATCAAGCAGCAAGTTCTGGAGATTCACAACTCCGTGTATCACTTATATCCTGAACTTTCTGGCTGATTTGTGCATTAATAATGGCGTGTGTTGTTAACACGCCGTTATTTTTCCAGAAAGATTTGGCCCATTATTTTTTTTTCCTGCTCACAGATGGCTTATTGATATTTGAAATTGTTTGCTGTTTGGAGGTGGGGGGGATAAAAAGCGCACTCATCACAAGAATGTAATATATTCTTATCCAGTTGCAAAAGCATCTGTTTTTAGTTTTGCATAATGAATATATGAAGTATAAGTTAATATGAAGAACTTTGCCAAATTGAAATACAAATACAAAATGCACTGCACCAAAATGGTGCCAAAGGCTAAATGTGTCATTTCTGTTAAAATCTTAAACTGTACATGACGTGGAAAATTTCTCCAGTTTCTCCGATCTCCCCTCATGCCCCCTCCGAGCTCATCTTGTCCATGAGACCCACTTCCTGCTCCCTCGCCCCTATTCCCATTAAACTGCTGACAACCCAACTTCCTTTTCTGGCTCCCATGTTAGCTGACATTGTTAATGGTGTTCTCTCCTCAGGTACTGTCCCCCTCTCCAAATCTGCCGTCATCACCCCGCTCCTCAAAAGAAACACCCTTGACCCCTGGATTCCTTGCAAATTACCGCCGCATCGCCAACCTCCCTTTCCCCTCAAGTCTTTGAACGTGTTGTCGCCTCCGTGTCCATCTTTCCCGCAATTCCATGTTTGAATCCCTCCATTTGGGTTTCCTTTGTGACTGTGTCAAAGATTAAACTATCCCGCCTCGTCCTTCTTGACCTGTCTACAGCCTTTGACACAGTTGACCACTCCATCCTCCTCCAACACCTCTCCACCGTCGACCAGCTGGGTGGGACTGCACTCGCCTGGTTCCATTCTTATCTATCTAATCATAGCCAGAGAATCACCTGCAATGGCTTCTCTTCCTGCTCCCGCATCATTGCTTCTGGTGTCCCGTCCCCCCACCCCCCTCAAAAGCATCTATCCTTGGCCATCCTCCTATTTCTCATCTACATGTTGTCCCTCGACGACATCATCTGAAAACACAGCGTCAGTTTCCACATGTGCACTGATGACACCCAGCTCTACCTCACCACCACTTTTCTTGACCCTGCCATGGTCTCTAAATTGTCAGACTGCTTGTCCAACATCCAGTACTGGATGAGCAGAAATGTTCTCCAATTAAATATTGGGATGACCGAAGCCATTGTCTTCGGTACCCGCCACAAACTCTGTTCTCTAGCCACCGACTCCATCCACCCCCACGCCATCAGTCTGAGGTGGAACCAGACTTGTTCGCAATCTTGATGTCATATTTGACCCTGAAATGAGCTTCCGACCACATATCCACGCCATAACTAAGACCGCCTATTTCCACCTCCTGTAACATCGCCCGTCTCCGCCCTGCCTCAGCTCATCTGCTGAAACCCTCATCCATGCCTTTGTTACCTTTAGACTTGACTATTCCAATGCACTCCTGGCTGGCCTCCCACGTTCTATCTTGCGTAAACTTGGTCGTCCTAACTCGCACCAAGTCCCCATCACCCCTGTGCTCGGTGACCGACATTGGCTCCCACTTAAGCAGCGCCTCAATTTTAACATTTTCATCCTTTTAAATCCCTCCATAGCCTCGCCCCTCCCTATCTCTGTAATCTCCTTCAGTCCCACAACCCCTTGAGATATTTGTGCTCCTCTAATTCTGCCCTCTTGATCATCCCTGATTTTAATCGCTCAACCATTGGTGGCCGTGCCTTCAGTTGCCTAGGCCCTAAGCTCTGGAATTCCCTCCCTAAACCTCTTTCCTCCTTTAAGACGCTCCTTAAAACTTACCTCTTTGACCAAGCTTTTGGTCATCTGCCCTAATTTCTCCTTGTGTGGCTCGGTGTCAAACTTTTGTTGTTGTCTTGTAACGCTCCTGTGAAGCGCCTTGGGATGTTTTACTCTGTTAAAGGTGCTATATAAATACCAGTTGTTGAAATTTATGACTAGCTAGTGTAATTATTCCACATGAATGATGTGCCTTGGCAAATACTCTGCTCATTATAGTGTTTTAACTGGCATAAGTTTATGCTGCAATTACTTAGTACTGATTTTGAGTGACATTAATATTCAATTTTGGAATATTCAATTTTGGGAAATTTACCAACTGCTCATTAAAGGAGTCATTTGCTTCCTGCCCCTAAATACTTTCTACTGTACTCTTGTCTATCTAATGTTATTAAATAGATATTTATGAAATAGTTAAAGTATTTAATCTTTTACTCCCAGCATGGGGTACATCACTGGTTGCCCATTACTGGGTGGCAAAGATCCCTTGAGTGAAGTGAACCCAGTAGCAAACACAGTGCAATATTCTATGTTATAAACTCTACTATTGCTTATTTATTTTTAAATTTGAAAAGGTGTTGCATTCTTTTTTCAAGGTCGCCCAAGGATCTGTACAGCTGCTGAATACAAACTGTTTGTGCTATCATTGGATATGGTTGTTATCTCTACATATGTAGTATAAGATTAATTTTCACTGATCCTCTTGTGATTTATCAAACAGTGACTTTAAAACAAATTAAAAATGATCTTCTTCTGTATTTTGCATATTGGACACATTTCCCTCTTCTCCCCATCAAATACTCTTGTCCACCATCCTGAATATAAAAGCCAAAGTGATATTAAAGCACGAGTGTTACACCATTAAACAAGTAAATATTGTGGATTAGACACTGGCACTGCATCTCTGCGACTTGTGTTCAAATCCATCCCAGAAATGAAAGTTCTCTGCCTGCTGGTTATAAAATGAGCTTAGGGATTCTCAATCCAGTTTCTAATGGGCACGTATCCACAGCATAAAACTGTCCCTAAATCCGCACTAGTTGGCAGTCTTGCTCAGAGGCCACGGGGCAGCCAATGTGGGAAATGGAAATTTTACACTGGTGAAATAAGATATGCTCTTCTTGGCTGGGGAGTGAAAACCATGCTATCCTGACCTGGCAATGCTTGATGCTGATGTTGGGTAGCTGAAATAGAAAGTTTTCATTCCCTAATTGGTGCCTTTCACCTAGAGCACAACATTTGCATACAAGTGTTTTGGAAAAATAAGCATTCTTTTTAAGTTAATATTTATGCTATTCATTTCTGCCAGGGATCTATCTCCCACCACAACTTTAGCAGAAATGGCCATTTTTCCGAGGTTTCCACTGATCTTGCACCAAAGCTAAGCATGTTGCATTAGCTGCATCTCGCTCTCCTTTCTAGAATGGCAATGATTTTAAAAATCCCATAACCAAAATGAAGAAAGAAATTCACAGATGTCACTGCAAAAATTAAGTATATTTCAGCACCGAGTCACATGACTGCAAATTTTGCTTTGTCTCAATATAGAGGAAGTGTAAATCAAATGCTTTTCTTTGAGGGGGAAATATTTTAGTTCTTGTAACTGTTATAATTGCATACATATTCACTTCCTTAAAATATCAGAACTTGGTCTTAAAAAGCTTTACATTGTTTTGTCATTAAATTACATTAGTGCAAATACACTGTTCACTTCGTGGGTGAGTTGGACCATTTGTGTTTTAAAGGGCATTTTCAAGAAATATAAAGAACTGTTGATTAGAACATAAGGACATAAGAAATAGGAGCAGGAGTAGGCCATACGGCCCCTCGCACCTGCTGCGCCATTCAATCAGATCATGCCTGAACTTCGACCTCAACTCCACTTTCCTGCCCTATCCCCATATCCCTTGATTCCCCTAGTGCCCAAAAATCTTATCATTCTCAGTCTTGAATATAGTCATCAATTGAGCATCCACCGCCCTCTGGGGTAGAGAATTCCAAAGATTCACAACCCTCTGAGTGAAGAAATTTCTCCTCATCTCAGTCCTAAGTGGCTGACCCCTTATCCTGAGACTATGACCCCTAGTTCTCGACTCTCCAACCAGGGAAAACAGCCTCCCAGCATCTACCTTGTCAAGCCCTCTAAGAATTTTATACATTTCAATGAGAATGCCTCTCATTCTTAAAGTCCAGAGAATATAGGCCCATTCTACTCGATCTGTCCTCATAGGACAGCCCTCTCATCCCAGGAATCAGTCTGGTGAACCTTTGTTGCACCCCCTCTAAGGCATGTATATCCTTAGGTAAGGAGACCAAAACTGTACACAATACTCCAGGTGTGGTCTCACCAAAGCCCTGTATAATTGCAGCAAGACTTCCTTACTCTTGTACTCCAACCCCCTTGAAATAAAGGCTAACATACCATTTGCCTTCCTACTTGCTTGCTGTACCTGCTTGTTAACTTTCTGTGATTCGTGTGCCAATCCCTCTGAATACCAACATTTAATTGACTTTTTTT
Organism: Squalus acanthias; assembly: GCA_030390025.1. Lineage (NCBI taxonomy): Eukaryota > Metazoa > Chordata > Chondrichthyes > Squaliformes > Squalidae > Squalus > Squalus acanthias. The sequence goes on from CM059432.1 coordinate 52,669,605, forward strand.
AAAAGAAAAATATTCTGCTTTTTCATCCTTCTACCAAAGTGGATAATTTCACACTTCCCCACGTTATATTCCATCTGCCACCTTCTTGCCCAATCATTAACCGGTCTATATCCCTTTGCAGCCTCTTTACGTCCTCCTCACCGCTTACTTTCCCACCTAGCTTTGTATCATCATCAAACTTGGATATATTACACTTGATTTTTTCCCCCCTCCCCCCTCCCCCTCAAGTCATTGATTAGGGAGGAGAATGAAATATTGTAGCTAAAGTTACCAAATGAACTCAATAAACAAGACACTTGCAATATAATTTATTCTGTGGTCACCACTGTTAACAATTTTCCCCGTTCATAATTCACACATTATTTATAAATGGTCATTTGGGTGAAATCCTAAAGGGTGCCTGGTGTTTGATTCTTGCACTATTGTGGCTCTGAACCCATAAGTGTTCAGTACTTTAAACATACACTGCCTCCCCCGCCCCCCACCATCTCAAACTGACTGGAATCCTAATCCTCTCAATGATATTAAAGCTACAGTTTCAGTTATGAGGCTGTTTGAATGTGTCTTGCTTTTATAGCTGATTGGCATAATGCTTGAAGAGTTGTCTATGTGGAGAACTTATTTTGATTTTCAAAAGTTATGCAGAATTTATTTAGTGCTATTTTGGGATTTGCAGATTGACATCGAGATTAATGGGAATCCAGTGGATCTGCACATGAAGTTGGGAGATAATGGAGAAGCTTTCTTTGTACAAGAAACGGAGGAAGAAAATGTATGTAACAATGATTTGTAAATGTTTAATGCAAATACAGTGTGTTTAATGCAAATACAGTGTGTTGTAATATGATTGTGCCTTATGGCAAGTGGCTAAGAAAGCTGTTTATTCATTTAAGTGTCTTCGTGTTTAAGTTGGATGTAGGCCATGCCTCTCATGACAAAGTTGCATTTACTGCATACTACCTAAATGAAATACATTTAAAATCACAAAAACAAAATACTGCGGATGCTGGAAATCTGAAATAGAAACAGAAAATGCTGGAAATACTCAGCATGTCAGGCAGCATCTGTGGAGAGAGAAACCGAGTTACTGTCGATGACCTTTCGTCAGAACTGGAAAAAGTTAGAGATGTCACAGATTTTAAGCAAGTGCGGGGGGGCGGGGGAGGGGGAGGGGAGGAAAGAACATTTAAAATCAGTTTGGTGCAGATAGGGGGAACACAATTTCCCATGTACACTCTTTTATTTGCCACAATATTTTAATTGATTTCTGTTCGGTTTAAGATCAATGAAACAACTAAACAAGTATTGAAAGGGAGGGCAAGCATTTGTGAGATGGTGACTGGACGTGATCTCACATTCACACCACAAATTTTACCAATCAGTGTGCCAGTGTGCATAATGGAAAGGGTGCCAGATTTGGTCCTTTTGTAATAACAGAAATGTACCAAGGTGGAGAATTCACTGTGAAGCCGGAGGACGAGTTATTTTTGCTTATGTTGGTAACTAGAAAAAAGGCCCTGAAATTCCAAAGTCCCTGCTCTATCTCCAGAGTGCCGGACTGAAACTCCCAGCCATTTGCTGCTGTAGATGCCATCACCGTCCCAGTTTAGGGGGACAAGATCATTAGCATGTTTCAGGTGGGTGCTTGGCATCTGTAGTGGCACCTGTATGGCGCTCACCCCAGCAGACCCCTGGAATGTTGGAGCAGCTCCATGCTCCTCCAACATAGCTGAGGAGACCTGGGAAGGACCTCACCTGAAAAAGAACTGGATGAGTCTTCATCTCTCAAAGTAGCTATCTGCCCATCTCTGCAAGGTAATCAATCTCCTCTGGGATTGATTATCTTTTCTCTAAGGCATTTTGGGACCTTTTGAAGGCACATAATGGAACCTATGCAGGTTGTATGTATAATGCACTGCCCCAGAAGGCCATAGAGGGCAAACTCAATTAAGGTATCTTTTCAGTGAAAGATATGGAGAACAGATAGGGAATTGAAGTTTTTTTTAACAAAAGAGCTGCCAATGCTGCTACCAATGCTAAATAAATGGTAGAAAAGGCTCCGGGCTGAATTACCTCCTCTTCTATGTATGGCAATTTCTGGAGATTGTGAAGCTTATGTGGGTGCAAGAGAGAAAGAAGTGATGAACTTCCATAAAATAAGAGAACACTGTTGGTGTTCGCTGTGAAGTTTATGAAGTGATGGACTCTGTTGTGTGTTCGTGTTATGCTGAAATTGGTCTCCAAGGTTAGGATGGCAGGGGCTGGAACCTCCAAAAATTCTAAGGGTATAGTCATACTATAACTCTATTGTCAATGTAAAGTGGTTTTGTTTAAATCTGATGCCATTGATCCAGTATAAGTATATCTTGAATCCAGAGTCAGGGTGTGGAGTGAAGAGGAATGAGACTCCCTGGAAGAGGTGGTCCTGCACTACTTCATTTCAGAGAATTTGAGTGTTGAAACCAGATTTATAGTGCACATTTCCAAGCTCCATTTTGCAGGTAATTTCACCAATGAACCTTAAAGGTGCTAGTCAGTTTGTCACAATGGGCCGGATATTCCGATCCCTACGGGTGTGCACGCACATTGGAAATGCCGGTTTCAGGCATGCGCAGCGCATGTGCTGAAAACCGGCATTTACGATCTGTCAAGAATGCTCTTGACAGATCGGGCGCCTGCCCTGGAGAAGGGCCCCTCCGCGGGCAGAGTTCCACTTTCTGGAGACCCTCCGCCCGCAGAAAACCCTTAGAATTCTTACGGTTGGTAAAAGTAGGAGTGCGGCCTGCTTTTACCAGGATAAGAGTTGAAAAAAAAATGTGTAAATTTTTTTTTCACTCATTTATTGTTTAAAAATACTTTTTAAAAAAAGGTAAGTTTATTTTTAGCCCTGTAAAAAAAAAAAAACTCATTTTTTTTCAAAATTTAATTTTTGTTTAAAATATTTAATTTATTGTAATTTTAACTAATTTTTAAAAAGTGATGGTTTAAAAAAAATTATTTCAAGTTTGTGTTTTTGGGGTAATATCCATTCATATATTTGACAGGTCTTTCTGTCAAGTGTATGAAGGGAGATTCCCTTCTCCTATTGGCTCCCCATGGCCCACGTGATCCCAGGGATGCTGCGAACTGCCTGCGCCTCTGGGATACGTGGGCCCTGCGCACTTGGAGTTTGGAGAGGCCCAGGAGCGGAAGTGTGTGCGTCCCAGGAGCCCTCTGGTAATGTCGATTAGCTCTACCATTTTGATATTGGCATTTATATCTATACGCTGTCACGTTACTTGTGCCACTTTCCGTGGTAAATACCAAGAGAGAATGACCGCTGAAGGCTGGGGTCGATTCTTCTACTCATCTCTTTTACCCCAGCAATTCTGTTAAATAAAATTATGCATGCAGAAATCTCAAAGGCTGCAAGAACTGCCTGACCCTCTTTCTGAAGTTCCTTTTTTCTCAGTTATTTTTGATGCGAAAAGAGGGAATTCCAAAGGCATAGGGTATTGAGACTGCCACCAAAACCATATTCTCAAGTATACATAGGAAAAGGTAGGTGTTTCAGCACTAAAAATTTATTTCCATTCCATTGGTGTTACGAGTAGCAGTCCCTACAAGCTTTGATGCACCAGGGGCAATGTACCCTTTAATTGTTTTTTTGGCCCGCACCGCTCCTTTAACAGCTGCTGCGCTGGTCTTTCAAAATTCCGCGCGTGCACTTTTTTTTCTATTTAAAAGCCGGCTCACCGACTGCGCGGGGCCTGCTGACAGCGCAGCTTAAAGGGAACATTGACCAGGGGTTATTTTCACTTGCGGGTGGCAAGCCGGCTGTTGCGGATTAGGCGGGAGGTATAATGGCCAGCTAATCCGCAACCGCCAGTTTTTTGCCTGCACCCAAAGTGAAAATTACCCCCCACCAATCCACTTTTCCCAGGTGAAAAGGTTTAGTGATCAAGCAAAATCAGTTTGCAAAACATTTTATTTGCTGTGGTGTAGTTGACTATTACAAGGCCTGTAAATAAAACTGCTGACTTCCCTCCCATCTTTCTTCCCCCGGCCCCTTTTTGAGAAGGGGGTGGGGGAGGTGGTGGAAGCCGGCATTTTCTGTTACTGAAAATGTATATTCCTGGTTTATGGCCATGGTTACGGCCTTCTATCCTTCCAAAATATGCGGCCAGTGTTCAGGTAATGTAAAAGATTACTTTTTTTTTTAAAAAGAGTATTATAAGTGTGTTTACTGTTCCCTTTTTTTCAGCGTCAAAAAACTAACCACTGCACTGTATAAACTCCAATTACCTATTCTATTTTTAAACAAAAATTATACTGCTGCCATTCAAACTGGTGCTACTCAATTAGGAAAAAGTTCCACCCAGTGACTCTGGTGGGGGTTGGGGAGGGAGGGATGCAAGTTTTGTTGAACTAAAGTGTTGCATCATTTAAAAAAAAAAGCTAAGCAGTCCCTGACAGGGTCACGCTCTCGCATGTAATACCTGGTTGCCCGGGGCAGTTCACTTCTTTGCTTTTTATTGTCCAGGGAATTGGATTTCAAAAAGAAGCTCTGTGCTGATTAGTTTTTGTTCTGTATACATACATACAGTGCTATTTTAAAAAGTACTGAGGAAGTAGGTAATTACTCTAGTAAAAAAATGTGCTTCCTTTGTTGTCAACATATGTTTTAAGCAGTAGCCAAGACATGTGGTTTTAATTATAAGCTTTGAATAGTGTTTTGTAAGAAAGCAATCCCACCATCCTCTTGATTTCATCAGCAGCTGGTTTCTATGGTTTCCTTCATCTATAGTTTTGTGTTTTAAGATTTATTTGGTCTCTTAAATTTGACATGCCTAGACCTCTGTCTCTTTCTTGTACAAAAATCCAGTTATATTAATTGTTAAAATAAATATTTGAAGAAGCCCAAGCAGGGATTTTGTTTTTAATGCCCCTGTTACTGTTTCAGGCTTTTGGGCCTAACACAAAAGCCTGTTCTCCTAAGAAAGCGTGAACTGAAGCAAGACCTTGTGCACAGAGTAGTGTAGGATAGCATGCCCCGGGCAAACAAGCTTGTTTATTGTTTCAGGGTTATATGTAGAATTTACGTGTAAGAGTCGCGCTATGTGCCCCATCACTTCAGGAAATTATTAATTTCATTTTTGTAACAGACTAAACTACTAAACATTCATTCACAGAAATAAGCAAAACCAGCTGGTAGTGGAAGCCTGATCAAAGCAGCTGTCAGCCAATTCAAGAAAGGGTTCTCATTGCAAATGTTTCAAAATAAATAAGTTTCAAGATAAATAATAGACCAACTTGTCTTAGAAAGTGGTCGGCACCTGATTCATACTAGTGGGTTTTTATCAAAATTATGTGGGCATCATACTCGTGGAGTCTCGCTTTGACCCTGATCAGAGTTGTTAAGTCTTGCATCTGACTTTGCATGAACAGCAGCTTATTGTTGCTGAATCCATCCCATTTATAGCTACGCAACAGAATTCAGCATAATGGAAGCAGTTCAGTAATACGCATCGGTATTCGTGTGATTTCCTTCAGCCTGAGCGAAAAATAAGTTTCATTTTTTGCTTTGGAGTATTTTTGTGAATCCAAATGAAGTTAATAATTCAGAAACTAATCATCATCCTATCTATTAAAGGAGCTATAAGTTTATGTAAAAATCAGAACTTCTGTTATTTCGTGTCTGAGCAATCTTTAATTAAAAGTTATGGTAGTTAATTTAAAAAAAAGTTTAGTTTAATTGATTCATTGACCTCAACATTGCCAGGAGAGCCATTATGGAATCTGGTCTCTAGACAGCAAGGGCACAGGGAAGAAAAACTCACCTCAGCCCCCCCCCCCCCCACCCCCAAAGACATTTTCCAGGCAGGCTGCATGCCTGATTCTGCCGGTTGTAGGATCCCATTTGAAATTTTCAGATACAAATGGGTGGAGCGAGAGCATGCAGCCCAGACAGCGCCCTCAGTGTGGGCAGCCCAGGAGCGCGCCACTCCCTCTGCCACCCAGAGAGCACAAGCAGTCTTCGCATCCCAGATGTTAACCGGCCTAACCAGTGGTTTTTAATGAGACCTCCTCTGGTGGCTGCTGAAGAAATGGCTCAAACAATATTTTGGGAGAATTATTGTGGGGCCAGGAGGAAAAGGATTGTGAGCCTCTGTCGGCCCGTGCTTGATCCCCTCTGGGATGGGATGCCTTCACTTTTGGGAGCTCAGGAACCGATCGATTTCCTGAGCTCCCAAAACTGGCAAGGCACACGTTTGGCGGCCATAGCTCACCATCCGGATTCAAATGAGGTTTGATGCTAGGTTTGGACAGACAGCGTGGCCATTCGCTCATTTCGGGCAGAAGTCGAAGATTCTCCCCCCCCCCCCCCCCCCCCCCACTGTCTTTAGCAAGAGGCACCTAAGTAGGTTCTTTTATACTGGAATAGCTGTATGTCGAGTCCAATACATTCTGTAGAGTTGTCATAGTGCTCCAAAAATCACTAGTCGCAACACACGTTATGAACCTACCTTCTATTATTCCTGCCACAAGTTGGATCTATTTTTTAATTGGTGAATGCTCACCAGTAAGTAGATGCAAGTGTGCACAGGTAGATGAATTTGAGTACAGTAAGCACTCCAGTTTCCTACCGACCATGATGGATATATAACCTTGCTGGTCTGAGTGGCCGTATTTAATGCACTTCATTTCACTTAAGAGCAGAATGCTGTTGAGTTCATAGGTTTGAGATTAAAGCCAGGCTAATTTCACTAAGTCTGAGGCTACAGGGTCATTGGTATGGTAAATGGCTGTCACATTGGTGCAGTAAATGGTATTCTTGAGAGGTCGTGTTTAAGGCTTTTTATTTCTATGGGCTTGAGGCTTTTTAAAAAAAAATGATAGAGCAAATAGTCTTTAGTTTACAATTGAAATGATTCTATATTTCGAAGTACAACACGTAAACTGCAAAAGATTTCTTTGTGATTAAAAGGTCTGGTGCTCAGTAATTTCTTTCCTTTGTATACATGAACATTTCCTGTGCTGTCTCAGAATATTCTATATAAAAAAAATTATAATTTACCGCATTCAGTTTTTCAATTTAAATATTAATTTTTTTTGTATGAGTAATTTATTCTCCGTACACTTTGCAATTTTTTTTATAACTAGGAAAAAGTTCCTCCTCACTTGGCTACCTCTCCCATCCCGACAGAAGAAGGGCAGTTCTTCAAGGATGTGCAGCTGAACTTGGGAAAATCTAGAGCTGACCTGGGAATGGGACAGAACTTGGAGAATATTGTGCACGGCACAGCTCCAGAGACCACACTCTGCATCAGCTCAGTGAAGAAGAAAAAGCGGCGGAAGAAGAAATTTAAACCAGATGGCAAAAAGGAAGACCGTACATCGTCAGCTGGCAGTGAGGACATATTTGAAATGGACATGAGTTCTGAGGAAGACAAACCAGTGCATTCTCCCAGGTAAAAATAAACTTTTATCTTCTAGTTTGTAACTCTCTTTTTAGAATTCCTTTTTATTAATCACTGCTATTCTTGATTTCAAAAATGATTGAATAAGCAAATAAGAAATTAAGCAAAATATATATTGGGGTTCCCTGATGACTCTGTGGATAAATGGACGGTCCATTGTAATACTAGAGATTGTCAGCATTTTGTTCTTTATAGAAACATTTAACTGTCAATGGATTGACTAATATCTGCAAGTGGACCTTATCCCCTATGATCTGCCTTCTGTGGAGTTGCACGGTTTGAGAGCTAGCAATTAACATACTTGTAGTGATCTGCTTACTGAATTAAACAATAGTATTGTGCTATACTACCACATTCACTTCAGATTGGTGGCTATTGAATATCAGAATATTCAGATTATAGTCAATACTACGTATTTACAATTAAATAGAAATATTGAGTATACAACATTCAGTAAAATACTATAGTACAAGACAGACAAGAAAAGTTTGTAATGAGTTAATTACCCTTTGTAAGAATAGACTTGAATATAAACAATCTTTTTAGTTTTTAAAGGCAGAAGTACTGGTTACTGACAGAAGTTCAATTTTCTTGTACCATTCTTAACATAATGGGCCAGATTTTGGTGAAAAAATGACGATGTCTGAACGACCCACGCCGTTATTAATGCGCAAATTGGCGAGCAACTTGTAGTGAGGAAGAGATGCCCAGTGAATTGCGAATCGCCACAAGTTGCTGGCCGCTTTACACCGCTCTGCCATTAGCTTCACAAAAATGGTATCTTGTGCTTAACCTCCCACTGATTTTCATGACTTTGCTGCATTTGCACATTAATTACTCATTAACAGCATAAGTACCCTTTTAACAATGTGATAATTGTTAATGACTGCCAATCAACCTCTCTTGCCCAGAAAGTAAACAATTATATCCCATGCAGCAGGCGCATAGGAACACCATCACCTCCAAGTTCCCCTCCAAGTCACACAACATCCTGACTTGGAAATATATTGCCGTTCCTTCATCGTCACTGGTTCTAAGTCCTGGGACTCATTCCCTAACAGCACTATGGGAGTGCCTTCACCAGTGTGGAGTCTCATTCCTTCAGGTTGCGAATTGTTTTAGGAGATTTTAAAAATGGCAATTTAATTTTTTTTCCTCTCAATCTAATCTTTCTTTCCCTCTCTTTATTTCTCTTTCTGTAACTGATTTGACATTAAATTCATTCACTCTAATTTACTCTCCTTCTCTGTACTTCTGTTTATTTCTCACTCCTTTACTCTCAGTTAGTTAAGTAGATACCCTGTTTGTCCCATTATTCAGTCAGGTTCCAGATGCCCTGTTGTCCTTGATGCGCGTTACCAGCTTGCACTTCCAGCAACATTGTGGGCTAAAAATGTTAACCTAAACTTGCACGAACAAGTCTAACTAATGGGACATGCCACGAAATGCTCCGCTGCAGCAAAATCTGGCCCAATATGTTCCTCATGCAGGGCATTAAAAGTAATCTGTCTTGGTGTGTGTGTTGGGCATGTACTGCATGTTTATAACAACAACTACTTGCATTTATATAGCACCTTTTAGCGTAGTAAAATGTCCAAAGGCACCGAACCACATAAGGAGAATTTAGAGAGATCACCAAGAGCTTGGTCAAAGAGGTAACTTTTAAGAAGCGTCTTAAAGGAGGGTAGAGACAAGAGGTTTAGGGAGGGAATTCCAGGGCTTGGGGCCTAGGCAGCTGAAAGCACGGCTCCCAGTGGTGGAGCAGTTAAAATCGGGGATGCACAAGAGGCCAGAATTGGAGGAGCACTGAGGGTTGTAGGGCTGGAGGAGGTTAGCGATGGGGAGGAGTGAGGCCATAGAGGGATTTGAAAACCAGGATGAGAATTTTAAAATTGAGGTGTTGCTGGACCGGGAGCCAATGTCTGTCAGTGAGCACAGGGGTGATGGGTGAACAGGACTTGGTGTGAGATAGGACACAGGCAGCTGAGTTTTGGATGAGCTCAAGTTTATGGAGGGTGGAAGATGGGAGGCCAGCCAGGAGAGCATTGGAGTAGCCAAGTCTAAAGATATATCTACGGATAGATCAGTACCTTGATTTAACTACTCAATTTGCTTGAATTCTGGTTATCAGTTGAATTCAACAATATTGCACACAAATATATAATAGATCAGTGGCTCACAAAATACCCAAATATATACATTAAGTAGAATGGAGTTATAATTCTCTCAATCCAATCGTGAGGATAATAATTGTGTCTGCGATGATCAAAACCACAGTAACAATTTCTTAATGGTCATTGAAATTGCCCACTTTGAACTTGAGCGAAATACATAGTCTGCTTCTGTGGTTAAAAAGAAACACAGCAAATTAAAATTCTTGACACAGATCAGGAAGGTCCTCTGATGGATGCCTGATCTATGCTGAATTTGTTGGGGCAGCACAATGGCTTCTAAGCTCAGGAAGGTAAAATTATCCAATGATCTTTCCCTGATCACTCATCAGTGAGCTGTGGTGAAAAGTGCGCAATTGTGGATGTTGAGTGGGGATAGGACCAGACCTAACTATGATAGCCTTCCAGCACTTGCTGTAGGCTCTCACCTAGCCACCAGGGCAAGCTGCTGGTGGCCATGGAATCCTAACCCAGCATAAGTCACTGCTTTCAGGAGAGATGGGGAAAGATATGTCTTTCACTTCATTTAAGTGTGTGGTTGTCTGTTTCAAACTATTCAAAATTTATACACAGACCATTTTCCAAAGTATTTGACAGATTTTCTTTTGTTTACAAATATATGCCACTGTGATAGTGTAATCGGACCACTTGTGCATTATGCGCTGCCTGAAAAGGTGGTGGAGGCAGGTTCAATCGTAGCTTTCAAAAGGCAATTGGATAAGTACCTGAAGGAAAAACGGGCCGAATGGCCTCCTTCTGCGCTGTAACCATTCTATGATTCACTGCCCGTTTTACCTGCCCAATCAAAAAGAATTTCAAACAGTTTTTTTCATTCCTTGTTTGTGCATATTGATTTGTTGGCTAATCATTTCTGGATCACTCGTCATTTGGTTTCTTTGCTTTGCAAGAGATTTCATTTGAGTATTCATTAAGTGTAACTTGAATGGAACATTGTGGAAGTGACTCTTTCCCACCACAAACTCCATTCCCTAAGTACTAATGTTTACTTGAGAGAGAAAACAACACCGTAGATAACTTGAATGCTGAAAAAAAAATCTGAGAAAGGGGATTACACTACGCCTTTTTGTCTCTAGGACTTTGGTTTGAATCCAACTCTGATTACAATATATCTTTCCAAAATTCACAAAGTGTTTGTCCTCCCAATCCTGTTTTGTGGCTTTATGATTTTTTAGCACCTCGTCTAGGTTCCCAGAACCCTCCAGTGTGTGTATTGAAAGCAATCATTAAGGTAGTCGTGGTTTAGAAAAATTTGAAACACTTGCAAATATTTTCAGTATTATATATTTATGAATAATTTTATAAGAATGAAATAAAGCATATGCAATTATTTTCTTTTATCCAGGGGATTGGTATACTCTTTGAAGGAAAATGAGTTAAAAGAATCTCCAACCTTTCACCATGAGGTCAATTACCCATATTCTGATGGTGATTTGTCTCCAAATGAGAGGTACGTAATACAACCCTAAATCAAAGCACATTATAACATTAAACCATTTTTTCTCCTGCTTTTGATGTTTTTTTAAATAAAATATTACATATTCATTAATCTAACAGAGAGACTCTAAAATTACAGACAATTGTCCTTGTGACGTGAAACCTGCTAGTATGAGTTAAACTCACTGATGTCATCTCAGTTATGCTGTCCAGTTTATAACCAGTTAGGCTTCCTGGCCTCCCTGAAACCTAGAATACCACTATGTCTGCACCAACAAGTGCATGCTATGTTGTGCATCACACAAACGTCTGTAGTAATTGAGTTTTTATAGAAGCCTACATGAGCAGTGTGATTTTGATGCACAAAGATTATATATATATGAGCACAAAGGGTCAGCTTAATGGATAGGTGTACCACAAAATCCTAATATAATAAACCTTTGTCAAAATACAATAGAGTGAGGGTCATTTTTCACTAGTCATACATCTTTAGTCAAGGACCTTAGAAATGATTGGGATATTGTATGGACTAAATGTCCGTTCATGGTGAACCACTTGAGCACCTCTGGCTTTTAAATAGAATTAGTATTTCACAAACTCCTAATGCCATTGTAGGAAATTGCTACGATTTCCAACTGTGGCAATTCATTTGTGCAGTACTGTGTATTTGCAAAACTGTTTTCTAGATCTGCCACAGTTGTATGCACGCTGTGATCTTTACTACCAGAAATGGACCTGAGAATTCTGAGCGCAAATCAAGTTTTGTCCTTGGCTGGTAAGAAATTTTGGACAACTGCTAAATAAATATTTGGCAGTTTTGCGAGTAGAGAGTTCCCCTTAGCTCAGTGGGCAGATACAGGACTGAGCCAAATAGATCGGGAAGTTCCAGATTTGTTTCTTGATCTGTGCCGAGTTGGTAGATCTCATTCTGAGCAGCAGCGGAGTCCTGTAGTTGGCCAGGTCTCCCACTCCTAATTGGTATTCAGGATGTTCACATGTTGATGTCTGGTTAGCATCAGCACCCTGAACTTGTAGTTTTCACTGTGCAGGGTTACGAATGAAGAATGGTTACTTTTGAGGTGCTGGTTTGTGCTAATCTCTGCTGAGGCATTCTACCTCTGTTATTGGGTGAGGGAGGGTAAGAGTTAGCTTACAGTTCTTGCTTCTAATTGCTACCCCTGCTATAGTGTGCGGACAGGATGACGCTTATATAGGCTCGCACATGAAAAATGACCACTTGGACAAGATCCTAGAAAGCTGGCTGTGTCCATCAAAATTGACCCCAACATGAGTTTTAGATTTCGAGTAAAATAATTACAAGTCACTTAGAACCGTTGCTGACAGATTTGTTTGCTTGTTCTGAAATATGATGTATTCCATTGCAAATGCAGTTTTTTTTTTCTTTTGTTTTTCTCTCATTTAGCATATCCATTTCCCAGCCCTTTTCCCCTAAAAGTGACTCGGAATTAATGGTGAAACCATCTGATCTGCTGATGTCTGAGTCCCACATGCGGTGGTCGTGGGGAGAATTTCCAGAATCAACAAGGGTAATGAATTTAATTGAATTCTTAATATCCCAGCTAGAATTACACTTTGGCATTATTAGAATGAATATTGGCAAACAAAACTACAGCTATACATTAGATGGTTAGTATCTTTTCTAATTGAGATATTGCCATAAAAGCATAAGTGCATAATTCTGACATTCATAAAGCATCGTGATAAAGATCTAGGAAACTAGATGAATTTATGGGTCTTCAGGAATTTAAAAAAAAAAACCCTTGCATGAAGATTGTGATTATTTTAATGGTTGAAGTCCTCTTTATAGTTGAACTCGCAAGATATTTGAATCTTCTGACCCAAAGGTGTTAACTATACTGACTGCAGGAAAGAGTAGAATTGAGGTCTGGAAAAGGAAGTTCCAATAATTAAGAGCTAGGTTAAAGAGCAAGAAGTCATTTTCAGGATTACTCCTAGTATTGAAAGAAAGACTGACTTGCATTTATATAGCGCCTTTCACGACCACCGGGCGTCCCAAAGCGCTTTACAGCCAATCAAGTACTTTTTGAAGTGTAGTCACTGTTGTAATGTAGGAAACGCAGCAGCCAATTTGTGCACAGCAAGCTCCCACAAACAGCAATGTGATAATGACCAGATAACCTGTTTGTGATGTTGATTGAAGGCTAAATATTGGCAAGGATAACTCCCCTGCTTTTCTTCAAAATAGTGCCATGGGATCCACCTGAGAGAGCAGACGGGGCCTCGATTTAACGTCTCCTCAGGAAGACTGCACCTCTGACAGTGCAGCACTCCCTCAGTACTGCACTGGAGTGTCAGCCTAGATTTTTGTGCTCAAGTACCTGGAGTGGGACTTGAACCCACAACTTTCTGATGTGGAGGCGAGAGTGTTGCCAACTTAGCCACAGCTGACACTATTGCATACTACTCCATATAGAAACAGCAAGATAAAGGAGATAAATGCAGGACTGGAGAGATGGTATAGGAGGGAAGGGTTCACATTCCTGGGACAAATCCTGGGGTAGTGTGTTCTGCAAAGATTGGATGGGCATCACCTGTACAGACCAATGTTCTTGCTGGGTAAGCAACTACTGCTTATGAGGAAGATTTAAAGTAATATGGAAAGGGAGAGATAAGAAACAACATAGAAGCAGAAAGGAAAAACCAGTGCCATTTTATGTTTTATAAGAAGGGGCATTGAATACAGAAGTAATGATGAATTTGTACAAGTAAATCATGAGGCCACTGTTAGCATATTTCATTTCAAAATTGTCACTGATTGGAGAGAAAAGTTAGGAGAGATTTCTTTATGCAGATGAATTGCTTTGCCACAGGAAATAGTTGAGACGAAGACTATTGCATTTTTTCAGTGAATAGTTGAATCTAAATATTTTAAGATTGTTTATCAATGTATGAATGGTGGAAGGATAGTGTTTTTTGATGATGCATCCTAACACGCTATTTGCTTTCACAGTAGTCTTGCAGCACTGGTCATGGACCTTCAATAAATCATGCACTAAACCCCCAGGTGCTGCTTCTCACTCAGCATCCTTGTGCACACAATCCTGCATCGTGCCTTTATACAAGACTCGAGTCATTCCGCATCACACCCAGATCTGTCTGTATTCTTTTCATCTAAGTTCCTTGCATCCCCACGTATCTCGCATCATCTGCAAACTTGTGATTAGTTCCCCCCCCTCCCCAATGCCTCCATTGATGAAGAGCTTTTGCCATTGGTTCATAATTCTACTCATCTTCCATTCACCTGAACTGGTTTACATTGTGACTATTTGATTACTTAAATAAAATGTTTTAATTCATGCTTTTCTAAGTCGGTAAAAGTGAAATTGTTTCCTTAAGGCACAAGTGGAATTGCAAAATGTTTGATTTGAACTTTACAGGTTAATAAAAGGGAGAGACTGGAACAGCCAAAAACCTTTACTATTACACCATCTGAAAACACTCACTTCAGGGTTATTCTCAGTTCTGATGCCATGGATTTGGATGTCATCGTTGGGGAAAGCACAACTCATACAGTATTAAAACCTGAGCCTAGAGCGCTTGTGAACATTAGCCAGACCGTTACTGACAGTGGAGTTGCATCTTCTGAGGAAATTCCCGTTGACGTACTTTCACAATCCCCACATTCAGAGAGTATCCCAGCAGCTGGAGTCTCTGTAATGTCTCAGATGGACAGCTCCCCTACAGACCCTGGAATACCGACTCCAGCCATTACAAAATTAGATTCTCCATCAAAGAAAAAAGGTAATGTCTTTGCATAGGGTTCCCACTAACACTATTTTGTTTCTTTAAGAGGATATGAGCATGTGATAATTAATCTGTATATTACTGATTTGTATTGCTTAACATCAATGGGTGAGATATCCAAATGAAACATTTATTTTTGGAATTTCATTTTAATAGCCCAAGAATGTAGTTAAGTTGATTTCCTACCCAGTGCCGCTGGAATTCTGAGACATCAATGGAGATGCAGGGATATTTGTTCAACTTAAGTAATTATTTACACAGTGGTATGAAACCTTGCTTTTTGCTGCAAAACTCTCCTTGAGGCACAGCATGTCCATCCATGCCCACTTTGAAACAATGTTAAGTGATAGGATTTGGCTGTGTTCCATGCATTTAAAATGTAACTTAAGTATTATGGGACCTGTTTCAAAGTGCATTGTTTTGTTATCCATGGCACTGTGCTCAGTTTTATCTGTGCTGTAGCCAGTTTACAGTTCAGTTTCAGGAAAAGGACTGGAATGCAGTCAAGCTGGGCAGACTATTAATAAAGGAATAAAATGTTTTAGAAGCATTTGCAAAATGGTGAATTACCAAAGAGAAAAGATGCTAAATGCTCACTCCACTTTGCACGTCAGAAAACAAAGATGCTTATCACGTACAAGACCTGATCTCTAACATTTTAAAACTTTTAGGCCTGCATGCAGAGAATTTTTTTTGCAACTTTGTGGGTTGGGGCGCATGGAAGTGAGTCTGCTTCCCTTGCACCAGGAAAGTAAATCAAGGGAGGGAATTAGGATTTTTACATAATTTCAAGAGTGTGGAAAGCTGTTGGAGATAGCAGCTTTGTGGTTTCTGTTATGAAATGTAATTTTGTATATTTATGTAGGTCTCCATAAACGAAGTCAGCATCAGGGACCTGATGACATTTATTTGGATGATCTGACTGTTTTGGAACCTGAAGTTGCTGCTCGCTATTTTCCCAAAAGGTACCACGTTGTCTCCCTGTGTATGTAAAGATTCCCTTGATGGGCTGGTTTGGGAATGCTGAGATAGGGAAAGTCCTAGAGAGAGGTCTGTCATTTTTGGGCTTTGACAGCTTCCAGCGGGTGTGCTGGTAAATGATCCATTTTTTTTCAATTGTTGGGAGTCAGTTTTTCCTTTTTACAACCAATTCCTTGAGAGTATGATGATAGATTCGAGGGTGGGAGTGAAAGAATACAAGAAATTATCTTGCCGGTTTTATAGTGTATTTCCTGCTAAATATATGCCTAATCCGAAGCCCTGCCTCATGCTGACAACCATTGTAGGAGGGTGAATAGTCTTTGGAATACCCAGGGTGTTTCCAGTAAAATTGGCATCCAAGTGAATTCACCAGGATGGTGAACACATTGAAAATACACAATTATGCAGGGAAGTTAGTAAGGGGGGTATGTCATTGTTTAAATCCAGACTTTCCCTCTACTCATTGTTAAGGCATCATGTCCTGTTAAAGGTATAATGATTATTTCTACTTCTGTACTGCTCAGTGTTTAAATGTTATATTCATTTGATGAATCTGATGTCCATGTTCCTCCCCTCCTGGCTTGTGAAAGTACCACTTTTTTTCCATTGGGGAAGGTTTCGCAATTCATCAAATATAGGGGTGAGAAATGGCTGCTGTTGCTCTGCTGGCTTCCTGACCTTTGTAACCAGCCCTACAATCCCATGCAGCAATGTTCCCTGATTGACCAATGTACCATTTGTAAGTGGCTAGATAAAGTTCCAATAAAACATTACAAAGAATGCATGGGGATCGGGCGGGAAAGTGGAGTTGAGGTCAAAGATCAGCCATGATCTTATTGAATGGCGGTGCAGGCTCGAAGAGCCGTGTGGCCTACCCCTGCTCTTCTTATGTTCTTATGAAAACAACCAATCCCCATGAAAACAACCAATCCCCAGAATGAAGAGTTAGCAAAAGCTACCAATAAAAAAGGTGACCTAATATTATTGCTCAGAATATTTTTTAGAAACCTTTTTGGCCGTCATCTTGATTTCTCCACTAAGTTGGGGATTTAGTACTGGTTAAAAAGTGAAAAACATAATGATTTACAAAATTTATAAGGAAGAAATTAAACTTGCCCATACAACGATATTTTCTTCATTCAAAATGTGTTTTCTGTTGGAAGCTGATGTCTGTCTTAGAAGCCTAAGTTATAAGTTTGCACTTTCCACTGAAGAAGCTAGTGTACAATTCCTGTTAATCACACTGGTTGCACTACACAGTACACTTTAAAAAAAATCTCTCTTGCACATCAAAAAAAAAATGAAGAAACAGTAAACTAACAAAATACCAGTGGTGATTGTTGATCCACTGGCAGAGTCCAAGGGGATAGTTATTGTGTCAGCCGTGTCTCCGTTAGTAGCGCCCTCACCTCTGAGTCAGTAAGGTTGTGGGTTGAGGAAGTGCTGCACTGTTGGAGGTCATAGTCATAACGGCACAGAAGGAGGCCATTCGGCCCATCGAGTCCATGCCAGCTCTCTGTAGAGCAATCCAGTCAGTCCCATTCCCCTGCTCTAGCCCTGTAGCCCTGCAAGTTTATTTCCCTCGAGTGCCTATCCAGTCTCCCCTTGAAAACATTGAGTGTGTCTGCTTCCGTCAGCAGCGAGTTCCAGGTCCTCACCACTCGCTGCGTAAAAATGTTTTTCCTTGCATCCCCCCTGTATCTCTTGCCCAAAACCTTAAATCTGTGTCCCCTAGTCCTTGTACCATCAACTAATGGGAACAGCCTTTCCCTGTCTAGCCTATCCAATCCCGTCATAATCTTGTACATCTCTATCAAATCACCCCTCAACCTCCTTTGCTCTAATGAAAACAAATCCAGTTTCTCCAACCTGTCCTTGTAGCTAAGATCCCCCATCCCCGGAACCATTCTAGTAAATCTCCTCTGCGCCCTCTCAAGGGCCTTCACATCCTTCCTAAAGTGTGGTGACCAGAACTGGATGCAATACTCCAATTGTGGCCTAACCAGCGCTTTATAAAGGTTCAGCATAACTTCTGTACTCAATATCTCCTATTTATGAAGCCCAAGATCCCATATGCTTTGGTAACCACTCTCAATATGTCCCGCCACCTTTAGGGACCTATGCACATTAACTCCCAGGTCCCTCTGTCCCTGCACACTCTGTAAAACTGCCATTAACTGTATATTGCCTCTCCCTGATCCTTCTGCCAAAATGCATCACCTCACACTTCTCTGTATTAAATTCCATCTGCCACTTGTCTGCCCATTCTGCTAGCCTTTCTATGTCCTGTTGCAGTCGATTGATATCATCACTGTTTGCCACACCCCCAAGTTTGGTGTCATCGGCAAATTTAGAAATTCTACTCTCTCCCAATATCCAGGTCATTTTATTTTTCATTTATTTATTTATTTACAAAAAAGCAGTGGCCCCAGCACTGACCCTTGGGGAACACCACTGTCCACCATCCTCCAGTCTGAAAAACAGCCATTTACCACAACTCGCTGTTTTCTGTCCTTAAGCCAATTCCTTATCCAAGCTGCACTGACCCACCTATTCCATGAGCCTCAATTTTGTTAACCAGCCTTCTATGTGGTACTTTGTCAAACGCCTTCTGAAAATCCATGTAGACAACATCCATTGCATTCCCTTCATCAATCCTCCGTTACTTCATCAAAAAATTCAATTTGATTAGTTAAACACGATCTGCCTTTTACAAATCAGTGTTGGCTCTCCTTAATTAGTTTCTTCAAGTGCCCGTTAATTTTTTTCCTTGATTATTGTTTCTAAAACTTTACCCACCACTGATGTTAAACTGACCGGCCTGTAGTTACTACGATTATCCTTACACCCTTTTTTGAACAATGGTGTCACATTTGCCACTTTCCAATCCTCAGGCACCTCCCCCGCATCTAGGGAAGATTGGAAAATTATGGCAAGCCTGTCCGCTATCTCCTCCCCCAATTCCCTTAGCAACCTGGGATGCAAGCCATCTGGACCAGGCGACTTGTTCACTCTAAGCATACCCAGCCTTTCTAGTACATCCTGTCTATCAATTTTCACCCCTTCCATTGCTTCTACCTTTTCCACTTTTACTGATATTTTGTCAGCATCCACCTCCTTAGTAAACACCGATACAAAGTACTCATTGAGTATTCTAGCCTTGCCCTGCGCCTCTAAGCATATATCACCACCTTTGTCCCTAATCGGTCCCACCCCGCCTCTTACTACCTGCTTACTGTTTACATGCCCGTAGAAGGTTTTTGGGTTCCCTTTTATGTTAACTGCCATTCTACACTCGTATTCTCTCTTTGCCAATCTTATTTTCATCTGCACTTCCCCACTCAACTTATTGTATTTGGTCTGGTTCTCTCTTGAAGAATTCACCTGACATGCATCATACAATCTCATACACCCTCTTTTGTTTCATCATCATCTCTATCTCCCTCATCATCCAAGGAGCCCTTGCTTTGGTTCCCTTACCCTTCCCTCTTGTTGGAATGTACCTAGCCTGTACTTGGAACATCTCCTCCTTAAAGATCACCCATTGTTCCGTTAGTTTTTCCTGTCAGTCTTTGGTTCCATTTTACTCTGGCTAGATCCTTTTGCATCCCACTGAAGTTAGCCCTCTTCCAGTTTAGAAGTTCCACTCTAGATTGTTCCTTGCTCCTCTCCATTGCTAATCTAAATCTTATGATACGATGATCACTCGTACCCAAGTGTTCTCCCACAGACACTTGGTCAACCTGGCCCACCTCATTCCCCAGCACCAGATCCAGCAATGTCTCCTTCCTTGTTGGGCCAAGAAAATACTGGTCAAGGAAATTCTCCTGAATACATTTCAGAAATTCCTCCCCCTCCTTTTCTACCCTAGCATTATCCCAATTGATATTTGGGTAATTAAAGTCCCCCAATATCACCACTCTATAGCTCTTGCATATCTCTGCGATTTCCCTGCAGATTTGCTCCTCTACTTCCCCCTCACTATTTGGAGGCCTATAGAATGCCCCCAATAGCGTGATCATACCCTTTTTGCTCCTCAACTCTAACAAAATGGATTCTGTCTTTGTCCCCTCAGAAACATTCTCCCTTTCCAACCCTACAATGTCTTCCTTAATCAGCACTGCCACCCCACCTCCCTTTTTTCCTTCCCTATCTTTTCTGAACACCTTGTACCCTTGAATATTAAGTGCCCAGTCCTCACCGTTTTTAAGCCACGTTTCTGTTATTGCCACAACATCATATTGCCACGCGGCTAATTGTGCTTGTAGCTCGCCAACCTTATTCACCACACTTTGTGCGTTTACGTACATGCATTCTAAACCCATTTTTGAATTTTCCGTAGTTTTCCCCGTCCGCTCCTATCTAATATAGTACTACTTTCTTCTCTAGTACTATCCAACACGCTCACTCTTTTACGCACCTTATTCCTCTTTTCTACTCCTTTATGCTGGTGCCCATCCCCCTGCCAAGCTAGTTTAAACCCTCCCCAACAGCACTAGCAAACCTCCCCGTGAGAATATTGGTCCTGGCTCTGTTGAGGTGTAACCCGTCCGGCTTGTACAGATCCCACCTTCCCAGAAATGGTCCCAATGCCTCGGGAATCTAAAGCCCTCCCTCCTGCACCATCTCTCCAGCCATGCATTCATCTGTTCTATCCTCCTATTCCTGTACTCACTAGCACGTGGCACCGGGAGTAATCCGGAGATGGTTACCTTTTGAGGTCCTGCTTTTTAATCTCTTTCCTAGCTCCCTATAGTCTGCCTGCAGGACCTCATCCCTCTTTCTGCCTATGTCGTTGGTACCGATATGGACAACGACCTCTGGCTGTGTCGTCTTTCAGATGAGATGTTAAACCAAGGCCCTGTCTGCTCTCAGGTGGATGTAAAAGATCCTGTGACACTATTTTGAAGAAGAGCAGGGGAGTTATCCCCGGTGTCCTGGCCAATATTTATCCCTCAATCGATATCAATAAAACAGATTATCTGGTCATTATCACATTGCTGTTTGTGGGAGATGGCTGTGCTGAAATTGGCTGCTGCGTTTCCTACATTACAACAGTGACTACACCACAAAAAATACTTAATTGGCTGTAAAATTGGTGGTCGTGAAAGGCGTATAAATGCAAGTCTTTTTTTATTGGAGGGGTAAGTGGGATGGTAAGAAAGTTAACTCCCAGCAGGCGCATCGGTAAAAAGGTTGGCAAGAGTGGAGGAATGGCAGTCAGGGATGTTGCTTCCTAAGGAGACAGAGACTGGTACCTTGAATGGCTCTTCGGAGAGTGCCGAGAGGCGCACAGGGCAGCTTTTCACTTATTCAAGCGGGACACAAGCCTGGGACAGTGGCAGAAGAGGAGGAAGGCAGAGTAGCGATGAGATTAAGTAAAGATTGGGCATACAAAGTCCCTGACTGGAGAAATGAAAAGTGGCATGACTGGATGGCAGGAAGGAGAGAAGACAGAAGGGCCCAAGAGCAGTTAAGAGGGCAAAAAATGTGAAATACAAATAATGTGTTCGGGTATGGAGCAACAGCTAAACTGTGCAAGCAAATGGAGGTAGAACGAATTTGGACTAGATGGGTATGGCAAGAGATTAGATGAGACTCTTTTTTCATTCATGGGATGTGGGCGTCGCTGGCAAGGCTAGCATTTATTGCCCAACCCTAATTGCCCTCGAAGAGGTGAGCTGCCGCCTTGAACCGCTGCAGTCTGTGTGGTGAAGGTACTACAACAGTGTTGTTGGGTAGGGAGTTCCAGGATTTTAACTCACCGATGAAGGAACAGCAATATATTTCTAAGTCAGGATGGTATGTGACTTGGAAGGGGAACTTGAAGCTGATGGTGTTCCCATGCGCCTGCTGCCCTTTCCTTCCAGGTGGTAGAGGTCGTGGGTTTGGGAGGTGCTGTCTAAGAAGCCTTGGCGAGTTGCTGCAGTGCATCTTGTAGATGTTACACACTGCAGCCGGTGGTGGAGGGAATGAATGTTTAATGTGGTGGATGGGGTGCCAATCAAGCAGGCTGATTTGTCCTGGATGGTGTCGAGCTTCTTGAGTGTTGTTGGAGCTGCACTCATCAAGGCAAGTGGAGAGTATTCTATCACACTCCTTACTTGTGCCTTGTAGATGGTGGAAAGGCTTTGGGGAGTTGGGAGGTGAGTCATTCACCACAGAATACCCAACCTCTGACCTGCTCTTGCAGCCACAGTATTTATGTGGGTAGTCCAGTTGAGTTTCTGGTCAATGGTGACCTCCAGAATGTTGATGGTGGGGGATTTGATAATACCTTTGAATGTCCTGGCCTGTACACCCCAGTGCCGTGGGGGATTTGATAATACCTTTGAATGTCCTGGCCTGTACACCCCAGTGCCGTGTAGCAGATAGATGAAAAATTGTTGCACTTGGTACCTTTTTAATATTGCAACATCTGTCAGCTCAAAGGTGCCAAATTTCACTGGATCAAGAACCTCACCAATCACAAAAGCACTCCACAAAACAAGGAACACAAATTCATGGAAGTTATCCCGTCCTTCACTGAGTCCCTCCCGCCGTCTCCCGTTCTTCAGAGTTGCTCCTACAATGAGTTAGGTGGGGAATTCCAGGATATTAATCCCGCAATGATGTATGTCCAAGTCATGTGTACAACAATGTCCATTAATGCAATATAGATGCAATATTAGCATTGAAAATTATGGGTTTTTTTCCTCCTCTATAGTGAGTTTGACAGCACTTCCAAACGATGGACTGAATCAGATACACGTTCTGGTTCTCAGTCGCCACAGTCGGTGGGAAGTGCAGCAATGGATAGTGGCACTGAATGCCTCTCTGATTCAGCAGCTGACCTGCCGGATCTCGTTCTCTCACTCTGTGGGGGTCTCAGTGAAAATACTGAGATTTCCAAAGGTAAGACAAAAGATGGAAACTGAAGGCTTAGAAAAATTATGGAAGGTTTAATAGAAAAGTATATGTTCTATATTTTCTCTCATTCCTAAATTTTAAGAGAAGGGAGATGTCTCCTAGTCATCCTTTGTTACCATGATTAACATCAAGTTACATTGAGTCTGCAGCACAGAAATGGGCCTTTCGGCCCAACTGGTCTATGCCGGTGTTTATGCTCTACACGAGTCTCCTCCCACCCCTCTTCATCTAACCCTATAAGCATATCATCTATTCCTTTCTCCCTCGTGCTTATCTAGCTTCCCCTTAAATGCGTCTGTTATTTGCCTCAACTACTACTTGTGGTCTCATGTTCTACATTCATACCACTCTGGGTAAAGAAGTTTCTCCTGAATTCCCTATTGGATTTATTAGTGACTGTCTGTCTTATAGTTATGACCTCTAGTTTTCCCACAAGTGGGAACATTTTCTCTACATCTACCCTATGAAACCCTATGAAACCCTTTCATAATCTTAAAGACCTCTATCAGGTCACCCCCTCAGACTTCTCTTTTTTCTAGAGAAAAGAGCCCCAGCGTGTTCAGCCTTTCCTGATAAGTATATCCCCTCAGTTCTGGTATTATCCTTGTGAATCTTTTTTGCACCTTCACTGCGCCTATATCCTTTTTATAAGAGAGACCAGAACTGTGCGCAGTACTCCCAAGTGTGGTCTCACCAAGGTTCGATACAAGATTAACATAACTTCTCTGCTTTTCAATTATATCACTCTAGAAATGAATCCCAGTGCTTGGTTTTTGTTATGGCCTTATTAACCTGTGTCGCTACTTTTAGTGATTTGCGAATGTGTACTCCTAGGTCCCATTGCTCCTCTACCCCATTTAGACGCTTATTATCCAAGCATTACGTGGCCTCTTCATTCTTCCTGCCAGAATGCACCACCTCACATTTGTCTATATTGAAATTAATTTGCAAATTATGTGCCATTCTGCAAGTTTATTAATGTCGTCTTGTCTTTTGTCGCATTCTTCCTTGTGTGTTAATAAAACTCTTTCCTCCACCCCCCCCCCCCCCCCACCCAAATTGGTGTCGTCAAATTTTGAAATTCTACTTCCGATTCACGTGTCCAAATCATTAATGTAAATTGTGAACAACAGTGGTCCCCGCACCGATCCTTGTGGAACACCACTTCCCACCATTTGGCAGTCTGAGTAGCTACCCTTAACCTCTACTGTTTTGTTTTGTAGCCAGCTTGCTATCCATTCTGCTACTTGTCCTGACTCCACAAGCTCTGACCATAATCATGAGTCTACTATGCAGTACCTTTATTGAAGGTCTTTTGAAAATCCAAATATATTACGTCATCTACATTACCCTTAGCTACTCTTTCTGTTACTTTTTCAAAGAATTCAATAAGGTTGGTCAAGCATGACCTTACCTTTTGAAATCCTTGTTGATTACTCTAATATTTTTAGTTTCCAGACTGTCCCTCTTCGTCCTTCTTGATTGTCTGCCGCCTTTGACGTGGTTGACCACTCCATCCTCCTCCAACGCCTCCACTGTCGTCCAGCTGCATGGGACTGCACTCTCCTGGTTCCGTTCTTATATATCTAATTGTAGCCAGAGAATCACCTGCAATGGCTTCTCTTCCCACTTCCGTATTGTTACCTCTGGTGTCCCCCCAAGGATCTATCCTTGGCCCCCTCCTATTTCTCATCTACATGCTGCCCCTTGGCGACATCATCCGAAAACACAGCGTCAGTTTCCACATGTACGCTGACGACACCCAGCTCTACCTCACCACCACTTCGCTCGACCCCTCCACTGTCTCCAAATTGTCAGACTGCTTGTCCGGCATCCAGTACTGGATGAGCAGAAATGTTCTCCAATTAAATATTGGGAAGACCGAAGCCATTGTTTTCGGTCCACGCCACAAACTCCATTCCCTAGTCACTGATTCCATCCCTCTCCCTAACATCTGTCTGAGGCTGAACCACACGGTTTGCAACCTTGGTGTCATATTTGACCCTGAAATGAGCTTCCGACCACATATCCGTGGCATAACTAAGACCGCATATTTCCACCTCCATAACATCGCCTGTCTCTGCCCTTGCCTCAGCTCATCCGCTGCTGAAACCCTCATCCATGCCTTTGTTACCTCTAGACTTGACTATTCCAACGCACTCCCAGCTGGCCTCCCACATTCTATCCTGCGTAAACTTGAGGCCACCCAAATTTCGGCTGTCTGTGTCCTAACGCGCACCAAGTCCCGTTCACTCATCGCCCCTCTGCTCGCTGACCTACATTGGCTCCCGGTTAAGCAACACCTCGATTTCAAATATCTCATCCTTGTTTTCAAATCCCTCCATGACCTCATCCCTCCCTATCTCTGTAATCTCCTCCAGCTCCATAATCTCCCGAGATATCTTCGCTCCTCTAATTCTGCCCTCTTGAGCATCCCTGATTATAATCGCTCAAGCATTGGTGGCCGTGCTTTCTGTTGCCTAGGCCCTAAGCTCTGGAATTCCCTCCCTAAACCTTTCCGCCTCTCTACCTCTCTTTCCTCCTTTAAGACATTCCTTAAAACCTACCTCTTTGACCAAGCTTTTGGTCATCTGCCCTAATTTCTCCTTATGTGGCTCGGTGTCAAATTTTTGTCTTAAAATACTCCTGTGACGTTCCTTGGGATGTTTTTCTATGCTAAAGGTGCTATATAAATACTAGTTTTTTTTTTCATTATTGGCTAGCTTGTTCTTGTTTTTTTTTTAAAGAGGATTATATTTCTCCTGAACACACTTGATCACAGTTCTAAAGATTTCCCACTGTTCTATCTTTGTCTTTTTTTTTTTTCCCTGTTTACTGTCCCTACTTCCATTCTCATCCCCTCAATTAGTGCTTTTTTCCCCAATCTACTAATTTTGGTCTTTTGTCTTGTGTCTTTCTCAATCATTAGTTTAAACCTTACTATGTTCTGATCGCTATTGCCTAAATGTTCCCTTATGCTTACTTCTCTTATCTGCTCTGGTTCATATCCTATTACTAGATCCAGCTGTGATTCCTCTCTGGTTGGGCTTCTTGCGTACTGGGTAAGAAAGGAATCCTGTACACAATGTAAAAACTCCATTCCTTTTCCCCCTTACCCTACCTCTTGCCAGTTTATTTGGGGATAGTTGAAACCTCCTGTGATTATTCTTTGATGTCTTTTACTTATTTCATAGATTTGCCTACATATTTCTTTGTTCACTTTCCTTCCATCATTGGGTGGTCTGTAGAATAACCCTATTAACGTGAGTGATCCTTTCTTATCCTTATCTCAATCCATATGGATTCTGTTTCTATCTTAATGTTAGTTATGTCCCTTTTTGCTGCTGCCATTATGTTGTCTCTAATTAATACAGCTACCCCAACCCCCTTCTTCCTTCCTTATACTTTCTAAATAAGTTATATCCTGCAATATTTAACTGTCAGTCCTGTTCTTTATATAGCCAATTTTCAGTTATTCCTACCATATCTGGCTCCTCACTGTGAATTATTGCCTCTAGTTCCCCTCTTTTGTTTCAGATGCTGTGCACCTTGCTGTACAGGCAGTTTAATTTGTTTTTATTAATTGTTCCCCTCCCTTTATTTTTTGTCATTTTATACTTCTTCTGTTCTATAACTGTAATTGTTCCCTGACCGTTTTATGTTGCCCTTATTCCTTACCTTGGTCTGACCTTACACTCATCTACTAATTCTTTTATCTTCAGACTTGGTTTATTCCACCAGATCTCTTCCCCCCCCTCCCCGCCATACTAATTTACTGGTTAGCAGCTTGGAAACATTTTTTGTATATTATCCCACTCTGTGACATAGTGGAGCTTTTTTCC
Source organism: Squalus acanthias (assembly GCA_030390025.1). Classification (NCBI taxonomy): domain Eukaryota; kingdom Metazoa; phylum Chordata; class Chondrichthyes; order Squaliformes; family Squalidae; genus Squalus; species Squalus acanthias. Next base: position 52,696,209 of record CM059432.1, read on the forward strand.
AGTAAGACATGAAAATAGTGAAGGTGCTTTTCTCTTTTTTTTTTAACAGAGAAATTGAAATGGGGCTTGAAAATTGCTAAAATGTCAGGTATTCTGGTTTGCCCCTTTTCCTTTAAAACCTAGTACAGTAACTTGTTTATTTATAATGGTGAAATGCTTGAGTTTGCACTTGAAAGTTAAAATGCAGCAGAGTTGGCCCTAGTCACAGGATGCCCCCCATATAAACACTGCTACTGGGTCCACCTCCATGTTCCTGGTTTTTGTGCACACGCATGTTGGTTCACTCTGGAGTCACTTTACAGTACAAAGTCTCCCATTTCATCCTAGTGTGTAACTAGCAATAAGGTGCTTTTCCTTCATACTGGGATGATTTTAGAAATGAAAAATTGCTTGATTTACATTATTTCATAAAAACAACAGATTTGGGCAGATGCTATGCTCTGACTTCAAAAGCACACTGCAAAGGGTATAAGATATTCAAATCTCTTCCCCACGATGTGGAAACTATGTCTTGAAATGTTTCCTACATCGGTAATCATAGAATTGATTTTTCTCTACACTTTTATTGTGGGAGTGATGTTAACAAATCGATAGTCTAATTCAACTGTAAAGTGTAAAGTTAAATGCCATAAAGAAGGTGTCAACAGGATTAAAATTATTGTGAAGCGGAGGAAGTTGGCACTGTGCAATATAGTGGTGAGACTTGGGTTTGTGCTCTGAATTCTTGGCACACAGAGTTTCCAATTTTAACCGCATCATTGAGGAGAAGCACTCGGTGATGTCTGGGTACTTTCCCAATCAGGGAGCCGGCCAGAGGAAATTGAAGGAGAATTTCACTCAGACCTTTTCAAACTGCTAGTAGGGATCAACTGAGGCTTGGGGTCAGGTTTTGTGGTTGAGAGAAAAGGGAGCGAGGAGGTAACTTGAAAAAGTGCGATTCACCTGCATCTCTTGGGGGTGGGTGGGGGGGGGTGGGGGGGGGAACGGACGAAGAAGAGAGCAGGAAGAGGTAAATCATTATTTATTGGTTACACATTCAATCCCTAACTTATTGGTAGGGAGTGTCGAAAGGGACAAAGATCATTCAAGCATCAAAATACTTGTTGAATGGCATCTTGCATTCTTTTGCAGAGAAATTCTTGCAACATGTTGTTACATATCATGAGTTTGCTGAAAATCCTGGAATTATAGATGACCCTAACCTAGTTCTACGAATTAATAACAGGTATGATATCTAATAACATGACCTTGTGTTCTCCTTATTGATTTTGTGTGAAGGGAATTTGTATTTTAACTGAAACAATACTTGATTTTATAGCAACAGTTACAGATATAAGTTGCTGTCTGCTGTGTTTGATTTCTTCCCATGTAGTATACTTCTAACAAAACACCATACGCCCTTCCACTCTTATCCAATTTTAAATCTTTAACTATGTAACATTAAATTCAAATGTTTCATTTATTGATTAGCAAGCTACAATTTCTGTTCAACTGGGCTTTATTTTCAAATACAGCAGTTTCTGATATCTCATTGCTGCAACAGTCTTCAGTGAAAATGTACTCAATTTCGTTACCACTGCATTGACCGCATTGAAGCAATAAGTAAAAAATGCTTCCAAGTTGCTCGCTCAATAGCTGCAGTGCCAGATACTAATTGTTGGAACCCTGTACACCAAGAACATTCAGGAGCCACCGGACAATCCCCAATTCCCCCCTCTTTCTCTTCTCTTCCCCCCCCCCCCCCCCCCCAATCCATTAAAACACAAACCTGTAGTAAAAGGGATGAAGAAATGGGCCCATGGAATGTTTACACATTGCATTAAAAGCAAATCATTTCACAATATATTGTGTTTTAATTGAAACAGATCGAGTGGTTGTCTGCAGTTTTTCTGAGTTATGGTGAGCTTTAGCTGGGGCCCCTGGGCATGGGCCCTGGTATGTTTGTTAACCCACCCCTGACTGGCTTAGTTGGTATGTTCAATGTCCATTGTGGTACTGAGCCATAGCGTTCAGAAACATTCAAGGGTTGGACCCTGGTTTGTGCTGTTAGCTTATCTGAACTGGAGCAGGGTCATTGTAACTTGTTTCAGCATTCCTGGGCTGTGGAGAAGCCAATCCCCCCTCTCCTGCGCCCTCACCCCTCCCAATTGCTGTGTATTGGCTTGGGAAGAGCATCTGTGTAAATGGTGAGTGAGGACAAGTTTGGGCTCCCTTGTGATGCATCCTGCAGTTGAATAGCCTGCTGACACTCACTGGGCGCACACAAATAATGGGCACCTGCTTGGCAGCTGTATACCCACGCTTCAGGATGAATCAATGCCTCCAGGGAAAGAGAAGATAAAATTGGAAGATGGTGGGAAATTTAAAAGAGGGAGATCTGCAGCAAGGTTCATTTATTTCCAGACTTAATTTAGACTTTAAAGCAGTGAAGATTTTATAATCTCTCTGGAGTCGAACATGAATAGTTTTATTGCTGCCCATTGTATAATGGGGATTATGCCAGCTGGAAATGGCAAGGAATGTGGAGTATTTAAGCATAGAAACAAATGGACTTAGTTTCTCTTATGCATGTGTTTATCTCTATTCTGAAATTCTGTGGATGGCATTGATTTTAACATTGCAAGATGCAACTTGATTCTTTAGTGTAACCTTTTGATTAGTGAAAGACCCTTTCAGCTTTATCTCCAGTATTCTTGCTATAACCAAAATTGTGATGGTCTTTTCAATCCTACATGTTTCTATTTTGTTGCAGGGAACTGAGCACTGTTTTATTTTTTCTGGATTTATTTATGCAAAATATACAATTTTACAGATACTTTAACTGGACGTTGGCTGCTCCCATGATTCTCAGCATGCAGGCTTTCCAGAAGTGTCTACCCAAGGTAAAAAAAAAAAAAGAAATCTGACTTGCAACAGCACTTGCCTTTTTAAGATTGCTTAATTAATGTGCCATTTGTTAAAAATGTAAAGAATCTACTTATAATAATTGGCAGTGCAATGTTTGAATCGTCACTTATCTATTATGAACAAAAGATGTACCTTTTTTAAAATCCATTATATTGGGTGCACCACTGTAAAATCTCTTCCCCCAAGGTTTGCAGGAGTCACAAACAGGCTATCATACTGAATAGTTTTTCAATCCATTTGGAACTCTGCACTCGGGAGACAGTTCTTTTTGTGGATACTAAGTGACCATAAAAAGCCAGGTTGTTGGCTGGCGAAGATAGCTAAATTCATAGAAAGTTACAGCACAGAAAGAAGCCACTTGGCCCATCGTACCTGCACTGGCCCACAGAACTGTCCACTTAGTCCTATTTCCCTGCCTTTTCTCCATACCATTTTTTCCCACTTCCCTTTTAACATATATTATGGATTCTGCTTCCAGCACACTTTCTGGTAGGGTATTCCATGTCCTAACAACCCACCATGCTTTTAAAACAAATCAATTTGGTGATCCTAAATTTATGCCCTTTGATTATCAGCTCACCAACCAGTGAAAATAGTTTATCCCAATTTACATTATCGAAATCCTCCATCAGGTTTCCTCTTCACCTTCTAGTGAAGAGAACCCCAGTTTTCGAGTCTCCCCTCACATCACTGGTATCAAGCTAGTGACTCTCTTCTACAGCTTCTCCGTGGTCTTGGCATCCTTCCTAAAAATAGTGCCCAAAACTGGACCTAATATTCTTTGTGACCTAACTAATGATTTTTATAGGTTTAGCATAACCCTTTTGCCCCTATTTATAAAACCTCTATGGTTTTATGTGTGGGATTATACACCATACAATAATAGCAGGCTAAATTATCGAATATAAATCACTTCAGCTGTAAATAAGCTCTAGATGTGAGGAAACTGGAAAAAATTGTCATAATTGAGCAAAGATATGAATGGGTAACTTTGTTTTTGTTTAACTGTATTGCAAATGTTGTAGTTCTTTATATATTTTTTTAAAAAGCGCACACTCAAATTCTGTACCTGTAGGCAGCAATTGATGACTGGGTAAAAGTGAAGATGCCAAAGAAGTCTGGCAGGTGGTGGTTCTGGCCCAAGAGGGACAGTGCTGTCAAACAGGTATTATTATTATTGCCAATTTGTTCTGTTAAGGATGGAATGGTGTAAATTGGAGAGTCTATAATTGCTTCAGGCGTTTTTCAATTGCTTCTATTATGATTGCACAGTGTGTCTGATTGCTCAGTTAAGAAACTTGAAACCATCTCTTTTTCAGCATTTATCTGAGTACTAGATCCAAAGTGGCAAATTATTATTCACCCTCATTTCCAAACTTTAACATTTACCCATTGAGTGTTTTTTCAAAGTAATCTTAAACATTTGATACACAAATTTGCAATAAAAAAATCTTTTATCTATTACTTGTAATGAGTATTTTCTTAAGGATTATTCTTGGACTTTGGTAGCGATATTTAGGGTAGTTATTCATGTCAGGCCGTGAGCTAGAAGACACCTGTTATTTCTGCTGTGATTCCACAAGATGAATAACTTTTACGATTGGTAAAAGGCATTTGGTAATGATCATGTTGTGTAACTACATTTTAGAAAGTAATAAGCTGAGAATGGCAATTGGGGTGATTGCAAAATCTTGCTGGACACACTGGGAGGTTGGGAGTTCTCTGCACCAGAGCATGTTGGAAAATTTGGGCAGTAAAGCCTACTGCCACTTCACTGCCCAATCAGGATTTCACTCCTCCTGCCCTGCCGGGGCTGCTGCTGCTTGCTTCTTCCACACCTGTGACATGTGGTAGGGAGTTAGAGCTTGGGGGTGCCTGGTGAATTTCCCTGCTGTCCGCCACCCTTGCCACCATTTCTTGGAGCTGCCACGTGGAAGATAGCAGTAAATCCCCAGGAAGCGGCGGTAAATACCCAAATGGAGGGAGAGCAGCCTTCTCTCCTGCCCGATGGTCCCAGAGACTTGCCTGCTGAATGCCTCATTCCAATCTTCAGGACGCGTCTGCCCCTTTAATTCCCTTGTCTGTGTCCCCCACTGCAGCACCGTCAGAGTTTCCTTTGTGGCACTAGCAGCCTCTTTTGATGGTGGGAATCCCGCCAGGAGACTGCCGTGCATCTCTGAATCCCGATGCACGAAATGGGTCAGGGCTGGTGTGGGCACAGAGGGGTGGGCAGAGGTATGTTCCAAAGAGGAAAATCCAGGTCATGATGTATTTTCTAATTCATCTTGGGAGTTTGAAATTGAGCACTATTTTGTAAATTAACTTTCCAGATGTATGATATTTATGTAAGTGGGGTAGGGAGAGGAGGAGAAAACCAATCTTATCTTGTGATGTATTGAATGGTAAAACATAATGCCAGAAATTACTATTTTAAAACCTACTTTGTTTTTTGTATATATTTATGATATAGAATGTGACAGATATTCTGGAGTTTTGAGTGGTTTACCCTTTGAGCTAGAGGGAATGAGGACATTTCTGCAAAATCTCTCGAGTAGACTAAAAGGTTGACTGGATCACAACTTTGAAAGAAATGAGATTGAAGGCTTGAACAGACTTTTCCCGTTCTATAGTTTCTTGTGATCATCTCTCTAATAACTGTTTCTATGTGCATTGGCAGCCTGAAACAAAACAAGAGAACTTGAATGAAAGCAACAAACCTGATCAAAACCGAAACTCTGTCACCAGCAGGTAAATCTTGACACTTTACTACAACTCCTAATAACAATTATTTTCATTGGACTGCATTGAAGAGTCTTTAAAATTCAAGCATCCTTGGTTTTAGCTGAAATTAAATTTTTCCTCATCAGAAGCTATATGGGAGCAAACTCTCTTCCCATATCCCTTGAACAGCATTGATTTTATGACCATAGGCTGGAGTAACCCTCGCTCACACCAAGAAGGAGCACAAGTGTTGAGGATGTGAGGAAGGGGGATGCTAACTTGGGGGAATGGGGTTGGTAGTTTCCCCTCCCATTTTATCTCTGCTTTTGTCTCCATCCACACGTGCATTCCAGTAAGAAAGCTTTCAGGATCTGTACCTGATTTAAATTTTTCTCCCCTCCCTAGTCCAGAGACACTGAACTGTCCCACTACCACCCCAGCTGAAATTAGTTAACTTGGGAATCTTTTCGGTCTGGCTCAGTACTACATCTAGCCACCGAGCCACCAGAATTAAAGCAAACTACATTTAGTAAGTGATAAAAGCAATTAAATAGCACATGCAGCCATGTGGTTACTAATTGCTATGCCAAGTAACACAGTTGCAGAAACATAAATGCAGCTGGGCAAGAATGGCCTGGATTTTGTGGTGAAAATAACAGTGAGGCTATCAGTGCTCACTGTTATTGGAGTAAATCGAACAGCAACTTCCGGCGACCGCACATGGGTAGTTAAATGTGGGAATCAGGAAGTTGCTGTCTGAGTTGCCCTGCTCCTCCAAAAGCTTCACTATAACAGCATCTCATCTAGATAGACATAGAATGGTGTGAAGTTGGGGTACTTGCGTGACATACTAATCACACCAGAAGTAGTTTGGGCTTGTCCATTTTAAGTCTTAATTACTGCCAAACAACACCTCTGGCACTGAAAATTCGCTTTTACAAGTGTGGAGTCTCATTCCTTCAGATTTTAATTATTCAAAATTTTCTCATATACACACTTTTTCTGTCTTTTATCTCTTTCTCTCTCTTTCTTCCCCTCTTTATTTCACTTCTGTACATGATTTGGCATTGAATTAACTATTCTAATTGGCACTTCCTGGTTCAGACTCCGCGTGTCTCAGTAAGGATTCTTCAATCTGATTTGTTAAGGAGACACAGTTGCTTGCTTTGTTCACTCAGGTCCCAGATCCCCTGTAGAGGGCACCACACTGTTTTAGATTTCTAATAACCAAGTTCCTGTACAAAAGCCCATAGAGTGTCTGTGGGCAAGTGTAATGAATAGCTAGAACCGTTTGTTCACTGTCAGTTATATTAGATTGTATTGATCTGATTTTTTTAAAGAATTTTGTTTAAATGTGTAGTTGTACATATTGGATTGAAAAATGATTTCTTTTTGGTCTACATCAGTAAATATGTAATAATGAGATCTGCGAGTCCACCTAGGTGTCAACTGTGGAACTATTCCTAATGTGGATTAGAATATGGAATACTTTTTATGGAGATCAGTACATGCTCGCTCTTTGCCACCATTTCTGAGAAGGTATTTTTTTTTCCTTTTATCAACATTTTGATTAGATCCAAAGAAGAGGACTCTTCTAGTGATGAAGACTCAACTAACCTAAATGAACCAACAGCAAGTGATCCAAAACTCTCCGAGAACCTTAATCAGGGATATTCCATCATCTACAAGAAGTCTCTGAGATTATCCTCGGAGCAAATTGTAAGCATTTTTTTCCAGAATATGAATTTTCTGTTTTAGTCATTATAAATGTACATGGGTGCACGATTACTGTATAATACATTACATTGGTGTTGGAAAATCACAATTATGTTGATCTTTTCCTTTTTGTTAACTGTATGCGGAAAACCTGACTTCAGAAGGGATTGATTAATTGACTAATTTTGTTCTGAGACATTTCTGCTCTTGTATTGTACTGAGTTGCTGTAATAATTGCTAAAATATGCTAAAAATTACTGAAATGCACTTTTGTTAATATATGTTTACTTCCTGCAACATAGAACCTATAATCCATGTAAGTATGTAATCTATCAGATTAAATATTCAGCTTTGTAATAGACCAATAACTGAGCATACAAAGAAGAGAGTTTACTTTCCTGACGCCTTCCTACCAAAGCTCATGTAGTTATGGAGTTGCAAGAGCTCCAGTTTTGGCTCAGTTTGTTTATGCATTGCCCAGTGTTGAACTGAGCAATGCAAACTAGGAAAGCTGCATGTTTGATCCCCAATCTGAGCTGAGATGGCAATAGGAGTGCACCAGTTGACCTTGGCATTCTGGACAAGGGAGGAATAAAAAATCAGCCTGGGTTTCCAATCCTGATCCCTATCCAGTCATGCTTGTGGAAATGGATGTCAGTCGTGGGCACCTTTGAGCCTCTTGCTGTCAAATATACTGCTGGCACCTGCCATCCAGGCTAACACTTGAAGAATGGTCATTTGGACAGAGTACTGGAGTGTGGCTGCTGCCTGTGGAACTCTTCCCCTCGCCGTAGCTGGTGTCTTCAGGAGCAGAGAAAAGAAACTTGGGAGGGAAGGTTGAACACACAAAACTGGAGTACGGTATTTATGCAGGAGAATCTTTGGTTTTGTGTTTTAAATTTTCTTGTGTATGTGTATTCCATAGGCAAGTCTTAAATTGAAAGAGGGGCCAAATGATGCAGTATTTAGTATAACGACTCAGTATCAAGGAACCTGTCGCTGTGAAGGAACCATATACCTCTGGAACTGGGATGATAAAGTCGTCATATCTGATATCGATGGAACCATAACCAAGTAGGTTGTGTATATGGACGTACCTGTATTTTAACAGGAATTATTTTCATTAGATGCATATATGGAATAGTGTGCATGTAGGATAATAAATTGGTTAAAAAACTTTGTTATATAGAAAGTTATCTGTATGAACCTTGTAATTTAGGAAGACTTTTGCCCTGTTTATGTATGATGTAGTTTATTCATAATGTAGCGTGCTGCATAATATGATTTAAGAAAAATATATCAAGCTGCCAGTGCAGAATTCTGTCCAATATGTCTTCTCAATAAGCCTCATGGAGGCTAGAATTTACATGATGCTGTAGCATCCCCTTTTCTTATCAGAATATATGCATGTTTCTTAATTAACTGTTTCCCTAGTAGTAAATTAATTTCTGTTGGTCTGTTTTAACAGATGCAAATGGTATCGTGCCATTGGCAAACTCAAATTTATTTCCTGCACTTTTTCCTCTTGTTAATATGATTTCTTGATTTTTTTTGTTGAACTGTATTCTCCATTTTTATAGCCCTATTGCACTTTGTAGTATTCATTATCCCCACCCCTTTGAGTCTCTTATGATCCAGTTTTCCTTTTGTTCTACTTCATTGTGTCTTTTTCCAGTATCCATACCCTCTGAATCATTCTATAACGACACTGAAGTTTTTAAGTTTCCACTCAACAGCCAGGATTTTCGAAAGGTCATCTACTTTATAGCTCTGGTTTCTGTTCTCTCTTCTCCATTACTGCCTGTATCTGTTCTGATATTTTTCTGTGTGTACGAGTGCAGTGTTGTTGAATTTTCCCTCATTCCCCCATCTCTTTTCTTGGTCACTGTGAGGCAGAAAATCCGTGGACCTTTGATCCCATGTAAGTGCTGGGATTGGCCTACTGGAACCTCTACTAATGACTCAATAGGAATATCTGGGTCAGGAGGAGATTGCTTAATTTTAATAATCCAGCTGGCTGCCCACACCACTGGATACATCTCTGGTGTCTGACACACCAGGGGAAATGGAAGAATTAGCATTGACTACCCCCCCCCCCCCCCCCCCCCCCCCCCACCGCAAAGGTTCCAGGCACTCTTGGCAGAAAACTGCCTCATTTACCAGGGGAGGTACTGGCCGAGACCACCAGGAGTGCCTTGCATCCACTGACCAGTATTCCTCTGCTCAATCAATGTACTGGCTGGCTGGTGGATCACCAGCCAAGGCCTAGGAAGCTCCCAGCCTGGGAGTTTTCTCCCCGACCGCACTGCCTCTGATGTGGGTGACTTTGTTTGGAGCGTACTGAGGTTCTGCCCCAAACAAGATTGTTCCAATACTTGCTGTGGAGGCAAAACCCAACATAACCGGGCCCTGACAACTTTGCAGACCTTGCTGAGTGCGCTGGAAGGCCCATGAATTTTTGGGGCCCCTATAATCACCCCATCATTCTCCAGGTGAAATCTATACCAGATGTTGCCTGTGACCGCCTGTAACACCTGTTGAGGGATGTAGAACAGCCTGGTAGTGCCACTTGCTCTCCAATATATTTGCTCTCCCAACAACATGCTCAAAGGGGAACCGTATCCTACCACAGTTTACTGACATACTAACCTATGTCAACAAGGTACAAAGTAGCACATCTAAAACAGGAAGAGCCTTCAGGTAATAACATTACTCTCTCTCTGCTATGTTTAATAAAATCTACTTTAATGTCAAAACAATATTTTTTTCCCCCCCAAGAAGATGGGAAAGACTTCTGCAGATAAGAGTGCACAGATTAGAATTTCAGTCGGTGAGGTTTAGAATCCTACATATACAGGCTTTGCTTTTCTCCTGTAATGTTCAGTGCTGCTGCAGTTTAGATCCCATGACATTTCAGTTTAAATCACATGATTTACTAAATGGTAGCCTGCTCTCTGCTACTGCTGCCACAGGCTGCTAAGACACCTTCCTGGCAAAAACAATTTTACTTGAAAACTAGTAAAACCAGCCCCTCAAATCATGTATGAATTATATAGAATTTTTTTTAATCTTTAATGTTCACTTGTGGATTTTCATAGTCATACACCCAGATATTCCTGCAAGCCATTACCCCAACAGGTCTTGCTCCACAATTAGTGGGAAGCTTGCTGTGTGTTTTTAACTAGTTAAACTCCAGCCATACTATTCTGCCAACCTGCATCTAAGGTCTCTGCACTTGTGAAGTAAGTGGGATGTGTCCACATGAGGAGAGACTGTGCACTCTAACTGGACAAACAGGCACTCTGCAGGTGAGAGTAGATTTCTTAGTAACTTGACTTGCAAACGAAGAAATCTGCACTCACCAGGTAATGCCTTTCAGACACACTTGTCCCAAGTCCGAGTTTCCTCCTCCTCTATGCACTGGGCATCTGTCAGCATGGTGGAGGGATCTGCACAGAGCAGCCTGTGTTGTGCCAGCCACCTTTTTATGTTTGAGTTGTCCCATGCCCCATACAAAACTTCTCATCACAAACTCTCTATCAGGAAATTTGACAGAGGCCTGAGGCTGACTCCTCTTCCAGGGTGACAGGTCTGCCCTCCCTCTCTGCAACTGCTTCCCCATTTTCCCCACAAATGCTCATCACAGCTTGGTCCTGGATCTCACGTGATCCAGAGGAAACCCTTCTGTTAGACTCTTAGGAGTTCATTACATAGAGTAATATAGAAATATATTTCAAAGGATGCATCAATTTCTAGGTCGAAATGATATTGATGAACTGCTTACTTGTCATATTTTGTGATTTCTTAACCGTCCAGTGTGTTACTGCTGGGTAACAGCTTGTCTCTTACCTCTTATTAATATAAAATTTAATTTTAGTTCCCATTAATGTTATACAGTAATACACTAATCTATTTACCTTAACAGTTTGGTTGTTTTAGATAATTTATGAGCGGCAGATAATTTATAGTAACGTATGCATATATTTTCTTATAGGTCTGATGCCCTAGGGCAGATCCTTCCTCAGCTGGGCAAGGACTGGACCCACCCAGGGATCGCCAAACTTTATCATAAGATACATGAGTATGTGTCTGGCAATTACATCTCAAGAAAAGTAACATTGCTAAGAGGTTGTAAAGAAAGGGTTGAATTCAACTCCCCCCTACCCTTGCCAATTTCCTCCCCAAGGTGGTGACTCCATGGCACTGGATGCCCTCAAGTGCCCTGTTCAAATGGCCATTATTCATTTGAGTCTTGACTGCTTATCCACATTGATCTCGCCTAGCATCCAGAAATGTGTACTTCCAGCAGGGGTGCTGGTCAATGATCGAACGGGAACCCTGGCAGATTTTACTCTCCTTAAACAAAGCGTGTCTAAACAAATTGTAGCATTGACACTGGGCTGAACCTGAGAGATTTCTAGTCTGTATGATTCTGCTATCCACTGGATAAACTAGTTGAGCGATTCAGGGTTATTAAAGATATTTGATGGCTGATGGAGAGTAATAGCCTTCCTGGTCCTGTACATTCCTATGAGCTATGGTGATATCCATAACAAATACGGAGATCTATCGTATGCCAAATCATGAAGTCTATATTTTTAGGATCTGGGGTGTGGCTGGTTGCTTTAAATTTTGCTTCCTGCAACAGGTGACTGAGATGAAATGTATGTCACCAGACAATATCCATATCCCTTGGAAGGCATGATATTATTCATGTGCAAATATGTTCTGATTGCAAAACAAGCAGAAACCACTTAACAGACTGCTTACTTTATCCAGGAAAAAATAAGGTAAAGGGCTTGGCAATGTGCAGATGGATTTGTCTGATAGCTAGTTGAAATTCAGGGAACCATCCCATTTATTAATTTTGATTTTGCTCAACTGTGGAAGACTCCTTTTTAGATTTTTTTTTTGTATGCCAGATTGCTTTAAAGTGTCAGCTGTGGCTCAGTTGGTGGCACCCTCGTCACTGAGTCAGAAAGTTATGGGTTCAAGTCCCACTCCAAGGACTTGAGCACAAAAATCTAGGCTGACACTCCAGTGCAGTACTGAGGGAGTGCTGCACTGTTGGAGGTGCCGTCTTTTGGATGAGACGTTAAACAGAGTCTGCTCTCTCAGGTGGATCCCATGGCACTATTTCAAAGAAGAGCAGGAGAGTTATCCCCCGTGTCCTGGCCAATATTTATCCCTCAATCAACATCACTAAAACAGGTTATCTGGTCATTATCACATTGCTGTTTGTGGGAGCTTGCTGTGTGCAAATTGGCTGCCGCGTTACCTACATTACAACAGTGACTACACTTCAAAAAGTACCTCATTGGCTGTAAAGCGCTTTGGGACGTCCAGGGGTCATGAAAGGCGCTATATAAATGCAAGTTCTTTCTTTTCTTTAAAGAGTTTGAGTTGTATCTCAACATGGCAGCCTTAAACCCATAGAGGAAAGTGTGGCTTGTTCAAGACTAGTTGTTGGAGAAGCAGTCTGACCACATGGGGCATTGGAGGCGTCGAGAGAGGTAGTGGAGTGGTAGAGTTGGGTGTTGTCAGCATACGTGTGGAAGATAACCCCATGTCTGTGAATAATGTCTCCATGGGGCAGCAGATGGAAGAGAGGGCTGAGGATAGTTTCTTGAGGAACCCTGGAGGTAACAGGCGAGAAGAGGAGCCATTTCTGGAGATGCTCTGGCTACGATCAGATAGGTACGAATGAAACCAAGTGGAAGCAGTCCACAGATCTGGACATTGGAAGAAGATGGCATTGTTGACCATGTCAATGGCTATAAAGAGGACAAGGAAGCATAATGCATAATAGTCGCAGTTACAGGGAATGAGGTTTGTCATTTTGGTTAGAGCCATTTTGATACTAATTGGAAACCTGATTGGGGAGATTAATACAGGGAGTTGTAGGGAGGCAACAACGTGTTCAAGAGCTTTGGAGAGGAAAGAAAAATTGCAAGGACTTGGAGATCAAGGGTTTTTTTTCTTTCAGGAGAGGGATGCCAAAGAAACAAATCTTTACAAATGCATTCACATTTGCAAAAGAAAGCAAGTCATTGTTCTTGATTTAACTGTGTCTACTCAGAGTTTGCCAAACAAAATATATTTGCATGAGAATTTTTTTAATTATTTGCATATTAAAGCAATGAATCTTGTCTGTAATGACTCTGTACATTTCTAATCATAAATATATTATGTATATAAATAAAAATGTGGATTTAGTACTAAAATAGATTTTCAGACATATTTCTAATTAGATTGGTTCACCAGAAAAAAATCAAAATAATTTGTCATTTTCAATGGTAGTGTTATGAATAGCAGAGTCAAATGATGTACACTGCATAATTACAATCATGTTAACATTTTAATTATCTACAATAACTGAGGTGACTTTTTTGCAGTAGTAACAGGATATAGGCAGTGGGTGTGAGATTTCCCCAGATGGAAGTTCTTGATTTTCCAACAGGGATGGAAAATAATTGAAGAATAGCTATTGCATAACTCATTATAATCAAATTGGGCATTGTGTACAGGAGCTTGAGAGCAAGCCATCTGGCCATCCTCTTGACCAGGAGATGGGATGTTTGCAAGGTACTGTTTGCCTCATCCCTGCTTGCCAAAGTTTTTCTGTTTTCTGCCCTTCTCTCCAGAAGATGCTAATTTTTGCTGGATATAGATCCACAGGCATTGGCAGCTCCAATAACATAGCCACTCTTCATGTGAGAGCCAAGATAGTTAGAAAAAGCCGAGAACCCAGTTTATTACAGACATTAGTCGGGAACAAAATATATAAACAGCATCAAATATATAATTATATTAATCAACCCAAATAATAAGTAACCTTTGCTGCACAGGAATTAATTGAGAAATTAAGATGGCTTAAATGTAACCTAAGGCTATGTGTTAATTATACACACGTTTACTGTTCTCTGCTGTTTGCTTAAAGGAATGGTTACAAGTTTCTCTACTGTTCAGCACGTGCCATTGGTATGGCAGACATGACGAGGGGCTATTTGCACTGGGTGAATGATAAAGGAACTATCCTCCCCAGAGGACCCTTGCTACTGGCTCCGAGCAGCCTTTTTTCAGCACTTCATAGGTATGTGGCAGGATCTTCCATAAGTAAGGAGTTTGGAAATATTTTTGCAAATCACATGACGAAAGGTTATTTCACTGACTCTTCAAAGTGCAGCTTTTTGATGCTGGTTGGAACACTGTCACTGAAATAGTGTTGGGGGATTGTTCAGGTGGTGTCTGACATACCCAGAAACCCATCACCATGTTTGAGGCTCCAAACCAAGCTACCGAAAAGACTGCACCTGTAGAGTTTTTGTCCAATATTGAATGCTCTCCATAGAGACATACCCCACCTCCCAAGTCCAGAAAGCTTAGGTGTTGGTTGATGACTTAGGACCCCAGTTGTGTGCAGGGTATCACTGAGGTTTAACCAGATCAAACCACACAACTTAGCAGCACCGAATGCTGGTAGCTTTCTGCTGTTCAGCTAGGACCATTCTACCCACTGGTTTGCAGGGTGGGTAGAGTGGTCTTAGCTAAATGACAGGCCTACCTCTTCAGATACTCATCGAGAGTAAGACTGGCTGGTCAGACATCAACAGTGTCCTGGAGTACTGAGGAGCTGTGTCTGTTTTTAGGTATTGGATTACTGAGTCTGCCATAGCGGTTCTGAATTTCTGTTCAGGCTTAATCATCTTGGAGCCACCCTGACCCCAAAGATACCCCAGAGGATAGTCACTCGATAGTTTTGCAATATAGTAGACGAGGTTAAGTTCCACTAGCGTGCGACTGTTGGCAAAGCACTTTGTAAGCTAGATATTTCACAACTTTATGCTTAACATATTATTGCTTAAATTAAAAATTCTTGACACTATAAATATTTACGATTTCAAAACTGACCTGCACATGTTACTCAATATTTAAAGAAACGCATTCCAAAATGAATGTCAAGTGGTATCTGGGCTGGTAACTACAAAAGTATATAGGTGGTTAACTCTTTAAAACCAGCACTACAAAACTGCATACACAATTGCTATACATCCACAACCTTTTAAAAGTAGAGTTATATTACATATGCATAGAATGCAGTGGCCTTGTATTTCTTTGAGGTAGATTCGAATTAACTTGGCAAAATTTTAAAATAAAGGAAAAAACTTCAACTGTCTGTCTTGGACAGCTGGAGTTTCGTCCTGCTGAAGGCAGGATTCAAGGCCATAATCATGGCTAAACATTAGGGGAACTGGTCTTTTTCATAGGTAGGAGCAAAAGACCCGTCTCTTCTGTCTCTGTTTATGCTGCTAGTAATGCCGTAGCAGAAATGAGGCAGGGCTACATTCAAAGGCTAGGGAAGATTGCTGGTGGAAACTGAACAATGGGAAATAGTTTAGCAACATGTACATATTTCAAAGATGCATTGTTGAATAGTCCACATTTCAGATAAAACAATGCATTATGTGGTCATGTATTTGTTTGCCTGACATTACATAAAAACATAAGACATAGGAGCAGGAGTAGGCCATTCGGTCCTTCGAGCCTGCTCCGCCATTCACTAAGATCATGGCTGATCTTCTATCTCCTCTCCACTTTCCTGAACTATCCCCATATCCCTTGTTTCCCTTAATATTCAAAAATCTATCGATCTCTGTCTTGAATATCCTCAACGACTGAGCTTGCACAGCACTCTGGAGTAGAGAATTCCAAAGATTCACCACTCTCTGAGTGAAGAATTTTCTCCTCATCTCAGTCCTAAATGGCTGACCCCTTATTCTGAGACTGTGACCCCTGGTTCTAGACTCCCCAGCCAGGGGAAATATCCTCCCTGCATCTACCCTGTCAAGCCCTGTAAGAATTTTGTATGTTTCAATGAGATCACCTCTCATTCTTCTAAACTCCAGAGAGTATAGGGCCAGTCTACTCAATCTCTCCTCATAAGAAAATCCCCCCATCCCAGGAACCAGTCTGGTGAACCTTTGTTGCACTCCCTCTATGGCAAGTATATCCTTCCTTAGGTAAGGTGACCAAAACTGTACACAATACTCCAGGTGTGGTCTCACCAGGGCCCTATATAATTGCAGTAAGACCCCTTTACTCTTATACTCAAATCCTCTTGTAATAAAGGCCAACATACCATTTGCTTTCCTAATTGCTTGCTGTACCTGCATGTTAACTTTCAGTGATTTGTATACAAGGACACCCAGGTCCCCCTGGACACCAACAGTTCCCAATCTCTCACCATTTAAAAAATACTCTGCTTTTCTATTTTTCCTACCCAAGTGGATAACTTCACATTTCTCCACATTATATTCCATTTACCATGTTCTTGCCCACTCACTTAGCCTGTCTATATCCCCTTGAAGCCTCCTTGCACCTGCTCACAACTTACATTCCCACCCAGCTTTGTATCATCAGCAAACTTGGATATATTACATTTGGTCCCCTCATTCAAATCTTTGATGTAGATTGTGAATAGCTGAGGCCCAAGCACTGATCCTTGCGGTACCCCACAAGTTACAGCCTGCCAACCCGAAAATGACCCGTTTATTCCTACTCTCTGTTTTCTGTCCATTAACCAATCCTCAATCCATGCTAGTATATTACCCCCCAATCCCATGAGCCCTATTTTTTTTTTTAATAACCTCTTGTGTGGCACCTTATCGAATGCCTTCTGAAAATCCAAATACACCACATCCACTGGTTCCCCCTTATCTATTCTGCTAGTTACAACCTCAAAAAAACTCCAACAGATTCGTCAAACACGATTTCCCTTTCATAAATCCGTGTTGACTGCCCAATCCTATTATTTTCTAAGTGCCCTGTTACCACGTTCTTAATAATAGATTCTAGCTTTTTCCCTACTACTGATGTCAGGCTAACTGGTCTGTAGTTCCCTGTTTTCTCTCTCCCTCCTTTCTTAAATAGTGGGTTACATTTGCTACCTTCCAATCTGCGGGAACCGTTCTAGAATCTGTGGAATTTTGGAAAATGACAACCAATGCATCCACTATCTCTATAGCCAACTCTTTCAAAACCCTAGGATGTAGGCCATCAGGTCCAGGGGATTTATCGACTTTCAGTCCCATTAATTTCTCCAGTACTACTTTTTTTTACTAATACTAATTTCTTTTAGTTCCTCATTCTCGCTGCAGCCTTGGTTCTCCACTATTTCCGGGAAGTTTTTTGCATCCTCTTCCATGCAGACAGACACAAAGTATTTGTTTAATTTCTCTGCCATTTCCTTATTCCCCATTATAATTTCTCCTGTCTTGGCCTGTAAGGGATCCACATTTACTTTCACTAATTATTGTACCTGTTTAATTGCAGGGAGGTAATCGAGAAGAAACCAGAAAAATTTAAGATTCAATGTTTAACTGACATCAAAAATCTATTTAGTCTTTACAACCAGCCATTCTACGCTGCTTTTGGGAACCGACCTAATGTAAGTAGCCAGCAACACTCTTTCCTACCTTTTTACTCTTTAAAAAAAAATGCAATAAGTGGCACTCAGTCTAAAGTAGTTAAAAAATACAAAATTATTAATAAGGTAAAAATATGTATTTTTGTCCTCCGTCTTGGTTTAGCAATTTTAGACTTGAGTACTGTGTACTGACCAGAGTGTGCAAAATTTCAAACCGGCTTTCTTGTCTTTCAAATTTCTTTTTCAGGATGTTTGTGCCTACAAGCAAGTAGGAGTCTCAGACTACAAAATCTTTACAGTAAATCCAAAAGGTGAACTGATACAGGAGCAAACCAAGGGCAATAAATCTTCGTAAGTATTCTGATTAATGGAATTCCTGAGACTCTCAAAATAATAAAGACCATCTTTATTCAAATGTGAGAAGTCGCACAACACCAGGTTATAGTCCAACAGTTTTATTTGAAATCAAATTTTTATTTCAAATAAAACTGTTGGACTATAACCTGGTGTTGTGCGACTTCTCACATTTGTCCACCCCAGTCCAACACTGGCATCTCCACTTCATCTTTATTCAAAGCACAGAGGAATTGGAATTAAAAAATGTAATTGTCTGCAACTTGGTTGTAAATTTTGGAAAAGCAATGTGATGCCAATTTAGAAAAGGTTCATTATGCCTAGAATTATCCAATCTGTAGCAGTAAATAGTAATTGTTACTAACTCTTGCTAATGAAGCTCTTTTTTTGTAGGGGTGGGTGTGGTGTGTGAACACACTATTTGGTCCTCACAGCCATGATTCCCATGTACGTTCTACACTTCTTTCCTTGCCTTCTAGCATTCCTTCCCCCCCACCCCCACTCGCCCGCATTTTAAAATAATTTTAAATTCTTATGAGCTAAATATACTGAAACACCACAGCTCCCAGGAGGTACATTTCTAAAATATTTTTTCCATGACGCGTGCTGCTTTCTTCTGTTTGCTGCTATAATCACACATGATGCGGAGATGCCGGTGTTGGACTGGGGTGGACAAAATTGAGAGGTCGCACAACACCAGGTTATAGTCCAACAGTTTTATTTGAAATCACAAGCTTTCGGAGCTATCGATTGCCCCTTCCTCAGGTGAAGTAAATAGATACAGAATCGCCAAAGCATATATAGATAGAGAACAAAGCATGTGTACCTTACAATTGCAGACAACTAAATTAAATCATCCTGACTATCTGCCGAGGTGTGATAAAGTTTAATTTAATGATTTAATTTAGTTGTCTGCAATTGTAAGGTACACATGCTTTGTTCTCTATCTATATATGCTTTGGCGATTCTGTATCTATTTACTTCACCTGAGGAAGGGGCAATCGATAGCTCCGAAAGCTTGTGATTTCAAATAAAACTGTTGGACTATAACCTGGTGTTGTGCGACCTCTCAATAATCACACATGCCACAGATGCCCTGTAGAGGGCGCCGCACTGGATCAAAAGCTAGATTAGAGCAAGTCTGCTCTAAAGCTCAAAAAACTTTGTGGGCAACTGTCGGCGAGGTGAACGGCAAGCATCATTCCTTCACCGCTGACCGCAAAATCCGGGCCATCACCTCACTTACCATAAGCAATGCCACAACAGATCCATTTAAAACAACATATTCTCTGATTCCCTTGAAAAAATTCACAGGAAATCAATTGGAAATATACTGAAGGTCCTTCTATAATCTGTACTACTTGTAAGCGTAACTGACACAAATTATGTATTTTTGTCCAATTGTTTTGTCATTGGCTGACCCTTTTAAATCCAGTCACTTTACATAAGTTTTTTTTTTTAAATAAAAGAACTGCTTTTCTGATCCATACATGTATTGCATAGTTGGTTCAAACTCTAGAAGTGAAGGAAGGAACCAAGCTAACTTTGAACAAAAACAATTTGTCTCCACTCATCCATGGCTCACACTGCCAATATCAACTCTCTCTCTGCTCCTCTGTGCCATCTATCTAAGTCTACTTCTCCATTTTACGTTTATTTCAAAGTGCAACCCTTGCCACTGTCCCATCCAACACTCCCAATGCCATTCCTCAATACCTGCTACCCTACCCTTGCCCCCTACAACTTCAGATACCTACTGCTGCTCTCCAAACTATTCACTTCCCACAAATTCCCATTAACCTAATACCCATTACCTAACTATCCAAAATTTTCACTCCTCCTTCAGCTGCCTTCTTTCTACTACTCGCTTCCCACTCTTCTCAACTCATTACATCCCATATTCCACTACCTTTCCTTTGGGGTGTCCTGAGGTTGCAAAAGGCACTATATAAAAGCAAGTTATTTCTATCTTTCTTTACTATGTCATCCTGATAACACATTACTCCAATCTTCCAAATACTAGCCACAGTATATCCTACCCTCTCTGCTACTAACCTCTCCACTACTTAGTATTGTACTCTAACTGCCTTTATTTCCCCCTAGAATTCTGAATATGGTCACCCCCAAATTATTCCTTTACACTTTTTTTAAGACTTCTTCCTGCAATCTTTTTTCCAAAGGTCTGTTCCCCACAATCTTTTCCACTTCCCGCTAAAATTTCTTTTTTCATGTTTTTTTTCAGGCATCAGGCCAAATTCTAAGTATCCTTATCTGCACACCAACCTCCTCACTACTGTTCCTCCAATGCTCACTATCCATTACTTTCTCCACCCCTGAATACCTCGCTGAACCTCGCTCCCCTTTTATGACTACCTCCCAAATCCTCAATACTTTCCCAATACTCACTTTTGCAACCCATTTAATTGCACCCACACCCCTCCCAAGTCCTTACAAGCCCAAATAATCCCCCACAAATCACATCCACTCTGACCAATACCACAACAATCCACTTCCTTATAAAGAATTGTAATCTCTCATTCCCTATGAGTAATGCCACAGAAATATATGTATATGCACAATCCTGTCCATCACATGTTAACACTTCAAATGTCTTACACACTTTCTAATGTAAATAGCTGTCACATTTGGGGAAATCAGTTCAAAGAAATAAAGGTGCTACTTGGAATATACAGAAAAATTCCCCAGCAAAAAAAAAATCAGAGCTACTATGTCTCCAGCCTCTTAATTGGCCTGTATATGAATTCATTTAGTGTTTACTTAACATCTGTAAGACTCTGTAGTCTTAAGAGGGCGCACGTCTACACTTTAGCAGCAAAATAAAACATTGTATTATAAGCTATAACATTTCTATACCTATAAAACAGTGCATCCTCTAACACCCTGTGAGCAGCACCACAGAAATGTCACATACTGGCGAAATACTGAATGTACTCCTGATAAATACATAGCGCATTTATCAAGTAATGTTTGGCTTCATTCAGAATTTATATATCATGGAATTGAGCAAGAACTGTTTACATTGTTGTGCTTGATCAGTTAAGTGTTTATCCAGATTTCACAATGTACTGTATTTAGAAATACGCATTAGATAAACTGTGGGATGAAGGTTCAAGCATGTGATCGACACACTGCATTTTGACCTCATCTGTGCTGTGATTGAGGGGGACTGGGGAGTGCTAACAAGGCAAGGGAATACACAATAAATGACAGGATACTGAGAAGTGTAGAGGAACAGAGGGACCTTGGAGTGCATGTCCACAGATCCTTGAAGGTAGCAGAACAGGTAGATAAGGTGGTTAAGAAGGCATACGGGATACTTTCCTTTATTAGCCGAAGTGTAGAATATAAGAGCAGCGAGGTTATGCTAGAATTGTATCAAACACTAGTTAGGCTACAGCTAGAGTACTGCATACAGTTCTGGTCAGCACATTACAGGAAAGATGTGATTGCACTAGAGAGGGTACAGAGGAGATTTGCGAAGTTGTTGCCAGGACTGGAGAACTTTAGCTATGAGGAAAGATTGGATAGGCTGAGGTTGTTTTCTTTGGAAAAGAGGAGGCTGAGGGGAGATTTAATTGAGGTGTATAAAATTAATAGGGGCCGAGAGAGAGTGAATAGGAAGGACCTATTTCCCAGAGCAGAGGGGTCAATAACCAAATAGTCTGGAGGGTCTCTGCCTCAGCTTGCATATGAATAAGCACTTGGGTAAGGTAAAGAAGTGAAGCTCCAGCCTCTTCCCGGAGGAGAGGAATGAGAGAAAATTGGGGACGGTAATGGGGTAAAGGAAAGGTACATCAACAACTTGAAGTAAGTCCCATATGAAAAAGACAAGCACTTTGTTTTTCATTCAAGGTTTATAGTTGATGCTTTTTCTTCAGTTGACCAATAACTGAATTACTATTTATCTCCATTATCTACAACATGATTCTCATCCATGGGACACTTTTTTTTTATTTTGCTTTCCAATTCCAACGGCATTTATGGAGCTGGTAATAGATGTATTTTTATCAAGTTTTCTACAGAAACATTTAGCTGCTTATTCAAGAAGTACTAGCTCCCCTCTAATTTGTCTTTTTCCAATCTTTAGGTACATTAGGCTGAGTGAACTTGTTGAACATGTCTTCCCTTTGCTCAGTCAAGAACAGTGTTCAGCTTTCGTTTATCCAGAATACAGCCACTTCAACTACTGGCGAGACTTACTGCCGAGTATCAGTATGGAAGAATTGAAATAGGTTTTGCTAGTGGTTGAACTCTGTCAAAGATATTCCCAGTACTGTTTATACCTTTTATTTAAAAAGAGTCTGATTCAGGTACAAATTAATGAAAATAATCATTTGTTTATTTTATGTACTAATTCTATTGTTGTAGAAGCATGACGTTTACACAAGTTGACAGTTACTACCAGCAGAATTTTCTCAGGAATATAGCCTAGTGTTCATTGTACCTATAGGTTGCACCAGAAGGAAACTCAATGATTTTGATCATGAACTGTGTCTTTACATGAGAACATTGCACATAATGTTAACCCTCTGCACTCATCCTTACAGTTGCTACTTCTAGTAACTTTTTAACACAAACAAAATAGCTTGGCTTGGATTTAAAGGGTTAACTCCATGTATTACAAGAGTAACAGTCTTTTTTAATACCATGAAAATGGGCCCAGAACCTGTTGAATATAATGGAGCCCAGAACTACTTAAAGTCCAGTCACATTCTGTAGCAATGACCCGATTCATATCACGCTATTCGGTGCTGCTTCACCTGTGGTGGAAATAAATGCCAATCTAGAATTTGTTTTCAATTGTAAAAGAATGTATCAATCAATGGCACTTTCATCCTATAAATCGGATATATGGTAGCAGATCACTCAGTATGGGGGGGGAAAAAATCCTGCTTGTAACCTGACATTTATTGCAGACTGTTGACTATTGTGTAGTCGGGCCAATCAAAACATTTTTGTTGTATTTAATGACCTGTTGCCATTTTTTTTGTCGATTCTCTCATGAATGCCTTCAATTGGTAAAATTTAGTACAGTGTTGATCAGCCCTGTTACAAGAGTTACATGAAGGGTTTTACATTAGGGCATTGCACATTACTACAGCAAGTTCATTCTTTCTATGAAAGATGTAGATTAGTGTGTTATAAGAACACAGAATTATGAAGAAAGATAATTACTTATACATTCTTTAAAGTACTTAAAATGGATGTAATATACTGGTGAATGGGAAATAACAGAAATAATCATGATTTCTTATTCCAACTGTTCTTTAATCACTTTAAACTATTTGTGCTGGAAGTATTTTCAAAAGGAGAGAAATTGTGAACTTACATATTATTTTAATCACCCATACAAGGCATTATATAGGACGTTTGATTCAACATCCTACAAGTTCTATGGAGCCTTTTTATAAGAACAAGTTTTAAATCTCAATAAGGGCTTGCAGAATGTTCTCAAACTCCTATACACATTTTTGATAAGGGTAGTAAATTAAATGCATTTTCTTTTCTCAGTATAGCTGTTTTAACTGTTTAAGAAATTATATGCTCAGTGACCTTTTTATGTTGATGATCATTTGGTATTGTTTTGTTTCTGACCATGGATATGATTTGCCCACCAATTATCAAGAGAAGGTCTAATGTATTGTGATTTGATGACTTATTGTTTGTGTGGTCATTTAGGATAACCACAGCAGTTGCTTTGTCCAGCTTGGATTGCAGTGATTGTAAGAAGTATCAGTAAACGTATCCGTATTATATGCCAGATTGTGAACCAATCATACCCTGTATTTAACACAATCTTCAATATAATGTTTGGGTTTGTACGTATGTATGTGTGCACGCACATACTATATTCTTGCTATGAGACATTTCATCATAGAACCATGGAATAAATAAAGATGACATCCGAAAGCTTCATTGGTCATATTTTGTGTAGTTTGGCGTGTTACTCAGTTACCAGAAGACGATCATCAAACTATATGTGTCGATAAATTATTTCATAGTGAATTGAAACTACAAAGGGTGTTATTACTCTAAGATGCTGTGTCTATATTAGTGGGAGGATGTTGGTCACACCTTTAATTTTCTACATTGTGTGTATTTTGTTTTTGTCATGCCATGATCGGCACGAAGTAAGACTCCCACAGAAAGGGAAAATTGGAGGGTCAGTTACTTGCTGCTCTTCTCCACTCTTAGCTGCTGTACACTGGTTGCATTGGCAGAGGCCTGAGAATAGATCTGTAGCCTATCTTATCAGCTGGTGAGAAATCAAGGATGAGTACCATACAGACAAGGTACCAGCTGACCTTAGCTAGAGCAGCAGTGTGAACTGTATAGTGTCCGAGTTATGGGCAGGGGGAGGAAGAGAAAATAAGCAATGTTCCAGTATCTGTGTACACGTATGGATATCGGGTGAAGACGGGATCTGGTTTGGTTGTGATGCCAGTACAGTCAAATGTCTGCTAACACTTTGTTGATAATCACGCATGAAGAATTATTGCTTGGGCAGGGTACCAGAGCACTGGCAGTCAGTTAGCAAAATTGAAAAGAAAGATTAGTGGGGGAGGGGAGTAGAAAGAGAGAAGGAACCCCAATATCATAGATGCAAGATTCAGAATCCCTGAAGTCAACTCCTATTTGCCAAAACACACCACCAGCTGAGTAATTTTATCAACTCATATAGCACAAGTAGACTGGGTACTGTGCAAACTGGATCAATCAAAATGCAGTGATGTAAGAGTACTACTGATTCTGAGCCTCCCATGCACTCCTGATAATAACAAAGGACACCAATGACCAGTTTAATAATGTTCCCTGTCATTTTTTTTTCCGTGCGTGGCCCCTTTAACTGGCTGCGCGGCCCATTCAAATTTTCGCACATGCGCGGTTATTTCCGTAGACAGGCCGGTGAGCGGTCTGCACGGGACCTCCAGACCGTTGTGTGCAAATGTAGACGTCTAAAGTTGCATGTTGCGGCCTCTCCACTATTGCAGGCAACTCTGATGTGCCAGGCATTGTAAATGAGGTGACCTCCCCATGATAACACAAACTTCAGTAGCTCTTAACCTTTATGCTGGGATTAAAGGTCCCTTGGCTTTTTATGTACAAGGACCTAAATTCTTTGGGCTTAACTATGAGCTTCTCTCT
Source organism: Squalus acanthias (assembly GCA_030390025.1). Lineage (NCBI taxonomy): Eukaryota > Metazoa > Chordata > Chondrichthyes > Squaliformes > Squalidae > Squalus > Squalus acanthias. The sequence continues at coordinate 52,721,500 of CM059432.1, forward strand.
GACACAACTTTGACAAACCTTTACAAGTTGCCTCTATCCACCCTTCCATTCAGAAAATGAAGTTTACATGTGTGCACTTGATGATTGTTTTTGATGAGCAACAATATAAACTAACAGTGTGACCAATTGGTTAGTGGAAAAAAAAATAGCCTCTTTTTGCAGGCTCATTCTTGCTTTTTCAGTGTTCATCTTCCTCACACTAGAATCACAGAATCGTAGAATAGTACAGCACAGAAGTATGCCATTCGGCCCATCAAGTCTGCGCCGGGTCTTTCGAAGAGCAACCAGTTCGTCCCACTCACCCGCTCGTTCCCCATATCCCTGCAATTTTTTCTCTTTCAAGTATTTATCCAATTCCCTTTTGAATTTGTATCCACCACCCTATCAGGCAGTGCATTCCAAATCCTAACCACTCGTTGCTTCAAGATTTTCCTCATGCCGCCTCTGGTTCTTTTGCCAATCATCTTTAAATCTGTGCCCTCTGGTTATTGACCCTTCAGCCATTGGAAACCGTTTCTCTTTATTTACTCTATCCAAACCCTTCATGATTTTAAATACCTCTATCAAATCTCCTCTTAGCCTTCTCTGCTCCAAGCAGGACAACCCCAGGTTCTCCAGTCTATCCATGTAACTGTATTCCCTCATCCCTGGAACCATTCTCGTAAATCTCTTCTGTACTGCCTTCATGTCCTTCCTAAAGTGTGGTGCCCAGAATTGGACACAATACTCCAGCTGGGGCTGAACTAGTGTTTCATAATGGTTGTTATCCTCACGAGTCATTAGTCCCTGTCCCCACAGAGTCTACCTACTCAGCCCTATCCCTGCTGCTGGCACTGCTCGCTCACTCCACACATTGGGTTGTAAATCTAATTCTGTGATTAATATGTCTCTGGAACTTTTTAAGCAAAATATTGCTGTGGGGGCAGCAACCCCCACAAGAAAATCTATGTCCCAGAAATAAGATGCCCCATCAGTTACCTCAGTTCCTTGAGTGCAAGAATTCTGATTTGACTGGATACTGTATGGAGAAGTGGAAGTCTGTGGAACAGACAGGGAGTGTGCGACTGAGCAATCTAACTGGGAACAATGGAGAACTCTGGTCCCTGTAGAAATGGATCTGCTGTAGCAAATGGAAACATTCACAGTGGTATAATCGAGGGCTTTCTTCCAAGATTGAAGGAGATACTAATGTTGCAGTGTTTGGTGTCCATGCCGCACCCAGATATTTGGCAGGACAGGAGAATGTCAGTTCAGACTAAGCACTAAGGAAGATCATCCCAATCTTTTGTTTCATGTTGCAAAACCTTGCGACTTAATGCCTAAAAGGGGAAAGTTTAAACACTTTGGTGGTCCATTATCTTGAAGGATGGCTGAAAGTCCCACCATTCAGATGAGTAAGCTCCATGTATGCCTTCCCTCACTCAAGTCATAACTATGGTTTTCAAAACTCTGACCATGATGTGGTACCAGTTAGTGTTGAATAGTTTTTTTTTATTTGTTCATGGGATGTGGGTGTCGCTGGCAAAGCCAACATTTATTGCCCATCCCTAGTTGCCCTTGAGAAGATGGTGATGAGTTGCCACCATGAACCACTGCAGTCTGTGTGGTGAAGGTACTCCCACAGTGCTGTTAGGGAAGGAGTTCCAGGATTTTGACTCACCGATGAAGGAATGCCAATATATTTCCAATTTGGGATGGTGTGTGACTTGCAGGTGATGGTGTTCCCATACTGCCCTTGTCCTTCTAGGTGGTAGAGGTCGTGGGTTTGGGAAGTACTGTTGAAGGAGCCATGGCAAGTTGCTGCAGTGCATCTTGTAGATGGTACACACTGCAGCCACGGTATGCCAGTGGTGAAGGGAGTGAATGTTTAAGGTGGTGGATGGGATGCCGATCAAGCGGGCTGCTTTGTCCTGGATGGTGTTGAGCTTTTTGAGTTGTTGGAGCTGCACTCATCCAGGCAAGTGGAGAGTATTCCATCACACTCCTGACTTGTGCCTTGTAGATGGTGGAAAGGCTTTGGGGAGTCAGGAGGTGAGACACTCGCCGCAGAATACCCAGCCTCTGACCTGCTCTTGTTGCCACAGTATTTATGTGGCTGGTCCAGTTAAGCTTCAGGTAAATGGTGACCCCCCCCCCAAGATGTTGATGGTGGGGGAATTTGGTGATGGTAATGCAGTTGAATGTTATGGGGTGGTGGTTAGACTTTCTCTTGTTGGAGATTGTCATTGCCTGGCACTTGTGTGGCGTGAATGTTACTTGCCACATATCAGCCCAAGCTTGAGTGTTATCCAGGTCTCGCTGCATGCAGGCATTGACTGCTTCATTATCTGGGGAGTTGCGAATGGAACTGAACACTGCAATCATCAGCGAACATCCCCACTTCTTCCCTTATGATGGAGGGAAGGTCACACAGAATCACACACAGAATCCCCACAGTGCAGATAGAGGCCATTTCGGCCCATCGAGCCTGCACCGACACATATCCCACCCTATCCCCGTAACCCCACGTATTTAATCCCCCTAACACTAAGGGTCAATTTATCATAGCCAAATCAACCTAACCCACACATCTTTGGACTGTGGGAGGAAACCAGAGCACCCGGAGGAAACCCACGCAGACACGGGGAGAATGTGCAAACTCCACACAGATAGTCATCCGAGGCCGGATTCGAACCCGGGTCCCTGGCGCTGTGAGGTAAGAGTGCTAACCACTATGCCACCGTGTTGCCCTTGATGAAGCAGCTGAAGAATGTTGGGCCTAGGACACTGCCCTGAGCAACTCCTGCAGCGATGTCCTGGGGCTGAGATGATTGACTTCCAACAACCACAACCATCTTCCTTTGTGCTAGATATGACTCCAGCCAGTGGAGAGTTTTTCCCAGATTCCCATTGACTTCAGTTTTACTAGGGCTCCTTGATGCCACATTCCGCCAAATGCTGCCTTGATGTCAAGGGCAGTCACACTCACCTCACCTCTGGAATTCAGCTCCTTTGTCCATGTTTGGACCAAGGCTGTAATGAGGTTGGGAGCCGAGTGGTCCTGACGGAACCCAAACTGAGTATCAGTGAGCAGGTTACTGGTGAGTAAGTGCCATTTGATAACACTGTCGATGACACCTTCCTTCACTTTGCTGATGATTGACAGTAGACTGATGGGGTGGTAATTGGCTGGATTGGATTTGTCCTGCATTTTGTGGACAGGACATACCTGGGCAGTTTTCCATTGTTGGGTAGATGCCAGTGTTGTAGCCGTACTAGTTCTGGAGCACAAGTCTTCAGCACAACAGCCAGGATGTTGGCGGGACCCGTAGCCTTTGCTGTATCCAGTGCGCTCAGCTGTTTCTTGATATGTGGAGTGAATCGAATTGGCTGAAGACTGGCTTCTGTGATGGTGGGGACGTCAGGAGGAGGCTGATATGCATCATCCACTCGGCACTTCTGGCTGAAGATGGTTGCAACCGCTTCTGCCTTGTCTTTTGCATTCACGTGCTGGGCTCTGCCATTATTGAGGATGGGGATATTCATGGAGCCTCCTCCTCCCATTAGTTGTTTAATTGTCCATCATCATTCACGACTGGTTGTGGCAGGACTGCAGAGCTTTGATCTGATCTGTTGATTGTATGATCGCTTAGCTCTGTCTCTAGCATGCTGCTTTTGCTGTTTAGCATGCATGTAGTCCTGTGTTGCAGCTTCCCCAGGTTGGCACCTTATTTTTAGGTATGCCTGGTGCTGCTCCTGGCAGGCTCTTCTGCACTCATTGAACCAAGGTTGATCCCCTGGCTTGATGGTAATGGTAGAGAGGGATATGCCGGGCCATGAGGTTACAGATTGTGGTGGAGTACAATTCTGCTGCTGGCCCATAGCGCCTCATGGATGCCCAGTTTTAAGCTGCTAGATCTGTTCTGAATCTATCCCATTTAGCATGGTGGTAATGCCACACAACACGATGGAGGGTGTCCTCAGTGTGAAGACGGTTCTTCGCCTCCATAATGTGTGCGCGGTGGTCACTGCTACCCATGCTGTCATGGACGGATGTATCTGCGACAGGTAGATTGGTGAGGACGAGGTTAATCGTAGGAATTTACAGCACGGAAGGAGGCCATTTTGGCCCATTGTGTCCGCGCCGGCCGACAGAGCGCTATCCAGCCTAATCCCACTTTCCAGCTCTTGGTCCCTAGCCCTGTAGGTTACAGCACTTCAAGTGCACATCCAAGCACTTTTTAAATGTGATGAGCGTTTCTGCCTCTGCCACCCTTTCAGGCAATGAGTTCCAGACCCCCACCACCCTCTGGGTGAAGAAATTTCCCCTCAAATCTCCTCTAAACCTCCTACCAATTACTTTAAATCTATGCCCCCTGGTTGTTGACCCCTCTGATAAGGGAAATATGTCCTTCCTATCCACTCTATCTAGGCCCCTCATAATTTTATACACCTCAATAAGGTCTCCCTCCCCTCAGCCTCCTCTGTTCCAAAGAAAACAAACCCAGCCTATCCAATCTTTCCTTGTAGCTAAAATTCTCCAGTCCAGGCAATATCCTCGTAAATCTCCTCTGTACCCTCTCTAGTGCAATCACATCTTTCCTGTAATGTGGTAACCAGAACTGCACGCAGTATTCTAGCTGCGGCCTAACTAGTGTTTTATACAGTTCAAGCATAACCTCCCTGCTCTTGCCTTTATTAACGGAGGCATAGAATACAAGTATTCCGTATGCATTCTTAACCACCTTATCTACTTGGCCTGCTACCTTCAGGGATCTGTACCCTGCACTCCAAGGTCCCTTTGCTCCTCTACATTTCTCAGTGTCCTACCATTTAATGTGTATTCAATTTAATTCTATGTCAAGTAGGTTTTTCCCTCGTGTTGGTTCTCTCGCTTTTCAGACATTTTCCAACACTGACGTTCCTCATATTAATGAGCAGAAAAATATGACCAAAAATTGTGAATGTTGTAAAATTTTATCTGCCACAAGAGTTAAATTTTATTAGAATCATGCACTGAATGACCTACCCAGCAGCACTACTTTGTTCAACTGACATTTTTTGTACTGGTTTGTCATTTGCATCGAAACATTATTCAAGACCATGAGATCTGCATTTGCAGTTACAATTGTATTGATACAAACTGTAATGATTCAATTATTTTATTAATGTCAATGAAATACAGCATATATAAGGTAAGCAGGAATTCAGTAACATGAGAACAATACAAATAATGGTTATGTGTGTGTATACAACATAAATTTTAGGTTTGACCACTTGTCTCTCATTGCTGAATAGGTATTTACCTGATTAATAACCCAGGTAAGATTTCTCATTCGAGATTATGTTGAAGTGGCTCAGTAATCTATCCTTAATGGTCACAAAGATACTTTCCTTGGGTTCATCTCTGAGGAGACCAGACCAGAGTCTTTTGATATAAGACAGTCATCAAAAATAAATTCAGCTTCACTAAGTACAATTATTTTCATGTACATATATATTCTAAGATTGGTGGTGGGATTCAAAATACTATTAAATACTTTTGTGGACATTTATTCAGTTAAAAAGAATGTATAACTTTTTATATTTTTACTTTATAAAATCTGCATTATTGATTGCCAATGCACAATTGACTCAATACTACATAGGTTTATATATATATATATATTAAAGTTAATAAAATTTGATGTGTTCCTTAAATAGTAAGAATTTCACTATAGGTTTGCTCATAGGGCTACACGTTATTTGTTGTAGCTTTCCATGGGCCTAGTGTTTCATCACTGCTAAAACTGTGAATTGGATTTTTCCATTATGATTACAGGTATACAAGACTCAAAACCAATCTGTTAAAACAAAAGAATCGGTGTTCCAATTCGCTTAAAGTCAAACATTCATAGTTTACAGTGTTATCTCGTATTCAAATGATCCATCCTCATTCCATTCAAGATTAAACAAAAAACAAAAACACTTCCGATTGTTGGAAATCTGAAACAAGATGCTGGTCAGTCAGCATCTGTGGAGAGAACAGATGAGTTGACGTTTCAGTTGTAGCCCCGACGAGAGTCTGCACCTGAACGTTTAATTCAATGGTTCTCTCCTTTAAAAAAGAGCCCTCTTTGAATTTGGTATGATGGTTAGTCTTGAGATGCGAGAAGGAAGTAGAGAAGCTGCAGAAGTAAATAAAGAACTAAACAAAAAAAAATTCTAACGTCACCCTTGTCTGAAATGAGAATGTCTTTTTATTTGTAGTTATCTAACAACAGTGTAGATGAGCATATCATCATCCACTTCAACTGCAGGGAAATAGTAGCATTGAGCTATAATAAATATTTATTGTCCTGATTCAAAAAATGACATTTGAAATGGTACTAATTTTTTTTGTTAACTTGAGATCTTCCCTGACGACTTGTAGTGAGACACTGACTGACTTAGTTTTTTTTTGTAACCAATTTTCTTAAAGTAGGTTAAGCTAGATATCTAATTTATTTGAGTGTGGGAGAGGGATGGAATCTGTTTCAGGTCGTTGATCTATGTTCACTTTCTCTTTACAGAACCTCTGTAATCCCATGAGTTGCATCATTATTGTAAATTGCTAACAAAAAACATCATAAAACAATATGTAGTAGTACTTGTACATTCATTTAAAAGTATTTCACTTGAGGGTGGTTGTGGAATACAGAAAATAAACCCATGATGACCCAAAATCCAGAATGGGTTGTGGTGTGATCAGTTAATCATGGATTATTTTCCATCTTTCACAATCTCCCACCATAGATTTGGTTTATTTCACAAAAGCATTGCAAAATTCATTTTACTAACTCCACTTTTTTTAAAATCAAAAACAGAAAAATTGGTTTTTTTCCACAAGACTATGGTAGCCCTACCTGTTGTTGTATTCAACATATGCTATTTAGTGGTTCACCGGGGCCACTTCCACGTTGTATACATTTTATACTTGATATTTTCTACATCTGTGCTTTTAAAAGAATAACAATATTGGATGGGAAACAAATCCCCCCCCCCCCCCACCCCCAACCCCCCTGTGCTTGCTGCATTAACTTTTTGGCAAAATGTATAAATTCTATTGCTCTCTCACAGCTGTGCTCTGTGGCCCACACAGTATTATGTAATGATGTCAGTAAGAGGCCATGAGGGAAGATTTTCACTGTGATATGTATCACAAAATTGTAAATAATATTCGTGATTTTTGTGGTGTTGATATTGTTGCATACAGTGCACAGAGGAAATTGACCCAGCTCGACTGGCTTATTGCAAGTAGAACAGACTAAAGTGGCTGCTTACACTCTGATGCAGTTTTATTTATTTTTTAATTGCTGCCCTTCTGATTTATTTAATGCCAAGAAAGCTCCTACTTATAAAATCCTTATTGGTGGATCAGTGGTATTGTAGAACAAATACCAGAATGAACATCACAATTTAGATTACAATTCAAGCGCAGGCTTTCCTAAAAGGATGAGTGTGTAACATGGCTAATCTTTACAGAACACATTTCCCATTAGTGATTCAAATGGGGACACATTTTGAATTTTGTGCACAGTGATGAATGTGAAAATAAGTCCTGTTTGCTAAATTAAGACCAGACATTTGCCCATCATATGACTGAAATTACGAAAAGAACCATCCAGATTAATAATTTAAAAAAAAACTGTTGCCACTTCTGTTGGTCATGATCATGCATGTAGTTTGCCTCAACTTTATTAAAATTATGGTATTACACATTAACCTTTCTTCAACTGACAGTGAGATTGTCTTCCTGTATACCACTGAAATGTACTGCACTGACAATCTATTGGTAAACTGTCAAAAAATAAGTGGAAAAGCAATATTTAAACATTTATAACTAACCGATAAAGTTTTACTTTAAAGTGTTTCCAGTGATAGGAGTTAATAGGACTTCATGGCCACACTCGCTACAGAAAGATTAATTTCATTCCTCTTATCAAATATGTCTCTTTAATAGAACAATATAATTAGACCCAAAACACTAATATCCTGCCACATTGAAGCTTATCCATAATTCTAACTTGGTGGAATTTGTCTTTCACAAAGTTAAATTGATTTGGTATTTTATAAAATAGAAGTGTTTTCTTTGACAGTGAATGCCAGAAATTCAGGAAAATCTACATCCCCTTCACATCCTCCAAATCAGTGTATTTTAAACTCCTATCTACCCAACTTTCTTCTAATTGGCTAGCTCTGAGAGGATGTTTCATACAGCAGAGTCCCACTGAAAGTTGAGTACATCTCATCTGTGTCGACCAGTTTACCATCGATCACTATGACACTCACTTCATCTTCAACTTTCAGGTTCAGGATCAGATTGAAGGTCCCAACTCCTCCACAAGTCTGCCTTCCCAAAAAGGGTCTTTGAGATTCCAGCAGTTCTATTCGATAGCCAGAAGTGTCCATCTGCATGACACTTTGATTAGAGACAGAGAGGATAGCTTCAATATGCTCATTCCTCTGAGGAGCAAGGACCGCAGTGATGAGATACTGTCCCTCAAAAGGAGCTGTAAATATACCTGGAATAAAGCCAACAAAGAAAGGTAATTATAGAGGACAATCCATGATCAGGAACTGGTTCATATTGCAAGAGTCCACATTTTTTTAAGAATTCATGGTATTAAAATAGTGCACCCACAGAATCACAGAATCCCCACAGTGCAGATAGAGGCCATTTCGGCCCATCGAGCCTGCACCGACACATATCCCACCCTATCCCCGTAACCCCACGTATTTAAACCCCCTAACACTAAGGGTCAATTTATCATAGCCAAATCAACCTAACCCGCATATCTTTGGACTGTGGCAAAACTTGTTAAAACGGAAGTGATTGGTTGGGATAAACACAATGGGGTACATCTTGACTTTGTGCAATAGTGTAAAATGGCAAGTCACAGGGTTGGCCTTAAGGGTGGGCGACTGACCCAGGATGCCGTAGTCAAGAGGATCTGACATTAACGGCGTCGACCTCTGCGAAGAACTTGGCTATCTCAAGTCTGCTTCCAATGGACTTTAGAGCAAGTTTCAAGAGCACGTTCCCAAACACATACTCAAGATCCTGTTACCCATGTCGTATTGGTGGCGATCAGCAAAGGGAGCTGTTCGAAGTTGAAACTCAAAAACATATTTGCGATCGGCCATGGGAGACGACAGGCTATCTTCACTGGCCATCCTGTCTATCGAGAATGATGTGGCTCAAAATATCTTGGTGAACTAAGTTTTTTATTTGTTACTGTTATTTATTAGTGTAGTGTTTAATGTTTAGTTATTTGTCACTTAACTATGTTATTTTTATGACTTATTGTTTATTATTTAAATTATAAAAAAACTTTTGAAATTACAGGTTTATTTCTGAAACTTCCCTAATACTGAAAAAGGGCGCCAAAATACAAGTTCGTCCAGGGCACCGTTTCCCTAAGGCTGGCCCTGACGAGTCAGCAGCCCTCCACAGATATTGTCTGACCTAAGTCTTTCCAGCATTTTCTGTTTTTATATCTGTTTTACACTATCTCACAAAGTCAAGATCTACCCCAATGTATCCTCCATCTAAATGATATACTGTGGTTTTGTTGGTGCATTATTACATTGTGAACTGATTTTGTATTTTTTCAATACATTGGTCATTGCACTGTAATATCCATTACTTTGCTCGCCACCCAAACGCAGTTTTCGCCCAGTTCCACAGGTGCTGTCACTCTTCATGTGTTTGCACAACAAGGCCCAATTTATACCCTTGTAAGTCTTATCACTCGGGGACATGATTTGTTGTGGTTACATAAGATTACATAGGATATACGGCACAGAAACAGGCCATTCGGCCCAACCAGTCCATGCCGGCATTTATGCTTCACTCGAGCCTCCTCCCATCTTTCCTCATCTAACTCTATCGGCATAACCCTCTATTCCCTTCTCCCTCATATGTTTGTCCAGCCTCCCCTTAAATGCATCTATACTATTCGCTTCAACCACTCCTTGTGGTAGCGAGTTCCACATTCTCACCACACTCTGGGTAAAGAAGTTTCTTCTGAATTCCCTATTGGATTTCTTGGTGACTATCTTATATTGATGGCCTCTAGTTATGCTCTTCCCCACAAGTGAAAACATTCTCTCTCTATCCATTCTATCCAAACCTTACATAATTTTAAAGACCTCTATTAGGTCACCCCTCAACCTTTTTTCAAGAGAGAAGAGACCCAGCCTGTTCATCCTTTCCTCGCATTTCTGGTATCATCCTTGTAAATCTTCTCTGCACCCTCTCCAGTGCCTCTATATTCTTTTTATAATATGTCACAGCAAGTGATAACTATGGTGAATTTCTACATTTACCATGTGAAGCTGAAGTGCTACAATTTTGTATTTTAAAAAAAAACCACAGGCAGTGAAAATACTGATTTCTGAGTGTTTCTGGGCAATAGCAAATCACTTGCCCTACTTATCAGGGCACCTGTGGTTAGTAAGCCATTGCTCAAAACCCCTGTAGTTCAAAGATTATTTTCACGATTCGAGTATGTTGCTGCCTCCGATACGAAATCTCTCCATCAGTTTTTCCTTGCAGTTCTATGAAATCTTTCGAGCTGTTGAGACAGTGGATTATCCTCTTCGGATGTGAGGTGAAGCAACCTTCAGAAAAAGTGTCCGAAAACTCTTCAAAGTGTTGAGACGAACAAGTGAAATGAATTCGAGCACGTTTTGTCTCGAACCTTGTTTGCAGAGTTCGGAAGTGTGTGGAGAACAAAAATGGGGCATTTTGCTGAGGTTGTGGCTTCGGGACAATGCAAGAAAGTCCTGCAAAACATCTGACCCATGCTAGTCCTCCGAAAATGACTGATACCACAGTGTGCAAAGTGGAAAATGGCCTGTCGCAGCACTTAGTGACTACAAGGACACAAACACAAAAAAAAATCTGTATAGAATTGTTACCTGTATTTGTATTGTAGTGGTGTCCATCATTAACTAAAACTTTATTGAATCTGATTATCCCTGCATTACCAACGAAAGGTTTTTCGGTCAGACCCACAGAAAAGGAAACGTACTTTCGAACAGTTGTACTATCTGAAAAGGAACAGAGAACGTTAACTCTGCTTCTCTCTCCACAGATGCTGCCTGACCTGCTGAGTATTTCCAGCATTTTCTGTTTTTATTTTATGAACATTGAGTATATTCAAGACAGAGATTGATAGATTTTTGAATATTAAGGGAATCAAGGGATATGGGGATGGTTCAGGAAAGTGGAGGTGAGGTAGAAGATCAGCCGTGATCTTATTGAATGGTGGAGCAGGCTCGAGGGGCCAAATGGCCCATTCCTATTTCTTATGTTCTTATGAACAAATGGCTCTTTGCCGCTGTGTTTTCCACTTCTTCGTGTAAATGTGCTGGAGCCCACAACACAAGCAACTAGACTGTTACAGAAGCAGCAAGTGGAAGATGTCTTATAACCCAATGATGCTTTTATACCACATCGCTGAAAAGTCATTTCTGCGTCACAGTGATGCATAACTCCAGTCAAGGCCTGACCTTGACTCTAGATCAGAGTGGAGTTGGAGCATCTTTCCAGTGCAGTGTAAGATTTATAAAGCCTCTGGACACTTAATAAACTTATATGGAGTTTATTTGAAGCTATTAAGAACGCGGACTCTTCTACCTGCACTCTCAGTACATTTAGGCACGTGGATACTTGTTTAGTTTACATTGCAGGACCCCAGTGTCTATGAGCTGGATCTCTACATTTACACTGCTGAAACTGTCAATCAAAGCCCAGTGGACAAATTATAGAGCTATGAAAAACTGGGTCTATGATTCTGCTGCAGGAACCCAGTTTTAGCAATGCTAATACGGAGAGCTGGTGCAGACTCGATGCTCTCTCATGATCTGAACTAAGGAAGCACCTTAACTGCAACCCTAATATGACATTAAAGTCAAATGCATTTAAAAGTAACAGTAAATAAGTCAGAGACAGTAATGGAGAAATAAATCATCACCAATGAGCTTCTCAGTGAACACGTAGTATAAAATATTGAAGATGAATATGTTTTCGGGTAAATCTCTGACCTTGAAGACCAAAAGTTGTATAATTAATTAAGTGTCTATGACTGAGGCATACCTGCGATTCCTGGAGCTCCAAAAGTCATGGACTGCCCTGTGTGGGGGGAGGGGAGAGAAAAAATAATTATTTTAAATGTTTGTGTTTACATAGTTGCCCTTTTTGCAAAATAGCCAGTAACATACTGAAGTGATAGTGGAATTGATGTGCAATGTAGTTACAAGGACCCAGATAATCCATGGGTCGACGATTCCAGCAATTCTGCCCACTGGGAACCTTCGGTGTTGACCCCAACAGACTTTCCAGGGTCAGTGGGGAGGCTCCCTGTTTTGCACTCTGAAGTCAGATGCCTGTACTTCTATGGGTGCCCGGTGTGGGGTGGGATGTCATGCTGCATCCCCCCAGAAAGAGTTTTAAAGTACCTCCAGCAGCCCACTTGTCCATTAATAGACAGAAAATCATGAGCTTTGCACCCACAATTTCTCGGTATGTTCTGCCTGTGAGCACCACTCCCTGTTGGAAGTGTGCAATTGGCCCTTATGACAACAGCATTGGTGTGAAGCTTTGTACTAACACTATTCTTATAATGTAACTGCACCCTTAATGTTTGTTCAGAACACCCTAGTGACTTGTAAACTAGCTGGTAAATATCACTTTAATTCTCTGTTCCACTCCTATTCTGACCTCGCCGTCCTCAGCCTCTTGCACTGTTCCAACAAAGCTCAATGTAAGCTCGAGGAACAGCACCTCATCTTCCGATTAGGCACTTTACAGCCTTCTGGACTCAACATCGAGTTCAACAATTTCAGATCATAACCTCTGCCCCTATTTTTTCAGATGGCAGCCATTCCCATTTACACCTCTTCTAGACTCATCTTTACTTGTCCCATTACCATCTCCTTTTGCCTCGCACCATCATCCCTTTAGTCTTTTAATCTCTCCTGCCTTCCATCCTATCACAGACCTTCCCTTCTGTTCTTTCCTCCCCTCCCCCTCCCCAGCACTTGTGTAAACTCTGTGACATCTCTAACTTTTTCCAGTTCTGACGAAAGGTCACGGATCTGAAACGTTAACTCTGTTTCTCTCTCCACAGATGCTGCCTGACCTGCTGAGTATTTCCACCTTTTTCTGTTTTTATTTCAGATTTCCAGCATCCGCAGTATTTTGCTTTTGGTAAATATCAGAGCCTGAATCAGCAGAATCTTAAATTGTACTGGCTATTGATCCAAAGAATATCCACAGGTGTGCTGTACCTTTATCACTTTTTAAAATCTCATTTATAATGGCTTCAAGCACTGTGGTGTTTAATTTCCTTCAGACCAATGTAAACAGTCTTTTAAATTAAATCTTGCCACCACCTGTTTGACTGGATGTTTCCATTCTAAAACTATTACTTGGTTATTTCCCTTCCTTATTTATCGGATTTCAGTTAGTTTTAGTTCCGCTTTACAAATTCTAAATTTACTAAATTACAATGGAATAAATGTTCATCTTCAATGCTCCCTGACAGTAGCTTCATGTACCAGACCAGGATTTTCTATGGACAGAATAATGTGGGGTTGCACATCCAAATTCCAAATTTGCTCTTCTGCCATGTGAGGCTCTGGCTGGGAATGCGGAAAACAAATATTTACCTTCCCAATATGTGTTCAGCAAGATAAACAATTTATATATTATTGAAAGTGAATCTACGTAATTAAAAAAAAAAAGCTGATTAGAGGACTCCAGTGCTAGTTCTCCAACCAGACAACAAATATCAGCCTCAGCATTTACTCAGACTCACTAACACACATTCAGTAAATTTTGCTAGTTCTTAGCCCGGCCACTAGGGGGAGCACTTTAGCACAAAGAAGCAGTTCACCTCGTGGACAAGAAAGATGAGCAATACCAACCCTTTCCAGTAAAGCTGACATCCTGTCCAAAAATTACAGAGCAGCACTGAACACAGCTGTGAAGTCTACAACTCAGGTCATTGTGCTTTCAAAACTGTGGGGATGAATATCAGCAGGACCATGAGGGAGAGAAGATGAAGGCCATGACCACCACTTGTCAGTATTTTAACCTAACCTCTATGAAAAGTGTTGAATTACAACACCTCAACTATCAAGAAAATTCTAAGTTCTAGGCTGAAGGAGGAAGCATAACAGTGAGGCACAGCAGTTGGATTCAAAGGAGAAATCTAGATATTTTTAATCAGGAAACATTAACAAGTGCAGAATTCAAATAGATGATAGAGTACATCTATTTTAAGATCATATAGCATTCAACAAGAAAAGGCCATTCAGCCTTCAAGCAAGCTCTTTGCACAGCCCTATCACAAACTCTATTCTACCTCACCCAATTCATCTCCCAGCATCAACACTCCTTCCATCTCAAAGCTAATGAAACAAACTTCCAAAATAGAGGGGTAATTTTACAAACTCCTGCTCCAGGTATAGATCCTTCCCCATCGAGTGTACAGCTCAGGAACTTGTGCTTGCTCTCTGCACAATTTTCCACCCATTGATTTTTTTTGTTGTTGCAGGGAGCATGCACCTGAATACCTGATGCGCAATCCCAGGCACGGAGCTCCCCACTGGGAGCACGATTTTGTAAAATTATCCCATATTTATCGATACCAATGTTTCCACTGTTCAACCCCAGCCTGCTGCAATCTAGAGGTAACATTAGACCATCTTTACCATTCCCCCCCCCCCACCCCCCAATCCTCTTAGAGATAGGACTGTGCACAAAATATATTCCACAAGGGATATTTGAATCTCTTGTGAACTGATCCTATTTTTTTTTAAGTATTTGCACCACCAGTAATTTGCCATGTCTCACTGTTTCTGTGTATTATTTCACTGGTAAATAAATGAGACTATTAGTTTCAGCCTGAATGTAAAGGTCTGATTGTGTAACATTTGCCACCTATTTGGAATAGGCAGGAGAACTTGGGCACATCCTATGTGGTTTCTGATACAATATATCATAGTTAAGGAGTAATTACTAGTCCCATGGTCTGCTAAACCAATGCAAAAAAGGTGCAGAGTTCGGTTCATAGAATCAGTCTGTTTATGGAAACTGCCTTTTTGCCTTGAACATAATTTAAATCCCAAAACATTTCCTATCAACCTTCTTTTCTCCAATAAAAACTAGTTTGGCTCTGTAAGTCTATCCTCATAACATTTGAGTCATAACTTTCATCACTCTTCTCTGCTGCATTAATGTTATTTTGAAGGAAAGATGCCGAAAACTGTAAATAATATTCCAAAAGTAGCCTCATCATAGATCTATACAAATAATTTATTTTAACTTAGATTAAATGCCCAGAGATGTATCCGAGTATTTCAGCCCATCTGCCGCTAAAACTGACATTCATGACTTTGCTACCTCCAGACTATTATTCAAATGCCCTCCTGGCTGGCTTCCCATTTTCCACAAACTTCAGCTCATCCAAAACTCTGCTCCCCATATCCCATTGCACATCAAGTCCCCTTTTCTATCGACCCTGTGCTCACTGACCTTCATTGGCTCCTGGGCCCCCAGAGCCTCAAATTTAAAATTCCCATCCTTATGTTTAAGTCCTGTCCTCCCGCCACTCCCTATCTCTGTGATATTCTCCAGCTTTACAAACCCCTTTCCCCAGTCTTGGTTTCTGGCTGTGAAGTTTTCATTTTACAATTCCCAACAGCCTATCATAAAACTGGACCCTATATTTCAATGCTATGGCCAGAGTGACTTGTATGTATTCTATATTTTGTGATCTCGCAAGTGAACCAGGCCCTAGGTTAGAAGGCACTACATAAATGCAGTTCTTTCTTTTCTTTTTCTTTATAGATTCTAAACACTACAAATAAATCACCAGTCTTGTGTTTGTAACAAAGCAAATGCTGAACTTCAGCAGAAATTACTGGAAAAATACATTTCCTTCACAGTTAATGGTAATGATTATTAGATCTTGAGGAGTTTTAAGGCAAAGAAGGTAAATACCATCATTCTGAGCCATATCGCTTTACCATGTCTGCCTGTACTTGCAGCATTGCTCGTGTTTATGCTGTAAGCAGAGGCTGGGCTGCCAGTGGCACAAGTGGAAGCGAGGAACTTTGGTAGTGCTTGTTACCTCTGACAGCAAATGCAATGGTGCTTTTATATTACATACTTGCTGCCAGAGCCAGTCAGACATACTGCGCGTGATTGAATGATTTTGTGTCTGCAAGAGTCCAGGTGAGTCTGTGTACACAAGTGTGTACGAGAGGAAGTGTGTACGAGAGGAAGCCTGCGTGTGAGTGAGAATGACTATCTGCCTGTGTGAAAATTAGTCAATGTGAATAAATACGATTTAACTCTGGACCAGTTTTCAGTGGGTGGGCAGCAGTGTGAATTAGAAACTCTCTCCCATGCTCGAGAAATGAGGCCCAGTGTATTTTAACTCCTGGGCCTCATTTAAATTCTGCTGGACGACTTCCCATTTGTTCTGGGCAAGAAGTCGGCGGTACGCGGCGGAAAATTGCATGGCCCAGTGACAGTGGTGGGATCAGCTCACGCAGTCATCCTGTAAGGGTCTCGCGATCAGGGGGCAGCAGGCAAGTCCACGTCAAGGGAGGCCTCAGCTTTCACTGTGAGGCTCAGTGGAGCAATCCTCCTCCTGGCCACACAAGAGAAGTAAAAAAAAATGTAAACACTTAACTTTTTGGGTCTCTTCCTGTCCCGATCCACTACACCGCTGGGTTGGCCTAGTGGGAAACTCACTGCTGTTTCCCACTCAGGCCAACGCAGTAAAGTTCCAGTCGGGTCCTGATAACATCCCTACTTTGGGTGGGTGTCCTTGCTACCTGCTCAGGAAAACTGGTCCATTGCTACCGGTCAACTCCAGGGGGCTCTCACGTGGGCAAGTTACCTGGGCAATTTTCACTACCCATTCACCTGGTTTCCACCAGGCGGGCAGGGCTAAAGTTGCTCCCACAATATAATTGGGTATATAATGGCCCAAAGACAGATTTAAGGTAACCTACAGAGATCACGGTCTTTTAATGCATTTGCAGATTTAAATTATTATGAGACATAGACTGGGCTATGTGGGTTGGAGGATCAGTCAAAAGATTACAGTGAGAATTAAAGCAATGAAACTTTCATATATAGAGAATCACCTTCTACCCAGATATTGAGTACATGTTGTTTTTAACTGTACTGCATATTCCACATTGGGCAAGTTTTTCCACTGACTCATAGTCAATGGGCAGCAAATTTAGATGACATCACCATGACAAGTCAGGTGCGATGCAATGAATTCTGGCATGTCTGTTGCAGCAAGCCAAGTTCCATGTGAAGCTTCTTTTGATGTGTTAATAGATGAATTGTAATAGTAAATATTTTATGGTCTCAATTATGTTTGACAAATATTTGTTGTAAATATAGGTTTACATTGTGTAAGGAAGATAGAAGCTGGAGGAGGCCATTCAGCCCCTCGACCCTGTTCTGCCATTCAATTAGATTACGGCTGATCTGTATCTCAACTCCATCTACCCACCTTGGTTCTGTAACCCTCAATACCTTTGCCTAACAAAAATCTAACAATCTCAGTTTTGAAATTTTCAATTGACCTAGCCTCAACAGCTTTTTGGTGGAGATTTCCATGACCTTTTGTGTGAAGAAGTGTTTTCTGACATCACGCCTGAACGACCTAGCTCTAATTTTAAGGTGTGCCCCCCGCCCTTGTTCTGGACACTCCCACCAGTGGAAATCATTCCCCTCTATCTACCCTGTCAAATCCTTTAATCATCTTAAACACCTGAATTAGATCACCCCTTAATCCTCTATACTTAAGGGAATACAAACCTCGTCTATGCAACCTTCCTCATAATTTAACCGTTTTAGCCCCAGTATCATTCTGATGAATCTGCACTGCACCCTCTCCAAGGTCAATGGGGCCAGAAATTCGGCTGTTGTCGGGTTAGTACACGCTGTGTACTCACCTGTAAGGCCACCTGAAGTGCCGGTTTCCTGCATGCACTGCGCATGCGCGGGAAACCGGAACTTCCGTTCCCCTGAAGGGAGGGGTTCAGAAGTCGAACGCGTGCGCGGGAGAGGCTGCGCGCACGCAGCGAACTTCGTTTTTTTTTTCAGGTTTCTCCGGGAAGGTAAGTATGAAGAAGCTGCACTTTTAAAAAGGAGGCGCAAGGCCTGTTTTTAACAAGGTAAGTGGTTAATGAATTACAATTTAAAAAAAATTTCAACAGGTTTATCTTTTTTAGATACTTTAAAGAAAGGTATTTTAAGCACCGTTAAAAAGTATAATTTTTTTTTAAATTAAAATTTTTGTTTAAAGTAGTTAATTTATTTAAAAAAAATTTCAACAGGTTTATCTTTTTTAGATACTTTAAAGAAAGGTATTTTAAGCACCGTTAAAAAGTATAATTTTTTTTTAAATTAAAATTTTTGTTTAAAGTAGTTAATTTATTTAAAAAAAATTTCAACAGGTTTATCTTTTTTAGATACTTTAAAGAAAGGTATTTTAAGCACCGTTAAAAAGTATAATTTTTTTTTAAATTAAAATTTTTGTTTAAAGTAGTTAATTTATTTAACTTATAGTTATTTTAAAAATGTGATTTAAAAAAAAATGTATTTGAAGTTTAAGTGTGGTTTTGGGGCCGATCTCTATTTATAGATTTGACAGGTCTTCCTGTCAAATCTATGAATGAAAATGCCCTGTTAGGATTGGCTCTCCATGGCCCACGTGATCCCAGGGGACGCTTCGAACTAACTGCACCCCTGGGATACACAAGCACTGCGCGCCGGAAGCTGGAGGAGGCCCAGGACCCAAAGTCCTCGTGGGCCCAAAGCACAACTGCAGGCGCGGTAGGCAAGTACGCGCGCGATGCTTGCACCCGCAGGAAGCCTGAAAGCTGAATTTCTGGCCCAATATATCCTTCCTGAGGTGTGGTGCCCAGTACTGAACGCAGTACTCCAGATGGGGTCTAACCAGAGCTCTGTACAGCTGTAACATAACTTCCACCCCTTTGTATTCCAGCCCTCTCCAGATAAAGGCCAACATTCCATTAGCCTTTTTAATTATTTTTTGTACCTGTCCACTAGCTTTTAGTGATTTCTCTACTTGGACCCCTAAATCTCACTGCTCATCCACAGTTCCGAGCTCCTCACCATTCAGAAAATACTCTGATCCAAAGTTCCCTTTAAGCTCCAGGGGGTCCCGCGCAGCCAGTGAGCTGGCTTTTAAATTGAAAAGCCCCATTAAGGGGCCCATATTACTCTTAGCCACTCTCTTTATCTTAATTTATTTGTAAAAACCTTCAGTGTTGTCCTTGATATCCCTCACAAGCTGTTTCCATTATTCCCTTTTAACAGCTCTTATCACTTTCTTGGGAACAGATCTTGGCTCGGAAGATCAGGAAGTAGAATCAGTATGGGTGGAGATGAGAAATAACAAGGGGCAGAAAACACTGCTGGGAGTAGTTTATAGGCCCCCAAACAGTAGCTATACTGTTGGACAGAGTATTAATCAACAAATAATCGGAGCGTGTAACAAAGGTAATAAAATAATTGTGGGGGACTTTAATCTTCATATAGACTGGGCAAATCAAATTGGCAAAGATAGTTTGGAGGATGAGTTCATGGGATGCATTCAAGACAGTTTCCTAGAACAATACATCGTGGAACCAACCAGGGAACAGGCAATTTTAGATCTTGCAATGTGTAATGAGACAGGGTTAATTAGTAATCGCATAGTAATGGATCCTCAGGGAAGAGTGATCATAATAAGATAAAATTCCACATTGAGTTTGAGAGTGAAATACTTCAGTCAGAAACTAGAGTCTTAAACTTAAATAAAGCCAATTACATAGGTATGAGGGGCGAGTTACCTAAGATAGATTGGGAAATTAGATTAAAAGGTATGACGGTAGATAAGCAGTGGCAAACATTTAAAGAAATATTCCAAAATTCTCAACGAATATATATTCCACTGAGAAATAAAAACTCCACGGGAAAAGTGATCCATCTGTGGCTAACGAAAGAAGTTAAGGATAGTATTAGATTAAAAGACGAGGCTTATAATCTTGCGAAGAATAGTAGTAAGCCTGAGGATTGGGAGAGCTTTAGAAACCAGCAAAGGATGACCAAAAAAATTGATAAAAAGGGAGAAAATAGAATGAGAGTAAACTAGCAAGAAATATAAAAACAGACTGTAAGAGCTTCTACAAGCATATAAAAAGGAAGAGATTAGCAAAAGTAAGTGTTGGTCCCCTAGAGGCTGAGGCAGGTGAAATTATAATGGGGAATAAGGGAATGGCTGAGAATTTAAACAAATATTTTGTATCTGTCTTCACAGCAGATGACACAAAATGCATATCAAAAATAATGGGGAGCTAAGGAGCTAATAAGAGTGAGGAACTTAAAGTAATTATCAGGAGAGAAAAAGTTGAGAAACTAATTGGACTAAAAGCCGACAAATCCCCTGGACCTGATGGCATACATCCTAGGGTTCTAAATGAGGTGGCTGCAGAGATAGTGGATGCATTGGTTGTGATCTTCCAAAATTCCCTAAATTCTAGAACGGTCCCAGCGGATTGAAAGGTAGCAAATGTAACCCCGCTATTCAAGAAAGGAGGGAGAGAGAAAACTAGACATCAGTCATTGGGAAAATGCTGGAATCCATTATTAAGGAAGTGGTAACAGAGCACTTTAGAAAATCATAATATGATTAGGCAGAGTCAACATGGTTTTATGAAAGGGAAATTGTGTTTAACAAATTTATGAGAGTTTTTTGAGGATGTAACTCACAGGATAGATAAAGGGGAAACCAGTGGATGTAGTATATTTGGATTTCCAAAAGGCATTCGATAAGGTGCCACATAAAAAGTTGCTACACCAGATAAGGGCTCATGGGGTTGGGGGTAATATATTAGTATGGATAGAGGATTGGTTAACAGATAGAAAAGAGAGAGTAGGGATAAACTGGTCATTTTCCGGTTGGCAGGCTATAACTAGTGGGGTGCTGCAAGGATCAGTGCTTGGGCCTCAATTATTTACAATCTATATTAATGACTTAGCTGAAGGGACCGAGTGCAAAGTATCCAAGTTTGCTGACAATACAAAGCTAAGTGGGAAAGTAAGCTGTGAGGAGGACACAAAGGGCTGGATTTTACTCACGGAGACGAGTTGGGGGCGGGACTGCTGCCTCCGGGTTCTAGTCCCGCCCCCAGCGATGTCTGACGCACAGACGCTATTTTCCCCTGATTGGCCTTGTTAAGCCCGCCCTGCAGGCTTGCTGGCCAATTAAGGGAAAGCCGGTGTCAGATGACATCAGTTGATGACGCTTCATCTGCCGGTTTTCTTAAAGACACATGAACCATAAATTTTTGACAGATGAGGTGCTGTCAAACACTGACAATCACTATACAAAGGTGAGCCCTTGCACCCAGGCTGTCCAATGACTCTCTCCTTAGGATGAAACAGATGGCAGCTGCAGGTGAGTGTACAGAAGCGATCTGTCACTTCTCCACCAGTACTGCACTGAAGAGTCAGTCTAGATTTTGTACTTAAGTCTCTGGAGTGGGGCTTGATCCCAGGACCTCTTAACTCAGAGGCAAGTACTACCACTGAGCCAAGGTTGACATCATTGCAACATAAATTATAGATAAGAAAGGCCTTCGGCTCTTCCCAGTTCAATGAGACAGAAAACCATGTAATTCCCTATCACTTTTATGGGTTTTCTTATAATTCCACCATGGGAGAGCCTTGTGTAATGTATGTTACAAATGTTACTACTGAGTTAATGAGTTAAATGCACAAGACAACAAAGCTAGCACATTTAAATTAGATTTCAGATGGGGCATTTGAACCAGCATGCTGGAGACAATGAAAGATAGTTTGACATTCCATTGATCATTCACACTAAGTGCTGTTGCAACAACTCTGTTCAGTCAAACTCAGCAGAGGTCAGTGTTAAGTCAGGTTGGTGGATTCTGCTCGGGGGTGGGGGAAGAGACTCTGTTTAACTAAAAGTTGACATTAGAGTCAGGCTTTAAAAAGAAACAGAGAGTGTTATGAAAGCTAATGGTGGGCTGGGAGAAGAATGGAATACAGAATACAGAAAAGAGGACTTAGCAAATTAGCTTTAGGTCAAGTGGAAACCCACTGCAGTGGGATAGCATAGAGTGCACATCATTTTTACATTATTATGACAGAGTCTGAAATCACAAAACGTGACAACCCCATCAAAACATTTAACCATTTCTCAAACAATTCCAGAATTTTTGCCTTCACTATCAGGAAAGTCCATTCTGCATGTTCGGTTATGGATAGTTTATGTTGTGCAGAACCACTTCAAAAAGTGATGTGTGTGTATGTGTCAGAACATAAGAACATAAGAAATAGGAGCAGGAGTAGGCCATTCAGCCCCTCGAGTTTGCTCCGCCATTCAATAAGATCATGGCTGATCTGATCTTGGCCTCAACTCCACTTTCCTGCCTGTTCCCCATAACCCTTGACTCCCCTGTAGCTCAAATATCTATCTATCTCAGCCTTGAATATATTCACTGACTCAGCCAACACAGCTCTCTGGGGTAGAGAATTCCAAAGATTCACGACCCTCTGAGAGAAGAAATTCCTCCTCATCTCCGTCTTAAATGGGCGACCCCTTATCTGAAACTATGCCCCCTAGTTCTAGATTCCCCTACGAGGGAAACATCCTCTCAGCATCTACCCTGTCAAGCCCCCTCAGAATCTTATATGTTTCAATAAGATCACCTCTCATTCTTCTAAACTCCAATGAGTATAGGCCCAACCTGCTCAACCTGGTAAGGATGGCTACCTCTCTGGAAAGGATGGCTACGGTAGAGGAGAGGATGGCTACGGCCATGGAGGAAATAAGTCACCAGAGTCTGGAAAACATGGTGAATGTTCAGAATAGACTGACATCTCTGGAGGAGCGATGGGCAGCTATTGAGCAGAGAACCCAGAGCTTCATGGAAGTCCTTTTGAGTAGGACTGCCAGTGCAGAGACGGGTCCTCATGGCCCCCGTGATGTGCTCTTCTCTCTCTCTCTTAGGCAGTCCCTCGGAACCGAGGATGACTTGCTTCCACGCTAAAAATTAGTTCTCAGGTGACTGATGAGTCCAATGCGGGACCTACAGTCTGTGTCACAGGTGGGGCAGACGGTGGTTGAAGGGGCGGCTGGGTGGGGTGCTTGGGTTGACGTGCGCTCCTTCCGCTGTTTGCGCTTGGCTTCCGCTTGCTCCCAGCGAAGAGACTCGAGGTGTTCGGCGCCTTCCCGGATGCTTCTCCTCCACTTTGTACGGTCTTGGGCCAGGGATTCCCAGGTGGCGGTGGGGATGTTGCACTTTTTCAAGGAGGCTTTGAGGGTGTCCTTGAAGCGTTTCCTCTGCTTACCTGGGGTTCTCTTGCGTGTCGGAGCTCTGAGTAGAGCTTGTTTTGGGAGTCTCGTATCGGGCATGCAGACGATGTGGCCCGTCCATCGGAGCTGATCGAGCGTGGTCAAAGCTTCGATGCTGGGGATGTTGGCCTGAGCGAGAACACTGACATTGGTGCGCCTATCCTGCCAATGGATTTGCAGGATCTTGCGGAGGCAGCGTTGGTGGTACCTCTCCAGTGCTTTGAGGTGCCTGTTGTACATGGTCCATGTCTCTGAAGCATACAGGAGGGCGGGTATCACTACTGCTCTGTAGACCATTAGCTTGGTGATGGGTTTGAGGTCCTGGTCTTCAAACACTCTCTTCCTCAGGCGACCGAAGGCTACACTGGCACACTGAAGGCGGTGTTGGACTTCGTCATCGAAGTCTGCCCTTGTTGGCAGTAGGCTCCCGAGGTATGGAAAGTGGTCCACGTTGTCCAAGGCCTCGTTGTGGATTTTGATAATTGGGGAGCAGTACTGTGTGGTGGGGCAGGTTGGTAGAGGACCTTTGTCTTATCGATGTTTAGTGTAAGGCCCATGCTCTCGTGCGCTTCGGTTAAGGTGTTGACGATGGTTTGGAATTCGACCTCCAAGTGTGCGCAGACGCAAGCGTCGTCTGCATACTGTAATTCGATGACAGAAGATGGGACGACCTTGGATCTGGACTGGAGGCGACGGAGGTTGAACAGTTTGCCGTTTGTTCTGTAGATTAGTTCCACTCCAGCGGGGAGCTTACTGAGGGTGAGATGGAGCATTGCAGCCAGGAAGATCGAGAAGAGCGTTGGTGCAATGATACAGCCTTGCTTGACCCCAGTCCGTACGTGAATTGGGTCTCCTGATGTGCAGCAAGGTGCTGTCAAGCCACTTGCTTGCACTGAAGCGGGGCTGACCCATGAGAGGGATGTTGATGGCAGACAAGAAGGAAGTGGGGGCTCCTCTCCAAGCGCTCACACTCCCATACCACTGAGTCACCCTTGGTCAGAGCCACACCAGAGTCCTCAACCAACTGAGATGGGCATCTCAGCCCCTGCACAGACGCAGGAGGAGCAGACTGTTGCTGAGCCCTCACAGGCTCGCAAACCCAGAGGAAGCCTGCCAAAGGTGTCGAAGCAGGAGCAGCATGAAAGTGAGCAAGGTGCCTCCACATCTGCTGAAGCCACAGGGGAAGCACCACGTAGAAGCACGTGTAAGAGGAACATAAAGCACAATTAGTCACAAGGCTAGTCACTTGGTGTTCTGTTCTGTGCTGTTGTATATAATTTTTGACATTGTCATCCTTTTGTGAATGGATTAAACAGAAGTGATGGCAAACAGTTGAAGTTCTGGCCTATGTGATCTCGGAACTGGAAATTCCACGTTGAGGGCTCAGGGCGACTTGCATTTGTAATGATGGTGCTCAGAGTGATAGGAACCCACAGGTTCTTGCCCATTGTCTATGGTGTGATAAGAAGGTGCCAGCCACATGTGTTTGATTCGTCTACCTAAGCGAATCTGACAAATATTAGTGCATCCCTTGCATCCTGGGCAGCAATGTGCTCGTGTGCTGCTGCAGCTGGCTCATGCGCCTCCGCAAGGTCTTCGTCCTCCTCCTCCTCCTCTTCCTCCTCCTCCTCCTCATCTGAGGAGGCTATGCGCTGAGCCACTTGTTCCTCAGGCAGCTGCAAGCCACGATGCTGTGCGATGTTGTGTAGTGCACAGCAGACCACCACGATTCTGGAGACCCTGGCTACTGAATACTGTAGGGCTCCACCTGATCTGTCAAGGCATCTGAATCGCATCTTCAGCAAGCTGGCATTGTAGCGCTCCTCAGCTTCGTTCGATGGCCTCCTCAACGACGTCATCAGCCACATCTTCAGGGGATAGCCCTTGTCTCCAAGTAGCCACCCGGAAAGTTGGTTTGGCGGATTGAAGAGCGGAGGCACACTAGACTGCCGCAGGATGAACGAATCATGGCAACTGCCAGGGTACGTTGCGCAAACATGCAAAATGTCCTTCCTGTGGTTACACACCAGCTGCACGTTGAGGGAGTGGAAGCCCGTGCAGTTGACAAAAACAGCTGGGTTGTGATAGGGAGCCCTAAGGGCCACATGTGTGCACTCTACGGCGCCCTGCACCCTTGGCAAGCCTGCCATATTTGCAAAGCCAACCGCACGCATGGTTACACTTGCTTGATCCATCGAGAAGTGTATGTAATTGTGCGCCTTGGCAAAGAGGGCATCGGTTACCTGCGTGATGCAAGTGTGTGCGGCCGACTGGGAGATGCCACTGATGTCTGCTGATGATCCCTGGAAGGGCCCTGAAGCAAAAAAATTGAGGGCGGTGGTGACTTTGACAGCCACTGGTAAGGGGTGTCCACCCGCTCCTCTGGGCTCCAGGTGTTGGTGCAGCATTGCGCAGATGTCACCGACTACCTCTCGCGAAAGTCTCAGCCTCCTTTGGCACTGCTGCTCAGTCATGTTGAGGAAGCTCATCCTCGGCCTGTAAACCCTGTGTTGGGGGTATCTCCTGCGGCGACATGCAGCCCTGCGCTGACTCCTTCTGCCCTGTGCACCATCAGGTGGGTGAGCAGGAGGTTGGCGCTCCTGCTGTTGGTGCTGCTGTTGTTCCTGGTTCTGCTGCGGCTGCTCTTCCTCCGAATCTGAAGACCAGGGTGAAAGGAAATAAATGGTTCCCATGCTGCTGGTAGATATCTCTGTTGAAGAAGCGCTCAGTCAATGTGGGGAGAGGGTTTTCCCAGGAGGTCACAATGGAGATGGATCTCAGCTTCACCACTTCCAAGATCAGTAAACCTGCAAAAAGTTTTCCAAGACCTGAAAAATGAAAGTTCTGCCATCTGCAACTGATCCTTGTTGAGAGCTCCGTTTTTATGCTGGAGCTGCAGCTGTCAAGAAGGCAACCACTTGTGAACCCGACACAATTAGCTGGCGTGGTTGGGGAACGGCATGGAACATGCAGAAAAAGTGGTAAAATGTAAAACGGCTGTCAAAATGGCATTATCCAGGCAGTTAACAAGCAGTTAACTGCCTTAAGTGCCTATCCCGCTGCTTGGTGGCAGGACCGAACGGGAGTCTGGAAGCCTGCCTTTGGCAAAGTTGCGTAGAGGCGGGTTGACAGCGGGATCGGAACACACCGTCATGTTTTGCTATTTTCCCACCTGACTCGCCTGCAAACCCGCCCCGAGCACCGGCAAAATCGCGGCCTTTGTGTCCTCTTCACAACTTGCTTTCCCACCTATCTTTGTATCATCCACAAGTACACTCGCTTCCTTCATCCAAGTCATTAATATAGATTGTAAATAGTTGAAGCCCCAGCACTGATCCCTGTGGCACCCCTGCTAGTTATAGTTTGCCAACCTAAAAATGACCCATTTATCCCAACTCTCTGTTTTCTGTTAGTTAGCCAATCCTCTATCCATGCTAATATATTACCCCCAACACCGTGAACTCTTATCTTGTGCAGTAACCTTTTATGTGGCACCTTATTGAATGCCTTTTGGAAATCCAAATACACTACATCTACTGTTCCCCTTGATCCACCCTGCTCGTTACATCCTCTAAGAACTCTAATAAATTTCTCAAACACGATTTCCCTTTCATAAAACCATGTTGACTCTGCTTGATTGTATTATGATTTTCTAAACGTCCTGCTACTACTTCCTTAATAATGTACTCCAGCATTTTCCCAATGATAGATGTTAGGCTAACCAGCCTATAGTTTCCTGCTTTCTGTCTCCCTCCTTTCTTGAATAGGGCCATTACATTTGCAGTTTTCCAATCTGCTGGGACCTTTCCAGAATCTAGAGAATTTTGGAAGATCACAACCAATGCATCCACTATCTCTGCAGCCACCTCTTTTAAGACCCTAGGATACAGGCCATCAAGTCCAAGGGACTTGTCAGCCTTTAGTCCCATTAGTTTGCCTCGTACATTTTCTCTAGTGATAGTGATTGTTTTAAGTTCCTCCCTACCTTTTGCCCCTTGATTATCTACTATTATTGGGATACTTTAATGTCTTCTACTGTGAAGACAGATATAAAATATTTGTTCAAAGTCTCTGCCATTTCCTTGTTTCCCATTATTAATTCCCCAGTCTCATCCTCTAAGGGACCAACGGTTACTTTAGCTACTCTGTTCCTTTTTATATACTTGTAGAAGCTCTTACTGTTTGTTTTTACATTTCTTGCTAGTTTACTCTCATAATCTATTTTCTCCCTCTTTATAATTTTTTTAGTCATCCTTTGCTGGTTTCTAAAAAATTCCCAATCTTCTGGCCTACCACTAATCTTCGCAACATTGTATGCCTTTTCTTTCAATTTGATACCATCCTTAACTTCCTTAGTTAGCCACGGATGGTTCATCCTTCTCATAGAGTCTTTCTTTCTTACTGAATAAACCTTTGCTGAGAGTTATGAAATAGCTCCTTAAATGTCTGCCACTGCTTATCTACCGTCTTACCATTTAATCTATTTTCCCAGTCCACTTTAGCCAACTCTGTCTTCATACCTTTGTAATTGCTTTTATTTAAGTTGCAGACACTAGTTTCAGACCCAAGTTTCTCACCCTCAAACTGAATGTGAAATTCTATCATGTTATGATCACTCTTCCCTGGAGGATCCTTTACTATGAGATCATTAATTAACCCTGTCTCATTACACATTACCAGATCTAAAATAGCCTGTTCCTGGTCGGTTCCACAAATTATTGTTCTATGAAACCATCCCGAATACACTCTATGAACTCATCCTCAAGGCTACCTTGCCTTGTCCAATCGATATGAAGATTAAAATCGCCCATGATTATTGCAGTAGCTTTCTTACAAGCCCCCATGATTTCTTGATTTATACTTTGTCCTACAGTGTAGCTACTGTTAGGGGGCCTATAGATTACTCCCACCAGTGACTTCTTTCCCTTTCTATTTCTTATCTCCACCCAAACTGATTCTACATCTTGATCTTCCAAGCCAAGATCATTTCTCACTACTGTACTGATCTGATCCTTTATTAACAGAGTTATCCCACCAACTTTTCCTTTCTGCCTATCCTTCTGAAATGTCAAATACCCCTGAATATTCAGTTCCCAGCCTTGGTCACCTTGCAACCACGTCTCTGTAATGGCTATCAGATCATACCCATTTATTTCTATTTGTGCCGTCAATTCATCTATCTTGTTCCCAGCACTAGTGGAATTTGTTCATTTATATTGTGGAATGGGTTTCAGAGCATCAGCAGAAACACAAAAACAGCTCTTGATTAAAAGTGAAGATCACTACTTTAAGTTTCTGGTTACAACCATTTCCAGATGTTGTGGGAAGGTCAGTAGCCACTGGTGCAGTATCTTTGGTTAAGCCTTTCTTGAATTGACACTCTGCACCATTAGAGTCACTAGCATCGTCTGATTTCTGTATGACTCTGAAGTCAGGACTGCTCCCAGTGTCAGTTCTGTACTATAAAGGCACAAAATTTAAAGAGTTCAACTGTTCAGCAAACAGTTTATTTTGTTCAAAACTTTAAGAATAGCAGCATATCTTACAGTGAACTAGTATGGCAATGAAGAAAGATTATCCTTCAAAATTACAACACTGTAATGTGTTGAGAGCATATTGAAGTATATTATAATAACTTTACTCACCAGATACTCCAGTGCCTCCATTCAGAGA
Source organism: Squalus acanthias (assembly GCA_030390025.1). Classification (NCBI taxonomy): domain Eukaryota; kingdom Metazoa; phylum Chordata; class Chondrichthyes; order Squaliformes; family Squalidae; genus Squalus; species Squalus acanthias. Next base: position 52,750,608 of record CM059432.1, read on the forward strand.
TGGTGTACTTTGTTGTTCTTTTGTTCCATGAGGACTATTAACATCTGATGTATCCATTGATCCCGGTGGACCTGCATAACCTACCTCCTTAAAGACACCATGGCGTGTTCCTGTGAGGGTTGGCAGTCTTGGTAGTTTGGGTGGTCCTGGAGGTCCTGCTTGGCCTCTTTCGACTAATTAAAAGAATCAGAATCTCCAGTCATTTCAGATTGTGGTAAAATGATGACTTTCACTGCTTGCATTAGAAATATGTTTACTTCCCCACTGGGAAAATTCACTGCATAATGTGAAAATGAGCCATACAGATTGGAAGGTTCCAGGTTCAATCCCTGGTCTGTTCCGAATCAGCTGATCTCATCCAGGGCTGAAAAGTGCATGTGTGTGGATGTTAGATGACAACAGATTGGCTATGATGACCTTTACAGTCAAATAGTCTGTTGAAAAATCAGGAATGGGATTAGCTATGATGTCCCCCATGGCCAAAGAGCTTGCTCTCAGAGTCTCCGAGTTTCATAAGTGAAGAATTGCTACTCGTGAGGTACCAGACAGCAGCCAACACAAATAGATTGTACAACAGCATGAATCAGTACCATCAGGAGAAAAAGAAGAGACTAATGGAAGGAAAATAACATTAAAAAATGGCTTTGGCTTCACAAAGAGGGACTTTATCTGAAACTGTAACATTCACACATCTAGAATAGGTTGCTTTAAATCAATCAGTCCCATACATTGAGAACCTGCAGCTTAGTTCATTAAGAATTATACTATTAAGCTCAATTGACTAAAACAGTTTAGTACTCAATAAATCCCACTGAGGATAGTAATCCCACCAGAAGAAATTTGATGGTGGGAATTTCCTATGCGTTGGCTAATTCCCAACAAAATATCATATTTCACACAAATTCAGCACATCTTATCAGCAGGCTAGGAAGTGAAAGGAACATGCAACACTTACAATGAAGTGATTCACTACAATGACTAAAACACTCCAAAGTACTTCATTTAACATTTGTTCCATGATTTTATCTAATGCCGTGAGTGAATCTTGGATAATAAGTTGATATAGCCTGCCTTCCAACAGAACCAAATGGCAGCATGTACTCGCAATTGCACTCAATTATATTTGTTGCTGTTGTCACTGCTGCCTCCAGAGGAGCAGGTAAATATTACCCTGGGAGGTGGTCATTGTACCTCTGCCTCAATTAAATTCCAGCACTGCCATTGAAGTTGTGGCTGCTGTTGATGCCACAACTCCAGCCCTATTTTATGGAATTGCGTATGAATTCCAGAGTTCTTGGCTGGATGAGCAGGTGAAGCGTCTTATTAGCGGGGAAGATTTAGATTCCTGACCCTCGAGGATATACGTACACCTCGCACTAACTAATTCACAAGCAGCGCTAAAGAAGTACTGCATTAGAAGCTGCAGTGAATTAGACAGTTACATAATTTGAGAAGGAGGCCATAATGGTGAGCCACCTGGGAAGTACAACTGAGAGAAAATGGTGAGGGAGGATGATGTTTGCTATCTCAGGAGACTCAATACAACATCATATAAGATTCCAAGCGTGGGAAAGTCATCAACTCCAAACTATTAGATACAATGGGGGAGGGGGCAACCAAAAAACAATTGGGAGTAATTTAGTGCCTAGCCTAGGGTCAAAAACTAATAAACATAGTTGTTGGATCAAGCTGGTCATAATCCAGCCTATATCAACAACCACAGCTGCATTACCAAATGTATTGTTATCTCCCAGTGAGTAAATTACTCCAAGGAAACCATATACTTAATACTGTAGTTAGGTTTAGAAGCCAGCTAGCTGTGCAAAGCTCCTGGAGCCAGAATCTGCAGACAGACTTTGCCCTTTTACCTCAATTTAACACAGATTTCCACACTGGCTTCTTCTTCAGATGCAGTAGTCTTACTATGAATAGAGATTTCCTAATGAACAACCAAAAACTGGCTAGAATATTAAATCTTCAAATAACACTGCTGGTGCGAGCTAATATTCAGGTTAAGTGTTGCCAGATGGACTTTCTAAACTCTAAAAAGAAAAGTTCAAGTGTAATTTGGGGATTAGTTAAGAAAAATGTTAAGACTATTTAGACAATTGGTTTTTAATGATTAGTTGTTTATATTCCAACAATATAAATAGTCCTGAATGCTACATTTAACCAAGTTCCATTATTTTACTTGTTACAATGAGAAATTCCTGAATCATTATACTGGCAGTCAGAAAGTGCATTGCACCCAAAATTATGATGAAATTCTACATCCCAAATCTATCTCAAATTCAACGACATCCAGCTCGAAGTTTCACAACAGAATCAATTCAGAGGCAATGGAGAACAAATGATCAGTTCATCTACCCAGCTCTGCCAGATGAGAAAAAATAATTTGTCAATTTGTTCTGATAGTGTACAGTGTATGAACATCTAATATGATGTGGACATGCACATTGTATACAACAACAGAAAACGCTGGAAAAACTCAGCAGGCCAGGTAACATCCGTGGAGAGAGAAACAGAGTTAACGTTTCAGGTCGAAACCCTTCGTCAGAACTGAGAAAAGAGCAGGAAATAGAACAGATAAAAATGCAAGGGGGAGGCTGGGGGGAGGAATAACTATGGTAAGTAGAGACATTAAGAGATGCTCAAGGCAAGACGAGATGGTAATGGGACAGGTTAAGAAACAAAAGGTGAAGTGTGAAATGCTGGCAGAATGAGAGACAGCTGCCGTAGGGGGAGAGAGAGAGAAAAAAAGGAAAAAGGCACGAACCAAAAGGGGGGATAAAATGTGTATATATGTGGTAGGGGCCGGGGTTATGGTCTGAAATTGTTGAACTCGATATTGAGTCCAGAAGGCTGTAAAGTGCCTAAACGAAAGATGAGGTGCTGTTCCTCGAGCTTACGCTGAGCTTCCGTGGAACAATGCACGAGGCCGAGGACGGTGAGGTCTGAGTGGGCGTGGAGAGGTGAATTAAAATGACAAGCGACCGGAAGCTCGGGGTCACCCTTACGGACTGAACGGAGGTGTTCCGCAAAGCGGTCACCCAATCTGCGTTTGGTCTCCCCAATGTAGAGGAGACCACATCGTGAGCAGCGAATACAGTATACTAGATTGCAAGAAGTACAAGTAAATCGCTGTTTCACCTGGAAGGGGTGTTTGGGGCCGTGGGAAGGGGGGATGTATAAGGGCAGGTGTTGCATCTCCTGCGCTTGCACGGGAAGGTGCCGGGCGAGGGGGAAGGGGTGTTGCGGGTGATAGAGGAGTGGACTAGGGTGTCTCGGAGGGAGCGGTCCCTACGGAATGCTGAAAGGGGAGGTGAGGGGAAGATACGTTTGGTGGTGGGATCACGTTGGAGGTGGCGGAAATGGCGGAGGATGATCCATTGAATGTGGAGGCTGGTGGGGTGAAAGGTGAGGACAAGGGGAACTCTATCGTGGTTCCGGGAGGGCAGAAGTGCGGGAGATAGAACGGACACGGTCGAGGGCCGTGTCGACCACGGTAGAGGGGAATCCTCGGTTGAGGAAAAAGGAAGACATGTCGGAAGCACTGGTATGGAAGGTGGCATCGTCGGAGCAGATGCGGTGGAGACGGAGAAACTGGAAGAAGGGAATAGAGTCCTTACAGGAGGCGGGGTGGGAGGAAGTGTAGTCCAGGTAGCTGTGGGAGTCAGTGGGCTTGTAGTGAATGTTGGTCAATAACCTATCCCCAGAGATGGAGACGGAGAAGTCGAGGAAGGGAAGGGAAGAGTCGGAGATGGACCATGTGAAGGTGAGGGAAGGGTGGAAATTGGAGGCAAAGTGAATTAAATTATCTAGTTCAGGGCGAGAGCAGGAAACGGCACCGATACAGTCGTCAATGTACCGGAAAAAGAGGTGAGGGAGGGGACCCAAGTAGGACTGGAACAAAGAGTGTTCCACATATCCCACGAAAAGGCAGGCATAGCTAGGACCCATGCGGGTACCCATAGCAACACCTTTGATTTGGAGGAAATGAGTGGAGTCAAAGGAGAAGTTGTTCAATGTGAGAACAAGTTCAGCCAGGCGGAGGAGGGTGGCGGTGGATGGGGACTGGTTGGGCCTCTGTTCAAGGAAGAAGCGGAGCGCCCTCAGGCCATCCTGGTGGGGGATGGAGGTGTAGAGGGATTGTACGTCCATGGTGAAAAGGAGGCGGTTGGGGCCAGGAAACTGGAAACTGTTAAAGTGGCAGAGGGCGTCAGAGGAATCGCGGATGTAGGTGGGAAGATTGTATACATTGTATACATGGCCAATATCTGGCACACACATATATAGTGTACAGTGCAGGCTGACCCAAGGTGATCTACACATGCATGTAGTGTACAGTGTCTACACATGTAATGTCTGATGTAGATGTACATAATGTACAGTGTACGTATGACCAATATCTAACAAACATCGGTGTAGTATACAGCATATGCATATCCATTGTGATTTAGACCTGCACACTGTACACATGGTCAATGCTTGACATACACATGTCCATAGTATGCAGTATATGTCTGTCATAAGCATACATGTAGTGTACAGTGTATGCACAGTGTGACATATACATGCACTGTATCTGATGTACATGTGCACATGGTGCAGCCTGATAAATGTACACATGCAAATTCTGATCTATGTACCTATCTAGTACGCACGTGTACAAATGTTTTTACTGCGCCTGTGAATTGCTCCTTTTGCCCACGTTCACACCCCATCTACTGAGAACAGCCCAGCTCCGCATAAGCCACAGGTGAATTCAAGTACTAAACTCAGACTCAAATACTGAAACAAAACAGATAATGCTGAAAACATGCAGAAGGTCAGTCAGCATCTGTCGAAAGAAGAGAAAATTAACGTTTTGGGCGCGGACCCCTCTTCAAAACTGAAAAATAAGAGGCAGACAGGCATATTATTATTTTCCCCCTTGCCTTTTTCTGATTGTATTCCAATATGGTTCTCAACCTCTTATTTTTCAGAAGGGTCGACACCTGAAATGCTAACTTGTCCAATCTCTCCACAGATCCTGATTTACCTGTTGTGTGTTTCCTACATTTTTCTGTTTCTGTTTCAGATTTTCAGCATCTGCAGTACTTTGGATTTTACATGGCAATATTGAAGCTGCTGATCTGACAGTTTTGATATGAACCTTCCTTGTATGGCAATGTAAATACTGGCCTAGAGATTCAAACATCATGAACCCAGTATTAATATCTTATCAGCTGCTGCAAATTAGGAGTGGCTTGTCATAACATATGTATGTCATACAACAGAGGTCTGTGATTTGTAGTGTTTTCAGTTAACATCCCCTTTCTCTGCAGTAAAGACAGCTGTGGCTCAGATCTTATTAAAAGAACAGCTGAACTAGACTTCTAATAAGAAGTATAACTAGGGATTCTGAGATAATTGCGATCAGATGCTTGTCAGCAACAACTTGCCCTAGGGTGATGGTATCACAAGTAAGATACAGGCACATTTCAAAAAACGCAAAGCACTGCTGTCAATATTGGAGTTGAATATTATCCGAACAACTGTAGCCTTAACCAGATTGATTGAGGGACCAGCGTCGACAGCGGGGGAGGAGGAGCCTTTCTTTCTTTCTCTCTCCCACAGAGCGGTCGGCAGCGGGGAAGGAGGAGCGGACCTGGTTGGAGCGGCAGAGGCCTGAGGTGAGTCAATAAACTCACCTACGTGGCCTTTTTCCCCAGCGGGGTAAGAGCTTCGCGGGCTTTTTCAAAGGCAGGGGGCGGGGCCAAATCATTGGTACCCGTATATAGGTGGAGCGGTTGCTAAACCCGAGACACTACACTAGTAGTGACTCCCACCCTCCCACCTCCTCTAACCTTTAGGGGTAGAGGGAATTTAAAAGGTAGGTTCGATTTTATATTTTGTTTTCAGGGACTTAACTCCTGGACCTAAGATAAATAAGTTTAAATTTTAGTAATAAAGTAACATAAGGGTTAAGTCATGACAGGAAGTCTCGGACCCGTTTCATGCTCCTCCTGTGCCATGTGGGAAACCAGGGACACTTCCAGTGTCCCTGACAACTACGTGTGCGGGAAGTGTGTCCAGCTGCAGCTCCTGACAGCCCGCATGGCAGTGCTGGAGCTGCGGGTGGACTCACTCTGGAGCATGCACGATGCCGAGAACTCGGTGAATCGCTCATTTAGTGAGTTGTCCACACCGCAGGTAAAGGCTAGGACAGACAGTGTATGGGTGACCAAGAAGCAGGGCAATATCAGGAAGGTAGTGCAGGAGTCTCCTGTGGTCATCTCCCTCCAAAACAGGTATGCCACTTTGGATACTGTTGGGGGAGATGGCCTACCAGGGGAAGGCACCAGCAGCCAGGTTCATGGCACCATGGCTGGCTCTGCTGCACAGCAGGGCGGGAAAAAGAGTGGTAGGGCTATAGTGATAGGGGACTCAATTGTAAGGGGAATAGACAGGAGTTTCTGTGGCCGCAACCGAGATTCCAGGATGGTATGTTGCCTCCCTGGTGCAAGGGTCAAGGATGTCTCGGAGCGGCTGCAGAACATTCTGAAGAGGGAGGGTGAACAGCCAGCTGTCGTGGTGCATGTAGGTACCAACGATATAGGTAAAAAGCGGGAAGAGGTCCTACAAGCAGAATTTAGGGAGCTAGGAGCTAAATTAAAAAGTAGGACCTCTAAGGTAGTAATCTCTGGATTGCTACCAGGGCCACGAGCTAATCAGAATAGAGAGAACAGGATAGTGAGATTGAATACGTGGCTTGAGCAGTGGTGCAGGAGGGAGGGATTCAAATTCCTGAGGCATTGGAACCAGTTCTGGGGCAAGTGGGACCTGTACAAAAGGGACGGTCTGCACTTGGGCAGGACTGGAACCGATGTCCTCGGGGTAATATTTGCTAAAGCAGTTCGGGAGGATTTAAACTAATATGGCAGGGGAAGGGGAACCTATGCAGCGAAACAGGGGGAAGTAATATGCAGTCAGAAACAAATGTTAGAAGGGTGAGAAACAATAGGGGAAGGCCGAGTAAACAAAGGCAAGAAACACAAAGGGCCATACTAAATCATAAGTCTAAAAGGACAAAGGATGTTAATAAAATAAGCCTAAAGGCTCTGTGTCTTAATGCAAGGAGTATCCGTAATAAGGTGGATGAATTGACTGTGCAAATAGATGTTAACGGATACGATGTGATTGGGATTACAGAGACGTGGCTCCAGAACAATCAAGGCTGGGAACTGAACATCCAGGGGTATTCACCATTCAGAAAGGATAGAATAAAAGGAAAAGGGGGTGGGGTAGCATTGCTGGTTAAAGAGGAGATTAATGCAATAGCTAGGAAGGACATCAGCTTGGAGGATGTGGAATCAATATGGGTTGAGCTGCAGAACACCAAAGGGCAGAAAACGTTAGTGGGAGTTGTGTACAGACCTCCAAACAGCAGTGGTGAGGTGAGGGAGGGTATGAAACAGGAAATCAGAGGTGCGTGCAAAAAAGGCACGGCAGTTATCATGGGTGACTTTAATATGCATATAGATTGGGCTACTCAAACTGGAAGCAATACGGTGGAGGAGGATTTCCTGGAGTGTTTAAGGGATGGTTTCCTAAACCAATATGTTGAGGAACCAACTCGAGGGGAGGCCATCCTGGACTGGGTGTTGTGTAATGAGGAAGGACTAATCAGCAATCTTGTGGTACGAGGCCCCCTGGGGAAGAGTGACCATAGTATGGTGGAGTTCTACATTAGGATGGAGAAGGAAACAGTTAAGTCAGAGACCATGGTCCAGAACTTAAATAAGGGCAACTTTGATGGTATGAGGCGTGAATTGGCGAGGTTAAATTGGCAAGCGATATTTAAGGGGCTATCAGTGGAAGGGCAATGGCAGACATTTAGAGATCGCATGGATGAACTACAACAATTGTACATCCCGGTCTGGCGTAAAAATAAAAAAGGGAAGGTGGCTCAACCATGGCTAACAAGGGAAATCAGGGATAGTATTAAAACCAAGGAAGTTGCATACAAATTGGCCAGAAGTAGCAGCAAACCCGGGGACTGGGAGAACTTCAAAACTCAGCAAAGGAGGACGAAGGGTTTGATTAGGGCAGGGAAAATAAAATATGAAAGGAAGCTTGCAGAGAACATTAAAATGGACTGCAAAAGCTTCTATAAATATGTAAAAAGAAAGAGGTTAGTAAAAACAAACGTAGGTCCCCTGCAGTCGGAAACAGGGCAAGTCGTAATGGGGAACAAGGAAATGGCAGATCAATTGAACAAGTACTTTGGTTCGGTGTTTACTGTGGAGGACACACACAACCTGCCGGAAATAAAAGGGGTCAGAGGATCTGGTAAGAGGGAGGAGCTGAGGGAAATCCTTATTAGTCGGGAAAAGGTATTGGGGAAATTGATGGGACTGAAGGCTGAAAAATCCCCGGGGCCTGATGGTCTGCATCCCAGAGTACTTAAGGAGGTGGCCTTGGAAATAGTGGATGCATTGACGATCATTTTCCAACATTCCTTAGACTCTGGATCAGTTCCGATGGAGTGGAGGGTGGCCAATGTAACCCCTCTTTTTAAAAAAGGAGGGAGGGAGAAAGCAGGGAATTATAGACCGGTCAGCCTGACATCGGTCGTGGGTAAAATGATGGAAGCAATTATTAAAGATGTCATAACAGACCATTTGGAAAGTGGCGACATGATAGGTCCCAGTCAGCATGGATTTGTGAAAGGGAAATCATGCTTGACAAATCTTCTGGAATTTTTTGAGGATGTTTCCAATAGGGTGGACAGGGGGGAACCAGTAGATGTGGTGTATTTGGACTTTCAGAAGGCCTTCGACAAGGTCCCACACAAGAGATTGGTGAGCAAAGTTAAAGCACATGGGATTGGGGGTAATGTGTTGACGTGGATTGAGAACTGGTTGGCACACAGGAAACAAAGAATAGGAGTAAATGGGTACTTTTCAGAATGGCAGGCAGTGACCAGCGGGGTACCGCAGGGTTCGGTGCTGGGACCCCAGCTGTTTACATTATATATTAATGATTTGGACGAAGGGATTAAATGTAATATCTCCAAATTTGCGGATGACACTAAATTGGGAGGCAGTGTGAACGATGAGGAGGATGCTAGGAGGCTACAGAGTGACTTGGACAGGTTGGGTGAATGGGCAAATGTATGGCAGATGAAGTACAATGTGGATAAATGTGAGGTTATCCACTTTGGTGGTAAAAATAGAGAGGCGGACTATTACCTGAATGGTGGCAGATTAGGGAAAGGGGAGGTGCAACGAGACCTGGGCGTCATGGTACATCAGTCACTGAAGGTGGGAATGCAAGTGCAGGAGGCAGTCAAGAAAGCAAACGGAATGATGGCCTTCATAGCAAGGGGATTTGAGTACAGGAGTAGGGAGGTGATGCTGCAGTTGTACAGGGCCTTGGTGAGGCCACACCTGGAGTATTGTGCGCAGTTTTGGTCTCCTAACTTAAGGAAGGACATTCTTGCTATTGAGGGAGTGCAGCGAAGGTTCACTAGATTGATTCCTGGGATGGCCGGACTGACATATCAAGAAAGATTGGGTCAACTGAACTTGTATCCTCTGGAGTTCAGAAGAATGAGGGGGGATCTTATAGAGACATTTAAAATCCTGACTGGTTTAGACAAATTAGATGCGGGCAGAATGTTCCCAATGTTAGGGAAAACTAGAACCAGGGGTCACAGTCTAAGGATTAAGGGGAAGCCATTTAAGACTGAGCTGAGGAGGAACTTCTTCACCCAGAGAGTGGTGAATCTATGGAATTCTCTTCCACAGAAGGTTGTTGAGGCCAGTTCGCTAAATATATTCAAAAGGGAGTTAGATATAACACTCACAACTAGGGGGATCAAGGGGTATGGCGAGAAAGCAGGAATGGGGTACTGAGGTAGCATGTTCAGCCATGAACGCATTGAATGGCGGTGCAGGCTCGAAGGACCGAATGGTCTACTCCTGTACCTATTTTCTATGTTTCTATGTTTCTATGAAAGGAACTCTTATGTATTTGCTAATAAAATTGATACAATATTTTTTGGATTTTCATGATTTATCCCTTTTCTTTTTCCCTCTTTTTCCCTCCCTCTCAGTGAGATGGGACACAAATCACTCCTTAAAGCATGTGATTGGGGGAAGCAGTGTACTCATGGTGGATGAGATAATTATATTAATGGCTAAATGTAGCCTTTGCATCATGGGGTGTTCCACCTCGTAGCCTAACAAGATCTGGAAAAAAAAACATGCTCCACGTGATTCAAGAGACAAGCACCTTTGAGACTCTAAACCACAACCATCTGGATGGGAAGCTGTCATTCTACTGTCTAGGCTACAAAAGGGTCAAGATTTATTCATTTCAGCAGATGTTTGGATGATGTAATTAATGAATCCCATGCACTGCAATCCCATTGATTTTATATCTCACCACTCCCAACGTTCCCACTTTGCCTAGTTTTACGACAGCACCTGCTATCAATTTCCTTCTAGATTTTTGCACTGATGCATTGTTCTGACCTTATGAGTATATTTTGTCACAAGATGATTACATTGATACTCATTGCCCTGTATTTTTAAGTTTATTTAAAAATGGTACAAGAACCAGAGGCGACATGAGGAAAAACTTTTTTACGCAACGAGTGGTTAGGATTTGGAATGCACTGTCTGATAGGGTGGTGGATACAGATTCAATAGTAGCCTTCAAAAGGAAATTGGATAAATACCTGAAGGAGAAAAACTTGCAGGGATATGGGGAAAGAGCGGGGGAGTGGGACGAACTGGATTGCTCTTCGAAAGAGCTGGTGCAGACTCGATGGGCCCAATGGCCTCCTTCTGTGCTGTACTATTCTATAATTCTATGATGCTGCCATATTTGGTACTTCAAGGGTGAAGCTAGCACCAAAAAAAAATATTGAGCTGCCAGGCGTCAGCATAATCTGCTGACCCTGTTTACAAAAGAAACTACATCCTCACAGGCGTTAACTGAGTTCAGGATGAAGCAGAATGGATTGCCTGGTTATAGAGTGATTTATGACTGTTTGTTAACTGGTGCAATTTATATGATAGCAGTTAAGTTAAAATTCTGCAAGCAAACAACAACAATTTTCAGTAGGTGATAAATTTCACTTATTTGTGACAATAAACTACCAACCACCAGAAAAATATTTTTCTTACTGACTTTTGTGTCAATTTGACTATATATTGTCACAACCATTCAAACCATGTGTAACAAGCATACTGTGATAATTATTACCTAGTAGTCATGTTTCTGGACTACGCCAGGCACAAAAACATCTCGATACCAACAGTGACTGAGTACCATCATTTCTGTTTTTGAAAGTAAGAACCAAAGTAGCTTTCAAACAAATAAAAAAGGACAAAGGGGTAAGGAATTCCTGTTTAGCGAACAGATGGGCTGTTTTATACATTCACAACTGTAGTGCAATTTAATTTTTATCTACAATCAGTAATATAATGATGTTTTAGCAACTTCAAAGATGGAATCTCCTCCCAGATTTTTCCTCCAATTTCCTCCTCTTCTCTCCTGAAGACAAAGACTCACCATGGATGCCAGCTTTCCTTCAGAAGCTAACAAGTGAGTGTCCTCAGAATATTCCACTGTGGGAGGCACCAAGGCTGACTACAATCCTGTGCTCAGCTGACATCCAAACTCACGCTGTTTCCAGCAGGTGTCATTGGACAGTGATCAAAGACAAGAACCCTAATTAATATACCCTCGCTCAGAGCACTGGGGAAACTTGGAGTGTCCCCTGTCATAGAGTGATTTCATTCAACGCAGACCAAGGACTGAGCCAGAGATCTTACAGATTTGTATGTCTCAGGTCTCAGGAGTGAGCCTGGTCAACAGGTGCTGGTAGGCTCTTCAGTTACTGAAGGGTGTGAGGGAGTGCAGAGGGGCAACACAATGAAGTCCATTTCTGTCCTCCCTCAACATCCGTACACATGCAATTTCAGCAGGGGTCACTACATGAAAATTAAGAATAGGAACTCTGGCCAATTTTAGGAAGCCAAAACTTGCTCAATTGAATGATGCGGAGATGGCGGTGTTGGACTGGGGTGGACAAAAGTGAGAAGTCGTACAACACCAGGTTATAGTCCAACAGTTTTATTTGAAATCACAAGCTTTCGGAGCTGCTGGTCCTTCGTTCTCTGTCTATATATGCTTTGCTGAATTGTATTCCTTCACTTCACCTGATGAAGGAGCAGCAGCTCCGAAAGCTTGTGATTTCAAATAAAACTGTTGGACTATAACCTGGTGTTGTACGACTTCTCACAATTGAATGATGGTTGAGTGTCTGAATTCTTAAACAAGGAAATTACAAGGTTCCAAGAATGCCAAGCTACAGAACAGATCCAAAACTATAGAAACATAGGCTACCAGTAAATTGGATGAAAAGTTTAGATGAGAAGACTATTAAGGAGGGGACTTAGAAAAAGTTCAAAAAAACTAAAACCTAAACAGAAAATTATGGATGTTACAGATCCCAAAGAGGGTTTGGAAGCATTAACAGGTTTTGAGAGGACTGAATGTGAAAAACAGACTTTGAAGCTTTCACTAAACAAAGCGGCCTAGATATTCCGCTTGAGGAACGCTGGCTCTCGGGTGTAACTTGAGCACAAAGTTCTTCGGAAGCCATAAGTGACAAAGGAAGTAGAGTATAATGCGTAAACCCATATATGGGCAGGTGTATTGTATCACTATTACTACAATATTTGCTCTACTACACCAGTAGAGGTCAGAAGGTTAGGGTGGGACCTAGGCTGAATCCATGGCTGCCAATGGCAGGAAGTTGGGAGGGAGGATGCACAAGAGGCCAAAGTTAGAGTCTGGAGGTAGTTGTAGGGCTGGAGGAGATTACAGAGATAGGAAAGAATGAGGCTATGGAGGGATTTAAAGACAAGATCAATAATTTTAAGTTTGAGGCTTTGGGGGCCCGGGAACCAAAGTGGGCCAGCAAGGACGAGGTGATGGGCAAATGAGCCTTGGTGGGGGATAGGATACAGGCAGCAGAGGTTTGGGCAAATTGGAGCGTATGGAGCATTGTTTATGGGAGGCTAACAAGGACAGTGTTAGAGCAATCAAGTCTGGTGTTGAACAAGGCATGTATGAGGGTTTCAGCAGCAAATGGGCTGAGGTCGGGGTAGAGGTGGGCATTGTTACAGAAGTAGAGTAGGTGGTATTTGTGATGGAAAGGATATGGGATCAGAAACCTATCTTGGAAGACTGCAGACTGTCTGATTCAGCCTAGAATAGTGACAGGGAAGGGGATGGAGTCAGTGGAACTGAATTTGTGGGAAAGACTAAAGATGATGGCTTTGATCTTTCCAATGCTTAGCTGGAAGAAGTTACTACTCACCCAATAATGCATGTCAGACAAGCAGACTGACAGCAGAGAGCCAGTGGAGGGTTTGGAGGAGAGGCAGAGCTGGTTGTCATCAGCAAACATGAGAAACCAGACCCCAAGATGCAGCAGGTTGATGAAGAGGAGGAGGGGACAAAGACTGGAAGACTGCAGATGGTGCGTGGGTGGGAAGTGAAGCCATTGCTAGAGATGCTTTGACTACAATTGGGTAGGTAAGACTGGAACCAAGTGAGGGGAATCACACTGAGCTGGACAATGGAGGAGAGGCACTGGAAGAGGATGATGTGGTCGATCGTGTTGAAGGCTGCAGAGAGGGTGAGGTGGAATAATACACTAGAGTCACAGAGAATGTCATTCATAATTCTGAGTATAGCCGTTCGGTGCTGTGGGAGGGGCAGAAGCCAGATGGAAGGGATTCAAACATATAGTTATGGAAGAGGAGAGCATGAAGGTGGTAGGCAACATGTTCAACCACCTCGAGCAGAAAATTCTTTGAGAGCCATGCCACCTGCCCACCGGAACTCCCCCTCAACTTCCAGGATTTCCCACTGGAAGAGACAGGGGAAGTATAATACATCAACCAACGCAATCAGTGACCACACCGCAATAGTATGCAAATGATGGAAATATGTATTTTCTGTCAACTGCTCCATAGCAACACTGGGCATAGGGGACACCTGATTGTAGAAAGGGCCATAAAGCCTATGCAGTTGATTATAGGCTGATCGATTGCACAGGCTGTGCCAATCCTTTTCTACATCTTAAAAAAAAACTTCCATTAGCAAAGAGTTCACCGGGCAGACTAAGGGGGGAATTTTGTCAGCCCTGGGGAGGCGGGTATGGAGGCGGGACTGCCGGGAAAATGGCAGAAACTGGGAGTGGGTACCAACCCCGCTCCCAATACACCTCCGTGCCATCTTCCCAGGAGATGGGTCCCCAACTCGAGCAGGGACCCGTTTCCTCGAGGCGGGAAGGGGATTACAGCTACTTCAATGCCTATTAACAGGTAGTTAACAGGCAGTTAAGAGGCTTATCCCCATTTTACCCACACAAGTGCGGGCTTCCCAAAGGCTGAGAACCTTGCCTGGGTCAGCGAGGTGAGCAGTGGGTCTGCGGGGGTGAGAGGGGTCGAAAAGTGCGCTGTGGAGGTGAGTGATGGGTGCAAGTGTGGAGAGGTAAGTATGAGAGGTGAGTGCAAAATGTTAGAAAAAGTTTACTTACCCTTGTTTTTTTCTGCAGGCTTCAACCCTTGGGGATCCGGAGGTGCCTCATCTCAACGGCAGGGATGACAGAATGGCTGCTGCATTCTCTGATGCAGGAGCCATCTGATTTCTGCTAAGGAGAGAGGTTTGGTAAGTCTTCAGTCCAAGGACTCACCTTTGAACAGAGATTGTCAGTGTTTGATGGCTTCTCAAAGCTGTCAAACGATGACAATTCATCTGTCAAAAATTTTTGACAGATGAAACGTCATACGCTGATGTCTTCTGTCACCGGCTTTCCCTTAGTTGGCCGGCTAAGCCTGCAGGGCGGGCTGAACAAGGTCAATCAAGGGAAAATAGCGTGGGTTGGCCGATGTCGTTGGGGGCGGGACTGAAACCCGACAAGCAGCAGTCCCGCCCCCAACGCGTCCCCATTGATAAAATCCATCCCTAAGTGTTACAGGGCTCAGATGCCTGCCACATACTAATCTCAGTCACCTCTTGGCAGGCTTAAAATGGTAGGCCAGGGAACCTGCCTAAAAAATGAAAATGACCCGACCCTAGAAAATCATAGAGGGAGGATGTCAGGGGCATGTTCTTTTGGCGGTGGGACTCCCAGCCTTCCGAATATACGCCAGAATTCCACAATAACAGGAAATCAGGGCAGCTTACTGACAGAAGTAACTAGAAATCACTGAAAAGGATTGGACAAAAGCTTCCTGAAGACTGTAGTTTATTGAAAAATGAAAGTATTTTTTTTTTTAAATGATCAAGGAATCAAATTATACAAACACGAAATACACCAAATAGGCGTTAGAAATCAATAGCCCCAATTTTAATTTGTGGTGGGAATCGGGCGGGCAAAAGCTGAGGCAGGCATCAAACTGCCCTGACATCGGCAGCATGAGGCCCAGGAGATTTTAACTCTAAGGCCTCATCTGCATAGGCCCGGTCATTCTCTCGCCCAATACCAGCGTGAAGCAGTATCTACCCAGCGGACAACGGCAGAAGGTTGGACAGCAGGGACCAAAGGAACAGTCCCAAGCACTCAGGTAAGTCACGATCGAGGAAGGGGAGAGGAATCCCAGGGCAGGGGAGACCTAAACTTTCTTGTGGGGCCCGAATGAGCACTCCTACTCCTCATAGCCCCACAAGGAAAGTCAAAAAAGTAAAAAGGCTTACCTTTTTGGGCCTCTTCTGACCCTGCCTCCTCTTCCTGTAGGTGAACCTGGCAGGAAAGCCTCAACAACTTTCCCACTCAGGCCCACGGTTAAAATAGCAGTCAGGCCCCGATGAGGACATCAGAACACAATTTGCATATTTGAAGGATGACCCGACCAGTTTCCTGCAGTTGTCCCTGTCGCCTGTTCATAAGAGGTTAAAATCGTAGGCTGTGGGATTGGTGTGGGATGTTGGCTAATAAGTCCTATAGGTGATTTTAACTGCCCAGTTTCCGCCGAGCAGCAGGGTTATAATCACCCTTAATATTTGTGGCACATGGACATACCCTAAGCTCCCTCTAGAAAATAAAGCTCAAGTGTTTACATCCCCATTCAGAAATGGTAAAATCTGCCATTCTCTGCAGTCCTGGACCTGGATCATATATTTGGTAGTTTTCATGAACAAAATTAAGAGTTGGCTAAGATGCATTTCTTCCTTTGACATTACTGCAAAATACAGATGGTGGAAAGGTGGTGGTGAGTACTTTTATAAATGAATACTGAATGAAAAGTAGTGTCAGAACTAGGATTTCAGGAAACTGAAATGGTGGGAGTGTAAAATTTTGTGCTTGAAATGTGCATTAATATCAAAATGTTAGATGTACTGACTGACAGAACTGATAATAAATATTTTACTAATTAGGTACTTAGTAGATGAGCATGTCAATAAACATCTAATATAATTCAAAGCCTAACACATCCTTCACCAGAGGACAAAATATTTAGAATTTCAAGCAACGTAGCAAGAAACAGAATATAATCAAAGTCAATGAATCCTACCTGGAATAGGCTGAAGTGGAAGTAAACCTTCAGTTTTATGAGCAATTTTAGGAACCTGGCTTTGGAATCGGCGAACAGCACTCTTTAACATAACAATGTCTTTTGAGTGCGATTTCACAGTTTCGTTTATCTGATGCGCACAGTTCCAAAGACTACTGACATGTTTGTTCAGACCATCTTTAATCCTTTGTAGGCTGCCAGAAATATTGTCCAGTTTACTGCACACATTCTCAATGTGGGCCACTCTCCTGTCAACATGGGAGACTTCCTTCTGGATCCCCTGACTACTGTGTTTGCACTTACTAATGTCTTTAGTAATCTGACTTGTTAGCTGCTCCAATTGTTCCTTCATTTCAATTAACTGACTATTATTCTTCTGGAGCTGGGATTCTAGGTTTTTGTCTGTTTCTTGGAGTTTGTAAATCTTATCCAGGAGTTCCTGTTGCTTCTTCGTTAAAGTGGACTCGACCGTTAAGATTGCTTCAGTATTCTTGTTCAGACCTTCCCACTGTGCTCGTACAAAGTGCTCTACAGTGTTTATGGTGACTTTTAGTGAGACGATTTCTCCTTGTATCACTTCTAAGTCTTCATTTTCTTCCATCTTCTTGAGACCCTCATGAACTGTACCATTCAGAGATTTAAAGAGGATTAAGTTTTGTTCAGTTTTTAATAATAAGCTCTTGTAGTCATTTTTGCAGGTTTCTAAATCCATTTTGATGTCCTTCATCTCCTTTGTAACAGAAGTACAACCAGTCAGGCATAAATTTTCTAACTTCTGAAACCTGTTCTCCAAATGGTCCATCCCATTATTGATATGATCATTACTGGAATTCAGATCACTTTGAAGTAATGATTCCAGCTCGCTGTCTATTGCACCAGTAGAAGTTGTGTTGCTAATCAGTGCCAAATCATTGTTATGTTTAGCCTCTAACAATTGTAGCCTCCTCTTTAGCAGTTCCTTCACGCCATCAACTTCAGTTTCAATGAGTCCTTTCAGACTATACTCAATATAAAAGCAATGTTCTTCAGCATTTTTCTCTGTTACATTTATTCTAGATTCAATTTCTTCTAACCTCTCACCAAAAATATCTTCCAGCTTAAGGGTAGTGAAACGCTCCATTTCATTATCCAATCTGGCATTCAATAGCCTGTTGGCATCTGCAATTCTATAGACCCTTCGATCCATGTTGTTCAGTTGCTGTCTTAAAGTGCCTATGGGAGCACAGCAGTTGAACTGGCCTGGTGATTCTTGTAGAAGACTTCTGAGGTCATGGATCTCCTTTCTCAGTTCAGCCTCTTTTTCATTGAGCAATTCTTCTACATTCTCATAGTGTGATCCATTTTCTTCACATTGCCGTTTGAGAGACATTAACTTATACTCACAGGAATTTTTCAGATCTGCAAATTTCATGTCAATGCCTACCATCATCTCTTCCCTGAGAGTTTCAAATTTACTATCAATGTAAGATTGATAAAAGTCTCCATTGGAAAATGGAGAATAAGTAGAAATAGGTCCTTGAACTGATTCCATTAGCTGCTTCAACTGTCCGTCATGTCCAGTCACCATTCCATGCAGTTCATCCAGCATATCGCTCTTGTTCTTTAATGTGTCCTTAACTTCTGTGAGTTTAGATATCATTTCACCCATTCCCGATTGATGAAATGTGTCTTCATTCTCTTGGGTGACTGGAACATGGACAGTCTCAAAGCCAACAGCGCTGCCAGGCAGTCTCAGATTGCTTAATAATGTTACAAGCATTTTGCTGGTATCTTCCTGGACATTATGCCTCAGATTGTCACTCAATCCTGTTACTGAGGCCTGCATTTTTTCCAGGACTTGGTTAAGGCGTTGTACCTCATATTCCAACTGTTGAATTTTCTGTCCTTGGGCTTCAGTAGATGGCAGTTTATGAACTTGGCTGTCTGTAGATTTGGGTACTGATTAAAACATGCAAGTGTCAATGTTATATCATCTATAGAAAACATGTATTTTTATGTGAACACAGAACATAAATTGTCAAACAAAATAGCTGTGAATTTTAAAAAATTTAAAACCTAATCAAACTTGTATTTAGCACAGAACAACTTTAGTCTGCCAATTACAATTATAGAAGGATAATAGTTACAATGCGACCTGTTCAGACAGTAGTACAGAACAGCCGACCAAAGGAATCCAATCTGTTTTAATAACATTACTAAAATATCTTAATCTCCAAATAAAATCAACACACGCATTTTAAACACAATTACATTTCAATGCTGCAATGTTGTTGCTTACATTTGTCAACTGAGACCCTTCGCTTATATTTCTATAGTACTCTGGTATTCTATCATGACTACACCCATTTATTGGGAAATGTTAAGAAAACAGATGTGTTTAAATTTGATTCTTAACCACTTGACTACCTACAATTCCCATGTATACCCTTGATCAATACTGTCAATGTTCAAGTGGTTACTACTCTCCTTTTTTCTGCAAGCTAGTTGAAGTGCTCTTGCAGAGAGCCGGCACGGGCTCAATGGGCCGAACGGCCTCCTTCTGTGCTGTAACCACTCTATGATCTACCCTTTTTATGCCTAAAAATATTAATAAAGATGAAGGAATATTGTTAAAAATTAAATTCTGACATCCACCCACAAAACTTTATTTTCCATTCAACTTTTAACACCAATGTGCAAACTAAATTGGGCTAATGTATGACAAGATGTCTACAAGAAATGTAAATTTCTCAGTCTCCTGTTCACAGGCTATTCCAACAAACAGGATTACACACGTGGCCTGTAAGAAGCGGCACCAAGTATCACATTAATCCAGTTTGACCTGGCTTTTCAAGTCCCTCAATTTCACTGATCATTTGGACTGTGTAGAATATGTTCAAAGATTAATTCATATTAGTGGATCTCCCGTGACTTTGTCCACGGAAAGTCGGACAAAACCTCAAAATGCATTGCTGATGCTGCAGGTATAGGTATGGGGATCTGCAACTTCTGGAGTGTTTCAAACTCCATCGAGTAGTGGAAGTGTGCAGCTGCAGTTGTAATTGTGTGTCAGAACAGTGATGCCCAAATAAGGAGTGTGGGACATTTAATGGATTATAAATATAGCTTTGATGTTGTGTAGTTAATAGTGATGTTCTTATTTGTGTTTGTAACTTATTATTCCTATCTATAGTCCCCCCCAGCGCCACTCTATCCCTGGCTATGTACTCATTAACCTAAGGTGGCTCAATGTGAGTCATTTTCGATTGTTAATTTGGTTTGGACTCAGTCCTACACAGAAAAAGTACAGCCTATCTGAGGAATAGCAGACGTCCTTTGATGACTGATATTTCTCCTATTATGACCTATTCATTGTACAGCAGACAGAGTCGCTGAGTCACTGGATGAGGAGACACAGGAAAGAGCCAGGGAAAGATTAATTCAGACCATTTACCACACGGTATGCATAAACAGTCTAAAATTGTCTTCTGGGCCATTATATCCATCTTCCAGGATACCTCTTCAATCTAAATATTACCACTCTTTCAGCCATGGATGCTGTATCCTGCTTCCAAACCACAACCATCACTGCTTCCCTATAATACTTGTTGAGTAGACAAGGAAAATAATGCTCTACTCATACAGTGACTGTGCATTAGTCAATGCTTGTAATTTCAAGCAATTTTATATACAGACTGTGGTAAATAGTTGCTCTCTGAAATGAAGGCGTGACTCTCTTTTCTATTTGATGTCTCAAATTGGTTTTGGATTTATCCAAAGATATGCAACCTGTTAAAAGCAATTCTGTGGAGGACTGGGCCTCGACAGGCTTTAAATTGGTAGTTCCCTTTTAACAATGTGGGGTGTTACCTAGTCTAGAACACAAGAAAGGAAAAAAATATGGGACATTAAATATAATCAAAATCAATTAAATGAAATCCAATAATGACAACCAGAAACAATAGCATTATAGAAATTTTGAACACAGAAGGAGGCCATTTAGCACACCATGCCTGTGCCAGTGCTGGGTCCATATCAAAGCTGTCTACTTTAATCATATTTCCCTTTCTTTCCCCATAATCCCTGCAATTCTTCTCCTTTGTGATGATTCAGCTTCAAAGCCACTTGTGGTAATGTATTCCATATTCCAATAATCCTTTACATTAAAAAAATATTTTACCCAACCCTTCATGCTTTTGTATTAATCCAAAATTGACATCTTGTTGCTGATATAACCAGTGGAAATAATCTTTCCCAATTTACCCTCTCAAACCAAATAGCATTGGAAAGAACAATACTGTCTGTTGGTATAAATGCTAAGTGTGCAGATGTAAACTTATTTATTAATAAAGCAAGCTTCACTATATGCTAAATATAATAAAGGAGAATAATAATTTGGTAAATATTTATAAATATGGCAATTGAATGAAGGATTTTAAATCATAACGATTATCAAATGATGGTTGTAACTATGTACAGAATGATAAATATTTTAAATGAAGAACTAATTAGAATCAACTCAATATAGAAATTAAAATTTAGTAAAACAAGGATTTCATAATTACTTTAAATTCTATAAATATTGGCAGTTACAAATTTCAAATCTGGTCTAGATATTTTCTCAGGTTCAGTCACCGGTTACTCCCATAAGTGGATCCTGTGTCTGTTACAATCAGGAGTTTATCTTTATTACCCAATGTCTAATCATACGATAGCATGACCTGGGCCATAACAAGGAACCTCCCCACCTTATAATATGAACTGGATATCGTAATGTCACCCCTGCCTCCATGTGTGCTAATCCAATTTTCCATAAAGTAGATTGATTAACACTCTAGTGAGATGAGGCCTTACACAAATCATCAAGCTGCTTTATTTTACTGAAATCAAATGAAGGTAGAGTAACAGGTATAGAAAATCTCACTCTTCTTCACCTAATTCCGGACCCTCCTCATGATATAGAAAAAAAAACACATCACACTGTCTCTGGGAGGGGGTTTTCCAAACTTTTTTTTGATTAGACTTTTCTTTGAATCTGACCAGCTCTGAGCTTAAGCATGAGAAACTGTTCTCTCACTAAGTCAGGTTCCGTTCCCAGACCTTGCTGAGCTGACCCAGGCCACATGATTCTCTCTTCTTTTGTTCCCTACTTGGAACTTTGACCTCAGACTTCCTTGGCGTCCAGAGGTGGGCCAGTAGTGCTTGCAATCAAACTGGCTACCACCTTCCCAGAAGTCGATTTCTCCCAGACAATCCCTTCTTAGCTCACAGACAGGACACTCACTTCAACATAAGAGCACATGCTGGGATCATTTGAATGCGTCTTTATCTATTTGTCGCAATCTGATAAAGATAACAGTTTTGATGGCTGACCAATTCTATTCAAGAGAACCTATTGAGACAACTGGTCCCCCGTTATTCAAATATTTCCAGCCTTTTATTCCATTTTAAAAAAGGACGTGACTGCTGCTAATGAAGTAAAGTAGTTGTGCATGCGCAGTTCCGTTGGTTTATTGGTTGTTCTCGTTGGACTTCCCACAGATTGGTGAGAAAGGAGGGGAGGGAGTGGGGAAAAGAGATCGCTGCTGCTGAACTGAAGAAAATAAAAATTAAAAGTTTGATCACTGCTGCCGAACTGAGCCCTGTCGGGGGAAGAAAATGAAAATGAAAAGTTGAATTATCATTTATGAGTTGCCGAACTGAGCCGAGAGAGAAAGGAGTGGAGGGGGTGGAGAAAAGAGATCGCTGTTGCCGAACTGAGCCGAGAGAGAAAGGAGTGGAGGGAGTGGAGGGGGTGGAGAAAAGAGATCGCTGTTGCCGAACTGAGCCGAGAGAGAAAGTTAACATTTATGCGTCGGGGAAACGTGATCTGCTGCCGAACTGAAGAAAATAAAAATTAAAGGTTGAATTGGTTAACGTTAACATTTATACGCAGAATTCTTCTGCACAGCTTCTGGTAGCTCCTGGTTCGTTGGCAGCAGTCACTCTGTTAAAACAAAAAGGTGCGAGCACTTTGCGGACTAAAATCTTAGAATCTTGTTTCAATTTCCAAGCAAAATCAAGAATCCCTCTCAGGTAAAATAGACCAAAATCCTGAAAGCTGTTGATCTGAGACTTTCAGAGGGGACAAAGAGTGTTTGATATTGAAGGCTATTTTATTGGTCTGATATTTGCTTTTAAAATGGAGGAGTAAGTCTTTAGATCAGGACTGAAAGAAAATAAATTTGCAACATCATGAAACTTCAGCAACAATCAAAATTATGCTCAAAAAATAAAAATGGACAAACTTCGCAGCATTGTGGCTGTATTGTCATAGGCCATGTTAAAGTACCTCAAGGAAGGAACTTGTCCACTGGGTTTGTGCAGACTGTAGGCTGTGCTTTGTGACAACTCCTAATCACTACCCAGACCCCTGCCATAAAGTGTGCAGTATGGACATTAGGCGGAAGCTATATCTTTTGGTGGATTTTGGACCATGTAGATATAGCAACCCTATCTCATTTCTTTACCATGATACTGCAGAAGTTGGTGATTCAGTCAGTGACATCACAGTATGCGCATTATAGAATCATAGCATCTTACAGCACAGAAGGAGGCCATTCAGCCCGGCGTGCCTGTGCCGGCTCTTTGAAAGAGCTGTCCTATTTAGTCCCATACACCAGCTTTTTCCCCATAACCCTGCAAATTAGTCCTCTTCAAGTGCATGTCCAATTGCCTTTTGAAAGTTCCTATGGAATCTGATTCCACCACCATTTCAGGTAGTGTGTTCCAGATCTTAACGAACCTCTGTGCGAAAAAAGTTCTCCTCATTTCTCCTCTAGTTCTTTTGCCATTATTTTTAATCTATGACCTCTGGTTATCGACCCACTTGCCAGAGGAAGCACTTTCTCACTACCTGCTCTATCAAAACGCCTCATAATTTTGAATACCTTTTTGAGGTCTCCCCTTAACCTTCTCTGTTCTCAGGCAAACAATCCCAGCTTCTGCAATCTCTCCTCATAACTGAAGTCCCTCATCCATGGTATCATCCTGGTAAACCTCCTCTGTACCCTTGCCAAGGCCTTGACAGCCTCCCGAAAGTGTGGTGCCCAGAATTGTACACAATACTCCAGCTGAGGCCTAACCAGTGACTTGTAAAGGTTTAGCATGACTTCCTTGTTTTGGTATTCAATGTCCCTATTTACAAAGCCAAATATCCCATACGCTTTCTTAACCATCTTATCAACTTGGCCTGCCAACTTCAAAGATTTATGAATATGCACCCCCAGGTCCATCTGCTCTTGCAACCCCTCAAAATACTACCATTTAGATTATACTGCCTCTCCATGTAGTTTCTCCCCAAATGCATCACTTCACACTTATTTGCATTAAATTGCATCTGCCATGTGCCTGCCCATTTCACCACTCTGTCTATATCCTCCGGAAGCTTGCTACTATGCTACTCACTATTTAGGATGTTGCCAAGTTTTGTATCATCCGCAAACTTCAAAATTGTACTCCCTATACCCAAGCCCAGGTCATTTATATATAAAAATAAAAGCAATGGTCCTAATACCAACGTCTGGGGGACCCCACTGCATACTTCTCTCCAGTCGGAAAAACATCCGTTCACCACTACTCTCTGCCTCCAATCCCTTAGCCAATGAGGTACCCAATTTACCAATGTCCCTTTAATGCCATGCACTTCTATTTTCCGAATAAGTCTGTTATGTGGTACTTTATCAAATACCATGGTGGACTAAGGGATTAATCCTCAGTCCTAGTTCCAAGGTGTTGTGCATAATACTGCCCTTGACAAATGACTATATAAAACATTATGGCCGGAATTTTCCGCAGGTAGGCGGGTTGGGGGCGGGGGGCCTCCGAGGCGTGCGGGAAACCTGGCAGGGCCTGATTTGAATGTGAGGCCTCGGATTACCGCCCGCAGCCAGCTTGAGAGGCTGGCTGGCTGCGGGCGGGTAGGCCTCAGAAGCGAGGGGCCGGTCCGGAGGAGAGATCGCGGGAGGAGGATCGGCAATCAGCAGAGGTTGGGATCGGGAGGCGGGAGAGAGCATCGGCAAGGGTCGGGGATCGGGAGGGGGGATCTGGGGATCGCGGGGGGACGGTTGGCCAGGGATCAGAGCGGGGGGAGAGAGGATCGTGGCCGGCCGCATCATCATCATTGGGGGGGGGGGGAGGCCTGGGGTGGGAGGGAGAGGCCTGGGAAGGTGATCGGCGGCCTTGTGGGGGGGGGGGCTCCAATTGGGGGGGTGTGGTTATGGTCAGCATCCTGGATCCAGGAGGTAGGCATAAAGCCACTTATCTCCTGGATGCAGCAGTCCCCGCCTCGGTTTAACTGCCGGGTTTCACAAATTGTGTGAAACCCGTCCACAGGCAGTTAAACATAGAAACATAGACATAGAAGATAGGAGCAGGAGTAGGTCATTCGGCCCCTCGAGCCTGCTCCGCCATTCGATGAGATCATGGCTGATCATCCAAACTCAGTACCCTGTACCTGCCTTCTCCCCATATCCCTTGATACCTTTAGCTTTAAGAAATATATCTAACTCATTCTTGAATATATTTAATGACTTGGCCTCAACTACCTTCTGTGGTAGAGAATTCCACAGGTTCACCACTCTCTGGGTGAAGAAATTCTTCCTCATTTCTGTCCTAAATGGCTTACCCCTTATCCTTAGATTATGACCCCTGGTTCTGGACTCTCCGACCATCGGGAACATTCTTCCTGCATCTAGTTTGTCCAGACCTGTCAGAATTTTATATGTTTCGATGAGATCCCCTCTCATTCTTCTATACTGCAGCGAGTATAAGCCCAATCGACCCAATCTCTCCTCATATGTCATTCCTGCCATCCCAGGTATCAGCCTTGTGAATCTTCGCTGAACTCCTTCCATGGCAAGAACATCCTTCCTCAGATAAGGCGACCAAAACTGCACACAGTACTCAAGGTGTGGTCTCACCAAGGCCCTGTACAACTGCAGCAGGACATCCCTGTTCCTATACTCAAACCCTTTTGCTATGAAGGCCAACATACCATTTGCCTTCTTCACCGCCTGCTGCACCTGCATGCTTACCTTCAGCGACTGGTGCACAAGGACACCCAGGTCTCGTTGCACTTCCCCTTCTCCCAATCTATTGCCATTCAGATAATAATCTGCCTTTCTGTTTTTGACACCAAAGAGGATAACCTCGCACTTATCCACGTTATATTGCATCTGCCACGCTTCTGCCCACTCACCCAACCTGTCCAAATCATACTGGAGTTTCTCGGTATCCTCCTCGCAGCACACACGCCCACCTAGCTTTGTGTCATCTGCAAACTTGGAGATATTACATTTAGTTCCCTTATCTAGATCATTAATGTATATTGTGAATAGCTGGGGTCCAAGGACCGATCCCTGCGGTACCCCACTAGTCACTGCCTGCCACTCGGAAAAAGACCCATTAATTCCTACTCTCTGCTTTCTGTCCCCCAACCAGTTCTCTATCCAATCAATACCTTGCCCCCAATCCCATGTGCCTTAACTTTACACGCTAATCTCTTATGCGGGACCTTATCGAAAGCCTTTTGAAACTGGAGAGGAAAAAAGAGGCTTCCAGCCTCATTATAATATTTAAATTGAGGTAATGTCCCCATGGGAGTGGGTTGGTTGCCCGTCCCCTGCCCTGCCCCCGATAAAACCCATTTTTAACACTTTAACTGCCCCGACACTCCAAACCCACCCATTTTTGGGGGAGAAAATTCCGGCCATGTGAATCAAGCCACATAGAATTTGCAATGATTAAATAATGTTTAACAATCACTACACTTTAAAACCCCACTTCACAAGTGCACCTATGAAGTAAAGGGAAACTCTTCCATACTGCAATCATGCCTGCAATCTCCTGCAAGTATAATACCCTCACATCTCAAACTCATTTACTACATACATCCTTCAGATTACAATCACAAAATGATGGTCTTCAGTTCATAACGTTAAAGATGCTAAAGTCGTCTGTACACTACAGAGTTGATTTGTTGTAAACATGAACTTCACGTGAAAGAAAATCAGTCAATAACTATTAGAGCGTTGTGCATTCGTTAAAACAACACAAAATAGGGTTGAGTAAGAAAAAAGTTCCTGCAAAGGAAATCAAAAACCCAGGATCTTTTGATCTTCAAATGTCATTAGGAAACTTGGAAATGACATTTAATAAACTATAAATCAGACAGAATCCTGAATATATGATGTCACTTCGCTAAGCATTTGGGGGAAGAAGGCTGTCTTGTAGGCTGCCAGTTAGAAGGATATAAGTCAACTTTCATGTAAGAAAATTTTGCCTTTCTAGAAAATGATCCAATTCCAATATCAAGTTCTGCCTTGTATTATTCCTTACTTTACACGTTAACAACTTTTGCCACAAAGCAGAGAAAGTCTAGCCAGAGAAACGGCAGATCAAAAAAGCACATGCAGCCAAAAAACTGTCTCCAGGGCTGAAGAATTAAAGGAGAGGTTGAAATGTGGAGCCTCCAGTAAAATATTGGCAGGTTATCAAAGCAGGTTATCAGGAACAAATTAAATTCCATAACTCTGCAAAGCATCCTCTGAGCAAACACTAATTGCTCCGGATTTCATGTTAGCTTTGGTCTTCTAAGAGGATTTTTTGCTGTAGACTTTAGTTAAAATGATGGGCATCCTGTTTATTGGCCACAGTTACCATATCAAACAAAACCAATATATAAACTAAACAAGTTACTGACTACAGAGGTAGATACATAACTGTAGAGCTGTTTATATAAAGTAATTTATTCACATTTAATTATTAACCTCTATAGTCCTTTATGCAATTTAAACTACAGCAACCAAGAGATGATTACAAACAGATAAAGCGCATGCCAAGTCCAGATTTCAGTAAAAACTGACTGCTTTGCTACACAATAATGGTTTTGATACATTATGGTGATCTAGATAAGCTATGAGGAAGGATTTTAGAAAATGCAATTTTCAAATAATTTATCTATAATTTTGCAAAGATATTCCTAATTTAGCATGATCTCATTTACTAATAGCATAAAGTAATAATCAGGCACAAATCATAATCTTACTGAGATTCCTTTGTCTGGGGGCAGGAGATGGCGGAGGAGAAATTGCAGTCTGTCCTGATTGACCACCCTTGCAATCTTCACCCTTGAACCCAGGGCAACACCTCCACTCCAGTTGAGTCACCACCTTATATGCAACTTTATATGTAGGACGAAAATGTGTGCGATATCTAATTGGAAAAATGCATAAAGAAAATAGTTTATGTAATATAAATATACAGAATCTTAAGAATGCTTGTTAGGTCCCCCTTATCCTATTCTGTTCCAGTGAAAAAGCACCTATTTTTCAGGCCTCTCTTCAGAATTAGAACCTATTATTTGTCATAATATTTTAGTGAATCTTCATTGAATCCTTTGCATGGCTCTAATATTTTTCCAGAATTGCATGAATAATCCAGCAGTGGTCAAGCCAACGTAATTTACAAATTTAGCATAATTTTCTTCCCTTATGTTCAATGGCTCATGTATAAAGCCCAGAATACATTTGACTTTGCTACTGTTGCTCCTACTTTTAAAGTATCAGCAACCTTAAATCTCTTTGTCCTTCACTCTGTTATGAATCCTACTATTTAGAATATATTACCTTTCGCTGTTCTTTTTCCAAAAATGTACTACTTCATGTTTCTATGCATTGAACTGTATCTGCCACCTATCTGCCCATTCAGCTAATGTCTATATGCTCCTACATTCTTCCTCACAATTTGCCATGCTTCCTAATTTGATTTCAGCAAACTTTAATAACATTCCTTGTTTCTATATCCAAATCATTAATACAAATGGAAAACATAAAAGGGTCCCAGTTAAATTACTAGCTATGCCTAAAGCATTGTTCACATTCCATTAGGTTACATTGTGACATCCTAAGGAGCAAGTACGTGGGTTAAATTTAATTTAAAACAAGCATTCTTTTTCTATGATAAACACAATCTAATTTTATCCCAAAAGTGTATTTTTATTGTGAACTATTTGCAATATTTTATTTTAATGCTATGTATTTTATACAGATATACAAGCAAATATTATACTTTCTCTTTTTTTTGTCATGACCCCAATATAAACAGGATTGAGAAAGCACAGTTTAACTTTCAACCTGTTGAAAACTGGAAATGCAGCCTCAGGATAACATATTGAGGTAACCTCAAAATCTGAACATTAATTCCTGTATTAATTACCTTTCTTAGACTTTTACCATGTTTCATAGAAGAAAAAGCATGCAGGATCAATGCATCAGAAAAGATCATGTCACTGAGCAAGCATGAAGGAATAGGAAAGACATGACACAAACTGCAGCCTGTTCATTACATTCCCTTGTTTATTTTTGCAGCACTTTCAATCACTGCATGCTCTTGACATATTTGCTTCGATTGTCTGTCTGTTGTAATACTGTATAGGATATACAAGGTACACTCACAAACAAAATAATGCTATGATGCAAGTCATACATTGTGCACACCACTGAACCACTGGAAAATGTTAGTCTATACACTGAGGATGTGGGAGGCTTATCCTTCCTCCTACCCATTGCAGTGTAAGTGTTCCTTACATCTGAGAATCTCTAATCTCATTGATCTAAGAGTTTACTGCCTAGAGTCACAAGTTTCTAAAGCACTAAAGTAGGCAATCTTATGTTACGAATGGAGCTTTTTAAAGGAAGATAGCTAACTTAAATTTCAGCACTCGAGTGGTTAACCATGCCTAATCTGCAAGTATTTATACATATATATTTTTTAATTCTTACCCTGAAGCTGGCGCTTCTTGTAATTAACTGAAGGGTATGTGGCCACAGAATGATTAAAAGGTATTTTACTTTATAGCAATTCCTTCAGCTGCCCATTCCAACTGGCTTCTTATCAGTTTTAATTACAGGCTTAAACCACAGAAATGCTCTGGAGAATTTGAAAGGATTTCCCTTGGAGAGCCTCTCTATCTGATCAAAACTATTCCGCTCAGGCAGCA
Organism: Squalus acanthias; assembly: GCA_030390025.1. Classification (NCBI taxonomy): domain Eukaryota; kingdom Metazoa; phylum Chordata; class Chondrichthyes; order Squaliformes; family Squalidae; genus Squalus; species Squalus acanthias. The sequence goes on from CM059432.1 coordinate 52,780,215, forward strand.
AAGTTTATCTCAACACAGACATGGAACTTTTAAATCCAAGGGATATCGAGCAGAAGGTAATTATTTTAAAGGAGGATATGTCTCTTTTAGAATGAGTGTATCATTATCATCCTTCAGTTTCTATTTTTTTATGCTTCATTATGTGTGAAATGTTTTAATAATTCATACTCACACTGTGCCAGTGCCACTTTCCTGGAGACTAGCCAGAAATGAGAGATGTGATAGCTAGGCTGACACATCTGTCATTGTCACCCTGGGAAATGGGTCCAGATGCAGGTGGGCAGAAACACACAGCTGCACTCAGCTCATCCTGTTCACATTTTAGACAGAGGCCCTGCTAAGGTATCGCATACATTGGATATTTTTGTTAGTAATTGAATCACAATGTTAGAGATCTTACAGCGAACACTAATAACTCAAGAACTTGCATTTATATAGCACCTTTCACGACCTCAGGACCTCCCAAAGCACTTCGCAGCCAGTGAAGTACTTTTGAAGTGTAGTCACTGTTGAAATGTAGGGAATTAAAAGGGGAAATCATTGCCATTTTTATGGTACAAAAGAGCCTCGAAGAGTTCAGCACACATTTCACAACAATGTTTCAGTGTTGTTATGATGTTTTTGCAACATGAAGGAAATTATCACGTTTTGTGTTGATAAACAGATAAAGTTTTCCCGGCAACTTTACAAAGGAGGCATCTACTTTTAAAGCACACCAATTCTTTGAAGTATTGTAACAGTACAAATGTTCATACCGTTACTTCAAAGGAGTGGTGTGGTTTAAAACACTAATTACCTTTTTCTTTTCAATTTTCTACCCTCTTCTCCTGAAGGAACGGGCCTCTACTGACCTGCAGTTCCATGGACACCAGCAGTCCTCCAGTACCTTGCTCAACTGATAATTCTTCATCTGTGAGCGTGGTCAATGAGTGTTAGCACACTACTTAATAATGGAAGACATTACAGCCAATCCTGATCCTGTTCGCACTCGATCTCCACACACATGCATTTTCCTGCAGGGCTCACTGAATAGCAATCAGGAATGGAAACTCTGACTGATTTTCCCCTCCCTAGCCCAAGGTTGCTGTGACCAACTGTGAAGGCCCTTATTTCTGTCCTGGGTATGATCTTTTTACAAAGAACAATTGTCTCAGTATCCCAAAGACATATTTAAAGAGCTATGAATTTAATATGCCCAGAACCAAGAAAAGGGCTAGAAATTTGGCTCCATAGTGTCTGCTTTTTTCGGCTCTATGGGTGCCGTTTTGTGTCAAAAATGGCGTCCGCGCTGCACGCGCACACTTCTGGTGCGGGCCGCACTGGACAGCATTTTGGTGAGGGTGGTAGGGCAGGCATTAAGAGCGTGCGCTGGAAGTATGGTAAGTAGACAGATCGTGATGTCAATCAGCGTGCAATGCTGATTTGACACCAGCACTGCCATTTTCGTCCTCAATGCTGGAACGAATGCCCTGTGTTAATCTCGCACAGCTGAACATGCGTTCAGCAGCAACAAGGACCCCCTACCAGCGATATTTAAAGGGATCATCAACCACTCGCAGGTGAGTTGCTGATTAATTACTACTGGCTCTGTGTAAGTTTGTAGAAGTGTTTGGTGCTTTGCAGAGTTGTTTGAAGTTGGTGAGGTGACAGGGAGTGGCGCTGCAAGTGGAGAAGGCCTTGGTTCTGACTTCAAGGGTTCTGCTCAGACCACTCGCTCCAAGTCATGGATGCTGTAGTTGCCATCCCCCTTGGTCTGCAGCATGACAGGGAGATGGAGCTGAGGCGGCGAAGAAGAGGACAAGCTGCTCAAAGAGGGAGGAGGAGCAGGAGGAGGAGGAGGAAGAGGAAGAGGAGGAGCAGAAGGAAGGGAGGAGGCAACCAGCACATCCCATCTCCTGCTGGGCTGTTTATGATCGCCTCATTCGACTACAGTTCCACTGAACACAACCCCAAATCCCCATTGTACAACAGTCACACACCTTACCATCCCTCTGTTCCGGACCATCACAGCGTCCTCTTGGCCACAATGCTGAAATAAAAGCCACCACAAAAGAAATATTCCAAACCAACTTTATACATAAATCCGGCCAATATTACGTAACAAAGTCAACTAATCACCCTTATGCATTCCCTTAGTGCCTGTCTTCCATGTGCCTTTGCCTGTCCTAATGCTCTTATGAAGTGCTACCCCAGTGGCTGAGCATGGCTGGTGGGAGGCTGCTGACTTTCAGTGGAGGAGACTGCAGATGGCCTTGCAGGACAACCTCGAGCAGCTCTGGGCCTAGAAGGCCCTGGCTTTAGGCTGCACCAGATTGGCATGGGCGGCAGCAATCTGGGACGGCTGGCTGACAGGCAAGGGTACTGGCGGAGTGGCAGTGATGGGAGGACGAATGCTGTCATCCTGAGAAAGGACAGTAGGTTCGTGCTTCACGGAGCCACTGCCACTCCCCTGGGGCAGCGCCTCAGCAATCCTAGTAATCTGTTGGAGGACAGATTGCTGGAATGCTGTGAAACCCTGCAAGCCCCTTTCCACACTGGTAAACGCAGCCATGGAGGCAGCGGTCAGAGCTTGCATGGCAGCAAGCTGAGCCTGCATGACAGAAGTCTGAGCTTCCACTGCAGCACTCAGATGTTGGGTGGCTTCTGCCTGTGCTGCAATGGAAGCTGAGACATCGGCCATCAGACGCTGCATGATGGTTGGGTCCACAAGTGCACTAATGGAGTTGCCCATCACTTCCATGCTGGAAATCATGGGCTCCAAGCTCTGCGCAAAGCCCTGTGCAAGGTTGGTGCCAGGCTCCTCCATGGTCCTTGACATTGCACTCAGGCTTTCTGGCAGGTCTGCCAATGCACCAAGCATTTGATGGTGCATACCGATCAGCCTTCTTCTGTAGGTCCTCATCTGAGGCCTCTGCAGCAGAACTCGTGTGCAACCTCGCCCTCCGGGGAGCAGGCATTTGTGCTACCCTTTCCCCCTGCCCTGGCTGCAGGCCACTTGTGCCGGTGACTCACCATGTGCAGATCCCACCTCTAACCTATCCTCTAAAGTACGCGGAGTGTCAGTATCTGAGTTGGTGGCTGCGAGTGTGAAATTGAGTGATGGTGCTGCGTCTTCATCATCAGTGTCTTGTTGCTATTCAATTTCCTGCTCCTCCACCAGTACCTGGCCAGGTGGCAGTTCTTGGTTATCTGAAAGGAGAAAGGCACAAGGGTAAGGTTGTGGTGATGGGGAGAGGGGAAAAGCAAGAGGTGCATGCTTACACCATGAGCAGCTTGCAAATCAGAAGAAGATTGTGGGATGAGGGGGAAGTGGGATGTGAGAAGGAGGATTACGTAGGGGGGATACCATCATCTTGTAATGTTTCAGCCTCGCCACTGGCCACGGGCTCAGCGATGGCACTCCCAATAATGCCCAGCACCGTCTCCTCCATCGGGGTAAGGTTATGCAGGTGCACCTGTCCCCTGCCGGTTAGGTCCTGTTGCCTCCGGTTGTGAGCCACCTTTTCCTGCAAGAGAAAGGATGGTAAGGTGTGTGTCAGTGAGTGTGGTGCAATGTGTTTGGATGCAATGGTTTTGAATAGCTGACAGTGTGTGCAATCTGTGAGATGTGGGTGTGAGGCTTACAGCACTGGTAAGTGTGTGAGGGTGAGGTGAAGCTATGAATGTGAGGAATGAGTCATGTTTGGTGGAGATGGTTGGTAGGTGAGAGATGGGGGTGTGGTGCATTGAGCAGTGTGTGAGGCTAGTGGTGCAGTTGGTGGGATATGGCATTTGAAGATGAATTCACTAACCTTGACCACTCATATAAGGTCATTAAACTTCCTCCTGCACTGCATCCAGGTCCTCTGGGCAAGACTGCTGGCAGTGACTAGGACGGCTATCTGCTCCCATTGCCTTTTACGAATTTGCCTGGAGGGCCTCCTGGCCCCCTGTGGAAACAGGACCTCTCTCCTCCTGTCGACATCCTGCACCGAGGCCTCCAGTGCTGCATCCTTGGAGCACACTCTCTCCCCTGTTGTGCCATTAGTAGTACTTTTTCCTGCTCAGACGCTGTTCCCCAGCCAGTTGAATCACCTGCTGCAGCCAGAATTCACCTCCCCTTTAAGAGGTGCAGACTGCCTTTAAGAAGTGCAGGTTAGCTTTAATTGGTGCTAGGCTCGCACGAACTTGGGCCCCCTGCTGAGTGTGCAGCCACTCAGCAATCCATCCAGTGCTAGGCTGCATGCCATAATCATGTTAATCAGCAGGCAGCACATAGTTTGCATGCTGCCTGCATTACTTTGAATGGGCGCAGGTTGATCCCGCATCGCGATCCCCGTGCCCGTTTCCGGGAACAATCGAATTTCAAGCCGCAAGGCTTTTGGAAAGTTTTTGCTTTAAATACTGAATCTTAAACATTCTTAAGAAAACATTTAAGACAAGTTATTAGGTTATTGTTCTATGAATTTGGCACCAAATCCACACATATTCTCACCCCAAATCACCAGATTGAAAATCAGTGTTACTATACTAGAATTATAGAATCATAGAATGGTTACAGCATGGAAGACGGCCATTTGGCCCGTCAAGCCCGTGCCGGCTCTCTGCAAGAGCACTTCAGCTAGTCCCACTCTCCCGGCCTTTCCCCGTAGCCCTGCAAATTTCTTTCCTTCAGATACTTATCCAACTCCCTTTTGAAAGCCATGATTGAATCTGCCTCCACCACCCTTTTCAGGCAGTGCATTCCAGATCTTAACCACTCGCTGCGTACAAAAGTTTTCTTACGTCGCCTTTGGTTCTTTTGCCAATCACCTTAAATCTGTGTCCTCTGGTTCTCGACCCTTCTGCCAAAGGGAACAGTTTCTCTCTATCTACTCTGTCCAGACCCCTCATGATTTTGAACACCTCTATCAAATGTCCTCTCAATCTTCTCTGCTCCAAGGAGAACAACCCCAGCTCCTCCAGTCTATCAACGTAACTGAAGTCCCTCATTCCTGAAATCATTCTCGTAAATCTTTTCTGCACCCTCTCTAAGGCCTTCACATCCTTCCTAAAGTGTGGTGCCCAGAATTGGACACAGTACTCCAGTTGGGGCTGAACCAGTGTTTTATAGAGGTTTATCATAATTTCCACACTTTTGTACTCTATACCTCTACTTATGAAGTCCAGGATCCCGTAAGCCTTTTTAACTGCTTTCTCAACCTGCCCTGCCACCTTCAACGATTTGTGCACACATAACCCCAGGTCTCTCTGTTCGCGCACCCACTTCAGGATTGTACCATTTAGTTTATATGTCCTCTCCTCATTCTTTCTACCAAAATGTATCACTTCACACTTTGCTGCATTAAATTTCATCTGCTACGTGTCCGCCCATTTCACCAGCCTGTCTATGTCTTCCTGAAGTCTATCACTCTCCTCCTCACTGTTCACTATACTTCCAAGTTTTGTGTCTTCTGAAAATTTTGAAATTGTGCCCTGTACACCCACATCCAAGTCATTAATATATATCAAGAAAAGCAGTGGTCCTAGAACAGACCCCTGGGGAACACCACTGTATACGTTCCTCCAGTCCGAAAAACAACCGTTCACCACTACTCTCTGTTTCCTATCACTTAGCCAATTTTGTATCCATACTGCCACTGTCCCTTTTATTCCATGGGCTTCAACTTTGCTGGCGAGCCTATTATGTGGCAATTTGTCGAACGCCTTTTGGAAATCCATGTACACCACGTCAACCGCATTACCCTCATCAACCCTCTCTGTTACCTCATCAAAGAACTCAATCAAGTTAGTTAAACCCGATTTGCCTTTAACAAATCCATGCTGGCTTTCCTTAATTAATCCACACTTGTCCAAGTGACTGTTAATTTTGTCCCTGATTACTGTTTCTAAAAGCTTCCCCACTACCGAGGTCAAACTGACTGGCCTGTAGTTGCTGGGTTTATCCTTACACCCTTTTTTGAACAATGGTGTAACATTTGCGATTCTCCAGTCCTCTGGCACCACTCCCGTATCTATGGAGGATTAGAATATTATGGCCAGTACCTCTACGATTTCCTCCCTCAATTCCCTCAGCATCTTAGGATGCATCCCATCCGGTCCTGGTGATTTATCTACTTTAAGTACAGCCAGCCTTTCTAATACCTCCTCTTTATCAATTTTTATCCTATCAAGTATCTCCACTACCTCCTCCTTTACTATGTCTATGGTAGCATCCTCTTCCTTGGTGAAGACAGATGCAAAGTACTCATTTAGTACCTCAGCTATACCATCTGCCTCCATGCATAGGTCTCCTTTTTGGTCCCTAATCGGCCCCACCCCTCCTCTTACTACCCGTTTACTATTTATATGCCTGTAGAAGACTTTTGGATTACCTTTTATGTTGGCTGCCATTCTACTCTCATACCCTCTCTTTTCCCCTCTTATTTTCTTTTTCACTTCTCTGCTGACCTTTCTATATATAGCCTGATTCTCAGATGTATTTGCAACCTTGCATTTTTTTTCTGCTTCATCATATTCTCTATCTCTTTTGTCATCCAGGGAGCCCTGACTTTAGTTACCCTGCCTTTCCCTTTAGTGGGAATGTACCTCAACTATACCTGAACTATTTCCTCTTTAAAGGCAGCCCATTGTTCCATTACAGTTTTGACTGCCAATCTTTGATTCCAATTTACCCGGGCCAGATCCGTTCTCATCCCACTGAAATTAGCCTTCCCCCTGTTAAACATTTTTACTCTCGATTGCTCCCTGTCCTTTTCCATAGCTAATCTAAACCTGATCATACTATGATCACTGTTCCCTAAATGTTCACCTACTGACGCTTGCTCCACTTGACCTACCTCATTCCCCAGAACCAGATCCAGCAATGTCTCCTCGTTCATCGGGCCGGAAACATACTGATCAAGAAAGATCTGGTGATGAGCAGACCATGGAAAGTCTTAAATAACAACAGAAAATACTGGAAACACTCAGCAAGCTCTTGATGATCTGGAACATAGGCATGTACTGACCCAAAGAAACAATTGAGTTCCATCTGGCCAGTCCCAAAACATCTGACAGTGGCTCATGTGACAACATGAAGAGTTGACAGAATTCCACAGCAACTAATCTGTGTTTTGGCCTCATAACATGGTGTACAAAGAAAGTGGTCCATCTAATTATTGACGGGAGTCTGATCTTGGGTAAATAGACTCATGCCATGAATCTGACTTTGGTGAATGTGGTTGGGTGAAGTGAACCACCCACAGTGGATATTCTGGTTTCTCCTGTAATTTGGTGCACTTCCATGTATGCATAATGTGCAGTGTGCACTGAAGACCACAGTATTACCACTAGAGCAAAGCATAAATCTGCCCACGTGTGGAAGGTGTCACTATTTAACGCTCTGAGATGTCCATAATATACCTAAGTCTTTAAAGGTGTTTTATACCTGATGCTTCAATAGTTCAGATTGCAGGAGAACAATATACATTGCTAAAACCTTCCTTATCCCAGTGGCATTTCTGTGGGTCTACACTTCTACCCCTGGGATAAGGGAGCCAGTTTTAGCAATCTAATTACTGGGAATGACACGCAGAACTCGCTCTCTGATGATCCAAACGAATGTAAAAGTACCTAAAAAGCAGAAAAGAGAGAAGACCACACCTTAAAGGTAATGTGACATGTCCCTACCAATCAGTAGCTTTATAGGCCCATTCGACACTGGCGCCAAAGGCTGAATAGAAAGATAAGCTTTAGCACATTCTGCTTTGGGGCAGGGCAGAGTGGGTATTTTTAGAAGTGTGTGCTCATTTTAGATGAGATCGTAAATCAGTATCGGGAAGAAGTGGAATCTCAGGGAAAGGGGGAGGTGAGCACTGAAATCGGCATCTCGATTCATGCGAGGATTTAGAGAAGAAAGTGTTTCAAACTCCGCTCGGCGTTTGCATTGAGGTAATGGGGTTGCAGACAGTGCCCTGGGCGCCTCTGTCTGGGTCCATGTGAAATGTGTTTGATTCGACAACATTTATGGATTAGTCCTCCTGGATGCCGGAATTTATAAGCAGATTCATGGCGTGACCAGATGCTCTGGGTCTGGGTGTTACTGTATTAATGTCAAGGACACCCCATGTTTCCAGCCGCATTAATACTGAATTTTAAACAGTAGCATTTTTTCCTGATATTTCATATTGACGCCTGGGGATTTGTAATAGAAGAGATTCGGAAAGAAATCGATTTGCAGTTTGTAACCCGATGTTTACACTACAATGTCACCAAGAAAAAAAAGTCCAGATGTTTAGCCATAAACATGTCAGATCAAGTTATATCATGATTTATCAGGTAGGGGGATACTGTGTGTTTAAATCATCTTGTTCGATTTCTGTAGTTCTTAGTAACTCAGTAAATTAAGAACTTTGCTAAAACGAGAGTGTCCCTGGGTGGGAGGCACCTCGGATCCACAGCAGAGACACACTGACTTTGTCCTGAACCCTGTGATGTGCTGAACTGTAGACCGCAATCCCATTGTTATTCCCTTAATTACACCCGGAGCTGTTGAAGATGCCAGGTCCCGGGGGGAGGTTGGTCCTTACTTACACTACGGCAGGCGGGCAGTTCGTCTGACCCCAGGGGCACTGCTGATATTCTGCCTTGGTATAACTTTCCGCACCGTCCAGCACCGAGCAAGTCACGTTCTTCTTTACAATATAAGCACACCAGTTCCTGCAAGGAGGGAGGGAGGAACAAACCACACATCAGCAAAGGGAATGGGAGTTGGCCGCAGATGCCAGAACTCACAGACCGCGGGCAAGGCTGCAGCTGCGACAGTAAAAGTCCCCCCAAACAACTGCTGACACCGAGGGCAAGGCACCGGGGCTTTCCTACCTGGCTGGGAGTCCAGGATTGCCGTTACGGACGAGGGTCGAGACACGATTTTAATCAGGCTCCAGACTACTCAATATGGGATAAACCTTACTAACGGAGCCATCAACTGAACAAGGTGAGGTAGAAGGAAAATAGCCCACTTATCACTTTTAATCATCTTGCTCGCCATACTTAATCGTAGGTAAAACATCCCAACATTAGCAATGTCAACATACACAATAATGCAGAAGAAGTTGGTGTAAGTATGTGGAGGAATGCTTTTTTGTAGTCGCCGCTTACTGGTAAAGTTTTTAAAAGTGGACTGGACAAGGGTTGACTTACTTGTTGCGTCCTGTGAGTCTGTTGGCAGTGTGTTGAGGAGTGGATCTGGGGGAATAGAGATTGTATCTGGAAGATGAGAGCGTTGCTTGCACATCAGACAGTAGAATACTGATCAGAATCAAAGACCAGCTCAGCAAAATCGCCTCGCTCTCAACCACTCTTCCGGTCATTGTAGCGGGATAGTTTCTCAGCGTCCACCTTTCTCAACAGTATTACCGATCACTTTAACCGGAGCCGAAGGCGCAATCTTGTCCTCAGAACTCCAGAAGAGTCCAAGTGCTTCTGGTCAGTGTCGGAAGCAGGCTCCGCGTTGAAACTTGTGCTGGACCTGCCCTGTGAAGAGATGTTGAGGAGACCCCTCCACCCAGATGAAATGCGTTGGACACGGGCTTTTCCTGTTGCTCTGGACTGAGTTTTTTTTTACGGAATGACGTTAATCTTTCTGCACTGGGGCTTCAGGCACACCACTAGGAACTCTGCTTCTCGTTAAAAAAAACTTGGCGTAAGCCCCATCCCACTGTCTTGCTGGGAGGTTGTTTGGTAACTTCACTGCATACACACACATAGACTGTGTGGGTTGGAAATCTGGAGCAGAGAACTAAGGTACAGAAAGTACACGAGCGACTTAAGACATCAGGTGAAGGGAATGTCATTGGGATGCCAATTCCACCTTCTCCTCTGTTTCAGATCATACCACGTCCTTTTCATGAAAATAACTTTCTCAAACCCAGAACTAGTTTGCCAAGAAATATTCAGTTTGGATCCAGCTCGCTATAAACTGTAGATAAAAATAGCAAACTTGTAATCTTGGTAGGACAGCTCATTTATTCAGTAATTCAATTTAAGCAAAATATTTGACATTTTACACAAACGTGTAACTTCTAAAGTTAACATTAGCAGGCATTTGTCGAGATTTAATGTGCTTCCCATTAAAAGCAATCAATTAGGAAACAGGTTCATGCTGGTGTTAAGAACAGTACAGGAAATCTATATAATGAGAAGTGGTTCAACACATTCGATCTGTCAGTTATACTGGCCTGTATTTTCCGATGCCTACGGGTGTGTACAGGTTGTGTACACACCCGTAGGAACATCGGAAATGCCAGCTTCAGGCATACGAAGTGCATGCGCTGAAAACCGGCATTTCCGATCTGTCAAGAATGCTCTCGACAGGTCGGACGCCTGCCCTGGAGAAGGGCCTCTGCGGGCGGATAGTTCCGCTTTCTGCAGAACCCCCGCCCGCTGAAAACCCTTAGATATCTTATGCCTGGTAAAAGCAGGTGTAAGGCCTGCTTTTACCAGCATAAGAGTTTAAAAAAAAATTCACTCATTTATAATTTAAAAATACTTTAAAAAAAGGTAAGTTTATTTTTAGCCCCGTAAAAAACTTTAATTTTTTTTTCAAAAAATAAAATTTTTGTTTAAAATATTTAATTTAATGTAATTTTAACTCATTTTAAAAACGTGATGGGTTTTTTAAAATTTATTTAATGTTTTAGTGTCTTTTTGGGGTGATCTCCATTCATACTTTTGACAGGTGATCCCAGGGATGTTTGCGAACTGCATGCTCCCTGGGATACGTGGGCCCTGCGCATTTCGACTGTGGAGAGGCCCAGGAGCGGAAGTGTCCGGACCTCGGGAGCCCTCAGGTAAGTGCGTAGATTTTTTTCCGATAGGAGGCAACCGCACGCAGGAAGCCTCCTATCAGAAATTACGGGCCATCATCACTTGTCTGTCAGTGTAAAGCAGGTTCAGATGCAGGTTTACACAAAAGGGGATGTATGATGTAGTGGTCCCATTGGCAATCTATGAGCTGAACTTAGAGGTGCTTTTAAATTGCAGCTTGTTTAGTTCAGTTCACAGGAGAGTGGCATCACATTTGCATTGCTAAAATTGACTCCCTTATCCCAGAGGGGGAGTCAATGGACCCATGGGATGTCACTGTCTAAACTAATCAAATATTAATGCAAAAACTTTTAAGGCAAGCGATCACTTTCAGATTTGTGCTCCACAACAGCTTAGTATAAGTGGAGCCAAGTGCAAAGTAATTTTTCTTTTTAAGTTAGATCACCTGGGAACTTTAAAAATGAATTTTGAATCATTTTAGTATTGGTAGAGAGCTGACACTCCCATTGCCTCTCCTAACTTCAACATTTTAAGTGGTATTCAAAAGGTGGTGAGCAGAGCTCTTACACAACACTATATTATCACTGGACAGAGTGGTGCAGGACCCGATTGTATAGATGAGTGGAACTTCCCTTGCCTGGTTCCATTCTTACCTATTCAGTCATAACCAGAGAATATTTTGCAATGGCTTCTCTTCCCGCCCCTGCACCATTACATCTGGAGTCCCTCACCCCACCACGGATCTACCCTTGCCCCCCTCCTATTTCTCATCTAGATGCTGCCCCTCAGCGACATCATCTGAAAACACAATGTCAGGTTCTACATGTACACTGAAGACACCCAGCTCTACATCACCACCACTTCTGGATTGTCAGACTGCTTGTCCTACATCCATTCCTGGATGAGCCAAAATTTTCTCCAATTAAACATTGGGAAGACTGAAGCTATTGTCTTCAGCCCCAACCACAAACTTCATTCCCTACCCACCAATTTCATCACTGTCCCTGGCCACTGTCTCAGGCTGAACCAGACTGTTCGCAACCTCGGCGTCCTGAGCTGAGCTTCCGACCTCATACCCTCTCCGTCACAAAGAACGCCTGCTGCCACCACTGTAATATCACCCGTCTCTGCCACTGCCTCAGCCCATTTGCTGCTGAAAACCTCATTCATGCTTTTGTTACCACCAGACTCAACTATTCCAACGTTCTCCTAGTCGGCCTCCCATCTTCCACCCTCCATAAACTAAAGCTCATCCAAAACTCTGCTGCCCGTATTCTAACTCGCACTAAGTCCCCTGTGCTCACTAACCTACATTGGTTCCCGGTCCGCGAATGCCTTGATTTTAAAATTCTCATTCTCGTGTTTAAATCCCTCCATAACTTCGACCCTTCCTATCGCCGTAACCTCCAGCCCTACAACCCTACAAGAACTCTGCGCTCCTCCAACTCTGGCCTTTTGTGCATACCCCACTTTCTTCGCCCCATAATTGTTGGCTTCAGCCATCTAGGCCCTAACCTTTGGAATTCTGTCCCTAAATGTCTCCACTTCTCCACCTCATTTAAGATGCTCCTTAAAACCTACCTCTTTGACCAAGCTTTTGGTCACCTGTCCTAATGTCTCCTCCTTTGGCTCTGTGTGAAGCACCTTGGGACGTTTTACGATGTTAAAGACGCTATATAAATGCAAGTTGTTGTATAGCTCAAGTCTGCTGGTCTGACATTTCACTACTGAGGTCTGAGACCAATATTTGTAGTATAACAGGGCCACGAGATTCTATAGTCGGGAATACTTTTATCCGAAGTGTTTCCAATTAAGATCAGCTTATCAGTAACTCTTTTGGGAATGCTGCAATTACAGTGCGGGTACCATTTGATACCACTACAGAAATGCAGGTCAACAGGACCAAATTATTGTTTTGAGCCATTTGTAATTATACTGCAGCTGGTGCATAGCCACTTCCTTCTGGTGGACTGACAGTGAATCAGTTGCTCATTTGACATTTCTGTGAAGTAGAAACTGCTTTGTAAGTATGTAAAATATGTAGTACAACTACGCCATTCGAGTTATAAGGATAAATTGTGCAAATCTGTGGTCCTGTCACTGAGCTACATGTAGCTGAAGCGCGTATCAAATTAATTTTAATGGATGGAAAATCCTGCGGGAGCACACTGACCTCCACACCAACATTCCCAATATGCTCTCCCAGCACACGTATCTCTGTGCCGGGAGCACAAATTCATAAATCTACTTTATAATGTAGAAGCTGTTTCTATGTTTTATAAAATGATTTAGCTCATATCTGGGCTACTATCAACAAGAAGGCTGATTGTTTGATATTTAGTATAGGCTGGGACTGTTTGCAAGGGATGCTTTAGATTTATTTCCAAGAGGATACCATCCTCTTTTGAAGACTGCTATTTTAAAGTGGCACTGTTTTCATGAAAGATAGTTGGCACACTTTAGTTTGGGGGGTGGGGGTGGGGTTCGGAGAGAGGAAAGAGTCAGATGAACCTTGCACCATTTCCATCACAAGAGGAATGCATAAATCATACAATTACATTATTTGCCTTTGGGTTGATATAAAAATTAATTTGCAAATTCTTTTCCTATAGCTGGTACATCTACATTAGTTGATATAATCCTTCTTTGCCACATTATCTAATGCAGAGCCTCCCCTTTTGCTGCCATTATAGAAACTAATATAATTAAATTATTTATTGGAATATTTAAATTCTGAACTTGGAAGACCTATGGGGAGAATGACTATATCACCAATATACAAGCTTAGTTCTAAGTATCTTTTATTTATTTTCTTCCAGCTTATGAGTTATATTTCATTTGTAGTCCTTTGCTGGATACCTTCAAAATGTGCCATAACTGAGGATAAGTATCCCCTAGTTTGACAGCCGAGGTATCAAGTTACTGAAGTACAATAAATTACAGATGACATTTAACATACTTCAGTAAAATAAAATGTTAGTGTCTTTTAGAAAATTTGGATACAAGGTAATAAATGCACTATAAAATGGACTTGAAATGTGATTTTATTCAGTAGACCTTTTACAATCATTGCTTGATTAAAGCAAGGAACTTCTCATTTCGTTTTGACGACAGAAGGGACCAGTAATTTATATAAGTATGCCAGTGGGTTGACTCAGGGAACGTTCACAAGGTGACATTTGTTTTTGATTAAATTGTTCACACTGACTTGGGCGAAACTCCAAGATATTTTGAGCCTCTATCTAACAAGAGATCACAAAGTGAAGCCAGAGTTGTCCCGCTTTTTCCTTTCCTTATGCACCACTTATTAGAGATAGGAACATCTACCCACATGGTCACAAGGCACCGACGGATGAGGAAGGCCATTTCCAAAGTGTTTGGATGGAAATCACTGACCTATCAGCTTCACAAAAGGTCCACAATTTAATATTTTTGTAATGTTGTACAGCAATTAAATCAACAATCTAGGGAATAAAAGAAAACATAGTGGGGCAACTGATTCTGAAACTGATGACTTCTGCACTTTTAGATATTCTGTTCCAGTTCAACCTAATGTTATCAGAAATGAAAACTTCTTTACAATATTAAATGAAACATGACACCCACCACGATGAAGTCTGTCTAATGTTTTAAAAGTTTGCTACTGATGTTTTCATGTCTGTGCTTTCCAGAATTTGAGTTGTTTATTAATGCAATGTTATGCAATCATATTTTTTAAAGACTTTGGAGGATAATTACTGCTTTTAAAAACTGGGGTGTTAATCTCACTATATTTAAAAAATTGAACAGAAGAGATTAGAAAAGTTAATTACTTCAGTTTTTAGCTGTGTGCATTTATTTGATAAATTTTGTCACTGACAGAAACCTGGTCAACAAGGATTTGCCTACAATAATGCTCATTTCACTCCTCCCAAATGGCTTAACTAGTCATGTAATGGTCAACTCATTCATCCCACTCTGGAAAGTGTGAGAAATAAAGCAGAGTGGTGCATCCATGCATCCAATTCATTGAAGTAGTCATTTCCAGATGTTGAAAGACTGATTTGTGAATGTAAACTCTGAGGTTTGAAATTAGAAATAAAACAGACACAATATCAAGTTCTAAAAATTGTGTACATCATCTGCTTGTATCATTAAGGCTTTTGAAGAGTCAGATGATTCAAGTGTCAGTCAGCGCAGTGTAGGAAATCATTTAAAAGTCCAGATGGTAGTTTGTGGTGACAGGGTTGCTTAATTTCCAGTGAATCCCATACTCTTGAACATCCTTTCCCACCAACACTGAATATGTTAATATAACAATTACAGCAAAATCCAAAGATACTCAGCCAAAGCGCATGGCTATCCCATCATTGAATTAACTCCAGCTGAGGGGGTGAGCTATATGGTCATTCTAATTTCCCAAGTGGAAGACTGTCACATCTTTTCCTGAATGTTCAGCAACAAAGTCTTAAAAAGCAAAATGAGATTTTTACAAAAACATTTTGTTACAAATTTCACTTCCCCTTTTCTGGGGCAGTACATGGGCCCTAGCCATCTATCGCCAGATCTGGCTTGGTCACACCAAGCATCATCAAGCTTCCCTTTCCTCAGCCAAAACCACCCACTATTCCAGGATCATCTCAAGGCAATCTCAGACTCTTTTTATTTTCAATGTCAAATGATATTTAAATCCCTCTCTCTGCCCCCTACATGGTCACATCAAAAATCCAAGTGCAAGGGGCTCATGTATTTCTTCATCACCAAGGTAGAGACCATCATGCAGCTGCCTCCACTTTCTGCCTCCATTGTATCTTCACTTTCCTCTAATCTTCAGCCTCCCTGACTCTAGCCTTGAACTCCTGCCTTTCTTGAGTGGCCGATCTGATATTGCCTCGTTTACACTATTGTCAAAAGTTAAAATTACCTCGCTTGTTCTCAACTTTAGATCCCTCTATGGACTCACTTCACCCTCTCTGCAATTTATTCCAACCCTAGATCCCCCATTGAGCACTCCATTCCTCTGACTCTTTTGTCCTCAACCTTTTGTGCATCCCTCTCCCTTTGTCCTACTAGTGATGGCAGAGTTTACAGCCTCCTTAAATCTCTCTGCCATTAAAAACCTGCTTAAAACCCTTTTCTTCAATAAAGCTTTCGGTAGTTCCTCATAATCTCTCCCTTCCTGGTTTGCCTAGCTGTGAAGTGACTTGGGACAATAAAAAGAAAACAAACTGAAACCGCTGAAAATCAGAACCAAAGACAAAAAATGGTAGAAAACACAATCATGTGCAACAGCATCAGTAAAGGGAAAAGACAGATTAACATTTTGGGAGTAACTCCCTGTCTTTTACCTTTACAGATGTTGACAGAGCCATAGAACATAGAACATAGAAGAGTACAGCACAGTACAGGCCCTTCGGCCCTCGATGTTGTGCCGAGCATTGTCCGAGACCAAGATCAAGCTATCACACTCCCTATCACTCTGGTGTGCTCCATGTGCTTATCCAATAACCGCTTGAAAGTTCCTAAAGTGTCCGACTCCACTATCACAGCAGGCAGTCCATTCCACACCCCAACCACTCTCTGAGTAAAGAATCTACCTCGGACATCCCTTCTATATCTCCCCCCATGCACCTTATAGTTATGCCCCCTTGTAACAGCTGCCTCTACCCGAGGAAATAGTCTCTGAACATCCACTCTATCTATCCCCCTCATCATCTTATAAACCTCTATTAAGTCGCCTCTCATCCTCCTCCGCTCTAAAGAGAAAAGCCCCAACTCCCTCAATCTTTCCTCATAAGACCTCCCCCCCAAACCAGGCAGCATCCTGGTAAATCTCCTTTGCACTCTTTCCAATGCTTCCACGTCCTTCCTATAGTGAGGTGACCAGAACTGCACACAATATTCCAAATGTGGTCTCACCAAGTTCCTGTACAGTTGCAGCATAACCTCACGGTTCTTAAACTCAAACCCTCTGTTAATAAATGCCAACACACCATAGGCCTTCTTTACTGCTCTATCCACTTGAGTGGCAACCTTCAGAGATCTGTGGATATGAACCCCCAGATCCCTCTGCTCCTCCACGTTCCTCAGAACCCTGCCGTTGACCCTGTAATCCTTATTCAAATTTGCCCTACCAAAATGAATCACCTCGCACTTATCAGGGTTAAATTCCATCTGCCATTTTTCGGCCCAGCTCTGCATCCTATCAATGTCTCTTTGCAGCCTACAACTGCCCTCCACCTCATCCACTACTCCACCAATCTTGGTGTCATCAGCAAATTTACTGATCCACCCTTCAGTCCCCTCCTTCAAGTCATTGATAAAAATCACAAACAGCAGAGGACCCAGCACCGACCCCTGTGGCACACCGCTGGTAACTGGTCTCCAGTCCGAAAATGTTCCATCCACCACCACCCTCTGCCTTCTATGAGATAAAAATGAGAAGTCGCACAGCACCAGGTTATAGTCCAACAGATTTATTTAATTTTACAAGCTTTCGGAGCTGTCGCTCCTTCGTCAGGTAAGTTAGCAATGAGAGAATCTCCCAGAATTCACAATTTAAACCCAGACAAAATCTATTCACATTATACGCTACAACAAAGAGCACAGCCAAGACAATGAGATGTGTCCCAGGGGGTCCAACGTGTCAAACCACCTGCTGGCTGCAAAGCATACCGACAACTGGACAACCAGGAACACTACAGACAGCTACCCGCAGATCCGACCAAAGAACACACCCGCCAACTCAATAGACTGATCAAGACCTTCGATCCAGACCTTCAAAACATCCTACGCGCTCTCATCCCATGTACTCCCCGCGTAGGAGACTTTTACTGCCTCCCAAAGATACACAAAGCCAACACACCCGGACATCCTATCGTATCAGGCAACGGAACCCTGTGTGAGAACCTCTCTGGGTACGTCGAGGGCATCCTGAAACCCATCGTACAGGGAACCCCCAGCTTCTGTCGCGACACTACAGACTTCTTGCAGAAACTCAGCACCCATGGACCAGTTGAACCAGGAACACTCCTCGTCACAATGGACGTATCGGCACTCTACACCAATATCCCCCACAATGACGGCATCGCTGCGACAGCCTCAGTACTCAACACCAACAACAGCCAATCTCCGGACGCCATCTTACAACTCATCCGCTTCATCCTTGACCACAATGTCTTCACCTTCGACAACCATTTTTTCACCCAAACACACGGAACAGCCATGGGGACCAAATTCGCACCCCAATACGCCAACATCTTCATGCACAAGTTCGAGCAAGACTTCTTCGCTGCACAGGACCTCCAACCAACGCTGTACACCAGATACATCGACGACATCTTCTTCCTTTGGACCCACGGCGAAGGATCACTGAAAGGACTACACGATAGCATCAACAGGTTCCATCCCACCATCAAACTCACCATGGACTACTCCTCAGAATCGGTTTCATTCTTGGACACACGAATCTCCATCAAAGACGGACGCCTCAGCACTTCACTCTACCGCAAGCCCACGGACAACCTCACGATGCTCCACTTCTCCAGCTTCCACCCTAACCACGTTAAAGAAGCCATCCCCTATGGACAAGCCCTGCGAATACACAGGATCTGCTCAGACGAGGAGGAACGCAATGGACACCTACGGACACTGAAAGACGCTCTCGTAAGAACGGGATATGACGCTCGACTCGTCGATCGACAGTTCCGACGGGCCACAGCGAAAAACCGCATAGACCTCCTCAGAAGACGAACACGGGACACAACCAACAGAGTACCCTACGTCGTCCAGTACTTCCCCGGAGCGGAAAAACTACGCCATGTTCTTCGCAGCCTTCAACATGTCATCGATGACGACGAACACCTTGCTAAGGCCATCCCCACGCCTCCACTACTCGCCTTCAAGCAGCCGCCTAACCTCAAAAGTACCATCGTTCGCAGCAGATTACCCATCTTTCAGGAGAACAGCAACCAAGACACCACACAACCCTGCCACGGCAACCTCTGCAAGACATGCCAAATCATGGACACAGATACCATCATTACACGTGAGGACACTACCCACCAGGTACACGGTACATACTCATGTGACTCGGCCAACGTTGTCTACCTGATACGTTGCAGTAAAGGATGCTCCAGAGCATGGTACATCGGCGAGACCATGCAGACACTGAGACAACGTATGAACGGACACCGCGCAACAATCGCCAGGCAGGAGGGTTGCCTCCCAGTCGGGGAACACTTCAGCAGCCAGGGGCATTCAGCCTCGGATCTGCGGGTAAGCGTTCTCCAAGGCGGCCTTCGAGATACACGACAGCGCAAAATCATAGAGCAGAAACTGATAGCCAAGTTCCGCACTCATGAGGATGGCCTCAATCGCGATATCGGGTTCATGTCACGATACAGAACGTGACTTGACATCATGGCCGGTCTTCCCAGGTGTTTTTTTTTTTTTTTTTTTGTTTTGTTTTTTAAAAAGGCTAACACAAGAACACAAATTGACAGGATATGCAGCCAGCAGGTGGTTTGACACGTTGGACCCCCTGGGACACATCTCATTGTCTTGGCTGTGCTCTTTGTTGTAGCGAATAATGTGAATAGATTTTGTCTGGGTTTAAATTGTGAATTCTGGGAGATTCTCTCATTGCTAACTTACCTGACAAAGGAGCGACAGCTCCGAAAGCTTGTAAAATTAAATAAATCTGTTGGACTATAACCTGGTGCTGTGCGACTTCTCATTTTTGTCCACCCCAGTCCAACGCCGGCATCTCCACATCATGACTTCTATGAGATAGCCAGTTACTTATCCAATCGGCCAAATTTCCCTCTATCCCACAACTCCTTACTTTCTTCATGAGACGACCATGGGGAACCTTATCAAACGCCTTACTAAAATCCATGTATACGACATCAACTGCTCTACCTTCATCTACACACTTAGTTACCTCCTCAAAGAATTCAATCAAATTTGTTAGGCAAGACTTACCCTTCACGAATCCGTGTTGACTATCCCTGATTAAGTTGCCCCTTTCCAAATGGTCATAAATCCTATCCCTCAGGACCTTTTCCATTATCTTACCAACCACTGAAGTAAGACTAACCGGCCTATAATTACCAGGGTCATTCCTATTTCCTTTCTTGAAGAGAGGAACAACATTCGCCACTCTCCAGTCCTCTGGCACCATCCCCGTGGACAGTGAGGACCCAAAGATCAAAGCCAGAGGCTCTGCAATCTCCTCCCTTGCCTCCCAAAGAATCCTAGGATATATCCCATCTGGCCCAGGGGACTTATTGACCCTCAGGTTCTTCAAAATTGCTAGAACATCTTCCCTCAGAACATCTACCACCTCCAGCCTATCCACCTTTATCACACTCTCATCCTCAAGAACATGGCCCCTCTCCTCGGTGAACACTGACGAAAAGTATTCATTCATCACCTCTCCTATCTCTTCTGACTCCATGCACAAGTTCCCACTACTGTCCTTGACCGGCCCTATCCTCACCCTGGTCATTCTTTTATTTCTCACATAAGAGTAAAAAGCCTTGGGGTTTTTCTTGATCCGACCCGCCAAGGACTTCTCATGCCCCCTCCTAGCTCTCCTAAGCTCTTTTTTTAGCTCATTCCTTGCTACCTTGTACCCCTCAATCGACCCAACTGAACCTTGTTTTCTCATCCTTACATACGCTTCCTTTTTCCTCTTGACTAGACATTCAACCTCTTTTGTGAACCATGGTTCTCTCACTCGGCCATTTCCTCCCTGCCTGACAGGGACATACCTATCAAGGACACGCAGTAATTGCTCCATGAAAAAGCTCCACTTTTCGTTTGTGCCTTTCCCTGATAGTTTCTGTTCCCATCTTATACTCCCTAATTCTTGCCTAATCGCATCATAATTACCCCTCCCCCAATTATAAACCCTGCCCTGCCGTATGGCCCTATCCCTCTCCATTGCAATAGTGAAAGTTACCGAATTGTGGTCACTATCTCCAAAGTGCTCTCCCACATACAAATCAAACACTTGGCCCGGTTCATTACCCAGTACCAAATCCAACGTGGCCCCACCTCTTGTCGGCCTATCCACATATTGTGTCAGGAAACCCTCCTGCACACACTGTGCAAAAACTATCCCATCCGAACTGTTTGACCTATAAAGGTTCCAATCAATATTTGGAAAGTTGAAGTCACCCATGACAACTATTCTGTGACCTCCACACCTATTCATAATCTGCTTTGCAATTTCTTCCTCCACATCTTTATTACTATTTGGGGGCCTGTAGAAAACTCCTAACAACGTGACCGCTCCTTTCCTATTTCTAACTTCAGCCCATATTACCTCAGACGGCAGATCCCCCTCGAACTGCCTTTCTGCCGCTGTTAAACTATCCTTGATTAACAATGCTACTCCTCCACCTTTCTTACCAACTTCCCTACTCTTACTGAAACATCTATACCCCGGAACTTCCAACAACCATTCCTGTCCCTGTTCTAACCATGTCTCCGTAATGGCCACCACATCGTAGTCCCAAGTACCAATCCACGCTCCAAGTTCTCCTACCTTATTCCGGATGCTCCTTGCATTGAAGTAGACACACTTCAAGCCATCTTCCTGTCTGCCGGTACATTCCTGCGACCTTGATACCCTCCTCAGTACCTCCCTACACTCACCACTGGCTCGTGGACTACAGCCCTTTTTCCCATCCCTCTGACAAATTAGTTTAAACCCCCCCCCGAAGAGCCGTAGCAAATTTCCCTCCCAGGATATTGGTGCCCCTCTGGTTCAGGTGCAAACCGTCCTGTTTGTACAGGTCCCACCTTCCCCATTATCCAATAAAATAATTTTCTTAGCTTTGTTAAAAAAATCTTCCTATGTTTAAAGACTATGGTATTGCATATTTTAGAGTAAATGGAAACATACTATCCTGGGCAACACTCCTCCCTTAAAACACCACTACGAAAAACTGGTTATTCATTGTTGTATGTGGGATCTTGCTGTGCACAAAGGGTTGCGATGTTTGCCTACATAACAACAGCAACTGCACTTTGAAGTAAATTCTTGTGTGTGGAACACTTTGAGACATTTCTGAAGAACATGACACTATTTAAAGACAAGTTTTTTAGAAAAATGTATCTATGGGGAAATCATTTATTTCCACAATCCATGTGGTTGCACAAGTTAAAAAAATGGCTTTGAGACATGATGGAGAAGATGGGAACTAAACTTTTGGAACCACAAATATACTTTGGGTTAAACTTGATTCCAAGTATGCTGTTTTATTATGTGGTTTACTCTTCATCATATACAAAGGATGCTTGAAAATTGATCTGATTAACATAATAACAAGGTACAATGAGATGTAATTATAACAACCTTATTCTTAATGACAGTTCCACAAAGTTGAGGGTAACTAAAAGAGACGAGAGAACCAGACTATTTCTAGTCAAGATAGAGAATAAATCCATAGTGGGTGAATAGTCTGGTGTGGTATTGAACTATGCAAACTAGAAAGATCCTCAGGTTGAGCTCCAGTCAGCTGATCTCAGCTTGTGTGACGTTGCGCACTACAATCAGTTCCAACTTCCCTGAGCTGGGGAAAAGAGAGAAAGAAAATCAACCAAGGTTCACTCCTGCTTGTTATCCCCATCACCTATGGTGGAAACTGGAGGTCAGGGGAGGACAGGCTTGGGCTCAACTGTGATGACCCCCAAGATTGAATAAGCCACCAGCACTCACTGTCAAATGTCACACACAAAGAATTGGCCACTTGGTGAGGTACTGTAAGGGATGTCGCCACTTGTATAATGTTACTTCAACAAGAGCTGGAACCTCCAGGAGAGGAGGAGACAAAACTGGGGGACATTTAATTTTGGAAAGTGATAGGTTGATACCAATACTTAGCAGTTTCAAGCATTGTGCCAACTGATTCTGGGAATGGCGAGTGTAAAATCTAAACTGTCAGACTCCAGGAAACCTCAATGTAAGAAACCTGATTGAAAATTGCCTTTCTTAGTTGTCCCTGGTTAATGCCCATTTAAAGCTCTGATATCACAATGTGGGAAATAAGTGGATTCCTTTTCATTACATCATAAACTTTTTATTGTTTTACAGCAGTACAGAATATGATGACTTGATCTTCCATAATGCAGAAATAGTCAAGATCAGTTTAAAGTTAAAAAAAAGTCATTCAACTAGCTGGTTACAAACTTAAGTGGTTAAATCAGGACTTAATATATGGCAAAACTATTAACTTGCATTATATTATTTAACTCTCAGTCTTTTTGTTGTATGAATTTAACAAAAAAATGAAGCCCTGGGATTAGTTCTTACAGACTTGGCTTAAGGTACGAGACTAACTTATTGCTTTTTCTTCATGAAAACCAAATAAAGTTGTGGGCTGGGCTGTGTTCAGCCTCAGACCCCTGTGAATAAATGTTTCCAGCTCTGAATCCCACATTGTAATCTCGGTGCCAGCATGAGTCAGAAACCAAACCATGACTTCACATTGAATTCTCAGAGACAAGCATCCGCTGGAATGAACACAAATTCAACACTGCAAACCCCTCACTTCATTAGTCCCGCTTTCTATCTATCCGATGTCGCTTTTTTTACTAAGCATTTCCAGAATTTATAGCAGGCTGATTTTTAGGTGCAGTCGCGCATTCATCTAAATTATGGCAACTTTAAATTGGACCTAATCAAAGCACCAATCAGGACACCTACCGGATGCTGCAGTCTGACTCCTTTTATGGATATAAATGGACGGGCCCAGAGCAATTTACTAGGGTGAGGGAATCTCTTAACCATCTGAAGACCAGATTAGTTCATTCTGGTGGGGGAAAAATACAAATAGAATATTATAATTTTGTCAAACAGTTCGGCTGCTTCTCTATTTGTCTGATGTTGTTAAAATGAATATGTTTCTACTTTAATAAAATGTGCCAGCTCAATCGAAGCTGGAATGTTTGATATATCTGTTGGATTTTGCATCTTAAAGGGGCAGTGCCTAGTTTCCTGATCTGTGGGGCTCAGTATTACATTGGGTGTAGCTTGGTGTTTCAGTGCACTGCATGGTGTGATACTCAGTCATGCAGACCAGGAAGGTCCTTGGGCTGAGTTCAGTGAACTGACTTCATTTGGAGTAGCAGTAGGTGGGCTACAACTGACTTCAGCACCCTGGAATCGGATTCCTGATTGGTATCCAGCAGTAGTGCAACCAGTGACAAAATTCTTCTTCATGAGCAAGACATCTCAGTGTGAGCTGCTAGCAATGCTTCCAATCAATAAGAACTGAATCTCCAACTGCTAACCAATTGCATAATGGCAAACTGTATCTTTCTGTTTCAGGCCAGCGAAGGGCGCGTGGGATAATTCTAAACTATTTATTTTATTATTATTCCTTAAGAAAAATGTACGTACATGTACTTTATGAAGTCAGTGTACAATTATCATCACAATGCTTAGATTGGGGTAAGTCAATACATTGTGCAAACGTTGGGCACAGTGTGCTGTTTGAGGGTCAGGATAATTTGATGATGGTTCTGGGCATTTGGCTGTTTGAGGGGTAAAGAAAATCTTGCAAATACAGTAACGGGCTTTTTAGAACTGGGACATTGTCTTTTGTGGCCCACTAGAATATGTTAGTTTGCAGCCCCCCTCTGACTTTCTTAGGTGTGGTCTGGGTCTCTGTGGATCATGTGGGTTTCCAGGAATGGATTCCAGATTGCTTGGTATTTACTGCATTCTGGCAGTGAGCATTTATCACCCTTTCTGACTGGCATATGTTGGGGGATGCATGGGCCGCGATTTTGCCGGTGCTCAGCGGACCCAATTGGTGGTGAGTCAGCTGTGAAATTTAAAATGATTGACAGCGGGTCGGGAACCCACTGTCAAAATGCTCAGACCTGCATTTCCCAATGTCGGGTCTGTCAGCGCTGAGCAGACCAGACAGGCAGCGGCGGGGGACCCAATTCAAAGATCTCCTACGGGTTTCCCACTGTGCCTAGACCTCGTCAGTGAAACTGAGGTGGGAGGTCAGTGGTCATTGAATCAGCTGATGAGTTGACAGCTCATTCAGATATCTTCCCTTAAGCACTAGCATCTCTAAACTGTATTTCCACTACAGATACAGGATGCTGCAAATCTTTACACAAGTCTCCATGCAGTCTGACCTCATTACCTCTCCCACCATTGACAGATCGCTTCGGTCATCTCTACTTCACCTGCCATCTATTCCATCAGCATGGGTGCACTTTATACTCTCTCACCTTAGTCCTCAAAATCTGACCACAATCAGCCCCAACACCAGCAGCACCAACAACCACACCAACTTTCTCCACAATCACCTGATGCTGCACAGGACAGGGCATCAGCACCCAACCACATTGCTGCCCGGGACGCCAGGGATGACCTCACCGTGGCCATATTTACTTCACTTGACGCTGTACACCCTGGCTGCCACATGATGCGCCAGGTTGGCACCACCCCACACCAACATCCCTACAATGCCCAAGCCATTCCTTTCACAATCATCACCATTGCGGGGGGTACAGTTATGTCTCACCATTCACTGCAACTCACTAAGCCACTTCCAAAGGTGCACACAAATCTGTCCAAGAACGCAAAGTGTTGAAAATAAAGATTTCAATGTTTGACAGCACATTAACAGAAACTTCACATGAACATTGGCTAAAACACACAAGTGCCTACCCTTGTGTGTTGTTAGTTGATATGATTGTACTAGGATGAGGGTGAGTTTGAGGGGTGGCTAGTGAGATGGGGAAGTGATAATGTAGATAGGGATGGGTGGAGGTGCAAGGTAAGTGGTCTGAGTAAGGATGTGCATGAGTAGGGTAGGGAAGGCAGAGTGATGGGGGTGTGATGAGTGGCACAGTAGGATGAGGTTGAGTGTGGCTTTGCAGTAACTTTTCGTGATCTACTGAGATCATTGAAAGGTTTGCGCCACTGCAGCCTGGTCCTCCTGATGATATCCCTGCTTGTGTCCTCCTGTGCAATGTGCAACCAGGCTGCGTTGGTCTCCTGGGGAGGTCTCTTCCACCCATTGGAAGGGAAGAGAACCTCCCTGCGTGCTGTGACTCCCTCCATAAGCATATGAAGGGAGTCATGGGAGAGCCTGGGTGCAGCCATCCACCTTTGTGCAGTGCTTGTCAATGTTTGCAGCACCTCAATGCTGTAGAACACTGACAGCACAAATGTCAAAGTAAATTTGCGCATGGTCCCTTTAAGGAAACCAACTGATGACGCGCCATCAAATGACATCACCAGACCCGCTTCCTTCAATTGGCCGGCAAACTCGCTGGGCGGGCTTAACAAGCCCAATCAGGGGAAAGTCACGTCGGAGGCTGGGATGGAGCCAACAGTGGGGCCGAGACCTGCCACCTGACGTCGCCTGCCACGAACCCGCTGCGGTAGGGAAAATCACGGCCATAGTCTTTCAGATAGTAGTGACAGTTACGTCAGCCTGCAAGACTATGAGCTTCTTATAGGTAGGCCCAAAGAGCATTGGCCCGGATCTGCAGGGATTGCAAGACCTCCCATCGTCTCCATGGCCTTCTGGACTGCTGCCCCATTGGCTGAATAAAGGGACAAAACCAGACATGTGCAGCAGTGTGATGCTCTGGGCATGGCGTCTCCAGCATTTGTCCCTCAGGGAGTGGCGGTTTTGTGTATCAGATGTTGGGTGCGGTAAGCTCAATGTATTATCTTGAGCTAGCCCTTGTACATTCTGCTGCGGGTGGTCGCTGTGCTTTCCTAATTCTCTTCATTCCTTCTCATTGGAAAGGAAGAATGAAGAGAATTATAGAAGCACAGCTACCATCAGCAGCAGAATGGCCAGGCTTTCTGTGTTGTGTTTTGATTTGAAAGCAAACATGGTACAGAGGTTGTAGATAGGTTTGTGGGAATTTGTCAGGGAGTGGAGGTACAGTTCCATGGAGCGTGGCTCACATTTGAGTTTTTGAGCATTACTTCATCCTGGAGGAATTGGAACCATTGATGTTTACAGCACAGAAGGAGGCCATTCATTCCATTGTGCCTGAGCTGGCTTTTTGCTAGAGCAATCCAAAACTAATACCACTTCTCGCTTCCTTCCCATAATCCTGTATTTCCTCTGTTTCAAATACTTATCCAATGTTTCTTTACAAATGCAAGGGTCTCTGACTCAACCATTCCCTGTGGCAACACATTCCATGCTCCAACAATACTCTATGTAAAGAAATTTCTCCTAACTCTATTACTCATCTTTTAAGTGAGGATTTTAAATTGATAACCTCCTCATCACTTGCTCCCCCACCAGAAGAAATAGTCTTTTCCTAATGACTCTCTCAAAATCCTTCATTTTTTTAAAAAGCATCTATCAAATCTTCTCTTGGCCTTCTTTGCTCCAGTGGAAATAGTCCCACTATTTCCAGTCTCTCCTCATAACTATAGTTTCCATCCCTGATATCATGCTGTACATGATCAACGGCAGGGTTCTGCTGAACGTGGAGGAGCAGAGGGATCTGGGGGTTCATATCCACAGATCTCTGAAGGTTGCCACTCAAGTGGATAGAGCAGTAAAGAAGGCCTATGGTGTGTTGGCGTTTATTAACAGAGGGTTTGAGTTTAAGAACCGTGAGGTTATGCTGCAACTGTACAGGACCTTGGTGAGACCACATTTGGAATATTGTGTGCAGTTCTGGTCACCTCACTATAGGAAGGACGTGGAAGCATTGGAAAGAGTGCAAAGGAGATTTACCAGGATGCTGCCTGGTTTGGGGGGGAGGTCTTATGAGGAAAGATTGAGGGAGTTGGGGCTTTTCTCTTTAGAGCGGAGGAGGATGAGAGGCGACTTAATAGAGGTTTATAAGATGATGAGGGGGATAGATAGAGTGGATGTTCAGAGACTATTTCCTCGGGTAGAGGCAGCTGTTACAAGGGGGCATAACTATAAGGTGCATGGGGGGAGATATAGAAGGGATGTCCGAGGTAGATTCTTTACTCAGAGAGTGGTTGGGGTGTGGAATGGACTGCCTGCTGTGATAGTGGAGTCGGACACTTTAGGAACTTTCAAGCGGTTATTGGATAAGCACATGGAGCACACCAGAGTGATAGGGAGTGTGATAGCTTGATCTTGGTCTCGGACAATGCTCGGCACAACATCGAGGGCCGAAGGGCCTGTACTGTGCTGTACTGTTCTATGTTCTATGATTTTGATGTTGTTTCTATAATAGGGCACCAAAATTGCACATAATTGTACTCTAAATGTGGATTAGCCAATGTTTTGGATAAATCTAGCATTACTTCTTGTACTCTATGCCCCCATTTCTGAAATCCAAAATACTCTTGGCCTTTATATGGTTTTATTTACCTGAATTTCCACATTGTATTTGAACCCCTAGCTCTCTCTCTTCATTATCTTTTTGTTGACTGCATTCCTGGTTCTTCCTCCCAAAATGTAATACCTCACATATATCCACAATAAATTGTATTTGCTACCTATCTGCCCAATCCACTAACCTGTCTATGTCTTCATGAAGTATTTTACGTTCCTCCTCACTGTTTGCCAAACTATCTACTTTGTGTCATCAGCAAATTTCCATACTGTGCTCCCTATACCCAAATCATCTATATATACCAAAAATGGACCCAAGATTGAGTCTTCTCTAATCTAAGCAATAGCTATTTTCTTGAACTTACTGCTTCCCATCTGTCAACCAACCTTACATCTGCTACATTTCCTCTTATATCATACGCCTGAAATTGTCTAACAGGCCTCTTGCAAGACACCTTATCAAACACCTTCTGAAAATCCATGTACATTGTATCTACTGCATTCCCTTTATCCAATCAGTCAGCTGTTTAAAAAATCTCTTACACTTGTCAAACACGGCTTGCTTTTAACAAATTCATGCTAGTTGTCCTTGATTAACCAGCACATTTCTAAATGCTTACTAAGTTTGAAGTGTCAGCTGTGGCTCAGTTGGTATCACTCTCACCTCTGTGTCATGAAGGTTTGTGGGTTCAAGTAGGAAAGCAAATGGTCTGTTGGCCTTTATTACAAGAGGATTTGAGTATAAGAGTAAAGACATCTTACTGCAATTATATAGGGCCCTGGTGAGACCACACCTGGAGTATTGTGTACAGTTTTGGTCTCCTTACCATTTTTTCTCTCTCTCTCACATGGCAGCTGTCGATCATTCTGCCATTGCCATTTACACTTCATCTAGAGTCATCTTTTATTTCTTAACTTGTCCCATTACCATCTCCTTTTGCCATGCACCATCATCCCTTTTGTCTCTTAATCTCTCCTGCCTTCCATCCTCTCACAGACCTTCCCTTTTGTTCTTTCTTCCCCTCCCCCCTTTCCCTGCCCCTACACTTGCTTAAAATCCGTTCCATTTCCAACTTTTTCCAGTTCTGACGAAGGGTCATCAAACTGAAACGTTAACTCTGTTTCTCGCTCCACAGATGCTGCCTGGCCTGCTGAGTGTTTCCAGCATTTTCTGTTTTTATTTCAGATTTCCAGCATCCACAGTATTTTGCTTTTGTATTAGTTTTGGAACCCTGTTTATTTTGAGCAAATCTTTTCAAGAGTCATACCATCAAACAGATGCTCGGGGGACCTGACCATTCATTTGGGGTTAGTAGTTATTCTCTATTTTGTTTTCTATTAGATTTGTCACCATTGAGACTTTTCTACACGTGAAGCATGGTTCAAACTTAGCACATGGACTGAATGTAGTTGATTCACAGAATCACAGAATCCCCACAGTGCAGATAGAGGCCATTTCGGCCCATCGAGCCTGCACCGACACATATCCCACCCTATCCCCGTAACCCCACGTTTTTAATCCCCCTAACACTAAGGGTCAATTTATCATAGCCAAATCAACCTAACCCGCACATCTTTGGACTGTGGGAGGAAACCGGAGCACCCGGAGGAAACCCACGCAGACACGGGGAGAATGTGCAAACTCCACACAGACAGTCACCCGTGGCCGGATTCGAACCCGGGTCCCTGGCGCTGTGAGGCAACAGTGCTAACCACTATGCCACCGTGTTGGAATCGTTGGGAGGTAGTTTTAGCTTAGGTTTGGACAGATGTTCTATGGAATTCCATTCTACCTCTGGAATGTGGACCCAACTGGTTGAAACACCTGTACCTAAGGCATAGAAAAAATTTGCAGTAATTTAGAGTTTCTCACTTCGCAGATCAAAAGCGTCTTTTCTTTACTATGCATGTTTCTTTAGAGAGGTCCCAGGTCCTTTTTCAATAGGTCAGTAATAAATATTAATTATTCCCATCACCCTGTTGGTTGGTCAAGAGAAAGCAACACCTTGGGGGGAATTTTAACATGGAGGAGCACCTGGGTTTGGGTGCAGGTGGGGTGAGGTGGTTAAAGTCGGCAAAATGCGAACACATCTGGAAGCAACCCTCCCAACCTCCGCATTTAACTTGGGCGCCTTAGGCTGGATGCACGCAGCTCCCTCAGGAGAAGCAGGTTGCCTATTAACATATGCTAATCGCGCAATTGGAGTAATTTCAACACAGTTTTAAATTCAACAATGCATCCATGGGTTTCTCAGGCTTCCTGAAATTTGCCATTTAAACCAAGGCGAGAACACAACGGCAATTGACGGGGCTGATTAAAAGTCATGCAAATACTCCAATAAATACTCAGTACTCACAGCTGCTTTCTGACCTACTAGTGGAAAAGGTTTTGTTCACCGTATTTTTGCTAAGGGTTTACTTTCTACACATTGGAGGTTTTCTGAATCACAGCAGGATGGGTGCCTCCTTAGCTGCCTTAGATTGGACCTTGGACAAGGAGCAATATGACCATCAGCATCAGCAACAGACCTGTAGCTGGACAGCAGAGAGGGGAGCAGCAGAGAGAGGAGCAGCAGAGGGGGGCAGATCGCAGAAGGTATTACCCGTGAAACAGGGTGTACAGAGGCTGAGCTTCCTTGACCTGTTGGAGCAGCTGTGCTTCCAGAGGCTCAGGTTGTCATGTCAGGTGGTGGCAGACATCTGCAGCCTCCTAGAAGACCTAATCCCTGCTGGACCTGGTGGCCACGCGTTACCAGTGGCTGTCAAGGTGACCACCGCGCTCAACTTTTTTGCCTCTGGATCCGTCCAGGGCTCTGCCGGAGACATACCCAGGATCTCCTAGTCGGCAGCCCACAAATGTATAAGGCAGGTGACTGATGGCTTGTTTGCCAGGGTTGGCAATTATGTGAACTTCGCCTGTGATGATACTAGTCAGAATGAGCGGCACTTGGGTTTGCATCTCTGGTTGGCTTCCCACGGGTGCAGGGTGTCACCGACTACACACACGTGGCAATCCATGCAACCCCAGCTCAACCAGGAGTATTTGTCAATTCAAGGGCTTCCACTCCATCAATGCGCAGCTGGCGTGCAACCACAAAAAGATATTTATGTAGACAAGATTCCCGGGGAGCTACCATGATGCTTTCATCCTGCGGCAGTCTAAGCTCCCTGGTGTATTTGTTCCTGGAAGCAGACTTAAGCAGGCTCGAACGGCCGCATGGCCTACTCCTGCTCCTAATTCTTATGTTCTTAAGGGGTGGCTGCTAGGAGACAAGGGATACTCCCTTCAAACTTGGATGATGACACCCATGAGAAACATGACTAATGAAGCCCAACAGCGCTACAATGAAAGCCAGATGACCACCAGATGTGTCATTGAGCAAGCCATTGGCATGCTCAAGCTGCGCTTCAGTTGCCTGGACAGATCTGGAGGCGCCCAGAATGGTATGCTGCAATCTGCAAAACATTGTGCAGCAGTGAGATTTGGAGCAAGCAATAAGGCGCAGAGCGCACATTGTCTGCAGATGATTCCGAAGAGGAGGAGGAGGAGGAAAGTGACAATGCCAATGCAGCACCAGCTGCTCACATTGCTGCCCGGGATGCCAGTCATGATTTTATTAATGCAAGGTTCAGTTAGTTACCACCATTGGACCGATGTCAGAACCACATGCAACACCCACTCTTCCCCCACCCCCCAGACACAAAGCAGACCTGCAAACAACCATCCACCCATTGCACATCCCCCCCATTGGTCGCCGTCAATTCATGTCTTCCCATTCATCATCAAGCAAGTTAAAAGGCGAGTTGCCAGCCAGCAACCAAGAATGGGCAACACTGGAAAGTGGTGCAAAGTAATACATTTTATGTGATTCTACTAAAGAAAGGAAACTTTATAACATAACATTTTCTCATACACCCATGTGCATACCTTTGGTGAACTACAAAGCTTTACTCTTCCTTTTCCTACCACTCCTACGTGGTGCAACCCCTGTGGCCTGTGGCTTCAGCAGAGGTAGAGGCAGGCTGCTCAGATCCCTGCTCTGACTGCTGAGATGCTCTTGGCCAACGACCTCTGTGTTTTGGAGCGTGTGAGGAGGCAGCATGTCGGGTACTAACACCGGGGGGGGGGGGGGGGGGGGGGAAGTGCTTTGAGCGGAGTTCCCACTTCCATGTCCCCTTTCGCCATCATCCCTCTCATGGGCCAGCCGCACTTCACTGCTACCACTCTACTGCTGCAGGAGAGCAGCTTGGTGCAGATCAGTGACGAGCTGTAAGGCCAAGGCTAAGGTATCTGTCATCCTAATTAAGGCAGCAGACATGTTTGCATCTAGAGTCTGCACGGCCGTGGTCAAGGGCTGTATGGACTCAGTTGACTGCCACATTTGATGTTCCATGGAGTTAGACACTCTATCCATGCAAGAAGACATCATCGCAATGCCCTATGACATCAAACCACTAATTCTTGAGGCAGACTCCTCCATTTTTGGGAAATGGCAGAGACTCTGAACAAGTAGTTTGTATCTGTCTTCACGGTAGAAGACACTAACAACATTCCAAAAATGGATAATCAAGGGGCCACAGGGAAGGGGGAACTAAAGACAATCACTATCACTAGGGAAATAGTACTTGGTAAAATAATGGGACTAAAAGACGACAAGTCCCCTGGACCAGATGGCCTGCATCCCAGGATCTTAAAAGAAGTGGCTGCAGAGATAGTGGATGCATTGGTTGCAATATACCAAAATTCCCTGGACTCTGGAGAGGTGCCAGCGGATTGGAAAACCGCAAATGTAACACCCCTATTTAAGAAAGGAGGGAGACAAAAAGCAGGAAACTATAGACCAGTTAGCCTAACATCTGTCATTGGGAAAATGCTGGAGTCCTGCATTAAGGAAGCAGTAGCAGGGCATTTGGAAAATCATAATGCAGTCAAGCAGAGTCAGCATGCTTTTATGAAAGGGAAATCATGTTTAACAAATTTGCTGGAGTTCTTTGAGGATGTAATGAGCAGAGTGGACAAAGGCGAACCAGTAGATGTGGTGTATTTGGATTTCCAGAAGGCATTCGATAAGGTGCCACATAAAAGGTTACTGCATAAGATAAGAGCTCACGGAATTGGGGGTAATATATTAGCATGGATAGAGAATTGGCTAACTAACAGAAAGCAGAGAGTTGGGATAAATGGGTCATTTTCCGGTTGGCAAACGGTAACAAGTGAGGTGCCACAGGGATCGGTGCTGGGGCCTCAACTATTTACAATCTACATTAATGACTTGGATGAAGGGACCGAGTGTAATGTAGCCAAGTTTGCGGATGATACAAAGATGGGTGGGAAAGCAAGTTGTGCAGACGACTCAAAGAATCTGCAAAGGGATATAGACAGGCTATAGTCAGTGGGCAAACATTTGGCAGATGGAGTATAATGTGGGAATGTGCGAGGTTATACATTTTGGCAGGAAAAATAAAAAAGCAAATTATTATTTAAATGGAGAGAGATTACAAAATGCTACAGTTCAGAGAGACCTGGGGGTCCTTCTGCATGAAACACAAAAAGTTAGCATGCAGGTACAGCAAGTAATCAAAAAGGCAAATGGAATGTTGGCCTTTATTTCAAAGGGGTTGGAGTATAATAGCAGGGAAGTCCTGCTACAACTGTACAGTGTATTGGTGAGACCACACCTTGAGTACTGCGTACAGTTTTGGTCTCCTTATTTAAGGAAGGATATACTTGCATTCGAGGCAGTTCAGAGACGATTCACTAGGTTAATTCCAGAGATGAGGGTGTTGACTTATGAGGAAAGGTTGAGCAGGCTGGGCCTATACTCTTTGGAATTTAGAAGAATGAGAGGTGATCTTATTGAAACATACAAGATTCTGAGGGGGCTCGACAAGGCAGATGCAGAGAGGATGTTTCCCCTCGTGGGGAAATCTAGAACTTGGGGGCACAGTTTTAGAATAAAGGGTCGCCCTTTTAGAACTGAGATGAGGAGGAATTTCTTCTCTCAGAGGGTCGTAAATCTGTGGAATTCTCTGCCCCAGAGAGCTGTGGAGGCTGGGTCATTAAATACATTTAAGGTGGAGATAGACAGATTTTTGCACGGTAAGGGAGTGAAGGGTTATGGGGAGTGGGCGGGGAAGTGGCTTTGAGCCCAAGATCAGCCATGATCTTATTGAATGGCGGAGCAGGCTCGAGGGGCCAAGTGGCCTATTCCTGCTCCTATTTCTTATGTTCTTAATATCTCTGCAATTGTGGATAGTGTGCTTGGAAGGCCTGTCAGTATATCACTTTGTTTTCTGGCACTCCTCACTGGTTATCCTTTTCATCAACGGCCTCCAGGGTACAACATTTTTGTCCAGCTGAGCAGTGCTCGGAGAGGGCTGTGCCCTCCGACGCGGACTCTCGACAGTTGTTCCTGCCACCACTGTCTGTTCTTGCTCACTTGTGAAGTGTGAGTCACCAGGGGAAAACCTGTCTAACTGGTCCCACCGAAGTGTGAGTATCTGAGCTGGTGCCTAGTAAGCATGAGTCCCGTGACGGTGCACCCTCAAGGATTCAGCTCCTCTGATGATTCGTCATCCGCGAGGCCCATGGACTCCTGCTGTACACGTGAAGGGCCTGTCAAAGAGAAAAGATATGAATTAGTACTGGCAAGGTAAGAATGTTGCAACTTATTATGAAGATGATCATATTTCACTCGCTGCTGAAATCAATCAAGTCAACATGACTGAATGTTGTATGACATGTGTGTGCATTATATTTCATTCTGTCAACAGATAGCTGGGAGGTCCCCATCTCCGATGGCCGGGGATGCTGAGATGCCACTGATCTCCAGCGCTTCCTCCTCTGCAGTTGTCAGTTGTGAGATCAGTGGAGGCCCACCTCTGGTCCTCTCCTTCTTCTTTGTGTTTTGCGCTTTCTTCTTCTGCAACGGGGGAAACAGCAGACCCATGAGTGACTGTAATGTCATGTGTTCACCCAATGGATGCAGTGCATTTGGTGAGGGTGACTATCAGGGAGAGGCAACAAACTGCATAAGGATGATGGTGAGTGGCAGTGGTGGATGAATAGATGAGAGTGTGAGGAAGTGCACAGAAAGAGAATGATGGGTGCGCTTGCAAGGTAAGTGGGTTTGAGGAGTGATGTGATGGAGTAGGCTTGACAAGGCAGAGTTGGGGTGGGGGTGGGGGGTGGCTATGCGCAGAGCAGGATGTAGGTGAATGTGCAACTGTAATCACCTTTCCTGACCTGCTTAGGTCATTAAAGCGCTTCCTGCACTGAATCCAGGAGCATGGCACAGTGCTCCAACTGCTGACCTCCTCGGTCACCTCCCGCCACACCTTCTTTGTGGCAGCAGCAGGTTTCTTCCTCCCATTGCTGGGGAAGAGTATCTCTCCTCACCACCCCCAGCAGTACATCAAAAGAGGCATCATTAAAGTGGGGCGCAGCCTTTGACATCCTGAATCCATTGTCAAAGTTCTTCCTCTTCTGTTTCCAACTCCTCCAAATTCCATCTTTGGATTGGCCCTTTAAATACTAGAGTTGAGATCGCGTCATGCGGGTCCGCACCATATCCGCTGCTGCGCAATCGACGCCAAACCCAGAAGTAATATGATGATGAGGTGCTTGCATTAAAATGCCGCAGACAGATGCGCTGAACTTAATTCCAGGTTTTCCAATGCACCTTGGAGTTATTTTCGGGGCCCTTGTTTGATGAGTTGCTCTTACACCAAGCTCAAGACAAAGACCACTGTAATTTTACACATGGCCTCTTATCTTCTTTAATGGCTGTAGGCAAACAGCTCACATCTGCTCTTATCATATATACACTCCGCCCATAGGCACTCAAGGGCAAAATAAATCGAATCAGAAACTGCAGCCAAGGCCTCAATTGTAAAGATCTCAGGGATTTGACCGAGCTGCATTTCATATACAAATATAACATGATGCAGGATGAAACCTTGCATCCATTACAGTAGTAACCTGTGTATTGTGCGAACAAATGATACAGTGGAATTTATAGAAAGCATGGTTGGGATTGGGATATATGGCTGGAGAAAACCACGGTTTCAGAAATGAGAATATCTTTGGCAATTTATATTCAGGTTAGCTCAGTTAGCTGCATTCACATGGTAAAGTGGAAATATTCATACACAGTAGAACTGAATCGAATTTGTTGCATAAAGCAGTAAAAGGGTGTTTTATGCATATTTTGAATTATTACCCAATTTTCTTACACAATTTTCCACTGGTGGTTATTACAGTTCACTCATGGAAGCAAACTCAGGACAGTACTCCTTGACTAGCTTTAGAATCTGGTCTGATTTGTGTTCAAGTAATCCCAGATTACATCCAGTTACTTTGTAGGTAGCAGGTTGAACGTAGCATTAGCAAGTGTGAACTTTACCAATATGTGATATTTCCCAAATTGTAACCTGCCTGATTCTCTGCATGAACTAATTGGAATGCAGTAATGGACAGGGAAAATACATTTCCATTCAATGGCAACATTACACAAAAGTGCAATTACACAGTCAAAGGATAATCCTACCAGCAAGATAAAGAAAGAGATATTGTAAGATTCTCAAAATTCACAGATCCCCCAAAACTCGAAAACAAACCCAAAGGAAAAAGACTTTGGACTCTTTTCTAACTATTTCAGGGTGGTGGAATGCATTGGGCCTAACCGCAGGACATTTTAGAGCAAAAACCAAGATTTGGTATTTTAAAAGACATGTCTGGACTTGTAAGGGAGAAAAGGCTGTAAAGGAAGGTGGGCTCAACCTCTGTAAAGACAGTTTGGATATTGGAGTTAATGCAAACTGTCTGGGGAACCACATGACCTCGCTTGGAGTTAAATCGGCCCCTATCAGACATTAACATCCTAACAATAGACCCGAGGAAGAGCAGTCCCCACCCAAATTACAGGACCCATCAAAACATGCATAAAACAGATCACTTTGACCCACTCTATAGAAATCCCAGGCCCAGTCAAGAAACTCACAATGTGAGAACAATCAGCTACAATCAAGCAAGCAGATCGACAGGATGGAGCTATCCCGAAACCACTTCACACATTTACAAACAGGTTACTGTTAACGAGCCCGCCAAATCTTACAATAAACTGGGATTGATTGGGAGGCCCCAATTAGTATAATTGAGGGCCTGTTTTCTCAAGAAGTCAGTTCAGCAGTTACAACAAGTTCTCTACAAGTTCAAGGGTGGAGCAGTTACACAGTTACAACAGAAAGGAGTTCTCGAGTACAACCATACACAGTTCAACAGAAACAAGCCTCGGATCTGCGGGTTAGCGTTCTCCAAGGCGGCCTTCGAGACACATGACAACGCAAAATCATCGAGCAGAAACTGATAGCCAAGTTACGCACCCATGAGGACGGCCTCAACAGGGATCTCGGGTTCATGTCACGCTACAGAACATGACTCGACATCGTTGTCTGTTTTTCCAGTTTAAAAAAAAAAGTGAAAAGCTTAACTGCAGACGGCAGCATTTGACACGTTGGACCCCCTGTGACCCACCTCATTGTCTTAGCTGTACTCTGATGTGTCTTTGATGTAATGCCTCCCTAACAGATTGTATCTCTGCAGACACATTGCTCTCTGTATATATATATACTGTGTAATCGATTTGTATTCCCTCACTGTACCTGTACCTGAAGAAGGAGCAGAGCTCCGAAAGCTCGTAATTTTAAATAAAACTGTTGGACTATAACCTGGTGTTGTGCGACTTCTCATTTTTGTCAACAGAAACAAGTTCAACAAGCAAGCAGCAAGGAGTTCAGCAAGCAGCAAGGAAGCAGCTCTCCAGTACAACCGTTCAGCAGTTACGTGTCCAGCCAGGAGGTCGACAGCTCGAAAACAAGACCGTTCAACAAAGGAGGCCAACAGCTCCAGAAGTAGGCCGACACGCAAGAAGAGACCAGAGCGACCGCCTCAGTGACCATCAGACACGTCACGGCAACAAGGGCCTTACGAAACTTTTTACTTAAAAAGACTCTAAACCCTACCTCTAACCAAAGAAAAGTGGGTACTCACCCGATAAATCCAATCCAGCGAACCCCGAAACCGCGAACCAGCTCAACTGTCAAGGATTCGTTTGGTGAGCATTATCCCTGGTTCTCCAGACCCCAACTTAGCTAGTAAAGTGGGATTGGGAGGGGTGAGGTATTCTTCAAATGTGATTTTCCCTCGTATGTACCGAAGTGTTCCCCATTTTATTAGAGTGTTAAGATTGTTGTGTTATGTTTTTCTCTCTTGAATAAAGATCAAAAGTTCTTGCATCAAAACCAGTTGTCTGTTGCACTTCTATCACAACCCCCAAATAAGTCCAAGGTCTAGAACCAAGGGAGTGGGAGCGATTCGAACCGCTCAGAAGTCAAAGGGGAAGCTGACACACACCACCACCCCTACAATATATAGAGAAACAGTTTGGCCATTCACTTACTGGTAGGATTATCCTTTGTATTACAATATATATATCTTAGAGAGAGAGCACATAAATAATCTTTTCACAAAACCAGAAGAATGGAAAACACAAGGATGTAAAATATAAATCACAATCTCTGCCTGGCAGCTTATTATTATTGTTATAAATAATTGGACAATCACATGAGCACTGTTGAAAGGCAAGTTGGTATTTGAGCCTGTAAATCTTAAGAGGTTGTGTCAAGTGTTTCCACTCTTACCCGAAACCTAAATTCTTAGTATCAAAACAGAATCTATACATGCGCACACTCTTACACATTGATAAAAAATGCTGTTTTCTTGGTATGTTATGGGAATTTGTTGGGGAAAAATTGTTAGTTTAAAATAAGAAATTCCATAAATTAACCAGCTATAAAATGATCATTATACCTATGGGATAAAAGTGTGAACTGATAAGAATCTATTAATTAAAAGGAGAGCCTGCTAGAAAAACCTTTAGTCCTGAATAACTAGATCCATGGTTAAGATCATAATCCTATTAATTTGTGCCAGCTGAATGGCTTCAGGTGGAAGATGTTCAGTTGAGCAAAAATAAAATTGCCAGTTCATATTTACAAAATTTAGCTGGAAGGGAAACCAACGTAAATAGGGAGTAAATCTACTCTGGTACCAGTGGTAATTAGTGCATATGTTAAATGTGTATTAATCTTAAACAGTTATGAACATTTGCCCACACTGCTAAAATGACTCCTGTGAGCAAACAGCTGTAACACTTGTTTATGCACTGACCCTGTTAGAGGTGCTTTTGCTTGTTAAGTTCAATTTGAAAAATTTCCCCCTAATATCCTAAAGCTTAGCCTTTAAAGCTGCCATTGAAACTGTGGGAAGACAGGAAAATACACAGTGGCCTGAACCAGACTGTGCCAGCATGTAGTCGGGAAGCTGAGTCAAATGCTTGAGTGGCAAAGGTAGTGTAAAGGAACCCAGGTTGCCCTGATGACAATCAACCTATTAGCATGTTTTAATTTAATTAAATATTTTGATACAATACAGGCATTTAAATTGTGGCTCTAAAAAAGGTGTCTGAGCATCAGGGATATTTACAGGTGTGTCAAAATGGCTCACTTTAAACCGAGCACAGAAGTTGGATTTTGCTGCATCAAGTTCTGGAATGCTTGAACTTCATTAATTTATACTGTCAGTAATGAAAAAGTAATAATTTTAGAAACATCATGATTAAGTACTTAAGCTCAAGACATCCATTGACCGCCAGTATTTAATTGCATTTCCTGTGTATGAGGGTGCAACATTTTACACTCCGAGCACACATCTTTCTGTTGAGATGATTTCATCCAGACAGTTTTGAACAATGACAGACATGTTCCGTGCATTGGTACATAAGTATTTTGTAGTTGGTGATCATGTTGTATGGAAAACGCAGAAAGGCATGCTTTCAAAAATAAATTTATGATTGTCTCAGCGTGCTAAAATGCTGCAGCCTATCAACATATTCAGCCAATGCACTCCAGCAATCAAAACAGAGAATAGAACAACATGACTAAAACAGTAGAACAGAATGCAGAGGAGGTCGTAATCAAACTGTACAGTACTCCGGTCAGAATGCACCTTCAGGTCACCAAGAAATAAGGGAGACATTCAAGAGCTACAGGCAGCGCAGGTAAGAGCTACCAGGCTGATCCTTAGCATAAAAGGTCTGAGTTATGAGGAAAGACAGGACAAATTTGGGCTTTTCAGTCTGGACTTGAGGTGCCCAAGGTGATCTTAGAGAAGCATACTTGATAGTTAATGGAAAAGGTAAATCTGGAGTATTACTTTAAATTGTTAGGGGTGTACAGGGAACATACGTTCAAACTAGGTAAATTTAAGACTGATAACAGGAGATTCTTCTTCACTCGAGTGATCCAACATATACAGTGGACTTCCAGATAGAGTAGTGGAGGAAAAAACACTGGAATCATTTAAGGAACAATTAGACACTGTAATTGAAGGAATGTAGGGTCTTTCTGGCTGAACTAAGAGGGGCCAAATGACAGTCTTCATCCATCACTATTTGGTAATCTTGTGAATTATTTTAAAGGAAGAATTTGCATTTATACAGCACCTTTTACAACTTTACATCCAATTAAGTACTTTTTTTCCCCAAAGTGCAGCCACTGGTGCAATGTAGGGAAATGCAGCAGCCAATTTGCACACAGCAAGGTCACATAAACAGCAATGAGATAAATAACCAATTAAACTGTGTTAGAGGTAAGCTTGAAGGATAAATGTTGGACAGTGCACCGGGAGAACTCTCTTGGTCTTCTTTGAATCATGCCATGGGATCTTTTACAACCACCTGAGGGTAGACAAGACGTCGATTTAACATCTCATCCAAAAGACATCTCTGACAATGCAGCACTCCATTGGACTGTCAGCCGAGATTTTGTGCTGAAGTACTGGAGTGGGGCTTGAACCCACAATCTTCTGACTCAGAGGCAAGAGCGAACCACGGCTGATACTATCATGCACACAAAATAGCATTAGCCAACTTCGCAGGTTTGGAATAATTAATTTATGATTAGCACTTGAACAAGTGACTGAGTGACTTCTGGTCACACCATGAGTGTTGCTGCTTAAGAAAGTTTCTCAAGCTGTTAGACTTTTAACCAAAAATTGCACCAGCAGCAGAATATAATAGGGTAAAATATATGGAATATGCCCATCAAACACCACCCCCCGAAGATAACAGGTGTTATAGGCCCAACAAGATTAGGACCCACAACAGAAAACACTGAAAAAACTCAGCAGGCCAGGCAACATCCGTGGAGAGAGAAACAGAGTTAACGTTTCAGGTCGAAACCCTTCGTCAGAACTGAGAAAAAAGCAGGAAATGAAACAGATAAAAATGCAAGGGGGAGGCTGGGGGGAGGAATAAAAGAACAAAAGGGGTGGTCTATGGTAAGTAGAGACATTAAGAGATGCTCAAGGCAAGACGAGATGGTAATAGGACAGGTTAAGAAACAAAAGGTGCTCAGAAGTGTGAAGTGTGAAATGCTGGCAGAATGAAGACAGCTGCCGTGGGGGGAGAGAGAGAAAAAAAAGGGAAAAGGCACAAACCAAAAGGGTGGATAAAATGTATATATATATATATATATATGTGGTAGAGGTCGAGGTTATGATCTGAAATTGTTGAACTCGATATTGAGTCCGGAAGGCAGTAAAGTGCCTAATCGGAAGATGAGGTGCTGTTCCTCGAGCTTACGCTGAGCTTTCGTGGAACAATGCACGAGGCCGAGGACGGGGAGGTCTGAGTGGGCGTGGAGAGGTGAATTAAAATGACAAGCAACCATTACTTTTCATTGCTAACTGCCGCCGTGACATCGGCCATCTCAATTTCTCTGCTCCCCTCACTCACTCCAACCTACCTCCCTCT
The DNA here is from genome assembly GCA_030390025.1 of Squalus acanthias. Classification (NCBI taxonomy): domain Eukaryota; kingdom Metazoa; phylum Chordata; class Chondrichthyes; order Squaliformes; family Squalidae; genus Squalus; species Squalus acanthias. Next base: position 52,822,183 of record CM059432.1, read on the forward strand.
GAACTTGCAGCACTCCATTCTCTCCGATCCAACCCCGACATTGTCATTAAACTTGCTGACAAGGGTGGTGCTGTTGTTGTTTGGCAAACCGACCTCTACCTACCGGAAGTTGAACGGCAACTCTCCGACACCTCCAACTGGACCATGACCCCACTACCGAACATCAAGCCACCGTTTCCAAGACCGTCACTGACCTCATCTCCTCTGGAGATCTTCCCCCCACGGCCGCCAACCTCATAGTTCCCCAACCCCGCACAGCCCGCTTCTACCTCCTTCCCAATTTCCACAAACAGGACTGCCCCGGTAGACCCATCGTTTCAGCCTGTTCTTGCCCCACGGAACTTCTCTCTTCCTATCTCGACTCTATTTTTTCTCCCCTTGTCCAGTCTCTTCCCACCTACATCCGCGATTCCTCTGACGCCCTCCACCCCTTTAACAGTTTCCAGTTTCCTGGCCCCAACCGCCTCCTTTTCACCATGGACGTACAATCCCTCTACACCTCCATCCCCCACCAGGATGGCCTGAGGGCGCTCCGCTTCTTCCTTGAACAGAGGCCCAACCAGTCCCCATCCACCGCCACCCTCCTCCGCCTGGGTGAACTTGTTCTCACATTGAACAACTTCTCCTTTGACTCCACTCATTTCCTCCAAATCAAAGGTGTTGCTATGGGTACCCGCATGGGTCCTAGCTATGCCTACCTTTTCGTGGGATATGTGGAACACTCTTTGTTCCAGTCCTACTCGGGTCCCCTCCCTCACCTCTTTTTCCAGTACATTGATGACTGTATCGATGCCGTTTCTTGCTCTCACCCTGAACTAGACAATTTCATTCACTTTGCCGCCAATTTCCACCCTTCCCTCACCTTCACATGATCTATCTCCGACTCTTCCCTTCCCTTCCTCGACTTCTCCATCTCCATCTCTGGGATAGGTTATTGACCAATGTTCACTACAAGCCCACTGACTCCCACAGCTACCTGGACTACACTTCCTCCCACCCCGCCTCCTGTAAGGACTCTATTCCCTTCTCCCAGTTTCTCCGTCTCCGCCGCATCTGCTCTGACGATGCCACCTTCCATACCAGTGCTTCCGACATGTCTTCCTATTTCCTCAACCAAGGATTCCCCTCTACCATGGTCGACACGGCCCTCGACCGCACTTCTGCCCTCACCCCGGTCCCTCCCTCCCGGAACCACGATAGAGTTCCCCTTGTCCTCACCTTTCACCCCACCAGCCTCCACATTCAACGGATCATCCTCCGCCATTTCTGCCACCTCCAACGTGATCCCACCACCAAACGTATCTTCCCCTCACCTCCCCTTTCAGCATTCCGCAGGGACCGCTCCCTCCGAGACACCCTAGTCCACTCCTCTATCACCCCCAGCACCCCTTCCCCCTCGCCCGGCACCTTCCCGTGCAAGCGCAGGAGATGCAACACCTGCCCTTATACATCCCCCCTTCCCACTCTCCAGGGCCCCAAACACCCCTTCCAGGTGAAACAGCGATTTACTTGTACTTCTTGCAATCTAATATACTGTATTCGCTGCTCACGATGTGGTCTCCTCTACATTGGGGAGACCAAACGTAGATTGGGTGACCGCTTTGCGGAACACCTCTGTTCAGTCCGTAAGGGGAACCCCGAGCTTCTGGTCGCCTGTCACTTTAATTCACCGCTCCACTCCCACTCAGACCTCACCGTCCTCGGCCTCCTGCATTGTTACACGGAAGCTCAGCGAAAGCTCGAGGAACAGCACCTCATCTTCCGATTAGGCACTTTACAGCCTTCCGGACTCAATATCGAGTTCAACAATTTCAGATCATAACCTCGGCCCCTACCACATATATATATATACATTTTATCCCCCCTTTTGGTTTGTGCCTTTTCCCTTTTTTTCTCTCTCTCTCTCCCCCACGGCAGCTGTCTCTCATTCTGCCAGCATTTCACACTTCACAATTCTGAGCAACTTTTGTTTCTTAACCTGTCCTATTACCATCTCGTCTTGCCTTGAGCATCTCTTAATGTCTCTACTTACCATAGACCACCCCTTTTGTTCTTTTATTCCTCCCCCCAGCCTCCCCCTTGCTTTTTAATCTGTTTCATTTCCTGCTTTTTTCTCAGTTCTGACGAAGGGTTTCGACCTGAAACGTTAAATCTGTTTCTCTCTCCACGGATGTTGCCTGGCCTGCTGAGTTTTTCCAACGTTTTCTGTTGTTGTTTCAATTTTCCAGCATCCGCAGTATTTTGCTATTAAGATTAGGACCCAGTTATCTTCTGGGATGGGCTGGAATTTCCTCCAGCTAAACACAGAAGATCAAATCCTCCACCTTCAGTCCGTCACACAAACTATATATCCTTGCAAATGACTACACACTCCTTACTTGTCACTATTTCAGGCTGAACTAGACTGATCGCAACCTCAGCCTCCTATTTGACCAAGATGACCTTTTGACCCCATATTTTTTCAGTCACAAAGATCGCCTCCTTCCACCTGCTACCTCAGCTCATCTGCCGCTAAAACCCTTATCCACACTTTTATCACCTCCAGATTCGACAATTCTAATAGTCCCCTGGCCTCCTTTCGCTGTAAACTTCAGCTCATCCAAAACTCTCTCTGCTTGTATTTTATCCAACATCAAGTCTGATTTGCCCATGAACCCAGTTCTCACTGTCCTGCATGGGCTCCCAGTTTCCCAATGCCTTAAATTTTAAATCCTCATCCTTGCATTTAAATCCCTTCATGCCCTCTCCCCCACCCTATCTCAGTAACTTCCTGCAGCCCAAACTCTCCACTACCGGCACAGGGCTATTGTACATCCCAACCTCCTTGGTCTCACCACAGGCAGTTGTGCCTTTAGACACCTGGCCCCATGCTCTGGGCTTTCCACCCTAAACCCCTCAACCTCCCTTATCTCCTTTAAGACTCACCTTAAACTGTAACTCTTTGACTAAGCTTCTGGTCACCCCCTTACAATATCTCCTTCTTTGGTTTGGTGTCTATTTTTCTGATTGCATCTGTGATGAACATTGGGACATGTTTCCATGTTAAAAGCACAATATAAATGCAAGTTGTTGTTTAATGAAAAAGAGCAACAAGACAATAGCCAACACTTCCTCCTTCTAAAATTACCTGACCACCCACCCTGCCACAGTTCTGAGGAATATAACCACAGGAACTGGGACTGACCTTAGGCAATCCCAGCTCACCAAGACTGGGTAACAAAAGTTCACAAAACGCTCTCAACATAATATATATAGAAGTCTCTAAACTCCATGTTGCAAGCACCCCAAAAGGGCACTGCTTGGACATGCTGGAATCCAGCCTGATTGAGGGACATAACTATCTTCCAGAAATGAGAACCCATGTGACTTATGTACAGAATAGATCAGGAGATGAATACAAAAATAGACAATTGCGGTGGGTGTGGGGGGTGGTTGGGGGGCTTGGGATGGTGTCATTATTACAACTCTGCATTTGTTGACATTTCCCTCATCTGGGCACCTACAATCTTTACTGGACCGTGAAAACCAACTGAATCTAACCCTGGACTGAGCAGACAGGACATTTATCCCCATACTTTCATATTCAAAATCCTCCAGGGGGTTTGCGGATCTAGTCCACAAACAAAATTAATCATGGTCCAGCCAAGAGCCAAATGGCAACTGTACCTTCACGGACACTGAACTTCAACTTTTGCCAACCACTCCCCTAAACAACTGCAGAGATGCAAGGCATGTGATGGCAACTAAGCTTTCCAAATCAAGGCATTGGGTACAAGATGCTATACCTTTCCAAATGTAAAGCCCTGACAGAAGATTGTTCATACCCTTTCAACACCGGAGGCTGACAGATCCTTCCAGAACCACAAGGACACAAGGACTTTCATTCCCATAGGTCATCCTCCCCACCCCATCCTGAAATTGGCAACACTACAAATGCCGAGGTGAAACCAGAATAACTTTGGTGTAGGCCAAAGTAACCCCCAGCACTATCCACCACCCAGAAACACTGCAACACTCCTAATGCAAGACTCAACTGTTTCAGTCCATAATACCCCACCAGGGCAACAGCACCCAAGTGGTGAACACATCCGTCCTTGGACAACCACAATAATGCTTCAGGCCAAGCCTAAAACTCCAAATACTTTCCCCAGAACTCTCCATGTGTGGCACAGGAACTGTGACCTCAGCTCCGCTGCAACCTGCTGAATAACCTTACCTAAATTTCTGAACTTAAACAACCAGAACCAACCCACAGGTAATGCTCCAAGTCCGGGTAAGACCATCATTTCTCTGTATAAATTTATGTATAGCAGCTGAAAATAAACTGTTGCTGGGCGACTTTCTCCATTAGTTATCACAAAGTATTCATGTACGCATTGGCCCATTAACCAACACCAAAGCAGGCGGGAGGGAGAGTGAGCACTAAATTGATCTTTGGTGACTCAGTAACAAAAAACTTTTGCAAAATCGTCGAGCAGAAACTGATAGCCAAGTTCCGCACCCATGAGGACGGCCTCAACCGGGATCTTGGGTTCATGTCACGCTACATGTAACCCCACCTGACGTAGAGTCATCCAGACTCGAGTCGTCGTTGGCTTGTTCTCTCTACACAGATGCGGCCGGACCTGCTGTGATTTCCAGCAAAAAAAAGTTTTTTGTTTTCCATACAGACTCCAGCATCTGCCACATTTAACCCCTTGTGACCCCACCTCATTGTCTTTGATGTAATGTTTTCCTGACTGACCTGTTTGGACACCATCCACACCTTTGATTGCCGTGATTATCTCTCTGCCGAGGTGTGATAAAGGGCAGTTAGAAAGATTAACTGTAATCATCTGGCAGTGTTCTCTGACTATATATGCTGTGCCTATATGCATCTCTTCACTTCACCTGACGAAGGAGCAGCGCTCCGAAAGCTTGTGATTTCAAATAAAGCTGTTGGACTATAACCTGGTGTTGTGCGACTTCTCACATTTGTCCACCCCAGTCCAACACCGGCATCTCCACATCATTTCTGCAGGAAACCTATCTTGCACACATAGAACATGCAAAGTTCAGATGATTGGGTAAGTCAAAAATGGGTGGCCTCATTCTCTTCAAAAAGCACAAGTGTCACCGTCCGAAACAAGTCTTCACATTGGATCAGGCTCTTTCCAGGGAACGTAGCCTTTCCATACTAATGTACAAAATAGCATGGGAGCTATTTTACACTGTAAGATCTCTATGTCTCTAACATACTCCCACAGCAGTATTCCTCACACTTGCATCTACCTGCAAGTATTGTGAAATGTGTACTGTAGCATGTATACTATTTGAAAGTATGTCCTAAGTGTGTGTAAAATTTCTGTACGAAATAAAATTAGGAAGAAAATGATTGATTCAGCAGCATTATTGCCAGTGCCCTCCAATTGGCTCTTTAGTTGCATTAGTTGCAACAACCCTTACAGAAAATGCAGAGTAGGTATGTATTCCTGTGAGCACAGTACTACTAAATGAGAGGGCAAAATAACACATTTAATGAGCTCTCAGTGATCTAAAAAGAAATTCACCATAAAGTCTAAGTTAAAACATGGTACTAATCAAGGCAGAAATCTCAAAAATTCAATTACCTGCCACGAGGGGTCTCCGTGAATATATTCCTCTTTTTCTAGACCAATGTATAAGGGCTGTTGTAGCATTCTTCTTGAATTCAAATGTATAGCATTAAGTATCAGAATAAAAGTAAGATCTCTCTGCTACAAATGCCATTTAAGGATTAATGGGCATGCCCCTCCCCATACCCTGCCTGATTTAATCACCTGTTAATCAGCTTTTGGCCTCCAAATATATAAAATATTCAATTTGCTAAATATAGCTCATAATTAGTTATGTTCATCGACTGTGCTGACAAGTTGTTTCATGCATCTCATCCCACACCCACCCCCAAATGAGCTCAGCTAAGGAAAATCTGAATTCCATTTACTTTAAGTCAGCTGCAGCAACACTGGAGAAGACGTGTACACGTTAAGTAGTCAGCACTGTACCGCACTTGCTACATACTGCCACTCTTCCAGGTGCAATAAAGTTGCACTTGCATGTTTCTTTGACGTAGGATGCAGAAAGACAAAAATATCAAACTGATACTTCAGTAATTAGTAAATTAAAGGACAGGCCTTGTAGAAAGAATGTAGCCATGTCTTGTCAAAAAGTCCTTGGAAATTTACATGTCACTTTTGTCCTTCTAGCTGGGTCTTTGCAGACTTCTAAACATATGGTTCCACAATCACTGCTAGTGAGGTGTAAACTGTACAAGCTAAGGATAATAAAACGCTGAACCCTGACAAAATAAGCTCTATCCATAAACTAGAATTTTATGATGCATCACCACTTGAAAAACAGTAATCAATTACTTAATTTCCCTCAATAAACAGCTTGGAGATTGTTTTTTTATTCGTTTATGGGATGTGGGCGTTGCTGGCAAGGCCAGCATTTATTGCCTATCCTTAATTGCCCTTAAGAAGGTGGTGGTGAGCTGTCTTCTTGAACCGCTGCAGTCCATGTGGTGAAGGTACTCCCACTGTGCTGTTAGGGAGGGAGTTCCAGGATTTTGACCCAGTGACGATGAAGGATTGGCGATATACTTCTAAGTCAGGATGGTGTGTGACTTGGAGGGGAACTTGGAGGTGGTGGTGTTCCCGTGCGCCTACTGCCCTTGTCCTTCTAGATGGAAGAGGTCGCGGGTTTGGGAGGTGCTGCCGAAGAAGCCTTGGCGAGTTGCTGCAGTGCATCTTGTAGATGGTACACACTGCAGCCACGGTACGTCGGTGGTGGAGGGGGTGAATGTTTAAGGTGGTGGATGGGGTGCCAATCAAGCGGGCTGCTTTGTCCTGGATGGTGTCGAGCTTCTTGAGTGTTGTTGGAGCTGCACTCATCCAGGCAAGTGGAGAGTATTCCATCACACTCCTTACTTGTGCCTTGTAGATGGCGGACAGGCTTTGGGGAGTCAGGTGAGACACTCGCCGCAGAATACCTAGCCTCTGACCTACTCTTGTTGCCGCAGTATTTATGTGGCTGGTCCAGTTAAGTTTTTGGTCAATGGTGACCCCCAGGATGTTGATGGTGGGGGATTCGGCGATGGTAATACCATTGAATGTCAAGGGGAGGTGGTTAGACTCTCGCTTGCTGGAGATAGTCATTGCCTGGCACTTCTGTGGCACGAATGTTACCTGCCACTTACCAGCCCAAGCCTGAACGTCGTCCAGGTCTTGTTGCATGCGGGCATGGACTGCTTCATTATCTGGAGTTGTGAATGGCGCTGAACACTGTGCAGTCATCAGCGAATATGCCCATTTCTGACCTTATGTAGGAGGGAAGGTCATTGATGAAGCAGCTGAAAATGGTTGGGCCTAGGACACTGCCCTTAGGAACTCCTGCAGCGATGTCCTGGGGCTGTGATAATTGACCTTCAACCACCACAACCATCTTCCTTTGTGCTAGGTATGACTCCAGCCAGTGGAGCGTTCCCCCCCCCCCCCCCCCCCCCCCCACCCGATTCCCATTGACTTCAGTTTTACTCGGGCTCCTTGATGCCAGACTCGGTCAAATGCTGCCTTGATGTCAAGGGCAGTCACTCTCACCTCACCTCTGGAATTCAGCTCCTTTGTCCATGTTTGGACCAAGGCTGTAATGAGGTCAGGAGCCGAGTGGTCTTGGCGGAACCCAAACTGGGCATCAATGAGCAGGTTATTGGTGAGTAAGTGCTGCTTGATAGCACTTTCGATGACACCTTCCATCACTTTGCTGATGATTGAGTAGACTAATGGGGCGGTAATTAGCCGGATTGGATTTGTCCTGCTTTTTGTGGACAGGACATACCTGGGCAGTTTTCCACATTGTCGGATAGATGCCAGTGTTGTAGCTGTACTGGAACAGCTTGGCTAGAGACGCGGCTAATTCTGAAGCACAAATCTTCAGCACGATAGCCAGGATGTTGTCGGGGCTCATAGCCTTTGCTGTATCCAATGTGCGCAGCCATTTCTTGCTATCACGTGGAGTGAATCGATGGTTGGGAATTTGAGGTGACATAGTAGCAGTGACTTGGTCCTTTCAATTGGGATTAAAATTAGTAATTGTATGAAGAGGACACATCAATGACTGGTATGCTAAATGGAAAAAATCGAATTGGTGCAGTTGTAGGTGGCTGTATGAGGTGAAATTCCAGTATATTGCTGAGGTACTAAGTGAATTTTACTCTATGACAGTTCTACCTACCCGGGAAATGTCCGAATCAGACTAAGTGGCCAAAATGGAAAATGTTCTAATCCCTGGCACGGACATTCCCCAATTCTGATAAATGCAAATTAAAGACGCCCTCAGTCTGATGATTGCATATGTTAAAAACTGGTAGTCTTGGAGGCAGCTATTAACGTAGAATTACAGTAAACTCTTGTTTAAACGGCACTTTATCATCCGGAATACTTTAATAACCGGCAAAATAGATATATCTCAATACAAAACACCTCAATAACCGGTAATCTTGCCGATTCTACCATACATTTAACGGAACATTCTGTAGGTGAGTACCCAATTATACAGTACATTTCTTGATTTTTTATTTTTGTTTGTTAAAAATTGCCTTGGTAGGTATACCTCTCTGTTATCCAGAATTTTTCATCAACCGGCACCATCCTGGTCCCAAAGGTGCCGGATAAGAAAGAGTTTACTGTACACAGAAATTACAACACAGAAACAAGTGGCTTGGGTCCAACCAGTCTACATTGATGTTATTATCCACGTGAGTAGTAATCCTAACCCTATTCCTTCAACCATCTAGAATTTCCTGAAACCGCAAGAATTGGCATATGCCGGAAATGTATTTGTCTTGTGTCCCAATTTCGCAGTTGTGAAGTTTCTCAAATTTCCTGGATTTCTAATTAGAATATGCCAGTGTCTGGAATTCCCTCCCTAAATCCCTCTTCTCAAGACCCTCCCTAAACTTCAACTCCATGACAAAGTTTTTTGATCACCTCTTCTGCTATCTCCTGAGGCAGATTTAATTTTCCACATTTCTTAAGCAATCTTGGGAAATTTTTCTATATTAAAAGGCAATATATAAATGCAAGATGTTGCAAAATACAAGGAATTAAACAGTTATTGGGAATCATATAACAATCAGTTGAGGATAACTAAAATGAGCATCAGAAGCATCAGGACAATAGAAAGACAGTTTGTAGATATAGCAGCAACTCAGCCCCAAAATTATCTTCTTGGCTATGCAAGTAGTATATGGCATGTTAAAGAATGAATAGGCTTCAAAAGGAATGAGAGGATCAGGAAATGCCAGATGTGTCAATTGAATTCTTCACATCAGTCTTTTGCTGTCTATAGACAAATTCTGGATCTAGTCACTGACTCACAAATTTGTCATACAAGAGGCCCAGTATCTTAAGAAACTTGAATGTAAGATTCCATTTTTCGACTGACAGGCGTTAAGGCACATCAGATGGTTTTGTGGCACTATGTACACTTACTACTCAGCTGTTAAAGCTGCATATTCTTCAATTACAGGATGGCAGTAAGACGCTCAACCATCTGGATGCAATAATCACTTAAGGGCCTACAACAGGAAAAAATGAAACAGATTTCCTCTATAAAAAAAGTGTGGGGGAAATATATTATCAGAGTTGATGAGAAATGGCAATTGTTTTACAAAAAAGCAACAGGTCCAGATTCTTGGACCATGAGGTGGACCTGATTGCAGAGGAGGGTGTGCCTATGTAATATTCAATATTTTGAAAGGGCATTCATTCTGAAAATCCATGCACCAGGAGGGAGGTCTGGAAAGAAGCTACACAGCAGTTGAATATGATCTCTCAGCTGGTAAATCAGGATGTGGTTCAATAGATAGGAAGAAAATGATTAAGATTGTATTCAACTATCAATCCAGGACAACGATCAGCAGGGTTAAAAAATTAAAGTGAAAGGATGGATACATATTTGGGAATTTTTTGAGCTATGGGAGTAGTTAAACATTTTGAATAGCTTCTCAGATTAGATATATCCGTCTTTTGGATGAGACAATAAACCTGCTCTCTCAGGTGGATGTAAAAGATCTCATGGCACTATTTGGAAATTATCCCCCGTGTCCTGGCCAATATTTATCCCTCAATCAACATCACTAAAAAAATTATCTGGTCATTATTACATTGCTGTTTGTGGGAGCTTGCTGTGCGCAAATTGGCTGCTGCATTTCTTACAACAGTGGCTACACTTCAAAAAGTACTTCATTGGCTGTAAAGCACTTTGGGATGTAAAAGGCTCTATATAAATGCAAGTCTTTCTTTCTAGATATGTAGATTAGAATTAGATAAAAGGAGTGGAGTCCATGATTGTTTAGATGTCATTTTCAAAGGAGGAATGAACTGATGAAACAAATAGTGTGGTCTTGTTCCATTAAATCAGATTACCACAAACAGAACTGCTCAACATTCAAGGATAAAAAGATCAGTGATTATTTGCACAAACAAGTTTGAGTCGTTCTGCACATGTGCACCTGTATGGAAGGGAAGGCCAGGAGGTCGGGTGGAGGGAAGGCCAGGAACTTGTTTGGGGGGAACATGGAGAGAACAGTGGGGATGGGGGAAGAACATGATCCAGGTCTAAGGTGTGGGTTATTGAGAGCGAGAACGTGATCCAGATGGGAAGACTAATCACGTTCTCCCTCCTCTGTTAGATGTGAATCACGTTCTTACAACTCCACCTCGACGCCGTTTACACCTGCACCCCACGTTCTCCCTCTCCTCCCCCCTAGACATGGATCACGCTCTTGACCACGAACCGTAGTGAGCTGATTTCTCGGAAAGCCCAGCGCGTGTGCGGCAAGTGACATCATTGGAGTGGTTGAAATCCGGAAGTCATGACACCGTCACTATTCACTTCGAACCCAATAAACCGGTTAACAATCCGTGACCCACACACAATGCCCCATCAGTCACCATAGCTCTCACCCAGAGTGTTTAGTTTGACGGAGTAATTAGCGACTGTGTGGGTACTTCTGGTTTTCGGTTGACCTGTGATGTCATCCTGCGCAGGAGCTGGGCCACTCTGTCATTCTCAGCGCCTGCTAAAAATCTAGTGCTGTCACTTGCCATGATGTCACCCTCACCTGTTCTCCTTGAATAAAATGTGCCTCACTTAACCAACCTTGCAGCTCAAATTAAGTAAAATAGTCAATGCTGTGGATTTGTCAAATTCTTGCATCGCCCATTCATGGGGTCACATTTTTGAAGGTGTCCACAAGTCAATTCGAACTTAGCATGGTGAACAGCTCAACAGTGTGCAGGTGTTGCCTGATGGAACCATTGCCGATTCCTACTATCACTCTGCTGATTCAAAAACAAAAAACTGCAGATGCTGGAAATCTGAAATAAATTGTTGGAAAAACTCAGCAAATCAGACAGCATTTATGCAAAGAGAAACAGAGTTAACATTTCACGTTCTGATGAAAGGTTATTGACCTGAAACATTAACTCTGCTTCTCTCTCCACAGATGCTGTCTGACTTGCTGAGCATTTCCAGCATTTTATGTTGTATCACTCAACTGATGACTGGGAGGATGTTGACAGGCCAACGTGGCCATGTGAGAGTTATCTTGCTTGTCTAGGTGACCCTCCACATTAACAGGTAGATGCCACTATCGTGGCTGCACTGGAGCAGCTTGACTCGGGGAGCTTGCCTGTGACAATGACCTGGATCAAATTGCACATTGTAGAAACCTTCAAATTATTCTCCAGCAGGCAGGATCAAATTACACATTCGAGACAAACTGTTGGGTGTGTCTTGTCCTCCAAGGGGACCAATAAAAAATATGGTCCAATCCACTGGTGTTGCAAATAAATGCAGCCTAAAAAGATTAGGAAAGCAATGACACTTGTTCTAAGCAGTTGATGTTTCAGGAAATTGGTGTTTCATAAAATGTGTGCGCCATTTGGTTAAAAAAAGTAAGATTTCATTTTGGAGTATGCTTAAGGAAAATAACATCTAATTATAGAGGCTTTATTTCTTGCTCCGTGACAAACAAAGTTCAGTAAACTTTTGAAAAAAGCTTTTAAAAATAAAAAATACAAAGTTGAATGTACAAAATTAAGCTTTTAAATTTAAATAACTACAAATGAACATATTATCTACCAACAAACGTTTTTTTTATATATTTGCGACTGTTGGATAGAAATCTCTCTGTAGAACATTCATACTTTGTTCAATTTTTCTTTCAGACTATATACATATCTGCTTAACAGTAATTCTATTTCTTCCAACTCTCATCTATTTAATAAGATATATTTCCCTGTGTGAAGCTTGAGAAAATTCTTTTAGTAAAACATATTTGCTTATGAGTTTAATAACAGAATTTTTCAGAGGAAAATATACCCCCAAAACATCTACATTTGTTCTAAGCCTTTCTTTTCCGTGACAAAGTACTTCCATTTGTGTCTAATCCAGATCCTGAAGGTGGCTGCTGTGATTTCCTCAAAGGTGTTGAAACCCATTCTTCTGCACTGTTTTAAAGGGGAAAAAAGTTTAATTACCTACTGCCATTTCATAAAAATGAAAGTTTCTAGCAATAATTGAATCATCCTAATAAATGTGGGTAAATGGGATGACAATTTTTTTTTTTAATGGCTTTGATAACATACCTATATGTTTTCTTTGCACTTTCTCTTCTCATTCTTTTGCTTGGAGTCTGCCCATCAGAGAAATCTAAAGCCAGTGTTTTAGGACTGCAGGCAGAGGTTCCTCCTGTTGGAGTCATACCTGTATACAGATATAAGGTAATCAGCATAATTGACAATATGTTTGGCACCTTAAGGGTAATACCAACTATTGCAATGTGTAATCCAGAATTACATGGTCCATTGTACTGTACTAGAACACAAACAGACTGGACATCAGGAAAATTGCCACAGATTTGCAGCTCCTTCCCAGTTGTATTTTTTTTAAATAATCAAAACGTAATGTTCTACCAACATTTTCTTGTTTGTTAGCAGCTAAACATAACCTAAAACATATTGAAACATTGCGATTTTGGTGGTGTTCTAAAACATTTCAAATTTAATTATTCATTGTTTGGCAGATTTAACCAGTCAGCCAAATAGACAAAAATAACTTGTACCAAAAAAAACCTGTAAAACTTTGCATTCTTCTGAAGCTGATTTTTTAATATGGTGCTTTAGAATAAATTAACTGAATAATTAGTAACTAGTTATGGAAAGCAATGGTATTTACGGTTTAGCACATTATCACAGCTGCAGTGATTTTAGACTGTCCAGAGGACAGATGATAGGATGACTATAATGCCCATCTATTATGCTGAGGTTGGACTGGAAGTGTGCTGGACCATTTTTTTTAGATGAAGATATACCTTTATTTAAAAAAAGGTACTCTTAATTCCTACACAACCAACCTGAATCACTAATCCTCAACCCTCTTCCTATATTCACTAATCTGCTTTAATGTCTGCCAGAATTCTCTTAATGGTCTCTGGTTTCTTTTACTCTATCTCTTGATGTTCTGAGCCTCTTCCTTACACATCCTCTTCAAAATTTTTCCTTCCCTATCTGCACCTTCCCATAAGTGCATTATACTTAACTGCACACAATTAAAAATCAAAAGAGTTACTGCCATCCTCTGGAGAGGGAGCAGAGTACAGGCTGGTTCAGTGCTCACTTGGCAAGAGGACTTGATTGCAGGGTACTCTGAATTAACTCACCAAGCCATCAGGGAAGCTTACATGAAAAACATTGCTATGCTTTTTTATATAAAACTTTAGGAGTCCTAAATTATTACAGTTTGAAACAAGGGTGCCAAGGTTCAAATCTCTGATATTCTACTCAGGAGTTTTTTGGTTAAAACAAAATGTTTAGAAATGCATAACCTAAAATAAACTGTTTAAAATAAAGTTTAAATAATTCAAACCAAGGCAAAACTGGATGCTGCAAGATGGTCGATAGCGATAATACCCAATCATGAAAAAGAACTCAATGGATAGAGAAATAAATTAACTTCATAAAACTCCATTCCTGTCATGATCTGATAAACATAGTTAAGTTTACAGTGCCTATTTAAAAAACTACACAGAAACATGGGGGAAGTCTTGAGAAGTTGGCCTATAAAGGCGAGGCTAACAAATGAGGTGGGGAGAGATGTATCCAAATGCAATCTCAAAATTCTGATCCATAACATGATCCCAAATTCACCAGTTTTACCTTCCAACATAATTTGGCCAATTACATTGCCTAATTTCAGACAACGGTTTATTTTAGAAAGATAGAAAATTCTGGAAATGGGCTTTTTTAGATCTGTAGTTTATAGAAGTGCTGGTACAATCAAAACCTTGGTCAAAGCATATGTAACTAGTTTCCCAAGAAACTGCATCAAGATTCAATTGATAGGGATAGAGTAAAACTACGTTCTCCTTTAATCATTCACATGGGGCAGAGAAATAATTTCTTGATATAGAGAACATTCATGTAAAGCAGGCACTTTGGTACTGGAAGTGCTTTGAACCCTTTGTTAAAGGGACAAAGTTCAATTAAAATCAACCACACAAAAGCTTAATTACATCAGTTTTAAGTCATTGTTTGGATGCTGCCCCCCCCCCCACAGATATAGATGTAGAGTCTAGAAAACAAAGAAATGTAGTGCAAATCTGATTCCCGAGAAGCAAGTTTTATAAAAAAGCAAAGATATGTTTGCATGTAAGCTTCTCTGATGGCTTGGTGAGTTTATCCAGAAAGTAGCTAGAGTTAAACAGACCAGGAGGATGCCCAGTCTGCAGCGAGTTGCTCAAACCCAGGTCTGTGCTGAATTAGTTGATCTCAGCTGAGCAGCGGTAGAGGCAATAAGAGTTGGTCTGTGATTAACGCTGTAGTTGCACAGCCTGTTGCTGCTCACCATTAAGGCTCACACATGAATAATGACCACTTTGGTAAAGAACTGAAGGAGCCGGGGTGGGGGGACACACACACACGACAGCTGCACCCATGGAAGGGAGTGGATACCTATGCAGCTGGAAACATTGGCTTGAAGATACCGGAGTGGCAAAGTAGGATTCTCCCTGCTTTTTAACGGAGCAGTAGGATGGGGAATTATCTGACCTCTGCTTGGCAGCTCACTACACAGCAACACATCTGATACTGGAGACACAAGCTCACATCCTACCATTCCGTGGTGAGACTCAGTGGCGGTCCAACGTGTTCTATCACACAATAGGAGATGTAGTAAAAGCACAAAGAATCAGATGTGGCTGTTACGTTGCTCAAATCTGAGCCAGCTTACATACTGTAAACATTTTCCCATAATAAAATCTTTACAATCACTATCATAATTTTTAGTGAGCTCCTTCAATGTTTACTAATAATCTGGTCAGACGCACAAGCATTATAAATACTGGTTACTCGCCTACAGTTTGATAAAACCAGAGATATAAAAAAGTTTTAAAAAAATCTATGATTAATAACTACTTAATACACAGGCCCACCTTTCCCACTATTATTAAGGTGTCAACCATGGTTCAAGTTGGTAGCACTCTTGCCTCGAGTCAGAAGGTTTTGGGTTCAAATCCCACTCCAGAAACTTGAACAAAAAAAAAAAAAAAAATCTAGGCTGACACTCCAGTGCAGTACTGAGGGAGTGCTGCACTGTCAGAGGTGCTGTCTTTTGGACTAAACCGATGCCCTGTCTTCCCTCTCGGGTGAATGCAAAAGAACCCATGCCACTATTTCGAAGAACAGCAAGGGAGCTCTCCCCGCTGTCCTGGCCAATATTTATCCCTCAACCAACATCACTATAGCAGATTATCTGGTTAAACATTGCTGTTCGTGGGACCTTGCTGTGTGCAATTTAGCTGCTGCATTTCCCACATTACAACAGTGATTATACTTAAAAAGTACTTAATTTGCTGTAAAGCACTTTGGGACATCCCGAGGTTGTGAAAGGCGCTATATAATTTTCTCATTTATTTACAGGCTCTCTTGTGTATGCTGGAGGTCATCTAGTTGCAGGCACAAGAATAGACAACTTTATTACAAACTGGACAGTATGTTTTTTAAATTATTTGATTTTCCTATTTACACAAAAAATAGCTATTAATGGAAACACAAATCTGGCATTTACAATGCAAAATACCTCGGGTGGATAGCACTGTCTTAAGTGTCACATCTATAATAAACCTGCTTTGATTAAATTGCATGACCGCAACATGGTAAAAAGAAATAAGCCTCTCATGTTTGATATTTGCCAATTTTAGGAGCAGTTCATCATGTAATGGTGGTTGAAAAGGAGCCAAAATTGATCAGAATAATGTTTGGAAAGGATAATACACCTTTAACATACAATGGGAAAAACTCGATGTAAAAAAGACATTGATAGCAAATTATTAAGGACAGTGCTTAAAATATTCCTTAAGTCACTTTGGGGTTGAAATACCTGTCTCCACTAATTTTACCAAAAAGCAGATGCAAAGTATACTAATGTCAATAATCTCTAACCTTATCCATAATACCCTCTAGATATTACTGCAAGTAAGTTTTGTTCAGGGTTAAATAATACTTTTTACTCTGCCTCTTTCTTAATGATGCACTTTAGGATTATATCCAGATTTAGCATTAAATTCCAAAGGCAAAGGCAACAATATACTTGGGGTTATTCAAAGCATATGATTAAATATAGTGCACATTTGGTTTTTAGGTACAGAGAATAATTAAATCCAGATGAAATTTCAACAACATTTCAATCCTCAAGCAACATAATATTGGGCCCAATCTTGCTGGAGTGGGGCATCTCACGGCGTGCGCCGTTAGACAAGACTTTTTCCTGTACCCTTCAGCTCGAATATAACCTGCTGGAAGTGTGAGCTGATAACGGTGCAGCGAGGGCAACGGGGCACTTGGGGCCCTGGTGAATGACGGGACCAACAGTGTATCTCCTTAACCAATGAAATTTAAGGATTGAGAAAGAAACAGAGGAATGACGGAGCAGGAGGGTGAATTAGAGTCAAATCAGATACAGAAAGAGGAGAGGGAAAGAAAGATTGGATTGAGAGAAAAAAGGGACAAAGGTGAAAATTTAAAATTTGTAATTTTTTAAAAAAGAATTTACATCATGCAGTAATGAGACTCAAGTTTACATTGTTCCCTTTCTGGGATTGAGAGATTGATTGGCAATGCATTAACAATTATCACACCGTTAAACGGGTTAATTATGAGCCCCAACTTTCTGCGGTGAGTTTAATGGGCAATTAATGTACAAATCCAGCAAGTATTTAAAAATAACAGGAAGGCTAAGGGCGAGATGCAGTTTGCGCGAGGCAAACTGCGGAGTGGGGTAAATTGGCCAGCAAGTTCTGGAGATTCACAACTCACTGCGCATCTCTTTTTCCTCTGAACTTGCTGGTCCATTTGGATATTAATAATGGCGTGCATCACAGAATCACCACAATGCAGATAGAGGCCATTTCGGCCCATCGAGCCTGCACCGACACATATCCCACCATATCCCCGTAACCCCACGTATTTAATCCCCCTAACACTAAGGGTCAATTTATCATAGCCAAATCAACCTAACCCGCACATCTTTGGACTGTGGGAGGAAACCGGAGCACCCGGAGGAAACCCACGCAGACACGGGGAGAATGTGCAAACTCCACACAGTCAGTCACCCGAGGCCGGATTCGAACCCGGGTCCCTGGCGCTGTGAGGTAACAGTGCTAACCACTATGCCACCGTGTTGCCCTTAAACTCGCCGTTATTTTTCCATGAAGATTTGGCCCAGTATGTGATTATGGCACTGATAACTTGCCTAGTTGCTTCTCTATTTGCTTGAGCTGGCTCTCTTGTTCATTGAGCTCCTTATGTTTTAGGGTCATTTCTGGTGAACCAAGATACTTCAGCTGCAGATCCAGTTCCTGATTGACATTATTAAGCTTGATCAGAGCAGAGCGATATTGCTGGATAAGATCTACAAGAGAAACAAAACAGCTGAAAAACACGTGCTGGAAACATATATTGTACAAAGAAACATATGAATAAAGAACTGATACATTTCTTCTGTTAAATCTGTCAGCAAGTCAATCTGCAAACTACAGTACTGTGAAAGGGTGTTAAGCTTCAAGTTTGAAGCTTTAGAATACATTTCAGCAAAGTGCACTTGTGCCTTGTACTCACAATTTCCCACGCGCTGAGTTTCTGATCACAGCTGGACCATCAGGCACCATCAAAGCATTTCCTTACAGAAATTAATGAAACATAGAGGGCCGGTCAACACAGGCCAGTCTCACACACCTTTTAGTAGGCAGAGAGAGTGGCACTGGCAAACCTCTGGAAACGAGCTGCTTGCCTATTCTCTACTGAGGAATTTTTTGTTGATTAGCATGCAAATGAACCAGGGAGTGAATCTCCTTTAGGGTGACTTAAGAGGGGTGAAAATCACCTATTATTGAAAAAAAGAAATTCTGTTTTTTTTTTAATTTGCAAGTCATGAAAAAAAAATCACTTCATTCAAATGTGTTAACTGAAATACATTTTAAATATTACAGTGACTGCAGCTTATAAAGCAATTATTGTTTTTCTTTGCCCTGTTTATATATTTTTCAGTGAACCTACAATCCAGCATAAAAGTATAGTCACAAGAGGTAACTTGAATTTGCCCTCCTGTTGGGAGTTTTTCTTGCTAGTAGCACATGGTTAATATGGTGGGGGCCCCAAGATCTCTGTGCTCTAAGAATGCTGAAATTCTGTGCCAGAACAACAAATTTGGAAAGTTAACCATATACTGTTTGAAACAGAAGCATTTTTCTTAGATGAGAACAGAAAAAAGATGCTCTCATCTGAAACAGATCTAGGAGATAGAAAAGGTAATATTTTAAGTTTATGAAAATGATAGGCTCTCCCAATAGCTTAATGAGTTTATACAGTGAATAGGTAAACCACAGAGGTCAGGAAGGTGACGGGCTTGATCCACAGACTGTTCTGTTAGCAGGTATCATCCAAAGTGGTGATAAGGTCACTTGTCTTCAGTACCCTTGGCTTGGGGGTGGGGGGTGTAATTAGCCACGGTTACCACTGACTCCTGCTGAGTGTGTGCTAAATATATACATTTCTTTTTTTCTCCCTCAGCAATTGAATAGCCTGCTGGCAAAGTTCACTCATGCAAAATGGTCACTTGGGTTAGGTCACCCAGAGCATAGTGAGTTTATATAGTGCATAGGTAAACCACAGAGGTCAGGAAGGTTTGATCCCCAGTCTGTTCTGTTAGCAGTATCATCCAGAGTGGCGATAACTTCATTAAAAAATCCTCAATCTGAGAAGAGACAGATTTTAATACATTTCCTTTAATGGTATATAGCCTGAATATTTATAACAAGCCAAATGTGAGTTACCTTATCGAATGCCTTCAGAAAATCCAAATGTGCTCTACATCTACTATATTGCTTCTATTAATAGTCAGCTATTTCTTTGAAAAACTCTACATTTGTCAAACATGACTTGCCTTGAACATGTCCTTGATTATTCATCTCTAAATGCTCACTTATTTGATCTTGAATTATATGGATTCTAAGAGTTTGCTAAAAACTGACAGACTAATTAATGTGGTAAATTGCCCAGGTATGTCATATCCACAAAAAGCAGGAGTAATGTAACCTAGCCAATTATCATCCTAAAATTCAGCAAAGTGATGGAAGAAGCCAAAAATAATACAGTAAATAGACATCGACTCATCAACTATAACTTGGCTCTAGACCCAGTCACAGCCTTGATATCAAGGCAGCATTTGACCAAATATGGCACCAAGAACCCCAGCAAAACAGAGATGACTTGGGTCAAGGAAAAAAACTACCCAATGGCTGGAGTGATACCTGGAATAAAGGAAGATGGGTGTTGTCAGGGGATAAAGCATCGCAGGCCCAGGACATTGCTGCATGAGTTAATCAGGGAAGCATCCATTGCTCAACCATCTTCAGCTGCTTCATCAACGGCCTTTCCTCAGTTATAAAGGTCAGGAGTGGGGCTATTTGCTGATATTTCTCCATTGTTCAGCTCTATTCACAACTCAATTAATAATGAAGTTGCCCATCCGAGCCTATAGCAGGACCTGGACCAATGTTCCCTCTAAGGTGTGAGGCTGATCCAGAGGCCGCTCACCAGCTGTTGCCGCCGATAAAGATATGGGGCAACAAATTTAAAGGGGCCGCGCACAAGAAATAAATTAGAGGGAGCATTGCCCTGGACAATATTTAGGGTTGAGCTACTAAGTGGCAGGCAACATATGTGCCACCTAAGTGTGAGGCAATGACTATCTCCATCATGGCCCAACCACCTCCCCCTGACCTCCAAAAGCACCAGCATCATCACATGCTCCATCATTAACACCGAGGGTTACTGTTGAGATGTCAGCCATGCTCTGTGGTAGCACTCTCATCTCTGAGTCAGAAGGCTGCGGGTTAAAGTCCCACTCCAGAGACTTGAGCACCAAATCTAGGCCGACATTCTGGTGCAGTACTGAGGGAGTTCTGCACTGTTGGAGGTGCCATTTTTCGTATGATACGTTAAACCGAGGCCCTGTCAGCCCTCAGGTGGATGTAAAAGATCACCTGGCACTATTTTGAAGAAGAGCAGGGGAGTTCTCCACGGTGTCCTGGCGACTATTTATTTCTTAAAAATCATCACTGAAACAGTTCATTAGCACATTGCTGTTTATGGGACCTTGCTGTGTGCAATTTGGCAGCTGAGTTTCCTACTTCATTGGCTGTAAAGTGTTTTGGGACTTCATGAGGTTGTGAAAGCACTTTATAATACAAGTCTTACTTTAGAATCAGAGCACAGAGGGAGGCTATTCAGCCCATTATGCCTGTGCCAGCTCTTTGAAAGAGCTATACAATAGCCCTACTCCTTTGCTCTTTCCCCAGATTCCTACAAATGTTTCCTTTTTCAAGTATATATCCAATTCCCTTTAGAAAGTTACTATTCAATCTGCTTCCACTACCCTTTCAGGCAGTGCAATCCAGATCATAACTCGGTGAGTAAAAAAATTCTCATCTCCCCTCTGGTTCTTTTGCCAATTACCTTAAATCGGTGTCCTCTGGTTACCAACCCTCTTGCCAGTGGAAACAGTTTCTCCTTATTTGCCCGATCAGAACCCATCATAATTTTGAACAACTCCATTAAATCTCCCCATAAACTTTTCTGCTCTAAGGAGAACAATCCCAGCTTCTCTAGTCTCTCCACATAACTGAAGTTGCTCATCCCTTGTATCCTTCTAGTAAATCTCCTCTGCACCCTCTCCAAGGCCTTGACATCTTTCCTAAAGTGTGGTGCCCAGAATTGGACACAGTACTCCAGCTGAGGTCTAACCAGTGATTTATTTTCTTTCTTTCTTACCATTGACCAGAAACGCAACTGGACCAGTCTATCAGAAGCTGGTTACTCTTGATCAGTGGCCCACCTTCTAACTCCTCAAAGCCTCACTACCATCTACAAGTCTCAAGTCAAGAGTACGAATAAATATTTGATTAGGGACTCTGCCACTGGACTCGATATCCACTACCTTCCCTCACTGTGGCTGCAGTATGTAGTATCTACACAATGCACTGCAGCAACTCAAACAAGCTTACTTTCACAGAACCTGCCAACCCCGACATCTACCGCCGAGAAGAAAAAGAGCAGAAAGACCGTGGGAACTACATCATCTCCAAGTTACAGGCCATCCTAACTTGCACATATACCATTCATGCATTGTTGCTGGATCAAAGTCCTGGAATTCCCTACCTAACACTACCATGGGAGCACCATCACCAGAAGGACTGTAGCAGTTCAAGGAGAAGGCCCACCATCACCTTCACAGAACAAATAGCGATGGGCAATTAATGCAGCTATGCTGCACACTCCCCAAAGAATAAATAAAATAACTAACGATTAACAGTTTTTTTTCGCACATTATTACTCCAATCCAAATCCTGATTTATTTACTCTGCATTAAAAATTATTTTCAATGTTAAACATACCAATCTGAGAATTCAGTGCATGGTAAACCTTTGGTAGGGGAGCTCCAAACACCATTCCTCGAAGTTTGTCCATTTGCGGTGCCTTGTTTTGAAGACCTCCGAATTTTCCATTACTTCGGATTCTGTCCCCATCTCTAGTCAGCAATGTAGGGCAGTGGGTGATTTTCACAACCTAAAAAAAGGTTATATTAGAGTGATGTTTCAAATTCCTTAGTCAGAGCTCATTTTAAAAAGCAGCACAGCATCGCCAACAAACTTCATTAGGAATTATTCATGCATCTTAACATAATTATTAAGCAAAACAATTAACATTTTTATTTCACAGCTTCCCAAATATTGTGAAATACTATTGCATACCTAAGTCTCAACTATGCATACACAGGGAATGATTGAAAACCTAGAACATACCTCTTTTCTATACTGATTGGCAGCATTTAAGTCGTCCAGAATAATTGTATCCCCAAGAAGCATTCCAAACACTGAAAAACAAATTCTAATTCTAAGAGAATGTGGTGTGCTCCGCACAAGGGCAAACAATTACTTACAATTAAAAATGCTCATCACACTGGTTTACACATTACAAAGTAATATTCAACAAGTTTACCTGTAATGTTGGTGCTTTTGCTATCCAACACTAATTTATTAAGCAATATGTTATTTATAACAATTTTCACAAACTTGTATCTATGATAAAGTCTCAGTAAAGCCTGACCAACATCCTGCATAGCAGCCTCAAGGAAATTAATGCAGACAGCTCTTAACAAAAGTAGCTTCTTGTTTAAACGTAATGCCATCACAAAAACACTAGCATCTTGAATGAAAGCCAAAATAGTCAACTCTCAATTTTCAGACTGTTTATACCAACATTTGATAAAATATAGTTTATTATAACCAGTTTGGATTAGCATGCTAACGCAGCAGGACACAAATTCCTGCTTGCACAACCCAACGTTTCGCTCCCAATCTCAGGTGAGGTGATAAAAGGCCATGCGCTTCCTCACAGGAATGAGCCTCTACTGAACAGCACTTTAAGATGCCTGGGAATAGGTCATCTATCCTCTTACCTGTGGATGTGCAATATATGAAAGGAGATGGATAGAAAATACTTCAATAAAAGTGACCCACCTTTCAGAAAAATAAAATCTACAAAATGTTACAATGGATGACTAATAGTAATTTATAAAGTGAACAATTATAGTCACCTCATACTAATAGCTTAAACATAAGTTAGTATATATACACTTTACCTGTTCGACATTGTTCCACATTTTCTGAAAAAGTAAGTAGATCCCGGGCAAATATAGGGTTTCCCTCAGGCTTGAAATGACATTTTCCATTTCGCATGTGAGGTAAAGGCCTACAATTTAAAACAGGCAGTCATTCTGAAGAACCAAGTTTATAAAACAAACAATGGTAATTTTCAAAAATAATGCAAAATAACCTTAATACATGCAGTGTTTCTTTTCTTTTCGTATTTCTTCTCACTGCAGGGGCTAATGATGGCTTAAATTGATCTTGAGAATTTTAAAATTACTCTGATTCTCCTTTAATATCCCCAAAGGTATGAATTACTGGATTTAATTAACTGTCAATACATGACTGTCATGCACATAGAATATACAGCACAGAAATAGGCCATTCGGCCCAACCAGTCCATTCCGGCGTTTATGCTCCACTAGAGCCTCCTCCTGTCTTTCCTTATCTAACTATCAGCATAACCCGTTATTCCCTTCTCCCTCATATGCTTACCTAACCTCCCCTTAAATGCATTTGTACTATTTGCCTCAACTACTCCCTGTGGTAGCAAGTTCCACATTCTCACCAATCTTTGCATAAAGGAGTTCTTCTGAAGTTCCTATTTGATTTCTGGGTGACTATCTTATATTGATTGCCTCTAGTTTTGCTCTTCCCCACAAGTGGAAGCACTCTCTGTATCTACTCTTTCAAAGCTTTTCATAATTTTGAAGACCTCCATTAGGTCACCCCTCAGCTTTCTCTTTTCAAAAGAGACCCCCAGCCTGTTCATCCTTTCCTGATGGTATAACTTCACATTTCTGGTACCATCCATGTAAATCTTTTTTGCACCCTCTCCAGTGCCTCTATATCCTTTTTATAATATAGCGACCAGAATTGTACACAGTACTCCAAGTGTGGTTTAACCAAGGTTCGATACAAGTTTAGCATAACTACTCTATTTTTCAATTCCATCCCTCTAGAAATAAACCCTAGTGCTTGGTTTGCCTTTTTTAAATGGCCTTATTAACCTGTCTCACTACTTTTAGCAATTTGTACTGAGATCCCTTTGCTCCTCTACCCCATTTAGATTCTTATTTTCTGAGTAATATGTGACCTCCTCATTTTTCTTACCAAAATGTAATACCTCACATTTATCCGTGTTGCTAATTCTTTTGCAGTCCTCCTCTGTATTGACTATCCACCACTCCACCCCGCCCCCCCCAAATTTGGTGTCATCTGCAAATTTAGAAATTGTGTTTTTGATTCCAGAGTCTAAATTGTTAATATAAATTGTGATTAACATCAGTCCCAGCATTGATCCTTGTGGGACCCCACTTTCCACCTTCTGCTACTCTGAATAGCTACCCTTTACCCCATAACTGAACAAGTCATAGTTTGTGTTTGTTCAAAAGTAGTTTCACTCCCCCTTAAGCTTTGCAGACAACTGAATGAGATTTTAAACTTTTGTACTGATTCAGCTTGGTACAATATTCAGGCTGCAGCTATGGTTCAATGCTCCTTGTGTCGGTGATTGGTTCTAAAAGGACAGATAGTAAGCCAAATCCAAATAAAAATAACTTAATTTTCAATAGGGACAAAGATAGTACAGCTAATAACACCAAGGGGACGATTTTGCCGGCGCTCAGGGGTCAGGTTTGGAGGCGGGACTGCTGGCAAAATCAAAAAGATTGGTAGCGGGTCCCGAACCCGCTTCCAACCCGCCTCCAATCAATCTTCCCGGGAGTCGGGTCCCCCGATTTGCGCAGGGACCCGACTCCTAGCGGCGGGAAGAGGATTATAGCCATTTAGCTGCTTGTTAACAGGTAGTTAACAGTCAGTTAAGAGGCTTTTTCCAATTTTGACACTTCTACTGCGGGCTTCCCGACGTCGGGAAACCCCGCCAGGGTAAGTGTGGTGTGCTGTGGGTCTACTGTAATGTTTGTGTACAGATGACAGCTGCAGAAGTGGTGTGAAGGATCCAATGGGACACTCGTGAGTTGCAGAGGTAAGAAAATGTTGGGAAAGTCATTTTTAATGTGTTTAGAATTTTCTGTACGTGACAAGCTTTGAAGTGTTTGTATAGTCCCACCTCATTGGGAGAACCTCTGTCACCAGTGACAGATCGCTTCTGTAACCTCACCTGCAGCTGCCATCTGTTTTAGCCGAAGGAGAGTCACTAGAGAGCCTGGGTGCAAGAGCTCACCTTTGTACAGTGATTGTCAGTGTTTGCAGCACCTCAATGCTGTCAAACACTGAAAAAATCATGTCAAAAAGAAATGGTGGTGGCCCCTTTAAGAAAACCAGCAGATGACGCGCCATCAACTGACACTGGCTTTCTCTTAATTGGCGGGCTTAATAAGGCCAATTGACGTAAAATAGCGTCTGTGCGTCAGACGTCGCTGGGGGCGGGACTAGAACCCGAAAGGCAGCAGTCCCGCCCCCAACGCGCCTCTACAGGTAAGACCCCGACCCAAGTGTCAGTACTTTGATTTTAAGAAATAGCATTAAACCCCAAATCTAAAGTTAGAATCTAACCTGAAAACTTCTGATAGCAGTATCAACCCTAGCACTTATTCCAAAATCCAGTTAGTCAACAAGTGTTTTTGGAATTACACTCTGGTCTTGTTTTTAGTTTGTCTGCATTTTACAGCATTTTCTAGTGAATGTCTTTTAACTAAGTTAGTGATGTCTAATCAGGGGCAGAAATTTCAATTATTGATTTATACCTGTTACAATCTGGAAGATTTTTTCTATATATGGAATCGAGTGGTAGTACTTGTTGGCGCCCCTGACTTTCATCGAAGATACGTCGAGCAGCATCAGTGGTGAGAGTAACCACACAGTCCATGTCACTAGCCATATGCCAAGAGATAACCTTGGCCACCTCATCATCCTCGATCATTGCCAAGTGTGCAATCTGTGATTAAATCAAACATCAGTATTGGGTTGAGGAACTTTTTGCATCACAATAAACTGACACAATGAAAATACCACAATATTTCTGAATAATGGAGGAAAAACATACGGCAATATGCCATATTGAAAAATGCGTGCTTTGTTGGGAAAGTGAGAGTATGAGAGCACAAGCAAGAAGAGCCAGAACAGCAAAGCATCACACATGCACCCAAAATTATTCTCTTTGCCCTCTTGATTGAAAGAGAATACTGTCCTTCTGGGCTGGGCTCAACCTCATATGTTGAAGGTAAAGTAGTCCAATGCCGTTCAAATTAAATAACAAACTGGCAAGAAACAAAATTGGGTCTACCTTTAGGTACCATTAGAACAGTCTTAACTTGATTGTCAAGGGGGGGGGGGTGGAAAGAGGAGGGAGGAGATGTGGAGGAGGAGGAAGAGGAGGCGAGGAGAAGCATAAATTAGAAATGATGACATTTCCACAAGGATGCAGGTATTGGTATCGATTAGCTTGAACTAATAATACTTAGAAGTTGAATGCTTTAGGTCAGGTGATGTGGGCAATATCTCAATACCGCAGAGAGAAATTAGTACAAAAAATATATTTAGTAAGGAATAGTTTACAATGAGGATCTCATTTACATTAATCATACCTTTCCTAAAATGTCAGCACTGCTCCTAGAATAATTAGGCAGAGAACACGTCCTTCTGGGCAGTTTGAATATTCTGTCTCTGTCAATCTTCATCTGCTTGAGGACAGCATCAATACCTTGGAGCTAAATTGTAGAAAAAAAGGGTAATATTCACAACATTAACTGTGGTTGGGGGAGGGATGGGAAGACGAGCATCTTTAAAAAGTAAAATTACAATAAATACACATATTGCACTAAAGTCCATTACCCAGTCTAAAATGTGATCTTAAACCAATGGTAGCAATTCAAAGTGTATGTAATAAACCAGCTACAGGGAATGAGTCTCAAAAGTTCTTGAGGATCACTAGCCTTCCTCAAAGATATAAAACTAAAAGATAGAAGACACACAAAATATATCCAAAAATGACTATATTTAAGGACCTTTAAAATCAGTTTTTATTGCTGATTTAAAATGTAAAGCAGGGCCAAAAAGTAGGACCTAAAAAAAAAAATCTAGTAAACTTCAAGAAAATCAATTTTAAAAAGTTTTTATTTCAAACATTGTTAAAACACAAGAAAACAAAGAAGGGATTTTACAAAAGGTAGTCAAGTGAAATATTAACTGTTGACATAGATCATGGACATCACTTTTACGGGGCTCATAATCAGACTCTCCCAGCTACAAGATAGATTTCCCCCCGAATTAGAAGTAAAATTGAAAACCCTGTGTTTATTGTTGTGACTCCTCCCACTACAAAGGTGGGATAATAAAAATAGTTGGAAATTGTGCACAGGACAACAGTTGCAATTTTGATTTTATTGACCAATGCCTTGATGTGTGTTGTGAGTCAGCCTTTGATTGATAAGCTTTAGGGGACTATCAATATGGTAACTAGCAGTGCAACTGCTGTTTTTGCTCTATAGCGAACTAGCAATAAAGGACAGACATTTGCTTCAGCATTAAGAAAATAATCTTCACAGCAATAGCTAAATGATGATTGAGATTCCCGTTAAAACAAAATCCAAGTTACACAACCGTTGTTTCTTTTCCTGCTGAAAATCAGGTCCAGAGATGCGTGCACATTGCATCCGTGATAGCAACACGGCATATACAGCAAACGTGTGCAGATGCCATTGATGGGTACAAACATATCTCTGGACCTCTATTCGTAAGAAATCATTGGGAAATTTTGGGGTTTCCACCCCTCACATTTGGGAGGAACATTGGTTTTTAACCAATTCACAACCTGAAAAAATATCTAGGAATTTAACCAGTGGAAATGAGCTAAAACTGATTTGAGTAGTTCCTAACTATATTACTGCAGTTTGGATTTGGTGTCGTCCAAAAAGGGGAAAAATAAACTTTGGCTAGATAAAATGTTTTCAGTTTTGCATTTTGCCTGTAGACTTTCAGACTTCCAATACCACCCCATAATTGAATCAGCTCTTTCTGGGTCTCAGACCTTCCTTTGTGGTTTACAGAACTAGAGTTACCAAGCCACTTCAGCTTCAACACTGGGCATGTGCCACACATCAAAAATTAATACACAAGTTAGCTTACAGTAGAGATTTCTGCAGTGTTGATTTTCTGTTTTCGAAGTTCATTTCTTAGGTGAGTTTCCTTTGCTGTAGCTTCGTTTGCTTGACCTAAAGAAGATTTCAATTTCAGTACTTAACCTGCAAAATATTTAGTTACTACCTCTCCAATCACATTTTAAACAATAGCTTAAAGTGGTGAACAGTTTAGGGGATATTAATGAATCGTAGACTGCCTGCTCCCTGAGATAATCATAAATTACAAGATTACCAATTGGTGGAAGCAGTTTAACACTCAAGGGTTAGATGGAATGTTGGCCTAGCTTCTATATGCATCACATTTTTGTAAGATAGGGTGGTCGCATTTTACAGAGCCCAAAATGGAAAGAGAAGACGACGGGGCTAGGCTCAGAGCTCCAGGTGATTGCTCGTCGTCGAACATACACCAACCCCCAGTGGACTCCAGTTATCAACACCAAGAATAAACATTGACAGTTCCCCTCAAATAAAATCTGTAAACAACTCAACTCTAGCTGGCAACGACAGCATAGAGGTTATGTTACTGGACCAGTAATCCAGAGGCCTGGACTAATGATCCAGAGACATGAGTTCAAATCCCATCACAGCAGCTGGGGAATTTAAATTTAGTTAATTAAATAAATAAAAAGCTTGCATCAGTAATGGTGACCATGTAACTACCGGAATGTCGTAAAAACCCATCTGGGTCACCAATGTCCTTTAGGGAAGGAAATCTGTTGTCCTTCCCTGGCCTGGTAAGGTCCCTATATGTTGACTCTCAACTGCCCTCTGAAATGGCCTAGCAAGCATTAGTTGTACCAAACCGCTACGACAAGTATAAGAATAAAAAAACTGGACGGACCAACAAAGGCACGCCCAGCCCCGTCGACCCTGCAAAGTCCTCATCACTAAAATTGGGAGAGCTGTCCCACAGGCTAGTCAAGCACAAGACTGAGGGTTGGAAATTCGTTATAGCCAAGAACTGGGCAGTGTTTAGACTAAAAATGGTTAGGTAGTGCCAGGCGAAAATCTTCTAGACTGCACGCAAAATTCATCCTCAGTCCTTATTAAAATGATTGCAGTCATGATTCTAGTCTAAAAACAAGCTCACTGGCGTTACACTGAAAAGATGGACCAATGTCGGGTGTTGGCTAAACTCAAGTAATGATTGCCACCGGCTTTTTTCACTACTTAAAGGGGAGGTTCATTGATGCTGCAGCACCTCATTCAGCATTGTTGGGTGTGCAGCTGCCTCAACAACCATAAGGAGGAGGACAAGGATGGCAGATCGCCACCCCAGAGAGAGAGCCCGGAGGTTTTTGCATGAAGCTTTGGCTTTAGTGGTGGAGAGAAGGTGGGCGGTCCTGTACCCGCCAACTGGCAGGAGGCCCTCGCCACAAGTCTGCCAGACTATGTGGAGGGAGGTGGCACACCACGTCACGGGCAACACTGTGGTCCTCAAGACCCACACCCAGTGCAGGAAGAGGTTTGACGACCTCACACAGGTGGTCAGGGTGAGTGAAAGCTTGAACAAATGCTACATGCCACCATCTGTACCACAAGCTTCACACACTGCTCAATGCACCACACCCCCAGCACTTACCCAACAACAATCTCTACCTAGTAACACTCACATCTCTCACACAATGGCAGCTATTCAACTATGTCAGGCACAAGGGTCATTAGTTATTAGAATTCATGTCATGTGTGATGTTTATAGATAAATTTATTAAGTGTGTTTGGAATATTTTGTGGTCTCTCATTTCACCCTTTTGTCCAGGAGGACGCTATGATTTGCCATGAGACAGGGATTGTCTGATGGGGATGTGGTGAGCTACAGGGATCTGGGGTTTCATTCATGTGAATCGGAGTCTGATGAGCCGGTCACGGACAGCCCGTGCAGAAGGCGGATTTTGTCTTGCTGCGTCACCCTCCCTCCTGTTCCTCCTCTTCCTTGTTGTCCTCCTGAGGTAATCCTGCAATCCCCATGACTGTGAGGAGGTGTTGTGAGCAGAAGCCTTTAACATATAATGAGTGACTTCTGCTCTTGAATCAACACTCCCCGTCACCAAAACAACTTGAAATAACTAAAAAGAACTGTTTCAGTTGCAGGAAGGAGCAAACAGGCACTGAAACTGCAAAACCCTGTCAGGTACAGCTGATTGGGGATGGTGCCTTTAAATATCGCTGCTGCAGCCTACTTCCTGCTGGTAGACGCCAGCTCTTCCTGTCGTTGTTCTGCGCTGCCGTTAAGGCAAGTGGTTAAATCCAA
The DNA here is from genome assembly GCA_030390025.1 of Squalus acanthias. Lineage (NCBI taxonomy): Eukaryota > Metazoa > Chordata > Chondrichthyes > Squaliformes > Squalidae > Squalus > Squalus acanthias. The sequence continues at coordinate 52,852,823 of CM059432.1, forward strand.
TGTTGGAGATTGGATGTCCAGTGAGCACACTCACTGGACGTCATAATCTCCATGATGGCGAGGTCCCTGGCGATCGAGTTTACCGGCAGCGCTACCGGCAACACCGATATGGCGTGCAGCGCCGGAACCAGCATCAGCTGTCGTTACAGCCGTCAACTGTGTTTTAGCGCCATCTTGTGGCGCTAACCACATGAATTTCTAGCCCTGACAGTCATACTCACAGAATCATACCTTTCAGCCAACATCCCAGACTCCCACGAGAGGTGGCGGCACAATGGTATACAGTTGGGAGTGCGTGGCCCTGGGAGTCCTCAATATTGACTCCGGACACAATGAAGTCTCATGGCTATCAGGTCAAACATGGGCAAGGAAACCTCCTGATTACCACCTACAGCCCTCCCTCAGCTGATGAATCAGTACTCCATGTAGAACAGCACTTGGAAGAAGTACGGAGGGCAGTAAGGACATAGAATGTACTTTGCATGGGGGACTTCAATATCCATCACGAAGAGTGACTCGGTAGCACCACTACTGACCACGCTGTCAGTGTCCTGAAGGACATGGCTGCCAGACTGGGCTTGCGGCAGGTGGCGAGAGAACGAACACGAGGGAAAAACTTACTTGACCTCATCCTCACCAATCTACCTGTCGCAGAGGCATCTGTCTATGACAGTATTGGTAAGAGCACAGTCTTTGTGAAGACGAAGTCCCGTCTTCACACTAAGGACACCCTCCACCGTGGTGGTGTGGCATTACCACTATGCTACATGGGCTAGATTCAGAATAGATCTAGCAACTCAAAACTGGGCATCCATGACGTGCTGTGGGCCATCAGCAGCAGAATTGTATTCCACCACAATCTGTAACCTCATGGCTCAGCATATCCGTCACTCTACCATTACCATCAAGCCAGGGGATCAACCCTGGTTCAATGAGTGTAGAAGAGCATGCCAGGAGTAGCACCAGGCGTACCTAAAAATGAGGTGCCAACCTGGTGAAACTACAACACAGGACTAAACAGCGTTAAACAATCCCACAACCAACGAATCAGATCAAAACTCTGCCGTCCTGCAACATCCAGCCATGAATGGTGGTGGATAATTAAATAACTAACGGAAGAAGGTGGCTCCATGAACATCACCATCCTTAGTGATGGTGGAGCATAACACTCAAGTGCAAAAGACAAGGCTGAAGCTTTGGAACCATCTTCAGCCAGAAGTGCAGAGTGGATGATCCATCTCGGCCTCATCCTGATGTCTCCACCACAGAAGCCAGTCTTCAGCCAATTCGATTCACTCCACATGATATCAAGAAACGGTTGAGCGCACTGGATACAGCAAAGGCTATGGGCCCCGACAACATCGCGGCTGCAGTGCTGAAGAATTGTGCTCCAGAACTAGCCGCGCCTCTAGCCAAGCTGTTCCAGCACAGCTACAACATTGGCATCTACCAGACAATGTGGAAAATTGCCCAGATATGTCCTGTTCACAAAAAGCAGGACAAATCCAATCTGGCCGATTATCGCCCCAGCAGTCTACTCTCAATCATCAGCAAAATGATGGAAGGGGGCGTTGACAGTGCTATCAAGTGCCACTTACTCACCAATAACCTGCTCAAGGCAGCTTTAACAGAAGAGAAACAAAGCATATTTCACACTTGTAATACTGTAATCAGTTCTCATTTAAATCTGAACAAGATAAAGGACCATAAATTATTTGGACTGTTGGAAGTATTTTTCTAATTTTCAGTTGTTGGATCTCTCGCCGTCTGGAAATGATTTCACTGATCTCCACTTACTATTGTACATCCACATACAAAGATCAACTGCTGCAATACTTCTTCGCCAATTAAAAATAGAAAGCAAATTCCTTCCTCTGTGCAAATTCATGTACGACATAAATATTAATGTATTCATATTGCGGCTTACACTTCATTTCACCGATTAGTTGGTTTGTGGTATCAAACAAACTCCGGTATGCAACAATGGATTGGGAGAGCTGGTCCTTCTCTTTGGTCAAGGTTGTCATCTGCTGCTGTTTCTTAAAATCTGTGAAGAAAAAGATCATCCACATTACCCATTTCTATATTCCAAATTAAATCTCACGAGGGAGTGCGCATTAATTTTTGAAAAAAATGATTCTGTTTCTCAATTTTGCATCAGCTTTTTTTAAACTGCCGATTTTGTGAACCAATTAGAATGTGGGCATTGCAAAAACACAAGGCAGGATCCCCATTGTAAATTACATTTTGGCTAAACTGGACTTTTCAGCATTTGAGTCTCAGCAAGATTTGCAATTGTTAATCTCAAGTAACTACTAAGTGTCCTCTTTAAATAATGTTAAATAAAATCCATTCAGATTTAGATTAAGTTTAGTTTTTCCTCATGAGCTGTACTGAACTATAGCAAAAGAGGGAGAAATTGGGTACCTTTGCGCCTCCAGGGGGCAATAACGGGGCACTAACCACTTACTGCCCAGACGCGGCGAGAATATCGCCTCCAGCTAAATTCGGTGGGAGATTTGCGGCGGAGGTATGGCATTGCTCCCCGATCCCCTTCGCCCGGAGATAGTGACGTCATCGCCGTGCGCATTGCCCTGGTCCCGTACTTCGGTTTTGCCCCCTGCAGCATCGCCGGGCGAAAACACCGGCAGCTGCAGGAGGTGTTCATCGGGAGGCCGGGTGTTTTGGGAGCGATACTTAAAGGCGAGGTGGCCAAGGTAGGGAAAAAAAAAATCATCAAATGCTTGTTCTGTTTTTTTTGCTTTTTCCCCCAGCGCTTGATCAGCCCGGCACTCTACTGCAGTGCATCGGGCCGGATCACGGTTGCTATCGGGGACCAGGTAATTTGCTTTATTTGCAGAGCCTGCAGCGATGGCCCTTCCCTTTAAGGGAGGGAAGGAGCCTTCCAACGTGGCAGCGCTGCACGGCCCACACACCTAAACGCCCCGCCTGCTGCGCCACAAGAAGGAAGCGGAGCGCTTGATTTAGTGCTCCACTTCCTTCCTGGTGTGCAAATCCGAATTTTTAAAAGTTGAGAAACATTAGCACCTGGCGCTAATTTTTTCAACTTTTAAAAGTTAGCGCCCCAAACGGGGCTATAATGAATTTCTCCCCCTAAGTCTTTCTCTACACCTGCCACTTACCCGCCATCAAAGAGTTAGCAACTTTAGAATTATATTATGTCTTTCAATAGTTTAGGTTCATTATGTAACAAATGTCATAAATAGAAGATAAAAGTGAGATAACCTGGCTGGCAAAATTTCAGTACATTCTGGTTTTCAAAATAATAAACAAAGTTACACTTGATAAAACTATGACCAAGAAAATATTTTTATTGTTGTAAATATAAAAAAAAACTAAGCACTAAAGTTTTAGATTAGCCATTTCCTTTATGCCCAACACTACTCTAGCTGAGATCAGCTGGTTCAGTACAAGTGATCAATTGAACCTGGAACCTTCCTGTCATCTACCGTTCAAGATGACATCCGGTGGTATAATTTGTCCATCTGTGACTCCTTACTCTCACACTGCTTATTTTTCCGGCTCTGATATGATGAAAGGACCGAGTCAACCTCAAGTAGGTTTAGACAGGTAACAGTGACAATAAGCCACAGGATTCCAAGTTCCGCTAGGTAGTTAACCAAGCAAAACATAGGTAGGTTGCTGTGAGGCTTACCGTTATAAAACATAAAAGATAAAATGTATGGAGGCAAAGGATTCCTCTTGCCAGGTGTTGAAATGATCGGTTCAAAAACCAGCATATATTCAGTACTGTCTCTGCCAGGACTGTTTTCTGCCAGCACCAAGCTCTATTAAAAAGGAATAAAAATAAAAGATCAGTTTTCAAAGATTAGCAAATAATTTATGTACATTAACAGTGAAATTATAGGAGCAGGTATGGTAGGAAATCATTTTATACTGATGCAACACATTTTTTTTGACCAAATAGACTTTGATTGCAAAGGAAGTCAAAAAAAGGACATGATTCAACATTATCTGAGCAGGAGTAGGCCATATGGCCCTTCAATCCTGCTCCGCCGTTCAAGAAGATCATAGCTGATCTTTTACCTCCACTCCACTTCTCTGCCCGATCCCCATAGAGTCCAAAAATCTATCGATCTCAGCCTTGAATATACTCAACGACTGACCATGCACAGCCCTCTGGGGTAGAGAATTCCAAAGATTCACAACCCTGAGTTAAGTAATTTCTACACATCTCAGTCCTAAACAGCCAACTGCTTATCCTGAGACTATGCCCCCTAGTTCTAGAAGATTCAGGACTATCAATTAATTTCATAAGTGAAAATGCTAATTCAATTTCATAGAATGGTTACAGCACGGAAGGCGGCCATTCGGCCGGTTGAGCCCGTGCCGGCTCTCTGCAAGAGCACTTCAGCTAGTTCCACTCCCCTGCCCTTTCCCCATAGCCTTGCAAATTTTTTTCCTTCAGGTACTTATCCAACTCCCTTTTGAAAGCCATGATTGAGTCTGCCTCCACCACCCTTTCAGGTATTGCATTCCAGATCCTAACCACTCGCTGAGTAAAAAAGTTTTTCCTCATGTCGCCTTTGGTTCTTCTGCCAATCACCTTATATCTGTGTCCTCTGGTTTTCAACCCTTCTGCCAATGGGAACAGTTTCTCTCCATCTACTCTGTCCAGACCCCTCATGATTTTGAACACCTCCATCAAATCTCCTCAATCTTCTCTGCTCTAAGGAGAACAACCCCAGCTTCTTCAGTCTATCCACATAACTGAAGTCCCACATCCCTGGAATCATTCTTGTAAATCTTTTCTGTACACTCTCCAAGGCCTTCACATCCTTCCTGAAGTGCGGTGCCCAGAATTGGACACAATACTCCAGTTGAGGTCGAACCAGTGTTTTATACAGGTTCATCATAATTCCACGCATTTGTACTCTATGGGCTGGATTTTCATTGACCCGTGGAGGCGGGTTTGGAGGCGTGTGGGGGGTTAAAATTGCGAAAACTGGCGGGTGGGCACAAGTCCGCCTGCATCCCGCCTCCACGCAATTTTCATTAAATCGTGTCTGCTGGTCCCGACTCCGTCCCGCCTTTAAGAGGCGGGATAGGTTGTTAAGGCCCTTAACAAGCACTAAATTAGCTCTATGCCATTTTGAAAGGCCTTTGTGATTTTAACCCTTGTTATACGTGAAGCACGCCTGTTCTGAACCATGATTGTGAAACCTGGCGGGAGCACATTTGGATATGGATAGTTGACGCTGGCTGGCTGGCTGTGGGGATGGATGGATGGAGGAGGAGGAGACATATCTGGGAGTGATGGTGTAAAAATATCTGGGCGCAGACTTAGGACTGCTGCTGCTCATTTTGCAGATCCTCTCACAGCAAAGGCCAGGCAGTGTTTGAAGACCTTCAATGCAGCAGCAGCAATGATGACATCATCAGAGGCGACTTTCAGACTGAAAACACTAATTGGTTCATGGGTTCCCACATGCTGGAACTCATTTGCCCAATTAGGTGAAAATTGCATCAATCTCCCACATCCAATTGCAGTCGGGTGGATAACACGAAAAGTGGATGACACGACCCCAACCCGCCCCAGTATCAAAATCCAGCCCTATACCTCTATTCTATTGCCGATCTTTCATTGTTGCTGGGTCAAAACCCTGGAACTCCCTCCCTAACAGCACTGTTGGTTAAACAAGATTTGCCTTTAACAAATCCGTGCTGGCTTTCCTTAATTAATCCACACTTGTCCAAGTGACTGTTAATTTTGTCCCTGATTCTTGTTTCTAAAAGCTTCCCCATTACCGAGGTTAAACTGACTTGACCTGTAGTTGCTGGGTTCATCTTTACACCCTTTTTTGAACAAGGGTGTAACATTTGCAATTCTCCAGTCCTCTGGCACCACCCCCGTTTCTGAGGAGGATTGGAAGATTATGGCCAGTACCTCTGCGATTTCTTCCTGCACTTCCCTCAGCATCCTAGGATGCATTCCATCTGGTCCTGGTGACTTATCTACTTGAAGGACAGCCTGTCTTTATCAATTTTTATCCCATCCAGTATCTCCTCTACCTCCTCCTTCACTATGTCTATGGCAGCATCTTCTTCCTTGGTGAAGACAGATGCAAAGTACTCATTTAGCACCTCTACCATACCCTCTGCCTCCATGCGTAGGTCTCCTTTTTGGTCCCTAATCGGCCCCACCCCTCCTCTTACTACCCGTTTACTATTTATAGGTCAATAGACGACTTTCGGATTTCCTTTTATGTTAGCTGCCGTTCTATTCTCATACCCTCTCTTTGCCCCATTTATTTTCTTTTTTACTTCTTCCCTGAACTTTCTATATTTAGCCTAATTCTCAGATGTATTCTCGACACGACATCTGTCATACGCGCTCTTTTTCTGCTTCATCTTACTCTCCATCTCTTTCATCATCCAGGGAGCTCTGACTTTAGTTTCCCTACCTTTACCCCTAGTGGGAATGTACCTCAATTGTAGCCGAACTATTTCTTCTTTAAAGGCAGCCCATTGTTCCATTACAGTTTTGCCTGCCAATCTTTGATTCCAATTTACCCGGGCCAGATCAGTTCTCACCCCACTGAAATTGGCCTCCCTCCAATTAAATATTTTTACTGTAGATTGCTCCCTGTCGTTTTCGATAGCTAATCTAAAGCTTATGATACTATGATCACTGTTCCCATAAAGTTCACCTACTGACACTTGCTCCACCTCATTCCCCAGAACCAGATCCAGCAATGCTTCCTTCCTTGTTGGGCCAGAAACATACTGATCAAGTTCTCCTGAACACACTTCAGAAATTCTTCCTCCTCTCTGCCCTTTACTATCCCAGTCTATATTAGGATAGTTGAAGTCCCCCATTAACACTACTCTATAGTTCTCGCACCGCTGTAATTTCTCTGCAAATTTGCTCCTCCATATTTCTCCTACTAGTTGGTGGCCTATAGAATATACCTAGTAGTGTAATGGCACCTCTATTATTTCTCAACTCTTGCCATATAGATTCTGTCCTTGACCCCTCCAGGACATCATCTCTCTCCAGCACTAACACTCTCCTTAACCAATACTGCCACACCACCTATCTTTCCTTTCCTATCTTTCCTGAAAACCTTATATCCAGGAATATTTAATACCCAATCCTGCCCTTTCTGGAGCCAGGTCTCCAGTATTGCCACATCATCATATTCCCATGTGGCTATTTGCGCCTGCAGCTCACCAACCTTGTTTACTATGCTTTGTGCGTTCACATACATACACTATAAACCTATCTTAGACCATCCTGTGCTCGCTCTTAGTCTGACCCCACCTAATACCTTACTATTTCTTACTTTAGTGCTATCCATCTCTCCCAATCCTTGGTGCCTTTTGTTTCACCTTTCTAATGCTACAGCCTTGGTGCCCATCCCCCTGCCAACTTAGTTTAAACCCTCCCCAACAGCACTAGCAAACATCCCCATGAGGATATTGGTACCAGCTCTGTTGAGGTGCAACCCATCCGGCCTATACAGGTCCCACCTCCCCCAGAACCGGCACCAATGTCCCAGGAATCTGAAGCCCTCCCTCCTGCACCATCTCTCCAGCCACGCATTCATCTGCTCTATCCTCCTATTTCTATACTCACTCGCGCATGGGTCCGGGAGTAATCCAGAGATTACTACCTTTGCGGTCCTGCTTTTTAATCTCTTTCCTAGCTCCATGAAATCTGCCTGCAGGACCTCATCCCTCTTTCTACCTATGTTGTTGGTGCCGATATGGACCACGACCTCTGGCATTGAATAGCTTGCACTTATATAGCACCTCAATATGCCCTCAGAAGATCATGATCCCACAAGCAGCAAATGAGATGAATGCCTGGTTAATCTGTTTTTAGGTAGTATTGGTTGAGTTGAGAATGTTGGACAGAAGTACCCTGCTCTTCATGTGGTATCAGTCCTTTTGGATAAAAAGAATGCAATTAAAAGTTGAGAGATTAAAAAGTGTAATTCAAATGTACTTGCCAAGTAGAATAAATATTTCACTGGTATTCATCTTTCTATTCTGTCATACTTTCTTTGTTAGAATTTAAATAATGTACACTATAGAGGAGTTGGTCCTAGTAAATATTTATTGTGCCCTGCAGAGGTAAAGTGTAGTTTCCATTTTATATTATAGTTTCATTACCAGGCAGATTGCCAATAAATCAAATACTCTTAAAGGCTCCTTTGAGATCAAGTAGAATTTTGCTTGGCAGGAAACAGTTCCCATTGGGTGTCATTACATTAAAAAAAGGAAAAGAAAACATGGAAAACCCACATTGGCATTTAAATTAATTGAAGACTTCACAAAAGGTTCAAGTTAGATTACTTCATCTGAGATGGATGATTCAGCCAACCAAATATTTTTCTACAAATTGCTATAGTAGAAAGAAATTGCATTTATATAGTACCTCTAACTACATCAGTGAGTCCCAAACATAACCAATGAAGTACTTTTGAAGTGTTACTGTTGTGATATGGGGAAATGCAGCAGCCAATTTGTGTACAGCAAAGGGATAAGTGACTAATTAAACTGAATTAATGATGTTGACTGAGGGATAAATGTTGGCCAGGACACGAGGAGAATTCCGCTGCTCTTCAAATTGCACCATGATATCTTTTACATCCACCTGAAGGGGGGTAGATAAACTGAAGCTGGAAAATTGGTATAATAGGTACAATGGCCCAGAATTTGCAGTGGGTAATGTCGGCGAACGCTGGCACTACCCCTCTGAAACTGAACGCAACTTCAAGATTTAGCGCACGTGCATCTAAATGCGGAAATCTTGAAGTTGCGGTCAGTCATTCACTGTTCCGACACTGGCTGTGGACTGCCCCGCCCCTCCCGCAGCCGAATCAGTGAAACTGACGAAAACATGGGCTTTTCCGCGGCAATATCGCTGCTAAATGTTAAGCCTCGTTGGAACAGGTGTAACTGGGGTTTTTAAACAGCGTATTGACTGGTAAACAAATGCTCCGTCCCTGAAAAACTAATTTTTATATTTGTGGAATGTCAAATTTCACATTATGATAAAAATTACAATTTTTAAAACCATAGAAACATAGAAAAATAGGAGCAGGAGTAGGCCATTCGGCCTTTCGAGACTGCTCCGCCATTCAGTATGATCATGGCTGATCCTCTATCTCAATACCATATTCCCGCTCTCTCCCCATACCCCTTGACGCCTTTTGCATCTAGAAATCTATCTATCTCCTTCTTAAATATATTCAGTGACTTGGCCTCCACGGCCTTCTGTGGTAGAGAATTCCATAGGTTCACCACCCTGAGTGAAGAAACTTCAAAAAAAAATTCAAAAAAGTTTGTTCATGATATTTCTGCTTCTACCTTATCCCCACGCGGGAGTAGCAATCTTTATTTCGCTCTCTAACATTTTTAAAAAGTCCAGTTAAATAGCAGCTTCTCATTTTCTGGTTTCCTGTCCAAGAATTCTGCAACGTGATTGGCTGTTTAGACAGCTTGTTGACATCACAGCAGCACCGCACTAGGAATTCCCATGACCGAGCACTGAAATCAATTGAAAGTTGAAAAAGGCAAACTTCTTGCCACAGAGATCGCAAGATCTTGGTGGACAGCTTTCTTCGGGGCGAGACGCGAGAGCCTTTCCTTCGCTGCTGACCGCAAATTACAGGCCGATGTATACCAATTGATTTTGCATCTCATCTGAAAGACGGTATTGTAGACAAAATAATATTTTTACCATTAAAAATTATTCACTGCATAAAAATAAACAATGCTGGACTTTTACATTACTTATGTTAAGCATTGCAGGACTTTTACGTTACGTTACTTGTGACATGGACCATGAGGCCGGTATCGGGAGCAACAGGAGAGAACAGTGAGTATTTAAACTCACATTCGTGGGCTTTTTTTTTTATACAGAGGCCGGTGTCGTGAGGAACAGGAGAGAACAGTGAGTATTTAAACTCACTTTTGCGGGCTTTTTTTTTTTAAAAACAGAGGCTTACCAATCTCAGACCGGTGGCGGCGTTCCAAAGCCACGTCACGATTCAAAAAGTGACGCGGGCAAGAGGAAGCAGCTGATTGGGTGAGTATGGCCAGGTGAGTATTTATACTACTCTACAGTTTGACAGTTAAAGTTAATAGTTTATAAAGTTTAGAAGGTCTTAATTTTTGTGGTTATACTTTCTAAGGTCTCTGTTGTGTAGCGGGGAGTGCTCGTAAACAAGGGCCCTTGAGTATATCATTTAATTAGTGTAATTAGTGGTATTGATTTGATTTAATTTAATTTAAATTAATTAAAGGGTAAGTCATGGCAGCACAGCTCGGCCCCGTGGCATGCTCCTCCTGCACTGTGTCCCTGACGACCATGTGTGTGGGAAGTGTATCCAGCTGCAGCTTCTGGCAGACCGCATTGCAGCGCTGGAGCTGCGAATGGATACATACTGGAGCATTCGCGATGCTGAGGACATCGTGGATAGCACGTTTAATGAGTTGGTCACACCGCAGGTAAAGGCTGCACAGGCAGGAAGGGAATGGGTGACCGCCAGGCAGAGTAGTAGGCGCAGGCAGGGGTCCCCTGTGGCCATCCCCCTCTCAAACAGATATACCACTTTGGATATTGTTGAGGGAGATGGCTTATCAGGGGAAGGCAGCAGCAGCCAACTTCCTGACACCATGGGTGGTTCTGCCGCACAGGACGGGAGGAAAAAGAGCGGGAGAGCTATAGTGATAGGGGATTCTATTGTAAGGGGAATAGATAGGCGTTTCTGCAGCCGCAAACGAGACTCCAGGATGGTATGTTGCCTCCCTGGTGCAAGGGTCAAGGATGTCTCGGGGCGGCTGCAGGGCATTCTGGAGGGGGAGGGTGAACAGCCAGTTGTCGTGGTGCATATAGGTACCAACGATATCAGTAAAAAATAGGATGAGGTCCTAAAAGCAGAATATAGGGAGTTAGGAGGTAAATTAAAAAAATAGGACCTCAAAGGTAGTAATCTCAGGATTGCTACCAGTGCCACGTACTAGTCAGAGTAGAAATAGAAAGATATTTCAGATGAATACGTGGCTAGAGGAATGGTGCAAGGGGGAGGGATTCAAATTCCTGGGACATTGGAACCGGTTCTGGGGGAGGTGGGACCAGTACAAACTGGACGGTTTGCACCTGGGCAGGACCGGGACCGATGTTCTAGGGTAAGTGTTTGCTAGTGCTGTTGGGGAGGGTTTAAACTAAAATGGCAGGGGGCTGGGAACCTGTGCAGGGAGACAGAGGCAAGGGAAGCAAGGATAGAAACAAAAGACAGGAAGGAGAAAAGCAAAAGTGGAAGGCAGAGAAATCAAGGATGTAAATCAAACAGGGCTACAGTAAATAATAATTCTAAAAGGACTAAGAGTGTTAAAAAAACCAAGCCTGAAGGCTTTGTGTCTTAATGCGAGGAGCATTCGTAATAACGAATGGCAACACGGTGGCATAGTGGTTAGCACTGTTGCCTCACAGCGCCAGGGACCCGGGTTCGAATCCGGCCTCGGGTGACTGTCTGTGTGGAGTTTGCACATTCTCCCCGTGTCTGCGTGGGTTTCCTCCGGGTGCTCCGGTTTCCTCCCACAGTCCAAAGATGTGCGGGTTAGGTTGATTTGGCTATGATAAATTGACCCTTAGTGTTAGGGGGATTAAATACATGGGGTTACGGGGATAGGGTGGGATATGTGTCGGTGCAGGCTCGATGGGCCGAAATGGCCTCTATCTGCACTGTGGGGATTCTGTGAATAAGGTGGATGAATTAGTTGCGCAAATAGATGTAAACAGATATGATATAATTGGGATTATGGAGACATGGCTCCAGGGTGACCAAGGCTGGGAATTCAACTTCCAGGGGTATTCAATATTCAGGAAGGACAGGCAAAAAGGAAAAGGAGGTGGAGTAGCATTGCTGGTTAAAGAGGAGATTAACACAATAGTAAGGAAGGATATTAGCTCTGATGCTGTGGAATCTGTATGGGTAGAGCTGAGAAATACCATGGGGCAGAAAACGTTAGTGGGAGTTGTATACAGACCCCCAAACAAAAATGCTGAGGTTGGGGATGGCATTTAATGGGAAATTAGAGACGCGTGCAATAAGGGCACAGCAGTCATCATGGGTGACTTTAATCTACATATAGATTGGGCTAACCAAATTAGTAACAATACTGTGGAGGAGGAATTCCTAGAGTGTATACGGGATGGTTTCCTGGACCAATATGTCGAGGAACCAACTAGAGATCAGGCCATCTTAGACTGGGTATTATGTAACGAGAAAGGATTAATTAGCAATCTTGTTGTGAGAGGCCCCTTGGGGAGGAGCGATATGATTGAATTCTTGATTGAGATGGAGAGTGAAGTAGTTGACTCAGAGACTAGGGTCCTGAATTTAAATAAAGGAAACTACGATGGTATGAGGCGCGAGTTGGCTAGGATGGATTGGGGAGCGTTACTTAAAGGGTTGACGGTGGATAGGCAATGGCAAACATTTAAAGATCGCATGGATGAACTACAGAATTTGTTCATCCCGGTTTGGCATAAAAATAAAACAAAAAAGGTGACTCAACCGTGGCTAACAAGGGAAATTAGCGATAGCATAAGATCCAAAGAGAAGACATATAAATTGGCCAGAAAAAGCAGCAAACCTGAGGATTGGGAGCAGTTTAGGATTCAGCAAAGGAGGTCAAAGGGATTAATTAAGAGGGGGAAAATTAATTAAGAGGGGGAAAATAGAATCTGAGAGTAAGCTTGCAGGGAACATAAAAACCTGACTGTAAAAGCTTCTATAGATATGTAAAGAGAAAAAGATTGGTGAAGTCAAGCGTAGGTCCCTTGCAGTCAGAATCAGGGGAATTTATAATGGGGAACAAAGAAATGGCAGACCAATTAAATACATACTTTGGTTCTGTCTTCACAAAGGAGGACACAAATAAACTCCCAGAGATGTCAGGGAACATAGGGTCTAATGAGAGGGAGGAATTGAATGAAATCAGTATTTGTAGGGAAATGGTGTTAGGGAAATTGATGGGATTGAAGGCCGATAAATCCCCAGGGCCTGATAATCTACATCCTAGGGTACTTAAGGAAGTGGCCCTAGAAATAGTAGATGCATTGCTGGTCATCTTTCAAAATTCTATAGACTCTGGAACAGTTCCCATGGATTGGAGGGTAGCTAATGTAACCCCACTATTTAAAAAAGGTGGGAGAGAGAAAATGGGGAATTATAAGCCTGACATCGGTAGTGGGGAAAATGCTAGAGTCCATTATAAAAGATGTAATAGCAGAGCACTTGGAAAACAGTGACAGGATCGGACAAAGTCAACATGGATTTACAAAAGGTAAATCATGCTTGACTAATCTACTGGAATTTTTTGAGGATGTAACTGGTAGAATAGATAAGGGAGAACTAGTGGATGTGGTGTATTTGGACTTTCAGAAGGCTTTCGATAAGGTCCCGCATAAGAGATTAGCGTGCAAAGTTAAAGCACATGGGATTGGGGGTAAGGTACTGACTTGGATAGAGAACTGGTTGGCAGACAGGAAGCAAAGAGTTGGAATAAACGGGTCTTTTTCCGAGTGGCAGACAGTGACTAGTGGGGTACCACAGGGATCAGTGCTAGGACCCCAGCTATTCACAATATATATTAATAATCTAGACGAGGGAATTAGATGTAATATCTCCAAGTTTGCAGATGACACAAAGCTGGGTGGGCGTGTGTGCTGTGAGGAGGATGCAGAGAAACTCCAGTATGATTTGGACAGGTTGGGTGATTGGGCAGATGCATTATAATGTGGATAAATGCGAGGTTATCCACTTTGGTGGCAAAAGCAGGAAGACAGATTATTATCTGAATGGCAATAGATTGGGAAAAGGGGAAGTGCAACGAGACCTGGGTGTCCTTGTGCACCAGTCGCTGAAGGTAAGCATGCAGGTGCAGCAGGCGGTTAAGAAGGCAAATGGTATGTTGGCCTTCATAGCGAGAGGATTCGAGTACAGGAGCAAGGATGTCTTGCTGCAGTTGTACAGGGCCTTGGTGAGACCACACCTGGAGTATTGTGTGCAGTTTTGGTCGCCTTATCTGAGGAAGGATGTTCTTGCCATGGAGGGAGTGCAGCGAAGATTCACCAGACTGATACCTGGGATGGCAGGAATCACGTATGAGGAGAGATTGGGTCGATTGGGCTTATATTCGCTAGCGTTTAGTAGAATGAGAGGGGATCTCATTGAAACGTATAAAATTCTAACAGGACTAGACAGACTAGATGCAGGAAGGATGTTCCCGATGGCGGGGGAGTCCAGAACCAGGGGTCACAGTCTAAGGATAAGGGGTAAGCCATTTAGGACTGAGATGAGGAGGAATTTCTTCACCCAGAGAGTGGTGAACCTGTGGAATTCTCTACCACAGAAGGCAGTTGAGGCTAATTCATTAAATATATTCAAGAAGGAGTTAGATATATTTCTTAAGGCTAAAGGGATCAAGGGATATGGGGAGAAAGCAGAGACAGGGTACTGAATTTGGATGATCAGCCATGATCTCATTGAATGGCGGAACAGGCTCGAGGGGCCGAATGGCCTACTCCTGCTCCTATCTGCTATGTTTCTATGTTAAGCATTGTTTTAAGTAGTAAGTACAATAAAACAAGTAATTAGCAATTGTCAACATGTTGAGTTTGTAATCTTTGTGGGCCATTGAGATCAACTGTTTCTCCAAAGGGAGAAAAGGAAATTAATTACTTTAAAAAAGTTAGTGGCCAGCTTTGGTAGCAGGTGTCCTATTGCTCTCGGTCAAAATAGTTTAAAAAAATGATTTGCTGTTTGATATAAGCAGTTTTCAAAGTTACATAAAAGTTGCACTCATTTCAACCATCACTGACATTGAAGGCATACATACTCTGACATTTCTAACCACACATCAATGGTTGAAATTAAAGCATGGTTGTTTAAGACTAAGCTCATCAAGAAATTAGAGTGTTTATGTACCAGCTTTCTAAAGTCTGAATTACTCAGATTGGAAATCTGATCGCAAACCCCAAAATAGGAACTGGGCAGACATACATAACGAGCCAGAATTTGCTTTAGTAGGGCATCTAACAGTGTGTGCCATTACTTAGACTTAGAATTCCATTGCCCTGCATCTTCCTCAGATCCAAATATTTCTCCAATTTTCCCTTTAAAAAATTCAATGGTTTCTGCCTCAAACACCTTCTGCGGCAAAGCATTCCATGCTCCAACAACCCCATGTAGAGCAGTATGTCCTATCCTCACTGATGATTTTAAATTATGATCCTGTGTCATTGACCCCCAACCCTACATTATTTTAAAAATCTCTATTAAATCTCCTATTAGCCTTCGCTGCTCCACTGGAAAAGTCCCAGTATCTCAAGTCTCAACTATAGTTTCCCATATTTGCGAATTTACGTTCATAGAATCAGAGAATGATACAGGAGAGAAGGAGACAATTCGATCTATCGTGTTTGAGTTGGCTCTTTGGTAGAGCTATCCAATTAATCCCAGTCCCCTACTCTTTTCCCATAGCCCTGTACACTCTTTTCCCTTCAAGTATTTATCCAATTCTTTTCTGAATGTTACTATTGCATCTGCTTCCACCACCCTTTCAGGCAGTGCATTCCAGATCACAATAACTTCCTGTGTAATAAAATGTTTCCTCATGTCGCCTCTGATTCTTTTGCCAATTACCGTAAATCTGTGTCCTCTGGTAACCGACCCTTCTGCCACAAGAAACAGTTTCTCCTTATCTACTCTATCAAAACCATTCATGATTTTGAACACCCTCTATAAATCTCCTCCTAACCGTCTCTGCTCTAAGGAGAACAACCCCAGCTTCTCTAGTCTTTCCACATAACTGAAGTCCCTTATCCTCGGTACCATTCTAGTAAATCCCTTCTGCACCCTCTTCAAGGCCTTGACATCCTAGTGTAATGTCCAGAATTGAACATAATACTCCAGCTGAGGCGTAACCAGTGTTTTATAAAAGGTTTAACATAACTTCTTTGCTTTTGTACTCTATGCCTCGATTAATAAAGCCAAGGATCTCATATGCTTTTTTAAAAAAAAAAGCCTTCTCAACTTGCCCTGCCATCTTCAAAGACTTGTGTACCTACACTCCTAGGTCTCTGTTCCTGCACCCCCTTTAAAATTGTACCATTTAGTTTGTATTGCCTCTCCTCATTCTTCCTACCAAGATCTATCACTTCACACTTCTCTGCGATAAATTTCATCCGCTTCATATCTGCCCATTTTACCAGTATGTCTATGTCCTCTTGAAGTCTGTTACTATCCTCTTCATTGTTTGTAACATTTGCAATCCTCCAGCACCACCCCCATAGCCAAGGAGGATTGGAAGATTGCTCTACACGCTCTATAGTTTTAAACGTTGTTTCTATAATGGGGTGCCCAAAACAGCTGTGAAACATTAGTTAGACCACAGCTAAGAGTAGTGTGTGTAGATTTGGGAACCCCATTATAAAAAGGACATTAAAGCTATAGTATGCTCTTAAGAGAAAAGGCGAAGGAAAATACCTTTTGTTGTAAAAAGACCAGTGGGCCTGAAGCCCCCCTTCAAAATACTTATTTGAGTCTGATACTAAAACAGATGTCAAAAACTACTAAATACCAGTGCTCCTCTAAAAAGAATACCCATCAAATGTGCAACACAAAAGAAACTAAAAAATAAACTAGTTAGGGGAAATTCTCTCTGCTTCATTGTCCTCCAACCAAGGAGGTGTAGTTATTTGTCCTTTCCCAGTCCTGACTATTTTGAGTCGATCTACTTGGCTGATAACTACTGAAAAAACTCAACTGGCAGAAGAAAATCACCCCCCTCAATATATAGGCCCCAAACACAGATTTCACAGCCTTTATGCTCACGTTCCATAATCTTATATTACCCATGATACTATAATCTGGAGGGGGCAAAGAGACTAACTGCTTCTTGAACTGACAGAAAGAAGACCCGCAGCGTGAATAATACAGTAAAAGCCTTGAAAGCCACAATATAGATAACCAAGTACAATAAATGTATGAGAATTAAAGCTCAACAAAAAGAGCTTCACTGCTTACAGTGGTGAAAAGGTAGCTCAGTTTAATCTTCTCAAAATTGTCAAAATCCAATGGGATACAGTTAAACTGAATATTTCATAACCACAAACACTTAGTGGTCATGAACTCAGCTGAAATGGGGGGAGTTGGAGAAACCATTTAGATTTAGCTATTTCATTTATGTGCTTAGGAGAAATGGAAGCAGAAGCCAAATTCAAGAGGGAGCCAGATAGCTTTTTAGCAAATGGAACTAATTTGGGGTATGGGATAATTTTAAACTTTGGAACAGGACAGATGGAATATAATGATCTTTTCAAATTTTTTTTTTCTAGGTCCATATGAAATTGTGAAAGAATCCATTTCCAAATGCTATTGCTTTATCATTCTAATTCTGCAATTAACAGGAATTTGTAGAGCACGGCCATTTGTAAATTAAATGCACCGTTCACCCCACTTTAATAACTATATTAATCTTTGGAACAAAAAAGGCAAAGAACATGTGGAATAGATCATTCGACAAATGCTTGCTTAAGGTTGCACTTTTTTTTAAACTATAGAAAACAGTACATTATAGGACACAACTTTAAAGCAACCACAGAACAAAACTATATACTGAATGGCGTTTTAAGTTCGAGAGTCACTTTGATCAATCAGATTGCTGAAGCAGACTCCTCTTTTAGCCAATCACAATGACTCCCCAATAGCCTGTAGGCTTTCCCCAAATGAGTTAAACTAAATTAAACTTACTGAAATAACAGAAGATCCTTGGTTGAGTTCAAACTCCAGATGGCTGAATTTTCCCTGAAACTGAGGAATCTCACCATCACCTTCAGTCGTACTTTTAATTGTAACCACCAATTTGCCACACATATCCTTGCCAGCTGCATTGTTATATTCATCCTAATTGCAAAGAACAAACACAAAGAAGCCTTGTATGCATTACTTTATCAAATGTCTTAATAAGTAAATCAGGTCTAGATGTTAATTCAAGTGAATATACCTATCTGCAAGGAAAGATGCAAGGCTTTTTTTTGTAAGAGGGCAAGGGGGAAGGAATGAAAGCACAAACTACAAGTTAAAGAAAAAAATTGACCAGAAGGAATAATACTTTAAAATTACTCACAGGCCCAGTAGTTTGGGGGCACAGGTGTGGTAAAACAATCCACTGAAGTTTCAGGAACCAACAAAAATGGAGAAGATCAAAGCAAGAATGGTCAGGACAGGAGGGAGAAGAGCAAATTGCGAGAGGAGGGAACAGAACAAATGCTATCAGCAAAGTAGGGATTTGATTAATGGGAAGTGGGGGAGGAAGGATTTAGATAAATGGAGCTGTGATAGGAGGAATCTGATCAACAGAATGTGGTACCTCGCTACGCAGTCACGCTTGGAGGTGAAGGGAGATTTAGATCAAATAGGTTTGGGTCCTGGCCACATGGGACAGTTTTAAAAAAAGTAAAATGTTAATTTTGAAACAAAGCTAAAATTATAAGCAGAAAATTAAAAATGGCTGCAACATGTGTTCGAGTGGATCTGATTGCTCCATTATGCAGATAGCATAGATCAAACATTAGATGCTCATTACAGTATTAGACATAGATAACAGATGAGTTTTTCTTTAAATAAACAGATGAGAAAGCATGTTTTGCACAGCAAAGGTTCCCAAACTTTTTATGCAGAGCCCCCCTTCGGAGATTCATATCCCATGTGTTCCCCCCCTTTTTCTACCTACCCTGCTCATACATCAGCAATTTGTATCTGCAGCTGCTAAAGCTAATGTTTACAAAAGCCATCGATGTCGCCTCTTGTAGCCAGGGTCTATCTCAACATAGTGCTGGATACTTGAAACCCGTCAATTTGTATAAGCGGATGTTGGACCTCAGAGCTGCTTCTCGTGCAAGAGCAAAGCAGCTCTTGCTAAATTCATACTCCAGTCGTATGAACATAGTTACACTTCCACTATTCCTTAAGTGGACTTCAAAAATTTCCATTGTAATTCCATCATCTTTTTGACATATCTTTCACTTAAACCTCCCTAGTTCCTTTCCCATTGGCTCAAAGTAGGCCCTTCTAAAATCTTTTGTTATTAAATCTAACTATACAATGATCATTAGGTCCTAAGTTTTCAATGACTTCCAGGTAACTAATCATTTCTAGTACACTGAAATTAACATCTGCTCAGTACCTTGCTTTACATGTTGCTCCAAGAAGCAGTAATATTTGTACACTTTCCCCCACCCCTTTTCTTGGTTGTCATCGTGTATTTATTTTACCTCTCATACTGACATCCTCCATAATTCATAATTAGAGCACTGTAATTTCCTGTAGTCTTGTTTCTTGCCTGATTTTGCCATTTCCTGGTTTGACTTAAATTGGTAGTTATCAGCTGCTAACTACATTGATGCTCTATTTTTATTAAAATTGTTTACACCATTATTTCTGCGACGAAAGCAGAGCTTCATATAAAATGTCTATTATATCTATTTTCTATGAAATCTTAGGCTAGTCATTATACTGCCAGCGATATCTCCAGGGGAAGCTCACTATATCTGAAGAAAACTCAGAAATTTTAAGGATCATAATAGATCACTCTGGCCCACCTGGCTAATTGCAATGTCTAGGAAAGGTATCTCTCCTACTCATTTCTCAAATGTTGCTAGGTACTTAGCCAACTTTCTCAAATTTGCTGATCCATTCAGTCCAACGCAGAGTTAAATTTAAACCATGTTTTCATCCTCTCTCCTTCTAGGTTTGAGGCCATGCCCTCGTGTAGTATCTGTGACTATAGTAAGCATAAACATTCTTTACGTATTCTTTACCGGGCTGGGACCAGTGTCCTGGCGAATTGAATAACTAGGGCTGTAGATAGGGCTTTAAAGTAAAAAGTGTGGGGGGGGGGGGGGGGGGGGGAGATGGTGTGTCAGGTGAGGGGAAATTTAGAATTCTAAAGAGAAAAGTCAATGCAATGGAGCAGTGTAGTGATTTGGGTAAAGATAAGCAGAATTTGACAGGAAGGTACAGAGAGTTTAAAGGTAATAATACATCAGCGAATAAGGTGAAAGCAGGGAATAATGATAAAAAGTAAAAATTAAAGGCTCTTTATCTGAATGCATGAAGCATTCGTAACAGGATAGTCGAATTAGTGGCACAAATAGAGATAAATGGCTTTGATCTAATAGCCATTACAGAGACATGGTTGCAAGGTGACCAAGGTTGGGAACAAAATATTCCAGGGTACTTGACCTTTTGAAAAGACAGGCAGAATGGAAAAGGAGGGTAGCCCTAATAATAAAGGATGACATAAGGACAACAGTGAGAAAGGATCTTGGCTTGGAAGATCAGGAAGTAGAATCAGTATGGGTGGAGATAAGGAAAAACAAGGGGCATAAAATACTGGTGGGAGTAGTTTATAGGCCCCCTAACAGTAACTAGATCATTGGACAGAATGAATCAACAAATAATAGGAGCTTGTAACAAAGGTAATGCAATAATTGTGGGGGGACTTTATTCTTCATATAGACTGGGAAAATCAAATTGGCAAAGGTAGTCTGGAGGACGAGTTCATGGAATGCATTAGAGACAGTTTCCTAGAACAATACGTTGTGGAACCAACCAGGGAACATGCGATTTTAGATCTTGTATTGTGTAATGAGACAGGGTTAATTAGTAATCTCATATTAAAGGATCCTCTGAGGAAGAGTGATATCATAATATCATAGAATTTCACTTTAGGAATGAGAGTGACATACTTAAGTCCAAAACTAGAGTCTTAAACTTAAATAAAGCCAATTACATAGGTATGAGGAGTGAGTTGGCTAAAGTAGATTAGGAAATTAGATTAAAAGGTATGACAGTAGATAAGCAGTGGCAAACATTTAAAGAAATATTCCAAAATTCTCAACGAATATACATTCCATTGAGAAATAAAAACTCCACGGGAAAAATTATCCATCTGTGTCTAACTAAAGAAGTTAAGGATAGTAATAGATTAAAAGAAGGGGCTTATAATCTTGAAGAATAGTAGTAAGCCTGAGGATTGGGAGAGCTTTAGAAACCAGCAAAGGATGACCAAAAAAATTGATAAAGGGAGAAAATAGAATGAGAGTAAATTTGCAAGAAATATAAAAACAGATTGTAAGAGCTTTTACAAGTATGTAAAAAGGACGAGAGTAGCAAAAGTAAGCATTGGTCCCTTAGAGGCTGAGACAGGATAAATCATAATGGGAATAAGAAAACAAAAATTTTGTATCTGTCTTCACAGAAGACACAAAAAGCATACCAAAAATAGTGGGGAACCAAGGGGCTAATAAGAGTGAGGAACTTAAAGTAATTAAAATCAGTAGAGAAAAGGTACTTGAGAAACTAATGGGACTAAAAGCCGATAAATCCCCTGGACCTGATGGTCGCGATCCTAGGGTTCTAAAAGTGGCTTCGGAGATAATGGATACATTTGGTTGTGATCTTCAAAATTCCCTAGATTCTAAAACGATCCCAGTGGATTGGAAGGTAGCAAATGTAAACCCGCTATTCAAGAAAGGAGGTAGAGAGAAATCAGGCAAGTTAGCCTGGCATCAGTTGTCAGGAAAATGCTGGAATCTATTATTAAGGAAGTGGTAACAGGGCACTTAGAAAATCATATGATTAGGCAGAGTCAACTAGCAGGGTAGATAAAGGGGAGCCAGTGGATGTAGTATATTTGGATTTCCAAAAGGCATTCGATAAGGTGCCACATAAAAGGTTGTTACATAAGATAAGGGCTCATGGGGTTGAGGGTAATATATTAGCATGGATAGAGGATTGGTTAACGGACAGAAAACAGAGAGTAGGGATAAACGGATCTTTTTCAGGTTGGCAGGCCGTAACTAGTGGGGTGCCGCAAGGATCAGTGTTGGGGCCTTAGCTATTTACAATCTAGATTAATGACATAGATGAAGGGACCGAGTGTAATGTATCCAAGTTTGCTGACTATACAAAACTAGGTGGGACAGTAAGCTGTGAGGAGAACATAAAAGGCTGGATTTTAACAGCCCTGAGGAGGCGGGTTTGGAGGAGGGACTGCTGGGAAAGTCAAAAAGAATGGGAGCGGGTCCTGAACCCGCTCCCAACCCGCCTCCAACCAATCTTTCCGGGAGTCGGGTCCCCGATTTGCACAGGGACCAACTCCTAGCGGCGGGAAGAGGATTATAGCCACTTAACTGCCTGTTAACAGGTAGTTAACAGGCAGTTAAAAGGCTTTTTCCAATTTTTAGACTTCTGCTGCGGGCTTCCCGACGTCAGGGAACCCCGCCAGGGTAAGTGAGGCGTGCTGTGGGTCTGTTGTTATGTTGGTGTATAGATGACAGCTGCAGAAGTGGTGTGAAGGATGCAATGGGACACTGGTGAGTATCAGGCAAGGAAATGTTGGGAAAGTCATTTTAATGTGTTTAGATTTTTCTTTAGGTGACAAGCTTTGAAGTGTTTGTGTGGCCTCACCTCAATGGGAGAAGTGACAGATCGCTTCTGTACCCTCACCTACAGTTGCCATCTGTTTCATCCTAAGGAGTGTGTTACTGGAGAGCCTGGGACCAAGGGCTCACCTGCGTACAGTGATTGTCAGTGTTTGACAGCACCTCAATGCTGTCAAACACTGTCAAATCAGCTGACAAAAATTTAT
This sequence comes from Squalus acanthias, assembly GCA_030390025.1. NCBI lineage: Eukaryota > Metazoa > Chordata > Chondrichthyes > Squaliformes > Squalidae > Squalus > Squalus acanthias. Next base: position 52,875,542 of record CM059432.1, read on the forward strand.
GGTTCATGTGCCTTTAAGAAAATAACAAGGCCAATCAGGAGAAAATAGCATCTGTGCGTTGGACATCGCTGGGGGCAGGACTAGAACCTGGAAGGCAGCAGTCCCGCTCCCAACGCGTCTTGGTGAGTAAAATCTAGCCCAAAAAGTCTGCAAAGGGATATAGATAGACTAAATGAGTGGGCAGTGAGGTGGCAGATGGAGTATAATGTAGGGAAATGTGAGGTTATTCGCTTTGGTAAGAAGAATAGAAAAACAAAATATTTTTTAAATGGTGAGAAACTTTCAAATGTTGGTGTTCAGAGAGATTTGGGTGTCCTTGTACAAGAAACACAGAAAGCTAGCATGCAGGTACAGCAAGCAATAAGGAAGGCAAATGGCATGTTGGCCTTTACTGTAAGGGGGTTGGAGTACAAGAGTAAGGAAGTCAGGCTACAATTGTATAGGGCCTTGGTGAGACGACACCTGGAGTACTGTGCACAGTTTTGGTCTCCTTATCTAAGGAATGATATACTTGCCTTGGAGGCAGTGCAACAAAGGCTCACTAGATTGATTCCTATGATGAGAGATTGTGTAGAATGGGCCTATACTCTCTGGAGTTTAGAAGAATGAGAAGTGATCTCATTGAAACATACAAGATTCTGAAGGGGATTGACAGAGTAGATGCTGAGAGGTTGTTTCCCCTGGCTGGAGTGTCTAGAACTAGGGGGCATAGTCTCAGGATAAGGGGTAGGCCATTTAAGACCGAGATGGAGGAAGAATTTCCTCACTCGGGGTTGTGAATCTTTGGAATTCTCTGCCCCAGAGGGCTGTGAATACTGAGTTTTTGAGTATATTCAAGGCTGAGATAGATAGATTTTTGGACTCTAGGGGAATCAAGGGATATGGAGATAGGGCGGGAAAGTGGAGTTGAGGTCGATGATCAGCCAAGGGGCTGTATGGCCTACTCCTGCTCCTATTTCATATGTTCTTATGTGATCGTGTCGCATCATTCGTTTCTCAACCATTCTTCAGTCTTTTAATGGTCAACCACACCATACCTCTCCAAGGCCTCGCTGTTGTCCAGTTCTATGGGACTGCCTTCACTTGGTTCCACTCTTACCTATCCGATCATAGCCAGAAAATCTTTAACAATAGCTTCTCTTCCCACCCCACATCATCACCTTAGCTATAGCATTTTGGCTTTTACTTCAATCACTTTTCCCTCATGTGAATCCTTTTGCTTTCCTTCCCTTTGCCTATAAACATTTCTGTCAAGCAACAGCCAATTATTCGCTTATATTTAATATCCAAGTCCACCAACCACATTTAGATTTTAGAAATAATCCATAACAGAATGCAATTTGCCAGATATTACCTTCCTGACTGCAATTTAGTGACCCTTGCTGGAAAGCACACATATGTGGATATTGGATGAAAGCAGAATTGGGCACAGCTGTGATACCCTCCACAAGTAACCTGTTGACAATCACTACCTGGGTTCACAGACATTGGGCAAGATTTTGAAGGGCTGCTGGCATCCATGGAACAGCAAGATAAAACGGAAAAAGAATTAATGATCAACATTTAACACTAACAAAAAGATTTTTTTTACCATGATCTTCAGACACAAATTTTTGACCAAGGTGCGATGGGCAACGCTGCGGACATTTGAGACAGTAGGAGTGGCTGGGTGTTCTTCTGGCATTAATTTCACTGGCTCACCTGGTACCACATTCAAAGTAATCTGGAATGAAAAAAAAAGCAAAAAGAAATGGAAATATTTACGAAATGCCATCCTTATAAAATTAGTTCAGGAGTTCACAAGGTAATTACAGATAACAAAGGACCATCTCAGTTCATCCACAGGCCCAGAAAGACCCCAAAGTCCTCCAACTACAGCAATTCTTTCTTAAATTATTGCAGGATTTTTGCCTGTACTACTCCAACCGGTTTTCCAAATTTACCTTTTATATATCATTTACTATTTTATGTATCTCCTTTCCAGCCTGAAAAGCCAAAGTTTCCCATCTTTCCTCATGACTTAGACCTTTAACACTGGGGATCAGATTTGTGACTCTTTTCTGCATTGGCTCCATCATCACCACGTCTCGTATCTTAAGTGACCAAAAATGGAAAGTGTGCAAGGTGTGGTAGGACCAGATGACTACACTGTTTGAATACGACTTCCTGTGACATATTCCAGCGCTTTACAGTTCAACATTCTATTGTTTTATTGATTGCTGCTCTGCATTAGTTAGATATGTTTAGCATTAAGTCAACTAGGTCTCTCTCAATTTTATCATTAGCTGTTTCAAAACCATTAATGGTGGTATGTCTGTTGGCCATTTTTCCTTCCCTTCTGCAATACTTCTAACTTGTCTTGTTAAATTTCATGTCATTATTTTGCTCATTCATTTCCTTTGTCTAGCTCATTTTATAATTTCCGAGCTGCCTCCTCTGATTCTATCGCCCCTCTTAGTTTGCCATCATCTGCAAACTTGACCAAATTTGCATGGAGTTCCTTAACCCAAATCATTGATGTAAATTAGTAGTGCTGCTAACCTTAATCTCTGCAGCACCCCACTCAGTAATTCGCCCTACCTCTACATAGTTCAACTAAAAAGTATCCATTGTTTTCTACCTATTAGCTGGTTTCTTATCCATTCCTAAGATTTACAGTGAAACCCATAGTTCTGAACATAACTAATAGATTTTTGTGTGTCAAATGTATTTTGTAAGTCTAGGATTGTAAATTAATTTTGAGATTGTTGGTTGGGGTTGGAGTTCATGTTGTTGCCCAGTACTCCCTCCTCGGAACTTGCAGATCCACTGTGTTTTGCCAGCATCTACTGTTTTGACTAGCTGTCTGAAGGCATTGCCTACGGAAAGTCAAGACAATGCAAATTGCCCTCAATATACATAAGTGCCGCTGCCCGTATCCTAACACGCACCAAGTCCCGTTGCTCGCTGACCTACATTGGCTCCTGGTTAAGCAACGCCTTGATTTTAAAATTCTCATCCTTGTTTTCAAATCCTTCCATGGCTCACCCCTCCCTATCTCTAATCTCCTCCAGCCCTATAATCCTCAGAGATCTCTGTGCTCCTCCAATTCCGACCTCTTGTGCATCTCTGATTTTAATCGCTCCACCATTAGCAGCTGAAGCCTTCACAGCTGTCTGGGCCCAAAGCTCTGGAATACCCTCCTTGAACCGCTCCGCCTGTTTCTCTCCTCCTTTAAGATGTTCCTTAAAACCTATCTCTTCGACTAAGCTTTTGGTCACCTGTCCTAATATCTCATGTGGCTCAGTGTCAAATTTTGTTTGATAATACTGCTGTGAACCGCCGTGGGACATTTTAGTACGTTAAAGGCGCTATATAAATGCAAGTTGCTGTAGGTATAGGTACAGGGATCTACAGCTTCTGGAGCTTCATCTAGTAGTGGATGTGTACAGCTGCAGGTGAAATCGTGTGTCACAGAATGGAGATGCTCAAATAAGGAGTGCACAACATACATAGCAAATTTAATAGATTATGTACTTCTGATTTGCTCTATTTGCCGTTTCTTTTCTTTCTCCATTTTTTCACCTTTTGGCCCCTCCCATGTCTTTTCATCCTATTTCCACATTCTTTCATCCTTTTTATCTTTCCATCACCTCAGTGACCAGCTTTTATATTTAATAGTTTTCTATTAGAGTTTAATCATTCAACCCATTATCTCCCTTTTACCATCTGTTGATTCTCCCCCATTTTCCTCATCTTTCTAAAATACTGCATATCTTTCAGTCTTCAGTTCTGATGAAGAGTATATACCTGAAATGTCATAACCTGTCTTCAGATGCTGAATGATGCAGTATATTTCTAAAATTGCGTTTTTTTCAGTTTTCAAGCATTTTCATTTTTTTATTACATAGATATGAAATCTTTGAAAGGGTTGCAGCACAAATATCATCATACCTGTTCACTATAGAGCATGGTCTTGTCCTGTGAATAAGCAAACTGAATGGTATGCACTCCTGTCCGCTCTGGAAGGATTTTATCCCTGAAATGTAAATGTTCATTACACAATAAGAACTTGAACAATTTAGTGACGGTACAAATATCAGAATCAGGTTGCATGGAGGTGAATATCCAGGGAGCACATTCTGGAATTCAGGAAATTAGATCAGCACCTGTCCATCAAGAGGCAAATAAAAAGGAGGACCTTGATAATGCATAATTTTTTTAAAAAAGCAAGTGAATGAACTAGCGATTTAAAAAAAAATCTAGGGTCAGGTGCTTCAGGTCAGCCGCTCCCCCCGGCCTGTCTAAATAATAATTTCCTTTAAAGTTAACCTAGCTACTCCAGGACGCTCTTGCCTGTCCTGGATCTTAAATTAATGCTGAGATTCTGGAGGGAAGTAGAGATATGAAATATCAGCATCAGATGAAATGTACAAAAATCAATTATTTATAACAAGGTAAACTATGTAATTTAAGTAGATCTTTTTAGGACAAAGTTCTAATGATATAATCAGGGTTGGAGAGTTACTTAGTTGAACACTGTAAAAGAGTCACATGAATCGGAGTAAAGGTACAAATTATTAACCCATAATATTTCAGCAATCTTTCCATTCCATTGATATGTTAATTCAGCTCTATTGTATAAACTAGACTCAGTAACTCCTCCATGTCTGAGGTTTTTGTGAGGAACAGAAAGTCAACGTCTGTAGAGATGCTGACCCGATTGTCACTGATAGGCTGCGGCTGTGTCGTGTTAGACGTATTGCAAGTTTAATGGCATTTGTTAACACTAATTTACAGCAAAATATAACTGGTCTTCAGAAATTCTCAGCCTTGCACCAGTTGGAATCTACATCAGGCACAGCACAACATAAAAAAATTAACAACTCAGGCAGTGTACCAAACGAACGGCCAAAGAATCTTGGGATGGTTTTTCTACATTACAAGCATTGCATATATGCAAGCTGTTGTTCCACAACATAAAAATGAAATTAAGCCATAAAAGAACTGTGTTGTGAATACCTGAAATAAAAGCATCCCTCTTTGTCATTTTCCCGTCCTTTGTTGCAGTTTAGAATTGTGGGCTAAAGAAAAAAGTGCAAAGATGGTTAAAATTTTAGGAGTAAAGACCAGATTTATAATGTACACAACAAAAATATTTACTTCGTGTATAGAATAAATTCAACTTGTAATGGTGGCAACAAAACAGAATTTTCCATTGAAGTATAAGAAAAAGAAAAGGATCCCGGTTTAAAATTTGAAAATGGTAATTCATCATAACAGGCTCTCCATATAATTTGTACGGAAACCATGCAATCGTAGGGAAAAAAAGCTTCCAAGTTCACTCATCCTCCAGCCTTGCAAAATAGCCATTACGATGTCAGCAGTCCATTTAAAGGAATACTTCACGGAACTGACCTCAGTTCTGAAATTTGGACTCCAGCAGTCACTCGTACTGTTTTTATGTTTAAAATCACTTTCCTGGTTTCAAGTAAAATTGGAAATTTTGGGGTGCTCTGGACTGTCCTCTATTACTGGAGCCATGTAGACATGTTGGGCTTCTTTCTCTGACCTTCTGTGTTCTAAGGCACAGTGATAAATGATGATGTACCTTTTCAGGAGCATAATTGGTGAGCTGGCTCCTCTGCCTCAGTCTTACAATTGAAACAGACACTAAACATCCCTGGCAGCAGTGGTCCATACAGATAGCTTTTTAAAATTTATTTTGCAATTATTTATCATAAATTATATTCCACCTTTCCTTATGTAACTTAAACTTTAACCCACCTCCCCCCAAAAAAAGAGTACTCTGAACAAATAAGCATTGGCCCAGGATTTGCTGGAGTGGGGCATCTCACAGCGTGCTCTGTTATGACTTGTTCCTGCACCCTTCAGCTCAAAAATGTTTTGCCCACAACGTTGCTGGAAGTGCGAGCTGACAACGGGGGAACAGGGCATCTGGGACCTAGGTGAACGACGGGACCAACAGGGTATATCCTTAAACCAATGAGATTTAAGGATTGAGAAATAAACAGAGGAAGGACTGAAAAGGAGGATGAATTCAATGTCAAATCAGGTATAGAAAAATAAAGAGGGAAGGAAAGATTGGATTGAGAGAGAAAGGAAAAGATTTTCAAAAAATTTTAAATTTGACATTTTTAAAATCTCCAACAATTCACCTGAAGGAATGAGACTCCACGCTTTTAATTGTTCACTTTCTGGGCAAGAGAGGTTGATAGGCATCATTTAATAATTCACAGTGTTAATAGGATACTTATGCTGTTAATTACTAGACTGAACTTTCTGTGGAGAGTTTAATGGGCAATTAATGTGCAAATGCAGCAACTTCATGAAAACAACATTTCTACAATATTTCAGGAAGAGAGGATAGGTTGGGGAACTGCAGGAACAGCTGCTAGGGTTTCATAGCACGAGTATTCTGTTGAAGATAATGTCCATAAAGCTACAAGTTCAAAAGAGGGGGGGAAGAAGAAAGCGCAGGTACACGTGGGACTGTTTATCCAAATCCCCTCAATAGAGCAATTAAATGCTGTTAAAACAGCTTTATGAAGCATGAAGGAATTGGATTTTAGCCTTATATCTATTATATACTACATTTAGAACCCTAGGAGTACCCACGCATGAGGGAATTTTATTTGGTGAATGAGGGAAAACAGTTTCTATTTGTTACTATAATCCTTTCAAGTGGTAGGCTTTTTGGAAAAGACAGGCAGACTTGCATTTATACAGCATTTTTTCAGTTCATTATACATCCCAAGCCATTTCACAGCCAATTAATTACTTTTGAATTTTAGTCTCTTGTAACGCAGACAGATGTGGCAGCCATTTTACGTACAGCAAGATCCCACAAAACAGCAATTAGGCAAATGACCAATTAATCTGTTTTTGCTGTTAATTGAGGATGAATGTTGGCTAGGATATCAGAATTCTCTACCCTTTGGAAGACTGCCATTTCATCTTTTACATAAATCTAAACAAGCAGATAAGATCTCGGTTTAACATCTCATCCGAAAAGTATTTCCTCAGTACTCCACTGAAATATCAGCCGAGACTATGTTCAAACTCTAGAGTGAGGCTTGAAACCACAACCTTCTTACTCAAGGAGGTGAGCGTCACCATTGAGCTAAGCTAACACTTTGGAAGCCATAGTGTCACTTTGCAACAGTAACCCTTAATGTTTAGTCCATCTATTTCAAATAACCAGGTTGTCAGTCAAGTTGAGTCAGGGTGCCAAAACTCTTCCTTAGGAAGACTAATACTTCATTTACTAAGAGAATGAAAGTTCAAGTTTCCAGGAAGGAAAAGCTTGAGAATTACTGTTTCCATGGATGACATGAAGTTTTAGTTTTCTTTGAGCCCTTACAAAAGGCAAAATGCACAGGATCTTACCCTCTCAAGAAATAGTAATGTCATCGTGTGATGTCTCTTTGATTCAAATGTCTGTTCCTAACTGTTGTGATAATGTCATTTTCTGTAATATGTATCCTGATGGAGACTACTTGTGGGTTGTACTATGATTCTACTGAGGAGCTATGCCAATGTATTATGTTCCTGGTGGTATACACACACACATTTGCATCTTCTGAAAAATTTGCAAAGGACTCTTGAAATGGGACAGAGGCCTTATTCCTTCTGCTTCAGTAATTTGATTATCATGGAGTTGTCTCTCCATCGTATTTAGTATCAGAAAATAACAAAGCTAGTATCATTACCCAGAACTAGTTTGATATCTGCCAAAACATCTTCCCTCCATTCTTTATAGATTCAGTTTTCATCCAGATTAGCTGAAACAAAAGAGCAACTACAATTCTAACAGGTTTAGTTGCAGGGACATTATGAAAAGCCCAACATCTCAAGTAAGATGAGTAGATATTAGCTGTGATTCTAAGGCTTTGTGGTAAGGCAGTTGCTCCTGGTAGTCCCAGGAACTAGATGCAATGGGTATTGGGAGAAGACAATGTACTTGAATAATTGATTTGTAATGCTAAACTTTAAATGTCCCCATGGACTTCGTCCTGTGTAATGGTACTGTGCAATATGAATAAGGAAAAATGTAAACACCATCATCACAAAATAATTTTGACACTCAAATTGAGGACAAAAATGTATCACTGTAAAATGCACGCACAATCCACTAGTTAAAGTGATAAAAAAGTTCATGTCCCAGCTGGAGGTTTCTGAGTTTGAGTGCCTGGCGCCTTCACTCCAACTCACTTGCATCAGGTGGACTAAGATAAACTCTCACCACTTCAAAGTCAGACATAATTATCCACCTCGGATGAAAGTGGCATGAATGATAACTATGAAAATGTCTACAACTAAGGTTAATATGCCCTTCTAGCAGTGGAAGTGAGCAACTTTGTTAGGGAGAAAACAAAAATCCATATTGGCACAAAATTAACTAGAACGTGGAAAGGACTGAACTTATTAATTAGATTGGGTCAAAATTCAGTTGTTTTATTGCAATAAGATCTATTGTTGGAATTTATTTTAATGACATTATGTTACGAAATAGCTAACTATCTTTAAAACATTAAAGGCAAATTCAGTGAGGCTAGGCTTCCGAAGCAGTACCTTGCGAGACAGAAACGATAGACAGACAATTGGGATCCGACTCGTGCTCCACTCAGTGATTGCAGTCTCACTGAATTTACTCTTAAATGTGTCAATTTCCAATTCCATTGTTGAATAAGTTTCAAACTTTTTAATCATAGCAACTTCACCTTCTGTCCTCTTGTTCATGAAACACTCCAGAATTCCCTGAAAACTTGTGCCGAAACAACAGCGTAAATACGGTATAATGCTGATTTATGGTGCAAAACTGAAGGAAATTGGAGTGCAAGTGACATACACCATTCTGCAAAACCTCCACCAAAACCCTCTGCTGTTCATCAACATAGCTCCGCCTTCATGCAAAAGTGCAGCTCATGAATTTCCTGAATTTATGCATGTTCTGAATTGGCTGTAAATTTACATCTAAACTTTATTTCTTGTGTTTTGTGGCGATTTCTTAAGAGACCTACAATGTACTTTCGGTATTTTTGAATGTATCTTTATGGCATCAGAATGATTTGCGTTAAAATTGGAAAAACTTCCACGATTGCATTTTCTTAAACATGCGATGCCTAATGTGCATAAATTATGGTTTGATAGCTTCAAACTTTAACTTTCACGCGTAAAGAGGGAGTTGATAAGGAATATGGTGCAAGTTTGGCGCTTTTCTCAGGCCCAATTATCTTTGCTGATTTTCACTTGTTTTACGCTGGTGTTTAACATTCTAGCATATGCTAATAAGATTCTCAGGAAATTTTGGCATAACTCACAGACAGGAAGATCGGTGTAAATTATGGCGTGACTTGCAGGTTACGCAGTTTCTAGAAATTCTGGGCCACTAATTCAGGTAGCTTTTAAAGGCGCTATGTTCTCCTGGAAGGAGGGTGGTAAGTAATAGCAGGATTAAGGGGATAGGCCGAAATAGTTATTTATCACTACAGCAACATCAGGTATTAATTTAACTTACATTGGATGATGGTCGCTGGCCCCTCCAGATTCTCATGGTAAGATCTGCTGGTTTGATATTCCTCATTGCACTGCTATCTTCAGAAATAACACTAACCACAAAATCTAGGAGAGAGTTACACAAAAGTATTAATGGCTCATTATATGCATAATTGTCTTCACATGTTTGGGTTAGATTATAGCAAATTAGTAAAGATTCTTTTGAAGTACAATAATGGTCTTCAAGCATTTTGTGAACGATTAATCAAAATTAATGCTGCATCAACTAACTTATACTTGCTTGGTTAGTAGAGTTTAACTGCATTTGGTTTTCGAAATGTCCTATTTCCTTTTCTGTGTGACTACATTCGCAGTTTAATTCAATACAAAAGCTAGCCTTATATTCTCTAACAATCTACGAACAGTGTTTCAATAAAGCTGCAAGTCTAAAATAGTTAATTCATTCATTCATTCATTTTCTTTTCAAAGATAATGGCACAGAATTTGTGGTGGGTAATAACAGCGAACAAACAGCGTTTGCTGTTGTAACCCTTTTGAAACTGACCGCAACTTCAGGATGTAGCGCATGCGCATCCTAATGCAGAAATCCTGAAGTTCTGAGCAGTCATTCACTGCTCCAACACTGACTGCGCTGTGCCCCCCCCGCCGCCACCACCACCAGCAATCAGTGTAATCTGTCAAATCAGGGAAACAGGACAAAAACTACAGCTCTCCCGCGGTAATACTGCTGTTAAATACCCCATTAAAAGTTAGACCCTTTTGGATTAGATGTAACTGGGGTTTTAACAGCGTATTGACTACTAAACGGGTCACATCGTCCGCATGCCCGATACGAGACTCCCAAAACAAGCGCTCTACTCGGAGCTCCGACACGGCAAGAGAGCCCCAGGTGGGCAGAGGAAATGCTTCAAGGGCACCCTCAAAGCCTCCTTGAAAAAGTGCAACATCCCCACTGACACCTGGGAATCCCTGGTCCAAGACTGTACAAAGTGGAAGAGAAGCATCCAGGAAGGCGCCGAATGCCTCGAGTCTCTTCACTGGGAGCAAGCGGAAGCCAAGCGCAAACAGCGGAAGGAGCGCACCTCAACCCAAGCACCCCACCCACCCGCCCCTTCAACCACTGTCTGCCCCACCTGTGACAGAGACTGTAGGTCCTGCATTGGACTCATCAGTCACCTGAGAACTCATTTTTAATGTGGAAGCAAGTCATCTTCGGTTCCGAGGGACTGCCCAAGAAGAAGACGACTACTAAACAAACATTATGGCCCTGAAAAACTAATTTTAATTGTGGAGTGTCAAATTTATCGATTTTAATAAAAAATTTAAAGAAAATTTACATTAAAAAGTTTGTTCATCTTTATTTTAGTTTTACCTTTTCCCCATGAGAGCGCCCCAATCTTTGTTTTGCTCTCTATTACATTTTTAAAAAGTTAGAATCAAAGGAGCTTACTCACTTCCTGGTTCTCTGAGAACTCTGCATTGTGATTGGCTGCTTAGACATCTTGTTGACATCACAGCAGCTTGCGCAATGGGATTCCCACTAAACTACGCTGATTTCAACTGCACGTCGGAAAAGCCGAACTTCTCGCCACAGAGATCGCAAGATCTTTGTGGGAAGCTTACTTCAGGGCCAATGCGGGACCTACAGTCTCCGTCACAGGTGGGGCAGACGGCGGGTGGGTGGGGTGCTTGGGTTGACGTGCGCTCCCTGCGCTTGCTCCCGGCGAAGAGACTCGAGGTGTTCGCCGCCTTCCCGGATACTTCTCCTCCACTTTGTGCGGTCTTGGGCCAGGGATTCCCAGGTGTCGGTGGGGATGTTGCACTTTTTCCAAGGAGGCTTTGAGGGTGTCCTTGAAGCGTTTCCTCTGCCCACCTGGGGCTCTCTTGCCGCGTCGGAGCTCTGAGTAGAGCGCTTGTTTTGAGTCTCGTGTCAGGCATGCGGACGATGTGGCCCGTCCATCGGAGCTGATTGAGCGTGGTCAAAGCTTCGATGCTGGGGATGTTGGCTTGAGTGAGAACACTGACATTGGTGCGCCTATCCTGCCAATGGATTTGCAGGATCTTGCAGAGGCAGCCTTGGTGGTACCTCTCCAGTGCTTTGAGGTGCCTGCTGTACATGGTCCATGTCTCTGAGGCATACAGGAGGGCAGGTATCACTACAGCTCTGTAGACCATGAGCTTGGTGCCAGGTTTGAGGTCCTGGTCTTCAAACACTCTCTTCCTCAGGCGACCGAAGGCTGCACTGGCACACTGAAGGTGGTGTTGGACTTGGTCATCGACGTCTGCCCTTGTTGACAGTAGGCTCCCGAGGTATGGAAAGTGGTCCACGTTGGTTAGACCACACATGAGTACTGCATACAAGTCTGGTTGCCATTATTATAAAAAGGATATAGAGACACTGGAGAGGGTGCAGGGAAGATTTACAAGGATGATATCAGAAATGTGAGGGTATACGTATCAAGAAAGGATGAACAGGCTGGGTCTCTTTTCACTTGAAAAAAGGCCGAGGGGTGACCTAATAGGAGGTCTGTAAAATTGTGAATGGTATTGATAGAGAGAGAGAGAGAGAGAGAGAGAGAGAGAGAGAGAGAGAGAGAGAGAGAGAGAGAGAGAGAGAGAGAGAGAGAGTGCTTCCACTTGTGAGGAAGAGCAAAACTAGAGGCCACCAATATAAGATAGTCACCAAGAAATCAAATAGGGAATTCAGAAGAAACTTCTTTGCCCAGAGAGTGGTGAGAATGTGGAACTCGCTACCACAGGGAGTGGTTGAAGCGAATAATATAGATGCATTTAAGGGGCGGTTAGATAAGCATATGAGGGAGAAGGGAATAGAGGGTTATGCTGATGGAGTTAGATGAGGAAAATACAGGAGGAGGCTCGAGTGGAGCATAAACGCCGGCATGGACTGGTTGGGCCGAATGGCTTGTTTCCGTGCTGGATATCCTATGTAATGAAAAATAACTTGCAGTTATATAGCACCTTATGTGCCCAGGACATTCCAAAGCAATTTGCAGACAAATTGCTTTTCAAATGCAGTCACTGCTGTTATATAGTACAAAGTCATACAGTTCAGTGACTAAATAAGTTTAGTTTAATACATTAGAAATCAACCTTCCCAAACACATGCAAGGTATTTCTGGGAAGACAATTCTCCATAAAATTACAATGGCAGCAACAAGAATTGCAAGCACTTAAACCAGACCCTCATGTCTATACAAAAACACAAGCAACACTACAGCTTCATCCCAACATTGCGTAAATCACGTATAAAACCAGCAAAATGCATGGTAGGAAAAGAAGAAATTATTCCATGACAGAATAAACGTACAGGACTCTGAATGCAGTGGATTTGATGGGCTAAATTAACTTTCTCACTCCAAACTATTGCATTCTCTGCAAATGGAACCACTGCTAGATAGCACTGTTACATGTGTGTCTCTCTCTGGTATAGTTTAAATGCTGTGGGGGTGGAGAGAGAGAGAGAGAGAGAGAGAGAGAGGGAGAGGGAGAGTGAGTGTGAGAGTGAGAGTGCACAATGTGTGGCCACCAGGTAACAACACAATAAGTTACAGCTGTGATGCATCATGTGTCAAATAGCCTACCAATGTTCATGGTCTAGGTTCTAATAGAATGGTCACTACTGCATGGTGAAAGAACAAAACCAGCTGCATATTACCCGAGCAAGGAGCTAACAGCTTCAGGAAGAGAAAGGGAGGAGAAATTGGCAGTAAACAAAATGAAAAAAATAGCGACTCACAAATGAATACTATTCTTGAAACGCATTATTCTTTAATCAATGAAACAATTTTGTAAAGGGTGGCGGCGGGAGAAGAGAAAATTGTGGAATTGTAATACCGGGGGGATTTTTTCGGGGGGGGGGGGGGGGGGGGGTGACGTGTCGGGTGGGAACATTTTTATTTGACAGCGAATAGGGAACCCGCCCGCCACGCTAGTTTCCCAGATGACGGGTCTGTCATCGCTGAACAGACCCGACACCAAGCGGCAGGGGAGGCAATTTAGATGATTCCGAGCTTGTTAACAGGCACTTAAAATTTAATGGTGAGCTTAAAATAGTTTTTAAGAGTTTGCCCACGGCTTCCCCGCTGCTCGGGGATCACGTCAAGGTAAGGAGGTCGGGAGTTGTGTCACCGTGGGATCATTTCTTAACTTGACAGCTGCAAATGTGCTATAAAAGCTCCCATTTCATAGCCGTACACTTTCCAAGGTCAGAAGCTGTTGCTCACTGCATTTGGAAGACAGATTGAGCTTTATGCAGCTTGCATTTGTTTGGGGCAAACTCTGCATTCAGTGTCACCTCATTGCAACAACCTCTCTCACCATTGACAGATCGCTCCAGTCAGCTCAACTTGACCTGCCATCTATTCCATCAGCGTCGGTGCCCTTGAAACTATTTCACCTTGGTCCTCGGAATCCCACCACGATCAGCCCCAACACCACCAGCAAACTTCTCCGCAATCAACTGATGCTGCACAGGACACAGGGCATCAGCACCCGACCACATTGCTGCCTGGGACGTCAGGGATGGCCTCACCATAGCCAGATTTACTTCACTTGACGCTATACACCCTGGCTGCCACATGATGCGCCAGGTTGGCACCGCCCCACACCAATACCATAAAGCATCCCTACAATGACCAAGCCATTCCTTACACACTCATCGCCATTACAGGGGGTACCGATATGTCTCACCATTCACTGCAACTCACTAAGCCACTTCCAAAGGTGCACACAAATCTGTCCAAGAACGCAAAGTGTTGAAAATAAAGGTTTCAATGTTTGACAGCACATTAACAGAAACTTTACATGAACATTGGCTAAAACACCCAAGTGCCTACCCTTGTGTGTTGTTACTTGGTATGATTGGACTAGGATGAGGGTGAGTGTGACCAGTTGCTATTGAGATGGGGAAGTGATAATGTAGATAGAGAGGGATGGGTGGAGCTGCACGGTAAGTTGGCGTGAGTAAGGATGTGCAGAAATAGGGTAGGGAAGGCAGAGTGATGGGGATGTGATGAGTGGCACAGCAGGATGAGGTTGAGTGTGGCTTTGCAGTAATGTTTCGTGATCTACTGAGATCATTGAAAGGTTTGCACCACTGCAGCCTGGTCCTCCTGACGACATCCCTGCTTGTGTCCTCCTGTGCAATATGCAACCAGGCTGCGTTGATCTCCTGGGGAGGTCTCTTCCGCCCATAAGGAGGGAAGAGATGCTGTGCTGTGACTCCCTCCATAAGCATATGGAGGGAGTCATGAGAGCGCCTGGGTGCAGCTGTGCACCTCTGCAGTGCTTGCAGCACCTCAATGCTGTAGAACACTGACAGGACAACTGTCAAAATAAATTTGCGCAGGGTCCCTTTAAGGAAACCGACTGATCACGCATCATCAAATGACGTCACCAGACCCGCTTCCTTCATTTGGCCGGCAAATGCGCTGGACGGGCTTAACAAGCCCAATCAGCATAAGAGCACTTTGGACAGCAGGCTGGATCCAGCAGCGGGGTCGCAACCTGCCACCGACCCCGGCCGTACCTATCAATCGTTGAAATAGATCAGTATCTCCAGCCCCCCCCACTTCCCCGAGAATATTCTAATCTTGCAAAAATTATAATTATGGACAACCTTAAGATAATGCATAGTGAATCGAACATTAAAAGGAGCTTTACACAATAAAACCTTAAACTAAGCGGAAGAAAACAATCTGCAGCAATATATAAAATTGGGGAAAATTAATTTCTGTGACGCGACAGAAGGCAACAAACAACCTGGCCTTAAATCTATTTGATTTCCGGCTCTTCCCAGTTCTGATGAAAGGTCATCGACCTGAAACGTTAACTCTCTTTCTCTCTCCACGGATGCTGCCTGGCCTGCTGAGTTTTTCCAGCGTTTTCTGTTGTTATTACAAATTGCTTGATCTTGGCTGCATACATTAGAATTAAGGGGGACATTAAAAAATAACTTCAACTGAAAGTTAAATCAACCTCAGCTACTCTCATGGACTTAGTCACTGTATTGATACAAGATTAATAACTATATTCACCCAGATAAGTCCTTATATAAGTTGTGGGGATATTATGGGAACAATAAATTCTGACAGGCACCCAAAGCCAAGGGGTATAACAGAACCCAAAGACATGGTTACGTAAGAACTCAGTTAGAAGCTAGACGAATAATCTCCATGAAGCAACTGTTAGAAAGGCAGATGTGGATAATGATGCTGTTATGTTAAAACTGCTCAAGTGTCAACAGCTTAGACTCTAAGGCAGAAAAGCTTTTGGAATGTTTTTGCAAAAACACTGGACAGATGAGCTGGTACATTTATCAATTTTGGCCAATTAAATGCTCTTGATCTTCACCAGCCAAGAAAGCAAAATATGCAACAAAATCCAGTCTCACAACCACTGCAAGGTAAGCGGTGGGACATAAAAGCTGAAATTCAAAATTATTCCAAATAAGATGGTCACTAAAACTTCTTTGATGCTGAAAAGCTGAATTTGATCCGCAAATTTGTAATTTCACCCCACTGAAGGAAGCAAGCGACAACATATGGACACTTTACTTTGTTGCAATGTACATTTCTACTTGCTCTTCACCCTATCTTCCAGAGTGGTGGCACAAGCTGGTGACGACTGCATGCAGCCCATGGCAAATCTCCCCTTTGATTTGAGAGAAAAAAATTCTTGTTCCAAGTAATCTCGAAGCTGTATTCGTGATTATGATTTATAAAAAGTGAGAAAATTTTGATTGTGATGGTGCTGTAGCAATTGCCCAGTGAAGATTTTAAGTTGAATTATACAGATCAGTTTTAAGCAAAACTTTTGGACAACACACTATCCGAAGTACCATGCAGTTTTGAAGATAAAGTTAAAACAATTAACATGATTAAGATTGAGAAGTGGTAATCATTGGTGTTACCAAGACCTTTAACACCATTAGCAATGGATGATTCTGGAAGCTGCTGAATAAGTTGAGCTGTCCCATACTCATGAAGCTGTTTGAGGTTTCTTTCCCCCTCCCAGTTATTCACTATGCCATAGCAGATTTAAACAAGGGCATCTCCACACAATTCCAGTCAAACTGTGGCATTTCAACTCAAGTGGACTAAGGGGCAAATCTAAGGTAAGACAATGTTTGAACTTTTATTCATCTAATTCTGAAACTGAACTGGTATATTATCAGCAGGATCAGCCTTGCATTACAAGTTTGTCCAACAGCTTAAAAAAAGCCTAAGTTATGCAACAAACTGTACTAGAACCTTAGATCATGATAGAGGGCACAAAATGAATGCCTTGGAGAATTTTGGGTAGCACATATATTTGAGATGTGCAGTTGAACCAGGAAATCAAAAGCTGCAAATAGGACCATATGGTCACCTGTACTATTGGGCCTGGGTTTCCGAATCGGAGACTTTGTGCAGGCGGATGCCTCCGATTGGAAAAAAAAAAATCTACGAACTTACCTGCAGGCTCCATAGGTCCCGAGGCTTGCGATCCTGGGCCTCTGCTCTATGAAATGCAGAGGCCCAGGTATCCCAGGGGCGCATGCAGTTCGCAAGCGTCCCTGGGATCACGTGGGCCATGGGGAACCAAAGAAGCGAATCCCCCGTCACACTTTTGACAGGTCTGTACACAGAACTGTCAAAAGTATGAATGGGGATCACTTAAAAAACCACAGTAAAACATTAAATAAATAAAAAAAACATCACATTTAAAATTAATTAAAATGACATTAAATTAAATATTTTAAACAAAAATTTAATTTTTTGAAAAAATAATTAAAGTTTTTTATGGGGCTAAAAATAAACTTACCTTCTTTAAAAAGTATTTTAAAATGATAAATCAGTGAAAAATTTTATTATTTTAAAACTCTTACGCTTTTACCAGGCGTAAGATATTCAAAGGTTTTCTGCGGGCGGAAGTTGTGCAGAAAACGGAACTCTCTGCCCGCGGAGGCCCATCTCCCGGGCATGCGTGCGATCTGTCAAGAGGATTCTTCACAGATCGTAAATGCCGAGTTATAGCACATGTGCTTCGCATGCCTAAACCTAGCACTTCCGTGGCCCCTACGAGTGCGTACACACCTCGTATGCACCCATGGGAGTCGGAAAATCCGGCCCATTGTCTTTGGAAAGAACTCAGCAGTAAGTTAAAGGCAAAGCTGTCTGTATATAGTACAGATGTACTCATACAATTTTATACAGCTGCAAACAGGGACTATAGCATTGGCATATGAAGCAGCAAGGTTCCAAAGGCATTTTTTTTAATGATTCCTCATAAAAATAAATAGCAAGAATGCCAAACACCAAAATGCAGTAGACATCAACATGACTAGCCAGAGATGCTGTCTGAATGTCAGACAAACTGATATCCAAAACTGCACTCTATAGCCAACTGAGGACAGTAAAAAGAACCAGGGAGAGGAAAGGAAGAACTATTTCATGGATACCTGAAGGGAAACTTTAAGGAATCCAGCAACTACTTAGAAACCTGGGAAAATTGAGTCAGAAGAGAGAGTCTGGAAAACTGCTGATAAGTGCGGCACTGCACACTTTGAATCCAACAGAAAATAAATCAGTAACAGTTGATAAATGAACAAATGTGCAAAGCATGTAGCCATCAACATGCCACTCCCACAGACACCACTATGACACTCTTCCTCTGTTTGTGTGGCATGGTCATCTCTGTTTCCAAGCGCAACAGCAAATTTCCTGCCGGCTGTTCAGGAAAGTGTGGGGGTAGGCAACAGTATATCCCCATAATCATTCTGGTTGCTTTCTTCTGTATCCTATCAATAGCTGCAATATCCTTCTAGTACTGTGGCAATACAGGTGTCCTAAATATTGTTTGTTTAACCCCAGGGTGCCTGGTACCTCCCAGGAATTCCAGTCAATTCTATGCTGACCTTTCCCTTACCTTTTCAGCCCAAATGCAGTGGTGCTGAAACAAACACTGATTTTACAGGAAAATCTATTCAGATAGACATGCACACACATACGTGCACTTTGTGGGAGGTGATGGTCCTTTCCTCCACCACAGATGGATTCCCAGTTTCCAGGGAGGTGATGCTGGAAAAGTCTCTCAGTGGGGCTGGAGCGAAACTGGGTCAATGGGGCTCCCAATTTTATTACATTTAATAGGCTCGGATTTGTCAGTGAAGATGTTCTGAAATTTCAAGTTTGAAGAGGCCTCGTTTTTTTTTTATAAAACCAAACTGGCAAGATTTCTTCATTTCTGAACAGGCTATTTCTCCAGGATAAGCTCGGCATTTATAAGAAAATAGGAATTGCTAGTTTGCCATCTATCAACCTGTCTGTCATATGATACAACATTTATGGAGTTGTTAACTAATCAAAGCAATCAATCTCTATCACTTAGTCTACAACAAATCAAGAGGCGAGGATAACCCCAGTGACGAAAAGCTTTGGGAATCATCGGTCCAAAGTCACCTATTCCTCCCAAGCATGCTACACTTACCATATGTCATGGATCAAATTACTCATACTGTATCCCAAAATATTTTTTGAAAGAAATCTAATTTGCATTTAAATGAATCAATACTATCTGCTTCCACTATCTTCTGAGGGATCCTGCTCCATTGACCATTCACTCACTGAAATAATGTTTCAGCAAATTAGTTTTTAATTTAACCCCCTTCAAGCAAATACCATATCATCTGGTTGTACTGTTCTGAACAATGTGAAATATGGTCTATATTTTTTAGTCCCTTTAGGATCCAAAAAATGGCAATCGCCTCTCAACCTGCTCTTTTCCAGTGAGAACATGTCCAATTTACATAATTTCTCCTCATAATCCAATACCTACATCCCCATAATCATTCTGGTTGCTTTCTTCTGTATCCTATCAATAGCTGCAATATCCTTCTAGTACTGCGGCAACCAGAACTGTACAGTCAATCGCACAAATCATTTTTAAAGTGGCAAGATTACCGCACTATTTCAGCTCAATATTGACCTTTATGATGTTTATCAGATGTTGGGATATTGACATCCCAACATCTGATTTGCTTTGTCACTGAGGATTGTTGTGATAGCTTCAATTATTGTCAAATTAAGACCCAGAGATCTCTCATTTTCCACATGTATTATTTTCTTTCCATTTAAGAAAGATCCCTACCTGGATTTTTTTGGCCCCATGCAAAACACTTTGCAGTTCTCTGCACTGAATTTCATCTGCCACCGGTCTACCCAATTCTGAAGTATCTTCAAATCCTCCTGTAGCTTGTCTTGTTGGAGTCTACCACCTTCATTTGCTTTGTATCATCTGCAAATTTGGCCATTGTGCTTGTGATTCCTAGCTGCAGATCATTTATGAAGATCATAGAAGCGTAGGGCACGGAAAGCCATTCGGCCCAACGTGTCTGTGCCAGCCGAAAAAGAGCTACTCAGTCTAATCCCACTTTCCAGCTCTTGGTCCGTAGCCCTGTAGGTTACAGCACTTTAAGTGCATGTCCAAGTACTTTTTAAATGGAATGAGGATTTCTGCCTCTATCACCCTTTCAGGCAGTGAGTTCCAGACCCACACCGCCCTCTGGGTGAAAAATGTTCTCCTCAACTCCCCTCTAATCCTTCTACCAATTACTTTAAATCTATGCCCCCTGGTTATTGACCTCTCTGCTAAGGAAATAGGTCCTTCCTATCCACTCTATCTAGGCCCCTCATAATTTTATGCAACTCAATCAAGTCTCCCCTCAGCCTCCTCTGTTCCAAAGAAAACAACCCCAGCCTATCCGATCTTTCCAAATAGCTAAAATTCTCCAGTCCTGGCAACATTCTCGTAAATCTCTTCTGTACCCTCTGTAGTGCAATCACGTCTTTCCTGTAATGTGGAGACCAGAACTGTACGCAGTACTCTAGCTGTTGCCTAACTCGTGTTTTCTGCAGTTCTAGCATAACCTCACCGCTCTTATATTCTATGCCTCAGCTAATAAAGGAAAGTATCCCGTATGCCTTCTTAACCACCTTATCTCCTGTCCTGCTACCAATAGGGATCTGTGGACATGCACTCCAAGGTCCCTCTGTTCCTCTACACTTCTCAGTATCCTACCATTTATTGTGCATTCCCTTGCCTTGTTAGCCCTCCCCAAATGCAATACCTCACACTTTTCCGGAGTGAATTCCATTTGCCACTTTTCTGCCCACCTGACCAGTCCATCGATATCTTCCTGCAGTCTACAGATTTCTTCCTCGCTATCAACCACATGGCCAATTTTTCTATCATTTGCAAACTTCTTAATCATGCCGCCTACATTGAAGTCTAAATCATTGATAAATACCACAGAAAATCAAGGGATCTAGCAGTGAGTCCTGCGAAACCCCACTGGAAACAGCCCTATAGTCACAAAAACACCCGTTGACCATTACCCTTTGCTTCCTGCCATTGAGCCAATTTTGGAGCCAACTTGCCACTTTCCCTTGGATCCCGTGGGCTTTTACTTTTCTGACCAGTCTGCCATGTGGGACCTTGTCAAAAGCCTTGCTAAAATCCAGGTAGACTACATCAAACACACTACCCTCATCAACCCTCCTTGTTACCTCCTCAAAAAATTCCATCAAGTTAGTCAGACACAACCTTCCCTTAACAAAGCCATGCTGACTGTCCTTGATTAATCCTAAGATATTAAACAAGAGATCCCAAAACAGACCCCTGTAGGACCCCACTGGTAACATTTTCCCAGGCTGATCCACCACTCTCTGGGTTCTATCAGTCGACCAATTACGTATTCATTGTAAAATATTTCCGCTGATTCCCGCTTTCTTTATTTTCCGTATCAGCCTTTCCAGAAGAACTGTATCAGAGGATGAAAGGACTTACTGATATCCAAATACACCACATCTACTGCTACTTTGTCACACTCTCAAAGAAAACCAGTAAGTTAGATTGTATGATGTTACAAAACAAAGCTTCACATTGAAAACACTGGAAACTCCCATCACAGCACCAACTACAGGGACAATGGCCCAGATGTTGCAGTCAGCGGCACAGGATCAGTAGTCACCGGTCACTCCGCTGACTTTTAAGCGGGGACCTGCGGTCACCGGGCATCTGGCAAGAAACAACATGGCTTTTCAACCAATCAGACTGAAGAATCATCAGCGAGGCACGTAGAGTCTAAACTAGGAAGTATAAACCAGGAATTATAAATTAGATTAAAATCATGCAAGAAAGATGGGATTGAGAGAGAGAGATGAGAGAGAGAAAAAGTAAAAAATATATTTTTAAAAATCTCCAACACTAATTAAATTCTGAAGGAATGAGACCCCACATTTGTAAAATTACATTTTCAGGGCCAGAGAGGTTTTTTGGCAGTAATTATGACTGATCACACCATTAAAAATTCACTTACACCTGAATGCATCAGCCCTAACTTTTTCTGCCGTGTTTAGTGGGCAAGTACCGCAACTTCACGCCCTAACATTAATTTCAATGCCGAGTCTATCGGCGAGGTACAGTTATAGCGCAGCCTGTGGAGAAGCAGGATAACTCGGATCACAACTTCTAGATCTCCACGTTTAACAGCGCATGTGCTTACTCCGGAAGTTGCCGTCAGATTTACTCCATAATAACGATGAGCGTTGCTAGCCTCACGATTATTCTGAACGCAAAATCCAGGCCAATATTATTGCAGGTAAATGTGGGTAGAATGGGATTTTTCATAGGATCAGGTTGACATAAGTTTTCAAATCAAATGGAATGCATTTTATATATTTCTATTTTAACATAGTGAATTGCTTAAGATAGAAGAGGAGGAAAAATCTCTCTACCCTCTGATTTTGAGTTAATTAAGGTGTGAAAGCCTGAAAATTGACCAGAATAAAATAATCTCACCTGGATACAATCATGACTTGGTAAGGACTCTTGGAATCATGAAGACATACATTACCACCCAGAAACTATTATTTTTATTACGCTGTTAGGACACACTTTGAACATCACATCTAATTGTAGTCTCCCTACACTCACAGTATTGATTATTTTTTTAAAGTTTAGCAAAGACCAACCAGCAGTATTTTCAGTCTTATATTCTTATGCTATAGTAGCAGTTATTCTCCAACAAGAAAAGCAAGATATTCCGAGGCTAGGGAATATTACAGTACAAATTTGAATGAAAATGAATAAAAATTCAATTAGCTCTTAAATGCTTGCTTTGGAAATTATAGCGAGGAATCTACACCTTCACTTTGGAACCATACTGCCGTATAATTGACACTTTCCATAGGTGGCTGTTTTCTGGCCTGTCCTTTAGGGAGTGATAAAATTGGCTTAAAGGGCAACCGTATAAAAATACTCACTAACATTAAGACAATTCAGAATGCAGACCCTTGATATTACAAAAACTGCAACCAGACTTCTACAATAATCTCTTGAATTGGATTGTTTAACAAAGCAAAAAGTACTTGTCTGTACAACACTGAAATACAAGGCCACTGGCCTGAAAAAGTTTGATAAGCTCTGAAGTGCAGCCTCATAATGCAAGTTGAGCACAGATAATATTGTTTTTATGATGATTGATTGAAAAAGTACCATGTTCCAAACTTTCATAGTGTTATTGTACTTTTACCCTCCATAAAGAGCTATTAGCATCGATATCCAGTGTGCTTCAACCAATCGAATATGGTAGCAGCAAACGATATACAAGTCAGGACAGCTTTCAAGCCAATAGTGTGCTATACTTTTATAGGAACATGGGAAAACTAAATTTAGCTAGAAAGCTGCTAAATTAACTAAACTCTACAGTAAAGGCAGAAACTAATATCTAGTCAGAAAAAAAAGTTCAACATACTTTCACAGTAAGAAACGGAGGTAAACAAACATAAGGATAACTACACACAAGCTAGATTGAAAAACACTCTGTACTGCACTCACAACTGGAAAGGTGGCAGCCAGCAACACCAAACTAGAAATATGGATTAAAAATGACTGACTTAAATGGGCCAAATAGCTCTGTCCTACTCCTAATCTATATTTTATGTAAAAACGTAAATATTTTGCACATGAAACTGCAATTAGAGGAACATTATTCTGACAAATCACTTGGATATTACATATATAAATCAGTGTACTACAAGAATGAGAATTGATAACATAGTAAATAGAATTCTAGATTTAACATTTACAGACTTTCCAAAAAGATTCTAGCAAATATTGGCACATATCCGAAGGTCCAATGAACAAATAAGTCTATCATCCTAATTTCTATCAATACCTTTACAGATGAATAAATCATGCATACCTGTTAAAAATCCACCAGCAACAAAAGATGTATTTTTGTCGTAGTCTACATACAAGCTGATGGGTTTGTTGGGGTCTGGCACTACATTCAATCTGATCACCGGACCATCCAGTGTACTTTTATTAATGACGGCTTTAGCTTGCAATGTGTATTCTCCCCTGAAATACAAAACGTATACCTATACAGTGCAGCCCTTTTAACATTTCTGATAAATATCACCTATTCTTCAGACCAACTAAAGACAATCTATTTGAAAGCAATTTTATTCCAAAAATCAAGAACCATATAAAGACAATTGATCTTAAATCACAATTAGGCAATTTAACAAAGCTCTTTATGACCATGTGTAATTTGAGACCACTATGCCATCCTTTTTAATTGATGACAGCTAAAACACAGATTTAAAAAAATACTGAAGGTACCAGTAATACATTACACTTGCACATAACTCAATTTTAACAACAAGCATGAAAGATCTATTGCACTTTTATAAATTCTAGCCATATCCTGTTAATTTGACTGTGATTCTCATTATAGCCAGGATAATCTGTTACTTGAATATTGATGCAGCCTTGCATGCAGAGTCTGGAGCACCAGTGTAACACTAGTTCAGCATCACCATTGGTTCCTTTTAACCAGACATTCAACATATTTGTTCCCTCCGTCTCCAAAGCCATGCGCTGTATCTGCACTGATGGGGCAAATAACCTGCTCCCAGGTCATTGCCAATGGAGTTCTGCAACTGTGGACCAGTGTGCATCATACATAGGACATGCATCATAAATTTCCTTTCTTGCAAGAATGTGTTCGGCCATTATTCAGAATGTCCATACAAAGGGACTTGGCAGTTCGTCAAAGTAGCAAAAACTATACCTCCTTTACAAGTTTCAACTTCTAATTTAGAAAAAGACTTGCATTTATATAGTGCCTTTCACAACCTCAGGACGTCCCAAAGCGCTTTACAGGCAATTAAGTACTTTTAAAGTGTAATCACTGTTGTAATATAGGGAAACTGGGGCAGACAATTTGTGCAACAAATAGCAACAAGATACATGACCAAATAAATGTTTTTTTTTGTGCTGTTGGTTGATAGATAAATATTGCCCAGAAAAACTCCCCTGCTCTTCGAATAGTGCCATGGGACCTTTTACATCCACCTAAGGGGGCAGACAGGGCCTCGGTTTAAC
Organism: Squalus acanthias; assembly: GCA_030390025.1. Taxonomy (NCBI): domain Eukaryota; kingdom Metazoa; phylum Chordata; class Chondrichthyes; order Squaliformes; family Squalidae; genus Squalus; species Squalus acanthias. The sequence continues at coordinate 52,900,514 of CM059432.1, forward strand.
GTCTCATCCAAAAGACAGCACCTTCAATAGTGAAGCACTCCCTCAGTACTGCATTGAAGTGTCAGCCTGAATATGGCTTGAACCCACGACCTTCTGACTCTGAGGCGGGAGCGCTACCACTCAATCATGGCCGACACATTTTAGGAAAATAACTTAAAACATTCTACAAAATTGAAACATATGGTATAAAAAGAATGAGCGCAACTGCTGCATGAAGTTTACAACACACATCATTTAGGAACCTGTCATAAACAACTCTTGAAATTCTTGGGTATTTGGTCAGGTTCACAAAGTATATGCAAAGTAAAGTACTAGCATCAATCTTCTATTACTATCATTGCTTTAGGCCACCGCACTGAACTGCAAATTAATTTTGCTATTGCAAAAGGTTGACAATTCCACCATTCAAAAAACTATTGGTTCTAAATGTAAGCTGCACCCATTGAAATAATTACATGCTTGATAGAACATATAGTTAACAAGGGCATTTTGGGCAATTTTGAAGACAAGATATGCATAGTATAATTTTATATATATATATATATATATATATTAAAAAAAACTTGGCCCATAATTTGCGGTCGGTGGCGAAGCAAAGGCGCTCGCCGCTGACTACGAAGATAGCTTCCCAGAGATCTCATGATCTTTATGGCGAAAACTTGAGGTTTCAGGACGTGCAATTGATTGCAGCCCTGTGAATAGGGGATTCCTAGAGCGATGCAGCAGTGACATTATTAAGCTGTCTAAGCAGCCAATCACAATGAAGAATTCTCAGACAGCAAAACAGGAAATAAAAAGGAGCTTTTATCCTCACTTTTTAAAAATGTTAGAGAGCGAAATAAAGATTGGGGCTTTTACATGGGGATAAGGTAGAAGCTGAAATATCATGTATAACTTGTAATTTTTATAATAATGGAGAAACTTGACATTAATTTTTCAGGGCCAGAGTTGTTGTTTAGCAGTCAATCCGCTGTTAAAACCCCAGTTACACCTAGTTCAACAAGGCTTAACATTCAATGGGGTATTTAACAGCGATATTAGCATAGAAAAGCTCAAGTTTTTGTCTGTTCCACTGATTGCCGGCTATTTGGGGGGGTTCCACAGCGCAGCCAGTGTCGGAGCAGTGAATGACTGACTGACCGCAACTTCAGAATTTCAGATGCACATGCGTTAAATCATGAAGTTGCGGTCAGTTTCATGGGGTAATGACTGAACACTGACACTTCGCCGCCATTAACCACCGCAAATTACGGCCAACTTATTTCAATATGCAAATCAAATGAGAAAGGTTAACAAATCTTCCTAATATTATTCAGATTTTTTGTTCAAATCTTTCACTAAAAGTTGACGAATACTTGGAAGCTTTATTTGTTAACTATTTATAGTAACTATTTTTACAGGGCGACAAATAACAGGAGTAGGCCATTCGGCCCCCGAGCATTCAATTAGATCATTGCTGATCTGTATCTCAACTCCATTTAATCACCTTGGTTCTATATCCCTAATACCCTTACATAACAGCAAGCAATTAAGAAAGCAAATGGTATGTTGGCCTTTATTACAAGAGGATTTGAGTAGAAGAGTAAAGATGTCTTACTGCAATTATATTAGGGCCCTGGTGAGACCACACCTGGAGTAGTGTGTACAGTTTTGGTCTCCTTACTAAGGAAGGATATACTTGCCATAGAGGGAGTGCAACAAAGGTTCACCAGACTGATTCCTGGGATGGGGGATTGTCCTTTGAGGAGAGATCGAGTAGACTGGGCCTATACTCTCTGGAGTTTAGAAGAATGAGAGGTGATCTCATTGAAACATACAAAATTCTTACAGGGCTTGACAGGGTAGATGCAGGGAGGATGTTTCCCCTGGCTGGGGAGTCTAGAACCAGGGGTCACAGTCTCAGAATAAGGAGTCGGCAATTTAGGACTGAGATGAGGAGAAATTTCTTCACTCAGAGGGTGGTGAATCTTTGGAATTCTCTACCCCAGAGGGCTGTGGAGGCTCAGTCGTTGAGTATATTCAAGACAGAAATTGAGATTTTTGAATATTAAGGGAATCAAGGGATTTGGGGATCGTTCAGGAAAGTGGAGATGAGGTAGAAGATCAATCATGATCTCATTGAATGGCAGAGCAGGCTCGAAGGGCCAAATGGCCTACTCCTGCTCCTATTTCTTATGTTTTTATAACATAAATCTATCAATCACAATTTTGAGATTTTCAATTGATCTAGCCTCAACAACATTTTAGAGGAAGAGTTTTCCAGATTTCCACTATCCTTTATGTGAAGAAGTGCTTCTTGACATCACCCCTGAACGGCCGAGCTCTAACTTTAGGGTTATGCCCCCCCCAACCTTCCTGTTCTGGACTCCAACAGAGGAAATAATTTATTTCCATCTCTAATATGATTAAATGATTTGATAAACACCGCAATTAGATCACCCCTTAATTTTTATTCATTTATGGGATGTGGGCGTCGCTGGCAAGGCCAGCATTTATTGCCCATCCCTAATTGCCCTCGAGAAGGTGGTGGTGAGCTGCCTCCTTGAACCGCTGCAGTCCATGTGGTGAAGGTACTCCCACAGTGCTGTTAGGGAGTTCCAGGATTTTGACCCAGCAACGATGAAGGATCGGCGATATACTTCCAAGTCAGGATGGTGTGTGACTTGGGAGGGGAACTTGGAGGTGGTGGTGTTCCTATGCGCCTGCTTGTGGGTGGAAGAGGTTGCAGGTTTGGGAGGTGCTGCCTAAGAAGCCTTGGCGAGTTGCTGCAGTGCATCTTGTAGATGGTACACACTGCAGCCACCGTATGCGTGGAGATAGTGAATGTTTAAAGGTGGTGGATGGGGTGCTAATCAAGCGGGCTGCTGTCGAGCTTCTTCAGTGTTGTTGGAGCTGTACTCATCCAGGCAAGTGGAGAGTATTCCATCACACTCCTTACTTGTGCCTTGTGGATGGTGGAAAGGCTTTGGGGAGTCAGGAGGTGAGACACTCGCCGCAGAATACCTAGCCTCTGACCTGCTCTTGTTGCCACCATATTTATGTGGCTGGTCCAGTTAAGTTTCTGGTCAATGGTGACCCCCAGGATGTTGATGGTGGGGGATATGGCGATGGTAATGCCGTTGAATGTCATGGGGTGGTGGTTAGACTCTCGCTTATTGGAGATAGTCATTGCCTGGCACTTGTGTGACGCGAATGTTACCTGCCACTTATCAGCCCAAGCCTGAACGTTGTCCAGGTCTTGTTGCATGCGGGCATGGACTGCTTCACTATCTGAGGAGTTGTGAATGGCACTGAACACTGTACAATCATCAGCGAACATCCCCATTTCTGACCTTATGTTGGAGGGAAGGTCATTGATGAAGCAGCTGAAGATGGTTGGGCCTAGGGCACTGCCCTGAGGAACTCCTGCAGCGATGTTCTGGGGCTGTGATGATTGACCTTCAACCACCACAACCATCTTCCTTTGTGCTAGGTATGACTTCAGCCAGTGGAGAGTTCCCCCCCCCCGATTCCCATTGACTTCAGTTTTACTAGGGCTCCTTGATGCCACACTCTGTCAAATGCTGCCTTGATGTCAAGGGCAGTCACTCTCACCTCACCTTTGGAATTCAGCTCCTTTGTCCATGTTTGGACCAAGGCTATAACGAGGTCGGGAGCCAAATGATCTTGGCAGAACCCAAACTGGGCATCAGTGAGCAGGTTATTGGTAAGTGCCGCTTGATAGCACTGTCGATAACACCTTCCATCACTTTGCTGATGATTGAGAGTAGACTGATCGGGCGGTATTTGGCCGGATTGGATTTGTCCTGCTTTTTGTGGACAGGACATACCTGGGCAGTTTTCCACATTGCTGGATAGATGCCAGTGTTGTAGCTGTACTGGAACAGCTTGGCTAGAGGCGCGGCTAGTTCTGGAGCACAAGTCTTCAGCACGATAGCCGGAATGTTGTCAGGGCCCATAGCCTTTGCTGTATCCAGGGTGCTCAGCCGTTTCTTGATATCACGTGGAGTGAATCGAATGGGCCGAAGAATGGCTTCTGTGATGGTGGGGACCTCAGGAGTAGGCCGATATGGATCATCCACTCTGCACTTCTGGCTGAAGATGGTTGCAAACGCTTCAGCCTTGTCTTTTGCACTCACGTGCTGGGCTCCACCATCATTGAGGATGGGGATATTCATGGAGCCTTCTCCTCCAGTTAGTTGTTTAATGGTCCACCACCATTCACGACTGGATGTGGCAGGATGTGTTTTGATCTGATCCCTTGATTGTGGGATCACTTAGCTCCGTCTGTAGCATGCTGCTTCTGCTTTTTAGCATGCATGTAGTCCTGTGTTGCAGCTTCCCCAGGTTGGCACCTCATTTTTAGGTACGCCAGGTGCTGCTCCTGGCATGCTCTTCTACACTCCTTATTGAACCAGGGTTGGTCCCCTGGCTTGATGGTAATGGTAGAGTGAGGGATATGCCGGGCCATGAGGTTACAGATAGTGGTGGAATACAATTCTGCTGTTGCTGATGGCCCACAGTGCCTCATGGATGCTCAGTTTTGAGCTACCAGGTCTGTTCTGAATCTATCCCATTTAACACGGTGGTAGTGCCACACAACACGATGGAGGTTGTCCTCAGTGTGAAGACGGGACTTCGTCTCCACAATAACTGTGCGGTGGTCACTGCTACCAATATGGTCATGGACAGATGTATCTGCGACAGGTAGATTGGTGAGGACGAGATGAAGTATGTATTTCCCTCGTGTTGGTTCTCTCACCACCTGTCGCAGGTTATGGCAGCTATGTCCTTCAGGACTCGGCCAGCTCGGTCAGTAGTGGTGCTACCGAGCCACTCTTGGTGATTGACATTGAAATCCCCTACCCAGAGTACATTCTGTGCCCTTGCTACTCTCCGTGCTTCGTCCAAGTGGTGTTCAACATGGAGGAGTACTGATTCATCTGCTGAGGGAGGGCAGTAGGTGGTAATCTGCAGGAGGTTTCCTTGCCCATGCTTGACCTGAAGCCATGAGACTTCATGGGGTCCGGAGTCAATGTTGAGGACTCCCAGGGCCACTCCTTCCCGACTGTATACCACTGTGCCGCCACCCCTGGTGGGTCTGTCCTCCCGGTGGGACGTAATCTTCTATACTCAAGGGAATAAAAGCCTAGTCTACGCAATCTGTCCTCATAATTTAACCCTTTTAGCTGCAGTATAATTCTGGTAAAACTGCACTTCACTCCCCTCCAAGGCTAATATATTCTTCCTGAAGTGCAGTGACCAGTAATGAACCCAGTATTCCAGAATCGGGCTAACCAGAGCTTTATACAACTGTAGCATAGCTTCCATCCCTTTGTATGCCAGTCCCTTTGAGATAAAGGCCAACATTTCCATAGCTTTTTTTTGTACCCGTCCACTAGTTGTGTGTGATTTCTGTACATGGACCCATAAATATCTGCTCCGCCACAGTTCCTAGCTTCTTGCCATTTAGAAAATATTCTGATCGGCCTTTTTTGGGTCTAAAGTGGATAACATCACACTTCTCCACATTGAACTCCATTTGCCAGTTTTACCTACGCACTTTATCAATGTCCTTTTGCAACTTTCTGCTCCCATCTACATTACTTACTGTGCTCCCTAACCTGGTTAGTGCAGCACATGCTCAATACTGCACAGAAGTGTCAGCCGACATTATGTGCTCAAGTCTCTGGACTGGTGCTTGAACCCAGAACAATCTGAATCAGAGGCGAGAATGCTACCACTGAGCCTAGACTAACGTCAATAAACAGTAGAATGAGTAAATTCTAGATAATAGCTGAACATTCAGGAGTTACCCCCCCCACCCCCCCAAACTTTCAAATCTTTTCTAACCTCACTATTGACGCTGTCCCTGAAGTTGCTTAGGGTTAAGGGCTTATCAGCATTTTCAGGATTAATCAATGGAAGTGCTGGTGAACAAAGTAAAGCTGAGCATACAAGAACAGCTTTTACAGGAACTAGACCATAATTTTCACATTTCCTTTGGTGGGATTTAAACTCATGACCTCTGGGTTATTAGTTTAGCACCATAATCACTACACTACTGTATGTGTGTTACATTTTTCACACCCTTTGGATTCTTGGGGGTCTCTTACCATGCACTTTCTACGCCCACATATATAGACCATCCACTCCCAGACCTCTGCGAACATAGCTATGAAAATGAAACCAGGAGGTACACATGGCAGGCGCAGCACAACTCTGCTCCATTTATATTTCCTATCTTCCTCGTGGAGAAGCGTCTGAACCTTTGCCTCATGCCTTACTACAGCGCAACTCAGATGGGGAACTCAGTATATTGAGGGCTTAGGCATGAACCCACAACCCACCATTCAAAATATTCAAGATTACCACACAAGAGAAGTATAGGAGTTTACACCATAGGAGGCTATTCAGCTTAGCGTGTCTGTGCTGGGTGTTTGCTAGAGCAATCCACATCTAATCGCACTCTCCTCCTCTTTCCCCATCGCTGTGTTATCATCTGCTTTAAATCTTTTAAGTCTTTTTCCTATTCACCTGATCAAAACCCTTCATAATTTTAAAAACCTCAAATATTTCCATTTCTCTGCTCCTGTGGAAATACTTCCAGTCTCGTATTTCTCAAATACAGTTTCTCATTCCATTATCATGCTTGTAAATCTACCTTGTACACACATTATGGCTTTAATGTCATTTTTATAATGGGGCACTCTATAATTGCACACAGTACTCTAACTGTGGCCTAACCATTACCTTGTACAAATGGATCATTACCTCTCTACTACTGTACTCTTATGCCCCAAAATGCTTTTGGCCTTTTTATGGCTTTAAATCTACCTCCACTTGCAGGGAATTCCTTCTTGTCCTTTAGCATTGTTCTGCTGTGTATTCCCATTCTTTATTCTTCCACCCAAAATGTATTACCTCACACTTGTCAATAAATTGCATCTGCCACCTGTCAGCCCATTTCAGTAACCTGCCTATGTTCTCCTGTACAGTCTTCCTTGCTGAATGCAAACCCCTACTTTGGTGTCAGTAGCAAACTTCAAAATCCTCTATCTCACTATCTATATATATTCTGCAATCAAAAAAATTGTCTGTGGAGTAAATCAAGATCGAAAGATTCTGGTTTACAAATATCCAATTTTTGTAAATAGGGAGAAAGTGATTTTACTGCAGAACATTTTGAAATGGAAGAGGTAAATATACACAACACAAATTTTGCAATGATCTAATTTCTCAGTTCAGGAGAGGTTTTTTTAAGCAATTACAATTCTCCAAATTCAAAAACAAAAAAAATCATATATACAGTAAACTCTCGTTTAAACGGCATCCAATTATCCGGAATTCTCTAATAACCGGCAAAATTCAGAAGTAGGTTCAGGAACCCAAAGGTAAGTTTTACTGTATATTTGTGGCTGTGTAACTGGGGTTCTCGTACCTTTTGCCGTGTAACCGGGTCCCCTGTACCTGTGGCCGTGTAACCGGGTCCCCTGTACCTGTGGCCGTGTAACCGGGTCCCCTGTACCTGTGGCCGTGTAACCGGGTCCCCTGTACCTGTGGCCGTGTAACCGGGTCCCCTGTACCTGTGGCCGTGTAACCGGGGCTCCAGCACCTGTGGCCGTGTAACCGGGGCTCCAGCACCTGTGGCCGTGTAACCGGGGCTCCAGCACCTGTGGCCGTGTAACCGGGGCTCCAGCACCTGTGGCCGTGTAACCGGGGCTCCAGCACCTGTGGCCGTGTAACCGGGGCTCCAGCACCTGTGGCCGTGTAACCGGGGCTCCAGCACCTGTGGCCGTGTAACCGGGGCTCCAGCACCTGTGGCCGTGTAACCGGGGCTCCAGCACCTGTGGCCGTGTAACCGGGGCTCCAGCACCTGTGGCCGTGTAACCGGGGCTCCAGCACCTGTGGCCGTGTAACCGGGGCTCCAGCACCTGTGGCCGTGTAACCGGGGCTCCAGCACCTGTGGCCGTGTAACCGGGGCTCCAGCACCTGTGGCCGTGTAACCGGGGCTCCAGCACCTGTGGCCGTGTAACCGGGGCTCCAGCACCTGTGGCCGTGTAACCGGGGCTCCAGCACCTGTGGCCGTGTAACCGGGGCTCCAGCACCTGTGGCCGTGTAACCGGGGCTCCAGCACCTGTGGCCGTGTAACCGGGGCTCCAGCACCTGTGGCCGTGTAACCGGGGCTCCAGCACCTGTGGCCGTGTAACCGGGGCTCCAGCACTTGTGGCCGTGTAACCGGGGCTCCAGCACTTGTGGCCGTGTAACCGGGGCTCCAGCACCTGTGGCCGTGTAACCGGGGCTCCAGCACTTGTGGCCGTGTAACCGGGGCTCCAGCACTTGTGGCCGTGTAACCGGGGCTCCAGCACCTGTGGCTGTGTAACCGGGGCTCCAGCACCTGTGGCCGTGTAACCGCGGCTCCTGCACCTGTGGCCGTGTATCAGGGGCTCCTGGATCTGTGGCCGTGTAACAGGGGCTCCTGTACCTGTGGCCGTGTAACAGGGACTCCTGGATCTGTGGCTGTGTAACCAGGGCTCCTGTGCCTGTACAACCGGGGCTCCAGTACCTGTGGCCGTGTAACCGGGATCCTGCACCTGTGGCTGTGTAACGGGGCTCTCGTACCTTGGTAGGTATACCTCTCCGTTATCCGGAATTTTTAATCAACCGGCACCCCGGATATGTAAGAGTTTAATATATATATATAATATATGTAAATAAAAACATACCCATGGATCTGGTGTGTCAGGAGAATATGTTGTTTTATCCCATGTAGCGTACAATGCAGTTTCCTGAACTCAATTTCAATTGATTCAGACTAATAATTAGAATTTTGTAACACTAAATTCCCACTTAGCTGTGTTATTTACATTGTTTAATTCAAATTATTGGGTTATTTAAATCTTTCAGCACATAAAACAACTGAAGTAGACGGCATAATATCAGAGGCACTGATTCACAGGGACTGAATAAGTTAAATCATATGCTAATAGCAGTTTTGTGGTAGCATTAGTGGCATTTTCAGGTCGAATCCATAATTACATGCATACTTGTGCGGAAAATGTAAATCAGTGGTTTTATATAAAAAAAATTAAATGATATGAACAAAATAAAGTGCAGAGTAAAAATGTAGACTAAAAAATATTGTAAGGATGCACCTCCATAGGAGGTAGGTTGCAGGCACTACATGTGGCTAAGCGGGGTGGTGGAGTGGGGTGGAAAGAGTGTCATATGGTTAGGTAGTGTCAGGAGGTTGGTCTTGAGCATAGATGCACTGGGAAGGAAATGGCATGGTGTTATGAGAATTGGGGATGGAGTTTCCAGGCATCAAGGTACTAGGAAAGGATTATGGGGCTAATTCCAGAGGGGGAAAGGCTGCTGTTGAGGAAAGCATGGCAAGAGGCTTTTCTGGGAGTGATCAGGAGTAGGGAGTGTGGGAAAGGCATTGAAGTGGAGTGGGGAGGCTTTAGAAAGCAGCAAGGAGGTGAAAAGGCAAACCTTCCTCCTCGCTCCCCGAAAGGCTTAAAAAAGTAAATAACTTGCCCAGTAGTAATCTACAGAAGGCTATTATTTAAATGAAAATGGCACTCGTTTAAATAATGGGAATGGCAGCATCGTGGTTATGTTACTGGACTAGTAATCCAGAGGAATAAAAAGCTAGTATCAGTAATGGTGACCATGAAACTACCGGATTGGCATTAAAAACCCATCTGGATCACTAATGTCCTTTAGGGAAGGAAATCTGCTGTCCTTACTGGGTCTGGCCTATGTGACTCCAGACCCACAGCAATGTGGTTGACTCCTAACTGCCCTCTGAAATGGTCCAGCAAGCCACTCAGTTGTACCAAACCGCTACAAAAAATAAGATTAAAACCGGACGGACCACCGGCATCAACTTAGTCACCGGCTTCAGACACAATACTACACCCAGCCCAGTTGACCCTGCAAAGTCCTCCTCACTAACATCTGGGGACATGTGCCAAAATTGGGAGAGCTGTCCCACAGACTAGTCAAGCAACAGCCTGACAGTCATACTCATAGAATCATACCTTTCAGCCAATGTCCCAGACTCCCCCATCACCATCCCTGGGTATGTCCTGTCCCACCAGCAGGACGGACCCACCAGAGGTGATGGCACAGTGGTATACAGTCGGGAGGGAGTGGCCCTGGGAGTCATAAGAACATAAGAAATAGGAGCAGGAGGAGGCCATTTGGCCCATCGAGCCTGCTCTGCCATTCGATAAGATCTTGGCTGATCTGGTCTTGGCCTCAACTCCACTTTTCTGTCCGCTCCCCATAACCCTCGACTCTCTCATTGTTCAAAAATCTGTCCATCTCCACCTTAAACATATTCAATGACCCAGCCGCTACAGCTCTCTTGGGTAGAGAATTCCAAAGATTCACAACCCTCGGAGAAGAAATTCCTCCTCATCTCAGTTATAAATGGGCGACCCCTTATTCTGAAACTATGCCCTCTAGTTCTAGATTCCCCCACGAGGGGAAACAACCTCTCTGCATCTACTCTGTCAAGCCCCCTCAGAATCTTATACGTTTCAATAAGATCACCTCTCATTCTTCTAAACTCCAATGAGTATAGGCCCAACCTGCTCAACCTTTCCTCATAATACAACCCCTTCATCTCAGGAATTAACCTAGAGAACCTTCATTGAACTGCCTCCAATGCAATGATACCCCTCCTTAAACATTGACTACGGACCCCATGAAGTCTCATGGCTTCAGGTCAAGCATGGGCAAGAAAACCTTCTGCTGATTACCACCTACTGCCCTCCCTCAGCTGAGGAGTCAGTACTCCTCCATGTTGAACACCACTTGGAAGAAGCACGGAGGATAGCAAGGGCACAGAATGTACTCTGGGTGGGGGACTTCAATCTCCATCACCAAGAATGGCTTGGTAGCACCACTACTGATCGAGCTGGCCGAGTCCTGAAGGACATAGCTGCCAGACTGGGCCTGCGGCAGGTGGTGAGAGAACCAAAACGAGGGAAAAACCTACTTGAACTCATTCTCACCAATCTACCTGTCGCAGATGCATCTGTCCATGACAGTGTTGTTAGCAGTGACCACCGCACATGAGACGAAGTCCCGTCTTCACACTGAGGACGCCCTTCATTGGGTTGTGCGGCACTACCACCGTGATAAATGGGATAGATTCAGAACAGGTCTAGCAGCTCAAAACTGGGCATCCTTGATGTGCTGTGGGCCATCAGCAGCAGCAGAATTGTATTCCACCACAATCTGTAACCTCATGGTCCGGCATATCCCTCACTCTACCATTACCATCAAGCCAGGGGACCGACCAAACAACCCTGGTTCAATGAGGAGTGCATAAAAGCATGCCAGGAGCAGCACCAGGCATACCTTAAAAATGAAGTGCCAACCTGGAGAAGCTGCAACACAGCGTGCTAAACAGCATGCTAGAGACAGAGCTAAGTGATCCCACAACCAACAGATCAGATCAAAGCTCTGCAGTTTTGCCACATCCAGTCGTGAATGGTGGTGGACAACTAAACAGAGGAGGAGGCTCCAAGAATATCCCCATCCTCAATGATGGTGGAGCCCAGCACGTAAGTGCAAAATATAAGGCTGAAGCATTTGCAATCATCTTCAGCCAGAAGTGCTGAGTGGATGATCCATCTCGGCCTCCTCCATCTGATCAAGAAGTGGCTGAGCGCACTGGATACAGCAAAGGCTATGGGCGCCGACAACATCCCGACTGGTGTGCTGAAGACTTGTGCTCCAGAACTAGTCACGCCTCCAGTCAAGCTGTTTTAGTACAGCTACAACACTGGCATCTACCCGACCATGTGGAAAACTGCCCAGGTATGTCTTGTCCACAAAAAAGGACAAATTCCATCCGGCCAATTACTGCCCTATCAGTCTACTCGCAATCATCAGCAAAGTGATTGAAGGCATCGTTGACAGTGCTAACAAGTGGCACTTACTCACCAACAACCTGCTCACCGATGCTCAAGTGTGTGTTCTGCCAGGACCACTCGGCTCCAGACCTCATTACAGCCTTGGTTCAAACATGGACAAAAGAGCTGAATTCCAGAGGTGAGGGGAGAGTGACTGCCCTTGACATTAAGGCAGCATTTGACCGAGTGTGGCATCAAGGAGCCCGAGTAAAATTGAAGTCAATGGGAATCAGGGGGAAAACTCTCCACTGGCTGGAGTCATACCTAGCACAAACGAAGATGGTTGTGGTTGTTGGAGGCCAATCATCTCAGCCCCAGGACATCGCTGCAGGAGCTCCTCAGGACAGTGTCCTAGGCCCAACCATCTTCAGCTGCTTCATCAATGATCTTCCCTCCAACTTAAGGTCAGAAGTGGGGATGTTCGCTGATGATTGCACAGTGTTCAGTTCCATTCGCAACTCCTCAGATAATGAAGCAGTCCATGCCCTCATGCAGCAAGACCTGGATAACATTCAGGCTTGGGCTGGTAAGTGGCCCATCCAGGACAAATCAGCCCATTTGATTGGCACCCTATCCACCACCTTAAACATTCACTCCCTCCACCACCGGCGCACTGTGGTTGCAGTGTGTACCGTCTACAAGATGCACTTCAGCAACTGGCCAAGGCTTCTTTGTCAGCACCTCCCAAACCCGCAACCTCTACCACCTAGAAGGACAGGGGCAGCAGGCACATGGAAACACCATCACCTCCAAGTTCCTCCCCCCCACCACCCCCAAGTTACACACCATCCTGACTTGGAAATATAATCGCCGTTCCTTAATCGTCGCTGGGTCAAAATCCTGGAACACCCTCCAGCACTGTAGGAGTACCTTCACCAGAAGGACTGCAGTGGTTCAAGAAGGTGGCTCACCACCGCCTTCTCGATGGCAATTAGAGATGGGCAATAAATGCTGGCCTTGCCAGTGACACCCACATCCCAGGAACGAATTTAAAAAAAAGCACAGGGTCCTCCATCTAGTATGAGGAAAAAGCTTCAGGATTTCCTGCCTTCGAATAACAAAACCTAGTGGTGACCGGGAACCAACATTCTAGTAGTAGTTTTCAAAACCATTAAAAAAACCTAAAGCTGATTCCTGGTCACGGTTGAGAACTTGGCATTTCCTTAAGCAGAGTTGGGATTCTCTAAAAGAATACATCGTTATTTCTTTGGACCGGGGAGAGTCCAGCAAGGACTAGGTGTTCAGCCAGTCTGGTAATAAAAATGTAGCCAGGGGAGGCAAGAGGGGTAAATAGACATCAGGCAGGGAGCATAGTGAAGCAGAACAAGGAGATGGAAGCTGGGAAGACTCAAAGCTAAGTATATGATGGTATGGCTAAGTATAGTTTAGGCTTAGGTATAATAGGAAAGTGTTATAGGAAGGAAATTTGAATAACAACGTGCATGTACATGAAAAGGACTATATATATTTTTATGCAGATGCGGCTTCCATTCAAAACACCAGTGATCAATACAACTCATCAGTTCAAACCACTCCCCATATAATGCACTAGCCTATATGAAGAGCAGCTACACAGAAATAAGACATTGTGCCAATTTACATGAGGAAGTGAATTACAGTTCAAATCTAACTGGCATATAATCAACAAACAAGGCTATCCAACTGCAACTTTTTCTCTCAACTGACCAGGGGCCCTAGCCTTCCTAGTTGAAGCACTTGATGAACACTCTTGTAATAAGGGTCCTAGAAGTGACAAACTGACATCACACCTCGGTTTGGGGGAAGGAGAAGGGATGAAAGAGTCAAGATTTTCACTCCTGATTGCTTTCCAATGATTCTTTCTGGAAAGTGTGCTTGTGAACATTGTGTGGACCAGATCAGGTTACTGGAGGAAGGTATACAGTGGTGTTCCCCAGGGGTCGGTACTAGGACCACCGCTTTTCTTGATATATATTAATGACTTGGACTTGGGTGTACAGGGCACAATTCAAAACTTGCAGATGACACAAAACTTGGAAATATAGTGAACAGTGAGGAGGATAGTGATAGACTTCAAGAAGACAGGCTGGTGGAATGGGCAGGCACGTGGCAGATGAAATTTAACGCTGAAAAGTGCGAAGCAATACATTTTGGTAGGAAGAACGAGGAGAAGCAATATAAACTAAAGGGTAGAATTCTAAAGTGGGTGCATGAATAGAGACACCTGGGGGTATATATGAACAAATCGTTGAATGTTGCAGGGCAGGTTGAGAAAGTGGTTAAAAAAGCATACGGGATCCTGGGCTTCATAAATAGAGGCATAGAGTACAAAAGCAAGGAAGTTATGATGAACCTTTATAAAACACTGGTTCAGCCTCAACTGGAGTATTGTGTCCAATTCTGGGCATGGCACGTTAGGAAGGATGTGAAGGCCTTTGAGAGGATGCAGAAAAGATTTACAAGAATGGTTCCAGGGATGAGGGACTTCAGTTACGTAGATAGACTGGAGAAGCTGGGGTTGTTCTCCTTAGAGCAGAGAAGGTTGAGGAGAGATTTGATAGAGGTGTTCAAAATCATGAGGGGTCTTACAGAGTAGATAGAAACTGTTCCCATTGGCAGAAGGATTGAGAACCAGAGGACACAGATTTAAGGTGATTGGCAGAAGAACCAAAGATGACATGAGGAAAAACTTTTTTACGCAGCGAGTGGTTAAGATCTGGAATTCACTGCCTGAAAGGGTGGTGGAGGCAGATTCAATTGTGACTTTCAAAAGGGAATTGGATAAGTACCTGAAGGAAAAAAATTTGCAGGGCTACGGGGAAAGGGCAGGGAAGTGGGACTAGCTGAAGTGCTCTTGCAGAGAGCTGGCACGGGCTCGACGGGCTGAATGACCTCCTTCTGTGCTGTAACCATTCTATGATGTGGTCATTTTATACAAATATCAGTAAGAAGGTTAATAGAAAAATGTTGTGGCTCTGCAAACTTTAGGTATGGATAGTGGGTGAGTGTTTCCCCCCTCAAATATTCAGTACTCCAAGGGTATTCTTTACTTAAGAGCAGCAACTTAAAAAAAATCGTTAGAGAATCAGAAAATAAACATTTGTACTCCATCCAATTTCAAAATGGTCTCTTTTTGATATTTTGTATCGCTTGTTTATGTGTGCATTATACACTGAAGTCTTATTAGCTCACAACAGACAGAATCCCATATTCGAATTCGTGTAAACTGGACAGGAATCCTTAGTGTGTAGATGATATTCTAACACTTGATTCTTAAGAGGTCACCTTCAAATACTATTCTGCAGTAATACTAACACATTTGTCATCACTGCGGTTTTACAGGATGCTAGTCTGAAAAGGACAGTGCAACAATGCAAGTAAGGCACAGTGTAACTACGAGCTCAGTAACCAAGAACACAGTCTGCTTTAAAAGGTGCTCTTAGTTTACACCAACTACAGCCTACCTTTCCAACTTTAAAAAAAAATTCCAGCAGTACATTGCATTTGTGTTCAATTACTAAAAATTGAAAACAACTCTCCCAATGTTTTTAGTAGGTAAATGCTTCATTTGAGGCAATATTAATTCATACAAACCAGAAAGTTCTAAATTTAATCCAGGTCTGTGCTAACGTAGCAGATTCCAGCCAGGGCAATAGATGAGATGTTATAATTGGCCTCACCATCCCTAAACGAGGGATGGGGTTGGAGAAAATGAACCATGACTTTCATTACTGATTATCTCGTGACCCCTGATGGAAAGTCTGTATTTGAACTTTGAATGAGAGCAGAATTGGGCTCAGCTGCAATGCCTTCCAAAGTCAAACAGCCTGCCTACATTCACCATCTAGGTGCATTCATACAAAATAGCCACCAGGAGGCGGCCCATTGGTGCCCACAAAAACACATTTCTACAAGCCTTTTTGAGAAGGGGAGAAAATGTGAAAAACTGGGGGGTGGGAAAGAAACAATTATGCATCAGTCTACGCAAAATTATATTTATTGCATCAAGAAGACACATACAAGCTGTTGAAAAATGATTTGATTTAACCATACCTTGTTGCAAAGATTTGAACCAAGCCAAAACTTGCCCTTCCATTTTCATCAGTTTTCTGCTGTTGTGGTGCTGGTGACAGCTGAAGGGAAAGAAACTGTTTGTTACAGCAGTAAGATACAATCATTTTTCCCCTCAAATACACAGGTCTGAAGAAATCCAAATAAAACAGCTAGTACACACACGTACCACCACGATGTGTGGGCAGTGTATGTTGCTGTTATATAAGGCTACCATTTGAAATATATAAATCTGTAAAATTGTTTTCTACAAAAAGTCTCCACAGAATTGGCACCAACAACAGATATAGTCTTCAGTTTTTTTGTAAGAAATTCAATCTTTGCTATACTGCTGTTACCTGGGGGGGCGGGGGAGAGAAAGAGGATGAGAGGAGAGTAAGAAACAGTACTGTCCTTTTAGGAAACTTTCATGCTATGCAATCAGGTATTTTTCTCCTCTCCCTTCACTCCATGGTAGAAGACCTCGTCTAGACCATACGCATACTTTGCTGGGAAGAGATCGCACGGAGATCCCAAATTAGCAGTATGCCAGCTCCAAGTCATAAGGGTCTGGAAAAGAAGTCAGGGTAAGCTGGAAGACAGCTTTACCAAACTTTCTTGAAGAATGAGGAAAACGATGCATATGTTAGAAGACTCAAATTCCAAATGCAAACAGTAATATACCAAAATACAATCACAGAATCTTACAGCACAGGAGGCGGCCATTCAGCCCAACACACTTATGCCCAACACACTCTCTTTAGTCCCATTCCCCTGGCAAGACCCCTACCCTTTTCTTATTCAAATGTTTATCCACTTCCCTTCTAAAAGCTATTATGGATTCTGCTTCTACCACTGTTTATAGTACAGCATTCAATGTTATGACAGGTTTCTAAAAAAAAAGTTCCTGACCTCTCCTTTTGTTCTCAGCGATTTGGAACCGCCTCACATCCATCAGATCTTCTCTTAACCCCACTATTCTGGCAAGAGGAGCCCCCGTTTTTCTAGTGACCCCTCATAACTAAAGCATCCCATCTCTGGCATCATCCTAGCAAACCTCTACGATACCCTCTCGACATCCTTTCTAAAGTGGGAGTCCAAAACTGGACATAGTATACTAATCACAGTCTTACCAATGACCTGTAAAGGTTAGTGTTACTTTTTTGCTTTGTACACTATGCCCCTATTTATAAAACTTAAGATCCCATATGCTGCTTTTTGTTTAAAAAAAGAAAAAGCTAAATCGACTCGTCCTCCCACTTTAAAAGATTTCTGTTCCTGAATGTCTAAGCCCCCTGTACCCGACTTCCAATCATTTTTACATTTTAAGTAGAGCAATGGCGGCAATACTGACTCCTGGTGGACACATATGGTTACATACCCCAGTCCAAAAAACATTAACGACTTTCAATTCTGTCCTTTAGCCAACTTCATATGCATGTTGCTACATTTCCTCTAATACTTTGGACTTACATTTTATTAACAAGCCTCTTGTGTGGCACCTTATCAAACACTTTTTGAAAATCACACACACAATAGTCACCATCTTTTCTTTATTAACATACTAATTTCCTCAGAATTCTCAAATTTGTCAGACCCAAATCTATTCCTGGCTATCCTTAATTACACCATGTTTTTTGAAGTGAGTTATACTATATTATGGCCTCTAGAAGCAGACCCACTACCAATGTTAGGTTCACTGGTCTATTTTACCCAGTTTAAGGGAATGGTAGCACAGTGGTTATGTTACTGGACTAGTAATCCAGAGGCCTGGACTGATCCAGAGACACGAGAGTTCAAATCCCAACACGGCAACTGGGGAATTTAAATTCAGTTAATTAAATAAAACTGGAATAAAAAGCTAGTATCAGTAATGCTGACCATGAAACTATCGGATCGTCATAAAAACCCATCTGGTTCACTAATGTCCTTTTTAGGGAAGGAAATCTGCCATCTTTACCTGGTCTGGCCTATATGTGACTCCAGACCCACAGCAACGTGGTTGACTCTTGACTGCCCTCTGAAATGGCCCAGAAAGCCACTCAGTTACACAACCGCTACAAAAAACAATAATAAAACCGGACGGACCACCCGGCATCGACTTAGGACACAACGGCACAACCAGCCCAGTCCACCCTGCAAAGTTCTCCTCACTAACATCTGGGGACTTGTGCCAAAATTGGGAGAGCTGTCCTACAGACTAGTCAAGCAACAGCCTGACAGTCATACTCACAGAATTATACCTTTCAGCCAATGTCCCAGACTCCCCCATCACCATCCCTTCACCACCACCGGCAGGACAGACCCAACCAGAGGTGGCGGCACAGTGGTATACAGTCGGGAGGGAGTGGGCCTAGGAGCCCTCAACATTGACTATGGACCCCATAAAGTCTCGTGGCTTCAGGTAAAGCATGGGCAAGGAAACCTCCTGCTGATTACCACCTACCATCCTCCCTCAGTTGATGAATCAGTACTCCTCCATGTTGAACACCACTTGGAAGAAGCACGGAGGATAGCAAGGGCACAGAATGTACTCTGGGTGGGGGACTTTAATCTCCATTTCCAAGAGTGGCTCGGTAGCACCACTACTGACTGAGCTGGCCGAGTCCTGAAGGACATAGCTGCCAGACTGGGCCTGTGACAGGTAGTGAGAGAACAAAAACGAGGGAAAAACCTACTTGACCTCGTCCTCACCAATCTACCTGTCGCAGATGCATCTGTCCATGACCGCATTGGTAGCAGTGACCACCACACAGACTTGTTCACACTGAGGACACCCTCCATCGTGTTGTGTGGCACGACCACTGTGCTAAATGGGATAGATTCAGAACAGATCTAGCTGCTCAAAACTGGGCATCCATGAGGCGCTGTGGGCCATCAGCAGCAGCAGAATTGTATTCCACCACAATCTGTAATCTCATGGCTCGGCATATCCCTCACTATCATTACCATCAACCCTGGTTCTATGTGGAGTGCGTAAGAGCAGGCCAGGAGCAGCAGCAGGAGTACCTAAAAATGACTTACCAACCTGAGGAAGCTGCAAAACAGGACTAAATGCATGCTAAATAGCGAAAGCAGCATGCTATGGACAGAGCTAAGCGATCCCACAATCAACGGATCAGATCAAAGCTCTGCAGTCCTGCCACATCCAGTCGTGAATGCTGGTGGACAATTAAACAACTAACGGGAGGAGGCTGCTCCATGAATATCCCCATCCTCAATGATGGCGAAGCCCAGCACGCGAGAGCAAAAGACAACGCTGAAGCGTTTGCAACCATCTTCAGCCAGAAGTGCTGAGTGGATGATCCATCTCGGCCTCCTCCTGAGGTCCCCACCATCACAGAAGCCAGTCTTCAGCCAATTTGATTCACTTCACGTGATAACAAGAAACGGCTGAGCGCAGTGGGTACAGCAAAGGCTATGGGGCTCTGACAACATCCCGGCTGTCGTGCTGAATACTTGTGCTCCAGAACTAGTCGGGCCTCTATACAAGCTGTTGCAGTACAGCGACAACTCTGGCATCTACCAGACAATGTGGAAAACTGCCCAGGTGCGTCCTGTCCACAAAAAGCAGGACAAATCCAATCCGGCCAATTATTGCCCCATGAGTCTACTCTCAATCATTAGCAAAGTGATGGAAGGTGCCGTCGACAGTATCATCAAGCGGCACTTACTCACCGATGCTCAAGTTTGGGTTCCGCCAGGACCACTCGGCTCCCGACCTCATTACAGCCTTGGTTCAAACATGGACAAAAGAGCTGAATTCCAGAGGCAAGGTGAGAGTGACTGCCCTTGACATCAAGGCAGCATTCGACCGAGTGTGGCATCAAGGATCCCTAGTAAAACTGAAGTCAATGGGAATCAGGGGGAGAACTCTCCACTGACTGGAGTCATACCTAGCACAAACGAAGATGGTTGTGGTTGTTGGAGGCCAATCATCTCAGCCCCAGGAGATCGCTGCAGGAGTTCCTCAGGGCAGTGTCCTAGGCCCAACCATCTTCAGCTGCTTCATCATAAGGTCAGAAGTGGGGATGTTCACTGATGATTGCAATGTTCAGTTCCATTTGCAACACCTCAGTTAATGAATCAGTCCATGCCCGCATGCAGCAAGACCTTGACAACATTCAGGCTTGGGCTGAAAAGTGCCAAGTAAGATTCGCGCCACACAAGTGCCAGGCAATGATTATCTCCAACAAGCGAGACTAACCACCACCCCTTGACATTCAACAGCATTACCATCGCCGAATCCCCCACCAGCATCCTGGGGTCACCACTGACCAGAAACTTAACTGGACCAGCTACAAATATTGTGGCAACAAGAACAGGTCAGAGGCTGGGTATTCTGCGAGTGTCTCACCATCTACAAGGCACAAGTCAGAGGTGTGATGGACTACTCTCCACTTGACAAGATGAGTGCAGCTCCAATAACTTTCAAGGAGCTCGACACCACCCAGGACAAAACAGCCCGATTGACTGGCGATCCATCCACCACCTTAAACATTCACTCCCTCCACCACCGGCGCACCGTGGCTGCAGTGTGTACCATCTACAAGTTGCACTGCAGCAACTCACCAAGGCTTCTTCGACAGCACTTCCCAAACCCACGACCTCTACCACCTAGGAGACGACGTGCAGCAGGCGCATGGGAACACCATCACCTGCAAGCTCCCCTCCAAGTTACACACCATCCCGAGTTGGAAATATATCACGGTTCTTTCATTGTCGCTGGGTCAAAATCCCGGAACTCCCTCCCTAACAGCACTATGGGAGTATCTTCAGCACATAGACTGCAGCGGTTCAAGAAGGCTGCTCACTACCACCTTCTCAAGGGCAATTAGGGAAGGGCAATAAATGCTGGCCTTGCCAGCGACACCCACATCCCAGGATCGAATAAAAAAAGTTCATCGCCTTCTGCTTTATTGTAAAGAGATGTTCTCTTGGCAGGCATCTGGGGCAACTTCCAAACCCAAGGTTATTTGAAAAATTATGATTAGCGAAAGAAAAATTAGAGTGCCCATATTTTACTGCATCAGAGCAAAATGCACCAACTGGACAAATTGGCTTCATTTTTCTACTGGGACTACAGCAAGGTTGAATATTTTCCTGGTGTTTAGAAATGGAATGACTGTTGGCGGAAGGGTCGAGAACCAGAGGACACAGATTTAAAGTGATTGGCAACAGAACCAAAGGCGACATGAGAAAAAACTTTTTTTACGCAGCGAGTCGTTAGGATCTGGAATGCACTGCCTGAAAGGGTGGTGGAAGCAGACTCAATAGCGGCTTTCAAAAGGGAATTGGATAAGTACCCGAAGGGAAAAAAATTGCAGGGCTACAGGGAAAGGGTGGGGGCGTGGGACTAGCTGAAGTGCTCTTGCAGAGAGCTGGCACGGGCTCGACGGGCCGAATGGCCTCTTTCTGTGATGTAACCATTCTATGATTCTCTCAAATAAGGCTGTCTATGCAGCTAAAATGGGGGGGAGGGGGGGGGGGATGACCATGGCCACTTAGCTATTGCATACTGTTGAACACATGACCTACTGCTTCTTCGGTTTGAGTAGTGATTTATTAATTTAAAATTGGAAGTTGAAACGATAATGAAGAATGGAAATGTTACACGAGAGAACAAAAACTGTAGATTGACTCTTATAATATTCTTCATCAGAAACCATAAACAAGTGGAAAAAATCATATTTACATTTGACTACAACTATATGTATCTTTTATTTCCAACATATTTCTGAATTGCAGCTATCAAATGCACTTTTCATAGGATATACAGCACAGAAACAGGCCATTCGGCCCAACCAGTCCAGGCCGGCGTTTATGCTCCACTCGAGCCATTGAGCCCAGTTAATTGAATAGATAATACAGTAACTTCTCTCAAAAACACTTGTTGGAAAAAGTAACTAGGGAGTCCAATTGGATAAAAACAAGAAGTTACCAAGTCCATCCACCCCACTTCAATATTAAATTGAACCGAATAGACAATTTAAAATCCTGTAGGAATTTCATTATACTCAAGTCATTTCATACACATTACTTCCTTCATACTACTTCACTTGTGGTGGGAAGCAAGCCGATAAATAAAGACTATGGAGGGGCACATTTATATCCAAGTCCCACCAATTTACATCGATCTCAGGCTGTTAATTCCAATAGGCCTTGGTGTCCTGATTTAGGATTTATCCACCAACGAGGCACTTTCCAAAATATAGGCTCAGAAAACACAAAACAGAAGAAACAGAAGGAATATAAGCACAAATAGGACTACATTTCTTGGATTTTGGAGGCTGAATCACCAGGGCTCAGGCTAGACACTTCTGTTATATACTATCTGTATTGTAAAACATGCAACATTTTAGAAAAACATCCTTAACGTGTGCATGTTGAAAAAGCTGTAGCATATAATTTTTTCCTATATTTGTGCATCATCATAACCATGTTAACGGTACTATAAATTCTAAATTTTGCAGCCAATATAGCATCAGTAAATTCCTTACCTTTAAGCCACTTTCCTTTATCAGGACAACTTTAATCACAGGTTCAGGAGAAGGATTCCCCCAAGCATCACAAAGCTGCACAACCAAAGGCTTATCGAGAGCCTTACCATTGACAACTGAGAGGGGCTAAAAATAAAAGAAGTACAGCTAAGGCACATACACCACAAAAGACTTTAATTTTTCCTTAATACCAACTTTCAAATAAGTGCCACACAAAAATCAACTGATTGTCACACTAACTATCTTCAATGTAGTTTATTAAGTTATCATAGTTCAACCTCCAAAAACAAATCAATAATCCATCATCCAAATGTGTATAAGGACTTCAAAGTGCACCAATGAATGCAGGATTTGCTGCTCAGCCCTGTACAAAACATTGTCCTTTAACTGTAGCGCTGAAGGGGGTGGCATTGGAGGATCAAGCCAGAGGAAGAGAGTGTTACGAGAATGGGAGCTTTGTATGAGAATTATGAACTATATTCAATTCTATAATTTACCTCTGTACCTAATAAAGTTCATTGTTTGTACTTATTTTTAAATGATAAAATGTTTTTTGAAAGTTTTGTTTTGGGTTAGCTAGGTGTTTGATCACCAAATAGTAAGGAATTCACACAAGTTACATCTTTCCCATATGGAAGGTTCACTCTCAATGACGATGACAAATAGAGATAAAATGGGTTTGATCTAATAGCCATTACAGAGACGTGGTTGCAAAGTGACCAAGGTTAGGAACTAAATGTTCCAGGGTACTTGACTTTTCGAAAAGACAGGCAGAATGGAAAAGGAGGGGGAGTAGCCCTGATAATAAAGGATGACATAAGGACAGTAGAGAGAAAGGATCTCGGCTCGGAAGATCAGGAAGTAGAATCAGTATGGGTGGAGATAAGGAATAACAAGGGGCAGAAAACACTGGTGGGAGTAGTATATAGGCCCCCTAACAGTAGCTATACCGTTGGACAAAGTATTAATGAAGAAATAGTAGGAGCTTGCAAAGGTAACACAATAATCGTGGGGGACTTTAATCTTCATATAGACTGGACAAATCAAATTGGCAAAGGTAGTCTGGAGGACGAGTTCATGGAATGCATTCGGGACAGATTCCTAGAACAATACGTCATGGAACTAACCAGGGAACAGGCTATTTTAGATCTTGTATTGTGTAATGAGGCAGGGTTACTTAGCAATCTCAGTAAAGGATCCTCTGGGGCAGAGTGATCATAACATGATAGAATTTCACATTAAGTTTGAGAGTGACTTGCCTAAGTCCAAAACTAGAGTCTTAAACTTAAATAAAGCCAATTACATAGGTATGAGGGGCGAGTTGGCTAAGGTAGATTGGAAAAATAGATTAAAAGTTATGGTGGTAGATAAGCAGTGGCTAGCATTTAAAGAAATATTCATAATTCTCAACAAAAATACATTCCATTGAGAAACAAAAACTCCACGGGAAAAGTGATCCAACTGTGGCTAACTAAAGAAGTTAAGGATAGCATTAGATTGAAAGAAGCAGCTTATAATGTTGTGAAGAATAGTAGTAAGCCTGAGGATTGGGAGAGTTTCAGAAACCAGCAAAGGATGACCAAAACATTGATAAAAAGGGAAAAAATAGAATGAAAGAAAACTAGCAGGAAATATAAAAGCAGGTTGTAAGAGCTTTTACAAGTATGTAAAAAGGAAGAGAGTAGCAAAAATAAACATAGGTCCCTTCGAGGCTGAGACAGGAGAAATTATTATGGGGAATAAGGAAATGGCAGAAACTTTAACCAACTATTTTGTATCTGTCTTCACAGTAGAAGACACAAAAAGCATACCAAAAATGGTGGGGAACCAAGGGTCTAATGAGGGTGAGGAACTTAACGTAATTAATATAAGTAGAGAAAAAGTACTAGAGAAACTAATGGGACTAAAAGCTGACAAATCCCCTGGACCCGACGGCCTACATCCTAGGGTTCTAAAAGAGGTGGCTGAAGAGATAGTGGATGCATTGATTTTGATCTTCCAAAATTTCCTAGATTCTATAACGGTCCCAGCGGATTGGAAGTTCGCAAATGGAACACCGCTATTCAAGAAAGGAGAGAGAAAACAGGGAACTACAGGCCAGTTAGCCTGACATCAGTCGTCAGGAAAATGCTGGAATCCATTGTTAAGGAAGTTGTATCAGGGCACTTAGAAAATCATAATATGATTAGGCAGAGTCAACATGGTTTTATGAAAGGGAAATCATGTTTGACAAATTTATTAGAGTTTTTTGAGGATGTAACTAGCAGGGTAGATAAAGGGGAACCAGTGGATGTAGTATATTTGGATTTCCAAAAGGCATTTGATAAGATGCCACATAAAAGGTTATTACACAAAATTAGGGTTAATGAGATTGGGGGTAATATAGTAGCATGGATAGAGGATTGATTAACGGACAGAAAACAGAGAGTAGGGATAAACGGATCTTTTTCAGGTTGGCAGGCTGTAATTAGTGGGGTGCCGCAAGGATCAGTGTCGGGGCTGCAGCTATTTACAATCTAGATTAATGACCTCGATGAAGTTTGCTGACGGTACAAAGCTAGGTGGAACAGTAAGCTGTAAGGAGAACACAAAGGGCTGGATTTTGATACTGGGGCGGGTTGGGGTCGTGTCATCCACTTTTCATGTTATCCACCCGACTGCAATTGGATGTGGGAGATTGATGCAATTTTCACCTAATTGGGCAATTGAGTTCCAGCATGTGGGAACCCATGAACCAATTAGTGTTTTCAGTCTGAAAGTCACCTCTGATGATGTCATCATTGCTGCTGCATTGAAGGTCTGCAAAGACTGCCTGGCCTTTGCTGAGAGGGGACCTGGATGCAAAATGAGCAGCAGCAGCCCTAAGTCTACTCCCAGATATTTTTACACAAGAGAGAGAGAGATCCAGCCAGCCAAATGTGCTCCCGCCAGGTTTCACAATCGTGGTTCAGAACAGGTGTGCTTCACGTAGAACAAGGGTTAAAATCACAAAGGCCTTTCAAAATGGCATTAGAGAGCCAATTTAGTGCTTGTTAAGGGCCTTAACAGCCTATCCCGTCTCTTAAAGGCGGGACGCAGTCGGGACCAGCAGACACGATTTCATGAAAATTGCGTGGAGGCGGACTTGTGCCCGCCCGCCAGTTTTCGCAATTTTAACCCCCCACACGCCTCCAAACCCGCCTCCACGGGTCAATGAAAATCCAGCCCAAAGAGTCTGCAAAGGGATATAGATAGACTAAGTGAGTGGGCAGTAAGGTGGCAGATGGAGTATAATGTAGGAAAATGTGAGGTTATTCGCTTTGGTAAGAAGAATTGAAAAACAGAATATTTTTTAAATGGCGAGAAACTTTCAAATGTTGGTGTTCAGAGAGGTTTGGGTGTCCTCGTGCAAGAAACACAGAAAGCTAGCATGCAGGTACAGCAAGCAATAAGGAAGGCAAATGGCATGTTGGCCTTTATTGCAAGGGGGTTGGAGTATAAGAGTAAAGAAGTCTTGCTACAATTGTACAAGGCCTTGGTGAGACCACACCTGGAGTACTGTGCACAGTTTTGGTCTCCTTATCCAAGTAAGGAAATACTTGCCTTGAAGGCAGTGCAACCAAGGTTCACTAGACTGACTCCTGGGATGAGAGGGCTGTCCTATGATGAGAGATTGTGTAGAATGGGCCTATACTCTCTGGAGTTTACAAGAATGAGAGGTGATCTCATTGAAACATACAAGATTCTGAAGGGGATTGACAGGGTAGATGCTGAGAGGTTGTTTCTCCTGGCTGAAGTGTCTAGAACTAGGGGGCATAGTCTCAGGATAAGGGGTAGGCCATTTAAGACTGAGATGAGGAGGAATTTCTTCACTCAGAGGGTTGTGAATCTTTGGAATTCTCTGCCCCAGAGGGCTGTGAATGCTGAGTCTTTGTGTATATTCAAGGCTGAGAGAGATAGATTTTTGGACTCTAGGGGAATCAAGGGATATGGAGATCGGGCGGGAAAGTAGAGTTGAGGTAGAAGATCAGCCATGATCTTATTGAATGGCAGAGCAGGCTCGAGGGGCCGTATGGCCTACTCCTGCTCCTATTTCTTATGTTCTTATGACATATCACACTTATGATGCGGAGATGCCGGTGTTGGACTGGGGTGGACAAAATTGAGAGGTCGCACAACACCAGGTTATAGTCCAACAGTTTTATTTGAAATCACAAGCTTTCGGAGCTATCGATTTGCTCCTTCCTCAGGTGAAGTAAATTAGATACAGAATCTCCAAAGCATATATAGATAGAAAACAAAGCATGTGTACTTTACAATTGCAGACCAATAAATTAAATCATCCTGACTATGCAGACCAATAAATTAAATCATCCTGACTATGCAGACCAATAAATTAAATCATCCTGACCAATAAATTAAATAGTCAGGATGATTTAATTTATTGGTCTGCAATTGTAAAGTACACATGCTTTGTTTTCTATCTATATATGCTTTGGAGATTCTGTATCTAATTTACTTCACCTGAGGAAGGAGCAAATCGATAGCTCCGAAAGCTTGTGATTTCAAATAAAACTGTTGGACTATAACCTGGTGTTGTGCGACCTCTCAATTATATCACACTTACCCAGAGAACTTGGTATAGGCTGGGAACAACCAAGGACCACTAAGCATGCAGAGATACTGCTGCATTTTAACCAGCTAAAAGCTTGCAGCTTTCCCAGCACAAGGCACTAAGCTTGTCCAGCTAAAACCACCATGTCAGGGCATTCATGATGGGTTATGTGTAGCCAATTGATGGGACAAAATTCCAACTAGTTAATTGTCAATAGTACTCCAAACCTGCCAAACTCAGGTTACTGGATTACCAATGCCATCTATAATGCAACTGCTGGCAAGAAAATTACTCTCAAATTCACAGTACTTGTGAGCAACTTCAAAAGTGACACTTACCTAAATAAAAAGATTTAAAAGAATACTCCAATACTTTACGTAATCTAACTACTCAGGTTCTTACCTCTTCTGTATTTCCCCATTCAAGGAAGGTAATTTGGGTTGGAGGCCCTGCCGTCAGATGAATTCTTACATAATCCACAAAATCACGCCAAGCAAAACAAAGTTCTTTGTGACCAGTGGATCCAGGTATAAACTTTATTCCCCGAACAACCATATACCGCCCATTTTCCTATGAAGAAAAGAAAAAGAGCTTCCATTTATATACCACCTTTCATGTCCTCAAAGTCCCAAAACACTTCACACAATGAATTACTTTTGCAGCATAGCTAGTTGCTTTAAGATGGTTTGATATAAATACATTTATATACGTCTGTAAACATCACAATTAGATCGGAAAAGCTTAAGTTTTCGTCAGTTCAACTGGTTTCACTGATTGCTGGCTACGGGGAGTTCCAGTGTCGGAGCAGTGAATAATTGACCACAACTTCAGGATTTCAGTGTTTATATGTGTATGTGCTAAATCCTGAAGTTACGGTCAGTTACAGAGGGGTAATGATGGCCAACGCTGACAGTTCGCCATCATTACCACTGCAAAATCTGGGCCTTTAAAAATTATACTCAAGTTTTTAATTTCATAGGATTGAATATTTCTCATGCCAGTATCACCTGTACATTAGAGTAAACAAATTAAATTTTCTGGCGTTCAGTCATATAAACTTTAAATCAATAATAAAACTAGCATGGTTTCTTCTGATCAAATTTGGTGTTTGATAAAGTACTACATAACTGACTTGTTAGCAAAATTGAAGCCCATAGGATTAAAGAGGCAGTGGCAGCGTGGATACAAAATTGGCTAAAACACAAAAAGCAGAGAGTAGTGCAGACAGTAGTTTTTCCAGACTGGAGGGAAGTATAGGGGTCACTATTAGGACCACTGCTCTTTTTGATATATATTATTGACCTGGACTTGGGTGTAAAGGGAACAATTTCAAAGTTTGCAGATGACACAAAACTCGGAAATGTAGTAAACGGTGAGGAGGATAGTAGCAGACTTCAGGAGGACTTAAGGCAGACTGGTGAAATGGGCGGGCACATGGCAGATGAAATTGAATGCAAAGAAGTGTGAAGTGATGCATTTTGGAAGGAAGAACAAGGAGGCAAAATTAACTAAATGGTACAATTTTAAAGGGTGTGCAGGAACAGAGAGACCAAGGAGTTCACATACATACATTTTTGAAGGCTGCAGAATAAGTTGACAGAGCTGTTAAAGCATATGGGATCCTGGGCTTTATAAAAGTACAAAAGCAAGGAAGTTATGCTACACCTTCATAAATCATTGATTCAGCCTCAGCTGGAGTAATGTGTCCAAATCTGGGCACCACACTACAGGAAGGATGTCAAAGCCTTGGAGAGGGTGCAGAGAAGATTTACTAGAATGATACCAGGGATGAGGGACTTCAGTTATGTGGACAGACAAGAGAAGTTGGGATTGTTCACCTTAGAGCAGAGAAGGTTAAGGGAAGATTTAATAGAACTGTTCAAAATTATGAAGGGTTCTGATAGAGTAAATAAGGAAAAATAGTTTTTACTTGCAGGTGTGTCAGTAACCAGAGGACACAGACTGAAGAGAATTGGCAAAAGAACCAGGGGAAAGATGAGATTTTTTTTAATTTTTTTTATAAACACAGCGAGTTATGATGATTTGTAATGCACTGCCTGAAAGGGTGGTGGAAGCAGACTCAATAGTAACTTACAAAAGGGAATTAGATAGCAGGTCAATTGGGGGCCACTAGTTGAGGTTTAGTTGCAACTGCTTTCATGAAGAGCCTGTTGCCTGGAATCACAAGAAAAGCTGCTGCCACTAACCCAAAAACCTGCAAATAACAAGCCACCAAAATTCCATCACCTCCTCAGAGGGTGAGGCATTCTAGGCACATTCCAGAAACAGTTGAGTGGTTGTCAGACTTTGCACAAAGATGTCTACAACCAAGAATCTGCTAGGATTTTTCCAAATGAATGAGATGCTCCAACTTTTCCAATGTACTCAAAACTTGGACAGAAATGTCTGCAGTTTTGAGAGAAAGCTTGGACTAGCCTATTGTCTAAACAAAAGCAGTTATCAATCTATGACAACTAAAGTAAGGCTGTTATACTTCCTGAATATCCTGTGTGGTGATGACAGATCATTTTAGTAATTTACTCCTCCTCCAATCTAATACCTTGGATGAGAAAGTCTTATGGTTATGCGAAATCTCTCAGATGTGCCACCTGACAATCTGCTGTATTTCTACTTACAAATGAATTTGTTGAAGACCTTCAGGGCTTTTATTAACAAGATCAGAGCCTTAGCTTTCTCAAAGCTCAAGTGGAACTTGTAGCAGGATTTGAAGAGACAGATGTCAAGATGAGAGGCAACTTGGACAACAAAATAGAGATCTCCTGAGAAGAAAAGTGAGGGACCAGGTGGCTCTAATCATTCTGTAATGCAGAGGGCTGAAAAATAATCAGCTAAAGCAGAGTTAAAAAAGAATGTCAGCCTGTGTTAAGGCTGCAATTGATATGGATGCTAGTCCAGCATTTGCCAGCATCAGCTAAGGGATTTAACAAGCAATGCTGACAAAACAATGTGGGATACAAGGCCATTAACAACTGCTGACAGATTTGAATCCTTCACAAAAGGAAGCTTTTAAGTGAATGAGATTATACATCCAATGTCTTGACTGCAATCTAGATGTGGCGAAAGGACTTGCGCACCTCCATGACCTGAAGAAATGTAATAGCAGTAGCCTTGCTACAAGTAGGGCCATTTAAGTTGGGATGGTCAAAGAGTAGATTAAAAAGCAGATACAGGCTATCCAAGTACAATCTCACCATCCTACATAGGGAACTCTAATTTAAGAGTTACGGGGATAACAAATCTATAAATCCCAGCTACAGTGGTGTGTAATACTGTACCACAAGATTAAGAGTGCATCAAAATCCTCCATCGATGCTCGAAGACTACATTCCAAAATTTGCCAGCCAGCTTCCAGAAGTGTGAAACTAGCTCAGCACAAATTACTTTCACTTGGATCCATTCCTGTACAGGTATATTTCTTGTTGCTGGAGGAAACAGAAGACCTGCAACAATGGTCAAGTGGAAAAGTGATAGGCATGGTGATGCTGGAAGCCACAGCTAAGTAAATGAAAGATGTTTTTTCTGGAACAATGAAAAAGTTAATTTATCATTTCCTATTAGACACACATGGCCACTTATTAGGAACCAAGCTATTGGTATCACCTAAGTAGAACAAGTTGCAAATCTCACCCAGGTGACAGAAATAGGTAATATCGATCTCCAGGCTAAACAGTTCTAAAGTAACAGTGCGATACAAGCAAGTTTAAAAATCTGGGGTATTCTTGATTTTGTATCATTTTACTTTTTTTTTAAAAAGCAAGTTAGCTTTTAGGTCTGAGCTGTATGGTCTGCAATGTGTAGTATTCAACTAGTTCAGGGAGCTTTGGAGCAGCTCATATTATTTCAAGTGCATACCACAGAAAGGTGGAAAGGTTTACTGTGACAATGCCATTCTAGATATTTTGCACACAAGGTCAAGCTTTGGTTCATAGGAAGCATGGGCTTGCCTAAGCTGCTTTTTTCATTCAGCATAGGTATTGGGAAGCAGCCAAAATTGTAACAGACATCATCTGAGGTGTTGCCATTCACCCGAATGGTTTCAGGAAAGCCAATAGTAATTATCTCCTTCTTATGGCAAAAGGCATCAAGCATGAGCTGGCCAACACCAATCTATTTTCAAACAAACAAGCCCAAAAACATCTCTAGTGCATCCATGATCCAAGAACTGGCATGTGAGCGATCACCTCACTGTCCAGCAGCAAGATTCACCAGAGCTACGCAGGAAGCAGAATGTGAGACAAACCACCAGATATGTTATGTTCTAAGCTGCTGCTGACAATCCAATTACTTTGTTACAGAACTACCTTGAAGCCTACATGGATGGGAATCCTGGAGATGTTACCATGATCACATTTGGCAGCTTAATAAATTCCCCCAGCTTCAACATTCTAGATACATCATGTGCATCAGGTGGGCAGATAAAATTACAAACAATAAGGTCTTTAAGCACTCCAAGACCATCAGCATTGAGACAACCCTGCCAAAAGCACAGCTGCACTGGTCAGGACATGTCACCGGTACAGAGGGCTCTAAAGTCCCAAAAAGGATTCTGTGGAGTGTTGGAACATGAAAAGTAAAAGGAAGAGAGAAACAACAGCACAATATCATGAAAGGCACTATATCAATGCAAGTTTTTTCTCTCTCAAAAATATCGCCAGCTGGGAAAATCTCATGGCTGAACACACGAGTTGGGAAGTAAAAATACATGGCAGTGTAAACTAGTACAAGCACCAGCACATTGATATCTTGAAGTAGAATTGGCACCAGTAGGAAAGCGAACAGGAGCAGCCAGTCAACCGTTGCCTACTGTTTGGATATTTGAAACATATGGGAATTCTTGTCTCTCTTTCTCTCACATGGGCCTCAATAGTCAGCACAGTAAACAAGACAATTTCTTTCTAGCAAGAGTTGTCATTTCAATATGAAGGGCTATCACCAGGTGGCATCAGTCTGAAGGGACCATATGCATATTTATTGAAGAGAGGAGGAGCAAGGGGCAGAAGCAATATTCCAATGTTCAATCAAGAAAGATTTCAACCAGAGTAAAGATGTCGATCAAAGATTTTTGACCAAAGCTAAGAGGATCAGCATGTGCTCTGGGGAGCTCTGCTTTGCAAAATAGTGTTTTAGTAAACAGTATTGACAATTAGCTGCCTGCATACGCACGCTGTTGGACTTAGATGAACAAGACGCAAACTGTTTCACAACAAGATGAGAGGAGGATTACACAATACTATTATCAGTAGTTGACTGCTAACATTTCCAAAAGAGCATAGGTTCTGGAGTCCTTAAAGATATAAGAGGGAACACACACGCATACTTGGGAACACCTGCAAGATAGCCAATGGTTCAATTCTAGCACAGCCACTGAATGAAACAAAACCAACATCAAGCTTTACTAGAAAGTAGTGTCTGGCATAGATCCAACCCAAGAATTTGATATGAAAAGTAAACTGTTCTCCAATGAAATTCCATTTCAACTTTTAAAAGACAGCCAAAAATACTGGATACGTGAAACATGTGGGAGCACTTTCATAGAAAATATAGCTAAAGTCAAATTGCTGGAGCTTACTATCCAAGGTTCCCAAATAGTCAAATGAGAATAAACATTTCTTGTGTGAAGACAGTAGTGAGAAAACTACTGCTGCCAAAAGGAACAGAACTAAAAATGAAAGGCCTGGACAAGATCATTCATACAATGTGAGCAGAAAAAACACACATCTTGCAATGATGGCAAGCTCAGAGCTCTTAAAAGACTCTCCCCCAACCCCAACCCCATCCCTTGTTTTGAATAATGGATAGGATTATTTTGCCTCCTTCCCCTTGTTCTGGATGGTGGATACCTATAGTTTGTGGAAAGAATGAGGAAGAACCAACAATGTCATGAAACAAACTGTGCAATGGTTTACATACCAAACTTCCTCAGTTTAAGAGAAATATTCCCCAGCAAAAGACAGAATGGTAAGTTTCTTGAAACTTGAATATTTGTTGTACCTGCCAAGTGACTTTCAGTTTACTCTTGTCAAGTCCTTCTCCAGCTATTCCCAATAAATTTACACAAGAGGATGTCAGGGTTTGAATCTGATTGCCATGACGATCAGTAAGTGTTGAATCTAAAATGAAAAAGGGAAATAATGATATTTTATATTCAGGAGGAACCTTAAGAATTTATCCTCGACCTGTCATAAAAAAATGACCTCTTGTAGTTATGGTGAAAATATCAACGAGCACAGCATTATGTTACAATCAAAACTTGCTGCTGTGCCACCATACGTCATCTTTTCTGACCCTTGAGCTTTGAAAGTTTGTCCACCTATGTACATCTTGGAACAAAGCAACACAAATCAATAGAATTTAATAGTTTTTATTCTGTTGTGCTGACCAAAGTAATGGGCAAACATTAAAATAGTTAACTAGCTGAAGTATAGACTGCCTCATTGTTTGAATGAGATGCAACTTATATACGTACACTAGGAATTTCAGTCAACCACAAGGAAACCGAGGCAGACCCGTCTTTAAGTCATGCAATGTCACCTTCCCCCAATTTGCTATAAAAATATACCCGATTTGGACCGTGCTTTTACCTCTGACTGAAGGGAGCAGCACTGAGTCCCCAAGTAACATCAAGAGCACTGAAACTTACAATAAAGAAAAAAAATTGCTTCAAGCAACAGGGGTAGTTTAAAAAACCCACTAGAGTTAGGGCAAGAGAGAATTTCAATATAAACAAACACGTGAACAAGTATTAGGTATGAAGTGTCTGGTATTCGCTGGAGGATAAAATGAGTTGACCAGAAACAAGCTACCAGGTAGAACTCAGGAACCCCATACCAAGTGGTGAAAAATAAATGATGCATTGGTCAGAGAGAGATGTTGCTAACCACCAAAACAAAAAACTGCATCAAAAACACATGTTCTTCCGATAAACATTTATAGGAAATACAAGAACTGCACAATTATGAATGTCATATGTACAGCCAACACTGCTACTGCAACTAGCAAGCCACTCAGTTGTACCAAACCGCTATGAAAAACTATAACAATAAAATCGGACGGACCACCCAGCTTCAACCTAGGCACCAGATTAAGACACGACAAATGCACACCCAGCCCAGTCAACCCTGCAAAGTCCTCCTCACTAACAACTGGGGACTTCTGCCAAAATTGGGAGAGCTGTCCCACAGGCTAGTCAAGCAACAGCCTTAAGTAGTCATACTCTCAGAACCATACCTTTCAGCCAAAATCCCAAACTCTTCCACCACCATCCTTGGGTATGTCCTGCCCCACCAGCAGAACAGACCCACCAGAGGTAGCGGCACAGTGGTATAAAGTTGGGAGGGAGTGGCCCTGGGAAAGCTCAACATTGACTCCGGACCCCATGAAGTGTCATGGCATTAGGTCAAACACAGACAAGGAAACCTCCTGCTGATTACCACCTACCATCCTCTTTCAGCTGATGAATCAGTACTCCTCCATGCTGAACACCACTTGGAAGAAGCACGGAGGGCAGCAAGGGCACAGAATGCACTCTGGTTGGGGGCTTCAATGTCCATCACCAAGTGTGGCTCAGTAGCACCACTACTGACTGAGCTGGCCGAGTCCTGAAGGGCATAGCTGCCAGACTGGGCCTGCAGCAGGTGGTGAGAGAACCAACATGAAGGAAAAACCCACCTGACCTCATCCCCACCAATCTACCTGTCGCAGATGCAGTTGTCCATGACAGTATTGGTAGCAGTGACCACTGCAATGTCCCTGTGGAGACAAAGTCCCATCTTCACACTGAGGACACCCATCATGTTGTGTGGGATAGATTCAGAACAGATCTAGCAGCTCAAAACTGGGCATCCATGAGGCGCTGTGGGCCATTAGCAGCAGAACTGTATTCCACCACAATCTAACCTCATGGCTGGGCATATCCCTCACTCTAACATTACCATCAAGCTACGGTACTAACCCTGGTTCAATGAGGAGTGTAGAAGAGCATGTCAGGAGCCGCACCAGGCATACCTAAAAATGAGATGCCAACCTGGATAAGTTACAACACAGGACTACATGCATGCTAAACAGCGGAAGCAGCATGCCAACAGAAACAGCGAAGCGATCCCACAACCAACGAATCAGATCAAAGCTCTGCAGTCCTGCCACATCCAGTCGTGAATGGGGGTGGACAATTAAACAACTAACAAAAGGAGAAAGCTCCATGAACATCCCCATCCTCAATGATGGCGGAGCCCAGCACGTGAGTGGAAAAGACAAGGCTGAAGTGTTTGCAACCATCTTCAGCCAGAAGCGCCGAATGGATGATCCATCTTGGCCTCCTCCTGAGGTCTACACTATCCCTAAGCCAGTCTTCAGCCAATTCAATTCACTCCACGTATATCAAGAAACTACTGAGTGCACTGGATACAGCAAAGGCTATGGGCCCTGACAACATCGCGGCTGTCGTGCTGAAGACTTGTGCTTCAAAACTTGCTGGGCATCTAGCCAAGCTGTTCCAGTACAGCTACATCACTGGCATGTACCCGACAAAGTGGAAAATTGCCCAGGTATGTCCTATCCACAAAAAGCAGGACAAATCAAATCCGGCCAATTACTGCCCTATCAGTCTACTCTCAATCAGCAGCAAAGTGATGGAAAAAGAAAGAAAAAAACTTGGATTTATATAGCGCCTTTCATGACCACTGGACGTACCAAAGCCCTTCACAGCCAATGAAGTACTTTTTGAAATGTAGTCACGATTGCAACGTAGGAAATGTGGTAGCCAATTTGCGCACAGCAAGCTCCCACAAACAGCAATGTGCTAATTACGAGATAATCTGTTTTAGTGATGTTGATTGAGGGATCAATATTGGCTAGGACTCCTGGTATAACTTATCTTTGAATAGTGCCATAGGATCTTTTACTTCCACCTGAGAGAGCAGACAGGGCCTCGGTTTAACATCAGCCATAATCTTATTGAATGGTGGAGCAGGCTCGAGGGGCCATATAGCCTACTTCTGCTCTTATTTCTTATGTTCTTAACATCTCATCCGAAAGACAGCAGCTCCGACAGTGCAGCACTCTCTCAGTACTGGAGTGTCAGCCTAGATTTCTGTGCTCAAGTCCCTGGAGTGGGACTTGAACCCACAACCTTCTGACTCAGAGGCGATGGTGCTACCAACTGAGCCATGGCTAACGCACCAGAAGGGGTCGTTGACAGTGCTATCAAGCAGCACTTACCAATAACCTGCTCACTGATGCTCAGTTTGTGTTGCATCAGGACCACTTGGCTCCAGACCACATTACAGCCTTGGTCCAAACATGGACAAAATACCTGAATTCCAGAGGTGAGAACAGAGTGACTGCCCTTGACATCAAGGCAGCATTTGACCAGAGTCTGGCATGAAGCAGCCCTCGTAAAATTGAAGTCAATGGGAATCAGGGGGAAAATGCTCCACTGGCTGGAGTCATACCTAGCACAAAGGAAGATGGTTGTGGTTTTTGGAGGCCAATCAGCTCAGCCCCAGGACATCGCTGCAGGAGTTCCTCAGGGCAGTGTCCTAGACCCAACCATCTTCAGCTGCTTCATCAATGACCTTCCCTCCTTAAGGTCAGAAGTGGGGATGTTTGCTGATGATTGCAGTGTTCAGTTCCATTCACAACTCCTCAGATAATGAAGCAGTCTGTGCCCGGATGCAGCAAGACCTGGACAACATTCAGGCTTGAGCTGATAAGTGGCAAGTAACATTTGCATCACACAAGTGCCAGGCAATGACTATCTCCAACAAGAGAGAGTCTAACCACCCCCCCTTGACATTCAATGGCATTACCATCCTCTAATCCCCCACTAACATCCTGGGGGTCACCACTGACCACACACTTAACTGGACCAGCCACATAAATACTGTGGCTACAAGAGCAGGTCAGAGGCTAGGTATTCTGCAGCAAGTGACTCACCTCCCGACTCACAGAAACATAGAAAAATAGGAGCAGGAGTAGGCCATTCGGCCCTTCGAGCCTGCTCTGCCATTCAGTATGATCATGGCTGATCCTCTATCTCAATACCATATTCCCGCTCTCTCACCATACCCCTTGATGCCTTTGGTGACTCCCCAAAGCCTTTCCACCATCTACAAAGTACAAGTCAGGAGTGTGATGGAATACTCTCCACTTGCCTGGATGAGTGCAGCTCCAACACTCAAGAAGCTTAACACCATCCAGGACAAAGCAGCCGGCTTGACTGGCACCCCATCCACCTTAAACATTCACTCCTTCCACCACCGGCGCACTGTGGCTATGTGTGTACCATCTACAAGATGCACTGCAGCAACTTGCCAAGGCTTCTTTGACAGCACTTCCCAAACCTGTGACCTCCACCACCTAGAAGGACAAGGGCTGCAAGTGCATGGGAACACCACCACCTAAAGTTACACACCATCCTGACTTGGAAATATATCGCTGTTCCTTCAGCGTCGCTGGGTCAAAATCCTCGAACTCCCTCCCTAACAGCACTGTGGGAGTACCTTCACCACACGGACTGCAGCTCTTCAAGAAGGCGGCTCACCACCACCTTCTCAATGGTAATTAGGGATGGACAATAAACGACAGCCTTGACAGCGATGCCAACATTCCGTGAATTAATTAAAAAAAAACTATGAGGCATGATTCTGAACAAATCTTTATACACAATAGATGGGGGTGAAATCACCGTACCAAAATGGTAGTGAATTTTTGAAAGGAATAATGCCTCGATTAATTCTCTCTCTCCCCCCCCCACCCCCGGACCCAGGTGAATGAGTAAATCCTAATTTTGGATGCAAAATATCAAATTAAAACCAAACATTTGCTACCATTTTCTTCAACATAACTGAACCCCATTCCTTTGATATGAACAACTTATATCAAACAGATGGCGAGATTGACAGATGTCAAGACCTGCTTCAGAAAATCATATGCATGTACTTAGGCTTGCATTTTATTTGCAATCATAAACATTGAACACAAGCTCCATTGTTTTAACAGAATAGATATGTCCACATTAATAGTCACACAGATGGTTCTATGGTACAGCCAGAAAAAGTGGAAGGCTGCATTTGCATGGCTATTTTTTCATGCAGTTACCATTAGAGAAAGCCTGTTTGGAAGGCATGCTGTTTTTAACCTGGTGTACAAGTAGAACCCCCGTATGCTTTCAGAAGTGGATATTTTAATAACAAAACAGCACTAAAAATACTACCAGAATCATAATTCTTAAAAATAAATTTCAAAACAAACTCAACTTACGTATTTCTCCTTGTAGCTCTTCGCCCATCTGAACGGTACTTAATCCTTTCAAGGAACATTTCAAAAGCTTTGGTTCATCTGGCTGTGGTCTAAAAGTTGGTAAAATGCACTGTATTAAATGGAAAATTCCCCAAAACTCAAGTTTCTAGCCTCTTACGGCCAATATGGTTTCACCACAACAGCAGATTAAGAACACTATTCCACAGTTCGAACCTCTGTAGTTCTTTCAGCATAAGTTTTGCAAGTCTGGTAAAGATGGCCTAACTAAATAAGTTGATACCATATCAAGGTAAATGGTGAGCCTCAGGTCTGACCACAAAGTATTTCTGAATGCTTGTGTCTATATTCCCACCTCTTAATTATATTTTCACTTATTTTTCTCTCTCTCTCCCCCTCATTTCTAGCTTTTAGCATTTGACCTACTCTCACATTTCTCTTGTATACTTTCCTTTTAAATTTCCATGTTATACAAATTCTCAAAATGAATAGTGGAACCTTCTCAAATTAACATCTAATGGAGTGCAGTATCTGTACAAAAAGCAGGGGTTGAAGCAGCTTAGTAAGAAGCACACACCACATGTTTTCATGTATAAGCCAACTTTTCATGGCAACAAACACTACAGCATGATGGAATGAACAAAATTCACTCACCTAGAGTCTTAAGCTGTGCTACCATATTATTTCTACAAATCTCTGGGTAACCCAAGTGCGACTGAACATCCTAGATCAAGATCCGTTTGTATGAGATCTCTTGGGTTTTGTTCAAGGAAATCAGTCTTGAGTTTGACTCAATTGGTACCAATATTGTCTCAGTCAGAAGTTTGCAGGTTCAAGCTGACTCCAGCACATAAATTAGGCTGACACCAGTGCAGTAGTGCACTGTCATGAGTTGCCATCCTTCAGACAAGGTGTCTAACCAAGGCAAGCCTCGCCCTTCGCCTATTATAGTGGTGCAGATGGAAGACGACTTCATGGTACAGTACTATTCAAGAGTCCAGTGCCCCAGTTGAGGTTCCTCCTTCCACAATCACCAAAAACATATTAACTAGTCATTCATCTCATTGCTGTTTATGGGACCTTGCTGTGAGCAAAATGGCTACTTGAGAGACATGATAAGATGCCACATAAATACAGGTCTTACTTTTTATAATATGATCTATTTAAGATATGCACTGAGGTGGGAAAGATTCCTAATACATTTTAAAAGTTACGGCACCAAAGATATACAGGATGAAAGCACTCGTTTGTAAAAAAAAGCTATTGTAAAGTTAAGACATGGTGTTCCAATTTATCAATGTGCCACCTTCAGTAATGTCCATGGATCCTAAGCCTGTCAATCTTGATGTTTGCATCATTTTGCTAAAGGTCTACTGTGAATAAGTTGGAAATATGAACGATGAATCCATAAGCAGATGAAGTTCAACACAGAATTTCCTTCGCAAGTTGACATGACATGGCCACCTTTTACAAAGATGCAATAATTGCTGTACAAGAGTGGTTTGAGATAGGAGCTTCTGTAGCAACCACTCTTCCTAAATTTCATAGAAATTATTTGAATGACAAAGGTCTAATTTAGATCATTGAATTTTACAGGGCAGGAAACGACAGTAGCCTTTTCATGAGTTAAAACATAATTTTTGTGTTAATCTTGCAAAAATTATTTTGAAGCATCTAAACTATACATTGTACTGTATACCAAGACCCTTATTCATTCATGCAACTGCTTACAATTGAACTGCACATTTATCGTACCTGACATTAAAGAACTGAAGATAGATAAGAAATTCAACACTTTTCTGCTTACTTGACTGTAAATGCACTTTCCAGTGAAATGTGATCATCTTGGTATGAGACCTGACAGTAGCGCACATCCTTAATGGAGCATGGTACTTTTACATCAGGCAACAATCCTTGAATTAAATGTTCTCTATTTATCCGTGGTGTCCAGTTGACCTAAAATTAAGAATTTTAAACTTATTTTTTTAGAGCATTTGGGGGGGAAAAAAAACCACACAAACTACTCTGGTTTTCCTTATTACAATGGAACTTCAATTTAGCAAATTTGATGGATAACAAAAGCATTAATTTGAAATCCCCACTATGATTTTTTTTTAAAGTTTATTTAAGTACAAATTACCATTATAATAAATAAAAATCCAATGAACCCAGCAAAAGATAAAATATGAAATCTTGCTAAAGTAGGAATAGGATAGGTTTTTGAACAGGAAGAATATAAAAGGGTACAGGAAAAAGGCACAGAAAACCATTTAGAGTAGATATGCAAAGTGCATTTCTAGCTTTGTTTTTGCAAAGGTGGTAACAAGTTTGGCACCACAACAAAATGGGCCCAAACCTGCAAGACTAAACAAATGAGTGTTAACTAGTTCTAATTAACTAAGTTTAAAGTAGTATAAAAGATAGCACTTTAATGGCAGGAGGAGGAGCTGGGCTAGTTATGAATGATTTAGAATATCTTTGATCTACAAAGTTTCCAGAAG
Organism: Squalus acanthias; assembly: GCA_030390025.1. Classification (NCBI taxonomy): domain Eukaryota; kingdom Metazoa; phylum Chordata; class Chondrichthyes; order Squaliformes; family Squalidae; genus Squalus; species Squalus acanthias. The sequence continues at coordinate 52,941,348 of CM059432.1, forward strand.
GAGTTCATATACGTCAAGTGTCAAAGCTACAATCCTCAAGAATGCTGAACGTGAGGGCTAGCAGGTTACATGCTGCAACATGAGGAGGAAAGGTTTCTGAAAGATATATCCCAAAAGGTGGTCACCAACAGATAGAAAAAATGAAGCAGGCAGGGAAGAGATGACAATATGAGACCAGGGAATCAGTATAAGGAAACCTATGGGTCTGGATTTGTCCAACAGGTACATAGTTCTCAACATATACAACGATGAAAAGGACAGAGGCACAGAAGAGCATAATCACTGTGAAGCAAGGGGTTACTCAAGTGTGTGTTTGGGGGGAAGGGGAAGATGTGCTGGGCAGAGAGATGGACGACGAGGCACACTAGCCATGAGAACAGGAGATAGTTGTGGAGATTCTACAATTAAGGTGATAAACAGCCTAGAAACTAACTACGGATGGCTTCCATATATTACTGTCAGCAGGAGTGATTGGACCAAGAACTCCGCAGTCAAACACGGGAGGTGTATACAAGAGCAGATAGTCATGTGACTTCAATTTTCCAAGGATAGATTTGGAAATCTATAAAGGTAACGATGAGTGAAAGCACGATCCTGGATCGTTACGTGGAGCATTAGTCAAAGTATTGACTAATTAGTCAAGAAATTGGTCAGAAGACTGGGGGATATCAACAGAAATGTCAGGCATGTCTACAAATATATTTGCAATAAGCAGATTAAAAAAGTAGAGTGGGTCCAAGAGAAGAAGATTCCAAAAGGTGACGAAGAAATAACTAAAGGAAAAATAATTATTTGGGTAAGATATTCAATGGCTAAGGAAGATAAGGCACCTGGTCCGGAAGATCATACAAGGGCACTTAAAGTGGCCAATGAAATTGGTCAAGCCCACATTACTCATCGTTAGGAAATTAGAAATGCTGGCCATTGCTGTTTACATAATATGTAAATTATTTGGCACTGGGAACAGGGAGAATAGACTGATGTTGCAAACAAATGGAAGCAATGAGGGGACCAAGAAAAAAAAAGATTGTTCCTAAAGTAAAGCTATGGGTTGGCACAGTGGGCTGAGGAAATAGAAAAACAAGGTAAAAGAGATTACGAAACTGATCACAAGAGCAAGAGATATTAATAGCATTTCTATAAATATATTCACAATAAACAGGTAAAAAAAGTAGTCATTGGAAACAATAGGGAAAAGGCAAACAAAATACAAAGGGATGTGGATAGGTTGGGAAAATGGGCAAGTGGCATTTACTGTGGATAAATGCAAAGTTATGAGATAAGGGAAGAGAAAATAACAGTGGGAATATAAATTAAATACTTAACTACATGAAAAACACAGAAGAGGGATCAGGGATATTGGTGGATAGCTCACTGAAATCAAAAGCAGTGTGCAGCAGTTTGGAAAGCTAACCAGATCTAATGATACAAGCAGAGAGATAAGTACAAACCCAGGAAGTGATAATGAGTCTGTACAAGGCAGTGCACAGCCACACCTGGAGTACTATAGAATTCTGGTCACCATACTACAACAAAGATATCCAGGAACAGGGTCAGTGCAGAAAAGGCCAACCAAATGGACACCTATATTAAGCAGCGTTCCCGCTAAGCTAGGCAGTGGTCTGGAGGTCCCGCGCAGGCTGCTCACCAGATTTTATATGCGAGAAACCGCGCAGCATGAAAATTTGAATGGGTTGCGCAGCCACTTAAAGGGACCGAGCAACAAAAAAAAAGGGAACATTGATCTTAAGGCAGCTGAGCTACATGAAAGGTTGAAGAGTTTAGGATGGTTTACTCTGGAGAAGAGAAGGCTCAGGGGGAGATATTATTTAAGATTCTTAAAGGAATAGATAAATTCATACCCAGTAATAGGTTTGAGATTGCTATAATCACTAGAATCAGGGGAATACAGGTTGCAGCTTAGAAGAGGGAAGGTGCACAGACGATTTACATTTAACTACTTCATGGTGAGTTTGATGAACGTTTGGAATGGAGTGCTCAGGAAGGCAATAAAGGCAGATAGTTTGGGAAAAAATAGAGAACTGGATAGATATTTAAGGGACTGAGCAATTGAGAGATAAAAAGTTTCTGGGATTAGTCAGATGAACTTCCAAGTCTTCCAATATCACTGTGTTCAATTTTAAGAGCTGCCAGTATCAAAGACATAATGGGCCAAATGGTCTCCCATGCTGTAATTTCTACAATTCTGTGATAGTTATACTTTAAAATGCTTAAACTTAAGAATACTATAGATTCTTTCATTATATATTAAATATCTTTCTAATAGGGATTGTTAGCAAAAGTTAGTAAGAAACCAGCGTCTACCTTAATTTTCTCAGCTAGAGATGAATTAACAACAATCTGTCGATCACCCTCATCATACATCCGAAAGATAAGATGGTGAATTATGTCCCCAGCAATCCAATCAATTTCATCCTGATGTTTGATGGGAATGGCCTTTTGTCCATCCATGCTGAAGATCTGGAGCTTGGCGACTTGAGTGCTAGGGAGCAATTTGATTACCTTCTCCACTGCTGTCACGTCTTTACAGCTCTGCACATTAAGAACCACACAATATTTAAAAAATCAAATTAGTCAAAGAGAGCAAACACAATCTGAAAAGCAAGAAGCCATGGAAAAACAAGAAGCAATGAAACATGCTGGTATGATTAAGATAATTTTAAAAATATCTCAATACTACTTTCAATTGTTAGCATTGTATAAACTCAGTAGGCACAATATGAAATCAAAACTCTTTGTACACAGTGGAATCTCCATTATCATAATAGCACCTCTACCAACTCCCCAGTGGATAATGCAAATATGCAGAGTACAGAAACTCCACTGTGCAGATTGCAATTGTTGCCAATTAGGACAAAGTAAACATTTCAAATTTCAAACAAGTATGCCAACAACTGAACTGACATTAGTCTAGCTTCCCAGTTTACCCTTCACTCCTTTCTTGAACAGAGGTGTTACACTGGTTGTCCTTCAGTCTAGAGCACAATCTGGATATCCAAGGGGAATTGAAAAATTGTGGTCAGAGCCTCAGTTATCTTCTCTGACTTCCTTCAATTGGTAGGGTGCACACTATTAGTGCTCAGTAACCATCCACCTTGAATTCTGCTATTTCCCCCCCACACAGAATCAATGCCTTTGCTACAGTTCTCTTCAATATTTACTACACTTCCTCCTCCAGTAAAAGTACATTCTCATTTCCAGCTTCATTTGTACGCAGACACAAAATATTTAATATCTCAAATTGTTAAACCCCTGTTCAAAAAAAGAAGGGAGATAAACCCGGCAACTACAGGCCAGTCAGCCAACATCGATGGCGGGGAAACTTTTAGAAATAATAATCCAAGAGAAAATTAATTGTCACTTCCAAAAAATATGGGTTAATAAATGACAGCCAGCACAGATTTGTTAAAGGCAAATCGAGTTTGACTAACTTGATTAAATTCTTTGATGCAGTAACGAGAGGGATGGTGAAGGTAGTCCGGTTGATGGGTCTGCTGACTTTCAAAAAGCGTTTGATAAAGTACCACATAATAGACTTGTTAGCAAAATTGAAGCCCATGGGATTAAAGGGGCAGTGGCAGCATAGATTTGAAATTGGCCAAGTTGAGAGCAATGATGAATGGTTGTTTTTGACTGGAAGTATATAGTGGTGTCCCCCAGGGATCAGTATTAGGCCCACAGCCAATATCATTCCCAGTTCTTACATTTCTCGGAAATATCTACAAATCATTACAATTTGGTAGCTTGCACACTGAGAACTGTACGATTTCCTATTCTTTCATACTATCCATATGGATTCTGTCTTAATGCAACCTCCAGACACAACTGCCAATAAAGTATCAAAAAAAGATTTTCTTACCGGTATCTCAATTCTTGCTTTCAGTGTTTGGTCCTTCTTAATATTCAGGACATGTATCACAGGGCCAGTTATGATTCCTGTACCAGTGTTACTACAATCCACTGTATACACAGGCAGATTTGGGGCACCAAGAAACTGAAAAGAAACAGCACGCAAACAATTACATGTTAATAAAGACAAAGTAAGAACTGGGCAAGCTAATGCAAGAGTTAGAGTAGAGTATAGAGTACAAGCCCAAATCACTGTGTGGTGCAGTAATTATACAATTAGCTTTCACTTTTGGCTTCTCAGCTCAAACCCGGCCCAGGATGATGGAACCCTCTGTCTGCTGTACGCAAAAGTAAAATGACTCAATGCAGTTCCTAAAAAGGCATGAACCTACAGTAGAAACCTGCCACAGCACTAACGGGAAACTTTAAGCTCTGCATTTAACCATGCTATATCTGATGCAGCCACTTGGTATCCAAAATAAAAAAGATTCAATTTCTAAGCACTAACTTTCCTCACTTTGAATAGATAAATCTGTAAGATATGCCACAAGAAATAAAATTCAACCAGATCATTAAATAACATGAATTCCAGGTCCTTAAGTAGCTTCCCTTTCTTTCACTGAAGTTTTTAGCTTATACATTGAAACAACTCAAATATTGTTGTTTGGATGTCTGAAGTTTATCTTGTCAGGTTACTTTTATTATCTAAATAATCTGATCCTAAGGGGAACAGATAGGGTAGATAGAGAGAAACTATCTCCGTTGGTTGGGGAGTCTAAGATTAGGGGGCATAGTCTAAAAATCAGAGCCAGACCTTTCAGGAGTGAAATTAGGAAACACTTCTACACACAAAGGGTGGTAGAGGTTTGGAACTCTTCCGCAACAGCAATTGCTGCCAGATCAATTGTTAATTTTAAGTCGGAGATTGATAGATTTTTGTTAACCAAAGGTATTAAGGGATATGGGCCAAAGGCGGGTATAGAGTTAGGTCGCAAAACAGCCATTGAATGGCGGAACAGGCTCGAGGGGCTTAATGGCCTACTCCTGTTCCTATGTTCCCACCACCCTCTGGCTGAAAAAAGTTCTCAGCTCCCCTCTAATCCTTCTACCAGTTACTTTAAATCTATGCCCCCGGTTATTGACCTCTCTGCTCAGGGAAATAGGCCCTTCCTATCCACGAAATCTAGGCCCTCATAATTTTATACACCTCAATCAAGTCCCCCCTCAGCCTCCTCTGTTCCAAAGAAAACAACCCCACCCTATCCAATCTTTCCTCATAGCTAAAATTCTCCAGTCCTGGCAACATCCTCAAATCTCCTCTGTACCCTCTCTAGTGCAATCCCATCTTTCCTGTAATGTGGTGACCAGAACTGTACGCTGTACTCTAGCTATGACCTAACTAGTGTTTTATACAGTTCAAGTAGAACCTCCCTGCTCTTATATTCTATGCCTCAGCTAATAAAGGAAAGTATGACGTATGCCTTCTTAACCATCTTATCTACCTGTCCTGCTACCTTCAGGGATCTGTGGACATGCACGCCAAGGTCTCTCTGCACTTCTCAGCATCCTACCATTTATTGTGTGTGGTAACACAATACAGCTTCCTGTGACTCGAACTTTATTGCATCACTTCCTGTGATTAGTCCAGGATAAATACTGGACTGATCAGTTGGATCCTGGAGAGGCATAGAGTAAGACCTCTTTTGTATGTAGCACCTTTTTAGTTGATTAAAGCTTACTTTAAGTTCACCACGCGTAAGGCTCATTCTTACGACATTGTGTATTTCCTTGACTTGTTAGCCCTCCCCAAATGCATTACTTCACACTTCTCTGGATTGAATTCCATTTGCCACTTCTCTGCCCGCCTACCCAGTCCAGATATCTTCTTGCAGTCTTCGGCTTTCTTCCCAGCAACCACACGGCCAATTTTTGGATCATATGCAAACTTCTTAATAATGCCCCCTACATTGAAGTCTAAATCATTATTTCCCACAAAAAGCAAGAGACCCCACTGGAAACAGCCTTCAAAAACACCCGTCAACCATTACCCTTTGCTTCCTGCCACTGAGCCAATTCTGGATCCAATTTGCCACTTTTCCTTGGATCCCATGGGCTTTTACTTTTCTGCCATGTGGGACTTTGTCAAAAGCCTTGCTAAAATCCATGTAGGCATCATCAAACGCACTACCTTCATGGACCCTCCTTGTTACCTCCTCAAAAAATTCAATCAAGTTAGTCAGACACGAGCTTCCCTTAACAAATCCATGCTGACTGTCCTTGATTAATCAGTGCCTTTCTAAATGATGATTAATATGCCCCCCAGAATTTTTTCCAATAATTTGCCCACCACTGAGGTTAGGCTGACTGGCCCCTGTAATTACTCGGTCTATCCCTTTCTCCCTTTTTAAAACAACGGTACAACTTTAGCAGTCCTCTAATCCTCCGGCACCACGCCTATAGCCAGAGAGGATTGGGAAATGATGGTCAGAGCCTCTCCTATTTCCTCCCTTGCTTCTCAACAGCCTGGGTTACATTTCATCCAGGCCTGGCGATTTATCTACTTTCAAAGATGCTAAACCCCTTAATACTTCTTCTCTCACTAGGCTTATCTCATCTAATATTTCACACTCCTCCCCCTTAACTACAATGTCTGCATAGTCCCCCTCTTTTGTGAAGACAGATGCAAAGTATTCATTAAGAACCATACCCACGTCTTCCGCCTCCACACACGGGTTACCTTTTTGGTCTCTAATAGGCCCTACTCTTTCTTCAGTTATCCGCTTGCTCTTTATATATTTATAAAACATCTTTGGGTTTTCCTTGCCAGTATTTTTTCACGCCCTCTCTTTGCTTTCCTAATTTCTTTTTAATTTCACCCCTGCACTTTCTATACTCTAGGCTTTCTGCAGTATTTAGCTCTCAGTATCTGACATAAGCTTCCCTTTCTTGCCTTGTCCTACCCTGTATGCCCCTTGACATCCAGGGGGCTCCAGATTAGGGAGTTCCACCCTTTTTTTGTGGGAACATATTTGCTCTGAACCCTCACTTTCTCCTCCTTTCATGCCCCGCACTGCTGTGACACAGATTTACCTTCAAGGAGCTGCTTCCAGTCCACTTTTGCTAAATCACATCTCAGCTTAGTAAAATTGGCCTTTCCCCAATTGAGAACTTAGAATCACAGAATCATATAATGGTTACAGCACAGGAGGCTGCTATTCGGCCCGTCAAGCCTGTGTTGGCTCTCTGCAAGCGCACTTCAGCAAGTCCCACTCTCCCATCCTTTCCCCGTAGCCCTGCAAATTTTCTCTCTTCAGACACTTATCCAATTCCCTTTTGAAAGCCAAGATTGAGTCTGCCTCCACCACCCTTTCAGGCAGTACATTCCAGATCCTAACCACTCACTGCGTAAAAAAGTTTTTCCTCATGTCATCTTTGGTTCTTCTGCCAATCACCTTAAATCTGTGTTCTCTGGTTCGCAACCCTTCCGTCAATGGGAACACTTTCTCTCTATCTACTCTGTCTAGACCCATAATTTTGAACACCTCTATCAAATCTCCTCTCAACCTTCTCTGCTCTAAGGAGAACAACCCCAGCTTCTCTAGTCTACCCACATAACTGAAGTCCCTCAGCCCTGGAACCATTCTTGTAAATCTTTTCTGCACCCTCTCCAAGGCCTTGACATCTTTCCTAAAGTGCGGTGCCCAGAATTGGACACAATACTCCAGTTGGGGCCAAACTGATGTTTTATAAAAGTTCATTATAACTTCCTTGCTTTTGTACTCCTTTTAGTCCTGGTCTATCTTTGTCCTTTTCCATAACTATGCTAAATCTAACTGAATTATGATCACAACCACCAAAATGCTCTCCCACTGATACCCCTTTCTGAAAACCCTGTATCCAGGAATGTTGAGCTGCCATTCCAGCCCTTCTTTCAGCCATGTTTCAGTAATAGCTATATCATACTTCCACGTGTCTATCTGTACCCTAAGCTCATCTGCCTTATTTACTAGACTCATTGCATTGAAGTATATACCATTAAGCACTGCCAAACCCCTTTATTGTTCATTTTCGAGCCTTTGTTTCCTCTGCCTTCAAAACTCACTTACTAATTTACTGCCTTCCATTTCCAGCTTTGCTTCTCTCCCCAACAATACTAGCAAACCTCCCCGCGAGGGTATTGGTCCCGGCCCTGTTGCGGTGCAACCTGTCCGGCTCGTACAGGTTGCACCTCCCCAGAACCAGTCCCAATGCTTCAGGAATCTAAAGTCCTCCCTCCTGCACCATCTCTCCGGCCACACATCAATTTGCTCTATCCTCCAATTTCTGTACTCACTAGCACGTGGCACCAGGAGTAATCCGGAGATTACGTATACAGTGCTGTTCCCCAGGGGTCGGTTCTAGGACCACTGCATTTCTGGATATATATTAATGACTTGGACATGGGTGTACAGGGCACAATTTCAAAATTTGCAGATGACAAAACTTGGAAGTATAGTGAACAGTGAGGAAGATAGTGATAGACTTCAAGAGGACATAGACAGGCTGGCAGAATGGGCGGACACGTGGCAGATTAAATTTAACACCAAAAAGTGCAAAGTGATACATTTTGGTAGAAAGAATAAGGAGGAAATATAAACTAAAGGGTATAATCCTAAATGGGTTGCATGAACAGAGAGACCTCGGGGTTTATGTGCACAAATTGTTGAAGGTGGCAGGGCAGGTTGAGAAAGCAGTTAAAAAGGCTTATGGGATCCTGGGCTTCATGAATAGAGGTATAGAGTACAAAAGCGTGGAATTATGATGAACCTGTATAAAACACTGGTTCGGCCTCAAATGGAGTATTGTGTCCAATTCTGGGCACCGTACTTCAGGAAGGATGTGAAGGCCTTGGAGAGGGTGCAGAAAAGATTTACGAGAATGATTCCAGGGATGAGGGACTTCAGTTATGTGGATAGACTGGAGAAGCTGGGGTTGTTCTCCTTAGAGCAGAGAAGATCAAGAGGAGGTTTGATAGAGGTGTTCAAAATCATGAGGAGTCTTAATAGAGTAGATAGAGAGAAACTGTTCCCATTGGCAGAGGGGTCAAGAACCAGAGGACACAGATTGAAGGTGATTGGCAAAAGAACCAAAGGCGACATAAGAAAAAATGCAGTGAGTTGTTAGGATCTAGAATGCACTGCCCGAAAGGGTGGTGGAGGCAGACTCAATCACGGCTTTCAAAAGGGAGTTGGATAAGTACCTGAATGAAAAAAAATTGCAGGGCTGCGGGGGAGTGGGACTAGCTGAGGTGCCCTTGCAGAGAGTTGGCACGGACTCGACAGACCGAATGGCCTTCTTCCGTGCTGTAACCATTGTATGATTACTATCTTTGAGGTTCTGTTTATCCAACTGTTTCCTAGCTCCCTAAAATCTGCCTGCAAGACCTCATCCCTCTTTCTACCTATGTCATCGGTACTGATATGGACCACGACCTCTGGCTGTTCACCATTTCCCCCACCCACCAAACAAGCAACAGGCCATCATTATTCTAGCAACTTTTCTCCTCCATTTTGACTCTTTGAATCCAATAGTGTCTTTCTGCAAATTGTACTGCAGAGAAGAATCAGAATCAGCATCCTAGAATAGAAGTACTATTCTTTTTAAATCACTTGATGGGGCACAGCAATTCCAAGTACAAACTACGCAATTTCAATTATTTGTAAATTAGTCCTTCAGAATTTGGTTCAACTTTTCTTGAATGAGCAGAGATAGTTAAGACAGAATAAATATACCAACTTCAACAAATTCCACCTTACCCACGCTAATCGCAAGCTGTGTTTATATTCCATGGTGTTAATTTTGGGCATATGCTAATGACAACTCAGTTTACTACATGTGCAAGATATCAAATTCCACTTCTACAAACTGAATTTTTTTTCATAACTACTGTACATTTCAAAACCTAATGTAACCACTACATTTTGCAGCATGTTCAAATACTTTTTTTTATATTTTACTCCATTCAGCCATCTATGTCAAAATACTGCACAAAATTTTGCAATTTGTTACAACAGAAACACCTTGGATGTAGCAACAGGAATATAAATTTGAAAACTACTGTGCTGTCCTAAATATCATACAAGGAAAACAAAATTCAAGTTATCATCATGAAGTTAGTGATGTAAAAAAAATCCAGAAATCTAAAAACGCATTAATGCTTACTATAAAGAGAACCGTACAACGAATATGCAATTCCATGATAGACAGTTGCATTATGAAAATAATGGAGTAGAAGATGGCGAAAGAGGATGAAGAACAGAGATAATGGCAACTGAAAAAAAAAATCAAGAACAGTTGTCCAACTGTTAAAGATATATATTTACCTTACAATGTACCACCAACTTGGGCTGTGCTGTAATATTCCCCGCTTCATCCAGCACCTCAGCTTGGAAAGGGAAAGTGGTTCCATTTTCAATAACTACTTTATTAGAATCTGGCTTTATCTTCAGCTCACGTGGTGGCCCTGTAATAAACACAGTATAGAGCTTCTGCATCAGCAAGGCTTTCCTCTTTGGCCCCATCCACCTTAAAAACATTCTCCTTTCCTTTCCTGTAGGTGCTGAGTTATGAGCCACAGGCACCAATAACTCTCTGGGACCTTATCAAAATGATCATTCTTTACATGTGAATCTAGATAGTGAGTGTTGACAGGCTATTTAACTTTGCAAGACATCACCACTGAGGTCAGATTTTATACTAGGCATGTACATACATGGACTTTTCAGCTCGGGTCACTAGATAGCAAGCAGTGGTAATCTTAGGTGATTTTTTTCTTCTTTCTAACCTGAGGCACTGAGGTTAAATGTAACAATTTTATTGTTGCCTTTTGATGAACTAATTCAGCAAGATGAAGGATCAAACCTGCAACCTTCCTCAGCTGCATGGCTCAGTACTGCATTGGGTAGCGCACTTACCCACAGAACCACTGGGCAGCAAAATTATTAATGCTTTAAACATTTAAATCATAGAATAGTACAGCACAGGAGGCCGCCATTTGGCCCATCGAGTCTGCGCCAGCTCGTGTAAATGCCAATATTCCAGAATATAAAACTGTGGGAAATTAATGTTTGTTTTTTAAAGTACATAACCGGTGCAGGTATGTAAAATGATCATAAAACGTGACTACTTGTGTAAATAAACAGATACAAATTTGCTTTTTCAAATATTTTTTAAAATTGTATTTGCAACAATTTACATTTCATGGCAGAGCTTGCAGAAAGAATGCTCTGATCATACTTATCATTGTTATGCTTATGCTGGGAGCAGTATAGGTTTAAAAATTGAAACAATTTGCTCTTGGTTCCTGGGGTGCAGTTAGATTAACGTCTTGCCTTCTTGTGGCCCTTGGTTGGTTGTCAATGCCCTTGCCTGTTTATGGTTGGGTCACTGCTACTAGTTTCCTTCCTTCCAGTGTTGGTCTGCCTTTTCTCCGAGGTGGTTTGGGTATGGGGTGGAGGGGAACAAAAGGTTTGCAAGCCTCCACAAATCAGCCCTGAAATAGTCAGTAACCTCCCCAACCCTCCAGCGGAGGCCAAACATCACTTGTTCAGATTGGGATGTTACATAGGTGCCTCAGCCACATTTCAGATTTTTTTTTTGGGGGGTGGGGGAGGAAGAGAAGCAGTGACAGTCACAAATGACACCTTTTGTGACTGTGACAAAGGTAAACTATCCCTCCTCACCCTTCTCGACTTGTCTGCAGCCTTTGACACAGTTGACCACTCCATCCTTCTCCAACGCCTCTCCACCATCTTCCAGCTGGGTGGGACTGCACTCGCCTGATTCCATTCTTATCTATCTAATCGTAGGCAGAGAATCACCTGCAATGGCTTCTCTTCCCGCTCCCGCATCGTTACCTCTGGTGTCCCCCAAGGATCTACCCATGGCCCCCTCCTATTTCTCATCTATATGTTGCCCCTTGGCGACATCATCCGAAAACACAGCGTCAGTTTCCACATGTACGCTGACGACACCCAGTTCTACCTCACCACCACTTCTCTCGACCCCTCCACGGTCTCCAAATTGTCAGACTGCTTGTCCGACATCCAGTTCTGGATGAGCAGAAATTTTCTCCAATTAAATATTGGGAAGACCGAAGCCATTGTTTTCAGTCCCCGCCATAAACTCTGTTCCCTAGTCACTGACTCCATCCCTCTCCCCAACATTTATCTGAGGCTGAACCACACTGTTCGCAACCTTGGTGTCATATTTGACCCTGAAATGAGCTTCCGACAACATAGTCGCAGCATAACTTAGACCCCTTACTTCCACCTCCGTAACATCGGCCGTCTCCACCCTTGCCTCAGCTCACCTCTAGACTTGACTATTCCAACGCACTCCTGGCTGGCCTTCCACGTTCTACCCTACGTAAACTTGAGGTCGTCCAAAACTCAGCTGCCCGTGTCCTACCTCGCACCAAGTCCCGTTGGTGGCCGTGCCTTCTGTTGCCTAGGCCCTAAGCTCTGGAATTTCCTGCCTAAACTTCTCCGCCTTGCTACCTCTTTTTCCTCCTTTAAGATGCTCCTTAAAACCTACCTCTTTGACCAAGCTTTTGGTCACCTGCCCTAATTTCTCCTTATGTGGCTCGATGTCAATTTTTTTTTTGTCTTTTTATACTCCTGTGAAGTGCCTTGGGACGTTTTACTACGTTAAAAGGCGCTATATAAATGCAAGTTGTTGTTGTGATGAGAATGTAATCATGCAGCTTGCCATAAGTTATGTTTGCTTGCATGCTGTTGGGGGGAGGGGGCGGGGCGTCAAAGGAAGGGAGAGAGATTACTCTCTAGCAAGCATTGGGCAAGTCATTCGCTGTCTGTTTACAATCTTCCAGACTGCTGTCCAGAATGGCTGAATGTGGGACATAGCCAAATGCATGTAGAATATTTCACTGGACAAATAATATTTCAACCTCCAATCTGGAACTGAGGAAATACTGAACAATCTGGGCATGTTCTTAAGAGGTTTCTACACAGGGTATAACTAAAACATATGGGACAGTATCCTTGTGGCAGCTTCTCCAGTAGTTTTCCAAAGACTACGCTCTTAACCTTTCTGTTGTAGTTACTGAAATAAACATCAGAATGGCCCGTAATTTGCGGTCAGTGGCGAAGCAAAGGCGTTCGCCGCTGGCCCCGAAGTAAGTTCCCCACAAAAGATGTCTCGTTCTCTGTGACGAGAAGTTTGGCTTTTCTGATGTTTTGTTGAGATCAGTATAAGTTAATGGGGAATCCCTAATGCGAGCTGCGTGACATCAACAAGCTGTCTAAGCAGCCAATCACAATGCAGAATTCTCAGACTGGAAACCAGGAAGTGAATAAGCTTTTATTCTAACTTTTTAAAAATGTTGAGAGCAAAACAAAGATTGGGACTCTTACATGGGGAAAAGGTAAACCTGAAATAAAGATGAATAAACTTTAAAAAAAATAAAAAAAGATGTTTTAAAGTTTAATATATTTAATTTTTTATTAAAATGGATAAATTTGACACTCCACAAAATTTTGTTCAGGGCCATAACGATTTTTTAGCAGTCAATATGCTGTTAAAACCCGAGTTACACCTAACCCAAAAGAGTCCAACTTTTACTGGGGTATTTAACAGTGATGTTACCGCAGAAAAGCCAACGTTTGTCAGTTTCACTGATTTCCCTGATTACCGGTTGTGGGGGGCGGCGGGGCACAGCGCAGTCAGTGTTGGAGCAATGAATGTCAGACCGCAACTTCAGGATTTCCGCGTTAGGATGCACACGCGCCAAATCCAGAAGTTGCAGTCAGTTTCAATGGGGTAATAACTGCGAACCATGTGTGTACTGGGGTGAAGGAGAAGATACAAAACAACTTCGCTGTGAAAGAGCACGATACTACTGAGTAATATGTTTTACATTTAATGAACTACCGAGAGTTCTGGTGGCAGCTTGCACAGTAAGAAACCCTGGGATGTTATTTTGAATTTGCACTGCTTATTTCAAAATATTGCCAATTACTCCTGAGGTACCCGATTTAGTTCAATAGTCAGAGAGATTTTGTAATGCTGATTCGGTTGGAGACTTTTATGCAAACTGCACTATCACCTGCCCCTGCTCATCACAAATAAAATTGAAGAACTGCTTAAGGCTTCCTTTTATAAAATCACAAGGAACAATCAGCAACAAAGCTACGTAAACAGACAAAACACACTACTGAAACTGCAAAATAGGGCAAATACGTGATTGTAGCTGATGTACACAAATAGGAGAATGATGCATGAGTGCAACAGAATCTTAATTGTTAGTAGTTCATAACATTTTGCAGAGACCAAGTTATAAACAGAATTATTGTACTTATGTTGACAGCCTAAACGTACAATTCATCAAAATTTTATCTTCAAGAAACCAGGTGAATTTTATTATGCTGCTGAACTTGTGGATATAATAATTATAATAACTATAAAAATTCTTTCAGCAAAGTCAAACTATTTTGTATATCTGATCTTACTTTTCTATGTAGATGATCAGTGAAGCATTATATATCTAATTTTGCTGAAAAAGTATGAAAGATCTGCGTTAAGATGCCACGTGTAAGAAATCTGTCCCATTCAGTGCTTCAGGGACATGCTGAAATGTGGCATGTAGGCAATGCAATCACCCTCCTGACACCAATATATAACCAACTAATATGGCACAGCTCTTTTCCACTGTTATGTTGAATGTTTTGAACCCCTTCCTTCAAATTTTACAAATGCACATAAAATATTTCTATTGTCACTTCCTAATGTATCAAAATGAAATTTCAAATATACATTAACAAAAATTATTTTTACAGATTTATACCAATCTGTGGAATTTAGAAACTTACCAGGCAATAGCCTAATTTTTAATGTTTGTGAATCCTCCTTCAATCCAGGTAAGCTTACTTTAAGTGTGAAGTTCTATAAAGAAATAATTCAACAATAAGTTGTTCATGTGCATATTCATTTCCATCCTGAAATTTAACAAGATTATTCAATGCAACAAAAGCAGTATGGAAATTATTGACTTGCAGCAATTCCATTTACTGAAGTACAATGGCCGTCAAAAGATTACTTGGTGAATAGGAATAAAAAAGTAAAATCTATGAACAATAAACCAAGATATTGGCACCTCGCAGCCAGCATTACATGTCAAGACAATCATACCCATCTGCATGCAACAGGAAAAAAAGCTACAGGGTCGAACTGTAGAATGAAAACTGTACAGGCTTTAGAGGATTTATTATAATTAAACATACCTTGCCTTGGCAGTTGGTCACAGGACCCCTGGCTGTTACACCTTTAATAATGAAACTTGTCCCTTTTGCCACAAAGGTTTCATAACGCAGCTCTAACCCACTGCAAGTACATTTAAATTAGAAAGGGTTACATTCTATACAAGAACTATAAACCAAATCAAGTTGAAGAATGTTAATGCTAGGGAATGGAACAATTACAGTTTTAGTCGCACAGTATCAACAACAAACATTCCGAGGTCAAGACGCAGATTAAAGCAGTGCCTTGGAAGAGCACCACATTTTTCCTTATCCTACACCATGAGGGCGTTTCCCAATTTAATAGGAACAGGAGTAAGCTGCTCGTGCCTGTTCTGCCATTCAATGAGATCATGGCTGATTTGTGACCTAACTCCATTTACCTGCTTTTGGCCCATATTCCTGAATACCTTTGGTAAACAAAAATCCATCAATCTCAGATTTAAAATTAATTGACCCAGCATCAACTGCCGTTTATGGAAGAGCGTTCCAAACTTCTACCACCCTTTGCGTGTAGAAGTGTTTCCTAACTTCACTCCTGAAAGGCCTGGCTCTAATTTTCAGGCTATGTCCCCTAGTCCTAAACTCCTCAACCAGCAGAAATAGTTTCTCTCTATCTACCCTATCAGTTCCCCTTATTGAAAACTTCGAACAAATCCCCCCCTTAACCTTCTAAATTCCAGGGAATACAACCCTAGTTTGTGTAATCCTGTCTCGTAATTTAACCCTTGGAGTCCAGGTATCATTCTGGTAAATACAAAGGGGTGGAAGTTATGTTACAACTGCAGAGAGCTCTGGTTAGAATCATAGAATATTACAGCACAGAAGGAGGCCATTCAGCCCATCAAGTCTTTGCCAGCTCTTTCGAAGGCAATCCAGTTACTCCCACTCCCCGGCTCTGTCCCCATATCCCTGCAATTTTTTCTCCGTACATTCTGCCCTTATTTTCATATTTCCATTATAAATTCCTATATCCGCATTTATTTATTGCCATGTTCATTTATGCTGTAATTACACCTCTCCCCAATGAAGTGGCTGCAGCACCTCCATTGACAGGAGAGTATAACTATAGCACAAGTAATTATAGGCAGCTTCCATTATAAATGTGGACATGGGAATGTATAATGGAAAAAATTGGCA
Organism: Squalus acanthias; assembly: GCA_030390025.1. NCBI lineage: Eukaryota > Metazoa > Chordata > Chondrichthyes > Squaliformes > Squalidae > Squalus > Squalus acanthias. Next base: position 52,957,652 of record CM059432.1, read on the forward strand.
GGAAGTGCACGTAGATGTAAGATTTTTAATATATTACTCACTGACCCCATCCGGAGTACTGCATTCAGTCTGAGTACTGCACCTCAGGAAGGATATATTGGCCTTGGAGGAGGTGCAGCACATATTCACCAGAATGATGCCAGGGCTAAAAGGGTTAAGTTATGAGGACTGGTTGCATAGACTAGGCTTATATTCCCTTGAATACAGAAGATTAAGGGGTGATCTAATTGAAGTGTTTAAGATAATTAAAGGATTTGATAGGGTAGATGGAGAAACTATTTCCTCTGATGGGAGAGCCCAGGCCAAGGGGGCATAACATTAAAATTAGAGTTAGGCTATTCAAGGGTGATGTCAGAAAGCACTTCTTCACACAAAGGGTTGTGGAAATCTGGAACTCTCTCCCCAAAAAAACTGTTGAGGCTAGATCAATTGAAAATTTCAAAACTGCGATTGATAGTGATTGATCATCGACCTGAAACATTAACTCTGTTTCTCTCCGCAGATGCTGCCTAACCTGCTGAGTATTATAGAATTTTCTGTTTTTATTTCAGATTTCCAGCATCCGCAGTATTTTGCTTTTGTGATTGATTTTTGTTAGGCAAGGATATTAAGGCTTATGGAACTAAGGCAGATAGATGGAGTTAAGAGTGAGATTAGCCATGATTTAAGTGAATGGCAGAACATGCTCGAGGGGCTAAATGGCCTACTCCTGTTCCTATGCTCTTGCTTTTCCTTATGAGAGGTTTCACTTGTGCAAGCCCATTTGGTTGGCACATAACAATGCAAGGCATACTTCTCCCATTCTGCCACTGTTCACCATGTCTGTTTTTTTCCCGTAGGCTTTCAGGCAGGGTCTCATCACAATTGTAAAATGTATTAGGGCAGATATTCTGCTAACAACCCGGCAAACTGTCTTTTTTAAAAAAGCTGTGTGGTGAAAAAACAAAGGTTTAAAACTCACTTTCCAGTGGCACAAGAATCTATATGATGCTTCAAAGCTTTCTATGCCAAGTTATTTAGTGATCTTTAGCTTTCAATAGATAGCAATCAGGGAGGATTTTCTGAGCTAATTTGTAATTAAACCACCGAGGCAGCACTTTATCAGCCATCTTACTTTCACGTTTCTGTTTCCTATCCCGGGATTCAAGTCTTTCTCAATCCAGCAAGATGTCTGCTTTTCTTTTCAGAATTGTAGAAACCAGAGATTCAAAAATGCCATGCTTCTGCGCAAGTTGCTTTTTAATCCTCAATTCCTTCAAACCGTTCAAAACATCCACTTGCTTGCGCAGTGACAAGTCATGACGCTTTTTTAAAAAAATTCGGCCAACTAGAAATTTTCCATTCCTCCCTCAAACACAGCACGAACAAACAGGTCCTTGGGCACGCTGGCCACTGAACCCAATCAGATTGAAAGGTGAAAGCCTCCGTTTTCAAAGGTGGAAAGTCTCATTAAAGCAGAATTTCTGCGTGTCACACTTGCATACAAGCAGGAATTGCAATATATGAAATTGGAATAAAATGAACTTTTCACAATTGGAAGTATGAGGGAAAAAAATACAGGACTTTAGAAATGGTTGCGTTAAAACAGGAATTGTAATTAAGTGAGTTGCAAATAAATGGGTGCAACTGTATAGCAAGGCTAAATGCAAAGTAAGAGCTTACACTACTTTGCCTGAAAAATGTTAAAACAGCACCCACCTGTGGTTTTTCTAAGTGAACCTACCAAGTAGGGATAGTTTTGTTGTGGCCTACAGGGAACTGGATTTAGACTGCACAAACCCATTCTACAAAAGACCCCAACAGCAAGGAAACAGAATCTTCTTTAGATTGGAACTCAGGTCTCAAATACGAAAGTGACTGACATGGGAATGAACTAGCTGGAAAACGAATTAATTATTGTGGGGTAAGATGATCAACTATAAATTTAGTGCACTTCAATATATGCTACATTTTAAATTCTTTAGCAGATATACAAAGACCAGAAATGTAACCAAACTTGTACAATATTTGTGCAACACCAAAATGAAGGTTAAACTTTTAATAAAGATTGTATAAATTTTCTACTACTTGGGGGCAAGGAGAAGCAGAAGAAAAATTGAGAGAATCTCATAAAAATGACACCAAATGCCCATTTGTAATACACTGCAAACTGATATTCGCAATACCTTGCCTCCACAATTGGCTTGATAACAGAAGATGGTTGTGTAGAATGCCCAAATTCATCTTGCAAGTCTAAAGGAATATTGAAAGGCACTGCCATGCGAAATGGAGGATCCAGCAATCCAACTGTAAATTTATCAGGTTTGCCCTCTTAACAAAAAAGGTATAAACAATAGATTAATCTCAACTTCAATATCTTAGGCATAGACTTTAGAAACTTTGATAAATTTGTTAACTATCAGAAAACAGAAAATCCCCAAGTCTGCATGCCTCCACGTGATTAAATAAGATTTGGATAATTGAAGCTAATTTAAACAATCCAGATCAACAGTGTAAATACATTAACATGCAAGTACAGAAGCAAAGGGTACGGTAATGTAGTGGTTATGTTACTGGATTAGTAATCCAAAAGTCTGGACGAATAATTCAGAGAACGCGAGTTCAAATCCCACCACATTCTCAGTTTGAGAATTTGAATTCAGTTTAAAATAGAAATTTGGAAATAAACAGCTGGTATCAGCAAAAGTGGCCATGAAACTGTCGGATTGTCGTAAAAACCCAACTGGTTCACTAATGTCCTTTAGGGAAGGAAACCTGCAGCCTTTACCTGGTCTGGCATATATGTGACTACAGCCCCACGCCAATGTGGTTGACTCTTAACTACTCTCCAATGCGGCCTAGCAAGCCACTCAGTTGCATCAAACTACCACCAAAAGTTCAAAAAGAAGCCCCCCCACCCCCTTCTCAAGGGCAACTAGGGATGGGCAATAAATGCCGGCCTTGACGTCATCCTAAGAATAAATTTTAAAAAGTATTCTATACCCGCTATTTATATATTGCTTATTCTAGCAAATGTGTGAAATACCTTTTTGTATCACACAATTTTTCAAGCCATTGTACTTACTGAATATAAAAATATTTCAAACTATTTAAAGATGTAGCCTTATATAATTCAAGTCATTAAAAGAGCTAACCTACCATAATTGAAATAGGCTACAATCAATACTTAATAGATTCTTTAATGACGAAGGGTTATCAACCTGAAACATTAACTCTGTTTCTCTCTCCACAGATGCTACCTGACCTGCTGAGTATTTCCAGCATTTTCTGTTTTTATTTTATCTTTAATATTTCAGTATTAGTCACATGTCCAGTTTAGTCAATCAACCAAATATGACAATATTTGGTGATTCACATAGTACTAATTCTTGTATTAACCAATTTAACACTCTACATTTTGACCTCAAATTATTAGCTGATAAAATTAAATAGAAACCAAAAAGATCTAGGTAAACATTAGGAAGTTCCACCAAAATCAAAAATCCCTCAGTTCAACCAATTACAATTTTTAAAAAACTGCATAAACATGAATATTGTACTCTAACAGTTAGCTGGCTTGTCAGTTCCTATACTGCTGCCACAGTCAGCCATTCAACTTCAAATACATGCTAGAAAAAGGAGAACGGTAAATGCACTAACAAATGCCTTTTGTAGTGTTCTGCATATCACTTCTTAAAAGACGACAACAGACATTCTGGAGGTTCATTCACATTTAGAAAGGAGGAATCAAGAGTCGACTTTTAAATCACAAGTACGCATGGACAACCTAACATTCTACTTTATGAATTGCATTCCCATTGTGTTCTCAATACTATTAAAAACTCTGGTGAAAAAGTACTCAAGTGGGAACAAAGCACTAAGCAACTACATAAGCCATAAGGATAGAAAGTGAAAAGCACAAGAGATGCTTTTCTGCAGTTGTGGCCAAGTAGAGGCCTTTACTCTATAAAGCAGTCTGTTCTATACCTAACCAGAGTGCACTTGATGCTAATGCTGAAAGCCTGAAAAGGTCATTCCACTCCCAGTACTAACATCTTTAATTTTGAGCAGAACAAATTACCAAAACAAAAATGGGGGGAGGCAGCATAGTACAGAGAGAAGAAAAAAATAAGTTACTGATAACACTTTTCTGATTTAGATGTATTTTCTATCTTTTTAAAAATAAAAATCGATCATATAACTGATTCTTTACCTGTGACAGTGAATTTGAAGATTCTGCTTGGAAGAGGCCTGCCTGCATACGTATCCGCATTACTTTCATTCAATACCACTTGCAGTTTTAATGTATAGATTCCAAGTTTATTAATATTTTCTGAAAAAAATTGAAATTTAACTATATCAAAGTGAAATTATGGGGTTACGAAATTCAGTCTGCTCCTATAAGCGGAGTGGGTACCTTACTTTTATGGGAGTTGACTCACAATGCCCTTTATCTGTACAATGGCGTAATCCGGAGTGTAACAATAGTACCTCCTTGTGGCCTGAACTAGATATTCACAACTTTTGAACATGTACCTCTTCAATGTCTCTGAAGGCAAACCAAGCAAACATTGAGATGAAGGCAGATATGAATCATTAAGCTGCTTAATTTCACAGTTAGGTGAACATATAGAACAGATTTTCTGACCTTAGTTAAATTAACTCACTTAGTTAAATCTGTAATTCTTATCAACAGCAACACAATATAAGGAACACATAATGCAAAATAAATGCTAGCTCACATCAATGGATGATCTTACTTGATGTAAACAAGATGGATTTTAACTATCCACCAGCATTTCTAACCTATTCACCTCAGCGAAAGTGCTCATAATTTTCCCTTTAACAAACCTAACTACCCTTGAGGCCTTCCCTCGAGGCATGTCTCTCTTGTCTTTGCTCACAGACAAACAGGGATCAAAGGACTTTCCAAAACAATGACGGGTGCACGCCCCTCCATGCCTCACCGTCCTCGGCCTCTTGCATTGTTCCACAGAAGCTCAGCGTAAGCTCGAGGAACAGCACCTCATCTTTCGTTTAGGCACTTTACAGCCTTCCGGACTCAATATAGAGTTCAACAATTTCAGATCATAACCCCGGCCCCTACCACACATGTATACATTTTATCCACTCTTTTGGTCCGTGCCTTTTTCCTTTTTTTTCTCTCTCTCTCCCCCCACGGCAGCTGTCTCTCATTCTGCCAGCATTTCACACCTCACCTTTTGTTTCTTAACCTGTCCCATTACCATCTCGTCTCGCCTTGAGCATCTCTTAATGTCTCTACTTACCATAGACCCCCCCCTTTTGTTCTTTTATTCCTCCCCCAGCTTCCCCCTTGCATTTTTATCTGTTTAATTTCCTGCTCTTTCAGTTCCGACGAAGGGTTTCGACCTGAAACGTTAACTCTGTTTCTCTCTCCACGGATGTTGCCTGGCCTGCTGAGTTTTTCCAGCGTTTTCTGTTGTTATAACAAATGTCTTGTTGTGTCTCTGGAAAACCTATTTCTATTTAGCATATTAGCCACCTTTCGTCTAGGTGCCTTGTTCTGTGGAAAAATGATCAAAAATCCTGAAATGTGATATAGTTTATCATTGAATATTTTCTTAAGGAAAATCTCACCCATCTTTTTGAACCAATATGGCCATTTGCCACCATGTTGACTGATGTGAGAAACTATTTCTTTGTCACCTGTAGAAGCTGTAATACAAAACAAAAATATCACTTATTTTATGGATGTTAAAAAGTCATTATTACTGATGCTAGTGATACCATATCACAATTCAATAACATAGTTTCAGGTAATAAAGTTAGGTTATCTTTTAATATAACCCCACTCATTGTTAGATGTAGACATACGAAAAATGTATTTAATTCACGCACATATTAGGCCAGGTCCATCAATCATTTGGAGATTGGGGATAAAAAGAGGCAGAAGAAATCATAGAGACACTGCCCTTTTAGGGCCTATGCTCACTCACAAGAGGAGCGGACCTAGCCTATTAGAAACCAAAAAGGTAACCGGTATGTGGAGGCTGAAGATGTGGGTATGGTTCTTAATGAATATTTTGCATTTGTCTTCACAAAAGAGAGGGACGTTGCAGACGTTAAGGAGGAGGAGTGTGAAATATTAGATGAGAGGAAACATTAAGGGGTTTAGCATCTTTGAAAGTAGCTAAGTCACCAGGCCCGGATGAAATGTATCCCAGGCTGTTAAGAGAAGCAAGGGAGCAAATAGCAGAGGCTCTGACCATCATTTTCCAATCCTCTCTGACTACGGGCATGGTGGCGGAGGACTGCTAATGTTGTACCATTGTTTAAAAAGGGAGAAAGGGATAGGCCGAGTAATTACAAGCCAGTCAGCCTAATCTCGGTGGTAGTCAAATTATTAGAAAAAATTCTGAGGGACGGTATAAATTGTCATTTATAAAGGCACAGATTAATCAAGGACAGTCAGCATGGATTTGTTAAGGGAAGGTCGTGTCTGACTAACTTGATTGAATCTTCTGAGGAGGTAACAAGGAGGTTGGATGAGTGTAGCGCGTTTGATGTAGTCTACATGGATTTTAGCATGGCTTCTGACAAGATCCCACATTGCAGACTGGTCAGGAAAGTAAAAGGCCATGGGATCCACAGGAAAGTGGCAAGTTGGATCCAAAATTGGCTTAGTGGCAGGAAGCAAAGTGTAATGGTCAACAGGTGCTTTTGTGACTGGAAGGTCGTTTCCAGTGGGGTTCCGCAGGGCTCAGTACCAGGTCCCTTGCTTTTTGTGGTATAGCTCAATGATTTGGACTTAAATGTAGGGATCACAATTAAGAAGTTTGCAGATGATACAAAAATTGGCTGTGTGGTTGAAAGTGAGCAAGAAAGCTGTAGACTGCAGGAAGATATCAATAGACTGATCAGGTGTGCAGAAAAGTGGCAAATGGAATTCAATCTGCAGAAGTGTGAGGTAATGCATTTGGGGAGAGCTAACAATGCAAGGGAATACACAATAAATGGTAGGATACTGAGAAATGTAGAGGAACAGAGGGACCTTGGAGTGCATGTCCACAGATCCCTGAAGGTAGCAAGACAGGTAGATAAGGTGGTTAAGAAGGCATGCGGGATGCTTTCCTTTATTAGCTGAGGCATAGAATATAAGAGCAGGGAGGTTATGCTAGAACTGCAGAAAACACTAGTTAGGCCATAGCTAGAGTACTGCGTACAGTTCTGGTCACCACACTGCAGGAAAGATATGATTGCACTACAGAGGGTAGAGAGGAGATTTACGAGGATGTTGCCAGGAGTGGAGAATTTTAGCTATGAGGAAAGATTGGATAGGCTGGGGTTGTTTTCTTTGGAACAAAGGAGGCTGAGGGGAGACTTGATTGAGGTGTATAAAATTATGAGGACCCTAGATAAGAGTGGATAGGAAGGATCTATTTCCCTCAGCAGAGAGGTCGATAACCAGGAGGCACACATTTAAAGTAATTGGTAGAAGGATTAGAGGAAAGTTGGAGAACTTTTTTCACCCAGAGGGTGGTGGGGGGTCTGGAACTCAGCCTGAAAGGGTGGTAGAGGCAGAAACCCTGATCACATTTAAAAAGTACTTGGATATGCACCTGAAGTGCCGTAACCTACAAGGCTACAGACCAAGAGCTGGAAAGTGGGATTAGGCTGGATAGCTCCTTTTTGGCTGGCACAGGCACGATGGGCCGAATGGCCTCCTTCTGTGCCGTAAACTTCCATGATTCTATGATAGTCCTGCAAGAGATATGAGTGGCTCAGTGGATGAAAGTACATTGGGTCATACATGAAGAATGCCCACTTGGGTGAGATGAAGACTCGCAAGGCCCATGGAGCTGTACCCTAGCATGAGTCACCTTTTGGAGAGTAGAGGAAAACGGCAAGACAGATGCAATCTTCCCTAAACCTAGTGCTGTAGAATCACATCAGATCCAAGCTCTTTTTGACACAGATAGCCTACAGGGCAGACCATATTAACAGGAAATGATAATGAGATACTTTCCTTTCAATAAAGGAAGCTTATTTCTGGACTGTGATTTCCTGGGCTAAGTGAAAAATGGGACATTATTTTCAACTTGTCAAACAAGAGTCCACAAAAGCATACAGTTCACAACCCGTCATACTAAAATAATCGAACAATTCTAACATTGCACAAACTCAGGTCCAAATGGTTCTGATGTGAACTGTTCAGTGCTGGAACCAAATCCCAGCCAACAGCCTTCAGCCAAATGATAGGCTCAACTTTCTAGCTGTTTTTCACAAATCTAACTGGCATTGCTGCTGAAAGCAAGCAAGCCTGATATAGCAGCAAATATCTGAGCTGGAGTAGACCAGAAGGAGCGGACCAGGTGGGAGCTCAGCGAGAGCGAGCAGTTAAAAAGGAGCAGTCCTGAGTGGCAGCAACTCAACAGAGGCAGTTTTTGAAAAAGTGACGTCGGCACAAGGGAAGGAGCTGATTGGTGAGTAGCTGGTGAGTGAATATTTTTTTTTAAATTTATAAGTTTATTTCTGCTAAGTTAGTTAATAGCCTATCAAATAGAGGGAAAGAGCTAATTGGTGAGTAGCTGGAGAGTGCTTTTGTTTAACTTTTAAGTTTATTTCTGCTGGGTTAGTTCTTAGTCTATTAAATAGAGGCATGACAGGGCAGCTCAGTTCAGTGGAGTGCACATCCTGTGCCATGTGGGAAGTCCTGGACACTTCGCGTAGCCTGGACGACCACATGTGCGGGAAGCGTCGCCAGCTACAGCAACTCGAGCTCCGGGTTTCGGAGCTTGAGTGGCGGCAGGAGTCACTGCGGTGCATCCGTGAGGCTGAAAGTTACGTGGATAGCACGTTTCTAGAGGTGGTCACCCCGCAGCTTAAGTGCATGCAGGCAGAGAGGGAATGGGTGACCGCCAGACAGAAGAGGACGACCAGGCAGGTAGTGCAGGAGTCCCCAGAGTGCATCGCGCTCTCCAACCAGTATTCTGTTCTGAGTACTGGTGACGGCGATGGTTCCTCAGGCGAGTGCAGCCAGAGTCAAGTCCACAGCACCACGGGTGGCTCAGCTGCACAGGGGGGCGGGGGGGGGGGGAGAAAGAAAAAGAGTGGAAGAGCAATAGTGGTAGGGGATTCAATAGTTAGGGGACCAAACAGGCGGTTCTGCGGCCGTAGACGCGACTCCAGGACACTCTGAGGGGGGAGGTGAACAGCCAGAGGTTGTTGTCCATATCAGTACCAACATAGGCAGAAAGAGGGATGAGGTCCTGCAGGCAGAGTTTAGGGAGCAAGGAGACAGATTAAAAAGCAGGACCTCAAAAGGTAGTAATCTCCAAATTACTCCCGGTGCCACGTGCTAGTGAGTACAGGAATAGGAGGATAGAACAGATGAATGCGTAGCTGCAGAGATGGTGCAGGAGGGTGGGCTTTAGATTCCCGAGGCATTGGGACAGTTTCTGGGGAAGGTGGGACCTGTACAAGCCAGACGGGTTACACCTCAACAGAGCCGGGACCAATATTCTCGCGGGAAGGTTTGTTAGTGCTGTCAGGGAGGGTTTAAACTTGCTTGGCAGAGGGATGGGCACCAGCATATAGGAGTAGAAAAGAGGAATAAGGTGCATAAAAGAGTGAGTGTGTTGGATAGTACTAGAGAAGATAGTACTAGATGCGGTAGTACCATATTAGATAGGAGCAGACTAAGAAAGACTACGAAAAATTCAAAAATGGGTTTAGAATGCATAAGAACATAAGAAATAGGAGCAGGAGGAGGCCATTCAGCCCTTCGAGCTTGTTCTGCCATATCCCTTAATGACCTTACTAGTCAGAAATCTATCGACTTCTGTTTTGAATATACCCAATGACTGAGCCTCCACAGCCCTCTGGGGTAGAGAATTCCAAAGATTCACCACCCTGCGTGTGAAGAAATTTCTTCTCATCTCAGTCCTGAATGGCCTACCCTTTATCCTGAGGCTTTGGCCCCTGGTTCTAGACTCTCCAGCCAAGGGAAACATTCTCCCAGCATCCACCCCATCAAGCCCTATAATAATTTTGTATGCTTCAATGAGATCCCCTCTCATTCTTCTGAATTCGAGAGAATACAGGCCTAGTTTACTCAATCTCTTCTCATACGACAGTACCGCCATCCCAGGAATCAATCTCGTGAACCTTCGTTGCACTCCCTCTAGTATATCCTTCCTTAGGTAAGGAGACCAAAATTGTACACAGTACTCCAGGTGTGGTCTCACCAAGGCCCTATATAATTGGAGTAAGATTTCTTTACTCCTGTACTCAAATCCACTTGTAATGAAGGCCAGCATACCATTTGCCTTCCTAATGGCTTGCTGCACCTGCACATTCACTTTCAGTGACTCATGTACAAGGACACCCAGGTCCCTTTGAGCATCTGCATTCCCCAATCTTTCACCATTTAGGAAATACTCTGCCTTTCTGGTTTTTCTACCAAAGTGGATAACTTCACATTTATCCACAATATATTCCATCTGCCATGTTCTCACCGAGCCTGTCGAGATCTCCTTGAAGCCTCTTCACAACTGACACTGCCACCTAGCTTTGTATCATCAGCAAATTTGGAAATGTTACATTTAGTCCCCTCACCCAAATCATTGATATAGATTGTGAATAGCTGGGGTCCAAGCACCGATCCTTGCGGTATCTCACTAGTCACAGCCTGCCATCCTGAAAAAGACCCGTTTATCCCTACTCTTCTGTCTGTTAACCAATTCTCAATCCATGCTAGTATATTACCCCCAATTCCATGTGCCCTAATTTTGTTCACCAACCTCTTGTGTGGTATTTATCGAAGGCCTTCTGAAAATCCAGATACACCACATCTACCGGTTCCCCTTTGTCTACTTCACTAGTTACATCCTCAAAGAACTCTAATAGGTTAGTTAAACAGGATTTCCCTTTCATAAATCCATGTTGACTCTGCCCAATCTTACTATTCGTTTCCAAGTGCCCAGTTATTGCATCCTTAATAATAGATTCCAGCATTTTCCCAACTACTGATGAGGCTAACATGTCTGTAGTTCCCCGCTTTCTCTCTCCCTCCTTTCTTAAATAGTGGGGTTACATTTGCTATCCTCCAATCTGCAGGAACCGTTCCAGAATCTATAGAACTTTGGAAGATGACAACCAATGCGTCCACTATCCCAATGGCCACCTCTTTCAAAACCCTAGGATGTAGGTCATCTGGTCCTTGGGATTTATCGACTTTTAGTCCCATTAACTTTGCTAATTTTGTTTTTTTACTAATAATAATTTCTTTAAGTTCCTAATTCTCGCCACACCCTTGGTTTTCTCGTATTTCTGGGAGGTTGTGTGTGTCTTGGAGGTTTTAAACTCACAAAGTGTGGTGAATAAGGTTGGTGAGCGACAAGCACAATTAGCCGCGTGGCAATATGATGTTGTGGCAATAACGGAAACGTGGCTTAAAAACGGTGAGGACTGGGCACTTAATATTCAAGGGTACAAGATGTTCAGAAAAGATAGGGAAGGAAAAAAAGGAGGTTGGGGTGGCAGTGCTGATTAAGGAAGACATTGTAGTGTTGGAAAGGGAGGATGTTCTTGAGGGGACAAGTACAGAATCCATTTAGTTAGAGTTGAAGAGCAAAATGGTAGGATCACGCTATTGGGGGTATTCTATAGGCCTCCAAATAGTGAGAGGGAGGTAGAGGAGCAAATCTGCAGGGAAATCGCAGAGATATCCAAGAGCTATACAGTGGTGATATTGGGGGACTTTAATTACCCAAATATCGGTTGGGATAATGCTAGGGTAAAGGGAAAGGCGGGGGGAGGAATTTCTGAAATGTGTTCAGGAGAATTTCCTTGACCAATACGTTCTTGGCCCAACTAGGAAGGTGGCATTGCTGGATCTGGTGCTGGGAATGAGGTGGGCCAGGTCGACCAAGTGTCTGTGGGAGAACACTTGGGTACGAGTGATCATCGTATCCTAAGATTTAGATTAGCAATGGAGAGGAGCAAGGAACAATCTAGAGTGGAACTTCTAAACTGGAATAGGACTAACTTCAATGGGATGCGAAAGGATCTAGCCAGGGTAAAATGGAACCAAAGACTGACAGGAAAAACTAAGGGAACATGGGTGATCTTTAAGGAGGAGATGTTCCAAGTACAGGCTAGGTACATTCCAACAAGAAGGAAGGGTAAGGGAACCAAAGCAAGGGCTCCTTGGATGACGAGGGAGATAGAGATGATGATGAAACAAAAAAAAGGGTGTATGATGCATGTCAGGTGAATTCTTCAAGGGAGAACCAAACCAAATACAGTAAGTTGAAAGGGGATGTGAAGATGAAAATAAGATTGGCAAAGAGAGAATATGAGAGTGGAATGGCAGTTAACATAAAAGGGAACCCAAAAATCTTCTACCGGCATGTAAACAGTAAGCGGGTAGTAAGAGGTGAGGTGGAGCCTATTACAGACAAAGAAGGTGATATATGCTTAGAGGCGCAGGGCAAGGCAAGGCTAGAATACTCAATGAGTACTTTGTATCGGTGTTTACTAAGGAGGTGGATGCTGACAAAATATCAGTAGAAGTGGAAAAGGTAGAAGCAATGGAAGGGGTGAAAATTGATACAGGATGTACTAGAAAGGCTGGGTATGCTTAGAATGGACAAGTCGGCTGGTCCAGATGGCTTGCATCCGAGGTTGCTAAGGGAATTGGGGGAGGAGATAGCGGAAGGGCTTACCATAATTTTCCAATCTTCCCTAGATGCGGGGGAGGTGCCTAAGGATTGGAAAGTGGCAAATGTGACACCATTGTCAAGAAAGGGTGCAAGGACAATCCTAGTAACTACAGGCCGGTCAGTTTAACATCAGTGGTGGGTAAAGTTTTAGAAACAATAATCAAGGGAAAAATTAACGGGCACTTGGAGAGGTTTAAGCTAATTAAGAGGAGCCAACACGGATTTGTAAAAGGAAGATTGTGTTTGACTAATCTACTTGAATTTTTTGATGAAGTAACAGGGAGGATTGATGAAGGGAATGCAATGGACGTTGTCTACATAGCTTTTCGGAAGGCATTTGACAAAGTACCACATAGAAGGCTGGTTAACAAAATTGAGGCTCAGTGGCAGCTTGGATAAGGAATTGGCTTAAGGACAGAAAACATCAAGTTGTGGTAAATGGCTATTTTTCGGACTGGAGGATGGTAGACAGTGGTGTTCCAAGGGTCAGTGCTGGGGCCACTACTTTTTTTGAAATATATAAATGACCTGGGCATTGGAATACAGAGTAGAATCTCTAAATTTGCCGATGACACCAAACTTGGGGGTGTGGCAAACAGTGAGGATGATACCAATCGACTGCAACAGGACATAGAAAGGCTAGCAGAATGGGCAGACAAGTGGCAGATGGAATTTTATACAGAGAAGTGTGAGGTGATGCATTTTGGCAGAAGGAACAGGGAGAGGCAATATACACTTAATGGCACAGTTTTAAAGAGTGTGCAGGGACAGAGGGACCTGGGAGTTAATGTGCATAGGTCCCTGAAGGTGGCAAGACATATTGAGAGAGTGTTTAACAAAGCATATGGGATCTTGGGCTTCATAAATAGAGGTATTAAGTACAAAAGTAGAGAAGTTATGCTGAACCTTTATAAAGCGCTGGTTTGGCCACAACTGGAGTATTGCATCCAGTTCTGGTCATCACACTTTAGGAAGGATGTGAAGGCCCTTGAGGGGGTGCAGAGGAGATTTACCAGAATGGCTCTGGGGATGTGGGATCTTAGCTACAAGGACAGGTTGGAGAAACTGGATTTGTTTTCATTAGAGCAAAGGAGGTTGAGGGGTGATTTGATAGAGGTGTACAAGATTATGACGGGTTTGGATAGGCTAGACGGGGAAAGGCTGTTCTCACTAGTTGATGGTACAAGGACTAGGGGACACAGATTTAAGGTTTTGGGCAAGAGATACAGGGGGATGTGAGGAAAAACTTTTTTTCGCAGCGAGTGGTGATGACCTGGAATTCACTGCCGACGGAAGTGGTGGAAGCGGAGACACTCAATGTTTTCAAGGGGAGACTGGATAGGCACTTGAGGGAAATAAACTTGCAGGGCTACGGGGATAGAGTGGGGGAATGGGACGGACTGGATTGCTCTACAGAAAGCCGGCATGGACTCGATGGGCCGAATGGCCTCTTTCTGTGCCGTTATGACTATGACTCGGTATAGCTGCATTTGCAAATGATAGATTGCCAGGACACCACATCAAAATGCACTACACTTCCAGTCTTATCAACAAGTAGACAAACCATCATAAATTTATTATAAGCTTGAAGCTTTTACTGGATGCGAGGAGTTGTGAAGAGCAGAAAGCTATACTTCACCAAGTCAGTTATCTCAAGAGTTATGCCATCAAATTGAGGTTCTGAATCACGACATCAGATCCTGTCTGTATAGTACCCTGAAAGGTCAACTGATGATGTAAGAGAGAGTTGAAGAATCAACTTCTCAACATGCAAGAGGTTTTCAGAACAAATGCAGTTTCCTCCCTTACACCATATGAATGATCCTGACTGACCAAGCTGCAGAGAAACTTTGGGATTAATAGACAGTTGAAGGATACTGTCCTAACTCCTACAGCAAAATTTTGGTAACAGTTTATTCTGGACAATCAGCACAAGATCCAATTTTATGTTGCTCCATTTCTGAAAATGAAGGCAAGCTATCTGAGCTTGAAGAATTCAGTCATGAAGTTATATCTTATCCCTGTTTAAGGAGGTCTGCTGCTATACAAGGTATTAAGTACAGATCTGCCGCCTCCTGTAGAAGGACTAAATGTGAATGAAGTCTACACACACACACACTTAGCACGTTATATTTGCCTGGCATTGAGGTACAGCAGGCACAACTAAGTTCAGTCTTCCTCATGAGAGGAATGAGTTAAATTTTGAATTTGGGTAGCTTGATGATACCCTTCCTATAACCCCAGAACAGTAAACTCACTAGCCAGCAACCCTTTGTTCTGCACATAAATCTTCAGCATCTTTTCTTGCTGCTGCATCAAGGTAAAAATCTAGTTATTTGAAAACTGGCAGCAGTGGTCCACCATAGGATATTGCTAGGAAAGAAAAAAAGAACATCAGGACTTCAAAAGTACTTCATTGGCTGTGAAGTACTTTGGAAGTGTAGTCACTGTTGTATTGTAGGAAACACGGTAATTTGCGCTGTGGAATCACATCAAAGTCCCACAAACAGCTGACAACAGAAAAAAATGGCTCGGTACATGGCCACATACAATGTGTGTAATGGTGTGAATTATCCTCAAGTGATATTTCCTCAGTTTTCTTCTAGTGGTATAACAGCAACCCATCTCCCACAAATATAAATTGAACCTGAGGAAGCATTAAATGTTTATGGCAAATAATTTACAGAAGTTTGACTCATACCTCAAGCAAAAACACAACTATATTAACAATAGCACAAATTTTCCTGATTGTTGCCATCCCCACCCTCCCCCGCCCCACCTCACCCCACAAACATCCATCTCCCCAGGCACAACAGTCAGGAAAAAAAGGTAGAGACACATATTTGCCTGGATTTCCAGAGCTTCTCTGGGGGCAGAGCTGGGCCTGCATCTGCAGTAGACACAGGTCTATTGTTCCAATGTAAATGAGATACGAGAGGGTGTACCCAGCCTCCTGCTCCATTTTCCTGGAGGAACGTTGGCTGGACATCCCATCAAAGGACATGTATTATAGCCTGCCCCGAATTCCTGCAAAGTGTATGCTGCTCCTGTCCAGTGCAGAGGTAGGCAGGAAAATCTACACTAATCAGATGCACCTTTTTTTTGTAATTTAAATATAAATTTTGCAAAGTATAAACAGACAAAGGTAATGCATTTTTAAACAAATACGTTTATGAGCATTAATAGTGTCAAGCAGCTAACCAGCTTAAGTAGTTGCATAATTATATACTCAAAATTACTTTTACAAATTGAATAAACTTGAGCTTTAGGTAACCTTCTGCATACTTACAGTGCCAGATAACTTTCAGTTCAACCAATAGTTTTTTTGATCCACCATGACTTGTTCCTGGAAGTTTCTGCATAGCTTCGCCTTTTTTATTGAGAATTTCTATTCTCAAAGCACCTGAAACAGGACCAATATCTTATTTGAAAGGCTCATTATATACAGCATTTATTTTATTTCTTTTAAATGGAAGTTAATACAGTTTTCAGTTACCATGTTCCTTCTTAAATGAAAGCCAACACAGCATTCTAGTTATGATGTGTTCTGATAAGTTACTTGGTTCTCTGAGGAGTTGCATAATAAAGCATTCAAATACAAAGAAACTTTACACAGCTCCACTATCCGGTCCTGTAGAGAGCTGTTAAAATCAACTACACTGTGAAGCATCATACTTAAATAAAGGGCAATTCTGCAGGGCACTATAGAGGAAAAACAAATTTTTAATACTTTTTGGTCAAGTTTAAATCATCATAAAAAAGGTCAGTGAATTCTGTTAGATCATCAATGTAATCACCATGCTTTTTGGTTGATTTTTCTGGAAATCAAAACGCGTGCCTGGTCCATAGTCATTGCACAACTGGCTCTAAATGTAAACTTAATTTTGATGAAGAATTACATTTAGTTTAATTTGTATGTTCTGTATTCTACATACTGTTTTGTTATGGTACCATTGCAAAATTAGTAGGGCCAGATTACAGTTCCATTTCCCTAGCTTAAATGGCAAACAAGAACGAACATATACAAGTATTATTTAGGCATGTTTCTGAACTCATGTCAACAAAGTTAACTGTAAATTGTTTAAAAAGAAATCATCAGTTTAGCAGTCCCTTCATTTTTGGGGTTTGATCCTCATAATTCTGGTAACACCCGTGAAAATCTTTTCTGTACGCTCTCCAGTACTTCAATATCCTTTTGTGGAATGGAGATTGAACCGCACACAGTACTCCAAGTACTCATATTCCCATTGTCATCCGCCCATTTAATGCTTATGCACTTTGTATGCCTTTTTCTTTAGATTCAATTTTATCCTCAACTCTTATTTATCCATGGCACCTCATTCTTGGCGAGTTTACTATTTTTAATGCAATATTTCCCCTGAACTATACCAATCTTTCATGTAAATACTGCCCACTTTGTTCTACCTCATCAAGTATCAATATTTTTCTCCAGTTCATCTCCTTTAGTTCCATCCTCTTTTCCTAATAGCGGTCTTTTTTTCCCCAATCTATTACTTTGGTCTTCGAACTACATATATCTTTCTCAATCATCTCTCAACCGGACCTCCACCTTGAAATTGGGTAAGGGATCTGATTTCTTGTTCAACAGAGACAAAGGAAGTCCTTTCAGCTAGTTAGCAAAAAACTGTTTTTTTAAAATCCCTGTCTAAAGTATTAAAAACATGTACAATGCAGAAATCTCCCAAATCATTGGAGCGATAACCTGGTTAAGAGCCACTGGTGTGGGTATTGAACAGCAAACTTGAGAATTGTATGCAGAAATATACACAGCTACCATTCTGCAGTGAAGATGATCTGCTGGCTATCAGTATGGCCACATGTAAGTAGCCGGACCAAACTTGTGACACAGAAGAATGAATCAACCAACATGGCCTCTGGGCATCACTATTTTCATGGTTTTTGACAATTACAGTAAATTGCTAAAATTGAAAGCTACAAAAAAGGTAATTCCAAGCCCTGTATTGGCCACAAACTGTGGTTGAGGCATTCGGCACATATTGTCCAGCCTAGTTGTGCAATAACAAAGCCCCAAAATCAATCTGTGCTGCAGGCCAAAGGTGGCAATATTATTGAGAAATCATTGAATGGAGTATTAATGAGAAATACTTAAATAGATGAAGACAAATAAAAAAGTGTTAGGAGAATAAGTTTTCTTCTTACCTATGGGTATTCCTGCTGGTCTGATGTCATTTGCAATAAGTTCATCTCCTTCTGGCCAGGTTACAGATAGTTTATCGGGGAGCCTGTTTCAAACAAACAGCAACTGTATATTTCTACATGTAAAAGCAAAATCTTAATAATAAAAAATGAATGTGAATCTATCATATGTGAATTTCTAGTACCTTGCCATTTCATCTTCTATGTATTTCTTGATCATAGCAACAGCTACAGTTCTATCTAGCTTCGAGATAGGAATGGTCTTCACCTCATCATACAAAGCTTGGGGTTCCTTTGGGGGAGGGAAAAATAAAATGTCTTACTGAGTTACAGTCACTTATTTTCCATCACCTCCTTTGCATACTTTAACCAAAGTTAGTGGGCCAGTTTAACACCCTTCCTGATTTGACTTCCATGGAGAGTAAAATGAGGCGAGGTGTAAAATGGGCAGCCAACCCAATCCCATCAGTTTACCGCAGGGTATAGGTTAGGTTAAAATTACCCATGTTTAGATCTTGTAGTGGCAAGCCCAGTGGAACTGTGCCTTACACCCATTTTATTTTGGCAAAACCTTTGCAGTCATATAAATGTATGTATGATTACTGTACCTCAGGTGTGCTTTAACCAATGCCGTTTTAAATTTTGTTTTACCTAATAATTGTCAGTTCCACAAATTGCTTCTTCCACAGGATTTGGCGCAGGGATAGCACTGGTCTGCACACTGCCAGTGAAATACAGTGATAAAGTCCCACAGAGGAACCCTGCATTTCTCATCTGCTTAGAGAGGATAGGCAGATTGAAATAGTGAAACCTGTAAATTACAGACACCTAAGGGATGGCATCAGCTGTCCTCATTTTCAAAATGGTCATTGAATATACTGACAGCTGCTGCAGGGGAGATTCAAACCCCGGATACTGGCAGGGATTGTGGCTGCAGGGGTGATTCAAACCTCGCTACATGCAGCTACAGCGGCTGCGGGGGGGGGGGATCAAACCGCGATACAGGGACAGCTGCCACAGGAGGGGATTCAGCCCACGATACCAGCTAGGACAGCAGCCCCCGGGGGGGTGGGGGGCGGAATTCAAACCCCAGAACCCCAGATACTGACATGGACAAAAAGGAATCCAGTAAACAGTCCAGCAGTCATCACGATCTTCAGACTCAGATACAGTACATACTTTGAACATTTTAATGCGTGACGTCAGGCTTTGTCCCATGTTTGAAGGTATAAAAGGCTGCCCGTAGTTCGGAATTTGCGAGTATCCGTGGTTTCAGAGTGCCTCTTGTATCTTTTACAATGCAAGTTATTTGGAGCTGTCAATCATTGTCCGTTTTTTGCAGGTGTCCATTTATAAAGTTTCATTGTACGTCTTTATCCAATACTAAACTTAGTTACTAGGTAAGGAAACTTGTGGATCTGTCGGACATTCAGCACTTTATCCAATTCAAGAATGCAGTTATGACTCCTCCTCAAATAACTCTGCCAGCCCAAGATTGTTCAACTTTCACCCTTTACAGTTTCATGCTTTCACTACCTGGTAAACGGATGCAGTCATTGGCATAAGGCTGATGCTGTACAGCAATGGTCTACAAACGTTTCTGTGTAGTTAACATTCTCAGGGACCCCCCATACCAACGTCCATAAGAAAGCCTCAGTTATCTAAAAGGAAGTTGTGGTAACACAATACAGCTTCCTGTGACTCGAACTTTATTGCATCACTTCCTGTGATTAGTCCAGGATAAATACTGGACTGATCAGTTGGATCCTGGAGAGGCATAGAGTAAGACCTCTTTTGTATGTAGCACCTTTTTAGTTGATTAAAGCTTACTTTAAGTTCACCACGCGTAAGGCTCATTCTTACGACAATTTAATCAACTTTGGAAAACTTCGCACTCAAACTTTTTGGACGAACTCGGAACTAAGGATCCAGGGAATCACCCATCATGGAAAACATCCTTAAACCATCGCGTCTTGACTTGGACCCAAACACCCCAGCAGCCGGTAAGGTGTGGAAACACTGGTATCGCACGTTTGACAATTTTCTTGAATACTGCAAGGCTGATGATGACTCAAAGTTGCGGATACTCATCAACTGTGTCACCCCGAATGTATTTCAGTATGTGGAGGAATGGGACAGTTACGAGGAGGCAATTCGGACGCTGAAGAGACTATATACTAAGACACCGAATGAGGTCTATGCCAGACATCTACTAGCTACAGCCCAACAAGGGCCGGAGGAATCCATTGATAAATTCCTCCAAGAGCTTCGCAGACTTAGTATGGACTGTAACTTTCAGGCGGCCTCAGCTGAGCTGTACCGTGAAGAAATGATCCGTGATGCTTTCATCTGCGGGCTTGCCTCCCCATTTATACGCCAGCGTCTACTGGAAAGTAAGACACTTGAGCTTCAGAGAGCTTATGACATGGCTTGCTCTCTAGATCTGGCAAAAAGAAATGCAGACCTTTATACAGTGCCCAGACCTCGGTCTACTGCACTGCCTTAACTACAGTCAGGCAATTTAAGAGGCCACAGGTGAACTCTATTAGGGAGGTCTTTATCCCTGATGATCAATCTGATGACTTCACTGATGAAGAGGATGATGACCCCACTGTGGCAGCCTCTTGGCAATCTAAGAAATGCTTCTTTTGTGGTGATGAGTTTCACCCTCGGAAATTCTGCCCTGCTCGCAATGTGTTTTGCAGTCATTGCAACAAAAAGGGTCATTTTGCAAAGGTTTGCCTATCAAGAGCCTCTACGAGGGCTTATCAAGCTAAGTCCTATCGTGCTTCCTCTCGGGTTTCTTCTCGAAGAAACACACCTAGAGTTTCAGCCACTCTTTGTGCAACGACACCAATTACAGCTGCTTGTCCTCAGAACCTATTCCATGCAGCTACAAAAGCATCAATTAATGGACATACTTTAGATGCCTTAATTGACTCAGGTAGCACTGATAGTTTCATTAGGGAACAGATTGTTGCAGAGTTAAAGCTACATGTTTTCCCATCGGACCAGGCAATTGCGATGGCTCAGTCATCACTTAATACCAGAATTTCTGGCTTTTGTATGGTTGAAATAACACTTAATGGTCACAGGTATCCCTCCACCCGGCTTTCGGTGCTCAAGGATTTATGTAGTGATCTTATCTTAGGGCTGGATTTTCAAAAGCAGCATAAGAAGCTCACCATTGAGTTCGGCGGATCCAAACCTGAACTCACTATTTCTAATATACGACCTCGATTACCGTTCTGTGCATTGTCAGCAGCTTCACTGGATGAACCCTCACTGTTTACCAGTATCCCTCCTCGATGCAAACCAATTATAACAAAGTCATGACGTTTCAGTCAGGAAGACCAGTCTTTTATTGCGGCTGAGATTTCTCGGCTTTTAGCAGAGGATATCATCGAGCCTTGTTCGTCGCCATGGCGCGCCCAGGTCGTTATTGTTAAGAACCCTCTACAACCTCACAAGAAACGGCTGTGCATTGACTATTCACAGACCATCAATCAATATACGGACTTGGACGCATACCCATTGCCGCGCATCGATGATATGGTTAATAAACTGGCTGAGTACACGGTGTTCTCAACATATGATCTGAAAAGTGCCTATCATCAGGTACCCTTGAAGGTCTCAGACAAGCAGTATACGGCCTTTGAAGCCAATGGACGGCTGTATCAATTTCGTCGCCTCCCCTTTGGGGTCACTGATGGAGTGGCTGTCTTCCAGCGAGCAATGGATGACCTGGTCAAACAGGAAGACTTGAAGGATACGTTTCCTTATCTGGACAATATTACTGTCGCAGGTCGCAATCAGCGGGAACATGACGCCAATCTCCAACGATTTTGGGATGCACTCCAGCACCGTAATTTGACATTAAATGCGGCTAAATCCATTGAGTCACAACCAACCATCAACATCCTTGGCTATTGTGTGGGCAATGGCATCATTAAACCTGACCCTGAAAGGCTTCGCCCACTCCAAGAACTCCCGCCACCTAAGAATCCGGCCTCCTTGCGCCGGGCCCTCGGCCTGTTTGCATACTATGCTAAATGGATTCCTAACTTCTCGGACCGAATCCAACCTCTACTGAAGGCCAGCACATTCCCACTAGACACAGCGGCTGTTGCAGCCTTTAACCTCCTGAAAAAACAGTTGGAGAAAGCGGCTCTTCACTCCATGGATGAGAGTCTTCCTTTTGTTGTGGAGTGTGATGCCTCGGAGGTGGCGATCTCGGCCACTCTGAATCAGGAAGGTCGTCCGGTGGCATTTTTGTCCAGGACTTTTCAAGGGGCTGAGCTACATTATCCTCCAGTCGAGAAAGAAGCTACAGCCATCATAGAGGCAGTACGGAAGTGGAGTCATCTCCTAGCTCGCCAGCACTTTACCTTAATCACGGACCAGCGATCGGTCGCCTTCATGCTCGATAATCGAAAACGGACCAAAATTAAAAATAATAAAATCCAGCTTTGGCGGCTGGAATTGGCCTCTTTTGGTTACACCATCCACTATCGACCTGGCAAGGAGAATGTGGCTCCGGATACCCTCACACGAGCATTCTGCTCCGCCATGGCACCCTCTACGCTCGTAGACATCCATGATGGGTTGCGTCATCCGGGCGTTACTCGCATGCTACACTTCGTGCGGTCCCGAAATCTCCCATTCTCTACCGGGGATGTAAAGAAGATGTGCTCGGACTGCAGAGTCTGTGCGGAATTGAAACCTCAGTTTTTCCGCCCCTCGGGTGGTATACTCATACATGCGACCCAGCCAATGCAACGGCTTAGCATCGATTTAAGGGGCCGTTGCCCTCTTCAACTCGCAACACTTATCTGTTGACCATGGTCGATGAGTATTCCCGTTTTCGTTTGCCTTTCCCTGCCCCAATATGCTGACGACCACGGTTATCAGCTGCCTTGAGCAGGTTTTTGCTTTCTGTGGCATGGCATCCTATGTTCATTCGGATCGGGGCCCTTCTTTTATGTCAGGAGAACTCAAGGCCTATCTCTCGGAACGGGGTATTGCTGCTAGCAGAACGACGCCTTATCATCCGGTCGGGAATGGGCAAGTCGAGCGTTTTAACGCTATCATCTGGAATGCGGTACGTCTGGCTTTGAGATCTCGGGGCCTACCCAACCAGCAATGGGAAGCAGTACTTCCAGACGCATTACACTCCACACGGTCCCTCCTTTCGACCGCCACAAATACGACGCCTCATGAACGGTTCTTCCGATTTCAGCGTCGCTCATCCTATGGGATATCTCTCCCGTCGTGGCTGACTACACCGGGACCAGTGCTACGCCGAAGATATGTCCGGGCGTCTAAGAATGACCCCCTGGTAGATGAAGTTGAGCTCACTGAAGTCAACCCTACCTACGCCTATATTCGGTATCCTGACGGTCGGGAATCTACCGTGTCATTGTGGGATCTGGCTCCCTGCCCGCCGAAACATAGAGGGACACCAGGGGATGATATTGTACCAGGCACATCTCTGGGCTCGCCAGGTGCCTCTCATCACGATCTGGATCTGACGCCGGCTGGTACCTCACTCCAGTGTGCCGACCTGGGGCAGACTGACTATGAGCCCGTCGGGGCTCGCACGCGCAGCCACGATCCACCCCGTACCGTACGCTCGGAAACGGATCTGCCACAGCCCTGCCCGACACCCGTTCGGGCACCAGTACACAGTCAGGATCGTCCTGACCCCTCACAGAGCGGGCTGGATCACTCGGACTCTGGTCCACGGCCCGCGGCGGGTAAACGGGCTAGGGGCCCTCTACCGCTACGAGAACCCAAACGGGTGCGGCTCTCCCTCGTCCAGCGGCTACGAAATGGAGGGAGCATCCCGGCCTCCTAATCTTTTGGGGGGGGGAGAGAATGTGGTAACACAATACAGCTTCCTGTGACTCGAACTTTATTGCATCACTTCCTGTGATTAGTCCAGGATAAATACTGGACTGATCAGTTGGATCCTGGAGAGGCATAGAGTAAGACCTCTTTTGTACGTAGCACCTTTTTAGTTGATTAAAGCTTACTTTAAGTTCACCACGCGTAAGGCTCATTCTTACGACAGAAGTAATGCTATCAGTGCAGAAAACATTTTTATTGGTACATACAACAACTGATAAGACATTCTAATAAGTCAATTACACTAAAAAATATAGAATTCTCAAGATATTGTGCTCGCAGCATGTATGTCCAGCAATAAATATCCTAAGGTACATGGACCCCATTTCGTAATCTATTTTCTGTATGGGGTCTACTGTCAGATCCATTGTCCAGTGTTCCAAGTATTCTAAACAGCAAATTGCCAAGTACAGGCCTTTGCAAAGTTGTTCCAAATTGCTCTAGCTATTTAGGACCAGGCCGATATAGGATCCTAGTGGTGCTGGTCCATTCCCATTCTAGAGGGCTACCACCTCCATGAATTTTAGGACCACAGACTGCCAAAGTATCTAAAGTATCATAGTGCAAATACTACTCTACTAACTACTACTACAACAACAACGTATTTATATAGCACATTTAACGTAGTAAATCGTCCCAAGGCACTTCAAAGGAGTGTTATAAAGACAAAAAATTTGACACCAAGCCACATAAAGAGAAATTAGGGCAGGTAGGTTTTAAGGAGCATCTTATAGGAGAAGAGAGAGGCGGAGAGGTTTTGGCTGGGAATTCCAGAGCTTAGGGCCTAGGTAACAGAAGGCACAGCCACCAATGGCTGAGCGATTTTAATCAGGGATACTCAAGTGGGAAGAATTAGAGGAGCGCAGCTATCTCAGGGGGGTTGTGGGGCTGGAGGAGATTACAGAGATAGGATGGGGTGAGGCCATGGAGGGATTTGAAAACAAAGATGAGAATTTTGAAATCAAGGTTGCTTAACCGGGAGCCAATGTAGGTCAGCGAGCACAGGGGTAATGGGTGAAAGGGACTTGGTGCGAGTTAGGACACGGGCAGCTGAGTTTTGGATGACCTCAAGTTTACGTAGAGTAGAATGTGGGAGGCCAGCCAGGAGTGCATTGGAATAGCCAAGTCAAATCCTTAAAGAAACACTGATTTAGAGTAAAATAAAAGCAAAGTACTGCAGAACTCAGTTCTGATGAAAGAATTTGCTGTTTAG
Source organism: Squalus acanthias (assembly GCA_030390025.1). Taxonomy (NCBI): domain Eukaryota; kingdom Metazoa; phylum Chordata; class Chondrichthyes; order Squaliformes; family Squalidae; genus Squalus; species Squalus acanthias. Next base: position 52,982,636 of record CM059432.1, read on the forward strand.
AAGACTTGGGCAATTGGTCTGACAGAAAATAGATTTAACAGTTCTCATGAAAGCTCATCAACCTGAAACGTTAACTCTGTTTCTCTCAACAAATGCTGCTTGACCTTTTGAGCGTTTCCAGCATTTTCTGTATTGATTTAGAGTATTTAAACAAATTGAGAGAGATTTTTTTTTTTTTACTGAACTGCACTGCCAAGACAAATCCTGTTTGGAAGAAGAAACAGTATTCCTTTGGCACGGTGTCAGAGCTACCATATTACAATAGTGAATGCAATGTCATGGACTCCACCACCAATGACTCCACCACCAATGACAACATATAGAATACTTCTCGTAAAAACTACTGGAAAAAAAATCTTAATTTTCGCTGTTTTAAATAACCACCGATTACCACGCAAATGTGGGATAACCTTATATCATATTATAATGAGGGATTCTATACTTTAAAGCAGAGGTTCTCAACTGAGTGTCCACGATAGGATTTCAGGGGGTCCACCAGTTGGTTTATCCCATCAATATACAGGGATAAACATCAGTCTACCCTGTATATTGAGACGAGTGGAATAGTCTCAGCTATACAAAGACTGTGAATGCACAGTCAATTCAGGTTCTGACTGTTGGACACCATTTGAACTTAGACAAGTCCCTTTGCGTGTCACTGACTTTTACAGCAGTATTTACCTCGGTAAGTTTTTTTTTTGATTCAGCCCTAATCGTTCCCATGTTCATAAACTGCTCGCCGCTTTTAACTATTAAATAAAATAGTGGAAGTTATAACCTCTGTTCCGGATTAAAATCAGAGTTGGGGGGTGGGAAAATCCACGAGTTAATCCGGCGTTGCGTGGGCAGAGGTAGCGCGTGTCTTCCTTTCAACCCTTTTCTTTCCCCTCGTGCAGAGCTGCCCTGTGTCAGTTGGAAGCCACTCACATGTTTGAGAAGAGCGCAGTAAATGGAACGGGTGCGCGCGCCATGTGGCCTTGGAGGGGGTAGGGGGCGCGGGGCGGGGGAAGAAAGAGACTTTTCCCCTCTGGGCCTGCAGCAAGGCTGTAATGATCGGGATCAGGTGTGACTCTCTCCTTCAATGTCTTCAGTCTTAGTTAATAAAATAGCTGAAGGCGTCATCGCGATTTTCCTCGTACCTATTCATGGCCATGTGCTTCTCTGGCAGATGGATAGGACTAGTCTGGGCACTTGAGATACCGCTGGCTATTTGTGAAAGGGTTGGGGAGAAGGAAAGAGGGGACTGCCTTTGTCACTATTTATGCAATGAGGTCGGGTGGGTAAAGTCGCTCTGAGCCCTCTTTATTTCTTCATTTCTCATGTGCCATCCGCCTCCGCCATTACTAGGGCTGTTATTTCAAGTCGTTGGCTTTCACCGCAGTGTTGAAGTTTGGTAACAAAATAAGAGGGAAGTTCTGTTTCTGAAATGGAGGGCGTGGACCTGGAATTTTAGTCCAGTCCAACTGAGTGTGCACAAAACAAGCCTGTAGTGAGCACTGAGCTTGTTGCTGATGGTTCATTTCCTGTTAAGCAAATGGTTGGTGGGGTGAAGCAGACTTTGGGCAGCAAATGAGCACATAATGTAAATTTAGGATAAAAACAGAAAATGCTGGAAATACTCAGTAGGTCTGTTTCTCTCTCCACAGATGCTGCCTGACCTGCAGAGTATTTCCAGCATTTTCTGTTTGTATTTCAGATTTCCAGCATTGGCAGTATTTTGCTTATGTAAATTTAGGTCTTATTAAATTCTTTACGTAAGGTGTAATGGAGCTATTAATAATCAATAACTAATTTTTACACAGAAAAAACGTGTGTCGTTAGAGGGTCCGCAAAATTTTTATAACATGGGAGGGAGGCCTCGGAAACAAAAAGGTTGAAAACCTCCGCTTTAAGAAGAAAATATATGAAAATGTTTAAGTACAAAATAAGTGGATAAGGTTAATTGAAATTTTGTCAGTAGGGCTTTATTCTTAACATTACTCACCACAGCTATTTGAACTTCTCCTCCAGTGGAAAACACATCACCTTCATGGTCACCATAAAGAAGAAAACGAACTATGCTTCCATAAATTATTGGCAATGTTTTAATAGTTTTAACCTGGAAACAAAGGCAATTTTAATTTTTTTTAGTTTATATCTTAGTTAATTCTAAACAGGGAAAGAGGACTTTGAAACATTTTATGCACGTACTTGCACACAATACAACCACACCACTTAGCAACAGTAACCAAAATTAGAGCAAAGTAAATGTTTTGATGCCAATATAAAACCATCCTTTAGTCCAGTCCAACTGAGTGTGCACAAAACGGGCCTGTAGTGAGCAGAGCTTGTTGCTCCTGGTTCATTTCCTGTTAAGCAAATGGTTGATGGGGTGGAGCAGACATTCCATTCCTCCTCGGTGTTAATTCCTTCAATATTGCTAGATGCCGTTCAGTACCTCACCCAAGTGGTCATTATTAATTTGTGAGCCACGATAGTAATTGTTAATAGCATATTTCACCACTGTGGTGGGGGGGAAAGAGAGAGAGAGAGAGAGAGGAATGGTGCATCACTGTCAAACCCAATCCTCTCCTCACTCAATGACTACACCCATATACACTTTTTTAGCACGGATTGTTCAATTGTTCCCCTCTATGACCCAGGTACACAGAGGACAAATATAGTCTCCCTACCACAGCCCTAGCTAAAATTAAATAACTCAAATCTCAAATGTTCCAGATCTGTATTGCCCAGCTACTCACTGGAAAAAATTACTGAACCATCAAAGGAGCATTCAATAGTTCTTTGTTAAACAGTGATGTTGGTCAAAACTGAGATGAGGAGGAACTACTTCACTCAGAGGGTGGTAGGTCCATGGAATATGCTGCCACAAAAAGCTGTAGAAGCTACATCATTAAATAAATTTAAAACAGAAATAGACAGTTTCCTAGAAGTAAAGGGCATTAAGGGTTACGGGGAGCGGGCAGGAATTTGGACATGAGTCTAGGTTCGGATCGGTCATGGCCCTGTGGGTAGTGGAGCGGGCCCAGGGACCGTGTAGCCGGATTCTGCTCCTATTTCGTGTGTGCAATTCTGTTAGATGCAGGAGATGGTTCTGTGATAGTAGATAGTAGATTGGCGGTTAGGATCAGATCAGCCATGATCTTATTGAATGGCGGAGCAGGCTCGAGGGGCCGATTGGCCTACTCCTGCTCCTATTTCTTATGTTCTTATGTTCTTAAACTGACAGCACAAAGTTGCCAATTTAACGGATTCCAGATGCTAATATCTCCAGCGAAAACAAATTCACTTTCAGTGCTAACTTAATGAAAGTATATAATACAAGTCTATTGTGAAATATAGATTACAAATAAGACAAAGACCATTAATTGTTGAAAGGCGAAGAATGTTGCATTATATGATTCTGATTAACTCATTTCCTTTAACTGTAAATTTGTTTGAAATAAATTATTAAACTTTTGCTAACCGGGGTTGAGAGATTTACAGATAGACCCACAAGCAGAAATATTTATATTAATACTAACCATTACTCTAATTGGTTTATCTTAATTGTGCAATAAGTTTGTGACATCATAAATATGAACATCTCCAGTTCTCTCACCCTGTGAGCAGGCTTTCTTTGATTATTTTTAAAGATGTCTTGCAGTTATCGACAGAGAACCATACTGGTGCTCCCACTGATAAGCAAATTCGTAAGAACCAGGGTTGCATATGCAATTCTTCGCTAATAGCAAGGTTTAGAGGTGGAAGTTGATTTCTGAAGTACTGAATATAGTTTAGACGGTTTATCTTAGAGTGTAGTTATTGATTCTAAAGAGGTTAGTCCCACCATGGCTGCTCTCATGCACATCCTCTGCACATAGCTCTACTGAACTAGTCACTAAGCTGTGGAATGAACTGGCTACCTTTTTCTCATTTCTCTACCTCTTCTGTCCAAATAAATGAATGGCAAAGGGGACCTAAAACAGGAGCCAAAAATACCTTTAAAACACAGGACTGGGGAAAAGAGCTGAAATTGGTACAAATAGGTCAGAACAGAAGCCACTCAGGTACCACCCTAGTACTTACTGAAGTCTGCTAAACTTGCCTTGTTGATTGTAGCTGGATTTTGAAGAATATCAGCCATTATATTTTCGTAGTTATTGGGCCATTTAGAAACACCAAAGTTGCAGAAATAAAAGCTGCTCAAAAGGGGAGTAGATGACCATACTAAATAAATATTTTACCTCTAATTGCCTCATCTTTCCTTTTACCCAACTCCTCCTCCTTCCCAATTTTATTTTAAACTTAACCTTCCCCCCCCCCCCCCCCCCCCCCACCCATATATAACCAAGGGTGGTAGAGGCAGGAACCCTCACAACATTCAAGAAGCATTTAGATGAGCACTTGAAACACCATAGCATACAAGGCTACGGACCAAGTGCTGGAAAATGGGATTAAAATAGATAGGGCTTGATGCCCGGCACGGACACGATGGGCCGAAGGGCCTCTTTCTGTGCTGTGTAACTCTATGACTCTATATCATTTTATTTTGCCCTGCCAAATTTTCCCACCTCATCTATCCCAAAGCTGTTGACTCTTTGCTTGCATATTCTTCCACAGATACTCGTTTCCCTCATCCATGTACCACTTTTCATGATTAACCTATCACAAAGAGTCAGTAGGATATTTGACTGAAGTTCCTTTCAGCCCACATCCTTTCCACACCCAACATACACATGTACACTTCCAAGCAGGGACTAGTGGATAATGATGATCAGAAGTAGGAACCCTGATTGAATTTCCCTTTCATCACCGAAGGTTGCCAAGAACAACTGTAACTACTACAACTGAGATCAGGTAACTCAGTGGAGACCAGGGATTGTACCCGTGTCTGTACAGCTCAGCTACTTGCTATGTAAGCCTGCTAAAACATCAGGGACTGCTTAGTCTAGATTTTATATATATTTTTTTTAAATTCAACCTTAACTTAGCTATTTTCCAACAAGATGGACCAATGAATGGTCAAAAACTAGCTCCAAGGGCAAATTTTTCAATCAAATGAAGCTTGGAACTTGTCAGTTACCAGGTCAAACTCGGAAGAAAATATCTTCTGTCAAATACTTAAATGCTATTACTAGACAGGTTATCTTAGCAGTCTAGCTGTCGGATGTTATCAAGCATTCTTAGTGCCGAGGCTATGTATACACCCATTAAAGTTCTACCTTATTGGAAGTACTTGGGTATTCAGTTGTGGTTGCCTCCCTGGCAGCAATTCAGAATCGAAAAGGAAGGAGCCACTAGCTGACTGGTGCTACAGCTATCAGCTGAACTGCTCATTACTGAGTTTGAAAACACAGGAATGCATATTTCTGTAGAGCTGGAGGAATTGTATTACAAAAAAACATATCCTGATCAGCATTTCCCAATTTCCATCTGTGTTATCAACACCAATATTAATTTTTCAACTTACCATCTGCCCTGCTTTGAATGTTTTTCCATCCCACTCAATAGCTGCATATACAGCCCAAGGACTCTGCATTCTTTTAGATGGTAAATCACTTCTTGTGATTGTGCCTTTATAACAACTGAACTTTATTTGCTTGTCATATTTCTCATGGCATTCTTTTAGCCACATAGCAAATTCTCGGTCTATCTTCATCCTTTGCTCCTGAAAAAGGATTTTAAGTTACAAGTTACAAACACTACTCATACAAGAAACAAAATGTACAAATAAACTTTAATAAATTACTACCATTAGGATATTAGAGCCTTGGAAAAGGTTCAAAGATTTACTAGAATAGTGAAGGATGGGATGAGAGGTTATAATTATAAGGAAAAGCTTCAAAAACTGGCCTTATTCATTCGAACAGCAGAGATTAAGGGGTGGTATAACAGAGGGTTTCAAAATTATATAAGTTTTGAGGGCTAATTAGTGAACTTTGTTTCTACTGGTTTCTACAGTGTTATTATTCTTGGGCAGAAGTAGGGTATCTCCAGTGTGAAACTGGAGGCAGAATTTGGAGTGCAAGTCAGATACATCAGTTATACCACTTCTAAAATACAACTATATTCCAGTGGAACTGGATGCTGGCAAAAGATGTGCGTGCCAGCCCCCAAAGCAGAGCATGCACACAAATGACATGATGAGGAGGGCAAAACCTCATTTGTACCAGATTTGCACCTGACCCAACCCTTTAGAAAAGAGGGGTAAGTAGCTTGCATGAATTATTAACCCAGAAAGTGGTTAAGTTCTAAGGCTTTAAATGTCCACAATTTTTATCTGAAACATCAGCTTTGACTTCAGTGATTAGAAAAATATTTTAACCAGCTGTGCTGCTAATAAAGATTTCTACAAGCTAGAATCCCTGGCCCTTGAGTATCACCTCTGTGAAGAACCTACCTTGATGCCCCACTGAGGCCATAAGTTAGGGGAAGGAATGCCAATGGTGTTTACCTGTGTTGTGGTATCATGAGCCTCTTAGGACCGAGATGGCCAACATCTCAGAGCTTCAGAGTCCCAGAAGGACTCTTCAGCAGACTGTGTCACCAGTTCATTTGTGTGGGCAGCTGGCCCAGTAACCCGAGACCTACGTGAACAGACATTAAAGGGGGCTGTCTGGAAAGACCACGAGTGGTCATTAGGAGTGAGGACATCACAAAAGACTCCACATGTGCCACTTTCACTGCGTCTTGGATTTGATTGTCCACTGATCAATGGGAGGGTAGACCAGATGGTGACCAAAAGCCCTCGGAAGTCGGTTGCCATCGTTCTCTCTAAATGATTCCCCAAGGCCCGAGGGCGTGTTCAAAACATCCACATTGAATGGACCAACAGCAATATCGTGGGAACACCATCACCTCCATGTGCCCCTCCAAGTCACACATCATCCAAACTTGGACATCATTGGATCAATATCCTGGAATTCCTTACCTAACACTATTGTGGGAGCACCTTCACCACAACGACTACCAGTTCAATATAGTTCACCGCGCGCTTCAATGGGCAAACCGTGTTGGGCAGTAAATGTGGCCTTGCCAGCACTACCCACATCCAGAGAACAAAAAACCTCAACAATAAATTGGAGATGGTAGCTCACTGCTTTAAAATGATCCGTTAAAAAGTTCTTTGCGCAGAGTTCTGCAGCTCTCTGAAGCGCCCGTTTTTCTTTCATCCCCGTATGAAAGTCTTTGAGCCCTGGATCCCGGTGATGTTTAGAGCGAATAAATAAATCGCCTTTTTTCAACAACTTGTCTTGGCATCAAAAATTACTTAATTGCCCAGTGCTCTGCACTTCTCTGGAAAGTTTATTTTACCCTGCTTGGATTTCTTGTTGCTGCTTGCTTGGCATCATCATAAATTGAGAAATAAATTAATAATGGCATCCAAACGCATGGGTCAACGTTTGCACAAAAAAATTAAACTTGTATTTTACCTCCTGCACAGTAACTCAACAATTCAACACTCCCTGTACAAACCCAAACTGACCATAGATCCATTTCAGTCCTGTCTGCAGAGGATTGTTCATCCTGCACAAGGCTTGTATCTCAAACCCGAAGAGCGGAGACACTCAAAGCTGTTTTTGCCCCAGTGAAATTGCTTACACCGTCAGTGTCCACAACATTCCTCAGATCTGCTCATGCTTTGTTGGCATCACTTTGCAGAAGTGCAGTAGTAACCCCACTTACATACGTAAACAGGGTTTCTGCCACATTTCCAGCAAAGTAACGCCAGCAAAGTTGGAGCAGATCCGAGGAATTCCCTGGCCAGTGAATCCTAAAGATATGGTTGGACTTCATATTAAAACCCAAAAGTTGAAGGGGGCAGAATTAAAATAGCTGAATTATTCTGGGTTCCTAGTTATATCTACACAGCATTAATTATGCAAAAATACTATTTCTTAGAAAGAGGCGAGCATGCATGGGGCTCAGCAAAAAAAATAATAATCAGGAACCTCTGTTCTACATCATTGATGTTGGAACCCAGAACCACACATTCATCACTTCCAGGATGAACTTCTCCAACACTCTACTCACTGGTCTCCCGAGCTCGACGCTACAGAAACCCCAACCTCGTCTAAAACTTCACTGCCCACGTCCCATCTTGAACCAAGTCCTGCTCTCCTGTTATGACCAACATCCATTGGCTCCCCATCCTTCAAAAGTTTCCCCAAAACCAACAAGTTCGACTATGCCTTAGGAATCTTTCCCTTAAATTTTTTACTACAGCCCTATGCCCATTTTCCCTTTTATAAAGTGCTTTGAGCTGCTTTACTATGTTAAAGATGCTACATAAAATGCATGTGGTTCTCTAATTTCCCTGCAAAAGGACCTTAGTTGGGAGTCAGCATAACTAGAAGAGCACAAGAAAACACAGAATGAGAACACTATTTAGCCAATCAGGCCCCTTCTTTTCACAGACCATGAGCAATCTACCATATCACTAGCTGTACTCCACTCATTTAGTCTAAAGTTTTCATTCCCTGACTGGGAAATGAACTTGGAACAGAGCAGTGTTATGATGACCGTAAAAGATAGGGTAGATTGCACATGGTCTTTGGCAAAAGGGGGTTTGATGGGTTGAATGACATGCTGCACATCAATTTAATACCAACAGTGGTGTTGCAGCTTCACCTTAATGCAACTGTTGCGTCAGTAGGCAACCTACTTTCGTATAAAAAAGGCAAAAAAATTAAATTATATACAATTTTTTGTTTCCCCGACCCAATTAAACACAAATTAGGTTTCATTACCTGTCCATTCACAACACGTGTGAAAAGTGTGTTCTTATCCTTCAACTTCAATTCTAAATCCATGAACGTCAACTTGTTGGTGCTGACCTGAAATTTATCATTGGTGAAAAGCACCCCCGAGATCCTGTTGAAACATTCCAGTGCCACCAGTCCTCTTTTCTTGGGAGGCGCACAAAACTCAAAACTAGAAAAGCAAAGATTATTGTCCAGTATTTCTGTAGGTGTAACATGCAGATTCTAGAAATGAATATACTTCATAATTTTATACAATTCAGTTATTTTTTTAATGAGAAGGCTATAATTAAGTTTATTGATACGGTAAGGCTAATGTTTAACCCCTTATTTTAGATTTGAAATTTCTATTACTCGGGGGGAAAAGTGTGCAGGTGATAGATTTTGCAATAACAGGCATACAGACATTTACACATTTATCCCATTATAACTGGCAACATGGAAGAATTATAAAAAACGGAAGGAAAGACTTTCATTTATATAGGGCCTTTCACAACTACCGGACGTTCCAAAGCATTTTACAGCCAATGAAGTAATTTTTGAAGTGTAGTCACTGTTGTAACGTAGGAAACGCGGCAGCCAACTTGCATTCAGCAAGCTCCCACGAACAGCGATGTGATAATGACCAGATAATCTGTTTTAGTGATGTTGATTGAGGGATAAATATTGGCCAGGACACCGGGGATAACTCCCCTGCTCTTCTTCAAAATAGTGTCATGGGATCTTTTACGTCCACCCGAGAGAGTAGACGGGGCCTCGGTTTAACGTCTCATCCAAAAGACGGCACCTCCAACAGTGCAGCACTCCCTCAGTACTGCTCTGGAGTGTCAGTCCGATTTTTGTGCTCCAGTCTCTGGAGTGGGACTTGAACCCACAACCTTCTGACTCAAAGGCGAGGGTGCTACCATCTGAGCCACTGGCTGACACTGCAAATGTTAAAAAAAGTTCACAAAAATGTGATAAAAACATTAGTAAGGAAGTGTGTGCAGATGCAGGATTTTTAAAGATATATGTAGATTATAAATCCTATATACAAGCCCCCGCGCCCCCCCCCCCCAAATAAAATCAAATAATTTTCTATCTCCTCAGGCTATAAGTTTCTTTGGGCAGTTGATTAAAATATGAAAAAAATAAATGCAGGATTTAACGTTACGTGAAGAATCCGATCATGTGGTTCGGGCAAACATGTGTATGTATAACTATTACATACAATCTCACCGCTTGCAAGAGCTCCAATGCGGCTGCGTGTACTGGATACAGCAAAGGCTATGGGCCCCGACAACATCCCGGCTGTCGCGCTGAAGACTTGTGCTCCAGAACTAGCCGCACTTCTAGCCAAGCTGTTCCAGTACAGCCACAACACTGACATCTACGTGACAAAGTGGAAAATTGCCCAGGTATGTCCTGTCCACAAAATCCAGCCAATTACCGCCCCATCAGCCTACTCGCAATCATCAGCAAAGAGATGGAAGGTGTCGTCGACAGTGCTATCAAGTGGCACTTACTCACCAATAACCTGCTCACCAATGTTCAGTTTGGGTTCCGCCAGGACCGCTTGGCCCCAGACCTTATTCCAGCCTTGGTCCAAACATGGACAAAAGAGCTGAATTCTAGAGGTGAGGGGAGAGTGACTGCCCTTAACATCAAAGCAGCATTTGACAGAGGGTGGCATCAAGGTGCCCTAGTAAAATTGAGGTCAATGGGAATCAGGGGAGGGGGAAAACTCTCCACTGGCTGGAGTCATACCTAGCACAAAGGAAGATGGTTGTGGTTGTTGGAGGCCAATCATCTCAGCCCCAGGATATCGCTGCAGGAGTTCCTCAGGGCAGTGTCCTAGGCCCAAGCATCTTCAGCAGCTTCATCAATGACCTTCCCTCCACCATAAAGGTCAGAAGTGGCGATGCTCAATGATGATTGCAGTGTTCAGTTCCATTCGCAACTCCCCAAATAATGAAGTAGTCTATGCCCACATGCAGCAAGACCTGGACAACATTCAGGCTTGGGCTGATAAGTGCCAAGTAACAGTCACGCCACACAAGTGCCAGGCAATGACCATCTCCAACAAGAGAGCCTAGCCACACACCCTTGATATTCAATGCAATTACCAGCACCAAATCCCCCACCATCAACATCCACCGGGGGGGGGGGGGGGGGGAGAGTCACCATTGACCAGAAAATTAACTGGACCAAATACTGTGGCTGTAAGAGCAGGTCAGAGGCTGGGTATTCTGCAGCAAGTGTCTCACCTCCTGACTCCCCAAAGCCTTTCCACCATCTACAAGGCACAAGTTAGGAGTGTGATGGAATACTCTCCACTTGCCTGGATGAGTGCAGCTCCAACAACACTCAAGAGGCTCGACACCATCCAGGACAAAGCAGCCCACTTGATTGGCACCCCATCCACCACCTTAAGCATTCACTCCCTCCACCACCAGCTTACCGTGGCTGCAGTGTGTACCATCTACAAGATGCACTGCAGCAACTCACCAAGTCTCCTTCAACAGCACCTCCCTTCTTCTTAGGCAGTCCCTCAGAACCAAGGATGACTTGCTTCCACAATAAAAATGAGTTCTCAGGTGACTGATGAGTCCAATGTGGGACCTACAGTCTCTGTCACAGGTGGGGCAGACGCTGGTTGAAGGGGTAGGTGGGTGGGGTTCTTGGGTTGACGTGAGCTCCTTACGCTGTTTGCGCTTGGCTTCCGCTTGCTCCCGGCGAAAACACTCGAGGTGTTCGGCGCCTTCCCGGATGCTTCTCCTCCACTTTGTGCGGTCTTGGGCCAGGGATTCCCAGGTGTCGGTGGGGATGTTACACTATTTCAAGGAGGCTTTGAGGGTGTCCTTGAAGCGTTTCCTCTGCCCACCTGGGGCTCTCTTGCCGTGTCGGAGCTCAGAGTAGAGCGCTTGCTTTGGGAGTCTCGTATCGGGCATGCGGACGATGTGGCCCGTCCATCGGAGCTGATCTAGCGTGGTCAAAGCTTCGATGCTGGCCTGAGCGAGAACACTGACGTTGGTGCGCCTATCCTGCCAATGGATTTGCAGAGGCAGCGCTGGTGGTACCTCTCCAGTGCTTTGATGTGCCTGCTGTACATGGTCCATGTCTCTGAAGCATACAGGAGGGCGGGTATCACTACTGCTCTGTAGACCATGAGCTTGGTGCTGGGTTTGAGGTCCTGGTCTTCAAACACTCTCTTCCTCAGGCGGACAAAGGCTGCACTGGCACACTGAAGGTGGTGTTGGACTTCATCATCGACATCTGCCCTTGTTGACAGTAGGCTCCCGAGGTATGGAAAGTGGTCCACGTTGTCCAAGGCCTCGTCTTGGATTTTGATAATCGGGGAGCAGTACTGTGTGGCGGGGGCAGGTTGGTAGAGGACCTTTGTCTTACAGATGTTTAGTGTAGAGCCTATGCTCTCGTACGCTTTGGTGAAGGTGCTGACGATGGTTTGAAGTTCGACCTCCGAGTTTGCTCAGACGCAAGCGTCGTCTGCATACTGTAATTCGATGACAGAGGATGAGACGACCTTGGATCCGGACTGGAGGCGACAGAGGTTGAACAGTTTCCCGTTTGTTCTGTAAATTAGCTCCACTCCAGCGGGGAGCTTACTGAGGGTGAGATGGAGCATTGCAGCAAGGAAGATCGAGAAGAGCTTTGGTGCGATGACACAGCCTTGCTTGACCCCGGTCCGTACACGAATTGGGTCTGTGGTGGATCCGTTGGTCAGGATCACGGCTTGCATGTCGTCGTGAAGCAGGCGGAGGATGGTGACAAACTTTTGTAGGCAGCCGAATTTAAGGAGGACACTCCATAATCTCTCACGGTTGAGAGTGTCGAAGGCCTTTGTGAGGTCAAAGAAGGCCATGTACAGCGGTTGGTGCTGTTCCCTGCATTTCTCTTGTAATTGACGCGCGGTGAAGATCATGTCCACTGTGCCCCTTAGTGGGCGGAAACCGCATTGCGACTCTGGGAGGAGCTCTTCAGCCACTGGGAGAAGGCGATTGAGGAGGATTCTTGCGTTGTCTTTCCCTGTGGCAGACAGCAGGGAAACTCCTCTGTAATTACTGCAATCGGACTTGTCACCTTTCATGAAGATGGTCACGATTACGGCATCTCCCTGGCATGCTCGCCTCCTTCCAAATAAGAGAAATGAGTTCATGTATTCGCGCCAATAGTGCTTCTCCGCTATGCTTTAGCGCCTCGGTGGGGATTCCATCTGCTCCAGAGGCCTTGTTGTTCTTCAGTTGTCAGATGGCCTTTTCAACCTCATGCCGGGCTGGGGTTGTGTTGAGGTGGTGGCAGGTAGCATGCTGCGGGATGGAGTTGAGGACACTCGCATCGAAGACAGAGTCTCGGTTAAGGAGATCTTCGAAGTGCTCCTTCCAGCGGGCACTGACTGTCTCTCTGTCCTTGATGAGTACTTCTCCGTTCTTGGCCCGCAGTGGGGTAGGACCTTGGATGCTTGGGCCGTAGGTGGTCTTGACTGCGCTAAAGAATCCACGCACGTCGTGCTTGTCGGCTAGCTGCTGGATCTCCTGTGCTTTCTCCACCCACCGTCTGTTCTTTAGGTCGCGAGTTTTTTGTTAGACCTCGGCCTTCAGGCGTCTGTAGAGCTGCTTTCTTGCTCTCGAGTTGTGTTGCTGTTTCCAGATCAGGAATGCCTTGCGCTTGCGGCTTATTAGCTCCTGGATCAACTGGTCGTTCTCATCGAACCAGTCTTGGTGTTTCCTGGTCGAGTGACTGAGCATCTCTTCACAGGTGCCGATTATGGAGGCCTTGAGTGCAGACCAGGCGCTGTGGACACTCTGTCTCTGAATCACCGGGAGTCGCCAGGTTGGTTGTGAGGCGCAGACTGAATAGGGCTTTCTTAGCAGGGTCTTGGAGTGCTCCAGCGTTGATTTTCCTGCGGCATTGCTTCTGTTGCCGCCGCTGTTTTGGGGCTACGTTGATGGAGATGACAGAGCGGATTAGGCTGTGGTCTGTCCAGCAGCCGTCAGCTCCTGTCATGGCGTGGATGATGCGGACGTCCTTGCAGTCCCTTGCTCAGACGATGACATAGTCCAGCAGATGCCGATGCTTGGAGCGAGGGTGTTGCCATGAAGCCTTGTACTTGTCTCTGACGGAACAAGGTGTTGGTTATGACAAGGCCATGTTCTAAGCATTTCGTCAGGAGGAGGGTACCGTTGGAGTTGGCTTTCCCTACCACCTCGCTGCCGATCACAACTCCCCAGACGTCTGTGTCCTTTCAAACTCTGGCGTTAAAGTCGCCAAGGAGGATCAGCTTGTCGTCCGTTGGGACTCGGGACAGGGATTGTTCGAGGCCGGAGTAGAATTCCTCTTTGGTCTCGTCTGTGGCTTCCAGTGTTGGGGCGTACGCACTGATGACCGTAGTGCACTGGTTCCGGGCTAGGGTGAGCCGAAGAGTCATGAGGCGTTCGTTTATTCTGCAAGGGGAGTCTCTGAGACGTCCATCTAGCTCATTTTCTATGGTGAAGCCTACTCCATGGAGGCGGCATTCTTCTTCAGGGTTGCCTTTCCAGAAGGTGGTGTAACCACCGCCTTGTTCCTTGAGCTGGCCTTCCCCTGCCCGCCAGGTCTCGTTTAGGGCGGCGATGTCTATGTCGAAACGTCTGAGCTCCCGGGCAACAATAACAGTGCAGCGTTCCGGTCTGTCGCTGTTGGGGTTGTCCATGAGGGTCCTGATGTTCCAGGTCCCGAACTTCATTTTAAAGGGTGGAAGATGCCCGTGTGTGAATTCTTTTAACGTGGGGTGGTCGTTTCACACCAGCTACCACACAGGTGTGACAGAGCAAGGTCTTGGTCCAATGGCAAGGGGATCCAAGACGACTGGAGACCAGGCTCTGCTACATCGGCCTAGCAAACACACAAACATACGCCTATTGTCCTCCTCCCTCCTACCCGCAGGTCCTCTCTGCCTGGGTTTCATAGGCTGCAGTGTGGTCCGCCTGACCGCGCTATTGGCCCGTGTTGCACCTTCCTTGGGCTCCGACCCCGCTGCTGGTCCACGCTGCGCCACTCCTGGGCCCCATCCATCTACAATATGCACTGCAGCAACTCACCAAGTCTCCTTCAACAGCACCTCCCAAACCCACGATCTCCAACACCTAGAAGGACAAGAGCAGCAGGCGCATGGGAACACCACCACCTTCAAGTTCCCCTCCAAGTCACACAACATCCTGACTTGGAAATATATTGCCGTTCCTTCATCGTCGCTGGGTCAAAATCCAGAAACTCCCTCCCCAACAGCACTGTGTGAGCACCTTCACCACATGGACTGCAGCGGTTCAAGAAGGCGGCTCACCACCACCTTCTCAAGGGCAATTAGGAATGGGCAATAAATGCAGCCCACATCCCATGAATGAATTTAAAAAAACACTGTGGCATGGATTAGTAGGATCCAAGTTCACTTGTGAAATATTGCAATGAGTTGTGACATTTTAGCTGCAGTTTTAAGTAAGGAGAGGCCAACACCTTCCCAAAGCGGGGAGCCAGGATAAGGAGAGAGAAGGAAATCACCCAGAACAACTTTTGCACATAACTTGGTGACCAGTTACAAGGACAGAAATCTGGAAGACCACCAGCGCATTGTGTTAGCCAACATCTAAAAGGGAAAAACTAAAATACCATATTACAGGCAAAGTTACAACAGCTACGCAATGTGTTCCCCGATAGCTGAGTTTATCTAGTGAATAGCTAGGTGGTCAGTAACCTGATGTGTTAGTTGATTACAACTGCGATGGTCATATGAGCACCACAATTATTCATAAGCCTTGACAGTGGAAGGGGAGGCAGGAAATCATACTGCATTCCTGCTTATGATCTCTATAAAGTGTCCCTTTGTGAATACAATAATTTGCATTTATATAGCATCTTTAATATAGAAAACGTCCCAAATCAGGATGGGATTGGCTGTGATGACCTTGCATCGAATAGTCTGCCAACACTCACTGCCAAGACTCCCTTCGAAATAAAGAGCGAGTTATCAGAAGCCCCAGTGTCTGTGGAATCACAGCCCAGCAAAATAATTAAGGACTCAGGAGAGGAAAGGAGAACTGGTGAAAAAAAAATTAGCAAAACCAAAAAAAAGTAAAATAATACTTAATCTTACTCTTCCACTGTGGTGTAGGGAATTAATCTTCCATTCCAAAAGCATTCAAATATTGGCCTTTTTCCTCTGGCCCCTTTATCGACAGAATAGCAGTCTTCCTCATCATCATCTCCCACATCTAAAAAGTCATAACAAAGTTCAACCATCTTCAAAAGATTTTAAAATTGAAGACTAGATACAGCACACTCCAATTCCCTCTCCTCCTTCCATTCTCCAGCTACTACTTGTACTCCAAAGTACATTATACATAAAACATTATTTACAAGTTGTTGACCAAAGCTAAGAACATTTGTAATTTCACAATACATAAATACATCAAATTCACATATGAAGCCAAGTTTTTAAATTTAGCTTCAAATAAAAAGCCAGACAAGCATATTTGCAACTTCATGAGACAAAGAAAAACAATTCCCAACATTACTAGTGCTCCCATCACCCATAGTATAATGTAACATAGCAAGCACATGCAGCGTGCTGTCCACTAATCAGATTGTTGCAGATGTTAAGGTCCATCAGAAAACCCAACAGCAGGCATAAAATGTATCACCCAAAACTAAAAGCAGTGATTTTACAGTCAAAATTCTTACAGGATTAACAATATGCAATTTCCCCCGTTGCTTTGGAATCTTCTCTTCATTGAAAAATATTTCAGAATTGCCTGTACTTTCCTGCCAGAGACAACAAGAAACTCTCAAATATCTGTTTCTGAAATAAGTTACTATGTAAGCACAGCATGGTTTTACTTTATGTTTAAAAATCAGGAACCATTAAAATGAACTTCTGTGATGCTCACATCATTGGAGAACTGCAGTTTGGCAGTTACACAAGATATTCAATCTTAATAGCACAAAAACAAATTAGGGCTGTACATTTATCTTACATACATGTTAAGACCGAAACTTGGAGGGGTTAAGAGGGGGAGGGGAAAAAAGGAGAAAATTCTGATCAACATATAAAGCAGCATAGCAGTAACTTTTTTCCTTCCCTCATGAAGTCTGCAAATTTAAGAATTTTGTTTAAACAGCGATCCATATTAGGAAACTAATAAGCCCTTCCCCCACCATTTGAACCAGTTCAAATGAAAAGTCTTCTTACTAAATGGGCAGCTAACATCTTCAGGGTAGGTTTCTTTATCATACAGGAAAGGATGATAACGTATTACTCCTTCTACAACACCTTCTCCTTCTACGTGTGCTTTAAACTCAAAGCAGTCAGCAGCAGTGTTGATGAAGAGAGTCTGCATGTCATCTTTTATTTCCCTTAGATTCACAATCTTAGGGACTTTTCCCTTCTCAAACATTGAGATCTAATGTAAAAAAAGGGACATGAAAAGGCACATTAGAACTGAAAACACACTGCAATAAAAACAATTAAACGAAGTCACATTATCAGATCTGCTTACAAGAGAAAATTTTACTATGAATGAATGCTCTGTTCCTTACTTTAATCTTTCCACATTTTAAAATTATATTTAAACAACGAGTGTCAATGACAAATCAGGAAAACAAGTTTGGAGTTTAAGGAGCCTAAGGGAGCCAAATTAAACTTATATGGCTGAAACAGACTTAATGACTGTGTCTGTTAGTTCAGCTCCCTGACATCATCAGAGCCAGCAACTTCTCCAAGCGAGTAACCACCCCAGTGATGTTACCTGGATCTCGTTGAAAAAAATGTATTTAGTAAACAGATCTCTTGGCAACATTTAACTTAGTGCTGATGTTAAGATTTGCTTTTTAGGTCCTCCTATGAAAAATATTTTAATCATAATTCGAACTAAACCCTAAATCCCAAAGCACAATGTGTTAATAACTTTGCGAAGGGAAAAATGCTTCCTGACCTGCTGAGTATTTCCAGCATTTTCTGTTTTTATTAGAGGGGAGACAAATCTAACCATCAAAATCCGACTAAAATTGTTCCTTTTGCAATATAGATTCAGGTAATTACATAACTGAACTAACATTAGCACCAAATCAGGTTCCATAATTACAGCACACAGTGACTGAGTTTCATTATCGGTATCTGTTTTAAAACTCAAAACTAGTTATAAAGAAATTGGGTGATCTAATAATCTATTTTAATTGATTTTAATTCATGTCCTTCACATTCTTGGTTCAGTAACTCTTCCAAGATATGGGGGTAAAAATTGAGTCGCGCCCCATTTGGGGCGCTAACCTCGCCGGGGCGCGACTTTTAGCGCCCCGAAAAAATTAGCGGCCCCGCGCCGGAACTTCAATGGTTGCGCCCCAAGAGGGAAGCGGGGCGCCACTGGAAGCACCCCGCATCCCTCTTGGGGCGCTGCGAGGGAATATCCTGGCGCTACGTGCCGCAGCGCCATGCGCTGCGGCACGTCGCGCCGCGGTATTGCAGGCCTTCCTCCCCTTCTTAAAGGGGAGGGACCCTGCGCAGCGCGAACCGGGGCCCAGCTGGGCCCCCAGGGATCGGGAGTGCCGGCAAAAGAGCCCGGCACTCAAGAGAAGTGCCGGGCTCTTGGAGCGCAGCCGGCACTTCACGGTGGGGGGGCTTCACGGGGGCCGGGGACAGCAACGGAGGCAGGTGCTGGCAGGCGGCCAGCAACAAAAATGGCCGCCTGCCACCTCCCCTTTAAATATCGCCGCCCCGGCCGCACGTACGCCTCCCTGAACCCGTCGGACATAGCGTCTGGCGGTAAATCAGGGGGCGCGACTGAAGATCGCGGCTGGAGCGCGAGCGGGGTGCTGCGCACGGCGATGACGTCATCGCCGGCGGCGCAGCGCCACAGGGCGCTACCGGCTGGCGCCGCCGCTAACCTCCCGCTGAATTTTTCGGGAGGCGTGGGCGGCGCTGCGCCCGGGCGTTAGCTGCTTTACGCCCCATTAGCGCCCTCTTAAGGCGCTAACGGGAGGCGCAAGCAGCTGAATTTTTCCCCCATGCTCTTTTGCTCTCCTCATGCCAAATTAGGTCATCAGTACTTTTTGTCAATAAGACAAATAGCAAAAAAAGTCTTAATATAGATCTGCAATATGAAGCAACAGGCTAATTAAAAAAATTATACTGCTTGTTTGGATGTTGACTTCCAAAAATGATTGGGGAAAATAGGGAAGAAAATGAGACGTTTTAAATTCACCATTCTTTTCCACTACGAAAACTAAAGTCAAATAGTCTTTGAATAAACCCATAAAATGATTTTCTCTCAAATGAACATGCATTCAAGGAGATTGCCTGAAAACTAATGTTACAAATTTACCTCTATATCAATGTTGCTAAAGGGTCCTACTTCTCTAGTAGCCTCCATATCATTTCCTTTAGGTCCATGAATATAGTAATGGTATATGTGGCTAAAAGTAAAGCAAAAATAACATTTTTCATAAATCAGTTAAAATTGACAGTAATCCAATAACAACTGCAACAAAGTTAAATATATATAATGTGAAATAAATAGGTCAAGACACAAGGAGGAGAAATAAGCTAAGACGAGGTCCCTTTAAAATCATCATGCAATTAGGTCTTTCTGCTTCTCGTGAGTTCGGCCCCATGTCTTTTAGTTCTCTCACCCAAGAATTAAGGCAATAAATTAACTTGTGATGACTGGATCAAAATCTTTTCTTAAAAAAATTAAAATTTAATTTGTTAGTGGTAGTAGGCAATCTTTTCTTCTTCAGCTGTATTCTCCATGAACTAGAAAATTTACATCTAGTAATACTTCAAGAATGTTAATCGCAAGGTCAGGATATTGTCTGCTGTATGCAAGGATATTAGCATTACAATCTTTAGACAACTGTGTCTGAAGACAAAAATACCCCATTTCAGCTTCTAGGGTTTGTCCAGAAACAAAACTTCTCTGGTTACCATTTCAGGATGGTCTGTAAGCAGGGTGTTCTTCAAGTCTTAAATCCTTTGACGAAGTATAATAGTAGAACAAATATATCTAGCTAGGAAGGTGTGAAAATTACAATAGCCCACACAACAATCCAGGCACTATACTGGGGCATACCATTACTCATGAACATACAACCTTGCAGTTTAATGCTTTAGGAAGATCGGAGATAAATTTTGTTGTATAAAGTTTATTACATGGCTATCCCCACCTGATGAGTCCCTTTGGGATGTACTTTACAATCATCAGTCCCAAATATTTCTAACTACATATGTGGGACGGAAACAGGGTTCACACTGAAAGGGTAACTTGTATTTATATCCGCATCTGGAAAGCCATAGGAAGATTCTATACCGTTTGTGTTGATGCTGGCATGAAGTTTAATGTGAAATGCTGGTGACTTAAAAGTTGAACGGTAGATTACACAAAAAGTTATCTTTTGTCACTTACGCCAGTTGTCTAGTCCAGAGATGAAAGTAGCTCTTCAGGTACTGTACATGGGCTTGCTGGACTCCTGTGATTACTACTGCAGTAAAGCTCTCCTTGTCTTTTTCCTCCATTATGAGACTATGAAGGAATCGTTCATCTTCACTGGTGATATGCATTGAATCAGTTGGCTATTTAAAAAAAATAGCATTTAACATTTCATAACAAATGTCATCACTTATGAACTTGCAATATTTTAGCAGTAGAATCTCAAAATAGTCACCTTCTTTACCCAACTACATACTGCACCTGGAGCCAACATTTCACATATAAAAATTCCCAATTAACCTGTGTTTCCATGTCATTTAAATTCAATCCAGAATTTTGAGTGATTAAACCACTCTAAATTAAGTAGTCAGTTGCATAGTTAGCAAACTTATTCAACTGTAGTCGAGATTCCACTCTGTCCCTCCTTGATGAGACCCAGGTATCACATTATTATACAGGTTTATCAATGGGAAAGCTATAATACATTCATTTTAACAGGTTGCATCACTCACAAAAGCCTAGTGAGGGGTGGAGTCAAAGACTAGACAGAAATCCCCTCGCACTTAACAATAATCCAGTTAAAGGATTAATGTTATTAATTTGTGTTGAATGCTTTCAAAAACTCAAACTGTCACTTTACCTTTCTGTTCCTGATGAACCCACTGTATATTGCTTCTTTATTTTTTTCCTTCTTTTCAAAATCATCTTTAGAAAGTATTAATTCATGTACATCTTGAGAATCTGATGGTTTGGTTATCATCTTCAGAAAAACACAAAAATGACTTTGTTAAAACATGCAAAACAAAAGAAATCCTCGCCATACCATGTTTTACATCATTTTTTAATTTTTTTAAATTAAATAATCAATCAGACAGTAGCCAGATAGTGATAATTATCCCTATTGTGTTCTTGAACTAACACCAATTTTTCTTTTTAACCCCTCCCGAGCACTTCACAAACTACACTGTCCGGAATCTGGTAAGTTACATCCTCATCTTTATAGGTAAAATGAATGGGCATTCCAAAATTCAATTCCGACGTGTTCAGTATATCCTATTTATATACATGGTTTTCTGTACTGGTAGCGACGTGGGTTTTTAAAAAAAATTCTATTTAACCAATAGTGACCGGCACAGACACGACGGGCCGAATGTCCTCCTTCTGTGCCATAAATTTTTATGATTCAAAGACTTATCATAGTAAGTCACAGTGAGAGAGATTTACTGAGACACTGTTTTACATCATCTTATATAGACTAGAAGGTATTTTGACTAAAGATTTTCTACATAACCACACAGTCTACCATCTCTTATGAGGAAGGCTCTGGACATGCCACCACAAATTATAAAGGCATATCTAGGCCTAAGGAAAACACCAGGATCAATTTAATGAGGTATTTTATCACAGTACAGTTATTTCTGTTCACCCAGTTTTATCCAACAAAAATAATAAGTGATGATTCATCAAATCAATTTACTAAAAGAATACATTTACACTTTTGTCAGGGGATTTTGGAAAGAAAAACATTGCTCTACTCAATTACTTTATAAATTTAAAGGCTGAAGTTGCTAAAACTAATCTTTTACTGTTGAATTGAAATACTCTTGCTAATGGCTTTAAAATTTATAAACTTACTCTAGTTGACTGGCCAATGAAGAAAACTGCTTGTTTCCCACCAACACCAAAATAGGAAATGTCACTATTGAGACTACGAGGCACCACAGGTGGACGAACATATCCTGAATGGTCACTGAGGAAAAAAGATTTTTTTTTTCATAATCTTTTCAGACAAAAACAAGATCAGGCTTAGTGAACAATTTAAATGCTTACTGCAGTTTCCATTTACATTAACGTTATATCTGGTCAATACCAATATGGAGTAAATTATTTGCAATGTTCGAAATTTCCAAATGCTTCCATAATACCTAAAATGGCTTTTAGCTGTCTCTTGAGCAGTTTTACCTTTAAACTGACCTTCAAGTAAGCTGTTTAATGCAGAGAAGTAGCTACTATAACCAACTGCTAAGAAAAATAAGTTTAAAATGTTCCTTTAAATTCAGAGCTAAAAATTGAACAAAGTACAGCCTTCCTCAATTGTTTGAATGCAGATGCAGGTCATTTTGACCCCACATCGTAACTTTAGCAATGAAGGGCAATTATTGTACAACATATATAGTTATAACCCCATACCTTCTAGGATTGATTCCTATTCTTACAATTTCTTTATAATCAACTATGTTATTCAACATTACATAGAGTAGATGAGTAATTTCAACATTAACTTGGTCCTTCACCCGAGACACTGCAGTGCTGAAAAACACTAGGTTGAGCATAAGGGTAAGCAAAATCCAAAACGTGGGAGAAAAGTAAATTCAGTTTAATTTCCACTACTGTGATAGCATTATCACCAGATATTTAAAGTGCACCAGGCACCATGTAGTAATAGCAAGTTGCCCGTTAAGTTTTAAATGAGGCTCATCTCCAGGTTGTTGATCGTTCTTGACATCTTTCAAGATGTCATTAGCAATAATAAATCAAAATCCATTTTTACTACTCACTCACTCGACAAAAATTTGTTTCAACTAATCACAAGAAATGCACAACAAAGGAGGATTCTGTGCCCTCTCCTGCACATAACTGGTATAAGGTTTATCTGATTTACTCATTTTATTATGTTACATGGTTTACAATTTTAAAAATCAGTTACATTTATCAAAATGTAGCCAGCATAACATCAGTGTTACAACATCACGGTGCCAAAGAGTCGTGAGACTTGGGTTGATGCCAATAATTCCCAAAAGTGACAGTTAGTGTGCAGGCTCGGTGCTTCCCCCCAGGAATAAAGAAGGTAGGAGAATACGTGTGAAATAGTGACGATAACCCAAGTAAATAACATTGATAAACGTCCAAGATAAAAGACACTGAAATGATAATCAGTTAATTTTAGTGGGATGGAAGGGGACTCGGTTCAGATTAACTTAAATAAAAATGGCGACAACAGTGCGATATCCTTAACCACAAGATAGATACATAAGGGACAGGTAAAATA
Organism: Squalus acanthias; assembly: GCA_030390025.1. Taxonomy (NCBI): domain Eukaryota; kingdom Metazoa; phylum Chordata; class Chondrichthyes; order Squaliformes; family Squalidae; genus Squalus; species Squalus acanthias. The sequence continues at coordinate 53,005,882 of CM059432.1, forward strand.
CATTTAAGCTAGAAGTAAAGGAGATGCAAAGGTTGGGCAATAAACAGAGATCCTAGAGCCAAAATGGAGTATGAAAGAACACTAGGAGTCAAGGAAAATAGTACGAGCTTTTATAAGCGCAAGTAAAATGAGAGTCATAGAAGGGGTGGGATCAGTAAGAGACAAGGGTGACCATTTAAAAGGGAATGATGGCGATGCTTAATAAGTAACTTTACCTCAGTTTGCAGAGGATGGGGAAAGTGGGCCTGTAGGAGTACTTAAGAAGGATGTGAATAAAGCCAAAAGAAAACTGGAGTCAAATGGAAACTGTATTAAAAAAGGTTAATAGGACTAAAAGTAGAAATGTCACCAGGTCCAGATGGTATGCATCTCAGAAAACTAAAGGAGGTTGGGTAGGACAGTGCAAGCACTCACCATAATTTTCAAAAAAAATTTGAAAGGGAAATTGTACAAAAAAGAATAAACCATACTCACCTTAAGCACAAGGGTTTGACCTTTAGTTTGCTTTCCTATCAATATATTAGTGCTTTCTCAATTAGGTTCACAGCAGCAGTCAAAAGGCAACCAATTCTCATTAGCATTCAAGGTGTCCCAATTTCCACTCCATTACTGGTGCAAGTTTCAGCAGGACATTTACCTCCTCCAGCTCAGCTGTTTGGTTGTTCTCAACCTATTCAATTGGTGGGGTGGCCTAGACTGGCTTACTTTAGATTCATACTTTCAATCCCTTAGTAAAAAGGTTCAGGGTCACTATTTACCCCATGGTCTTTACCCACCATGGAATGTACCTAAATTAAAATGAAGGAGGTGCCCTTATGATGGACATTATGCGAGTCTCAGCTTTGTGGTGGTTGAGAAAATTATTTTGTTTGTCCAGATTTCATTTATTGGCTGTTCATTTAAATCCAGTCATAGTACATAAGCAATTTTTTTTTTAAATTGTTGCAATTAAAATTCGTGTACCAAGTTTGAATCAATACAATCCTGCAAGACCTTTAGTTTTTTTTCTCCACAGTTACTGGTTCAAAACAGCAACCAAGCCACATAGGTCAAACTTAAACACTGCTGTGTTATCGGTTCAGTTTGAATTTGTTTATGACTCTCAGTTCTTTGAATTTGAGCGGCCAGCAATTCAAATCCACAAAGTCCAAGTAATTTTTAAGGATAGTGAAAGAACAGATTGAGAGGATAGTTAAGCTGGATAAAGCTGAATGTCGCTTTGGTAATCTCCAGAAAATAGTCCATACCTGTATCAGTTTCCGCAGCAGTAAACAATACAACAAAAAAATGCTGTGTACACACAATTATTCTACAAAAGAGCTCAACATCTTTTGCTTTCATTTCAAGACAGATAAAACAATTTCTACTATAAATACACAGACTTGTTCATCTTTAGTAAACTTAATTTGCTTAATAATTTAATGTTGTGATACTCTATTGTTTACTGAAGACTGGAGAGAAATTCCATGGCAGTGCAGTATAATTACAGCAGCTAAAAGCAATTAACAGAAAGGTTGCACTGTTCATTATCCTGGGCATGTAACTGAGATCGTACCTAGATCAAGGCTAGTCAAGATACTCCAAGGCATAGGGATTTGGGACTTAACTATATAAGTGATCCAAGATATCAGAGTCAAAATGTCTTGCAAAAAGGTCGACATAATTTTTTTTACCTTGATAACACTTTCAAGCACAGCCTAAATCCCTCCCACTATATCGCTATTTCTAGGGTGCAATCTGGAAATTGACAATTTTTCAAATAAGTTTGTAAATCATAATAAAATAGAAGATATCTGTTTCTATTTCAAGAATACCACAATTGGGGACTCAGCACAGTACTTGGCACTCATTCATGGTCATTTGCTACAATAGTTAATTCTATAATGGCTGTTCTCATTTAAACAGTAAAAATGAGCAACTTGAGTTAGTAACTTTTATCAGCTTAAAAATATGTATTAAGCTGAAGTGAATTTCTGTGCTATATCTGGAAACAAACCTTTCTATGTCATCATCTGTTCTGGTGAACTTGGACAGCCGATACACAGCCCAGTTATTAAGCTGCTTAGATGTCATTCCCCTCCCGTTGTCAATTACAGCTACTGCTGGTTTACCTTGAGATTCGTCAAACAACTAAAAAGGAGAAATAGACCATTAGAATTGGAATATCAGTGTATAATCTGGGGAGCATTAGATATATATATATATATAGTACTGGTCAACTTCCCATGGTATTGCACGTGAGGAATTAAGTGCAATTGTAATCTGCAGGTGAGGCAGGATTAGAGAATGGGAAATAATTGGACCAGGGTGCACAACTGTAATTCAGTCCCTATTTTGAAGTCATACATAGAATAGCACAGCACAGAAGGAGGCCATTCAGCCCATCAAGTCTGCGCCAGCTCTTTCGAAGAGCAATCCAGTTACTCACTCTCCCCGGCTTTTTCCCCATATCCCTGCAATACATTCTGCCCTTATTTTCATATTTCCATTATAAATTCCTATATCCACATTTATAATGGAAATTGCCTGTTAATTTATGCTGTAATTACACCTCTCCCCAGTGAAGTGGCTGCAGCACCTCCATTGGCAGGAGAGTAGAATTACAGCACTACAAGTAATTATAGGCAGTTTCCATTATAAAAGTGGATATGGGAATGTATAATGGAAAAAGTTGGCAGGAAGTACACGTAGGTGCAAGATTTTTAATATATTATTTTACTCACCAGTCGGACTTGTATGTTACGAATTCCTTTGTGGCTGGCTGTTGCAGATAATGAATTATCTATCAATTCAGCAAAGGCAAATGCTGTTTATTTAAAAAAAAATCAGGTTAGTTGCGTGTTTGGCTAGGTTTTCATAAAGCAATGTTCCAGTAGTTCAGCAAGTTCTGAGCAAGCAATATAAAACAGTATCTCAGTTTAGAATTATTTGCCACAATATTACTCAAATTAAATGGTGTAAATCATACTTACGCAAAGGAGTCTGCCCTTCACTGGCATAGTATTCGTACATGCCACTTTTAACCAATGTATCATAGTGAGGAAGAAAGTCAATGCGTTCCCTTGTTGCCGAGGGCAGTATTTGGTCTACTGAATAAAGTATATACAAGGTGGTGCCATCTTTGACACTTTTATCTAAAGTTGAAAAAAATACAAACTGTTTAGATACATTTTCAATTAATGTACAGCAACTTAAAATTCTAATGTGCACACATTTGTGCGCAGCACAAAAAATGGGTGAGTTGCCACTACAAGGCAGGGAATCCAAATGTCTTCTAACTCAAGATCCGTATACGTTCAGGATATGTAATCCACCATGTAAGTCAGACATCTGTGAACAGAGATAGAAGAGGAGACTGCATCTGTGCAAAATATTTTGTTCAAGAACCATCTTAATATACAAAGTACTAACACATTAATTTTGCATTTGCATAAGATAACTTAAACAAGCATATTCAATGAAGTTTAACCACAATAGGCTTGATCTACATGTGGTGGACCCTAAAGTAGACAACTTTCAGAAAGACAGCATCCAGAAAAAAAAACTATTTTGGGGAACCTGGCTTCAACGTTAATTAAAATATAAATTAAGAAATATAGCCAGGAGCATTTCTTTTAATCTTTTTGACCATAGATCTTTAAATATTTAGTTTGAAGAGCTATATAATTTATTGGGAAATTTTAAATATTCCACAGCAATAAACAAGTTTTTTTTTTTAAAGTGGGGAACTGAGTTCGTTTTTTTGTGGTGGGGGGGGGAATTTATCCTGCAACCCTGCTACCATAGCTAATGTGCTGAACCTACTCCAAGGGAATTTGAAACCCAACTGATTAAATCCTTCACGAAAGCAGCATGCTATAGACAGGGCTAAGTGATCCCACAATCAACTGATCAGATCAAAGCTCTGCAGTCCTGCCACATCCAGTCGTGAATGGTGGTGGACCATTAAACAACTAACGGGCGGAGGAGGCTCCATGAATATCCCCATCCTCAATGCAAGTGCAAAAGACAAGGCTGAAGCATTTGCAACCATCTTCAGCCAGAAGTGCAGAGTGAATGATCCATATCGGCCTCCTCCTGAGGACCCCATCACAGAAGCCAATTCGACTCACTCCACGTGATATCAAGAAATGGCTGAGCGCACTAGATACAGCAAAGTCTATGGGCCCTGACAACATCCCGGCTCTCATGTTGAAGACTTGTGCTCCACAACTAGCCATGCTTCCAGCCAAGCTGTTCCAGTACAGCTACGCACTAGCATCTACCAGACAATGTAGAAAACTGCCCAGGCATGTCCTGTCCACAAAAAGCAGGACAAACCGATCCGGCCACTTACCGCCCCATCAGCCTACTCTCAACAATGTGATTGATAGCACTGTCGACGACACCTTCCAACAGCACTTACTCACCAATAACCTGCTCAACGATGCTCAGTTTGGGTTCCGCCAGGACCACTCGGCTCCAGACCTCATTACAGCCTTGGTCCAAACAGACAAAAGAGCTGAATTTCAGAGGTGAGGTGAGAGTGACTGCCCTTGACATCAAGGCAGCCTTTGACCAAGTGTGGCATCAAGGAGCCCTAGTAAAATTGAAGCCAATGGGAATCAGGGGGAAAACTCTCCACTGGCTAGAGTCATATCTAGCACAAAGGAAGATGGTTGTAGTTGTTGGAGGTCAATCATCACAGCCCCATGACATCGCTGCAGGAGTTCCTCAGGGCAGTGTCCTAGGCCCAACCATCTTCAGCTGCTTCATCAATGACCTTCCCTCCATCATAAGGTCAGAAGTGGGGATGTTCGCTGATGATTGCACAGTCTTCAGTTCCATTCACAACTCCTCAGATAATGAAGCAGTCCATGCCCGAATGCAGCAAGACCTAGATGACTTTCAAGCTTGGGCTGATGAGTGGCAAGTAACATTCGCGCCACAAAAGTGTCAGGCAATGACTATCTCACCACTGCCCCATGACATTCAACGGCATTACCATCGGCAAATCCCCCATCATCATCCTGGGAGTCACCATTGACCAGAAACAAACTGGACCAGCCAAAAAACATTGTGGCTACAAGAGCAGGTCAGAGGCTGGGTATTCTGCGGCGAGTGTCTCACCTCCTGACTCCCCAAAGCCTTTCCACCATCTACAAGGCACAAGTAAAAAGTGCGATGGAATACTCTCCACTTGCCTGGATGGATGCAGCTCCAACAACACTCAAGAAGCTCGTCACCATCCAGGACAAAGCAGCCCGCTTGATTGGCACCCCATCCACCACCTTAAACATTCACTCCCTCCACCACCGGCGTACCCTAGCTACAGTGTGTACCATCTACAAGATGCACTGCAGCAACTCACCAAGGCTTCTTCGGCAGCACCTCCCAAACCTGCTACCTCAACCACCTAGAAGGCCAAGGGCAGCAGGCACATGGCAACACCATCACCTGCAAGTTCCCCTCCAAGTTACACAACATCCTGACTTGGAAATATATCGCCGTTCCTTCATCGTCACTGGGTCAAAATTCTGGAACTCCCTCCCTAACAGCACTGTGGGAGTACCTTCACCACAAGGACTGCAGCAGTTTAAGGCGGCGGCTCACCACCACCTACAAGGGCAACTAGGGATGGGCAATATATGCTGGCCTTGCCAGCGACTCCCACATCTCAGGAACGAATAAAAAAAATCTTTCTGAAAACCACTGAACGTCTAGTCTTTTTACGGTGTGGATGTAACAGCTGAAACAATATTTAAGTTGACTTTAGTCTTTATTATTATGACAGAGCGTGAATGAATGGTAGAGAGGGATACACCAATGTCAGGGCAAAGCAAACTCAGCAGATTCCCCTGGCTTTGTCACAAGAATAAGTTCAATTGTCTTTTTCAGGAAATGGATTACACAGATGCCTCTACAGTAAATACCTGAACTGAAAAATATTATCAGGGTGGTGGGGAAGAGAAAAAAATGTTACACTCTAGAACCCACAAGCAAATATTCACCCTAGTTACATTTTTCTTTACAACCAACTTACTTGTATATTGCTTTGTGTACATGAAGAATGTGTGAGAAACTCATGTCTACAATTCCTTGTATGGTGAGTTGGGGTTTTTCATTCATGGTGGTGGAGAGCATTTTCTAGTCAAGTGCCTTAATAGGAAGGTCACCAAACACTTTTATGGCAGAGTGGGTGCCGATTGTGAGATCTGTTGACTATGTTTTAGGAGAGTATCACCAGTTCTCTGTACAATTGTGCTGGCAGCGCTTTCCAGTATATAGTGTGTAGGGACCATCAACCAATTATGGCGCAATGGAGTGGGGGTGGTTGATCGCGTTCTCGCTCGGTGAGGATTTGTTTGAGCCATTAAGGGTTTATTGGCTTCTTCTTGTGCACATTTGTCCTTTTCAGTTATGGCTTCTTCCTCTGTTTCTGAACTTGTTCTTTGCAGCTACACTTCTGTAACATGCAGAGTCCATTGGAATCAGACAGGTTCTGCTCGCTTAAATGTGTTATGCATGCCTAGTATGGTGATCTTTTACTTAAAAGGTTTATAGTGAGATTTCTCCATATTCAGTGAGGGGCTGTCATGTAACGTTAGGTAATGCCCCATCCTAACCAATTTGTCACGTGACATTATGCTCACAGTGGCACCTACAGGTGCAATACCTCTGGAATCCTGAAACCACTCACTTTTAAAATATATAGATGAGAAACCTGGGTGACGTGTCAAAGCTTATTGTGAAGGACACCAGAGGTTGAAAAGATTGATACTGTAGGAAAAAATCTGAGTAGATATTCCTTCTCTTGCAGGGAAAATAAAAGGGCTTGCACTTATCCTTTACAGCATCAACTCCCCACTCAAATTTGTAATAGTAAACTTCAAAAGTTGTTTCAGCTATTATATCCACACCAGAAAGTTAAACTATTTTCAGAAGAATGTCTGCAACAGAGTCTTCTGGCTTACAAACCTTGGAGCATGTTAAGCACAACAGCCATAGTGGCAGTGTAGAAGGGTAAATCTGTCCACATTATGATAACCAATGAGACTCTATCCATGACTTAGCTGGTAAAGATAGAAAATACATGTTGAATTCCTGATCTGTGCTGAGTAAGCGCATCAGAGTGGCAGTATTTGCACAAGAATTAGCCTCAGCTGCCTCGGACTAGATAGGAAAAGAATTGGCCAGGATTCCTACTTCCAACCATTATCCAGTAAATTCTATGGGAAAGCGGCATGTGTAATCAGCTGATTAGGACAGGACTGGGCTCGGTTGTAATACCATTTGTCTATACTCATACACGAAGAGCAGCCAGTTGGACAAAGTGCAGCAGGGTTCCAAACAATTGCAGTACTGTATACCAGCAAAAATTAATAAATGCAATGTCCTATATCACTTCATGAATATACATCATAATGAAAAGAATCTATGCTTATTTCGTAGAACGATTTAGGTATTCAGGCAAGTTTTACATTTTATTTCAATTTCACAACTAATAATTACACATTCTGTTGCATCCAAAAATCTCATTGCAAGATATCAGTTGCTTGCAGTTGACACAGTTTGTGTCATTTAGGCCAGTTACACAACACACCAGACTCAAGCTACATACAGCAAGTACAATACATATGATTTTTGTTCAGACTCAGCCAAGCAACTAGATGAAGTATCCAATGTTATGTAAAATTTGGCCATGATGCGGAGATGCCGGTGTTGGACTGGGGTAGACAAAAGTGAGAAGTCGCACAACACCAGGTTATAGTCCAACAGTTTTATTTGAAATCACAAGCTTTCGGAGCTGCTGCTCCTTCACCTGACGAAGGAGCAGCAGCTCCGAAAGCTTATGATTTCAAATAAAACTGTTGGACTATAACCTGGTGTTGTGCGACTTCTCACTTATGTAAAATTTGACCACTGCATCTCACCAAAAAGAACAATCTGAGTTTCAAGTAAGCTTACCGAAGTTTTGATTTTTGATTTCTTTCCTATTTGTCGTCGTAATTACAAAGTTCTTTTCTGTAGTAATGTCAAAAGCCTGAAGAAAAACAAAAGCAGTGTTAAGCACACGAAAAGTCAGTTTTGCTTGACCAGAGTCCTCTTCACTTCAAATGAAATACATCTTCCACACACCAAAGAAGTATAGCCTAATTTGACAGGCTCAGTGAAAACCATACATTGACCATGCACATGAAAAAGTCTTCATGATGCTGTATTTAGGCGATGCCCAGTAAGGTCTACCAATCCACACTGTATGATGCTCAGGATCTACACCACTGTACCAGTTCATTAACCCGAAATTTAAAAAAAACTAGTTAACACCAAGTCCCACCCTAAACTATGCCCTTGCAGGAACTGTGAGGAGAAATGGGTAGGATCGCGGCATATGGATAATGCCCATCATTCAAAGCATGAAGACCACCCTAGCAAATAATTTATTTGTTTCATTTCAAATCCTGTGCACACCATTGCAGCACACCAATATAGTACAAACTCAAAGGGCGTGGGGGAAGAAGGGAAAGCACCATTGTAGAAGTGATACCACCAGCTGGTTCAGCCTAATATGCCAAAGGTCTTCTGATGTGCAACAATTAAACCCAAACAAATACTTTTAAGTAAAGGTTTGAGAATTGACCCATATGATAACCTTACATATGCTATCAATGGGAATCAGACTGAGAAGTGCTCAGGAAGTAGCTATGAAATCAGCCTTATCCTGTCGCTGGTGGTAGTGTAGGATACATTCAACCAATTATTTGTCCACACAACAGCTAAGGGCCCTGTAAGCATCTACATAGTGGAAACAATGTTCCATTTCTGACTCAAAACAATTGGACAACAATTTCCAATTCAAACAAAAGCAGGACAGCTTAGGTAAAAACTTCGAAAATCATTTGGTCAGCCTTGCGACCAAACTTGGCTGATTTACAATTTAAGGACGGACAGTGCACTAACTCTGGAAGTCTAAACTAATGTGAAGTACAGTTCTTCATGCAAGAAACTCACACAAAGAAGAGTGGGTACATTAACTTAAGAATTAAAAGTCCGCTTTGGGAACCAGCAACAGCCTAACTGAGCACAATTTTCAAATAGTTTGTGTAAAATGGGATACTAATGATCTAAAGGCAAATCTGTGATTGAAGACAGAAATCTCCACAACATGACAGCTGATAGGTCCCCTCCAAATCCCAGAGGCAGGGCACTGAGGCCAATCGCTGCCTCATTCAGCTAACTGAGTCTGGATTTGGTGTCAAACTGCAGGAGACAATTACACAGTGAACCACCAGGCCACTTACACATTGTGCGGTTAATGGATCGCCCCTTGTACATCATTAACAAATTGCTGGAAAATACTTTGCTTCAAATTGTATCTCTTAATCTCTTGAACTTGCTGGCCAATTTGCACATTAATAACGGCGTGCGTCGTTAACAGTTGTTTTTATAGCAAGATCCAGCCCAATGTTTCCACTTGCGGGAGAGTCCAAAACTAGAAGTCATATTAGATAGTCACCAATAAATCCAATAAGGAACGGGAAAGGTTAATCCAGAGGCCTGGACTAATGATCCAGAGATGGGAGTTCAAATCCCACCACGGCAGCTGGGGAATTTAAATTCAGTTAATTAAATTAGTCTAGAATAAAGTGCTAGTATCAGTAATGGTGACCATGAAACTATCGGATTGTCGTAAAAACTCATCTGGTTCACTAATGTACTTTAGGGAAGGAAATCTGCCGTCCTTACCTGGTCTGGCCTATATGTGACTCCAGACCCACAGCAATGTGGTTGACTCTTAACTGCCCTCTGAAATGGTCTAGTAAGCCACTCAGTTGTAAAAAAAAGCGCTACGAAAAATAATAAAACCGGATGGACCACCCGTAGCGACCTCGGCACCGGCTACGGACACAACAGCACACCCAGCGCAGTCAACCCTGCAAAGTCCTCCTCACCAACATCTGGAGGCTTGTGCCAAAATTGAGAGAGCTGTCCCACAGACGAGTCAAGCAACAGCCTGACAATCATACTCACAGAATCACACCTTTCAGCCAATGTCCCAAACTCCTCCATCACCATCCCTGGGTATGTTCTGTCCCACCAGCAGGACAGACCCACCACGGGTGGTGGCACAGTGGTATACAGTCAGGAAGGAGTGGCCCTGGGAGTCCTCAACATTGACTCTGGACCCCATGAAGTCTCATGGCTTCAGGTCAAGCATGGGCAAGGAAAACTCCTGTTGATTACCACCTATCGCTCTCCCTAAGCTGATGAATCAGTACTCCTCCATGTTGAACATCACTTGGAAGCACTGAGAGTAGCAAGGGCACAGAATGCACTCTGGGTAGGGGACTTCAAAGTCCATCACCAAGAGTGGCTCGGTAGCACCACTACTGACCGAGTCCTGAAGGACATAGCTGCCAGTCTGGGCCTGTGACAGATGGTGAGAGAACCAACACGAGGGAAAAACCTACTTGACCTCATCCTCACCAATCTACCTGTCATAGATGCATCTGTCCATTGCAGCATTGGTAGCAGTGACCAATGCGAAGTCATTGTGGAGACGAAGTCCCGTCTTCACACGGAGGACACCCTCCATCGTGTTGTGTGGCACTACCACCGTGCTAAATGGGATAGATTCAGAACGATAGATTCATGAGGTGCTGTGGGCCAGCAGCAGCAGCAAAATTGTATTCCACCACAATCTGTAACCTCATGGCCCGGCATATACCTCATTCTACCATTACCATCAAGGCAGCAGACCAGCCCTGGTTCAATAAGGAGTGTAGAAGAGCATGCCAGGAGCAGCACCAGGCATACCTAAAAATGTGGTGCCAACCTGGGGAAGCTGCAACACAGGACTACATGCATGCTAAAAAGCAGAAGCAGCATTCTATAGACAGAGCTAAGCGATCCCACAATCACCGGATCAGATCAAAGCTCTGCAGTCCTGCCACATCCAGTTGTGAATGGTGGTGGACCATTAAACAACTAACGGGGGGTGGAGGCTCCGTGAATATCCCCATCCTCAATGATGGTGGAGCCCAGCACGTGAGTGCAAAAGACAAAGCTAAAGATTTTGCAACCATCTTCAGTCAGAAGTGCCGAGTGGATGATCCATATCGACCTCCTCCTGAGGTCCCCACCACCACAGAAGCCAATCAATTCGATTCACTCCACGTGATATCAAGAAACTACAGCAAAGGCTGTGGGCCCCGACAACATCCCGGCTGTCATGCTGAAGACTTGCGCTCCAGAACTAGCCGCGCCTCTAGCCAAGCTGTTCCAGTACAGCTATAACACTGGCTTCTATCCGACAATGTGGAAAACTGCCCAGGTATGTCCTGTCCACAAAAAGCAGGACAAATCCAATCGGGACAATTACCACCCCATCAGTCTACTCTCAATCATCAGTAAAGTGATGGAAGGTGTCGCCGACAGTGCTATCAAGCAGTACTTACTCACCAACAACCTGCTCACTGATGCCCAGTTTGAATTCCGCCAAGACCACTCGGCTCCAGACCTCATTACAGCTTTGGTCCAAACATGGACAAAAGAGCCGAATTCCAGAGATGAGGGGAGAGTGACTGCCCTTGACATCAAGGCAGCATTTGACCGAGTGTGGCATCAAGGAGCCCTAGTAAAACTGAAGTCAATGGGAATCAGGGGGAAAACTTCCACTGGCTGGAGTCAAATCTAGCACAAAGGAAGATGGTTGTGGTGGTTGGAGGTCAATCATCACAGCCCCAGGACATCACTGCAGGAGTTCCTCAGGGCAGTGTCCTAGACCCAACCATCTTCAGCTGCTTTATCAATGACCTTCCCTCCATCATAAGGTCAGAAGTGGGGATGTTCAGTGCCATTTGCAACTCCTCAGATAATGAAGCAGTCCATGCCCTCATGCAGCAAGATCTGGACGACATTCAGGCTTGGGCTGATAAGTGGCAGGTAACATTCGCGCCACACAAGTGTCAGGCAATTACCATCTCCAACAAGCGAGCGTCTAATCACTGCCCCATGACATTCAATGGCATCACCATCGCCAAATCCCCCACCATCAATATCCTGGGGGTCACCATTGACCAGAAACTTAACTGGTCCAGCCACATAAATACTGTGGCAACAAGAGCAGGTCAGAGGCTGGGTATTCTGCGGCGAGTGTCTCAACTCCTGACTCCCCAAAGCCTTTCCACCATCTACAAGGCACAAGTCCGGAGTATGGTGGAATACTCTCCATTTGCCTGGATGAGTGCAGCTCCAACAACACTCAAAAAGCTCGTCACTATCCAGGACAAAGCAGCCTGTTTGATTGGCACCCCATCTACCACCTTAAACATTCACTCCCTCCACCACCGGCGTACCGTGGCTGCAGTGTGTACCATCTACAAGATGCACTGCAGCAACTTGCCAAGGCTTCTTCGGCAGCACCTCCCAAACCCGCGACCTCAACCACCTAGGAGGACAAGGGCAGCAGGCGCATGGGAACACCAAATCCTGCAAGTTACCCTCCAAGTTACACAACATCCTGACTTGGAAATATGTCGCTGTTCCTTTATCGTCGCTGGGTCAAAATTCTGGAACTCCTTCCCTAACAGGACTGCGGGAGTACCTTCACCACAAGGACTGCAGCGGTTCAAGAAGGCGGCTCACCACCACCTTCTCAAGGGCAATTAGGGATGGGCAATAAATGCTGGCCTTGCCAGCGATGCCCACATCCCAGGAATGAATAAAAAAAATACCCAGTAGGAGCTTCAACCTAACTCAAAATACTGTTTCTACAAACAATCCAAGTTTGGAAGGAGAAAACGTATAATATAAACTGTTCCATGTTTTTCACAATTTAAATGAATGTGTATTTTACCATTATAAGAGTAACTGCAAAGGCACCTCCTGTCATGTGACTATGCAAATTCATTTATCGTACGCAAATTTCTTCCACCTCAGTTAATCTTCAATCAGATTGGTTCAGTATTCGCACTTCTCACCCTGTAGCTTCAAGCCCCAGTCAAAGGCTTAGCACATAATCTAGGTCACCAACAGCAATTCTGAAGACACCTGTAACGTCGAGGGAAGGGACCTCAAACACGGGGGATGAGGGAGGAACCTTAGACACGAGAGGGGAGGCAGTGACTCAAAGTCCCGCGCCACGCTGACACCTGCTGACAGTGTGAAACAGGTAAATGCGGACGGAAGCGATCGTGGACCCGGTTCTCCCGCCCCCCACCTTCTGAGACCCTGCTCAATCCGCTCTCCTCCCCCTGGGCTGATGCTGGGGGGTAGGGGCGCGAATCGACGAGTGCAGGCCCGCAGTGCCGCCTGGACACTCGGGCTTCGTGCGGTCACAAGGTGCTCGCGGAGCCCACCAGCCCCGCACCTCCATCTTAATGTTGCGAAATGTCGCCGGTCCCACCGCCCAACAGGAGCGGCGTTAACACAAGCTTCATTGACATTGAAGCGAAAGCGGGGGAAACATCTCCGCCAAGCCTCTGATCGCCATCGGTAGAGGAGAAAGATCTCCGCCAGCCCCCGGGCGCAAGGCTCGGGCCGGACCCCAGCTGCCCAGGAGCGGTGAGGCTGGCGATGCCGGGGGCTGAGTGCGGAGGCCGCCGCCGGTTGTCCCCCTCGCCATCTCCTTACCCGACACACGGCGCTCCTGAACTCGGCGTACGTGCTCCCGGTGCCGAGGTCCAAACATTTCTCGGAAGAGTCTCCGAGGCGACGATCGAAGACGAAAACCATCTTCTTTCTCTTCTTGTCCTTCTCCGCGGTGCCGCCGGCCGTGGAGTCCGGAGTCACAGTGGGTGGCGGGCCCGGTGCCCACCGCTGCTCTGCCGCTCCGCAGCTTTCGGCCGTCGCCATTTTCATCGAGGTCCAGCTCGCAGCAGCAGCGGCGGGCTCGAAGGAGGCAGTGTGTCACTTCCGCCACCGGAACTGGGAACGCGCGCGGCTCTGCTCAGCAATGCTGCAGGGATGAGATGTCCGGTCACGTTGCTTGCCCCTATTCATTTAAAACATTGTAGACATTAAAATATACTGGCTCTTAGTCTGACATCTTAGCTGTATTCAAGGTCTCTCTTTCACGCAAAATAACCTAGCCAGTTCCGCACACGCATTGGCGCTCTGCCCAAGTGGCAGACACAGTACCTCCCTTTGTCCCAGAGCTGGACAACAAATTCAGCAGGAGGGATCAGTCGGTACCAAATCATGTCAGTCACCAGCTGGTTTATGGCCAGCACTCGACCCCAGTGGAAAATAATTCAAAGCAATCCTGTCCAAGGTGAGCTGGGACATTTGTCTCCAGCTAGATTCTGTTTACTGGCAAGGCATCCTCTGTGGGGCTCAAGTCATGTCTCAGGTACATAAGAAATAGGAGCAGGAATAGGCCACTTGGCCCCTCGAGCCTGCTCCGCCATTCAATAAGATCATGGCTGATCTTGGGCTCAAAGCCACTTCCCTGCCCGCTCCCCATAACCCTTCACTCCCTTATCTTGCAAAAATCTGTCTATCTCCACCTTAAATGTATTTAATGACCCAGCCTCCACGGCTCTCTGGGGCAGAGAATTCCACAGATTTACGACCCTCTGAGAGAAGAAATTCCTCCTCATCTCAGTTCTAAAAGGGCGACCCTTTATTCTGAAACTATGCCCCCGAGTTCTAGATTTCCCCACGAGGGGAAACATCCTCTCTGCAACTACCTTGTTGAGCCCCCTCAATATCTTATATGTTTGAATAAGATCACCTCTCATTCTTCTAAATTCCAATGAGTATAGGACCAAACTACTCAACCTTTCTTCATAAGTCAACCCCCTCATCTCTGGAATTAACCTAGTGAATCGTCTCTAAACTGCTTCCAATGCAAGTATATCCTTCCTTAAATAAGGAGACCAAAACTGTACGCAGTACTCAAGGTGTGGTCTCACCAATACTCTGTACAGTTGTAGCAGGACTTCCCTGCTTTTATACTCCAACCCCCTTGCAATAAAGGCCAACATTCCATTTGTCTTTTTGATTACTTGCTGTACCTGCATGCTAACTTTTTGTGTTTCATGCACAAGGACCCCCAGGTCCCTCTGAACTGTAGCATTTTGTAATCTCTCCCATTTAAATAATTTATTTATGCCAAAGTGTATAACCTCGCACTTTCCCACATTATACTCCATCTGTCAAATGTTTGCCCACTCACTTAGCCTGTCTATATCCCTTTGCAGATTCTTTGAGTCCTCTGCACAACTTGCTTTCCCACCCATCTTTGTATCATCTGCAAACTTGGCTACATTACACTCGGTCTCTTCATCCAAGTCATTAATGTAGATTGTAAATAGTTGAGGCCCCAGCACCGATCCCTGTGGCACCCCACTAGTT
Source organism: Squalus acanthias (assembly GCA_030390025.1). Classification (NCBI taxonomy): domain Eukaryota; kingdom Metazoa; phylum Chordata; class Chondrichthyes; order Squaliformes; family Squalidae; genus Squalus; species Squalus acanthias. Next base: position 53,021,221 of record CM059432.1, read on the forward strand.
ACCGTTTGCCAACCGGAAAATGACCCATTTATCCCAACTCTCTGCTTTCTGTTAGTTAGCCAATTCTCTACCCATGCTAATATATTACCCCCAACTCCGTGAGCTCTTATCTTATGCAGTAACCTTTTATGTGGCACCTTATCGAATGCCTTCTGGAAATCCAAATACACCACATTGACTGGCTCACCTTTATCCACCCTGCTCGTTACATCCTTAAAGAACTCCAGCAAATTTGTTAAACATGATTTCCCTTTCATAAAACCATGCTGACTCTGCTTGATTGCATTATGATTTTCCAAATGCCCTGCTACTGCTTCCTTAATGAAGGACTCCAGCATTTTCCCAATGACAGATGTTAGGCTAACTGGTCTCTAGTTTCCTGCTTTCTGTCTCCCTCCTTTCTTAAAAAGGGGTGTTACATTTGCGGTTTTCCAATCCGCTGGGACCTCTCCAGAGTCGAGGGAATTTTGGTATATTGCAACCAATGCATCCACTATCTCTGCAGCCACTTCTTTTAAGACCCTGGGGTGCAGGCCATCTGGTCCAGGGGAGTTGTTGTCTTTTAGTCCCATTATTTTACCAAGTACTTTTTCCTCAGTGATAGTGATTGTCTTTAGTTCCCCCCTCCCTGTGGCCCCTTGATTATACATTTATTGGGATGTTGTTAGTGTCTTCTACCGTGAAGACAGATACAAAATATTTGTTCAGAGTCTCTGCCATTTCCCCGTTCCCCATTATTAATTCCCCAGTCTCATCCTCTAAGGGACCAACGTTTACTTTAGCTACTCTCTTCCTTTTTATATACCTGTAGAAACTCTTACTATCTGTTTTAATATTTCTTGCCAGTTTACTCTCATAATTCATCTTCTCTCTCTTTATTATTTTTTTAGTCATCCTTACAACAGATGGGTGGTTCTCCAGTTGAAATCATGGAGCTCCTCTGGTAGAGGCTCTGTCACTGGCCTACTTAAAGTCCGAGCACTTATCCCAGTAGATTCTTTTGAAGAACATGGCACAGTACACTTGCTGGCATTTTTTCATCCTCGATAAGTCAGCCCCTTAACATGAGGGGCACGTCATCAGAAAATACCAAAAGATGGTCTCCACGCCCAATCCACACAGAGACAGTCCCAACAGCCTCTTGTGCAGTGGTAGAATCAGGATCAAGAAATGTTAACTGTGCTTCATTTTAGCTTCCTTGCCATCTTAAACATTCACTCCCTCCACCACTGCCGCACCGTGGCTGCAGTATGTACCATCTACAAGATGCACTGCAGCAACTCGCCAAGGCTTCTTCAACAGCACCTCGCAAACCCGTGACCTCTACCACCTAGAAAGACAAGAACAGCAGGCGCATGGGAACACCATCACCTCCAAGTTACCCTCCAAGTCACACACCTTCCTGACTTGGAAATATATTGTGTTCCTTCATCGTCGCTGGGTCAAAATGCTGGAACTCCCTCCCTAACAGCACTATGGGAGTACCTTCACCACACGGACTGCAGTGGTTCAAGAAGGCGGCTCACCAGCACCTTCTCAAGGGCAATTAGGGATGGGCAATAAATGCTGGCCTTGCTAGCGATGCCCACATCCCAGTAACAAATAATAATTTTAAAAATCCCCATTGTACACATTTTTTTCAGAAAATAATGGTGAGATTGAGCATGGTCATTTTGATATAAGTTAAGACATTTAAGAAAAATGTTCAAAGGTTGTGACCATTATATGGTACCCCATGTAGATATATTCCTTATGACTGAAAACAGATAAGTTTAAACCCTTGTGGATCATTTCTGCCACTGATGTATTTTCATTTAAAATTCAGCTTCACCACTCCTCAGTGATTTAAGGGAGCAACAAGCACTACCGAGCCCAATTTCGCCCCACAGTGTTGCTCTGAGGAGATGCTGTTCATCAAGAGCAGTATCTTTATTACTTCCATCAAAATACACAGCGAACAAAACTGTTCACTTTGGCAATGACTGCAAGCATATTCAGCTTACTTTTCCTTCATGACAAATGAAGAATCTCAAAGATTGCTTGTTTGAATAAATCTTTACAATTGCAAAGTAATACCAGAAATGAATTCAAATATAATTTTTTATATAAACCACACAAGCAGAAAATACAGACAACTTTTTAAACTTAATGTAGTCAATTGTTGTACCTGAATTCAAAACTCAGAGGTTATACACATAAGAAGCATTTAAAAAAAAGTTTTAACAAAAAAGGGCCATCACAATAAAAATTGTTAAGTATACAAAAATATGAAGCTATACAAGGAGTCGTGTATATCATCTATAGGTATGTGAAAAGGAAAAGACTGGCGAAGGTAAATGTAGGTCCTTTACAGTCAGAGACGGGAGAATTTATAATGTGGAATGAGGAAATGGCAGAGAAATTAAATAAATACTTTGTTTCTGTCTTCACGGAGGAAGACACAAAAAACCTCCCAGAAATACGAGAAAACCAAGGGTGTGGTGAGAATGAGGAACTTAAAGAAATTATTATTAGTAAAAAAACAGTACTAGCAAAATTAATGGGACTAAAAGTCGATAAAGGACCGGATGACCTACATCCTAGGGTTTTGAAAGAGGTGGCCATTGGGATAGTGGACGCATTGGTTGTCATCTTCCAAAATTCTATAGATTCTGGAACAGTTCCTGCAGATTGGAGGATAGCAAATGTAACCCCGCTATTTAAGAAAGGAGGGAGAGAGAAAACGGGGAACTACAGACCTGTTAGCCTCACATCGTAGTTGGGAAAATGCTGGAATCTATTATAAAGGAGGCAATAACTGGGCAGTTAGAAACTAATAGTAAGATTGGACAGAGTCAACATGGATTTATGAAAGGGAAGTCCTGTTTGACAAACCTATTGGAGTTCTTTGAGGATGTAACGAGTGGAGTAGACAAAGGGGAACCGGTAGATGTGGTGTATTTGGATTTTCAGAAGGCCTTCGATAAGGTCCCACACAAGAGGTTGGTGAACAAAATTAGGGCACATGGAATTGGGGGTAATATACTAGCATGGATTGAGAATTGGTTAACAGACAGAAAACAAAGAGTAGGGATAAATGGGTTTTTTTCAGGATGGCAGGCTGTGACTAGTGGGGTACCACAAAGATCGGTGCTTGGGCCCCAGCTATTCACAATCTATATCAATGATTTGGATGAGGGAACTAAATGTAACATTTTCAAATTTGCTGATGACACAAAGCTAGGTGGCAGTGTCAGTTGCGAAGAGGATGTGAAGAGGCTTCAAGGGGATCTTGACAGGCTCAGTGAGTGGGCGAGAACGTGGCAGATGGATTATAATGTGGATAATTGTGAAGTTATCCACTTTGGTAGAAAAAACAGAAAGGCAGAGTATTTCCTAAATGGTGAAAGATTGGGGAATGCAGATGCTCAAAAGGATCTGGGTGTCCTTGTACATGAGTCACTGAAAGTGAATGTGCAGGTACAGCAAGCCATTAGGAAGGCAAATGGTATGCTGGCCTTCATTACAAGAGGATTTGAGTACAGGAGTAAAGAAGTCTTACTCCAATTATATAGGGCCTTGGTGAGACCACACCTGGAGTACTGTGTACAATTTTGGTCTCCTTACCTAAGGAAGGATATACTTGCCATAGAGGGAGTGCAACGAAGGTTCACGAGATTGATTCCTGGGATGGCGGGACTGTCATATGAGAAGAGATTCTGTAAACTAGGCCTGTATTCTCTTGAATTCAGAAGAATGAGAGGGGATCCCATTGAAGCATACAAAATTATTATAGGGCTTGATAGGGTGGATGCTGGGAGAATGTTTCCCTTGGCTGGGGAGACTAGAACCGGGGGCCAAAGCCTCAGGATAAAGGGTAGGCCATTCAGGACTGAGATGAGAAGAAATTTCTTCACACGCAGGGTGGTGAATCTTTGGAATTCTCTACCCCAGAGGGCTGTGGAGGCTCAGTCATTGGGTATATTCAAAACAGAAGTCGATAGATTTTTGACTAGTAAGGGCATCAAGAGAATATGGCGATAAGGCCGGTGAATGGAATTGAGGCAGAAGATCAGCCATGATCTCATTGAATGGCGGAGCAGGCTCGAAGGGCCGAATGGCATACTCCTGCTCCTATTTCTTATGTTCTTATTAAGTGGTTATGTCTGAACAGCTATATGTAAAAAGATTCACAGGAGATAGCCACATCGCATAAAGAGGAATAGAACTGAATAACAAGACAATCATTCCACAATATACTTGTAGGAAACTTTTATCTGACCAGGGCCTCTTTGGGGTATCTCCAAAATTTCTAGATCTAGAAATCTGTTTTTCAAAATCTAGAATTGTGATTTGAGAATTTGGTGCTGAGTCATAGGCCTCAATTTTTTTACAAAGGGACCGGAAGGGTGTGCACCAGCCTGGTAGTGGGCGGCGCACCCAGACAGGTTGAGGACATTTTTGAAACTTACCTTGGCCTCTTCTGGCCAGTCAGCTCCTCCCATCATGTTTCTGCTGCTGGGCCCCCTGTCTTAATATCATGTTGCGGCGCCGATGACAGTATCACAAGTAGGCCCCTGCCTGCTTTTAGCAAGAGCCTTGTCGGTGGCCTGAATTGGCGTCTCTGGACTCCATTGTCCCACCCTCAATAATGCCCTTTTCCGTAGGCATTCCTCATTACCTATGTTTTGAGAAAGACAATGATGAAGATCAGGAGGAAGCACTGGGGGATGGACCATAGGTAAGGCACCATAGGTGCTGGCTGTCACTGACTCAGAGATACCCTCAATAGTGTATCTGTAGATCTAGGTGTGTCTATCTGAACTTGTCAAGATGCCAGTGCACTCAAGGCTGAGCATCGTACAGGAGACCATTACAAAGTTGTGTCAAGTGCTTGCGTCAGACCCAGAGCCTGCATCAACCCAAGCCATAGCACTTCCAGTCGCAATGAAAAAGACAGTCAATTTAATATCCACTGGATCGTTTCAGGCAGCATCAGGGGATGTGTCACATTAGGACGGGTGCGGTAGCATAGTGCTTATGTTACTGGAACTAGTAATCCAGAAGGCCTGGGCTAATGATCTGGAGACAATGGGTTCAAATCCCATCACAGCAGCTGGGGAATTTAAATTCAGTTAATTAAATAAATCTGGAATAAAAAGCTAGTATGGTGACCATGAAACTACCGGACTGTCATAAAAACCCATCTGGTTCACTAATGTCCTTTCTTTAAGAAAGGAAATCTGCAGTCCTTACCTGGTCTGACCTATATGTGACTCCAGACTCACAGCAATGTGGTTGGCTCTTAACTGCCCTCTGAAATGGGCACTAAGCCACTCAGTTGAATAAGGTGGCTCACCAACACCATCTCAAGAGCAATTAAGGATGGGAAATAAATGCTGGCCTTGCTAACAAAGCCCACATCCTGTGAATGAATATAAAAAAAAATCACAATCCACCATTCAATAAAGCAGATTACATATACCCTGTGGGGTAGCAGTCCAGTTCATCTCCTTTCCAATGGACATTTCAATCAGCAGGAAAGAGTGATACAGCAGGCCACTGAGGGGAAATATATCACTATATTACATAGAATTACATATAATTCTATATGTCCACCCTTGCAATATCTAGTGAACTATGTGAACAAAAAAGAGCATCACTTCTTTAATTTAATTCACTTCATAATTCTCATATGCAGTGCCAGGGATATCATTTTGTATTTGAATGCCTACTACCCAGGAAGTTGTCATGATTTCTTCATCTTAAGACGATCAAGAATCCCAGCACTGTTCACTGGCTCAGGCCAGGAAAACCTTTTGACTGATCAGGGACAAAGACTACCCTTACATCAGTGGCTCATGACCCACTGCGAAACCCCAGAACACCGCAAAAAATAAGATATAATGAGGTGTAGTATACCACAAAGATAGTGGTGGAGCAGACCATTTGCATGCTAAAGGTTTAATTTAGGTGTTCTGATTAATTAGGGGGCACCCACCAGTATAATCCTACCAGGGTCTCCAGGATCATTTTGGACGGCTGCATGCTTCAGAATTTAGATATCAGAAAATACTTAATCTAAAAGACCTGGAGAAAAAAGTAACAAGGGTGACCCAGACCAGCTGGATCTGTAGCTTTACAAGACCCAACAAGAGGAAGACACAGACCAGGAGGATGAACCATTGCAGCTGCAAGCCAGATAAGAGACCTACTAATAAGAGACAACTTCAGATAAAAATGGATCCCTACCCACTGGATTCTAGTTATTCCATCAGTTTCACACAATGCAACTGCCTCCCCTCAATAAAGCAATCAGATGAGGTTCTCCTTCAAGCCCCTCTATATGGCATTCCACAATATCAGCATAACCATGCCATTCGATTTAAAAAAAAATTCCCAAAGATCGTCCAAAGTGACAAAAAGGTGTTTTTCTCTTTCCTGCAACTCCATGTTTGAACCTTTCCATTCAGGTTTCTGCCCCTGCCACAGTACTAAAACAGCCTAATCAAAGTCACAAAGGACATCCTTTGTGACTGTGACCACGGCACATGATCCCTCCTCATCCTTCTCGACCTGTCTGCAGCCTTTAACATGGTTGACCACACCATCCTCCTCCGTTGTGCAGCTGGGTGGGACTGCTCTCACCTGGTTCCATTCTTATCCATCCGGTCATGGCCAGGTCCTGCAATGGCTTCTCTTCCTGCTCCTGCACCCTTACCTCTGGAGTTCCCCAAGGACCTATCCTTGGCCCACTCCTATATCTCATTTACATACTGTCCCTTGGCGACATCATCCAAACACATAGGGGTAGAAATTAGGTCGCGCCCCATTTGGGGCGCAAATATCGTCCGGACGCAAATATTAGCGCCTGGCGCTAATTATCGGCACTGACAGGAAACTTCACTTTTACCGCCCCGGGAGGTGAGTGGAGCGCTAAAGCAGGCGCTGCACACCTCTCTTAAGGCGCAAAGGCCGAGCAGTGAGGCGCTAACTCGGAGCGCTGGCGAAGCTCATGTAATGTCAGTCAGCAATGGAACACACACACAATGGCACGGGCCAGTTCTTAAAGGGGATGGTTAATCTTGCTTTCCATCCACATCCTGTTCATTGCTGCCTTGAATCTCGGCCTGGAGAGACTTGCACATCAAATGTGCTGGAAAGAACAATGGAAAGTACCAGGCAAAGAGCTCAGAGTGCAGCTCCCACAGTCTCTGCTAAATCGATACAAGGAATGGCAAATCAAAATGAACCTGCAAAGTGCTGCTCAGTACCCAAAACTCCTTCACACAACGTTGAATCTCTCCAGAAGTCTCTCCCTCTCTCTCTCAGAATGCGTAGTTCAAAAATGCCACCAACAATAAAAGACAGGAAGAGGCCCCCTTTAAATAGCGCCCCCCCCAGCCCCACAGCAATTGATAGCGTTCCAGTCTTCTGGTCGTTGGAAGCGCCAGGCGGTAAGGCAGGGGGCGCCACTCAATTTCCGCTACGGGGCGCCACAAGGGCGTTGCACCATGGAATGACGTCACAATCTGCGCGCGCAGGTGGTCGCAGTGGTAAGTTTTAGCGCCGCCGCACAATCTCAAGTTAAGTTCTCGAGCGGCGCAAACATCGCTGCGCCCGCGCGTTAGCGGCTTTGCGCCCCATTAGCGCCCTCTTAAGGCGCTAACGGGAGGCGCAACCAAGTGAATTTTTACCCCATAGCGTCAGGTTCCAGATGTACGCTGATGACACCCAGCTCCACCGTACCACTTACCACCATCTCTGTTGATCCTTCCACAGCCTCTGTTATGTCACACTGCTGTGTGACATCCAGTACTGGATGTGCAGAAATTTCCTACAATTAAAAATTAGGAAGACGAAAGTTATTGTTTTCAGCCTCTACCACTTACTCCATTTCCTAGCCATTGATTCCAAACCCCTCCTTGGCCACTGTCTGAGGCTGAACCAGACTATTTGCATCCTCAGCAACCTATTCGACCCTGAGCTGAGCTTCCGACCCCATATTCTCTCCATCATCAAGACCACAACCACCTCTGTAATATCGCCTATCTCCGCCCCTGCCTCAGCCTATCTGCTACTGAAACCCTCATCAATTCTTTTGTTACCTCCAGACTTGACTATTCCAATGGACTCCCATTGTCCACCCTCCGTAAACTTGAGTCCATCGAAAACTCTGTTGCCCATATATAATTTGCACCAAATCTCATTCACCCATCACCCCTGTGCTCTCTGACCTATATTGGCTCCCGGTCCAGCAATGCCTTCAATGTAAAATTCTCATTCTTGCACCCAAATACCTCCATAGCCTCAGTCCTCCCTATCTCTGTAACCTCCGCTAGCCCTACAATCCTCCGAGATCTCTACGCGCCTCCAATTTTGGCCTCTTGTGCATCCCCGATTTCCATCGCCCCGCCATTGTCGGCCGTGCCTTCAGCTGCCTAGGCCCTAAGCTCTGGAATTTCGTCCGTAAACCTCTCTGGCTCTCCACCTCTCTCTCCTCCTTTAAGATGCTTCTTAAAACCTACCTTTTTGACCAAGCTTTTGGTCACCTCTCCTAATGTCTCCTTAATAAAAACAGAATATGCTGGAAACATTCAGGAGGTCAGGCAGCATCTGTGGAGAGAGAAACAGGTTATCGACCTGAAATGTTAACTGTTTCTCTCTCCACAGATGCTGCCTTATGTAAACATAAGAACATAAGAAATAGGAGCAGCAGTAGGCCTTTTGGCCCTTCGAGCCTGCTCCGCCATTCAATGAGATCGTGGCTGATCTTCTGCCTCAACTCCATTTACCGGCTCTATCGCCATATCCCTTGATGCCTTTACTAGTCAGAAATCTATCAACTTCTGTTTTGAATATACCCAATGACTGAGCCTCCACAGCCCTTTGGGGTAGAGAATTCCAAAGATTCACCACCCTGCGTGTGAAGAAATTTCTTCTCATCTCAGTCCTAAATGGCCTACCCTTTATCCTGAGGCTGTGGCCCCTGGTTCTAGACTCCCCAGCCAAGGGAAACATTCTCCCAGCATCCACCCTATCAAGCCCTGTAATAATTTTGTATGCTTCAATGAGATCCCCTCTCATTCTTCTGAATTCAAGAGAATACAGGCCTAGTTTACTCAATCTCTTCTCATACGACAATCCTGCTGTAAGGGGTTTTCCCCGATACTGGTCCCCCGTTACACACAGTTCTTGGACGTCAGAATTTATAAGAACAAAATACACACGGCTCAACCTTTGATTCGTTCATTTATTGAACACACACACACACAATTACTTCCCTAGTATAAATCCCTACGAGTTATATCAGGCTAACAACCTCAAAATACAAACCCCTACGCAAGGGACATTTGCATCGACACAATATGACACAGTTAAACCCGTCCGTGATTTGACTGTTACATATAAAGTTACCCAGACTCAATCACAAAACCCTTATTGTGATCTGACTGAAACTCACAAACTTACTCACTCAATCATAAAAACCCCCTCTATGATTTGGCTGAAACATACAATCACCACTCCCTATCGGCTGTCTCTTGGAGTTGATTGTAGGCCTGAATCTTTCTGTTCGCTGTTCTGCCGTCGGCTTCCCACACACTGTCTTCGAAGTGCTCTTACTTTAAACCAAAACCAACTTTCCATATTTCCTGGCCCCCTCTGAGCATGCGATGGCCATATCAAAATGTGTGAATTGTCTCTAGCAGAGAACTCTTGATGGCTAATGTCCCTCGTATTGTTCATTGATTAGAGATTCCTTTCTGACAATGCAACCTTCCCAAAGTGACTGCATATGCGAGGTTGTTTGTTTCTGTTAGCATTCAAATTCAAAAGGTTCGAGGCCCGGCCCATTGTTTAGGCCTGCACTGTTACTGGTTATTCGGGGGCCATGGTCTAAGGTGGACAAAGCTGGGTGGGAGTGTGTGCCGTGAGGAGGATGCCGAGAAACTCCAGTATGATTTGGACAGGTTGGGTGACTGGGCAGAAGCATGGCAGATGCAGTATAATGTGGATAAATGCGAGGTTATCCACTTTGGTGTCAAAAACAGGAAGGCAGATTATTATCTGAATGGCAATAGATTGGGAGAAGGGGAAGTGCAACTAGACCTGGGTGTCCTTGTGCACCAGTCGCTGAAGGTAAGCACGCAGGTGCAGCAGGCGGTTAAGAAGGCAAATGGTATGTTGGCCTTCGTAGCGAAAGGGTTCGAGTACAGGAACAAGGATGTCTTGCTGCAGTTGTACAGGGCCTTGGTGAGACCACATCTTGAGTATTGTGTGCAGTTTTGGTCGCCTTATCTGAGGAAGGATGTCCTTGCCATGGAGGGAGTGCAGCGAAGATTCACCAGGTTGATACCTGGGATGGCAGGAATGACGTATGAGGAGAGATTGGGTCGATTGGACTTATACTCGCTGGAGTTTAGAAGAATGAGAGGGGATCTCATTGAAACTTATAAAATTCTAACAGGACTAGACAGACTAGATGCAGGAAGGATGATCCCGATGGCCGGGGAGTCCAGAACCAGGGGTCACAGTCTAAGGATAAGGGGTAAGCCATTTAGGACTGAGATGAGGAGGAATTTCTTCACCCAGAGAGTGGTGAACCTGTGGAATTCTCTACCACAGAAGGCAGTAGAGGCCAATTCATTAAATATATTCAAGAAGGAGTTAGATATATTTCTTAAAGCTAAAGGGATCAAGGGATATGGAGAGAAGGCAGGGACAGGGTACTGAATTTGGATGATCAGCCATGATCTCATTAAATGGCGGAGCAGGCTCGAGGGGCTGAATGGCCTACTCCTGCTCTTATCTTCTATGTTTCTATGTTCCTATGACAATGTAACCCCTTAAGATACATGAATATGCGAATGTTCTTGTATCTTCCCTGGACAGAAAACCTTTGTATGTCAATTCGGCCGCAATGTCTGAATTAACCCTTCATTGCCCAGTTCTTTTTGCGGGCTGTGTACTTCTGGTTTTTATATTTCATAGTCCAATATTTTTATCGTTGGGGGGGGAGGAATTGATCCTACACCGCAATCCCAGGAATCAATCTCGTGAACCTTCGTTGCACTCCCTCTGTGGCAAGTATATCTTTCCTTAGGTAAGGAGACCAAAATTGTACACAGTACTCCAGGTGTGGTCTCACCAAGGCCCTATATAATTGGAGTAAGATTTCTTTACTCCTGTACTCAAATCCACTTGTAATGAAGGCCAGCATACCATTTGCCTTCCTAATGGCTTGCTGCACCTGCACATTCACTTTCAGTGATTCATGTACAAGGACACCCAGGGCCCTTTGAGCATCTGCATTCCCCAATCTTTCACCATTTAGGAAATACTCTGCCTTGTTTTTTCCACCAAAGTGGATAACTTCACATTTATCCACATTATATTCCATCTGCCATGTTCTCGCCCATTCACTGAGCCTGTCGAGATACCCTTGAAGCCTCTTCACAACTGACGCTGCCACCTTGCAGTACCCCACTAGTCACAGCCTGCCATCCTGAAAAAGACCCATTTATCCCTACTCTTTGTTTTCTGTCTGTTAACCAATTCTCAATCCATGCTCGTATATATTACTCCCAATTTTGCTGAGTGTTTCCAGTATTATATGTTGTTTTTTCAGATTTACAGCATTCGCAGTAATTTGCTTTTGTTCTAATATCTCCTTATGTGGCTTGGTGTCAAATTTTGCCTGATAACACTTCCGTGAAGCGCCTTGGGATGTTTTACTACATTAAAGGCACTATATAAATACAAATACCTGAGCCTGATACTTCAGATTAAAGTAAAACATCACACTTTTTCCTGTTTAATTAATTTAGTTTCAATTACTTACATATGAAACCAAGTTAAGCAATCAGATGTTAACATCTTTTTATTATAAATAAGTTTTATTTTAATTCTGAGGTTTATGTTTATAACAAACAATGAAGCACAAAACCAGTGCAAGAGCTCATTCTGAGAATTCATTTTTTTTTATTTGTTTATGGGATGTGGGCGTCGCTAGCAAGGCCAGCATTTATTGCCCATCCCTAATTGCCCTTGAGAAGGTGGTGGTGAGCCACCTTCTTGAACCACTGCAGTCCGTGTGGTGATGGTACTCCCACAGTGCTGTTAGGTAGGGAGTTCCAGGATTTTGACCCAGCAATGATGAAGGATCGATGATAAACTTCTAAGTCAGGATGGTGTGTGACTTGGAGGGGAACTTGGAGGTGGTGGTGTTCTCATGCGCCTGCTGTCCTTGTCCTTCTGGGTGGAAGAGGTTGCAGGTTTGGGAGGTGCTGCCGAAGAAGCCTTGGCGAGTTGCTGCAGTGCCTCTTGTAGACGGTACACACTGCAGCCACGGTACGCCGGTGGTGGAGAGTGTGAATATTTAATAATACTTTTATGTGTAAATAATTTGAAAGAACATTAATGTTTGAACATGTCAGGTTTTTCATTAGCTTTCCGTGAATTGTTATTACTGTGAATTTGTTAATTGTGAAGGCTAAAGTCTAATGCCGCAATTAGTATTAAAATCAAGATTGCTATGGCCACAACTGAGAGCATGAATTATTATACAATTGTGGAAACAGTTCTGCTTCTTCGAACGAGAACAGGGCAGAGGAAAATTGTGCCATACTTGTGCATCATAACATTTGTTTTGCTTTCAACTAACTGTTTTGGTAAATGTTTTACATCCAAGTCAAATGCCATCAGTCTCTGGAATAGGGCTTGAACCCATGATTTTCTGACTGAGAGGTGAGAGTGCTACCACTGAGCCTAGGCAGACATGGCTGCATATACTGACACCACTATTCCTGGCCAGAATAGAGATATTTGAGTAATTCCCCCATCAAGCACGTCTGCTGTAAGTGACTGTGATTGATTTTATGCACATAATTTGTGATATGTAACTATCCTCCACTCACTGCATTTTGCTGGAGAAATCACCTTGTTTTTATTGGGAGATGGTTCATGAGTTCTGGTTGTGTTCATGAGTTTTGTTCATGAGTTCTGTTTGCAGCTGTTCCTAGAGACTCTTTTTAAATAGGCTCTGTAAATAGACTTTGAAAGCTTTATTGTTTGCTGAGTACATAAACTTTGTTTGAAGTAAAATGGACTGTTTGCCTGTAAGTCCCATCGCGCCTTCAACTCGTTGGCTGACACAATGCAACACATTGGCTGACACAGTGGTGTCAATAGACACTCTGGGCAGACACTTAGATTCCAATAAACATATCCACATCAATGGGCTGTGGCAACTGCTCACAAAACCCCAGAACTTACTCTTCTGGCAGTTCTGACTCGTTTTCCAGAGGTTTTCACAGAGACCCACTCACAGGCCAAGATTTTCCGGGTGGTCAGCGGGCACGATCGGTGGCGGGTCGGGTGGGAAAGTGTTTTTTTTCCCCCAACCCCGCTGTGAAGCTGTCGCCACACGCCTTTCCCCGACATCGGGTCTGTCAGCGCTGAGCAGACCCGACACGCAGCGGAAAGGGACCCAATTCAGGTAATTATGACCTTGTTTAGAGATCATTAAGAATACATTTGAGCTCATCTTTTGATTTTACGTGCTCACCCACGGGTCCTCGCTGCTCGGGAATCATGTCTGTTAAGCTGAGGCGGGAGATGAATGGCCATCTGATTACTTGACAGCTGCAAATGTGCTATAAAAGCTCCCACCTCACAGCTGTTCACTTTCCAAGCTCAGAAGCTGTTGCTCACTGCATTTGGAAGACAGATCGAGCTTTATGCAGGTTGCAAGTGTTTGGAGCAAACTCGCTACCAGTGTCACCTCATTGGAACAACCTCTCTCACCATTGACAGATCACTTCTGTCATCTCAAGTTCATCTGCCATCTATTCCATCAGCATGGGTACGGTTTATAGTCTCTCACCTTGGTCCTCAGAATCTGACCACGATCAGCAGCACCAAGCACACCAGCAGCACTAACCTTCTCCGCAATCAACTGATGTTGCACAGGACACAGGGCCTCAGCACCTGACCACATTGCTGCCCGGGAGGCCAGATTTACTTCATTTGATGCTGTACACCCTGGCTGCCACATGATGCGCCAAGTTGGTACCACCCCACACCAACATCATAAAGCATCCCTACATTGACCAAGCCATTCCTTTCACACTCATCACAAATGCAGGGGGTACCGTTATGTCTCACTATTCACTGCAACTCACTAAGCCACTTCCAAAGGTGCACACAAATCTGTCCAAGAACGCAAAGTGTTGAAAATAAAGGTTTCAATGTTTGACACATTAACAGAAACTTTACATGAACATTGCATAAAACACCCAAGTGCCTACCCTTGTGATTGGACTAGGATGAGGGTGAGTGTGAGGGGTGGCTAGTGAGATGGGGAAGTGATAATGTAGATAGAGAGGGATGGGTGGAGGTCCAGGGTAAGTTGGTGTGAATAAGGATGTGCAGGAGTAGGGTAGGGAAGGCAGAGTCATAGAGTCATACGGCACAGAAGGGGGCCATTCGGCCCATCAAGTCCATGCCGGCTCTCAGTAGAGCAATCCAGTCAGTCCCATTCCCCCGCTCTATCCCCATAGCCCTGCATGTTTATTTCCCTCAAGTGCCTATCTTGTCTCCCCTTGAAAATATTGAGTGTCTCCGCTTTATAAAGGTTCAGCATAACTTCTCTACTTTTGTACTCAATACCTCTATTTATGAAGCCCACGATCCCATATGCTTTGCTAACCACTCTCTCAATATGTCCTGCCACCTTCAGGGACCTATGCACATTAACTCCCAGGTCCCTCTGTCCCTGCACACTCTTTAAATCTGTGCCATTAAGTGTATATTGCCTCTCCCTGTTCCTTCTGCCAAAATGCATCACCTCACACTTCTCTGTATAAAATTCCATCTGCCACTTGTCTGCCCATTCTGCTAGCCTTTCTATGTCCTGTTGCAGTCGATTGGTATCATCCTCACTGTTTGCCACACCCCCAAGTTTGGTGTCATCGGCAAATTTAGAAATTCTACTCTGCATTCCAATATCCAGGTCATTTACATATATCAAAAAAAGCAGTGGCACCAGCACTGACCCTCGGAACACCACTGTCTACCATCCTCCAGTCTGAAAAACAGCCATTTACCACAACTCGCTATTTTCTGTCCTTAAGCCAATTCCTTATCCAAGCTGCCACTGACCCACCTATTCCATGAGCCTCAATTTTGTTAACCAGCCTTCTATGTGGTTCTTTGTCATACATCTTCCGAAAATCCATGTAGACAACATCCATTGCATTCCCTTCATCAATCCTCCCTGTTACTTCATCAAAAAATTCAATTAGATTAGTCAAATACGATCTGCCTTTTACAAATCCGTGTTGGCTCTCCTTAATTAGCTTAAACCTCTCCACGTGCCCGTTAATTTTTCCTTGATTATTGTTTCTAAAACTTTACCCACCACTGATGTTAAAGTGATGGGGATGTGATGAGAGGCACAGCAAGATGAGGTTGAGTGTGGTTTTGTACTAACGTTTCATGATCTACTGAGATAATTGAAACATTTGTAGCACTGCACCCAGGTCCTCCTGACCAGATCCCTGCTTGTGCCCTCCTCTGCAGTGTGCAACCAGGCTGCGTTGCTGTCCTGGGGAGGTCTCTTCCACCCATGGGAAGGGAAGAGGACCTCCCTGCGTGCTGTGATTCCCTCCATAAGCATATGAAGGGAGTCATGGGAGAGCCTGGGTGCAGCCCTGTGCCTTTGTGCAGTCATTGTCAGTGTTTGCAGCATCTCAATGCTGTAGAACACTGACAACACAAATGTCAAAATAAATTTCGAGATGGTCCCTTTAAGGAAATCGGCTGATGACGCGTCATCAAATGACGTCACCAGACCCGCTTCCTCGAATTGGCCGGGAAACGCGCTGGACTTAACAGGCCCCATCAAGGTAAATTCATTTCAGACAGTGGGATGGAGCCAGCAGCAGGGTCAGGACCCGCCACCAACGTCGCCTGCCACAGACCCGCTGAGGTCAGCAAAATCGCAGCCACAGTATCAGAGCCACAAATACAGTCCCAGTGAGTCTACTATAGGGGGCAGACTCCAAACATTTATACACAACAGGAACTAATCACATCAGACTTTTTGGTACTGGAAACAATGAAGGACAGTTATTCACTATACTTCCTCTCCCCATTCCCTCATTTTCAGGGTATTAATACATCTGACCACTCCAGAGACCCTGTGATGACAGTAACTGTCTAGAGAAATATCTCATCTTCTATCTATCAGGGCAATCAAGTAACTCTCTCCCAAAAACAATGGACCAAATCTTGCTGGAAAAATAATGGTGTGTTAACAATGCACGCTGATATTAATGCACAAGTTGGCAAGCAAGTTCAGGGGATTAAGAGATGTGCCATGAGTTGCAAAGCTCCGGAACTTGCTGGTCAATTTCTGCCGCTCCGCCGTTTGGTTTGCACAAACGGAATCTCGCCCTTAGCCTCCCTGTTATTTTTAAGAACTTGCTGGATTTGCACATTAATTTCACATTAAACTCACCACAGAAAGTTAAGTCTGCTCATTAAGAGCGTAAGTACCCTTTTAACGCTGTGATAATTGTTAATGCAATGCAATCAACCTCTCTGGCCCAGAAAGGGAACAATTTAAACTGTGGAGTCTCATTCCTTCAGGTGGTAAATCGTTCTTACAAATTTTAGGGCTGTGAAATTCCCCCTCTTAGTGCCGGAATTTAAGGACGGTTTCGGCAGAAAAATGGTGGCCACTTCCGGCGCGAGCCGCAGCGGTCGCCATTTTGGGCAGGTCAGTAGCGCGGTCGATGCCTGCATGCGGCAGCAGAATGCAAATGAGTCAGGTCGTGACAAGGGTAGGGTTGTGGTGAGGGGAGGGGGATAAAGCAAGAGTGCATGCTTACACCATGTGCATCTTGTAAATCAAAAACGATTGAGAGATGAGGGGGAAGTGAGATGTGGGAAGGAGAATAACGTATGAGGCTACCGGCATCTTGTATTATTTCTCTCTCTCTCCCTCCTGTCTCTCCCCTCCTCTGTCTCCTCCCTCCTCTCACCCTGTCTCTCTCTTCCCCTTCTCTCACCCTGTCCCTCTCTTCCCCTTCTCTCTTTATCCCCTCCTCTCTCCTCCTCTCTCTCCCTCCTCCTCTCTCCCTCTGATCTTCTCTCTCTCACTCCTCCTCTCCCTCCTCCTCCTCTCCCTCTGATCTTCTCTCTCCCCTCCTCCTCTCTCTCCCTCCTCCTCCTCCTCTCTCTCCCTCCTCCTCCTCCTCTCCCCTCCTCCTCTCTCTCCCTCCGATCTCCTCTCTCCCCCTCCGCTCTCCCCTTCCGCCTCTCTCCCCCTCCGATCTCTTCTCTTTCTCCCCCCTCCAATCCCCTCTCTTTCTCCCCCCTCCAATCCCCTCTCTCTCTCCCTCCTCCGATTCCCTCTCCTCCCTCCGATCCTCTCCTCCCTCCGATTCTCTCTCTCTCTCCTCCCTCCGATTCCCCCCTCTCAATCCTCTCTCTTCCCGCCCCCTCCCCCCGACCACCAACGGATCCCCTGACCTTCTCCTTATGGATCCGAGGAAAGTGTGACCCACAGGCCGCAACTGTTGGGTACTGCGCATGCGCGGCTTCGGTAACTAGCGTACATGCGCAGAAGGGGATCGGGTGCGTGTGCGCTGCTCCGGAAACCGTGCGCATGCGCAGGAGGCCGCGAAGATGTTCATGCAAATAATCACGGCGGTTAAAATTACCCCCAGTGTTTCTGGCGATAGAAGTTCATCGACCTGAAACGTTAACTCTGTTTCTCTCTCTCCACAGATGCTGCCTGATCTGCTGAGCACTGTCAGCATTTTCTAATTTTTTTATAGTTTGGCAATATCCAACAGCCAAGGAAGAACGGTAACTTTGAATTCTTGACAGAACATAAAGAAGCACTACTATAAGTAGTCAGTCAGACAAAAACCAGTACGGTTTACCATATTGTGCTGAGCCACCTTAACTGCAATTTTGCATAATCAGAAGTTAAGATTTTCTCCCCTACAGGCTGAAAGTAATTTCTAGCCCAGTGATTCATCATAACTTCACAAACATATTGATTTTTCTACTCAAAAACTCACATTAAACTCTTCGGGGTAGAAATTCATGTACGCATTGCCATTCCGTAGCACCATGAAATGGCAATAAAAATGACAGCCACCGCCGCTCTTTCGCCAGCTGGTGGCGGGTCCTGCGGCGAACACCATTTTTGTCTCCCTCTTTGCGCTGCCGGTAACTGGCAGCGCCCTGTAAAAAAAAAAGGCGGCGTGGTGACGTCAATCGGGGTGCAACGCCGACTTAACATCATCAACGCGAACTTCGACCCTAACGCTGGATTCAGCGCTGGGTCCTAGGCACTGCAAGCAGGCTGACAGTGGCGATGTCTGCAGCTCTTAAAGGGACACACACATCATTCAGGTAAGTTTGAATTTAAGGGTTTGGACTTGTTTTTTTTGATTTTATTGAAGTGGTGGCTTGCTGCAATAGATGTGAAAAGTTTTTTTAAGTGTGTAGGGAGTCCTGCTGGATGCTTGCAAGGGCTCGGATGGTAAATGAAGGCCTTTGAGAAGACAGAACATGCTGCAAATACTCATCAGGTCACGCAACATCCTTGGAGAGAAAAACAGAGTTCACATCTCAGGTTGGCATGCTGCCTGACCAACTGAGTATTTCCAGCATTTTATGCTGTCATTTCACATCCACAGCATCCGCTTGCAGAGGGAAGAGGAGGACGCAGAAGAGGAGGAAGCCAAAGAGGAGGAATCAGACGGAAGGATGCATTCCAGACAGCCCCTTTGTGGCCGGGATATCTGGGATGGAATCATCTGCCTGTGGTCCCACTGGCTGGGCAGGCTGCCTCTTCTTGTTGACCCACTGGCTGGGCAGGCTGCATTTCTTGGGTATGTGAAATGAGGAAGGCACAAGGGTGGAGCTGTGCTGATGGGAGGGCAGGAAAGCAAGAGGCGCATGCCAGAAGGAGGATAACGTATGAGGATACCCGCATCATGTATCCTTTCAGCACCGCCGCTGGCCAAGGGCTCAACCATGCCCCTGCCAATAATGGCCTGCACCGTCTCCTCCAAGGGGGTGAGGTGAGGCTAGGAATGGGAGATGTGCCTCATGATTGGTGCAGATTGTTGGTAGGTGAGTGATTGGGGGTTGTGCATTGAGCAGTGTGTGAGGCTAGTGGTGCAGCTGGTAGGAGATGGCTTTTGAAGATGCATTCACTGACCTTGACCAGTGGTCTGAGGTCATGAAGCTTCTTTGGGCACTGGAGCTAGGTGGTGGGGACAACACTGCTGGCAGTGATGGCCTTAGTGATGTGGTCCCACATCGTTCTTTCTGGAGGGTCTCTTGGCCCCTGTGGATAGAGGACCGCTCTTGCAGTGTTGATCCCCTGCACAAAGCTGAAGTGCTGTGTGTGATACCCTCGATGCCCCTTCCCTGGCTTGCTGAGCCATTTGTGTTAGTACTGAGGCAGTTTCCCCATTTGTTGTGATTAGGAAGGTAATTCAGCTTTAACAGCTGAATATTCACATTTGGAACTTCTTTTAAATTTTGAATATTTCTTAAAAGGCAGAAAGGGCTGAAAAATGTATTGATTCACTGCATTTTATTTTGTATTGCTTCAGTGTGCATGGCCCCTTTAATTCTCAGACTGCTTCATTGCCCACAATTCCTTGAGAGCTCCACAGCTTCGCTCACAGAGGCTGTGGGAAGCCGCAACGCCGGACCTGGACAGAAACTTTGTCCCGGATCCCTCCAGCAACGCCACTAGGACAGTGTTGCATGGAAGGTGAGCACTGTGCCACCTATCTCCATGCCCCCCAGACCAATTTCACTTGGTTAGCATTGCGGCCATTTCCAGCGGCCGTTAACTGCAGTTGCCGGTGATACCGACAACTTTGCTGGCGAACACGAATTTTTCCCCCTTCTTCATTTAGTGTAGTCTTACCTTGGCAAAATGAGGAGTCCTTCAGTAAAATAATTATGTGACTTTAATTACTTCAACTGTTGTTCTGGATGGTAACCAATAGGATGTTTTAGGCTGTAGCCTCAATCAATAGATTGGATAGGGGTATTTTGAGGCTCCAGTTAGTTCTAATTTCAGCTCAACCCCGAAGGCTCAAAGCTGTCTGTAGTTAGGCAAGTGTTTGATGGATGCCAAGACAGAGTCAGGCACGTGGATAACAGATACTCATGTCCTCTGGACTGCATATGATAGGATGAGTAATACTGGGCTAAATTTGTAGTCCTAACACTTGGTGGAAATGGGGTGGTAGCGCCTCAAAAATGGGGGCAATGGCCTACCTCCCTGTTGCTGCTGTGTGTTTACTAGGGCCTATCACTGCGTAGCCAGAGTCAGGTAGTAGGCCCATTTAAAATGGAAATTAAGGTCCAGGACATTAATAGGACCCTGATTACCATTTTTGGACTGATCTGGTTGGAGCGTGCATTGTGCATCAGTGGTGGTCCAGCCAAAGAGGACCAGAAAGGTGAGTTCCTCATCATTTGTGTGAGACTGGGAGGAGCAGGAGTGCTTCTCCCGACCACACAAACCCAGCCTAGGCTGCTTCCCCCACCCCAGGGGACCTACCTTCCTCCAGCCTGGATACCGTCTGGGCCTCCCAATATTGCGGTGCTTGGTTTTCAACGTCAGCTGCTTGGGGAGAATTCACCTCACTGTATTTATCTAGCTTTCAGATATGAAGAACATAGATTAATCCATCCAATGCAGGAATAAAGGTGGAGAGAGAGAGCGAGAGAGAGAGTGACGGGGAGGATTCAGGTCCATTCAGGGAGATAAGGTTCCACTGAAAACCCAATTACAATAATAAATAAAATGCACAAACAGTGGTGATAATTTGAGGAAGACAAGCCTCCGAGAGCCGAGCAGTCTCATTTGTAGTCGTGAAACGGCAAGATTGTTTTTTATCCTTGTCTTTGATTTATTTGGAGCTAAATTTTCACGGGTTATAGCGCCAATGTACCTGTCTCCTGTACTTGATAGTACCACAGTCAGCTAACGGCCACATTAAAGTGATAAAACTGCTTGATGTGGTATATATCAGATTATCATACAAACAACTAAAATCCTGTGTAGTGCATATCTCACGCGTATATTATGGGGAGGGAGGGAAAAAGGTCTGAGAGAATTTCGATCTTTTCCTTAAGACTGGAGGAAGTTGGCTCTATTCAAATCATAGTTGCCACGACAGCAGAGCTGGTCACTTAAATTCTTTCTCCTGGCATTTAATTTGCATCCATCAGTGCCTGAGTATTCTTGCTGCTGTTGTGACTGATATTCAGCAGTACTTTCCAAGATTAGATATACCTGAGTGCCCTCTGTTGGTTCTAACAGCTGAACTACACTGGCAGTATTACTGTACCACTATGATTCAATATTAAAAGGAGTTTGATCAGACATAAGAAATTATTTTAAGTGTCGTTCTGGATGGTAACTGATAGGAAGGCGCAGATCTTCCTCTGAAGTTACGCCTCCTATTTAGTTTAATTCCAGTAGGTGAGAAGAGAAAATCAGGTGGCGAGGCATTCCACTGGCTCCCCATCACCCAAAGCCACTTCTAGGATTTTCCACTGTCACTTCTGGGATATCCCACTAGAAGTGATGGGTTTTTGAAACATCTGCCCGAATGTGGATGGGCATATCAAACTAAGGTGCAAATACAGGAATACATGATATACCATAATTGCTGTATTTCGCACCATAACAATGCTGGACGCAAGGGATGCTGAACATTGTTGGTATGCAGCATTATTGTGGGATGCAGAGGGGGATTTAAAATTCAAACCACCCCCTGGTTTCTGGAAGGTAATTGATTTTAGGGCATTGATTACAATCCCTCTGTTCCCATTTTTAAAAATGAATTAAAAAAACAACTTTTCTTTGGCAGCAGCCAGAGAGGCTAAACTTCTGCAGGCGCCTGAGACTTGCAACAGCAATTTCCTCCCTCCTCTGAATGGGCTGGAATTCCATTGAGATCCTGCGGAATTTATTAGTGCTTGAACTCGGAAAATCGGCTGGGGTCAGAAGTGCAGTCATGGGGCGGGCGGAAATCCTGACCTGCCAAAGTTGCAGTGTAGGGACTGGGAGGAAATTGGCTCCGGGATTATTTGTGATTACAGTAAGATACGTTGGCAATTTTGGGGCTGTGCCTGCCTGTGGTGCAGACAGCAGGAAGAAGCGATCTTGATGAAAATTTTGAGGCTCGGCCCTTCCAGAAATTGTAATAGACTCCCAGTAGGTACATAGAAAATAGGCACTGGGAGCTAAGCCCAGCACTCAATAATACTTTACTTATATATTGTAGGAAATATGCAAAAATAACACATTAATATAACTGCAGGGAACAAATTGCAATTAAATATCTCTGCTCCCACCAAAAACAAGCACAACTTTTGAATGTACTTTCAAAACAGAAAGGTAGCTTTAAAGACCAACTACAACAGTCACTACATTTTCATGCTTGTTCTTGGGATGTGGATGACACAGGCAAGCCAAACTGATTGTCCATCCCTGGTTGCCCTGATGAGGATGGTTTTCTTCTAGTAAATGACCACTTCAGAGGGCATTTGGAGTCAACCACATATAAGGAGCGGCAGAGAGAAGCCCCAGACTCACTCTCCAACCAGTATTCGGTTCTGAGTACTGGTGAGGGTGATGGTTCCTCTGGGGGTACAGCCAGAGCCAAGTCCACGGCACCAAGGGTGGCTCAGCTGTACAGGGGGGGAGGAAGAAGAGTGGGAGAGCAGTAGTGGTAGGGGATTCGATGGTTAGAGGAGCAGACAGGCGTTTCTGCGGCTGCAGATGTGACTCTAGGATGGTATGTTGCCTCCCTGGTTCCAGGGTCAAGGAGCTAACTGAGCGGCTGCAGAACATTCGGAGGGGGAGGGTGAACAGCCAGAGGTCGTGGTCCATATTGGTACCAATGACATAGGTAGAAAGAGGGATGAGGTCCTGCAAGCAGATTTTATGGAGCTAGGAAAGAGATTAAAAAGCAGGACCTCAATGGTATTAATCTCCGGATTACTCCCGGTGCCACGCGCAAGTGAGTATAGAAATTGGAGGATAGAGCAGATGAATGTGTGGCTGGAAAGATGTGCAGGAGGGAGGGCTTCAGATTCCTGGGGCATTGGGGCCAGTTCTGGGGGAGGTGGGACTTGCACAGGCCTGACGGGTTGCACCACAACAGGGCTGGAACCAATATCCTCACGGGGATGTTTGCTAGTGCTGTTGGGGAGGGTTTAAACTAATTTGGCAGGGGGATGGGCACCAGGATGTAACATTAGAAAGGGAAATAAAGTGCTCAAAGGATTGGGAGAGACAGAGAGCATTAAAGTAAGAAATAGTAAGGTATTAGGTGGGGTCCAACTAAGAGAGAATACAGGATGGTCTAAGATGGGTTTACAGTGTATGTATGTGAACGCACGAAGCGTAGTAAACAAGGTAAGTGAGCTGCAGGCACAAATAGCCACATGGGAAAATGATGTTGTGGCAATAACTGAGACCTGGCTGAAAAAAGGGCAGGATTGGGTATTAAATATTGCTGGTTATAAGGTGTTCAGGAAAGATAGGGAAGGAAAGATAGGAGGTGGTGTGGCAGTATTGATTAAGGAGAATGTTACAGTCCTGGAAAGGGAGGATGTCCTGGAGGGGTCAAGGACAGAATCTATATGGCTAGAGTTAAGAAATAATAGAGGTGCCATTACACTACTAGGTGTATTCTATAAACCACCAAATAGTGGGAAAGATATGGAGGAGCAAATTTGCAGAGAAATTACAGAGAGCTGCAAGAGCTATAGAGTAGTAATAATGGGGGACTTCAAGTATCCTAATATAGACTGGGATTGTAATAGTGTAAAGGGCAGAGAAGGGGAAGAATTTCTGAAGTGTGTTCAGGAGAACTTTCTTGATCAGTATTCTTCCGGCCCAACGAGGGAGGAGGCATTGCTGGATTTGGTTCTGGGGAATGAGGTGGGTCAATTGGAGCAAGTATCAATAGGTGAACATTTAGGGAACAGTGATCATAGTATCATAATATGGAGATGCCGGTGTTGGACTGGGGTGGACAAATGTGAGAAGTCGCACAACACCAGGTTATAGTCCAACAGCTTTATTTGAAATCACAAGCTTTCAGAGCGCTGCTCCTTCGTCAGGTGAAGTGAAGAGATGCATATAGGCACAGCATATATAGTCAGAGAACACTGCCAGATGATTATAGTTAATCTTTCTAACTGCCCTTTATCACACCTCGGCAGAGAGATAATCACGGACACCATCCACACCTTTGATTGCCGTGATTATCTGCCGAGGTGTGATAAAGGGCAGTTAGAAAGATTAACTGTAATCATCTGGCAGTGTTCTCTGACTATATATGCTGTGCCTATATGCATCTCTTCACTTCACCTGACGAAGGAGCAGCGCTCCGAAAGCTTGTGATTTCAAATAAAGCTGTTGGACTATAACCTGGTGTTGTGCGACTTCTCACATAGTATCATAAGGTTTAGATTAGCTATGGAAAAGGACAGGGAGCAATCTAGAGTAAGAATGTTTAACTGGGGGAAGGCAAATTTCAGTGGGATGAGAATGGATCTGGCCCGGGTAAACTGGAATTAAAGATTGGCAAGCAAATGGAACAATGGGCTGCCTTTAAAGAGGAAATAGTTTGGGTATAGTTGAGGTACATTCCCACTGGGGGAAAGGTGATTTATCCAGTATCCCAGAAACCTCTTTGTTTCCTGTAGCTTTGGCAAGGTCCTCTTCCTTGGTCAACACCGATGCAAAGTACTCATTTAGTACCTCAGCCATGCCTTCTGCCCTCACCAATAGTTCTCCATTTTGGTCCCTAATCAGCCCCATCACTCCTTTGACAACCCTTTTACTGTTAATATGCCTATAGAAGACCTTTGGATTCCCTTTCATGTTAGCCGCCAATCTATTCTCTTTGCCCCTCTTATTTCCTTTTTCACTTCTCTGTACTTTTTATATTCAGCCTGATTCTCCCTTGTATTATCAGTCTTTTTCTGCTTTAACTTTTTCTGCTTCATCCTACTCTCCAACTCCTTCATCATCCAGGGAGCCCTGGCTTTGGTTGCCCTCCTTTTCCCCCTTGTAGGAATGCACCTAGACTGTATCTGAACCATCTCCTTTTTGAAGGTCGCCCATTGCCCCATTACATTTCTGCCTGTCAGTATTTGACTCCAATTTACCCGGGCCAGATTATTGGATTCAGTTTCATGGCTATTGTGGGATTATGAATTTATGACCTTTGGGATGCTAATCCAGTACCATAGCCACAACACTATTGTGCCCTTTTTATCCAGGTTCAGAAAGAATTAGGGAGCTCGCTCAGACAATATGAATTTTGGCATGGGATTTCGTTACCATAACAAGTAAACTGACCTCGGCGTACTCCTTAGCTACGCCGCCGACTGTGAATTCAGGGTCATTATTTAAACACTTTCTGCAGTCTTATAACAATAGTAAATATACCTAGTTGGCAGCAGACAAGAAAGGTAAGTTTGGTAAAATTAATTTGACCACATTTAGTCACCACTTACTGGTTCTATGTGGGAGGAGTTTTAAAGGAAGCTTTACTTTGCATCTGGCTTCCCCTGTAACTGACTGCTGACACTGGGTATAGAAAGTGTAAAAGTATTCCGTTTTCTTTTCCTAGAATTGTCATTGTGCAGAATTTGCAATCACAAATAGAATAAAAATCCCGAATCACTTTTAGTTTGTTTCTGCTTCTTATGTATCTGAGCTTAAACAGATTATAAATACATGATACTGTGAAAGTGAGGGTGTTTCTTGAGTATTAAAGAGGGTTACTATTGTATTCCTATCACAGGGTGCTACATTGCTGGAATGCACATACGAACATACGAATTAGGAGCAGGAGTAGGCCACTCGGCCCTTCGAGCCTGCTCCGCCATTCAGTAAGATCATGGCTGATCCGATTACTCCACATTCCCGCCTACCCCCGATAACTTTTCACCCGCTTGCTTACCAAGAATCTATCTACCTCTGCCTTAAAAATATACAAAGACTCTGCTTCCACCGCCCTCTGAGGAAGAGAGTTCCAAAGACTCACGACCCTCTGTGAGAAAAAATTTCTCCTCATCTCTGTCTTAAATGGGCGACCCCTTATTTTTAAACAGTGACCCCTAGTTCTAGATTCTCCCACAAGAGGAAACATCCTCTCCACATCCACCCTGTCCCGACCCCTCAGGATCGATCTTATATGTTTCAATCAAGTCACCTCTTACTCTTCTAAACTCCAGCGGATACAAGCCTAGCCTGCCCAACTTTTCCTCATAAGACAACCCGCCCATTCCAGGTATTAGTCTAGAAACATAGAAACATAGAAGATAGGAGCAGGAGTAGGCCATTCGGCCCCTCGAGCCTGCTCCGCCATTCGATGAGATCATGGCTGATCATCCAAACTCAGTACCCTGTACCTGCCTTCTCCCCATATCCCTTGATACCTTTAGCTTTAAGAAATATATCTAACTCATTCTTGAATATATTTAATGACTTGGCCTCAACTACCTTCTGTGGTAGAGAATTCCACAGGTTCACCACTCTCTGGGTGAAGAAATTCTTCCTCATTTCTGTCCTAAATGGCTTACCCGTTATCCTTAGATTATGACCCCTGGTTCTGGACTCTCCAACCATCAGGAACATTCTTCCTGCATCTAGTTTGTCCAGACCTGTCAGAATTTTATTTGTTTCGATGAGATCCCCTCTCATTCTTCTATACTCCAGCGAGTATAAGCCCAATTGACCCAATCTCTCCTCATATGTCATTCCTGCCATCCCAGGTATCAGCCTTGTGAATCTTCGCTGAACTCCTTCCATGGCAAGAACCTCCTTCCTCAGATAAGGCGACCAAAACTGCACACAGTACTCAAGGTGTGGTCTCACCAAGGCCCTGTACAACTGCAGCAGGACATCCCTGTTCCTATACTCAAACCCTTTCGCTATGAAGGCCAACATACCATTTGCCTTCTTCACCGCCTGCTGCACCTGCATGCTTACTTTCAGCGACTGGTGCACAAGGACACCCAGGTCTCGTTGCACTTCCCCTTCTCCCAATCTATTGCCATTCAGATAATAGTCTGCCTTTCTGTTTTTGACACCAAAGTGGATAACCTCGCACTTATCCACGTTATATTGCATCTGCCACGCTTCTGCCCACTCACCCAACCTGTCCAAATCATCCTGGAGTTTCTCAGTATCCTCCTCGCAGCACACACTCCCACCCAGCTTTGTGTCATCTGCAAACTTGGAGATATTACATTTAGTTCCCTTATCTAGATCATTAATGTATATTGTGAATAGCTGGGGTCCAAGGACCGATCCCTGCGGTACCCCACTAGTCACTGCTTGCCACTCGGAAAAAGACCCATTAATTCCTACTCTCTACTTTCTGTCCGCCAACCAGTTCTCTATCCAAGTCAATACCTTGCCCCCAATCCCATGTGCCTTAACTTTACACGCTAATCTCTTATGCGGGACCTTATCGAAAGCCTTTTGAAAGTCCAAATACACCACATCTACTGGTTCTCCCTTATCTATTTTCCCAGTTACATCCTCAAAACATTCCAGTAGATTAGTCAAGCACGATTTACCTTTTGTAAATCCATGTTGACTTTGTCCGATCCTGTCACTGTTTTTCAAGTGCTCAGCTATTACATCCTTTATAATGGACTCTAGCATTTTCTCCAATACCGCTGTCAGGCTTACCGGTCTGTAGTTCCCCGCTTTCTCTCTACCACCCTTTTTGAATAGTGGGGTAACATTGGCTACCCTCCAATCCATGGGTACAGTTCCAGATTCCATCGAATGTTGGAAGATGATCAGCAATGCATCTATTATTTCTAGGGCCACTTCCTTAAGTACCCTAGGATGTAGATTATCAGGCCCTCAGGCCTCTGAACTGCTTCCAACGCATTACATCCTTCCTTAAATAAGGAGGCCAATACTGTACACAGTACTCCAGATGTGGTCTCACCAATGCCCTGTATAACTGAAGCATAACCTCCCTACTTTTGTATTCAATTCCCCTCGCAATAAACGATAACATTCTATTAGCTTTCCTAATTACTTGCTGTACCTGCATAGTAACCTTTTGTGATTCATGCACGAGCGCACCCGGATCCCTCTGCATCTCAGAGCTCTGCAATCTCTCACCATTTAGATAATATGCTTATTTTTTATTCTTCCTGCCAAAATGGACAACTTCACATTTTCCCACATTATACTCCATTCGGCAGATCTTTGCCCACTCACTTAACCTATCTATATCCCTTTGTAGCCTCCTTATGTCCTCTTCACTATTTACTTTCCTACCTATCTTTGTGTCATCAGCAAATTTAGCAACCATACCTTCGGTCTCTTCATCCAAGTCATTTATATAAATTGTAAAAAGTTGAGGCCCCAGCACTGATCCCTGTGGCACACCACTCGTTACATCTTGCCGATCAGAAAATTACCCATTTATGCCTACTCTCTGTTTCCTGTTAGCTAGCCAATCTTCTATCCATGCCAATATGTTACCCCCAACACCATGAGCTTTTATTTTCTGCAATAACCTTTGATGTGGCACCTTATCAAATGCCTTCTGGAAGTCTAAGTACAGTACATCCACCGGTTCCCCTTTATCCACAGCACATGTTACTTCTTCAACAAACTCCAATAAATTGGTTAAACATGATTTCCCTTGTACAAAACCATGTTGACTCTGCCTGATTACTTTGAACTTTTCTAAGTGCCCTGCTATAACGTCTTTAATAATAGCTTCTAACATCTTCCCTATGACAGATGTTAAGCTAACTGGCCTGTAGTTTCCTACTTTCTGTCTCCCTCCCTTTTTGAATAAAGGAGTTACATTCGCTATTTTCCAATTTAATGGAACCTTCCCCGAATCTAGGGAATTTTGGAAAATTAAAACCAACGCATCAACTATCTCACTAGCCACTTCTTTTAAGACCCTAGGATGAAGTCCATCAGGACCCGGGGACTTGTCAGCCCGCAGCTCCAACAATTTGCTCAGTACCACTTCCCTGGTGATTATAATTTTCTTGAGTTCCTCCCTCCCTTCCATTTCCTGATTTACAGCTATTTCTGGGATGTTACTTGTATCCTCTGTAGTGAAGACCAATGCAAAATACCTGTTCAATTCAACTGCCATCTCCTTATTTTCCATTATTAATTCCCCAGACTCACTTTTTATAGGACCAACACTCACTTTGTTAACTCTTTTTTAAATATCTGTAGAAACTCTTACAATCTGTTTTTATATTTCAAGCTAGCTTTTTCTCGTACTCTAATTTCTCTCTCATTAATCTTTTAGTCATTCTTTGCTGTTTTTTATATTCTGTCCAATCTTCTGACCTGCCACCCATCTTTGCGCAATTATATGCTTTTTCTTTAAGTTTAATACTATCTTTAATTTTTTTAGTTAACCACGGATGGTGGGTCCTCCCCTTGGAATTTTTCTTTCTTGTTGGAATGTATATATTCCGTGTATTCTGAAATATCCCCTTAAATGTCTGCTACTGCAACTCTATTGACCTATCCCTTAACCTAATTTGCCAGTTCACTTTAGCTAGCTCTGCTTTCATGCCCTCATAATTGCCCTGATTTAAGTTTAAAATACTGGTCTTGGACCCACTCTTCTCTCTCTCAAACTGAATGTAAAATTATGGTCATATATGGTCCAACAATATTTCATGTTTGTACAATTTTCTCACTTAGTCTAAATTGCCAATAAGCTTCCATAAAGTAAAATACGTCCAGAATGTATACAAGGGTCTCAGCAGCTCTACAAATTCTGCCTCCCAGCTGCAAAGTCATCCTCCTGTCATACCCTCCAGTGAATTATGACCATTTTTATTGCAGCCTCTTTTATTGCAGCCTCAGGGCTTCAATCTCTGATTTTACAGCTGTGTTTCCATTTGAAGTGAAATGGTATAGTAGTGAAAAAAGGAGGGTGAGAGCCACACAGAAAGAAAGGGAAGGAGAGACAGGGAGTGAAAATGTATAAGTGATCTATGACGAGAGTGCAAGACACACAGAAAAAGAGTGGAAGAGAGGAAAGGATAGACTTACAGAAAGAGAGAGAGGAAAAGGGGGGGGGGGGGGAAATCAGACCAAGAGGACAATGAGATAAAAAAAGAAAGACTTGCATTTATAACGCTTTTCACGACCACCGGACGTCTCAAAGCGCTTTGCAGCCAATGAATTACTTTTTTAGAGTGTAGTTACTGTTGTAATGTGGGAAAGTGTGTGGGAGCCATACAGAGAAAGAGGCAAAGGGGACAACAGAAAGAAAGTAAGATAAACAAAGTCAAAGAGATGGAAATAATTAAAGAGTAGGAGCCAAGCAGAGGGACAGTTACAGGAAGAGATACAAATTTAATTTTTAATTTTTTTGTGAACAGTGCCATGGAGACAACTAGTATATTGTAAAATGAATGGATAGTTGGGAATGAGTAAAGCTCTAACTTCAGGACTTCAAGCTTTGTTCTTTAGTTTATTACATCACGTGAGCCTATTGATTAAATTGCAATCTTAGACAGTCCCAACCATTCACAATTTTACATGCTTAAAATTATGAATCCAGAACAGATATTATAGATCACTATACTCTCAGTGTACTAGGAGACAAGCCCATCTCCCAGTGTGCCATTTGTCTTGCTGTCACAATGTGATGATATCTCAATGTCCATATGATCTGTTACTTTTATTTGCTATGACTTGAAGTTATTGTACCTTTTAATGACAAGAAGCCTGTGGATATCTTTCACTCTCTCATTTTGCTAACTTTCAGATGATTCAAGGGATGCTGGTTGAAGATGGCAGTAAGAAAGGACAACCTTATTTTAGTAGTTGATGGCTGCAGGTGCTAAAGAAGTGCAGGTGCTCAAGAAGTTGCTGTAGATGAATGGTGAAGGAAAATGAAAAGTTGATGATATGTGTAGAAGAGGCAGTTGCAGTGGTTTTAGGCTGATCTTGTCAGATTACTGTCAACTGTATGAACTGCGACAGGCTCGGAAAATGATGGATCATGGGCCCTGTCATAACTGCAACTTCCTCTGGTCAGACATTTCCTGTGTGCAGTCTGCTTTTTGTTGTAAGTAGCTAATTCTGTTTTCTGCTGGTTGTACAAGAAAAGTTGATCTAGATTTCAACTCACAGAAGTAGATATGGAAATGTCAAGTTATTTACACAAGATGAAAGAAACTGCAAAATGTAAATTACTGTAGAGATGTATACAAAAATTCAAAAACTTCTGTTTAATCTGTTTTTAGCTTTCCTTTTTTATTGCAATTATCTTTTGGTTGCGATACATTGACATTTGTTGCAGTCATAGTGTGCTGCGTACACGGCATAGCAAACTGGATACGCCATGATACTGAGTGGCTTCGGCAATCACACC
This sequence comes from Squalus acanthias, assembly GCA_030390025.1. Lineage (NCBI taxonomy): Eukaryota > Metazoa > Chordata > Chondrichthyes > Squaliformes > Squalidae > Squalus > Squalus acanthias. The sequence continues at coordinate 53,052,681 of CM059432.1, forward strand.
GGAGGTTGATTTCAGTGAGTGGCAGTGATTGTGTACTGTTGTGTTTACTGTTGGTTTCACCAAAAGAGCTGTGGGGGGATGGAGCATGCTCCGGATGCTTGATGTATGAGCGGTATTGTTGAAGCCCCACTTGCATTGGGCCGACAATAGATTCTTTGAAATCTGCATTGTGGGGGTGAAATTGCTCTTTGGCGAAAGTGCAAAACAGCTGCGCCCGATTGAAATCAATGGAAAAGAAAATCGGGCGCAGTGTAAAACGGGCTGCTCATTCCCTATCACCCATTTTGCACTTTCGCCAAAGAGCAATTTCACCCCCTATAGGGGCAAACTGGACAGCGCCGTGAACTGGGGCGCAGCGACAGTGCGCCAGAGTAGAGAGGCCCGAAGTCCATCCTAAATTGGTCCTCGGGTTCATCAACATAATTGGGTGACCTGTGGGTGCCAATTGGGTGCCCTACGCAGTTCGCAGGTCAAGACCCAACCAATTTTGGCTAGCGCTGAGGCCAACCGGTGAATCTGGGGTGGGGGATTCGATCGGAAGGAGGGGCCAAGTGCAGGCCGTTCCCTGCCCATTGTTGTTTTGTGGGACCAGGAGGAGCACTCCTGCTTCAACTGACTCCACAAATAAATGAAGGTCATTCTAACAGAATTTAGAAATACGGGTGGAAAATGGGTGCAAGAGGCTCAGTGCAATATTGAAATGAGGCCTGTGGTCATTTCAGGCAGCCAGCAGGGCTGCCTAGAAAAGGCCCCGATGCATTTAGCAGTGGCCCAATTTCCTGTACAGATTGTGTGCAGGCCTCTGCCCTGCTAAAATTGGTTATCATTGCGCCCGCTTTACACCCGTAAAATAGGCACAACAATGTTGAATTAATGCCCCTATGTGTCTCAATGCAGCTTGGGGATTCTACAGCTGTTTTGTTGAAAATAGGCAGAAACATGACATTTCAGTGTGCTTTATTTAGTGTTTTGAATACTTGTGTAATACAATACTGGAATGAAAGGAGTTAGAGTATTGGAAGCTGCTGAAATGTCAGATCTTGTGCTGCCACTTGCTTCACTTTTCGCATCAATGTAGTAACAATCCAAAATCAACAAACCTACATACTGACCCTTAAATGCCAGCATTTTTGATAATTTTTTTAAATTGTTGTTTAATTTTATTATTTTCTCCCTTTTTTGTTACCTTCTCTGGTCTCCCTATGCTGCACACAATTTAATGTACGAGAGATTGGACTGATTACGGCCGCGATTTCCCCTACCTCGGCGGGTTCGTGGCGGACGACGTCGGTGGCGGGTCCCGGCCTCGCTGCCGGCTCTAGCCCGCTGTTCAAAATGATTTTCCTCTGATCGGGCTTGTTAAGCCCGCCCAGCGCGTTTGCCGGCCAATTGAAGGAAGTGGCTCTGATGACATCATTTGATGACGCGTCATCAGCCGGTTTCCTTAAAGGGACCATGCGCAAATTGATTTTGACAGTTGTTCTGTAAGTGTTCTACAGCATTGAGGTGCTGCAAACACTGAGGTGCACGGCTGCACCCAGGCTCTCCCATGACTCCCTCCATATGCTTATGGAGGGAGTCAAAGCACGCAGGGAGGTTCTCTTCCCTTCCAATGGGTGGAAGAGACCTCCCCAGGAGATCAACACAGTCTGGTTGCACATTGCACAGGAAGATACAAGCAGGGATGTTGTCAGGAGGACCAGGCTGCAGTGGCACAAACCTTTCAATGATCTCAGTAGATCACGAAACGTTACTGCAAAGTCACACTCAACCTCAACCTGCTGTACTACTCATCACATCCCCATTACTCTGCCTTCCCTACCCTACTCCTGCACATCCTTACTCACACCAACTTACCTTGCACCTCCACCCATCCCTCTTTATCTACATTATTACTTCCCCATCTCACTAGCCACCCCTCACACTCACCCTCACCCTAGTGCAATCATACCAACTAACAACACACAAGGGTAGGCACTTGGGTGTTTTATGCAATGTTCATGTAAAGTTTCTGTTAATGTGGTGTCAAACATTGAAATCTTTATCTTCAACACTTGGACAGATCTGTGTGCACCTTTGGAAGTGGTTTAGTGAGTTGCAGTGAATGGTGAGACATAACAGTACCCCCCACAATGGTGACGAGTGTGAAAGGAATGGCTTGGGCATTGTAGGGATGCTTCATGGTGTTGGTGTGGGGTGGTGCCAACCAGGCATATCATGTAGCAGCCAGGGTGTACAGCATCAAATGAAGTAAATCTGGTCATTGTGAGGCCATCCCTGGTGTCCTAGGCAGCAATGTGATCGGGTGCTGATGCCCTGTGTCCTGTGCAGCATCAGTTGATTGCAGACAAGGTTGGTGGTGTTGTTGGTACTGCTGGTGCTGCTGGTGTTGGGGCTGATTGTGGTGGAATTCTGAGGACCAAAGTGAGATAGTTTCAAGGGCACCGATGCTGATGGAATATATGGCAGGTGAACTTGAGATGCCAGAAACAATCTGTCAATGGTAAGAGAGGTTGTTCCAATGAGGTGACACTGGATAGAGAGTTTACTCCAAACACTTGCAACCTGCATAAAGCTCAATCTGTCTTCCAAATGCAGTAAGCAACAGCTTCTGAGCTTGGAAAGTGAACAGCTGTGAGATGGGAGCTTTTATAGCACATTTGCAGCTGTCAAGTAATGAGATGATTCCACGGTCATACAACTCCTGACCTGCTTACCTGACGTGATTCCTGAGCTGGTACAGAAGGGAAAATAAGTCAAACTAAGGGTCCTGCTTTTGAATTCAAACCTATTTGCATTGAAACCACTCCATAATTTGTCATTGAAGGAATTTAGCAGAGCAGGAATCCTACTCCAGGCTCTCACTGCAGGCAATAAAACAGATATTTATTATTTATTATTAATAATACATTTATTATTTTTGATTAGACTACATATATTTATGTATAAGATGACAACAAGCATTTATACAGTGCCTTTCATGTGGCACTTTACATAGGGAGGAGAGAAAAATTAGATGAGAGGAATAAAGGAATGGACAATGAATAATGGTGGAAGAGATACCCAGAAGCTTGGTCAGAAAAGATGGGTCATAGAGCCATAGAGTCATAACGGCACAGAAGGTGGCCATTTGGCCCATCGAGTCCGTGTCGGCTCTCTGTAGAGCAATCCAGTCAGTCCCATTCTCCCACTCTATCCCCGTAGCCCTGTTTTGAGAAGGTTTTTAAAAGAACGAAAGGCCGAAGGTGGGTTGAGTGGGAGGACAGTTTATTATATGAGTCATTGTGGTTGATGGGTATTGCAGCTTACTCTAGCAGATCGCATCACTTGCTGTCCTGCCTATTGGACTCCCAAGCACTTTTCACTGGCTCCCAATCTCCAGCTCATATCTCTCTGATTCCCAGTCTCCCACTCACATCTTCCTGGCTTCCTGTCTTTCACTCTCTGGCTCCCATTATCCCATTCTCAGATTGTGTTGTGCGAAGCAGGGGCAGTGCACGGAACAGTCACTTTTATATTAAAATGTCCTACTCTTTGGTGAATAATGGGACCATTCCATGCAAAGCAGGAAATTTGGTTTTAATGTAAATACTGACTGTTCAATGTGCTGCCACCGTTTTGCACCAATGCAACTGAGAAGTGGGAGTCTGGGAATGAGAGAGCCAGAGAGATACGAGTGATAGACCAAAAGCAAGTGAGAGACAGCAGGAGAGTGGAAAGTTTAGTTTTGCAGGTACATATTTTACAGATGAGTATACACAATAGTTGAAAAAAAAAGTTCTAACGTACAGATAAGGGGGATGGTTTTCCTTTTTGGGTGTCTGACAGGTGCAGCATACTTGAGGTGTGCTATGCCTGTTGGAGGAGAGGATCCTGTGATTTTACTTGCAGGCCCTTGTTCTGGAAAGCAGGACAGGAAACAGGGGCACACCTTCAGACCTGAGAGGCTGCCAGCTGCATTGTGGCCACCAGCACCAGGGTCTGAGGATCGTCCTGGGGGAGGGGTTGAAAGACTAAAGTCTACACTTACCTGCCTCTGACCATCATCTTCAGGCTGCCCCCAAGAACCCTCGAGACCATCTGACTTGTGGAGATCCCGACACAAGCCAGGATTCTTCAGGCTCCTTCAGCTGTGCTTGGGAAATTGGCATTCTCCAGCCGCAACAAAGCGAACAATCTCATCACCATTCCAATTCTACTCCCTATTTTGTTTACAATTCTTGGCAATTTCATAAGTGCAGTGAGAGAAATGGTCAAACAAAGCCAATGAATGAGTTCACACTCTCCCGTTTCAAAATGGCAGCTGTAATCTGTCTTGAGATAAACTAAATTAAAAAGCAGGACCTCAAGGGTAATAATTTCTGGATTATTGCCTGAGCCACATGCAAATTGGCACAAAGAGAAACAGATCAGGAGAATTAACACGTGGCTAAAGGGTTAAAGGGCTGGTGTGGGAAAGAGGGGTTCCTTTTTATGGGACACTGGCACCAGTACTGGAACAGGAAGGAGTTGTACTGATGGGACAGGCTGGTTAAAAAGATGGTTAAAAATAAAGTGAGAGGAACTGGTATTAAAAACTGAGTTAAACTGTCTGTACAGCAATTCACACAGTGTCCGTAATAAAACGGGAACAGCAGGCAATAATATGTTGCTTGGAACCAGATATAGTAGGGATTACTGAGACATGGCTACAGAAAAATCAGGACTGGGAATTAAACATTGCAGGGTATAACATATTTAGAAAAGATAGAGAGGGAAAAAGGGGAGGTGGAGCAGCTGTACTTATTAGCGATAGCATAATGGCAGTAGAAAAAAGTGACGCAGCTATCAGCAAGACAGAAATAGAATCCACGTGGATAGAGATAAAAGATAATAAAGGATCAATCACACTAATAGGGGTAGTCTACAGACCACCTAATTGTGGAAGGGAGGTGCGTAAGAATTATTTATGACTTTCACACCTCCCACATTAGGGCCAGAACTTTGAAGGCGCTCGGTGTGCGGATTTGGAGGTGGGTCCGCTGTCAAAATCAAAAAGAGGAGGGATATACTTACATTGCAGGGTGTTCAGCGAAGGTTCACTAGGTTGATTCCTGAGATGAAAGGGTTGTCTTATGGGAAAAGGTTGAGCAGGTTGGGCCTATACTCATTGGAGTTTAAAAGAATGAGAGGTGATCTTTTTGAAGCATATAAGATTCTGAGGGGACTTGACAGGGTAGATGCAGGGAGGATGTTTCCCCTCATGGTGGAATCTAAAACTAGGGGGCATAGTTTCAGGATAAGGGGTCTCCCATTTAAAATGGAGATGAGGAGGAATTTCTTCTCTCAGAGGGTCGTGAATCTTTGGAATTCTCTACCCCAGAGAACTGTGGAGGCTGAGTCAGTGAATATATTCAAGGCTGAGATAGGCAGATATTTGGGCTACAGGGGCGTCATGGGTTATGGGGAACAGGCAGGACAGTGGAGTTGAGGTCGATGATCAGCCATGATCTTATTGAATGGCGGAGCAGGCTCAAAGGGCTGAATGGCCTACTCCTGCTCCTATTTCTTATGTTCTTATGTATCCCGCTGTAAACCCGTCTCCTTGTCATTTTCCCAAGTATTGGGTCTGTCATCCCTGAACAGACCCGACACCAAGTGGCGGGTCAGCCAATTTAGATACTTAAAAGCTTGTTAAAAGGTAGTTAAACACCATTTTACCATGTACTTACCATTTTACCAGCCTTTCCACAAGTTTCCCGGAGCACAGGGATCACGTCAGGTAAGTAGATCGGTTGTCGTGTCAGCATGGAATGATTTACTAACCTGACATCTGCAAATGGTCTATGAAAGCTCCCATTTCATAGATCTTCACTTTCCAAGGTTAGAAGCAGTTGCTTACTGCATTTGGAAGACAGATTCAGGTTGCAAGTGTTTGGAGCAAACTCTCTATCCAGTGTCACCTCATTGGAACAACCTCTCTCACCATTGACAGATCCCTTCTGTCATCTCAACCTCACCTGCCATCTATTCCATCGGTGCCCTTGAAAAAATCTTACCTTGGTCCTCAGAATCCCAACACGATCAGCCCCAACACCACCATCACTGGGCACACCAGCAGCACCTACATCCACACCAACCTTCTCCGCAATCAACTGATGCTGCACAGGGTATCAGCACCTGACCACATTGCTGCCCGGGAGGCAAGGGATGGCCTCACCATGTCCAGATTTGCTTCACTTAACACTGTACACCCTGGCTGCCACATGATGCACCAGGTTGGCACCACCCCACACCAGCACCATAAAGCATCCCTGCAATGTCCAAGCCATTCCTTTCACACTCATCACCATTGGGGCGGGGTGGAGGGACGTTATGTCTCACCATTCACTGGAACTCACTAAGACACTTTCAAAGGTGCACACAAATCTGTCCAAGAAGGCAAAGACAATAAGGGTTTCAATGCTTGACAACACATTAACAGAAACTTTACAGGAACATTGGCTAAAGCATCTACCTAAAGTGCCTACTTTTGTGTGTTGTTAGTTGGTATGATTGGACAAGGATGAGGGTGAGTGTGAGGGGTGGCTAGTGAGATGGGGAAGTGATCACGTAAGTAGAGAGGGATGGGTGGAGGTGTAAGGTAAGTTGGTGTGAGTAAGGATGAGCAGGAGTAGGGTAGGGAAGGCAGAGTGATGGGGATGTGATGAGTGGCACAGCAGGATGAGGTTGAGTGTGGCTTTGCAGTAACGTTTCGTGATCTACTGAGATCATTGAAAGGTTTGTGCCACTGCAGCCTGGTCCTCCTGACGACATCCCTGCTTGTGCCCTCCTGGGCAATGTGTAACAAGGCTGCGTTGGTCTCCTGGGGAGGTCTCTAGGAAGGGAAGAGAATCTCCCTGTGTGCTGTGACTCCCTCCATAAGCATATGGAGGGAGTCATGCGAGAGCCTGGGTGCAGCCGTGCACCTTTGTGCAGTGCTTGTCAGTGTTGCAGCAGCTCAATGCTGTAAACCACTGACAGCAGAACTGTCAAAATGAATGTGGACATGGTCCCTTTAAGGAAACTGGCTGATGATACGCATCAGATGACGTCATCAGACCCGCTTCCTTTTAATTGGCCGGGAACCTCGCACGGCGGGTTTAACAAGCCCAATCAGGGCAAAATCACTTGGAGGAGGCGGAATGAAGACGGGAGCGGGGTTTGAGGCTGCTGTCTGCTCCGGCCGCACCGGACTCGACACGGCTGGCGAAATCGCGGTCTAGGTGTTAGAGTGAGGTTCATAGACCTGAATTCACCTTTAACAAAACCACACAGATACACTGGGCTTAATCTTTACCTATCGGTGGGGGGGATGTGGAGTGGGGACCGTGTATCAGGTCGCTATCACGGACGTTCTGTCAGCACGCTCTGCTGTGTCTTTTTAACTAAAATACTCCAATTGAATCAGTCATACGGCTTTCCCGGCCAATTAATTGGACCATGTCTGATGACGTCACGGATGACTCAACTTCATCTCACCTATTTAAAGGAGCATTGCACAGATGTCAGTTGAAGGTTGGTGGAGGTGCTCCAGAGGTTGGTGGGGAGACAGTGGTTGGCGTGAGTGTAGGAATGTTGTTTGATTATAAAGATCCCAAAGATTTGTTCACAAAAATGCAGGCTTCGCGCCAAAAGGCTATGCCCAAATTCAGTGATGCCTCCCTGGAAATCCTGCTCTAGAGAGAGAGAGCCCACAGGGAGGTCCTCTCCCCTAGTGATGGGAGGAAGAGGCCAGCGGCAGAGACGGAGGGCATGGCTGGAGATCGCCGAAGAAGTGAGCAGCAGGAGTGTTGTCACCAGCTCCTGGATACAGTGCAGGATGAGATTTAATGGCCTCATTAGGTCAGGAAAGGTGAGTACAATGTCACATTCAACTACATCCTGATATGCATGTCACCCCAATCCCATCATTCTGCCTTCCCAAGCCTACTCCTGCACATCAATCCTCACACCAACCTACCTTGCAGGTGCACCCATCCCTCACTGTCTATGCACGTACTTACATCCCATCTGACTATCCACTACTGACACTCACCCTCATCTTAATGCAACCTGGTGACAGAATTAAATATCATACAGCCACATGGTATATAACAGTCACTCATGGTGACTTGATGTCAGCAGCCAGTGAAATATGATCATGTGCGTAATGCTAACTTAAAACATTCTAATCATAACAGTTCTAATTAATTAATAATCTTGTTCTGCGGGGTCCTTTAGGGATGAGTGACCATAACATGATAGAATTCTTCATTAAGATGGAAAGTGAAGAAGTCCAATCCGAAACTAGGGTCCTAAATCTAAACAAAGGAAACTACGAAGGTATGAGGAGTGAGTTGGCTATGATAGATTGGGGAGCTTCATTAAAAGGCATGACAGTGGATAGGCAATGGCTAACATTTAAGGAATGAATGCATGAATTGCAACAGTTATACATTCCTTACTGGCGCAAAAACACAAAAGGAAAAGCGGCCCAACCATGGCTAACAAAAGAAATTAAGGATAGTATTAGATCCAAAGAGGAGTCATATAAAGTTGCCAGAAAAAGTAGCAAGCCTGAGGATTAGGAGCAGTTTAGAATTCAGCAAAAAAGGACCAAGAGACTGATTAAGAGGGGAAAAATAGAATGAGAGTAAACTTGCAAGGAACATAAAAGTGGACTGTAAAAGCTTCTACAAGTTTGTAAAAAGAAAAAGATTAGTGAAGACAAATGTAAGTCCCTTACAGTCAGAAATGGGAGAATTTATAATAGGGAACAAGGAAATGGCAGAGCAATTAAACAAATACTTTGGTTCTGTCTTCACGGAAGAGAACACAAATAACTTCCCAGAAATGCTAGGGAACCAAGGGTCTAGTAAGAAGGAGGAATTAAAGGAAATTAGTATTGGTAAAAAAATAGTGCTGGAGAAATTAATGGGATAGAAAGCCGATAAATCCCCAGGGCCTGATAATCTGCATCCCAGAGTACTAAAAGAGGTAGCCATGGAAATAGTGGATGCATTGGTTGTCATTTTCCAAAATTCTGTAGATTATGGAACAGTTCCTGCAGATTGGAGGGTGGCAAATGTAACCCCATTATTTAAAAAAGGAGGGAGAGAAAAACAGGGAACTACAGCCTAACATCAGTAGTAGGGAAAATGCTAGAGTCTATTATAAAGGATGTGATAACAGAACACTTAGAAAATATCAACAGGTTTAGACAAAGTCAACATGGATTTATGAAAGGGATATCGTGTTTGACAAACCTACTGGAGTTTTTTGAGGATGTAACTGGTAGAATAGACAAGGGAGAACCAGTGGATGTGGTGTATTTGGATTTTCAGAAGGCCTTTGATAAAGTCCCACATAAGAGGTTAGTGTGCAAAATTAAAGCACATGGGATTGGGGGTAATATATTGGCATGGATTGAAAATTGGTTAACAGACAGGAAACAGAGAGTAGGAATAAGTGGGTCTTTTTCGGGGTGGCAGGCGGTGACTAGTGGGGTACCGCAGGGATCAGTGCTTGGGCCCCAGCTATTCACAATGGGCCAGAAATTCGGGTCTCCACGGGTGAGTACGCGCTGGGTACTCACCCGTAGACCCAACGAAAGTGCCGGTTTCGCGCATGCACTGCGCATGCGCTGGAAACCGGAACTTCCGTTCCCCTGAAGGAAGGGGTTCAGAGGTCGAACGCGTGCACCGGAGAGGCAGCGCGCACGCAGCAAACTTCGTTTTTATTTTCAGGTTTCTCCGTGAGGGTAAGTACGGAGAAGCTGCGCGGGGAAAAAGGAGGCGCAAGGCCTGCTTTTAACAAGGTAAGTGGTGAATTAAGTACAATTTAAACATTTTTTCAACAGGTTTATCTTTTTTACATACTTTAAAGAAAGGTAAGTTTATTTTCAACACCGTTAAAAAGTGTAATTAATTTTTTCAAAAATAAAAATTTTTGTTTAAAGTAGTTAATTTATGTAATTTATAGTTATTTTAAAAATGTGATTTAAAAAAAAAATTATTTGAAGTTTTAGTGAGGTTTTGGGGCCGATCTCTATTCATAGATTTGACAAGTCTTCCTGTCAAAATCTATGAATGAAGATTCCCTGCTCCGATTGGCTCTCCATGGCCCACGTGGTCCCAGGGGACGCTTCGAACTAACTGTGCCCCTGGGATACGCAAGTACTGTGCGCCGGCAGCTGCAGGAGGCCCAGGAGCTGAATTCCACGCGGGCCCGAAGCACAACGGCAGGCGCGGTGTAAGGTTTCCAAAATTTGCAGATCCCCAAAACCTAAGGAAAAAGGACTTTGGAACTACCTCAGAGTGATAAAAATGCATTTGGGCCTAACATAAGGAATTTAAGACCAAAAACCAAGTTTTGGCATTTAAAAAAAACATGTCTGGGCCTGTAAAGGGACAAGGAGGTGGGTACGACCTCTGTAAAAGCAGTTTGGTTATTGCAGTTAATTACACTCTCTGGGGAACCGGGATGACCCCACTCAAGCCCCAGCAGACATTAACATTTTGACAATAGACCCTGGGAGAAGACAGTCCCACCCAAAATACAGGCCCCATCAAAACCGATTACAGGGCCCATCAGAATCATGCATAATAAAACCCACTCAGGACCATTCTATAGAAAGACCAAGTCCAGCCTAGAAACCCAAACACGAAATCAATCACCAGTGATCAACCAAGGAGATCGACAGGATGTAAGCCATCCCAAAAGCCATTTGACACTTACAGAGCAGTTACTGGTAACAGGCCCGCCAAAATCAGACAATGAACTGAGCAGATTTGGCGGGTAGATAAGGCCATGTTCAATGGGTGAGATTGAAGGCCTGTTAAAAAACCAGTTAACATGCTATTAAGTCGTTACTGATTAACGAGCCCGCCAAAACCAGACAATGAACTGAGTAGATTTGGCGGGTAGATAAGGCCACTTCAATTCCATATAATTGAAGGCCCGTTACGCACTTCAGTGGGCATCAGAAGAAGAAGAAACAAGGAAGAAGACAAGCCGAGCTGGAAGCGAGTCGGCATCGCTCACCACTCAGACACACCTGAGTCCAGCTTGTGAAGATACCACCTCGACGGACCTCCAACAACGGTCCCAACACAGTCACCCGGAGCAACAAGCAGCAACAAGTCACCGACAGCTCCACGAGGTTGACCGACACAAGGCCTAAAACCATCGCGGAAACCAAAGGCCTCAAGAAACCAACAATCGCATATTACCCCCAACTGACCGGGTAATAGCAGGCCACCGCGACCAACTCAAGGGAAGAAAACCTGAAGAACCGCAAAGTTTCCACTCTACAATCTACTCCTGACTTACCCCTGGGTAAGATTTTCCCCAAAGACTCTAAACCCTACTGCTAAACCAAAGAAATTGGGTACTCACCAGATAAATCCAAAACGACATCCTACCGCATCAGCGGACTCGCGAAGACTGACCAGATACGCAGGTGAAGTCCTCTACCGCGTATGGGGTACTGCAGACACTAACCGCCATAAACAGCAAACCCCAAAACCACGATTTAGCCCAACTGTCAAAGGATTGGTGAGCATTATCCCTGGTCCTTCAAAGCCTAACTTAGCTAGTAAAGTGGGGTTGGGAGGGGTGAAGTATTGTTCTACTGTCATTTCCCTTGCTTGTACCGAAGTGTTCCCCACCCTTAGAGTGTTAAGAGTGTTGTTATTTGTGTTTTACCTTTTTAATAAAGATTGAAGTTCTTTCATCAAACTCAGTTGTCTGCTGCACCTTTTGTCACAACCCCCAAATAAGTCCAAGGTCTCGAACCAAGGGAGTGGGAGCGATTCGAACCGCTCAGAAGTCAGAGGTGAAGCTGACACAAAACACCACCCCCTACAGCGGTATGTAAGTACGCGCGCGATTCTTGCACCTGCGGGAAGCCGGAGAGCCGAATTTCTGGCCCAATATATATCAATGATTTGGATGAGGGAACCAAATGTAATATTTCCAAGTTTGCTGACGATACGAAATTAGGAGGGATTGTGAGTTGTGAGGAGGATGGAAAGAGGCTTCAAGGTGATTTAGACAAGTTGAGTGAGTGGGCAAATACATGGCAGATGCAGTATAACGTGAATAAATGTGAAGTTATCCACTTCGGTAGGAAAAGCAGAAAGGCAAAGTATTATTTAAATGGTGATAGATTGGGAAATGTTGATGTACAAAGGGACCTCGGTGTCCTTGTACACCAGTCACTGAAAGCAAACATGCAGGTGCAGCAAGCAGTTAGGAAGGCAAATGGTATGTTGGCCTTCATTGCAAGAGGATTTGAGTACAGGAGCAAGGATGTCTTACTACAGTTATACAGGGCCTTGGTGAGACCACACCTGGAGTACTGTGTGCAGTTCTGGTCTCCTTACCTAAGAAAGGATAGACTTGCCATAGAGGGAGTGCAGCGAAGGTTCACCAGACTGATTCGTGGGATGGCAGGGCTGTCGTATGAGGAGAGTTTGGGCCGCCTAGGCCTGTATTCACTCGAGTTTAGAAGAATGAGAGGGGATCTAATTGAAGCGTATAAAATTCTGACAGGGCTAGACAGACTGGATGCAGGGAGGATGTTTCCCCTGGCTGGGGGGTTTAGAACGAGGGGTCACAGTCTCAGGATATGGGGTAGGACGTTTAGGACTGAGATGAGGAGAAATTTCTTCACTCAGAGGGTGGTGAACCTGTGGAATTCTCTACCACAGAAGGCTGTGGAGGCCAAGTCACTGAATATTTTTAAGAAGGAGATAGATAGATTTCTAGGCACAAAGGGCATCAAGGGGTATGGGGAGAGAGCGGGAATATGGTATTGAGAAAGAGGATCAGCCATGATCATATTGAATGGCGGAGCAGGCTCGAAGGGCCAAATGGCCTACTCCTGCTCCTATTTTTCTATGTTTTCTATGTTTCTAATTCATGTCTTTATCCTCCCACAGGCCCATCAGATGCCGCCCCCCCGCCCCCACTGTCCAGCCAGAGGAGGAAGACGAACCCTCAGAGGAAGCCGCAGTCTCTGAGGGTGCACCGTCACACAACCCAGATGCACCCAGCACCAGCGCAGATGCGCGCACGTCAGTGGGTCCTGTGAGAGAGTGTAGTGTTGTCACCTGGTATTTCACAGATCACAATTGAGCAAGAGCAGATGTTGGGGACAGGGACAGCAGTGGAGAGTCCTCGCCAGAGGGCGCAGGACGCTCCAAGCTCTGCTCAGCTGGATCCAGATGCTGAACCTCGAGGAACAGCAACAAATGTGCGAGGCTCTGGCAGCTTTTCCAGCCGCGGTGTGTGTGACTGTACAGAAAATGGAGGAGGCCATCTCCAACATGAGCAGCACCATATCGCAGGCGATGGCAACGATGTGCTGTTCCATGGAAAGGGTGACCAGCTGCATGGAGCCGCTAATGCGCCAGTCAAACGAGAACATGCTTGCTGTGAACAACAGCTTGCAGACTCTTATTGCAGTCATATCTAGGAGGGATACAAACTTAGATTTGGCCGTTCATCGCCCCAGTGATGTGCAGCAAGGTGCTCGCCAGCTTCTTGCTAGCAGGGAAGTGCGGGTGGCCCATGAGAGGGATGCTGGTGAGAAGGGACATGGAAATGGGGGATCTGCTCAAAGCTCTCACACTTCTCCCCCGTTGCTTCTCTCTCAGTCAGAGCCCCACATGCTGCCTCGGATCCCGATGGCTGAGTCTGCCCCTGCACAGTTGCAGGAAGAGCAGTCTTTGGTGGGGCCCAAAACCCAGAGGACGTCTGCCAAAAGTGTCTAAGCAGTCAGAGCAGGGAAATGAGCAGCCTGCCTCTACCTCTGCTGAAGCCACAGGGGGTGCACATCATAGAAGTAGTAGGAAAAGAAAAATGACACAATTGTTGATGCACAAGGGGTGCACATGAATGTGTTATAAAATGTTAGATGGTTAAGCTTCCTTTTGTGGCACTGAACCCAGATGCATGCACACAAAGGCAGCCAGGCTGCCTTGGTTTGCTGAGGAGGCTTCCTCCGTCCATTGGAGGGGAACAGAACCTCCTTGCGCCCTCTCACTCCCTCCACAAGAGCATGGAGGAAGTCATCATCGAATCTGGGAGAAACCTTGGCTCTTGAAACAGTCATCTCGCTATCAGTAACACTGAGAAGCATCAGAATGTGAATGAAACACCACAAGGCTGCATGGGCCCCTTAAATGCAGCTGAATAGAAGACGTCAGCAGAGGCGAGCAACAGACCCGAACCCACTGATTGGGCCGGGTAATGCGCACGGCGGGCTTAATAAGCCCAGTTAAGGCAAAATAGTTATTTCAGAGCGGCTGAAACCGACAGTGGGACCGGAACCAGCCGACCAGCCAACCCAACTCCAACCCGCCACCGATGGTAACAAAAGAAGATAAGACATATGAACATAAGACGTAGGAGCAGGAGTAGGTCATTTGGCCCCTCGAGCCTGCTCCGCCATTCAATAAGATCATGGCTGATCTGATCTTGGCCTCAACTCCGCTTCCCTGCCCGCTCCCCATAACCCTTGACTCCCTTATCGTTCAAAAATCTGTCTATCTCCACCTTAAATATATTCAATGACCCAGCCTCCACAGCTCTCTGGGGAAGAGAATTCCAAAGATTCACGACCCTCTGAGAGAAGAAATTCCTCCTCATTTCCGATTTAAATGGGTGTCCCCTTATTCTGAAATTATGCCCGCTAGTTCTAGATTCCCCCACGAGAGGAAACATCCTCTCTGCATCTACCTTGTCAAGCCCCTTCAGAATCTTATATGTTTCAATAAGATCCCCTCTCATTCTTCTAAACTCCAATAAGTATAGGCCCAACTTGCTCAACCTTTCTTCATAAGACAACCCCTTCATCTCCGGAATCAATCTCGTGAACCTTCTCTGAACTGCCTCCAATGCAAGTATATCCTTCCTTAAATAAGGAGACCAAAACTGTAAAATCACGGCCAGAATGTTTCTACTGTGGCTATCAATATAAGATAGTGTTGAAACATAGAAGGTAGGAAGAAGGTTTGAGAGAGTTAGTCTAGCCACAGATGATTGGACTAATTACAGTCCAAAGACAGGAAGTCGCTCATGATGAAAGGCAAGTCCCTAGAGTTTAGAAGAATGAGAGGGATGATCTCATTGAAACATATAAAATTCTTACAGGGCGTGACAGGGTAGTTGTTGGGAGGAAGTTTCCCTCAGCTGGGGAGTCTGGAACTAGGGGTCACAGTCTCAGAATAAGGGGTCGCTATTTAGGACTGAGATGAGGAGAAATTTCTTCACTCAAACGGTTGAGAATCTTTGGAATTCTCTACCCCAGAGGGCTATGGATGCTCAGTTGCTGTGTATATTCAAGAAACATATCGATAGATTTTTGGATACTAAGGGAACCAAGGGATATGGGAAGGTGGAGTTGAGGTAGAAGATCAGCCATGATCTTATTGAATGGCATCGAGAGGCCGAATGGCCCACTCCTGCTCCTATTTCTTATGTTCTTATACGTCCAGGCATGAAGGAAAGTTACTGAAGAGGAAGCACTATATGAGGTCATGTGGCAAAAGGGAGCCAATAGGGGAGAACAAGGGACTTGGGCGGAACTCATTAATGTGTAAATAGGCTGCGATGTTTCGTTTTTAGTAGTACAATGCCCAAAGAGGTGCCTGGTGTAATACCTGAAGGGTATCCGAATCTGAAGAGCGCATGACTACGCTTGATTATACACTGCTTGTGTAACTTCTCTTCACGCCAAGCTTAATAAAGGTGAAACACGAAAAATCTGGCGTCTAAGACTCGCGCTTAATTCAACTTCGTAAGTAACAAATAATTCAATAGATAGTCACCAAGAAATCAAATAGGGAATTCAGAAGAAACTTCTTTACCCAGAGAATGTTGAGAATGTGAAACTCGCTACAACAGCTGAGGCAAATAGTATAGATGCATTTAAGGGGAGGCTAGATAGCCAGATGAGGGAGAAGGGAATAGAGGGTTATGCTGATAGAGTTAGATGAGGAAGGATGGGAGGAGGCGCGAGTGGAGCATTAACGGCGGCATGGATAGGTTGGGCCGAATGGCCTGTTTCTGTGCTGTATCTTATGTAATCCTATGTAAATCAACCTTCACATAAGACAGCAGATGAGAGTACATTGAAAAGTCCCTTTGAGAGAAAGAAACATTTCTAAAAAAACTGCATTTTAGCAGTTTATTTGTTATATATAACTTCTTTAGGGATAAACACTAAATAATCATAACCTGTAACTGTTATAAGCTGTCTTTATAAAACTTTACTGCCTCAAATTTGCAACCAACAATGGTTGGTTCTGACAGCCTTAAGTACCACCACAAACAAACTAGTACAGGGTTGAAACACTGTCAGCTTCAAGCATTGACTTTGAGATTTGCCACTGGGTTAGAGATATACTACGCCCAGTCTGAAATACAATTAGCATGAGATTGCGCGCTGTGTAGTGATGTTAATTCCTTTTGGCCTCAGTGCACTCTGGAGTACTAGTGGGGTGGGGTGGGGGTCAAGTGTAAGTACTAGTGAGCAAAACTGGAAAAAAATGCGTTGAAAAAACATCTGCGAAGCCGGAAGTCAGCAAGCAAAATTTGTGGACTCGTAAAACTCCTCACTTCTGCCTGAATCAGTGACTGGGGCAGTAGCTGGGCCTATTTGATATGTGTGTAACTTTCTCTGAGTGCAGTAGTGGCATAAAAGCAGGAAATTCCCAGGCACAGTGCCACTAGGTGAATGACACACCAATGCAAATGAGCCCCGCAGGGCATATGTGGGCGGATCGTCAAAGCCACAAAAGGATTGAGGTAACTTGTGTCTAGTGCATTAATGTTCATCTGCAGTTTGGACAGCTCAATTATTTTATTACATTATTTTATATTATATGCCATCTGATCCTGCAAGCAGAAAAATAGGGTTGAGATGTTATTTTAAGGATCATGTACAGGAACAGACATGTTTCCAACTTGCAGCACCTCCCAAGTGTCAATAACCGACCAGCATTGTGCAGCTAGGGAATGTTGCAAAGATTTGCTGTGTGAAATCTTTTGTAGATTTCAATGTAGATATAAGTTGCATCCTGTATGTGTGCCATGATGCAGTATGTCCTTGCATGCTTAGCAAATCAAAGGGATCTAAGCTGGCATGAAAGCTTTGGACAGGCAAGCATGTTTAATATCTCACCCAAAAGACAATGCAGCACTCCTTCAGTATTGCACTGGAGTGTCAGTCTAAATTTTGTACCCACAGCCTTCTGACTCAGAGGCAAGGGCACTACCACTCAACCATGGCTAACACCTATATACACCTATAGGAAACTCCTGGGTAATATTACCTTAGCATCTTCCCTCAGGTATATTATATTTTTTCATATTTGGAGCCTGACCCTCTGCATATTGCAGAGAATAATCACTTTACCCAACATTTTAGTTTATTCTTTCCTGGGGAGTGCTTTCAGGAATCCTCCATCGCTCAGAAATGACACGAACATTTAACTCCTTTCCTTTCAATTTGTATGAAATGAGTTTACTTGAGAATATTTACTGACTTGAATGCCTACGTTGTGCATTCTGAAAAGAATAAAGTCAGGCACTGTCGTGTAATCCGCCAGCAAAAATCAAACAATGCTCACTTTGCTGACACAGTCCTTTTAAATAACTTTAATTATCTGGCGCCATGCATACAAAGTCTCGGGGATAATTCAGGCCCAACCTGGAAAACATGGCTGTAATAGAATTGTTACTCTTGGGTATGCTTGATGTTGACACCAGTGTAAAATAGGAAAGTGTTCCAGTCTCCAACAATGACGTTTCCCACTGTAACAAGCACAAAATTGTCCATCCACTCACCCACCCAAACCAAAGCATTTCTTCATACTTATTTTTTCTTGCATGATTTCAATCAGATATGAAGCTCGCTTCGCTGAAGTATTTTATTTTGAGAAAGTAAAACAAAATCCTATATTTTAAGACAGAACCAAGTTTAAAATATATTTGTGACTTTGCAAGTGTATTTGCAGCTTCTAAGTTGTGTAACCGCTACTTATTTTCACTCTGTGAGCTGCATACCTGTCTGGAGCTTGGGAATAAGAAACTGCAGCTGTTTTGTCACCAGATGTTGAATTGTCTCCTCCCCATATGATCTTTTTAGAATTGTTATTTATCACAAATGACTAACTTATGTGAAAAAGGTTTATGGTTTACAAAAATGTTTCAGACACTTTTGGAAGAGTTTGACAGGCTACAGGCTGGCGGCCCCTTGTATTGTACTGACGCTGACTTCAGTCAGCTCTGAGGGAAAGTGCAACCCCTCCTGGCAGTAATAATGAGGGAAAAAAACAGCAAGAGCTGAAAGTATGAAATAAAAACACAAAATGCTTGAACTCCACAGCAGGTCCATCAACATCAATGAAGAGAAAATCTAGGATAATGTTTTGCTTGTATACTCTTTGTCAGAATGTGCTTTGACTGAAAGGTGGGGGAAGTGGCGGAGGGTTCTATATCTGGGGTATCGGCTTGTCGTTTCGCTTTTCGGGTTCTGGTGGACCTGCTGTGTGTGCCGTGCATTTTCTGATTTCACTTCCTTTTATTTCCTGCATTTACAGTTTTGACTTTTTTTTTGTGTCCATCTTTCTAATCCCATTACCCTAGTATATTTAACTATTTTAATGCATTTTCACTGCCTCACTGAGATAGATGATCTTTACACATCATCCACCAACATTCCCCTTTTTACACCTTTTCAAAAAATCTGTTTGCCGACCATTGAGCCCATTAACTCCCCTCTGTGACAACAGTCAGCCGGAGAAACCCTGTATTCGTAGCTGGGAATCTGCGTTCAAAGGGATTGCGAGTTGGAGATAGGGCGACAGCACTGCAGTTCCAATTCTCCAACCTATGACTGCAGCTCCTTGCGGGGATCACGGAATTAGCCCTAAAATTCCTGATACTTGATTCGTATCTGTTGTTGTCTTCCCCTCTCTGTGTTTTGTTCAGCCCTATTAAGGAGCCATCTTAGCTTCCTGTGTCCAGCTCCAAGGAAAGGTCTAAACCTGAAATGTTAATCTGTCTTTTTTCATTGCAAAAACTGATGGCATTCCTGGTGGTGGTTTAACCGCAAGAGTGAACCTAACATGACGGGATTGGATGCAATGCTGCGTTTCCCACCCGGCAAGTTAGGTTAAAATGACCCTCTAGGAATCAGCTTTGTGGTTGTCCCTTGAACTGTCTCGAGGGCTGGACTGACTCCTTTTTGTCTTGGTATTGAAAATTGGACAGTATACTCAAGCCGTGGTCTGACCAAAGCATGGTAAAGTTTCAGCATGACATCCCCCAATTGATTTGAAAGAACACTTTAGGAAAATATCTGCCCATGACAGGAAAAGGCCGGTATCATGATTTGTGCTCTCTCTCAACACCTGTGCTTATGGAAAAATGCTGGATTGCATCAGTGGCCTGTGTCTCCAATGAACCAAAACTTGCTCCCTTTATGGGTTTTCATGAATGGGATAGCGTACCACAAGACTAACCATATCCTTTAATGCGGTATAACATGCCAGAGACCACGTGGCATACCCAACATGCTGTTCTGTCCAGTTTGATGGTGGTAAATACCACAATGTCATAGAATTACATAGAATTTTACAGTACAGAACCAGGCCATTCGGCCCAACAGGTCTATGCTGGTGTTCATGCTCTACACGAGCCTCCTCCCACCTTACTTTATCTCACCCACCCTATCTACATATCCTTCTATTCCTATCTCCCTCATGTATCTATCTAGCTTCCTTTTAAATGCACCTATGCTATTTGCCTCAACCACTCCATGTGATAGCGGGTTCCACATTCTAACCTCTCTCTGAGTAAAGAGGTTTCTCCGGGATTTCTCACTGGATTGTTCTTGTATTTATGTCCCCTAGTTGTGGACTCCCCCACAAGTGTAAACATCCTCTCTAAGTCAAGCCATCACATTCATGCTAAAGCTAATAGTAAGATTAATTTAGAAGTAAGAAAATTATACAAAAACACCCAGAGCAATGATGGCACATATACTTAGAAAATGATAACGATAAAATCAGTCTATAAGATGCTAAAATGTGTTTAGAAAGTTCTTCTTACACAGACCAATAATCAACAAGACTTTTGGAGGAGATAGTCTTTCATAGACTTCCTTATGCAAAGCCTGTTAAGCATATCCTCTATCAGTCCATGGAATCTGTCCACTCCAGAAAGGGATACAAAAAACTGAACTATGAACATGAACACTGAGCTAACAGTATTGAGGAGAATCTGCAGTATATCTCGGATAAAACTCCTCTGAGTAAAAAGCTGTCAATCAAGTCTAAAGATACAATTGTACATCCTTTGCATAGAATCACTTGATGGCCTTGTCTAGGCCTAGAATTTCAATATAATATTTTGACTATATATAATCTGATTAGCCCTAGAACAAAGCTTCTGCATTGTTCCAATCTGCACAGCAAAGAGCTGTCTGTGCTTGTAGATAATTGGGCTCAGGCTGTCTTGCAGATATATATTAGTGGTCATATTTAAAAAAAAGTATAATACACAAATTTTCCTGATATGATGCAGGGAGAAAGTCTCATTCTTAGGAAGGGACTGCATTCTGAAGCTTTTGTAGAATTTGCCCGCACCGTACCACAACATGGTAAAATTTGAATTAAAAAAAAATAAAATTATTCTTTAAAATAATTATATATGGGAAGGGGCATTTTGATATGAACATATATACTACTTCCTGTAGATTGTTTTTTTTAATCTGCTACTGCAATTATGTAACTGCATGTAGTTGTACAGCAGAGGGCAGCATATCCATACTATACAATAATGAAGTACCCAGAACTTCGCAGGGTGTTGAAATTTATTTTTACGTCATAAGAATTGCAGCAAGTGTCAAAACTTTTTTTAGGTTTTACTATTTAAAAGAAATAGTTATATGCTTGGTTAGAATACCAAAAAGACCCACTATGATCAAAATCTTCGAAGGAAATTTTGGTTCAAATGAAAGAGTCTGAGGGGGAAAAAATTGTCTCCTTTGCGCATCCCGTTAGCACCAATAGATGGCGCTAATGGGCCACTAGAGCAGTATCGCCTCACCTCAGTATGGGCGGCAGCAGTCTGGGCTGGCTGGATGACAGACAGTGACAAGGGCAATGGTGGATTGGCAGTGGTGGGAGCAGGAATGCTGTCATCCTGAGAGAGGAACTGAAAGAAATCGGTATTTGTAGGGAAATGGTGTTAGGGAAATTGAAGGGATTGAAGGCCGATAAATCCCCAGGGCCTGATAATCTACATCCTAGGGTATTTAAGGAAGTGGCCCTAGAAATAGTAGATGCATTGCTGATCATCTTCCAACATTCGATGGAATCTGGAACTGTACCCATGGATTGGAGGGTAGCCAATGTTACCCCACTATTCAAAAAGGGTGGTAGAGAGAAAGCGGGGAACTACAGACCGGTAAGCCTGACATCGGTATTGGAGAAAATACTAGAGTCCATTATAAAGGATGTAATAGCTGAGCACTTGAAAAACAGTGACAGGATCGGACAAAGTCAACATGGATTTACAAAATGTAAATCGTGCTTGACTAATCTACTGGAATTTTTTGAGGATGTAACTAGGAAAATAGATAAGGGAGAACCAGTAGATGTGGTGTATTTGGACTTTCAAAAGGCTTTCGATAAGGTCCCGCATAAGAGATTAGCGTGTAAAGTTAAGGCACATGGGATTGGGGGCAAGCTATTGACTTGGATAGAGAACTGGTTGGCGGACAGAAAGCAGAGAGTAGGAATTAATGAGTCTTTTTCCGAGTGGCAAGCAGTGACTAGTGGGGTACCGCAGGGATCGGTCCTTGGACCCCAGCTATTCACAATATACATTAATGATCTAGATAAGGGAACTAAATGTAATATCTCCAAGTTTGCAGATGACACAAAGCTGGGTGGGAGTGTGTGCTGCGAGGAGGATACCGAGAAACTCCAGGATGATTTGGACAGGTTGGGTGAGTGGGCAGAAGCGTGGCAGATGCAATATAAAGTAGATAAGTGCGAGGTTATCCACTTTGGTGTCAAAAACAGAAAGGCAGATTGTTATCTGAATGGCAATAGATTGGGAGAAGGGGAAGTGCAATGAGACCTGGGTGTCCTTGTGCACCAGTCGCTGAAGGTAAGCATGCAGGTGCAGCAGGCGGTGAAGAAGGCAAATGGTATGTTGGCCTTCATAGCGAGAGGGTTTGAGTCCAGGAACAAGGATGTCTTGCTGCAGTTGTACAGGGCCTTGGTGAGACCACACCTTGAGTACTGTGTGCAGTTTTGGTCGCCTTATCTGAGGAAGGATGTTATTGCCATGGAAGGAGTTCAGCGAAGATTCACAAGGCTGATACCTGGGATGGCAGGAATGACGTATGAAGAGAGATTGGGTCGAATGGGCTTATACTTGCTGGAGTTTAGAAGAATGAGAGGGGATCTCATCGAAACAAATAAAATTCTGACAGGACAGGACAAACTAGATGCAGGAAGGATGTTCCCGATGGTCGGGGAGTCCAGAACCAGGGGTCACAGTCTAAGGATAAGGGGTAAGCCATTTAGGACTGAGATGAGGAGGAATTTCTTCACCCAGAGAGTGGTGAACCTGTGGAATTCTCTGCCACAGAAGGCAGTAGAGGCCAATTCATTAAATAGATTCAAGAAGGAGTTGGATATATTTCTTAAGGCTAAAGGGATCAAGGGATATGGGGAGAAAGCAGGGACAGGGTACTGAATTTGGATGATCAGCCATGGTCGCATTGAATGGTGGAGCAGGCTAGAGGGGCCGAATGGCCTACTCCTGCTCCTATCTTCTATGATTCTATGACAGCAGGTTCCTGCTCCACTGACCCATTGCCACTCCCCCGGGGCAGCACCTCAGCATCCCTAGCAATCTGTTGGAGCACAGATTGCTGGCCTGCTATGACACCGTGAAAGTCCCGGTCGATGGTGGTAGACCCAACCACAATGGCAGCAGTCAGAGCTTGTGTGGCATCAAGCTGAGACTGCATGAGAGCAGTCTGAGAATCGATGGCACCAAGCATAGACTGCATTACAGCACTAAGACTTTGCGTCGCTTCTACCTGTGCTGCAGTGGAAACTGCCAGGTCGCCCATCACACATGGCATCAGGTCTGGGTTGCCATGGTCTCTCTGGGAGTCTACCATCCTTTACAGACTGGAAATGATGGGCTCCATGGTGTGCACAGAGCCTTGTGCAATGTTGGAGGCGGACTCCTCCATGCTCCTTACCATTGCTGAGAGGTTCTCGAACACCCTTGCCATTGCACCTATCATCTCCGTGTGTACCTGGTGCTATTTCTCCAACTTTTCTACTGACACCACCCATTCCTTGGCTATAATGAATTTCTAGCCCTCTGAATCCTAAACATTTCATGGCCACCTTCAAGTATGCTTCCTGTGGAGATAATTTCCTAAATTGCATTTCCTTAATTATATCGTAATTAATTACTATTTTCCTCTAGTCAATATTTACTAACAAAACCACAAATACTTCCTTTTTGAATGCACTTACAATTTCACTAGAAATGCCATTCTACCCTCATTTGTTTATGATGTTGCTATGCAGAGCAACTGAAGGAAATCATCCCAGCTACGGGGAAAGAAAATTCAAGCGGGATAATTTGGATGCAATCAAATTTTCTTCCAGAGAGCTGGAACACTTTTGGGCCAATTTTAGCCCTGCCCACCCGGCAGAAACTAGGAGAGAGGGGAGTGACTTGTCCCGGCCAATTTTGCGGGCTTTCTGCGACTTGGGATTTTCACCTGATTTTTTTGAGCTGGCAAAAGGGACACCTGCCAGAAGGCAGTTGGGTTCTTCTTTAAATATTCAGATCGGACTCTGATGACACCATCGAGCATCGACTGCAATTATAAACAGAGTCCTACGCCAGGAGGACATCGTTGCTTCAGGTCCTGTTCAACCTGGCGGCAAGAGGAGCCAGGGCCAAAAGAGGCCCAGTTACCTAAGTGCCGTTCTTTCAGGTCCCCAGCAATGGACGCCTGTCACCCAAAATTCCGCTTCCACCTGTCAGCCAGCTAACAGTTCCCACTGGGTTCAGGCGGAAGTCTGACCGCCCGAATGGAGTTAGTTGCTCCGTTAAAATTGGGACTGGTGACTTCACACAGGAATGGGGAAGTAACTGTGTTTCCCTGATTTTAACCGCTCACCTGCCCTGTCCCTACCTGGCGGTAGGATTAAAATCGGGGCCAGCGTTGGGACTTGAATTTATGGTTGGATATCAAGCATGCTATACATCTCATGAAGCGTTCCACATTCCTGGCTTGATTTCACTTTTACGGCGTACATACATCGCCATTAAGTGTTCCACAACCCCTCCATCATCATTTATTTTTAAAAAAGCTTTAAAAAATTTTTTGATTTCAGATGATCATTTCAGATTTAAATCCAAACCAGTTTATTTATAAACTAAAAATGTGCTCACTCTCTTCTTCAATTCTTTCTGCCAGCATCTGACAATGAGTTGCAGCAAAACCATGGCAACCTTGTTCCACACATTACCTTCACAATGAACTTAGGCACTGTACATCATGAGAAACATGTGCTGTGCATTTTAGACGTGTGTCATACATCGCTCTTCACACTGGACCTTTAAGAGATTGAGAAGTATGATGTCAAGCATCACAAAAATCTTGAATGTGTATACTAGAGTTTCCTTCTATCTCAACAAAATCTATCTCTGCTCCTCCAAATTATTCTCACTTCTCCAATTTATAAATTAGCAGTTAGGTAAATGCATTGTTATGCTTTTGGACCTTTACTTTAGATATTTTTCTCACGGTCAGCATTTCAGATCATTTTCATAGGTGAGTCCTCGATTCCCATGACCCAGATAATGCATTTACCTATACAATATCTAGGAAGCTTATAGCAAGCCCAGGGGTTGAACAGAGAATCCTTTTTACTGTAGTTCAGCTTACTGCTTATCATGTGCCTTCACCTGATTTTCCTCGACTTCAGAAGACGGTAGATTAAATGAACTACCAAACAGATTTATTAAACCCACTGTGGCCTTTTAAGAATTGTGGTGGCTGTTGGGGGAAGGGAAGCCCCTTAGGATGTTTTCCTGCAGTAAAAGTGCTATATAAATCCAAATTATTGTTGTGTTGACACTTTTACGATATTAAGGGCTAGAAATTCATTATAGCCAAGGAATGGGTGGTGTCAGTAGAAAAGTTGGCGAATTAGCGCCAGGCGCAAATGCTTTAGACTTCATGCAAAATTTGTGTTCACTGCTCAATAAAATGATTAGAGTCCTAAATCAAGTCTTAAAACCCAAGCTCATTGATGTTAGACTTAAAGGGTGGACCAATATCAGGTGCAGTCTAATTGCAAGTCATGATTGCCACAGGCTTTTTTCTCTACTTAAAGAGGAGGTTCATTGATGCTGCAGCACCTCATTCTCAGCATTGCTGGCTGTGCAGCTGCCTCAGCAAGCAAAAGCAGGTCAAGGAGAAGGAGCCGGAGGACTGAACCAGGTGTACTCATGGCAGATCCACGCCCAAGGGAGAGAGCCCGCAGATTCTCTGATGAAGCCTTGAAGGCATTGGTTTTCGCTGTGGAGAGACAGAGGGCAGTACTCTACCCGGCAAGTGGCAGGAGGCCCTCGCCACAAGTCTTCTGCACCTGTGGAGGGAAGTAGTGCAGCACGTCTCGGGCAGCACTATGGTCCTCAGGACCCACACGCAGTGCACTAAGAAATTTAATGACCTCACTCAGGGTGGTCAGGGTGAGACAATTCTTCAACAAATGCTACATACCACCATCTGACCTTGACCACCACTGAGTCACCCTGGTCTGAGGCTGGAGATCTGGTTTCAGGAGGACAGGAGCCTGCTAATACACTGCTCCTCGCTTAATTGGAAGTAGGAGAAGTGCTCTTGGAATACCCCGGAGGGTAAGGCCTCCCGTTGAGAGCCCTGATGACCCTCCTCCTCCCTCTGGCCACATGTTCCAGTCTTTCTCGCTGCCTCCGCTCCCTCCGCCGTAGATCCTGGAGGGTGAGGTCACCTGCCAGTACAGCCCCCCCATTAATGTAACCAAGTGTAGCACTTTGAATCTTTGAATAATAAATGTAGCTACTTTTCAGTTGCCACAACGCTCCTGATGCAAAAGAACCTTGAAATTACAGAATTAAACTGTTGGAGTATGTGAAACTCACAAGAAACCAATGAAGTTGCACTAATCTGACAGCTGCAAGTCATTACTAATGATCCCTTTAAATGACGTCCCTGGAGCCGGCTTCCTGGTGCTTCACGCCAGCTTGCGTCTGTGCACACTCTGAGATCGAACTCCAAATCATCGTCAACACCTTCACTGAAACATACGAGAGCATGGGCCTTACACTAAACATCCGTAAGACAAAGGTCCTCTACCAACCTGCCCCGCCACACAGTACTGCTCCCCGATTATCAAAATCCATGACGAGGCCTTGGACAACGTGGACCACTTTCCATACCTCGGGAGCCTACTGTCAATAAGGGCAGATGTCGATGATGAAGTCCAACACCACCTTTAGTGTGCCAGTGCAGCCTTCGGTCACCTGAAGAAGAAAGTGTTTGAAGACCAGGACCTCAAACCCAGCACCAAGCTCATGGTCTACAGAGCAGTAGTGATACCCGCCCTCCTGTATGCTTCAGAGACATGGACCATGTACAGCAGGCACCTCAAAGCACTGGAGAGGTACCACCAATGCTGCCTCCGCAAGATCCTGCAAATCCATTGGCAGGATAGGCACACCAACGTCAGTGTTCTCGCTCAGGCCAACATCCCCAGCATCGAAGCTTTGACCACGCTCGATCAGCTCCGATGGACGGGCCACATCGTCCGCATGCCTGATACGAGACTCCCAAAGCAGACGCTCTACTTGGAGCTCCGACATGGCCAGAGAGCCCCAGGTGGGCAGAGGAAATGGTTCAAGGACACCCTCAAAGCCTCCTTGAAAAAGTGCAACATCCCCACTGACACCTGGGAATCCCTGGCCCAAGACAGCACAAAGTGGATGAGAAGTATCTGGGAAGGTGCCGAACACCTCGAGTCTCTTCACCGGGAGCAAGCGGAAGCCAAGCGCAAACAGCGGAAGGAGCGCACATCAACCCAAGCACCCCACCCACCCACCCCTTCAACCAGCGTCTACCCACCTGTGACAGAGATTGTAGGTCCCGCATTGGACTCATCAGTCACCTGAGAACTCATTTTTAGTGTGGAAGCAAGTCATCCTCGGTTTCTGAGGGACTGCCTAAAAAGAGTAGAAGCTTCACACCAGCTCTCCCTGTCGCTGTTTACTCCAGGCGCTAAGGTAGGTGGCGACAATCAATTTCGCAGATCGCGCGGCCCGTGAGCGTTGCACACTCACTGACCTCATGGTTCACCTGGCGTTCCCGGTGATAGCTCTTACCGGTGGTGCTACGGAGGGTGGGGGGGGGGGCGGGGGTGGGATTTGGCGTACGGTGCTGGATTCACCTCGCCCTGGCGATACTGCTCTAGCGCCTCATTAGCGCCATCTGCTGCGCTAATTGGAGGCGCTAAGGGAACTAATTTTTCCCCCGACTGTCTTGCTCTCCCAGCTGAAGTAGGATACATAGCAACAAGCAGATTGAAAAGGAAGAAACAAAGGACAATATGTAGGAAGATAGAATTAAAATAAAAGGGGTGTGTGGTGGTGCGGTTTATAAATACAACCACAAACACCCACTGAGATGAATCTGTGTCCTCTGATTAACAACTATTGGCCAAATGGGGTTTGGCAGGACTTCCAACTGAATTGCTTTGAGGATAAAGTCATCTATCTGGAGAGTTAAAATCCAATAGTGGCTCATAATCATCAAAATGATCAATAATTAATTTGCTAGCCAGCAGCTGGTGCTAATGGGGCGCTGATGCAGTAGCGCCGGGGCAAACACTGACAAGCACTGCCATGACTCCCTCCATATGCTTATGGAGGGAGTCACAGCACGCAGGGAGGTTCTCTTCCCTTCCAAGGGCGGAAGAGACCGCCGCAGGACACCAACGCAGCCTGGTTGCACATTGTACAGGAGGACACAAGCAGGGATGTCGTCAGGAGTACCTGGCTGCAGTGGCGCAATCCTTTCAATGATCTCAGCAGATCACGAAACGTTACTGCAAAGCCACACTCAACTTCATCCTCCTGTGCCACTCATCACATCCCCATCACTCTGCCTTCCCTACCCTACTCCTGCACATCCTTACTCTTACCAACTTGCACCTCCACCCATCCCTCTCTATCTACATTATCACTTCTCCATCTCACTAGCCAGCCCTCACACTCACCCTCATCCTAGTCCAATCATACCAACTAACAACACACAAGGGTAACCACTTGGGTATTTTAGCCAATGTTCATGTAAACTTTCTGTTATTGTGTTGTCAAGCATTGAAATCCTTATTGTCACCACTTTGCCTTCTTGGACAGATTTGTGTGCACCTTTGAAAGTGTCTTAGTGAGTTCCAGTGAATGGTGAGACATAACGTTCCCCCCACCGCCCCCCCCCCACCCCCCGAACCCTCCATGGTGATGAGTGTGAAAGGAATGCTTGGACATTGCAGGGATGCTTTATGGTGCTGGTGTGGGGTGGTGCCAACCTGGTGCATCATGTGGCAGCCAGGGTGTACAGTGTTAAGTGAAGCAAATCTGGACATGGTGAGCAATGTGCACGGGTGCTGATACCCTGTGTCCAGTGCAGCATCAGTTGATTGTGGAGAAGGTTGGTGTGAATGTTGGTGCTGCTGGTGTGCCCGGTGATGCTAGTGTTCGGGCTGATCGTGGTGGGATTCTGAGGTCCAAGGTGAGAGCTTTTCAAGGGCATCGATGCTGATGGAATAGATGGCAGATGAGGTTGAAATGGCAGAAGTAATCTGTCAATGTTGAGATAGGTTGCTCCAGGGAGGTGACAGTGGATAGAGAGATTACTCCAAACACTTCAAAAGTGCATAAAGCTCAAAAGTGGGTTCCAAATCACTAATGCTCCAGCTTCTAAGACTGGAAAGTGAACAGCTGTGAAATGGTAGGTTTCATACCAGTTTTGCAGCTTTCACCTATTCACAGCAATCTACAGTCCTTGAGAACCCAACATACTTACCTGACGTGATAGCCACTCTCCGGGAACCTCGTTGAAAACCTGGTAAAATGGTAAGTGACGTAAGAAAACTACTCGGCACTTGGTCTAAGCGTTAAACAAAGCTTTAATCAACTGTTTTTCAACATGGAGGTCTAGTTGTGTCCTTCACTAGTTCCTGTTAAAGAATGTCCTGAGCAAGCTGGGCCCATGCCCGAGTATTTATACTCTCCCTGGACAGCGCCACCAGCAGGCCACCCAGTATTATTTCATAAATCATTTCCACATGAATGAGAAGATTCATGTCAGTAAGTACATGGGAAAATGGTTCTTAACTACCTTTTAAGAAGCTTTTAAATATCTAAATTGGCTGACCCGTCACTTGTTGTCGGGTCTGTTCAGGGATGACAGACCCGACACTTGGGAAACTGACAAGGAGTCGGGTTTACAGCGCGATAGCGACCCCCTGTCAATCTTTGTGATTTTGACAGCGGACCCGCCTCCAAACTCGCACACTGAGCGCCGGCAAAATTCAGCCCCTGCTGTGGCAGCTCCAGCACCAATAAACATTGCAGCGGTGTCAATGTCCTGCCTTGCATCACTCATCTGGAACTCTCTGAGCACTTCTTGAGTAAATTAATTCTTGCCCTGGGTCCTTCTCAGAAGTGCTGTCTTTCCCTCATTGTATTTGTGTACCTCACAACAGCAACAGTGAGGACTGATAGTCGGTCACCCACCTGGAGATGGTGCAATGCTCAATAGAACTGGAGGATATTTTCCAGACCAAGCCTCTGGTGTGAACATGACTGACACGGAAAGTGGTCTACAAAGAGCTCCAGATCCATTGCGAACCGCTGCGGTGGCCGATACCACTTTAGCGCAAGTGAACATCGCAGCGGTGAAATGTGTAGGGTGTTTTTGCGTGCCCCGTGTTTCTATGACTCTCCCTTGAGTTGACCCGTGCCACAAAAACTCCCCGGTTTGGGTTGTTTCCCTTGGATGGCAGGAGCTTTTGCCAATAGTCCCTGCTCAGCCCGTCGATTAGCGGGTAATCCCACACAGAGAGAGAGACCAAGGCCAGATAGGTCTTCTCCTATGCCCGATGCGCAGCGTCCCCAGCAGGATTACTGTGTAACCCGGCCGTGACCGGATGCCACCCAGTTGGTCTTCCGAATTATACCGCGAACCACAAGCCCCATAACCCCCAAGTTCGGACCCAAGGAGTTACTATGGATAGATTATAAATGATTCAGACAAAACGAAACGGTTCAGGTTGGTCAAAGGTCGATTCCTTTTATTACACTCACAAAAACAACAATCCCTACTCCTCTCACTTACGGCAGAACGAGTAGGTGACCGTGGACACTAGCTTATAACTTTAGGCTAAAATACCCACCCTGTTGGTTACGCCGAACCAACCCCTTCCCAGAATCTAAGCCGAGATAATGGAAAAATCCTTCTAACTAAACCTCTCTCCCGGTTTGGTCAGAACCCACACTTGGAAGCCTCCTCACACACATACACGTGTTAGCCTGCGTATTGGACACTTGCAGTTCCTCAGCAGCAAAACACGTGGGCAGTCCTGGGATTTCTAGAGGTGTATGCTGGATATAATTACCAGCCCTTGTCGTTGATTTACACGGTCCCGGCTCCGTTCGACTCCAGAGACAAAACCGTGCCTAACAGAGGCATGCGATGAGGCCTAGAGAGTTACGTTCAGGCGGTACGACGAGGCACTCACTTCGGGCGTTCCTGGAGAGTTGACGGACGCGTAGTTACGTGGAGAACCCCGTTACAGATGAAAAGCAAGCAAGCAAGCATCCCCAAAGTTCAGCATGTTTATACCCCGTGCAATACACAAAACTTGCTGGGCGATTCCTGATTACCATGGTCGCAGAGATGCTAGTTGGCCTTCCTGGTGATGTCTTTGTCCTGGATTGGTCATCTTGAAGAAAACAATGGTAGGCCATTACTGTAGATGAGCAGTTCTCGAATTGCTAACTGTTTGTTAAGTTCTTGACTGCTCCTTCATTGAAAGAGTCCAGAGGTGTTACTTTTGGCCTGCAAACCTCATTGTCCATCCAGACATCCTGGCTCCATGGACAAAAGATGGTTTTCCCCAAATCACACAAGTTCGAATATGAAAAGGCTCCTGCCTTTCATGACGTCAGCGTTGAGACAGGTCCCATGGCAACCCACAAGACAGACAGTTCCTGCTATCTTCACAGAAATCAACAGGCAGTCCCTTTTAAAGTCCTTGGGGGAAAAATTCAGTTGGTTGCGCCTCCCGTTAGCGCCTTAAGAGGGCGCTAATGGGGCGCAAAGCATCTAGCGCCCAGGCGCGGCGAAGTTTGCGCCGCTCGCGAAATTAACTAGACATTTTGCGGCGGCGCTAAACACTACCGCCACGATCTCCTGCGCCAGCAGATCATGACGTCACTCGAGTGCGCAACGCCCCGGTATCGCCCCGGAGCGGATATTGAGTGGCGCCCCCTGCCTTACCGCCTGACGCTAGCAACGACAGGTTGAGGGGAGCGTTCTGCAGTCATGAAGGGAAAGGGGGAGCGCTATTTAAAGGTGACCGCTTCCTGCCTTTTATTGTTGGTGCCATTTTTGAACTACGCATTCTGAGAGAGAGAGGGAGAGACTTCTGGAGAGATTCAACGTTGTGTGAAGGAGTTTTGGGTACTGAGCAGCACTTTGCAGGTTCATTTTGATTTGCCATTCCTTGTATTGATTTAGCAGAGATTGTGGGGGCTGCACTCTGAGCTCTTTGCCTGGTACTCTCCATTGTTCTTTCCAGCACATTTGATGTGTAAGTCTCTCCAGGCCGAGATTCAAGGCTGCAATGAGCAGGATGTGGATGGAAAGCAAGATTAACCATCCCCTTTAAGAACTGGCCCGTGCCATTGTGTGTGTGTTCCATTTCTGACTGACATTACATGAGCTTCGCCAGCGCTCTGAGGTAGCGCCTCGCTCCTCGGCCTTTGCGCCTTAAGACAGGTGTGAAGCGCCTGATATAGCGCTGCAATCACCTCCAGGGGCGATAAAAGTCAAGTTTGCAGTCGGTGGCGATAATTAGCGCCAGGCACTAATCTTTGCGCCCGGCCGATAATTGCGTCCCAAATGGGGCGATACTGAATTTCTCCCCCCAAAAGTCCAAACTCCATTTTTAAAATGCAGCCCACGTGTGTCTCCACTTGAAAAGGGTACATATTCATTTTAAAAGTCCAAAAATCCTTGAGGCACATGCACCCACTGATGTTGGCACCGGCCAAACCCTACAAATGGTCAAATCCGGACAGTCACCAACCGAGACCAGTAAAAATCCACAGCGGCAGCAGTCTTTTTCCCTCCATCCTTCTCCTCTTCTTCCTGCAGCGCACTTCCTGCTGCCATCACATTCACCGCCCCTTCAGCAGCACCCGGCTGATCCGCACCGGCTCGCTCTCCATCACCAATTGGGGTTCTTTTCGTGGACCCCCTGGGAAGTTTCTACGGACCCCCAGGGGCCGACGGACCGCAGTTTGAGAATCACTGGTATAGAGGCGGGATCTGCACGTGGTGAGTCAGCGGGCACAAGTGGGCTACAGCCAGGGCAGGGGATAAACATAGAAACATAGAAACATAGAAGATAGGAGCAGGAGTAGGCCATTCGGCCCCTCGAGCCTGCTCCGCCATTCGATGAGATCATGGCTGATCATCCAAACTCAGTACCCTGTACCTGCCTTCTCCCCATATCCCTTGATACCTTTAGCTTTAAGAAATATATCTAACTCATTCTTGAATATATTTAATGACTTGGCCTCAACTACCTTCTGTGGTAGAGAATTCCACAGGTTCACCACTCTCTGGGTGAAGAAATTCTTCCTAATTTCTGTCCTAAATGGCTTACCCGTTATCCTTAGATTATGACCCCTGGTTCTGGACTCTCCGACCATCAGGAACATTCTTCCTGCATCTAGTTTGTCCAGACCTGTCAGAATTTTATATGTTTCGAAGAGATCCCCTCTCATTCTTCTATACTCCAGTGAGTATAAGCCCAATTGACCCAATCTCTCCTCATATGTCATTCCTGCCATCCCAGGTATCAGCCTTGTGAATCTTCGCTGAACTCCTTCCATGGCAAGAACCTCCTTCCTCAGATAAGGCGACCAAAACTGCACACAGTACTCAAGGTGTGGTCTCACCAAGGCCCTGTACAACTGCAGCAGGACATCCCTGTTCCTATACGCAAACCCTTTCGCTATGAAGGCCAACATACCATTTGCCTTCTTCACCGCCTGCTGCACCTGCATGCTTACTTTCAGCGACTGGTGCACAAGGACACCCAGGTCTCGTTGCACTTCCCCTTCTCCCAATCTATTGCCATTCAGATAATAGTCTGCCTTTCTGTTTTTGACACCAAAGTGGATAACCTTGCACTTATCCACGTTATATTGCATCTGCCACGCTTCTGCCCACTCACCCAACCTGTCCAAATCATCCTGGAGTTTCTCGGTATCCTCCTCGCAGCACACACTCCCACCCAGCTTTGTGTCATCTGCAAACTTGGAGATATTACATTTAGTTCCCTTATCTAGATCATTAATGTATATTGTGAATAGCTGGGGTCCAAGGACCGATCCCTGCGGTACCCCACTAGTCACTGCTTGCCACTCGGAAAAAGACCCATTAATTCCTACTCTCTGCTTTCTGTCCGCCAACCAGTTCTCTATCCAAGTCAATACCTTGCCCCCAATCCCATGTGCCTTAACTTTACACGCTAATCTCTTATGCGGGACCTTATCGAAAGCCTTTTGAAAGTCCAAATACACCACATCTACTGGTTCTCCCTTATCTATTTTCTCAGTTACATCCTCAAAAAATTCCAGTAGATTAGTCAAGCACGATTTACATTTTGTAAATCCATGTTGACTTTGTCCAATCCTGTCACTGTTTTTCAAGTGCTCAGCTATTACATCCTTTATAATGGACTCTAGCATTTTCCCCAATACCGATGTCAGGCTTACCAGTCTGTAATTCCCCGCTTTCTCTCTACCACCCTCTTTGAATAGTGGGGTAACATTAGCTACCCTCCAATCCATGGCTACAGTTCCAGATTCCATCGAATGTTGGAAGATGATCAGCAATGCATCTACTATTTCTAGGGCCACTTCCTTAAGTACCCTAGGATGTAGATTATCAGGCCCTGGGGATTTATCGGCCTTCAATCCCGTCAATTTCCCTAACACCATTTCCCTGCAAATACTGATTTCTTTCAGTTCCTCCCTTTCATCAGACCGTATGTTCTCCAACATCTCTGGGAGGTTATTTGTGTCCTCCTTTGTGAAGACAGAACCAAAATATGCATTTAATTGGTCTGCCATTTCTGTGTTCCCCATTATAACTTCCCCCGCTTCTCACTGCAATGGACCTACACTTGATTTCACTAATCTTTTTCTCTTCACATATCTATAAAAGCTCTTACAGTCAGTTTTTATGTTCCCAGCAAGCTTACTTTCATATTCTATTTTCCCCTTCTTAATTAATCCCTTTGTCCTTCTTTGTTGAATCCTAAACTGCTCCCAATCCTCAGGGCTACCGCTTTTTCTGGCCAATTTATATGCCCTCTCCTTGGATCTTATGCTATCCCTAATTTCCCTTGTTAACCACGGTTGAGTCACCCTCTTTGTTTTATTCTTATGCCACACTGGGATGAACAAATTCTGTAGTTCATCCATGCAGTCTTTGAATGTTTGCCATTGCCTATCCACCGTCAACCCCTTGAGTGACATTCCCCAATCAATCCTACCCAATTCGCGCCTCATACCATCGTAGTTTCCTTTATTTAAATTCAGGACCCTAGTCTCTGATTCAACTACTTCACTCTCCATCCTAATGAAGAATTCTATCATATTATGATCACTCTGACCCAAGGGGCCTCATACAACAAGATTGCTAATTAATCCTTTCTCGTTACATAATACCCAGTCTAAGATGGCCTGATCTCTGGTTGGTTCCTCAACATATTGTTCCAGAAAACCATCTCGTAAACATTCTAGGAATTCCTCCTCCACAGTATTTTTACTAATTTGGTTAGCCCAATCTATATGTAAATTAAAGTCACCCATGATGACTGCTGTGCCCTTACTGCATGCTTCTCTAATTTCCCTTTTAATGCCGTCCCCAACCTCCGTATTACTGTTTGGAGGTCTCTATACCACTCCCACTAACGTTTTCTGCCCCTTGTTATTTCTCAGTTCTACCCATACAGATTCCGCATCATCAGAGCTAATATCCTTCCTTTCAATTGTGTTAATCCCCTCTTTAACCAGCAATGCTACCCCACCTCCCTTTCTTTTTTGCCTATCTTTCCTAAATATTGAATAACCCTGGATGTTGAGTTCCCAGCCTTGGCCACCCTGGAGCCATGTTTCTGTAATCCCAATCAAATCATATTCATTTACCTCTATTTGCGCAGCTAATTCATCCACCTTGTTCCGAATGCACCTTGCATTAAGACACAAAGCCTTCAGGCTTGTTTTTTTAACGCTCTCAGACCTATATGAATTATTATTTACTGTGACCATGTTTGATATAAACCATTGAGTTCTTTGCCTTCTACTTTTGTTTTTCTCCTTCCTGTCTTTAGCTTTTATCCTTGTTTCCCTTTCCTCTGTCTCCCTGCTCAGGTTCCCAACCCCCTGCCACTTTAGTTTAAACCCTCCCCAACAGCACTAGCAAACACTCCCCCTAGGACATCGGTCCCGGCCCTGCCCAGGTGCAGACCGTCCCGTTTGTACTGGTCCCACCTCCCCCAGAACCGGTTCCAATGTCCAAGGAATTTGAATCCCTCCCCCTTGAACCATTCCTCTAGCCACATATTCATTTGAAATATCCTCCTATTTCTGCTCTGACTAGCACGTGGCACTGGTAGCAATCCTGAGATTACTACCTTTGAGGTCCTCTTTTTTAATTTACCTCCTAACTCCCTATATTCTGCTTTTAGGACCTCATCCCATTTTTTACCTATATCGTTGATGCCTATGTGCACCACGACAACTGGCTGTTCGCCCTCCCCCTCCAAAATGTTCTGTAGCCGCTCCGAGACGTCCTTGACCCTTGCACCAGGGAGGCAACACACCATCCTGGAGTCTCGTTTGCGGCCGCAGAAACGCCTATCTATTCCCCTTACAATTGAATCCCCTATCACTATAGCTCTTCCACACTTTTTCCTCCCAGCCTGTGCAGCAGAGCCACCCATGGTGCCAGGACGTTGGCTGCTGCCACCTTCCCCTGATAAGTCATCCCCCCCAACAGCATCCAAAGTGGTATATCTGTTTGAGAGGGGGATGGCTACAGGGGACCCCTGCACTACCTGCCTGCACCTCTTACTCTGCCTGGTGGTCACCCATTCACTTCCTGCCTGTACACCCTTTACCTGCGGTGTGACCAACTCGCTAAACGTGTTATCCACGACGTTCTCAGCGTCGC
This sequence comes from Squalus acanthias, assembly GCA_030390025.1. Taxonomy (NCBI): domain Eukaryota; kingdom Metazoa; phylum Chordata; class Chondrichthyes; order Squaliformes; family Squalidae; genus Squalus; species Squalus acanthias. Next base: position 53,089,324 of record CM059432.1, read on the forward strand.
GAATGCTCCAATATGCATCCATCCGCAGCTTCAGCGCCGCAATGCGGTCCGTCAGTAGCTGCAGCTGGATACATTTCCCACACACATGGTCATCAGGGATACAGGAAGCGTCCCTGATTTCCCACATATAGCAGGAGGAGCATATCACGGGGCGGAGCTCTCCTGCCATGACTTACCCTTTAATTAATTAATTAAAATTAAACTAATTGAATCCCACCAATTTCACTTCAATTAAATGATATACTCAAGGGCCCTTGCTTAACAGCAGTCCCCGCTACACCACAGAGACTCTAGAAACTATAAACCACAGAATTTAAGTATGGAAAAAAGGAGAAAAAGAGAAATACTCAGCAACCAATCACTTACCTGCTTTCTGGTGACGTCACACTTTGATTATTTTTTTTTAAGCATGTAGGTGCAGCAGGCAGTGAAGAATGCAAATGGTATGTTGGCCTTCATAGCGAAAGGGTTTGAGTATAGGAACAGGGATGTCCTGCTGCAGTTGTACAGGGCCTTGGTGAGACCTGGTAGCGCAGGTGCCAACTCCCCGGAGGGCGAGGTCACACATGAGTTCTGCTGCACAGGACTCAGATGACGACATCATTGGGGCGGCCTTCAGAAGAATTGTGATGGGCATGCACACAGAAATGCTAAGTGCAATGGCAGGCCTGCCAGAGAGCCTCTTGTCACTGTCAAGGAGAATGGAGGAGTCTGGCTCCAAACCTGCACAGGGCTTTGCGCAGAGCTTGAAGCCCATGATTTCCAGGATGGAAGTGATGGGCAACTCTATTGGAGCAGTTGTGGACCCAACCATGATGCTGGGTATGATGGGCAATATCTCAGCTTCCATTGCAGCACAAGCAGAAGCCACCCAACATCTGAGTGCTGCAGTGGAAGCTCAGACTTACCTGCAAGTTGGATGTATCCCTTTAAATAGCACTGGTGTGCGGTCCCTCGTGCAGCTGAACGCACATTCAGCTGTGCATGTTCAGGAGAGGGCCTTGACTGGAATGGCGACGTCCAAAATGGCAGGTCGTGCATCAAATCAGCGTTACATGTTGACTGACATCACAATCTGCCTACTCTGCCAGCACACACACGTCCCGCCTGCGCTATCACCCTCACCAAGATGGCGACCAGCGTGGGCTGCGCCGGAAGTGGGTGGAGCCGAGGCGGACACTGCCATTTTTTTCTCCAAGCCTGCCTTAACTGCCGGTGCTAAGGTGCCGAATTTTGCGCTGTAAATGTAACCATTTTATACTGTAATGCTGATGTCCTGTTTCAGAAGTATGATGACATTATTAGATGTAAATTGCACACCTTCATTTTAATTACTTTCTCATTAACAGATGTTGAAGCCCTCCAAATAATTACAGATATTACATCAATGCAACATAGCCATTTCCCAAAAATGCATAATTATATTTTACTCAGAGACACATTTAGTGCAGCTCGCACCTCTTTAAATTTTGAATTTGATGCATTCTTATTTTTTATTTTATTTATTAGTCTTGAAAGTGAAATTATGTTCTTTCACTGTTGCCAGGAATGACTAATTATATTTTCAATGGAAATTATTTTTTGCCTTTTAAAAACCATAAAGAAACTAACTAGAATGCAGACAGTCAGAAGCTTTTTTGTAAAAAAGCAAAGTGAGAATTGAAAGAGTGGGAGGAAAATGAAAAAAAAATCAGAAATGTCACAAGTGTCGGTGATGAAATCCTTATTCTCTCTCTCTTAATGAAAATCCCTCCATCAAAACTACTCAAGCTGAAGACTCATTGTCTGAAATCTCAAGGGCATGGATTGGCAATGATTTCTGACTATGTATAAAAACCTTAGAGAGGGAATGATTGAAATTAATTTTCTGCCTTTTAATGAAAAAATGATAAGCGATGATTGATCAATTGTTAGTTTAACCTGTGCTTTCGTGCAAAGGTACTGGAAAGAAATCGCACCTAATGGTGAGTGCTTGATTGATTGCACCTTGCAGCATTATTAGACCCAGCTGGGATGGAGTATATAATCCAAGCGCCATGATTTCTCTTAGAAGTGTGGGTGAAGGAAGAGCTTTATGTTCTACCCTGAAATGCTAATCAAATGTTTTATTCAGAAAATAATAATTATAAGTACCTGTATAAAATTTAGCACAAGAAGATAACTTTGTTGGAAGGATTAATGATGGACCAAATAAATTATAGTATCATGGCCTTTGACACCACTGATGGAATAAAGTTCAAATTGTTAATGATCTTTGAAGTCATATAATAATCGAAGTATTGGACACAATCAAGGAGACCAAGAGTAAAGGTTTCACCACCTGCACTAATGGCTTTTCTGCCCCTTTTTTCTTTTCATAATCTTCATTATTCTTTTATTCTCACTTTGTTTAAAATTTAGAAAGGTACCTAGATGTATCTAAGATATCCTGAGAAGGAGTTAATATCAAAATCTAACGAGTCTTTTTATCATTTGAGTATACGCTCGGAGGATATGACATCATCAGACAAGTTAGATAGAAACAATTGATGGAGTTTTTCACTTCAGCTGTTCACCCTCCAATTACATAGAGTAGAAGATTTGTAGTTTTTAATTACAAAAAAGAAATCTCTCAATCATACATTTTCAGAATGACCTTCAACACCTGCTGTGATCAAATATTTTTGCTATGTTTAATTTCTTGTTGCAGCCTTTCGCTTCTCACAGAGCTCAGATGTTAACCAGTCTGTCCACTATAGTGCAGCCGTTATTAATGGCACAACTCAATGGTACCATGTTTGCTTTTGATGTCAGTGTATTTCAGTACAAAGTAAATTCCCCCAAATTCACTCCTGTAGCTGTGGGTATTACAGCTATTTTCGGTGTTTAATCACAGATGTGCATGTGTGGGTGTGTTCATTTTCTTGAGAAGTATCATCCCAGCTGGAAGGCTGTGGCCTGGCAATGGAGATCCCTCTCTATTTTGTTCAGGCGCCAACGTCATTTTATTGGCTGTGTAAAGCCACATGGAAGCTACCCGTTTCTCAAAGGAACATAAGAAAACATAAAATGAGAAAAGACCATTTGCTCATTTAGGCTGCTCCTCCCACAAACCGTGCACAATCTATCGTATCGGGGAATCGACCTCGCCCATTAGTTTCCCCAGAGAATGGTCTGCGATGTTCTACGATAACCATTGTTATTATACTTCTTTATTCTTGTACTTTATTTAAAAATTCCAAATGGTATTGGCCTTTTTTATAGTTTATCTACCTGCACTTGTACTGTTAGGAAATTCTGCATTTGAACTTCTAGGATTTCATTCCTAAATGATCTAGCTTTAATTTTAACATTGTGCCCCCTTGTTCTGGATTCCCTCACTAGAGAGAATAGGTGGAGGTGGCTTCCGTGCGGGAGGTCGGATGGGGGGTGGGGTGTTGGGGTGGGGTGGAATTGCATGGGCAAAACCCGAAAGTCAAATCAATGCATCGGATTTTCCGATTTCAGCTTGATTGAGGCAATAAATTTTGACTTCCAGGTTTCGCATCTCCAAGCTGTGCAGCGGGCGTGATGTGCACCCACATGACACGATCACAACTCTATTTAAAGGGACAATGTAGAATGGGATTTGGAGGAGCCAGGAGGTGTTTAGGATGGATGCACAGAGAGCTCAGGCAGCACCCAGATTTAATGATGCATCCCTGGAATTACTGCTAGGTGCAGTCAGGAGCACGAGGGCCATACTTTTCCCCAGCAATGGGAGGAAGAAACCTGCGACACGCACCAAGAAGGTGTGGTTGGAGGTAACTGAGGAGGTGAGCACCAGGAGCATTGTGCCCAGGTCTTGGATGCAGTGCATGAAGTAATTTAATGACCTAACTGGGCCAGGAAAAGTGAGTACACTTTCTGCTTCACCTACATCGTGTTTGACTAACTTGATTGAGTTCTTTGATGAAGTAATGAAGAGGGTGGTGAGGGTAGTGCAGTTGATGTTGTGTATACTGACTTTCAAAAGACGTTTGATAAAGTACCACAAAATAGACTTTTTAGCAAAATTGAAGCCCATGGGATTAAAGGGGCAGTGACTGCATGGATTTAAAATTGGCCAAGGGACAGAAAGCAGAGAGTAGTGGTGAACGGTTATTTTTCAAACTGGAAGGAAGTATGCAGTGGTGTCCCTCAGGGGTTGGTGTTGGGACCACTACTCTTTTTGATATATATTAATGACCTGGACTTGGGTATACAGGGCATAATTTCTAAGTTTGCAGATGACACGAAACTTGGAAATGCAGTAAATAGTGAGGAGGATAATAACAGACTTCAGGAGGACATAGACAGACTGGTGAAATGGGTAGACACATGGCAGATGACTTTTAATGCAGAGAAGTGTGAAGTGATTCATTTTGGTAGGAAGACTGAGGAGAGGCAATATGAACTAAATGGTACAATTTTAAAGTGGGCGCAGGAACGGAGACCTGGAGATGTATGTACACAAATCTTTGAAGGTGGCAGGACAAGTTTAGAAGGTTGTAAAAAGGCATTTGGGATCCTTGGCTTTATTAATAGAGGCATAGAGTACAAAAGCAAGGAAGTTATGCTAAACATTTATAAAACACTGGCTAGGCCTCAGCTGGCATATTGTGGCCAATTCTGGGCAACACACTATGGGAAGGATGTCAAACCTTCGAGAGGGTGAAGAAGAGATTTACTAGAATGGTAGCAGGGTGAAAGACTTCAGTTACATGGAGAGACTAGAAAAACTGGGGTTGTTCTCCTTAGAGCAGAGAAGGTTAAGGGGAGATTTGATAGAGGTGTTCAAATTTTGAATAGTTTTGATGGAGTAAATGAGTTGAAATTGTTTCCAGTGGTGGAAGAGTCGGTAACCAGAGGACACAGATTTAAGGTAATTGAGAAAAGAACCAGAGGTGACATGAGGAAAATTGTTTTTATGCAGTGAGTTGTTATGATCTGGAATGCACTGCTTGAAAGTGTGTTAGAAGCAGGTTCAATAATAACTTACAAAAGGGAATTGAATAAATACTCCAAAAAGAAATACTTGCTGGTCTATTTGGAAAGAGCAGGAGAGTGGGATTAATTGGATAGCTCTTTCAAAGAGCCGCCACAGGCATAATGGGCCAAATGACCTCCCTTTGTGCTGTATCATTCAATGATTTTACATCCTGTGGTTTAAGCCCTGCCCTTTCACTCTGTCGTGCCAAACGTTCGCCATCACATCACTCCTCACACCCACTCAAATTTCAGCAGCACCCAGCCTTCACTTTCTATGCACTTCATCACTTCCCCATTTATCCATCCACCATTGCCACTCACCCTAATTCTTATGCAATGTGATGCATCTGTCTCATAGTCACCCTCACCGAATGCACTGCATCCATCAGGTGAATACCTCACCTTCACTCACAGGCCTGTTTCTTCGTCCCTTATAGGAGAAGAGAGCACAAAACGCGAAGGAGAGAGAAAGGACTGGAAGTGGCCCACCACAAATAGTCCAGCTCACTGATGCAAAGGAGGATGTCATGGAGATAAGTGGCACATCTGCGTCTCTCTCAGTTGGAGATGGAGAGACAGGGAGCTCGCAGATAGCTGGTGACAGAATTACAAATATCTCTGACACATATGCTGATTTTATTTCACGAACGACTGAACTATGAGAAGACTGAGTATGCTGATTGTCAAGATCGTGACTTTGCCACAACTAATTTATATTTTTTCTTTTGTCTTCCAGGGCCTTCACGCGTACAGCAAGTGTCGCTGGACAGCAGACAAATGTGAGGCAGTCTAAGATGGGCTTGGAGTGCATGTGCATATATGCACGGAGCATGGTAAATAAGGTTGTTGAGCTGCAGGCAGTAGTCGTCACATGGGACTATGATATAATGGTAATAACAGAGACCTGGATCAAAGAAGGGGAGAATTGGGAACTTAATATTCCTGGCTACAAGGTGTTCAGGAAAGATAGGGAAGGAAAAAGAAGAGTTTGGGGTGGCAGTATTGATCAAAGAAGCCATTATAGCACTGGAGAGGGACGATGTAGTTGGGGTCAAAGACAGAATCTATTTGGTTACAATTATGGAACAATAGAGGAGCTATTACACTGCTGGGTGTATACTATAGGCCACTAAACAGTGTTAGGTGGTAGAGGAGCAAATTTGCAGTCAAATTATAGAAAGATGCAAGAACTACAGAGTAGTGATAATGGGGGACTTCAATTATTCTAATATAGATTGAGATAGTAACAGTGTAAAGGGCAGAGAGGGGGAGGAATTCCTGAAATGTGTACAAGAGAACTTTCTTGATCAGTGTGTTCCCAGCTCAACAAGGAAGGAAGCAGTGCTGGATCTAATTCTGGGGAATGAAGTGAGGTAAGTGCAGCATGTTTCAGTGGGGGAGCATTTGGGAAACAGTGATCATAATGGCCCGTATTTTCCGATCGCAGGCCTCCCGCGGGCGGAGGCCTGCGATCTGGAAAAATCTACGCCCTTACCTGAGGGCTCCCGGGACGCACACGCTTCCGATCCTGGGCCTCTCCAATCTTGAAGTGTGCAGGGCCCACGTATCCCAGGGGCGCATGTAGTTCGCAGCGTCCCTGGGATCACGTGGACCATGGGAAGCCAATCACAGAAGGGAATCTCCCTTCACACACTTGACAGGAAGACCTGTCAAATATATGAATAGAGATCACCCCAAAAACATAGTAAAACTTTAAATCAATTAAAAAAAAAAATCACATTTTTAAAATGACTTGAAATTACAATAAATTAAGTATTTTAAACAAAAAATTAACTTTTTGAAAAAAATAATTAAAGTTTTTACGGGGCTAAAAATAAACTTACCTTTTTTTAAAGTATTTTTAAATGATAAATCAGTGAAAAAATTTTTTTTTAAAAACTTTTTTGAACTCTTATCCTGGTAAAAGCAGGCCTTACCAGGCTTTTACCAGGCGTAAGAATTGTAAGGGTTTTCTGCGGGCGGAGGGTCTCCAAAAAGCGGAACTATCCGCCCGCAGAGGCCCTTCTCCAGGGCAGCCGGAGGATCTGTCAAGACCATTCTTGACAGACCAGAAATGCCGGTTTTCAGCGCAGGGATCTGAATATCTGGGACAATATCATCAGGTTTAGAATAGTTATGGAAAAGGACCAATCAAGCATAAAATTATTAACTGGAGGAGGGCTAACTTCAGTGAGTTGAAAAGGGATCTGGCCCAGGTGGATTGGAATCAAAAATTAAACAAAGAGGTCTTCAAAGCGGAGATAGTTCGGGTACAGAATAGACACATTCTCAAGAGGGGGAAAGGCAGGGCATCCAAAGCTAGAGCTCCCTGGATGAGATATAAAGGCCGGCATTTTCATTACCAAGGCGGGTTGGGTGCGGGCGGCTGGCATGGCGGCTCAGAACCCTGTTCTTCTTTACATCCTGCTCCTCAGCGCGACTTTCCTTTAATGGCGCCTATTAAGGCAGGCCTGCGCATTAGCCGGCCCTATTAAATGGTGTGGGTCTGATGACATCATCGATGACTCATTTCCAGCAGGGATATTCAAAGCAGCCTTGGCCACATTGCATTTGAAGGTTCATCTAGGAGTGTGTAGGCAACACATATCACCATCTGGTTATTGCTCAGCCTTGCACAGATGGCTTCACAGAGACAGAGGGCTGCACCCAGGTTCTCGGATGACTCCCTGCATATTCTTGTGGAGGGAGTCAGAGCACGCAGGGAGGTCCTCTTCCCTGCTGATGGGCGGTAGAGACCTCTCCAGGAGACTAAACGAGCCTGGCTGCAAATTGCAGAGGAGGTCAACAGCAGGGATGTGGTGATGAGGACCTGGGTGCAATGCCGGAAGAGCTTCAATGATCTCATGAGATCAGGAAAGGTGAGTGCAATGTCACACTCAACCTCATCCTGCTGTGCCTGTCATCACATCCCCATCACTCTGCCTTCCCAAGCCTACTCCTGCACATCATTACTCACACCAGCATACCTTGCACGTCCACCCATCCCTCTCTATCTACATACTCACATCCCCATATGACTAACCACCCCTCACACTCACTCTCATCCTAATGCAATCTTACCAACTAACAACACACAAGGAGGCCACTTTGCATTGGCACGTTGGCATTGGCACCACACTCCCTCATAGTCACCCTCTAAAGATGTAACCCACACATTCCTTACACTCATGCCATCACTCTCACTCAAACATCTCTTCTTTCCCTCCTTGTAGGAGAAGAGAACCCACAATAAGAGGGAGAGGGAGAGAACCAGAGGTGGCCCTTCATCCTTCGCCACGTTGACAACAGCAGAGGAGGTCGCCCTGGAGGTGACAGGAGTTGCAGAGCAGCTGGCAGTGGGTGACGGAAAGAAGGGGACATCTCAGCAACCTGGTGGCAGAATTAGATCTCATACAGCCACATGGCATACAGCAGTCACTCATATGGGGACTGATGTCAGCAGCCAGTGAATGTTCATCATGTGCACAATGGTATTGTTACCCATTCTTGATATAACATTTCTAAATCATCTCTTTACTCTCCCACAGGTCCATCAAGAACGCCCCCCCCCCCCCCCGCCCCACTGTCCAGGAGGAGAGGAAGACGACTCCTCAGAGGAGCCTCCAGCCTCTGAGGGCGCACCGTCACCAGACCTAAGCGCACGCAGCACCAGCACAGATACGCACACCTTGGTGGGTCCTATGTGAGATAGAGTGGTGTCACCTGGTGTCTCACAAGTCACAAGTGAGCAAGAGGAGATGGTGGAGACAGGGACAGCAGCGGAGACTCCTCGCCGGAGGGTGCAGGATGCTTCCAGCTCTGCTCAGCTGTGTGCAGGCGCTCAGCCTCAGGTGCCATCGAGAAAGAGGGTGAGCCTGGAGGTACAGGAAGAAGTGCAGGAGGCTCTGACAGGTTTTGTGACTGCGATGTCTGCAAATGTGCCGAGAATGGAGAAGTCCATCTCCAACATGAGCACCACCATGTCGCAGGCGATGGGGACGGTATGCTCTTCCATGAAAAGGATGGCTACCTGCATGGAGCAGCTAATGCGCCACTCACAGAGCACATGCTATCTATGGAGATAGACCTCCTCTCTAGGAGGGATGTCAACGTAGACTCGGGTCCTCATGGCCCCACTACTGCGCAGAAAGGTGCTCTCGAGCTCCTTGCTAGCAGGGAAGTGCGGGTGGCCCGTGAGAGGGACATGGAAGTGGGGGCTCCTCTCAAAATGCTTACACTTCTCCCCCCTTGCCTCCCCATCAGTCAAAGCCTCAGATGCCTCCTTGGATCATGATGGCCGAGTCTGCCCCTGCACAGTCGCAGGAGGAGCAGACTTTGGCGGGACCATCACAGGCTCCAAAACCCAGAGCACGTCTGCCAAAAGTGTTTACGCAGTCGCAGCAGGGAACTGAGCAGGCTGCCTCTACCTCTGCGGAAGCCACAGGAGTTGCACCTCATAGAAGCACGCATAATTAAAAATGACACCGAAGTAGATGCACAAGGGTAAGCAGATGGGTGTTTAAAGAAGTGTTTCTGTTAAGATTCCATTGCTCTTATGTCACATATAAAACTATTTATTTTCACGACTTTGCCCATTTTTGTCTGGTACTTTGGAAGTGGCTCAGTGATTTGCAGTGAATGGTCAGACATAACGTTACCTCCAGCAATTGGGGTCAGTGTGAAAGGAGTGGCTTGGTCATTGTAGGGATGCTTTATGGTGTTGTTGGGGGGGGGGGGGGGCGGGGGGTGGAACCTGGCACAGCATGTGGCAGCCATATGGGTGTAATGTAGGAAGTTAAGTAAATCTGGCCATGATGAGGCCAGAGATTAAAATGAGATAGTAAAAAGGAGGCTTATAACAAATTTAAGGCTCATAATACAGTAGAGAACCAAGCTGAATATAGAAAGTACAGAGGAGATCAAAAAAAGGGAATAAGAGGGGCAAAGAGAGAGAATGAGAATAGATTAGCGGCTAACATAAAAGGGAACCCAAAAGTCTTTTATAAACATATAAATATTAAAAGAGTAATCAAAGGAAGGGTGGGGGCGATTAGGGACCAAAAAGGAGATCTTCTTGTGGAGGTAGAGGGGTTGATTGAGGTACTAAGTGAATACTTTGCATCTGTCTTCACTAAAGAAGAAGATACTGCCAATTTAGCAGTAAAGGGTGAGGTAGTAGCGATATTGGATAGGATAAAAATAGATAAAGAGGAGGTCCTTAAAAGGTTGGCAGTCCTCAAAGTAGAAAAGTCACCCGGTCGGATGGGATGCATCCTAGGTTACTGAGGGAAGTAAGGGTGGAAGCTGTTGAGGTTCTGGCCACAATCTTCTTAAATATGGGGTGGTGCTAGAGGTTTGGAGGATTGCAAATGTTACAGTCCTGTTTAAAAAAGGGGCGAGGGATAGACCCGGCAACTGCAGGCCAGTCAGCCTAATGTTGGTGGTGGGAAACTTTTAGAGACAATGATCTGAGACAAAATTAATTGGCATTTGGAAAAATATGGACTAATAAATGAAAGTCAGCATGGATTTGTTAAAGGCAAATCATGTTTGACTAACTTGATTAAGTTTTTTGATGAAGTAACAAAGAGGGTTGATGAGGGTAGTGCAGTTGATGTTGGACACGTGGAATTTCAAAAGGTGTTTGACAAAGTACCACATAATAGACATGTTAGCAAAATTAAAGCCTATGGGATTAAAGGGACGTGGCAGCGTGGATATGAAATTGGCTAAAAGACAAAGCAGAATGTCGTGGTGAACAGTTGTTTTTCAGACTGGAGGGAAGAATACAGCGGTCCCCAGGGGTCGATATAAGGACCACTGCTCTTTTTGATACCTATTAATGACCTGGACTTGGGTATACAGGACATAATTTCAAAGTTTGCAGATGACACAAAACCTGGAAATATATAAACAATGAGGAGGATAGTAACAGACTTCAGGAGGACACAGACTGGTGAAATGGGCAGACACATGCCAGATGAAATTTAATGCAGAGAAGTGTGAAGTAATACATTTAGGTAGGAAAAATGAGGAGAGGCAATATGAACTAAATGGTATAATTTTAAAAGTGGTGCAGGAATAGAGAGACCTGGGGGTGTAGATACACAAATCTTTGAAGGTGGCAGAACAAGTTGAGAAGGCTGTTTAAAAAAAAGAGCATATGGAATCCTTGGCTTTATTAATAGAGGCATAGAGTACAAAAGCAAGGAAGTGATGCTAAACCTTGATAAACACTGGTTAGGCCTCAGCTGGAGTATTGTGTTCAATTCTGGGCACCAAACATTAGGAAGGATGTCAAGGCCTTAGAGTGAGTGCAGAGAAGATTTACTAGTACAGTACCATGGCTGAGGGAGTTCAGTTATGTGGAGAGACTGGAGAAGGTGAGGTTAGAGCAGAGACGGTTAAGAGGAGATTTGGTAGAGGTTTTCAAAATCATGAACGGTTTTGATAGAGTAAATAAGGAGAAACTGTTTCCAGTCGATTATCACAGGACACAGATTTAAGGTGGGGCTCAATCCTCTCTAAGCTCTGCTCGGCTGGACACAGATGCTGAACCTCAAGGACTATCGTTAAGAAGGAGAATGCTAGAGGTGCATTAGCAACTTTCCCAGGTAATGACAGATGTGCCATGCACACTCTCCACAATAGCGGAGAGGAGGGAGTCCAACTCGATCATTAGTAAATTGGTGGCACAGGGAATTACGAGAATGTATGCCATTGAGAGAGTGGTCGTCTCCATGGTGCTTCGAGCACGGCTCTCAAATGAGCCCATGCAGGCCATTAGCACAGCCGTGCAGATTTTGGATGCTAACATTTCTGCTGCCTTAAACAGGATGACAGATACCTTATCCATGGCCTTACAACACATTTCTGATCTTCACCAAACTGCTCTGTAGCAGAGTGGTAGGAGTGATGTAGCCCTGGGCCAGGAGCGGGATGATGGTGAAAGGGGACATGGAAGTGGGAACTCCACTCAAATCGCTCCCACTTCTCACCCTCAGCCAGTATCCGACATGCTGCCTCGTCTCCCGATGGCCGAGTCTGCTCCTGTACAAGTGCAGGTGGAGCAGTCTTTGGCAGGGCCCTCAGGAGCTCCAAAACCCAGAGGAGTAGGCCAAAAGCATCTCAACAGTCAGGGCAGGGATCTGAGCAGCCTGCCTCTACTTCTGCTGAAGCCACAGGGGGTGCACCATGTAGAAGCGGTAGGAAACGCTAATGTAACACCCTTATTTAAAAAGGGCAGTAGACAGAAGGCTGGAAACTATAGACTGGTTAGCCTAACATCTGCGGTAGGTAAAATTTTGGAGTCCATTATTAAGGAGACAGTAATAGGACATTTGGATAATCATAATTTAATAGGACAAAGTCAGCATGGTTTTATGAAGGGGAAATCATATTTGACAAATTTGCTGGAGTTCTTTGAGGAAGTAACATACAGGGTGGATAAAGGGGAACCAGTGGATGTGGTGTATTTAGACTTCCAAAAGGCATTTGACAAGGTGCCACACAAAAGATTATTGCTTAAGATAAAAAATCACGGGATTGGGGGTAATATTCTGGCATGGATAGAGGATTGGCTATCTAACAGAAGGCAGAGAGTTGGGATAAATGGTTCATTCTTAGACTGGCAATCAGTAACTAGTGGTGTTCCGCAGGGGTCAGTGCTGGGTCCCCAACTCTTTACAATCTATATTAATGATTTGGAGGAGGGGACCGAGTGTAACATATCAAAGTTTGCAGATGATACTAAGATGGGAGGGAAAGTAGTGAGTAAGGAGGACATAAAAAATCTGCAAGGGGACATAGACAGGCTAAGTAAGTGGGCAGAGATTTGGCAGATGGAATACAATACTGGAAAGTGTGAGGTTATGCACTTTGGCAGGAAAAATAGTAGCGCAAGTTATTATCTTAATGGCAAGAAACTGGAAAGTACTGAAGTACAAAGGGATCTGGGGGTCCTGGTGCACGAAACTCAAAAGGTTAGTATGCAGGTGCAGCAAGTGATTAAGAAGGCCAATGGAATGTTGGCTTTCATTGCTAGGGGGATAGAATATAAAAATAGGGAGGTATTGCTTCAGTTGTACAAGGTATTGGTAAGACCGCACCTGGAATACTGCATACAGTTTTGGTGTCCATACTTAATAAAAGACATACTTGCTCTCGAGTCAGTACAAAGAAGGTTCACTCGGTTAATCCCGGGGATGAGGGGATGGACATATGAGGAGAGGTTGGGTAGATTGGGACTCTACTCATTGGAGTTCAGAAGAATGAGAGGCGATCTTTATGAAACATATAAGATTGTGTAGGGGTTGGATTGGGTGAATGCGGGGAGGATGTTCCCGATGATGGGTGAAACTAGAACTAGGGGGCATAGTCTTAGAATAAGGGGCTGCTCTTTCAAAACTGAGATGAGAAGGAACTACTTCACTCAGAGGGTGGTAGGTCCATGGAATATGCTGCCCCAAAAAGCTGTAGAAGCTACATCATTACATAAATTTAAAACAAAAATAGACAGTTTCCTAGAAGTAAAGGGAATTAAGGGTTACGGGGAGCGGGCAGGAATTTGGACATGAGTCTAGGTTCGGATCGGTCATGGCCCTGTGGGTAGCGTAGCGGGCCCAGGGGCCGTGTAGCCTGATCCTGCTCCTATTTCGTGTGTCCAATTCTGTTAGGTTCAGGAGATGGTTCTGTGATAGTAGATTGGCGGTTAGGATCAGATCAGCCATGATCTTATTGAATGGCGGAGCAGGCTCGAGGGGCCAATTGGCCTACACCTGCTCCTATTTCTTATGTTCTTATGTAGGAAGTTATTGTAATTCGTCAAGACTATGTACATGGGTGTTTGACAAAATATTATGTTGTTAAGTTTCCTTTACTCATACTGACACATAACATTTATTGATTAGCACCACTTCCCGCCTTGCCCATTATTGCGTCGAGTGTCAATTCACTCTTTCACTTGTTTCATGATGAATGTCAATGCATGACGGGACCCATTGGGTACATGTGCAATTTGTGTATGTGTGGTTGAAGGACTGTTTATTGCAAAGGGAGGGCTGGGTATTGGCGCTGGTGGTGGGAGCGGGCTGGAGGATTTCTTTTGTGATGTTTTCCTGCGAGAGTCTCCACTAGTTGAACTTTTCAGCTATTAGGGCATCCGGGCAGCAATGTATGCAGCTGGTCTGGCGATGGGTGCCCCATCTTCATATTCCTCTTCCCTCTCCTCCTCTTCAATGTCATCCTCATATGAAGATGAGTGATGAGAACCTTCGTCCTCCTTCACTTGCAATCCTCTCTGTTGCGCAATGTTGTCCAGAGCGCAGCACACCACTATTATTCTGGAGACCCTCGCTGGCAAGTACTGAAGGATGCCTCCAGACCTATCTAGGCCCCTGAAGCACATCTTCAACATTCCAATGGCTTGCTTTTGCTCTATGGCACACCTGGTGGTCATGTGACTCTCATTGTAGTGGTCCTGCGTCTCATTGGTGGTGTTCAACAGTGACTCCACTTCAAAAGTACTTCATTGACTGTAAAGCACTTTGAGACATCCGGTGGTCATGAAAGGCGCTATATAAATGCAAGTCTTTCTTTTCTTTCTTTCCTCACAGGTGTGCGGAGGCAGCACGAACAGTAAGAGCAGCGGCGACGGCGGTGCTATAAAGAGAGAGGCAGCGCGAGGAACCTTCAAAACAGGGAAAAAAATCAAGGAGTGGCATCACAGGGCAGCAGGTCGGTGATTGGTTGGTGAGTATTACAGTTTTTTTTAGCCTCTAAGCTAGAAAAGTGGGTTAAACTCAGAGCTAGGAAACTGTAACTTGCTATTACTTTACTTTACTGAATCGACTAACTAAAACTAGATAAACCAATTAATTAATAAAAATAAAACAATTGATTGAAAAAATAATAATAATAATAATTAATTAACTAATCAAATAAATAAAGAAGGTTAGATCGACATGGCAGGGCAGGTGGTGTGCCGTAACTGCAGCATGTGGGAGTTTGTGGAGACCAGCGAGATCCCAAGCAACCACATCTGCGGTAAGTGTCTGCAGCTCGAGGAACTTCAGCTCAGAGTTGTTGAGCTGGAGTCTGAGGTGCAGACATTGTGGGGCATCAGGGAGGGGGAGAGTTACCTGGACACTTTGGGGTAGAAATTAGGTCGCGCCCCATTTGGGGCGCAAATATCGTCTGGACGCAAATATTAGCGCCTGGCGCTAATTATCGGCACTGACTGGAAACTTCACTTTTACCGCCCCGGGAGGTGAGTGGAGCGCTAAATCAGGCGCTGCACACCTGTCTTAAGGCGCAAAGGCCGAGCAGTGAGGCGCTAACTCAGAGCGCTGGCGAAGCTCATGTAATGTCAGTCAGCAATGGAACACACACACAATGGCACGGGCCAGTTCTTAAAGGGGATGGTTAATCTTGCTTTCCATCCACATCCTGTTCATTGCAGCCTTGAATCTCGGCCTGGAGAGACTTGCACATCAAATGTGCTGGAAAGAACAATGGAGAGTACCAGGCAAAGAGCTCAGAGTGCAGCTCCCACAGTCTCTGCTAAATCGATACAAGGAATGGCAAATCAAAATGAACCTGCAAAGTGCTGCTCAGTACCCAAAACTCCTTCACACAATGTTGAATCTCTCCAGAAGTCTCTCCCTCTCTCTCTCAGAATGCGTAGTTCAAAAATGCCACCAACAATAAAAGACAGGAAGAGGCCCCCTTTAAATAGCGCCCCCCCCCCAGCCCCACAGCGATTGATAGCGTTCCAGTCTTCTGGTCGTTGCTAGCGTCAGGCGGTAAGGCAGGGGGCGCCACTCAATTTCCGCTCCGGGGCGCCACAAGGGCGTTGCACCATGGAATGACGTCACAATCTGCGCGCGCAGGTGGTCGCAGCGGTAAGTTTTAGCGCCGCCGCACAATCTCAAGTTAAGTTCTCGAGCGGCGCAAACATCGCTGCGCCCGGGCGTTAGCGGCTTTGCGCCCCATTAGCGCCCTCTTAAGGCACTAACGGGAGGTGCAACCAACTGAATTTTTACCCCTTTGTTCCAGGAGGCAGTCACACCCCTTAGTACTTTAGAGTTCGTCAATGGTCAGGGACAGGAGGGTATGACCGCGATTCAGGAAGGTATAGGGACCCAGGATGTAGTCATAGAGAGTCATAGAGTTATACAGCACGGATAGAGGCCCTTCGGCCCATCGTGTCCGCGCCGGCCATCAAGCCCTGTCTAATCTAATCCCATGTTCCAGCATTTGGTCCGTAGCCTTGTATGCTATGGCATTTCAAGTGCTCATCCAAATGCTTCTTGAATGTTGTGAGGGTTCCTGCCTCCACAACCCTTTCAGGCAGTGTGTTCCAGACTCCAACCACCCTCTGGGTGAAAAAGTTCTTTCTCAAATCCCTTCTAAACCTCCCGCCCTTTACCTTGAATCTATGCCCCCTTGTTATAGACCCCTCTACTAAGGGAAAAAGCTCCTTAGTATCCATCCTATCTATGCCCCTCATAATTTTGTACACCTCAATCATGTCCCCCCTCAGCCTCCTCTGCTCCAAGGAAAACAAACCCAATCTGCCCAGTCTCTCTTCATAGCTGAAGCACTCCAGCCCGGGTAACATTCTGGTGAATCTCCTCTGCACCCTCTCCAAAGCTATCACATCCTTCCTGTAGTGTGGTGACCAGAACTGCACACAGTATTCCAGGTGTGGCCTAACCAGTGTTTTATACAGCTCCATCATAACCTCCTTGCTCTTATATTCTATGCCTCGGCTAAGGAATGCAAGTATCCCATATGCCTTTTTTACCACCTTATCCACCTGTTCCGCTGCCTTCAGGGATCTGTGTACTTGCACACCAAGATCCCTCTGACCCTCCGTCTTGCCTAGGGTCTTACCATTCATTGTGTATTCCCTTGCCTTGTTAGTCCCTCCAAAGTGCATCACCTCGCACTTTTCCGGATTAAATTCTATTTGCCACTGTTCCGCCCATCTGACCAACCCATCTATATCGTCCTGCAGACTGAGGCTACCCTCCTCGCTATTTACCACCCTACCAATTTTTGTATCATCCGCGAACTTACTGATCATACCTTTTACATTCATATCCAAGTCGTTAATGTAGACCACAAACAGCAAGGGACCCAGCACCGATCCCTGTGGTACCCCACTGGCCACAGGCTTCCAGTCACAAAAACAACCTTCGACCATCACCCTCTGCCTTCTGCCACTGAGCCAGTTTTGTATCCAATGTGCCAAGGCACCCTGGATTCCATGGGCTCTTTCCTTCTTGACCAGTCTCCTGTGCGGGACTTTATCGAAGGCCTTACTGAAATCCATGTATACCACATCCACTGCGTTACCCTCATCCACACACCTAGTCACCCCCTCAAAAAATTCAATCAAATTAGTCAGACATGATCTTCCCTTGACAAAGCCATGTAGTGATGGAGGAGCCTCGGCCCTTGACTTTGACCAACAGGTATGAGATACTTGCTACCTGTGAGGATGAGAACAAGGACTGACCATGGCACCATGGAGGCCATACAATTGGGGGTGTGAAAAGGAATGTGGTAGTGGTAGGGGACAGTATAGTCAGAGGGATAGATACTGTTCTCTGCAGCCGTGACCGGGAGTTCCGAAGGTTGTGTTACCTGCCTGGTGCCGGGGTAAAGGCTGTCTCCTCATGGCTGGAGAAGAACTTGGAGTGGGAGGGGGAAGATCCAGTTGTCGTGGTCCATGTAGGAACCAACAAATTCGGCTGCCCTCAAAAGTTTGTCACCATCCTCCAACTGCTTCACGACGACATGCAAGCCGTGATCCTGACCAATGGATCCACCACAGACTCATGTACGGACCGGGGTCAAACAAGGCTGTGTCATCACACCAACGCTCTTCTCGATCTTCCTTGCTGCAGTGCTCCATCTCACCCTCAGTAAGCTCCCCGCTGGAGTGGAGCTAATTTACAGAACAAATGGGAAACTGTTCAACCTCCGTCGCCTCCAGTCCAGATCCAAGGTCGTCTCATCCTCTGTCATCGAATTACAGTATGCAGACGACGCTTGCATCTGTGCACACTCGGAGGTCGAACTCCAAACCATCGTCAACACCTTCACCGAAGCGTACGAGAGCATGGGCCTTACAATAAACATCCATAATTCAAAGGTCCTCTACCAACCTGGCCCCCGCCACACAGTACTGCTCCCCGATTATCAAAATCCATGACGAGGCCTTGGACAACGTGGACCACTTTCCATACCTCAGGAGCCTACTGTCAACAAGGGCAGACGTCGATGACGAAGTCCAACACCGGCTTCAGTGTGCCAGTGCAGCCTTTGGTCGCCTGAGGAAGAGAGTGTTTGAAGACCAGGATCTCAAACTCAGCACCAAGCTCATGGTCTACAGAGCAGTAGTGATACCCGCCCTCCTGTATGCTTCAGAGACATGGATCATGTACAGCAGGCACCTCAAAGCATTGGAGAGGTACCACCAACGCTGCCTCTGCAAGATCCTGCAAATCCATTGGCAGGATAGGCGCACCAATGTCAGTGTTCTCACTCAGGCCAACATCCCCAGCATCGAAGCTTTGACCATGATCGATCAGCTCCAATGGACGGGCCACATCGTCCGCATGCCCGATACGAGACTCCCAAAGCAAGCGCTCTACTCGGACCTCCGACACGGCAAGAGAGCCCCAGGTGGGCAGAGGAAATGCTTCAAGGACACCCTCAAAGCCTCCTTGAAAAAGTGCAACATTCCCCACCGACACCTGGGAATCCCTGGCCCAAGACTGCACAAAGTGGAGGAGAAGCATTCGGGAAGGCAGTGAACACCTCGAGTCTCTTCGCCAGGAGCAAGCGGAAGCCAAGCGCAAACAGCGGAAGGAGCGCACGTCAACACAAGCTCCCCACCCACCCACCCCTTCAACCAGCGTCTGCCCCACCTGTGACAGAGACTGTAGGTCCCGCATTGGACTCATCAGTCACCTGAGAACTCATTTTTAGTGTGGAAGCAATTCATCCTCGGTTCAGAGGGACTGCCTAAGAAGAAGAAGCGGAACCAATGACATAGGTAGAACTAGGAATGAGGTTCTGCTGAAAGAGTTTGAGGAGCTAGGGTCGAAATTAAAATGCAGAACCTCACAGGTAATAATCTCTGGATTGTTACCTGAGCCATGCGCAAATTGGCATAGGGACAAACAGATTAGCGGTTTAAATGCATGGCTCAAAGAATGGTGTGAGAGGCAGGGGTTTCAATTCATGGGGCACTGGCACCAGTACTGGGGAAAGAGGGAGCTGTTCCGTGGGGACGGGCTCCACTTAAACCGGGCTGGGACCAGTGTCCTGGTTAACCGGATAACTAGGGCGGTAGATCAGGCTTTAAACTAATGAAGGGGAGCGGGAGGATTCAGGAAAGGGTAAGTTCAAAAGCAGTAGGAGAAATGTCAAGGCTGTAGAGCAGAGTAGTGATCTGGGTAAAGATAAGCAGGGTGGGTCAGGAAGGGACAGAAAGATTAATAAAGGTAATAGGGCATTAGTGAGTAAAGTAACATCAGGGAAAAATTGAAAAAAGTTAAAGCTAAAGGTATTATATCTGAATGCACGAAGCATTCGCAACAAAATAGGTGAATTAATAGCGCAGATAGAAATAAATGGTTTTGATTTACTAGCCATTACAGAGACGTGGTTGCAGAGTGACCAAGGTTGGGAACTAAATATTCCAGGATAGTTGACTTTTAGAAGAGACAGGCAGAACGGAAAAGGAAGAGGGGTAGCCCTGACAATAAAGGAGGGAATAAAGACAATAGAGAGAAAGGATCTTGGCTCGGAAAAACAAAATGTAGAATCAGTTTGGATGGAGCTAAGAAACAACAAGGGGCAGAGAACATTAGTGGGCGTAGTCTATAGGCCCACAAACAGTAGTTGTAATGTAGGGCAGAGTATAAATCAGGAAATTAAAGGTGCATGTAACAAGGGTAATACGGTAAACATGGGAACTTTAACTTTCATATAGACTGGGCAAACCAAATTTGCAGAAATAGTGCAGAGGAAGAGTTCATGGAATGCATTCAAGATAATTTTCTAGATCAGTATGTCAAGGAACCTACGAGGGAATTGGCTATTTTAGATCCAGTACTGTGCAATGAGACAGGATTAATTAATAACCTTGTAGCAAAGGAGCCTCTGGGGAGCAGTGATCATAACATGATAGAATATTATGTTGAGTTTGGGAGTGATTTAGTTAAGTCTGAAACTAGGGCCCTAAACTTGAACAAAACAAACTATGTAGGTTTGAGAGGCAAGTTGGCTAAGGTAGGTTGGGAAGCTAGATTTAAAGGTATGACAGTGGAAAAGCAATGGCAAACATTTAAAGGAATAATTCATAATTCGCTACAAATAGGGAATAAAAGGAATAAAAACACCACAGGGAAAATGGTCCAACCATGGCTAACAAGAGAAACTAAAGATAGAATTAGATTAAAGGAAAAGGCTTATAATGTTGCCAAAAAGAATAGTAAGCCTGAGGATTGGGAGGATTTTGAATTCAGCAAAGGAGGACCAAGAAATTGATAAAGAAAGGGAACATAGAATATGAGAGTAAACTAGCGAGAGACATAAAAACAGACTGTAAAAGCTTCTATAGGTATGTAAAAAAGAAAAGATTAGCGAAAGTAAACATAGGTCCCTTACAGGCTGAGAAATTATAATGGGGAATAAGAAAATGGCAGAGAAATTAAACAAATACTTTGTGTCTGTCTTCATGGATTAAATGCAAAAAACCTCCCGGTAATAGTGGAGAACCAAGGGTCTAGCGAGAATGAGGAACTGAAAGAAATTAGTATTAGTAAAAAAATAGTACTGGAGAAATTAATGGGACTGAAAGTCGATAAATCCCCTGGAGCTGATGGCTTATGTCCTAATAGGTGGCTATAGAGATAGTGGATGCATTGGTTGTCATCTTCCAAAATTCCATAGATTCTAGATTAGTTCCCGCGGATTGGAAGGTAGCAAATGTAACCCCACTATTTAAGAAAGGAGGGAGAGAGAAAATGGGGAACTACAGACCAGTTAGCCTGACATCAGTAGTAGGGAAAATGCTAGAATCTATTATTAAGGACGTGGTAACAGGGCATTAGAAAATAATAATAGGATTGGGCAGAGTCAACACGGATTTATGAAAGGGAAATCATGTTTGACGAATCTGTTGGAGTTATTTGAGGTTGTACCTAGCAGAATAGATAAGGGGGAACCAGTGGATGTGGTGTATTTGGATTTTCAAAAGGCTTTCAATAAGTTGCCATGCAAGAGGTTATTAAACAAAATTAGGGCTCATGGGATTGGTGGTAAAATACTAGCATGGATTGAGGATTGGTTAACGGACAGAAAACAGAGAGTAGGAATAAACGGGTCATTTTCGGGTTGGCAGGCTGTAACTAGTGGGGTACTGCAAGGATCATTGCTTGGGCCTCAGCTATTCACAATCTACATCAATGATTTGGATGAGGGGGCCAAATGTAATATATCCAAGTTTGCTGATGATACAAAGCTAGGTGGGAATGTAAGTTGTGAGGCTTTAAGAGGATATAGACAGGCTAAGTGAGTGGGCAAGAACATGGCAAATGGAATATAATGTGGAGAAATGTGAAGTTATCCATTTTGGTAGGAAAAATAGAAAAGCAGAGTATTTTTTAAATGGTGAGAGATTGGGAAATGTTGGTGTTCAGAGGGACCTGGGTGTCCTTGTACACGAATCACTGAAAGTTAACATGCAGGTACAGCAAGCAATTAGGAAAGCAAATGGTATGTTGGCCTTTATTACAAAAGGATTTGGGTATAAGAGTAAAGACGTCTTACTGCAATTATATAGGGTCTTGTGAGAGCACACCTGGAGTATTGTGTACAGTTTTGGTCTCCTTACCTAAGGAAGGATATACTTGCCATAGAGGGAGTGCAACAAAGGTTCACTAGACTGATTCATGGGATGGGGGGATTGACCTATGAGGAGAGATTGAGTAGACTAGGCCTATATTCTCTAGAGTTTAGAAGAATGAGAGGTGATCTCATTGAAGCATACACAATTCTTACAGGGCTTGACAGGATAGATGCAGGGAGGATGTTTCCCCTGGCTGGGGAGTCTAGAACCAGGGGTCACAGTCTCAGAATAAGGGGTCGGCCATTTAGGACTGAGATGAGGAGAAATTTCTTCACTCAGAGGGTGGTGAATCTTTGGAATTCTCTACCCCAGAGGGCTGTGGAGGCTCAGTTGTTGAGTATATTCAAGACAGAGATTGATAGATTTTTGAATATTAAGGGAATTAAGGGATAGGGGATGTGCAGGAAAGTGGAGTTGAGGTAGAAGATCAGCCATGATCTTATTGAATGGCAGAGCAGGCGCGAGGGGCCGAATGGCCTACTCCTGCTCCTATTTCATATGTTCTTATATGTCATGAGCCAAGTTTGAATGGAGTATCCCTTGTCTCCTTTGAGCCAGCCATTAAGTCGGCTTCTTGGAATGAAACGGTTTGGAATGTTGGACTGCCACAGTTTGAAAGCATCATGACAGCTCCCAGGGAATCTGGAGCATACCTGCATGAACCTCTTCTTGTGTTGCACACCAGCTGTACATTGATGGAAGAATATCTCTTGCGGTTGATAAAAACTCCTGGTTGCTGTGGTGGTGCTCGAATTGCCATGTATGTGCAATCGATGACACCCTGCACCTGTGGGAAGCCAGGCAAAGAGGCGAATGCGAACACCTGCTTATTCTGGCTATTATCATCACTGGGGAAGTTTAAATAACTCCCAGCCCTGGAAAACAATCAATCCATCATGTGCCTTATGCCTATATTCAGCAGAGTACAAGACCCTTGAGATATCTCCGGCAACACCCTGAGTCAACCAGAGTCAAAAAAATTGTGGTGACTTTCACAGCCACTGGTAATGCATAGCTGCCAAGTCCAGCAGGTAGCAGGTCTACTTCTAGGAGGCTGCAGATGTCTGCGACCACCTGACGTAACAACCTCAGCCTGCAGAAGCACTGCTCTTCCGAGAGATCAAGGAAGCTGAGCCTCTGCCTGTATACTCGGTTATCTATGTAGTGCCCCCTGTGACCTGTGCACTTCCCTCCTGTGCACCTCCCTCCTATGCATTACTCTCCTATGCACCTGGTGATCTCACCACAACACGTCATTGCTGCAGTGGATGGTGATGATCTTGATCTTCCTCTTTTGATGTACTGTCAAAAACATCCGCTGGTGTCTGTTTGAAAGACTCCAAAGTTCTCCAATACCTGTATGTGACAAGAACTCTCTGCTAAACGTTTGCCATTGAGAACTGACAAAGCAGCTGTAAGAGCTGAGCAATTATTAAGTTCAGGCTTTCTGAAGTTGATAGACCCCCATGAAGTTCACTCCAAGTGATATCTAGAAATGGTTGAGCGCACTGAATACAGCAAAGGCTAGGGGCCCCGACAACATCCCAGCTTTAGTGTTGAAGACTTGTACTCCAGAACTAGCCGTGCCTCTAGCCAAGCTGTTCCAATACAGCTACAACACTGGCATCTCCCGACAAAGTGGAAAATTGCCCAGGTATGTACCATCTACAAAAAGCAGGAAAAATCCAATCTGGCCAATTACCGCCCCATCAGGCTACTCCCAATCATCAGCAAAGTGATGGAAGGTGTCATTTACAATGCTATCAAGTGACACTTACTCATCGATAACTTGCTCACCGATGTGCAGTTTGAGTTCCGCTAGAACCACTCGGCTCCAAACGTCATTATCGCCTTGGTCCAAACATAGACAAAAGAGCTCCAGAGGTGAGGTGAGAGTGACTGCCCTTGACATCAAGGCAGCATTTGACTGAGTGTGATACCATGGAGTCCGAGTAAAACTGAAGTGAATGAGGATCAGAGGGAAAACTTTCCACTGGCTGGAGAGAAGATGGTTGTGGGTTTTAGAGGCCAGTCATCTCAGCCCCAGGACATCGCAGCAGGAGTTCCTCAGGGCAGTGTCCTAGGCCCAACCATCTTCAGCTGCTTCATCAATGACCTTCCCTCCGTCAGAAGTGCGGATGTTCGCTGATGACTGCCAGTGTTCAATTCCATTCACAATCCTCAGATAATGAAACAGTCCGTGCCCGCAAGCAGCAAGACTTGCGGAATATCAGGCTTGAGCTGATAAGTGGCAAGTACATTCACACCACACAAGTGCCAGGCAATGACCATCTTCAACAAGAGAGAGTTTAACCAACACCCCTTGACATTCAATGGCATTACCATTGTCTAATCCCTCACCATCAACATCCTGGGGGGTCACCATTGACCAGAAACTTAACTGGACCAGCCACATAAATACTGTGCTATAATAGCAGGTCAGAGGCTGGGTATTCTGTGGCAAGTGACTCACTTCCTGACTCCAAAGCCTTTCCATCATCTAAAAGGCACAAGTCAGAAGTGTGATGAAACACTCTCCACTTGCCTGGATGATTGCAGCTCCAACAATATTCAAGGAGCTCAACACCATCCAGAACAAAGCAGTCAAAGCTTGATCGGCACCCCATCCACTACCTTAAACATTCACTCCCTCCACCACTGGCGCACCGTGACTGCAGTGTATACCATCTACATTGTCAAGGCTTCTTCAACAGTATGTCCCAAACCCGAGACCTCTACCACCTAGAAGGACAAGGGCAGGAGGCGCATGGGAATACCACCACCTCCAACTTCCCCTTCAAGTCACACACGATCCTGTCTTGGAAATATATCACTGTTCCTTCATCGTTGCTGGGTCATAATGCTGGAACTCCCTCCCTAACAGCACTGTGGGAGTACCTTCACCACACAGACTGCAGCAATTCAGAATGGTGGCTCAGCACCACCTTCTCAAGGGCAATTAGGGATGGGCAATAAATGCTGACCATACCAGTAATGCCCATGTCCCATGAAGAAGTAAATAAAAAATAAATTTAAAACAATGCACCTACAACTTGTCTCCTTTTTACTGGTCAGTTTCACAATCCCCGGAAACCCATGCTGGAGATGTTATATTTAGAGGTCAGTTAAATTCAAGTTAAAAAGACCCAATTGACGTCTCATAAGGATGTTAATTGCTGTGATAACTACCCGCCCGCCTGCACTAATTAAAGTCCCAACTGCGTTGAGTAGTTTATTTGCAGGCATCCAAACACGGCTCCGTTAAACTTGGAAGTGGTCGCGTTGGAGCTGGGTTGCGGTCACGGTCCAAAAATCAATTATTTTAATTGCCCGCCTGTCCCAACCCACCTGTTCTTGGGGGTTAAAATTTCCCCCTCGTGTGTCTACCCTATCAAACATTTTTGAAGGGCCCATTTTCAAATTGATTAGTAATCATGGACCCCCCCCAGCTAAATTATAATACTCATAATATGAAAGTGCTGCATGTTTTAATATTGCTTTTAAGAAAACAGGTATTTACTTACAGATATCAGTGAGATGGGTGTGCCTGCTTCTCACACCAATTCTGGGTACTCCACAGCAACAGAAGGCCACTATTAGCCATTTACTGCTGGACAACTTTTAAAGGCCAAGGTGAGTGAGGGCACGAGCACCCAAGCATATGCTGGGATACAGACATGTTCTGTAACAGCTGCACTGTGGGATTGTACGTGTTTGCGTGAACACGTTCAGGTACCTGTTTGAAGGCCCCGCAGGTGCTCTGATCATGTGTCAGCACAGGGTCACGGCACCAGGGAGAAGAATCAACTTGACTGGCAGGGAGCGCTCGTTGCAATGTGAGTGAGAGCTGTGGGCCTCTGTGAGGAGGTGGGCCCAGCCATTGAGAATAATTCTTAAAAACTGAATTAGGGTTGGTTTTATAAAGAGTTAACTCCGGTAATTATTTTAAAATATTTTAATTATTTTTAAATATTTAACCTTTATAAAGGAGACATCATCCTCCAATGCCCTCCATAAAGAATTTAGCTAATGAGATTTTGGAGATTCATTCCACCAAGAACCAAAAAGCCAAAAAGAAACTATGAGTTATTTTAATTATCTGAGTCACATTTAAAACCGGGACCTGCTGCCTTCCAGCAGGTGTCCTGCTTGCCTGCTAAAAAGAGTAGGTTAATATTGGGCCACGTGAGAATGCAGCAGGATTGAAGGAGGTAAGTCGCACAGGGCATTTTGACTGTCTCCTGCCCAGTTTCCGCCGGGTAGGAAAGAGGGTTGAAATCCTCCGCCCCTCCACCTGATTATCCTTCGTTTGTTCTGGCGATCCATAGCAATTCCCAGTTAAGGGTTACCTTCCCTTATTGTCACAGATCTCTACTTGAGCTTATAAAATTGAAGCTGCACGCAAAGTACTTGTAGGCAAAAAAAAATGTGTCTGTTTATATCATGAGAACAGCCAGAGCAGACAATGCTTGACGCAGAACTGAACGCAAGTGCCACTGAAAAACACAACCCAATGGGTTGTTAGCGCCGATTTAATATGTCGCAATGCTCGTTCCGTACCATGAGACTTCCTGTGCAATTGTATCCTGGTTACAATCCGTGTCTTTATATCTGTTTTTTGCTTTCATCTTCTTAAGACATGTTGGACTTTTTAATTTTAAACTTTTGAGTTACAGAGCAATATGCACCATTCAATGGGGGAAAAATTCGGTACCTTAGCGCCTCCTGTTAGTGCCAGCAGATGGCGCTAACGGGGCACTAGAGCATTATCGCTGGGGCGCGGCGAATCCAACACCGCATGCCAAATCCAGCCGCGCCCCCCCCCCCGCAGCACCACCGCTAACAGTTATCGCCAGGAACCTCTACGCCATGTGGATTGTGACGTCAGTGAGTGTGCAACGCTCACTGGCCACCCGATCTGTGAAATTGATTGTGGCCACCTATCTTAGTGCCTGGAGGAAACAGCGACAGGGAGCGCTGGCGTGAAGCAACATGAAGCCGGCTCCAGGGATGTTATTTAAAGGGATCATCAGTAATGAATCGCAGCTGTAGGCTAGTAGAGTTTCAGTGCTTTCTTGTCAGCTTCACATAGTGCAACAGGCTCATTCCATAATTTCAAGGTTATTTAGTATCAGGAGTGTTGTGGCAACTAAAAAGTAGCTACATTTATTCTTAAAAAAATCAAACTGCTACACTTACATTAATGGGGGCTGTACTGGCAGTCGACCTCGCCCTCCAGGATCTACAGTGGCGGGAGCGTAGGCAGGGAGAAAGAATGGAACATGTGCCCAGAGGGAGGAGGCCGGCCATCAGGGCTCTCAACAGGAGGCCTTACCCTCTGAGGGTATTCTGAATGCACTTCTCCTACCTTCAATTAAGCGAGGGGCAGTGTATTAGAAGGCGGTCACAGAACTCTGCCACCTCCTGCAACCAGACCTCCAGCCTCAGATCAGGGCGACCACGGCTCTCTCAGTGGCAGTCAAGGTCACCATTGCCCTCAATTTCTTCGCCAGTGAATCCTTCCAGTCTGCAACAGGAGACATAGCCAACATCTGGCAGTTCAGCGTCCATCGCTGCATCCAGGAGGTCACAGAAGCTCTCTAGAATAGGAGAAGGGACTACATTTCCTTCCCCATCACCAGAGAGAAGCAGGACGAGCATGCATGTGGCTTTGCCAGGATAGCGGGATTCCCCATGGTGCAGGGTGCCATTGACTGCACCCACGTGGCTTTGTGGGCACCGCATAACAATCCTGAGATCTTCCGTAACCGCAAAGGCTACCACTCACTTAATGTGCAGTTGGTGTGCGACCACAGACAGCTAATTCTCAATATCAATGCCCGCTATCCTGGCAGTAGCCACGATGCCTTAATTCTACGCCAGACCAGTGTGCCAGCACCCTTCCAGCCACCACGTCAAGCTTGCGGCTAGCTAATCGGAGACAAGGGCTATCTGCTCTCCACCTGGCTCATGACTCCCCTCTGCAACCTCAACACTCCTGCCCAGCACTCATATAATGAAAGCCATGCTGTCACCAGGAACATCATCAAGCAGACCATTGGGGTGCTCAGGCAATGGTTCCGCTGCCTTGACTGCTTGGGAGGAGCCCTCCAGTACTCAGCAAAGCGGGTGTGCCATTTCGTGGTGGTCTGCTGCATGCTCCACAAATTGGCCATCATGAGGGCCCAGCTCTTGCCACCAGAGATTGTGGGACCACCTCAGGAGGAGGAAGAGGGAGAGGAGGAGGAGGACGAGAAGGAAGAGGAAGACAAGGAGGATGACGAGGACAATGAGGAAGAGGAATAACAGGAGCGAGGGAGGAGGCAGCCACTCAATCGGCCTTCCGGAAGGACGGTCTGAGATCGCCTCATCAGACTGTGGTTCGAATGAAATAAACCCCAGATCCCCGTTGCTCACCAAATCCCCATCATTCCATCCCTGTCGCAGGCCATATCACAGCGCAAAGCTGAAATGAGACACATCACAACAGAATCCAAACTGAATTAATAAATTCATCAATAATGAGTGAAAACATATTTACAACAAAAATGTTAACTATTAACCCTTGTGCAATCCCTTAGTGCCTCTCGTTACTGTGCGTTTGCCTACTCTAGTGCTCCTACGAAGTGTTTGGCCCAATGGCTGCAGCAGGGCTGGTGCAAGGCTGCTGAATGTCCATGCAGGAGACTTCAGATGTCTTTGGAGGATGCCCTCGACCAGCTCTGGGCCTAGAAGGCCCGGCTGTGGAATGCACCACCTCAGCATGGGCGGCAGCAGTCTGGGCTGGCTGGATGAGAGGCAGCAACAAGGGTAATGGTGGAGTATCAGTGGTGGGAGCAGGAATGCTGTCATCCTGAGAAAGGACAGCAGGTTCCTGCTCCACTGACTCACTGCCACTCCCCCGGGGCAGCACCTCAGCATCCCTAGCCATCTGTTGGAGCACAGGTTGCTGGCCTGCTGCAACACCGTGAAAGCCCCGATCGATGGTGGTAGACCCAGCCACGATGGCAGCAGTCAGAGCTTGCATGGCATCAAGCTGAGACTGCATGAGAGCAGTCTGAGATTGGATGCCACCAAGCATAGTCTGCATTACAGCACTAAGACATTGCGTCACTTCTGCCTGTACTGCAATGGAAACTTCCAGATCGCCCATTACATGTGGCATCAGGTCTGGTTCGTCACAGTCTCTCTGGAAGTCTACCATCCTTTGCAGACTGGAAATGATGGGCTCCATTGTGTGCGCAGAGCCTTGTGCAATGTTGGAGGCAGACTCCTCCACGCTCCTTATCATTGCCGAGAGGCTCTCGGGACCCCTTGCTATTGCAACTATCACCTTCGTGTTCATGTCCATCACCCTTCTTCTAAACGCCTCCCCGTCGAGGTCCTCATCTGAGTCCTGTGCAGCAGAACTAGAACTCGTGTGTGAACTCGCCCTCTGGGGAGTTGGCCCCCGAGCTACCCTCTGCCCCTGGCCTTGCTGCAGCCCACTTGTCCCCGGTGCCTCACCCTGTGCAGATCCCACTCCTATACTAGCCTCTAAAGAACACTTAGTGCCAGTATCTGAACTGGTGCCTGCGGGTGAGACATGCAGTGACGCGGTGTGTTCTTCCTCCTCCTCTTCTCCTGCCTCGCTCTCTACAGTGCCCTCAGGGACAGGCTGCTTAGGTGCTTGCTGATTAACTGAAAGCATAAAGGCACAAGAGTCGGATAAAGTTGAGGGGAGGGGGGCAGGAAGAGAGAAATGCATGCATACAGCATAATTAGCTGGAAAGTGCGAAACACTTGTTGGACGAGAAGGAAGTGGGAAGTGAGAAGAAGGAGTAGGGATGAACATACCATTGTTGTCCCCAAGGGGGTCAACGTCACCGGTGGCCCACCACCTGGCACCCAATAATGTGCAGCACTCTATGTTCCAGCGCAGCCAGTGGTTGGTTGTCGGCTTGTTGCCCGCCTGTGTGCTCCTGCTCCCTTCTGTTGTGAGCCACCTTGACCTGCAAGAGAAAGGAAAGTGTGTGAGTAAGTGTGGAGCAATGTGTTTGGGTGATGTGCCTACCATAGTTGAATAGCTGTCATTGTGTGCAAGGCGTGAGATGTGGGTCTGAGTGTTGGTAGGTAGTGATTGTTGGTGGGTGAGTGCTGGAGGTGTGATGCTTTGGGCAGTGTGTGAAGACTATGGTTCAGACGGTGGTATGTAGCATTTGTTGAAGCATTCACTCACCCTGACCACCCTGAGTGAGGTCATAAAATTTCTTCTGCACTGTGTGTGGGCCCTGGGGACCACAGTGCTGCTCGAGACGTGCTGCGCTACCTCCCTTCACATGGTGTGGAAGACTTGCGGCGAGGGCCTCCTGCCACTTGCCGGGTAGAGCACCGCCCTCCGTCTCTCCACAGCGAACACCAACACCTCCAATGCTTGATCGCTGAATCTACGGGCTCTCTTCCTGAGGCGTGGATCTGACATGAGTACAGCTGCTTCAGTCCTCCGGATCATTCTTCTGACCAGCTGCTGCTTGCTGAGTCAGCTGCACAGTCAGCAATGCTGAAAATGAGGTTCTGCAGCATCAATGAACCTCCTCTTTAAGAACTGGAAAAAGCCTGTGGCAATCATGACTTGCGATTAGACTGCACCTGATATTGGCCCACCCTTTGAGTGTAACGCCAATGAGCTTGGGCTTAAAGACTTGAATTAGGATTCCAATCATTTCTTTGAGCAGTGAGCATGAATTTTGTGTGTAGTCTAAAGCATTAGTGCCTGGCGCTAATTCTCCAACTTTTCTAATTATACCGCCCATTCCTGGGCTATAATGAATTTCTAGCCCATTAATTTTTAATTTTTAATTTCCTCCGGTCGCGGACCCCCTGGAAAGTCTCTATGGACCCCCAGGTGTCCGCAGACCCCAGTTTGAGAAACACTGAATTAGATCACCCCTTAACCTTCTATTCTTGAGGAGATACAAACCAAGTATATGGAACCTGTCCTCATAATTTAAACATATAAGCCCTGGTATCATTCTGGTGAACCTGTGCTGTACCCCCTCCAAAGACCTTTTGTATTCCAACCTCCTTGAGATAAACACCAACATCCTATTAGTCTTTTTGATTAGTTTTTGAACCTGTGCACTAGCCTTTAGTGATTTATGTAAAGTGACAGCTAAATCCCTTTGCTCCTCCACAGTTCCTAGTTTCTCGCAATTAAGAAAATATTCCGATTTGTCTTTCTCAGATCCAAAGTGAATGATCTTACACTCCCCCGCAGTGAACTCCATCTACCACAGTTTCGCCCACTCACTTAATCTGTCTATATCACTTTGTAAATTCCTGCTTCCATCTACACAACTTACTGTGTTTCCTAACTTTGTGTCATCTGCAAACCTGGATATACAACTCTTTAAGTCATCAATATATATGGTGAAAAGCTGAGGCCCAGTATAGATCCCTGGGGGACACCAGACACCAGTCACCATCCTGCCAATCAGAGAATGATCCCTTTATCACTAGTCTCTCTCTCCTACCTCCCAACCCATTACCAAGCTATGTCACAAGGTTATCTCTAATTCTGCGTACTTTCATTTTTGCTAATATTCTCTTGTGTGCAATCTTATCAAATGCCTTCTGAAAGTCCACATAGACAATATCCATAGACATTCCCCTATTCACCATGCCAGTGGCTTCTTCTAAAAATTCACCCAGATTAGTCAGACATGACCTACACGTCACAAATCCATGCTGACTCTCTTTGATCAGCTCATACTTGTCCAAGGGCTCAGTCACTCTGTCCCTGAGAATAGATTCCAGTAACTTCCCCACAACTGATGTACGTGCATACACCAGCAGTATGCAGAGTAGGCAGATTGTGACGTCAGTCAGCATGTAATGCTGATTTGACCCACGACCTGCCATTTTCAACCTCACCGCTCCATTCAGCGCCCTCTCCTAAACACGAGGGACCTGCACCAGCGTGACTTAAAGGGATACATCCAAATTGCAGATTAGTTGCTTATTGCTATCTATTGGCTCTTGCAGAGTTTTTAGGAGTACTGGGTTGCTAGAAGAGTTTTGACAAGATGGTAAAGTGTGCAGGGAGTGCTGCTGGACGTTGGGAAGACGTTGACTGCTACTGGAAGGTCTCTGAGTACACCACTTGCTCCCAGTCATGAGGGCTCTAGTTGTAGTCCCCCTTGCGCTGCAGCATGACAGGGAGATGGAGCAGAGGCAACAAAGAAGACAAGCTGCTCACAGAGGGAGGAGGAGGAGGAGGGCTCTTAGCAAGAGGCCTTACCAACCTAGGATCTTCAGGGAGCACTTCTCCTACCTGCACCTAATCCAGAAGCAGTGTGTTCAGTGACTCCGCTTCACAAAGAAGGTGGTCACAGAACTCTGCTACCTCTTGTAACCAGACCTGCAGCCTCAGAGCAGGGTGACTATGGCTCTGCCAATGGCCCTCAAGGTGACCGTGGTCCTGAATTTTTGCACCAGCGGATCCTTCCAGGCTGGAACAGACGACATAGCTAACACCTCCCAGTTCCCCATCCATCGCTGCATCTGGGAGGTCACAGAGACTGTGAACGCTGGGAGAGGGGACTTAATTGTCTTCTCTCGACTGCACACACATGGCTTTGTGGGCGCTGCATCTCAATGGTGAGATGTACCATAACCACAAATGGTACCACTCACTTAATGTGCAGTTGGGGCACGACCATGCCCAGCACGTCATGATGGTGAATGCCCGCTATCCTGGCAGCAGTCATGATGCCTTCATCCTGCGCCAGCCCGCTGTGACAGCAATCTTCCAGCCACCTCGTCGAACCTGAGGGTGGCTGCTTGGTGACAAGGGCTATCTGCTGTATGCCTGGCTGATGACACCCCTCCGCAACCCCACCACTCGTGAATAGAACTCATATAATGAGAGCCATGTTGCCGTGAGGAACGTCATCGAGCAGACCATCGGGGTGCTCAATCCACAGCCATGACTGCTTGGGAGGAGCCCTCCAGTATTCGTTGAAGCAAATGCCACAATTTGTGGTGGTCTGCCGCATCCTCCACAACTTGGTCATCATGAGGGCGCAGCCATTGCCACCATGTGTTCCACGAATACCTCAGGAGGAGGAGAAGGAGGAAGAGGAGGAGGAGGAAGAGGAGGAGGTGGAGGAAGGGAGGAGGCTGCCTGCACATGCACGTTCCGGACAGACTGTCCATGAGCGCATCA
Organism: Squalus acanthias; assembly: GCA_030390025.1. Taxonomy (NCBI): domain Eukaryota; kingdom Metazoa; phylum Chordata; class Chondrichthyes; order Squaliformes; family Squalidae; genus Squalus; species Squalus acanthias. The sequence goes on from CM059432.1 coordinate 53,122,449, forward strand.
TTAGACTCCGTTTCCCCTGAATGAAACCCCAGATCCCCATTGTTCAACACTTCTCCACCTTACCATCCCTCTGTCACGGAACATCACAGCATCTTCTTGGCCACAATGTTGAAATGAGAGCCACCACAAAACAAACATTCCAACCAAATTTATCAATCCAATATTAACCAACAAAGTCAACTAATCACCCTTGTGCATTCCCTTAGTGCCTATCTTCCGTGTGCCTTTGCCTGTCCTAGTGCTCCTATGAAGTGCTACCCCAGTGACTGCAGTGTGGCTGGTGGAAGGCTGCTGACTTTCAGTGGGCAAGACTGCAGATGGCCTTGCAGGATGACCTCGAGCAGCTCTGGGCCTAGAAGGCCAGCAGCAGACTGCACCACCTCGGCATGGGTGGCAGCAGTCTGGGCTGGCTGGTTGACAGGCAACAGCAAGGGCACTGGTGGAGTGGCAGTGGTGGAAGGACGAATGCTGTCAACCTGAGAGCGGACAACAGGGTCAGCCTCCACGGAGCCACTGCTACTCCCCCAGCGCAGTGCCTCACGAATCCTAGTAATCTGCTGGAGGACAGATTGTTGGACTGCTATGACACCCTGCAAGCCCCTTTCAACACTGGTAAATGCTTGCGTGGCAGCAAGCTGAGCCTACATGAGAGCAGTCTGAGCTTCCACTGTAGCACTCAGATGTTGGGTCACTTCCGCTTGTGCTGCAATGGAAGCTGAGATATTGGCCATCAGACGCTGTATCATGGTTGGGTCCACAAGTGCACTAATGGAGTTTCCCATCACTTCCATCCTGGAAATGGGCTCCAAGCTCTGCGCAAAGCCCTGTGCAAAGTTGGTGCCGGACTTCTCCATGCTCCTTGACAGTGACAACAAGCTCTCTGGCAGGCCTGCCAATGCACCAAGCATTTCTGTGTACATGCCCATCACCCTTCTTCTGTAGGCCGCCCCATTGAAGTCCTCATCTAAGTCCTCTGTAGCAGAACCCATGTGCGACCTCGCCTTCCGGGGAGCTGGCACCTTCGCTACCCTTTCCCCCTGCCCTGGCTGCAGGCCACTTGTGCGTGCTGACTCACCATGTGCAGATTCCGCTTCCATACTACCCTCTAATGTACACGCAATGCCAGTGCCTGAGCTGGTGCCTGTGAGTGTGAGATCGAGTGACGGTGTGTCTTCTTCTCCATCACTCTCCTCTTGCTCTTCTTGCACTGGCTGGCCAGGTTGGAGTTCTTGGGTATCTGAAAAGAGAAAGGCACAAGGTTTGGGTTGTGGTGAGGTGGTGGTGGGAAAGCAAGATGTGCGTGCTTACACCATCAGCAGCTTGTAAGTGAGAAGAGATTGTGGGATGAGGGGGAAGTTGGCTGTGAGAAGAAGGATTAGTTATAAGCATATCTAATGGATTCAGCCTTGTCACTCACCACGGCTTCAGTGATGGCCCCTCCAACAATGTTGAGCACCCTCTCCTCCAGCTGGGTAAGGATATGCAGGCTTGCTTGTCCCCTGCTGGTTAACATTGTTGCCTGCGATTGTTGCCACCTTGCCCTGCAAGAGAGAGGGAAGTATGTCAGTGAGTGTGGTGCAATGTGTTTGGGTGATGTGCCTGTCATGGTTGAATAGCTGGCAGTGTATGAAATGTGTGAGATGTGGCTTGCAGCAGTGGTAAGTGTATGAGGGTGAGGTGAAGATATAATTGTGAGGTATTAGTCATGATTGATAGAGATCATTGGTAGATGAGTGATGAGGGTGTGCTGCATTGAGCAATGTGTGAGGCTAGTGGTGCAGTTGGTGGGAGATGGCATTTGCAAATGCATTCACTGACCTTGACCACTCATGTGAGGTCATTGAATTTCTTTCAGCACTGCATCCACGTCCTCGGGGTAAGACTGCTAGCATTGACGTCATCGGCTATCACCTCACTGACTTCTCACTGTGTGTCTTGAGGGCCTTCTGGCCCCCTGCAGATAGAGGACCTGTCTCCTCCTTTCTACCCCCTGCAATAAGGCCTCTAATTCTGCATCCGAGAAAGTTGGAGCCCCTTCTCTGACCTGTTGAGCCATTATTCAATCTTCTCCTTTCTGAGCCTTGCCTCCACAACCAGTTGCATGAGCTGCTGCAGGCAGCATGCACCTCCCCTTTAAGAAGTGCAGACTGCCTTTAACAAGCCACTCAGCAGCGCAGGGCTGAACGCTGCAATCATTGTAATTAGCAGGCAGCACCAAGGTCGCGGCTGCTTTCAAGGGGCGCGGGCCAATCGCACATCGTTATCCCCGTACCCGTTTTTGGGGGCTATCGAATTTTTAGCCTGAAGGCTTTTAAAGGTAGCAAGAGAAGTAGCAAGGGGAGAGGACTAGGGTGGGAGTAGGAAGGAGATGCTTCTCAACTGTAGAAGAAGAGACAGGAGAGTAAGATGCCCAGGAGGCCAGAATCACATGGGCATGGGTTGGGATGTGGGGCTGGAAGAGCTTGCATAGATAGTGAGGGGTGAGGTCGGGGAAGGATTTTTGAACAAGGATAAAGATTTTGAATTCAGCGCATTCACAGATAGGGAACCATTGGAAGTCAGCAAAGGCATGATTGATCAGCGAGTGGGACTTATTAAGGGACAGGATATGGGCAGCAGTGTTTTGGATGAGTTGGAGTTTGTGCAGTGTGGAACTCAGGAAGCTGGTGAGAAGAACATTAGAAAAGTCAAGTAGTATGGGGGGTTCACTGTGAGTTTATGCTAAACCATGAGAGAAGCCTTTGCAGCACTACAGTTCATCCTGCATCTAAGCATATCTGCAGGTGATATTACCACTGCAGAGACCCAAAGACCAGTAAGAATATCACCAAGGATGAGCAGGAGTAGGGTAGGGAAGGCAGAGTGATGGGGATGTGATGAGTGGCACAGCAGGATGAGGTTGAGTGTGGCTTTGCAGTAACGTTTCGTGATCTACTGAGATCATTGAAAGGTTTGCACTACTGCAGCCTGGTCCTCCTAACGACATCCCTGCTTTTGTCCTCCTGTGTAATGTGCAACCAGGCTGTGTTGATCTCCTGGGGAGGTCTCTTCTGCCCATTGGAAGGGAAGAGAACCTCCCTGCGTGCTGTGACTCCCTCCATAAGCATATGAAGGGAGTCATAGGAGAGCTGGCTGCAGCCGTGAACTTCTGTGCAGTGCTTGTCAGTGTTTGCAGCACCTCAATGCTGTAGAACACTGACAGCGGAACTGTCAAAATCAATTTGCGCATGGTCCCTTTAAGGAAACTGGTTGATGATGCGTCAGCAAGTGACGTCATCAGACCCGCTTCCTTCAATTGGCCGGGAAACGCGCTGGGCGGGCTTAACAAGCCCAATCAGCGTAAGGTCACTTGGGACAGCGGGCTGGAGCCAGCAGCGAGGTCGGGACCCGCCACAGACCCCGGCCGCACCGGACCCACCGAGGGAGGGGAAATCGCTGCCTACAATTCAAAAGTACTTTGTTGGCTGGAAAGCACTTTGGGACATCCTTTCATGAAAGGCGCTATATAAATGCAAGTTCTTTCTCTACATAAACATGAATTAGCTATTTGCTGATAGCATCATGCAAGTTGCAGGTCAGTACTTCCTGAATTTTTGAGGACAGCCTGATTTTAGAGTTTTATTTTCATACATTTTTATTGCAACTTTGAGGGATACCACATCTTTGGAATGTATGGTAGATTTATCTTTGGGACTTATTTAAATGGAGAGAGACTACAAAATTCTGCAGTACAGAGGGATCTGGGTGTCCTCGTACATGAAACACAAAATGTTAGCATGCAGGTACAGCAAGTAATTAGGAAGGCAAATGGATTGTTGACCCTTATTACAAGGAGGATGGAGTATAAAAACAGGGAAGTCTTGCTACAACTGTACAGGGCATTGGTTAGACCACATCTAGAGTACTGCGTGCAGTTTTGGTCTCCTTATTTAAGGAGGGATATACTTGCATTGGAGGCAGTTCAGAGAAGGTTCACTAGGTTGATTCCTGAGATGAAGGTGTTGTCTTATGAAGAAAGGTTGAGCAGGTTGGGCCTATACTCGTTGGAGTTTAGAAGAATGAGAGGTGATCTTATTGAAACATATAAAATTCTGAGGGGGCTTGACAGGGTAGATGCAGGGAGGATGTTTCCCCTCGTGGGGGAATCTAGAACTAGGGGGTATAGTTTCAGAATAAGGGGTTGCCCATTTAAAATGGAGATGAGGATGAATTTCTTCTCTCAGAGGGTCGTGAATCTTTGGAATTCTCTACCCCAGAGAGCTGTGGAGGCGGAGTCATTGAATACATTCAAGGCTGAGATAGACAGATATTTAAGCTGCAGGGGAGTCGAGGGTTATGGGAATCGGGCGGGAAAGTGGAGTTGAGGCCAAGATCAGATCAGCCATGATCTTATTGAATGGTGGAGCAGGCTCGAGGGGCCAAATAGCCTACTCCTGCTCCTATTTCTTATGTACTTATGTTCTTATGTTGCCTAATGAATAGTTAATGACAAAGAAACAACTCTGTGTCCTTGGAGAAATGATGATGAGTTAGAGCCAGCTTTACATTTTTGATAGTTTTTGATACATGCTAGCAAATGGAGAAAATGGCCTTAGGGAGCACAGTCGACAATTCAGATCCAATGCCTTTATGACTCAGTCTAATCTTCCCATCTGAGACTTCTCAGGTGCACTCATTACTTGTTATGAATTTAAACAGACTGATCTCTTCATGAAGCTGGAAATATGTAAACTGAGCAATAGATAGTATAGAAAACCTATTTGGTCAATTTAATTTTAGTCAGAGACTCTTTTTTAATTTGGGTGATATAACAACAGCGAGCAGCTGGAGAAAACTGTCACAAGGCCAGAGTTCTTTAACTTTGATCCTCATGTTTTCTGGAACCGTAAAACACTTAATGAATTTTCATTGATGTACAATTGGGCAAATCATAGATTCTCCAGATACCTGCCCCATTTCTACTTTTTACAGAATCAGGAATTGATTTAATTCATTTTTAAATTCTTCAATAGATCAGTATCAACCATACCAAGTGGCAATTTATTTCATAAGTCAATTAGTTCAAGGGTGGAGAAGTTATTCCTTTATCTATTATAAACTTATATCATCTGGAGCAATATGGGAGATGGAAGGGAGTTCCAGCATCAGCTGCTGACCCATGATATGTCTGACCGAGCAGTATCTGATACTGGACATAACAACAACAACAATAACAACTTGCATTTATATAGCACCTTAAATGTAATAAAAGGTCTCAAGGCGCTTCACAGGAGCGATTATCAAATAAAATTTGACACCAAGCTGCATAAGGAGATATTAGGACAGGTGACCAACAACTTGGTCAAAAAGGTAGGTTTTAAGGAGCGAGTTAAAGGAGGAGAGAGGTAGAGGTCAAGAGGTTTAGGGAGGGAATTCCAGAGATTAGTGCCGAGGCAACTGAAGGCATGGCCGCCAATAGTGGAGTGAAGGAAATAAGGGATGCGCAAGAGGCCAGAATTGGAGCAGCCCAGAGCTCTCGGATGGTTGTAGGTGGGAGGCCGAACAGGAGAGCATTGGAATAGTCGAATCTGGAGGTAAAAAAAGCATTGATGAGGGTTTCAGCAGCAGATGGGCTGAGGCAGGGGCGGAGAGGAGTGATCAATGTTCCCTTTAAGCTGCGTGGCCGCGTAGCACTCTGGAGGTCCTGCATGGTTGACTCACCATCCAGGACAAAGCAGCCCACTTGATTGGCACCCCATCCACCACCTTAAACATTCACTAACTCGCCAAGGCTTCTTCGACAGCACCTCCCAAACCCGCAACCTCTACCACCTAGAAGGACAAGGGCAGCAGATGCTTGAGAACACCACCACCTCCAAGTTCCCCTCCAAGTCACACACCATCCTGACTTGGAAATATATCGCCGTTCCTTCATAGTCACTGAGTCAAAATCCTAGAACTCCCTCCCTAACAGCACTATGGGAGTATCTTCACCGCATGGACTGCAGCAGTTCAAGAAGTTGGCTCACCGCCACCTTCTCAAGGGCAACTAGTGATGGGCAATAAATGCTGGCCTTGTCAGCGATGCCCACATCCCGTGAACAAATAAGAAAAGTTGATGAGTTGTTGCAGTGCATACTGCAGCTATAATGTGCCAATGGTGGATAGGGAGTATATTGTGTTCAATAGCAGAGGCATTGATTCAGTAGACTGCTTTGTCTTGGGTGGTGTCGAGCTACTTGAGTGACATTGTGGCTGCATTCATCCAGCCGAGTAGTGAATATTCCATCACACTCTTGACTTGAGGCTTGTAGATGGTGAAGAAGCTTTGAGGAGTCACTCTTGAAAGAGTAGCCAGCCTTTGCTCTGACCTTCTAGCCATGTTGTTAATATGGCTGGAGCAATTAAGCTGCTGGTCAATGGTCACGCTCAAAATGTTGATGGTGGGAATTACTACAATAATGGTGTTGTTGAAGGTTAGAGGGAGGTGGATGGTGTAGGGGGTGGTGTGGTAGGGGTCAGCCTCACCTCTGGCTCAGTGAACGGTTCGAATCGCTCCCACGCCCCTGGTTCTAGACCTTGGACTTATTTAGGGGTTGTGAATAAAGATGCAGTAGACAACAGGTCCCGATGAAAGAATTTTGACTTTTATTAAAAGAAAAGGTAACAAACTTAAAACACACTTAACACTTAAACAGGTTGGGGAACACACGGTACAGGTGAGGGAGAATGACAATATACAAAAACCCTTATCCCTCCCAAAAATCCACTATCTAGCTAGGTTTTGGTTTCAGGAGATCAGGGATAATGCTCACCAAACAGGGGTTTTGACAGTGCGAAATCCAGCCAGGTAAGTTGATTGCGATTTTGAGGTACTCTCTTTTTGTCCTTTGGGGCCTGCCCTCCCCACGTGGTACCGGTCTGTGAAATCTGCGATGGTGGTCTGGTCATCGAGTTTTGTTGCGTTGGAGGCTTGTCGGGGCGGTACCTTCTGGGGCTGCACCGTGGGTTGAGCGATGCCGACTCGCTCCCAGCCTCCAGTCTGTCCTTGCCTCCGATCTCGCCCCGGGTCTGCCTCGTGGCCTTGCTGCTTCTCTCCTCCTCCTACTCGTGTCGTGTGGCTGGTAGTGTCTTGCTGGTACTTGCTGCAACTGGAACAGAGCTGAGAGAGAGTTTCTTGGGGGATTAGGCCCTCAAATATACTGTTCAGACCCTTTGTCTTTTTCGCGCCAAAACCCCTTACTAAATCAGTTTCGTGTTGAAGTGATTTAGGTTTCAGTTGAGGCCTGTTCATTCCATTGTCTTAGTTTTGCGGGCTTGTTAAGTTTTGATGGGTTTAACTTGGTGTTAAATTGTCCTGATGGCTTCCGATGTCTCCCATTTAGGCAGGGCCTTTATCTATGCGCCAAATCTTGTCCCTATAGATACCTGGCTGATTGGTTTTTGATGAAGTAATGGCTGTACTAGATGTTTTTATTGTTTACAGGCTTCTGGCATCCTGTTTGGGCCTGGGGATATTCAAAAGGTGTCTTGAATTATTCAATTTTGGATGTGTTGTGAGGTATTGGGTGAGGTTCTTCCTCCTGCCAGGATTGCAGTGCAAACAAATTCCAGACAGCTTGACGCCAAAAGCTCTCCACTGCCTCACCACACCCCTTCGCAAAGGTGTTTTTTTTTCCATAGTCATTTTTTCTCAGGGTTTTTCTTCTCTGATCTTTAACTCATCCCAATTCATAGGAAAAATCCAAAATCACCCCTTTTAGGGTTCTATACGAGTTTCTGGGGAATTTTGCGAAGCTTACACTGGGCCTTTTCTTGTTGAAGACGGTGATTGTCCTGTCACTTATGTGGTGCAATGTTACTGGCAACTTCTCAGTCCAAGCCTGGATGTTGTCCAAGTCTTGCTGTAGCCTGACATGGGCTGCTTCATTATCAATTGTTAATGGAGTTGAACACTATAGAATTTCAGTGAACAGCTTGGCTCCTGATCATAGGTTACAGGGAAGGTCATTGTGACTAGAAGTTGACAAGAATATTTGACGTATTTGCCATCACATTCCTCTGAATGGAAATGTAATACTTAAACCATTTTACTGATTTGCTGCTTTGTAGTGGCACTGAATACATAGTGAGAAAAAGTGAAGACTCCTGGGGGTAATTTTCTGAGCGTGGATTTGCAGTGAGGAGCCTTGCCTGCTGGCAGCTCATATCAAAAAATAGTGTTGCAAACAGAAGATTGGATCCTCTCAGCCAACACACTACTCTGTGTCAGACAACAATTCATTTTGATTTTGTTGGGTATTTTTCTGCCTGATGTGGAAATTCTGAAATTGTTGTGATTGATTATTTGGGTGACTCTCTCGAATATAACATTGTTACAGTAATTAGCAGATTTTATTTTTCCTTAGTTGGCTCTGGATTGACCGATTTACTGTTATTGACAAATACATCACATCCATTGCCTCCTTTTAATGTTTTTAATGTTCCCAAGATGAAACACTCTGCATCTATAGTAGAATATTGTGTCTACTCCATTCTGCATCCTGAAAAATACATATAATAGTCTCCAAGGGAGTAAGTTACTTTTTGTTCTATGACTACTGATAGAAATAAAAGGTTTGGATTTTTCAAATACTCTTCACTCTGGCTAAGGGCCACGTTTGCATGGCTTATTTTTGACTCTGCTTGAAGCCTCAGTCACACATGGTTCTAATTTGCATCATGTCTTGCTTAACTGCTGTAAGAAGGAAGAGTCATGGGGCTAAAAATTCAGGTGATTTGCGCCACCCATTAACACCATGAAATTTCGATAAAACAGCGGCCGGCACTCTTCTGCCAGCTGGTGGCGGCTCCCGCGGCAGGCGCCATTTATCAAGGGCCGGTAGTGCTGCCCGTAAATGCAATCGGCGGAGGGAGTTAAATAAACGAGATTGTGACATCAGTGAGTGTGCAATGCTCATTGACGCCCAATCTGCAGCATTCGTTCTCGCCATTCAACTTACCAGCATGTCTAAACAACGACAGGGAGAGCAGGCGTCCAATAACAGGAAGGCAGCTGCAGTAGCGATATTTAAAGGGATCATCAGCAACCAGTTGCACCTGACGTGGTTCTGCAGTTTGAGTGGCTTTGTGCTAGTTTTTGCCACTCCGGCAGCTTTCTTTACTTATTTCAAGGTTCTTTGGTAACAGGGAGTGTTGTTGCAAGTGCAGAACTCCCCCCTCCCCCTCTCCCCCCCTACCGCACCCCCCCCCCACCCCAGAGGGCTGTGGATGCTCAGTCGTTGAGTATATTCAAGGCAGAGATCGATAGATTTATGGATATTAAGGGAATCAAGAGATATGGGGATAGTGCAGGAAAGTGGAGTTAAGGTAGAAGATCAGCCATGATCTTATTGAATGGCAGAGCTGAAGGGATTATTACTAGTCCTAGCCCCTTTAGGGCTACCCCAGATCAGGCGTATTCCCCAGACGTTCACTTTCAACTAAAGTTTGAGGTAGCCGAATCCTAAAGACGCTTAATTGGATCTAAAGGTCTGGACCATCTCTCCCTAAAGGAAAGGAACAACCTGAAGATGTTACCGTCCTCCAGATAGCACTTTTAATAAGTTTAGCTAGACTGTAACGTTCTGGATATTATGAGGGTCCGGAAAACTCCCCCAGAATTCTGCAACTCCTCACCAAAGAGTGTACAGAGATTGAGTTTGCGAGTTTGATACAGAAGTATTATGTGAGACAATTCTAAAAATATATAGATTTATTAAAGAACCGACATGTAATTTACAGTTGGTGATTCAATAGCAACATTAACAGTTCCAAAAACAGAAAGCTTACAATTCTATTATCAGAGATCCTTATTCTCAAATTTTAACTTTGCTACAGTTTTACAGTTCTTAGTCTATTCAGAATATCCACCAAAATCAAATACAGTACCGTTGATCCCCGAGATACAAAGAGTTGTAGACTTACAGAGCCTGCCTCTGAAGCCGAGAATCGCTTTGCCCCTTTACAGCGAATCTATTATCCTATTTGAAAGTTCAATATTTATACCCTTTTTCAGTGGTATTGCCTTTGAAGTTTTCTGCTGATGTAAGCTAATTATCTCTAGTCATTTTTCTTCTGACCCCTGCTATTCTTACAGTCACCTCAGATGGTAGCAATGCAGAATTATGTCTCTACCCCAGGTGTCCCAAGCTTACCATAAAAAACGGTGTAACAGCAGGTGCATCTATTTGATGTCATTTTTATCAAGGCCTTCTGTTTGTGTCTTTTTACGAATTGTAACTTAGAACACCTCAACCAGGGTGATCTATGCAATTCTTAGTCACCTCAGCTGGTTGTAACAAAGAATCGTGTCTCTCCTCTCCTCTAGGTATTCCAATGTAACAGCAGGTGCATTTCATTTGATGTCATTTTTACTTAAGGCAAATGATTTTGCTTCTTTATGAAGTGTAATTTAGAACACCTGTACCATTGTCTGCTCCCAAAGATTCAGACCGTCGGGAGCCTTTAACCTTCTGTTTCAATAAGGTTATTGATTCAGTGTCAACAACTTATCTTATCTCAATAGCCTGAATGCTGTTAACAATACAGCTTCTCCATTGTTAGGTTTTTAGATTTCCAAACCCAGTTTGTCATGTTTTAATAAGGCCAGAATTCTTTCATAGAATGGTGTATTTTTCTGAATAGGTTATATGGCTTATTCCTTCACAGAGCAGGCTCGAAGGGCCGAATGGCCTACTCCTATTTCTTATGATCTTATGTTCTTATGTCTCTGCCCTTTGGATGTCTCCGACTCCTCTGATGTCTCCGACCCACCGATCGATCCTCGGCCCCCGACCCACGATCTCTCCCTCCCTGCTCTCCGCTCTCCGGCCTGTTGCCACAGGCCTTTCCATTCGACAATCAGCTAGCTTCTCAATCTGGCAGGCTGCAGCTGAGAAGCGGAGACAAAAAATGTTAATCGGGCCCTGCCGTTAAATTGATGGGAACCTGTTCTTCTGGGTTTCCTGACCGCAAAACAGCGACCCCCCGCACCTTCCCTCTCCACCTCAAAGTTAGTATCTGGGCCCATCACACCTGCTTTGCTTTTATATAAGAGAGAAAGAAGAGTGTAAGTAATGGCCCATAATTTGCTGTCAAAATAATGGTGCAGCTAATGGTGCTCGCCGTTATTTACGTGCAAATGGTACAGCAACTTCAAACGTTGGGTATTTGCAAGGTTAAACTCAAAAATTCAAAAGTTGCTGTCTGAGTTAGCTTTGCAAAAATAGCATCTCGCTGTCTGTTTCATCATCGAAATGCATTGAATGGCGTGATATTTATTTGCACGGTAGATACGAACTAAACTCGCCACAGAAAGTTAAGTCTTGTCCATTTCAGACTAAATACCTTTTTAACGACTTGATAAGTGTTAATTACTGCTAGTTGTAAGAATTTGGATCACAGGCCACACACAGGTTGCCCAATAGGTCACTTTATTAAAGAGCGGTAGTTTAAGTTAAGTACAGCATGCAATAGTAGACATACAACCCGTAACAGATGAGGACGGTTTACCGGCTCCGGGACGGACAGACGGACGTGGACGAGCGTGGAGACAGAATGGTGGTTCCGGATCCCTGCAGCCTGCGGCAGTGGTCTCTTCCTCTTTGGTCGTCTCCCGAGCTGGCGGAGGTGTTAGGCCGAAGCCAGCATGGATATCCACCTCAGACGTTGAGCTTGACCAGGGTGTTAAGCCGAAGCTAGCATTGAATCGGCCCTGAGGAAGCTCCCTCTCTCTGCCTCCCCGGGGAAGCTCTTCCCCTCTCTGCCTGTTTTTCCCTTTCAGCTGCCCGTTTATATACCTTATTTCGGGGGACCGGTGGATACCTTACGTCAATCATTTGTTATCCATTCAATTGTCCAATTACAGGGGAATATATACCTATGACAGCCTCCCCTCCGCCCAGCCTCATGAGGTCATTTTCTTCCTTATCTCTGTTCTATAGGTCTTGTTGCCCTCTTGTAGACAGTTTGTTTATCCTATGGCTCCTTGCTGCATCCCTTATCTTAGCTATGCCCACCCGAAGGCCTGTTTTGTGTTCTGACCTCATAATTCAGCTCTCTGTACAACTCTTTTTCTGACATGACTGGAATCCTTCTGTGTCATCAACTTAGGCAAACTGCTGAGCTAGGGAACACATAACAGATTATTATTTCTTCCAATCCACGATTTCTTACATCTTCCCACCTTGAGAAGGAAATATCCTTATTGACTTCTCACAATCGGCTCTTGACTAATCTAGCTAGTTGTAAGTTATTGGCCCGCTGATACTATTCGTGCCCAGGGATGCTGGCTGGCATTATAAGCTACTTCGTATTCCCCTAATTTGCTTATTGCTCTCTAATTTTGGGAGTTAGTTAGTATGGAGACTCAGAAATGAAGATTTCCCCCTTTCTTAGAGTCCATTCCTTTGAGGGGGAGGAGCAACCTCCGACCCCTCACACAGGTTCAATTCACTGTTCCGGTGTTCCACTTCTGCCCTGCCTGGGGTATCCTCTGTTTCTTCTATCTTTCCTGATCTTACCCCACCTGCGGTTTCCTCTACGTTGCTTCGGATCTTCTCTTTCAGTGTGCTCAATTAATTTGTTAGTGCTGGTTAGTCATAGGCATGTGTACACAATTAGCTTATGCATCAAAGTCTTACTACACGGGTTACATATATCATTACAAGTTGGAGAACTACCAGAGCGTGTGAAATAATACGAACCTAAGGCTGTGCTGATATATTAAGCCCAATATCCCACAAGTGTGAATCGTCCCCTCTGTTGTCAATTTCAATATCTATTCTCGAGTTGTCTTGCTCCAAAACATAAAAATGCTTTAGGGAGGAGTTCAGTCGCATCACGAACTCACTGAATCCCTCAGACAACAGGGGAATGTCGAACCTGAATTTTGCCACATAATTGTACAGCTCATACTTAAGTATCTCATTTACTGTCAATTTTACTTGAGCATAGGTTTTGATATTGAGTAAAACGTGTTGGTTGATGGGACAAGTCCTGTTAGACCCGTAAAGCATGGTAGTTGCAGTAGTAGTGACACAGGAGGCACCACCAAAACCACCTCATACTGAATTCGTAGTGGCTTTTCCCATGCTCTGTTACCTACAAAACACAATTATTACTGTTACAAGTTATAATTCAGTCTTACAATCATTATTACATCGACCAAGTACATACATTTCAAGCGACAATCATGCAGACATGTTGGGCTGGATTTTCATTGACCTGTGGAGGCGGGTTTGGAGGCGTGTGGGGGGTTAAAATTGCGAAAACTGGCGGGCAGGCACAAGTCCGCCTCCATCCCGCCTCCACGCAATTTTCATTAAATCGTGTCTGCTGGTCCCGACTCCGTCCCGCCTTTAAGAGGCAGGATAGGCTGTTAAGGCCCTTAACAAGCACTAAATTGGCTCTATAATGCCATTTTGAAAGGCCTTTGTGATTTTAACCCTTGTTCTATGTGAAGCACACCTGTTCTGAACCACGCTTGTGAAACCTGGCGGTAACACATTTCGAAAGCTGACTATCAGCTGCAGGTCCACTATTACAATGGAGAAGTAGTAATAGTAAAAATATCTGGGAGCAGCTTGCTGCTGCTCATTTTGCATCCAGGTCCTCTCACAGCAAAGGCCAGGCAGTCTCTGAAGACCTTCAATGCAGCAGCAATGAGGCGACTTTCAGACTGAAAACACTAATTGGTTCATGGGTTCCCACATGCTGGAACTCAATTGCCCAATTAGGTGAAAATTGCATCAATCTCCCACATCCATTTGCAGTCGGGTGGATAACACAAAAAGTGGATGACACGACCCCAACCCGCCCCAGTATCAAAATCCAGCCCATTGTGCCTGAGTCCATTTTATCAGTTCAAACTTATCCCAAATCCAAATAGCAGCATTGTTGGACTGACAGGTTTTGTCAATGTTCAATTTTATTTCCCCACAAACTTTCTTCCTTGATACACAGCAATTGGCAGGACCACCTAGACTGCTCTCAACCAGTTTATTTTAATGAAAATGTAATTATCCCCTTTAACTTCAAGTAGATTTCCCATTTCTCGTATCAATTTATCTTATTAGCTCTAATTTCAGAAACAAGTGATTCCCAGGCACTGAAAATTATCTATTACAAGTGTGGAGTCTCATTGCTTTAGGTTTTAATTGTTGCTGGAGATTTAAAAAATGTAAAATTTTAAAAAAATTTTTTCACTTGTCCTTTCTGTCTCTTTTTTTTCTCTCTCTTAATCCAATCTTTCTCTTCCTCTCTTTATTCTCTTGCTGTAACTGGTTTGGCGTTGAATTCACCACCCACTCTAATTTATACTTCCTTCTCAGTCCTTGCGCTGTTAATATCACAATCATTCAATCTGATTGATTAAGGAGATACACAGTTGCTTGCTTTGCTCACTCAGGTCCCAGATGCCCTGTTTCCCTCACTGCACCTTTATCAGCTCGCACTTTCAGCAACTTGCCACACAAAATATTAAAAAACCTAAACATGCAAAGCAAATCTAACTAACGGCAGACGGCGTTACATGACCTGCTACAGCAAATTATGGCTCCTTTAAAATAAATAAACTGGACTACATTGGTGACTCTTCCGACGCCCTCCACCACTTTAACAGTTTCCAGTTTCCTGGCCCCAACCGTCTCCTTTTCACTATAGACGTACAATCCCTCTACACCGTCATCCCCCACTGGGACGGCCTGAGGGCGCTCCGCTTCTTCCTTGAACAGAGGCCTAACCAGTTCCCTTACACCACTACCCTCCTCCGCCTGGCCGAACTTGTTCTCATATTGAACAACTTCTCCTTTGACTCCACTCACTTCCTCCAAATTAAAGGTGTTGCTATGGGGACCCGCATAGGCCCTAGCTATGCCTGCCTTTTAGTGGGATACACGGAACATTCTTTGTTCCGGTCCTATTCAGGTCCTCTCCTTCACCTCTTTTTCCGGTACATTGATGACTGTATTGGTGCCGTTTCCTGCTCTCGCCCTGAACTAGAAAATTTCATTCACTTTGCTTCCAATTTTCACCCTTCCCTCACCTTCACATGGTCCATCTCCAACTCTTCCCTTCCCTTCCTCAACTTCTCTGTCTCCATTTTTGGGGATAGGCTATCAACAAACATCCACTATAAGCCCACTGACTCCCACAGCTACCTGGACTACACTTCCTCTCATGCCACTCCCTGTAAGGACTCTATTCCACTCTCCCAGTTTCTCCATCTCCAGCCGCATCTGTTCTGACGATGCCACCTTCCATGCTAGTGCCTCCGATATGTCTTCCTTTTTCCTCAACCAAGGATTCCCCTCTACTGTGGTTGACATGGCCCTTGACCGTGCCCGTTCCATTTCCCACACTTCTGCTCTCACCCCTTCCCTCCCTCCCAGAACCACGATAGGGTTCCCCATGTCCTCACCTTTCACCCCACCAGTCTCTACATTCAACGGATCAGCCGCCGCCATTTCCACCACCTCCAGCGTGATCCCACCACGAAACACATCTTTCCCTCCCCTCCCCTTTCAGCATTCTGAAGGGACTGCTCCCTCCGCGACAACCTGGCCCACTCCTCTATCACCCCCAACACCCCTTCCCCTTCCCATGGCATCTTCCCGTACAAGTGCAGGAGATGCAACACCTGCTCTTTCACCACCTCCTCCCTTCCCACTGTCCAGGGCCCCAAACACTCCTTCCAGGTGAAACAGTGATTTACTTGTACTTCTTGCAATTTAGTGTACTGTATTCGCTGCTCACAATGCGGTCTCCTCTACATTGGGGAGACCAAACGCAGATTGGGTGACTGCTTTGCTGAACACCTCCGTTCAGTCCATAAGCGTGACCCTGATCTTCCGGTCGCCTGTCACTTTAATTCTCCGCTCCACTCGGACTCTAACCTCTCCTTCCTTGGCCTCTTACACTGTTCCAACGAAGCTCAACATAAGCTTGAGGAACAGCACCTCATCTTTCGATTAGGCACTTTACAGCCTTCTGGACTCAACATCGAGTTCAACAATTTCAGACTATGACCTTGGCCCCCATGTTTTCTTTGCTCTTTCACATGGCAGCTGTCGATCATTCTGACATTTACACTTCATCTCGAGTCATCTTTTGTTTCTTAACTTGTCCCATTACCATCTCCTTTTGCCTTGCACCATCATCCCTTTTGTCTTTCAATTTCTCCTGCTTTCCATCCTATCACAGTCCTTCCCTTTGTTCTTTCCTCCCCTCCTCCTTTCTCTGCTCCTACACTTGCTTACAAATCTGTTACTTCTCCAACTTTTTCCAGTTCTGATGAAGGGTCATCAACCTGAAACGTTAACTCTGTTTCTCTCTCCACAAATGCTGCCTGACCTGCTGAGTATTTCCAGCATTTTCTGTTGTTGCTTCAGATTTCCAGCATCCACAGTATTTTGCTATTGGGCAGCCAGAACAACCACTATATCAACAGCAAATGCTGGAAATACTCACCAGGTCAGGCAGCATCTGTGGAGAGAGAAACAGAGTTAATGTTTCAGGTTGATAAACTTTCATCAGAACTGGAAGAAGTTAGAGATTTAACAGTTTATAAGCAAGTGCAGAGCCAGGGATAAAAGATAAAAGTCAGGGTGGGGTGGAAGGAAAGAACAAAAGGAAAGGTCTGTGATTAAGGGTGGAGGGCAGGAGTGATTAAATGACAAAATGAATGAAGGTGAAAGGTGAAAGGCAAAAGTGGGCAGTAATGGGACGAGCAAAGAAACAAAAGATGGGTCGAGAGTAGCTGTAAATGGCAACAGAACTATTACCAGCACCTGCTGTCTGATAAAATGGGAGCAGTAGTTATGATCTAAAGTTGCTAAACTCAATGTTGAGTCTGGATGGTTATAAAGTGCCTAATTGAAAGATGAGGTGCTGTTCCTCGAGCTTCCATTGAGCTTCATTGGAACGGTGCAGGAGGCCGAGGACAGAGAGGTCAGAGTGGGACGGAGAATTAAAAATGGCAAGCAACCTACTCCAAAGACTTAAGCACATAATCTAGGCTGATATTGAGGAGGTGCTGCACTGTCGGAGGTGCCATCTTTCAGATGAAATGCTTCAGGTGGACATAAAAGATCCCATGGCACTTTTTGAAGACGAGAAGGGGAGTTCATCTGGTGGCTTGGCCAGCATTTATCCAACATCCCTAAAACAGATTATCTGGTAATTTATTTCATTACTGTTTGTGGGAGCTTGCTGTGTGCAAATTGGCTGCCACATTTCCTATGTTACAACAGTGACTACACTTCAAAAGTACTTCATTGGCTGTAAAGCGCTTTGGGACGTCCTGAGGTTGTTAAAGGCGCTATATAAATGCAAGTCTTTCTTTCTTTTTACATGACTATAAGAGGGAGGTTAACTAGAAGTCATGCTGTTTATTTACAACATGGCTGTTTAGGAAAGGGTTTATGGACCAGTCGGTCTTTTCCTGTTCATCTTTTCATATGTTCATGTTTCAATGGGATGAAAATAGGGTGGATTCTACAATGGGTGGGTGATTCGCTCCATGGGGATTAATTTGAATTTCGATTGCAGAATGAGTAATACAAATCAGAGGCCATTTCACACCCCACATGATTTTCCATTGAAGTAAGAAAATTGAGTGGGGTGTAAAACAGGCTGCCAATTTCCTTATCATCCGCTTTGCACCACCCCGAAGACCAATTTCACCACCCTCATCAGTTTACCGCCCAGGCGGTGAAGATGAAAATTACCCCCAAGGTAATTGTTTTGGTACTCAGTACAGAGACTGTGTGGTAACCTTCAACATCTTTAGAGCCTTTAGTGGAGTATGGTCTTAGTGAAAACTGGATTAAAATAAAACTTGGCCACTGGAATCATCTATCAAACACTAGAGTCTGCTTCTTTTGTCTCTGGAACTGTCCACCAGACCATACCATTAGTTGGTTCTCTGTCCCTTGTAAATTAAAATATTGAGTATAGCATTACGTGCTGAACTAGAGTTGCTGAAGCAGCTGTTAGGCTATGAGAAATCTATTACTTGTTTTGGTAGCTCAAAATACATTCGCCAGGCCTTTCTAAAGGAAAGAAAAGACTTGCATTTATATAGCTCCTTATCTCATCTTTCAGAAATGTCCCAATGCACAATTAATTACTTTTCAAGTGCAGTAACTGTTGTTATGTCGCCAAATTAGGCAGCCATTTTTCACACGTCAGAAAAATGAATGAGCAGTTAATCTAATTTTGGTGGTGTTAGTTGAGGAAAGAATGATGACCAGACCATCAAGAGAACTCCCTGCTCTTTGAATAATGCCATGGAATTTTTAACATCCAGAACAGACAGACAGGGCCTCAGTTTAATATCTCATTTGGAAGTAAGAAAGAAAGAACTTGCATTTATATAGCGCCTTTCACAACTAGATTTCATGATATGATTATCTCAAAGCAAAATTTACAATATGCATCTTGAACTTGAAAATGATAACACTTTCAAGTAAAGTGTATTGAGGACTTAGAACACTCCAGTAATTATATCAGTTATCTTAATGAAAGCTTAAAACTTATTTAGATACAGTTAGATGCTTCAGGGTGTGCAGGTATATTCTGCAGAAGCACCCCGCTATAGGTAACCGGGATGTATAGGATGTGTAAGAGCAGCCCAGAGTGACTCGCTTGGCCTCCACTCACCACCTCCCCATGAAGACCTGGCTAAATCAGAGCTTTGACATATGCAGAACCACAAATATGAACACCTTGGGATGCAATGCATTAGGACACAGCCCACTTCATCCCAGGGATACTCATTGTTTTATTTCTTTAGTTATTATTCTTATTGCTGACTCATGTGAAGTATTAAATGTAGAATTCATAAACAAAATAGTTGAATTAAAGTTAGAAATTTAGAATGACAAGGTGTGCATTGCATTAAATTACTATTTTACTGAAATATCAGATTGTAAGAAAACACAGAACAAGGAAAAGCAATTGAAATAACCCCTTCAACTAGATCATGTAGATCACGATCATATAGCTTGGCAAGGGTTTTCTGACTATCCTTTTGGCCAGAGGGTAGCATATGGGGGTGGAGAGCTTATATAACTTTAAGAAGTTTGGATAAAGCTATCAAAAGACAAAAGTTAGTTTAGTCATTGTTGGTTTATATACTATTGCATTGTATCACCTCTTATATAACATGCATTGTGTATATCTCTCACTATATAAACATCATATAGTGAAAGAAACATCATATAAAACACTCTCTGCACAATGCGTCCCTTGCTGTAACACACTTTAATATAGTCTCCTATAGAGACTGCTAGAAAAAAGATCTACTCTGTGTCTCTGTTCTCCCTTTCATTTAAAAGACTGATAAAAGTGTTGTACTGTAATTGATCTTACATTTGATTTTTTCATCAAGGCTGTTGGCTTCACATTTAAACCTGTCAACCTTGTGTGTGCCAGTGCCCAGCTTCATATTTGTTTGAAAACAACACCAAGTAGTTTTGTCAAACGATCCATAATATCACATCCCCCAGTAGCTGCGTACATGAAGATTACACGTTCTCTGTTTTTTAAAGCCTTGATGAAAAGACTTGGAAAATAAAAAACAAATGACTTTTTGAAACTAAGCAGGAGTGAGAGTGCTGCTGCCTGCAGCTCTCAGTTCACGAATGATTGATAGCATTGACCTGTGCTGTTTCACATGCATTCTAAAAACCCAAATCAGTTTCTGAAATAATTGTTTTCATTTAAAATTGGATCACAAATATTTATTCTCAATCCTGCCAGGAATTTTCTTTATTGACAAACTAACTTGAAACCCTTGATTAGTGTTTGTAAGGAACCATACTTCATAATGCTTACTCTACACAGCGCCCCACCCCCATTAAACCAACAGCTTCACCTATTTATGGAGCTGCAATATTGTGATCTTACATGTCACTGATCACTTGTAAATCCCAGTGTAATAAAAACAAGAGGTGCTAGGATGTGAATTAATGTTTATCTCCTGTGTTTCCTTGTGTCACTGGAAAGCATTGTGAAATTTACGTAATTTTAGGGGAGTTTTGTGTTATTTAATTTGAACAATGATCTGCCTAGTGGTAATTTTAACGTACTGCCATGTGCAAAATTGCAGTGTAAGCACCAAGTTGCACTTGAGCTGTTTTAATACAAATTAACACAGGTTTCCAACAAATTCCAACATAGATTAACATGGTGGTAAACTGTTAAAGTTAAAATTATTATGGGTGGGTCCAATTAACTGTAATCAAGTTGAAAATTACAAATATTTACAACATTGTAACCCCGATTCTCTAACCTGCAATTCTGTCCAGCGAAGCTCTTTGATGGGAGCATGGACTTGCTGAATTTACCTACAGAAGTTACACTCAGACCAAGCTTTAATTTACAGTAATAGATGGAAGGCAATTGATTGAAGTTGTCTTTTTGATGTCTGTCAGAATGTTTCAGTTAAATGGAGTGTGCATAGTACATGTCTGATGTATGTATATGATGTGCTATGACTGATGGGTGTCACACATGTACCATTCACACCAAAGAAGTTAATTTCTCCATGTAAATATTGCACTTGCACTGAAATATGTGCAACTAACCTTTGCATCATGTTACGCCGAATGCACACGTTGGAGATGGATGCAAATGCAATATATACATGCAGGAATTAATTTATCTGTTGCAAATGTTTCCGGTCAAGAAATCCTCTTTATATATATTACTGCCAATTTGACTGCAAGAGCAAACCACGTGACTATAAAATTTGACGAGGAAGAGGAGTGGGCAAAGGATCGATCCTTGGGGGACTTAAGAGGTAATGGTGTGCAGTGGGAGGAGAAGCCATTGTTGGATATGTTTTGGTTATGATTGGATAGGAACCAAGCAAGGGCAGTCCCACTAAGCTGCACAATAGAAAAAGAAGCATTGGAAAAGGATGGTGTGGTGGGCTGTGTCAAAGGCTGCAGCAAGATCGAGGAAGACAATAATGCACCACGGTCACCGTCACAGAGGATATCATTTGTGATTTTGGTTAGGGTCACTTCAGCACTGCGGCAGGGGCTGAAACCTGATTGGAGAGCTTCAAACATTTGTGGGAAAAGTGAGCATGGATTTGGAAGGCGACAACATATTCAAGGACTTTGAAGAGGAAAAGAAGATTGGAGATGAGGCAGTAGTTTGCAAGGACAGAAAGGTCATGGGTAAATATTTTGCAGAGGGGATAATGATGGCAGTTTTGAAAGGGAGGGGTAGAGTACCTGAAGAGCAGGAACCATTTACAATGGCAGCTAGCATGGGGGCCAGGGAGGGCAGTTGGGTGGTCAGCAGTTCAGTGGGAATGCAGTCAAGGAAGTAGGAGATGGGTCTCATGGAGGAGATGAGCTTCGACAGGGCATGAGCAAGATGTGGAAGAGAAACTAGAGAGAGAAACAAGGGTTTAGGACAAGGGTGGGGGAAGCCTGGATGGTGAGGGGTCTGATTTAATGGGAAGGGGGGAGAGCAGCAGAGGCAGCTGAATGGAATGTCTCAATTTTAGTGGGAAAGAAGTACTTGAGCTCCTTGGACTTGTTGCTCTAGGGGAGGGTAGAGGTCGGAGGGGTTTGAGGAGACAGCTGGCAGTGGAGAATGCTATCCAGGTAATCTTGGAATAATGAGCGATATAGGCAGAAAAAGGTGCTTGATGTGGTCCAGCCAGATCTGGTGATGGATAGCTAAACTAGTTCTGTACCAGATACAATCAAGGCTGCACCCCTTGGACTTAAGGGAGTGAAGGGGGGGCCAATGTCTTATTAAGATCCGCGCAAGTTATTGAGTGAATGAATTATCCTTTCTTGCCAACTATCAAAGATGTCAGACAACCAAATCATGAACTAAAAGTACTTAAATATTGAGTATGCAAATTATTAGTAAAGATTAATTAACATAAGCCCTTTCCTTTCCCAACGTTCAATCTTAAAACTGACTCCAATTTGAGAACATATTTATGGCAAATCTTAGAGCATTTCTCGTACAACACCACAACCGTGGCGGTTAGGCCAGGGCAGGCAGTGAAAAGTATAGCCAGACGGAAAGGCTGCAATAAGGGACAAATTGTCACCACCCATAAACCAAGTTTCAGTGAAAGTCAGGATGTCAATACAATCATTCACAATAAGTCATGAATGGCAAGGACACTATTTGTAACTGAATGGACATTCTGTATGACATGATTATATGGCATTCCTCTGTCTGTTTTTCAAGTAGGCATTTTTTAAAATTCTTTCATGGGATGTGGGTGTTGCTGGCAAGGCCAGCATTTATTGCCCATCCATAGTTGCCCTTGAGAAGGTGGTGGTGAGCCGCCTTCTTGAACCGCTGCAGTCCGTGTGGTGAAGGTACTCCCACAGTGCTGTTACGGAGGGAGTTCCAGGATTTTGACCCAGCGACGATGAAGGAACGGCGATATACTTCCAAGTCAGTATGGTGTGTGGCTTGGAGGGGAACTTGGAGGTGGTGGTGTTCCCATGCGCCTGCTGCCCTTGTCCTTCTAGGTGGAAGAGGTCTCGGGTTTGGGAGGTGCTGTCGAAGAAGCCTTGGTGAGTTGCTGCAGTGCATCTTGTAGATGGTACTCACTGCAGCCACAGTACGCCGGTGGTGGAGGGAGTGAATGTTTAAGGTGGCGGATGGAGTGCCAATCAAGCAGGCTGCTTTGTCTTGGATGGTGTTGAGCTTCTTGAGTGTTGTTGGAGCTGCACTCATCCAGGCAAGTGGAGAGTAGTCCATCACACTCCTGACTTGTGCCTTGTAGATGGTGGAAAGGATTTGAGGAGTCAGGAGGTGAGAAACTCGCCACAGAATACCCAGCCTCTGACCTGCTCTTATTGCCACAGTATTTATGTGGCTGGTCCAGTTAAGTTTCTGGTCAATGTTGACCCCCAGGATATTGATGGTGGGGGATTCGGAGATGGTAATGCCGTTGAATATCAAGGGGCGGTGGTTAGACTCTCGCTTGTTGGAGATAATCATTGCCTGGCACTTGTGTGGTGCAAATGTTACTTGCCACTTATCAGCCGAAGCCTGAATGTCGTCCAGGTCTTGCTGCATGCGGGCAAGGACTGCTTCATTATCTGAGGAGTTGCGAATGGCACTGAACACTGTTCAGTCATCAGCAAACATCCCCACTTCTGACCTTACGATGGAGGGAAAGTCATTGATGAAGCAGCTGAAGATGGTTGGGTCTAGGACACTGCCCTGAGGAACTCCTGCAGCGATGTCCTGGGGCTGTGAAGATTGACCTCCAACCACCACAACCATCTTCCTTTGTGCTAGGTATGACTCCAGCCAGTGGAGAGTTTTCCCCCTGATTCCCATTGACTTCAGTTTCACTAAGGCTCCTTGATGCCTCACTCGGTCAAATGCTGCCTTGATGTCTAGGGCAGTCACTCTCACCTCACCTTTGGACTTCAGCTCTTTTGTCCATGTTTGGACCAAGGCTGTAATGAAGTTGGGAGCCGAGTGGTCTTGGCGGAACCCAAACTGGGCATCAGTGAGCAGGTTATTGGTGAGTAAGTGCTGCTTGATAGCACTGTCGACGACACCTTCCATCACTTTGCTGATGATTGAGAGTAGACTGATGGGGCGGTAATTGGCCGGATTGGATTTGTCCTGCTTTTTGTGGACAGGACATTCCTGGGCAGTTTTCCACATTGTCGGGTAGATGCCAATGTTATAGCTGTACTGGAACAGCTTGGCTAGAGGCACGGCTAGTTCTGGAGCACAAGTCTTCAGCACGATAGCCGGGATGTTGTCGGGGCCCACAGCCTTTGCTGTATCCAGTGCACTCAGCCGTTTCTTGATATCACGTGGAGTGAATCGAATTGGCTGAAGACTGGCTTCTGTGATGGTGGGGACCTCAGGAGGAGGCCGATATGGATCATCCACTCAGCACGTCTGGCTGAAGATGGTTGCAAACGCTTCAACTTTGTCCTTTGCACTCACGTGCTGGGCTCCACCATCATTGAGGATGGGGATATTCATGGAGCCTCCTCCTCCTGTTAGTTGTTTAATGGTCCACCACCATTCACGACTAGATGTGGCAAAACTGCAGAGCTTTGATCTGATCCGTTGATTGTGAGATCGCTTAGCTCTGTCTCTAGCATGCTGCTTCTGCTGTTTAGCATGCATGTAGTCCTGTGTTGCAGCTTCCCCAGGTTGGCACCTCATTTTTAGGTACACCTGGTGCTGCTCCTGGCATGCTCTTCTACACTCCTTATTGAACCAGGGTTGGTCCCCTGGCTTGATGGCAATGGTAGAGTGAAGGATATGCCGGGCCATGAGGATTCAGATTTTGGTGGAATACAATTCTGCAGCTGCTGATGGCTCACAGCTACTCATGGATGCCCAGTTTTGAGCTGCTAGATCTGTTCTGAATCTATCCCATTTAGCACGGTGGTAGTGCCACACAACACAATGGAGGGTGTCCTCAGTGTGAAGACGGGACTTCGTCTCCACAATGACTGTGCGGTGGTCACTGCTACCAATACTGTCATGGACAGATGCATCTGCGACAGGTAGATTGGTGAGGATGAGGTCAAGTATGTTTTTCCCTCATGTTGGTTCTCTCACCACCTGTTGTAGGCCCAGGCTGGCAGCTATGTCCTTCAGGACTCGGCCAGCTCGGTCACTAGTGTAGAATTCGCAAAATTATCGCGATTTTATAAAAATAAGAAGGAGACATAAAGTTTCGTATAAAACAGCTTTATTTCAGCAGAATGCTGTCAGGTTTCAAAACGGACACAAACAGCCTGTAAAATGGCCGCCACGCCTCGTGGCAGAAAGTTCTAGACTTTCAGTAGGCAGACAAGATGGCGTTCCAATAAACATTTGTGCAAGATCGAAAAGATCCAACATGATGAGATAATGACAAGACGCGATGGGTTTACACTTTAAACATGAATACTGAAATCGGTCTCCCAGGTGCAAACAAGGGCTATTGTACTGAGCGATCAAGGACCCATCCAAAGACATTAATATGCAAAATCCCCATGACTCTACGATGAGAGAGCCGTTTGCGGGTACTCACAGCAAGCATTTGGAAGCCCCAAAACCCCTCCAGGGAGACTACTAGCCGGTTCCACAATGGGAGAAATATTAACGGGTACTCAGACAGTTACAAGTGTCACCGAAACCCATTAAAGACTGAGATCACCCCATACAAGAAGTTTGAGCGCCAAAACCCTGACAAAAGATAGACATTAAGATTGGGTGGGAAAAGAGGAATTACAGCACTATAACTGTAAGGTACAACCGTCCATCTTTCTCTTGCTGCTTTGACTCGCTGGAAGACTGCTGAACTTTCATTCTCTTGCCTGACGACTCTGGACTCTGATCCGCTAGGATCAACCTCGTGGCTTGCCGCGAAGATCTGTGGAGAACTGGGCTGTGAGGCCTGGAGGCGGGCGCACCATCCCGAGGAGTCGGTAAACGGTGTTGGAACCGAAGGCCCGAGAGGAGATGAGATGAGATGAGATGAGAAGAGAAAAGAAGAAGACGACAATACGCATCGCCACGGTCAGTAAGCCCCGACCGCGCCTGTAAGTCGAATAAATACTTCTTTGAATTCTATCGGCTACTCCACAACTGGCCCAGGAAGACCCTTCTTCGAGTTCTATCGAACCGGTGTAGGGCACAGGAAGACTCTTTTTTGAGTAGTATCAGAACTCCGAGGGCAACACAGATCTTCATGACAGCAGACGGTCCAGCCTGCTAGCTGGAGCAGAAACGAGTAAACAAGTGGGGTACAGAGACCCCTGATCAACATGTGGATAGTCAGGTGCTGCGGTAAAAACATCCGAGCAGAGTTTCGGAATTCTCCGAGTTATCACGAGTGGTGAGCATGAGTCTCGATCCTACAAATCTAGATTAGGACAGGTATTGATAGGGGAGGGTTTAAGTTTTAAGGATAATTATAATGTGTGTCCACTTTTACAATGTGTCGTGCGCTCCTCGTTTCCCTAAAATTAGTTTCATAACTGTGTGTAAGATTGTACTGTCATTAATCTGTGCTTATGACATGTATCTTGTAATCTTGAATAATATGCAATAAAGATTTTCCATTTCGCACCATTCAACCGGGTCTACCTGAGTTTTCTCTGCATTATTGCTCTCGCACCTAAGTCCAGTGTCAGAACCGTAAGGGCGAGTGGGTCGAACCACTCACAGGTGTCTAGTGTTACCAGGCTGGCTGGAGACCAGAACAGGCAACAAGGCCTAACCCCGCACTAGCACTCAGGCTAAGCACAGAGCCACAGGTCACCCCTTACACTAGTGGTGCTACCGAGCCACTCTTGGTGATGGACATTGAAATCCCCCTCCGAGAGTACACTCTGTGCCCTTGCTACTCTCAGTGCTTCTTCCAAGTGGTGTTCAACATGGAGAAGTACTGATTCATCAGCTGAGGGAGGGCGGTAGGTGGTAATCAGCAGGAGGTTTCCTTGCCCATACTTGACCTGAATCCATGAGACTTCATGGGATCTGGAGTCAATGTTGAGGACTCCCAGGACCACTCCTTCCCGACTGTATACAGCTGGGACAGGACATATCCAGGGATGGTGATGGAGGAGTTTGGGATATTGGCTGAAAGGTATGATTCTGTGAGTATGACTATGTCAGGCTGTTGCTTGACTAGTCTGTGCGACAGCTCTCCCAATTTTGGCACAAGTCCCCAGATGTTTGTGAGGAGGGCTTTGAAGGGCCGACTGAGCTGGGTGTGCCGTTGTTTTGTCCATAGCCGGTGCCTCGGTCAATGCTGGGTGGTCTGTCCGGTTTTATTCTTATTGACCTTTATTAACTTGTTTATTTTAAATGCTGAGTATTATTATACTTGACCTTGCAGGCCATCATATCTAAAACTGATCCTCATCTCAACCAATCATTGCACAAATGCATTTTCTAACAGGTCTCACTCAATACTGCTCAGAAGTGATTTTTGTTTCCCCTCCCTAGCCTTGGGGCCTTGGGACATTGAGACTAATTAATTTAGCACAGCTAACTCAGCACAGACTTGGAGCCTTCTCGTCTGTTTAAAATAATTGTAAACTATTTTTCTAGGATTGACGTTACAGTAACAAAGTTACTTGTGACATTTGATGAACCCTCCTGGAATGTGTCCAACCCTATCTGCGCCAGGAGTGCATATGCAGAAGATCAGCCCTTGAGTCTCCATTTTCTGCCGCTTATGACCAGTGGAGTAAGGCAGCCTTATTTGCAAAGGTCAAATGGCTCATTTCCAATTGTTAGAATGGTAAATTTGAATAATTTCAATTAACTTTCCATTGCATGATTTAATTTAAGTAGATTCAAATGTTGTACATTGGTCACTTAGAATTAACTGAGTATAGTTAATGTCAAGCTTCTGTTCAAAGTTCCTTTATCCCCACAAGTTTGAATATAAACTCCCGTAGGGCAAATTTTTCTGTGCTTTGCACCCCTATTTTTCAGATGCACAGCAGAAGAAAAGTAGGCAGAGATCCATTATGCTAGGTCTCTGCCCTGATTTGGATATGCCTGGGCTTCTTCTTGGGTTTTGGGTGGGGTGTGCTTCAGTGCACCAGAAGGAGATGTACAGCTATGCTATGTCACAAAGATCTGCAACCAGCATACTTTAGCGCTCGCAGATCACATGTCAGTGGCAAACTTCCACATTTAAACTCAAGGTTCTTGCGTCCTGCACTGCATTTCAATGGTTGCACAAGTTGCATGAGCGGAAAAATTGTGTGGCGCCCCCTTTGGGGTGCTAACGTTGCCGGGGTGCTACTGGAAGCGCTGCCCCTCCTTCTTGGGGCTCTACCAGTGAATTTCGCAGTGCTACGTGCAACAGCGCCACATGCATCGGCACGTAGTGTCGCGTCATTGCAGGCCTCCCTCCCCTGATTAAAGGAGAGGGGCCTAGCGTTGCTCGCACCCCGGGGCCCTGCTGGACCACTGAGGAGCGGGGTGCCGGGAAAACAACTCAAGAGGAGGCGCTAACGGGAGGCGCAAAGCAACCCAATTTTTCCCCAAAAAAGTTTGAGGGAAGTTTGCTCTGGTACTTATGCACATTTGCTAATTTTGATGAACTCTTTTGTCGAACAGGGCTGCATTGTGAGTTGAAATAAAGGGCCAGAAATTCGGCTCTCCAGCTTCCTGCGGGTGCAAGGATCGCGCGCGTACTTACCTAGCGCGCCTGCCGTTGTGCTTCGGGCCCGCGAGGAATTCGGCTCCTGGGCCTCCTGCAGCTGCCGGCGCGCAGTGCTTGCGTATCCCAGGGGCGCAGTTAGTTCGAAGCATCCCCTGGGATCACGTGGGCCATGGAGAGCCAATCGGAGCAGGGAATCTCCATTCATTGATTTTTGACAGGAAGACCTGTCAAATCTATGAATAGAGATCACCCCCCAAATCCTAACTAAAACTTCAAATAAATTAAAAAACACATCACATTTTTAAAATAACTATAAATTACATAAATTAACTACTTTAAACAAAAATTTTAATTTTTGAAAAAATTAATTACACTTTTTAACGGTGCTAAAAATAAACTTACCTTTCTTTAAAGTATGTAAAAAAGATAAACCTGTTGAAAAAATGTTTAAATTGTACTTAATTCACCACTTACCTTGTTAAAAGCAGGCCTTGCGCCTCCTTTTTTCCTGCGCAGCCTCTCCGTACTTACCCTCACGGAGAAACCTGAAAAAAAAAACGAAGTTCGCTGCGTGCGCGCTGCCTCTCCGGCGCACGCGGTTGACCCTCGAACCCCTTCTTTCACGAGACCGGAAGTTCCGGTTTCCCGTGCATGCGCAGTGCATGCGCGAAACCGGCACTTCCGGTGGCCCTACGGGTGAGTACGCAGCGCGTATTCACCCGTGGAGACCCGAATTTCTGCCCCAATTTAAGCCTAGGGAATGTGTTGCTGCCACCATCTCTTTCTGCACTGTTGGGGTCCAGTTGACTCCTCTTATACATGGTCTATTTGGAGGAAAAGGAGCAGAATGAACAGGAGGTTATTTTAGGTGCCAAGAAGATGACTCATCATAGAAGGAGGAAGGCACCGACCCGGCTTTGCCCAGCACGATGCAATTATCGGCCCTGCAGGAATTTTCCAGACCTGGCAGAGGAGCAGCAATTATGAAGACTTTGATTTTCCCAGGGACTGATTCAAAGAGCTCTGCAGGAGGTCCTGCAGTCATGCTCCAGGGCAGGTGTGGTCCTGCCATTGGCAGTCAAGATAATGACTGCCTTAATTTTTTTTTGCTATGGGGTATGTCAGTCAGCAGTTCATCGCGGCATTCAAGTCACTAGTGCCTTTTTCAGGAAAATCAGCCTTTATATCATGTCTTGTGTTCAGAATGCATCCTGCTTTTAAAAGCTAGGGCTAGGGGGAGAAATTCCCCTTGAGGGCCGTTTGGGGCGCTAAGTGAAAAATGTTTGGAAAGCTAGCGCCAGGGCGCTAACCTTTTCAAACATTTGTTAAATTCCCTCATTTTGCTCCAAGAGGGAAGTGGAGCGCTAAATAAAGCACTCCACTTGCCTCTTGGAACGCAAGAGGCGGAGAATGTCCTGATCCGGGGCGATGTGCTCAGCAGTGTCACGTGTGGCCACGTGTGGTGCTGCCGCATTGCAGTGGCTCTTCCCTCTGCAGGTTTCATTGTAGATTTCTGGACCACCGGGGGGCGGGAGTGCTGGGCTGAGTGATCGTGGCACGGACGCCGCAACCAGTGACCGAAAATAAATCTAAAAGAAAATCGGCACTTTTTTTTGGCCGGCCGCCCACCACGCCTTTAAGTTGTGCCCCGCGAGCGGCTGGCCTCACTGTTCGCGACCCCTGCAGCAGTCGGTAACATCGCCCGGCGCTGCGGTGGGGCGCGAGGGGGAATTTTTCACCCGTGGCGCTGTGCCTGGAGATGACGTCATGATCTCCGGGTGCAGAAAATTGCGTCACTACCCAGTAGCGCCGCCGCTAACCTCCCGCGCAATTTCATGGGAGGCGTGGTTATTGCCTCGGGGGGGGGGGGGCGCGCAAAGCCATTCATGCCCCGTTAGCGCCTCCCACCGGAGGCGCAAACGAGGGGAATTTCGCCGCCTAGGAGCCTTGTCCTCACCTGATGTGAAGGGAGGTGACCTCATCATTAGCAAAGGGGCTTCCTACTCCTCTTTTGTCACCTCCATCTGCTCCTGCTCACTTGCAATTTGTACATCATCATACATGCTGCCCTCCAGCTGACTTTCTAAATCTCCCAGGATGGATGACTTTGTGCTGGTACTTGGCGAGTGAGATGCAATGATGTGATGCCAGAAGAGGGTGACTGCTACAGAGAGGGCCTCGCTTCAGCATCTTGTGCCATTCCTGCAAAGACATAAAGAGGCAACTGTTAGGAGAAGGAACTCAGACCTTATTCGTACTAAGCTGCCCTGGGCAATGGGGTGGCATGGTCCTGCAGATCTTGAGTGTCATTGCTGGTGGGAGGATGTAGGATGGATTGTTGGATGGATCCAAAGGTTGGATCCTTGTCATACCAACCCTTCACTGCTTCAAGGCTTTATGCTTCCCATCTGCACAGTTCTGGTCTCTATACTATAAAAAGGACATAAAAGCACTGGAGAAAGTGCAAAAAAGATTTACAAGATGGTACCAGAACTGAGAGATTACAGCTATCAGGAAAGATTGAACAGGTTGGGTCTTTTTTCTTTAGAAAAGAGAAGACGTCGAGGTCACCTGATAGAGGTCTTTAAAATTATGAATGGGCTGGACAGGGTAGATGTGGAAAGAATGTTTCCACTTGTGGGAGAATAAAAAATATGGGCCATAAATACAAAAATTACTAATAAATCCAATAGGGAAATAAGGAGAAATTTCATTACTCAGAGAATGGTTAGAATGTGGAACTCGCTACCACAGGAAGTGGTTGAGGCAAATAGCTTAGATGCTTTCAAAAGGAAACTAGACAAGTACATGAGAGAAAAGGGAATTGAGTAGACTAGGCCTATATTCTCTAGAGTTTAGAAGAATGAGAGGTGATCTCATTGAAACATACAAAATTCTTACAGGACTTGACAAGGTAGATGCAGGGAGGATGTTTCCCCTGGCTGGGGAGTCTAGACCCAGGGGTCACAGTCTCAGAATAAGGGGTCGGCCATTTAGGACTGAGATGAGGAGAAATTTCTTCACTCAGAGGGTGGTGAATCTTTGGAATTCTTTACCCCAGAGGGTTGTGGAGGCTCATTCGTTGAGTATATTCAAGACAGAGATCGATAGTTTTTTGGATATTAAGGGAATCAAGGGATATGGGGATAGTGCAGGAAAGTGGAGATAAGGTAGAAGATCAGCCATGATCTTATTGAATGGCGGAGCGGGCTCGAAGGGCCAAATGGCCTACTCCTGCTCCTATTTCTTATGTTCTTATGAATAGAAAGATATGCTGAAAGGCTGAGATGAGGTAGATGGAATGGGAGGAGGCTTGTGTGGAGTATAAACAGCAGCACAGACTAGTTGGGCAGAATAGCCTGTTTCAGTGCCGTATATTCTATGTAATTCTATGAAATCTCCAGCCATTTCCTGCAATTCCTGATCCTGAATTTGCAGGGCTTCCTACTTAAATGGAATAATGTCTCAGATTGGAGTTTGGCACCAGACATTTCTCTTTTGTTTTGCAATGTCTTCTAAAAAAAAGAAGCAGGGTTAGAAGAGGTGATAATGTGTGGGTGGAATCTGCCTAACCCATGTGTGAAGGTATCTCAATAGGATAATAAAGACAGAGATGTGCAGCATGCAGATGGTGGGAATGGCAAGCTTGTCATTGGGGTTGTGCTGGGCATGCATGTGCTGAAACAAGGTATACAGGACAAGGGAAGTAATGAAAATAGATCAGGGAGAGGAGGGACAACTGTGGGAAGGAGAGATTGTGAAGGAAGGCATGGATAGGAGATCAGAGATCACGTTTCTGTTAATTGGTTGTAGAGCATAGAGAAGAGGTGCCCATGCATCTGCCTACCTTTCCACTCCAGGTGAGGTCATCACAATTTGTTTGCTGCACTACAATCAGTTCCTCTGCCAAAGATTGCTGTCCTAATCACTCTCCAGAACATTCAGTAAAGTTCTCCAACAATGTCTTCCTCTGCATGATATTGTTTCAGGTATACTGCTGTGCTGCTCCTGCCACTTCTTTTATAATGGCTCTATTTCCTGATGTCAGGTGAGGGTGCTAATCGAAGGAAATTGTTGGCTGGCCTGGTTATGCCCACCCACCCATATTTACATGCAGTGGGACAGGCTCAGGGCGGATGGCAATCATGAATGTCAGTGGTCATTTGTTGGGGTCAGATTGCGGTGTTAAGACACACCGCTCTATTTTTCTCTTTTTATTACCCTAAAAATCGCCTACGGATGGGTATTTTGGAGAAGGAAAATCCAGCCTGCTATTTCTCACTTTTTCTGTGCCTCTTTGTAATATCATGGTATAATTTTGACTTTCTCTGTGCTCCTTTTGAAACTCTCATATCCAGCTTGGCACCTTCTTTGTCTCTTTTCTCCTATGATGTTTACATTTACATACAATGAATATGTTGATGTATTTCCCACATCTCTACTGTGTTAAAAAATAAACATTCATTGTCAAATGTTTTTGCTTGGATTCTACTCAAACTGATTGCTATATTGCAATATTCTATAGTAATATTTAAAATGTATGCAAATCCTTTAATATGCTGTGGTTGCCACATCTTCCATAACCGATCATGGAACTTAAAAAGCCAACTTCTGTCAGGTAGCTTGAAGGTTTAAGGGCAATTTTTTTCCCCTTTTTCTATGAAAATGAATGTTTAAGCATAGTGCAAATATATTAAATTTAAAGTATGGTTTGAAGCAGTCACTGAATATAAATCATACAATAAGTGTTCACACGTTTCTCGCTTTTCCTGTGCCTTATGTTTCTTTCACTTTACATCCAACCGCCCCAGAACTTGCAAAAACAATTTACAATTGAAGTAATATTAATGTGTCTGACAGTAAAATATTGAGGAGAGAGAATGAATTTCTGACTGCGAGCCTGGGATTCAAAATCAGTCATGGGCGAAGAGGTACAGAATATAAAAGCCAAAGGGTAATGATGAGCCCATACAAAACATTAATAAGACCTCAGTTAGAGTGCAGTATTGGGCTCCACACTATAGGAAGGATATTGAGATTTCAGTGAGGGTACAATGTAGATTTACTAGGATGCTGTCTGGTATGAGGAAGACTTGAAAAATTGGGTCTTTTTTCATTAGGAGAATGCAGATTATGGGGCGATACGATAGAAGTGTTTCAAATTATGAAACGATGGGATAGGGTAGAGAGACGCAGACTGTTTCCAGCAGTTAAGGGGTCAAGAATGAGGAGCCATAGATACAAGAGTTCATTTCTGTGTATGCTTTTATTGGAAATGTACTCAGGACCTAAATTTATAGACCCTTTGACACTCCAGTCTGGGCATGTCAGAAAAGATCTATTTTTGCTGCTTCCACTTCACTAGAGAGGTTGTATTGAAGTTTTGCTATCTGCTCAGGCTGACATGCAGACAATCTCTATCACAGGGACTCGACATTCGATCGTGCCCAAAAACGGGAGCACAGTGGGGCGGGGCGCACGCTGCACGCACCTGTTCATGTGGATGCAGAGATCACAGGAAATTTGTGATGGCAGCTTATCATCATTGTGAATTCTGGGAGATTCTCTCACAGCTACCTTACCTGAAGAAGGAGCGAACAGCTCCGAAAGCTTGTAAAATTAAATAAATCTGTTGGACTATAACCTGGGTGTTGTGCGACTTCTGATTTTTGTCCACCCCAGTCCAACGCCGGCATCTCCACATCATATCATCACGAGACAGCTGAGCAGCCAATGCTACTCGTGCTGCTTATTGGCTGCGCACCTGTTTGCGAGGGGGTGGGGGGTGGGGTGGGGGGGATATTGGGCGTCATTGATGCCACTTAAAGGCAACCTGCACCCCTTAAAGGGGAAGCGCACTGTGGCTGCAGGCTGCAGGAAAGGCTTGAAACTGAGTGACATGTCTGGAAGAGCTGCGGATAGGTCCCTCCGATTCTCAACTGCAGCAAGCACATTCTCAAAATAGCTCACAAGGCTACTGCTAACACACTCCCTTCATTCTTGCAGAAGGTGCCACTTAATTTGAGAGAGCAGACAGGAGGAGGGAAAAGCCGCCTACACATCATGTCGCCACTGGAGGAGCAGGTCCTGGAGATGACGGGCATGGGACGAGTCATGGCTGTAGCTAGTGACAATGCTGGAGGAGAGGTCCTGCATGGTTTCTTCACACCTTACCCTCTTTTTCCTTTTATACTTCGCTCACCCTGCACACTCTGCATGACAAACTGAAGCTGCTAACCCTTGACACTAAAAAGCTAACCTTTGTCCTCCTCTTTCTTCTCAGGTGCAGACAATGTAGAGGTTCCCTGTACAGTTGAGAAAGAGGAGGCCAGCCTTCCTGAAAATGTAACCTCACTCAATCTGACCATAGCAAGCATCAGTGCAGAGACTGGCACCAAGCATTCTTCAGAGAGTAGGTAAGAGCATGGTCACCGGCCCCAATTGTGCAGGAGCTAGGGCAGGGGGATGAGATGGCACAGGATCCAGCTCACTGGAGGGCGAGATCACATCCTAGCCTTGCTTCAGAAGACTCAGATGTTGACTGTGAAGACCTAGACTATTGAAGAAGGCTAGTGGCGATACACCAGGTAATGCTAGATGCACTGTCATCCTGCCAGCGAGCTTGCATGCAATGTCACAGAGCATGAGGAGTCCAGTCAGAAATTACAAAAAATTCTTCCCAGAACTCACAATTCAGTTGCCCAATGGAGAAAATAGCCAAAAAAAAGGCCAAAAAATTGACCAGCACCCTAAATGGAGACACCAGCAACTAACCTGTATTGAGGGGATGAGGCCTGTAAATAGCATTCCCATAGTGTCCTTTTAGATCATTAGTGGCAAGATTTGCTGGGCAAGTTTATCATGTGGTGACTCAGACACTAGGCAGACCAATTTCACAAAAAGTGTCCTACAACTAGCGTAAGACTCTTATTTAAATATTATAATGAAGTTTCTGCATGCTTCCTGTGTGTACCCTGCGTCTACGGGGTGGCTAATCGAAAATGTCAGGCGGCGCACTTGTAGTGTGCATTGCCTGCAATATTGAACCCCTAGCTGCCCATTTCATGACTGAGAAACGGGCACAGCGCGATCGAATTTCTAGGTCAGTGAATGTTGCTACACCATTAAACTTTTATGCTACTGGATCCTTCCAAACTACTGCAAAGGATATCTTCTTGATCCACCAGTCTGTAGTCCATAGATGTATCAAGAAAGTAACAGATGCTATGTTTGCAAGGGACAAAACCGTCATCTCTTGGCTGTGGAAAGGTAGCATCAGCCAAGCAGAACACAGAACTTTACTGGGTGGCAGGGTTTCTAAGAGCCAGGGCATATAGGTACCACCATTGCAGCTATCAGGGCTTCACACATCAACCACACTACCTGTATGAACAGAAAGGGCTTCCTTCTTCTACTTCTTCTTCTTCTTCTTAGGCAGTCCCTCAGAACCGAGGATGACTTGCTTCCATGCTAAAAATGAGTTCTCAGGTGACTGATGAGTCCAATGCGGGACCTACAGTCTCTGTCACAGGTGGGGCAGACGGTGGTTGAAGGGGCAGGTGGGTGGGGTGCTTGGGTTGACGTGCGCTCCTTCCGCTGTTTGTGCTTGGCTTCCGCTTGCTCCCGGCAAAGAGACTTGAGGTGTTCGGCGCCTTCCCGGATGCTTCTCCTCCACTTTGTGCAGTCTTGGGCCAGGGATTCCCAGGTGTCAGAGGGGATGTTGCACTTTTTCAAGGAGGCTTTGAGGGTGTCCTTGAAGTGATTCCTCTGCCCACCTGGGGCTCTCCTGCCATGTCGGAGCTCCGAGTAGAGCGCTTGTTTTGGGAGCCTCGTATCGGGCATGCGGACGAAGTGGCCCGTCCATCGGAGCTGATCGAGCGTGGTCAAAGCTTCGATGCTGGGTATGTTGGCCTGAGCGAGAACACTGACGTTGGTGCGCCTATCCTGCCAATGGATTTGCAGGATCTTGCAGAGGCAGCGTTGGTGGTACCTCTCCAATGCTTTGAGGTGCCTGCTGTACATGGTCCATGTCTCTGAAGCATACAGGAGGGCAGGAATCACTACTGCTCTGTAGACCATGAGCTTGGTGCTGGGTTTGAGGTCCTGGTCTTCAAACACTCTCTTCCTCAGGTGACCGAAGGCTGCACTGGCACACTGAAGGCGGTATTGGACTTCATCATCGACATCTGCCCTTGTTGACAGGAGGCTCCCGAGGTATGGAAAGTGGTCAACGTTGTCCAAGACCTCGTCATGGATTTTGATAATCGGGGGGCAGTACTGTGTGGCGGGGGCAGGTTGGTAGAGGACCTTTGTCTTATGAATGTTTAGTGTAAGGCCCATGCTCTTGTACGCTTCAGTGAAGTTGTTGACGATAGTTTGGAATTCGACCTCCAAGTGTGCGCAGACGCAAGCGTCGTCTGCATACTGTAATTCGATGACAGAGGATGGGACGACCTTGGATCTGGACTGGAGGATACGGAGGTTGAACAGTTTCCCGTTTGTTCTGTAAATTAGCTCCACTCCAGCGGGGAGCTTACTGAGGGTTAGATGGGGCACTGCAGTAAGGGAGATCGAGAAGAGCGTTGGTGCGATGACACAGCCTTGCTTGACCCTGGTCCGTACGTGAATTGGGTCTGTGGTGGATCCATTGGTCAGGATCACGGCTTGCATGTCATCGTGAAGCATGCGGAGGATGGTGACAAACTTTTGGGAGCAGCCGAATTTGAGGAGGACACTCCATAATCCCTCACGGTTGACGGTGTCGAAGGCCTTTGTGAGGTCAAAGAAGGCCATGTACAGCGCTTCCATTCAATTGCTGTCTGACCACAGAAACATCATAACACAGGTAATTGTCCATTCTCCCAGAATGCCTTTATTATGTGGCAATCCACACATTATTTGAAGGCTCAAGTAGGCAGAATAGAAAACTGCTCAGAGATCAGGGCTACCCTCTACAGCTATAGCAAATGATGGCACTGAGAAGATCCTGAACAATAACAGTGTACATCTGTCAACTAAAATTATAGGAAATCATTAGGATACTTAAGCAAAGATTCTGTTGATTGCACTGTTCAAATGGAGTGCCCCATTACAACCCAGCAAAGGTGTCCAAAATAATTGTGCTTGTTGCACAAATTCACAATACAAAGAAAAACAAGACGAAGAGGATGCCAATAGTGCTACAGCAGAGAGGGTGAGGAGGAAGAAAGGGAGGATGCAGAGGTGCTGTCAGGAAGATTGATAGGCAAGCAGTTCAACAACAAAGTTGCTACATTGCGCTTGGTACACTGCAATATGTAAATCCATCATACATTGCTGCTGAGAGGTTAGAAGTGCGCTGCTGCATATTCTCCTATAACCCTTGCAGAATGTTCAGCACAGCCTCAGAAGATGTCATGAAGACTTTTACACAGTGGTTATTTGTATTCTGAAGGCAGATCCAGTAGGGTCTTAGTCCCTTGCCCCTGCAGCAGAGGGACATCTGAGGCTGCTGCTTGCTATTCTTCCACTGCCATCTTGCTCCTTCTCACTTGTGAGGGTTCAAATTTGTTATGAAAATGTTGTGGCATGTGTGGATGTGTGGTGGTGCTTGCAGGAGGTGGAGTGTGTGGCACAGGCTTCTGTGCAGAGGTCGGGTCCTAGTTTCTATCAGTGGCTGCTCTGTCATCTTGGGACGACCCTATAGAAAGGTAAAAAGATGGGTGTGGGGGGGGGGGGGGTGAAATTAGATTTGGCATGAAAATGAGCGTGGGGATTGCGATGCACGATTTGGCCGTGCCCGTTGAAAGTGGTGCAGGCAGCACTCAAAATTCGTGCTGCCTGCTCATTATAATGATTGGAGCGCTGAGCTCAGCGCAAAATGTGCTGCTGGTTGGATCACCCAAGCACATTGCAACACACTCACTAACACACTTCATCTTCTCTTGCAGGCCAAGGTGGCTCACAACCGTTGTGAGCAGCAGCAGCGGTGCTGCATGTCAGCACAACCTTACTGTGCTAGAGGAGACTGTGCTTGAGATAGGGGCCATCACTGAGGCCGTGGCGAGCAGCGAGGTTGAAAGAATTGATGATGACAGTATGCTCATATCTAATCCTTCTTCTCACATCCCACTTTCCCCTCATCGCATAATCTCTTCTCACTTACAAGCTGCTGATGGTGTAAGCATGTACATCTTGCTTTCCCCCCCCCATCTCCCCTCACCACAACCTGATCCTTGTGCCTTTCTCCTTTCAGATACCCAAGAACTGCCAGCAGCCCAGCCTGTCAACGATCTAGTAGAGGAGGAGAGTGAGGGAGAAGTAGAGGCACCATCATTCAATCTGACACTCCCAGGCACCAGCTCAGAAAATGGCACTGTGTGGTGTGAACGTTAGACGGTAGTATAGAGGCAGGATCTGCACGTAGTGAGTCACCTGGCACAAATGGACTGCAGCCAGGCCAGAGGGAAAGGCTAGCTCAGGTGCCACCTCCCCGGAGGGCGAGTTTGCATACGAATTCTGCTGCACAGGACTCAGATGAGGACTTTGATGGGGCGGCCTTCAGAAGAAGGGTGGTGGGCATGCACACAGAAATGCTTGGTGCAATGGCAAGTCTGCCAGAGAGCCTCTTGTCAGTGTCAAGGAGCATGGAGGAGTCTGGCTCCAATATTGCACAGAGCTTTGCGCAGAGCTTGGAGCCCATGATTTCCAGGATGGAAGTGATGGGCAACTCTATTAGAGCAGTTGTGAACCCAACCATGATGCAGGATGTGATGGACGATGTCTCAGCTTCCATTGCAGCACAAGCGGAAGTGACCCAATGTCTGAGTGCTGCAGTGGAAGCTCAGACTTCTGTCAGGTAGGCCCAGCTTGCTGCTACACAAGCTCAGACCCCTCTCATGCAGTCTGAACTTGGGTTTACAAGTGTGGAAAGGGGCTTGCAGGGTCTCACAGCAGACCAGCAATCTGTCCTCCAACAGATAGCTAGGAATCCTGAGGCACCGCACCGGGGGAGTGTCAGTGGCTCCATGGAGCAAGAACCTGCTGTCCTCTCTCAGGATGACAGCATTCATACTCCCACCGCTACCACTCTGCCAGTGTCCTTGCTGGTGCCTGTCAGCCAGCCAGCCCTGACTGCTGCCAGCCATTCCTAGGGGAGCAGTCTACAGCCGGGCCTTCTAGGCCCAGAGCTGGTCGAGGTTGTCCTGCAAGGCCATTTGCAGTGACCCCATGGAATATCAGCAGCCATGCCGCAGCCACTGGGGTAGCACTGCCTAGGAGCACTAGAATAGGCACAGGAACACGAAAGACAGATACTAAGGAAATGCACAAGGGTGATTAGTTGACTTTGTTATGAAAAATTCAAAATAATCGTTTATAAATTATGTTTGGAATGTTTGTTTTGCGGTGGCTTTCATTTCAACTTCGTGCCCAAGAGGATGTTGTGATGTTCCGTGACAGAGGGATGGTAAGCTGGGGAAGTGTTGAGCAATGGGGATCTGGGGTTTCATTCACTGGAACGGAGTCTGATCATGTATTCATGGACAGCTGCTCCTCTTTCTCCTCCTCCTCCTCCTGAGGTGGTGGCAGAACCTGTGTTGGCAAGCAATGTTCCCTGTAAGCAGCGCTTTATTCACCGCGGCCTGTTTCTTAATGCCTGGTCCCTTTAAATTTCTGCGCATGCGTGGTATTTACAATGTAAATGTCGGTGAGTGGCCTGCGCGGGACCTTGCAGATTACTGCACGGCTGGGTGCGTATGCAGCTTAGGGGAAACATTGGTGGCAAGGGCTATACCCTCATGATGGCCAAATTGTGGAGGATGCAGCAGACTACCATGAAATGGGACACCCGCTCCGGCGAGTACTGGAGGGCTCCTCCCGAGCAGTCAAGGCAGCAGAACCATTGCTTCAGCAGCTCGATGGGCTGCTCGATGAGGTTCCTCATGGCAGCATGGCTGTCATTATATGACTGCTGGCCACGAGTGGTGGGTTGCAGAGGGGGTCATCAGCCAGGTACAGAGTGGATAGCCCTTGTCTCCGAGCAACCACCCTTGGGTTTGATGTGGTGGCTGGAAGATTGCTGGCACAGCAGACTGGCGCAGGATGAAGGCATCATGACTGCTGCCAGGATACCCGGCATTCACCATGATGTGCTGGCTGTGGTCACACACCAAATGCACATTAAGAGAGTGGTAGCCTTTGTGGTTGCGGTACATCTCAGCTATCCTGGCAAAGCCACATGTGTGCTCCTCCTGCTTCTCTCTGTTCAGAGAGAAGACAATGAAGTCCCTTCTCCTGGTGTACAGAGCCGCTGTGACCTCCCAGATGCAACGGTGGACGGGGAACTGGGAGGTGTTAGCTAAGTCGCCTGATCCAGAGTAGAAGGATCCGATGGTGATAAAATTCAGAGCCACACTCAACTTGAAGGCCACTGGAAATGCCGTCATGGCCCTGCTCTGAGGCTGCAGGTCTGGTTCCAAGAGGTTGCAGAGTTCTGTGACCACTTCCTTGCTGAAGCGGAGCCTCTGAATACACTGCTCCACAGGTGGAAGAAGTGCTTTCGGACGACCCTAGGTGGGTAAGGCCAACTACTGAGAGCCTTCCTGCCCCTCCTCCTCCTCCCTCTGTGAGCAATTTGTCCTCTTCTTTGCTGCCTCTGCTCCATCTCCCTGTCAAGCTGCAGCACGAGGGGGACTGCAAATAGAGCCCCCATGACTGGGAGCAAGTGGTCTGACCAGAACCCTTCAATTCAGAAGCAAGGCCTTTTCCACTTTCACTCCCTGTCACCTCACCAACTTTAAATAACTCTAGATAGCTTGAAACTGTTATACAAATGATCGTTTTAATTATCGCTGGTGTGGGGTCCCTTGTGCAGCTGAACGCACGCTCAGCTGTGTATGCTGTGGAGAGGGCGTACAGTCTAATGGCGACATCCAAATCAGCAGGCCGTGCGTTATATCAGTGTTCCACGCTGATTGACATCACAATCTCCCTGATTTGCATTCTTCTGCCGAACACAGGCAATGGCTGTGCTACCGACCTGCCCTAAATGGCGACTGCCACGGCCCTCACTGGAAGTGGCCGGAAGCGAGGTGGCCGCCATTTCTCTGCCGAAACCAGCTTTAAACGCCGGCACTAAGAGGGGAAATTTTGCTGCCGAGTTATAAGTGTTTCAGGATGGAAAACCTTCTAAAGAGAAGTAAGATGCCAAGATATTGGTCCAATTCCCAGCTCCCCACTCCATCTGGGTGCATATTAGGCAGAGCGCTACTGGTGTGCACTCTGCCTGATATGACCTGGATTCCTGGGGTCAGGTCATTAATGTTAGTTAGCCTGACATACTATGCCATAGCCCTACTCCTTGGCAGGGGCTTTCACGCAAAATCAGAGAGGGAAATCTAGCCACTGCTACAGGCATAGGCCTACAGCAGCAGTAATTACACCTGTCTATGATGCCTTCTAGCTACTGTTTTCCCTTTGTCCCCAAGTCCTAACTAGTATATTACTTCTTAATGCTATTAGAGTGTTGGAATTAGCATCCAAGACCTAGAGAGATGCCTATTCATGCAACATGATGAGAGATTCTTGTTGATCAGTCCACTACATGTGTCCATGAAATGGCCTCTTACAGCAGGGAGATCCAGTGTTTTGAATTTCTACTGGACTTCTGATTCTGAAAATTTGCCGTTTCTCCACAGATGTTTATTGGTCGCTGGGGGGTGGGTGGGGGGTGGGGGTGGGGAAGGCGGTGGAGTCTGAGGAGATTGGCGGTATGTTAAAGTGAGCATACTTCCCCTTCATATGTAAGCAACATATTAAGAGACCAAGACAATGAAACATTTCTTTACTTGTCCATCACTCTAATCCATGGAATGGGACATTTCTCAAAACTTCATACATGCTAATAAAG
Organism: Squalus acanthias; assembly: GCA_030390025.1. NCBI lineage: Eukaryota > Metazoa > Chordata > Chondrichthyes > Squaliformes > Squalidae > Squalus > Squalus acanthias. The sequence continues at coordinate 53,164,502 of CM059432.1, forward strand.
TAACTGAGTAAAAGAAAAAGTAACTGAATATAAATTGTATATTTTATCCATGAAACCGTATTGTAATTTTTGCAGCAACCACAATGTTGATGCATTCTTTTAAAATTCACAAGGGCTGGTTTTCTGTCGGCGGAGAACCTTGCCTATCAGCTGCACAGATCAAGAACAATTGCATGAAGTATTACCACTTGGGTGAGGTACTAAAAGGTGTTTGTACTGATGGCACTGGATCCCAGGAGAGGGGAGTAAACTGGTGAAAAAAGAAAAAAATATCGCTTATTTTTTTCTGACTTCAAAGCAATAAAATTTATTTACGGGGCTAAAAATTCAAGGGCTTTACACCACCTGTTACTGGCAAAATATGGCGAAAAGACGGCCGCCGCCGCTCTTTCGCCAGCTGGTGGCGGGTCCCGTGGCGTCTGCCATTTTACGAGGTTCAGCAGTGCTCCTGGTAAGAGCGATGGCCCTGCAAATTTATTTTAGGGAGAGGTGATGTCACGCTGACTTAAAATCACCTCGGTAAACTTGAACCTTAGCGCTGAGTTCAGCGCTGGGTCCTAAGGTTGCCATGAAAACCCAGTGTTCAGCAGACTGACAGAGACGCTGTCAGCACCTCTTAAAGGGACACACACATCTTTCAGGTAAGTTTGCATTTAAGCTTTTGGACTGGATTTTATTGAAGTAGTGGCTTGGTGCAATACATGCTAAAAAGGTTTTTAAGTGTGCATGGAATGCTGGTGGATGCTTGCAAGGCCTTGGATGCTAAAGGAAGGCCTCTGAGAAAACAGAAAATGCTGCAAATACTCAGCTGGTCAGGCAGCATCCGTGGAGAGAGAAACAAAGCTCACGTCTCAGGTCAAGATGCTGCCTGATCTGTTGAGTATTTCCAGCATTTTATGCTTTTATTTTAGATTTCCAGCATCCACTCGCAGAGGGAAGAGAAAGCTACAGAAGAGGAAGATGCAGAAGAGGAAGAAACAGAAGAGGAGGAAATAGAAGGAAGGATGCAACACACACCCCCCCTTTTGGCCGGGATATTGGGGATGGAATCATCCATCTGCGGTACCAGTGAACGCAACCCCAATTCCCCATTCAACATTAGTCCCACACCTTACCTTCCCTCTGTTACTGACCATCATAGCATCCTCTTGGCCACAATGCTGAAATAAAATCCACCACAAAGCAAACTTTCCAATCTGACTGTATACATCGATCCATCCAATATGGCATCAAGAATCAACTCATCACCCTTTTGCATTCACTAATGCCTGTCTTGTGTGTGCCTTTGCCTATCCTACTGATGTCACGCAGTCCTACCCCAGTGGCTGCAGCATGGCTGGTGGAAGGCTGCTAATTTTCAGTGGGGGACACTGCAAATGGCCTTGCTGGTTGACAATGAGGAGCTGGTGGCTGGGAGTGCGAAATTGAGTGACTGTTTCTTCTTCTTCTTCTTCACTCTCCTCTCTCTCTTCTTGGTCAACCACTGGCTGGGTAGGCTGCATTTCTTGGGTGTGTGAAATGAGGAAGGCATAAGGGTGGAGTTGTGGTGAGGGGAGGGTGGGCAAGCATGAGGTGCATGCCAGAAGGAGGATAACGTATGAGGATACCAGCATCTTGTATCCTTTCAGCCCCGCCGCTGGCCAAAGGCTCAGCCATGCCCCTGCCCAGAATGGCCAGCACCATCTCCTCCAAGGGGGTGAGGTGAAGCTAGGAATGGGAGGTGTGCCTCGTGATTGGTACAGTTTGTTGGTAGGTGAGTGATTGGTGGGGGTGGGGGGCCGGTGGGGGAAGTCGTGCATTGTACAGTGTGTGAGGCAAGTGATTCAGTTGGTAGGAGACGGCTTTTGAAGATACATTCACTGATCTTGACCAGTGGTCTGAGGTCATGAAGCTTCTTTGGGCACTGGAGCCAAGTGGTGGGGGCCACACTGCCGGCAGTGACGACCTCGGTGATGTGGTCCCACATTGTTCTTTCTGGATGGCCTCCTGGCCCCTGTGGGTAGAGGATCTCTCTTGCAGTGTTGACCTCCTGCACAAAGCTGGAGTGCTGAGTGCGAGATTTGTGTTAGTGCTGAAGAACATTCCCATTTTTTGAGGTGTGGAAGGGAATTCAACTTTAAGAGCTGAAGACTCCCATTTGGGACTTCTTTTTAATGTTAATTTTTTTCTGAAAAGGCAGTGAGGGCTGAAAACTGCATTTTTAAATTCAATTTTAATTTTTATCAGTTCAGAAGGCCTTGCGCTTTTAATGCATTGCCCTTTTAATGTCCCACAATGGCTAGCAAACTCATTGCCTCATTTCCAGAGGCTGTTGGAAGATGGAACGCCGTTTCTGGACACCAGCTTCGCTACTGATGCCTGCGCTATCGCCACCAGGAGGGCGTTACACGGTGAGTTTAGCGCTGGGCTAAAACTCTTTAATCCCCAGCACAAATGTTTCTCTCCTACTGGTGCGACCATTTTCAGCGGCCATTACCCTGAGGACGCAGTGACACCGGCGACTTTTGTGGCAGCCATGAATTTCTAGGCCACTGTTTCTTGAATGCACAATGTTATGTAAGAACCTACAAACAGTTTTAAAGTTTTATATCATCTTCTTGGAATCTTAAGTTGCCTTAACCAAAGGCACTTTTCTCAGATCATTATTGTGATCGTTAATGATGCTTTATTCAGTGAGGTCTTACCAAAGTCTTTAAAATGAGCTTCTAGTGCAGCATGCTTTAAGACGATTTTTCTTAATCTTATTTCGAATCATAGGGGGAGAAATTCGATATAGCCCCGTTTGGGGCGCTAAAACTTTAAGGGGGAATAATTAGGTCGCGCCCCATTTGGGGCGCAAATATCGTCTGGACGCAAATATTAGCGCCTGGCGCTAATTATCGGCACTGACTGGAAACTTCACTTTACCGCCCCGGGAGGTGAGTGGAGCGCTAAATCAGGCGCTGCACACCTGTCTTAAGGCGCAAAGGCCGAGCAGTGAGGCGCTAACTCAGCGCGCGAGCGCAGCGCAGCTGCTGCCAGTTAGCGAGGGAACACAGACACACTGGCGCCGGCCACTTCTTAAAGCGGGGGGGGGCCAACTTGCTCCCCAGCCACACCCTGCTCATTGCAGCCTTGAATCTCGGCCTGGAGAGACCTGTGAATCCATTTTGCTGCCAAGGATGGAGAGGGTGAGAGAACGAGCTCATCGCTTCACCGAGCGGGCCTTGGATGCTCTGGTTGGCGCGGTGGAGCGCAGAAGATGTATACTCTTCCCTGAGAGTGGCAGGAGGTCTTTGCCACGCGAGTTCAGAAGAGTGTGGAGGGAGGTGGCTCAGAGCATCTCCTCCAGGAGCATGGTGCCCAGGACCCATACTCAATGCCGCAAAAAGTTCAGTGACCTCACTCGAGTCGTCAGGGTGAGTGGCTTTTTCTCAATACCTCTCCATCCCTCCATCTCAACCTCACTCTATGGCCAGAGGGTCTTAAAACCCCAATGCACAACACTCATCCAACACCTATGGCCCTTTCATGAAACACACACACACATTCCACACTTTGCATACAGTAAGGGCTATTCACCTATGGGAGGCACATCAGGCAAGACCATGGCTGCATACAGTAAGGGCTATTCACCTATGGGAGGCACATCAGGCAAGACCATGGCTGTATATTTACTCAGATGCTGTCCTTTTTCTTACATGATGTGGAGATGCCGGCGTTGGACTGGGGTGGACAAAAATGAGAAGTCGCACAACACCAGGTTATAGTCCAACAGATTTATTTAATTTTACAAGCTTTCGGAACAGTTCGCTCCTTCGTCAGGTAAGTTAGCAGTGAGAGAATCTCCCAGAATTCACAATTTAAACACAGACAAAATATATTCAAATCTTTCCTACATCAAAGAGCACAGCCAAGACAATGAGATGTGTCCCAGGGGGTCCAACGTGTCAAACCACCTGCTGGCTGCATATCCTGTCAATCTGTGTAGGTTCTTGTGTTAGTCTTTTAAAAAAAAAAATACCTGGGAAGACCGGCCATGATGTCAAGTCACGTTCTGTATCGTGACATGAACCCGATATCGCGATTGAGGCCATCCTCATGAGTGCGGAACTTGGCTATCAGTTTCTGCTCTATGATTTTGCGCTGTCGTGTATCTCGAAGGCCGCCTTGGAGAACGCTTACCCGCATATCCGAGGCTGAATGCCCCTGGCTGCTGAAGTGTTCCCCGACTGGGAGGCAACCCTCCTGCCTGGCGATTGTTGCGCGGTGTCCGTTCATACGTTGTCTCAGTGTCTGCATGGTCTCGCCGATGTACCATGCTCTGGAGCATCCTTTACTGCAACGTATCAGGTAGACAACGTTGGCCGAGTCACATGAGTATGTACCGTGTACCTGGTGGGTAGTGTCCTCACGTGTGATGATGGTATCTGTGTCCATGATTTGGCATGCCTTGCAGAGGTTGCCGTGGCAGGGTTGTGTGGTGTCTTGGTTGCTGTTCTCCTGAAAGATGGGTAATCTGCTGCGAACGATGGTACTTTTGAGGTTAGGCGGCTGCTTGAAGGCGAGTAGTGGAGGCGTGGGGATGGCCTTAGCAAGGTGTTCGTCGTCATCGATGACATGTTGAAGGCTGCGAAGAACATGGCGTAGTTTTTCCGCTCCGGGGAAGTACTGGACGACGTAGGGTACTCTGTTGGTTGTGTCCCGTGTTCGTCTTCTGAGGAGGTCTATGCGGTTTTTCGCTGTGGCCCGTCGGAACTGTCGATCGACGAGTCGAGCGTCATATCCCGTTCTTACGAGGGCGTCTTTCAGTGTCCGTAGGTGTCCATCGCGTTCCTCCTCGTCTGAGCAGATCCTGTGTATTCGCAGGGCTTGTCCATAGGGGATGGCTTCTTTAACGTGGTTAGGGTGGAAGCTGGAGAAGTGGAGCATCGTGAGGTTGTCCGTGGGCTTGCGGTAGAGTGAAGTGCTGAGGCGTCCGTCTTTGATGGAGATTCGTGTGTCCAAGAATGAAACCGATTCTGAGGAGTAGTCCATGGTGAGTTTGATGGTGGGATGGAACCTGTTGATGCTATCGTGTAGTCCTTTCAGTGATCCTTCGCTGTGGGTCCAAAGGAAGAAGATGTCGTCGATGTATCTGGTGTACAGCGTTGGTTGGAGGTCCTGTGCAGCGAAGAAGTCTTGCTCGAACTTGTGCATGAAGATGTTGGCATATTGGGGTGCGAATTTGGTCCCCATGGCTGTTCCGTGTGTTTGGGTAAAAAAATGGTTGTCGAAGGTGAAGACATTGTGGTCAAGGATGAAGCGGATGAGTTGTAGGATGGCGTCCGGAGATTGGCTGTTGTTGGTGTTGAGTACTGAGGCTGTCGCAGCGATGCCGTCATTGTGGGGGATATTGGTGTAGAGTGCCGATACGTCCATTGTGACGAGGAGTGTTCCTGGTTCAACTGGTCCATGGGTGCTGAGTTTCTGCAAGAAGTCTGTAGTGTCGCGACAGAAGCTGGGGGTTCCCTGTACGATGGGTTTCAGGATGCCCTCGACGTACCCAGAGAGGTTCTCACACAGGGTTCCGTTGCCTGATACGATAGGACGTCCGGGTGTGTTGGCTTTGTGTATCTTTGGGAGGCAGTAAAAGTCTCCTACGCGGGGAGTACGTGGGATGAGAGCGCGCAGGATGTTTTGAAGGTCTGGATCGAAGGTCTTGATCAGTCTATTGAGTTGGCGGGTGTGTTCTTTGGTCGGATCTGCGGGTAGCTGTCTGTAGTGTTCCTGGTTGTCCAGTTGTCGGTATGCTTCTTTGCAATAGTCCATTCTGTTCTGTATGACGATGGCTCCTCCTTTGTCCGCTGATTTGATGACGATGTTGCGGTTGGTCTTGAGTGCGTGGATGGTGTTGCGTTGTGCTCGGGTGACATTCTGGACTGTCTTGTGAGTACGGCTGATGAATCTGGCGTTGATGCATTTCCTGACAGCTTGAGCATACATGTCAAGCTTAGGGTTGCGACCCTCCGGAGGGGTCCAATTTGACTCTTTCTTCCTCGGTTGTAGCACTGCGGTTCCCTCTGTCTGCTGTTCCGGATCATTGATTGTCCCATTAGGAATGTTGCTGACATCTTGGGATTTGTGGTAGTATTCCCGGATCCTCATTCTCCTGATGAATTCCTCTGTGTCCGCCGCGAGACCGATGGGGTCCATTTTGGTGGTGGGGCAGAACTTGAGCCCTCGGGCGAGAACTTCGATTTCGTCTGGTTGAAGGGTGTGGTCCGACAGGTTGACGATGGACTTCCCTGTGGTTGCAACCGTGGTACCGGGGGAGGCTTGGTTGTAGCTGGTGGTTACGCCGAGTTTCTCAAGCTTCCTGTTCTTGATGCGCATGTAGGCAGCGTAGTTCCGTTGCCTCGTCTGTTTGGCGGTGTCTCGTAGCTGGTCTGCTGTGTCCTGAGCACAGGCTGAGAGCATGGACTCTATCTTGGTTTCAAGGTTGCGACGTCTGCTGTAGAGCTGGTGTACGAGATGGTTGAGGAGTGTGCGACAGGTACGATGGCAAAGTCTCTCAGCGTAGTCTGTGTTGTATGTCGACTTGAGTGGGTTCGTGATCTGTAGTCCTTTCGGAATCTTGTCTGCTTTCTTGCATCTCTGCAGGTACTTGATGTCTGTGTCAATATGCGCGATCTTCTTGGCGATTCTCTCCACTTTGAGCCGGCAGTTTGCGGTGTCAATAGAGGTCATGATGTGGAGATGCCGGCGTTGGACTGGGGTGGACAAAAATGAGAAGTCGCACAACACCAGGTTATAGTCCAACAGATTTATTTAATTTTACAAGCTTTCGGAACAGTTCGCTCCTTCGTCAGGTAAGTTAGCAGTGAGAGAATCTCCCAGAATTCACAATTTAAACACAGACAAAATATATTCAAATCTTTCCTACATCAAAGAGCACAGCCAAGACAATGAGATGTGTCCCAGGGGGTCCAACGTGTCAAACCACCTGCTGGCTGCATATCCTGTCAATCTGTGTAGGTTCTTGTGTTAGTCTTTTAAAAAAAAAAATACCTGGGAAGACCGGCCATGATGTCAAGTCACGTTCTGTATCGTGACATGAACCCGATATCGCGATTGAGGCCATCCTCATGAGTGCGGAACTTGGCTATCAGTTTCTGCTCTATGATTTTGCGCTGTCGTGTATCTCGAAGGCCGCCTTGGAGAACGCTTACCCGCATATCCGAGGCTGAATGCCCCTGGCTGCTGAAGTGTTCCCCGACTGGACGCCATCCTACAACTCATCCGCTTCATCCTTGACCACAATGTCTTCACCTTCGACAACCATTTTTTTACCCAAACACACGGAACAGCCATGGGGACCAAATTCGCACCCCAATATGCCAACATCTTCATGCACAAGTTCGAGCAAGACTTCTTCGCTGCACAGGACCTCCAACCAACGCTGTACACCAGATACATCGACGACATCTTCTTCCTTTGGACCCACGGCGAAGGATCACTGAAAGGACTACACGATAGCATCAACAGGTTCCATCCCACCATCAAACTCACCATGGACTACTCCTCAGAATCGGTTTCATTCTTGGACACACGAATCTCCATCAAAGACGGACGCCTCAGCACTTCACTCTACCGCAAGCCCACGGACAACCTCACGATGCTCCACTTCTCCAGCTTCCACCCTAACCACGTTAAAGAAGCCATCCCCTATGGACAAGCCCTGCGAATACACAGGATCTGCTCAGATGAGGAGGAACGCGATGGACACCTACGGACACTGAAAGACGCCCTCGTAAGAACGGGATATGACGCTCGACTCGTCGATCGACAGTTCCGACGGGCCACAGCGAAAAACCGCATAGACCTCCTCAGAAGACGAACACGGGACACAACCAACAGAGTACCCTACGTCGTCCAGTACTTCCCCGGAGCGGAAAAACTACGCCATGTTCTTCGCAGCCTTCAACATGTCATCGATGACGACGAACACCTTGCTAAGGCCATCCCCACGCCTCCACTACTCGCCTTCAAGCAGCCGCCTAACCTCAAAAGTACCATCGTTCGCAGCAGATTACCCATCTTTCAGGAGAACAGCAACCAAGACACCACACAACCCTGCCACGGCAACCTCTGCAAGGCATGCCAAATCATGGACACAGATACCATCATCACACGTGAGGACACTACCCACCAGGTACACGGTACATACTCATGTGACTCGGCCAACGTTGTCTACCTGATACGTTGCAGTAAAGGATGCTCCAGAGCATGGTACATCGGCGAGACCATGCAGACACTGAGACAACGTATGAACGGACATCGCGCAACAATCGCCAGGCAGGAGGGTTGCCTCCCAGTCGGGGAACACTTCAGCAGCCAGGGGCATTCAGCCTCGGATATGCGGGTAAGCGTTCTCCAAGGCGGCCTTCGAGATACACGACAGCGCAAAATCATAGAGCAGAAACTGATAGCCAAGTTCCGCACTCATGAGGATGGCCTCAATCGCGATATCGGGTTCATGTCACGATACAGAACGTGACTTGACATCATGGCCGGTCTTCCCAGGTATTTTTTTTTTTAAAAGACTAACACAAGAACCTACACAGATTGACAGGATATGCAGCCAGCAGGTGGTTTGACACGTTGGACCCCCTGGGACACATCTCATTGTCTTGGCTGTGCTCTTTGATGTAGGAAAGATTTGAATATATTTTGTCTGTGTTTAAATTGTGAATTCTGGGAGATTCTCTCACTGCTAACTTACCTGACGAAGGAGCGAACTGTTCCGAAAGCTTGTAAAATTAAATAAATCTGTTGGACTATAACCTGGTGTTGTGCGACTTCTCACTTTTTCTTACAGGCCAAGCTGGCGCATAATCGGAGACAGCAGCAACGGACGGGTGGAGGGCGGCCTCAGCTGCAACCCCTCAGCGATCTTGAGGAGCGCGTCCACAGGATTGTGGCAAGCCGGGTGATCGGTCCTGTCGCCACTGGAGACGCCGACCCCGTTCTGGACAGCAATAGTAAGGTCATCACCTTTTTGTCCCCTGTCCTTCCACTTGTCCCTCACAACACCAGCCTTTGACACTTTCAATCCAACTTGCTAACTCGCTGCACTTATTCCTCCCTTACTGCCACCCTGTCCTCACGCTAAAGCCACTCTTGTACCTCCCTGCTTTCAGATGGTGATTCACCAGCTGAGGAGACGGGCCCTGAAGCTGCCACTGGGAGTGATGCTGCAGCTGAGGAGGAAGAGGAAGCCGGAGCATCAGTGCCACCCTCTCCCGAGGAAGCCCATGCCCACACTGGGAACACGCCTTCCCTGGAGGGGAGCAGGGGGGAAGGGTCTGATGAGGGTGAAGCTCCAGGACCCAGCGGGCTGCAGCAATGCCATGAGGGTAGGGAAGAACGGGGGCCTTCTCCCCAGAGGGAGAGTATGCCAGACACTCCTACTGCAATGGACGCAGAGGAGGAGCGGCTGATTGCAGAAATGAACAGCCAGGCGGTGGGCATGCACACTGAGCTCATGGGTGCAGTGGGAAGGGTGCCCGAATGCATTGAGGCACTGGCAAGGAGTGTGGAGCACTTCGCTGTAGCACAGGCGGATGCCACACTAACGCTTAGTGCTGCAATTCAGTCACTGGCTGCCGTGATCCCATCTCTGACTGCTCTCATGCAGACTCAGATTGAGGCCACGCGAGCACAGACTGCTGCCAACCTCGATGGTTCGTTCACATGTCCCTGGGGCTGTCACCGCGCCGCAGCAGGCCAGCAATCTGTTCTCCAGCAGATTGCTCCGGATGCTGAAGTGCTGCCCCGTGGGAGTGCCAGTGTGTCGGGCGAGCAGGGAGTTGCTGTCCTCTCTCACGATGACAGCATTCCTGCTGCCAACACTGTCACTTCTCCACTGCACTTGCCACCGCCTGTAGGACAGACTGCTGCCGCCCATGCAGAGTTGGTGCAGTCTGCAGCCGGGCCCTCTTAGCCCAGAACTGGTCGAGGCCGTCCTTCAGGGGCATCTGCAGTGTCAGGGTCTGACGAGCAGCAGCCTTCCACCAGCCTTGCTGCAGCCACTGAGGTCCCATTACGGAGGAGCAGTAGGGTTAGAAGGGGGGAAGTGCGCAAGGGAAGGAGATCACCCTCGAAGGGCAAAAAGTAGGAGGTGTGACAAAATGCTGGTCATTTTTTTATTAAAGGTCGAGGTTCATGGTCCATCTTTTGTTTAGTGTTTTGGACATTATCTCCAGGTTGTGAGAACCAGTTATGTTATTGACTGTTTTTTTGTGTTTATTTCTATGAGTTTGTCATGAGGAATTGACACACACAGAGTTTGTAAAATAAATAAGTTTCTGTATTCAAAATATACATGGTTGGTGGTTGGAATTATTGGTGCCTTGGCCGGCTTAGGGGTTGCGTGCTGGGTTCATTAATGTTGTTAGCAATGGCAGAAGCCATTTCCACAGCAGGGGCCCTAGAAGCGGCTTGCTATTAGCCGTTGACGGACGGCCCTTGCAGTTTCACCATTGTGTGCCGCCCTCCCGCCTTGGTGCTGCTGATGATCATCCTCCTCGTCCTCTTCCTCCTCTTCCTCCTCCTCCTCTGGTGGTGCTTCAAGTGCCTGGTGGCATTGGCTTGGTCCTGAGGATTGCCATGTTATGCAACATGCAGCACACGACTACGAAGTTGGATACTCGCTCAGGCGAGTACTGCAGGGCTCCTCCAGAATGGTCGAGACAGCGGAACCGTTGCTTCAGCACGCCGATTGTGCGCTCAATTATGTTCCTGGTAGCTTGATGGCTCTCATTGTACCGCAGCTCAGCAGGGGTGTTGGGCGTACGGAGCGGTGTCATCAGCCAGGTGCTCAATGCATACCCCTTGTCCCCGAGAAGCCAACCAACTGGCTGATGCGGTGCCTCGAAAAGTTCTGCCACAGTAGTCTGGCGCAGGATAAAAGCATCGTGGCAGCTGCCAGGATAGTGGGCATTGACAGCGAGTATCAGCTGTCTGTGGTCACAGACCAACTGAACATTCAAGGAATGGAACCCCTTTCTGTTCCGGAATTCCTCGGCATTCTCATGCGGAGCACGCAAAGCCACATGCGTGCAGTCAATGGCGCCCTGCACCATGGGGAAGCCCGCTACCCTCGCAAAGCCCAGAGCGTGGTCACGCTGCTTGTCTGGGGTCATGGGGAAAGAGATGAACTCTCATCTCCTTTTAAAGAGGGCATTTGTGACCTGCCGGATGCAGCAATGCACCGCGAACTGGGAGATATTGGCGAGGTCCCCAGCAGCAGCTTGAAATGAGCCAGTAGCGTAAAAGTTGAGAGCCACTGTGACCTTCACTGCCACCGACAGAGACGTCCTGGACCTCAGTTGAGGCTGCAGATCTGGCTGCAGCAGGTGGCAGAGCTCAGTGACCACCTCCTTGCTGAATCGCAGCCTTCGCAAACACAGCTCCTCAGACATATGAATGTAGGAGAGCTGTTCACGATATACCCTGGGAGGGTAAGCTCTCCTGTACATACGCCTGTTGGCCCTCCTCCGTCTGGCCATCATTGCCACTCTCTCTCTGCGTCTCTGTATCCTCCGATTCAGCTGGAGCAGGACGACGCCCCCAATCAGTGCAGCCCCCATAGTCTCTTTGCAAGCAAAGTAATGAAGGACAGCAACTAAAGTACTAGCGAAGTTAGGATCAATAGGCAAAACTACCTCACAAAGCATTGAGTCAATGCAGAAGTCTCTCTTTCTCTCTCTCCGAATCTCTCTCTCTCTCTCAGAACGAGTGGTGCAAAAATGTCGACCACAGAAAAAGACAGGAAGAGGCCCCCTTTAAATAGCGCCCCCCCCCAGCCCCACAGCGATTGATAGCGTTCCAGTCTTCCGGTCGTTGGATGCGCCAGACGGTAAGGCAGGGGGCTCCACTCAATTTCCGCTCCAGGGCGCCACAAGGGCGTTGCACCATGGAATGACGTCACAATCTGCGCGCGCAGGTGGTCGCAGCGGTAAGTTTTAGCGCCGCTGCACAATCTCTAGTTAAGTTCCCGAGCGGCGCAAACATCGCTGCGCCCGGGCGTTAGCGGCTTTGCGCCCCATTAGCGCCCTCTTAAGGCGCTAACGGGAGGCGCAACCAACTGAATTTTTACCCCTAATCGTTGAAAAATTAGCATCAGGGGAGTGGAGCGCTAAATCAAGTGCTAACCATTTCTCTTAGGGCGCTAAAGTGTGTGAGGGGGCAGTAGCGCAGAGCGCTGAAGAACATGCATCAGAGGCTCCTTCCCTCGCTTAAAGGGACAGGCCAATGATGGTTTGCAACATTCTTCTTCTTAGTTCTGTTGGGCCAGGGGACCTGCGCAACTTCTATTACAGCCCAAATCATTCTCAGAGAGTGGAGGGCTTAGGCATCGTGCAGCAATGAGGCTTCAAAAACTTTCAGCAGGCACCAGGCTGGTGCGAAGAATAAAGTTTGGCCTATCTGACCACCACTGCCTTTAATTATTGCTCCCCAAGCGGCCAGCTGAGGTGACAACGCCTCCTGTTGCTGCCGTTGTTGACACCTGGCGATGCAGCAGGGGACGGGAGCAAATTTCACATTCGGGGCGGTAACGGGGCGTTGCGCACTTGACGACGTTACGACCTACGGGGCGCTAGAGACTGAGGCGGTAAGTGTTAGCGACAGGGGAGTTCGTGGGCGTCGCTGAATTCGCCGCGCCCGGTCGGTAACCCCTTAGCGGCCCATTACCATCACCCGTAGGCAATAACGGGAGGCACAAAGCAGCCGAAGTTCTAGCCCATAGGATCATAGAATGGCTACAGCACAGAAGGCGGCCATTCGGCCCGTTGAGCCTGTGCCGGCTCTCTGCAAGAGCACTTCAGCTAGTCCCACTCCCCCGCCATTTCCCCGTAGCCTTGCAAATATTTTTCCTTCAGGTACTTATCCAACTCCCTTTTGAAAGCCATGATTGAGTTTGCCTTCTCCACCTTTTCAGGCAATGCATTCTAGATCCTAACCACTCACTGCATAAAAAAGTTTTTTCCTCATGTCACCTTTGGTTCTTTTGCCAATCACCTTGAATCTGTGTCCTCTGGTTCGCGACCCTTCCACTAATGGGAACAGTTTCTCTCTATCTATTCTGTCTAGACTCCTCATGATTTTGACTACCTCTATCAAATCTCCTCTCAACCTTCTCTGCTCTAAGGAGAACAACCCCAGCTTCTCCAGTCTATCCATGTAAATGAGAAGTCCCTCATCCCTGGAATCATTCTCGTAAATCTTTTATGCACCCTCTCTAAAGCCTTCACATCCTTCCTAAAATGCGATGCCCAGAATTGGACACAATACTCCAGCTGAGGCCGAACCAGTGTTTTATAACTTCCTTGCTTTTGTACTCTATGGCCGGGATCTTACCTGAAGAGGCGCGTTGGGGGCGGGACTGGTGCCTTTCGGGTTCTAGTCCAGCCCCCAGTGACGTCCGACGCACAGGTGCTATTTTGCATCAATTGGCCTTGTTAAGCCCGCCCTGCGGGCTTGCTGGCCAATTAAGAGAAAGCCGGTGTCAGATGACGTCAGTTGATGACACGTCATCTGCCGGTTTTCTTAAAGAGGCCACCACCATTTCTTTTTAACAGATGATTTTTTTCAGTGTTTTACAGCATTGAGGTGCTGCAAACACTGACAATCACTGTACAAAGGTGAGACCTTGCACCTAGGCTCTCCAGTGACTCTCTCCTTAGGCTAAAACGGATGGCAGCTGCAGGTGAGGTTACAGAAGCGATCTGTCACTGGTGAGAGACGTTCTCCAAATGAGGTGGGACGACACAAACACTTCAAAGCTTGTTACGTACAGAAAATTCTAAACACATTAAAAATGACTTTCCCAACACTTTCTTACCTCTGCAACTCACCAGTGTCCCATTGGATCCTTCACACCACTTCTGCAGCTGTCATCTGTACACAAACATTACAGTCAACCCACAGCACACCACACTTACCCTGGCAGGGTTTCCTGACATCGGGAAGCCCGCAGTAGAAGTGTCAAAATTGGAAAAAGCATCTTAACTGCCTGTTAACTACCTGTTAACAAGCAGTTAAGTGGCTATATTCTTCTTCCCGCCGCTAGGAGTTGGGTTCCTGTGCAAATCGGGGACCCGATTCCCGGGAAGATTGATTGGAGGCGGGTTGGAAGCAGGTTCGGGACCCGCTGCCAATCATTTTGATTTTGCCAGCAGTCCAAACCCTGAAGGGATAATTACAAGTCCTAGCCCTTTCGGACTACCCCAGATCAGGCGTATTCCCCAGACGTTCACCTTCAACTAAAGTTAGCAGTAGCCGGATTCTATAAGATGCTTAATTGGGTCTAAAGGCCAGACTACCTCTCCCTAAAGGAAAGAAACGGTCTGAAGATGTTACCATCCTCCGGATAGTACTTTTAATAAGTTTAACTAGACTGTAACCTTTCGGATATTATGAGGGTCCGGAATACCCCCCAAAATTCTGCAACTCCTCACTGAAGAGTGTACAGAAATTGAGTTCACGAGTTTATGCAGAAATACTCTGTGAGACAATTCTATAAATATATAGATTTATTAAAGAACCGACATTTAGTTAACATTTAGTTATGGCAATCGCAACTTTAACAGTTCAAAATACAAATAGCTTACATTTCTTATCAGAGATCCTTATTCTCAAATCTTAACTTCGTTCCATTTCCACACTTCTACTTATTTCTTAATCCAGAATATCCACCAAAATCAAATACCTTGATTACCCGAGACTCAGTTAAAAACTTACAGAGCGTGCCTGTGAAGTTGAGAAACGCTTGCCTTCCCAGCGACTTCTGACTTTTCATCTGAAAAGCTCTTATTTTTATATCTTTTTTTGGTGGTTTATCCTTTGAAGTTTTCCTGCTGATGTAAGCTAATTGTCTCAAGTCATTCTCTATTGAATTGTTTTCTATTCTTACTGTCGTTTCAGCTGTTAGCTTTTAGACTTGTCTCCTGCTTAGGTGTTTCAAAAACCATCATAAAAAATAATATGACAGTAGTATTTATTTGATGTGATTCTTAAGAAGTCTTTCTATTGAATTTCTAATATAATTTAACTACTTATAAGCCAGACGTCATGTCTCCTAACTATTCCATTTTCAATACAAACACAATGTAATTGCTTGGTGTCATCTATTGATATTATATTTTCAAAGCCTTTCTGTAGGTATATTTTACAACTTGTAAATTTAAAACACTTCTCTTAGGGTGTTTACTTGTTTTCTTGCTATCTCAATTGGTTGCATATTTAATCATGTTTCCTGTTTCTAAGTTTAACATAAAACTATTTTACGACAGGTATTTCTTTTACCTGATGTCATTTTTTCAAAGGCACTTGGTTTTTTTAATGTTCTGTGCACCTGTTCGACATGTTAGCTTTCGACACTTTACTTGGGTCACTCCTATTGTCTTGTTCCAAATTCTAGACATTCTGGAAGCACCAATGGTTTGCTTCAATAGGGGCTTTGTCTCTGTCAATATCCCATTCCCATTTCAAAGCTTGTTTTCACAGCTTTGTGTTAACAACTGATCTTATCTCATAAGCCTGTATTTCTGTTTTACGGCCTGTGTCGCCGAGGCTTTCAGATTTTTAACCCCAGTTTGTCATGTTTTAATGTTATCAAATCTGTTTAAAGGATGATATATTTCTTGGAATATGGCTATTTCCTTCACAACCGACCCCTGAGCACCGTCAAAATCACCCCCTATGCCTCTATTTATGAAAATGAGAAGTCGCACAACACCAGGTTATAGTCCAACAGATTTATTTAATTTTACAAGCTTTCGGAGCTGTTCGCTCCTTCTTCAGGTAGGGTAGCTGAAGAAGGAGCGAACAGCTCCGAAAGCTTGTAAAATTAAATAAATCTGTTGGACTATAACCTGGTGTTGTGCGACTTCTCATTTTTGTCCACCCCAGTCCAACGCCGGCATCTCCACATCATGACCTCTATTTATGAAGCCCAGGATCCTGTATGCTTTTTTAACCGCTTTCTCAACCTGCCCTGCCACCTTCAATGATTTGTGCACATGTACCCCCAGGTCTCTGTTCATGCACCCCCTTTAGGATTGTACCCCTTAGTTTTTATTGCCTCTCCTCATTCTTCCTACCAAAATGTATCACTTCGCACTTTTCTGCGTTAAATTTCATCTGCCATGTGTCTGCCCATTTCACCAACCTGTCTATGTCTTCTTGAAGTCTATCCCTATCCTCCTCACTGTTCACTATACTTCCAAGTTTTGTGTCATCTGCAAATTTTGAAATTGTGCCCTGTACTCCCAAGTCCAAGTCATTAATATATATTGAGAAAAGCAGTGGTCCTAGTACCGACCCCTGGGGAACACCACTGTATACCTTCCTCCAGTCCGAAAAACAACCATTCTCCACTACTCTTTGTTTCCTGTCACTTAGCCAATTTGGTATCCATGCTGCCACTGTCCCTTTTATTCCATGGGCTTCAAGTTTGTTGGTAAGCCTATTATGTGGTACTTTATCAAACGCCTTTTGGAAGTCCATATACACCACATCAACTGCATTGCCCTCATCAACCCTTTCTGTTACCTCATCAAAAACTCGATTAAGTTAGTTAAACACGATTTGTCTTTAACAAATCCGTGCTGTCTTTCCTTAATTAATCCACACTTGTCCAAGTGGCTGTTAATTTTGTCCTGGATTATCATTTTTAAAAGCTTCCCCACTACCAAGGTTAAACTGACTGGCCTGTAGTTGCTGGGTTTATCCTTACACCCTTTTTTGAACAAGGGTGTAACATTTGCAATTCTCCAGTCCTCTGGCATCACTCCCGTTTCTAAGGAGGATTGGAAGATTATGGCGAGTACCTCCGCGATTTCCTCCTTAACCTCCCTCAGCATCCTAGGATGCATCCCATCCGGTCCTGGTGACTTAGCAACTTTAAGTTCAGACAGCCTTTCTAGTACCTCCTCTTTATCAATTCTTATCTCATCCAGTATCTTCATTACTTCCTCTTTCACTATGACCTCCTCTTTCACTATGACTTATTTGTATGTATGATAGTGCTTTACAATAGGTACACCAGGAGGTTTGAGACAATTCCTTAGTCTAGCCCATTCCTTGTAACTAACTGGCATGATTACTTGATTGTTCTTTTTGCCTTAAAACTAACGCTGTATCTCTCATCTCATTCTGGGGTTGATTGTGAAGGGGAGGGCAGGGCAGGGGGGCTCAATATCCCTGAATTAAAATTCAATCTAGTCTAAGGGTTTCTTCGTCACTTACTGATCAGCTAAACTCAGTCCTCCGAAATACTTTTTGACAGTATAACTCGTACAAGCGTCAGAGGTTTTTATGAACACACGAACATACGAAATTGACGACCAGGAAAAGACCAGCTTGTCCACCAAGCCTGTCCCACACCACGATGGCCAGAGCATCATGACCACCAAACACTTCCTCCCTTCCTCTTTCAACTGCCCCCCCCCCACCCCCCTCCCACCCATCTCCCCTGCAGCCACGTAGTCTCCTGGGAGAGGCAAAAGAAACTGAAAAACCCAAGGCTAATAGGGTAAAATACTCTGGAAAACTCCTCTCCTAGCCCCTCAGGCGATCAAAACCAGTCCAGGAGGTCACATGGACCAAGTCTCATCTATAAAGACATTTACCTTCTGTATGGTGCGATCTCTACCCCAGTCAAGAACTGGTCCAGCTCTCTCTTGAAGGCATTCAGAGAGTCAGCACCCACCGCACCAGCCGGCAATGTATTCCAGGGGCTCACTACTCTCTGGGAAAAGAAGAACCGCCCAACGTCCAGTCTATTCCTGCTCTTACATAGTTTAAAAATGTGTCTTCTGGTCCTCCCCAATCTGTTAAACTGGAATAATATATCAATCGGCTCGTTATCCAGCCCTTTAGTTATTTTATAGACCTCTATCAGGTCACCTCTAAGTCTGCACTGCTCTAAAGTAAATAGACCAAGGTTGTTGAGCCTATCTGAGTAACTGAGGTTCTTTAAACTAAGAATCATCTTTATAGCTCTCCTCTGGACCTTTTCCAAGACCACTCTATCACCCACCATGTGGGGGAACCAAAGCTGAGCACTGTATTCCAGATGTAGTCTGACCAGCGACCTGTATAGTAACAAAATGGTGTCCTTTGATTTACACTGAATGGTTCTATTAATACAAACCAATACCCTGTTAGCTTTAGCTACAGTTTCTCTACATTGGTAAGTACCTTCAGTGATCTGTGCACAGTAACACCAAGATTGTTTTCTCTCTCAACTGCTTTCAGTATTGTTCCCTGCAAATGATATGTGTATTCTGTGTTGGTCCTACCAACTAGCACAACACTACATTTATCTATATTAAAAGAAATTTGCCATTGTGTGGCCCATGTCCCTAGCATATCTTAATGTTTTTGCATTTGATTGCACTCCTCTACTGTGTAAGTCCTTGCACAGATTTTGGTGTTATCTGCAAATTTACTAACCATACTTTTA
This sequence comes from Squalus acanthias, assembly GCA_030390025.1. Classification (NCBI taxonomy): domain Eukaryota; kingdom Metazoa; phylum Chordata; class Chondrichthyes; order Squaliformes; family Squalidae; genus Squalus; species Squalus acanthias. The sequence continues at coordinate 53,182,995 of CM059432.1, forward strand.
ATACCACTGTCCAGGTCATCAGTAAAGACGGTGAACAGTAACGTGCCCAGGATCGATTCCTGGGGGAAACCACTAGTAACGTACCTCCAGGCTGAACCACATTCGTTAACTACAGTTTTTTGGTTGCGGGATTGGAGCCAATTCCTAATCCAGCAGTTCAAACCCCTACTGATACTGCATCTTGTGACGTAATCTAGTGTGAGGTACCTTATCAAAGTTTTTCTGAAAAACCAGGTAGACAATGTCTACCGGATTTCCCTCATCCATTACCCTAGTGACTTCCTCAAAAAACTCTATATCAAATTTGAAAGGCGCGACCTATTTTTTTGGAAGCCATATTGTGAATTTCTAATTGTCCCTTCCCCTTGCCAGTGATCATAAAGGCCATCTCTTACGATCCCTTCTAACATCTTCCCAATAATGATGTCACACTGTTAGGCCTGTAGTTCCCTGGCTCTGATTTGTCCCCTTTTTAGAAAATAGGAACTATATGAGCTAGCTTTCAGTCTAAGGGCACTATCCCTGACTCTACTGAACTATTGAAAATATGGGCAAGGGGCTCACAGAGCACCTGTCCCAACACTTTAATCACCATTTCATTTTAATGGTTGAGGTTACTGGTATCGCTTATGAATAATCTGATCATGTAGAGCCCGTGAAAAAAGGGGCTGACTACGTTGTAGCCTTCCTTCCTCTTCCTGTTGCACTTCCTCCTCCTCCACTTCCTCTTCCTCCTTCTCCTCTTCCTCTTGCTCCTGCTCCTCAGCTTCAGACCTGATAGGTGATGGCAAGGGCTGTTCCCTCATAATGACAAAGTTGTGCAGCGTGCAGCATAATGTCACAAATCTTGATACCCGCTCTGCTGAGTACTGCAGGGCTCCTCCAGAGTGGTCCAGGCATGTCATGAGTGGATAACCCTTGTCGCCCAGTAGCCAGCCTTTGGTGGTTCAAATACAGGTGGAACAGAGGACTGCCGCAAAATGAAGGCATCGTGACTACTGCCAGGGTAATGGGCATTCACCTGCATGATGCGTTGCCTGTGGTCGCACACCAGCTGCACATTGAGGGAGTGAAATCCATTTTGGTTCTTGATAAGTTCACGTGAGTTGCATGCAAGGCAGTGTGCATGTAGTCAATGGCACCCCACACCATGGGGAAGCCTGCAATGCATGCAAAACTTCATGCTTGCTCCCCCTGCTTGTCTCTGGCAAGAGGGAATGAGCTGAAAGTGTTTCTCTGTGTATAGAGAGCCTCAGTGACCTCCCTTATACAGCAGTGCACTGCAAACTGCGAGATGTTGCTTATATCTCCAGCAGCAGCCTGGAAGGAACCCGCACATAAAAGTTCATAGCCAGGGCCACATTGACAGCCACAGGCCACAGGCTGTCCTTGCCCTGCTTTGACATAGCAGCTGTGGCTGCATCTGTTGGCAGATTTCAGACACGACCTCTTTTGTGAAGCAAAGGCGTTGCAAGCATTTGTCTTCACTGAAGTTGAGGTAAGAGAATTGCTCCCTAAAGACCCTTGGTGGATATGGCCTCCTACTGAGAGCCCTTCTCCCCCTCTCCTCCTCTCTCTTCTAGCAGCTTGTCCTGTTCTGTGTGGCCTCTCTTCATTCTCCCAGTCGTATTCAATTCTGAGAGGAAGCCCTACCAGGCCACCCATGTCTGGAAGCAACTTGTTTTAGCACAAGATTTTAAATCAACAGAAAAGTGCTTCAGCACCAGCCAGAGCTCTCCCTGTAGACTATTCAAACTTTAGGCAAGTACAGAAAAGTTCCAAAAACATGTACAATTGCACCAGCAGCCAGAAGAAATAATCTAGCAACTAACCTGTAAGTAGTTCATGACCCATTTAAATAACACCGGTAGTGATCCTTCATTTTGTTTAACGTCGTGTTCAGCTGTGTGAGGTTAAGGCAGGGCATTGGCAGGAATGTGGACTTCAAAAATGGCAGCGTGGCATCAAATCAGCATTGTACACTGATTTGTGTCATCATCTCGCTGCTCTACATGTTGCCGACGGTCGTTAGGTGTGCACACGCAAACCCCTTTATCAAGATGGCGTCCTGTGCACTTCCCGCCGAAAGTCAGAAATCTCGGACCCCATTTTCGATCCTTATGTGGCCGCGTAGTGCCTAAAATATGGGCACCACATGGCCCAATTTAGCCCCATGAACAATGAGTTCAATGATATCGAGTTCAGTTGCCTTATTAATCTTTTCCTCTACTGTAACAATTAGCAGTTAAATAACTCAAAACTAAGCTGTTCTCTGTCATTTCAAAAAATGTATTGAGCAAAATGAATTGAGACATTTGAGTGTGAAAGGTGCCATATAAATTCAGGTATTATTATTGTACATTCAATAATTTATAAAGTAAGATTAAATAAATCTGTTTACACGTTAACATTATGGAACATAGGGGGAAAACTTTGGTTGCTTTGCGCCTCCCATTAGTGCCTTAAGAGGGTGCTAATGGGGCGCAAAGCAACTAGCGCCTGGGCGCGGCGATGTTTGTGCCGCTTGCAAAATTGACCAGACATTTTGTGGCGGCGCTAAACAGTACCGCCACGATCTCCTGTGCCAGCAGATCGTGACGTCAGTCGAGCGTGCAACGCCCCGGTAGCGCTCCGGACCGGATATTGAGTGGCGCCTCCAGCAACAACAGGTTGAGGGGAGCGTTTTGCAGCCGGGAAGGGACTGGGGGAGCGCTATTTAAAGGCGACCGCTTCCTGCCGCTTTTTGTCGGCAACATTTTTGCACCACGCATTCTGAGAGAGAGAAAGAGAGAGAGAGAGACTTCTGGAGAGATTCAACGCTGTGTGAAGGAGTTTTGGGTACTGAACAGCACTTTGCAGGTTCATTTTGATTTGCCCTTCCTTGTATCGATTTAGAAGAGAATGTGGGGGCTGCACTCTGTGCTCTTTCCCTGGTCTCTCCATTGTTCTTTCCAGCAGATTTGATGTACAGGTCTCTCCAGGCTGAGATTCAAGGCTGCAATGAGCAGGGTGTGGATGGAGCACAAGATCGACCCTCCCCTTTAAGAACTGGCCGGGGCCATTGTGTGTGTGTTCCATTGCTGACTGACATCACATGAGCTTCGCCAGCGCTCTGAGGTATCGCCTCGCTCCTCAGCATTAGCGCCTTAAGAGAGGTGTGTAGCGCCTGATTTAGCGCTCCAATCACCTCCAGGGGTGATAGTGTAAAGGAATAGCCATATTTCAGAAAAATACACCATCCTATGAACAGAATTCTGACATTATTAAAATATAACAAACTGGGTTTAAAAATCTAAAAGCCTCAACAACACAAAGCTGTAAATACAGGCTTCTGAGATAAGATGAGCTTGTTAACACAAAGCTGTAAACACCATACAAGCTTTTGAAATGGGAAATGGTTATTGACACTGAGACAATGACCCTATTGAAGAAGCAAAGGCTTGCTTCCAAGGAGTCTGCAGTTTGGAACCAACACAATGCTATACCCAGTTTAAAGTGTTAAAAAATAACACTTCGAACAGAAATACAGAACATTAAAAAACCATGGGGGAAAAATTCAGTTGGTTGCGCCTCCCGTTAGCGCCTTAAGAGGGCGCTAATGGTGCGCAAAGCAACTAGCGCCTGGGCGCAGCGATGTTTGCGCCGCTCGCGAACTTAACTAGACATTTTGCGGCGGCGCTAAACTTTACCGCCGCGATCTCCTGCGCACGCAGATCTTGACGTCATACGAGGGTGTAACGCCCTTGTGGCGCCCCAGAGCGGAAATTGAGTGGCGCCCCCATCCTTTCCGCCTGGCGCAACCAACGACTGGAAGACTGGAACGCTCCCAGTCGCTGTGGGGCTGGGGGGGCGCTATTTAAAGGGGGCCACTTCCTGTCTTTCTCTGTGGTTGACATTTTTGCGCCACTCGTTCTGAGAGAGAGAGAGAGAGATTCGGAGAGAGAGAAAGAGAGACTTCTGCATTGAGTCAACGCTGTGTGAGGTAGTTTTGGCTACTGATCATAACTTGGCAGGTACTTTGGTTTTTGGCCTTCATAACTTTGATTGCCAAGAGACTATGGGGGCTGCACTGATTGGGGGCGTCGTCCTGCGCCACCAGAATCGGAGGACACAGAGACGCAGAGAGAGAGTGGCAATCATGGCCAGACGGAGGAGGGCCAATAAGCCTCTGTACAGGAGACCTTACCCTCCCAGGGTATTTCGTCAACAGCTCTCCTACATTCATATGTCTGAGGAGCAGTGTTTGCGAAGGCTGCGCTTCAGCAAGGAGTTGGTCACTGAGCTCTGCCACCTGCTGCAGCCAGATCTGCAGCCTCAACTGAGGTCCAGGACATCTCTGTCGGTGGCAGTGAAGATCACAGTGGCTCTGAACTTTTATGCCACTGGCTCATTTCAATCTGCTACTGGGGACATCGCCAATATCTCCCAGTTTGCAGTGTATTGCTGCATCCGTCAGGTCACAAATGCCCTCTTTAAAAGGAGACGAGAGTACATCTCTTTCCCCATGACCCCAGACAAGCAGCAAGAACGCGCAATGGGCTTTGCTAGGATAGCGGGCTTCCCCATGGTGCAGGGCGCCATTGACTGCACGCATGTGGCTTTGCGTGCTCCGCATGAGAATGCCGAGGATTTCCGCAACAGAAAGGGGTTCCATTCCTTGAACGTTCAGTTGGTCTGTGACCACAGACAGCTGATACTCGCTGTCAGTGCCCACTATCCTGGCAGCTGCCATGATGCATTCATCCTGCGCCAGACTACTGTGGCAGAACTTTTCCAGGCAAGGCATCAGCCAGTTGGTTGGCTTCTCGAGGACAAGGGATATCCACTGAGCACCTGGCTGGTGACACCGCTCCGTACGCCCAACACCCTTGCTGAGCTGCGGTACAACGAGAGCCATCAAGCTACCAGGAACATCGTTGAGCACACAATCGGCGTGCTCAAGCAACGGTTCCGCTGTCTGGACCATTCTGGAGGAGCCCTGCAGTACTCGCCTGAGCGAGTTTCCCACTTCGTAGTTGTGTGCTGCATGCTGCATAACATGGCAATCCTCAGGACCCAGCCAATGCCACCAGGCCTTGGAGCACCACCAGAGGAGGAGGAGGAAGAGAAGGAGGAAGAGGAGGAGGACGATCATCAGCAGAACCAAGGCGGGAGGGAGGCCTACAATGTAGAAACTGGAAGGGCCGTCCGTCAACGGCTGATAGCAAGCCGCTTCTAGGCCCCTGCTGAGGAAATGGCTTCTGCCATTGAGAACAACATGAATGAAACCAACCCGCAACCCCTAAGCCGGCCAAGGCACCAATGATTCCAAAGACCAAACATGTATATTTTGAATACAAAAACTTATTTATTTCACAAACTCTGTGTGTGTCATTTCCTCATGACAAACAAATAGAAAGAAACACAAAAACACAGTCATTAACATAACTGGTTCTCATAACCTGGAGATGATGTTCAAAAGTTTGACCACGAGCCTTAGCCTTTAATAAAAAAATGACCAACATTTTGTCACACCTCCTACTTTTTGCCCTTCGAGGGTGATCTGCTTCCCTTGCGCACTTCCCCCCTTCCCACCCTACTGCTCCTCCGTAATGGGACCTCAGTGGCTGCAGCAAGGCTGGTGGAAGGCTGCTGATTGTCAGAACCTGAGACTGCAGATGCCCTTGAAGGACGGCCTCGACCAGCTCTGGGCCTGGAGGGCCCGGCTGCAGACTGCACCAACTCTGCATGGGTGGCAGCAGTCTGTCCTACAGGCAGTGGCAAGTGCAGTGGAGAAGTGACAGTGGTGGCAGCAGGAATGCTGTCATCTTGAGAGAGGACAGCAACTCCCTACTCGACCGACACACTGGCACTCCCACGGGGCAGCACTTCAGCATCCGGAGCAATCTGCTGGAGCACAGATTGCTGGCCTGCTGCGGCGTGGTGAGAGCCCTGGGGAAATGTATACGAACCATCGAGGATGGCAGCAGTCAGTGCTCGCGTGGCCTCAATCTGAGTCTGCATGAGAGCAGTCAGAGATGGGTTCATGGCAGCCAGTGACTGAATTGCAGCACTAAGCTTTAGTGTGGCATCCGCCTGTGCTACAGCGAAGTGCTCCACACTCCTTGCCAGTGATTCAATGCATTCGGGCACCCTTCCCACTGCACCCATGAGCTCAGTGTGCATGTCCACCGCCTGGGTGTTCATTTCAGCGATGAGCCGCTCCTCCTCTGCATCCAGTGCAGTAGGAGTCGCTGGCATACTCTCCCTCCGGGGAGAAGGCCCCCGTTCTTCCCTACCCCCATGGCGTTGCTGCAGCCCGCTGGGTCCTGGAGCTTCACCCTCATCAGACCCTTCCCCCCTGCTCCCCTCCAGGGAAGGCGTGTTCCCAGTGTGGGCATGGGCTTCCTCGGGAGAGGGTGGCACTGATGCTCTGCCTTCATCTTCCTCCTCGGCTGCAGCATCACTCCCACTGGCAGCTTGAAGGGCCCGTCTCCTCAGCTGGTGAATCACCATCTGAAAGCAGGGAGGTACAAGAGTGGCTTTAGCGTGAGGACAGGGTGGCAGTAAGGGAGGAATAAGTGCAGCGATTTAGTAAGTTGGATTGAAAGTGTCAAAGGCTGGTGTTGTGAGGGACAAGTGGAAGGACAGAGGACAAAAAGGTGCTGACTTTACCATTGCTGTCCAGAACGGGGTCGGCGTCTCCAGTGGCGACGGGACCGATCACCCGGCTTGCCACAATCCTCTGGACGCGCGCCTCAAGATCGCTGAGGGGTTGCAGCTGAGGCCGCCCTCCACCCGTCCGTTACTGCTGTCTCCTATTATGAGATAGCTTGGCCTGCAAGAAAAAGGACGGCGTCTGAGTAAATATACAGCCATGGTCTTGCCTGATGTGCCTCCCATAGGTGAATGGCCCTTACTGTATGCAGCCATGGTCTTGCCTGATGTGCCCCCCATAGGTGAATGCCCCTTACTGTATGCAGCCATGGTCTTGCCTGATGTGCCTCCCATAGGTGAATGGCCCTTACTGTACGCAGCCATGGTCTTGCCTGATGTGCCTCCCATAGGTGAATAGCCCTTACTGTATCCAAAGTGTGGAATGTGCGTGTGTGTTTCATGAGAGGGCCATAGGTGTTGGATGAGTGTTGTGCATTGGGGTTTTAAGACCCTCCAGCCATAGAGTGAGGTTGAGATGGAGGGATGGAGAGGTATTGAAAAAAAGCCACGCACCCTGATGATCCGAGTGAGGTCGTTGAACTTTTTTCGACATTGTACATGGGTCCTGGGCACCATGCTCCCGGAGGAGATGCTCTGAGCCACCTCCCTCCACACTCTTCTGTACTCGCGCGGCAAAGGCCTCCTGCCACTCTCAGGGAAGAGTATAGATCTTCTGCGCTCCACCGCGCCAACCAGAGTATCCAAGGCCCGCTCGCTGAAGCGCTGAGCTCGTTCTCTCACCCTCTCCATAGTCCTTGGCTGGAAGATTTAGGCACAGGTTTCTCCAGGCCGAGATTCAAGGCTCCAATGAGCAGGGTGTGGCTGGAGTGCAAGATCGACCCTCCCCTTTAAGAACTGTTCGGCGCCAGTGTGTCTGTGTTCCAGCGCTAACTGACAGCACCTGCGCTGCGCCTGCGCTCTGTGTCAGTGCCTCGCTCCTTGGCCTTTGCGCCTTAAGACAGGTGTGTAACGCCTGATTTAGCGCTCCAATCACCTCCAGGGGCGATAAAAGTCAAGTTTGCAGTCGGAGGTGATAATTAGCGCCAGGCGCTAATCTTTGCGCCCGGCCGATAATTGCGCCCCAAATGGGGCGATACTGAATTTCTCCCCCCATGTGCCTTTGTAAAAGTAACATCAAATGAAACAGGAAACACAATTATATATACAACCAATTGAAGTAGCTACGAAATGCATGGAACACCCTGGTTGAAGTGGTTTTGATTTACATATTGTAAATATGATACCTACAGAACTCTTTGAAGATATAATATCAATATAATAGATGACACCAAGCAATCACATTGTGTTTGTATTGAAAATGGAACAGTTAGTAGACATAACGTCTGCTAATAACCAATTAAGGGGATATTAAGAATTGAATTGAAGACCTTCGTAAGAATGGCATCAAAGAGATAAATCTGTAATAACCATTTTATATGATAAGTTATGAAACACCTATACAGCAGACAGGATTCTGAGAGTTAGCAGCTGAACTAACAGTAAGAATAGAAAGAAGTCAACAGAAAGACTGACTAGAGATAATTAGCTTACATCAGCAGAAAACTTCAAAGGAGATACCACTGCAAAAAGAGTATAAGATATGGGATTTTCAAATGGGAAAACAGAAGTCGCTGGAACGGCAGGCGATTCTCAGCTTCAGAGGCAGGCTCTGTAAGTTTTTAACTCTTGAGTCTCGGGGATCAAACGGTACTTTTATTTGATTTTGGTGGATATTCTGGATTAAGAATATGTAGAAATGTAAAAATGTAACAAAGTTAAGATTTGAGAATAAGGATCTCTGAGAATAAGAATTGTAAGCTATTTGTATTTTGAACTGTTAAAGTTGCGATTGACTCACCAGCTGTTAACTAAATGTCGGTTCCTTAATAAATCTATATATTTTTAGAATTGTCTCACAGAGTATTTCTGTATCAACCTCGCGAACTCAAATCTCTGTACACTCTTTTGTGAGGAGTTGCAGAATTCTGGGGGTTTTCCGGACCCTCATAATATCCAGAAGGTTACAGTCTAGTTAAACTTATTAAAAGTGCTATCTGGAGGACGGTAATATCTTCAAGTCATTTCTTTCCTTTAGGGAGAGATAGTCTGGACCTTTAGACCCAATTAAGCGTCTTATAGGATTCAACTATCTCTAACTTTAGTTGAAGGGGAACGTCTGGGGAATACGCCTGATCTGGGGTAGCCCGAGAAGGGCTAGGACTTGTAATTATCCCTTCAATAGAAGCCAAGTTTGCAGTCAGAGGCGATAATTAGCGGCAGGTGCTAAATTTTGCGCCGGCCCATAATTGTGCCCCAAACAGGGCGATACCGAATTTCTCCCCCATATTTCTTTTAACATATGACCATGATTTGTCAGGTACACTGCTACTGAGTGATTCATGTGCTTGTCATTCACTGCTCTAACACAGGCTGCGCTGTGCCCCGCCCCACAGAGCCGGCAATCAGTGTAATCACTCAAATCAGGGAAACTGACGAAAACTTTGGCTCTTCCACAGTAATTACCCTGTTAATTCCCCACTAAAATTTAGGCTCAAAGGAATTAGGTGTAACTTGCGTTCTAACAGCGTATTGACTGCTAAACAAAGTTTAATGCCCTGAAAAAATAATTTTAATTCTGTGCCGTGTGAAATTTGTCCATTTTAATAAAAATTAAACATTTTAAGAAATGTTAAAACATTTTTACATTTAAAAAAAAAGTTTGTTCATCTTTATTTCAGGTTTGCCTTTTCCCCATGTGAAAGTCCCAATCTTTGTTTCGCTCTCTCTAACATTTTTAAAAAGTGAGACTTTTAAGAGCTTAGTCACTTCCTTGTTCGCTGTCTGTGAGAATTCTGCATTTTGATTGGCTGCATAGACATCTTATTGATGTCACAGCAGTTCACACTAGGGGATCCCCATTAACCTCTGTTGATTAGAATCGAGCGTCGGAATACCCGAAGTTCTCGACACAGCGATCGCGAGATCCTTGTGCGAAGCTTACTTCGCGGCCAACGGCAAACGCCTTTGCTTCACCGCAGACCGCAAATTCTGGGTCAATATATTTTACTTCAACAGAATGTTATGTCTGTTGAGGAGGTGTAAGAGTTTGACACTATGGTGGAATTAATTCAATTATTACTCCCTCTATCATTTAAGGGTCAAGAGACAACAGCTTACAACCATCTTCTCCAATAGCGATGTTGAAATAATACAACAAATTAGCTCTGTGCTAACATATTTCATGATAATTGATTAATGAATCTTCTAAGTGACAGGGTAGGTCAACAATTACTGATTGAATTGTACAGTGAAATTATTACAATCCCCTGCATCATATGTAATGTTGTAAAATTATCCTTGTCTTTTAAAATAAATACGTAACTTAAAAATGTAATGAATTTGTTTCTCTTAGTGCTTACTATGCCTTACCCAGAGAGAAACCTTTATATTCGTCATTCAATATCAGAAAGATAATGTTGTGAATCCATTTAATTTATCTCAGTATACATTGAGCTGCTGTTTATGAATTTCAAATAACAGTGGAGTCCAAAAAAACCTTAATAATGCAACGTTAGCTCACAATTTGAAAGAGATTTAGCTAGATGAAAATCCATCCTGCTCTCAATTCAGTATATGTCCTGACTCTTCACTTATTAGCATACTTGTATGGAATCCTGGACACAGCTGATTAAGATAAAATCATCTAGACACAGCGAGAGGTGAGCAGAGTTCACTCTGTATATAGCAGCAAAGTAAGTTTTAAAGCAAAACTGAAATCAGACAAATGCTAAGTTTCATATTTGGTAACACTTTCAGCTGCCAGAATCAAACATGTTCTCTGTTTCTCATTCAGAAAATCTAACAAGAGAGCGAGAGAGAGAGATGTAGGCTGTGAAATTCGACACCTTAGCGCCAGATGATAAGGTCAATTTCGGGGAAAAAAATGGCGGTTGCTTCCGCCCACTTCCGGTGAGGAACGCATCAGCCATCATTTTGGGCAGGTCGGCAGCACTGCCGTTGCCTGTGCTCTCTGCAAATATGGTAATTAGTCAGATTGTGCCGTCAATCAGCGTGCAACACTGAATTGACGCACAACCTGCTGTATTGGACGTTGCCACTGCTTTCAATGCCCTCTCCAAAGCACGCACAGCTGAACGTGCATTTGAACGATGGATCCCCCACCAGTGCTTCTTAAATCGACACATGCAACTGTGAGGTAAGTTTAGATTTTTGCTTTTGTACTAGTTACTTTGGGGGAAAAATTCAGTATCGCCCCGTTTGGGGCGCAATTATCGGCCGGGCGCAAAGATTAGCGCCTGGCGCTAATTATCGCCTCCGACTGCAAACTTGACTTTTATCGCCCCGGAGCTGATTGGAGCGCTAAATCAGGCGCTACACATCTGTCTTAAGGCGCAAAGGCCGAGGAGCGAGGCGCTAACTCAGAGCGCTGGCGAAGCTCGTGTGATGTCAGTCAGCAATGGAACACAGACACAATGGCCCCGGCCAGTTCTTAAAGGGGAGGGTTGATCTTGCTTTCCATCCACATCCTGCTCATTGCAGCCTTGAATCTCAGCCTGGAGAGACCTGCACATCAAATCTGCTGGAAAGAACAATAGAGACAACCAGGGAAAGAGCTCAGAGTGCAACACCCACAGTCTCTTCTAAATCGATACAAGGAAGGGCAAATCAAAATGAACCTGCAAAGTGCTGCTCAGTACCCAAAACTCCTTCACACAGTGTTGAATCTCTCCAGAAGTCCCTCTCTCTCTTTCTCAGAATGCGTGGTTCAAAAATATCACCAACAAAAAAAGGCAGGAAGCGGTCGTCTTTAAATAGTGCTCCCCCAGTCCCTTCCTGACTGCAAAACGCTCCCCTCAACCTGTCGTTGCTAGTGGCAGGCGGTAAGGCAGGGGGCGCCACTCAATATCCACTCCGGGGCGCTACCGGGGCGTTGTGCACTCGAATGACGTCACGATCTGCCGGCACAGGAGATCGTGGCGGTAGTGTTTAGCGCCGCCGCAAAATGTCTAGTTAATTTTGCGAGCAGCACAAACATCGCCGCGCCGGGCGCTAGTTGCTTTGCGCCCCATTAGCGCCCTCTTAAGGCGCTAACGTGAGGCGCAACCAACTGAATTTTCCCCCTTTATATTTTATTGGCGTAGTGGCTTGGTGTAATACATTTAAAAAGTTGTTAATGTGTGAAGGGAGTGCAGGGAGTGGTGCTGGATGTTTGCAAGGCTTTGGCTCTTAAAAGAAGGCCTCTGAGAACACCACTTGCTCCCAGTCCTCAGAGCTCTTGTTGCAGTCCCCCTTGGGCTGCAGCACAACATGGAGATGGAGCAGAGGCAGCAAAGAGGGCAAGCTGCTCACAGAGGGAGGAGGAGGAGGAAGAGGAAGAAGCAGAAAAGGAGGAAGCAAAAGAGGAGGAGGAGGAAGCAGAAGAGGAGGAAGTGGAAGGAAGGAGGCAACCCAGATAACCCTTTCTGGCCGGGATTTCCGGGATCAAATCATCCACTTGCAGTACCAGTGAACACAACCCTAATTCCCCTTTCAACATTTGTCCCACACCTTCCCTTCCCTCTGTTACTGACCATTGGCCACAATGCTGAAATAAAAGCCACCACAAAGCCATATATACATATACGCAGCCAATATTACTTCAAAAAATCAACTTATCAACCTTGTGCTTTCCTTTAATGAGTGTCTTGTGTGCGACTTTGCTTATCCTAGTGCTCCTACACAGTGCTACCCCAATGGCTGCAGCATGGCTGGTGGAAGGCTTCTGACTTTCAGTGGGAGAGACTGCAGATGGCCTTGCAGGATGACCTCGAGGAGCTGGTGGCTGGGAGTGTGAAATCGAGTGACAGTGTTTCCTCTTCTTCACTCGCCTCTCACTCGTCTTGTTCAACCATTGGCTGGACAGGCTGTATTTCTTGGGTGTCTAATGGTGGAGTTGTGGTGAGGGGAGGGGTGTAAAGCCAGAGGTGCATGCTTACATCATGTGCACCTTGTAAATCAGAAGATATGAGGGGGAAGTGGGATGTGAGAAGGAGGATAACTTACGAGGATACTGGCATTTTGTATTCTTTCAATCCTGCCGCTGGCCAAGGCTCAATGGCCAGCATCGTCTCCTCCAAGGGGGTGAGGTGAAGCTAGGAATGTGAGGTGTGCCTCGTGTTTGGTAGAGATTGTTGGTAGGTGAGTGATTTGGGTGGGGGGAGGGGGTCGTGCAATGAGCAGTGTGTGAGGCTAGTGGTGCAGTTGGTAGGAGACGGCTTTTGAAGATGCATTCACTGACCTTGACCAGTGGTCTGAGGTCATGAAACTCCTTTTGGGCACTGAAGCCACATTCTGGGAGCAACACTGCTGGCAGTGATCGGTTCGGATATCTGGTCCCACATCCTTCCTTCTGGAGGGCTTTCTGGCCCCCTGTGGGTAGAGGACCACACTTGCAGTTTTGCCCCCCTGCACAAAGGCCTTGAGTGCTACATCCGAGACCCTGGGTGCTCTTTCCCTGGTCTGTTGAGCCATTTGGGTTAGTGCTGAAGCACTTTCAACATTTTTGATCACCAGAAGGCAGCTCACCTTTAAGAGGTGCAGACTGCCTTTCAGAGGTGCAGGCTAGCTTTAGGTAAAGCTAGCCTCGCTTGAACATTGAGAACTTCAGCCCACTGCTGAATGCACAGCCTGTCAGCTGTGTGTTCAGCACTGGACTGTGCACTACAATTGTTTAAAGTAGCAGGCAGCACAAATTTGATGTGCTGCCTGAACTCCTTTCAACGGGCGCGGGCAGATTGCGCTTTGTGGTGCCGTCGCCCGTATTTGAGCGCTATCGAACTTCACCCCTGCTGTTTTTATATTACATAGAATTTACAGTACAGAAGCAGGCCATTTGGCCCAACTGGTTTCTGTCAGTGTTTATGAGCCACACGACCCTCCTCCCATCCTACGTCATCTAATCCTATCAGCATACCCTTCTATTCCTTTGTTCCTCATGTACTTATTGAGCTACCTCTTAAATGCACTAATGCTTTTCACTTTAGCTACTCCATGTGGTAGCAAGTTCCACATTCTAACCATTCTCTGGGTAAAGAAGTTTCTCCTGAATTCCTTATTGGATTTATTAGTCACAATCTTATATTTATGGCCACTAGTTTTAGACTCCCCCCAAGTGGAAACATCTTCTCTATGTCTACCCTATCAAACCCCTTCATAATTTTGAAGACCTTTTTTAGTCAACTCTCAGCCTTCTCTATTCTAGAGAAAAGAGCCCCAGCCTGTTCAATCTTTCCAGATAGTTACAACCTCTTAGTTCTAGTATCATTCTTGTAAATCTTTTTTTCACCTTCGTCATTGCCTCTATATCCTTTTTATAATATGGAGACCAGAACTGTGCACAGTATTCTAAGCGTGGTCTAACCAAGGTTATATATGAGTTTAACATAACTTCCATTAATTTTCAATTCTATTCCTTTAGAAATGAACCCCAGTGCTTTAGTTAAATTTTCTATGGCCTTGTTAACCTGTCTTGCTACTTTTAATGATTTGTGAATCTGTGCCCCAGATCCCTTTGCTCCTCTACCCCATTTAGACTCTTAGGGGGAGAAATGCACTATCGACCCGTTTGGGGTGCTAATTTTATAAGTTTGAAAAGTGAACGCCAGGCGCTAACGATTTCAAACTTTTGAAAAATTTGTCGTGTGCGTGCCAAGAAGGAAGTGGAGCACTAAATCAAGTACTCCACTTCCTTCTTGGAGTGCAATCGGCAGCAGGCGGGGCGGCGACTTCAGCAGCGCTACACACTGGGCCGTGCAGCTCTGTTGCATTCAAAGGCTCCTTCCCTCCCTTAAAGGGAAGAGCCATCACTGCAGGCTTTGCAATATAAAAAAGTACCTACCTGGACCACCAAGGCAGCCACGATCCCGCGCGATCAGCCCGGCACTCAAACAGAGTGCTGGGCTGATCGTTCGCGGGCAGGAACCCGCGAAAAAAACTGCAACAAGAAAGGTAAATTTTTTTTTACTTACCTCGGCCACCTCACCTTTAATCATCGCCCTTGAATTGGCCGACCACCTGATACACGCCTCCTGCAGCTGTCGGTGTTTTTGACCGGCGCTGCTGCAGGAGGTGGAAGTCAATTTGGGGTCTGGGGCGCTACCGGGGTGATGTGCACTGGTGATAACGTCATAATCTCCAGGCGAAGGAGATCGAGGCGCAATGCTGTAGCGCAGCCGCAAAACTCCCGCCAAATATAGCGGGAGTCGATGTCAGCGCCGTGCCCGGTGGCAAAGCCATTTGCACCTCATTAGCGCCCCGGGGGCTAATGCATTAGTGATTAAGGTGAAAGGAGGGAATAATGGTAAAAAGTTAAAATTGAAGTCTCTTTATCTGAATGCATGTAGCATTCATAACAAGATAGATCAATTAGATGCACAAATAGAAATAAATGGGTTTGATCTAATAGCCATTACAGAGACGTGGTTGCAAAGTGACCAAGGTTGGGAATTAAATATACTGGGGTACTTGACGTTTCAAAAAGACAGGCAGAATGGAAAAGGAGGGGTTAGTCCTGATAATAAAGGATGACATAAGGACAATAGTGAGAAAGGATATTGGCTCAGAAGATCAGCAAGTAGAATCAGCATGGGTGGAGATAAGAAATAACAAGGGGCAGAAAACATTGGTGGGAGTAGTTTATAGGCCCCAAACAGTAGCTATACCATTAGACAGAGTATTAATCAACCAATAATAGGAGCTTGTAACAAAATAATACAATAATCATGAGGGACTTAATGCATTCAAGACAGTTTCCTAGAACAATACGTCATGGAACCAACCAGGGAATATGTTATTTTAGATCTTGTATTGTGTAATGAGACAGGGTTAATTAGTAATCTCATAGCAAAGGATCCTCTGGGGAAGAGTGATCATAATATGATAGAATTTCACATTGAGTTTGAGAGTGAAATACTTAATTATGAAATGAATGTCTTAAACTTAAAAAAAAGCCAATTCCATAGGTATGAGGGGTGAGTTGGCTAAGGTAGATTGGGAATTAGATTAAAAGGTATGATGGTAGATAAACAATGGGAAAAATTTAAAGAAACATTCCAAAATTCACAACGAATTTACATTCCATTGAGAAATAAAAACTCCACAGGAAAGTGATCCATCTGTGGCTAACTAAATAAGTTAATGATAGTATTATATTAAAAGAAGAGGCTTATAATGTTGTGAAGAATAGTAGTAAGCCTAAGGATTGGCACCCAAAGGCACCCAATTTTGCCCCCTTATTTTCCAATGAGTATGTGGCTTCCTTACTCCACTTATCAATATTGAAATTCATTTTCCATTTATACGCCCATTCTGCAAGGTTATTAACATCTTCTTGCATTTTGTTGTAATCTTCTTCAGTATTAACTATAGCTCCCAATTTGGTGTCCACCACAAATTTTGAAATTGTATTTCTGACTCCCGAGTGCACTCCCAAATTGCTTACATAAATAGTGTACAAAAATGGTCCCAGCACTGATCCCTGTGGAACACAACTTTCCACCTTCCACCAGTCTGTGTAAATACCTTTAACCCCTATTCTCTGTTTTCTGTTTTGTAGCCAGATTGCTAGCCATTCTGCTACTTGTCCCCTTACTCCACATGGTCAGACCTTAGTCATGAGTCTATTATGCGATACCTTATTAAAGGCCTTTTGAAAATCCAAGTATATTACATCTCCTACATTACCCTTATCTACTCTTTCTGTTACTACCTCAAAGAAATAAATAAGGTTGGTCAAGCATGACCTTCTCTTTTGGAATCTGTGCTGACTGCTCTTTATTTTATTATTAGTTTCTCTATTATATCTTTGAGTAAAGATTTCTTTATCTTTCCTACCATTGATGTTAAACTAATTGGTTTATAGTTCCCTGGACTTGTTCGATCTTCCTTTTTAACTATATGAATAGCATTTGCTGTCCGCCAGTCCTCTGGCACTATTCCCTTTTATAATTAATTTTTATACATATATATAATAGTGCCTCTGGGATATCTTTGCTTGCTTCTTTTAATGCGCAGATGCAATCCATCTGGACCAAGGGTCTTATCCTCTCTATGTTTGATTAGATTATCAATTATCTCCCCCATTTCTATCTTAAATATCTTGATATTTTCTTTGATTTCTTCTTCTAATGCCATGCCAACCCTATTAATCGCCGTGGTAAATATTGAGGCAAAGTAATTATTCAATATTTCTGCCATTTTGCTGTCATTACCTGTGAGTTTCTCATGTGTATCCCTTAGTGGCCCTATCCCTATCCTGATTTTCCTTTTGTTATTTATGTGTCTGTAGAATACTTTATTATTTATTTTTATACACTTTGATAATTTAATTTTGTAGTTCCTCTTTACCTTCCTAATTGTTTTTTGACTTCTTTCCTAACCTCTTTACATTCCCTTTTGTCATCTTCTCCTATAGTCAATTTTACCCATATCTCTTTAAACATCCACAGTGTTTCATTATTGCTTGTCCCTGTTTTGTAGTGGGATATATTTTTCCTGAACTCTATTGATCACCTTCTTAAATATTCCCCATTGCTGTTCCAGCTCTGTCAATATTTTTTCCCAGTTCATGTTCCCTAGTTCCATTCTCATCCTTTCAAAATTTGCTTTTTACCAATCTATTACTTTGGTCTTTGTCTTAATTATGTATTTCTCAATCTTTATCTTAAACCTCATTATGTTGTGATCACTATTGCACTTCTCTTATCTGCTCTGGTTCATTTCCCATTACTAGATTCAGCAGTGCTGTTGGGCTTCCTACGTACTGGGTAAGAAAGGAATCCTGAACACACTGTCCATTCCCTTTTCTCCTTTCCCTATCTCTTCTTGCCAGTTTATTTTGGGGTAGTTAAAATCTTCCATGATTATTATTAGAAACATAGAAACATAGAAAATAGGTGCAGGAGTAGACCATTCGGTCCTTCGAGCCTGCACCGCCATTCAATGCGTTCATGGCTGAACATGCTACCTCAGTACCCCATTCCTGCTTTCTCGCCATACCCCTTGATCCCCCTAGTTGTGAGTATAAGAACATAAGAACATAAGAAATAGGAGCAGGAGTAGGCCAATCGGCCCCTCGAGCCTGCTCCGCCATTCAATAAGATCATGGCTGATCTGATCCTAACCGCCAATCTACTATCTATCACAGAACCATCTCCTGCATCTAACAGAATTGCACACACGAAATAGGAGCAGAATCAGGCTACACAGTCCCTGGGCCCGCTCCACTACCCACAGGGCCATGACCGATCCGAACCTAGACTCATGTCCAAATTCCTGCCCGCTCCCCGTAACCCTTAATGCCCTTTACTTCTAGGAAACTGTCTATTTCTGTTTTAAATTTAATTAATGTTGTAGCTTCTACAGCTTTTTGTGGCAGCATATTCCATGGACCTACCACCCTCTGAGTGAAGTAGTTCCTCCTCATCTCAGTTTTGAAAGAGCAGCCCCTTATTCTAAGACTATGTCCCCTAGTTCTCGTCTCACCCGTCATCGGGAACATCCTCCCCGCATCCACCCGATCCAACCCCTTCACAATCTTATATGTTTCAATAAGATCGCCTCTCATTCTTCTGAACTCCAATGAGTAGAGTCCCAATCTACCCAACCTCTCCTCATATGACCACCCCCTCATCCCCGGGATTAACCGAGTGAACCTTTTTTGCACTGCCTCGAGAGCAAGGATGTCTTTCCTTAAGTAAGGACACCAAAACTGTATGCAGTATTCCAGGTGCGGTCTCACCAATACCTTGTACAACTGAAGCAATACCTCCCTATTTTTATATTCTATCCCCCTAGCAATGAAAGCCAACATTCCATTTGCCTTCTTAATCACTTGCTGCACCTGCATACTAACCTTTTGAGTTTCGTGCACCAGGACCCCCAGATCCCTTTGCACTTCAGTACTCTCCAGTTTCTTGCCATTAAGATAATAAATTGCTCTAGGATTTTTCCTGCCAAAGTGCATCACCTCACACTTTCCAGTGTTGTATTCCATCTGCCAAATCTCTGCCCACTTACTTAGCCTGTCTATGTCCCCTTGCAGGTTTTTTATGTCCTCCTCACTCACTACTTTCCCTCCCATCTTTGTATCATCTGCAAATTTTGATATGTTACACTTGGTCCCTTCCTCCAAATCGTTAATATAGATTGTGAAGAGTTGGGGACCCAGCACTGACCCCTGTGGAACACCACTAGTTACTGATTGCCAGTCTGAGAATGAACCATTTATCCCAACTCTTTGCTTTCTGTTAGATAGCCAATCCTCTATCCATGCCAGAATATTACCCCCAATCCCGTGATTTTTTACCTTAAGCAATAATCTTTTGTGTGGCACCCCTTTTGAATATATTTAGCGAACTGGCCTCAACAACCTTCTGTGGTAGAGAATTCCACAGATTCACCACTCTCTGGGTGAAGAAGTTCCTCCTCATCTCAGTCTTAAATGGCTTCCCCTTTATCCTTAGACTGTGACCCCTGGTTTTAGTTTTCCCTAACATTGGAAACATTCTGCCCGCATCTAATTTGTCTAAACCAGTCAGGATTTTAAACGTCTCTATAAGATCCCCCCTCATTCTTCTGAATTCCAGAGGATACAAGTTCAGTTGATCCAGTCTTTCTTGATATGTCAGTCTGGCCATCCCAGGAATCAATCTAGTGAACCTTCGTTGCACTCCCTCAATAGCAATAATGTCCTTCCTCAAGTTAGGAGACCAAAACTGCACACAATACTCCAGGTGTGGCCTCACCAAGGCCCTGTACAACTGTAGCATCACCTCCCTACTCCTGTACTCAAATCCCCTTGCTATGAAGGCCATCATGCCATTTGCTTTCTTGACTGCCTGCTGCACTTGCCTTCCCACCTTCAGTGTCTGATGTACCATGATGCCCAGGTCTCGTTGCACCTCCCCTTTCCCTAATCTGCCACCATTCAGGTAATAGTCTGCCTCCCTATTTTTACCACCAAAGTGGATAACCTCACATTTATCCACATTGTACTTCATCTGCCATACATTTGCCCATTCACCCAACCTGTCCAAGTCACTCTGTAGCCTCCTAGCATCCTCCTCATTGTTCACACTGCCTCCCAATTTAGTGTCATCCGCAAATTTGGAGATATTACAATTAATCCCTTCGTCCAAATCATTAATATATAATGTAAACAGCTGGGGCCCCAGCACCGAACCCTGCGGTACCCCGCTGGTCACTGCCTGCCATTCTGAAAAGTACCCATTTACTCCTACTCTTTGTTTCCTGTGTGCCAACCAGTTCTTAATCCACATCAACACATTACCCCCAATCCCATGTGCTTTAACTTTGCACACCAATCTCTTGTGTGGGACCTTGTCGAAGGCCTTCTGAAAGTCCAAATACACCACATCTACTGGTTCCCCCCCCCCGTCCACCCTATTGGAAACATCCTCAAAAAATTCCAGAAGATTTGTCAAGCATGATTTCCCTTTCACAAATCCATGCTGACTTGGACCTATCATGTCGCCATTTTCCAAATGGTCTGTTATGACATCTTTAATAATTGATTCCATCATTTTACCCACCACCGATGTCAGGCTGACCGGTCTATAATGCCCTGCTTTCTCCCTCCCTCCTTTTTTAAAAAGCGGGGTTACATTAGCCACCCTCCACTCCTTCGGAACTGATCCAGAGTCTAAGGAATGTTGGAAAATGATCGTCAATGCATCCACTATTTCCAAGGCCACCTCCTTAAGTACTCTGGGATGCAGACCATCAGGCCCTGGGGATTTATCAGCCTTCAGTCCCATCAATTTCCCCAACACCTTTTCCCGACTGATAAGGATTTCCCTCAGCTCCTCCCTCTTACCAGATCCTTTGATCTCTTTTATTTCCGGAAGGTTGTTTGTGTCCTCCACAGTAAACACCGAACCAAAGTACTTGTTCAATTGATCTGCCATTTCTTTGTTCCCCATTATGACTTCCCCTGTTTCTGACTGCAGGGGACCTACATTTGTTTTTACTAACCTCTTTCTTTTTACATATTTACAGAAGCTTTTGCAGTCCGTTTTAATGTTCTCCGCAAGCTTCCTTTCATATTTTATTTTCCCTGCCCTAATGAAACCCTTCGTCCTCCTCTGCTGAGTTTTAAAGTTCTCCCAGTCCCCGGGTTTGCTGCTACTTCTGGCCAATTTGTATGCCACTTCCTTGCTTTTAATACTATCCCTGATTTCCCTTGTTAGCCATGGTTGAGCCACTTTCCCTTTTTTATTTTTACGCCAGACAGGGATGTACAATTGCTGTAGTTCATCCATGCGATCTCTAAATGTCTGCCATTGCCCTTCCACTGATAACCCCTTAAATATCGCTTGCCAATCTAACCTCGCCAATTCACGCCTCATACCCTCAAAGTTGCCCTTATTTAAGTTCTGGACCATGGTCTCTGAATTAACTGTTTCCTTCTCCATCCTAATGTAGAACTCCACCATACTATGGTCACTCTTCCCCAAGGGGCCTCGCACCACAAGATTGCTGATTAGTCCTTCCTCATTACACAACACCCAGTCCAGGATGGCCTCCCCTCTAGTTGGTTCCTCAACATATTGGTTTAGGAAACCATCCCTTAAACACTCCAGGAAATCCTCCTCCACCGTATTGCTTCCAGTTTGAGTAGCCCAATCTATATGCATATTAAAGTCACCCATGATAACTGCTGCGCCTTTTTTGCATGCACCTCTGATTTCCTGTTTCATACCCTCCCCCACCTCACTACTACTGTTTGGAGGTCTGTACACAACCCCCACTAACTTTTTCTGCCCTTTGGTGTTCTGCAGCTCAACCCATATTGATTCCACATCCTCCAAGCTAATGTCCTTCCTAGCTATTGCATTAATCTCCTTTTTAATCAGCAATGCTACCCCACCCCCTTTTCCTTTTATTCTATCCTTCCTGAATGTTGAATACCCCTGGATATTCAGTTCCCAGCCTTGATTGTTCTGGAGCCACGTCTCTGTAATCCCAATCACATCATATCCGTTAACATCAATTTGCACAGTCAATTCATCCACCTTATTACGGATACTCCTTGCATTAAGACACAGTTAGGCTTGCTTTATTAATACCCTTTGTCCTTTTAGACTTATGATTTAGTATGGCCCTTTGTGTTTCTTGCCTTTGTTTACTCGGATTTCCCTTATTGTTTCTCACGCTTCTAACATTTGTTTCTGACTGCATATTACTTCCCCCTGTTTCGCTACATAGGTTCCCATTCCCCTGCCATATTAGTTTAAATCCTCCCAAACTGCCTTAGCAAATATTACCCCGAGGACATCGGTTCCAGTCCTGCCCAAGTGCAGACCGTCCCTTTTGTACAGGTTCCACTTCCCCCAGAACTGGTTCCAAAGCCTCAGGTATTTGAATCCCTCCCTCCTGCACCACTGCTCAAGCCACGTATTTAATCTCGCTATCCTGTTAATGCTACTCTGATTAGCACGTGGCACTGGTAGCCACCCAGAGATTACTACCTTTGAGGTCCTACTTTTCAATTTAGCTCCTAGCTCCCTAAATTCTGCTTGTAGGACCTCTTCCCGCTTTTTACCTATATTGTTGGTACCTACATGCACCACGACAGCTGGCTCTTCACCCTCCCTTTCCAGATTGTTCTGCAGCCGCTCCGAGACATCCTTGACCCTTGCACCAGGGAGGCAACATACCATCCTGGAATCTCGGTTGCGGCCACAGAAACTCCTGTCTATTCCCCTTACAATTGAGTCCCCTATCACTATAGCTCTACCACTCTTTTTCCCGCCCTGCTGTGCAGCAGAGCCAGCCATGGTGCCATGAACCTGGCTGCTGGTGCCTTCCCCTGGTAGGTCATTTCCCCCAACAGTATCCAAAACGGTATATCTGTTTTGGAGGGAGACGACTGCAGGGGACTCCTGCACTACCTTCCTGATATTGCCCTGCCTCTTGGTCACCCATTTACTGTCTGACCTAGCCTTTACCCGCGGTGTGTTCACTCACTAATGAGTAATCCACAAAGTTCTCGGCATCATGGATGCTCCAGAGTGAGTCCATCCACAGCTCCAGTGCTGCCATGTGGTCCATCAGGAGCTGCAGCTGGACGCACTTCCTGCACACATAGTTGTCAGGGACACTGGAAGTGTCCCTGATTTCCCACATAGCACAGGAGGTGCACGACACGGTTCCGAGATTTCCTGCCATGACTTAACCCTTATATTACTTTATTAAGTTAAGTCCCTGAAAACAAAATATAAATCGAACCTACCTTTTAAATTCCCTCTACCCTTTAAAGGTTAGAGGAGGTGGGAGGGTGGGAGACACTACTAGTGTAGTGTCTCGGGTTTAGCAACAGCTCCACCTATATACGGGTACCAATGAATTGGCCCCGCCCTCTGACTTTGACCCCTGCTGATTGATTAGAAAACTGGTTTCCACTGCCTGCTGTGCCAATTTACTGCTACTGCAGTGTAACCTTGTTTTACTCTTCTTAAACCAACAGAATCCCAAATAGTTAACTTTTCCCCTTCACTTAAACTGCTTAAGTACTCTTATCAAGAATGATTTAAAGAGAACTAACAATTAAAGAACTACTCCCACTTACCCAAACTCACAGCACTCTCTGCTGACTTGCACTTGCAGACTATTCTATGTCTTTTATTCATTTCATAGACTTGAATACATATTTCTTCCTCCATTTCCCTTCCACTATTAGGTGGTCTGTAGAATACCCCTATTAATGTGATCGACCCCTTCTTATCCTTATCTCAATCCATATGGATTCCATTTCTATCTTAATGTTACTTATGTCCCTTTTTTCTGCTGCTGTTGTGTTGTCTCTAATTAATACAACTCCCCCAACCCCCTTCTTCCTTCTCTAACCTTTCTAAATACATTATATCCTGCAATAGTTAACTGGCAGTCATGTTCTTTATGTAGCCATGTTTCAGTTATCCCTACTACATCTGGCTCCTCACCACAAATTATTGTCTCCAGTTCCCCAGTTAAGTTTCAGATGCTGTGCATATTGCTGTACAGGCAATTTAATTTGTTCTTAATAATTGTTCCCCTCACTTTATTTTTAACAGTTATTTTATACGTATGTTCCATAACTGTATTTGTTCCCTGACCATTTATGTTAACCTTATTCCTTACCTTGGTCTGACCTTTACTCTCATCTCCTCTTACTTTTATCTTCAGGCTTATTTTATTTTCACCCGATCCCTCCCCCCATCTTACTAGTTTAAAGTCTTATCCACGGCCCTGTTTATTATCCACAGCGCTATTTCATTGCATTTAATTGCATTGCTCTTCAGCAACCAGCAGCCATAACATAAGTTTTCTGCAACCAGTGGCCACATCAAGGTAAACCTGCTGGAATTTATTTAGGTTGGTGGTGTGGAAGACCCATTTTTCATGGGTTCTCATGGCTGCCAGTGATCTTATTGGGATTATTAAATATGCGCTGCAGCAGCAAGAGCGTGCCTCAGTGGTGGTATAATGACGTGTGTCATAATGTGGTCACACGCATATATTTCCCATTAGAGACAATGTCATGCTGCCACTAGTCCATCCATGCGTGTTAGCCAAAATGTCACAGCCAGTCCTGCACATGTGTGGAAAGCTAGTCCTCCACATTGCTACCAGTTTATAGGAAAACCGGCTGCACATTACAAGATGAACGTGGGAGACTGGCTCAGTTAGTGCACTCCCCTGTGACGAAGGTTGCAATGTAAAAAAGCAACGAAAGAAAGGGGAGAGAGAAGAAGCTCAGGATCTGAGAAATCAGAGAAAAAGAAAGAGTGAAGAGTGAAAAAAGGTTGGATCTGGATTTGTACCTCAGGTGCAGGGCTTTTAAAATTTACTATACACATTATCAAAGTATCACTACAATTGACAAGATAACCCATGCGTGATAAGGACAGATTTTCCTCTTCAGCACCCAGGCAAAAGAGCTTGGTCATGTGGAAGTGCTTATCATAAATTTGGGCAAAAGTTGCTCATGATTTTATATTCATTCATTTTGATAGATGGAAAATCATGAGCAGCTTGTGCTCGAATTAACGATAAGCGCTTCTGTCCCGTTAACCTCTTACGCCCGGATGATGAAGAAAGAATTCTGCTTCCTGATGTCATGACTGGGCTTTAGCAGGTTTTACGAATACAAATATTTTACGTCATTTGACCTAATTTATTCACATTTACCGTAATATTTTTTCAACTACAAATATAGTATTCTTTTTGTAAAGTAAGAAAATCAGTTGAAGCTGCTTTATGATGTTACTGTGCCATCTTATACCTTTGAATATCAGCCTAAAAATTACTGTTGCTGATATTAGCAGATAAATGCTTGACACACTCATAAAACATTCTTCACCTTGCTATTTTAAAATAATTTAAAATAATTGGGTTATGCTTGCAAAGTAATGCACAATGGGATGTTAAAGGTTGTCCACCAATATTGCCAAATTATTTTCTGAGCAATGTCTTCATGTGTTGCAGTTGGTAGATTTCTGATTATCAAACAGTCTGCAAGCAACATTTCTATTGTTAACTGCAGCTTCTATACGCAACTGGAAGAAAATTTAAAAAAATCAAGGAAAATATGAAGGTAAAATAAAGACGCGTGAAAGAGAACGGATTGCAAGAGCTGATTGTGTGCGTGAACTAAAGGACTTAAAGGGCTGATTGATTTTTTTTCTATTAAAAGGTTGCAACACTGAGTCCATCTGTGAACCATGTTTCCTCCACAGCTGGACTCTACTGTGGCCCTATTCACATTCTATTTTCAACACCGGGAGCTGCAGGGCCACAAGGGATCTGTGAATTTTACACAGTTGAGAGTAATATAAAGGAAAATTAATTATTTTGAACTCCATTATAGTTTATCAGCTTGCAGAATTACCAGGTGCTCATTGTAATACAGGGGTGAGGGCTGCCTGCAGTGGGTGTTGGTTGACTCTCGTGGTGTTTGCTCAGCTTGTCCTCTCTCCATTGCTCTTTCTCATCCTTCTCTTCTTCCTCTATATAGCACAAATAGAGGGGAATTGTTTCGAACTTTAGTATATAAGAGGTGTTCAGGCAGATCAGGATTTAACAAGAGTCTTAATAAGATACTGTTATTTGCTGACTGTGCTTTAGTGTAATTTCTGGAAGTAATTTTGTTTTGCTTCTTCATTTAAACCTTTGATAGGATCAGCATTGCCCCTTGTGCTCGGGGGGTTTCTTTTTTTGAAACTTGAGGCCCTCACCATAGGCTTTTCCTTAGGCTTTCCCTTCTACTTGTATTATGAATAGGAAGAAGAGGAGGTTTAGAAAGATCAGTGGAGGGTGGACAAACTGATTAGCACAGGAGACATCTGACACCCCCACACCTATATATTGCATAGTAAGTTGTTAGTTTCTAACCCTGAACAATGATCAATGTATAAGGAGGTTTGCTTGCTTCACAAGCCTGTACAGGAGTTGTGCCATATGGCTTGCCCCAGACCTGGACTCCACCTCCACCAGAGGCTTACCAGTGTCAGTGAAAGTAAAAGCTACCCTCAACTTCTATGCCACTTCAACCTTTCAGGCTGCGTCAGGGAGCATATCTAACATCAGCCAATTCGCTGTCCACCACTGCATTAAATAAGTGACTGATATATTGCTTGCTCAACCCAGCAAATTCATAACATCCCCTATAGACATTGCTTATCAGTCAAATTTTATAGAGTGGCAGGATTTCCCCAGTCATCAACTGCACAGACGTTGCCATACGTGCACCTCTCCAGAATGTTATCAACTTTCTCAACAGGAAAGGTTTTCACTCAATGACTGTTCAGCTGATTTATGATCATAGCCAACTTACAATGTACTGAATGCTTGTTATTCAGGCAGCTGACAAATTATTTTATTTTAAGGCAGTCTACCATAGCACCACTGTTGGCAACTGAAAGGCTGATGTCGGATAGTTGCTCTGGAGAGCAGTGGCTGATGACCCCAGCTACATTCAATCACCTATTCAGGCATCTGAGGAGCTAGTGGGAAGTTACACATATGGTACTGTCCTGAGAGACAGCATTATAAGAACATAAGAACAGAAGAATTAGGAGCAGGAGTAGGCCATATGGGCCCTCGAGCCTGCTCCCCCATTCGATAAGATCATGGCTGATCTTCGACCTCAACTCCACTTTCCCGCCCGATCTCCATATCCCTTGATTCCCCTAGAGTTGAAAAATGTATCTATCTCAACCATGAATATACTCAACGACTGAGCATCCACAAACCCTTGGGGTAGAGAATTCCAAAGATTCACAACCCTCTGACTGAACAAATTCCTCCTCATCTCAGTGTTAAATTGCCGACACCTTATGCTGAGACTATGCCCCCAAGTTCTAGACTCTCCAGCCGGGGAAACAACCTCTCAGCATCTACCCTGTCAATCCCCTTCAGAATCTTTTATGCTTCAATGAGATCTCCTCTCATTCTTCTAAACTCCAGAGAGTATAGGCCCAATGCAGTCAATTTCTCCTCAAAGGACAACCCTCTCATCCCAGGGATCAATCTAGTGAACCTTCGTTGCACCGCCTCTAAGGCAAGTATGTCCTTCCTCAGATAAGGAGACCAAAACTGTGCACAGTACTTGAGGTGTGGTCTCACAAAAGCCCTGTACAATTGTAGTAAGACTTCCTTACTCTTACACTCCAACCCCCTTGCAATAAAGGACAACCTGCCATTAGCCTTCCTAATTGCTTACTGTACCTGCATGCTAATTTTCTATGTTTTTTGAACGAGGACACCAAAATCTCTCTGAACACCAACATTTAATTGTTTCTCACCATTTAAAAAATATTCATTTTTTCCTACTCTTCCTACCAAAGTGAATAACCTCACATTTCCCTACATTATACTCCATCTGCCAGCTTATCGTCCACTCACTTAACCTGTCTATATCCCTTTGCAGGCTCTTTGTGTCCTCACAGCTTACTTTCCCACCTAGCTTTGTATCATCAGCAAACTTGGATACCTTGCACTTCTAGGTCCCTTCATCTAAGTCATTAATATAGATTGTAAATAACTGAGGCCCAAGCACTGATCCTTGCGGCACTCCACTAGTTACAGCCTGCCAACTGGAAAATGACCCGTTTATCCCTACTCTCTGTTTTCTGTCCATTAACCAATCCTCTATCCATGTTAATATATTAATCCCAACCCCATGAGCCCTTATCTTGCATAGCAACGTTTTATGTGGCACCTTATCGAATGCTTGTTGGAAACCCAAATATACTACGTCCCTTTATCTCCCCTGCCAGTTACATCCTCAAAAAACTCAAATAAATTTGTTAAACATGATTTTCCTTTCATAAAACCATGTTGACTCTGCCTAATCATATTATGATTTTCTAAGTGCCCTGTTACTACTTCCTTAATAATGATTCCATCATTTTGCCGATGATTGATGTCAGGCTAACTGGCCTGTAGTTCCCTGTTTTCTCTCTCCCTCCTTCCTTGAATAGTGGGGCTACATTTGCTTCTTTCCAATCCACTGGGACCGTTCTAGAATCTAGGGCATTTTTGAAGATCACAACCCAACTCACCCCTCATACCTATGTGATTGGCTTTATTCAAGTTTAAGACACTTGTTTCTAACCTAAGTATTTCACTCTGAAACTCAACATGAAATTCTATCATATTATGATCACTCTTCCCCAGAATATCCTTTGCTATGAGATTACTAATTAGCCCAGTCTCATTACACAATACAAGATCTAAAATTGTCTGTTCCCTGGTTGGTTCCATGACACATTATGCTAGGAAACTGTCTTGAATGCATTCCATGAACTTGTCCTCCAGACTACCTTTGCCAATTTGATTTGCTCCAGCCACCTCTTTTAAAACACTTGGATGTCGGCCATCGGGTCCAGGGGATTTGTGAGCTTTTAGTCCCATTAGTTTCTCAAGTACTTTTTCTCTACTGATGTTAATTACTTTAAGTTCCTCACTCTTATTAGCTCCTTGGTTCCCCACAATTTTTGGTATTTTTGTGTCTTCGACTGTTCCCCACTATTTTTGGTATTTTTATGTCTCCGACTGTGAAGACAGATACAAAATATTTGTTTAAAGTCTCTGCCATTTCCTTATTCCCCATCATAATTTCACCTGTCTCAGCCTCTAAGGGCCCAACGTTTACTTTTGCTACTCTCTTCCTTTTTACATACTTGTAGAAGCTCTTACAATCTGTTTTTATTTTTCTTGCTAGTTTACTCTCATTTTATTTTCTCCCTTTTTATAAATTTTTCGTTCATCCTTTGCTGGTTTCTAAAGCTCTCCCAATCCTTAAGCTTACTATTATTCTTCACAACATTATAAGCCTCTTATTTTAATCTAATACTATCCTTAACTTCTTTTGTTAGCTACGGATGGATCACTTTCCTGTGGATTTTTTATTTCTCAATGGAATGTAAATTCATTGAGAATTTTGGAATATTTATTTAAATTTTTGCCACTGCTTATCTACCATCATAGCTTTTAATCTAATTTTGAATCTACCTTAGCCAACTCGCCCCTCATGCATATGTGATTGACTTTATTTAAGTTTAAGGCTCTTGTTTCGAACTTAAGTATTTTACACTCAAACTCAATGTGAAATTTTATCTTATTATGATCACTCCTCCCCAGAGAATCCTTTGCTATGAAATTACTAATTAGCCCTGTCTCATTACACAATGCAAGATCTAAAATTGCCTGTTCCCTGGTTGGTTCCATGATGTATTGTTCTAGGAAACTGCCTTGAATGCATTCCTCCAGACTACCTTTGCCAATTTGATTTGCCCAGTCTCTATGAAGATTAAAGTTCCCCATGATTATTGTATTACCTTTGTTACAAGCTACTATTATTTGTTGATTAATACTCCGTCTAATGGTATAGCTACTGTTTGGGGTCCTATAAACTAGTCTCACCAGTGTTTTCTGCCCCATTTTATTTCTTATCTCTACCCATACTGATCCTACTTCCTGATCTTCCGAGCCAAGATCCTTTTTTATTACTGTCCTTATGTCATCCTTTATTATCAAGTCTACCCCTGTCCTTTTCCATTCTGCCTGTCTTTTTGAAAGGTCAAGTGCCCCAGTATATTTAATTCCCAACCTTGGTCACCTTGCAACCATGTCTCTGTAATGGCTATTAGATCAAACCCATTTATTTCTATTTGTGCATCTAATTTGTCTATCTTGTTACGAATTCTTTGTGCATTCAGATAAAGAGACTTTAATTTTAACTTTTTACCATTATTCCTTGCTTTCACCTTATTCGCTGATGCAGTATTACCATTAAACTCTCTGACCGTTCCTCTCACACTCCGCTTATCTTTACCCAAATTGCTACACTGCTCCATTGCTGTGACTTTTCTCTTTAGATTTTTAAATTTCCCCTCACCTGACCCCCTCCCCCCACTTTTTAGTTTAAAGCCCTATCTACAGCCCGAGTTATTTGATTCTCCAGGACACTGGTCCCAGCCCGTTTTAAGTGGAGCCCATCCCAGGGGAACAGCTCCTTCTTTCCCCGGTACTGGTGCCAGTGCCCCATGAATCGAAACCCTTTCCTCCCACACCACTCTTTGAACCAAAAATTGAACTCTCCGATCTGTTTGGCCCTATACCGATTTGCGCATGGCTCAGGTAACAATCCAGAGATTATTACCTTTGAGGTTCTGGTTTTTTACTTTGGACCCTAGCTCCTCAATATCCCTCAGCAGAACCTCATTCTTAATTCTACCTATGTTGTTGTTTCCTCCGTGGACCACGACAACTGGATCCTCGACCTCTCAGTCCAAATTCTTCATCAGCCGCACCGGGCAGGCAACACAGCCTGCGGAACTCCCGATCATGGCTGCAGAGAACAGTATCTATCCCCCTGACTATATTGTCTCCTACCACTACAACATTGCTTTTCACTCCCCCCACTTGAATGACCTCCTGTACCATGATGCCATGGTCAGTTTGCTCATCCACCCTGCAGACCTTGCCCTCATCCACACAGGCAGAATGAACCTCATACCTGTTGGATAAGGGCAAAGGCCGAGGCTCCTCCAGCACTGTAGCTGGGTCCCCTTACCTGCCTGAGTTGCCGTCACACCCTCCTATATATCTTTGTTTTATTTATTTAGTTAATTAAAGTTTATGGGGGGAAAATTTGTGCGCACCAACAAAATTGCCGGTGTCACAGGCAACTCGAGTTAACGGCCGCCGAAAATGGCCGCAGCGCTAACGTTGAAAAATTGGCTCTGGAGGTTGGCGATGTGGAGAGCAGCGCTAATTTACCGTGCAACGCTGTCCTGCTGGCATTAATGGACGCCTCCGACCCGAAGCTCCCGTCCAGTGTCAGCGTTGCTGCTTCTTACAGCCTCTGGGAGCGAGGCTGTGGAGTTCGCAAGGCATTGTGGGCAATTAAAGGGGCTGTGAATTAAAGAGGCAATGCATTCAAAACT
The DNA here is from genome assembly GCA_030390025.1 of Squalus acanthias. Classification (NCBI taxonomy): domain Eukaryota; kingdom Metazoa; phylum Chordata; class Chondrichthyes; order Squaliformes; family Squalidae; genus Squalus; species Squalus acanthias. The sequence continues at coordinate 53,214,203 of CM059432.1, forward strand.
AATAAAAATTAAAATCAAGTGAAAAAATTCATTTTCAGCCCTTGACTGGACCAACCACATAAATACTGTGGCTACAAGAGCAAGTCAGAGGCTGTGTATTTTGCCACGAGTGTCTCACCTCCTGACTCCCCAAAAGCTTTCCACCACCTACATGGCACAGTCAGCAGTGTGATAGAATGCTCTCCATTTTCCTGGATGAGTGCAGCTCCAACAACACTCAAGAAGCTAGACACCATCCAGAACAAATCAGTCTGCTTGATTGGCACCTCATCCATCACCTTAAACATTCACTCCCTCCGCTACTGGCGCACCGTGGCTGCAGTGTGTACCATCTACAAGATGCACTGCATCAACTCGCCAAGGCTTCTTCGACAGCACCTCTCAAACCCGCGACCTCTACCACCTAGAAGGACAAGGGCAGCAGGTGCCTGGGAACACCATCACCTTCAAGTTCCCCTCCAAGTCACACACCATCCTGACTTGGACATATATCACCATTCCTTCATTGTATCTGGGTAAAAATGCTGGAACTCCCTACTTAGTAGCACTGTGGGAGTATCTTCACCACACGGATGGGAAGTGGTTCAAGAAGACGGTTCACCACCACCTTCTCAAAGGCAACTATAGATGGGTAATAAATGCTGGCATTGCCAGCAACACTCACATCCCCAGCAACACTCACATCCCCAGCAACACTCAAATCCCCAGCAACATTCACATCCCATGAATGAATAAATAAAAAAAACATAGGGCTGGATTTTCATAGGGCCGTGGAGACGGGTTTGGAGGCGTGTGGGGGGTTAAAATTGCGAAAAGTGGCGTGCAGACCTAATCCCACCTACATTCCGCCTCCACGCAATTTTGATAAAATCGTGTGCGGTGTTCCCGACTCCGTCCCGCCTCCAAGAGGTGGGAGAGGCCATTAAAGCCCTTAACAAGCCCTAAATTGGCTCTGTAATGCCATTTTAAAATGTTTTAGCTAGTTTAACCCTTTTCCGACGTGAAGCACGCCTGATGTGAAACACGCCAGTGAAACCTGGCGGGAGCACAAGTGGATAGCTGACTATCAGCTGCAGGTCCACTATTACAACGGAGATGTGATGAAGGTAGTAGTAGTATTAGGTCTGAAAGTCGCCTCTGATGCTGCTGCATTGAATGCCTGGCCTTTGCTGTGAGAGGACCTGGATGCAAAAAAAATTCTCTCTCTCTCTCTCTCCTCTCTCTCTCTCTCTCTCCTGCTCATTTTGCATCCAGGTCCACTCACAGCAAAGGCCAGGCAGTCTCTGAAGACCTTCAATGCAGCAGCAATGATGACATCATCAGAGGTGACTTTCAGACTGAAAACACTAATTGGTTCATGGGTTCCCACATGCTGGAACTCAATTGCCCAATTAGGTGAAAATTGCATCAATCTCCCACATCCAATTGCAGTCGGGTGGATAACACGAAATGCGGATGACACGACCCCAACCCACCCCAGTATCAAAATCCAGCCCATAGTCTGTAGTATAGCACGCAAATCCATCATAAAGGTGCAAATATTGTTAGTGATCTCCTCCAGTTAAGCCACCATAAGTTGGACAATCTGAGACATCATCCCTAGTACCTGTGAATATGTGCGATGCTGTACAAGATTCCTTCTTGTAACTGCAGGATCAATGAGAGCTGGCTTCTGAGGCTCTTCAGCCAAGGGCAAATATCTTCTGACGCTCCAATCTGTAACAACTGCTTTCTCATCTTCCATTTTCAGCTCTTCTGGGCCATTTGTGCTCAGGGCATCACCCTGTGAACTTCCCTCAGGCTTATTAACTACACTTCCCTGGGCGGGTGGATTTGGGCTGGTGCTTGTGGCGGTGAGGGGGGGGGTGGGGTGAGGGAGGGAGTGAAGAGGGACTGGGCATTACTGAAGCAGAGAGACCATAGTCCTCCTGCTGTCCTTCTTCTTGTTGCTGTGGAGGACAGAAAAAGAAGAGGCCAACTTCATTAAAAGAGGAGCACAATGGCCATATGTCTTTCAGAACAAAGTTTGAGCTTAAGCATATTGGCGCAGACTTGATGGGCCGAATGGCCTCCTTCTGTGCTTTACTATTCTATGATTCTATGATAAGCATTCACCATGTATTGTGATAACAGGTAACGGATGTGCTTCAAGATCTGAAAATAAATGAGGAGATGAATTTTATACCCAATCTGCAGTTGACACCTCTACTCCTACTTCTCCATCTCCCACAGCATCTATTGCAACTCCTCCCAAGATTTCCTTGTACGGGGTGAGAGGCTAGAGACTTGGGGTTCCATTAACTGTGGCTTCTCTCTGGCATTGGTGATCGGCGATTTTATCTTTTAAGAAGAAAGCAGAAGTGTGAAGGTCCTCTGCTTACCAGAATGTGGAATGCAACCCAGGTGTAAGCATTCCTTAATAGGGTGGTAACACTTTCAGAAAATAAGGAGCTACATATCTGAATACCTGAAAGAAGGAACACTTGCCGGGGAAGGCAGAGAATGTGAATGGTATCATGGTACCTTGCAGACATTTCAAGTAGCCACCCCAGTCCAACACCGGCATCTCCGCATCACATTTCAAGTAAGTAGTAATGGTGTTCAACACAGGAGGAGGAAGGCATGTGGATATGTGAAACATCTTTATCACATTGCATTGGTACAAGGTATGATCTTCTCCTGCTATCTTGGCTAGCCTGATAAGATCATTGAACTGCTTCAGGCACTGAATTGCCATGTGTAGATTGGTGGAGGTGACAGTAAGTGATCTGTAATACTTTTTTCTGTTGGACCCATTCCCTCAGTTCCCAAAGATTGTCTGCCTCTGTTCCCTTTTTTTGGGCCAGCAAAACATCTACGGAGGACTATAAATACTTGGAGCTGCTGTCCCCTGCTGTGGCACCTTCAAACATGCTTCTTCTGGTTTTGTTAGCTGTTGCTGCCAGTTTTGAGATTGCTGGTCTTTCTTTTTAAGTAGCTGCAGCAGATTAAATGCTGCAGCAGCATTGGTTCCCCCCCCAGAGACAAGCTCCCAATAGAGACTACATAATAATACTGGTTGCCCATCCTAAATATGATAATAAACCTGAGAAAGGAAAATATAATCGGGTCAGAGCAGAGTGACACTAGAGGGTGGAATTCCCGCCCTGACACACTTTTGCATGGAACACCACCATGGAGGAAAATGTAGACGACAGAGTAGGATTGGACTTAAGTCAATGATTAATGAGACAACATGGTGTAGGGGAAGACACTGTAGTCTGCACAGTTGTTGTTAATGTAAGATCAAATTGCTGTTCTAACCATCTTCAGCTTTTGGCAAAATAGAGTTGATTTAATCAGATTTCCACTAAATGAGAAGTATTGGTACTGAAATATGGAATATTTACTGATTGTATTATATAATTACCTAGAGATACTCACGTGGACAATTTGGAATAGTTGAATGCTGCTAATCAGTATAATACAGTATATTGCCACATTGTTCTAAGACATTTCTCAAAAACTGTTCATGAAATCATTGTTTCCCATTGTCTTAAACACTTCCATTAAACAAAATGTTTATCACTTTCTCCCCTTCTCTTGGATTAACTCTAGTCTCAAAGGATGCAGCAGGTTTGGTTGCCAGTGGCCACATCTGTAGATAATTACTTCAGAATTTACTTTTTAATGACTATTCAGAGAACAAAGTGTTCTATGGAATTATCATCACTGAAATAATGAAGATCTGAAGAAATAAATCTGGTTAGAGATTTCTCTCCTTGAATAAATTAAATTGTATTAGTTACTATTCCTAAAATTAACTTTGGCTTCAGATTCCAGTATACAGCAACAACAGAAACATCTTGCACTGATACAGCTCTTTTAATGTAGCAAAACATCCCAAGGTGCTTCCCAAAGGGGTGGCAGGGTAGACATTGAGCAGGAAGTGACTAAAGGCATGGTTGAAGAGCTATGTTTTGAGGAGGTTTTGTAGCTTGAGAGGGATGTAGCTAGGTGGAGGGACTTAGGAAGAGAATTCCAAAGTGCAGGGCTATGATGGCTCCAGGATCTGGCACCAATGGTGGAAAGGAGGGAGGTGGGATGGACAATAAACTAGAGTTGAAAGGCTGCACATGTACAGGTGAATTCAGGTTAGGTTAGGTGGAGTGCACTTTGAGTTGTGACAGAAAGAGGAACATCTGTCCAATTAGGTCCGATGATTGAGTTTCTTGGTTTACTAATTAATTAAATGAGCTGATCCCACAAAATTGGGCACAGTCATTTCAGTGTTCTGTGATTTTGCTGGTGTCACAAAATTGGTGCTTTTATTTCAACTTTGTCCAGAGAATTTAGTACTGCTGGGGTGGAATTATGCAAGAAAAGATCAAAGAATGGGCATGCAAGGTAGTTGAGATATTGCAGAGGTCAATGTTAGCGATGGGTATATTGGGGCATTGTATTGTGCAGATATGGACAGGACTGTTAGTGAATTGGAAGAATCAGGCACTTAGCTCAAGGTCCAATCTTTGAGAACCTGGCAAATGATTCTTCCTGGCTGCAAAGGTATTTCAGCAGGACTACCTTCTGGGCTACTGCCAGTGTCATTGGGCCTACTTTTCCACCTGCTTCACGGTAAAGTGTCTCTTGATGGCAAAGTTGTGCAACATGCAGCAATGATAATCTTGTAAACCCTGTACTGCAATACACCTCTTCACCTGTCCGAGCATCTAAAGTACTGCTTCAAGATGCTTATAGTACGATCATTATTGAATCTGCTTTCACCTGTGTTGTGGCTGTGGAAACAGGGTCACGAGCCAGGGCTGAAGCAGTTACCCTTGGCCACCTATCAGCCATCCTTCCAGTTTCCATAACCCAGGCACAGTGATTGTCTTAAAATAACTGAATTATGACTAGTGCTTAGGAAAACAAAATTGACTTACATTATCTTGTGGCCTTTCATTCTGCTTCTGGTTTTCCATCGGGAAACTAATGAATGAGTCTGCCCTGATGAACAAAGTAACTTGCTTCATACATCAGTGCACTGCAGATTGATTGATATTGTAAATTTCCCCAGATGTCTCTTGGATAGATTTGGTGATGACATTCACTGCCACAGGCACTGCCATCCTTGGGAATTATGTTTTCTGCAGGATATAGCATAAATCAGTTAATGCCTCCCAGTGAAGTGGAGCTTGGTGGGGTTCACAACTGTTACTTCTGGCTCGTATTGGAATTACAGTGGGAGTACACCAGAATGCCTGAGCAATTTGGGGACCAGACTGACTGGCAGATTGCAATATATGTTTCTTCCCAATGTGTTTCTGTTTGGGTGGCTGAGAAACCCCAAGTTGCAGGGCCTAGGGTTACAGGCCCCAACATTGCTCACTCCAACTCCAGCAAGCATCAGCAAAGGAATATCCATTCTGGAGAAACACATAGTAGATGAAATTTATCCTGGGTGGTAGCGCAAAATGGGCGACAGCGAATCAGCCGCGTATTTTACACAGATTTTCATTTCCATTGACTTTAATATCAAACAACGTGGTCCTATTAAATGCAGTGCATCCAGAATGGAATCAACGTACATTAAACAATGCAATGGTCATGGTTGGTATCAGCCCATTTTGCGCTGCAGCCCAAGACAAATTTCTCCTCATATAGTTGGCATTAGAGCGCGGAGCACAGGGTGAAACACACAGTCCAAGTGAGGAAGACCAAGTGTATGTAACAACAGAATAGGAAGAAGGTCCACTTCAGGCCATCCTTAGATATTGAGTTCTGGAATTAATGGCACCTAGGACCTGCCTCTTAAAGAACGATACTTGCTAAGCATCATTAATGCATTGAGTCCTTTGAAATAGTAAAAGGGTAGTCAAAGGAAGGAACAAAAAGGAGATCTTCTTATGGAGGCAGAGGGCATGGCTGAGGTACTAAATGAGTACTTTGCATCTGTCTTCACTAGAGAAGAGCATGCTGCCAATGTAGCAGTAAAGGAGGAGGCAGTAGTGATATTGGATAGGATAAAAATAGAAAAAGAGGAGGTCCTTAATAGGTTGGCAGGCCTTAAAGTAGAAAAGTCACCCGGTCCGGATGGGATGCATCCTAGGTTACTGAGGGAAGTAAGGGTGGAAATTGTGGAGGCTCTGGCCACAATCTTCCAATCTTTCGTGAATATGGGGATGGTACTAGAGGACTGGAGGATTGCAAATGTTACACCCCTGTTTAAAAAATGGGAGAGGGATAAACCCGGCAACTGCAAGCCAGTCAGCCTAATGTCGGTGGTGGGAAACTTTTAGAGATATAAACCGGGACAAAATTAATTGGCATTTGGAAAAGTATGAACTAATAAGTGAAAGTCAGTATGGATTTGTTAAAGGCAAATCGTGTTTGACTAATTTGATTGAGTTCTTTGATGAAGTAATGGAGAGGGTTGATGAAGGTAGTGCGGTTGATGTTGTGTATATGGAATTTCAAAAGGCATTTGATAAAGTACCACATAATAGACTTGTTAGCAAAATTAAAGCCCATGGGATTAAAGGGGCAGTGGCTACATGGATACAAAATTGGCTAAGGGACAGAAAGCAGTGTAGTGGTGAACAGTTGTATTTCAGATTGGAGGGAGGTATACAGTGGTGTCCCCCAGGGGTCAGTATTAGGACCACCCCTCTTTTTGATATATATTAATGACCTGGAATTGGGTATACAGGGCATAATTTCAAAGTTTGCAGATGATACAAAATTTGGAAATATAGTAATCAATGAGGAGGATAGTAGCAGACTTCAGGAGGACATGTATAGACTGTTAAAATGGGCAGATACTTGGCAGATGAAATGTAACACAGATAAATGTGAAGTGATACATTTTGGTAGGAAGAATGAGGAGAGGCAGTATAAATGAAATGGTACAACTTTAAAAGGGGTGTAGGAATAGAGAGAGCTGGGCGTGTGTGTATAAAAATCTTTGAAGGTGGCAGGACAAGTTGAGAAGACTGTTAAAAATGCATATGGGATCCTTGGCTTTATTAATAGAGGCATAGAGTACAAAAACAAGGAAGTTATGCTAAGCCTTTATAAAACACTGGTTAGGCCTCAGCTGGAGTATTATGTTCAATTCTGGGCACCACACTTTTGGAAAGATGTCAAAGCCTTGGAAAGGGTGCAGAAGAGATTTACTAGAATTGTACCAGGGATGAAGGACTTCAGTTATGTGGAGAGACTGGAGAAGCTGGGGTTGTTCTCCTTAAAGCAACAACAACAACAACAACTTGTATTTATATAGCGCCTTTAACGTAGTAAAACGTCCCAAGGCACTTCACTGGAGTATTATAAGACGAAAAATTTGACACCGAGCCACAGAAGGAGAAATTAGGGCAGGTGACCAAAAGCTTGGTCAAAGAGGTAGGTTTTAAGGAGCATCTTAAAGGAGGAAAGAGAGGTAGCGAGGCGGAGAGGTTTAGGCAGGGAATTCCAGAGCTTAGGGCCTAGGCAACAGAAGGCACGGCCACCAATGGTTGAGTGATTATATTGAGAGGTCGCACAACACCAGGTTATAGTCCAACAGTTTTATTTGAAATCACAAGCTTTCGGAGCTATCGATTTGCTCCTTCCTCAGGTGAGGAAGGAGCAAATCGATAGCTCCGAAAGCTTGTGATTTCAAATAAAACTGTTGGACTATAACCTGGTGTTGTGCGACCTCTCAATTTTGTCCACCCCAGTCCAACACCGGCATCTCCGCATCATGAGTGATTATAATCAGTGATGCTCAAGAGGGCAGAATTAGAGGAGCGCAGATATCTCAGGGGGTTGTGGGTCTGGAGGCGATTACAGAGATAGGGAGGGGCGAGGTCATGGAGGGATTTGAAAACAAGGATGAGAATTTTGAAATCGAAGCGTTGCTTAACTGGGAGCAAATGTACGTCTGCGAGCACAGGGGTGATGGGCGAACGGGACTTAGTGCGAGTTAGGACATGGGCCGCCGAGTTTTGGATGACCTCAAGTTTATGTAGGGTAGAACATAAGAACATAAGAACATAAGAATATAAGAAATAGGAGCAGGAGCAGGCCATTCTGCCCCTCGAGCCTGCTCCGCCATTTAATGAGATCTTGGCTGATCCGATTTTGGCCTCAACTCCAATTTCCTGCCTGTTCCCTATAACCCTTGACTCCCCTGTTGCTCAAAAATCTGTCTATCTCAGCCTTGAATATATTCAATGACTCAGCTTCCACAGCTCTCTGGGGAAAAGAATTCCAAAGATTCACAACCCTCTGAGAGAAGAAATTCCTCCTCATCTCCGTCTTAAATGGGCAACCCCTTATTCTGAGACTATGCCCCCTCGTTCTAGATTCCCCCACGAGGGGAAATATCCTCTCAGCTTCTACTCCAATGAGTATAGGCCCAACCTGCTCAACCTTTCCTCATAAGGCAACCCTTCCATCCCAGGAATCAACCTAGGGAACCTTCTCTGAACTGCCTCCAATGCAAGTATATCCCTTCTTAAATAAGGGGACTAAAACTGTACGCAGTGTGGTCTCACCAGCGCCCTGTACAGCTGTGGCAAGACATCCTTACTTTTATACTCTATCCCCCTTGAAATAAAGACCAACATTCCTTTTGCCTTCCTAATTACTTGCTGCACCTGCATGTTAACTTCTTGTGTTTCATGTATGAGGACACCCAAATCCCTCTGTACCGTCGCATTCTGTAGTCTTTCTCCATTTAAATACTATTTTTCTTTTCTATTTTTCCTACCAAAGTGGATAACTTCACATTTTCCCACATTATACTCCATCTGCCAAATTCTTGCCCACTCACTTAACCTATCTATATCCCTTTGCAGACTCTTTGGGCTGAATTTTCATTGACCCGTGGAGGTGGGTTTGGAGGCGTGTGGGGGGTTAAAATTGCGAAAACTGGCGGGTGGGCACAAGCCCGCCTCCATCCCGCCTCCACGCAATTTTCATCAAATCGTGTCTGCTGGTCCCGACTCCGTCCCGTCTCTAAGAGGCGGGATAGGCTGTTAAGGCCCTTAACAAGCACTAAATTGCCTCTATAATGCCATTTTGAAAGGCCTTTGTGATTTTAACTCTTTTTCTACGTGAAGCACGCCTGTTCTGAATCACGAATGTGAAACCTGGCGGGAGCACATTTGGATAGCTGACTATGGCTGGCTGGCTGGCTGGCTGGCTGGGAGTGGTGGTGAATGGGAGACATATCTGGGAGTGGTGGTGCAAAAATATCTGGGAGCAGACTTAGGGCTGCTGCTGCTCATTTTGCATCCAGGTCCTCTCACAGCAAAGGCCAGGCAGTCTTTGCAGACCTTCAATGCAGCAGCAATGATGACATCAACAGAGGCGACTTTCAGACTGAAAACACTAATTGGGTCATGGGTTCCCACATGCTGGAACTCAATTGCCCAATTAGGTGAAAATCGCATCAATCTCCCACATCCAATTGCAGTTGGGTGGATAACACGAAAAGTGGATGACATGACCCCAACCCGCCCCGTATCAAAATCCAGCCCTTTATGTCCTCCTCATAACTTGCTTTCCCAGCTATCTTTGTATCATCAGCAAATTTGGCAACAGTACACTCGGTCCCTTCATTCAAGTCATTAATATAGATTGAAAATAGTTGAGGCCCCTGCACTGATCCCTGTGGCACCCCACTAGTTACAGATTGCCATCCTGAAAATGACCCATTTATCCCAACTCTCTGTTTTCTGTTAGTTAGCCAATCCTCTATCCATGCTAATATATTACCCCCAACACCATGAGCTCTTGTCTTATGCAGTAACCTTTTATGTGGCACCTTGTCGAATGCCTTTTGGAAATCCAAGTACACTACATCAACTGGTTCCCCTTTATCCACCCTGCTCATTACCTCCTCAAAGAACTCTAATAAATTTGTCAAACACGATTTCCCTTTCATAAAACCATGCTGACTCTGTTTGATTGTATTTTGATTTTCTAAATGCCCTGCTACTACTTCCTTAATAATGGATTCGAGCATTTTACCAATGGCAGATGTTAGGCTAACTGGCCTATAGTTTCCTGCTTTCTGTCTCCCTCCTTTTTTGAATAAGGCCATTACATTTGCGGTTTTCCAATCCGCTGGGACTTTTCCAGAATCAAGGAACGTTTGGAAGATTACAACCAATGCATCCACTATCTCTGTAGCCACTTCTTTTAAGACCCTAGGATGCAGGCCATCAGGTCCAGGGGAATTGTCAGCCTTTAGACCCATAAGTTTGCCTAGCACTTTTTCTCTAGTGATAGTGATTGTTTTAAGTTCCTCCCTCCCTTTTGTCCCTTGATTTTCTACTATTACTGGGATGTTTTTAGTGTCCTCTACTGTGAAGACAGATAACAAATAATTGTTCAATGCCTCTGCCATTTCCTTGTTTCCCATTATTATTTCCCCAGTCTCATCCTCTAAGGGACCAATGTTTACCATAGCAAGTCTCTTCCTTTTTATATACTTGTAGAAGCTCTTACTGTCAGTTTTTATATTTCTTGCTAGTTTACTCTCATAAGCTATTTTCTCCCTCTTTATTTTTTTTTTAGTCATCCTTTGCTGGTTTCTAAAATTTTCCCAATCTTCTGGCCTACCACTAATCTTTGCAACATTGTATGCCTTTTCTTTCAATTTGATACTGTCCTTAACTTCCTTGGTTAGCCATGGTTGGTTCATCCTTCTCTTCGAGTCTTTCTTTCTCACTGAAATATATCTTTGTTGAGAGTCATGAATATCTCTTTAAATGTCTGCCACTGCTTTTCTACTGTCTTACCTTCTAATCTATTTTCCCAGTCCACTTTAGCCAAATCTCTCCTCATACCTTTGTAATTGCCTTTATTTAAGTTTAATACTCTAGTTTCAGACCCACGTTTCTTACCTTCAAACTGAATGTGGAATTCTATCATGTTATGATTACTCTTCCCTAGAGGATCCTTTACTATGAGATCATTAATTAATCCTGTTTCATTACACATTACCAGATCTAAAATAGCCTGTTCCCTGGTCGGTTCCACAATGTATTGTTCCAAGAAACTGTCCCGAATACACTCTGTGAACTCCTCCTCAAGGCTGCTTTTGCCAATTTGATTTGTCTAATCTATATGAAGATTAAGATTGCTCACGATTATCACAGTACCTTTCTTACAAGCCCCCATTATTTCTTGATTTATACTCTGTCCTATAGTGTAGCTACTGTTAGGGGGCCTATAGACTACTCCCACCAGTGCCTTCTTTCCCTTACTATTTCTTACCTCCACCCAAATTGATTCTACATCTGGAACTTCCGAGCCAAGATCATTTCTCACTCTTGTACTGATCTCATTCTTTATTAACAGAGCTACCCCACCTCCTTGTCCTTTCTGTCTACCCTTCTGAAATGTCATATACCCCTGAATATTCAGTTCCCAGCCATGGTCACATTGCAACCATGCCTCTGTGATGGCCATTAGATCATACCCATTTATTTCTATTTGTGCCATCAATTCATCTATCTTGTTACGAATGCTGTGTGGGAGGCCAGCCAGGAATGCGTTGGAATAGTCAAGTCTAGAGGTAACAAAGGCATGTATGAGGGTTTCAGCAGCGGATAAGCTGGGGCAAAGGCGGAGACGGGCGATGTTGCGGAGGTGGAAATAGGCGGTCTTAGTTATGCCACGGATATGTGGTTGGAAGCTCATTTCAGGGTCAAATATGACACCAAGGTTGTGAACAGTGTGGTTCAGCCTCAGGCAGATGTTAGGGACAGGGATGGAATCAATGGCTAGGGAATGGAGTTTGTGGTGGGGACTGAAAACAATGGCTTCGGTCTTCCCAATATTTAACTGGAGAAAATTTCTGCTCATCCAGAACTGGATGTCGGACAATCAGTCTAACAATTTAGAGACTGTGGAGGGGTCGAGAGAAGTGGTAGTGAGGTAGAGCTGGGTGTCTTCAGCATACATGTGGAAACTGACGCTGTGTTTTCGGATGATGTTGCCAAGGGGCAACATGTAGATGAGAAATAGGAGGGGGCCAAGGATAGATCCTTGGGGGACACCAGAGGTAATGATGCGGAAGCGGGAAGCGAAGCCGTTGTGGGTGATTCTCTGGCTACAATTAGATAGATAAGAATGGAACCAGGCGAGTGCAGTCCCACCCAGCTGGACAATGGTGGAGAGGTGTTGGAGAAGGATGGAGTGGTCAACTGTGTCAAAGGCAGCAGACAAGTCAACAAGGACAAGGAGGGATAGTTTACCTTTGTCACAGTCATTTGTGACTTTGATGAGAGCCGTTTCGGTACTGTGGTAGGTGCGGAAACCTGATTGGAGGAATTCAAACATGGAGTTGCAGGAAAGATGGGCACGGATTTGGGAGGCGACAACACGTTCAAGGACTTTGGAGAGGAAAAGGAGGTTGGAGTAGGGATGGTAGACTGCAAAGACGGAGGGGTCAAGGGTTGTTTTTTTGAGGAGGGGTGATGATGGCAGATTTGAGGGAGAGGGGGACAGTACCTGAGGAGAGAGAACTATTAACAATGTCAGCTAACATGGGAGCCAGAAAAGGAAGTTGGGTGGTCAGCAGTTTGGTGGGAATAGGGTCAAGGGAGCAGGAGGTGGGTCTCATCGACAAGATGAGCGCAGAGAGGTCATGAGAGGAGATCAGAGAGAAACTGGAGAAAGATGTGAATTCAGGGCTAGGGCAGGGGGGAACCTTAGAGGAAGTTTGGCCCGGTGGACTAGGGGAAGGAAGGGAAGTGGCAGAGGCTGCTGAACGGATGGTCTCAATCTTACAGACAAAGAAATCCGTGAGCTCCTCCCACTTGTTGTCGAAGGTGAGGGTGGAGGAGACAGGGGAGAGGGATTTTTAGAAGACGGTTAGCAGTGGAGAATAGAAGCTGGGGTTTATCTTTGCATCTGGACAGGACCTCTTTGTAGTCTGTCCCCATGCAGATGGCTGAACTTGCTGAGGGAATTCTTTGCAGGTGAGGCATGGCAGGAACTAGCATGCTCGAGCGAGTTGTGTCTCAGGGTGATTCACCCTTAATACCACCTAGCCAGCCCACTCAAATGATCTATTCAGAGAATGAAAGTGAGCAGAGCCCAAGCAGCCATCTCATCATTGCACAAGTAGGAAGTTAGCGTTGTCACGCGCATCATTAAATGGCGTATTAGAAATATCTGCATATCTAATTTACTAGCGCCCAAAATGCCTCTTGCTTCTGTTTATTTGGCATGGTAAGGCCTGTTATGATAACTGTGGTGGTGTTCTCTGTGTATGAATAACATTAAAGGTTCAGGTGAGGGAGAACAGTCAGTAAATGAGGGTCTCGAATATATGCACAGTTTCATGTAGCTTTTGTTATTTTCTGTTAAAATGCCACATATTACAGTTTGTTCTATTGTATTTGAGGTTTAATTAAGAATGTAAACAAATACTTCATTAGCAACTGACAAAAGAGCTTCAACTTATACCATCTCTTTCCACAGTTGGCAAACCGTTGTGTGCGAGTCAATTTGAAATGTGTGTTTTGTTTTTTATAGTTCAAATGAAAATGCTTTGATGTGGTGAGCTTAGCAAACCATTAATGCCAGCGGGCTTTACAAGGTCTGTGTGAACCACAATCAGCATTTTAGATGATCAGTACCAGGATTTATCAAAGAAAACTTGACAGTTGCTCGTTAGTATTTGTAGCTATCTACCAAGGCATTTATGTCATTTGGGATTAATTTGGATCATCTAATTTTTCATCCAGATGAGACATTAATTATTGGCCGATGTAGTGCATTTTTAAAACACACTGAAGTGAAATTGTGGCCGGAATTTTTGCTTGAAGACAGGTAGGGAGCAGGGGTGGAGGGGGCTGGAATGCGGACGGGAAACCCGGGAGAACGAGGTTTCGCGAATTTAATGGCAAGGCCTGATATAATTTTTTTAATCTGTTTCCCGCCAGACAGCCAGATTGAGAGGCTGGCTGTCGGGCAGAAAGGCCTGGGGAGCAGAGAGGAGGAAGACCGGGACCGTCGGCGGTGGTTGGGGCCAGCATTGTCGGAGGGGGTCGGGGCCAGGGATTGTCGGAGGGGGTCGGGGCCAGGAATTGTCGGAGGGGGTTGTGGCCAGGATTGTCGGAGGGGGTCGGGCTCAGGATTGTCGGAGGGGGTCGGGAGTCAGGGATTGTTGGAGGAGGGGGGCGAAGGATTGTCGGAGGGGATCGGGGTCAAGGATTGTCGGGGGGGCGAAGGATTGTCGGAGGGGGTCGTGGTCAGGATTGACGCGGGGGTCGGGGTGAATGATTGTCGGAGGAGGGAGGGGCCAGGGATTGTCTAGTGGGGAGGGGCCAGGGATTGTCAGAGCGGGTCGGGGTCAGGGATTGTCGGAGGTGGTCGGGGTCAGGGATTGTCGGAGGTGGTTGGGGTCAGGGATTGTTGGGGGGGGGGCGAAGGATTGTCGATGGGGGTCGGGGTCAGGATTGTCACAGGGGGTCGGGGTCAGGATTGTCACAGGGGGTCGGGGTCAGGGTTGACAGAGGGGGAGGGGCCAGGGATTGTCGGAGGGGGTCGGGGCCAGGGATTGTCGGAGGGGGTCGGGGCCAGGATTGTCGGAGGGGGTCGGAGTCAGGGATTGTCGGAGGGGGAGGGCTCAGGATTGTCAGAGGGGGTCGATGTCAGGATTGACGGAGGGGATCGGGGTGAAGGATTGTCGGAGGGGGTCGGGGCCAGGATTGTCGGAAGGGGTCGGGGTCAGGATTGACGGAGGGGGTCGGGGTAAAGGATTGTCGGAGGGGGTCGGGGCCAGGATTGTCGGAGGGGGTCGGGGTGAAGGAATGTTGGAAGGGGTCGGGGCCAGGATTGTCGGAAGGGGTCAGAGCCAGGATTGTTGGAGGGGGGAGGGGCCAGGGATTGTCGGAGAGGGTCAGGGTCAGGAATTGTTGGGGTCAGGGATTGTCGGATGGGGTCGGGGTCAGGAATTGTTGGAGGGGGTCGGGGTCAGGATTGTCGGAGGGTGTCGGGGTCAGGATTGACGGAGGGGGTCGGGGTGAAGGATTGTTGGAGGGGGTCAGAGCCAGGATTGTCGGAAGGGGTCAGAGCCAGGATTGTCGGAGGGGGTAGGGATCAGGGTTTGTCAGAGGGGGTCAAGTTCAGGATTGTCGGAGGGGGTCGGGATCAGGGATTGTCGGAGGGGGTCGGGGTCAGGATTGTCGGAGGGGGTCAGGGCCAGGATTGTCAGAGGGGGTCAGGGCCAGGATTGTCGGAGGGGGTTGGGGTCAGGATTGTCGGAGGGGGTCGGGATCAGGGATTGTCGGAGGGGGTCGGGGTCAGGATTGTCGGAGGGGGTCAGGGCCAGGATTGTCGGAGGGGGTTGGGGTCAGGATTGTCGGAGGTGGTCGGGGTCAGGGATTTTCGGAGGAGGTCGGGGTCAGGATTGTCGGAGGGGGGCGGGGCGAAGGATTTTTGGACGGGGTCAGGGCGAAGGATTGTCAGAGGGTGTCGGGGTCAGCGATTGTCGGAGGGGGTCGGGGTCAGGGATTGTTGGAGGGGGTCGGGGTCAAGGATTGTTGGAGGGGGGGCGGGAAGGATTGTCGGTGGGGGTCGGGATCAGGATTGTCGGAGGGGGTCGGAGTCAGGATTGACGGAGGGGGTCAGGGTGAAGGATTGTCGGAGGGGGGAGGGGCCAGGGATTGTCGGAGGGGAGGGGCCTGGGATTGTCGGTGGGGGTCGGGGTCAGGGATTAAGAACATAAGAACATAAGAAATAGGAGCAGGAGTAGGCCAATCGACCCCTCGAGCCTGCTCCGCCATTCAATAAGATCATGGCTGATCTGATCCTAACCTCAAATCTAAAGAACACAAGAAGTAGGAGCAGGACCCTTCCACTCAGCCCCTGGGCCCGCTCCGCCACCCACAGAGCCTTGACCGATCCGAACTCAGACTCATGTCCAATTTTCTGCCCGCTCCCCGTAACCCCTAATTCCCTTTACTTCTAGGAAACTGTCTATTTCTGTTTTAAATTTATTTAATGATGTAGCTTCCACAGCTTCCTGAGGCAGCAAATTCTACAGACCTACTACCCTCTGAGTGAAGAAGTTTCTCCTCATCTCAGTTTTGAAAGAGCAGCCCCTTATTCTAAGATTATGCCCCCTAGTTCTAGTTTCACCCATCCTTGGGAACATCCTTACCGCATCCACACGATCAAGCCCCTTCACAATCTTATATGTTTCAATAAGTTCGCCTCTCATTCTTCTGAACTCCAATGAGTAGAGTCCCAATCTACTCAACCTCTTCTCATATGTCCACCCCCTCATCCCCGGGATTAACCAAGTGAACCTTCTTTGTACTGCCTCAAGAGCAAGTATGTCTTTTCTTAAGTATGGACACCAAAACTGTATGCAGTATTCCAGGTGCGGTCTCACCAATACCTTATATAACTGCAGCAATACCTCCCTGTTTTTATAATCTATCCCCCTAGCAATAAAAGCCAACATTCCGTTGGCCTTCTTGATCACCTGCTGCACCTGCATACTAACTTTTTGATTTTCTTGCACTAGGACCCCCAGATCCCTTTGTACTGCAGTACTTTCCAGTTTCTCGCCATTAAGATAATAACTTGCTCTCTGATTTTTCCTGCCAAAGTGCATAACCTCACATTTTCCAATATTGTATTGCATCTGCCAAATCTCCGCCCACTCACCCAGCCTGTCTATATCCCCTTGTAGATTTTTTATGTCCTCCTCACTTTCTACTTTCCCTCCCATCTTTGTATCATCTGCAAACTTTGATATGTTACACTCGGTCCCCTCCTCCAAATCGTTAATATAGATTGTAAAGAGTTGGGGACCCAGCACCGACCCCTGCGGAACACCACTGGCTACTGGTTGCCAGTCCGAGAATGAACCATTTATCCCAACTCTCTGCTTCCTGTTAGATAACCAATCCTCCACCCATGCCAGAATATTCCCCCCAATCCAGTGATTTTTTATCTTGAGCAATAATCTTTTATGTGGCACCTTGTCGAATGCCTTCTGGAAGTCTAAATACACTACGTCCACTGGTTCCCCTTTATCCACCCTGTACGTTATGTCCTCAAAGAACTCAAGCAAATTTGTCAGACATGACTTCCCCTTCATAAAGCCATGCTGACTTTGTCCTATTAAATTATGTTTATCTAAATGTTCCGTTTCTGTCTCCTTAATAATAGACTCCAAAATTTTACCCACCACAGATGTTAGGCTAACTGGTCTATAATTTCCAGCCTTCTGCCTACTACCCTTTTTAAATAAGGGTGTTACATTAACAGTTTTCCAATCTGCCGGGACCTTTGCTGAGTCCAGGGAATTTTGGAAAATTATTACCAAAGCATCCGACATTGTCGGTGGGGGTCTGGGTCTGGGATTGTCAGAGGGGGTCTGGGCCAGGGATTGTTGGAGGGGGTCAGAGTCAGGGATTGTCGGAGGGGGTCGGGGCCAGGATTGTCAGAGGGGGTCGGAGTCAGGGATTGTCGGAGGGGGTCGGGGTGAAGGATTGTCTGAGGGGGTGGGGCCAGGGATTGTCGGAGGGGGGAGGGGCCAGGGATTGTCGGAGAGGGTCGGGGTCAGGTATTGTTGGGGTCAGGGATTGTCAGAGGGAGTCGGAGTCAGGCTTGTCGGAGGGGGTTGAGATCAGGATTGTCGGAGGGGGTGAGGGTGAAGGATTGTCGGGGGGGAGAGGCCAGGGATTGTCGGGGGGGAGGGGCCAGGGATTGTTGGAGGGGGTCGGGGTCAGGGATTGTCGGGGTCAGGGATTGTCGGAGGGAGTCAGGGCCAGGGATTGTCGGACGGGTTCGAGGTCAGGATTGTCACAGGGGGTCGGGGTCAGGGATTGTCAGAGGGGGAGGAGTCAGGGATTGTCGGAGGGGGTCGGGGTCAGGATTGTCGGAGGGGGTCGGGGCCAGGGATTGTCAGAGGGGGTCGGGGTCAGGATTGTCGGAGGGGGGCGGGGCGAAGGATTTTTGGACGGGATCAGGGCGAAGGATTGTCAGAGCAGGTCGGGGCCAGGGATTGTCAGAGTGTGTCGGGGGCAGCAATTGTCGGAGGGGGTCGGGTCCTGGGATTGTCAGAGGCGGTCGGGGATCAGGGATTGTTGGAGGAGGGGGGGGCGAAGGATTGTCGGAGAGGGTCGGGGCCAGGGATTGTCAGAGGGTGTCGGGGTCGGGGATTGTCGGAGGGTGTCGGGGTCAGGGATTGTCGGAGGGAGTCGGGGTCAGTGATTGTCAGAGGGGGTCGGGGTCAGGATTGTCGGAGAGGGTCGGGGCCAGGGATTGTCAGACGGTGTCGGGGTCGGGGATTGTCGGAGGGTGTCGGGGTCAGGGATTGTCGGAGGGAGTCGGGGTCAGTGATTGTCAGAGGGGGTCGGGGTCAGGATTGTCGGAGAGGGTCGGGGCCAGGGATTGTCAGACGGTGTCGGGGTCAGCGATTGTCGGAGGGGGTCAGGGCCTGGGATTGTCAGAGGGGGTCGGGGATCAGGGATTGTTGGAGGAGGGGGGGCGAAGGATTGTCGGAGTGG
Organism: Squalus acanthias; assembly: GCA_030390025.1. Taxonomy (NCBI): domain Eukaryota; kingdom Metazoa; phylum Chordata; class Chondrichthyes; order Squaliformes; family Squalidae; genus Squalus; species Squalus acanthias. The sequence goes on from CM059432.1 coordinate 53,232,712, forward strand.
GGGGGGGGGTCAGGATTGTCGGAGGGGGTTGGGGTCAGGGATTGTCGGAGGGGGTCGGGGCCAGGGATTGTCGGACGGGGTTGGGGCCAGGATTTTCGGAGGGGGTCGGGGTCAGGGATTGTCGGAGGGGGAGGGGTCAGGATTGTCGGAGGGGGGAGGGGTCAGGATTGTCGGAGGGGGTCGGGGGGAAGGATTTTCGGAGGGGGTCTGGGCGGAGGATTGTCGGAGGGGGAGGGGTCAGGATTGTCGGAGGTAGAGGGGTCAGGATTGTCGGGGGGGTCGGGGTCAGGATTGTCGGAGGGGGTGGTGTCAGAGATTGTCAGAGGGGGAGGGGTCAGATATTGTCGGAGAGGGTCGTGGTCAGGATTGTCGGAGTCAGGGATTGTCGGAGGCGGTCGGGATCAGGATTGTCGGAGGTGGTCGGGATCAGGATTGTCCGAGGCGGTCGGGATCAGGGATTGTCGGAGGGTGTCGGGGTTAGGGATTGTCGGAGGGGGTCGGGATCAGGGATTGTCTGAGGAGGTCGGGGTTAGGGATTGTCGGAGGAGGTCGGGGTCAGGGATTGTCGGAGGAGGTCGGGGTCAGGATTGTCGGAGGGGGGCGGTGCGAAGGATTTTTGGAGGGGGTCCGGGCGAAGTATTGTCGGAGGGGGTCGGGGCGAAGCATTGTCGGAGGAGGTCGGGGCCAGGATTGTCGTAGAGGGTTGGGGCCAGGGATTGTCGGAGGGTGTCGGGGCCAGGGATTGTTGGAGGACGGGGGGCGAAGGATTGTCGGAGGGGGTCGGGGTCAGGGATTGTCGGGGGGTTGAAGGATTGTCGGAGTGGGGGGGGACGAAGGATTGTCGGAGGGGGAGGGGCCAGGGATTGTCGGAGGGGGTTGAAATCAGGATTGTCAGAGGGGGTCGGGGTGAAGGATTCTTGGAGGGGGGAGGGGCCAGGGATTGTCAGGGGGAGGGGCCAGGGAATGTCGGAGGGGGTCGGGGCCAGGATTGTCGGAGGGGGTCGGAGTCAGGGATTGTCGGAGGGGGGAGGGGCCAAGGATTGTCAGAGGGGGAGGGGCCAAAGATTGTTGGAGGGGGAAGGGCCAAGATTGTCGGAGGGGGAGGAGCCAAGGATTTGCAGAGGGGGAAGGGGCCAAGGGTTGTCGGAGGGGGGTGGGACCAAGGATTGTTGGGGGGGCCGGGCCAAGGATTGTCGGGGGGAGGGGCCAAGGATTGTTGGGGGGTGGGGGGCCAAGGATTGTCGGAGAGGGGAGGGGCCAAAGATTGTCGGAGAGGGAAGGGGCCAAAGAATGTCGGAGAGGGGATGGGCCAAAGATTGTCGGAGAGGGGATGGGCCAAAGATTGTCGGAGGGGGTCCGGAAGTTTAGGCTCAAACTCATTTGCATATCACCGACCGTAAAATCTGCCATGAACCAGTGCAATCGGGGAGCGCTTTACAATGTAATTTAAAAAAATTGCTTTCAAAAATATTTCTTGATATATTTAAGGGTGGTAACCTGGTGCAGTTTTATTAATGTAGATGAAAATGGGTTTATTAAAAAAATAAGATTTTTACTCAGTGTCTAGTGCACCAGCAGTGAGCAACCCAGTTTTAAATAACTGAAAATTACTTAAAAAAACTATACAGAACCATTTACTAGTTATATTGGTGTACAGTAGTCAGTTTCTTAGTAAATTAAAAAAAAATTATACTTAAAAGCTTTTAAAACCTGCCATTTAGTGTCCTTGCACCCAAAAGTACCAGTTTAATTTTAAGAGCCTCCTAGAAGGCCTGCAAAGGCATGGAATTAGCCCAAACTCACCATGGTGATGAATTCAATCTGGGGGCATGGCCAGTTTCATGGGGGGGGCCTGCTTCGAGCGCAAAGTTTTTTAAACTAGCGTTTGATATTCCGCGATCTTTTGCGCTGGTTTAGTTGATTTCGGGCGAATTGCGTTGAAAAAAGCAGCGCAACCTGGCGGAAACTCCAGGCCCTGATGTACACTCCTAGTGCATGAAACTCCATTCTGGGAGTGCCAATTTGTAAAATATACCCTCCCTTAAGTACAACCCAATATAAGTTTGGTATAACAGCAAATGCTCACTGCTAGTGACCTAAAGAATGCAATTTAACCAATTTAGAGGGTATGGAAGTCAAAAGGACAGAGAATACCAATGTTACAGCCCTGATTTTGCCCTCCCAGTAAAATATATGCTGGAAATGGCGGAAATCAAAAAACAAAAATTCTGGAACTACACAGAAAGTCAGTCAGCATCTGTAAAGTCAAAAGACAAGTTACCATTTCAGATGTGTACCCTTCATCAGAATTCAAAAAGGGTTGTTGCCAGCACAAAGTCAGCCCACAGCATGCTGAGCTGAGCAGATCATTTGAATGATTAATATAACCAGCACAGTTCTGGCCTTACTCTGATAGCTAGCCTAATGGGTCACGCAAAATCTGGATAGCAGTTCAAATTTATAGGGATGAGTCCACTTAAATGTAGGAGTTAACTGCAGTGTCTCAGATGGTTGGAAGTAGGTAGCAGTATTCTGAAGGTATCTACTCTGGGATCACTTCTTCTCATTGTGTACAATGATTTGGATATAGGGCCAAAGGGAGTGGTGTCCAAATTTCCAGATGATAATAAAATGGGAGGCATAATGAATAATTCTGAGGATCAAAGGAAGCTGGAAGGGGATATGGATAAGTTGGTGGACCAGGCAAAAAAGTGGCAAATGGGATTTAATGTCACAAAGTGTGAGGTGGTATATATGCTATCTTTGTAATCTTCTCCAACTCTACAACCCTCTGAGATCTCTGCACTCCTCCAATCCTGGCCACTTGCGCATGCCCAATTTTAATTGGTCCTCCTTTGGCAGCCGTGCCTTCAGCTACCTAGACCCTAAGTTCTGGAATTCCCTCCCTAAACCTCTCCGCCTCTCTACCTCTCTCTCCTCCTTTAAGACACTCCTTAAAACCTACCTCTTTCACCAAACATTTGGTCAGCTGCCCTAATATCTCTTTAGGTCACTCGGTGTCAAATTTTGTTTGATAACGCTCCTGTGAAGCGCCTTGGGATGTTTTATTACGTTATAGGCACTATATAAATGCAAGTTGTTGTTGTTGGATCAGTAAATAGCCAACTGATTCAGTTGGCATATGGCACTGCTGGTGGCTGGGAAAGATCGGATAGTGGAAATGTTTAATGCAGTGTTGGTGTTCGCAGCCATGGGAAGAGCTGCCCCTGTGATAGAAGTTGTCTGATAGGTGGGTGGTATCCCCTCACTGCCCACAGAGCAGGCAACCCCCATTGCATTTTACTATCTCCCCTTACTGGCGAGTGTGCCCTTATTGGTGCGGGCGTCTGTCAGTGATATTTCTCCTTGATCCCGAATGTTTTGGATGAGGTTCCCTGCAGCCACATCCCGGCATGTATGCTGGCTGTCAGCCTGGTGGATTTTCAGGGCCATGATCTTCACCTTTAAGAAGCATACTCCTAAAGGCCCAGTCTTCCACACACTGCTGCGCCCTGGAAGTAGTGAGAAAGCCGTTGAATCTGTTGAGGCACCAATATAAATAAGTTTTGATGGTTTAAAATTGAGCATGTTAGAAATACACCTGATTTTGTAGCGTATTTACCCCTAGCGAACCTCACAAAATCGAGGCTTATATATGTCATAGTAGGTTTTGTTGCTGTCACCAAAGTTATCAAAGTAAGACAAAGGGGGGAATTTTAACCCCCAAAAAAAGGGTGGGTTTGGGTCGGGTGGGAGGTTAAAGTGTTAAAAATCTTAATCCCGACTCCAACCCGCCTACTTCCGCTTTTAACGGAAGTGGGACGAGGGGTGGGCAACCAACCCGCTCGCAGGAGGTGGGTTGGCAATTTAAATATTATAATGAGGTTGCTCGCCTCATTATAATCCACAATTTCAAATTTAACTCTGGCCAGCCAAGTTTCCCAGGCCTTGGAAACCCAGCAGCTAAAGGAAGGCGAGGACTGCTGGATCCAGGAGGTAAGTGCCTTTCCACTTACCTGCTGAATCCAGTGTACCTGCCTTGGCAACAACCCCACGATTGGACAACCCCCAACCCTTCCGATCTCCCACCGAACTTCCTCACAAGAATTTTCTGCCGTCCGTGCGGGCAGGATTGAAGGTGCGTCAGGAGTGAAAGTTGAAATAACTTGGAGCGGGTCGGGAACCCACCGTCATCCCGCCTCCACGTGCCTTTCCCTCGGGTGCATTGGCCAGTGCAGCACCGACCCAAATGGCAGAGGCGGCCGAGCTAATTTAGATGATTATTAGGTACTAGTCAGACCCTTAAGTATCTTTTTAACCCTGCCTTTCCAATTTCACTGGATGACCATGGGAATCACGTAGCTCGGGAACCACGTCTGTGAACCTGAGGCGGAAGTTCAGTGGCCATTGATGGAACTCATTAGTGCACAGCATGGAAAGCACAATAAATACTCCCACCTGACACCTGGTTACTTTGCTAAGGCAGATGCTGTTGCTAAGTGCATTGTCAGCACAGATTTAGCTTTCTGGAGGTTGCAGCAAAGTCGGGATCCACTGTCACCTTATTGATAGAACCTATCACACAATTGACAGATTGCTTCTGTCAACTCTACTTGACCTGCCATCTATTATGTAAGCATGGGTGCCATTTATACTGTCTCACTTTGGTCTTCAGAATCAGACCACGATCAGCCCCAACACCAACAGCACCAGGCACAGCAGCAGCACCAACAACAACACCACCAACCTTCTCCTCAACCACCTGATGCTGCACAGGACAGAGAGCATCAGCGCAGGGCTGCACCGCCCCGGAGGCGATACCCCCAACAGAGGGTATACAGGCAGAGGATGAGCTTCCTCAACATGACGGAGCAGCAGAGCCAAAGGAGGCTCAGGCTATCGCGCCAGGTCGTTACAGACATTTGCAGATTGCTGGAGCAAGACCTGGAGTCCAGAGGAGCGGGTGGCCACGCCTTACCAGTGGCTGTCAAAGTCACCAACGCCCTCAACTTCTTCGCCTCAGATTCCTTCCAGGGATCTGCAGCAGACATTTGCGGCATCTCGCAGTCAGCCGCCCACAGATGCATCACACAGGTCACCGATGCCCTCTTTGACAAGTCAGCCAATTATATCAATTTTGCCACTGATGAAGCCAGTGTTACTGAGCGGGAGCTTGGCTTTGCCACTCTGGCTGGCTTCCCACAGCTGCAGGGTGTCATCGACTGCACACATGTGGCCATCAGGGCACCCCGTCAGCACCCAGGTGTCTTTGTCAACTGCAAGGGCTTCCACTCCCTCAATGTGCAGCTGGTCTGCAACCATAGGAAGATCATCATGCATGTGTGCGCCAAATTCCCTGGCAGCTGCCATAACTCTTTCGTCCTGCACCAGTCCACCCTCCCTCAGCTCTTCGCTCCTCCAAACAAACTTTCCAGCTGGCTGCTTGGAGACAAGGGCTATCCACTGAAGACGTGGCTCATGACACCCTTGAGGAGGCCAAGTACTGAGGCTGAGGAGAGATATAATGAAAGCCACATTTCCACCAGATGTGTCATAGAGCAGACAATAGACATGCTGAAAATGCACTTCAGATGCCTTGACAGATCTGGAGGAGCCCTTCAGTACGCACTAGCCAGAGTCTCCAGAATTGTCGTAGCCTGCTGTGCCCTGCACAACATAGAGCAGTCGCGAGGATTAGCACTGCATGAGGAGCAAAGCTCTGAGTGCACAGCTTCTTGAGAGGAGGAGGCGGAGCATCAGCTGGAAGATGAGGAGGAAGAGGAGCAGGAGGAACCTCCGGTCCAGATCCCACCAGCACCCGAGCACATTGCTGCCCGGGTGGCCAGGGATGGGCTCATCATGGCCAGATTTACTTAACTTCAGGCTTTACATCCATATGGCTGCCATATTCTGCACCAGGTTTGCACCACCCCACAGCAACACCATAAAGCATCCCTACAATGACCAGGCCACTCCTTTCACACTGACCACCATTGCTGGAGGTAACGTTATGTCTCCCCATTCATTCCAACTCACTAAGCCACTTCCAAAGTTGCGCACAGAATTGGCCATGACTGGAAAGTGGTGAAAATAATGATTTTTATCTGTGACATCAGATTAACGGAAGCTTCACACAAATAGTTATTAAAACACCCAAGTGCTTAACCTTGTGCATCTACTTGTGTTTCATCATTATCTTACACGTGCTTCTACGAGGTGCTACCCCTGTGGCTTCAGCAGAGGTAGAGGCAGCCTGCTCACTTCCCTGATGCGACTGCATAGACACTCTTGACGGATGTCCTCTGGGTTTTGGAGCCTGTGATGGCCCCGCCAAAGTCTGCTCCTCCTGCATCTGTGCAGGGGCAGACTCAGCCATCGTGACCCCAGAAGGCCATCCTTTCCATGGAAGAGCCTACAGTCTCCATTGCCTGCGACACGGTGGTGCTCATGTTGGAGATGGACTCCGCCATTCTCTGCACATTTGAAACCTGTCAGAGTCTCCTGCACTTCTTTCTGCACTTCCAGGATCGCCCTCTTTCTGGATGGCCCCCGAGGCTCAGCGTCTGCATGCAGCTGAGCAGAGCTGGGAGTGTCCTGCGCCCTCCAGCGAGTAGTCTCCACTGCTGTCCCTGTCTCCACCACCTCCTCTTGCTCACTTGTGACTTGTGAGACACCAGGTGACACCACTCTATCTCGCGTGGGACCCACCGAGGTGTAAGTATCTGCGCTGGTGCTGGATACGCTTATGTCTGGTGACGGTGCACCCTCAGAGGCTGGAGACTCCTCTGAGGAGTCATTTTCCTCTTCCTCCTGGACAATGGGAGGGGGGCTCTTGATGGACCTGTGGGAGAGTAAAATAATGATTTAGAAATGTCATATCAAGAATCGGTAACGATACCATTATGCACATGATGAACATTCACTGGCTGCTGACATCAGTCCCCATATGAGTGACTGCTGTATACCATGTGGCTATATGAGATGTAATTCTGTCACCAGGTTGCTGAGATGTCCCCCTCTCTCCGTCTCCCACTGCCAGCTGCTCTGCGACTCCTGATACTTCCAGGGCGATCTCCTCTGCTGCAGTTAAGGTAGCCACTGATGGAGGGCCACCTCCAATTCTCTCCCTCTCCTTATTGTGGGCTCTCTTCTCCTGCAAGGCGGGCAAGTAGAGAAGTTTGAGTGAGAGTGATGGAATGAGTGTAAGAAATGGATGGGTTATATCTTTAGAGGGTGACTATGATGGAGTGGGGTGTCAATGCCAAGTGGCCTCCTTGTGTGTTGTTAGTTGGTATGATTACTCTAGGATGAGGGTGAGTGTGAGGGGTGGTTATTCAGATGGGGATGTGATAATGTAGATAGAGAGAGAGGGATGGGTGGACGTGCAAGGTATGTTGGTGTGAGTAAGGATATGCAGGAGCAGGCTTGTGAAGGCAGAGTAATGGGGATGTGGTGAGAGGCACAGCAGGATGAAGTTGAGTGTGGCTTTGCACTCACCTTTCCTGATCTAATGAGATAATTGAAACATTTCTGGCACTGCACCCAGGTCCTCCTAACAACAAAGAAACTGCGTGCAGCCCTCTGCCTCTGTGCAGTCATGTTTCCAAGTCATTCCAAAACTCCAATGCTCCAGCACAGTGCCTGTACAATTCTAGATGAACCTTCAAATGCAATGTGGCCATGGCTCCTTTAAATATCCTGGCTGAAAACGCGTCATCGATGACATCATCAGACCCGCACCATTTAATAGGGCCGGGTAACGTGCAGAGCTGCCTTAATAGGCGCCATTAAGGGAAAGTCGATCTCAGCAGCGGAATGAAATGAGGAATGGGGTCGCACGGCCACCATGGCGACTACCCGCACCTGTCCCGCCCAGGTACAGAAAATTCCGGCCGAGGCCTCCGACCTCCCCACGTGGTCTCCAATCTCACCCCCGAGGCCTCTGATCTCCCCTCCGAGGCCTCCAATCTCAGAACCCCCACCCCCTCCCGCAGTGGCCTCTGATCTCCCAACCCCACCTCAGGCCTCTGATCTCTGACCCACCCCCGGGCTCCGACCCACCCTCTGGCCTTTGATCCCTCAGGCCACCGATCTCCAACCGCCACCCCCCTCCGGCCTCCGACCCCTCCCTCCCTCCCTCCCTCCCTCCCTCCCTCCTCTCTGCTCCTTGGCTGCGGCCTTGTGCTAAATCCTACCTGCCTGACAGCCAGTCAGCCTCTCAATCTGGCTGGCTGTGGCTGGGAAACGGAGAAAAACAATATTAATCAGGTTCTGCTGTTAAATTCGGCAGGACATGAGGGAAACCCATTCTTCTGGGTTTCCCAACCTCAATCCAGCCCCCCTCCCCCGCTCCCTTCTCGCCTCCGAGTAAAAATCCAGTCCAAACTATGAGTAATATGTTATACATGCTGTTACATCAGGCTTTGTGCTGCTTGAGGAGGAACAACAAAAAGAGAGATAAGGACACACAGGAGGAAAACAGTAAGGAGAATGTCTTATCCACATGAATCGCTGTACAGTCCTCAAACATATTGCTTAGATTTATTGGAAGAACAGTATTTAGATCATTTAGGGTCACCAGGGAGGTAATCACAGTAATAAAAAACAGAAAATGTTGAAAATACTCAGCAGGTCAGGCAGCATCTGTGGAGAGAGAAACAGAGTTAACGGGCTGGATTTTGATACTGGGGCGGGTTGGGGTCGTGTCATCCGCATTTCGTGTTATCCACCCGACTGCAATTGGATGTGGGAGATTGATGCAATTTTCACCTAATTGGGCAATTGAGTTCCAGCATGTGGGAACCCATGAACCAATTAGTGTTTTCAGTCTGAAAGTCGCCTCTGATGATGTCATCATTGCTGCTGCATTGAATGTCTTCAGAGACTGCCTGGCCTTTGCTGTGAATGGACCTGGATGCAAAATGAGCAGCAGCAACAGGAGAGAGAGAGAGAGAGAGAGAGAGAGAGAGAAGAATTTTTTTTCATCCAGGTCCTCTCACAGCAAAGGCCAGGCAGTCTCTGAAGACATTCAATGCAGCAGCATCAGAGGCGACTTTCAGACCTAATACTACTACTACCTTCATCACATCTCCGTTGTAATAGTGGACCTGCAGCTGATAGTCAGCTATCCACTTGTGTTCCCGCCAGGTTTCACTGGCGTGTTTCACATCAGGCATGCTTCACATTGGAAAAGGGTTAAACTAGCTAAAACATTTCAAAATGGCATTACAGAGCCAATTTAGGGCTTGTTAAGGGCTTTAATGGTCTCTCCCACCTCTTGGAGGTGGGACGGAGTCGGGAACACCGCACACGATTTAATCAAAATTGCGTGGAGTCGGAATGGAGGCGGGATCAGGTCTGCCCGCCACTTTTCGCAATTTTAACCCCCCACACGCCTCCAAACCCGCCTCCACGGCCCTATGAAAATCCAGCCCAACGTTTCAGGTCGATGACCTTTCGTCATGTAATCCCAGAGCTGTGTGAAGTTTTGACTGGATCCATAGTGACGCCAGCTGTTCTACCTGTGGCTATTAGTGATACCATGGCTACCTGAAGTGATGGTGCACTGTTGCAGAAGACTGGCAGATTCATTGGGGGGAATTTTAATCTAAAAGAATGGGTAGGTTTGGAGCGTGTGGGTAGTTAAATTGTTAAAAATGGGATTTCCGACCTGATCCCGCCTTCAACCCGCCCACTTCCGGTCTTAACGGGGGGCAGGCGACCAACCCGCTCCCGGGGGTGGAACGTCAATTTAAATATTATAATGAGGTTGCAAGCCTCTTTTTTAACATCCATTTTGTTTTTAACTGCATGTGGATGGGTTTCACACAATTTGTGAAACCCAGCAGTTAAAGCAAGGCAGGGACTGCTGGATCCAGGAGGTAAGTGCCTTTATACCTACCTCTTGGATCCAGGGTCCCTGCCTAACCACCCCCCCCCCAACCCCCCCCACGCTTGGAGACCCCCCATGAGGCCTCCGATCCCCTGTCCTCTTTCCCCCCACCCCCCCCCCATCCTTTTAATGGCCTGGCCCTCACACGAACCCTCCCTCCCTCGTCTGTCCAGTAGAAGGCCTACCCCCCTGCAGCCAGCCAGTCTCTCAATCTGGCTGGCTGCAGGCGGGAAACTGAGGCCTCACATGCAAATCAGGCCCTGCCATTAAAGTTGGCAGGGCCTAGGGAAACCCGACCGCATCGGAGCACCCCCGCCTCCAACCCACCTTCCTCCAGAAAATTCCGGCCATTAATTTCTCCAAAAGTGTCGAGAAACAGTCGGAGGGACAGCAATAATTTTATATTATTACCAGTTTTCATAAAGTTTTTGTTGTGGTACCTAGAGGTGGTACCTAGAAACATTGTCAATTATTCTGATAAAGTACATAACCATAATGGTTTCTATTCTCTAGATGTACAGGAGTAGAAAATGATCCCCTGATGATTTGCAAACATTCAAGCCCTTTCATCCCTAATCAGTCTTATTTGCCCGTTTTATTTGAACAGCATAACAGATTGCAAAGATAACTTTTGGACAGGTCAGGCTTTTTAGAAAAATGGCACTGGACCCCAATACACTACTCATGAAGATTAGCTGAGTGTGGGTACCACCAGCACACAGCACAAAATGCAGCTCAGTACAAAGCAATGATTTGGTTTACACAAACAGTAATTCAACTGCCTTTATTGCTTTGGGAATACCTTACAATATGAGTCATCCAAAGTGGCTGCATAATTTCACCATTAAGAGGGACAGATTCTGGAGCCTGTAACAAGGGAGTAACGTGCCTCGGTGATATGATGCTGTGAACCATGAAACTGATGCTTGAGTGGATTATTAACCGCAGCTCAATGCTCAGCGTATGACTGCTTTCGAACACAAGGCAGAATCTGTGCTACATAATATTCTCTCGGATTAATTAAGCTGCACATTTTGTAATGTCAGTCCTGACTTCTTTGGAAAGATTCACTTGAGAAAAAATATTAATGATTGCAGAATTCCAATGTATCACTATCGCAAACAACTTTATTTAAATTCAAGATCTTATAGCAAATGTTAGAAAATTTGAGAATGTTGACAAGACTTTTGATTAAGTGCCACCAGTAAAAAGCATTTTCTACAGCTACTGTAACATATCTCTTTTTTCAGCTGCATTAATAATTGTATTTACCTACTATTCGTCTGTTAGCTATAGGATCGTTCTTTTCATGGATAAGAGCTATCAAACATTTTAATTCCAAAAAAGGAAAATCTTATTATCGCAGAGATCTGAAGATGTGCATCACCACATAGAGACTCTCATATAAAAACAACAAGCTGATTCAAATCTTCCTTCTAAAATGCACAATTCATTATATTTCTAGTTAAAAATGCATTCTACTTTTAATACGCTACTTAATTTTTTTTTACATTTTTACGTGTGCCATGCACGATTTTCCAAACATTTAAATGAATGGTTGAAAAACCATGCACACAGGATTTCCCAAAGTCCGAGGCATTTTTGATGGCTCTCATGGAGCTATGTTTTCGGGGTCTGGGAAAGAGTACATGTGTAAATGGGGCAGGAGACGACAGGTGGGGAATTGGGCGGGACCTCAAATGCCATATCTCCACTCTGAAGATCCCAGGCTAATAATGCCCACTGGAAATAATAATGCCCGTCTGCCCCATTAATGGCCTGATGTCACAATTGAGTTCGGGCTGGTGGGATGGCTGGAATTCCCATTATTTCCACCTCCATTGTCCTCAGCGACCTGGACACTGGCAAGATTTGTTGGCTAGGTCAATGGAAGCCCATTCTTGCATCTGCTGCTATCATATTCTGCAGCAGCTGAAAGAAATTTTCTGGACATGCTTGAAACAAAATTCAGCCAATTTGTCTCAAATGATAAATGGATATTTGCGCAGTGTTTTTTCCACTGATCTTTCGCCTTAGTAATGGTGTATGGTATCTTTCTCCTGGAACTCATCAGAACTGATCCTTAACATCTGCAGTAGGGATTCCACTGCCCTCGACTTTTATGCCTCCAGCTCCCTTCGGTCTAGCAAATCTGCTGTATGAGTCAATTTGTTCTCCAGAGAAGTATCTCACATTTCTGGGCTTTTGACTATGCCATCATGGGAGAACCCTAATGTAATATATGTAAAAAAATATCACTAGTAAGTTAAACTTAGTTCTCAAAGGGTTAATTCACAGGACAGTAGGGATGTGAGATGTAGATTAAGATTCAGACAGGGTATGGCCGATTTTGACCCCACCCACCTGGCAGAAACCTGTCAAGTGCGCTGTTGTCCCACAGGTTTTTTGATTTTAACCTGCTCCTCTGAGCAGGTGAAGGGGACAACCACCGGGAGCTGTTGGACATGTCCACTGATCGGCATGGAAGAAGCTGCAAGGATAGCAATGAGCTCCACGAAACCTGACTTGAGCTTAGGATCTGTGCTAATGGGGGTTCTGCTGCAGATGTCACTGAAAATGACACATGTTCCGTGATAGATTACAGGGTCCAGAGGTTCATCTGCATTGTTGCAGAGATGCCGCTCATGGACTTCTCTGCACTCCTAGCCAGATCCTGTGTGGTACTTTGGACAGACTCCTGTAGAAAATCCAGTAATCTCCTTTATATTCGTTTCCTGTGAAGTCCAGATCCTTAGGTAATGCAGCTAAGGAAGGAACCAATCTGGTCCTCTGAGTTTCCTGCTTCTACTCTTCCACTGCTATTTGAGTGACAGCCATGGCTCAGTTGGTAGCACCCTTGCCTCTGAGGTCAAGAAGGTTGTGGGTTCAAGTCCCACTCTAGAGACTTGAGCATAAGAAATCTAGGCTGACACTCAAATGGGGTACCAAGGGAGTGCTGCACTGTCGGAGGTGCCGTCTTTCAGATGAGATGTTAAACCGAGGCCCCGTCTGCTCTCTCAGGTGGACGTAAAAGATCCCATGGCACTATTTCAAAGAAGAGCAGGGAAATTATCCCTGGTGTCCTGGTCAATACTTATCCCTCAAACAACATCACTTAAACAGATTATCTTGTCATTATCACACTGCTGTTTGTGGGAGCTTGCTGTGTGCAAATTGGTTGCTGTGTTTCCTACAGTGACAACACTTCAAAAAGTACTTCATTGGCTGTAAAGCACTTTCGGATGTCCAGTGGTTGTGAAAGGTGCTATATAAATGCAAATCTTTCTTTTTTGCTCTTCCTTACTTGTGTACTGTGACTCACCTGGTGCTACAAGCTCACTATCTACATTCTTCCATGGTGATGCTGGTAAATGTTGATGAGTGACGTAGGATGCTGTGAGCTGCTAGCCTACTTAGGAGGCTACTGGCATTACTGGGAGGCTGTCCTTCCAAGCTGACAAAAACATAAGATGAACATATGTCACAATGCTGGCTGAAGGAGACACCTTCAAACAGTGCTTACATTGCACTATATTGTGGGTGATGTTTTTGTGGTTGAGTGATGGCTGTGTGTCAGTGAGTGAATTGAGGAGAAAAGTATGACAAGAGCAGGATAATACTAGTCCTGAGTTTGCAGGTGGCCCCGGTTTCATCCTTCCCTACAGCTTTAATGCTTTCATGGTCAACAATGTGGAGCTAATAATGACACCTCAAAGAGAGTGAAGAGCTTGTCATTTCTGAGCTCTTCTCAAGTTTGGGTCTGTTCCCTTGTATTTTGTGCCATCTTGTCCAGCAAGAGAAGTAGGGGGAAAAATTCAGTTGGTTTGCGCCTCCCATTAGCACCTTAAGAGGGCGCTAATGGGGCGCAAAGCAACTAGCGCCCATGCGCGGCGATGTTTGCGCCGCTCACGAAATTAACCAGACATTTTGTGGCGACGCTAAACACTACCACCACGATCTCCTGCACCAGCAGATCGTGACGTCAGTCGAGTGCGCAATGCCCCGGTAGCACCCTGGACCGGATATTGAGTGGCGCCCCCTGCCTTACCGCCTGCCGCTAGCAACGACAGGTTGAGGGGAGCGTTTTGCAGTCAGGAAGGGACTGGGGGAGCGCTATTTAAAGGTGACCGCTTCCTGCCTTTTTTTGTTGGTGACATTTTTGCACCACGCATTCTGAGAGAGTGAGAGAGAGAGAGAGACTTCTTGGAGAGATTCAACGCTGTGTGAAGGAGTTTTGTGTACTGAGCAGCACTTTGCAGGTTCATTTTGATTTGCCATTCCTTGTATCGATTTAGAAGAGTCTGTGGGGGCTGCACTCTAAGCTCTTTCCCTGGTACTCTCCATTGTTCTTTCCAGCAGATTTGATGTACAGGTCTCTCCAGGCTGAGATTCAAGGCTGCAATGAGCAGGATGTGGATGGAGAGCAAGATCAACCCTCCCCTTTAAGAACTGGCCGGCACCATTGTGTCTGTGTTCCATTGCTGACTGACATCACATGAGCTTCGCCAGCGCTCTGAGGTAGCGCCTCACTCCTCGGCCTTTGCGCCTTAAGACAGGTGTGAAGCGCCTGATTTAGCGATGCAATCACCTCCAGGGGCGATAAAAGTCAAGTTTGCAGTCGGAGGCGATAATTAGCGCCAGGCGCTAATCTTTGCGCCCGGCCGATAATTGCGCCCCAAACGGGGCGATACTGAATTTCTCCCCCCTAGTCTTCAAAAACCGTAAGTTTAAGGAGTGCATGCAAGGAGTAATTTTACAAATTTGCGCTCCTGGTTTGGAGTTTTGCCTGCCATTAGGTGGGAAATCACCGGCTGTAAGCCCACAAAGGGTGCAAATTCCCCTCATCGGGAATGCCCTATCAGAATTTAGGTGCATACTTCCCATGATTTCTGCCCATTTAAATCTGCCTCAGTTGTTCAATTCATGTGCAAGCCCAATTAGAAAGCCTGCTGTACGAATGGGAGCTCGCACAAAATTCACAAGACATGCAAGTCTCAAATGTTGTGGGTAAACTGCATCAGGAGTGTACTGACAAGCATACCACGGATTAGTACAGAAACAAGAACTTCCATACTCCAAACTTATCGCACAGTCTTCTATTCTAATTCTTTCGCAGCACCTCTAAACCGTGGGACCTTTCCTTTCTCCTACGATCTTCAAGTTTTGAAAACCTGTGCCAGGCTTCATCTCATCACTGCTTCCTTTTGAATTTTTTTGTCTGCCCTTTTTAAGTCTACAGCTTCCAATTAGTGAAGTTCACGTTCAACAATAACAACAGCTTGCATTTAAATGTAGTAAAACGTCCCAAGGCGCTTCACAGGAGCGTTATCAAACAAAATTTGACACCGAGCCACATAGGGAAATATTAGGAGGGGTGACGGTCAAAGAGGTAGATTTTAAGCAGCGTCTTAAAGGAAGAGAGAGAGATAGAGAAGTGAAAGGGTTAGGGAGGGAATTTCAGAGCTTAGGGCCCAGGCAGCTGAAGGCACGGCCGCCAATGGTGAAGCGATTAAAATCGGGGAGGTTCAATAGGCCAGAATTGGAGGAGCGCAGAGATCTCTTAGGATTGTAGGGCTGGAGGAGGTTACAGAGATAGGGAGGGGCAAAGCTATGGATGGATTTGAAAACAAGGATGAGAATTTTAAAATCAAGGCGGTGTCGGACTGGGAGACAATGTAGTTCAGCAGGGTGATGGGTGAACGGGACTTGATGCGAGTTAGGATACTTCATCTAGAGCCATCCTTTGTTTCTTAACCTGTCCCATTACCATCTTCTTTTGCCTTGAATATCTCTTAATGTCTCTTAACTTCTCCTGCCTTCTATCCTATCACAGACCTTCCCTTTTGTTCTTTCATCCCCTCCCCCATTTCCCAGCTCCTACACTTGCTTAAAAATCTGTTCCATTTCCTGCTTTTTTCCAGTTCTGACGAAAGGTCATCAACCTGAAACGTTAACTCTGCTTCTCTCTTCACAGATGCTGCCTGACCTGCTGAGTATCTCCAGCATTTTCTGTTTTTATTTCAGAGTTTTGGATGAGTTCAAGTTAATGGAGGCGGAAGGCCGGCCCGGAGAGCATTCGAATAGTCAAGCCTAGAGGAAACAAAAGCATGGATACAGGTTTCAGCAGCAGATGAGCAAATGCTTAATGTGATTGTATTCCATTCCTGTGTGTGCTTTGTTTATGCAGTGTTAACTCATTTAAAACCAACGGGTTGACGCCTGTGTAAAAATAGTGAATGCAGGAATGTATTACCAGCGAGTTAATTGTTTGTTTATGAATTCGCCGATTGGAATTTCTACCCTTTAATCTTTTCAACCTTGAGTCTTGCTTTCACAAATTAAATAAAACTGTTTCTGTCAGATACTGTTGTGAAACTATAAAACAAATCACAGGCAATTGAATATAAATGTTATTACCATATTAAAGAAATAAAACAATGCAGGTAGTCATACTCCAATGTTATTAATGAGCTCAAAGATGTTCGTCTCACATGTCGGGGTCAGTTTCAATATGCACTTCACCTTATGGCAAGACTCGTCCTAGTGTGATAAGTGCTAAATTTTCCTTTATGATTGCTTGGTAGATAATGTAAAATGGTGTTGGGAGGGGAGGTAGGTGCCAATCATTTTATCTAACTCAAACTAAAACAAATTCTAAAGGGACAAGTCAATACCCTGACAGTCCCACTGTGTAAATAAGATGCACAAGCCTTAACCTTCTACGTATGTCTGGTGAGAATCATTTCCTAACATTTACAAACCTAAGAAAAGGTCACTGCACAAGTATAAATCACAGACTAATAAAAATATTGTCAAGACAAGAATGATTTTTGAGTTCTCTCTATTAGACCCAAATCTCAAACCAAATTTCTAAATAGGGCTCAAGAACTGACCTTTTCACTTTAAGTCTTTGCAGGTTTGTGAGGAAGCTCATCAACAGCTGTAACTTCCTTTGTATTGCTGCAGCTAATGTAAAATCCAGGCTTTAAATTGCACTGTGTATTAGTTGTTCACCACATTTTACAGTTGCTGCTTCAAAACACAAACCTTGTATTTTGTATTAGTGGAAAGAAGGCCTCACCACAGTCTTTATTTCCAGGTCCTTGGTACAATAACCTTAATTATCATTTCTATGTTCTTTTCTCACGGTGATCTTTCACTCTAGAATCTTCAGCCTGTTGTTCTATCGGTGCTGCTTTCAGTTATTGGCCCAGCACTGACTCTCTCACTCCACTCCTGCCACAACCAATTGAAATGCAGCAGATATAGGAACAGTGATGTGCAGTGCAGCAGATGCAGGAATGGAGGGTTCAAACCACACTGTCTTTCACTGCTCTGGTTAGAGAGTAAGCCTCACAATGGGCACGTATCTTTACCAAAACAATTTACACCGGACCTGGTTGATTGGTTGTTGATGATGATTGATGATATTTTCAGAAGGCATTCAATAAAGTGCCACACAATAGGTTACACAAGGTTAGGGCTCATGGGATTGGGGGTAATATATTAGCATGGATTGAGGATTGGTTAACGGACAGAAAACAAAGAGAAGGGATAAACGGATCATTTTCAGGATGGCAGGGTGTAATGAGTGGAATGCCGCAAGGATCAGTGCTTGGGCCTCACCCATTTACAATCTATATCAATGACTTAGATGAGGGGATCGAGTGCAATGTATCCAAGTTTGCTGATGATACAAAGCTAGGTGGGAAAGTAAGCTGTGAGGAGGACATAAAAAGGCTGCAATGGGATATAGACTGGTTAAGTGATTAGGCAAGAAGGTGGCAGATGGAGTATAACGTGGGGAAGTTTGAAATTATCCATTTTGGTAGGAAGAATGGAAAAGCAAAACATTTTTTAAAAGCTGAGAGATTAGTAAATGTTGGGATTCAGAGGGATTTGGGCATCCTTGTACACGATTCACAGAAAGTTAACATGCAGCTACAACAAGCAATTAGGAAGGCAAATGGTATGTTAGCCTTTATTGCAAGGAGGTTGTGGTATAGGAGTCAGGAAGTCTTGCTGCAATTATATAGGTTTTTGGTGAGACCACACCTGGAGTACTGTGTACAGTTTTGGTCTCCTTACTTAAGGAAGGATATACTTAACTTAGACGGGTGCGCAATGAAGATTCCCTAGATTGATTCCAGAGATTAGAGGGCTGTCCTTTGAGGAGAGATTGAGTAGAATGGGTCTACATTCTCTGGAGTTTAGAAGAATGAGAGGTGATCTCATTGAAACCTATAACATTTTTAGAGGGCTTGAGCTGGTAGATGCGGAGAGGCTGTTTCCCTGGCTGGAGAGTCTAGAACTAGGGGTCATAGTCTCAGGTTAAGAACTGAGATGAGGAGAAATTTCTTCACACAGAGAGTTGTGAATCTTTGGAATTCTCTATCCCAGAGGGCTGTGGATACTCAGTTGTTGAGCATATTCAAGACTGAGATCGATAGATTTTTGGACACTAAGTCAATCAAGGAATTTGGGGATAGGGCGGGGAAGTGGAGTTCATGTAAAGGTTCAGCCATGATCTTATTGAATGGCGGAGCAGGCTCGAGCACCCATATGGCCTACTCCTGCTCCTATTTCTAATGTTCTTATGTTCTTATTAAGTCCAGTATGGGGCAACAGCTGCTGGATGGCATTACCTGGGGGCCAGATAGAAGAAGCACTCATATATCCAGGGATTTGGCACCTACAATTGTTTGATTGCACAGAGGCAAGCAGATGATGCTGAAGCTCCAAAACTCCAAGCAGTGAAGCCTCAGTCTAATAGTATATGGTGTGTTTCATGCATTCAGCAGCAGGATGGTGGAAATGCACTATACATTTTATAGTGCGTTATGGTGCTCGCCCTGCCACTTGTGCGGAGTTCCTGGTACCTATTGTTCACCTAGTAATGACTCAAACGCACACTTATTAATTTTTTAATTGACAAAATAGTTGCTATTTTCCTTGGGGAGGAGGTTTGCAGGACGTCTTGGCAGCTGATTCGCGACACCAGTTTTATATCTGGCAGCAAGCTGGAAATCTTTGCCTTTGTACTCGGTACAGATGGATTTAGGACTTTAGGAGCTGCTTACCAAATAGAATTACAAACCAATTCACCCATAACACATGCTAGAGTTGAAGAATTGTATTTAATTTAAAATCAGCATCCACCATGTTTTGTCTCTTTCACAGTAAAGCACTGCTATACAAAGTTCAAGCTACTGATGGTGATGCAAGATAGCAGAATTGAAATTATTGATATATATATATGTAATAAAAAGTGTATGTAACATGGAATTTCAACCTTAGGGTACAATACCATTAATAGAGATGAAAAGTCAAAAATGATGTATTACTTTGATAATATACAAAAGTTGCTGCATAATACTGTCTACAATACATTATCCCTGATGATGCAGTGTAGTGACATTGTTAAAAATTTCAGTCACAAAATGCAGCTCCTTAACTCTCCCTCTGTGCTAGTGCAGTAAAAATTCAACCATCTCTGTGTTTGTAAAACTGTCCTTTATATCAGTTTTGCTGTGACATGTTAATATATTTCAGTTTAAATACAATATAAAGCACCGACAAAGGGATAAAAGTCCTGGTGCTCATTTTAAAACTCGTCAGAACTCCAAAATGTGGACTTATTTGCTGGTTTTCAGATTTGTATGTGTTAGAAGATTATCCACTGTTGATTTAAAGGGCCTGAATCCCTCCATTTTCTCCCCAGTTTCCCCAGGCCACAAACTGAATATGTCCAAGAGGTGATCTTCTCCCAAGTGCCACCAATGCTCCTCCAAGCCAATAGTAGAGAAGTTCCTGAAAGTGTCTAGGTGACGATTCTCTTTGGTCTTCTCTTGGTGATCTCTCAAACAGTATGGGAGAGTTTGGGAAGTGAGAACAGAGGAGGCTAAACCTGTATGTCGTTATACTTTGGAATTGTGCATTGCTGCATCAACACACAGATTCATCAAGATTTCCTACTATCCTCACAGCGCTTATTGTATAATGATTTACACATTTACTATTTATTATCAACTTATTCCATTTCAGGGAAATAATAATGCATTGAAAGTCTGAACTGTTTTTGAGCATACCCACACTCCACAAAATATGAACTTCTCTACATTTCAGATCATCTGCTTAGGCCTGATATTCCCCTGGCACAGGCCTGCCTCTTGGTAGGGGCTTCAGTTTTGAAATAGGAAGACTAATGTTGAAGAATAGCAGCCAGAAGATTTCCAGCCCCAATGGTCATCCTACTGGCCCTGTAAAAAAAAGGTTCTCACTTTTTTGGATCATCTGTGTGCTTGCTGCCTGTCTCTATGATTAGAGGTGGCTGGCTGCTTGGCCGCAAAACTCGAGGATTTAGCGCTGGTCGTTAAGGCCGGTTTTGCTGAAAAAATGGCGGCCGCCTCGCTTCCACTCACTTCTGGTGGGTCCCGCGACGGCCGCCATTTTGGGGAGGTCGGTAGCGCTGCCGTTGCCTGCGCCCCCTTCACATATTTAGATAAGGCAGATCGTGACGTCAATGAGTGTGCAGTGCTGATTTGATGCACAATTTGCCATTGTGGACGTCGCCACTCCATTTAACGCCCTCTCCTAACCACGACCAGCTGACCATGCCTTCTGCAGCAGGAAGGACCCCCCCAGCAGTGCTATTTAAAGAGATCATCAACAACTTGCAGCTGACTTGCTTTTTCATTTCTACTAGCTCTGTCTAAGTTTATGCAACTGTTTGGAGCTTTCTAGAGTTGTTTAAAGTTGCTGAGGTGACAGGGAGTGTTGCTGCAAGTGAAGAACGCCTTGATTCTCATTTAAAGGCTTCTACTCATACCACTTGCTCACAGTCATGGAGCTCTACTTGCAGTCCCCCTCGCGCTTCGAGTATGAAAGGGAGGTGGAGCGAAGGCAGTGAAGAAGAGGACAAGTTGGTTGTAGAGAGAGGAGAGGGGGCAGGAGGGCTCTCAGCAGGAGGCCTTACACACCTAGGGTGCTGCGAGAGCACTTTTCCTACCTGCACAATCCAGGAGCAGTGTATTAGGAGGCTCTGCTTCACCAAGGAGGTGATCACAGAACTCTGCCACCTCCTAAAACCAGACCTGCAGCCTGAGAGCAGGGTGACCACGACTCTCCCAGTGGCCTGTCAAGGTCACCGTAGCCCTGAATTTCTTCGCCAGCGGATCCTTCCAGTCTGTAGCAGGAGACATAGCTAACATCTCCCAGTTCACCGTCCATCGCTGCATCCGGGAGTTCACAGAGGCTCTCTACTCCAGGAAAAGGGACTCAGTGTCTTCTCTCTGAACAGAGAGAAGCAGGGCGAGCACGCATGTGGCTTTGCCAGGATAGCGTGCTCCCCCATGGTGCAGGGCGCCATCGACTGCACGCACATGGCTTTGCGTTCACTGTATACCAATCCTGAGATGTTCTGTAACCGCAAAGGCTACTACTCACTTAATGTACAGTTGTTGTGCGACCACGCCCACCGCATCCTAATGGTCAATGCCCGCTATCCTGGCAGCAGTCATGATCCCTTCATCCTGCGCCAGTCGGTTGTGCCAGCAATCATCCAGCCACCACGTCAAACTCGAGGATGGTAGCTTGGAGACAAGGGCTTTCCATTCTGCACCTGGCTGATGACCCCCCTCCCCAACCCCACCACTTGTGGCCAGCACTCATATAATGACAACCATACTGCCACGAGAAAAGTAATTGAACAGACTATCAGGGTGCTCAAGCAACGGTTCCGCTGCCTTGATCGCTTGGGAGGAGCCCTCTAGTACACACTAGAGTGGGTGTCGCATTTCGTGGTGGCCTGCTGCATGCTCCACAACTTGGCCATCATGAACGCGCAGTCCTCGCCACCATGGGTTCTGGGACCACCTCAGGAGGAGGAGGAGGAGGAGGAGGAGGAGGAGGAAAAGGAAGAGGAAGAGGAAAAGGAAGAGGAGGAGGAAGAGGAGGAGGAAGAAGAGGAGGAGGAAGAGGAAGGGAGGAGGCAGGCAGCACATCCCTGTTCTGGATGGGCTGTCCGTGAGTGCCTCATCAGACTCCGGTTCCAGCGAACCAAACCTCAGATCCCCATTGCTCACCACTTCCCCATCTTACCACCCCTCTGTCACGAAACATCACAGCGTCCTCCTGGGCACAAAGCTGAATTGAGAGCCACCACAAAGCACACGTTCCAAACATAATTTATAAATTTTTCAAATTCAAATTAAAAGAATAAAGTCAACTAATCACCCTTGTGCATTCCCTTGGTGTCTGTCTTTTATGTGCCTTTTCCGACTCTAATGCTCCAACAAAGTGCTCCCCCAGTGGCTGCAGCATGGCTGCTGGAAGGCTGCTGACTTTCAGTGTGGGTGACTACAAATGGCCTTGCAGGACGCCCTCAACCAGCTCTGGACCTAGAAGGCCCGGCTGTAGACTGCACCACCTCGGCATAGGTGGCAGCAGTCTGGGCTGGCTGGATGACAGGCAGCAGCAAGGGCACTGGCGGAGTGGCAGTAGTGGGAGTAGGAATGCTGTCATCCTGAGAGAGGACAGCAGATTCTTGCTCCACGGAGCCACTCCTACTCCCCAGGCGGTGCCCCAGTATTTTTAACCATCTGTTGGAGCACAGATTACTGGACTGCTGTGACACCCTGCAAGCTCCTTTCGACACTCATGAACCCAGCCACGATAGCAGCAGTCTGAGCTTCGTGGCAGCATGCTGAGCCTGCAGGAGAGCAGTCTGCGCTTCCACTGCAGCACTGAGACATTAGGTCATTTCCGCCGGTGCTGCAATGGAAGCAGCGAGATTGCCCATCACACTCAGCATCAGAGTTGGGTCCACAAGGTCTCTCATGGAGTTGCCCATCATTTCCATCCTGGAAGTCATGGGCTCCAAGCTCCGCACAAAGCCCGTGCAATGTTGGAGCCGGACTCCTCCAAGCTCCTTGACAGTGACAAGAGGCTCTCTGGCAGGCTTGCCTTTGCACCAAACATTTCTGTGTGCATGCCCATCACTCTTCTTCTGAAGGCCGCTCAATTGAAATCATCATCTGAGACCTGTGGAGCAGAACTCGTGTGTGAACTCGCACTCCGGGGAGCCCCTTCAATGATGTCACTGTTTTCTCCAGGTCTGTCAAGTTGTCAAGTCTTGCTTGACCGTCTCCCGTCCGCTGGAGCCCTCTCCAGTTGGGAGCCACCTTGGCCTGCAAGAGAAAGGGAAGTGTGTCCGTGAGTGTGGTGCAATAATGTTTGGGTGATGTACCTGCCATGGTTGAATAGCTGGCAGTGTGTGCAAGGTGTGAGATGTGGGTGTGTGTGTTGCAGCAGTGGTAAGTGTGTGAAGGTGAAGTGAAGCTATGATTGTGAGGTATGAGTAGTGATAGCTATAGATTGTTGGTAGATGAGTGATGGGGGTGGTGCATTAAGCATTGTTATGTAGATGGTGGGATATGGCATTTGCTGATGCATTCACTCACCTTGACCACTCGTGTGAGGTCATTAAACCTTCTGTGGCACGGGATCCAGGTCATGGGGACAACACTTGTCACAGTGACGGATTAAGTGATCTCCTCCCAGATCCTTCTTGTAGTCATCCTTGATGGCCTCATTGCCCCCCTGCGGGTAGAGAACGTCCCGGCATCATTGGACCCCCCGGAAGAAAGCCTCCAGTGCTGCATCAGAAAATCATTTCACCCTTTCTCTCGACTGTAGGGCCATGGTTTCCTTTCAACTTGACAATGAGGTGCTTCTGCAACAAATCACCTCGCCTTTAAGTAGTGGAGACAGCCTAGGACAAACTTTATTGGCCAGTAGACTGCACCCAATATTGCCCCCCCGCCCCCGCCCCCTATGAGCGCAAAGCTAATCAGCAGCGTGTTTAGCACTGAAATCAGAGCTACAATCATGTAAATAAGCAGGCAGCATGAATTTTGCATTTTGCCTGCACCACTTAAAATGGGCACAGGCAAATAGTGTCAGGCGATGCTCCCGCCCATTTTCAGGCCTTATCCAATTACTAGGCCAAGACCCAGAGGCAAGGGTTCCATTCAGCAGACATCCAGCGTGTCTGCAAAGCAAACCAGGCCACGTCCTCACTGAACTCTGATAGATGCATCAGAGGGCAGATGCTGCAGGACACCTTCATTGACTGATCAACTGCAGCAGTACCTCAGCCTTAGCTTCTTCTACGCATCCTATCAGATGACACCACAGCAGACCTTTTTAGACAAGCAAGGACCTTGCCAGGAATCTTCACCTGTGCAAAGAAGTCTGAATGTACTGCATTGCTTATTTCCCGTGCATAAGTGGGCATAATGGTGCCAATTTGGACTGATGCCATTAAGTGATTTGGTGGAAATTGCCAGCAAAACCACTTCTTGGCTGCTTACCACTTGTTGAAAAGTGTTCTGCTACTTCCAGGAGTCTGTAGAGTGTTTTAAAAGACTATTGGATGGAAATTTCCTGGAGGTGGGTGTATCAGCAATTTACACAGTTTCTACACTCAAGTTACACCAGAGTTGCACCCAGAATATTTAAATTAACGTACCCAAGGAAATTTGCATGTTGCTTGCTCCGCTGGTCAGCTTTTTGACGCAAGTACAGCGTAATTGAGGAAATTCAGTGTCGTTGTCTTAGTTTGGGCAATTTCAACCAAACACATCTTTAATTTAATTGACCTTCTGATCAGAAACAAGAGGTTTTTTTTTACCTTCAGCCCAATAGACTACCTCAAAGCACTGGAGAGGTACCACCAAGGCTGCCTCCGCAAGATCCTGCAAATCCATTGGCAGGATAGGCGCACCAACGTCAGTGTTCTCGCTCAGGCCAACATCCCCAGCATCGAAGCTTTGACCACGCTCGATCAGCTCCGATGGACGGGTCACATTGTCCGCATGCCCGATACGAGACTCCCAAAACAAGCGGTCTACTCGGAGCTCCGACACGGCAAGAGAGCCCCAGGTGGGCAGAGGAAATGCTTCAAGGACACCCTCAAAGTCTCCTTGAAAAAGTGCAACATCCCCACCGACACCTGGGAATCCCTGGCCCAAGACCGTACAAAGTGGAGGAGAAGCATCCGGGAAGGCGCCGAATACCTCGAGTTTCTTCGCCGGGAGCAAGCGGAAGCCAAGCGCAAACAGCAGAAGGAGCGCACGTCAACCCAAGCACCCCACCCACCCGCCCCTTCAACCACCATCTGCTCCACCTGTGACAGAGACTGTAGGTCCCGCATTGGACTCATCAGTCACCTGAGAACTCATTTTTAATGTGGAAGCAAGTCATCCTCGGTTCCGAGGGACTGCCTAAGAAGAAGAAGAAGACTACAGGAAATGTTTTATGGTATATTGGAGTATAAGTTCATCTTGGACCGTAGCACAAAATGGGCCATAGTGAATTAGCAACCAGTTTTATAATGCTCCTGTGAAGTGCCTTGGGACGGTTTACTATGTTAAAGGTGCTATATAAATACAAGTTGTTGTTTTTGATGTTGTGCATATAACTGCTATTTAAGACAAAGCAAGCAACAATAGAAAACAAAGGAAACATTTTTTTAAATCAAATTATAATGCAATAATGGCGTTATGACTTTAATGACGTCAAGGTGTTGTGCACTGATCAACAATAGTAAAAAGCTCTGCTATCAACGCTGGTGATGATGTCTCTCTGAAATATCCAAAGCTCCATCGGTCACTCTCTGCAGAGAGCAAGCGATTATATCCTCTGATTATTCTGTGAAAAATCCATCAGCTGTTTAATTGTACCCACAAGCTACAATATTCTATTTTGATTCATAGAGTGCAGTGAAATTATAAATTTTGTAGCAACTGAATCCTAATTTTGTGGCACGAAAAAGTAATTATCACTGCGGTGTCATCCTTTGTCCTCATTTCAAGTTCTCGTGCTTTGGAAATAAGGCCAGAGAGCAAACAAAATAACTTTTCTTCTATATAAACTCTGATGAAAGGTCATCGACCTGAAACGTCAACTCTCTTTCTCTCTCCACGGATGCTGCCTGACCTGCTGAGTTTTTCCAGCGTTTTCTGTTGTTATTTCGGATTTCCAGCATCCGCAGTATTTTGCTATCGTATTAGTGTCTAGGAAGTCATGTTTTAGATTTGCTCAAAAACCTGTGTGATACTTGGCCTGCAGCCTAACAATTATTTCAGTCAAAAGGTGGCCAATAAATTTGACAATGTTGTAGTAAATGGGAATGTGGCTGTAGGTAAAAACTAGCCAGTACAGAAGATCAAACACCCTGGCAGCTTGTATGCATTCTGCCTAGACGGTAACTACATTACACAGACCCTCTGGTCTTTGAAACATAGTTGGCATTCATTTAAACTTCCAAATACAAAAGATATATATTTAATTTGAAATGTATTTTTCATTTAATTATATTCCAGACCATGTCTATTATTTTTTTAAAATCCTATGCCATTTGTTCTTGTTCAGATTGTCATTGTCTTGTTCCACAGAAGAAAAAAAACAGACACTGAAGTTGTTTAAGGATCTGAAAAATATTGCAGAGAAAAAAATAAAACAAAATACAATTTTTGTCTGCTTTGTTCCTTATTCTTTCACTTGTATGTTTTCCCTTTCTTTGCCTATCATAACAGTAACAATAACAGGTATCCACATATTTTCCAGCAGTTTTTCTGTGCCTGAATCTAACTGGTGATAACAGATCAAATTCAGTGCCCTTATTTCTAGCCCAAAGGATTGTACAGCTCAATGATATACCCTTGGAGGCCAATATATCCTTCCTGCGGTTTGGTGCCCAAAATGATGGGGTCTGACCAAGGCTCTGTACAACTTACATGTCCCTTCCTCACTTTTGCTTTCCACTCCTGCTCCTCCTGGTCCCATAAGGAAAGTAAAAAAAAAAGTAAAAATTAGCTTTTTGGGTCTCTCCTGGCCCATATCTTCTTCCCACTAAGTTGGCCTGGTGAGAAACTCACTGCAGCTTCCCACTCAGCCTACAAAATTAAAATTGCGGTTGGTTCCCAATATGTCATTGTGACCAGACGTGCCCCTGTAAAGAATGACCCCGCAAGCTTCGGGTGGGTGTCCTTGCCACCTGCTCAGTTGAGCAGGTTAACTTTACGACCGGTGAACTCCCTGCGGCTCCAGAGTGGTTAAGTAGCCTGGGTGATTTTAACTTCACATCCACCTGGTTTCCACCAGGTGGGTAGGGTTAAACTTGCCCTTATATTTCCCAGCAATTAATAAGAAGTTCTGCAGCAAAAAATAGGCGCCTAGTTGTAAACTGTACAGGTTGTGTATGGCTGGCAACCTGTCAACTCCTGGTTTCTGCTTGATGATGAATTCTGGAGCACTATGAGGGTCGGGTCACCTCTTTTAATCATCAGTGGCTCAAATTTCACAAGATCTGGCAAAAGTGACATTTATTTGAATATTCAATAAGGTTTGCAGCAAATGTAGATGACCACTGAGTCAGAATCATAGAATCATAGAATGATACCGCACAGAAGGAGGCCATTTGGCCCATCATGTTTGTGCCGGATCTTTGAAAGAGCTATCCAGCTAGTCCCATTTCCCTGCCCTTTCCCTATAACCATGCAAACTTTCCCCTTCATGTATTTATCCAATTCCCTTTTGAAAGTTATTATTGAATCTGTTTCCACCACCCTTTCAGGCAGTGGATTCCAGATCATAACAACTTAATGCATAAAAAAGTTTCTCCTCATCTCGCCTCTGATTCTTTTGCCAATTACCTTGAATCTATGTCCTCTGGTTACCAACCCTTGTGACACTGGAAACAGTTTCTCCTTATTTACGCTATCAAAATCCTTCAACATTTTAAACACCTCTATTAAATTGCCCTTAACATTCTCTGCTCTGAGAAGAACAATCTCAATTTCTCTAGTCTGTCCACGTAACTGAAGTCCTGGATCCCTGTATTAATTAAAATACCCAAAAATATGATTCTGATGTGAATGTCCTTTTGAACAACATTGCCTTCTGTACAAGGAGACATGTAACTGACTTGTATCCATTGGCTAACAGGTTTGGAGTCAATGTAAATATGAATCTCTACAATGAATAGAATGTGTTAACAACAGTCAATTATATGTGGGAAATGCCATGCTATACTTTTCCTTTTTGTCTGTGACTGTTAACAAATCAAAAGACAACATAGTTGGGTAGTCCAGATTACCTATTAAACTGACAATTGGACTGTCGAGGAGTTGGAATTTAAAACAGCTTTATATTCTTGGAAGTTTTACCAATAGTAAGTCATCTTCAAGAAGTGAAATAAGTTGCGTGGGTTATATATGATTTGATGGACAGAGTGGACTCAATAAACTGAATGGCCTTTTTTTGTTCCATACTTTCTTTTGCCTCCATCGCTGCCTCCATGGCTTGTTACAATGGCACTTGAAAGCAAGTGACAGGTAGGCTTAATATATATATCTCAAATCAACTTGGTTGTTTATCAGGTATTAATAGATCCAATTTCCCTGCTCATCTAGTAGGGTGTAAGTGTCCAGTGTCTATAGTGAGCCAAGGATTCATTGGCTGATCTCTATGGAAGTCTAACCCATTCATCTAACTCAGTCTTGACTGGTCTAATGGTTAGTCGCACAACACCAGGTTATAGTCCAACAGTTTTATTTAAAATTACGAGCTTTCGGAGCTGTTGCCCCTTCGTCAGGTAACCTGACGAAGGGGCAACAGCTCTGAAAGCTCGTAATTTTAAATAAAACTGTTGGACTATAACCTGGTGTTATGCGACTTCTCATTTTTGTCCACCCCAGTCCAACACCGGCATCTCCGCATCAGGTCTAATGGTTGTTCTCTGTGCATGTTTCTGTTACAATGGTTTACAGAAAGGACATAATCAAACTGGTACATAAAATCAGATGAATAATACATAATTTTTCTTTAAAGTAAAGGGACATGCTTGCACATATGTACTATGTTTTTCTATGTTTTTTTTGGCCCCAAGCCTTCTCCTACATCTGATGTATAGCTATACAGGAGGCTGAGCTGACTTTGCGTGAGTGAGGTTGGTCCAGGCAGTGATGGCCAATTTTTATTCCTACCTGACCCATTGTATAACCACTTCTGCTATAAACAACATCATTTTATGAATCAGGAAGTGCATGGGTGCCAGATTCACCCAGTGAATCCACTTCCATCCTAAGTAATGATCTCTGGCTTGTCCTTGCTTTAATAAGGAAAGTGGTAACAGGGTATCATGTTAACTGCACAGCCAAGGAAATAATTGAATTTTCATAGATGTGCAAACACTAATGCATCTAAACATCTCGCCTGAAATAGCTAAATTGATTGTCCACGGAAATATCATGAATTTTCATGATTCACTTGACATGAATTTGTAAATAGTCCACTAAATAGTTCATTGTCATTGGTACATATTTATGAACACACAGAAACATTAAATTGTTATTTTTAATTCCTGGATATTCAGAATTAAAATTAAAAGCCCCGATTTTAACGCGGGGTGGTAGTCGTATGGGTGGGGGCCAAGGTGAGCAACAGAGTCCTTACCTCGGCAGCGTGAGGCCCGGGAGATTTTAACTCCCTGGCCTCGTCTGCATCATCTATGCCCGAAACTGGCCAGAAGTCGCAGCTGGCCCTCTCCGCCTCCTGGTCTGCATATGGTGAAACATCCAGCACCACTGAGCAGCAGCAGGTACTGGTGGCAGTGATAGCCCAGGAGAGAGCTCACCAGAGGTCCTCTCCCAGCTCTGATCAGTAGGACAGCGATGAAACTTCAGGAGCCCAACCATGAAAAGAAAACTGCTAACCTCACACAAGCAGTGCTATGAGGTATTGGAAGACCTGCCAAGGTGTTTCGCCACTATGGCTGAAAATGCGGAGGAATCTGTTTCCAGCCTGTGTGGTGTCATCTCACATGGTATCAGCACCCTGCAGTCTAACCTGGACGAGTGTGATCAGAGCTACTGTAGTCAGTTTGGCGAGAAAGGAGCGAGGAGCAATTGAAATGGAACAGCTCCATTTCCCGCTTTGTTCCTGTCAGTCTATGATTTTAACTGTCACTGGTTTTGGGGAACTCCGGCAGAAGCCTCATTAATAAATGCAAAACGGGGTCCTGTGATGTCCACAGGGCCCCAACGGGGCACTTTAAGCCGCTCCTTAACGGGGCACTCACTACGGGCACCCGCCAGGTAAAGCTGATGGGAAGCCAGTGAGGCCACTAAAGGTAAGTTAAAAAACTTTCCATGGAGGGGTCATGAGGAGGAGGAGTGCTCCTCTGTGCCCTACAAGGAAGGTTTGGGCCTCCTGCTGCCCAAAGCTCCCCCCTCTATTTGCAGCCGCGAGACCCCACACACCCTCCAGCAATTTACCTTGCAGTCTTCTCTTGATGCTGGTGGGCAGCGTCCGGAGCACCTGATCTTCATCAACCACTGCTGGCATTCAAATAAACTTAACGTCAAATCCAAAAGACGCACCTCAGGCAGTGCAGCACTCATGCATTATGATTTAACATGCATTAGTCCAGCAAGAAAACTTATGGCATTGATAGAATCATAGAATGATACAGCACCGAAGGAGGCCGTTCAGCCCATCGTGCCTGTGCCAGTTCTTTGAAAGAGCTATCCAATTAGTTCCACTCCCCTGCCCTTTCCCCACAGCCTTGCAATTTTTTCCCTTCAAGTATTTATCCAATTCCTTTTTGAAAGTTATTATTGAATCTGCATCCACCAACCTTTCAGGCAGTATTATTCCCGATCGTAACAATTCGCTGCATAAAAAAATTCTCCCCATCTCGTTTTTTAATTTTTATTTTGAAAAGCAATGTTCGAGCCTGCTCCAGCTCAATGAAATCAGCAAGGTTTGAGTGAGAGTGATTTGCAGGCCGGTTTTGCTCAGAGATATCAACATTAGCCTAATCCTAAGTGTGAGATTTGTGCTCACAAATCAGCTGAATACCCAAGGCATCAGTTCACAGCAGCAACATAAACAGGATTAAATGTGTAAAGCAGCATCCACCCCATGTCTTACAGACGACGGCATGTCTGTGCTTTCATCAAATCAGAGTTTACAGTCCCGCTACTGCTCGGAATCACTGGTATTTCGCAGTTATCATTAGAATGACTGAATTGCATCTCCAGATAATTACAGGACAAACTGCTTTCAGTCAATTACCTATTAGAGATTACCAATGGGAGGATGAGCATTGGTTGTAGCTTAAAGCAACTGCTGCAAAGCCCTGCCAAACTGGTAAGATTTTAAAGTTAAATCATCCTCTGTTAGCTTGTTGTAGTACCAGACACCTTTTACTGATAGCAAAGAACTGACCATCTATATCTCCGTATCCGCCTTTGTCGTGTGTCTGTGATTCTGCCAGGCCCTAGAAATGATTCTTATTTTTTTACATAGAATTGCATCGAGTTTATATTAGAATAGCAATGCAAACTTGGGTAGCTGGTGCACGAGTGCAGTCCAAACTAGACAGTTTGGTGGAGTGACTGATTGCATGTACAGACATCATTCTCACCACTTTGTGGCACTGTGTCACCCTAGAAAGCCAGATTTAACTGTGCTTCTACCCTGGAACTGAAACAAAATTTGCTAGAAGGAAATTGATGAACAATTCAAATACATGAAAGAGAAAAGAGACACTTTTTTTTTAAAAAAAGGAAAAATTCCATATCGAGAGAGAGAGATTGAAGGAGCCTTTTCAAAAGGTCAGGGTAAATACTTTGTAATGTAAATTGTAAAAAATATGGAACATCTCGGGTTAGGAGGAGATGAAAGGAAAAGGAAACAAAAAAATGAGTATTCTCAGGATTACTTGAGAAGCAGAGTAAAGGATCTGTGAATTGATCTGTCTAGTCGTGATACACAGGTATGAACTAGAGTGGAGCAGATGAATAGTCAGAAAACCCATCACCATGTTTAGTTTAGTATTGAATTGGAAGTCTAATTCATTGTTTGAATCTTCTTTGCTTGCAAGCTCAAGAAGCTGTTTGGTTCACCGGCAAGGGGACAAAATGGCCTCCACTATCTCCTCAATTGCTGCTGCCATCCTAATACGAGCTTTCTCTTTTGCTTTTTTATCCTACGTACAATTTACCTTGGCTGGTGCACAGAGCTTAACTGAAGAAAGTATAGCTAAAACTGTTTATATATTTAAAATGCTGCACATGGTGCTGGTTACGAGGTCACAAATGGTCAGGGCAGTGGTGGGCAATTGTTCAGACTTTTGGGATTTCAATGTTGAATCTGAATGACTGCTTTCTGTTCTGAATTCTGGCTTGTTCTGGATCTCAGTGGAGTGACCTAATGTGGTTTCAAACTAATTAGAAAATTGGTAGCTTGCCAGGGTCAGTTTATAAGACAGGTGTCAGATTCAATTCTGGTACTTTTTTATAAGCGAAATGATATATGGACACGCAAACTTTTGTTCAGTGTTGCAACAGTAGTCTATTGACCTGAGAAGTGACTGAGTGTGTGAAGGATGAGGGCATTTTTGTATATTCTTGGTCACTTTTATAAAATGAGAGGGAAACCACATTTTATTCAATTCTAATTTTTTGTTAAAATTAGTGAAGATAGGAATATCAGGCTCTAAATTACTTTACCCCTACCAGGTGAAACAGCGATTTACTTGTACTTCTTGCAATTTAGTATACTGTATTTGCTGCTCACGATGCGGTCTCCTCTACATTGGGGAGACCAAACGCAGATTGGGCGACCGCTTTGTGGAACACCTCCGTTCAGTCCGTAAGGGTGACCCCGAGCTTCTGGTCGCTTGTCACTTTAATTCTCCGCTCCACTCCCACTCTGACCTCTCTGTTTTCGGCCTCTTACACTGTTCCAATGAAGCTCAACGTAAGCTCGAGGAACAGCACCTCATCTTTCGATTAGGCACTCTACAGCCCTCTGGACTCAACATTGAGTTCAACAATTTCAGACTATAACCCCTGCCCCCATTTTTCAGGCTGTTTATGATTCTGCCATCCCCATTTGCAACATTTAATCTCTCCTGCCTCCTACCCTAGCACAGAATATTCCTTCAGTTCCTTCCTCCCCTCCCCTCCCCCTTTCCCTGCCTCTGCACCTGCTTAAAATCTGTTACATCGCTAACCTTTTCCAGTTCTGATGAAGGGTCCCAGACCTGAAACGTTAACTCTGTTTCTCTCTCCACGGATGCTGCCTGGCCTGCTGAGTGTTTCCAGCATTTTCTGTTATTTCAGATTTCCAGCATCCGCATTATTTTGCTATTGTCTAAATTACTTTATATCTATCCAGAATCTATCAAAAACCTATCCTCATTCTATAGTAACAAAGCCATTCACCCTCTGCTGTAGGAACATTTTCAGACTTCCAATGCCTAAGCATAAGCCATTTAGTTGTTGTCAGGGAAGCCAGCTCTCTTTGCTAGGTAGGGTGATTCATGTTATTGAGTTGGATATATAGATACATAGAACAGTACAGCACAGTACAGGCCCTTCGGCCCTCGATGTTGTGCCGAGCATTGTCCGAGACCAAGATCAAGCTATCACACTCCCTATCACTCTGGTGTGCTCCATGTGCTTATCCAATAACCGCTTGAAAGTTCCTAAAGTGTCCGACTCCACTATCACAGCAGGCAGTCCATTCCACACCCCAACCACTCTCTGAGTAAAGAATCTACCTCGGACATCCCTTCTATATCTCCCCCCATGCACCTTATAGTTATGCCCCCTTGTAACAGCTGCCTCTACCCGAGGAAATAGTCTCTGAACATCCACTCTATCTATCCCCCTCATCATCTTATAAACCTCTATTAAGTCGCCTCTCATCCTCCTCCGCTCTAAAGAGAAAAGCCCCAACTCCCTCAATCTTTCCTCATAAGACCTCCCCCCCAAACCAGGCAGCATCCTGGTAAATCTCCTTTGCACTCTTTCCAATGCTTCTATGTCCTTCCTATAGTGAGGTGACCAGAACTGCACACAATATTCCAAATGTGGTCTCACCAAGGTCCTGTACAGTTGCAGCATAACCTCACGGTTCTTAAACTCAAACCCTCTGTTAATAAACGCTAACACACCATAGGCCTTCTTTACTGCTCTAGCCACTTGAGTGGCAACCTTCAGAGATCTGTGGATATGAACCCCCAGATCCCTCTGCTCCTCCACTTTCCTCAGAACCCTGCCGTTGACCCTGTAATCCTTATTCAAATTTGCCAATATACTTGAAAAGGAAAAATCTGCAAGGCTATGGGAAAAGACCAGGGGACTGAGACTAATTGGAGAGCTCTTTCAAAGAGCCTACACAGGCATGATGGGCCAAATGGCCTCCTTCTGTGCTGTATGATTCTATGATTCTTTGTTGATTCTTTTAAAGTAGCCAATCCAGGATCTAGCTTGACACAAATAGAAAGGTCCTGAATTACATACCAGTCGTGCTTAAGTTTGACACAAAATGGGTACCGGACCAAGTGCCCTTTTGCTACTGTATTACTAGCACATAGTGTGAGTTAATAGACCTGCCCGTTGCAGTTTAACAGCTGTCACATATATCTGCTGCCAAATACTGAACTGAAATGGATTAATTCTAATTGCTGTGGTAGTAAGGCTGGCCTATTTTCAAATATGTCATCATCTATCATTATTTATTTTAGTACTGCGATTCATTTCCCAGTTACTGTCAGCTCATGAATACCCCTAGAATTAACAGCACGCCAGTATTTCTATATGTTTTGATGCAAAGTGTTATTTGCAATATTAACGTTTTCTCGAATCCTCAAACCTTGGACTGAGAGGAAAGAGGGGTCAAAGGCTAAGCTGAATTAATATATCGATTAGTTGGAGATAATTAAATTATTTAAACTCATCTATGTCAAGCCAGCACGGTCATTGATTTATGTCCCAGGTGAGCCCTGCAAATAAATCCATGTTAGGAAGAATTGCAAAATATGACAGCCGTTCTAGTCAGCCACTTAAAATTACCTTTTAAAAAAAATGAATTATTCTACATGAGTGGCAAAGGGGAATGAAACAAATTACAGTGAATGTGCCAGACAGTAACTAAGGACCAGTTACATTTGCACTTGCCTAACTTATTTGGATCTAGTTTATCAGCCAAAAAATTAAATCAGTCATAAATTTGATGATAATCTTAATGGTGTTTAATTCAGAAAAACTTTCTGACATTAACAGTTAGTGATGACTAATCCTGCAGCAAGCTAGCTGAAGCAACTTTATCATCACTTCAAGCCTCAGATGACATCTGTTGCTGTTTCAACGGACACCTGTAAGATGTAAATTTACATCAACAAAAATGACTTTTTTGATGATTGTTTATTGAATGACCTTACTATGTTCTGATATCACAAAATCTAGTCAACAGCATATCAGTCACAAAAGATGGAATTTTCATGAAACAATGAGGTAATTATTTTTAGGTTTTGAAGATGTCACCAGTAACCATATACAAAGACAATTTTTCTTGTAACCATTGTCTTGCGTCCATTTTTCACATGTTAAGCAAATATCCATCCTCTGTTAAGGAAGTGCCTGCTGAGAAGCTTCCAACTACATGCCTCTATCTCTGGGGGTCATTTTGTTGTGGAGCTCATATTGGGTGGGCAGTGGGCAATGGGTAGGCCTGCACTGCATCTACCTGAAGGAGTTAGCGTGAGGCCTGTGATATGTTCGTGGCCAGGCTTCACTTACATTTATTCAGGGAGCTGCCAGTGTGAAATGAGTTCTCTATTGGCAGCTTTCTGATCTGGGGTGGAAAATTTGGCGAGGCAGACGATTTTGAAGGGCAGCTGGAGCACTTTAAAGGGGTGGGGTGCAACCGTTGGAAGTGAAAGGAAGCACCAGTATTGAGGAGCAGGCAACATTTAGCAGCAGCAAGGACACTAATTGTGGAAGTCCCAAAACCCATAAAGGACTGCAAAAAACATATGCCAAACCTGCTTTCAGCTTTCCCTGACTGCAGCTGAAGGTCTCTTTAATTATGCATAAAATGGCTGTCTCCCGAGTTCCGAAATATCCTCCAGTGCTGATGAAGGGTCCACACCCAAAATGTGAACTTGTCTGTTCTCTCCACAGATGCTGCCTGACTTGCTTAACATTTCCAGCATTTTCTACTTTTGTTTCTGAAGTTTTCAGATGTCAAGGGGAGTTCCAAGGTAAGTATTGCCATACTTCCACACATTATTAGCATTGGGGTCTGGCAAGAATGGAACAAAGCTAAGTAGTGAGCTGGAGCATCTTCAGGGAAGTAGCAGGAAAAGCATGGAGACAGCCTTTTTTTCCTTTTCTACATCACTTTTATTGCAGAGAAGCTGCAAGGCACAGCTTTTGCGGGGTACATAATTAGCTTGCAATATGACCCATTAAATATTGAAATGTGTTCTCAGAACTAACGCTGCCACCAGGAACTACATGCATAGTGCATTCAAATTTACTCGCACAAGGACTGGCCATGGGTTACAGTCAATGTACTCTGCCAATTTCTAACCTCTGTCTTGAGTGTGCTTCCAGGAGAATCATGGGGAGTGCACTCACGGAGGTGGGCTTGACAACCTCAAGCTGCTGCCATATTTTAAAAAGAGGGTGGTAAGCATCTTTGGGTCAAAGTCTGTGGAAGGAGTAGGGAAGTGAATGTTTGGAGATAATGCCATCCTTTGATCCTTCTCAATCTCTCACTCAGTGAGCTCCTACCCATATTAACTGCTGCCCCCTTGAATTTGCCATCTACTGTGACCTCTCAACTCCCATGGTCTCAGTCATTGTCACGGACATTTCCAACCATTTTCTCGTATCCCTCATGTCGAGTGGATGATCCATATCGGCCTCCTCCTGAGGTCCCCACCACCATAGAAGCCAGTCTTCAGCCAATTCGATTCACTCCATGTGATATTAAGAAACGGCTGAGCGCACTGGATACAGCAAAGGTTAATGGCCCCGACAACATCCCGGCTATCGTGCTGAAGACTTGTGCTCCAGAACTAGCCGCGCCTCTAGCCAAGCTGTTCCAGTACAGCTATAACACTGACATCTATCCGACAATGTGGAAAACTGCCCAGGTATGTCCTGTACACAAAAAGCAGGAGAAATCCAATCCAGCCAATTACCGCCCCATCAGTCTACTCTCAATCATCAGTAAAGTGATGGAAGGTAACATCGACAGTGCTATCAAGCAACACTTACTCACCAATAACATGCTCACTGATCCCCAGTTTGGGTTCCGCCAGGACCACTCGGCTCCAGATCTCATTACAGCCTTGGTCCAAACGTGGACAAAAGAGCTGAATTCCAGAGGTGAGGTGAGAGTGACTGCCCTAGAAATCAAGGCAGCATTTGACCGAGTGTGGCATCAAGGAGCCCTTGTAAAACTGAAGTCAATGGGTATCGGGGAGAAAATTCTCCACTGGCTGCAGTCATACCTAGCACCAAGGAAGGTGGTTGTGGTGGTTGAAGGTCAATCATCACAGCCCAGGACATCGCTGCAGGAGTTCCTCTGGGCAGTGTCCTAGGGCCAACCATCTTCAGCTGCTTATAGAATCATAGAATCATAGAAGATAGGAGCAGGAGTAGGCCATTCGGCCCCTGTAGCCTGCTCCGCCATTCAATGCGATCATGGCTGATCATCCAAATTCGGTACCCTGTCCCTGCTTTCTCCCCATATCCCTTGATCCCTTTAGCCTTAAGAAATATATCCAACTCCTTCTTGAATCTATTTAATGAATTGGCCTCTTCTGCCTTCTGTGGCAGAGAATTCCACAGGTTCACCACTCTCTGGGTGAAGAAATTCCTCCTCATTTCTGTCCTAAATGGTTTACCCCTTATCCTTAGACTGTGACCCCTGGTTCTGGACTCCCCGACCATCGGGAACATCCTTCCTTCATCTAGTTTGTCCTGTCCTGTTAGAATTTTATAAGTTTCAATGAGATCCCCTCTCATTCTTCTAAACTCCAGCGAGTATAAGCCCAATCGACCCAATCTCTCTTCATACGTCATTCCTGCCATCCCAGGTATCAGCCTTGTGAATCTTCGCTGAACTCCTTCCATGGCAAGAACATCCTTCCTCAGATAAGGCGACCAAAACTGCACACAGCACTCAAGGTGTGGTCTCACCAAGGCTCTGTACAACTGCAGCAAGACATCCTTGTTCCTGTACTCAAACCCTCTCGCTATGAAGGCCAACATACCATTTGCCTTCTTAACCGCCTGCTGCACCTGCATGCTTACCTTCAGCAACTGGTGTACAAGGACACCCAGGTCTCGTTGCACTTCCCCTTCTCCCAATCTATTGCCACTCAGATAATAATCTGCCTTTCTGTTTTTGTCACCAAAGCGGATAACCTCGCATTTATCCACGTTATATTGCAACTGCCACGCTTCTGCCCACTCACCCAACCTGTCCAAATCATCCTGGAGTTTCTCGGCATCCTCCTCGCAGCACACACGCCCACCCAGTTTTGTGTCGTCTGCAAACTTGGAGATATTACATCTAGTTCCCTTGTCTAGATCATTAATATATATTGTGAATAGCTGGGGTCCAAGGACCGATCCCTGCGGTACCCCACTAGTCACTGCCTGCCACTCGGAAAAAGACCCATTTATTCCAACTCTTTGCTTCCTGTCTGCCAACCAGTTCTCTATCCAAGTCAATACCTTGCCCCCAATCCCATGTGTCTTAACTTTACACGCTAATCTCTTATGCGGGACCTTATCAAAAGCCTTTTGGAAGTCCAAATACACCACATCCACTGGTTCTCCCTTATCTATTTTAACAGTTACATTCTCAAAAAATTCCAGTAGATTAGTCAAGCATGATTTACCTTTTGTAAATCCATGTTGACTTTGTCCGATTCTGTCACTGTTTTCCAAGTGCTCAGCTATTACATCTTTTATAATGGACTCTAGCATTTTCTTCACTACCGATGTTCCCCGTTTTCTCTCTCCCACCCTTTTTGAATAGTGGGGTAACATTAGCTACCCTCCAATCCATGGGTACTGTTCCAGATTCCATCGAATGTTGGAAGATGATCAGCAATGCATCTACTATTTCTAGGGCCACTTCCTTAAGTACCCTAGGATGTAGATTATCAGGCCCTGGGGATTTATCGGCCTTCAATCCCTTCAATTTCCCTAACACCATTTCCCTGCAAATACTGATTTCTTTCAGTTCCTCCCTTTCATCAGACCCTATGTTCCCCAACATCTCTGGGAGGTTATTTGTGTCCTCCTTTGTGAAGACAGAACCAAAATATGTATTTAATTGGTCTGACATTTCTTTGTTCCCCATTATAAGTTCCCCTGATTCTGACTGCAAGGGACCTATGCTTGATTTCACTGATCTTTTTCTCTTCACATATCTATAAAAGCTTTTACAGTCAGTTGTTATGTTCCCTGCAAGCTTACTCTCGTATTCTATTGTCCCCTTCTTAATTAATCCCTTTGTCCTCCTTTGTTGAATCTTAAACTGCTCCCAATCCTCAGGGTTACTGCTTTTTCTGGCCAATTTATATGCCCTCTCCTTGGATCTTATGCTATCCCTAATTTCCCTTGTTAGCCATGGTTGAGTCACCCTTTTTGTTTTATTCTTATGCCAAACTGGGATGAACAAATTCTGTAGTTTGTCCATGCGGTCTTTGAATGTTTGCCATTGCCTATCCACCGTCAACCCTTTGAGTGACATTCCCCAATCAATCCTACCCAACTTGCACCTCATACCATCATAGTTTCCTTTATTTAAATTCAGGACCCTAGTCTCTGAGTCAACTACTTCACTCTCCATCCTAATGAAGAATTCTATCATATTATGATCGCTCCGACCCAAGGGGCCTCGCACAACAAGATTGCTAATTAATCCTTTCTCATTGCATAATACCCAGTCTAACATGGCCTGATCTCTGATTGGTTCCTCGACATATTGGTCCGGGAAACCATCCCGTAAACACTCCAGGAATTCCTCCTCCACAGTATTGTTACTAATTTGGTTAGCCCAATCTATATGTAAATTAAAGTCACCCATGATGACTGCTGTGCCCTTATTGCACACTTCTCTAATTTCCCTTTTAATGCCATCCCCAACCTCCGCATTATTGTTTGGAGGTCTATATATCACTCCCACTAACGTTTTCTGCCCCTTGTTATTTCTCAGTTCAACCCATACAGATCCCACATCATCAGAGCTAATATCCTTCCTTTCAATTGTGTTAATCCCCTCTTTAACCAGCAATGCTATCCCACCTCCCTTTCCTTTTTGCCTATCTTTCCTGAATATTGAGTACTCCTGGATGTTGAGTTCCCAGCCTTAGCCACCCTGGAGCCATGTTTCGGTAATCCCAATCCAATCATATTCGTTTACCTCTATTTGCGCAGCTAATTCATCCACCTTGTTCCGAATGCTCCTTGCATTAAGACACAAAGCCTTCAGGCTTGTTTTTTTAACACTCTTAGACCTATTAGAATTAGTATTTACTGTGGCCATGTTTGATTTAAACCGTTGTTTTCTCTGACTGCCACTTTTGTTTTTCTCCTTCCTATCTTTTGCTTTTATCCTTGTTTCCCTTTCCTCTGTCTCCCTGCTCAGGTTCCCAACCCCCTGCCATTTTAGTTTAAACCCTCCCCCAGAGCACTAGCAAACACTCCCCCTAGGACATCGGTCCCGGCCCTGCCCAGGTGTAGACCGTCCGGTTTGTACTGGTCCCACCTCCCCCAGAACCGGTTCCAATGTCCCAGGAATTTGAATCCCTCCCCCTTGCACCATTCCTCTAGCCGCGTATTCATTTGAAATATCCTTCTATTTCTACTCTGACTAGCACGTGACACTGATAGCAATCCTGAGATTACTACCTTTGAGGTCCTATTTTTTAATTTACCTCCTAACTCCCTATATTCTGCTTTTAGGACCTCATCCTATTTTTTACTGATATCGTTGGTACCTATATGCACCATGACAACTGGCTGTTCACCCTCCCCTTCCAAAATGCTCTGTAGCCGCTCTGAGACAGCCTTGGCCCTTGTACCAGGGAGGCAACACTACCACCCTGGAGTCTCGTTTGCGGCCGCAGAAACGCCTATCTATTCCCCTTACAATAGAATCCCCTATCACAATAGCTCTCCCACTCTTTTTCCTCCCATCCTGTGCAGCAGAACCACCTATGGTGCTAGGAAGTTGGCTGCTGCTGTCTTCCCCTGATAAGCCATCTCCCTCAACAATATCCAAAGCGCTATATCTGTTTGAGAGGGGGATGGCCACAGGGGACCCCTGCACCACCTGCTTCATCATGGACCTTCCCTCCATCATAAGGTCAGAAGTGGGGATGTTTGCTGATGACTACACAGTGTTCAGTGCCATTCGCAACTCCTCAGATAATGAAGCAATCCAAGCCCGCATGCAACAAGACCTGGACGACATTCAGGATTGGGCTGATAAGTGGCAGGTAACATTCGCGCCACACAAGTGCCAGGCAATGACTATCTCCAACAAGCAAGCGTCTAACCACCACCCCTTGACATTCAACGGCATTACTATCGCCGAATCCCCTCACCATCAATATCCTGGGGGTCACCATTGACCAGAAATGTAACTGGACCAGCCACATAAATACTGTGGCAACAAGAGCAGGTCAGAGGCTAGGTATTCTGCGGTGAGTGTCTCACCTCTTGACTCCCCAAAGCCTTTCCACCATCTACAAGGCACAAGTCAGGAGTGTGATGGAATACTCTCCACTTGCTGGATGAGTGCAGCTCCTACAACACTCAAGAAGCTCGACACCATCCAAGACAATGCAGCCTGCTTGATTGGCACCCCATCCACTACCTTAAACATTCACTCCCTCCACCACCAGCGTACTGTGGCTGCAGTGTGTATCATCTACAAGATGCACTGCAGCAACTCGTCAAGGCTTCTTCGGCAGCACCTCCCAAACCCACGACCTATACCACTTAGAAGGACACGGGCAGCAGGCACATGGGAACACCACCACCGGCAAGGTCCCCTCCAAGTCACACACCATCCTGACTTGGAAGTATATCGCCGTTCCTTCATCGTCACTGGGTCAAAATCCTGGAACTCCCTCCCTAACAGCATTGTGGGAGTACCTTCACCACATGGACTGCAGCAGTTCAAGAAGGCGGCTCACCATCACCTTCTCAAGGGTAATTAGGGATGGGCAATAAATGCTGGCCTTACCAGCAACGCCCACATCCCATAAACAAATATTAAAAAAAAATTCCATATCTCCTTCTATAAGAACATAAGAGCATAAGAAATAGGAGCAGGAGTAGGCCATTCAGCCCTTCGAGCCTGCTCCGCCATTCAATGAGATCATGGCTGATCTTCTGCCTCAATTCACCGGCCCTATCGCCATTTCCCTTGATGCCCTTACTAGTCAGATGTCTATCGACTTCTGTTTTGAATATACCCAATGACTGAGCCTCCACAGCCCTCTGGGGTAGAGAATTCCAAAGATTCACCACCCTCTGAGTGAAGAAATTTGTTCTAGTCTCAGTCCTGAATGGCCAACCCTTTATCCTGAGGCTGTGGCCCCTGGTTCTAAACTCCCCAGCCAAGGGAAACATTCTCCCAGCATCCACCCTATCAAGCCCTGTAATAATTTTGTATGCTTCAATGAGATCCCCTCTCATTCTTCTGAATTCAAGAGAATACAGGCCTAGTTTACTCGATCTCTTCTCATACGTCAGTCCCAAATCCCAGGAATCAATCTCGTGAACCTTCGTTGCACTCCCTCTATGGCAAGTATATCCTTTCTTAGGTAAGGAGACCAAAATTGTATACAGTACTCCAGGTGTGGTCTCACCAAGGCCCTATATAATTGGAGTAAGACTTCTTTACTCCTGTACTCAAATCCTCTTGTAATGAAGGCCAGCATACCATTTGCCTTCCTAATGGCTTGCTGCACCTGCACATTCACTTTCAGTGACTCATGTACAAAGACACCCAGGACCCTTTGAGCATCTGTATTCCCCAATCTTTCACCATTTAGGAAATACTCTGCCTTTCTGTTTTTTCTACCAAAGTGGATAACTTCACATTTATCCACATTATATTCCATCTGCCATGTTCTCGCCCACTCACTGAGCCTGTCGAGATCCCCTTGAATCCTCTTCACATCCTCTTCACAACTGACACTGCCATCTAGCTTTGTATCATCAGCAAATTTGGAATTTGCAACACCACTTTCTTTTGCATGATCATCCGTCCCTGGCTTTCAAGTTTACAGCTACCTAGCCTTTGGCTCTCCATGCTTCATAATACTTCTTCAGCTGTCGTTTTTCTCAACCACTTCCTCATCATCATCTTTGATGCCTTGTCCCTTGTAAAACCAATATTCTCTCCCTTTCTGCTTGTTCCCTGGGTATGGTCCTCTCTTTGCTCCCTCAAGTCAATGGAAAGGAAAATCAGGCGAGATGTATAGCGGGCGGCTGATTCACTACCACCCATTTTATGCTCCGCAGAAGGTGAAAGTTTTGCCTATTTTCTCTTCTGTACAACGAAAGCACCATATACTACAAGATATAGTATAAGTGCGACTGACGAATGCATTTAAGATGTTTTGCTGCCATGTTTTTCTCTTGTGTGAACGTCTGCGTGTTTGTTGTTGCTATGCCCTGCAAATATGTGCTCCCCTGGTTGAATGGCTGCAAAGCAAACTGGTGAGCAGCAGGTGATACCAAAACCCTCTCTCTGTATCTATGACTAATTATGATGCACCCACATCAATGTCTGGGGTCACCTTTGCTGGTGTTGCTGTGGGTTCACTGCTTTTAGAAATACCATCTACTGCTACTTGCGTAGAGCTGTGTGATGGGAGCAATGTTCCCTTTAAGTTGCGAGGCTGCGCAGCGTTCTGGAGCTCCCGCACAGCCGGTTCACCAGCTTTTAAATGGAAAAACCGTGCATGTGTGGTATTTTGAATGGGCCACGCACCCAAAAAAATTAAAGGGAACATTGGATGGGACAGAACTTGTTGCGACATGAATTCCAGCCACTTGTTTCTGCATTATTCCACACATGCACTGTGAAAGGGCATTTTTATGATGCCTACTAATCTGTCAGAACACAGACTGATGGCCATCTATGAGGCCTCTGGTCCAATCTCTCCATACCACCTTGCACTGTTGCATCTATGGAGGAAATTGACTCTGACCTGGCACATGTGTTCTAACAGTCTTCATTGGAAAGCAGATCCACTGAGGGTTGTGTCCACATGTAACATGGAAACAAAGCGGGTAGATGTTGTTAAGATACAAATCAGCCATGATCTAATTGAACAGCTCGAGGGGCTGAAGGGCCTACTCCTGTTCCTGTGTTCTTAACTCAGCATGTTGGACTTCTGCCCTGTACCTGTTGGCCACTCATCAATCCCCACTATGGAATCAAGGAATGCTACAGTACAGAAACAGGTCATTTGGC
Source organism: Squalus acanthias (assembly GCA_030390025.1). Classification (NCBI taxonomy): domain Eukaryota; kingdom Metazoa; phylum Chordata; class Chondrichthyes; order Squaliformes; family Squalidae; genus Squalus; species Squalus acanthias. The sequence continues at coordinate 53,276,990 of CM059432.1, forward strand.
CCATAAAACCTGCGTTGGTGTTTTCTCCCTATGAGCTAACTAGTCCAATCCTACTTTCCTGCGCACTCCCCCAACCCCTTAATATTTCTATTTTTCAAAAAATTATTTAATTTCCTTTTAAAGTATTTATGGACTCTGCTTCAATAATGGTTTGTGTCGTGGAGTTCCACCCTCTGTGTAAAGACATTTTTTCTACCCTCCTATTTAATTCTTTTTGTGATTATTTTAAATTTGTGTCCTTCATCTTCATTACCAGAGCCCTAAGCTTGACACTGTCCTTCCTCAACCACATCATTATTTTATTATCTGCTCTGATATTGCATCCATGGTGATAGCGATGAGTAGTTTTCTTTCTGTTCCCCTTGCAGATCAATGGGTTCTTCTTGTGAAAAAAAACAAATATGTAGTGTATTGTAGTTACATATTATTATGTGCTTGTGCACAATCAGTTGGTATGGGCACTGACTGTGCACATGTACATAATAATACTAGAAGATATGATTAATATGGTACATATTAATAGGTCTCCTCAGGCCTCCAATATCCACAATCTCCAGGTCTTTCAGAGCCTCTGGGCTAAATAAATCTACAATTCTATCTTTATATTCAGTGAGATGTTTCAGCTGCTATGATCCACCATCTGTTGTAAATGTTCCCTTGCTTCAGTTGGTAGCGTAACCCTTCCGAGTCGGAAGATTGTGAGCTCATGCCCCACTCCAGGACTTGATCACATAATCTAGGCTGACACTCCTGTCTAGTCGTGAGGGAATGCTGCATTGTCAGATGTGCTGTCTTTCAGATAAGGTCCCAACTGCCTGCTGCAGTGGTACAGATGGTTGCCAAAGATCCCATGGTACTATTCAAAGAAGAGCAGAGTGTTCTTCCAGTGTCCTGGCCAATATGTGTTCCTCAACCGATACCACCAAAAACTGATCATTCGTCTAATTTGCTGTTTGTGGCATTTTGGTGTGCACAAAATGGTTGATGCATTTGTCTACATAACAACAAACTTTGCACTTTATTTTACGTGAAGCTCTTTAAAATGTTACTGAAAGATGTGATGAAATATACAAGCAAGTCTTTTGACTTTCCTTTCATCCTATGCTTATGTACAAGTTGAGCCTCTGAAAATAGAATTGTTTGGATTGAGACAGAGTGATTTGGTCTATGGAAAGTCCTTCCTGCAGTCCATTCCCTTTGTCATCATGAAATGTATAAAATAATTTACCTGCTATAATATAACCTTTCTATTTTTACTTGAAGTCTCTAACTTGTTACAACTGATTTTCTTTTATCTCTATACACTTGCTGTGCTGTTACTTTACAGGCTTACCGCCGTATTCATTTTGAGTTGTACAACTTTTTTTGCCCCTCCTTACTATAGCATATATGAAGTTCACATTCCTGCAACACGACCACAACTGGCTTTGCCTCCAAACATACTGGGCGAAGGCCTTCCTGCAGGCCACCATGGGAAAAAAGGGGGTTTCAAACTTGATGCTCAGCCATTGAGCAAAAATATTGGCCTGTAATTTGCGGTCAGCGGCGAAGCTAAGGCGTTCGCCGCTGGCCCCAAAGTAAGCTTCCCACAAAGATCTCGCGATCTCTGTGACGAGAAGTTCCGCTTTTCTGACGTGCAGTTGAAACCATCGCAGTTTAGTGGGAATCACATAGTGACGTCAACAAGTAAGCAGCCAATCACAATGCAGAATTCTCACAGACCGAGAACCAGGAAGTGAGTAAGCTCATACAATAGCAAAATACTGCGGATGCTGGAAATTTGAAATAACAACAGAAAATGCTGGAAACACTCAGCAGGCCAGGCAACATCCATGGAGAGAGAAACAGAGTTAACGTTTCAGGTCTGGGACCCTTCTTCAGAACTGGAAAAAGCTGAAGATGTAACAGATTTTAAGCAGGTGCAGAGGCAAGGAGGGGGTGGGGGGGAAAGGGAGGGTAAGATCTGAAGGAACAGTCTGTGCTAGGGTAGGAGGCAGGAGAGATTAAATGTTGCAAATGGGGATATCAGATTCATACAGCCTGAGGGGTTATAGTCTGAAATTGTTGAATTCAATGTTGAGTCCAGAAGACTGTAAAGTGCCTAATCGAAAGATGAGGTGCTGTTCCTCGAGCTTACGTTGAGCTTCATTGGAACAATGTAAGAGGCCGAGGACAGAGAGATCAGAGTGGGAGCGAAGCGGAGAATTAACGTGACAGGCGACCGGAAGCTCGGGGTCACCCTTACGGACAGAAAGGAGGTGTTCCACAAAGCGGTCGCCCAATCTGCGTTTGGTCTCCCCAATGTAGCTATGATGCGGAGATGCCGGTGTTTGACTGGGGTGGACAAAAATGAGAAGTCGCACAACACCAGGTTATAGTCCAACAGTTTTATTTGAAATCACGAGCTTTCGGAGCGCTGCTCCTTCATCAGGTAAAGTGAGGGAATACAAATCAGCAAAGCATATATAGACAGAGAACAATGTGTTTCTGACTGCCCTCCATCACACCTCGGCAGAGATACAATCAGTCAGGAAGGCATTACATCAAAGACACAGCAAAATACAGCTAAGACAATGAGGTGGGGTCACAGGGGGTCCAACGTGTCAAATGCTGCAGTCTACAGTTAAGCTTTTTACTTTTTTTTAAAACTGGAAATCACATCTGTGAACAAGACAACGACGACTCGAGTCTGGATGACTCTACGTCATGTAGCGTGACATGAAACCAAGATCCCGGTTGAGGCCGTCCTCATGGGTGCGGAACTTGGCTATCAGTTTCTGCTCGATGATTTTGCGTTGTCGTGTGCCTCGAAGGCCGCCTTGGAGAACGCTAACCCGCAGATCCGAGGCTGAATGTCCTTGACTGCTGAAGTGTTCCCCGACTGGGAGGTAACAATCCTGCCTGGCGATTGTTGCGCGGTGTCCGTTCATACGTTGTCTCAGTGACTGCATGGTCTCGCCGATGTACCATGCTGTGGTGCATCCTTTCCTGCAACGTATGAGGTAGATAACGTTGGCCGAGTCACATGAGTATGTACCATGTACCTGGTGGATAGTGTCCTCACGTGTGATGATGGTATCTGTGTTGCTGATCTGGCATGTCTTGCAGAGGTTGCCATGGCAGGGATGTGTGGTGTCGTGGTCGCTGTTCCCCTGACAGCTGGGTAATTTGCTGCGAACAATGGTACTTTTGAGGTTAGGCGGCTGCTTGAAGGCGAGTAGTGGAGCCGTGGGGATGGCCTTAGCGATGGATCTTGGTTTCATTTTACGCTACATGACGTAGAGTCATCCAGACTCGAGTCGTCGTTGTCTTGTTCACAGATGTGATTTCCAGTTTAAAAAAAAAGTAAAAAGCTTAACTGCAGACTACAGCATTTGACACGTTGAACCCCCTGTGACCCCACCTCATTGTCTTAGCTGTATTTTGCTGTGTCTTTGATGTAATGCCTTCCTGACTGATTGTATCTCTGCTGAGGTGTGATGGAGGGCAATCAGAAACACATTGTTCTCTGTCTATATATGCTTTGCTGATTTGTATTCCCTCACTTTACCTGATGAAGGAGCAGCGCTCCGAAAGCACATGATTTCAAATAAAACTGTTGGACTATAACCTGGTGTTGTGCGACTTCTAATTTTTGTCCACCCCAGTCCAACACCGGCATCTCCGCATCATGGCCACTATTGACACCACAAACTGCCGGCTCAAAGTGGAGAGAATCTCCAAGAAGATCGCGCATATCGACACAGACATCAAGTATCTACAGAGATGCAAGAAAGCAGACAAGATCCCGAAATGACTACAGATCACGAACCCACTCAAGTCGACATACAACACAGACTACGCTGAGAGACTCTGCCGTCGTACCTCTCGCACACTCCTCAACCATCTCGTACACCAGCTCTACAGCAGACGCCGCAACCTTGAAACCAAGATAGAGTCCATGCTCTCAGCCTGTGCTCAGGACACAGCAGACCAGCTACGAGACACCGCCAAACAGACGAGGCAACGGAACTACGCTGCCTACATGCGCATCAAGAACAGGAAGCTTGAGAAACTCGGCATCACCACCAGCAGCAACCAAGCCTCCCCGGTACCACGGTTGCAACCACAGGGAAGTCCATCGTCAACTTGTCCGACCACACCCTTTAACCAGACGAAATCGAAGTTCTCGCCCGAGGGCTCAAGTTCTGCCCCACCACCAAAATGGACCCCATCGGTCTTGCGGCAGACACAGAGGAATTCATCAGGAGAATGAGGATCCGGGAATACTTCCACAAATCCCAAGATGTCAGCAACAAACCCAATGAGACAATCAATGATCCGGAACAGCAGACAGAGGGACCCGCAGTGCAGCAACCAAAGAAGAAAGAGTCAAATTGGACCCCTCTGGAGGGTCGCTGCCCTAAGCTTGACATGTATGCTCAAGCTGTCAGGAAATGCATCAATGCCAGATTCATCAGCCGCACTTACAAGACAGTCCAGATTGTCACCTGAGCACAACGCAACGCCATCCAAGCTCTCAAGACCAACCGCAACATCGTCATCAAACCAGCGGACAAAGGAGGAGCCATCGTCATACAGAACAGAATGGACTATTGCAAAGAAGCATACCGACAACTGGACAACCAGGAACACTACAGACAGTTACCCGCAGATCCGACCAAAGAACACACCCGCCAACGCAATAGACTGATCAAGACCTTCGATCTAGACCTTCAAAACATCCTACGCGCTCTCATCCCACGTACTCCCCGCGTGGGAGACTTCTACTGCCTCCCAAAGATACACAAAGCCAACACACCCAGACGTCCTATCGTATCAGGCAACGGAACCCTGTGTGAGAACCTCTCTGGGAACGTCGAGGGCATCCTGAAACCCATCGTACAGGGAACCCCCAGCTTCTGTCGCGACACTACAGACTTCTTGCAGAAACTCAGCACCCATAGACCAGTTGAACCAGGAACAATCCTTGCCACGATGGACGTATCGGCACTTTACACCAGTATCCGCCACGATGACGGCATCGCTGCGACAGCCTCAGTACTCAACACCAACAACAGCCAATCTCCAGACGCCATCCTACAACTCATCCGCTTCATCCTTGACCACAATGTCTTCACCTTCGACAACCAGTTTTTTACCCAAACACACGGAACAACCATGGGGACCAAATTCGCACCCCAATAAGCCAACATCTTCATGCACAAGTTCGAGTAAAGACTTCTTCGCTGCACAGGACCTCCAACCAACGCTGTACACCAGATACATCGACGACATTTTCTTCCTTCGGACCCACGGCGAAGGATCACTGAAAGGACTACACGATAACATCAACAGGTTCCATCCCACCATCAAACTCACCATGGACTACTCCTCAGAATCGGTTTCATTCTTGGACACACGAATCTCCATCAAAGACAGACACCTCAGCACTTCACTCTACCGCAAGCCCACGGACAACCTCATGATGCTCCACTTCTCCAGCTTCCACCCTAACCACGTTAAAGAAGCCATCCCCTATGGACAAGCCCTGCGAATACACAGGATCTGCTCAGATGAGGAGGAACGCGATGGACACCTACGGACGCTGAAAGACGCCCTCGTAAGAATGGGATATGACGCTCGACTCGTCGATCGACAGTTCCGATGGGCCACAGCGAAAAATCGCATAGACCTCCTCAGAAGGCGAACACGGGACACAACCAACAGAGTACCCTACGTCGTCCAGTACTTCCCCGGAGAGGAGAAACTATGCCATGTTCTTCGCAGCCTTCAACATGTCATCAATGATGACGAACACCTCGCTAAGGCCATCCCCACGCCTCCACTACTCACTTTCAAGCAGCCGCCTAACCTCAAAAGTACCATCGTTCGCAGCAAATTACCCAGCTGTCAGGAGAACAGTGACCACGACACCACATAACCCTGCCACGGCAACCTCTGCAAGACATGCCAGATCAGCAACACAGATACCATCATCACACATGAGGACACTACCCACCAGGTACATGGTACATACTCATGTGACTCGGCCAACGTTGTCTACCTCATACGTTGCAGGAAAGGATGCACCGCAGCATGGTACATCGGCGAGACCATGCAGTCACTGAGACAACATATGAACGGACACCGCACAACAATCGCCAGGCAGGATTGTTACCTCCCAGTCGGGGAACACTTCAGCAGTCAAGGACATTCAGCCTCGGATCTGCGGGTTAGCGTTCTCCAAGGCGGCCTTCGAGACACACGACAACGCAAAACATCGAGCAGAAACTGATAGCCAAGTTCCGCACCCATGAGGATGGCCTCAACCAGGATCTTGGTTTCATGTCACGCTACATGACGTAGAGTCATCCAGACTCGAGTCGTCGTTGTCTTGTTCACAGATGTGATTTCCAGTTTTAAAAAAAAGTAAAAAGCTTAACTGCAGACTGCAGCATTTGACACGTTGGACCCCCTGTGACCCCACCTCATTGTCTTAGCTGTATTTTGCTGTGTCTTTGATGTAATGCCTTCCTGACAGATTGTATCTCTGCCGAGGTGTGATGGAGGGCAGTCAGAAACACATTGTTCTCTGTCTATATATGCTTTGCTGATTTGTATTCCCTCACTTTACCTGATGAAGGAGCAGCGCTCCGAAAGCTCGTGATTTCAAATAAAACTGTTGGACTATAACCTGGTGTTGTGCGACTTCTCATTTTTTCCCAATGTAGAGGAGACTGTGAGCAGCAAATACAGTATACTAAATTGCAAGAAGTACAAGTAAATCGCTGTTTCACCTGGAAAGGGTGTTTGGGGTCCTGGACAGTGGGAAGGGAGGAAGTAAAAGGGCAGGTATTGCATCTCCTGCGCTTGCACGGGAAGGTGCCGGGCGAAGGGGAAGGGGTGTTGGGGGTGATTGAGGAGTGGACCAAGGTGTCACGGAGGGAGCGGTCCCTTCGGAATGCTGAAAGGGGAGGTGAGGGGAAGATGCATTTGGTGGTGGGATCACGTTGGAGGTGGCGAAAATGGCGGAGGATGATCCGTTGAATGTGGAGACTGGTGGTGTGAAAGGTGAGGACAAGGGGAACCCTATCATGGTTCTGGGAGGGACGGGAAGGGGTGAGAGCAGAAGTGCAGGGAAAAGGAACGGTTCACGGTCAAGGGCCGTGCCAACCACAGTAGAGGGGAATCCTCGGCTGAGGAAAAAGGAAGACATATCGGAAGCACTGGTATGGAAGGTGGCATCGTCAGAACAGATGCGGCGGAGACGGAGAATGGAATAGAGTCCTTACAGGAAGCGGGGTTGGAGGAAGTGTAGTCCAGGTAGCTGTGGGAGTCAGTGGGCTTGTAGTGGATGTTTGTTAACAGCCTATCACCAGAAATGGAGACAGAGAAGTCAAGGAAGGGAAGTGAACAGTCGGAGATGGACCATGTGAAGGTGAAGGAAGGGTGGAAATTGGAAGTAAAGTGAATGAACTTTTCTAGTTCAGGACGAGAGCTTGAAACGGCACCGATACAGTCATCGATGTACCGGAAAAAGAGGTGAGGGAGGGGACCTGAGTAGGACTGGAAAAAAGAATGTTCCACATAGCCCATGAAAAGGTAGTCATAGCTAGGGCCCATGCAGGTTTCCATAGCAACACCTTTAATTTGGAGGAAGTGAGTGGAGTCAAAGGAGAAGTGAGTAAGCTCCTTTGATTCTAATTTTTTTTTAAATGTTATAGAAAGCAAAACAAAGATTGGGGCTCTCACATGGGGAAAAGGTAAACCTGAAATAAAGATGCACAAATTAAAAAAAAATATATATTTTTTAAGTTTCTTAAAATGTTTTATTTTTATTAAAATGGGTAAATTTGACATTCCACAAAATTTAAATTAGTTTTTTAGGACCATAACCTTTGTTTAGCAGTCAATATGCTGTTAAAACCCCAGTTACACCTAATACAAAAGGGTCTAATCCACTCTGTCATCTCCATCAACGTAGCCCCAAAACAGCGGCGGCAACAGAAACAATGCCGCAGGAAAATCAACACTGGAGCACTCAAAGACCCCGCTAAGAAAGCCCTATTCAGCCTGCGCCTCACAACCAACCTGACGACTCCCAGTGATGCAGAGACACAGAGTGTCCACAGCGCCTGGTCTGCACTCAAGGCCTCCATAATCAGCACCTGTGAAGAGACGCTCGGTCACTCGACCAGGAGACACCAAGACTGGTTCGACGAGAACGACCAGGAGATCCAGGAGCTAATTAGTCGCAAGCGCAAGGCATTCCTGATCTGGAAACAGCCACACAACTCGAGAGCAAGAAAGCAGCTCTACAGACGCCTGAAGGCCGAGGTCCAACAAAAAACTCGTGACCTAAAGAACAGACGGTGGGTGGAGAAAGCACAGGAGATCCAGCAGCTAGCCGACAACCACGACGTGCGTGGATTCTTTAGCGCAGTCAAGACCACCTACGGCCCAAGCATCCAAGGTCCTACCCCACTGCCAAGAACGGAGAGGTACTCATCAAGGACAGAGAGGCAGTCAGTGATCACTGGAAGGAGGACTTCGAAGATCTCCTTAACCAAGACTCTGTCTTCGACGCGAGTGTCCTCAACTCCATCCCGCAGCATGCTACCCTCCACCATCTCAGCACAACCCCAGCCCGGCATGAGGTTGAAAAGGCCATCCGACAACTGAAGAACAACAAGGCCTCTGGAGCAGATGGAATCCCCGCCGTGGCACTAAAGCATGGCGGAGAAGCACTACTGGCGCGAATTCATGAACTCATTTCTCTTATCTGGAAGGAGGAGAGCTTGCCAGGGAATCTCAGAGACGCTGTAATTGTGACCATCTTCAAGAAAGGTGACAAGTCCGATTGCGGTAATTACAGAGGAGTTTCCCTGCTGTCTGCCACAGGGAAAGTCATTGTAAGAATCCTCCTCAATCGCCTTCTCCCAGTGGTTGAAGAGCTCCTCCCAGAGTCGCAATGCGGATTCCGCCCACTAAGGGGCACAATGGACATGATCTTCACGTGTGTCAATTACAAGAGAAATGCAGGGAACAGCACCAACCGCTTTACATGGCCTTCTTTGATCTCACAAAGGCCTTCGACACTGTCAACCGTGAGGGATTATGGAGTGTCCTCCGCGAATTCGACTGCCCTCAAAAGTTTGTCACCATCCTCCGCCTGCTTCACAACGACATGCAAGCCGTGATCCTGACCAACAGTTCCACCACAGACCCAATTCACGTACGGACCGGGATCAAGCAAGGCTCTGTCATCGCACCAACGCTCTTCTCGATCTTCCTTGCTGCAATGCTCCGTCTCACCCTCAGTGAGCTCTCCACTGGAGTGGAGCTAATTTACAGAACAAACGGGAAACCGTTCAACCTCTGTCGCCTCCAGTCCAGATCCAAGGTCGTCCCATCCTCTGTCGTCGAATTACAGTATGCAGACGACGCTTGCGTCTGCGCTCACTCGGAGGTCGAACTCCAAACCATCGTCAACACCTTCACCGAAGCATACGAGAGCATGGGCCTTACACTAAACATCCGTAAGACAAAGGTCCTCTACCAACCTGCCCCCACCACACAGCACTGCCCCCCGATTATCAAAATCCACAACAAGGCCTTGGACAACGTGGACCACTTTCCATACCTCAGGAGCCTACTGTCAACAAGGGCAGACGTCGATGACGAAATCCAACGCCACCTTCAGTGTGCCAGTGCAGCCTTCGGTCGCCTGAGGAAGAGTGTGTTTGAAGACCAGGAGCTCAAACCTGGCACTAAGCTCATGGTCTACAGAGCAGCAGTGTTACCCGCCCTGCTGTATGCCTCAGAGACATGGACCATGTACAGCAGGCACCTCAAAGCACTGAAGAGGTACCACCAACGCTGCCTCCGCAAGATCCTGCAAATCCATTGGCAGGATAGGCGCACCAACATCAGTGTTCTTGCTCAGGCCAACATCCCCAGCATCAAAGCTTTGACCACGCTTGATCAGCTCCGATGGATGGGTCCCATCGTCCGTGTGCCTGATACGAGACTCCCAAAACAAGCGCTCTACTCGGAGCTCCGACGCGGCAAGAGAGCCCCAGGTGAGCAGAGGAAACGCTTCAAGGACAACCTGAAAGCCTCCTTGAAAAAATGAAACATCCCCACCGACACCTGGGAATCCCTGGCCCAAGACAGCACAAAGTGGAGGAGAAGCATCCAGGAAGGCGCCGAACACCTCGAGTCTCTTCGCCGGGAGCAAGCGGAAGCCAAGCGCAAGCAGCACAAGGAGCGCACGTCAACCCAAGAACCCCACTCACCCGCCCCTTCAACCACCGTCTGCCCCACCTGTGACAGAGACTGTAGGTCCTGCATTGGACTCATCAGTCACCTGAGAACTCATTTTTAATGTGGAAGCAGGTCATCCTCGGTTCCGAGGGACTGCCTAAGAAGAAGAAGAAAACCCCAGTTACACCTAATACAAAAGGGTCTAACTTTTAACGGGGTATTTAACAGTGATATTACTGCGGAAGAGTCGAAGTTTACGTCAGTTTCACTGATTACACAGATTACACTGATTGCTGGCTCTGGGGGTTGGGGCTGGGGGGTGTCCACAGTGCAGCCAGTGTCGGAGCTGTGAATAACTGACCGCAACTTCAGGATTTCCGCGTTAGGATGCGCATGAGCTACATCCTGAAGTTGCAGTCAGTTTCAAAGGGGTAATAGCAGCGAACGTTGTTCGTTTGCTGTTATTACCCACCGCAAATTCCTGCCCAATATACACTTCACAGTGGATTACTGAACTTTTTGCAATTTATACTGGTTATGTAGCTTGTTAGCTATTTGAGAAGAATCACTATTACGTAGTGTTTGGCTGTTCTTTTTTTATTTCCATTATCAAAATCACATACAAACAAGAAACACATTTTTAAAAACTACAGTTTCTATTTTGTTAGCAGGTTATAAATAATGATGAAAATGAGCATTTAATCCATCTTTAGGAAAAAGCAGCAAATAATCTCAAGTCAGCCAGTGGCAATAATAGAATCCAAGATTTATCAGGAATTTAACGATGCAATAATTGTTTTAGCAATATTTGAATCAGAGTATGAAAAATATTATTGGTATAGTACAGCATCCACATCTTGCTGGTCATTATTATTGAAGCCATCACTGGTGATTTTTTCCTTGATTTGTTTTTATAATAGTTAATTTTGGTGGTGTCATCACAACACTATGTTACCATTCTACCAATTAAATATCAAGAAAGAGAAAAAGGGCTCTTGTTTCTAGAGGAGAAATTGCTTAGGACTTATGTGTAGTGTTGAATTGTGATGACTGATTTCAGAGCTGTCAACATGAAGCAAATCTTAGGAGTTAGGACATTTATAATCAGGAAGATGGACGGAGTTTGGAAATCCAGTTAAACATATGGAGCTCAATTTATTTCTCAGATTGACGTGTGTTGGTAAAGGTCATATTTTAAAACTGGAATGAGTGATTGCTACTCCTAATGAATGGCAGTTGTCAGGTCTGCTAAATTAGGCTGAGAACTGCCCAATATAAAAATGACTTGATTAAGGGATACAGCCAGCCAACAATCAGTATGAGTAAATGCAACACTGTAAGATTATCGGGCTGGATCTTGCGGTCAGTGGGGAACGAACAATGCCAGCCATTCATTACACTTACACTTGACCACAGACATTCGATGGTCTTTTGCACTGGAACTTGCGCTGATTAGAGAGCCATTTCGGTGCAGCACCCTCTACAGGGGATCTGGGACCTGTGTGAACAGGGCAAGCAACTGTGTATCTCCTTAACCAATCAGATTGAAGAATTGTTAATGAGCCGAGCAGAGTCTGAACCAGGAAGTGTCAGTTCGAATGTCAAATCATGTACAGAAAGCAAAGTAAGGAGAGGGAAAAAAGATGGGATTAAGAGAGAGAGAGATAAAAGAGACAGAAAGAAAAAGTTAAAAAAAATTACTTACTTTTTTATATCTCCAACAATAATTAAAATCTGAACGAATGAGACTCCACATTGTAAAAGTTAAACAAGCAGAGAGGATGTTTGGCAGTAATTAAGACATCACGCCATTACAAATTTACTTACACTGGAATGTACAAGCCCTAACTTTTTCTGGCGAGTTTAGTGGGTACATATCACGTAAGTACAGCAACTTCACGCTGTTCCATGTTATCGGTATAGCGCAGCTTCTGGAGGAGCAGGGCAACTCGGACAGCAACTTCCTGATTTCCGTTTTTAACTCTGCATGTTCAGTCGCCAGAAGTTGCTGTTCGATTTACACTTTAATAACGGGGAGCGCTGTTAGCCTCATCGTTATTGTTAACGCAAAATCCGGACCATCATTTAACTATTAGCTCACTTGGAATACCTCAATGGTTTGATGTGACATATTAGGGCCAATTTTAACTACCAGCGGAGAATAGGTGGGCAGCGGGCAGAATGTATCCATTCTTACTGGCATTTTGCCGCCCAGGCCTCATTTACATTCCAGTACCAAGCTGTGGGGACCAAGCATTCACCACTACTCTCTGCTTTCTGTCTCTTAGGCAATTTTGTATTAATGCTGGCACTGCCCCTTTAATCCCCTTTCATTTTGCTAAAAAGTCTATTATGTGGCACTTCATCAAATGCCTTTTGTAAGTCCATATACAAAACATCAACTGCACTACCTTCATCAACTCTCTGAATAGAAGCTATCCCTCCTCCTGTTTGCGTGTGTTCATGGGTATTGTGTGCCAACTTGTTCTGCAGAAAGAAGAGGAGTTTATTAGCACATGGCTCCATCAAAGGCTTGTGAATTTGTGTGAGGCATGCTGATGTGTGAATGATCAGCATGACATGTGCAGGATAGGGAGGCGTCACAGAGCAGGAAAGCGGCAGGAGGGTGACATTTGCCAGCAAGTACAAGAAGAGTGCATAGATTACCCTTTGCAGCCAGGTGACAGCAGTATGCTGCATGAGCTTGCTGAGAGGGCAGCAGCAGTTGCTGATAGTGTAGTTGGAGCTTAGTTCCCATTGTTAATTAGAGTAGAAGCAGGTGGAGAGGAGGATAGGAGTGCTTGGGTGATGTGGAGGGAAGGGAAATGCCACGGCAAGGTATGATGCAGAGGAAACATCACAATCAACAATTCTTACCTTGGCGAGCGTGTGGGTCATTAAACTTTTTACGGCATTGCAGCTATGCCCTGGGGGTGAGACTCACTTCATTTACCTGCTCAGATACCTTCCTCCAGGCCCGCAAAGTATCAGTCTCAGGACTCAAGTCCTACTGGTGGGGAAGAGCAGCTCCTTGTGCTCCCTCACTTGCTCCATTGAAGTCTCCAGGACAGCATCTGAAAATTTTGTTGCTGTTACCTGTTCCGTAGCCAACCTTCAGTTTCATCTCCCAAAGCTCAGGAATAAAATTAAGTTCACTCTTTAAGAGGTTGTATCTCGCTTTAAGAGACACAGCCTCTCTTGATGTTGACGCTGGGCCCGCCTGAAATTCCACCCCCTTCATTGGCAAACTGCCCGTTAACTGTGGAAAACTTGTGGGCAGCTCGCCTGTCATTGGCTAATGAGGACCGATTATCAAAATGGTTCGGGCCTCTCACAGCCTTCATTCAGCAGATTGTCCCACTCATTGGGCACTGAATCAGTGCCCGAAGTTAAAATGAGCCCCAATATCAGGAGACAATCATGAACGTCTCTCTGATAAGTTTGTCTTGCAGCTGTCTCCTAGTAGCTGTCTATATGTCCGAGTTCCTATGTCTCGGGGGGTTTAGCTTCTGACTCTGTCTTCTCCTCAGGAATCTCAATTTCCAGACTTTTCTGAAGAGAAAAATTTTGAAGGCCAATTCAGCAGGCCACAAGTCTTAATCAACATTGCGAGTATTATGGAGGGAAAGACCTACCTAGACACCTGAATTTTCTGTCCCGCACACCAATGGTCTACTCAATTTTAATTCAAGCGAGCCTCAATGTAATGTTCCTCTGATTTATTTGGGCTCCTTCTCAATGGCGTTAGAAACCAAGATGGTACTAGATATCCCTTCATTCTGAAAGAGAGCAGGGACACTGGACTACCAAAGGAAGAATGAATTATGGCAGCTCCCTGCATACTGGGCATTGACGTGCAGAAACTTGTGCCTGTAGTTGTGCATTAATTGGACATTAAAGGAGTGAAATCTTTTTCTGTTCAAACAATAATGTGGATTGACAGCAGGGGCTCATGTGGCCACATAGTCTATAGGTCCAAGCACGCGTGGAAACCCTGCAATCCAATAAAAAGTCATGACGCGCTCACCAATGTTCCCGTTAATTTTTTTGGGGGTGCGTGGCTCCTTTAAGGGACTGCGTGGCCTATTCAAAATTTTGTGCGCGCGTAGTGCTTCCGATTGACAAGCCGGCGAGCTGGCTGTGCGGAAGGTCCAGAGTGCTGCGTGGCCGTGTTGCTGCGCAGTTTAAAGGGAACATTGCAGCTCACCCATTTGTCTTGATCCTATAATCAACTGGGCTGCCCAGGCAAACAGGACATTAATCACATGCATACGCAAGAATGGACAGCAAGTTGACTGAGCTGGCAGAAGTTGGTTGTTGTTCCTTGGAATGATCCAGTGGCCAGGAAACTAAGCACTCTAGTAAGTCCGGTGGGACAATGGCAGAACCCCCAGGGAAATGGCAGAAATACTACCTGGAATACTGCATACAGTTTTGGTGTCCTTACTTAAGGAAAGACATCCTTGCTCTCGAGGCAGTGCAAAAAAGGTTCACTCGGTTAATCCCGGGGATGAGGGGGTGGTCATATGAGGAGAGGTTGGGTAGATTGGGACTCTACTCATTGGAGTTCAGAAGAATGAGAGGCGATCTTATTGAAACATATAAGATTGTGAAGGGGTTGGATCGGGTGGATGCGGGGAGGATGTTCCCGATGACGGGTGAGACTAGAACTAGGGGACATAGTCTTAGAATAAGGGGCTGCTCTTTCAAAACTGAGATGAGGAGGAACTACTTCACTCAGAGGGTGGTAGGTCCATGGAATATGCTGCCACAAAAAGCTGTAGAAGCTACATCATTAAATAAATTTAAAACAGAAATAGACAGTTTCCTAGAAGTAAAGGGCATTAAGGGTTACGGGGAGCGGGCAGGAATTTGGACATGAGTCTAGGTTTGGATCGGTCATGGCCCTGTGGGTAGTGGAGCGGGCCCAGGGACCGTGTAGCCTGATTCTGCTCCTATTTCGTGTGTGCAATTCTGTTAGATGCAGGAGATGGTTCTGTGATAGTAGATTGGCGGTTAGGATCAGATCAGCCATGATCTTATTGAATGGCGGAGCAGGCTCGAGGGGCCGATTGGCCTACTCCTGCTCCTATTTCTTATGTTCTTATGTTCTTAAATGGCCAGCTAAAAAGTCCAGGAAAATCACTGACAAAATCAGAGAAAATCATTGCAAAGAGGCCACATCAGCTATATGAGAAGAATGCTACCCAGATACATTCCTATCGCCCTCCTAGAGCCTGCTAGAATTTCCAACACTCCTGGATCGTCCTGGAGTCTCCAGGAATTAAAGAGTAATCTTCCAAAGACTGCTGCAAGCAACCCAGGAGAAAAATCATGGGGGAATTAAAAAATATTGGAATTAGGAAAAAGGCTGTTTGACTGACAGGCTAGAATCATCCAATTGAGTAACAAAGAGTCTATTTGCTTTCCAATTGGCATGGGAAGGAGGTGCACTGTGAAGGTAGACGTGCCGGGTGACCAATGGCGGTTGGAGGCAAAAGATCATGTGATGAAACTTTCCGGAATACGTCCAACCAGAGTTGGCAACCCTAGAGACTGCTAGAGGAGCACATGGTCTTGCTTCATCAGACCAGAAGCAAAGTCTATGCGAGGTGTTGAGTTTCTGGGTCTGTGCCAATTAACCCTTTCACTCTTAAGTTCCGAAAGATTCGACTTGACCCTTATTGGTGACAGTGATTATACTTTATTCAGTGTAAGCGAGACTTGATACATTACTAGTATCTGAGCAGTAGCTAACAAGGCGCAATCAAGTGTTACATTACCCGTTATGCTCTGGGTAGAAAGGTTGCGATCTCCACGAGCAAACCCCCGCCGGCCCATTAGCCCTTTAAACTCTGCGTACGGTTGGTGTCACACATGTGGTCCCTCCACCAGTCCATCCCTCTCGGCCCGTCTGGATAGTCCCAAGCTTTTCAGCCAAATACCTCTACAACCCTTGTGTCGAAGAGACCCCCCTCTTATACCCCTTCTTCACAGCAAAGTCTATGGGGACCAGATAAGCTAATCATGGACTTACACATGAATTTCACTACCCAATTACAGCGATGCCACGTACTCACTGACCCCACCTGCCCCTGTCAGGCCATCACCCTCATGACCTCCTCCCTCTCCTGACACCATCTGTGTTTCACTCCCTAACAGTGTCTAATTCAAGTGAGACATGATGTCCTTGTCCATCATTTATCTTACCTGGGAAGTGAAGAGTTATGATTTTGTTATGGCTTTACTATGACTTAGCCTTTGTCCCTTATCAGGGTCTCTGGAATCTTGCCAAGCTGGCCTTGTTGTTTTACGGGCAGCTATTCTTTTATGAGAAAATGCTGAAATAGCTTTTTTAAATTTTGGTTCAAGAAGGACCCACGAGCCTTTCGTTTTCCTCCATCTTACCTCCCAAACCAGGGCTACCCAGGGCATGTCACAACAGGTTTACAAGTATGATTATAAGTGCAACAATTGCAGAATGAAATCGTTAATCTAAAATGAATAATAGTATGTATTGATTATATTTCAGGTTAGTTGGTAAGTGAATGTGAAGTGGAGACTTTCCCAGTAATCTCACAAAGGGTACAATCGGTTGTCATTGAGATACACACAATATTATGCAGTTTCGCTGGGTTCGGTTGAGAGGGCAGATTGGCTCTCTCTTCAATATTCTTTTCTCACCATACTGCTGCAAAACCAGCAACCATCCTCCACACAGCTCCAGGATGTTGTCATTCAATGTTCTTTTTAGTCATCAGCAGGCTTTGCTGTGGAGATTACATATGAACATAGGAACTTTTAGGAATAGGAAAAGGTCATTTGGTCAAACAAGCTTGTTCTTTGTAGGTTTATGGGGCCTGCACACAGTTTTCTTTGGGCTGAGGTGGCTGATATCCAGAGTTATATATCGGCTCATCAATATGACAAATAATAATTGTATAATATTGTACCTGTATGCTTGCATGTGGGACACTATACAAAAGAAGATATCATACCCACCAGAAAAAGACGATTTTCTTCAGCAACTTTCTTAGTTTGTTTATAAAAATGATTCCAGTGATGTATCAATATTTAGATGGTCCTGAGTAAAAGCTGTATTCTAGCAGTGATCTAGTTTTCACCAAAGAGGGCTACATGAATTGCATCACTTGAATCTGTTTTATGTCTCTGTTACAATAATTGTGCAGCAGGTATCCAGGCAATGTTCCTAATAATTTTCCTTCACTGGAGTTGCTATATATCATTCTATAGTTTGCACATATATTCCCGATGAGAGCAAGCAACGGTTACAGAGAGTCACATAACACTGTGATTGGAATGCACTCATATTAATCTAAGGTGACCTTCACCAGCAAGACAGAGCACAATCCATGGAGTATGTATTAGCGTTATATTATTTAGTTTTGAACAATGGCAATTTCGTGCTTAGTTATAAAAATGGACAATGGACATGACTTGTTGCTATCTCTGGTGTTTTAGTCCCTGGCAGCCTATATTAATAAGAAATTTCTGATACGCCTTTGTGGCATTTATGACGTGTAATGACAAATACTGTATTGGTGTAATTTAATAATCTAATATTTGAGAATGAAAATTAGTTTTAGATGTCTGAAAATCAGAAAATTAACTATCTCGATTTAAAAGTTAGCTCTATGTTAAAGTTGCCGTTTCAATCTTCTTCTTAGGCAGTCCCTCGGAACCGAGGATGACTTGCTTCCACACTAAAAATGTGTTCTCAGGTGACTGATGAGTCCAATGTGGGACCTACAGTCTCTGTCACAGGTGGGGCAGACGGTGGTTGAAGGGGCAGGTGGGTGGGGTGCTTGGGTTGACGTGCGCTCCTTCCGCTGTTTGTGCTTGGCTTCCGCTTGCTCCCGGCGAAGAGACTCGAGGTGTTCAGCGCCTTCCCAGATGCTTCTCCTCCACTTTGTGCAGTCTTGGGCCAGGGATTCCTAGGTGTCAGTGGGGATGTTACACTTTTTCAAGAAGATTTTGAGGGTGTCCTTGAAGCATTTCCTCTGCCCACCAGGGGCTCTCTTGCCGTGTCAGAGCTCCGAGTAGAGCGCTTGTTTTGGGAGTCTCGTATCGGGCATGCGGACGATGTGGCCCGTCCATCGGACCTGATCGAGCGCGGTCAAAGCTTCAATGCTGGGGATGTTGGCCTGAGCGAGAACACTGACGTTGGTGCACCTATCCTGCCAATGGATTTGCAGGATCTTGCGGAGGCAGCGTTGGTGGTACCTCTGCAGTGCTTTGAAGTGCCTGTTGTACATGGTCCATGTCTCTGAAGCATACAGGAGCGCGGGTATCACTACTGCTCTGTAGACCATGAGCTTGGTGCTGGGTTTGAGGTCTTGGTCTTCAAACACTCTCTTCCTCAGGTGACCGAAGGCTGCACTGGCACACTGAAGGCGGTGTTGGACTTCGTCATCGAAGTCTGCCCTTGTTGACAGTAGGCTCCCGAGGTATGGAAAGTGGTCCACATTGTCCAAGGCCTCGTCATGGATTTTGATAATCGGGGAGTAGTGCTGTGTGGTGGGGGCAGGTTGGTAGAGGACCTTTGTCTTACGGGTGTTTAGTGTAAGGCCCATGCTCTCGTACGCTTCGGTGAAGGTGTTGATGATGGTTTGGAGTTCGACCTCCGAGTGTGCGCAGACGCAAGCGTTGTCTGCATACTGTAATTCAATGACAGAGGATGGGATGACCTTGGATCTGGACTGGAGGCGACGGAGGTTGAACAGTTTCCCGTTTGTTCTGTAGATTAGCTCCACTCCAGCGGGGACCTTACTAAAGGTGAGATGAAGCATTGCAGCCAGGAAGATCGAGAAGAGCATTGGTACGATGACACAGCCTTGCTTGACCCTGGTCCCTATGTGAATTGGGTCTGTGGTGGATCTGTTGGTCAGGATCCCAGCTTGCATGTCGTCATGAAGCAGGCAGAGGATGGTGACAAACTTTTGAGGGCAGCCGAATTTGAGGAGTACACTCCATAATCCCTCACAGTTGACAGTGTTGAAGGCCTTTGTGAGGTTAAAGAAGGCCATGTACAGCGATTGATGCTGTTCCCTGCATTTTTCTTGTAATTGACACGCGGTGAAGTTCACGTCCATTGTGCCCCATAGTGGGCAGAATCCGCATTGCGACTCTGGGAGGAGCTCTTCAGCCACTGGGAGAAGGCAATTGAGGAGGATTCTTACAATGATTTTCCCTGTGGCAGACAGCAGGGAAACTCCTCTGTAATTACTGCAATCGGAATTGTCACCTTTCTTGAAGATGGTCATGATTACGGCTGTCTTCGACGCAAGTATCCGCAACTCCATCCCGCAGCATGCTACCCGCCACCACCTCAGCACAACCCCAGCCCGGCATCAGGTTGAAAAGGTCATCCAACAACTGAAGAACAACAAGGCCTCAGGAGCAGATGGAATCCCTGCCGAGGCGCTAAAACATGGCGGAAAAGCACTATTGGCGCGAATACGTGAACTCATTTCTCTTATTTGGAAGGAGGAGAGCATGCCAGGGGATCTCAGAGATGCTGTTTCAATAAATCCCCTTTAATTCACACCACACAGTAATTAAAGGTAAATATAACAGGTTTATTAATTTTTTATGTGTGCTAAAGTCAATGAGAGTGATTTTTCTTTCCTCCCTCTGTCCTAAAGTGTGCTGTGTCTGTCCATATTCAGTTATACCTACATTTTCTGTCTCATGCCATTAACACGTCCCAAAGACACTACCTAGCACAGAGTTGCCCTCTGGCAGGGCCGACTACAAGAAAGCCAGGAATGACACCTCTGCAGCTGCATGCCTAACTGTCAGGCTTGGGCACTGTCTTGCTGCAGCGAAAAGGTCCTAATGCCCGAAGATCCAATGGGTTCTTGCTTCAAATCTTTAAACCTACCTCTTGACATCCTTTTTTGGCTTGCTGCTGAGTTCTCTTAGAGCCTCTGGCCTGAGGGATGTTCTTGGCACAATGCTTTGACCAACTTATCAAGCCATACTGCATTTGGGTGCATTGGAGCTGCAACGCCAGAAAAAAAAGAGGTGGGAGGCTGGGAACATTCCTTCTGCCTCAATTAGACAAGACAGAGATGGACCTGTGCACTTCCCTCCCCTTTCCCAGGAAGACCAAGAAATCCCAGAACAATGTAAAAGAGGCAGAGACCCGGTGAAATGGGCCTCTGCCCCCTTTTTCCTGACCTTTGTCTCCAGAAAATGAGCATTCATAGAATCATAGAATCATAGAATCGTTACAGCACAGTAAGAGGCCATTCAGCCCGTAAAGCCCGTGCCGGCTCTCTGCAAGAGCACTTCAGCTAGTCCCAATCCCCCCACCCTTTCTCCATAGCCCTGCAATTATTTTTCTTTCAGGTGCTTATCTAATTCCCTTTGAAAGCCACGATTGAATCTGCCTCCACCACCCTTTCAGGCAGTGCATTCCAGATCATAATCACTCGTTGCGTAAAGATGTTTTTCCTCATGTTGCCTTTGGTTCTTTTGCCAATCACCTTAAATCTGTGTCCTCTGGTTCTCGACCTTTCCGCCAATGGGAACAGTTTCTCTCTATCTACTCTGTTTAGACCCCTCATGATTTTGGACACCTCTATCAAATCTTCTCTCAATCTTCTCTGCTCTAAGGAGAACTACCTCAGTTTCTCCAGTCTATTCACATAACTGAAGTCCCTCATCCCTGGAACCATTTTTGTAAATCTTTTCTGCACCCTCTCTAAAGCCTTCACATCCTTCCAGGGATAAGGTCAGGAAAATCAACCCCAATGTTTTTTGCAATTAGTTTGTAACACATTTTTGAAGTATTATCTATCTACTCATGTTCTTAGATCATTTCCTACATTACAACAGTGACGACACATCATAAGTACTTCATTGGCTGTAAAGTGCTTTGGGATATCCTGAGGTTGTGAAAAGTGTTATATAAATGCAAGTCTTTCTTTCTTTTCATTCTGGAATACTAAAGTAAAAATCCTCCTGAACAAGCTAGGGCTTTCCGCTGTGCCTTCGTCAGCATTCATTGTTGAGCCTTCTGTGAGACCTGTAGCTCGTCCGGAGCAGCAATTCAAAATTGCCCTGTTCTCTGCTACCGGCACTCATTTCACGCTAAATGTTTCTTGGGGGCTGATTCCCCAACCCCCTCCCTATCCTGTGCAGCTCTACCACTGCCAACTGCACTGGAGAATCTACAATCACCACCCTGCTCTCTCTCCATACATATATATCCCTCCAGTATGTTTGCTTGTGAATTAGATCATTGTCATTCACAACTTAAATGTGGATAATTCCAACGACATCCTGGCAATGACAGAAACATGACCTTTGGCCAGAGACTCCTTCCCCCTTACAGAATTCTCACCACCTGGTTATACTTTCCACCACCAAGCCCATGCAAATGGTTGTGGCAGCAGTGTGACTCTCAACACCGAGACTCACCTTTGCTTCTCTCCCTACTCATCTGGTATCTTCTCCTCATATGAGCACCTCAGCCTCTTCTATCCCTCATGTCTCTCTTTTAAAATCTTCATTGTTTACCCAAACCCCACATCAATGTCCTTACTAAGATATCCTCCCTTTTTTGCTCCCTTAGGCTGTGGAATCACCGATTCCACATATTGGTGATTTCAGCCTACACCTCAACTCCCCAGGTGCCCTGTTACATTTCAGAAGGTTAGATTTCAAATTTCCTCTCCCTGTTATCTGTTACATTTTATTATTTGTATTGGATAGTCTGTATACGTAAATAAGTTCATCATTGTTATTATTTTGGACAGAAGTGCTACTTTTTAAATCTTATTTGGGTTTGTGACCTAAATTGGAAAGCAAACTTCCTGCTGGCTGACAAATGGCAGGCATTTGCAGGGGGGTAGAACATTTATTTGTGGTATGATTGGTGCAAGTTTATCGAAGAATCATTTGCAGTTCATTTAGATCTGATATGAATTGTAATTCTTCATTTCAGGTCGAAAGATGTTCCTTAACTTTTTAAAGAAAGACAATCTTTTCACACTGCTTTGATGCCATTATCGATAACAGTACAGCCAAAGGATGATACCATGGAATTCTCTGGTCCATTATTCATCTTTTGCTTTGCCTTTTTTTCCTAACCCATATCCCTGAGTATAAAACACGTCTGTTTGTTAAGAAACTGCACAACACTAGATGTCACAAAAATCAAAACCATACTGAGCCAATGATTACTTAGTTGAATGGCAAACTATAATTCATTGACTGGATGTTGAAGAGCAGCAGCTGTAGAACAATCAGTAGTATTAGTGGTAGGCCGAGAGAAGCACTATCAAACAATGGCTGGTCAAGAAATACAGGAAACAGTAAAAGCAGCTGAGTTCAAATTCCCGTAGCTAGAATCCAAAACCCACATTTGCTGAGTCAGAAACACAGCACTCTATTACTAAAACTTCTAAGGTGCCAAATTAAATCAATATTGTCTGGGCCCAATTAGATTTGACCTGTAACTTCACACTCGGGTATAGAGATGTGGACATCCGATTTTTATTTTCTTAGTGAAAGTTTTAGAAGGAAAAAAATCAATGAAAGCTGAACGGCAGAGTTCACTGGGTAATGAATAAGAGATAGCACTACAAAAAAAAGAAGCATTAGTATTAGAATTTGATTTTCTGTGGGGAAGTGGGTTAGCAGACTGTTGTTTCAGCTCTGGGACCTGGGTTCAATTCCAGCTCAAAATGGTTTAGTGAAAATGTATTTCTCTGTTGGCTGTAGAGGACCTATATAAAATGAATTTGTACAGTTTCAATCTAGTTCCTAGTCGGTGTGGGCCAACAGCAAAAAATTGTTCATGACACAATTCTGAAATTTGCAGATGACTTGAAACTTGGAAGTGTAGTAAACAGTGAGGAATATAGTAATAGACTTCAAGAGGACATAGACAGGCTGGTGGAATGGGTGGACACATGGCTGATGAAATTCAATGCTGAAAAGTGTGAGGTGATACATTTTGGTAGGAAGAATGAGGAGAGACAATACACACTAAATGGTACAATTTTAAAGGGGGTGCAAGAACAGAGAGACCTGGGGGTGTTTGTGCACAAAACATTGAGGAGGCAGGACAGGTTAACAAAGCAGTTAATAAAGCATATGGGATCCTGGGCTTTATAAATAGAGGCATAGAGGAAAGAACAAAAGGGGAGGTCTGTGATAGGATGGAAGGCAGGAGAGATTAAGAGACAAAAGTGATGATGGTGCAAGGCAAAAGGAGATGGTAATGGGACAAGTTAAGAAACAAAAGATGACTCTAGATGAAGTGTAAATGGCAATGGCAGAATAATCAACAGCTGCCATGTGAGAGAGAGAAACAAAATGGTAAGGAGGCCTTGCACCATCATCCCTTTTGTCTCTTAATCTCTCCTTCCTTCCATCCTATCACAGACCTTCCCTTTTGTTCTTTCCTCCCCTCCCCCTCCCCCGCCCCTGCACTTGCTTAAAAACCTGTTCCATCTCCAGCTTTTTCCAGTTCTGACGAAGGGTCATCGACCTGAAATGTTAACTCTGTTTCTCTCTCCACAGATGCTGCCTGACCTGCTGAGTATTTCCAGCATTTTCTGTTTTTATTTCAGATTTCCAGCATCCGCAGTACTTTGCTTTTGTTTTTGTCAAAAGAAAGTATGCTGCTTGCACCCAATTTTACGAGGTTAGCTCATTTACATAGCTTTGTGACTCCCCAAAGCCTCTCTACCACTTACAAGGCACAGGTGAAGAGTGTGATGGAATACTCTCCACTTGCCTGGATGAGTGCAGTTCCAACAACACTCAAGAAGCTCAACATCATCCAGGACAAAGCAGTCCACTTGATCATCAGACCATCCACCACCTTAAACATTCACTCCCTCTACCACCGGCGCACCGTGGCTGCAGTGTGTACCATCTACAAGATGCACTGCAGCAACTCGCCAAGGCTTCTTCGACAGCACCTCTCAAACCCGTGACCTCTTCCACCTAGAAGGACAAGGGCAGCAGGCGCACGGGAACACCACCACCTCCAAGTTCCCCTCCAAGTCACACATCATCCTGACTGAGAAGTATATCTCAGTTCCTTCATTGTTGCTGGGCCAAATCCTGGAACTCACTCCCTAACAGCACTGTGGGCATATCTTCACTACACGGACTGCAGCAGTTCAAGAAGGTGGTTCACTACCACCTTCTCAAGGGCAACTAGGGATGGGCAATGCAAGTGACGCCCGTATCCCAAGAACAAATTTTTAAATAATGAACAGATTTTGATGGGTGCAGTGGTGGGAGTGGAAAGCTGTGGGCTGGATTTTCCCGGGTCCCTCCCGCGCGGTGCGGGGAGACCCGGGAGACGACAGGAAACCCAGAAATTCGGGTTACCTGGCACGCTGTAGAGTTTTAACTCCACAGTGTGCGTTGCTGTCAGGGGCGGGTTTCCCGCCCAGAAGTCAGCCTAATTGATAGGCTGGCTTCCAGTTGTGTAGGGAATGCATCGAAGGAGGCCGCAGCGACAGGTAAGTGCTGGGCCCAGGATGGTGGGGGGGTGGGGGTGGTGTCCAAGCCCGGAGGGGGGGCCCAATCCCCCTGGGGGAGTGTCCGATCCCTCGGAGAGGGGATCCGATCGTCCGATCCCCCGGGGGGTGGGCTCCCATCCCCTGGGTGGGGGGGGACCAATCCCTGACCCCGGGGCTCAGTCCCGATCCCTGGGGGAGTTCGATCCCCGGCCCCGGGGCCGAATCACGATCGGGGGGGTATTCCGGGGTCCGGGTCCAATCCGAGGGTGGGGTCCGAACTCCAACCCCGGGGAGGGCCAGGCTGATGGGGGGAGCTTGGGGACCTGGGTGGAGGCACTCCTGCTTCTCCCGGCCCACAAGGATTGCTACCCGAGGCTGAGGCCGCCTCACTGCAACCACCGGGAATCCCGAGCCCCGAGATCCCCGGCTGTCTGCAGTAAAACCTGCAAAGCAGGTTAAAGTAGGGGCTTCAGGCCTCATTATAATATGTAAGTTGCCAACCCGCCTTCTGGCAGTGGGTTGGCAGCCCGCACCCCCCCACTCCCCGTCCCAGCCGAGTGAAAGGTGAAAGTGGGCGGGTTGGAGACGGGTTAGGGTCGGGGTTCACATTTTTTCAACTTTCACTTCCCCCCACGCCTCCAAACCACCCGCTCTTACCTCTGAAAATTCCGGCCTATGCGTAAGAGAAATTTAAAAGGAGGCAATTAAAGGGGGTCAGATGAGGGGGACAAAAATTTCAAAAGCCTTTGGAAAGGTTCAGAAGGCATCTGAATCCATTAGCAACATTTGCTAAAGTTGAAGGGAGAGGGGTCTAAGAAGCGGCAGGCAAAAATGAAGGGCAGGGGCTCCCTAGATTCAGGCATAAGTGTGCAGGCAAGTAGTGGGGCATCCATGCAGGTGTGCCAGTACCTACAGATATGGTCAGTGGCATCTTAGTGGGTACAGCCAATCAGGCTATTCTGTCTATTGATCACCCTGGCATTCCCTCTTTCTATAGTGCAGCTAAAACAACGCATGCTGTGATTGGGTATCCAACATTAATGCCCAGCAAGGCATTGACGTATCTTAGAGATGGCATCATGTCTTCTATCCCAGTTTCCTTTGGGAATAGGAGCCTCCGCATGCACTAATTTTCTGCCAAAGGAGGTCTGCCAAAGGAGGTCTGACCACCTATGTATGCAGATGCTGGTGTGCAGGTACTGGCGGGTTGGCACATAGCACCTCTCATGCAGCCTGACCTGCCTGGCGTCCCTCTATAGATCCTGGTCTTCTTGCAAACATCTCAGATGGGGAGATTACCTTTGGGAAATTCATTGGTGCCAGTAATGTTGCTGTAAATTGATTAGAACAATTGGCACAAAGGATCACGAAAACTGAGCCGCTGCCCCTAAAACAAAATCAACATTTTTGAAATATTGCAGATTCAATGGGGCAGAGTTTCCGCTCGGTTGCATTAGTGCAATTCGCCTAAAATCGGCATAAGCCTCACAAAAGGTCGTGGAATTTTAAGCGCAAGTTTCGTTCCGCGTAAATTGAGTTTCCGTGACTTTCGCTCTAGTTTAAAAAAATCGTGCTAGAAGCCAGCCCCACCCACAAACTGGCCACGCCCCTAGGATGAATTAATCACCATTGGGAATTTCTGCTAATTGCGCTCGTTTGCGGGGCTTCGAGGGGGCTCTAAAAATTAAGCATTTTTTGGGCGCAAGGACACTATTAGGAACGTTTTGAATGTATTTTTTGTAAATTTACTAAGAAACCGACTACCGTACACCAATACAACTAGGAAATGATTCGGTATATTTTTTAAAAGTCATTTTTAGTAATTTAACACTGTGATTAAAAATGCTTATTTTTTGTGATAAACACATTTTCAGCTGTATTAATCAAACTGCACCAAGTTACCACTCTTAAGTATATCAAGGAATATTTTTTAAAGCAAAATTTAATTAAAAAATACGTTCTAAAACGCTGCTCGATTGTGCTGGTTCATGGCAGATTTTGCGTTCAGCGATATGCAAATGAGTTTGAGCGGAAACGAGAGAAAAAAATCAATTTGCGCCTGGATCGCCGATTGCGCCCAAAGTGGAAACTCTACCCCAATGTACTTACCTGTGTTCATTCAATCAGAAATATTGGATACCCATTTCACATGCGTATCCTTTAGAAATGTCATTTAAAAAAAATCATTAATGGGATGTGGGCGTTGCTGAAAGGCCAGCATTTATTGCCCATCCCTAATTGCCTTTGAGAAGGTGGTGGTGAGCCGCCTTCTTGAACCACTGCAGTCCGTGTGGTGAAGGTACTCCCACAGTGCTGTTAGGTAGGGAGTTCCAGGATTTTGACCCAGCGACGATGAAGGATTGGCGATAAACTTCTAAGTCAGGATGGTGTGTGACTTGGAGGGGAACTTGCAGGTGATGGTGTTCCCATGCGCCTGCTGCCCTTGTCCTTCTAGGTGGAAGAGGTCGCGGGTTTGGGAGGTGCTACCGAAGAAGCCTTGGCGCGTTGCTGCAGTGCATCTTGTAGATGGTACACACTGCAGCCACGGTACGCTGGTGGTGGAGGGAGTGAATGTTTAAGGTGGTGGATGGGGTGCCAATCAAGCAGGCTGCTTTGTCCTGGATGGTGTTGAGCTTCTTGAGTGTTGCTGGAGCTGCACTCATCCAGGCAAGTGGAGAGTATTCCATCATACTTGTGCCTTGTAGATGGTAGAAAGGCTTTGGGGAGTCAGGAGGTGAGACACACGCCGCAGAATACCTATCCTCTGACCTGCTCTTGTTGCCACAGTATTTATGTGGCTGATCCAGTTAAGTTTCTGGTCAATGGTGACCCCCAGGATGTTGATGGTGGGGGATTCGGCGATGGTAATGGCATTGAATGTCATGGGGCAGTGGTTAGTCATTGTGCAATCCCAAATGTCTGGCAACAGTGTGATGGATAACCCCAACCACAAATGAATTTTTCAATGAAGGTGGATGGTGCCACCGGTCCCCCACCGAGAAACTACATTACAGCACAACGTTGGCAGAGTACGAGTGAGATTTTTCTACATTGGGCAGTCGAAAGTGGTTGTAGTTAGAGCACGTTGTTGGGGTACAGTAGAAGTTTATTCTGCATCTAGTCTGCGTGAAAACAATTGAAGCATTACGAGATGGGAAAATGTTACACTTCCCAGTGCTAACAGCACTCACATTTACGGGCGCAAAGATTCCTGTCCTGCAAAAAAAATGATTTTCTACTCTGAACTTGTCAGCTAGGAGCTCCTCAACTTTTCATTCCCTTTTTACTTCCTTTTTTGAAGGCACTCACTCCTGTTGGGAGTGTGATTCCACAGGCATTGGCAACCTTTGGTACTTTGCCCAAGTTGTCATTCTTCATGTGTGAGACTATATAGTGAGTGTTATCAGGCAGTTCAACCATGGTAACATCTCAGTTCAGACGGATCTTGCCCTCACCCAATGTCCACACATCTGCACTTTTCAAAAAGAGCCACTGAATAGTGATCAGGGGTCGGAATCCTGATTTAAATCCCCTGCCCCCTGACCTACCTTGGGGACATAAGGGCCAATGGTAGTAGCCTCAATGCTACACAAACTGAGATCAGCTAATTCGGTACAGACTAGAGATTGAATCAGCAAACATCTGGATGATTTGTATCCTACCTGATTCACTAAGACGGTTTCTGAAATACTCTGACCTTTGATATGACATGCTTTTTTGCTAACTCTATCAGTATTCTGTTTTGATGTACCATTTGTTTGGTTGCCAAAGAAAAAATGCTAATGATGTTCTCAGTAGTGGGGCTAGTTGTGAAGATGTTTGGATATAATTTAATTTTAGATTGCTCAACAGAGCTAGCAAGTGTTGTGACTGCTGGATTTGCTGGTGGAATTTTTTTGGGCTAGGATTGTGGAAGTGAAACAGTTTAGGACCTGTAGAGACAAAACTACATCTCATCTTTTGGAACATTGCTGATTTTTTTTTAAATTGAGAAATCCAGGTGATAGGCCAAGGCCATTGTGCAGAACACCACCAAGGATGAAAAGAGTAGGAGAGGAGACAAAACAAATCAAGAAGTAGTGATTATATGCTATTATTTCACTGCTTTTATTGTCAATACCTGGCCAATTGCATTCGGTTTTAAATGATAGACTGTAGATTTAATATAGTGCCTGGGCAGCATTTTATTTACAAAAAAAACCAATGATTTAGCTGAAGAGTGAAACTTGTAACCCACCTCTCTGTCCATGGGTTTCTCACTGGTTGGTATAAAGATAAGCTTGGACTGACTGACAGCAGCATTCATTTTTGATCTGCCTTGCTTGTCTCTAGGCAACAGGGCATGACATAGTGACGTGGAATCGGCACACTGCAGTCTATCATTTGTGCCTCCACAATTGGATCTATATTTCGTTAAGCATTAGCCTTGAAATTGCATGGCCATTCCAGCAGACTCCTGTCGTAAGTCTGATGGGAGTCCATCAGAATGGTTACACATTCGGCATGAACCTGGACGTGCCGGTTCTCGGCCTTGTGCCAACATTTTCAGGATGGTCTTGCAGAGGAAGAATCTCT
Organism: Squalus acanthias; assembly: GCA_030390025.1. Lineage (NCBI taxonomy): Eukaryota > Metazoa > Chordata > Chondrichthyes > Squaliformes > Squalidae > Squalus > Squalus acanthias. The sequence goes on from CM059432.1 coordinate 53,306,326, forward strand.
TCTCACCTCTGCAAGGTTATTGATTTAAGGATGCAGGGCCAGAGGTGGGGGCTTTCTAAGTTGGACATTTGTGCCCTTAGCTCCTCAGTTAGGACCCAGTGTATGATCAGTGCACATACGCCTGATATCAATTGTGTGGGTGAGTTGCGAATCAGGTTCTGGACCCCCGAAGATGAGGGGGTCAAGATGAGGCAGTAGTGTCTCCCCTTGCCCCCTTCAACCGACCAGTTAGCACCAACATTTCCAAGGACTTTGGGCAGCCATGGGGACACTATGGATGCATTCCCAAACTACTAAGGCTAGTTATGGAACGAATCTTTGCAGTGTTAGTAGTGGAGTTCCATGGCAGGCACGATGCCAGCGTAACTATCAGGATTACAGCTGTGCAGGTTTTCCAGGCTACAATCTCAGCAGGTTTTATATATTGAGCTTTACTGGATTCACTGGATTCACATTGGTTTCTGGTGTAAATTGGACAGTTACAGGGCTGTGGAACTTTCAAAGATCAGAACCAATGAGAAAACGCTAAGTCTAAAGGATAACTGACTGTGGTGAACTGAAAACAATTATGAAAACAAGTAAACAAAAATTCATCTGACATCTCTTGCTGATAACTGATTGTAATCCTGACTTCTTGCTCTCACAGGCTGATGGAAACCACAGATAAGCAAAATCCCTTTCAAAGTTTTTGGATTAATTTGTCCAACCTGTGATGTATTGGCTCTTGCTATTTTCTGGCAGGCTTTTATTTAAACTGTAGCATAGTGGATCACCTTTATAAGTTACCTTTGGAAGTCGTACAAAAAATGTTACAAAAATAGCAGTGAGGGCTCAGTAACAAATATGTGTAATATCAGAGACTGTGGCATATCAGAAAGTTTTATTGAGATGACATCTGCTCTCGTGATACCTTTGGTAAAATAATTTAATAGTAATTCTTGGTATAATATCTTAAATACTTATATCAGAATCTACAAAAATTGATTCGTCAAATTACTTCTCCACCCTTAAAGGAATGATTCAGTTTGAAACTTCTCATCCCTGATGTTACTATTTTAGACTGAGATAGATATAAACATCCAAGTGGTCATCACCTCATTCACAGGTTGATTAAATGAACAGCTATTAAAAAAAAGGGGATTACAATCTGTGGTCCTTCCAGCTGACTCCTGCCATAAATCCTACAGGTATCAGGTTTAAGCTCACAAATTAGACCAGAGCAAGCTGTATCTGGCTCCCAGCCATTCTCGGCAATTTCCTTTGGAGTCTCACCCCAAGCAAGGTTACTATCATGAGAGGGAGCATGAAATGGTGCAGGGATACCCAGGCTGGGAGTTTTCATGTCTCCAGCCTGGCTGAGCAACAACGGGCTGAATGGAAGTGAGTGTACCGGCCTGCCAACTGGCAGATGTGGGAGTTGAGGGATAGTTTTTGGCCTTAGTTTATTTTGGCACCCTGATAAAGGGGGCCGATGGGGCAATGCTGGTATATTTATGGGAGGAGTCCTGGCACACACTGCCACGTTTTGTGACCTCCTGGGCCAGATGGATACCCCAGATGTGCCCCCAGAGTGTGGTGAAGGGACCTTACGCTGACCTTGCAAACATTGGCAGGGTTAGCACTGGAGATCAACAGCAGGCACATGTGGCATTTGTGCCAGGGTCAAAGCCTGAATATTTTCAGCCCAAGATTATTAGATATTAAAAAATAATTACGGATTGTATCATCAGTCACATTTTAATTCGTTTGCTTAACTAGAAGAGTTCTAAACACTGAAATGGAAAAAGTGCTGTGGAATCGGTTACGTCCACCTAAGAGGGCAGATGGGACCTCAGTTTAATATCTCAACTGAAGTATGGCACGAGCCCCTCAGTACCACACTGAAGTGTGACACGAGCCCCTCAGTACCACACTGAAGTATGACACGAGGCCCTCAGTACCACACTGAAGTATGACACGAGCCCCTCAGTACCACACTGAAGTATGACACGAGCCCCTCAGTACCACACTGAAGTGTAACACGAGCCCCTCAGTACCACACTGGAGTATGACACGAGCCCCTCAGTACCACACTGAAGTGTAACACGAGCCCCTCAGTACCACACTGGAGTATGACACGAGCCCCTCAGTACCACACTGAAGTATAGAAACATAGAAACATAGAATCTAGGCGCAGGAGTAGGCCATTCGGCCCGTCGAGCCTGCTCCACCATTCAATACGATCATGGCTGATCATCCAAATCCAGTACCCTATCCCTCCTTTAATCCCCACAGTACACATATCCCACCCTACCCTGTAACCCCACGTATTTAATTCCCCCTAACATATCCCATCCTATCCCCATAACCCCACATATTTAATCCCCCCCTAACACCAAGGGTCAATTTATCATAGCCAAATCAACCTAACCCGCACATTTTTGGACTGTGGGAGGAAACCGGAGCACCCGGAGGAAACCCACGCAGACACGGGGAGAATGTGCAAACTCCACACAGACAGTCACCCGAGGTCAGATTCGAACCTGGGTCCCTGGCGCTGTGAGGCACCAGTGCTAACCACTATGCCACCGTGTTGCCCTATGGCACGAGCCCCTCAGTACCACACTGAAGTGTCAGATCAGATGTTGTGCTCAAGTCCTGGAAGGGGGCCAGTCAAGGGGATTTGTTGGCTTTTAGTCCCATTAATTTCTCCAGTACTATTTCTTTACTGATACTAATTTCTTTAAGTTCCTCATTCTCACTAGACTCTTGGTTCCCCACTATTTCGGGAATGTTTTTGTGCCTTCTTCTATGAAGACAGATACAAAGGCCACGATTTAATCATTGGTGGCGGGGTGGTTGCGGGTCAGGTAGTCAGCGGGTCCCGGTCCCGGTCCCGGTCCCGTCTCTGCATTCAGCCGGTAAAAATTTGCGATTTTGCCCTAATTGGGCAATTGATTCCCTGCGTGTGCGCTCCCCTGGCCAATTACTGTTTTGGGTCTGGAACTCACCTCTGCTGACGTCTGTGAGCCATCTGCATTTAAGGGGTCCATGCAGCCTTGGTTCATTCTCTCATTTTTTGCTTCTGGATTGACTACTCTGTTGGCTACTGCTGACATGGCAACCTCAAGGGTGAAGGCCTCACCACGATTTGCTGATGACTCTCTCCATGCTCTTGTGGAGGGAGTCAGAGGTCAAAAGGAGGTACTCTTCCCAGTCCCTGGGAGGATGAAGCCACCACAGCAGACCCAAGCTGTGTGGCTGCAAATTGCACAGGAGGTCAGCTCGAGATCGATGTGCAGTCGAACCTGGGTGCAGTGCTGAAAAAGGTTCAATGATTCAATGACCTGGTCCGCTCAGGGAAAGTGAGTATAACATCACCATTACCCTCAATCTGCTCCCCATCTCCTCTCATCACCAGCACTCTGGATCGTCAACCTACTCCTCCACATCCCACTTTACCTTTACATCCCCTGCACCCTTAACCATCCCTCTCTCTCTATGTACACAATCACTTCACTATTCGACTATGCTGCCCTCACACTCGCTATCACTGTTATGCAATGCCAACAAATAACAACGCACAGGGAGGGCCCTTGGTATTGGCACCTCACTCCATCTTTGTCTCCCTCTAAGCATCTATGCTATGGATTCTCTACACTCACTCCATCATTCTCACTCAAACTCCACTTGTGTCCCTCATTACAGGAAAAGAGAGCCCACAATAAGAGGGAGAGGGCTAGGACAGGAGGAGGGCCACCTTCACTTGCCCATTTGACCAACGCTGAGGAGGCTGCCCTCGAAATAATTGGAGGTGATGAGGATCTGGAAGTGGGGGACGGTCAGACGGGTGCAGCAGAGCAAGCTGGTGACAGAATAGATTTGCATCTCTCTCATTTACATTGCATGAGTGACTGATATGGCATCTGATGCTCAAACAGATTGACTTATGATCATCTGCACTATTCCATGTGCAAGCTACGTTAATATCACATGTGTAACTCATGCCTTTACTCCCCCACAGGACCATCGACAGCCCCCCTCCCCACTGTCCAGGAGGAAGAGCCGGAGCCAGAAGACTCCTCAGAGGAACCTGCAACCTCTGAGGGCGCAGCGTCAGCAGAATTAAGCGCACCCAGCACCAGCGCAGATACGCACACCTCGGTGGGACCTTTGCGAGATAGTGTAGTGTTGTCACCTGGTGTATCACAGCTCACAAGTGAGCATCAGCAGATGGTGGAGACAGGGACAGCAGTGGAGAGTCCTCGTCGGAGGCCGCAGGGCACTTCCAGCTCTGCTCAGCTGCATGTGGACCTTGTGCCTCCGGGTCCATCCAGAAAGAGAGCGGTGCTGGAACTCCAGGAACAGGTGCAGGAGTCTTTGGCAGGTTTTGTTTCCAGGGTTACTGTGAGTGTGGAGAAGATGGAGGAGTCCAACTCTAATATGAGCAGTGCCTTTGTGGACGCAATGGTGCATGAACGCACCACCACGGAAAGGATGGCAACCTCCGTGGAAAGGCTATGGAGGAAATAAGTCGCCAGAGTCAGGAAAACATGTTGAATGTTCAGAATAGACTGACATCTCTGGAGGAGCAATGGGCAGCTATTGAGCAGAGAAACCAGAGCATCATGGAAGTCCTTTTGAGTAGGACTGCTGGTGCAGATACGGGTCTTCATGGCCCCCCTGATGTGCAGCAAAGTGCTGTCAAGTCACTTGCTAGCACTGAAGTGGGGCTGACCCATGAGAGGGATGTTGGTGGCAGGCAACAAGGAACTGGGGGCTCCTCTCCAAGTGCTCACACTCCCATGCCACTGAGTAGCCCTCGGTCAGAGCCCCTCCAAAGTCCTCACCCAACTGAGATTGGCGTCTCAGCCCCTGCACAGATGCAGGAGCAGCAGACTGTTGCCGAGCCCTCACAGGCTCGCAAACCCAGAGGACGCCCGCCAAAGGTGTCGAAGCAGGAGCAGCAAGAAAGTGAGCAAGGTGCCTCCACATCTGCTGAAGCCACAGGGGAGGCACCACGTAGAAGCACACATAAGAGAAATATTAAGCACCTATAGTCACAAGGGTAGTCACTTGGGTGTTCTGTTCTTTTCTGTTGTGTATAATTTTTGACATTGTCATCCTTTTGTGAATGGATTAAACAGAAGTGATGGCAAACAGTTGAAGATCTGGCCTATGTGATCTCGGAAATGGAAGTTCCACATTGAGGGCTCGTGGCGACTTGCATTTGTAATGATGGTGGTCAGAGTGATAGGAACCCACAGATTCTTGTACATTGTGTATGGTGTGTTAAGAAGGTGCCAGCCACATTTGTTTGATTTGTCTACTTAAGCGAATCTGGCAAAGATTAGTGCATCCCTTGCATCACGGGCAGCAATGTGCTCGTGTCTGCTGGAACTGGCGCATCCGCCTCCGCAAGGTCCTCCTCCTCCTCCTCCTCCTCCTCTATGTGCTGAGCCACTTGTTCCTCAGGCAGCTGCAAGCCACGATGCTGTGCGATGTTGTGCAGTGCACAGCAGACCACGACGATTCTGGAGACCCTGGCTGCTGAATACTGTAGGGCTCCACCTGCTCTGTCAAGGCATCTGAATCGCATCTTCAGCAAGCCGATGGTTTGCTCAATGATGGATCTGGTCGAAATGTGGCTGGCATTGTAGCGCTCCTCTGCATCGTTCGATGGCCTCCTCAACGGCGTCATCAGCCACGTCTTCAGAGGATAGCCCTTGTCTCCAAGTAGCCATCCGGAAAGTTGGTTTGGCGGATTGAAGAGCAGAGGCACACTAGACTGTCGAAGGATGAACAAGTCATGGCAACTGCCAGGGTACTTCGCGCAAACATGCAATATGTCCTTCCTGTGGTTACACACCAGCTGCACGTTGAGGGAGTGGAAGCCCTTGCAGTTGACAAAAACAGCTGGGTTGTGATGGGGTGCCCTAAAGGCGACATGTGTGCAGTCTATGACTCCCTGCACCCTTGGCAAGCCTGCCATATTTGCAAAGCCAACCGCATGCGCGGTTACACTTGCTTGATCCATCGAGAAATGGATGTAGTTGTGTGCCTTGGCAAAGAGGGCATCGGTAACCTGCGTGATGCAAGTGTGTGCGGCCGACTGGGAGATGCCGCTGATGTCTGCTAATGAGCCCTGGAAGGACCCTGAAGCAAAAAAATTGAGGGCGGTGGTGACTTTGACAGCCACTGGTAAGGGGTGTCCACCCGCTCCTCTGGGCTCCAGGTGTTGGTGCAGCATTGCGCAGATGTCACCGACTACCTCTCGCGAAAGTCTCAGCCTCCTTTGGCACTGCTGCTCAATCATATTGAGGAAGGTCATCCTCGGCCTGTAAACCCTGTGTTGGGGGTATCTCCTGTGGCGACATGCAGCCCTGCGCTGACGCCCTCTGCCCTGTGCAGCATCAGGTGGGTGAGGAGGAGGTTGGCGCTCCTGCTGTTGGTGCTGCTGTTGTTCCTGGTTCTGCTGCTGCCATGGCTGCTTGTCCTCCGAATCTGAGGACCAGGATGAAAGGAAATAAATGGTTCCCATGCTGCTGGTAGATATCTCCGTTGAAGAAGTGCTCAGTCAATGTGGGGAGAGGGTTTTCCCAGGAGGTCACAGTGGAGATGGATCTCAGCTTCACCACTTCCAAGATCAGTAGACCTGCAAAAAGTTTTCCAAGACCTGAAAAATTAAAGTTCTGCCACCTGCAACTGATCCTTGTTGAGAGCTCTGTTTTTATGCTGGAGCTGCAGCTGTCAAGAAGGCAGCCACTTGTCAATCTGACACAATTAGCTGGCGTGGTTTGGGAATGGCGTGGAACATGCAGAAAAAGTGGTAAAATGTAAAATGGCTGTCAAAATGGCATTATCCAGGCAGTTAACAAGCAGTTAACTGCCTTAAGTGCCTATCCCGCCGCTTGGTGGCGGGACCGAATGGGAGTCAGGGAGCCCACCTTTGGCAAAGTTGAACGGGTTGACAGCGGGATCGGAACCCGGCATCATTTTTGCTATTTTACCACCTGTCCCACCTCCAAACCCGCCCCAAGCGCCGGCAAAACGCAGCCAAAGTATTTGTTTAATTTCTCTGCCATTTCCCTATTCCCCATTATAATTTCTCCTGTCTCAGCCTTTAAGGGTCCCATATTTACTTTCGCTAATCTTTTCCTTTTTACATACTTTCTATAGAAGCTTTGACAATCTGTTTTTACGTCTCTTCCTAGTTGGCTCTCATATTCAATTTTCCCTTTCTTTATCAATTTCTTAGTCCTCCTTTGCTGAATTCTAAAATCCTCCCAATCCTCAGGTTTACTACTCTTTCTGGCAACATTATAAGCCTCTTCCTTTAATCTAATACTACCTTTAACTTCTCTTATTAGATACTGTTGGACCATTTTTCCCGTAGGGTTTTGGGTGGCTAAATTGGATAAGGCCTGAAAATGGGCACGAGAATCGCGATGCGCGATCTGCCCGTGCCCGTTGAAGGTATTGCAGGAAGCACGTGAAATTCGTGCTGCCTGCTCATTAACATGATTGCAGTGCTGAGCCCAACACTAAACGTGCTGCTGGTTGGCTCAGCGCTCAACAGTGAGGAGTCTTCTCACTATTTAAAGGTTGCTTGCAAAGTGAAAGGCTGTCTGCACTTCTTAAAGGGGAGGTGCTTTGTGAGAGAAGTACCTCATTCTGACTGGAGCTGGAATTAGCAAAGTCTCAACAGGGCTGAGAAAAGGTACCTCGGTTCTCCGATTCAGCACTGGAGGCCTTGGTGCAGGGGGTCTTCAGGAGCAGACAGGCCCTCTACCCACAGGGGGCCAGGAGGCACTCCAGAAACACTGTTCGAAGGCAGTGGGAGGAGATCACTGAAGAGGTTAGTGCCACCAGGCTTTCCCTCAGGACATGGATCCAGTGTCGGAAGAAGTCCAATGACCTCACACGAGTGGTCAAGGTGAGTGAATGCATCTGCAAATGCCATATCCCACCGACTGCAGCACCAACCTCACACACTGCTCAATGCACCACACCCTCATCACTCACCTACCAACAATCTCTAGCAATCAGGACTCATACCTCACAATCATAGCTTCACCTCACCCTCACACACTTACCACAGCTGCAAGCCTCACACCCACATCTCACACCTTGCACACGATGCCAGCTATTCATCCATGACAGGCACATCACTCAAACACATTGCACCACTCTCACCGACACACTTCCCTTTCTCATGCAGGCTAAGTTGGCTCACAATCGGTACGAGCAGGAACAAGAAGGTAAGAGCCCATGGGATCCAGGGCAATTTGGCACATTGGATCCAAAATTGGCTTAGTGACAGGAGGCAGAGGGTGATGGTCGAAGGTTGTTTTTGTGACTGGAAGCCTGTGTCCAGTGGTGTACCGCAGGGATCGGTGCTGGGTCCTTTGCTGTTTGTAGTGTACATTAATGATTTAGATATGAATGTAGGAGGTATGATCAGTAAGTTCGCAGATGACACGAAAATTAGTGGAGTGGTAAATAGCGAGGAGGGAAGCCTCAGGCTACAGGACGATATAGACAGGTTGGTTAGATGGGCAGAACAGTGACAAATGGAATTTAACCCTGAAAAGTGTGAGGTGATGCATTTTGGGAGGACTAACAAGGCAAGGGAATACACGATGAATGGTAGGACCCTAGGAAGGACAGAGGATCAGAGGGACCTTGGTGTGCATGTACATAGATCCCTGAAGGCAGCAGGACAGGTAGATAAGGTGGTTAAAAAGGCATATGGGATACTTGCCTTCATTAGCCGAGGCATAGAATATAAGAGCAGGGAGGTTATGATGGAGCTGTACAAAACACTAGTTAGGCCACAGCTGGAATACTGTGTGCAGTTCTGGTCGCCACACTATAGGAGGGATGTGATTGCATTGAAGAGGGTGCAGAGGAGATTCACCAGGATGTTACCTGGGCTGGAGCGCTTCAGCTATGAAGAGAGACTGGACAGGCTGGGGTTGTTTTCCTTAGAGCAGAGAAGGCTGAGGGGGGACCTGATTGAGGTGTACAAAATTATGAGGGGCATAGATAGGGTAGATAGAAAGGAACTTTTCCCCTTAGTAGAGGGGTCAATAACCAGGGGGCATAGTTTCAAGGTAAGGGGCAAGAGGTTTAGAGGGGATTTGAGGAAAAACTTTTTCACCCAGAGGGTGGTTGGAATCTGGAACTCACTGCCTGAAAGGGTGGTAGAGGCAGGAACCCTCACAACATTCAAGAAGCGTTGAGATGAGCATTTGAAATGCCATAGCATACAAGGCTACGGACCAAGTGCTGGAAAATGGGATTAGAATAGACAGGGCTTGATGGCCGGCGCGGACACGATGGGCCGAAGGGCCTCTTTCTGTGCTGTATACTATGACTCTATGACTAAACGGGTGGGGGGCAAGCACGGCTGCAGAACCTGACTCAGCTTGAGGAGACCATGCAGGAGATAATTGGAGGGGCCATAACTGAGGCCTTGGCGATCGGTGAGGCTGAAAGCATTGATGATGATGGTATGCTCATACCTAATCTTCTTCTCACATCCCGCTTCCCCCTCATCCCACAATCTCTTCTCACTTACAAGCTGCTGTTGGTGTAAGCATACACATCTTGCTTTTCCCTCCCGCCCCTCACCACAACTCGACCCTTGTGCCTTTCTCCTTTCAGATATGCAAGAACTCCAATCTGGCCAGCCTGTGCAGGAAGAAGTAGAGGAGAGAATGATGGAGAAGAGACACCTTCATTCGATTTGACACTCCCAGGCACCAGCTCAGAAAATGGCACTGCTCAAAATTTAGAGGGTAGTATAGAGGCAGGATCTGCATGTGGTGAGTCACCGGGCATGAGTGGGCTGTAGCCAGGCCATGGGGAAAGGGTAGCGCAGGTGCCAGCTCCCCGGATGGCAAGCTCACACATGAATTCTGTTGCACAGGACTCAGATGAGGACATTGATGGGGCAGCCATCAGAAGAAGGGCAATGGGCATGCACACGTAAATGCTTGGTACAATGGCAGGCCTGCCAGAGTGCAAGTGGTTTTTGATCCTAGCCCAATTGCTAGACGGACGGTTCGAATCGCCCCCGCCTTACGAAAGTTCTATACCCGGGAATTATTATTCAGAGTGTAAATGAAATAAGTCACGGACAGGAATGCTTCGGTGAAAAATCAAACTTATATTTATTTGGTCTAACATACACTGGCTAAAACATGCACTACTAAACAAAATCACTGTCTCTGTGGAGAATAAAATCCAGGTTACAAACAACATACATGCTGACATGAATCTTGTCATTCATGTGGAAATGACTTATGAAATAATACTGAGTGGCCTGCGGGTGGCGCTGTCCAGTGAGAGTATAAATACTCGGGCACGGGCCCAGCTTGCGCAGGACATTCTTAACAGGAACTATGGAAGGACACAACTAGACCTCCATGTTGTAAACCAGTTGATTAAGGCTTTGGTTAACGCTTAGACCAAGTGCCTAGTAGTTTTCTTACGTCACATACAGTACAAAACTGAGGACTATGACAAGCAGTAATTCCCTTGTTGCTATGGTGGACTCTAATTCCACCCCTACCAATGAATTACCCAGTTGCATAAGCCATTTTGCCTGGCTGAACCAAACGAAGCTCCCACCCTCGGAATAGCCCAAAAGCTTCACTTCTGAGAAAAACTCTGAGCCCTCTGGTTACCGGCTTGGGACACTCGAGACCATGCTTACCACCACACACAGTCGGTCTCGATCGCTCCGCTTTGCTGCTTCTTCCTCTGGTACTTCTTCTTGCTAGGTCTATCTTGGTGCAGCGAGAGAGAGAGAGAGAGAGAGAGAATGGTGGGAAAGGATCTATCTTTATAGGAGTCTCGCTACCCCTATCTTTCCCGCCAATCTTTAAAATCCTTTTGTTTCTAAGCTTAATCAGTGATGGGTCATCCTCAGACCCATGAGTATTCCATGATTGGACTAATGGCCCTAAGTCTGGGACATATTTTGGTCTTTGTGTTGGGAAAAACTGACTCCTCTTCGGCTGGCTAGGCCAGTGGGTTCATTGTTCTGCTTCTCTTCTGAGATGGAGGTGAGAAGTGCTTTTGCATATTAGAGTGGTTTTCTAATAGGTTCAAGTTCAACGGGTGCCTCAGGGTCCTCAGCCCCTTTGTCAATGGCCCCCCTTCCTTTTTCCAGGACTGTCGGGCGAACACATACATTCTGGATGACTGACAGTTCTTTTGTCACAGCCAACTGCCATGCGTTCTCTGGAGTTTTAACAAACCAGTTTTTCACATATCTGCACAGGGTGATCCCATCACAGGGAAAATACCCTCAGAAAAATCCCATAAAGTCCACAAAATATTCTCGACTGAGTCCATTCTTCAAACAGAGACTTTGCGATCTCTTCAGAGTGCCTCTTGTCACTGTCAAGGAGCATGGAGGAGTCTGGGTCCAACATTGCATGGGGCTTTGCGCGGAGTTTTGAGCCCATGATTTCCAGGATGGAAGTGATGGGCAACTCTATTAGAGCGCTTGTGGACCCATCCATGATGTTGGGCATGATGGGCAATGTCGCAGCTTCCATTGCAGCACAAGTGGAAGTGACCCAACATCTGAGTGCTGCAGTGGAAGCTCAGACTTCTGCCATGTAGGCTCAGCTTGCTGCCACGCAAGGTCAGACTGCTACCATCTTGGCTGGGTTTATGAGTGTGGAAAGGGGCTTACAGGGTCTCACAGCAGTCCAGCAATCTGTCCTGCAACAGATGGGTAGGAATGCTGAGGCGCCCCCCCCACCCCCCTTACCCCCCCTGATTGGCATTGGTGGCTGGAAGGTTGCTGGCATAGCGGACTGGCGCAGGATGAAGGCCTGTGTACTCTGGCAGTATCAGGATTGGAGGTCACTGGCAGGAGCATCCCTGGACGTACGTGAGATGTTGGCCCCATTATGATAGGCCCTAGAACCTGTGCAATTGGAGTCTCTGCTGTAGATGTCCACGGAGTTGACACATATAGTATGCAGTAAACTGCAGGGCAGAGAAACCTCCCTGTACGACTGCACAGGTGCAACTAATCGACGTCACCACACCCGTAGTCAGATGTTGCAAGGGTATTTTAGACAGACTCAAGTGACTCCTGTAGCTGATCCTGCTTAGATATTAGTCGCCTTCTGAATGCCGAACTGTGAAGTCTGAATCCATAGGCATTGTATCTGAGCAAAGATCCACACTGGCCCTCTGGACAGCAGGCTCCTGCAACTCTTCCACCACCACCACCATTTGTTTCTCTTCATGCATGCAGTGTAATTTACCTGGTGCTGTGCTGGTGCTTATGATAGTTAGTGTGAATGCCATATGGGCTGTGAGGTATTGGTTTGCTCAGGGTCACTCACAATGCTGGCAGGCTGTTCTTCCAGGCCTTACTACCGCAGTCCTTACAACGACCATGTGGTTGCCTTCGTTCAGTCTGTTTTATGGGTCTTGCCCTCACTTCATTACAAATAAAACCAACACCAAATCCAGAAAAAAAATCGTCTAACAACTAAATACCATCTCTAATAGTGAACAGAAATAATTATGACTCACCCTTGTGCACTTCCTTAGTGCCTGTTTTGTGTGCTCGTTTCCCTATCCTAGTGCTCCTACGAAGTGATCCCCCAATGGCTACAGCTTGGGAGGTGGAATGTTGTTTAGCTTCCATTGAGGACACTTCAGATGGTCGTGGAGGATGACCTCAAGCAGCTGTGGGCCTAGAGGGCCTGGATATAGACTGCAGTATCTCAGCATGGGTCAGAACAGTCTAGCCCAGCTGGCTGTGTGGACTAACAAGGGCACTGGTGGAGTGGGTGGCGGGGAAGCAGGCATGTTTTTGTCCCGAGAGAGGACAGCAGATGCCTCTCCCATGGAGCCAAGGCCATTCTCCTGAGCCTGTGCCTCAGCAATCCTCCGGCTCTGCACGAGAACAGAGTGCTGGAGTGATGTGATGCTGTGTCAACACTGCCCCTGGAGCCAAGATGGAAGCTGTCTGAGCTTCCATGGCAGCTGTGAGAGTTGTCAGGAGAGGCTCCATGATGGTGGGTGCCACTGTTGTGTTCATGGAGCTGACCATGTTGTACAGAATGGACTCCTTTCTCGACGTGAAGCCATGGCACAAGTTGGAGCTGGACTCCTCCATGCTCTGCGACATTATGCACAAGCTTGCTGGCAGGCTGCTCAGTGCATCTAGCTTTCCTGGTATAGGCCCATCAGTCTTCTTCAGTAGACTTGGCCTTCAAAGTCTGCATCTGAGTCCTCTGCTGCAGATCTAGTATGTGATGCCGTCCTCCAGTGAGCTGACACCTGTGGTGTCCTATCTTCCTGCCCTAGCTCCTCCATACTTGTGGCCAGTATTTTCCCACATGAAGACACCTCTTGTAGCCTAGCCTCTAAAGCACATCTGGCACCATTATCTGAGCAGGTGCTTGAGAGGGTGAGATCGAGTGACACTGCTTCTTCAAGAAGGCTGGCCTCCTCTGCCTCCACTGGGAGAGGGACGTTCGCATGTTCAGCACCTGAAATGAAATAGAGGGATAAGGGTTAGCTTTTAGTGTGAAGGGAGAGCAGAGGAAGAAGTGGCTACTGAAAGCATTTGCAGCATGGCGTGCAGTGTGTAGGGTGAAGAAACCCTGTGCAATGTCTCCTCCAGCATTGCCAGTCACCAGGGCCATGACTCAGTCCCCTACTCATGATGGCCAGCATGTTTGCCTCGAGGGGGAAGAGTGTGTGCAGGTGGACTCGGCCTCCTCCGCTGTTCAGCCTCCTGCCTGGAGTAGCACGCAATCTTCTCCTGCAAGAAAGAAGGGAGTGTGTTAGTGACAGTCTTGAGAGGTGTTTGTAGAATGTGCCTATTATGGTGGAATAGCTGATATGCAGTGTGGGGAAGTCAGGGTTGCAGCAGTGGTGAGTGTGTGTAGGATGAGAAGGAGTGTAATGAATTGTGGTACAGTGATTGTAGGAGAGTAGAGGGTAGCAGGGAGGGGAGTATTGTGACTGGTGAGGCTGGGGGTGGTGAATGTGTGAGCAGAGAGTAAGAGAGTAGTATTCTTACCTTGACAACTCTAGTGAGGTCATTGAACTTCTTTCGGCATTGCAGCCATGATCTTGGAGCTAAGCTGCTGGCATTGACCACGTCAGTGATGTCTTCCAACTGGCGGTGAAGTTGTTGCCTGGAGGGCTTTCTCTCTCCTGGGGGGAACAGAATCTCCCTCCTCCTGTCTACTGCGTGCACCAGGGCCTCCACGGCAGCATCAGAAAACGTTGATGTTCTCTCAATGCTTGCTGTAACCATTTCTCTGTTCAGAACTGTTTCCTTCCTTCTGCAGCCAGACTGCACCTCCCCTTTAAGAGGTGCCAGTTGTCTTTAAGTAGTGTCAGAGACGCTGGATATCCAACCCCCCAAATAGGCGTGTTGCCAATGAGTAGTGCGGGTAGCGCTGGCTGCACGCCTAAGTCATAATAATGAGCAGGTAGCACGAGCTTTACTTGCTTCCTGGAACAACGCTAACCAGCACGTCCAGTGCGCACCTTGCCGCTGCGCGCCTGTTTTCAGGCCCAAGCAAATTTCTAGGCCAAGATGTTAAAAAAAGGAATTTTCAAATTCTAACCAGAAACGACGTAGGATTTATACATATAAAAAGCTATCTCTGAATTATTTATACTGCTTAATTCAAATGACGTGACCAAATTAATATTATAAAATATAAATTGTAATATTAGTCAGGGTCAGGAAAAGAACTTTCCCGAGCAATTTGTCAATTTATTTTTAGTACAAACTATATTGGTACTTGAATAGAACATTAATCTTCGCTATCTTCATAAATGCCAAGTAATAACATTGATTTTTACAAAAAGTAATTGCAAGAGTCAGAACATTAATGAATTAGAACTTTTAATATATAATGCTAAAAGTTTTAAGGTCGTGCAGTAGGCGTTCTTTCACATATATCTCCTCTTTATGCCATTTTCATGAAATATCGCATTGCCAGAAAACGTATGAATTTGTGCCATAGATGTGAAAAGCACCAGTGTCTGAGACATGCATATAATCATGTTGAGCTTAATTGATAGATTTGATTAGATACCATGGCTGGCTTGTTTCCTTCCAACCTTACCCTAAGAGCTCAAAACTCCTTGCAGGAAATAAAGCATGAAAGTAGAAAATGCTTGTGAAGTAAACTAAAAGCAAGATGGCAACAACTAATTAAGATTGAAGAAATGAGGGGAAACCTGTTGAGTGAGGGGTCTTTGGATGAATATGTTAGACATCTTAAGCAAGCATAACAATGGGAATGGAAACCAGCTGGAAATAAACGTATATCTGGGAATAAGTGGAGACACCTTGAAGTGATGGACATCAGAAAGAAATATGCAAAGGAATATTTGAGTCAATGGCCTTGAAATTCGAGCACGCTTGAAATTTGGGTGCTCAGGGACAATTTGAAAATCATGCAGAGAGCTCATTATAATGAGTTTGGAGTGCAACCAGGACTACCCGTGCTGCTTAATGTCTGCTCGCCTATGGGGGGTGGGGGGTGGATGGGAAATCGGGCTTCACTGATGCCACTTAAAGGCAGCCAACACCTCTTAAAGGGGAGGTGCACTCTGACTGCAGACAGCAGGGAAACTTTGCAAGTGGAGAAATGGTTACAAGAGGTACAGAGAGGGCACCCAGTTACTCTGATGCAGTGTTGAAGGCCCTAGTCGAGATAGTAGACAGGAGGAGGGAGGCCTGCACTGCCAGCGGGAAGAGGTTGCAGAGGAAATCAATGCCAAGAGCTTAGATCCCAGGACATAGCTGCAATCCTGTGAAAAATTCAATTACCTTACCAGAGTCAAAATAAGAAACTTACCTCTCACCTCAATTACTCTCTCCTCATACCTACATCACCTCCAGCCTCACTACTAACAGCACTCCCCTCTCTGCTTCTCTTCACTTTCCTATAATCACTGCACCACATTTCACTCCACCTCCTTCTCCTCTGCACTTCCTACTCTCACCACTGTTGCAACCATTACTTCCCCACACCTCACATCTTCCACACAACAAACAAACTATTTGATCATGACACGCACATTCTCAAAACAGCTCACAAGGTTGTCACTAACACACTCCCTTCTTTCTTGTAAGAGAAGGTCGCACACAACATGAGGCAAGAAGCAGTGACCGGAGTGGTACGAGTCCACCTGTGCACCCTACTGGCCATCACAGGTAGGGAGTGTCATGGCTGTGGTGAATGTCAATGTGAGAGGAGATGTCGCACAGGTTTTCTTCAACACCTTATCCTCTTTTTCCCTTCTTACTTCTATCTCACCCTACACACTCTGCACGACAAACTGCAAATATTTTCAGCAGCCACTCATCTCTCTCTGCTCTTCCTTCATACTAAAAGCTAACCCTTGTCGCTCTCTTTCATTTCAGGTGCTGACAATGCGGTGTCCCCTCTGACACTTCAGGTAGAGGGGGCCAGCCTTCTTAAAGAAGCATCGTCACTCAATCTGACTAGAGCAAGAACCAGCTCAGAGAAGGGCACCAAGTGTAGTTTAGAGTGTAGGTTAGAGGAGGGGTCATCACGTGGTGAATCACCGGCCATAAATGTGCAGGAGCTAGGGCAGGGGGAAAGGAAGCCACTGATGCCAGCTCACAAGAGGACGAGATCATATACTAGCTCTGCTGCGGAGGACTAAAGTGCAGACGTCAAGGGCCCAGCTGACTGAAGAAGGCTGATGGGTATACACCAGAAAATGTTAGATGCTATGGACAGCCTGCTAGTGAGCTTGCACATGATGGGGGGTTTCAGCTCCAACTTGTATCAAGGCTTCGTGCAGAGCCTGGAGACCATTCTGTCCAGCATGGACTGAGTGGACAGCTCCATCAACGTGAGAGTGCCGCTCATCATCATGAACTTTCTCCTGACAGCTTTCACAGCTGCCATGGAAGCTCAGACAGCTGCCACGTTGGCTCTAGGGGATAGTATTGACAAAGGCTTTTAGAGCATCACATCACTCCTGTGCTTTGATCTCGCGCAGAGCCACAGGAATGGGACATAGTCTCAGGAGAGTGGCACGTTTCACTGCTTCTGTAGCAAGCAGGTATATCCATCCTTCCCAGGGGATTTAGAAGGTCAGTTTGAGAAGGCTGCACTGGTTTTTTTTTAATTCGTTTATGGGATGTGGACGTCGCTGGCAAGGCCAGCATTTAATGCCCATGCCTAATTGCTCTTGAGAAGGTGGTGGTGAGCCGAATGCACTGGTTGATACAAATGAGTGACAGTGAGCAGGTGGTGGTGGCAGAGGAGGAGCAGGAACCTGATGACTAGAGGGCCAGTTTATATCCTTCCTTAGCTGTAGAGCCCAGGGATTCGGGCTTCACTGGACCTGGATTTAAAAAGAGAGGCAGTCTGACTACCAACATTGGGCCAGAAATTCGGCTCCATGACTTCCCGCGGGTGCAAGGATCGCGCGCGCATCTACCTATCGGGACTGCCGTTGACCTCTGGGCCCGCGGGGAATTCGGCTCCTGGGCCTCCCCCAAGTGCCGGCGCGCAGTGCTTGCGTGTCCCAGGGGCGTAGTTAGTGCGATGCGTCCCCTGGGATCACGTGGGCCATGGAGAGCCAATGGCAGCAGGCCATCTTTCATTCATAGATTTGACAGGACCTGTCAAATCTATGAATACAAATCGGCCCCAAAACCTCCCTGAAATTACAAATAAATTTAAAAAAACATCACATTTTTAAAATAACTATAAATAATATAAATTAACTATTTTAAACAAAAATTTAAATTTTTGAAAAAAATAATTACACTTTTTAACGGGGCTAAAACTAAACTTACCTTTCTTTAAAGTAATTAAAAAAGATAAATCTGTGAAAAAAATGTTTAAATTTGAATAAAATCACCACTTACCTTGTTAAAAGAAGGCCTTGCGCCTCCTTTTTCAAAGTGTATCTTCTCCGTGCTTACCCTCACGGAGGAACCTGTAAAAAAAACCGAAGTGCGAGGTCTACGCGCTACCTCTCCGGCATGCGCGTTCGACCTCTGAACCCCTTCCTTCAGGGGAACGGAAGTGCTGGTTTCCCACGCATGCGCAGTGCATGCAAGAAACCGGCACTTTCGTTCCGTCCACGGGTGAGTACACAGTGCGTACTCACCCGTGGCGAGCCTAATTTCTGCCCCATTATCTCCAGTCATTAGAAGCTATGCCAAGGCATCCTGTAAGGTTTGGAGGTGACTGTAGAGGAGGCCACTATCCATATCAGTGCAGTAATAACAGAACTGCAGTCCACCATGAGTGCATGGCAACTGCAGGGCCACCTGCATCGACAGCTTTGTTCAGATCCACAGATTATAAATCACTTTTAGCCATTGTGTTTCTTTTGCTCGGATTTCCTTTCCATCCACCTTATTTAGTACACCGCCATTCAGAAAGAAGCTATATAGGAATGCTAAAAGATGGAATATGTTTCCCCAGTCCCTCCCAACATATGTTTTTTTTGATCAGCCAGGTATGTGACATAAATAGAAACCTATCACAATGTTTAAAAGTATACTGAGAAATCCACACTGGTAGAATGTGATACAAAGTGATATAGAGGAGTATATATGGAGTAAATATTATACACATGCCTGATATGGAGTATATATGAGTGATATGGAGTACATATGGAGTATACATACCTGATATGGAGTGCTCATGTTCCTCATAGGGGCAAATCCCATTTACTTAATCCCAGGCTGGCAAGAACCAAAAGTTAATGAACCCTCAGGCGTGCATATGGGTGTTGATGGGGGTTAACCAGCTAAAATCACACAGCCTATCAGCACAAAGCACTGGTAAGGATCCCACTGCTTCTCCAGCCAGAACTGCCTTAGCATTGCAGTATTTTCTGGAGCTAATTAGAAAGAATCCTAGCCCCTGGTGACAAATGTATCCCTTCAAGCTCCATTACTGAGACAGCCTGGCTGATCAATCATCAATAATGCTCTGCGGACCTGCCTGGCTTAAGCGTCGGATTACTGAGTCTGTCACAGAAGGTTGACTTAGTTCAAAGATCCAGCAGCAATCGTGCCAACTTGTAACCACTTTGACTGAAAAAGAGATCTCACTTACCTTTTCCCAAGGAGCATAATCACTAAATGGTCATTAGGCAACTGGCAAGCAGAGTTAGATGGATGGAGGTGTAAGAAAGCTGGGTTTCAGTATCCTGACAAATATATGCTGAGGAACCAGACAAGTCTTCTGTGGTTAACACAGAAAGGCTAAGAGAAACTGCTACTTCTAGCAAAGACAAAGAAAAACTCTACTTCTGAGTGACCTATGTGTCATCCCCAACAAGTCAGTACTGAAGCATGGAATTACTGACAGATTGGCTCCACTTTTACAATCCCCCCACCTTACAGTCTTACCTTTAATAAAGGGGTTGGGACCTGTTTACAATCTACTAAGTGGTTCTTCTCTGGAATTGAGCCAGGGATAATGACTCTATGATTTAATTGCTTAAAACCCCTATATTCACTGGTTACTTACCAGAATACAGATCATCAGCTGAACTCCATACTGTATGGGCATCCTCAGGGAGTTTACAGGGTATTGCCCTTACAAATCTTGAAGGCAACCCTTTGCAATTGTATGGGGCACTGTTCCTACAGAGTACCAGGAGCTTCTCATATCTGTCACAACTTCCCATAAAATGTATCAGTGCATTGCCACCATCCTCCTGACACCATGCTACATCGAATGGTGGTCCTACCAGTTGGTGCTCAAATGCCTTGTTACAACCAAATCATAGTAGGCGCCAAGCCTTGGCGATATGAGTACATGTTCCCATACTTGACCTCTAATGTCCTCCAGCATCTGTTACCTCACATTTCAGAGTTACTCATCAACTATACAATGGACATCTGCCTTCAGCACAGTGAAGGACGTACACAAGGCAGTTTGTACCATACCAGTCACCTTAATGTTCTAAATGTCATGACAACTAAAACAAATTCCCAATGGAATATCCAATTTTATATACATGTCCAGTGTTCTATGTGTCTGATGTAAATCAGACATATATAACACTGGGCAGGTATATAAAATTACGCTACCTTAAGCCATATTGTTGTCCATCTACCTCACTGCCACTTGGCGTGTTTGGGGACTGTTAAGCTTACCATTCCACGTTCAGACATTGTTTGTGTTTGTCCCAGCTAATTACCTTTCAATTTGAAAGCATTTTCTCACTTTGCCATTTGATGTGGCATATGAAACAAACTATGCAGAATGGCTTGTCGTGGAGATACTTCTTCTAGTCAGCAGAGAGCTCAGATACACAATGTACTAGAACTCAAATGACTATGCAATGTAGCAAGAGTTAAGAGTGATGAATTACCATTCCACTAAAAGTCTAGAATTATCCACTGTTTTTTCTTGAAACTAAGGTCCCAATTTCAAAAGGGGGCCGGGGACGGTGCGCGCGAGCCCCAAAGCGAGCAGTGAACCCGGGGAGTCCGTGGAGTCTGGGGACATGGAGGCCCGGCTGATTTTAATGGGCAGGCCTCCTTTGCATATATTTTCTCCAATTCCCGCCCGAACCCGGCCAGATCCACTATCTGGCCAGGTTCGAGCGGCAGCGGGGAATTCAGGTGGCATGAGGTCACAGCCGGGGACCCCCAGAATCAATCCCTGGCAGATAAGTGGTGGTGACGGGGTGGTGGTCTCTAGATGTGATCGGGGGGGGGTGGGAGAGGGGGAAGCCCGGGGCAGTGGAGGCCCAAGGTTTCACTCCTGTTCCTCCAGGCTCACAAGGACACCTAAATTTCTTTTAACAAAACTAACCTGCCTGGACCTCTTCTGGCCCATGAAACCCCCTCCTGACACGTCTGGCCTGACTGGGAAGCCATCACTTCTTCTCCACTCAGGCCTCCAACTAAAATGCCGATTGGGTGCCGATGATATCATCAGACCACGATCTGCATATTTAAACAAGATTCCGCCAGCTTGGGGCGGGTGCCCTGCTCACTTGCTCAAAAGAGCAGGTTAACATTGGGAAGGCAGTGGGATCAAAGGTGATAAGTTGCCGCCTTTATTTGAACTGCACCCCCCCACCCGGTTTCCACCAGGTAGGGGGAGTTAAAATCAGGGCCTATGAGTGGATGCATTATAAATGTGCAGTTGAATTGGGCATGACCTTCAACCTCAGAGATTCAATCTTTTCTGCAAGTGATGAGAAGCAACAACCCAATCTTCTTCAGATTGGTTGTAGGCCTACAGGAATGAAATAAAAATGCATGTTAAGGATCATTAAGTCCTTGTTTAAGAGCAATCAAGAAAAAATTATTTGAGGTGAAATCATGCTGTACAACAGTAGTATATGAACTATTGTGTTCATATTAAGATACTCTGCCCAGTAATTTAATAAAGACATTAACCTGTTTATTTTAATTATATGGGGAAATTTCACCTCAGTAAAGTTTTGCTCAGGGTGGGATAAATATGAACATTAAGTTCATTACTTACAGTCAATTGAAGTTTTTAAAAGTTGAAACTTAAGGCCTCCAAAGTTGCAGTTGGAGTATTCAAGAGAGATGATCCTACTGTGCCTGTGATGTGTCACTCAGGGCTCTGCTGCAGATGTCAGTCATGTTGACATGCGTGCCTGTTTCATCAGCTTTCCCACTGAAATTGTTGGACTGCATACAACTTCGCAGAAACTGAGCAAAACTATACAAAATGTTTTTGTTGCTGTGAAGCTGCCCATTGGAAAGGAAGAGAACCTCCCTGGCCTGCCGGGAAGCAATGTGGTTGGCTGCTGATGTCCTGTGTCCTGTGCCGCATCAGTTGATTGTGGAGAAGGTTGGTGCTGTTAGTGCTGCTGGCGTGCCTGGTGCTGCTGGTGTTGGGGCTGATCGTGGTGGGATTCTGATGACCAAGGTGAGATAGTTTCAAGGGCACTGATGCTGATGGAATAGATGGCAGGTGAACTTGAGATGACAGAAGTGATCTGTCAATGGTGAGAGAGGTTGTTCCAATGAGGTGACACTGGTAGAGAGTTTACTCCAAACACTTGCAACCTGCATAAAGCTGAATCTGTCTTCCAAATGCAGTAAGCAACAGCTTCTGAGCTTGGAAAGTAAACAGCTGTGAGATGGGAGCTTTTATAGCACATTTGCAGCTGTCAAGTAATGAGATGATTCCATGGTCGTACAACTCCTGACCTCCTTACCTGACGTGATCCCCGAGCAGCGTGGACCCCATGGGCGACCTCGTAAAATGGTAAGGTGAGTTCAAAATACTGTTTAGTTGGCTATTAACAAGGTCATAATGACCTGAATTGCCTCCCCCGCCGCTGCATGTCGGGTCTGTTCAACCCTGACAGACCCGACATTTGGGAAAGTCCTGTGACAGCGTGGGTTCCCAACCAACTGTCAAAAAAATTTTTTTCCTACCCGACCTGACCTACCACCGATCGTGCCCGCTGACCCCCTGAAAAATTCCCCCCTTAATGCTTTTAAATAACACCTGATGTGAGCACAATTGAACTGCTTCCTGAGTCATTTTGTAGGGAAAATGGAGACACCAGAAATGGAATTTTATTGACCAAGCATTTGCTGCTCTGGTCCAGGTATTAAATACAGGGGGTACAAGTTATAGAACAGAAGGTGCACACAGTCTCCAGAAAGGAAGGACATCCCTCCTCTCCCACTGAACGTTTGTCAGGCGTGACAAAAAAATAGCAGACTGAGTGAATGATGTGCCACAAACATGCCCAGCCCAGAAGGATGTACAGAAGATGCCCAACCTGAAGATATATATTAAGGGAAGTTATTAATGTTGTGCAAGATTTGCACCTTCCAAAGATAGTGTAAGCAATGCTCAGATAACCCTTCATTAAAAACGCAAGAGTAATTTCAAGGCCATAATGTCTTTTAATTAAGTGAACTCAAGTCAATAATAGAATAATTCTGCCATTGTGTTACATTGCTGATTTGTTGGACCTTGAGAAAGCTGCCTCTGGGCATACATTTTTTGATAGGAATATGCAAATTCTGAATGAGTGTTTCATGCTTGCAAATGAGTCAAGAGTATTAATAAAATGACTCATTTTGAATACCTGCATCACAGAAAATGAATATTGTTTGTGCAATGTGAAAAGGAGTATTGAGTAACATTATGAATGCCAACGAGAAAAGAATGAAAAGTGATGGCATTTCACTGAGCTTTCTTAACCAAAGGAGCTTGTACTTTGGCTACATCAAAATGATACATAGAATGAAGGCTACTTATCCAAAAATGGCATCACAACAATTCAAGCCAGAGTTTCTGATCACACTGCAAAACACGAAGCTCCAGCAGAATACTGGAACTGATCTGAAATGTAATAAGAGGGTATACAAGAAGGTTGCATTTTTTTAACCAGTGATTAACCTATGTTATTCATGCAGAGTGTTTTAGTTTTACTATAACACTAATCCATCCCCAATGGCATTGTACAAGGAGAGTCATGACCAAGTGCAGTATTCAGGTCAAGCAGGATTTGATGTCTGGGAATAACTAGATACAGATGGGGATGGGGAAGGAGAGGCAGATGGGAGGGGCTGGGGATGAGGAGGTGAAGGGAGAGGGGAGGACGGAAGAGAGGAGGTGAGGAGGAGAGTGAGAAGGGGAGGAGATGGGGAGAGGAGGAGTGAAGGAGAAATTGGGGAGGGAGAAGAGAAGGTGAGGAGAGGTGGCAGAGGGGGTATCAGGGAGGGGAATGGGGCAGAGAAGAAAGAGGAGGAGAGGAGAAGGATGGGCGTGGTAGGATAGGGGCTAAGGATGGGAAAGGGGAATGCGGATGGGAAAGGGAGAGTGAAGAGAGTGATCAGGATGGAGTGAGAAGCAGGACGGAGAAAAGGGGATTGGGAGCCAATGGCCAAATTATGTTCAGCAGGAGCAGGAAAATGCAAGGGACGGAATGCTCTTTGGTTCAAAGATTGATACGCTCTTCAGTGAAGTGGGAGGAGAGGCTGGGGAATAGGATGGAATCAATGGCAACGGCATGGAGTTTGTGGTGGGGGCTTAAGATGATGGATTTGTTCTTCCCAATATTTAACTGGAGTAAATTGCGGATCATTCAGGACTGGATGTTGGACAAGCAGTCTGTGGAGGGATTTAGTAAGAATAGAGTCAAGGGAGCAGGAGGTGGGTCTCATGGACAAGATGAGCTTGGAGAGGATTTGAAGGGAGATAGGAGAGAAGGAGAGAAAGAAGCTAGGTCGGGCTAGGGCTGGGGGAGCTTTGGTTGAGGTTTGGCTTGGTGGGCAAAGGGAAATGGGGGTTGCAGCAGCGACAGCACTGTGGCACTTTCCTAGAGCGTAACAAATCGGCAGTGCGCCCAAAGATTTTAACATTTTTAAAGATTAAAAGCTTTCCTTATTTTGGGATAAACTAGTTACTGTGCTGTTTTCAATTGATGGCCTTTTAAATTTGAAATCCCTTAGCAATGCTAAGTGCCAGGAGCGCACAGGCATCACTTGCATTCAGAATTGCTAAGGGCGCAATATGGCATATTGCACACTGCCTCCAAAAGCACAGGAAATGTTATGGGCAGAAAAGGGGGCAGAGGCCATGCTTAACTGGGTCCTGCTCAGATTTCCACCCTCATGCAACCAGATATATCACTTTCGATGCATAAATAGTTCAGAAATTCAGGGGCATCATTTCTTTTAGTCTCATTTTAGGCTCATTAATTTTGTACTAGTATCTTCTAGTTCTTTATTCACAATCTAGATTAAATAGGCTGTTTTAATCACATGATCTATGTTTCTCTGCAATTTAAAGAGCTGAATCATGGGTCCCTTATCACGTTATTCCGTTTTTCATATTATATGAAGAACAACAGATGCTTGGGAGTATTTGAGAGATTTGAACAATTTAATAAACCTTGCAGCGTGTTGCAAGTTTGAACTCACTCACAGGCATTTCTTTTTATTGTTATAATATAGGCAGATGTAATTTTTTCTGAGCTTTCACAGAGGAGCTCCTATATTCCAGTACCAGAGGCTGTTTTTCTGTAATGTCACTAACCAGTACCATTATGTTCCACTGAGATTTGCTATGTAGCTTTGTATCCAGTGACTGAAGGAAAATTTTTTCCATCTAATTTTCTCCCTAACTTCTCTCCTGAATGATGTGGAGATGCCGCCGTTGGACTGGGGTGGACAAAAATGAGAAGTCGCACAACACCAGGTTATAGTCCAACAGATTTATTTAATTTTACAAGCTTTCGGAGCAGTTCGCTCCTTCGTCAGGTAAGTTTAGCAGTGAGAGAATCTCCCAGAATTCACAATTTAAACACAGACAAAATATATTCAAATCTTTCCCACATCAAAGAGCATAGCCAAGACAATGAGATGTGTCCCAGGGGGTCCAACGTGTCAAACCACCTGCTGGCTGCATATCCTGTCAATCTGTGTAGGTTCTTGTGTTAGCCTTTTTTAAAAAAAAACACCTGGGAAGACCGGCCATGATGTCAAGTCACGTTCTGTATCGTGACATGAACCCGATATCGCGATTGAGGCCCTCCTCATGAGTGCGGAACTTGGCTATCAGTTTCTGCTCTATGATTTTGCGCTGTCGTGTATTTCGAAGGCCACCTTGGAGAACGCTTACCCGCATATCCGAGGCTGAATGCCCCTGGCTGCTGAAGTGTTCCCCGACTGGGAGGCAACCCTCCTGCCTGGCGATTGTTGCGCGGTGTCCGTTCATACGTTGTCTCAGTGTCTGCATGGTCTCGCCGATGTACCATGCTCTGGAGCATCCTTTACTGCAACGTATCAGGTAGACAACGTTGGCCGAGTCACATGAGTATGTACCGTGTACCTGGTGGGTAGTGTCCTCACGTGTGATGATGGTATCTGTGTCCCACCATCAAACTCACCATGGACTACTCCTCAGAATCGGTTTCATTCTTGGACACACGAATCTCCATCAAAGACGGACGCCTCAGCACTTCACTCTACCGCAAGCCCACGGACAACCTCACGATGCTCCACTTCTCCAGCTTCCACCCTAACCACGTTAAAGAAGCCATCCCCTATGGACAAGCCCTGCGAATACACAGGATCTGCTCAGACGAGGAGGAACGCGATGGACACCTACGGACACTGAAAGACGCCCTCGTAAGAATGGGATATGACGCTCGACTCGTCGATCGACAGTTCCGACGGGCCACAGCGAAAAACCGCATAGACCTCCTCAGAAGACGAACACGGGACACAACCAACAGAGTACCCTACGTCGTCCAGTACTTCCCCGGAGCGGAAAAACTACGCCATGTTCTTCGCAGCCTTCAACATGTCATCGATGACGACGAACACCTTGCTAAGGCCATCCCCACGCCTCCACTACTCGCCTTCAAGCAGCCGCCTAACCTCAAAAGTACCATCGTTCGCAGCAGATTACCCATCTTTCAGGCGAACAGCAACCAAGACACCACACAACCCTGCCACGGCAACCTCTGCAAGACATGCCAAATCATGGACACAGATACCATCATCACACGTGAGGACACTACCCACCAGGTACACGGTACATACTCATGTGACTCGGCCAACGTTGTCTACCTGATACGTTGCAGTAAAGGATGCTCCAGAGCATGGTACATCGGCGAGACCATGCAGACACTGAGACAACGTATGAATGGACACCGCGCAACAATCGCCAGGCAGGAGGGTTGCCTCCCAGTCGGGGAACACTTCAGCAGCCAGGGGCATTCAGCCTCGGATATGCGGGTAAGCGTTCTCCAAGGCGGCCTTCGAAATACACGACAGCGCAAAATCATAGAGCAGAAACTGATAGCCAAGTTCCGCACTCATGAGGAGGGCCTCAATCGCGATATCGGGTTCATGTCACGATACAGAACGTGACTTGACATCATGGCCGG
This sequence comes from Squalus acanthias, assembly GCA_030390025.1. Taxonomy (NCBI): domain Eukaryota; kingdom Metazoa; phylum Chordata; class Chondrichthyes; order Squaliformes; family Squalidae; genus Squalus; species Squalus acanthias. Next base: position 53,333,236 of record CM059432.1, read on the forward strand.
TCTTCCCAGGTGTTTTTTTTTAAAAAAGGCTAACACAAGAACCTACACAGATTGACAGGATATGCAGCCAGCAGGTGGTTTGACACGTTGGACCCCCTGGGACACATCTCATTGTCTTGGCTATGCTCTTTGATGTGGGAAAGATTTGAATATATTTTGTCTGTGTTTAAATTGTGAATTCTGGGAGATTCTCTCACTGCTAAACTTACCTGACGAAGGAGCGAACTGCTCCGAAAGCTTGTAAAATTAAATAAATCTGTTGGACTATAACCTGGTGTTGTGCGACTTCTCATTTCTCTCCTGAAGGCAGTGGCTCATGGCAGTGGCTTATGGCTGCCAATTGTTGCATCCTTTACTGCTGTCCTAACTGAGACTGAGACTGTCTTTTTTCAACTCAAACCCGGGATTGTACCTGAGACCTTTCTGATCTGCAGTGACCCGTACCACACTCTGCATTTGGAAATGTGCAGGCCTTCTGCCACACTCCCTCTGTAGCTCCAGTGGGAGAGCGGTGAGTGGCCGCGGAAATAGCCTCCGACCTGGATGCATCAGGTCCCGGCTTGCGCAAGGGATAGAATCTTTTTCTTGCCCCCAAACATGGTCCCCCCCCCCCCATCAGCGAGGGCAGGGCTGTGGTTTAGGACTCCCAGGCTAGCAGGTCCCTTGACCTGGTGTTCAAGTGCAAGCTAGTACGTCCAGCCTGACAGAAGTGAGTCCATCTTGGGGAAATTTCCTGGAACCCTGAAGGTTTCAGCAAGCTTAGTACTTTAAAGCAGAAAAAAGGGCGACTTGGAGTCAAATTGTAAGGTTTCTGGAGAGGGGGTCCCGACACCCCTGAGTTGAAGATTTAATCCAAGAGATTTTGTGGCCATTTCTTCTGTGTCCTTCCTCTAACCTGTCTTGTGGTTGCAGTGTTTTCAGATCCTCCTGCAGCAGCTCCATGTCCATGCCTCTCTGCAGGACAAAATTGTGTATCAGTCAGCAGACCATGATGTTGGGAGAGACTTTTGCAGGACTGCATTGCAGCATGACCACAGTACCCAAAGACACCTGAGGCATTACTTTAAGATTCCTATCATATGGTAATTTACAATTCTAATGGCTCAATGGGCCCGATAATAACTATGGGTGCATTCGGGGCAAGGGATATCGGGAGGGCGGGAAACCTGGAAGAAATTTCAACACACCGGTTTGTGGCAATTTAATGCAGCCACCTAATTATCATTTTAGTTCCTGGTTTGCCATTGAGTGCGTGACAGCGGGCATGGTGCGGACCCGTATAACGCGATCTCAACTGGAGTATTTAAAGGGCCAATCCAACTATGGAATTTGGAGGAGTTAGGAGTCTGTACAAAGAGAGGAAGATGTTTCATGCTGGATTCAGGACAGTCAAGGGCTGCGCCTCGATTTAACGATGCATATGCTGGGGAAAGTGGGGAGCCGCAGAGAGATACACTTCCCCAACAAGGGGAGGAAGAAACCTGCTGCTGCAACAAAGAAACGTGGCTGGAAGTGGTGGAGTCAGCAGCAGGAGCATTGTGCCACGCTCCTATATTCAGTGCAGGAAGCGCTTTAATGACCTAACCGGGTGGCAACTCGCATTTTAACTTGCTTGTTGATGAATGGGAAGACATGAATTGAGGGGAACCATTGGGGGCGGGGGGGGTGGATGTGCAATGGGTAGATAGTTGCTTACAGGACTGCTTTGTGTCAGTGGGATTGGGGGTGGAGAGTGGTCGTTGGATGTGATTGTTACATCCTTCCAGTGGTGGTGACTAACTGAACCTTACAGCTATAGAGGAATCCCTGGCATCACAGGCATCAATGTGAGCAGCTGGTGCTGCTTTGGGATTTCCATCTTCATCCTCTTCCTTGTCCTCCTCCTCCTCTTCATTGGATTCGTCCGCAGATGATGTGTGTTCGGCGCCTTGTTTCTCCTGCAGCTCCAATCCTCGCTGCTATGCAATGTTGTGCAGAGCGCAGCACAACCCGATCATTCTGGAGACCTTGGCTGGTGAGTACTGAAGAGCGCATCCAGGTCTGTCTAGGCACCTGAAGCGCATTTTGAGCATGCCGATTGCTTGCTCAATGAGACATCTAGTGGTCATATGGCTGTCGTTGTATCGCTCTTGGTGTTCATTGGTGGGGTTCCCCACGGGTGTCATCAGCCAAGTTTGAAGGGATTTGCTTTGTCTCCTAGAAGCCACCCCTTAAGTCTTCTTGCAGTTCCAAAGAGGTGGGGGAGGTTGGACTGCCGCAGGATGAAAGCACCATGGCAGCTCCCCGGGAATCTGTTGCTCACCTATACAAACCTTTTATTGTGGTTGCACACCAGCTAAACACCGATCACATAGAATCTCTTGTAGTGGATGAATACTCCTGGTTGATCTGGGGGTGTGTGGTTTGACACGTGTGTGAAGCTGATGACGCCCTGCACCTGTGGGAAGCTGGCCAGAGACGCAAACCCGAGCGCCCGCTCATTCTGACTAGTATCATCACAAGCGAAGTTGTCATAATTGCGAGCCCTGGCAAACAATCCATCAGTGACCTTCCTTATGCATTTGTGTGCAGCCGACTGGTAGATCCTGGCTATGTCTCCGGTAGTGCCCTGGAAAGATCCAGAAGCAAAAAATTTGAGGGTGGTGGTGACTTTCACAGCCACTGGTAACGCGTGGCCACCAGGTCCAGCAGGGAGCAAGTCTTCTAGGAGGTTGCAGATGTCTGCCACCACCTGATGTGAAAATTTGAGTCTCCAGAAGAACTGCTCTTCCGAAAGGTCAAAGAAGCTGAGCTTTTACCCCCTTATACGCAGGTAGTGCCTCCTGCGAGCTCGACCTCTCTGCTGTTCCCTTCTCCGCTGCTCCCCTCTCTGTTGCTCCCCACGCTGCTGACCACCTGCAGGTCTCTCCACAGCAGGAAGTTGCTGCTGCTGATGGCCCCAAAGTATGATCCACACAGGGATCTCGTAATCCCTGTGTTCAGAACTTGGGGTTTTCCGACCTTGAATTCAATTCAACGGAACTTAATGGAGCTCTCCTTGTTTGAACTGCTGTGACGTCAACAGGCTGTCTAAGCAGCCAATCAAATGACAGAATTATCACAGACAGCGAGCAAGGAAGTGGGTAAGCCCTTAAAATTCTAACTTTTTAAAATAGTTAGAGAGTAAAAGAAAGATTGGGGTTCTCACATGGGTAAAAGGCAAACCTAAAATAAAGCTGCACAAACTTAAATTAAAAAAAAAAAATTATTGCGAGGGGTCAGGGCAAGCAACCAGATCACATGTTGAGGCTCTGGGGAGATATTGGGCCAAAAATTGATCCCGCTGCGCGAGAGTACGCACTGCGTACTCTCGCGTATTCTCTCTCCAATTGCCGGTTTTCTGCATGCACTGCGCATGCGCTGAAAACCGGCACTTGGTCTTTGGAAAAGGGGGCGGTTCCTCGGTGCACCGCGTGCGCGCTACAGGCTGCGCGCACGCTGTGCACTTAGTGCTTTGGACGCGCAGGTAAGGACGGAAGATTTTAGAAATGGAAAAAGGAGGAGTAAGACCCACTTTTAACAAGGTAAGTAGTGAATTAAGTATTTTTTTGAATTTTTTTTAACAGGTATATCTTTTTTAGAGACTTTAAAGACAGGTAAGTTTATTTTTATAACTTTTTAAAAGATTTTAAATTTTTTCAAAAATTTAATTTTTTATTTAAAATGGTTAATTTATTTAACTATACTTATTTTATTAATGTGATGGTTTTTTAAAAAAATTTAATTGAGGTTTAGCTGTTATTTTGGGGGGGTGTAAGATTCATAGATTTCACAGCACGTATGTGAAACTTATGAATGGAAGATGGTGTGCTGCCATTGGCTCTAACTGAGTCACGTGATCCCACAGCTCGCACGAATTCACTACGCCGGTGGGATACGCAAGCACTGCCCAGCTGATGTCTGGAACATCAAGTTCGTGCGAGCTGGATCTGAAAAAGCCAACGCGGAGTGAGAGATCGCGCCTGCTCCTTACCCCCGCGGGAACAGAGCGAGATCAATTTCTGGGCCATTAACTCCCAGGCCTAATTTCCATACCCAGGCACCAACTCCCACTGGAAGGAGGCCACCGCCGGGGATCTGTGGCAACTGTCACTGGTAGTTAGGTAAGTGGTGAGGGGGGAGTCAGGGAGGAGGGGGAATCATGATCAGGGGATGGAAGTGGAAGCCCAGGACAAAGAAAGCCCAAGGTTTCCTTGTAGGGCCCAGAAGTGCACTCCTGCTCCTCCTGGCTCACAAGAAAACCTACATTTAATTTTTTTTTTACCTGCCTGGCCTCTTCTGGTCCGCAATCCAGCTTCCGGCAGATTTGGGCTGATGGGGAACAAGTCTCTGCTTCCTCGTTCCGGCCTCCAGTTGAAATAGCAGAATGAGTCCTGATGGCATTCCAAGGGTAGGAAGTCGGCAGGATGCTCTGACTGGCCTTACAAAGGCTACGGGCCCCGACAACATCCCGTGCTGAAGACTTGTGCTCCAGAACTAGCCGCGCCTCCAGCCAAGCTGTTCCAGTACAGCTACAACACTGGCATCTATCTGACAATATGGAAAACTGCCCAGGTATGTCCTGTCCACAAAAAGCAGGACAAATCCAATCTGGCCTATTACCGCCCCATCAGTTTACTCTCAATCATCAGCAAAGTGATGGAAGGTGTCGTCGACAGTGCTATCAAGTGACACTTATTTACCAATAACCTGCTCACTGATTCCCAGTTTGAGTTCCGCCAGGGCCACTCGGCTCCAGACCTTATTACAGCCTTGGTCCAAACATGGACAAAACAGCTGAATTCCAGAGGTGAGGTGAGAGTGACTGCCCTTAACATCAAGGCAGCATTTGACCAAGTGTGGCATCAAGGAGCCCTAGTAAAATTGAAGTCAATGGGAATCAGGAGGAAAACTCTCCACTGGCTGGAATTACACTTAGCATAAAGGAAGATGGTTGTGGTTGTTGGAGGTCAATCATCTCAGCTTCAGGACATCGGTGCAGCAGTTCCTCAGGGCAGTGTTATAGGCCACACCATCTTCAGCTGCTTCATCAATGACCTTCTCTCCATCATAAGGTCAGAAGTGGGGATGTTCGCTGATGATTGCACAGTGTTCAGTTCCATTCGCAACTCCTCAGATCATAAAGCAGTCCATGCCTGCATGCAGGAAGACCTGGACGACATTCAGGCTTGGGCTGATAAGTGGCAAGTAACATTTGCGCCATACAAGTGCCAGGCAATGACTATCTTCAACAAGCGAGATTCTAACCTTGACATTAAATGGCATTACCATCACCGAATACCCCACCATCAACATCCTGGAGGTCACCATTGACCAGAAACTTAACTGGACCAGCCGCATAAATACTGTGGCATCAAGAGCAGGTCAGAGGATGGGTATTCTGCGGCAAGTGTCTCACCTCCTGACTCCCCAAAGCCTTTCCACCATCTACAAGGCACAAGTCAGGAGTGTGATGGAATACTCTCCACTTGCCTCGATGAGTGCAGCTCAAGAAGCTCGACACCATCCAGGACAAAGCAGCCCACTTGATTGGCACCCCATGCACTAGCTTAATCATTCATTCCCTCCACCACCGGCGTACCGTGGCTGCAGTGTGTACCATCTACAAGATGCACTGCAGGAACTTGCCAAGTCTTCTTTGACAGCACCTTCCCAAACCCACGACCTCTTCCACCTAGAAGGGCAAGGGCAGCAGGCGCATAGGAACACCATCAACTGCAAGTTCCCCTCCAAGTCACACACCAAGTCACACACCATCCTGACTTGGAAATATATCGCCATTCCTTCATCGTCGCTGGGTCAAAATCCTGGAACTCCCTCCCTAACAGCACTGTGGGAGTATCTTCACCACACGGACTGCAGCGGTTCAAGAAGGCGGCTGACCACCACCTTCTCAAGGGCAATTAGGGATGGGCAATAAATGCTGGCCTTGCCAGTGTCGCCCACCTCCCATGAAGAAATAAAAAATAAATGAATTAAAAAAATAAAACAATTTAAAACTTACCTTTTAGGGCCTCGTCTGGTCTCTTCAATCCACTTCCTCACTGGGTTGGCCTGGCAAGAATCTCACTGCTGCTTCCTGTTGGGGTTGCCAACCCTACAAGATTGTCCTGGGGTCTCCAGGAATTAAAAATGAATCTCCAGAACACTGCTGCAACCAAACTGGGAGAAAAATCATAGCGGCGTTAAAAAAATTGTGTTTTTTTCATTTTCCTTGAACATTCTCGTTTATTAGTTAGAACAATATTAGAGATGGGGGAAAGGGCTCTTTTACTGACAGTCAAGAATCATCCAATTGAGTAACTCTGTTAACTCTTCAATTGGCATGGGAAGGCGGAGCACTGCAAGGATGGACCTTGTCGGGCGACCAATGGTGGGAGCATTGGGGCGGGTCAGTTGGAGGTGGGAGGTCATGTGATGAAATCTCCAGGAATACATCCAAGCAGAATTGGTAACCCTGCCTCCTGTTCAGGCCATCTAGTCAAAATGGTAGTCTGGACCCAATGACGTTGGGCTTCCGTCAGACAGATAGGGTTAAAATCACCTTCAACCTAATTAATGAGGTTTAAAACCCAAAAGTTAGCCTCTTGGCCTTTGCACACTAGTCTAGCATTTTTTTTTCTGGTAGAAATTGATAGGAAAAAACAGCTTAAGGAAATTTAAAAGCCTTTTAGGAAGGGTGTTGAAACATCAAAGTGCCATTTTTTCTCATGCAAGCTTACAAATATAATTAATACAATTTAAAGTTAAGACTTAATTCTTGAGTGAAGAGAAAAGGTCTGGAAAGAAAAAGCTTTTAGTAAATATTTAAAATGTTATACTGGACTAGAAATCACAATCCCAAATATGTTTTACCCTACGGATAATGAAATGACATAAGTCAATAATATGGAGTCAATATAGGAGGTGGACAGCTGCAGATTTCAGTGGAATTCTGCAGAAACACAGAGAGACTTTGAAATGCATGCATGTTATAAAATATAACTTCTACATTGTAGATTATATGTTGGTCAAACATCAATCAGAAATGATATTCTTATTTACATAGGAACAGGAGTAGGCCATTCAACCCCTCGAGCCTGTTAGAGTTTTAAATATTCCTGCCCAATCATCAGCCACATTCATAATCCTGCAGTAATTAATTGCAAGTTTTTTGTAAATGAAGCATGTACAGATTCCACAATGGTTTCCTGACAACCGTCAAGCATAACATAGACTTTGTAATTCTTCCACAAACATAACCATAACTAGTTGGTATCCCCAGCAATCTCCTTCCAATTATAATTAATTGTTTATAAAGTTCATGCTGAACAAAGCATTCATAAAGTTCACAATGGCATATTGATATTCCATAGAGCTGATGGCATCAGACACTGGAGACTCCATGATGAATCTTACCACAGTGATTATGGATCAGGAAGAGACACAGTTGCACAGTATTGTTGTTTCAACTTGTTCTAGTTACTGTCAGTAATTAAAGCAGGTAATTATCAAAAGAAACTGCGTGGGTGACATCTTTCAATGTATAACACTGGCAATTTGAATTATTGACCCGGAATTTGTGGTCAGTGGTGAAACGAAGGCATTCGCCGCTGGCCCTGATGTAAGCTTCACACAAAGATCTCGCGATCACTGTGTCGAGAAGTTCAGGTTTTCTGATGTTCAATTCAAATCAATGGAGTATAGTGGGAATCCCCGAATGCGAGCTGCTGTGACGTCAGCAAGCTGTCTAAGCAACCAATCAAAACGCAGAATTCTCACAGACAGCAAACAAGGGTAAGCTCTTAAAATTCTAACTTTTAAAAAATGTTAGAGAGAGCTGAACAAAGATTGGGGCTCTCACATGGGGAAAAGGCAAACCTGAAATAAAGTTGACCACCTTAAAAAAAAAATTAATTCTTTTTAAAGCTTCTTAAAAATTTAATTTTTTTATTAAAATGGATCAATTTCACACTGCACAAAATTTAAATTAATTTTTCAGGCGCATAACCTTTATTTAGCAGTCAATGCGTTGTTAAAACCCCAGTTACACCTAGTCCCTTTGGGTCTAACTTTTAGTGGGGAATTAAACAGAGTAATTACTGCGGAAGAGCTACAGTTTTCATCAGTTTCCCTGATTTGCCTGATTACACTGATTGCCGGCTCTGTGTGGGGACACAGCGCAGCCAATGTCGGAGCTGTGAATGACAGACCGCAACTTCAGGATTTCCACATGCGCCTGCACATGCTCCAAATCCCGAAGGTGTGGTCAGTTTCAAAGGTGGAATGATGGCAAACGCTGCCAGTTCGCCATCATCCTCAGATAATGAAGCAGTCCATGCCCGCATGCAACAAGACCTGGACGACGTTCAGGCTTGGGCTGATAAGTGGCATGTAACATTCGCGCCACAGAAGTGCCAGGCAATGACTATCTCCAACAAGCGAGAGTCTAACCACCTCCCCTTGACATTCAACGGCATTACCATCGCCGAATCCCCCACCATCAACATCCCAGGGGTCACCATTGACCAGAAACTTAACTGGACCAGCCACATAAATACTGTGGCAACAAGAGCAGGTCAGAGGCTAGGTATTCTTCGGCAGCACCTCCCAAACCCGCGACCTCTGCCCCTAGAAGGACAAGGGCAGCAGGCGCATGGGAACACCAGCACCTTCAAGTTCCCCTCCAAGTCACACACCATCCTGACTTGGAAATATATCGCCGTTCCTTCATCGTCGCTGGGTCAAAATCCTGGAACTCCCTCCCTAACAGCACTGTGGGAGTACCTTCAACACATGGATTGCAGCGGTTCAAGAAGGCGGCTCACCACCACCTTCTCAAGGGCAATTAGGGATTGGCAATAAATGCTGGCCTTGCCAGCGATGCCCAGATCCCACAAGCGAATAAAAAAAAAAAATCCGGACAACAAATTGCAGGCCATTAAGTACCGCGTAGCAGTAAATGAGAACCTACAGTAAAGGCACAATGGAAAATTTACCTCCAAATATCAGAGGGGGAGAAAAAGGTTCTAACCCATCAGAGGGAAATAGAACTTTCTTCCTGTTCCTCACTTTCTCCATGAGCACCTCCATGGCTGCATCAAGAATCAAAGGACTGAACGTCATGCTCCTTGCTGCCTCCGTAACGCGCTCTTCAGTGACCAACTTTGAAAAGGGCAACTCCCCTTTTGGGGCTGCAGTCTGACTTTAAGTGGCAGTAGACCCGTTGGATTTCCTGTCCTTCTAAATGGCCAGCTGCCTATAAGCAGCATGATTAGCATTGGCAGTTTGTAGTATTTAAGTGAGGCCCAAAAACAAAAATTGATCAGGCCTCCAATCGACATCCTGGGGCGGGTGTAGTGGACTTCCGGCCCGATGTGCGCCATATATGAAAATGCCCCCCTCCCCCCCCTCCCACTGTGGTCTTTGTCTTATGAAAGATCTGCTGTCAACAAGGTAATAACTTTCTGATCTTTCTCTCTTTCTTTCTAAATATGGTTAATGTTCTTAATATTACCTAAAAACTAATAGTCAGCCTCGTAACAGAAAGCGTTTTACTACTGAAAAGCTTCTATATTGTGATTGCTATTTTATGCTGATAGTCTGATAAAGCTACCCTGTTCATATTGTTTATATTGTCTTAGAGGAATGGGTCTCTGTCTTCATGAAGGGAGGTGGTACAAACCTGTTTTTCATTTGAGAAGGAGAAGAGCCAGATAAGCAGTACATCATGTTCAGCATCTGGAAGTGACTCAGTGGTAAATTTTGACATGATTTATGTCATCACGCTGTGTTTTAATCAAAAGAAGAAAGGTTTGCCAAATACATATTCATGAAGCCAGTACTCTTTTGAAATTGATTTCAGTTGAAAGATGTCTGCATATTCTTCTAATGTGCCCTTTTAAGTAACTGCAGAGTATATTTGCTCTGGGTATTCATGTGAACATAAAAGTAGATCTGACAAAAAGTTGAGCAAAAGCAGTAATGAAGTATTCTTCCATTCTTACTGCTCGTCTCATTTTTGCTCACAGGTTAAAACGGATGTATGGAGAGTAACAACAAAAGTATCAAGGGTTTGCTAATGACATGAAAGCTTTGTTAAGCTGGGCACAAATTGGCTGCCGCTTTTCCTACATTACAACAGTGACTACACTTCACAAAGTACTTCATTTGCTGTAAAGTGCTTTGGGACGTCTGGTGATCATGAAAGGTGCTATATAAATGCAAATCTTTCTTTCTGTCTTTCTTTTATGTTAAGAAGCATGTTCAATTTTACTCAGAGTAGAGGTAAAAGTAAATTGTGCCTGAAGTCTAATTCAAAAAAAAAAGATGCTAGTCGTATGATAGAAGAACAAGATTTGGATATGTCAGCATAGCATTGTCAGGAGTGAATTGACACAAAGCTTTTCAGCACCACAGCATGGAATGTGTCCAACCATTCAGCAGGAGTTGCAAGAGGCTTCAGAGAGGTGAGCTAATAGAGATAGATAAGATTGTAAATGGTATCCAGTATACTATTTTAAATTAAATTGTGGGGGTAGGACAAAGGGACAGGTTTAAACTAGTAAGAAGATACCTTTAGGACTGATATCAGGAGATTTTACTTCACGCAGAGAGTGATCAACACTTGGAATGGAATTCCTGGTAGAGTGGTTGAGGTGAAAACCCTGGAATAATTTAAAATTAGATGCGGCAATGAGGAGAGTGTAGAGTTGTTCTGGATGGATGAATTAAAATGGGCCGAATGGCCTTCCTCATTCTTAAGTATCTTTTGACCTTATCTTGTGATCAGATGGACATGGAGTGCAGAAGGCACAAGTGGAGCACAGAACAAACTACCCCAGGAAACTGACCATCACACCAGAGACACCTACCTGTGCATGACGAAGCTCAGATTCAGCAGGGACACTGTGACTGTGGTGTGCCACTTGGTCCAAAGTGGCTTGAGAGAAAGTCAGACTTCCATAAAGTCCTACTGGTGGCACTGTAGGCCATCACTGTCCTCAACTTTTATGCCTTAAGTTGCTATGCCAATCCCAGCCTGTAGCACAATTTCTTGGAGCTCAGTTTCTGCAGAAGAGCACTTAGGTTGGTTTGAAGTCATGTGCCACACACCTTCAGCTATCATTTGCAATGTATTTGCCCCAAGACGCGTTCTGTAAGCCTAGCAGGGAGGCCAGCACTACGCAAAGTTTTCCATGGCGACAGGAAAATTTAGAGTTTTTATTAAATGTTGATATGTGTGTGATTTTCTTTTATAAAAAGATGCAGTAATACACCCCAGACTTGAAGAAGTGTGTCAACCCCAGTATATCAGAATTGTCCTGATTAGCCATTACCACGACCAAATTTTATTTTTATAAATTTAACGGCAGAAAAATGTTCGTCAGATGTCACTTTCATTTGGAAGGTATTTAAACATCCAAATAACTATGAAAGAAAACTTTTCTCTCAAACAATCAAGTATCTGCTTAGATTTTGAGCAAATAATAACTTACCCATTTGAAGTAATATTAATATTTTACTTGGTTTTCTCACTGATGTTTCTGTCTGATGACTAATCATTTCTAGTTCTAATAGGACCCTAAGAAAGGATAGCACAGCAAAGATATTGCCTTTTGTGAGCTTGCTGTTTGATATGATTGATTTGTGCCATTTCACTGCTTTCAGCATGTTGACTATGAAGATATCATAAATTATATTCCCCCCACCACCACCAAATTGTAACATATGCAATTATGCGCATAGAGTTTGGTCTCATAAAACCTTATGACTTTCTCAGTGATTCCAATAAGTAACTACAGCGCTCCTCACTGAAGAGAAATAGCTTCTAATATATTCAGGGTGTTCAAAGCAGCCCATTATTTTGTGGGGCACTGTGTAATTTTGTGTTAACACCAACAGAAGAAAAGAAGCAGGGCACAAAGAGGAATTCAAAACATTTCAATTTACTCATCAATCTCAGGGATTCCGGACCAAGAGCAATATTCAGGCTAATCCGGGCTGAGGGTGGGGGATAACTGCATCCAGATGGAGGAGGGGAAGGGGAGGGGGGAACAGGGAGGGGAAAGGAGGTGGATAGGATGGAAAAGGAGAGGAGTGGAAGTTGGGAGATGGAGGAGGAGGAAAGTAAAAAGAGCGAGGGGAATGAGAAAGAGGTCAGAAGGAGAACGGGATGAAAGACTTGCATCTATATAGCACCTTTCACGACCTCAGGACGTTCCAAAGTGCTTTACAGCCAATGAAGTACTTTTAAGTGTAGTCACGGTTGTAATGTAGGAAACGCAGCAGCCAATTTGCACACAGCAAGGTCCCACAAACAGCAATGTGATAATGAGCAGACAATCTCTTTTTGTAATGTTGATTGAGGGATAAATATTAGAGAGGATACTGGGGATAACTCCCCTGCTTTTCTTCGAAATAGTGCCATAGCATTTTTACATCCATCTGAGATGGGGCCTTAGTTTTAACGTCTCATCTGAATGATGGCACCTCCAACAGTGCAGCACTGAAGTGCCAGCCTTGATTTTTGTGCTCATGTCTCTGGACTGAGGACTTGAACCCACAACCTTCCGACTCAGAGGCGAGAGTGCTACCAACTGAGCCACAGCTGACACTTGGAGAAAGTGGGATTGGTAAGAGGAGAATGGAGATCAGCAAAGGCAGGGAAACTACCTCAGGTAGGGGAGAGACCAGCAAACTCTCTCAGCTTGGTTGGGTGTGAGGAGGTGGGGCTCGGTTGACTGCCCTTACCTCCAGTAGGCCCTGATTCAAGTGGGAGGAGGATTAGCTGCCCTTTCTGTCCATCTGCATTTTTTCTTAATTGAGGGTGGTAAACTGCTTTTCATTGTTCCATCCGTGCCTTGGCTTTTTGAGAGGTGGTGTGGTAGGGGACTGGTGTCACGAGGTCCTTCCCTTTCCCTCAGTCCTATAGCCTCTCATAGTAGGTAGTGGGGGTTGTGCTGAGTTACTCTTCCCTGCTCCAGCCCTGGGTTCTATTCTCAGGGTTGGAAGTGAAGAGCTGTTTGTAATATATGTGGGCAGAACAAATGAAGGACAGAGACATGATCAGCTGCTAGTTCATGTGCTTGCTTTACTAGGCCAGAGCAAACTGAACATGCTCATACTCAACCATGTGACCAACCATGTGATAATACATCACAGTGCTCTCCCCCTTAAAAAAAAATGTATGTATTCCCCTCTCAAATACAACAAAACTATGGTCCCACCTTTCCCAGCATTACATGTACCACGTAACAAAAACTCCTGGCTTTTTTCTTTTAAATGAGCTACAAATCCAGTTTAATAACAGGTTTGCGGAGCCTTGCTGATCTCCTTAAAGAAGGTTTTGGTGTTGAACCAATTTTCGTGTTGTTTTGCTTTGGTTCCGAACTCAAAGATGATCCTGTTTCTATCCCATCCTTGTCGCCAAAATGTAATATATGTGGGTAGAACAAATGAAGGACAGAGACACGATGAGCTGCTAGTTCATGTGCTTGCTTTACTAGGCCAGAGTGAACTGAGCATGCTCGTACTAAACCATGTGACCAACCATGTGATAATGCATTACACTGTTAAAATCTTGACTGCTCCAGACTTTGATTTTCTTTTCAGTTTGGGTGGTGGGTGTCACTACAATGTTCTTAGTTTTTAAACATAATGTAAAAAAGTTATTACGAAATTAAAATAACTTTTTTTTACATGTGTTCTCACTATTGCTGCCTGACATGAGGGTGTAGGTGAGTCACTGCCTCGTAAAGTGTAACATCCATTAATATTGAAAACTCCTATCACAGCACCATCTACAGACATAACTGGTAATACAGGCACTATAGCAGGTTGACCCATAGGAGCCCATCCAGAGTGGGGCCTGAATCCAACCCTTCTGACTCAGAGGCCAGAATGCTACCACTGAGCCAGTGGTCACTGGGTCCTGACATGAGCATCCTGCTGAATGTCAACCCAGTATTTAGAGACCATATCCTAGTCTCTACTTGCTAAGGTCATCTGGCATGCCTCAGAGACCGGAATGCTACCACTAAGCCAAAGGCTCAGTCCCCTCCACAATACTACCATACTGTTAAATCACTCTCCACAGCTACCAAAGCTTAGCACCCATATAACTACTACTAAACACCACAACCACCACCCCACCACCCCCGCCCTGACTATTACTAAACTCCATCTACTTACTCCAATCTGCTACGCGTTGCCTACTATTATCCTTAGTATCCACGTCTTTGGAAGAGATGAATGAAAAAAATACACGAGTAAAGGAGCATATAATAATAATAAGGCCATTTTATACTTTTCACAGAGAAATGGACAGTGATGGAACTTGATTCCCCACAATAATGGTAGAAATTCCAGCATACCATGTAATAAAAATAGAATTTGATATAGTCACTGAATCAGTGGCTCTGATGGCATAACATCCTATGACTCATCATGAGCAATGCTATGGGAGATGTATATATTAAATGATCTGTGTATGGTGCACACTTTTGTAAATGTAAAACTTCCTGTAACAATTTCCTGGCACTTTTTTGTCATGTTTTTTCTGTCATACCTTTCTGCCAAACCTTGTAGTCATACTTTGCTGATTTGTTCAAAGTACAATAGCAGCAAAAATCAAAACTGAACAGGTAAGGAGCGTAGAAATTAAAAGCAAGGAAAGTAACAAGAAAACTACCAGTGGGAAAGTACTAAGCATTAATTAAAACAACCAATCCCGGATGACCAGTCCCGAGACTTCTGAATAAAAGGTAATCCAATCAATTTTTGTTTGCCATTTTTTCTCACTACATTTGTAGTCACTGTTTCCTGCATTACAACAGTGACTATACTTCAAAAGTACTGCATTGGCTGTAAGTGCTTTGGGACATCCTGAGGTTGTGAAAGGTACTGTATAAATACAAATCTTTCTTTCATTCTTTATCTCAGAAACTGACATTTTAATCTCCAAAATAAAGACATTTAAAAATAATTGAAAATAACAGGCTGGAGCGTTTGCAACCATCTTCAGCCAGAAGTGCCGAGTGGATGATCCATATCGGCCTCCTCCTGAGGTCTCCACCATCACAGAAGCCAGTCTTCATGTGATATCAAGAAACAGCTGAGCGCACTGGATACAGAAAAGGCTATGGGTCCCGACAAAATCCCAGCTGTCGTGCTGAAGACTTGTGCTCCAGAGCTAGCCGTACTTCGAGCCAAGCTGTTCCAGTACAGCTACAACACAGGCATCTATCCGACAATGTGGAAAACAGCCTGGGTATGTCTTGTCTAAAAAAAGCAGCACAAATCCAATCCGGCCTATTACCGCCCCATCAATCTACTTGCAATCATCAGAAAAGTGATGGAAGGTGTCGTCGACAGTGCTATCAAGCGGCAATTGCTCATCAATAACCTGTTCACGGATGCTCAGTTTGGGTTCCGCCAGGACCACTCGGCTCCAGACCTCATTACAGCCTTGGTCCAAACATGGATAAAAGAGCTGAATTCCAGAGGTGAGAGTGATTGCCCTTGACAACAGGGTAGCATTTGATCAAGTGTGGCATCAAGGAGCCCTAGTAAAACTGAAGTCAATGGGAATCAGGGAGAAAATTCTCCACTGGCTGGAGTCATACCTAGCACAATGGAAGATGGTTGTGGTTGTTGGAGGTCAATCATCTCAGCTTCAGGACATCGCTGCAGGAGTCCCTCAGGGAAGTGTTATAGGCCCAACCATCTTCAGCTGCTTCAGCAATGAACTTCCCTCCATCATAAGGGCAGAAGTGGGGATGTTCGCTGATAATTGCACAGTGTTCCATTCCATTTGCAACTCCTCAGATAATGAAGCAGTCCATGCTCACATGCAGCAAGCCCTGGACAAAATTCAGGCTTGGGCTGATAAGTGGCAAGTAACATTCACGCTGCACAAGTGCCAGGCAATGACTATCTCCAACAAGCGAGAATCTAACCACCACCCCTTGACATTCAATGGCATTACTATCGCTGAATCCCCTCACCATCAACATCCTGGGGGTCACCATTGACCAGAAACGTAACTGGACCAGCCACATAAATACTGTGGCAACAAGAGCAGGTCAGAGGCTAGGTATTCTGCGGCGTGTGTCTCACCTCCTGACTCCCCAAAGCCTTTCCACCATCTACAAGGCACGAGTAAGGAGTGTGATGGAATACTCTCCACTTGCCTGGATGAGTGCAGCTCCAACAACACTCAAGAAGCTCGACACCATCCAGGACAAAGCAGCCCGCTTGATTGGCACCCCATCGACCACCTTAAACATTCACTCCCTCCACTACCAGCACACCGTGGCTGCAGTGTGTACCATCTACAAGATGCACTGCAGCAACTCGCCAAGGCTTCTTCAGCAGCACCTCCCAAATCCATGACCTCTAACACCTAGAAGGACAAGGGCAGCAGGCGCATGGGAACACCACCACCTGCAAGTTCCCCTCCAAGTCACACACCATCCTGCCTTAGAAGTATATCGCCGATCCTTCATCGTCGCTGGGTCAAAATCCTGGAACTCCCCACCTAACAGCACTGTGGGAGTAGCTTCACCACACGGACTGCTACGATTCAAGAAGGCGGCTCACCACCACCTTCTCAAGGGCAATTAGGAATGGGCAATAAATGCTGGCCATACCAGTGACGCCCACACCCCATGAACGAATAATAAAAAATATTAATATATTTACTCAGAACTTTCTTTAGTCTCTTTAACACCTTCATGAAGGGTCTCAGTTGTAATTTGGATTTGGTCACGTTTCAGATCAACATATTTGTATGTTTCCAACTGATTAAATAACTACCATGAGCTTTCTTATGTTAGCAAATAACCAGATCCATCTGTGAATCCTAAACCTCATAAACAAGAGAAAATAGCAACAAGACAATGGGTGGAATGTTCCCGTTGCCGTGCGTGCGGCTTTGGAGATGGGTCGGCTGTAAAAATAGCGGAAATAGGCAGTGCGTCAGGACCGCGCCATCATCCCGCCTGCTCGTGCCTTTATCTCAGACACGTTTCCAAGCGCGCCATGGACCCTATCAGCGGAAGTGGGCGACCTAATTCAACTCATTAACTGTTTGTTATCAGACCCTTAAGAGGGTTTTTAGCAGCAGCTTCTGAATTTAACGGTCGGAGCATGGGAAGCACGCAGCTTGGGAACCTCGCCTGCGAAGGGGAGGCGGAAGCTCAGTGGCCGTTGTGTGAGTGCATTAATTGACAGCTGGGAAAACCACATACATACACACACCTTACACCTCATTAGTTGCCTAAGGGACAGTCTCTTGCTGACTCCTTTTTGTGCACAGATGTAGGTTTCTGGGGGGGAAATTGGGTTGCGCCCTGGCGAGTTAGCGCCCCAAAGTGAGCACGACCGAATTTTTCCGCCCTGGAGTTTGCAGGTCATTTCTGTAAGCTCGGAAGCTACTCTGAGCACATTGCTAGTCAGTATTAGAACCACCAGCAGCAACCACAGCACCAGCCTTCTCCTCAACGACCTGATGCTCCACAGGAAAGAGGGGATCAGCACAGGGCTGCACCATAGAATCATAGAATGAATCATAGAATGGTTACAGCATGGAAGAAGGCCATTTGGCCCATTGGGCCTGTGCTGGCTCTCTGCAAGAGCACTACAGCTAGTCCCACAGCCCCACCCTTTCCCTGTAGCCCTGCAAATTTCTTTCCTGCAGATACTTATCCAACTCCCTTTTGAAAGCCATGATTCAGTCCGCCTCCACCACCCTTTCCGGCAGTACATTCCAGATCTTAACCACTCGCTGCATAAAAAGAGTTTTTTCTTACGTCGCCTTTGGTTCTTTTGCCAATCACCTTAAATCTGTGTCCTTTGGTTCTCGACCCTTCTGCCAATGTGAACAGTTTCTCTCTATCTACTTTGTCCAGACCCCTGATGATTTTGAACACCTCTATCAAATCTCTTCTCAATCTTCTCTGCTCCAAGGAGAACAATCCCAGCTTCTCCAGTCTATCAAAATAACTGAAGTCCCTCATTCCTGGAGGCGATACCCCCAACACAGGGTTTACAGGCAGAGGATGAGCTTCCTCAACATAGCTGAGCTGCAGTGCCCAAGGAGGCTCAGGCTAACGTGTCAGGTCATAGCAAACATTTGCAGCTTATTGGAACCAGACCTGCAGCCCAGAGGACCTGGTGGACACGTCTTACCAGTGGCTGTCAAAGTCACCACTGCCCTCCTTCCAGGGTCTGCAGCAGAAATTTGCAGCATCTCACAGTCGGCCGACCACAGATGCATCGCCCAGGTCACCGATGCCATGTTTAACAAGGCAACCAATTATGTCAACTTTGCCACTGATGAAGTCAGTGTTACTGAGCGGGTGCTCGGCTTTGCAGCTCTGGCTGGCTTCCCACAGGTGCAGGATGTCATCGACTGCACACATGTGTCCATCATGGCACCCCCACATCACCCAGGAGTGTTTGTGAACCACAAAGGCTTCCACTCCCTCAATGTGCAGCTCGTCTGCAACCATAGGAAGATGATCCTGCATGTGTTCGCCAGATTTCCTGGCAGCTGTCATGACTCTTTCATGCTGCGCCAATCCACCCTCCCTCAGCTCCTCACAACTCCAAACACACTTACGGGCTGGTTGCTTGGAGACAAGGGCTATCCACTAAAGACGTGGCTCATGACACCTTTGAGGAGGCCAATTAATGAGGCTGAGGCGTGTTACAATGACAGCCACATGTCTACCAGATGTGACACTAAGCAAACAATTGGCATGTTCAAGATGCGCTTCAGATGCCTTGACAGATCAAAGGAGCCCTTCAGTACACACCGGCTAGGGTCTCCAGAATCGTTGTCGTTTACTGCACATTGCACAACATACTGCAGCAGCGAGGATTGGAGCTGCATGAGGAGCAAGGCGCATATCGCACAGCCTCTTCAGAGGAGGAGGAGGAGCATCAGCTGGAAGACGAGGAAGAGGAGGAGGAGCAGGAACCTGAGGTGGAGGTGGCACCAGCAGTGGCGTACATTTCTGCCCAGGAGTCCAGGGATGGCCTCATCATAGCCAGATTTACTTAACTTGCTCCAATCCACCCATATAGTTGCCATGTCCACCCCCCACCCCCCATAACACCATAAAGCATCCCTACAATGACCAACCCATTCCTTTCATCCAAAGCCCCATAGCTTGAGGTCACTTAATGTCTCAACACTCACTCCAAGTCACAAAACCACTTCCAAGGTAGCAGGCAAAAATGGCCAAGACTGGAAAGTAAGTGAAAATAAAGACATTTATATGTTTCATAACAATAACGAAACCTTAACAATAACATTGCTTTATATACCCATGTGCATACCGTTGTGCATCTAAGATTGGGCAGCACGGTGGCATAGTGGTTAGCACTGTTACCTCACAGCGCCAGGGACCCGGGTTCGAATCCAGCCTCGGGTGACTGTCTGTGTGGAGTTTGCACATTCTCCCCGTGTCTGCGTGGGTTTCCTCCGGGTGCTCCGGTTTCCTCCCACAGTCCAAAGATGTGCGGGTTAGGTTGATTTGGCTATGATAAATTGACCCTTAGTGTTAGGGGGATTAAATACGTGGGGTTATGGGGATAGGGTGGGATATGTGTCGGTGTAGGCTCGATGGGCCGAAATGGCCTCTATCTGCACTGTGGTGATTCTGTGAAGATTGTTCATTTTTCATTTCAGAGTGCTTCTACGAGGTGCAACCTCTGTAGCTTCAGCAGAGGTAGAGGCAGGCTGCTCACTTTCCTGCTGCGACTACTTAGACAGTTTTGGCTGACGTCCTCTGGGTTTTGGAGCCTGTGAGAGCCCTGCCAAAGACTGCTCCTCCTGTGACTGTGCAAGGGCAGACTCAGCCATCGGGATCCAAGGAAGCATGTGGGGCTCTGACTGAGGGGGAGGCAATGGGGGAGAAGTGTAAGCGCTGTAAGAAGAGCCCCCACTTCCATGTCCCCTCTCACCATCATCCCTCTCATGGGCCACCCGCACTTCCCTGCTAGCAAGGAGCTGGAGAGCACCCTGCTGCACAGCAGTGGGGCCATGAGTGCCCAAGTCTACGTTTAGATTCCTCCTAGAGAGGAGGTCTATGAGCCTCTGCCATCTGTTCTCCATAGAGAGCATGTGCTCATGTGAGTGGCGCATTAGCTGCTCCATGCAGGTGGCCATCCTTTCCATGGAAGACCACATCATCGCCATCGCCTGCGAGATGGTGGTGCTCATGTTGGAGATGGACTCCTCCATTATCTGCACATTTGCAGACATCACGGCTGCAAAACCTGCCAGAGCCTCCTGCATTTCTTACTGCCCCTCCAGAATCACCCTCTTTCTCGATGGCCCTCGAGGCTGAGCATCTGCATGCAGCTAAGCAAAGCTTGGAGCGTCCTGCACCCTCTGGCGAGAAGTCTCCACACTTGTCCCTGTCAACACCATCTGCCCTTGCTCACTTGTGAAGTGTGAGACACCAGGTGACAACACTACTCTATTCCGCATAGGACCCACCGAGGTGTGCGCCTCGGTGCTGGCGCTGGGTGCGCTTGGGTCTGGTGACGGTGCACCCTCAGAGGCTGGAGGCTCCTCTGAGGAGTCGTCTTCCTCCTCCAGCTGGACAGTGGGATGGGGGGCGCGGGCTGGCGGCTGCTCTTGATGGACCTGTGAGAGAGTAAAGAGATGATTTAGAAATGTTATAGTAAGAATAGGTAACAATACCATTATGCACATGATGAACATTCACTAGCTGCTGACAGTCACCATATGAGTGACAGCTGTATGCCATGTGGCTGTATGAGATGGAATTCTGTCACCAGGTTGCTGAGAGGTCCTCTCTCTCGCTCTCCCACCTCCAGCAGCTCTGCAACTCTCGACACCTCCAGAGCCACCTCCTCTGCTGCAGTCAAATCACTAAAGACTGGTGGGCCTCCTCTGGTTCTCTGTCTCTTCCTGTTGTTGTGGGCTCTTTTCTCCTGCAAGGAGGGAAAGAAAAGAAGTTTGCGTGAGAGTGATGGAATGAGTGTAAGGAATGTATGGGTTACATCTGTAGAGGGTGACTATGAGGGAGTGGCGTGACATTGCCAAATGGCCTCTTTCTGTGGTGTTACTTGATATGATTGCATTCGGATGAGGGTGAGTGTCAGTGGTGGTTAGTCAGATGGGGATGTGAGTATGTACATAGAGAGAGAGGGATGGGTGGACCGGCAAGGTATATTGATGTGAGGAATGATGTGCAGGAGTAGGCTTGGGAAGGCAGAGTGATGGGGATGTGGTGACATGAACATCAGGATGAAGGTGAGTGTGGCATTGCACTTACCTTTCCTGACCTCATCAGATCATTGAATCTCTTCCTGCACTGGATCCAGGTCCTCCTCTCCCTGCTGCTGACCTCCTCTGCTATTTTGAGCCAGGCCCTTTTAGTCTCTTGGGGAGGTCTTTTGCACCCATCTACTGGGATGAGGACCTCCCTGCGTGCTCGTACTGCCTCCACCAGAATATGCAGCGAGGCATCTGTAAACCAGGGTGCAGCCCTCTGCCTTTGGGTATTCAGTTTTTTATGTTCGCAAAATAAATCCAACCTTTACATTGATGCTTACACACTCCTTTACCAACCTTCAAATGACTTGTGTGCAAGGCTGCTTTAAATATGGGCGCTGGAAATGAGTCAGCGATTACATCATCAGATCGGCATCCTTTAATAGTGCCGGGAAACGCGCATGGCTGGCTTAATTGGGGTCATTATGTTAAAGTCGCACTGAGGAGCGGGCTGATCAACACATCGCGTTCCTGACCCGCTACGCGGCCTGCATGCACCCAACCCGACTCTGAAGTGAAAATTCCAGCCAACCTTATTCATATGGTGTCTTTTCTCCAGAGCAAAATTATTATGTTCACCTTCTACTGGAGGGTGGTTAAGACCAAATTAACCTTACTGTTATACTTTTAGAACATGCACATCATTCTTTTTGTGTTTTTATTCCTGTCAGGTACTCAAAAGTGCTATTTCCTAGCAACTGTAGTGTTAATTCATTACTGTGATTAAAGTGTCTCTTTCAGGTCAGTTCCCAACAGTACCTTTTTCATACCTTGGATTTATTCCTCTAATTATGAATGCAAGAGCTTGTTGTTATCATATCAGATTGGCACAAAAGTGCAACTAACTGAGTTTGGGATGGCCACAAACATTACATATTGAATATCCAAAATAGTTTTACTGATGTTAAATGAAGCAAGTGAGAGGACACACAGAGCGCATATTTACCTCATACATCAACAATAATCACTTTATGTAGAATAAGTAAAATGAGAAAGCTATGCTCATTTTACAACATAAATTAGCTTTTATGGTCTCAGCGATTTCTTTAATGATATTGTTGCTCTAGACAATTACTCATTAACTGTTTATCGCCTTCAAATGGTGCTACTTTAATGGAAAAGTGTTTGGAAACTTTTGGGAGGGAGAAGAGGATTGCATCATTGTATGATGTGATTGTATAAAATTGGAAACCAGTTTTTCAAACATGTTACATGAAGGCAGTAGTTCCATCTCAAAAGTTTCAAAGCTATTGTGTGCTATTAAATACATGAATATTATCCGACACTTCCTTTATGTACTTGAAATCCAAATAAAGTTGCTAATTTGCTCAGCTCTTTAGTATCAGTAATAAATACAAGGCAGTCAATTTGCTTTTTTTAAAACCCAAAATGTTTCAACATGCAGTAATAGAAAACAATATTAATCAATTGAAATTCAGGAAAACAAATGCTGAAAACAGACTATAATACTACAGTAAAATAAAAACAGAAAATGCTGGAGACACTCAGCAGGTCAGGCAGCATCTGTGAAGAGAGAAACAGAGTTAACGTTTCAGGTCGATGACCTTTCGTCAGAACTATAATACTGTAGTACAGATGAGTATAATACATTGATTGACAGGATAAATGCTGACAGATTGTTTCCCCTGGCTGGAGAGTCTAGAACTAGGGGGAATTGTCTCAGGATAAGGGGCCAGCCATTTAAGACCGAGATGAGGAGGAATTTCTTCACTCGGAGGGTTGTGAATCTTTGGAATTCTCTGCCCCAAAGTGCTGTGGATGCTCAGTCATTGAGTATATTCAAGGCTGAGGTAGATAGATTTTTGGACTTCAGAGGAATCAAGGGATATGGGGATAGGGCAGGAAAGTGGAGTTGAGGTCAAAGATCAACCTTGAGCTTATTGAATGGTGGAGCAGGCTCGAGGGGCCGTATGGCCTACTCCTGCTTCTATTTCTTATGTTCTTATATTAACCACCAAAAAGCAATGAAACTAACAATGTCATAACTATGTTCTAAGAATTATCGAACTGTTTGTTGATTATTTTTCTCTGATTTAGCTAATGAAGAATAAAGCACACGCTGCCCAAGGAATATCATTGCTTTGCATTAAGTTGCAGTGACTCCACATTATTATCTACACTCTAACCCATGCAAATGTTAGTGAAGACAGGAATTATAAAAACACACTTTCAACCTTGCCTCTATCATCATCAGACGCAGTCCGAGAGAAAATGGATTGAACGTGCACACCATATCGAATAATGGATACCTGGAAGTGATGATATGACAGCAATCTTAACAAAAACATTTGGATAATGTCATAAACCAAAAGAATAAAGCCTTAGGGAACTATTTTGACTTTTGGGCAACTGATTGGCATCCTGTTACGGCGGCGAAGAGGCACCTGCGATTTTGAGGGCCCGGTCTGATTTAAATTTACCAGGCAAGTTGCAGGGCGTCAAATGCACATCCTGGTGCAGCTGGCCAGATTGAGGCCTTAACATCAGGCCGGGGTGGCCGCCAGCAGGGTATGTTGTGGGAGTGGGTCGTGATCATGAAGGGTGGGGGTCCAGGGGCAACAGCATCCCAGAATATTTATTGACACTTACCTTTGGGGAGCCTCTTTGGTTCCGTTGCCCATAGAACTGATTGGAGCCTGCATGGCGCACGCTTCGATCAGTTCAAATCAAAAATGGTAATCGGGTTCCTAGTTATGCCTGAAACAGGCGAGCGCTTTGGACACCCAGCAGTAGGTCCTTTCAAAAAGGAGCCGGCCGCATCACCGGTGTTAACGGAGCAGTAGAATCATAGAATCATGGAATCATAGAATGGTTACAGCACAGAAGGAGGTCATTCAGCCCGTCGAGCCCGTGCCAGCTCTCTGCAAGAGCACTTCAGCTAGTCCCACTCCCCTGCCCTTTCCCCGTAGCCCTGAAATTTTTTTTCCTTCAGGTACTTATCCAATTCCCTTTTGAAAGTCACAATTGAATCTGCCTCCACCACCCTTTCAGGCAGTGAATTCCAGATCTTAACCACTCGCTGCGTAAAAAAGTTTTTCCTCATGTCATCTTTGGTTCTTCTGCCAATCACCTTAAATCTGTGTCCTCTGGTTCTCAACCCTTCTGCCATTGGGAACAGTTTCTCTCTATCTACTCTGTAAGACCCCTCATGATTTTTTGAACACCTCTATCAAATCTCCCCTCAACCTTCTCTGCTCTAAGGAGAACAACCCCAGTGTCTCCAGTCTACCCACATAACTGAAGTCCCTCATCTCTGGAACCAGTCTCGTAAATCTTTTCTGCACCCTCTCTAAGGCCTTCACATCCTTCCTAAAGTGCGGTGCCCAGAATTGGACACAATACTCCAGTTGAGGCCGAACCAGTGTTTTATAAAGGTTCATCATAACTACCTTCCTTTTGTACTCTATGCCTCTATTTATGAAGCCCAGGATCCCATATGCTTTTTTAACCACTTTCTCAACCTGCCCTGCCACCTTCAACGATTTGTGCACATATACCCCTGGTCTCTCTGTTCATGCACCCCCTTTAGGATTGTATGCTACAGTTTATATTGCCTCGCCTCGTTCTTCCTACCAAAATGTATCGCTTCACATTTTCTGCGTTAAATTTCATCTGCCACGTGTCTGTCCATTTCACCAGCCTGTCTATGTCTTCTTGAAGTCTATCACTATCCTCCTCACTGTTCACTATACTTCCAAGTTTTGTGTCACCTGCAAATTTTGAAATTGTGCCCTGTCCATCCACGTCCAAGTCATTAATATAGATCAAGAAAAGCAGTGGTCCTTGTACCGAACCCTTGGGAAACTTCCTCCAGTCTGAAAAACAACCATTCACCACTACTCTCTGTAACATTTGTAATTTGATAGAGGCCGATAAATCCCCAGGGCCTGATAATCTACATCCTAGGGTACTTAAGGAAGTGGCCCTAGAAATAGTAGATGCATTGCTGGTCATCTTCCAAAATTCTATAGACTCTGGAACAGTTCCCATGGATTGGAGGGTAGCTAATGTAACCCCACTATTTAAAAAAGGTGGTCGAGAGAATACGGGGAATTATAGACCGGTAAGCCTGACATCGGTAGTGGGGAAAATGCTAGAGTCCATTATAAAAGATGTAATAGCAGAGCACTTGGAAAACAGTGACAGGATCGGACAAAGTCAACATGGATTTACGAAAGGTAAATCATGCTTGACTAATCTACTGGAATTTTTTGAGGATGTAACTGGTAGAATAGATAAGGGAGAACCAGTGGATGTGGTTTGGACTTTCAGAAGGCTTTCGATAAGGTCCCGCATAAGAGATTAGCGTGCAAAGTTAAAGCACATGGGATTTGGGGTAAGGTACTGACTTGGATAGAAAACTGGTTGGCAGACAGGAAGCAAAGAGTTGGAATAAACGGGTCTTTTTCCGAGTGGCAGGCAGTGACTAGTGGGGTACCGCAGGGATCGGTGCTAGGACCCCAGTTATTCACAATATATATTAATGATCTAGACGAGGGAACTAGATGTAATATCTCCAAGTTTGCGGACGACACAAAGCTGGGTGGGCGTGTGTGCTGTGAGGAGGATGCCGAGAAACTCCAATATGATTTGGACAGGTTGGGTGATTGGGCAGATGCATGGCAGATGCAGTATAATGTGGATAAATGTGAGGTTATCCACTTTGGTGGCAAAAACAGGAAGGCAAATTATTATCTGAATGGCAATAGATTGGGAAAAGGGGAAGTGCAACGAGACCTGGGTGTCCTTGTGCACCAGTCGCTGAAGGTAAGCATGCAGGTGCAGCAGGCGGTTAAGAAGGCAAATGGTATTTTGGCCTTCATAGCGAGAGAATTCGAGTACAGGAGCAAGGATGTCTTGCTGCAGTTGTACAGGGCCTTGGTGAGACCACACCTTCAGTATTGTGTGCAGTTTTGGTCATCTTATCTGAGGAAGGATGTTCTTGCCATGGAGGGAGTGCAGCGAAGATTCACCAGACTGATACCTGGGATGGCAGGAATGACGTATGAAGAGAGATTGGGTCGATTAGGCTTATATTCGCTAGAGTTTAGAAGAATGAGAGGGGATCTCATTGAAACTTATAAAATTCTAACAGGACTAGCCAGACTAGATGCAGGAAGGATGTTCCCGATGGCGGGGGAGTCCAGAACCAGGAGTTAGTCTAAGGATAAGGGGTAAGCCATTTAGGACTGAGATGAGGAGGAATTTCTTCACCCAGAGAGTGGTGAACCTGTGGAATTCTCTACCACTCAAGGCAGTTGAGGCCAATTCATTAAATATATTCAAGAAGGAGTTAGATATATTTCTTAAGGTTAAGGGGATCAAGGGATATGGGGAGAAAGCAGGGACAGGGTACTGAATTTGAATGATCAGCCATGATCGCATTGAATGGCGGAGCAGGCTCGAGGGGCCGAATGGCCTACTCCTGCTCCTATCTTCTATGTTTCTATGTTTAATTTTCCAGTCCTCTGGCACCACGCCTCTATCCAAGGAGGATTGGAAAATTATGGCCAGTACCTCCGCGATTTCCACCTTAACTTCCCTCAGCATCCTAGGATGTATCCCCCATCCGGTTCTGGTGATTTATCTACTTTAAGTACAGACAGCCTTTCAAGTACCTCCTCTTTATCAATTTTTATCCCATCCAGTATCTTCACTACCTCCTCTTTCACTATGAGTTTGGCAGCATCTTCTTCCTTGGTGAAGACAGATGCAAAGTACTCATTTAGTACCTCAGCCATGCCCTCTGCCTTCATAAGAAGATCTCCTTTTTGGTCCCTAATCAGCCCCACCCCTCCTTTTACTACCCATTTAGCTACCCAGTAAAGCTACTGACCCCATTTTGAGGCTGTTAACGCCAGGGGAAGGCAGTGAAAATCTACCCCTAAGCTTCATTGGAGCTCTAAAATGTGATTATCACTTTGAAGTATATTTTAGAAAAAATGTAAATTTTAATCTTTTGAGGAGTAGAGTATTTCAAATTGGTAAAGATCTAGTAAGATTGAACTCGAAGATTTCTCAAAGAGACTGCTCATGGTTCTAATAACTATAAATATTTGTGTCTATAATAGAGTATTTGAGATTCAAATTGCCTGGCTGATCCTCAACAGCGGGTATGGTAGCATAGTGGTTATGTTACTGCAGTAGTAATCCAGAGTCCTGGACTAATTAATCCGTGAGACATGGGGGGTGATTTTGCCAATGGGGGCGCGTTGGAGGTGGGACTGCTGCTTGTCGGGTTTTAGTCCTGCCTCCATCGACTTGTGGCCAACCCACGCTATTTTCCCTTGATTGACCTTGAAAATTTTTGACAGATGACTTGTCATCGTTTGACAGCTCTGTGAAGTTGTCAAACACTGACATTCTCTGTTGTTTGATGAGTCCTTGCATTCAAGACTCATCAAACCTCTTTTGTGAGCAGAAATCAGATGGCTGTTGCATTGGAGAATGCAGCAGCCATCTGTCATCTCTGCGGTGAGATGCGAGAATTTCCGCATCCCCAATTGTTGAAGCCTGCAGGAAGAAACAAAGGGAAGTAAACATTTTCTATCACTTTTCACTCACCTCACATACTTACCTCTCCACACTTGCACCCATCACTTACCGCCACAGCACACTTTTGCACCTCTCTGACTCCCGCAGACCCACTGCTCGCCTCGGTGACCCTGGCGGGGTTTCCCGACGTCGGGAAGCCTGCACCTCTGCTGGAAAAATGGGGATCATCCTATTAACAGGCAGTTAAGCGGCTGTAATCCCCTTCCCGCCTCGGGGAGGCGGCTCCCAGCGTGGGTCGGCTACCCGCCTCCTGGGAAGATGGCACGGAGGCGGGTTGGGGGTGGGATGGGTACCCGTCCCCAGATTCTGCCATTTTCCCGGCAGTCCCGCCTCCAAACCCGCCTCCCCAGGGCTGGCAAAATCCAGCCTGTGAGTTCAAATCCCACCACAGTAGTTGTTCAATTAAATAAATCTGGAATAAAAAGCTAGTGGTGGTCAGTATGGATTGTTGTAAAAACCCAACTGGTCCACTAATGTCCTTTACGGAAGGAACCTTGCCATCCTTACCCAGTCTGCCCTATACGTGACTCCAGACCCACAGCAATGTGGTTGACTCTTAACTGCCCTCCGAAATGGTCACCTACAAGCCACTCTGTCCTATAAAAAAAACCTGCCATGATGGACTGCAGTGGTTCAAGAAGGTGGCTCACCACCACCTTCTCATTGGCAATTAGGGATGGGCAGTAAATGCTGGCCCTGCCCACGACACCCACATCCCCATAATGAATAAAAATAAACTTGGAGACAGATCTGGGCTCTTAAACAAGCTGACATTGAAAACACTCACTTAAAATGTAGCCATCCACAGACACTAACTAGCCACAGACTAAACCAACTTTTATTCATGTTCCTTAAAACACCAAGTTCTAATCAGAACTACTCACTCTGGGTTCATGGACGGTCACTTATTCCATAGTTATATAGTTTGTCCACATGCTGATAAATATTCAGTTAAAACTCCACTATGGCTGGCCTTTAGATAAACAAATACATTTTCCCTCTATAAATTATGCAGTAACCAATATTATTTTCTGATGGAAAAACAGCAGTGATGAGATGATGCTAGGAATATAATCTTGTGCGAAGAAATTAAACTCTTCTGTGGTTTCACCAGTCCTTGCTCTCTCAAGATTTCATCTTAAACAGTTAGAAGCTTCGAGAAACACAAGGTCATAATATGGAGAGTATGCTCATTGAGAACAGGCTTGGCTAAACTGATGTCAGTCTGAACATTTCTGAATATCTAGAATCTTACAATGGGAATTAAATCAGATATATTTTGTCAAACTCATTAAAAATACTGTGCTGGGAAATCATGCATATGTAGCTGAATTAATGTCTTAAAATCCTGAAGTAGTAAAATCAATTTGAATTCTTAATTCATTGACCTTTTTGAAATCTACCAGACATAACATTAAGCTACACATCCACAGGTTCAAGTGTATAAACAGCACTTTTCTAAACTCAGAATTCAAGATTAACACAGAAATATTTCATAATAGAACTTTTGTTGGCTCACAGGATTAGACACAAGTAAAGCTGTAACTGGAGAGGTAGTATTTGAAGTTTTGTTGGACTCGGATATGCTGCTCTCTGTTTACAGGGAGCTGTGCAAATGTCTATGGAAAGAAAAAAATCAATATGGATTTTTCTGGACAAAATCAGTGGTAGGTAAAGATCACTGAACAAAAAGAAAATCAAAGGCTTGCAGTGACTTTCAGCATCTTTGAATGTCTCAGCATTTGTATGCCCTGCTGTTGTCTAATCATGCCCACACGGTTGCTGTTCCAATGACTTTTACCTGAAAGCTTCCTAGAAGCAAAGCCATGAACTTGCTGTGAAAGACATTTCTAAATTTGCAGCTGAAGAGAAGTAAATAAATTTGATGCAGTATTCACATCCCTAATGATTTTGACAACAGGTCTGAAAACTTAGGGACATATTTTTTCTTGTTTGTTGATTGTTAGGAAAAAGTAGAACATAGAACAGCAGTGTAAAACTGGTAGAAGTAAGCATGGACTATTGGTTTGTTTGCACTGATAATCAGAGCAGTGCTTCCCCGATAAGATGGGTTGATGGAAATTAGCAGACAAACCCAGCTCATAAGGCCGTGTTAAAAACAATCTCAGAACCTCGTGCAGAATTACCCAAATTAATACAAAATGGTGTAAGATTGTAGTCAGATTAGACAATGAGAATGGTTTGAAATTATTATTCATCATAGTCATGTCATGTTATGAATATTGTGAATGTGGTGAGTTGTATGACTGCGATGGGTATTGTGAATGCGATGAATAACTAGGTTGCGATAAATAGTGTAAGTGTGATAAGTAGTGTGAATGCGACGAAAGGTTTCAATGTGATGAGTGCTATGATTGTGATCAGTGGTGTGAAGGTGATGAATGGTGTGAATCTGATGAGTAGGCTAAATATGATGAGTAGTGTGAATGAGATGAGCAGTTTGAATATGATTAGTATGAATGTCATGAGTAATGTGAATGTGATGAGTCCTGTCAATGGGTTGAGTAGTGTGAATATGATGAATCGTTTGAATATGATTAGTATGAATTTGCTCAGTAATGTGAATGTGATGAATGGTGTGAATTTGATGAGTGGTTTCAATGTGGTTTATGTGAATGTAACGAGTAGTGTGAATGTGATGAAAGGTTTCAATGTGATTAGTTCTGTGATTGTGATGCGTAGTGTGAATGTTATGAATATAGGTAAATATGATGTGTAGTATAAATGTTATGAGTAGTTTGAATATCATCATCAATTTGATAATTACTGTGACTGCGATGAATAATGTTACTGTGATGAGTAGTATGAATGAGCTGAATTCTTTGAATGTATTAAGTCATTTGAATGTAATTAGTATCAATTTGATGCAGTATGAGTGTGAGGAGCAGTGTGAGTGTGAGGAGCAATGTTCCCGTTAACCTGCGCGGCCGCTTGCTGGCTTTATAATCGAAAAACCACCCTTGCGCGGAAATTTGAATGGATGGCGCAACCTATTAAAAGGGCTTCACAACCTCCAAAAAATTAGAGGGAATATTGGTGACGAGCAGTGTGAATGTGACGGGCAGTGTGACTGTGACGAGCAAGGTAATTGTAATGACTAGTGTGAATATGATGAATAGTTTGAATATGATTAGTATGAATTTCATGAACAATGTGAATATGATGAATTCTGTGAACGTGATAAGTCATCTGAATGTGAATAGCAGTGTGAAAGTGATTAGTAGTGTGACTGCAATGCGTAATCTGAATGTGATGTGTAGTTTGAATGTAATAAATGGGATGAACGTGATGAGTGATGTGAATGTATTGAGTGGTGTGGATGTGATTACTTTTGTTAATGTGATTGGTGATGGGTATGAATGCATCATAAGTAATTCAATAATTCATTAATCCATCTTGCTGATCAAATTTAAATATCTGTAACTCCGAATTATGTTGAACTGTCACAGAGCAAAAGTTCTGAAGTTTAATTTTCTTGAAGTGAAAATGGTGCAAAATGTAAACTCAACTTTTCATCTCAAATAATCCAATATTTTAAAGCTGAATTCCACTGATGTGGCAGAGATGTTAAAGGTTTTTTTTAGCAGCACCTTTACCAAGACAGTGAAATATCGAAGGACAGAGAAGTTGGCAAGTTATTTTAGATCAAATGCGAACTGTAAAGTAGCAAAGAATGAAGTAGACATGTAACAGAAGACCTCTTCACAAATGTTGTTACTTTGTCCCCCATGCACTCGTGTATTTTGACCATTCAGTATTTGGCCTGATAGTGTTAGTGAAAATGTATTGACACATAGCTTACGGTTGTTTTATTGCTGATGTGTAATTAAATATAGCTGAACACACTCTTGACAAGTAGCTAGCTAATGCTGACAGTAATTCAATTCTATTCTGTATAACTTGGGGCTATATGCATAAACAGATTTGAGATTGTACGTAGAGAGAACTGTATTACTTACATATTCATTTTACATAATAATACAGTCATGGATCTTTCTCTGGACCATATTGAAGAAAGTTATTAATTGTATTAGTATTCCAGATGGTACAAGGAGTAACTGAAAAGTCTGTAGGCATATTTCTTTTAGGATCCAGTTGTAGCAGGACAGTAGTGTAATAAATGTGCTAACAATTTAGGGAGATATGAAGAAGCATGTCACAGCACTTTAATAAGTAATTAACAACTCATGGTTGGATTTTGAATTACTGAATTATATAGATGATTTTACTGATAACACTGGGGTAAACTTGTACAGTTACCACAATCAAGTATAAAAGCCCTGCGGCCTGGGGCAAAATCCTGACGGTAATCATCCTGGAGTGCAACCGAGGGGGTGGAAAATTGGATGGGACGTAGAATATGCCATGTCTCCGCCCAGAAGAACATTTGAGGCAAGTTTCTGATGGGACTTGGGGCTGGAGGAAGTTTTGTCCGCCCCATACAAAGCCGCTGATGTCATAAAGAGCCAACGCTGGTGGGACAGCTTGTGGCCCCCGCCTACTGTCTGCCCAGGTTCTTGGACACTGGGGAGAAATTGGTGTCCAGATAATTATAGAGGCAGAAGTGGAGCTCACTGGAGTGTCCTGGATGGGATCATGGCCTGGAAGACCCTGGAATTATTTCCAATTTTTTTTTGCTTGTTCGTTTTACAATATAAGGGTGGGGAATTACGTGCAGAACTGTACCTTTCGGAGTAGCCTTTCACCAGTTCCATGTAGTCATCTAATGCCACAATTTCCATCCCTTTCTCCTCTAATGGGCATCCAAGATTTGCCCATACTGACATGAGCATCCATCAGAAATATTTAAAGAAGATAACCCTGTTCTGATCCTGGATACTTTGGCAGGGTCAGGAGCAGAGGTCAACGATGCAGCATGATTCCTGCTCCTTCAGACTTATCCCCCGCAGCAGGCACCGAGGATTATTGAGGTAAAAGTATTTCTCTTGCTGATATCAAAAATGATAGTAGTGGTATTTTTTAATAAGGACGTCTTAAAAAAACTGACTATCTTCATTAATACAGATATTAACCACATGTCCACTCAATGCACTATGATTGATGCATAATATGTGTGACAAGTAGTGGGAGTGTGATGAATATAGGACTGCTTCGATCCAACTCCCTTGCGGAGAGTTGCAATCTTAACCTGCTCTTTTGAGCAGGCAGCGGACCCTTTGTTAAATATGCAGATCTGGCTCTACTGATGTCATCGGGGCTTGACTGCAATCTTAACTGGAGGCCTGCATGGGGAAGCCATTGTGGTTTATCCGTCAGGCCAACCTGGTGGCAAGACAAGCCAGGGACAGAGAGGCCCAGAAATGTAGGTTAATTTTATTTTTTTGTTGTTTCCTTGTGGGCCACGAGTGCTTCTCCGGGCCCCGTGAGGAAACCTTGTGCTTCCCCGGCCGCAGCCTTCTGTCTCCATCTCCGCCTCCCCCTCCCCCAACCGTGATGCCCTCCCGACCACCTCTCAACCACTTAACTGAGTTCCGGGGACCATTCCTCCACCTGCACAAGCTCCGCCGGGAGTTTAAATTGGCCCTAGTGTGTTTGTTTCTGGGTCTTTTCTAACTTTCTTACTTTAGATTATTTTGGTTCTTGTATCTTGGGGTAATCTCATGGGTGAATCTCCCCATTCCTTTGAAGGTATTTATCCTTGCCTTGAGATAAAGGAACGCTTTTGCTAATGCACCTAGCATAACAAAACAGAAAATCTGTCTGGTAATTATTTTTAAGCTTCAGGAATTTATCCCACACCTCTATTGGGTCTCTCCAGTCTTTGCAAGTGGTGGAAAACCACGTTAGAACGCACGTTAAATTAAAAATATTAAGCAAATTTACTAAACACACAATGAACAAATCAATAATCTAACATAAATTTTATTAGAAGGTCTATTATCAAATGTTTCTCGTGGAAATCAATAAAAGAGTCAGAATCTAATAATAAACTATCCTTTTATAGATAACTTTTCTATATACAGTATATAGTCCTTTTCTTTCTTGCAATCTATTGTGGCTAAGATGCGGAGATGCCGGTGTTGGACTGGGGTGGACAAAAATGAGAAGTTGCACAACACCAGGTTATAGTCCAACAGTTTTATTTGAAATTACGAGCTTTCGGAGAAGCTAACTAGTCTACCTTATCTTTTCCTGTAAAGTTTCCAATTAGTTCAACTATCTTCTATTCACTTCCTCAATGTACAGATCCAGCAACTTAAATATTATTTCACCAGTTGACACTTGGATTCAAAAATAATTGTCATACTTTGAACAAAGTACGATGTCTGTGTTTATTAAAAAGTAGTTTGATTCCTTCCCTCAAACCTAAAGTTCATAAAACCAGTATGAACTGATATTGTAACATATGTTTTAAATTCAGCTGGGACATGGGTTTGTTTGTAAACTCCAGTTGGCTTTCAACTAATTATATATTTGAATGGATTTAGAAGGACAGCCAAACCAAGACATACAAAACACTGGGGGCTAGAAATTCAGTATGTTAGTGCCTCCCATTAGCACCTGGCTGGGGCGCTAACGGGGTGCTAAGGGGTTACCGCCTGGGTGTGGCGAATGCAACGACGTCCGCGAACTTCAGTGCCGGTTTAGCGCTGGCGCTAACTCTTACTGCCTGGGCCTCTAGCATCTCACAGATCGTGATGTCATAAAGTGCACATCGCCCTGTTATCGCCCTGGATGGAAAATTCATTCGCGCCCCCTGCTTTATCGCCTCACGCCGACAACGCCAGCAAGAGGAGGCGTTGTGAATTCGGCTAGCCGCTTCAGGAGCGGTAATTAAAGGGAATGCTTTTCAGCTAGCGCAGCCTTTATTATTTGCACCAGTCTGGTGCCTGCGCAAAGTTTTTAATGTTTCATTGGTGCAAGATATCCAAGCCCTCCACTTTGTAAGTGTGTTTGGGCTGTAATGGCAGTCGCCCAGGTCGCCTTGCAAAACAGAACTGACGACAACTAGCTTGTGCAGCATCATTGGCCCTTCCCTTTAAGCGAGGGAAGCAGCCTCTGTGATGAAAGAGCGCCGTTCACAATGCGCTCAAAATTGTTCAACGCTCTGCTGCTATCGCCCCGCTCTCAGACTTTAGCACCCTAAGAGAAGTGGTTAGTGCTTGATTTAGCGCTCCACTCCCCTCTTGGAGCGCCAAAACTGAATTTCGCAGGAGGTGAGATTGATTAGTGCCTGGCGCTAATTTTTCAACTTTCAAAGTTTTAGCGCCCCAAATGGGGCTGTATCGAATTTCTCCCCCTACAGGTGTTATTTTGGTGAAAGGGTGAAAACAGGCACTAAATGGGTGCTATACTAATAAGACACACGTATATGAACGTCTGGTTTTAGCACGCAATTTTGGGCCTAATTGCTGATTACCATAATTTGAACTTGCCCAGAAGTGCTAAATCAGATAAATGCAGGTTTAGCACTCTAGTGCTGATTTGGCATAATTTTTGTGGAGCAGTATATCTGGCTGGGGGTGGCGGGGGGGGTGCTAAATTCAGTAAGGCCCAAAAATGGGTGCCGATCTGCCCACGCCCATTGAAAGTAATTAGTGAAAGCGAAATTCGTGCTGCCTGCTAATTAAAATGATTGAAGCGCTGAGCCCAGCGCTGAACACGCTGCTGGTTGGCTCAGCTTCAATATCATAGGAAGTGTAATCTCTATTTAAAGGTAGCCTGCAGTGTGAAATGCAGTCTACACTTCTTAAAGGGGAGGTGCTTTCTGAAAGAAGCATCTCATTGTTAGTGTAGCTAAGGAAAGGTGAAGGTACCTGTGGCTCAACAGGGCAGAGAAAGGGTACCTCAGTTCTCCGATGCAGCACTGAAGGTCTTAGTGCAGGGGTTGAAAGGAGGAGACACTTCCTTTATCCACAGTGAGCCAGGAGGCCCTCGAGACAGAGTGTAAGAAGGCAGTGGGTGCAGAATGCTGAAGTGATCAATACCATCAGTCTTTCCCCCAGGACCTGGATCCAGCGCCACAAGAAGTTTAATGGTCAAGGTCAGTGAATGCATCTTCAAATGCCATCTCCCACCAACTACACCTCTAGCCTCACACACTGCTCTATGCACCACATCCCATCACTCATCTACCAACAATCTCTATCAATCACGACTCATACCTCACAATCATTGCTTCACTTCACCCTCATACACTTACCACTGTTGTAAGCCTCACACCCATCTCTCACAACTTGCACACAATGCCAGCTATTCAACATTGTACCACACTCACTGACTCACTTCACTTTCTCCAAGGTGGCACATAACCAACACCATCAACAACTAACAGACAGGGGCAGGCACGGCTGGAGGACCTGACCAAGCTGGAGGAGACAGTGCTGGATATCATTTGAGGGGCCATCACTGAGGGGGTGGCAGTTGGTGAGGCTGAAAGTCTCTCAGGATGACAGCATTCGTACTTCCACCACTGCGACTCCGCCAGTGCCCTTACTGTTGCCTGTCAGCCAGCCAGCCCAGACTGCTGCCGCCCATGCCGAGGTGGTGCAGTCTACATCCGGGTCTTCTAGGCCCAGAGCTGTTTGAGGTTGTCCTGCAAGGCCATCTGCAGTCTCCCCCACTGAAAGTCAGCAGCCTTCCAACAGCACTTCATAGAAGCACTAGGATAGGCAAAAGTACACGACAGACAGATACTAAGGGAATGCACAAGGTGAATAGTTGACTTTGTTATGTAGTTTTGGAATTAATCATTTATAAATTATGCTTGGAACGTTTGTTTTGTGGTTGCGTTCATTTCAGCATTGTAGCCAAGAGGATGCTGTGATATTGTATGACAAAGTGATGGTAAGGCAGAAGTGTTGAGCAAAGGGGATGTGGGGTTTCATTCAGGGGAACCGGAGTCTGATGAGGAGCTCACAGACAGCCCATCCGGAACGGGGATTTGCATGCTGCCTCCTCCTTCCTCCTCTTCCTCCTCATCCTCTTTCTCCTCCTCCTCTTTCTCTTCCTTCTCTTTCTCCTCCTTCTCTTTCTCCTCCTCCTCCTCTTTCTCCTCCTCCTCCTCTTTCTCCTCCTCCTCCTCCTCCTCCTCCTGAAGTGGTAACGGAACCTGTGGTGGGCTGCACTCTCATGATAGCCAAGTTGTGGAGGGTGCAGCAGACCACCACGAAATGGGACACCTGTTCCGGCGACTACTGGAGAGCTCCTCCCAAGCAGTCAAGGCAGCAGAACAGTTACTTCAGCACCCCAATGGTCTGCTCGATGACATTCCTCATGGCAACATAGCTGTCATTATATGAGTGCTGGTCAGGAGTGGTGGGGTTGCGGAGGGGAGTCATCAGCCAGGTGTAGAGTGGCTAGCCCTTGTCGCCTAGCAGCCGCCCTCCGGTTCGACGTGTTTGATGGAACATCGCTGGCACAGCGGACTGGCGCAGGATGAATGCATCATACCGGGCATTCACCATGATGCACTGGGCGTGGTCGCACACCAACTGCACATTAAGTGAGTGGTACCCTTTGCAGTTATGGTAGATCTCACCATTGATATGCCACGCCCGCAAAGCCACGTGTGTGCAGTCGATGGCGCCCTGCACCATGGGGAAGCCCGATATCCTGGCAAAGCCACGTGCACGCTCCTCCTGCTTCCCTCTGTTCAGAGAGAAGACAATGAAGACCCTTCTCCTAGAGTACAGAGCCTCTGTGACCTCCCAGATGCAGTAATGGATGGCGAACTGCAAGATCTTTTCTATGTCACCTATTCCAGCTGGAAGGATCGGCAGGCAAAAAAATTCAGGACAACAGTCACCTTGAGGGCCACTGCCAGGGCCGTCATCGTCCTGCTCTGAGGCTGCAGGTCTGGTTCCAAGAGGTGGCAGAGTTCTGTGACCACCTCCTTGGTGAAGCAGAGCCACCGAAAACACTGCTCCTGGCTTAGGTGCAGGTAGGAGAAGTGCTGCCTGAAGACCCTAGGTGGATAAGGCCTCCTGCTGAGAGCCTTCCTCCTCCTCCCTCTGCGAGCAGCTTGTCTTTTCTACCTCTGCTCTATCTCCCTGTCAGGCTGCAGCGCAAGGGCAACTACAACTAGAGCCCTCATGACTGGGAGCAAGTGCTATACTTAGAGGCCTTCCAGTAGCAGCCAACGCCTTCCCAACGTCCAGCAGCACTCCCTGCACACTTTAACAATGTTATAAATGTCTTCCAGCAAGCCAGTATTCATCTAAACTTTGCAAGAGCCAGTACAAGAGAAATAAACAACTTACCTGCAAGTTGGATGTATCCGTTTAAATAGTGCTGGTGGACAGCCTCTCCTGCAACTGAACGCAGGTTCAGGCGTGTGTGTTTAGGAGAGGGTGTTGATTGGAACGGCGATGTCCAAAATGGCTGGCCGTGCATCAAATCAGCGTTACGCGCTGACTGATGTCATGATCTGCCTACTCTGCATACTGCTGGCGCATGCACATCCCACCCGCGCTATTGCTCTCACCAAGACGGCGAACAATGTGGGCCACTCCGGAAGCGGACGGAAGCGAGGCGGACCCCATTTTTTTTCCAAACCGGCGCTAAGGTGCCAAATTTCGTGGCCGTGAGCTCCACGCACCCACTTCCACTGAAGGTGTGGATTGGGCTGGCTGACACACAGTGGCAGGTTTCAGGATGGCTCAGGAACCAAGTGAGATGGCGCATAGGTTCTTGGACTCAGTGCTGGAGGAGGTCCAGAGCGGGAGGGATGTCCTTTACCTGCAGAGGGAAAGAGTCCACCTTGCCCCCCTGTCTCTCTCTCCTGCAGCAGCTGGTGCTGCTCTGCCTAGTCTCATCTCCTGCTCCCTTCCTCCTGGTGAATCCTATAAGGTGTTCAATAAGGTACAGTAGCACAGCACTCACTCTTTTTAGGTGAAGTTCTCAGAGAATTTCCAGAATAAATGTTGATAAGGTGTTGGTTAAGTCTTGACAAAGGGTC
Organism: Squalus acanthias; assembly: GCA_030390025.1. Lineage (NCBI taxonomy): Eukaryota > Metazoa > Chordata > Chondrichthyes > Squaliformes > Squalidae > Squalus > Squalus acanthias. Next base: position 53,372,088 of record CM059432.1, read on the forward strand.
CCAGAAAGTCTCCTGATGTGTTTCAAAAGTCCTCTTCAAACCTGCATATGCAAATGAACGGTAAAAGATTAAGGAGGAAAAATTCGTCCCGTTAGCGCCAGTAGATGATGCTGATGGGGCGCTAGATCGGTATCGCTGGGGTGAGACCAATCCAGCATCCCACATGCCAAATCTGGCCCCGCCATAGCGCCGCCGTTAAGAGGTATCGCCGGGAACATGAACGCCAGGTAGATCATGACGTCAGTGAGTGTGCAACGCTCACTGACCGCCCGATTTGCAAAATTGATTCTCGCCACTTACCTCATCGCCCGGAGTAAACACCGACAGGGAGAGTTGGCGTACAGCACCAGGAAGCCAGCTCCAGGGACATTATTTAAAGGGATCATTAGTAATCACTCGCAGCTGTCAGGTTAGTGCAGTTTCACTGGTTTTTTGCTAGTTTCAATCAGTAATTTCAAGGTTCTTTTGTATCAGGAGTCTTCTGGCAACCATAAAGTAGCTACATTTATTCTTCAAAGATTCAAACTGCTACACTTGGTAACATTAATGGGGGCTGTACTGTCATGCCACCTTGCCCTCCAGGATCGACGATGAAGGAAGCATAGCCAGGAGAAATACGGGAACATGTGCGCAGAGAGATGAGGAGGGACATCAGGGCTCTCACCAGGAGGCTTTACCCTCCGAGGGTATTCTGAGAGCATTTTTCCTACCTTCAATTAAGCAAGGAGCAGTGTATTAGACAGCTCCGCTTCACCAAGGAGGTGGTCACAGAACTCTGCCGCCTCCTCCAAACAGACCTCCAGCCTCACAGCAGGATGACTTAAAGCCCAGATCCCCTTTGCTCACCACATCCCCATCGTCCCATATCACAGGCCATATCACAACTCAAAGCTGAAATGAGACACACCACAAAAGCAATCCCTTAGTGCCTGTCGGTACTGTGCCTTTTCCTGCTCTAGTGCTCCTACAAAGTGTTGGCCCAGTGGCTGCAGCACGGCTGGTGGAAGGCTGCTGAGTGTCCGTGCGGGAGACTTCAGATGGCCTTGCAGGATGTCTCTACCAGCTCTGGACCTGGAAGGCCCGGCTGTAGACTGCACCACCTCAGCATGGGCGGCAGCAGTCTGGGCTGGCTGGATGATGGGCAGCGACAAGGGCAATGGCGGAGTGGCAGTGGTGGGAGCAGGAATGCTGTCATCCTGAGAGAGGACAGCAGGTTCCTGCTCCATTGACCCACTGCCACTCCCCCAGGGCAGCACCTCAGCATCCCGAGCAATCTGTTGGAGCACAGATTGCTGGCCTGCTACGACACCGTGAAAGCCCTGGTCGACGGTAGTAGACCCAGCCACGATGACAGCAGTCAGAGCTTGCGTGGTATCAAGCTGAGACTGCATGAGAGCAGTCTGAGATTGGATCCCACCAAGCATAGACTGCATTACAGCACTAAGACATTGCGTCACTTCCACCTGTGCTGCAATGGAAGCTGCCAGATCACCCATCACACGCGGCATCAGGCCTGGGTCGCCACGGTCTCTCTGGGAGTCTACCATCCTTTCCAGACTGGAAATGATGGGCTCCATGGTGTGCGCAGAGCCTTGTGCAATGTTGGAGATGAACTCCTCCAGGCTCCTTACTATTGCTGAGAGGCTCTTGGGCACCATTGTCATTGCACCTGTCATCTCCGTGTGCATGCCCATCACTCTTCTTCTAAAGGCCTCCCCACTGAGGTCCTCATCTGAGTCCTGTGCAGCAGAACTCGTGTGCGAACTCGCCCGCCAGGGAGCTGGCCCCTGAGCTACCCTTTCCACCTGGCCTTGCTGCAGCCCACTTGTCCCCGGTGCCTCACCCTGTGCAGATCCCACTACTATACTAGCCTCTAAAGAATGCGTAGTGCCAGTATCTGAACTGGTGCCTGCAGGTGAGACATGCCGTGACACGATGTTTTCTTCCTCCTCCTCTTCTGCCACCTCGTTCTCTACCATGCCCTCAGGGACAGGCTGCTCAGGTGTTTGTTGATTATCTGAAAGCATAAAGGTACAAGAGTCGGGTTAAGGTGCGGGGAGGGTAACAGGAAGGGAGAAATGCATGCATACAGCATGATTAGCTGGAAAGTGCGAAATGCTTGTGGGGTGAGGGGGAAGTGGGATGTGAGAAGAAGAGGTAGGGATAAACATACCACCACCTGGCACCCAATGATTTGCAGCACTCTATTCTCCAGCGCAGACAGTGGTAGTGTGTCGGCTTGTCCCCCGTCTGTGCATTCCTGCTCCCCCCTGTTGGGTATCACCTTGGCCTGCAAGAGAAAGGAAAGTGTGTGAATGAGTGCAGAGCAATGTGTTTGGGTGATGTGCCTGCCATAGTTAAATAGCTGTCATTGTGTGCAAGGTGTGAGTGTTGGTAGGTAGAGATTGTTGGTGGGGTGAGTGCTGAGGGTGTGGTGCTATGGGCAGTGTGTGAAGATTGTGGTTCAGATGTTGGTATGTAGCATTTGTTGAAACATTAATTCACCCTGACCACCTGACTGAGGTCGTTAAATTTCTTTCTGCACTGTGCCCGAGATGTGCTGCACTACCTCCCTCCACATGGTGCGGAAGACTTGTGGCGAGGGCCTCCTGCCACTTGCCGGGTAGAGCACTGCCCTCCATCTCTCCACAGTGAAAACCCATGCCTCTAATGCTTCATCGGAGAATCCATGGGCTCTCTCCCTGGAGCATGCGCCTACCATGAGCACACCTGGTTCAGTCCTCCGGCTCCTTCTCCTTGTTCTGCTTCTCCTTGCTGAGGCAGCTGCACAGCCAGTAATGCTGAGAATGAGGTGCTGCAGCATGAATGAACCTCCCCTTTAAGTAGTGAAAAAAGCCTGTGGCAATGATGCGTGCGATTAGACTGCAACCGATATTGGTCCACCCTTTAAGTGTAATGCCAATGAGCTTGGGTTTTAAGACTTGATTTAGGACTCCAATCATTTTATTGAGCAGTGAGCACAAATTTTTCGTGCAGTCTAAAGCATTTGCGCCTGGTGCTAATTCTCCAACTTTTTTACTGGCACTGCCCATTCCTTGGCTATAACGAATTTCTAGCCCCTGCACATGAGTCTTATGGATATGATAAGTAGTACAAATGTGATGAGTAGTGTAATTGTGATGAGTAGTATGAATGTATAATGTTTAATAGTATATGGGAATTCTACAGATGAAATATTAGCATTACTTCAAAGTATCTTCAGAAAATGTATATAACAAGTTAAATTTGGTGAGGCCCAAGTTTCTCGTAGGGACTTGCATTTTAAAAATGTAAAATAAATTTTGGGAATTTGGAGAGAGTGGAATTCGGAGCAGAGGGGTGGGTGGGTTGTAGGAGGTGTTGTTTTTTGCCTTCAATCTTTTTTCTTACAGGTAAATAATTAATTTAATCTGCCTAGAACTAAAACTAACTAGTAATTAGTACTAACTAGTAATTAGTTAAAAACTAAACTATAAGCTAAGTTAATTAAATATATACATTTTAATTAACTAAATAAATAAAACAAGATTATAAAGGGATGGCAGTGCAGGTGCTGTGCCGCAACTGCAGCATGTGGGAGTTTGTGGAGAGCATTGTGATCCCAGGCGACCACGACTGCAGTAAGTGTCTGCATCTTGAGGAGCTTCAGCGCTGGAGTCTGAGGTGCAGACATTGCGGGGCATCAGGGAGGGGGAGAGTTACCTGGACACTTTGATCCAGGAGGCAGTCACACCCCTTAGGTGAGGTAGTGGTACAGATCTGGTTAGTGGTCAGGGACAGGAGGGTGTGACTGCAACTCAGGCAGGTAAGGGGACCTCAGGTGCAGTGCTGGAGGAGCCTCGGCCTTTGCCCTTATCCAACAGGTATGAGGTTCTTGCTGCCTGTGTGCATGAGGGCAAAAGTCTGCAGGGTAGATGAGCAAACTAACCATGACACCGTGATACAGGAGGCCTTTCAAATGGGGGGAGTGAAAGGGAATGTAGTTGTAGTCGGGGACAGTATAGTCAGGGGGATAGATACTGCTCTCTGCAGCTGTGACTGGGAGTTTCGAAGGCTGTGTTGCCTGCCTGGTGCCAGGGTTAAGGATATCTCCTCGTGGCTGGAGAAGAATTTTGAGTGGGAAGGGGAGGATCCAGTTGTCGTGATCCACGTAGGAACCAACGACATAGGTAGAACTAGGAATGAGGTTCTGCTGAGCGAGTTTGAGGAGCTAGGATCCAAATTAAAAAGCAGAGCCACAAAGGTAATAATCTCAGTCTCTGGATTGCTACCTGAACCACGTGCAGATTGGCATAGGGACAAGCAGATCAGAGAGTTAAATGCGTGGCTCAAAGAGTGAGGTGGGAGGAAGGGGTTTTGATTCATGGGGCACTGGCACCAGTACTGGGGAAAGAGGGAGCTGTTCTGTTGGGACAATCTCCACTTAAACTGGGCTGGGACCAGTGTCCTGGTGAATCAAATAACTAGGACTGTAGGTAGGGTCATAGGGCTAAAAATTGAGTTGCGCCCCATTTGGGGCGCTAACCTCGCCGGGGCGCTACTTTTAGCGCCCCGAAAAAATTAGCGGCCCCGTGCCGGAACTTCAGTGGTTGCGCCCCAAGAGGGAAACGGGGCACCACTGGAAGCACCCCGCATCCCTCTTGGGGCGCTGCGAGGGAATATCCTGGCGCTACGTGCCGCGGTATTGCAGGCCTTCCTCCCCTTCTTAAAGGGGAGGGACCCTGCGCAGCGCGAACCGGGGCCCAGCTGGGCCCCCAGGGATCGGGAGTGCCGGCAAAAGAGCCCGGCACTCAAGAGAAGTGCCGGGCTCTTGGAGCGCAGCCGGCACTTCACGGTGGGGGGGCTTCACGGGGGCCGGGGACAGCAACGGGGGCAGGTGCTGGCAGGCGGCCAGCAACAAAAATGGCCGCCTGCCACCTCCCCTTTAAATATTGCCGCCCCGGCCGCACGTACGCCTCCCTGAACCCGTCGGACATAGCGTCTGGCGGTAAATCAGGGGGCGCGACTGAAGATCGCGGCTGGAGCGCGAGCGGGGTGCTGCGCACGGCGATGACGTCATCGCCGGCGGCGCAGCGCCACAGGGCGCTACCGGCTGGCGCCGCCGCTAACCTCCCGCTGAATTTTACGGGAGGCGTGGGCGGCGCTGCGCCCGGGCGTTAGCTGCTTTACGCCCCATTAGCGCCCTCTTAAGGCGCTAACGGGAGGCGCAAGCAGCTGAATTTTTCCCCCAGAGAGTTTAACGGTAATAGTGCATCAGCGAATAAGGTGAAAGCAGGGAATAATGGTAAAAAGTTAATAATAAAGGCTCTTTATCTAAATGAACAAAGCATTCGTAACAAGATAAATGAATTAGTGGCACAAATAGAGATAAATGGCTTTGATTTAACAGCCATTACAGAGACATGTTTGCATGGTGAACAAGGTTGAGAACTAAATATTCCAGGGTACTTGATGTTTTGAAAAGACAGGCAGAATGGAAAAGGAGGGCGTGGGGGTAGCCCTGATAATAAAGGCTGACCTAAGGACAGAAGTGAGAAAGGATCTTGGCTCGGAAAATCAGGAAGTAGAATCAGTATGGCTGGAGTTAAGAAATAACAAGGGGCAGAAAACACTGGTGGGAGTAATTTATAGGCCTCCAAACAGTAGCTATACCATTGGACAGAGTATTAATCAACAAATAATAGTAGCTTGTAACAAAGGTAATATAATAATCATAGGGACTTTAATCTTCATCTAGACTGGGCAAATCAAATTGGCAAAAGTAGTGTGGAGGATGAGTTCATGGAATCCATTCAACAACAACTTGTATTTATATAGCACCTTTAATGCAGTAAAACGTACCAAGGCACTTCACAGGAGTATTATAAGACAAAAAATTTGACACCGAGCCACATAAGGATAAATTTGGGCAGGTGACCAAAAGCTTGGTCAAAGAGGTAGGTTTTAAGGAGCATCTTAAAGGAGGAAAGAGAGGTAGCAAGGCGCAAAGGCTTAGGCAGGGAATTCCAGAGCTTAGGGCCTAGGCAACAGAAGGCACGGCCACCAATGGTGGAGCGATTATAATCAGGGATGCTCAAGAGGGCAGAATTAGAGGAGCGCAGATATCTCAGGGCTGGGGTGGGGGCGGGGGGGGGGGGCGTGGGGGAGTTGTGGGGCTGAAGGAGATTACAGAGATAGGGAGGGGAGAGGCCATGGAGGGATTTGAAAACAAGGATGAGAATTTTAAAATCAAGGCGTTCCTTAACCGGGAGCCGATGTAGGTCAGTGAGCACAGGGGTGATGGGTGAACGGGACTTGGTGCGAATTAGGACATGGGCAGCCGAGTTTTGGATGACCTCAAGTTTACGTAGGGTAGAATGTGGGAGGCCAGCCAGGAGTGCGTTGGAATAGACAAGTCTAGAGGTAACAAAGGCATGGATGAGGGTTTCAGCAACAGATGAGCTGAGGCAAGGGCGGAGACGGGCGATGTTACAGAAGTGGAAATAGGCGGTCTTAGTTATGCTGCAGATATTTGGTCAGAAGCTCATTTCAGGGTCAAATATGACACCAAGGTTGCGAACAGTGTGGTTGAGCCTCAGACAGATGTTAGGGAGAGGGATGGAGTCAGTCACTAGGGAACAGAGTTTGTGGCGGGGACTGAAAACAATGGCTTCGGTCTTCCCAGTATTTAATTGGAGAAAATTTCTGGATGTTGGACAAGCAGTCTGACAATTTAGAGACCGTGGAGGGGTCGAGAGAAGAAGTAGTGAGGTAAAAGCTGGGTTTCGTCAGCGTACATGTGGAAACTGACGCTGTGTTTTCGGATGATGTCGCCAAGGGGCAACATGTAGATGAGAAATAGGAGGGGGCCAAGGATAGATCCTTGGGGGACACCAGAGGTAACGATGTGGGAGCAGGAAGAGAAGCCGTTGCAGGTGATTCTCTGGCTATGATTATATCGATAAGAATGGAACCAGGCGAGTGCAGTCCCACCCAGCTGGACGACGGTGGAGAGGCGTTGGAGAAGGATGGAGTGGTCAACCGTGTCAAAGGCTGCAGACAAGTCAAGAAGATGAGGAGGGATAGTTTACATTTGTCACAGTCACAAAGGATGTCATTTGTGACTTTGATGAGAGCTGTTTCGGTACTGTGGCAAGGATGGAAACCTGATTAGGATGATTCAAACATGGAATTGCGGGAAAGATAGGCATGGATGGGCATTCGAGACTGTTTCCTAGAACAATACATCATGGAACCAACCAGGGAACAGATTATTTTAGATATTGTATTGTGTAATGGGACAGAGTTAATTAGTAATCTCATAGTAAAGGATCCTCTGGGGAAGAGTGATCATAATATGATAAATTCCACATTGAGTTTGAGAGTGAAATACTTCAGTTGGAAACAAGAGTCTTAAACATAAATAAAACCAATTACATAGTTTTGAGGGGGTGAGTTAGCTAAGGCAGATTGGGAAATTAGATTGAAAGGTATGATGGTAGATAAGCAGTGCCAAACATTTAAAGAAATATTCCAATATTCTCAACAAATATATATTCCATTGAAAGAGAAAAACTTCATGGGAAAAGTGATCCTACTGTGGCTAACTAAAGAAGCTAAGGATAGTATTAGATTAAAAAAGGCTTATAATGTTGCGAAGAATAATAGTAAGCCTGAGGATTGGGAGATCTTTAGAAACCAGCAAAGGATGACCAAAAAAGTGATTAAAAGGGAGAAAATAGAATACGAGAGAAACTAGCAAGAACTATAAAAATAGATTCTACAAGTATGCAAAAAGGAAGAGAGTAGCAAAACTAAGTGTTGGTTCTTTAAAGGCTAGACAGGTGAAATTATAATGGGGAATAAGGAAATGGCAGAGACTTAAAAAAAATATTTTGTATCTGTCTTCACAGTAGAAGACACAAAAAGCATACCAAAAATAGTGGGGAACAAAAGGGCTAATAAGAGTGAGGAACTTAAAGTAATTAATATCAGTAGTGAGAAAGTACTTAGAACATAAGAACATAAGAAATAGGAGCAGGAGTAGGCCAATCGGCCCCTCGAGCCTGCTCCGCCATTCAATAAGACCATGGCTGATCTGATCCTAACCGCCAATCTACTATCTATCACAGAACCATCTCCTGCATCTAACAGAATTGAGAAACTAATGGACTAAAAGCTAAAAAAAATCCCTTGGACCTGATGGCTTACATCCTAGGGTTCAAAAGAGGTAGCTGCAGAGATAGTGGATGCATTGGTTGTGATCTTCCAAAATTCCCTAGATTCTAGAATGGTCCCAGCGGATTGAAAGGTAGCAAATATAACCCCCCTATTCAAGAAAGGAGAGAGAGAAAAAACAGGGAACTGTAGGCCAGTTAGCCTGACATAAGTCATCAGGAAAATGCTGGAATCCATTATTGAGGAAGTGGTAACAGGGCACTTAGAAAATCAAAATATGATTAGGCAGAATCAATAATGGCCCAGAAATTCCGTTCACAGCCCTCCTGCGGGTGGAGGGCTGCGATTTGGAAAAATCTCCGCCTGGACCGGAGGATCCCAGGAGGCACAGAGTTCCGTTGCTGTGCCTCTTCAAACTGCCGGTGTGCAGGGCACGCGTATCCCAGGGGCGCAGGTAGTTCGCAGCGTCCCTGGGATCACGTGGGCCATGGGGAGCCAATCAGAGCAGGGAATCTCCATTCATAGATTTGACAGGAAGACCTGTCAAATCTATGAATAGAGATCACCCCCAAAACATAAGTAAATCTTTAAATACATTTTAAAAAAAAATCACATTTTTAAAATGACTATAAATTACATAAATTAACTATTTTAAACAAAAATTTAAATTTTTGAAGAAAATAATTAAAGTTTTTAACAGGGCTAACTTTCTTCAACCCTTAGCCTGGTAAAAGCAGGCCTTGCGTCTGCTTTTACAGGCACAAGAATTATAAGTGTTTTCTGCGGGCTGAGGGTCTCCAAAAAAATGGAACTCTCCACCTGCAGAGGCCCTGCTCCAGCGCAGCCGGAGCTTTCTTGACAGATCGGAAATGCCGGTTTCCAGCACATGCGCAGTGCATGCCTAAAAGTAGCATTTCCGTTGGCCCTACGGGTGAGTACACAGCGCGTACTCGTAGGGACTGGAATTTCTGCCTCATGGTTTTATGAAAGGGAAATCGTATTTATCAAATTTATTAGAGTTTTTTGAGGATTTAACTAGCAGGGTAGATAAAGGAGAACCAATGGATGTAGTATATTTGGATTTCCAAAGGGCATTTGATAAGTTGCCACGTAAAAGGTTGCTATGCAAGATAAGGGCTCATGGAGGATTGGCTAATGGACAGAAAACAGAGAGTAAGGATAAATGAGTTATTTTCCGGTTGGCAGTCTGTAACTAGTGGGGTGCTACAAGGATCAGTGCTTGAGCCTCAGCTATTTACAATCTATATTAATGACTTAGATGAAGGGACCGAGTGCAATGTATCTAAGTTTGCTGATGATACAAAGCTAGGTGGGAAAGTAAGCTGTGAGGAGGATGCAAAGAGCCTGCAAAGGGATGGAGACAGGTTAAGTGAGTGGGCAATAAGGTGGCAGATGGAGTATAATGTAGGGAAATGTGAGGTTATTCACTTTGGTAGGAAGAATAGAAAAATAGAATATTTTTTAAATGGTGAGAAACTGTTAAATGTTGGTGTTCAGAGAGATTTAGGTGTCCTCGTACAGGAAACACAGAAAATTAGGTACAGCAAGCAATTAGGAAGGCAAATGGCATGTTGGCCTTTATTGCAAGGGGGTTTGGAGTACAAGAGTAAGGAAGTCTTACTACAATTGTACAGGGCTTTGGTGAGACCACACCTGGAGTACTGTGCACAGTTTTGGTCTCCTTATCTGTGAAAGGACATACATGCCTTAGAGGTGGTGCAACGAAGGTTCACTAGATTGATCCCTGAAATAAGAGGGCTATCTTATGAGGAGAGATTGAGTAGATTGGGCCTATACTCTCTGGAATTTAGAAGAATGAGAGGTGATCTCATTGAAACATACAAGAGTCTGAGGGGGATTGATAGGGTAGATACTGAGTGGTTGTTTCCCCTGGCTAGAGAGTCTGGAACTAAGGGGCATTGCCTCAGGATAAGGGGTCGGCCACTTAAGACTGAGATGAGGAGGAATTTCTTCACTTGGAGGTTTGTGAATCTTTGGAATTCACTACCGAAAAGGGCTGTGGATGGTCAGTCATTGAGTATATTCAAGGCTGAGATTTTCGGACTCATGGGGAATCAAGGGATATGGGGATCGGGTGTGAAAGTGGAGTTGAGGTCGAAGATCAGCCACAATCTTATTGAATGGCGGAGCTCCAATTTCTTATGTTCTCATATTCTTACGTAGACAAAGGTCGTAAAATCGTACCTGGACCTTGTAAATTCAATTCCTTCCGTGCCTAGTTTTACAAGGTACAATATAGAGCATTCTATGGAGACCACTTTACCAGCATGCACAAGCCGCATAAACCTATTTAAATGATCATTTCCAGGTCTTCCAGTAAATTTTATGATTTCGAGTGAAGCTCCAGTCTTAGCTGAGCCTTGCTCATAAATAGCAGTCATATGGGTGTCCTGGGACAGCCATCTACCGAAGCAGGCTGTGACAAAAATGAATATTTGTCTAGTTCATTTTGTTTCTGTATAACTTCAAAGGCTTTGGAATTGCATTTCTGTGGGAAGTCTGCTTTATCAGAAGGAGTCTATTTCAGCTTTGAAGCCTGATGTGTTATAAGTTGTTTACACAGCGCGTGGCTTTATTTATGCAGCGAGTGGTTAGGATCTGGAATGCACTGCCTGAAAGGGTGGGGGAGGCAGATTCAATCGTGGCTTTCAAAATGGAGTTGGATAACCACCTGAAGGAAAAGAATTTGCAGGGCTACAGGGAAAGGGTGGGAGAGTGGGACTAGCTGAAGTGCTCTTGCAGAGAGCCGGCACGGGCTCGACAGGCCAAATGGCCTCCTTCTGTGCTGTGACCATTTTATGATTCTCTGATTCTAAGTTTGTGCCAGGCAGCAGGGAAGCTCGGTCAGATTGAAACTATAGCGAGTTAACTACTGTTAGGCGTAAAAGTGTCATCTTTATTATTTTAAGCATAGAGGAGAATAATGAAGTGTATGATTCACTGTTTCACATTGTACATTTTAAACAAAATATTTAAATAAAATCATATCTTGGTTCAGACCCTGGATTTTCCCCCAAATTACCACCCGATTTGGGACAGTAAACAGAGTGAAATGGATTCTGAAAGGCTACTGCCACAAATCTATAGGAAAAAGTTTGCACCTGAATTATCCTTCCAAAAAAATGTCAGTCCACTTTAAGGCCCACCGAGAGCTCATCCACCTTATGTAATTGAGGTCATGGAGACTTGGCTAACCTCTCTGACCCATTTCCCCCAACATCCATCCCAAACCTGCCCCAAATAATTATCACCACTATATCAGTGGCAGTAGTGCTTCAGAAAGGTATCCCTAATGCAGATGTCATATTGACAAGGCCACTTTGCATGCTGTTACTGAAGTTTGATGTGACTTTGCCTGCATATTAATTTCTTTAGTACTTTTGAGGTTCAGTCAGGATTTTTACTGGTAGTTTCACTCACCTCTGCTCAAATTACTGCTTTGCAGTGGGGTTATTGACTTCCCAATGGGAATACCTCTATTGTTGTGCTATAAAGAGGAGGAGGAGGCTGAAGATGGAAAGAGGCTAGATTGGAGCCTCTTGGGTTCAAGCTTCACAGCAGGTGTCTCTTCCCTATATACTCATACTCACTCACCAGGATAATCAGACTAAGAAAGTCTTACTTGGTCTTACACTCACTGACTAACTGTCAGTGCATCAGAAGGCTGTGTTTCACCCTGGAAGTTCCTGGGAAAGGTCTACACCCCACTTCCACCAGAATAACAGCAACGTCTATGCTAGTTAAGGTCTCCGCTGCCTTGAATTTCTTTGCATCTGGATCTTTCCAGGCAGCAATAGGTGATCTGTGTTGTTTTAGTCAGGCAGCTGCTTACCATTGCATTAAGAAAATCCACTGATGCTCTATCCAGGAGGGTTGAAAATTTGTATCCTTCCCAATGGAAGTAGACAAGGAGAGAGAGTTATCTAGTACTACAGACTGGCAGATTCCTAGAGCTGTAAAGAACAATTGAATGGTGAGACCCAAAGCTCCATTTGACAATCCTCTCAATTTTATGGATAGGAAAGCATTTCATTCTATTAATATGCAGCAAGTGTGTGATTCCAATTCCCTTATCCTGCACACCAATTGCAGATACCCAGGAAGCTGCCATGATGCTTCATCATGCGACAATCCAACATGGCAGATCTCATAACCCAGAGCCATGTATCTGGATGGATGACTGATGATCAAGGCTATCCCCTGCAGTCATGGCTGGTGACACAACTACAATAACAACAACAACTTGTATTTATATAGCACCTTTAACGCAGTAAAACATCCCAAGGCGCTTCACAGGTGTGTTAGAAGATAAAAATTTGACACCGATCCACATAAGGATAAATTAGGGCAGGTGACCAAAAGCTTGGTCAAAGAGGTAGGTTTTAAGGAGCGTCTTAAAGGAGGAAAGAGGGGTAGAGAAGCGGAGAGGTTTAGGGAGGGAGTTCCAGAGCTTAGGACCTAGGCAGTTGAAGGCATGGCCACCAATGGTTGAGCAATTATAATCAGGGATGCTCAAGAGGGCAGAATTAGAGGAGCGCAGATATCTCGGGGGGTTGTGGGGCTGAAGGAGATTACAGAGATAGGGAGGCGCGAGGCCATGGAGGGATTTGAAAACAAGGTTGAGAATTTTGAAATCGAGGCATTGCTTAACTGGGAGCCAATGTAGGTCAGTGAGCACAGGGGTGATGGGTGAATGGGACTTGGTGCGAGTTAGGACACGGGCAGCCAAGTTTATGTAGGGTAGAATGTGGGAGGCCAGCCAGGAGTGTGTTGGAATAGTCAAGTCTAGAGGTAACAAAGGCATGGATGAGTGTTTCAGCAGCAGATGAGCTGAGGCAAGGGCGGAGACGGGCGATGTTACGGAGGTGGAAATAGACAGTTTTAATTATGCTGCGGATATGTGGTCGGAAGCTCATTTCAGGGTCAAATATGATACCAAGGTTGCGAATAGTCTGGTTCAGCCTCAGACAGATGCTAGGCAGAGGGATGGAGTCGATGGCTAGGGAACTGAGTTTGTGGCAGGAACCGAAAACAATGGCTTCGGTCTTCCCAATAGTTAATTGGAGAAAATTTCTGCTCATCCAGTACTGGATGTCGGACAAGCAGTCTGACAATTTAGAGAAAAGTGGTGGTGAAGTAGAGCTGGGTGTCGTCAGCGTACATATGGAAAATGATGCCGTGTTTTCGGATGATGTCGCCAAGGGGCAGCATATAGATGAGAAATAAGAAGGGGCCAAGGATAGATCCTTGGGGTCCCCAGAGATAACAATGCGGGAGTGGGAAGAGAAGCCATTGCAGGTAATTTTCTGGCTACAATTAGATATATAATAATGGAACTAAGCGATGGAATGGAATGGACTCCAAATAGAGGGAAACAACAGTGTGGGCCCATACCATTACATGAAGTGCCATAGAACAGACTATAGGTATTCTCAAGTCTTATTCCAGTGGCCTGGATAAATCTGTTGGAGCCCTGCAATATAGTCTAGCAAGAGGCTCAAGGATTATTGTAGCTTGTTACATTCTACATAATAATACAATGAAGAAAGGCTTGCTGCTTCTTGATGCTGAAGGCAATGATGATGAAGATTGGATGGAAAAAACACCTTCGCCACAGCATGAGGATGGTGCACTGAAAGGAGTGGACATAGGAGAGCACCAACTGCAGCAAGAGAAAGGAGGGTGCAGCTAATAGCCCAGTGCTTTCAATGAATAAAGGTTCACTCACCAAGAAAAAGTCTCTTCAAACCAGCTTGTTCTCCCCTAGCAGCCATGAAAAAGTCCCTCACTGATAAAGACTTCTATTAAATTTGTTCATAAGACAGAAGTCTACATTTCCCCTGCCATCACCCAACCACCAAAAGCTGAACGCATGCTCAGAAAAGAACTCAGAACTTAGCTGTCTTTAATTCACATAACAACATATTCTCCAAATAGTGCCAAAATTCCAATCACCTGTGGCTACTTCTGAACATTGTGGGGGTTATTTTGGTGGAAGGGTGAAAACAGGCACTAAATGGGTGCTGTGCTAATAAGACACGTCTGGTTTTAGCAAGCAATTTTGGGCCTAATTGCTGATAACCATAATTTGAACTTGCCTGGAGGTGCTGAAACTGAGACACCTGCAGGTTTAACGCTCAAGCGCTGATTAGGCGCAATTTTGGTGGAGCACTATATGGGGGCTCCTCGCACCCACTTTCACTGAAGATGTGGCGTGTGCTGACTGACACACAGCGGTAGGTTTCAGGATGGCTCAGGGACCGAGTGAGAGGGCGCACAGGTTCTCGGATGCGGCACCTGAGGTCCTGATGGAGGAGGTCCAGAGGAGGAGTGATGTCCTGTACCTGCGGGGGAAAGGAGTCCACCTCCCCCTCCTGTCCCTCCTGTCTCTCTCTTCTCCTGCACCTCCTCCTCCTCCTCTTCCTCCACCTCCTCTTGTGGCTCCTAAGCTTGACCCTCTGGTACAATTGTTGGTGGTAACAGCTGGTCTCATGATCGCCAGATTGTGCAGCATGCAGCAAGTCACCATGAATCTGAAGCTCTCCTCGCCCTCCTGTCCCTCTCTCCTCCAGCAGCTTGTGCTGCTCTGCCTGGACTCATCTCCTCCTCCCATTCCTCCTGCAGACCAAGGAGGACCACTAGCAAGATGCCGATAACCAAGCACGCCCTTTCTCCTGGTGACTCCTATGAGGTAGAGTAGCACACAATGTTCCCGTTCAGCCGCGCAGTGATCTGCAGTTCCCACACAGGCTGCTCAGTGGCTTTTAAATGGAAAAAAATCGTGCATGCATGGAAATTTTAATGGGCTGCGCAGCCCGCTAAAGGGGCCGCACACCCCAAAAAAAATTAGCGGGAACATTGGTACCACAGCACTTACTCTTTTTAGGTGATGTATTCGGAGAATTTCCAGAATAATTGTTGATGGAGTGTTGGTGAAGTGTGGGTGGTCCTGAGCCTTAAAGGCCTGAAATAACTCCTGTCTCAGGGAAGCAGGTGTCCCCGAGAGTCAAGCTTCTAATACACTTTCTCCTGCAGTTATAACAACAACAACAATTTGCATTTATATAGCACCTTTAATGTAGCAAAATGTCCCAAGGCGCTTCACAGGAGTATTTTAAGAGAAAAAATTTGACACCGAGCCACATAAGGATAAATTTGGCCAGGTGACCAAAGCTTGGTCAAAGAGGTAGGTTTTAAGGAGCGTCTTAAAGGAGGAAAGAGAGGTAGCGAGGCGGAGAGGTTTAGGCAGGGAATTCCAGAGCTTAGGGCCTAGGCAACAGAAGGCATGGCCACCAAAGGTTGAGCGATTATAATCAGGGATGCTCAAGAGGGCAGAATTAGAGGAGAAAGCAGTAATGGGTGCCAAGCCCATGTCTGAAGCTCCCTCAAATGAAGGCATTGAAGAGGGCATTTTATAAATTCATTTTTGGATTTGGGTGTCACTATCAAGGTCAGCATTTATCATCCATCACTGAACAGAGTGGCTTGCTTCAGAGGACAGTTTAGAGACAACCATGTTTGGTGTGATACTGGATTCACATATAGGCCAGACCAGGCAAGGGTGGCAGATTTCCTTCCATAAAGGATATTAGTGAACCAACTGGGTTTTACAACAATCTGACAGTTTCATGGTCATTTGTACTGATACCAGCTTCTAATTTCCAGGTTTTTAAATCTGAATTCATATTCTCAAACTGCCACGGTGGGATTTGAACTCACATTCTCTAAATTATTAGGCCAGACCTCTGGACTATTAATCTAGTAGAATAGCTATTACTCTACTGTAAGGAAGCAGACACACTTCCACTCACTGGAGAGACAGTGACATCTGTGCCTTCTCCTTGCACGCCAGTGGTGCTGGGCACAGATTCAGAGGATTTACTGGTTGATGTCAGTACACAATCACCAGCGTATTCTGCAGGACTTAGAAAACTTCCCTCAATTTGTTGCAGATGCAGATAGTGGACTCATGCCATTTGTTCATCATTTCAACCATTGTACGGAAACCATCGCCACTGCCTACATATGAGATCGATACACCTTAATCATAGCTCTTTTGAAGACTTGGGTGCCTAAGATCTGGGTTCCTCAGCTCCTTAGCCAAGGGTGGTTGTTTTTCCACTCTCCATGAAGGAATGTCATTCTCCCTTTCTTCCCTTCCCAGGTCCTCATTTTCACTAATGCTCAGTGTTTCACCCAGTGACAGCCTTTCCGACTCACTGGCTATTTTCTCCCAAGTGAATGTGCCTGCGTTGATACTTGCAAAGTGGTGCTAGGATTAGGCTCAGAGGGTTTAATGGTCAGTGTCAAGATAAACCGAATAGTCCCAACCAGATCTTTGCAGCCCTGTGAAAGTCCTGTAAAAGTCCTGTTCAACGTATCTAAGGCAGATAAGATGAGAAGCTACAATGTCCTTAGAAGCTGTTCCTGGTATCTTGATGCCGCAGAAATCTCCCGGCTGTCACAATCAAACTGAATTCAAATTCTTAAACTGTCATGGTGGGATGTAAACTCGTGGGGCTAAAAATTCAATTAGGCCCGAAAATGGATGGGGGGGGAGATTGTGATGCGCGATTGGGCCTCGCCCATTGAAGTAAGGCAGGCAGCAGGTGACCTTCAACAACAACAACGTGTATTTATATAGCACATTTAACGTAGTAAAACGTCCCAAGGTGCTTCACAGGGAAATTTGACACCGGGCCACATAAGGAGAAATTAGGGCAGGTGACCAAAAGCTTGGTGAAAGAGGTAGGTTTTAAGGAGCGTTTTAAATGAGGTAAGAGAGGCGGAGAGGTTTAGGCAGGGAATTCCAGAGCGTAGAGACTAGGCAACAGAAGGCACGACCACCAATGGCTGAGCGATTATAATCAGGGATGCTCAAGAGGCCAGAATTAGAGGAGTGCAGATATCTCGGGGTGTTGTGGGGCTGAAGGAGTTTACAGAGATAGGGAGGGGTAAGGCCATGGAGGGATTCCTGCTGCCTGCTATTTACCATGATTAACGTGTGCAGCCCAGCACTGAGTGTGCTGCTGAGTGACTGTGCACTTAGCAGGGGGCCAAAGTTTGTGTGAGGGTATCTCTATTTAAAGCCTGCTTCCACTTTTAAAGGCAGTCTGCACCTCTTAAAGGTGAGGTGCATTCTGCATTCAGCAGCTGCCGGATGTGCTTGTCAAGACAACTGTGGCTCTGTAATGGCTTGACAAGGCAGAGAACGGGCACCAAGTTTCTCTGACGCAGCACTAGAAGCCTTAGTGCATGGGTAGAATGGAGGAGACAGATCCTTTACCCACAGGGGGCCAGGAGGCCCTCCAGACTCATGGTCAGAAGGCAATGGAAGCAGATAGCTGAAGCGATCACTGGGTCACTGCCAGCAGTCTTGCCCCGAGGACCTAGATCCAGTGCCGAAAGAAGTTCAATGACCTCACACAAGTAGTCAAGGTGAATGAATGCATCTTTAAAAGCCATCTTCCACCAAGTGCACCTAGCCTCACACACTGCTCAAAGCACCACACTCCCATCACTCAGCTACCAACAATCTCTACCAATCACGACTCATACCTCACATTCATAGCTTCACCTCACCCTCACACACTTAGCTTTGCTGTAAGCCTCGCATCAATATCTCAGCTTGCACACACTGCCAGTTATTTAACCATGACAGGCACATCACCCAAACACATTGCACCACACTCACGGACACACTTCTCCTTCTCTTGGGGGGCAAGGTGGCTCATAACCGCAAACAGCAGCATTTCAAGGTTCTTTGGTATCAGTTCTTTGATGTGGCAAGTACAAAACTCCCTAATTATTTCTGAAAAGCTCCAGCCTACAACACTTGCTAAAAGTCATGGGGGCTGTACTGACAGTGGACCTCGCCCTCCAGGATCTACGGCAGATGGAGCGGAAGCAGCAAGATAATCAGCCTTCTGGATGGGCTGTCCGTGACTGGCTCATCAGACTCCGATTCACATGAATGAAACCCCAGATCCCCGTAGCTCACCAAATCTCCATCATATCATCCCTGTCTCATGTCACAACACAGCGTCCTCCTGGGCGCAATGGTGAAATAGAGAGACCACAAAATATTCCAAACACAATTAATAACTTTATCTATAAACATATCACACATATCACATGAATATTATTAATTAATGACCCTTGTGCCTGCTATAGTTGAATAGCTGTCATTGTGTGCAAGGTGTGAGAGGTGAGTGTGAGTGTTGCTAGGTAGAGATTGTTGGTGGATGAGTGCTGGGGGTGTGGTGCATTGAGCAGTGTTTGAAGCTTGTGGTACAGATGGTGGTATGTAACATTTGTTGAAGCCTTCACTCACCCTGACCACCCGTGTGAGCTCATTAAACTTCCTCCTGCACTGTGTGTGGGTCCTGGGGAGCTCGGTGCTGCCCATGACGTGGTGTGCCACCTCCCTCCACATAGTCCAGCAGACTTGTGGTGATGGCATCCTGCCAGTTGGTGAGTACAGGACTGCCTTCTCTCCACTGCTAAAACCAATGCCTCCAAAGCTTCATCGGAAAACCTCTGGGCTCTCTCCCTGGGGTGGCGATCTGTCATCAGGATTTGTAAATAAGTGCTCCTTCTCCTTGTGTTTCTTCTTTTGGTTGCTAAGGCAGCTGCACACCCAACAATGCTGAGAATGAGATGCTGCAGCATCAAAGAACCTTCCCTTTAAGTAGTGCAAAAGGCCTGTGGCAATCATTACTTGTGTTTAGACTGCCCCCGATATTGATCCATCTTTTCAATTTAATGCCAATGAGCTTGGATTTTTAGACGAGAATCATGACTGCAATCATTTTAATGAGGAGTGAGGACGAATTTTGCGTGCAGCATAGACGATTTTCAACTGGCGCTACTTAACCATTTTTAGTCTAAATACTGCCCAGTTCTTGGCTATAATGAATTAACATAGTCACATTCGACAAAAGGGAGGCATAGCCTTAAACTTAGATGAGGGAAGGCGAAAATACAGTTTAAATTTAACTACTTTAAGCAGCGGGTAATAAATGTATGGAATGGGCTACTTTGGGAGATGGTGGGGGCTGATTGTATCAGCGAATTCAAGAGAGAGTTAGATAAATACCCAATAAAAAATTGCTCCTCCTTGCTCCGCATCAACCCTTAAAAAATAATTAACTACCTTTTTGATGGCGGCCACTTGCTAGGCCTATGGCCTGTTTTGGGCATCGGATGTTTTTAGGAGTCATTGCGTACAATGCATAGCCTTGTGAAATTGATAATTTTTCCCCCATTTTCCGACTGGAAAACTGGCGCAATGATGATCAATTTCTACCCTACTGGGACTAGACAGATGGACTGCAATGGTCTTTTAGATTCTTATGTTCTGTCCACGATGAGTCAACAGAAGTGATATCTCCTGAGCCAAGGGGCTGGGTGCCGGAGATACAAGTTCACCTATGGACTCATGAATGACTAGCGGTATCCTTTGCCTGAGTCACTGGTATCTGCATACTTTCAACGACCATTTGTGCAGACTTTTGTGTGGACCCAGAGCTACCACTGACTTCAGTGTCACTTGACTGCTCCCATGCATTGCTTTAGACCATTGCTTCTGCAAAGGCATACACATCTATGAGGATTTTCAAATTTTGTTGTGATGGCTAAATTTAATCATTCCCTATGCCCCACATTGCACTGATGGCCACTGAGTTTGCTCAGCAATATGTCCTTCATGGAAGTGTGAGCTTGGCTCAGTTGATGGAATTCACAATTTTTTAATATAAGGTTATGGGTTCAAGCTCCACGAGAAAGAAAGACTTGCATTTATATAGCGCCTTTCACAACCACTGGATGTCCCAAAGCACTTTACAGCCAATGAAGTACTTTTGAAGTGTAGTCACTGTTGTAATGTAGGAGACTTGAACAGATGGTCTAGGCTGACACTTTAATGCAGTACTGAAGCAGTACATTGCTTCAGGTGCTGTCTTTCAGATGAGATATTAAAATGAGATCTTGTCTGCCAGCTCAGGTGAGCATGAAAGACCCAACAACACTATTCAAAGAAGAGCAGGATCTTGGTGTCCTGGCCAACATTTCTTCCTCAAGTAATATTTGCTATTTGCTGTGTGCAAAATTGGCTGCCTTGTTTGCCGAAATAACAACACTGACTATACTTCAAAATAATCCACTGGTCGCATAGCACTTTGGGATGTCCTGAGATGCTATATAAGTACAAGTTCTTTCTTGCTTTCATTCACGGGAGACTGAATCAAAGACAATCTATCATCCATCCTTTGAATCACTACCTGTGGGATCTCATGTGACTTTTCCACTGCTGAAACCTGAATGAATGCCTTTGACATCTTCAGACTCAATTACTCCACTGCTCTCCTAGCTAGTCTCCCATTCTCCAACCTCATCCAAAATTCTGAAATAACAACAGAAAACGCTGGAAACACTCAGCAGGCCAGGCAGCATCCGTGGAGAGAGAAACAGAGTTAACGTTTCAGGTCTGTGACCCTTCGTCAGAACTGGTAAAAGTTGGAGATGTAACAGGTTTTAAGCAGGTGCAGAGGCAGGGAAAGGGTGGGGGGAGGGGAGGAAGGAATTGAAGGCACAAGTCTGTGCTAGGATTGAACTCAGGAGAGATAAAATGTTGCAAATGGAGGTGGCAGAGTCATCAACAGCTGCTGCCTGAAAAAATGGGGGGGTTGTAGTCTGAAATTGTTGAACTCAATGTTGAGTCCAGAAGGCTGTAAAGTGCCTAATTGAAAGATGAGGTGCTGTTCCTCGAGCTTTCATCTTCCGACTCTATGACTCTATGTTTAAATCCCTCCATGGCCTCACTCGCCCTATATTCTAACCTGCTCTGGGCCACAACACTCCCATCATTGCTCTCTGTTCCTCTAACTCAAGCCTCTTGCACGTGGCCCCTACACTTTGCCATATCATTGGCAGGTGTGCTTTCAGCGCCGATGTTTAATTCTCTGGAATTCTCTCCTTAACTCCCTCTTCCTCTCCACCTCTCTTTCTGAGTTCTCTGTTCCTCTGACTCCCACCTTTGTGTTTCACCCCTCTCTTCACCCCACCATTTATAGTTGTGTCGTTAGTCAAGCTCTGAAATTCCCTCCCTAAATCTTTCTGCCTTGCCACCTACCTCTCCTGTTAAGGTCCTCCATCAAACCCACCTTTTTGACCAAGCTTTTGGTCATCCCCTCTCCATCTTTCGCTTAGTGTCCATTTTCTTCTGTGAAACATCTTGAGGTGTTTTTCTGTGTTAAAGGTGTAATATAAATGTAAGTTCTTGTATTTTGTTATATAAGTGTGCGTGGCAATTTTTTAACTTACAGATTCGACAAGTAGCCTGCATTGGGTATATAGCAGCTGGTCTGTGAGTAATTCCATATTCCTGCAGGGGTGTGCCTATAATAGTCTCTGCTGTAATGAATGCTGTCATCCTCTGCTCAAAGGATGTCAGTGCCTTCTGGATATTAGTACCACCATCTGTGCCAGTGCACACAAGGTGATTATAGATCATTTTCCCCAGTAACAATAACAGCAATGTAAAATTAAACAGGTTAAAAAGCCATGTTAATGCCATCCTTCACTGGCTACTGTGCACTCTCATGCCACATGTAATGCAATCAGCATGAGTGCAATTTTTCATTCTGCTGCAGCTTTCTTGCTACATACGTTATCACTTAGGTATGTGTAAGTAACTCACTTTAAGGTGCCATATGTAATTAATACTTTCCTTTACAAGTCACATGGCCCAACTGTATATATGAAGGTAGTCAGTCCTTCATCCTGGTAAGTATTTTTTTATTCGTTCATGGGATGTGGGCGTCGCTGCCAAGGTCAGCATTTATTGCCCATCCCTAATTGCCCTTGAGAAGGTGGTGGTGAGCTGCCTTCTTGAACCGCTGCAGTCCGTGTGGTGATGGTACTCCCACAATGCTGTTCGGGAGGGAGTTCCAGGATTTTGACCCAGCGACGATGAAGGAACGCCGATATACTTCCAAGTCAGGATGGTGTGTGACTTGGAGGATAACTTGGAGGTGGTGGTGTTCCCATGCGCCTGCTGCCCTTGTCCTTCTAGGTGGAAGAGGTCGTGGGTTTGGGAGGTGCTGCTGAAGAAGCCTTGGCGAGTTGCTGCAGTACATCTTGTAGATGGTACACACTGCAGCTACGGTACGCCGGTGGTGGAGGGAGTGAATGTTTAAGGTGGTGGATGGGATGCCGATCAAGCGGGCTGCTTTGTCCTGGATGCTGTCGAGCTTTTTGAGTGTTGTTGGAGCTGCACTCATCCAGGCAAGTGGAGAGTATTCCATCACACTCCTTACTTGTGCCTTGTAGATAACATAGAAGATAGGAGCAGGAGTAGGCCATTCGGCCCCTCGAGCCTGCTCCGCCATTCGATGAGATCATGGCTGATCATCTAAACTCAGTACCCTGTACCTGCCTTCTCCCCATATCCCTTGATACCTTTAGCTTTAAGAAATATATCTAACTCAACCTTGAATATATTTAATGACTTCACCTCAACTACCTTCTGTGGTACAGAATTCCACAGGTTCACCACTCTCTGGGTGAAGAAATTCTTCCTCATTTCTGTCCTAAATGGTTTACCCGTTATCCGTAGATTATGACCCCTGGTTCTGGACTCTCTGACCATCGGGAACATTCTTCCTGCATCTAGTTTGTCCAGACCTGTCAGAATTTTATATGTTTCGATGAGATCCCCTCTCATTCTTCTATACTCCAGTGAGTATAAGCCCAATTGACCCAATCTCTCCTCATATGTCATTCCTGCCATCCCAGGTATCAGCCTTGTGAATCTTCGCTGAACTCCTTCCATGGCAAGAACATCCTTCCTCAGATAAGGCGACCAAAACTGCACACAGTACTCAAGGTGTGGTCTCACCAAGGCCCTGTACAACTGCAGCAGGACATCCCTGTTCCTATACTCAAACCCTTTCGCTATGAAGGCCAACATACCATTTGCCTTCTTCACCGCCTGCTGCACCTGCATGCTTACTTTCAGCAACTGGTGCACAAGGACACCCAGGTCTCGTTGCACTTCCCCTTCTCCCAATCTATTGCCATTCAGATAATAGTCTGCCTTTCTGTTTTTGACACCAAGGTGGATAACCTCGCACTTATCCACGTTATATTGCATCTGCCACGCTTCTGCCCACTCACCCAACCTGTCCAGATCATCCTGGAGTTTCTCGGTATCCTCCTCGCAGCACACACTCCCACCCAGCTTTGTGTCATCTGCAAACTTGGTGGTGGAAAGGCTTTGGGGAGTCAGGAGGTGAGACACTCACCACAGAATACCCAGCCTCTGACCTGCTCTTGTAGCCACAGTATTTATGCGGCTGGTCCAGTTAAGTTTCTGGTCAATGGTGACCCCCAGGATATTGATGGTGAGGGGATTCGGTGATGGTAATGCCGGTAAATGTCAAGGGGCTCTGGTTAGACACTCGCTTGTTGGAGATAGTCATTGCCTGGCACTTGTGTGGTGCAAATGTTACCTGCCACTTATCAGCCCAAGCCTGAATGTCATCCAGGTCTTGCTGCATGCGGGCATGGACTGCTTCATTATCTGAGGAGTGGCAAATGGCACTGAGCACTGTGCAGTCATCAGCGAACATCTCCACTTCTGACCTTATGATGGAGGGAAGGTCATTGATGAAGCAGCTGAAAATGGTTGGGCATAGGACACTGCCCTGAGGAACTCCTGCAGCGATGTCCTGGGGCTGTGATGATTGACCTCCAACCACCACAACCATCTCCCTTTGTGCTAGGTATGACTCCAGCCAGTGGAGAGTTTTCTGCCCAATTCCCATTGACTTCAGTTTTACTAGGGCTCCTTGATGCCACACTCAGTCAAATGCTGCCTTGATGCCAAGGGCAGTCACTCTCACCTCACCTCTGGTATTCAGCTCTTTTGTCCATGTTTGGACCAAGGCAGTAATGAGTTCTGGAGCGGAATGGTCTTGGCGGAACCCAAACTGGGCATCAGTGAGCAGGTTATTGGTGAGTAAGTGCCGCTTGATAGCACTGTTGACGACACCTTCCATCACTTTGCTGATGATTGAGAGTAGACTGATGGGGTGGTAATTAGCCAAATTGGATTTGTCCTGCTTTTTGTGGACAGGACATACCTGGGCAGTTTTCCAGATTTTCGGATAGATGCCAGTGTTGTAGCTGTACTGGAACAGCTTGGCTAGAGGTGCGGCTACTTCTGGAGCACAAGTCTTCAGCACGATAGCCGGGATGTCGTTGGGGCCCACAGCCTTTGCTGTATCCAGTGCGCTCAGCCATTTCTTGATATCACGTGGAGTGAATCGAATTGGCTGAAGACTGGCTTCTGTGGTGGTGGGGACCTCAGGAGGAGGCCGATATGGATCATCCACTCAGTACTTCTGGCTGTAGAGGGTTGCAAACGCTTCAGCTTTGTCTTTTGCGCTCACGTGCTGGGCTGCACCATCATTGAGGATGGGGATATTCATGGAGCCTCCTCCTCCCGTTAGTTGTTTAATGGTCCACCACCATTCATGACTGGATGTGGCAGGACTGTAGTGCTTTAATCTGATCCGTTGATTGTGGAATCGCTTAGCTCTTTCTATAGCATGCTGCTTTTGCTTTTTAGCATGCATGTAGTCCTGTGTTGCAGCTTCTGCAGGTTGGCACCGTATTTTTAGATACACCTGGTGCTGCTCTTGTCATGCTCTTCTACACTCCTTATTGAACCAGGGTTGGTCCTCTGGCTTGATGGTAATGGTAGTGTGAGGGATATGCCGGGCCATGAGGTTACAGATTGTGGTGGAATACAATTCTGCTGCTGCAGATGGCCCACAGCACCTCATGCATGCCCAGTTTTCAGCTGCTCGATCTGTTCTGAATCTATCCCATTTAGCACGGTGGTAGTGCCACACAATACGATGGAGGGTGTCCTCAGTGTGAAGACAGGACTTCATCTCCACAATGACTGTGCGGTGGTCACTACTACCAATGCTGTCATGGACAGATGCATCTGCAACAGATAGATTGGTGAGGGCGAGGTCAAGTAGGTTTTTCCCTTGTGTTGGTTCTCTCACCATCTGTCGCAGGCCCAGACTGGCAGCTATGTCCTTCAGGACTCGGCCAGCTCTGTCAGTAGTGGTGCTACCGAGCCACGCTTGGTGATGGACATTGAAGTCCCCCACCCAGAGTACACTCTGTGCCCTTGCTACTCTCAGTGCTTCATCCAAGTGGTGTTCAACATGGTGTAGTCCTGATTCATCAGCTGAGGGAGGGTGGTAGGTGATAATCAGCAGGAGGTTTCCTTGCCCATGCTTGACCTGAAGCCATGAGACTTCATGGGATCCGGAGTCAATGTTGAGGACTCCCAGGGTCACTCCTTCCTGACTGTATACCATTGTACCGCCACCCCAGGTGGGACTGTCCTGTCTATAGAACAGGACATACCCAGGGATAGTGATGGAGGAGTTTGGGTCATTGGCTGAAAGGTGTGATTCTGTGAGTATGACTATCTCAGGCTGTTGCTTGACTAGTCTGTGGGACAACTTGCCCAATTTTGGCACAAGTCCCCAGATGTTAGTGAGGAGGACTTTGCAGGGTCGACTGGGCTGGGTGTGCTGTTGTCGTGTCCGTAGCCGGTGCCGAGGTCGATGCCGGGTGGTCCATCTGGTTATATTCTTATTGTTTATAATATTCACTGACCTTTCTCAAATCATGGAGCTTCTTGTTTATGTCTTTTCAAGTTTTTTTTTGGTGGATTGTTCTTTGATATTTTCATTGATCACTTTCCATAACTTTACTTGTTTTGCAAGGTCTCTTTCCTCTATCGCTGAACAGCTGCTCTTGTTTTGAATGCACACTATCCAGTAATGTTTCAAGATCTCTGTCAGTGAAGCGTGCCTTCTGTCTGCAAAACTCAGCCATTGGCCTAAATGTTTGTTTTCCTCAGGCTACATCTACAATCTACAATAACGAAACTAGTTAAGAAATGTGTTAACTGCTTCAGCTGTGTCCCAATTGGATACCTACTGCTGGATGCGTTGTGTGGATTCACTGTGTTCATAACCACCATCAGAAAACCCTTGCTGACACATGTACATTCACAAGTCCATATAAAAATATCTCCAGGTACTTTAATAAAGAAACGTATATGGCCGAGAACATTTTGCCCATATTGCTATGCAAACTGGGATTCGTTGAACAGGTTGATTGCCCAATGTTGAACCTTAACACTTTTAATTCACTTAGAACTATGTTAAGACAATTATGTACCATATATGGCTGCTGGGGTTGAAAGGTGTATTTACATTGAAATACATCATATCAGATCACGTTACTGCCATTTCTAGAGGAAAAACAGGAGATATATCACCATGTGTTTGTTTTATTGACATTAACATCTATATGCCTCATGCATGCTGTTGCTATGGAGAAAGCACAGTTAAATGAGTGTGATGCACTACACTGTAGAAAGTGGGCAATGTTCCACATAGATCTCTGTGACTCTTGACCTGGTTTATTATAAAATTGAAGTTGTCTTCTCTAGATTAATTTAAATTTGTTAATTAGTATGACAATCCACATTTTATACCTGACAAAGAAATATTTGAAACCTTTTTAATACATTTAAAACACACGCAATCCAAGACATTAGTTCACTGAGCACATCGACACAGCGTGAAGTTGTGAGAGATATATTGCAGTCTTATTTCCTTAGGCTAATAGTAAAAGCAGACCGAAATTAGACTCCAGGGAGCCTAGTACAGAGACCAAGAGTCAGAAATTGTGATGCAAAGTCTGTTATCTGAGATGATCTGAAGAAAGGATTGTGAATACCAATTTCTCCTGTACAGGATGGTTTTGAATGAAGGTAATATCAGTGAGGTCATCTCGCTGCAGCGCTTGTGATTATTCTGTTGCTAGGAATGGAGACTGAACTGAAGAACTTAACCAGTCTAGGTATTGATTTTTACATAATAAGAGCAGAAGACAACTGTAGCAAGGAAAAATATCTCAAATTGGATGCTTTTGTGGTTGCTAGCAGCATAAAGAGATTTAGATAAATTATAACAATTCACAAGTCACAAATTTCTAATGGAACAGTTGACTCCAGCAATTCTGATTTAGCAAATGGTTGAAGCCTACCAAATAAGGATACAGTATTCCATCACTGTCTGATGACAGGTATAACTGAGCTTTCTTGAGGATTCCTATCAACATTTGTACCTATTAACTTGCTTGTGTTCTCGTAGATTGGATAGTTAACCAAATAAGGAATTGAGGAGACCCTTACACTTTTTTATTATCAATACCACCTTTGATCTTTCTTAACAGTTACTATCTTGGCCCTCTCAGCTGCTGAAGATAAAACACCATCTCCCCCTGTTTAATTCCGTCTATATTTGCCTGCATTGACACTGGTTAGTCATCATTTGTCTTTCAGATGGGGTTAACCACAGTGAAGCTACTGATGTCAGCAGCAAAGAGAACAATGTTAATGTTGTGACATACACTGAACTGAGGGCAATATTGAGAACCACAGTCAGTCCAAGTTTGCCTTCCAGAAGGAACCCTGTAGTGATGTTATGATAAAAACAATGGCCCGGAATTTGCGGTCAGCGGCGAAGCAAAAGCATTCGCCACTGGCCCCGAAGAAATCTTGCAATCTCTGTGGCGAGAAGTTTGCCTTTTTCGATGCGTAAGTGATTTCAATGCAGCATAGTGGGGATTCCCTAGCGTGATCTGCTGTGATGTTAACAAGGTGTCTAAGCAGCCAATCGCATTGTAGAATTCGCACAGACAGAGAAGCAGGAAATGAGAACCTGCTTTTATCCTGACTTTTAAAAAATATTACAGAGAGTAAAACAAAGATTGGGGCTCTCAAGTGGGGCTAAGGTAAAACCTGAAATATCGTGAACAAACTTTAAAAAATATTAAAAAATATATTTTTAAAGTTTCTTAAAAATCGTAATTTTTATCGCAAAGGAGATATTTGGCAATCCACAAAATTAAAAATAGTTTTTCAGGGCCATAACATTTGTTTATCAGTCACTACATTGTGAAAACCCTAGGCACACCTAATCCAACAAGGCCTAACATTAAATGGGGTATTTTACAATGATATTACCTCGGAAAAGCCCAAGTTTTCATCAGTTTCACTGATTTCACTGATTACACTGATTGCCGGCAATAGGGGGGTGGGGGTGGGGGGGGGGTGCACATCGCAGCTAATGTCGGAGCAGTGAATGACTGACCACAACTTCAGGATTTCCGTGTTTAGATGCGCATGCGCTACATCCTGAAGTTATGGTCAGTTTCAAAGGGGTAATAACGGTGAACACTGTTATTACCCACCACAAATTCCGGTCCTTGAGTATTGACATCATAGCGAATGTAACATATCAGGTGAGGTCTTGACTACAATTTCCTATAAGGACTTAGACATAAGGTTATGATGACAAGAGACCAAGGGGGGGAAATTTGGTTGGTTAGCACCACCCGTTAGCGCCTCTGGCGGGGGCTAACGGGGCGCTAATGAATTACCACCCGAGCATGGCGATTTTAGCGCCGCCCGCAAAATTGACGTGGAGGTTTGCAGTGGCGCTAAACACTACCGCCACGATCTCCTGTGCCCTGGAGATCGTGACGTCATTGAAGCGTGCATCACCCCGGACCGGAAATTGATTCTCACCCCCTGCCTCTGCGCCTGCTGCTAGTAACAACAAGTAGAGGGGGACAGTTTGCAGTCGAATGGGAGCTGGGGGAGCGCTAATTAAAGGCGTGCACTTCCTGCTTTTTCCTGTCGGCAAAATATTCTGCATACGCAGGTTAAGAGAGGGAGAGAGGCGTCTGGAGACATTTAACACAAGTTTTGTTCCTCAGCAAGACTTTTCAGGTTCCCATTTCTGTCAGCTTTATTACTACCACATTTAGAAGATTTAATGGGGCTGTACTAGCTCGGGGCCTCGTCCTCCAGCTTCACCTTCAGAGGCAGCGGAGGCAGAGAGAGTGGAAAACGTGGCCAGAGGGAAGAGGGCCAACAGGGCTCTGCACAGGAGACCTTACCCTCCCAGGGTATTCCGGGTGCAATTCTCATATATCCATCTGTCCGAGGAGTAGTGTTTTAGAAGGCTCCGCTTCAGTAAGGAGGTGGTCACTGAGCTCTGCCACCTCCTGCAACCAGAGCTCCAGCCTCAGCTCAGGACCAGGACGTCTCTGTCGGTGGCAGTGAAGGTGACGGTGGCTCTCAATTTCTACGCCAACGGCTCCTTCCAGGCTTCAACAGGGGATTTTGCGAACATCTCCCAGTTCGCTGTCCATTGTTGCATCCGGGAGGTCACAAATGCTCTCTACAAAAGGAGAGGGAGTACATCTCATTCCCCATGACCCGAGACAAACAGCGTGAACGTGCATGTGGCTTCGCTAGGATAGCGGGCTTCCCCATGGTTCAGGGCGCCATTGACTGCACGCATGTGGCATTGCGGGCACCTCATGAAAATGCAGAGGTTTTCCGCAACCGGAAAGGCTTCCACTCTCTCAACGTCCAGTTGGTGTGCGAACACAGACAGCGCATCCTCGCCATCAATGCCCGCTATCCTGGCAGCAGCCACAATTCATTTATCCTGCGCCAGACTGGTGTCCCAGACCTGTTCCAACTACCGTGTCAACCTCGTGGCTGGCTCCTCGGGGACAAGGGTTATCCACTCTGCACCTGGCTGATGACACCGCTCCGTAACCCCAACATTCCTGCTGAGCTCACATACAATGAGAGCCAGAGCGTCACCAGGAACCTGATTGAGAAGACTATCGGCGTGCTGAAGCAACGTTTCCGGTGTCTTGACCACTCTGGAGGAGCCCTGTGTGCTGTATGCTTCACAACCTTGCAATTCTGAGGACCCAGCCATTGCCACCAGGGATTGGTGGACTATCTCAGGAGGAGGAAGAGGGAGAGAGGAGGAGGAGGCGGAGGAGGAGGATGAAGAGAAGGATGAACAGCAACAATGTGGGAGGGAGGCACTCAATGTTGCTTCTGCAAGGGCCGTTCATGAACGCCTCATAAGACACTGTGGGGTAAAAATTCACTTGGTTGCGCCACCCGTTAGCGCCTTAAGAGGCGGCCCTGCTAATGGGGCGCAAAGCCGCTAACGCCCGGGCGCAGCGATGTTTGCGCCGCTCGAGAACTTAACTTGAGATTGTGCGGCGGCGCTAAAACTTACCGCTGCGACCACCTGCGCGCGCAGATTGTGACGTCATTCCATGGTGCAACGCCCTTGGGGCACCCCGTAGCGGAAATTGAGTGGCGCCCCCTGCCTTACCGCCTGGCGCTTCCAACGACCAGAAGACTGGAACGCTATCAATTGCTGTGGGGCTGGGGGGGGCGCTATTTAAAGGGGGCCTCTTCCTGTCTTTTATTGTTGGTGGCATTTTTGAACTACGCATTCTGAGAGAGAGAGGGAGAGACTTCTGGAGAGATTCAACGTTGTGTGAAGGAGTTTTGGGTACTGAGCAGCACTTTGCAGGTTCATTTTGATTTGCCATTCCTTGTATCGATTTAGCAGAGACCGTGTGAGCTGCACTCTGAGCTCTTTGCCTGGTGCTCTCCATTGTTCTTTCCAGCACATTTGATGTGCAAGTCTCTCCAGGCCGAGATTCAAGGCTGCAATGAACAGGATGTGGATGGAAAGCAAGATTAACCATCCCCTTTAAGAACTGGCCCGTGCCATTGTGTGTGTGTTCCATTGCTGACTGACATTACATGAGCTTCGCCAGCGCTCCGAGTTAGCGCCTCACTGCTCGGCCTTTGCGCCTTAAGAGAGGTGTGCAGCGCCTGCTTTAGCGCTCCACTCACCTCCCGGGGCGGTAAAAGTGAAGTTTCCCGTCAGTGGCGATAATTAGCGCCAGGCGCTAATATTTGCGTCCGGACGATATTTGCGCCCCAAATGGGGCGCGACCTAATTTCTACGTTTCTTTTCTAACTTCATGTTGGGCAATGAGAAAAATCACTCCATTTTTAAGAACATAAGAACATTAAAATTAGGAGCAGGAGTAGGCCATACGGTCCCTCAAGCCTGCTCTGCCATTCAATAAGATCATGACTGATCTTCAACTTCAATCACCATATCCCTTGATTATCTGGAGTCCAAAAATCTATCTATCTCAGCCTTGAATAGGGGTACGGTAGCATAGTTATGTTCCTGAACTAGTAATCCAGCAACATGAGTTCATAGTCCCACCATGGGGAATTTAAATTCAATTAATAAAATAAATCTGGAATTAAAAAAAGCTAGTATCAGTAATGGTGATCATGAAACTATCAGATTGTTGTAAAAATCCATCTGGTTCACTAATGTCTTTTAGGGAAGGAAATCTGCTGTCCTTACCTGGTCTGACCTATATGTGACTCCAGACACACAGTGGTTGACTCTTAACTGCCCTCTGAAATGGCCTAGCAAGCCACTTATTCAAGAAAGTGGCTCACCACCACCTTTGAGGGCAATTAAGGACAGGCAATAAATGCTGGCCTTGCCTACGATGCCCACATCCCGTAAATGAATAAAAAATTGAATATACTCAATGACTAGAGTATAGAATTCCAAAGATTCACAACCCTCTGAGTGAAGAAATTCCTCCTCATCTCAGTCTTATAATAGCCTTATCCTGAGACTATGCCCCCCAGTTCTAGACTCTCCAGCCAGGGGAAACAACATCTCAGTATCTACCCTGTCAATCCCCCTCAGAATCTTATATATTTCAATGAGATCACCTCTCATTCTTCTAAACTCCAGAGAGTATAGGTTGAATCTACTCAATCACTCCTCATAGGACAACCCTCTCATCTCAGGGATCAATCTAGTGAACCTTTGTTGCACCGTCTCTAAGGCAAGCATGTCCGTTCTCAGATAAGGAGACCAAAACTGTGCACAGTACTCCAGGTGTGGTCTCACCAAAGCCCTGTACAATTGTAGTAAGACTTCTTTACTCTTGTACTCCAACCCCCTTGCAATAAAGGCCAACATGCCGTTTGCCTTCCTAATTGCTTGCTGTACCTACATGCTAACTTTCTGTGTTTCCTGTACGAGGACACCTAAATCTCTCTGAACACCAACATTTAATAGTTTCTCACCATCCAGGGCCCCAAACGCTCCTTCCAGGAAACAGCGATTTACCTGTACTTCTTGCAATTTAGTATACTGTATTCGCTGCTCATGATGCAGTCTCCTCTACATTGGGGAGGCCAAACGCAAATTGGGTGACCGCTTTGCGGCACACCTCCATTCAGTCTGCAAACGTGACCCCGAGCTTCCGGTTGCTTGTCACTTTAATTCTCCGCCCCATTCCCCCTCTGACCTCTCTGTCCTCGGCCTCTTACACTGTTCCAATGAAGCTCAACATTAGCCTGAGGAGCAGCACGTCATCTTTCGATTAGGCACTTTACAGCCTTCTGGACTCAACATCGAGTTCAACAATTTCAGACAATAACCTCTGCCCCTATTTTTTTTAGATGGTAGCTGTTGTAGATTCTGCTATTCCCATTTACACCTCTTCTAGACCCACCTTTTGTTTCTTTACCTGTCCTATTACCATCTCCTTTTGCTTTGTACAATCATAGCTTTTGTCATTTAATCTCTCCTGCCTTGCACCCTATCACAGACCTTCCCTTTTGTTCTTTCCTCCCCTCTCGCTTTCCCTGCCCCTGTACTTTCCTAAAATCTGTTACATCTCTAACTTTTTCCAGTTCTGATGAAATGTTATTGCCCTGAAACGTTAACTCTGTTTCTCTCTCCACAGATGCTGCCTGACCTGCTGAGTATTTCCAGCATTTTCTATTTGTATTTTTAATAGTTTCTCACCATTTAAAAAATATTCTGTTTTTCTATTCTTCCTATCAAAGTGAATAACCTCACATTTCCCCACATTATACTCCATCTGCCACCTTATTGCCCACTCACTTAATCTGTCTATATCCCTTTGCAGCCTGTTTGCATCCTCCTCACAGCTTACTTTCCTGCCTAGCTTTGTATCATCAGCAAACTTGGATACATTACACTCGGTCCCTTCACCTAAGTCATTAATAGAGATTGTAAATAGCTGAGGCCCAAGCACTGATCTTTGCAGTACCCCACTAGTTACAACCTGCCAACCTGAAAATGACCCGTTTTCTGTCCATTAAGCAATCCGCAATCCATGCTAGTATATTACCCCCAATCCCATGAGCCCTTATCTTGCGTAGCAACCTTTTATGTGTCACCTTATCGAATGCCTTTTGGAGATCAAAATATACTACATCCACTGGTTCCCCTTTATCTACCCTGCTAGTTAAATCCTCAAAAAACTCTAATAAATTTGTCAACAACACGATTTCCCTTTCATAAAACCATGTCGGCTCTGCGTTTTAGATCATAATGATTAAATTCTGATCTTGCAATTGAACCAACATTGAGTCATGGCTCTCCAATAGCATGGGTGGGCTCAGGCTGGCAGAGGAGAGGGTTGGCATCATTGTATTTTATGAGACTAACCTCTCTTAATTTTAATAGCCGCCCTATATGTGAAAAACAAGTGCAGGAAACATAACTAACAGCACATTCGGCTGGGAGGCAGGAAATCCTTATAGGCAGCAGGGGGGAAAAATTCAGTCGTGCCCCGTTTGGGGCGCAAATATCGTCCGGGTGCAAAAATTATCGCCTGGCGCTAATTATCGCCACTGACTGGAAACTTCACTTTTAACGCCCCGGGAGGTGATTGGAGCGCTAAATCAGGCGCTGCACACCTGTCTTAAGGAGCAAAGGCCGAGGAGTGAGGCGCTAACTCAGAGCGCGAGCGCAGCGCAGATGCTGCCAGTTAGCGAGGGAACACAGACACACTGGCGCCGGCCAGTTCTTAAAGGGGGGGGCAATCTTGCTCCCCAGCCACACCCTGCTCATTGCAGCCTTGAATCTCGGCCTGGAGAGACCTGTGAATCCATTTTCCAGCCAAGGATGGAGAGGGTGAGAGAACGAGCTGAGCGCTTCACTGAGCGGGCCTTGGATGCTCTGGTTGGCGCGGTGGAGCGCCGAAGACCAATACTGTACCCAGAGAGTGGCAGGAGGCCTTTGCTGCGCGATTACAGAAGAGTGTGGAGGGAGGTGGCTCAGCGCGTCTCCTCCAGGAGCATGGTGCCCAGGACCCATTTCCAATGCCGGAAAAAGTTCAACGACCTCACTCGGGTTGTCAGGGTGAGTGGCTTTTTTGCAATACCTCTCCATCCCTCCATCTCAACCTCACTCTATGGCCAGAGGGTCTTAAAACCACAATTAACAACACTCATCCAACACCTATGGCCCTTTCATGAAGCACACACACACATTCCATACTTTGCATACAGTAAGGGCTATTCACCTATGGGAGGCACATCAGACAAGACCATGGCTGTATACAGTAAGAGCTATTCACCTATGGGAGGCACATCAGGCAAGACCATGGCTGTATACAGTAAGGGCTATTCACCTATGGGAGGCACATCAGGCAAGACCATGGCTGTATATTTACTCAGACGCCGTCCTTTTTCTTGCAGGCCAAGCAAGCGCATAATAGGAGACAGCAGCAATGGACGGGTGGAGGGCGGCCTCAGCTGCAACCCCTCAGCGATCTTGAGGAGCGCGTCCACAGGATTGTGGCAAGCCGGGTGATCGGTCCCGTCGCCACTGGAGACGCCGACCCCGTTCTGGACAGCAATGGTAAGGTCATCACCTTTTTGTCCTCTGTCCTTCCACTTGTCCCTCACAACACCAGCCTTTGACACTTTCAATCCAACTTACTAACTCGCTGCACTTATTCCTCCCTTACTGCCACCCTGTCCTCACGCTAAAGCCACTCTTGTACCTCCCTGCTTTCAGATGGTGATTCACCAGCTGAGGAGACGGGCCCTGAAGCTGCCAGTGGGAGTGAAGCTGCAGCCGAGGAGGAAGAGGAAGCCGAAGCATCAGTGCCACCCTCTCCCGAGGAAGCCCATGCCGACACTGGGAACACGCCTTCCCTGGAGGGGAGCAGGGGGGAAGGGTCTGATGAGGGTGAAGCTCCAGGACCCAGCGGGCTGCAGCAACGCGATGGGGGTAGGGAAGCTCGGGGGCCTTCTCCCCGGAGGGAGAGTATGCCAGCGAGTCCTGCTGCACTGGACGCAGAGGAGGAGCGGCTGATCGCGGAAATGAACACCCAGGCGGTGGGCATGCACACTGAGCTCATGGCTGCAGTGGGTAGGATGCCCGAATGCATTGAAGCACTGGCAAGGAGTGTGGAGCACTTCGCTGCAGCGCAGGCGGATGCGACACTGAAGCTCAGTGCTGCAATTCAATCTCAGACTGCTCTCATGCAGACTCAGATTGAGGTCATGCGAGCACTGTCTGCTGCCATCCTCGCTGGTTCGTTCACATTTCCCCGGGGCTCTCACCGCGCCGCAGCAGGCCAGCAATCTGTGCTCCAGCAGATTGCTCCAGATGCTGAGGTGCTGCCCCGTGGGAGTGCCAGTGTGCCAGTCGAGCAGGGAGTTGCTGTCCTCGCTCAAGATGACAGCATTCCTGCTGTCACCACTGTCACTTCTCCACTGCAGTTGCCACCGCCTGTAGGACAGACTGCTGCCGCCCATGCAGAGTTGGTGCAGTCTGCAGCCGGGCCCTCCAGGCCCAGAACTGGTCGAGGCCGTCCCTCAAGGGCATCTGCATTGTCAGGGCCTGACAGTCAGCAGCCTTCCACCAGCCTTGCTGCAGCCACTGAGGTCCCATTGCGGAGGAGCAGTAGGGTAAGAAGGGGGGAAGGGCGCATGGGAAGGAGTTCACCCTCGATGTAGGAGGTGTGACAAAATGCTGGTCATTTTTTTATTAAAGGCCGAGGTTCGTGGTCAAACTTTTGTTGAGTGTTTTGCACATGATCTCCAGGTTGTGAGAACCAGTTATGGTAATGACTTTTTTTGTGTTTATTTGTATGAGTTTGTCATGAAGAAATGACACACACAGAGTTTGTAAAATAAATAAGTTTTGGTACTCAAAATTTACATGTTTGGTGTTTGGAATCATTGGTGCCTTGGCCGGCTTAGGGGTTGCGTGTTGGGTTCATTCATGCTGTTCTCAATGGCAGAAGCCATTTCCACAGCAGGGGCCTAGAAGCGGCTTGCTATCAACCGCTGACGGACGGCCCTTGCAGTTTCACCATTGTGGGCCGCCCTCACGCCTTGGTGCTGCTGCTGATCATCCTCCTCCTCCTCTTCCTCCTCTTCCTCCTCCTCCTCTGGTGGTGCTCCAAGGCCTGGTGGCATTGGCTGGGTCCTGAGGATTGCCATGTTATGCAGCATGCAGCACACAACTACGAAGTTGGATACTCGCTCAGGCGAGTACTGCAGGGCTCCTCCAGAATGGTCGAGACAGCGGAACCATTGCTTGAGCACGCCGATTGTGTGCTCCATGATGTTCCTGGTAGCTTGATGGCTCTCGTTGTACCGCAGCTCAGCAGGGGTGTTGGGCGTACGGAGCGGTGTCATCAGCCAGGTGCTCAGTGGATACCCCTTGTCCCCGAGAAGCCAACCAACTGGCTGATGCGGTGCCTCGAAAAGTTCTGCCACAGTAGTCTGGCGCAGGATGAAAGCATCGTGGCAGCTGCCAGGATACTGGGCATTGACAGCGAGTATCAGCTGTCTGTGGTCACAGACCAACTGAACATTCAAGGAATGGAACCCCTTTCTGTTCTGGAAATCCTCGGCATTCTCATGCGGAGCACGCAAAGCCACATGCGTGCAGTCAATGGCGCCCTGCACCATGGGGAAGCCCGCTATCCTCGCAAAGCCCAGAGCGCGTTCTTGCTGCTTGTCTGGGGTCATGGGGAAAGAGATGAACTCTCGTCTCCTTTTAAAGAGGGCATTTGTGACCTTCCTGATGCAGCAATGCACCGCGAACTGGGAGAGATTGGCGATGTCCCCAACAGCAGATTGAAATGAGCCAGTAGCATAAAAGTTCAGAGCCACTGTGACCTTCACTGCCACCGACAGAGACGTCCTGGACCTCAGTTGAGGCTGCAGATCTGGCTGCAGCAGGTGGCAGAGCTCAGTGACCACCTCCTTGCTGAAGCGCAGCCTTCGCAGACACTGCTCATCAGACATATGAATGTAGGAGAGCTGTTCACGATATACCCTGGGAGGGTAAGCTCTCCTGTACAGACGCCTGTTGGCCCTCCTCCGTCTGGCCATCATTGCCACTCTCTCTCTGCGTCTCTGTCTCCTCCGATTCAGCTGGCGCAGGACGACGCCCCCCATCAGTGCAGCCCCCATATCTCTTAGCAAGCAAAGTTATGAAGGCCAGAAACCAAAGTACCAGCGAAGTTAGGATGAGTAGCCAAAAGTATCTCACACAGCGTTGACTCAATGCAGAAGTCTCTCTTTCTCTCTCTCCGAATCTCTCTCTCTCTCTCAGAACGAGTGGTGCAAAAATGTCAACCACAGAGAAAGACAGGAAGAGGCCCCCTTTAAATAGCGCCCCCCCCAGCCCCACAGCGATTGTTAGCGTTCCACTCTTCCGGTCGTTGGATGCGCC
Source organism: Squalus acanthias (assembly GCA_030390025.1). Classification (NCBI taxonomy): domain Eukaryota; kingdom Metazoa; phylum Chordata; class Chondrichthyes; order Squaliformes; family Squalidae; genus Squalus; species Squalus acanthias. The sequence goes on from CM059432.1 coordinate 53,409,845, forward strand.
AGGCGGTAAGGATGGGGGCGCCACTGAAATTCTGCTCTGGGGCGCCACAAGGGCGTTGCACTCTCGTATGACGTCACAATCTGCGCGCGCAGGAGATCGCGGCGATAAAGTTTAGCGCCGCCGCAAAATGTCTAGTTAAGTTCGCGAGCGGCGCAAACATCGCTGCGCCCGGGCGCTAGCTGCTTTGCGCCCCATTAGCGCCCTCTTAAGGCGCTAACGGGAGGCGCAACCAACTGAATTTTTCCCCCCAGGTTTTAAAGGGCTGCCTTAAAAAGTTTGATTGGGTTGAAGCTGTACTTTCATCACACGAAGCAGGAATAGCTGCAGAAAAATTTGGCAGGGCTGTGTGAGGCAATAAAATGCCTGGAAGAGCTCCATTTATTGATGAGGCCTTCAGATCATAATCCAATTATTATGTCATTCTGAAATTCTGTACAACAGAGGAATATTGTCTTGTCACTTGGTTCTTGTATCGCATAATATAAATCTACTTTATGAATGAAGTTTTCAGTGCTCTTAAAACCCACATAATTAAATACTGAATGCTGAATGCAAGAGTTTCGGAATATATCATCTCACTATGAAGGAAAACAATGAAAAAAAAAGCCCACGGGCTATTTTGGAATGGCTACTGGGCTCCTTATGGGTCTGAAATTCTGAAAATTGGATACATTTCAAAATTCTACAGGAAAACTACAGTGAAAGGAAAGCACTAAAGATTTCCAGCAGTAAACCAAGCAAAGGGAAATGGTGAAAATGATTATCATAGAATCATAGAAATGTACGGCACAGAATGAGGCCATTCGGCACATCGTGTCTGCGCCGGTCAAAAAAGAGCTATCCAGCCTAATCCCACTTTCCAGCTCTTGGTCCGTAGCCTTACAGGTTACGGCACTTCAAGTGCATATCCAAGCACTTTTTAAATGTGATAAGGGTTTAGAATTCCTTTGACATTTTCACCTTAAGAGCAAATATATGTTTTAGTAATTCCATTACTTATAAGGATATAAGTCAGCAACAGGAATTAAAGTAGGAAAAGGGAGGTAATTTTAACCTAACCCGCACAGCCGTAAACTGATAGAATCAAATCTGACGCCTGTTTTACACTCCGCCCAATCTTACTTTCCATTGAACCTTTATATTCATCACAATGAAAGATTGACTGCAAGCTGTATTCAAAATGAATTCATTTTCTGCAGTTGTATGTGTTTAACGTGTTTGGCTGTCACATTTGCTTGCTGCCTGTCATAAATTTCTCTGTTAACTCTGTTTCTCTCTTCACAGATGCTGCCTGACCTGCTGAGTTCCTCCAGCATTTTCTGTTTTTATTATAAATTTCTCTGTGTTTATTGTGAATATGACCTAAATGCTGCTCTAGTTGAGGACATAGGACTTGTGATTGTCTGCATAGCCAAGTGACAACTTATTGGGAACGTGGAAAGCTTTCTATCTGTATCTACAACCAACTCTGATGTGTCTGCATGAGTGTCAGTGACCTCCTTTGCTGGTCTTGGTGTTTGCTGTTAAGTTTGCAGGGTTACATGATGGCCTTGAACTGCGGTAATGTGAATGCTGCTCCTGTGGTGCTCCATCATGCTACTGCTGGAGAGCATCTCCTCATGATCTGTGTGAGTTTTTGAGAATTTCTTCATCATGGGTTTTCCATAACTATACTCCAAGCAAGTTAAAACCATCGATAATTATCTCACAGAGTTTGAACCTCAAAGTCTCCACAGCATAATGGAAGCATTCATGAGGGATACTCCGACTGCTGAGCTCAAGTCTCACTCCTGTTGCTGACTGCTCAATGGCAGACTGCAGTGGAGGAGTCAAGCCTCAAAGTGATGAAGACATGGATTAGAGTCTCAGCAGTGGTAGAGCAGGAGTAGGCAATGCTTTGAAATTGGAAAAAGGCAGTCTTATTGAGAGAAAAGATGTGGAGAAGACACTTATGGCGAGAAATTCGTTTTAACCAGTAAAGTTGCCGGTGGAATTAACGGCCGCTGAAAATGGCCGCAACTCTAATGGAGCAAAATTCATCTGGGGGGATGGAGATTATTGGTGCAGTGCTCACCTTCCGTGCAACACCATCCTGGTGGCATTGCTGGAGGCATCCTACCCAAAGTTTGTGTGCAGGAGTGGCGTTGCAGCTTCTCACAGCCTTTGGAAGCGAGGCTGTGGAGCTTGCATGGAATTGTGGGCAGTTAAGAGGTTTGAGAGTTAAAGGGACCATGCACATTGAAGCAATACAAATTAAAATGAAGTGAAACAATGCAGGTTTCAGCCCTTTCTGCCTTAAAAAAATAACATTAAAAAGAAGTCCAAAATGTGAATATTCAGCTCTTAAAGCTGAATTCCCTACCGAACCTTAAAAAATGGGAAAAATGCCTCAGCACTAACACAAATGGGGCCAAGCCAGGGAAGGGGCATCCAGGGTCTCGCCCGCAGCACTCCAACTTTATGCAGGGGGTCAACACTGCAAAACAGACCCTCTACCCACAGGGGTCAGGAGGGCCTCCAGAAAGAATGATGTGGGAGTACATCACCGAGGTCATCACTGCCAGCAGTGTCACCCCCCACCACCTGGCTCCAGTGCCCAAAGAAGCTTCATGACTGGTCAGGGTAGTGAATGCATCTTCAACAGCCATCTCCTACCAACTGCACCACTAGCCTCACACACTGCTCAATGCATGATCCCCACCCCCAATCACTCATCTACCAGCAATCTGCACCAATCACGAGGCACATCTCCCATTCCTAGCCTCACCTCACCCCCTTAGAGGAGACGGTGCAGGCCATTCTTGGCAGAGGCATGGCTGAGCCCTTGGCCAGCGCCAGGGCTGAAAGGATACAAGATGCGGGTATCCTCATACGTCATCCTGCTTCTGGCATGCACCTTGTGCTTACCTGCCCTCTCATCACCACAACTCCAGCCTTGTGCCTTCCTCATTTCACACACCCAAGAAATGCAGCCTGCCCAGCCAGTGGGTGACCAAGAAGAGGGAGAGGAGAGTGAAGAAGAACAAGAAGAAAAAGATTGATTTGACACTCCCAGCCACCAGCTCCTCAAGGTCGACCAGCAAGGCCATTTGCAGTGTTCCACCAGCCATGCTGCAGCCACTGGGGTAGCATCAGTAGGATAGGCAAAGGCACACACAAGGCAACCACTAAGAGAATGCATACGGGTGATAAGTTGATTTCTTGATGTCACATTGGATGGATAGATGTATATCGGTGGATTGAAAAGTTTGCTTTGTGGTGGCTTTTATTTCAGCATCGTGGCCAAGAGGACGCTGTGATGGTCAGTAACAGAGGGAAGGTAAGGTGTGGGATAAATGTTGAAAGGGGAAGTGGGGTTGTAGTTACTGGGACCGCAGGCGGATGATTCCATCCCGGATATCCCAACCACAAAGGGGCTGTCTGGGATACATCCTTCCTTCCGCTTCCTCCTCTTCTGCTTCCTCCTCTTCTGTGTCTTCCTCTTCCCCCTGCAAGCGGATGCTGTAAATCTGAAATGACAGCATAAAATGCTGGAAATACTCAGCTGGTCAGGCAGCATCTCGACCTGAGATGCGAATCCTGTTTTTCTTCCCACGGATGTTGCCTGATCTGCTGAGTATTTGCAGAATGTTCTGTCTTCTCAATGGACTTCATTTACCATCCAAGCCCTTGCAAGCATCCAGCAGCACTCCCTACACATTTAAAACAACTTCTCTCATCTATTGCAGTAAGCCACTACTTCAATAAAATCAAAAAACCCAGTCCAAAACCTTAAATCCAAAATTACCTGAACGATGTGTGTGTCCCTTTAAGAGGTTCAGACATTGCCACTGTCAGCATGCTTGCACGGCAGCTTAGGACCCAGCACTGAATTCAGCGCTAGGGTTGAAGTTCACGCTTGTGACGTAAAGTTGGCGTTGCACGCCGATTTACGTCACAACGCCGCCATGTTGTTCGGGATGGTGCTGCCAGTTACCAGCAGCGCAAAGGTGAGGATGAAAACAGTGGCCGCTGCGGGAACCGCCACCAGCTGGCAAAAGAGCCATGGCCGCCATTTTAGTGCCATTCAATGGCGCTACACAGAGTGGCGTTAAGGCCACGAATTTCTCCCCCTTAAATTTGGGACCAAGAAATGCAAAATTTAAATATCAGCACAATGGGGATTGAAACATGGGGAGGTGAATTTCTGCAGAAGTTTTCTCACTGCTGTAACTTCAGCGAAAGAGCCATGGAAAATCTATACCATTTTTCAGGATTTCCATGGCTCTTCTATTGGTTATGGTAGATGAGGGGGAGAACCCCCACAAAAGTTCATTCCCATGGTGATTGGGCTTATGAGGGATGTAGCGTCTCAGTGCAATGCCATATCCAGCCCTTCCACCCCACAAATGACAGTAGATTGGCAGAAAGTGAACAGGCAGCCATTGCAGTAGTGGATGTGGCAAAGCCATTTCTAAGGCCATCTCCTGACCCGTCACACGATATCATAGATCCACTTCAATCCCACAATCCCAGCTAGTATTAGTAATGATGACCATGAAACTACCGGATTGTCGCAAAAACCCATCTGGTTCACTAATGTCCTTTCGGGAAGGAAATCGGCCGTCCTTACCTGGTCTGGCCTATATGTGACTCCAGACCCTCAGCAATGTGGTTGACTCCTCAGCAATGTGGTTGACTCTTAGCTGCCCTCTGAAATGGCCTATCAAGCCACTCAGTTGTATTCAAGAAGGCGGCTCACCACCACCTTCTCGAGGGCAATTAGGGATGGGCAATAAATGCTGGCCTTGCCGGCAACGCCCACATTCCTGTGAATGAATAAAAAAAAGAGGCTCCCACTGACATTCAGCAGTCAGCCACTTTACCTACTCTTGCTACTAGGGCAGCATCTAGAAGCATTAGATTACATCCTAGAGCACCCAATTCACACACTATCACCAAGGGAAAGCACTGAAGCAAATACAAAATTAACTTAAATGGTATCAAATTTAGTTGCACCTTATTTGAACTGCGCCAAAGTTATTTTGGTTTGGTTTGGTTTGGTTGGAATAGGATAATAGCAGGTGGAAGGAATAGGTTAATTCAGGGTTGAATGAAGGTGTATTTAGCCACTGCATTGTACACATTGGGGAAGGTCTTTTTTAGTATTTGTTCATGGGATGTGGGCATCACTGGCAAGGCCAGCATTTATTGCTCATCCCTAATTGCCCTTGAGAAGGTGGTGGTGAGCCGCCTTCTTGAACCGCTGCAGTCCATGTGGTGAAGGTACTCCTACAGTGCTGTTAGGGATGGAGTTCCAGGATTTTGACCCAGTGACGATGAAGGAACGGCGATATATTTCCAAGTCAGGATGGTATGTGACTTGGAGGGTAACTTGGAGGTGGTGGTGTTGGACGTGACTCCAGGATGGTATGTTGCTTCCCTGGTGCCAGGGTCAAGGATGTCACTGAACGGCTGCAGGACACTCTGAGGGGGGAGGGTGAACAGCTAGACGTCGTTGTCCATATCAGTACCAACGACATAGGCAGAAAGAGGGATGAGGTCCTGCAGGCAGACTATAGGGAGCTAGGAAAGAGATTAAAAAACTGTACCTCAAAAGGTAGTAATCTCCGGATTACTCTCGGTGCCACGTGCTAGTGAGTACAGGAATAGGAGGATAGAACAGATGAATGCGTGGCTGGTGAGATGGTGCAGGAGGGAGGGCTTTAGATTCCTGAGGCATTGGGACCATTTCTGGGGAAGGTGGGACCTGTACAAGCTGGACGGGTTACACCTCAACAGAGCCGGGACCAATATTCTCATGGGGAGGTTTGCTAGTGCTGTTGGGGAGGGTTTAAATTAGCTTGGCAGGGGGATGGACACCAGCATATAGAAGTAGAAGAGAGGAATAAGGTGCATAAAAGAGTGAGTGTGCTGGATAGTACTAGAGAAGAAAGTAGTACTAGAGGTGGAAGTAGTACCATATTAGATAGGAGCAGACTAAGAAAGACTACGGAAAATTCAAAAATGGGTTTAGAATGCATGTACGTAAACGCACAAAGTGTGGTGAATAAGGTTGGTGAGCTACAAGCACAATTAGCCGTGTGGCAATATGATGTTGTGGCAATAACAGAAACGTGGTTTAAAAACAGTGAGGACTGGGCACTTAATATTCAAGGGTACAAGGTGTTCAGAAAAGATAGGGAAGGAAAAAAGGAAGGTGGAGTGGCAGTGCTGATTAAGGAAGACATTGTGTTGGAAAGGAAGGATGTTCTTAAGGGGACAAGAACAGAATCCATTTGGTTAGAGTTGAGGAGCAAAAAGGGTATGATCACACTATTGGGGGTATTCTACAGGCCTCCAAATAGTGAGAGGGAGGTAGAGGAGTAAATCTGCAGGGAAATCGCAGAGATATGCAAGAGCTATAGAGTGGTGATATTGGGGGACTTTAATTACCCAAATATCGATTGGGATAATGCTAGGATAAAGGGAAAGGAGGGGGAGGAATTTCTGAAATGTATTCAGGAGAATTTCCTTGACCAGTATTTTCTTGGCCCAACTAGGAAAAAGGCATTGCTGAATCTGGTGCTGGGGAATGAGGTGGGCCAGGTCGACCAAGTGTCTGTGGGAGAACACTTGGGTACGAGTGATCATCGTATCATAAGAATTAGATTAGCAATGGAGAGGAGCAAGGAACAATCTAGAGTGGAACTTCTAAACTGGAATAGGGCTAACTTCAATGGGATGCGAAAGGATCTAGCCAGGGTAAAATGGAACCAAAGACTGACAGGAAAAACTCTAACGGAACAATGGGTGATCTTTAAGGAGGAGATGTTCCAAGTACAGGCTAGGTACATTCCAACAAGAAGGAAGGGTAAGGGAACCAAAGCAAGGGCTCCTTGGATGACATGGGAGATAGAGAAGATAATGAAACAAAAAAAGAGGGTGTACAATGAATGTCAGGTGAATTCTTCAAGGGAGAACCAGACCAAATACAATAAGTTAAGAGGGAAAGTGAAGATGAAAATAATATTGGCAAAGAGAGAATATGAGAGTAGAATGGCGGTTAACATAAAAGGGAACCCCAAAATCTTCTACCGGCATGTAAACAGTAAGTGGGTAGTAAGAAGCGGGGTGGGGCCTATTAGGGACAAAGAAGGTGATATATGCTTAGAGGCACAGGACAAGGCTAGAATACTCAATGAGTACTTTGTATCGGTATTTACTAAGGAGGTGGATGCTGACAAAATATCGGTAAAAGTGGAAAAGGTAGAAGCAATGGAAGGGGTGAAAATTGATAGACAGGATGTACTGGAAAGGCTGGGTATGCTTAGAGTGGTTAAGTCGCCTGGTCCAGATGGCTTGCATCCCAGGTTGCTAAGGGAATTGGGGGAGGAGATAGCGGAAGGGCTCGCCATAATTTTCTAATCTTCCCTTGATGCGGGGGAGGTGCCTGAGGATTGGAAAGTAGCAAATGTGACACCATTGTTCAAGAAAGGGTGTCTGGACAATCCTAGTAACTACAAGTCGGTCAGTTTAACATCAATGGTAGGTAAAGTTTTCGAAACAATAATCAAGGAAAAAATTAATGGGCACTTGGAGAGGTTTAAACTAATTAAGGAGAGCCAACACGGATTTGTAAAAGGCAGATCATGTCTGACTAATCTAATTGAATTTTTTGATGAAGTAACAGGGAGGATGATGAAGGGAATGCAATGGATATTGTCTACATGGATTTTAGGAAGGCGTTTGACAAAGTACCACATAGAAGGCTGGTTAACAAAATTGAGGCTCATGGAATAGGTGGGTCAGTGGCAGCTTGGATAAGGAATTGGCTTAAGGAGAGAAAACAGTGAGTTGTGGTAAATGGCTGTTTTTCAGACTGGAGGATGGTAACAGTGGTGTTCCCCAAGGGTCAGTGCAGGGGCCACTGCTTTTTTTGATATATATAAATGCCCTGGATAAGTTATGCTGAACCTATATAAAGCACTGGTTAGGCCACAACTGGAGTATTGTGTCCAGTTCTGGTCACTACACTTTAGGAAGGATGTGAAGGCACTTGAGAGGGTGCAGAGGAGATTTATCAGAATGGTTCTGGGGATGGGGAATCTTAGCTACAAGGACAGGTTGAAGCAGCTAAATTTGTTTTCATTAGAGCAAAGGAGGTTGAGGGGTGATTTGATAGAGGTGTACAAGATTATGACGGATTTGGATAGGCTAGAGGGGGAAAGGCTGTTCCCACTAGTTAATGGTACAAGGACTAGATGACACAGATTTAAGGTTTTGGGCAAGAGATACAGGGAGGATGTGAGGAAAAACTTTTTTATGCAGTGAGTGGTGAGGACCTGGAATTCGCTGCCAACGGAAGTGGTGGAAGCGGAGACACTCAATGTTTTTAAGGGGAGACTGGATAGGTACTTGAGGGAAATAAACTTGCAGGGCTACGGGGATGGAGCGGGGGAATGGGACTGACTGGATTGTTCTGCAGAGAGCCAACGTGGACTCGATTGGCCGAATAGCCTCTTTCTGTGCTGTTATGACTCTATGACACTATGCGCCTGCTGCCCTTGTCCTTCTAGGTGGAAGAGGTCATGGGTTTGGGAGGTGCTGCCGAAGAAGTCTTAGCGAGCTGTTGCAATGCATCTTGTAGATGGTACACACTGCAGCCACAGTACGCCGGTGGTGGAGGGAGTGAATGTTTAAGGTGGTGGATGAGGTGCCAATCAAGTGGGCTGCTTTGTCCTGGATGGCGTTGAGCTTCTTGAGTGTTGTTGGAGCTGCACACATCCAAGAAAGTGGAGAGTATTCCATCACACTCCTTACTTGTGCCTTGTAGATGGTGGAAAGACTTTTGGGAGTCAGGAGGTGAGACACTCATCGCAGAATATCCAGCCTCTGACCTGCTCTTGTTGCCACAGTATTTATGTGGCTGGTCCAGTTAAGTTTCTGGTCAATGGTGACCCCCCAGGATGTTGATGGTGGGGGATTGGTGATGGTAATGCTGTTGAATGTCATGGGGCGGTGGTGAGACTCTCGCTTGTAGGAGATAGTCATTGCCTAGCACTTGTGTGGCGCGAATATTACCTGCCACTTATCAGCCCAAGCCTGAATGTCGTCCAGGTCTTGTTGCATGCGGGCATGGACTGCTTCATTATCTGAGGAGTTGCGAATGGCACTGAACATTGTGAGTCATCAGCGAACATCCTCATTTCTGACCTTATTTTATTTATTGATGAAGCAGCTGAAGATGGTTGGGCCTAGGACACTGCCCTGAGGAACTCATGCAGCGATGTCCTGGGGCTGTGATGATTGACCTCCAACCACCACAACCATCTTCCTTTGTGCTGGATATGGCTCCAGCCAATGCAGAGTTTTCCCCCCGATTGACTTCAGTTTTACTAGGGCTCCTTGATGCCACACTCGGTCAAATGCTGCCTTGATGTCAAGGGTAGTCACTCTCATCTCACCTCTGGAATTCAGCTCCTTTGTCCATGTTTGGACCAAGGCTGTAATGTGGTCGGGAGCCTTGGCGGAACCCAAACTGGGCATCAGTGAGCAGGTTATTGGTGAGTAAGTGCCGCATGATAGCACAGTCGATGACACCTTCCATCACTTTGCTGATGATTGAGAGTAGACTGATGGGGCGGTAAATTACCGGATTGGATTTGTCCTGCTTTTTTGTGGACAGGACATACCTGGGCAGTTTTCCAGATTGTCGGATAGATGTCAGTGTTGTAGCTGTACTGGAACAGCTTGGCTAGAGGCACAGCTAGTTCTGGAGCACAAGTCTTCAGCACGGCAGCCGGGATGTTGTCGGGGCCTACTGCATTTGCTGTATCCAGTGCGCTCAGCTGTTTCTTGATAATTCGTGGAGTGAATCCAATTGGCTGAAGACTGGCTTCCGTGATACTGGTGACCTCAGGAGTAGGCCGATATGGATCATCCACTCGGCACTTCTGGCTGAAGATGGTTGCAAACGCTTCAGCCTTGTCTTTTGAACTGACGTGCTGGGCTCCACCATCATTGAGGATGGGGATATTCATGGAGCCTCCTCTTCCCGTTAGTTGTTTAATGGTCCACCACCATTCATGATTGGATGTGGCAGGACTGCAGTGCTTTGATCTGATTCATTGATTCTGGGATCGCTTAGCCCTGTCTATAGAATGCTGCTTCCGCTTTATAGCATGCATGTAGTCCTGTGTTGCAGCTTCACCAGGTTGGCACCTCATTTTTAAGTATGCCTGGTGCTGCTCCTGGCATGCTCTTCTACACTCCTTATTGAACCAGGGTTGGTCCCCTCTCTTGATGGTAATGGTAGAGTGAGGGATATGCTGAGCCATGAGGTTACAGATTGTGTTGGAATACAATTCTGCTGCTGCTGATGGCCCACAGCGCCTCGTGGATACCCAGTTTTGAGCTGCTAGATCTATTCTGAATCTATCCCATTTAGCACGGTGGTAGTGCCATACAACATGATGGAGGGTATCCTCAGTGTGAAGACGGGACTTCGTCTCCACAATGACTGTGTGGTGGTCATTACTATCAATGCTGTCATGGACAGATACATCTGCGACAGGTAGATTGGTGAGGACCAGGTCAAGTAGGTTTTTCCCTCGTGATGGTTCTCTCACCACCTGTCGTAGGCCCAGACTGGCAGCTATGTCCTTCAGATCTCGACCAGCTCGGTCAGTAGTGGTGCTACCGAGCCACTCTTGGTGATGGACATTGAAGTCCCCTACCCAGAGTACATTCTGTGCCCTTGCTACTCTCAGAGCTTCTTCCAAGTGGTGTTCAACATGGAGTACTGATTCATCAGCTGAGGGAGAGCGATAGGTGTTAATCAGCAGGAGGTTTCCTTGCCCATGCTTGACCTGAAGGCATGAGACTTCATGGGGTCCGGAGTCAATGTTGAGGAGTCCCAGGGCCACTCCTTCCTGACTGTATAACACTGTGCTGCCACCCCTGGTGGTTCTGTCCTGCCGGTGGGACAGGACATACCCAGGGATCGTGATGGAGGAGTTCGGGACATTGGCTGAAAGGTATGATTCTGCTGATATATTGGAGGGTTATGGCACTTGGGTGAAGATCTCATCAATGAGAGCTTGTTATATGATCTGGCAAACAGTCATCTACTTGATACATCTATGCACTGCAGATTGTTACTGAATTTTATGTGCCACATGAAAATTCAAGGCTTTAGTAACATTGACAGCCACTGGTAGTGCCTACATTGCAACAGTAACAACACTTCAATGGTACTTTGTTAATTGTATAGCGCTCTGGAAAGTCCTGGGATCATGAAAGGTGCTATATAAATGCAAGTCTTTCTTTTTCTTTCTTTCCTGCAGTGGAAGTTTGCTGGAAGTCAAAATCTAGAAGATAGAACAACACTGCAAACTACCTCAAAGGCAAAGTGGAGACTGCAAAAACAATTCACCTTCTGACATCCCAAGGTAGGTGTGCCTCCGCTTGTAGATTCAGCTTTGTGAGTAAGGATGCATAAGTTTGAGTCAAATGCTTTCTGAACTGTCTCCTTTCAACTTATTCTTCCTTTTTCTAAATAACACAGAGAGGAATCTCCATTGAAATGCCCATTAAATCTGGCTGTCAAAACCCCATGGCAAAAAAGTTTTTTTTAAAAGACAAAAAAAAACACCTAGCACAAGAAAAATGCTATTTTCTGATATTCTTCTCAACACACAGAGGTTATTCTTTAAATGCTGACCTCTTTTCAGCCAAAAACGTGACTACCCCATTTTTGTTTTATACTGGTGAGCTCAGTGCACAGTATATTCTTGGCAAGAATCATGGGAAATTATACATGTGCTACAGGAAACTCTTTGGTATCCGGCACCTACGGGACCGGGATGGTGCCGGTTTATTAAAAATTCCGGATAACGGAGAGGTATACCTACCAAGGTACGAGAGCCCCGTTACACAGCCACAGGTGCAGGAACCCCGGTTATACGGCCACAGATCCAGGAGTCCCTGTTACACGGCAACAGATCCAGGAGTCCCTGTTACACGGCAACAGATCCAGGAGTCCCGGTTACACAGCCACAGGTGCAGGAACCCCGGTTACATAGCCACAGATCCAGGAGTCCCTGTTACACGTCCACAGGTGCAGGAACCCTGGTTACACGGCCACTAATATACAGTAAAACTTACCTGAACCTACTCCTGAATTTTGCTGGTTAATAGAGAATTCCGGATATTTAGGTGCCGTTTAAACGAGAGTTTCCTGTAATATGCACCCTATTATAATACATCAACACATGAAAATCAAGTTCTCAGCTGTTTTCAACAAGAGCTCATTGGGCCCACCTTCACGCCTGACCAGAGTTCATGCATGGTGAAGAATGGGGAAAGGTCTGTAAAGATTGATCTCCATCCAGCTTACTGATGCCTAGTTCTTTTCCAATCCAGCACCACCAGTGAGGCCAACCGGAAAATATACCATTCACTGTTGACCTCAGCGTTCAAATTCCCAATATGCATGAATTACCAATGTGCATGAAGCTCTGCGTCAGAAGCACTAAATCGTAAAGTTTATTTCAAAGTACGTTAATGCTCTACCAATGTAATTTGCAGAAGAATGACTACACTTGTTACCTGTTAAATGAACCTCTTCTTTATCCCCCAACTGTGCAATACTGATTTTTCATATGCGCTAAAAAAGTGTTTAGCAAACTGTTCTTTGTTAACAAACACATGATGCAGTGAAGTGATTCCATGCCTAAATGCATCATTACAGCACCTGACATTATCCCAATGAAAATGATGCAGAAAATCAGAGGCCTCCCCTGCCACAATCTCGCCCCCCAACCTCATCCCGCCGCACCTCCCCCCCCCCGCCTCTTGATTGTGAGGACCCTTGTGGGATGGCCTGGCTGCTGATCTCGTGGACTTACTTGTTCGTGGGCAGCCTCTGGACTGCGAGGATTCGCGCCACTTCCAACGATTCCCTGCCCGGAATAGGTGGAAAGTTACATACGAACATACGAACAATGACAGATGGATAAAGATCCTCTGGTCCATCGAGCCTGTCCCACATAATGGTGATATCTTGTTTATCACAATAAATACTCTCCACCTCACCCGAAACCATGTGATCTCCTGGGAGAGGCGAAAAACCAGATAAAAACCCAGGCCAATTTGGGGGGAAAAAATCTGGAAAATTCTCTCTGACCCATCTAGGCGATCAAAACTAGTCCAGGAGATCACGCTGGCCCTGATATCCCTGCAGTACCTACCTTCTGTAAGAGGTGATCTCCACCCCAGCCAGAAACAAATCCAGCTCTCATTTGAGGGAATTCAGCGAATCAGTATCCACCGCACGAGACGGCAGCCTGTTCCAGAGGTCCACTATTCTCTGGGAAAAGAACCACCTCCTGACATCTAACCGAGATCTGGCCTTAAATTTCTGACCCCTGGTCCTCCCTAACCTATTTAATTGGAAGTTGAATGGCGGCATTTAAATGAGGCTCTGGAGTTAAAATACCCTGGCCATCGTTTTTCGTGAAGCGGGTGAGTTTTGAACTGGCATCAAAGCTCACCTGCCAAAATCTGGCCCCCAGCTAAAGTCCAGGCCAGTCACCTTGAATGGAACAAATTGGTTTTATGCTCCTGAGAGAAAGAAAATCCATTTGAGTTTCCAGGAAACCATTTAGATTAATTGGGCTCCCACAGTAGTTAAAAAAATTAAAGGAAAAGGATTATTATTTAAATGTATTTACAAAGATTCAGCCTAGTTCTTAGAGTTGATACCTTGTTATTATTTTGTCTATTTGAGGAGCTTGCTGTAGATATGTAACAACATTATATGACTGCTACTTATGGGCATGCTCATCTTTTGTTTAATAAATATTTTTTTAAACTTAAAACCAACTTTGATGTGATGCTCTACTGGTTTTGAAGACTGGACCAATTAGTAGCTTATCTCTAGTCTTTCAAATAATCAGGATCGACTGCAAACCAATATGGTGGGTATATTGCGTTTAATCAGATTTTAAGATGAAATATAACACACTAGTAATACAGCAAAAACATACGACCGTGACAAGCAGCTGGTACCGGTCCCGATCGAACAGACGGCTGGCTTGCGTGAACAGTTCTCTGGCTTCCGGCCTCTCTCTCTCTCTCTCTCGGGCCTTCGAGTTGGTGAGTGTGGGATCACTCTCAAAAGAGCGTTCGACCAGCCCAACTTCTGTCTGGCTCTCCCCTCCACCATCTGTGTGGACAAGCACTCAGGGTGTCACTTTTATTCTCTTTTTAGGGGTGGGCCTGAGGCCAAGTTATTGACAAGACCATTTAATCTATAGAGGTTCCTCTAAAACCTCATCAATCAATGACAGCGCAAATTCTTTGTCTTGGTTCTTGGATGAAAACCCTCCCCAAAAGGGGGTCTCATTACCTCATTCAATTTGTCTTATTGTTTAATCTTTCTGAAGGTTCTTCCTTTGGAATTCGTGTCTTATCTCTCTTGTCCCTAGTTTGGAGTCGGACATGCCATTCTCGGCCATCAGATGTTCATAACTGCTTGTTATCAGTTATTTATGTTCATACTGTTCATGCAGCTTTAGCTATGCAAAACAAACTATTTCATTATCAGACTATTGTACCATGGAATGAATCATTAAATTCCCAAAGATATTCTATTCTCATACACTGGTTAACTTACGCCTTTTAAAGCAGTTTTATTAAACAATGTCAAAATCATAATTTAGCATTATAATATGGTTATTAGCAGTAATGGAAGAAATATAACGTTGGGCCTTGGTTGGTCAAATTAGAGAAACATAAACAAGGTTGAAATCCTAACTTGAAAACAAGATTATTTATGACCGTCACACTGCAGAATGCTATAACATCCGCAGGGACCCAAAACACAGGCAGATTCTACGCATCTATCTAACTATTCTAAGACTAGTCTGAGAGACTTTCTGTCTCTAGTTCTAATACAGTCATGTAAATACAGCATTACTCGCATCACAGTTTTATCCGCAAAACCATATACATTTCTTTAACACCCCTGATTTCTAACAGGAATGAGAACTTTTGAAGGCATAAGGTAAGCACAACAGCTAAAAGCACTTACACAACATGTTCCTTTTTCCGAGGCAGGTTATCAAAAATTAACTAGATTTCAAGGAAAAGTCAGATAAAGGGTTTGGGGAGTAAGGATTCACTCATGAGAATGATCTAAGATACGAGGGCCAAATTAACTAGGATGAGACTGGAAAAGACCCAAAAATCCAACAGTTCCTTTGAACATACTTTTCCTTTTTTGGGAGAGTGAATTTTGCATGTGGATCAGCACACCCAGTGATTAATTAAACTTCACTAATTGGCTAGCCCGAGCACCCTGTTCCCTTGGCTCTATGCCAAGAAAATTTACCCTTGTAAGTTAACAGATATGTTTTCTGTACAATCAGACATTTGTTTTTCCTTTTTTGTATCTGAGCTAATTTTATTGGGCTCTGTTGACAAGAAACCTTGCTGGCCAGGAGCATGGGAGATGAAATCATGCACACAGGCTAGCACAATTACAATGCTGGGGAGACTGCCTGTGGTGTTCACCTTTGGCCCACAGCTTCCTTTTTTACATTTTTGCTGAAAATAAATCTATAGAAATGCTTGACATTACTTTACTAGTCTTTGCGGTCCTAACCTCATTTTCGATTTTAGCTTTCCTCAGGAAATGCCAGCCTTGGCTCAGTGGTAGCACCCTCTCCTCTGAGTCAGAAGGTTGTGGGCTTAAGACCCACTCCAGAATTTGAGCATATAATCTAGTCTAACACTTCAAATCTGAAGGAATGTTGCATTGTCTGAGTTGTTGCGGGTGATTTTCTGGGTCCCTGCTTGACAGGTGTAGTGAAAAAGAAAAAAATAAAGACTTGCATTTATAAAGCACCTTTCACGACCACCGGACTTCTCAAAGCGCTTTACAGCCAATGAAGTACTTTTGGAGTGTAGTCACTGTTGTAATGTAGGAAACGTGACAGCCAATTTGCGCACAGCAAGCTCCCACAAACAGTAATGTGATAATGACCAGATAACCTGTTTTTGTTATGTTGAGTGAGGGATAAATATTGGCCAGGACACTGGGGATAACTCCCCTGCTCTTCTTCAAAATAGTGCCATGGGATCTTTTACGTCCACTTGAGAGAGTAGACGGGGCCTCAGTTTAACGTCTCATCCGAAAGACAGCATCTCCGACAGTGCAGCACTCCCTCAGCACTGCACTGGAGTGTCAGCCTAGATTTATGTGCTCAAGTCCCTGGAGTGGGACTTGAACCCACAACCTTCTGATTCAGAAGGTGCACCTAAACTATGCTGTGCCTGACCAGGCCGAGCAGCGCTGAATTTGGTGTACCAGTCCATTAATGTGGCCTGGTTGTACCCTCAGTGCAGACCACCCCTGGCAGTGCCTTGAACTTCTTGTGCCTAGAGGTGGAAAAAGCAGTGCTTCAGGGCCTTCTGACTGCTGTTGGAGAAGGGTACACCTTCTCAGGGCAACTAGTGGTTGCCAATAAATGCGGCCTTGCCAACTTCGCCCACATCTTGAGAACTAATAAAAATAAGAAAGCATCAGAGAGGCTCAGGAAATTTACAAATTCAAGTCAGACTGGAGGCACTGGCCTCGTTATTAACCTGCCCACGATGGGTGTGAGAGAGTCGGGGGGAGGTTAAAAATGAAAAAAACGGGGAACGTGCTCCTAACCCGCTACGTACGCATACGTTGCTGTTTTTAGGGGATGGGTTTCGAGGGTTCAAGTGTCCCGCCGTGGAGAGGCTGTCAATTTGGCCAGCTGCCGGACGGGAAACAGAAGAAAAAAGTGATAATGAGATCCTGTCATTAAATTCGGAAGGACCTCCGTGTCCCTGGTCGTGTCAGGTTCCCCGGCTGTTTCCGACCTCCCCCGCACCCTTCCCACTTCCCCGTAAGTATCGGGGCCACGGTGTCTGTACATGCATATATGGCACAAGAAGTCACTGTGGATCCTGAAAAGGCCTATTCCGAAGGCCAAAGAAGTAATGTATGCACATAATAGAAAAAAGATCATGGAGAAAAGCCTGAGCTCATGAAGTATCATGAAGGAAGTTCCAGGCAAAATTTCCTGGTCTGGAATTTCCTCCGTCACTTCACCACTCCACACAGTTCTACCATTCATTTCGGGCATGAGGAGGAAAATCCAAGGTCCCCAGCTGAAGAATCCGAGCAAAAGCTAAATCAATGCCCCTGAAAGAGGAAGAAAAAGTTAGTGGAGGTAAGATGACACGGGGAAGCGCATGGTACAGTCTCGTGATTTTTTTCACAAATATAAAATTTTTATGAGTTTATTTTGTTATAAATTTAGGGGGAGAAATTCGGTATCGCCCCGTTTGGGGCGCAATTATCGGCCGGGTGTAAAGTTTAGCGCCTGCAGCTAATTATCGCCTCCGACTGCAAACTTGGCTTTTATCGCCTCTGGATGTGATTGGAGCACTAAATCAGGCGCTACACACCTGACTCAAGAGGCAAAGGCCGAGGAGCGAGGCGCTACCTCAGAGCGCGGGCGAAGCTCAGGTGATGTCAGTTAGCAATGGAACACAGACACACTGGCGCCGGCCAGTTCTTAAAGGGGAGGGTCAAACTTGCTCTCCAGCCACACCTTGCTCATTGCAGCCTTGAATCTCGGCCTGGACAGACCTGTACATCGATTCTGCAGCAAAGGACTATGGAGAGGGTCAGGGAGCGAGCTCAGCGCTTCAGTGACCGGGCCTTGGTGGCTCTGGTTGGCGCGGTGGAGTGCAGAAGAGCTATACTCTACCCTGAGAGTGGCAGAAGGCCATTGCCGTGCGACTACAGAAGAGTGTGAAGGGAGGTGGCTCAGCACGTCTCCTCCAGGACCCATACTCAATGTCGCAAAAAGTTCAACGACCTCACTCGGGTCATCAGGGTGAGTGGCTGTTTTTCAATACCTCTCCATCCTTCCATCTCAACCTCACTCTATGGCCAGAGGGTCTTAAAACCCCAATGCCCAACACTCAACCAAGACCTATGGCCCTCTCATAAAACACACACACACATTCCACACCTTGCATACAGTAAGGGCTATTCAACTATGGGAGGGACAGCAGGCAAGACCACGGCTGCATACAGTAAGGGCTATTCAACTATGGGAGGCACATCAGGCAAGACCATGGCTATATATTTACTCAGACGCCGTCCTTTTTCTTGCAGGCCAAGCTATCTCATAACAGGAGACAGCAGCAACGGACGGGTGGACGGCGGCCTCAGCTGCAACCCCTCAGCGATCTTGAGGCGCGCGTCCACAGGATCGTCGCAAGCCAGATGATTGGCCCCGTCGCCCCTGGAGAGGCCGACCCCGTTCGGGATAGCAATGGTAAGGTCATCAGCTTTCTCTCCTCTCTCATTCCACTTGTCCCTCACAACACCAGCATTTGACACTTTCAATCCAACTTACTAAATCGCTGCACTCCTTCCTCCCTTACTGCCCCCCTGTCCTCACGCTAAAGCCACTCTTGTACCTCCCTGCTTTCAGATGGTGATTCACCAGTTGAGGAAACAGACCCTCAAGCTGCCAGTGGGAGTGAAGCTGCAGGTGAGGAGGAAGAGGATGCTGGAGCCTCAGCGCCACCCTATCCCGAGGAAGCCCATGCCCACACTGGGACCATGTCTTCCCTGGAGGGGAGCAGGGGGGAAGGGTCTGATGAGGGTGAAGCTCCGGGACCCAGCGGTCTGCAGCAACGCCATGGGGATAGGGAAGCTTGGGGGCCTTCTCCCCGGAGGGAGAGTATGCCAGCGAGTCCTGCTGCACTGGACGCAGAGGAGGAGTGGCTCATCGCTGAAATGAACACCCAGGCGGTGGACATGCACACTCAGCTCATGGGTGCAGTGGGAAGGGTGCCCGAAAGCATTGATGCACTGGCAAGGAGTGTGGAGCACTTCGCTGTAGCACTGGCGGATGCCACGCAAATGCTTAGTGCTGCAATTCAGTCACTGGCTGCCGTGATCCCACCTCTGACTGCTCTCATGCAGACTCAGATTGAGGCCACGCAAGCACTGACTGCTGCCATTGTCGTTGGTTCGGACACATTTCCCTGGGGCTCTCACTGCGCCGCAGCAGGCCATCAATCTGTGCTCCAGCAGATTGCTCTGGATGCTGAGGTGCTGCCCTGTGGGAGTCCCAGTGTGTCGGTCGAGCAGGGAGGTGATGTCGTCTCTCAAGATGACAGCATTCCTGCTGCCACCACAGTCACTTCCCCATTGCACTTGCCACCGCCTGTAGCCCAGACCGCTGCCGCCCATGCAGAGTTGGTGCAGTCTGCAGCCGGGCCCTCCAGGCCCAGAGCTGGTCGAGGCCGTCCTTCAAGGGCATCTGTAGTCTCAGGTTCTGACAATCAGCAGCCTTCCACCAGCCTTGCTGCAGCCACTGGGGCCCCATTACAGAGGAGCAGTAGGGTGGGAAGGGGGGAAGTGCGCAAGGGCAAAAAGTAGGAGGTCTGACAAAATATTGGGAATGTTTTTATTAAAGGCCAAGGTTCGTGTAATAACTTTTGTTTAGTGTTTTGGCCATTATCTCCCGGTTGTGAGAACCAGTTATGTTAATTAATGATTTTTTGTGTTTGTTTCTATTAGTTTGTCACGAAGAAATGACACACACAGAGTTTGTAAAATAAATAAGATTTTGTATTGAAAATGTACATGTTTGGCCTTTGGAATCATTGCTGCCTTGGCCGGCTATAGGGGTTGTGGGTTGCTTTTCATCATGTTGTTCTCCATGCCAGAAGCCATTTCCTCAGTAGGGGCCTAGAAGCGGCTTGTTATCAGTCTTTGACGGATGGCCCTTGCAGTTTCAACATTATTGGCCTCCCTCCCGCCTTGGTGCTGCTGCTGATCATGCTCCTCCTCTTCCTCCTCCTCCGGTGGTGCACCAAGGCCTGGTGGCATTGGCTGGGTCCTGAGGATTGCAAGGTTATGAAGAATGCAGCACACAACTATGAAGAGGGAGACTCGCTCAGGCGAATACTGCAGGGCTCCTCCTGAGTGGTCCAGACAGTGGAACCGTTGCTTGAGCACGCCGATCGTCTGCTCAATGATGTTCCTGGTGGCGAGATGGCTCTCATTCTACCACAGCTCAGCAGGGGTGTTGGGGTTACGGAGCGGTGTCATCAGCCAGGTGCAGAGTGGATAACCCTTGTCCCCGAGGAGCCAACCACTTGGCTGATGCGCTGCCTGGAAAAGCTCTGGCACACCAGTCTGGCGCAGGATGAAAGCATCGTGGCTGCTGCCAGGATAGCGAGCATTGACAGCGAGCATCAGCTGTCTGTGGCCACAGACCAACTGGACATTTAAGGAGTGGAACCCCTTGTGGTTTCGGAAAACCTCTGCATTCTCCTGCGGTGCCCGCAATGCCACATGCGTGCAGTCAATGGCACCCTGCACCATGGGGAAGCCCGCTATCCTCGCAAAGCCGAATGCGCGTTCATGATGTTTGGCCCGGGTCATCAGGAAAGAGATGTACTGGCGTCTCCTTTTATAGAGGGCATTTGTGACCTGTCGGATACAGCAATGGACCGCGAACTGGGAGATATTGGCAATGTCCCCAGTAGCTGTTTGAATGGAGCCGGTGGCATAAAAATTCAGAGCCACTGTGACCTTCACTGCCACCGACAGAGATGTCCTGGTCCTCAGTTGAGGCTGCAGATCTGGTTACAGCAGGTGGCAGAGCTCAGTGACCACCTCCTTGCTGAAGCGCAGCCTGCGCAAACACTGCTCCTCAGACAAATTAATGTAGGAGAATTGTTCCCGGAATACCCTGGGAGGGTAAGGTCTCCTGTGCAGAGGCCTGTTGGCCCTCCTCCGTCTGGCCATGATTGCCACTCTCTCTCTGCGTCTCTGATGCCTCCGATTCTGCACAGGACGATGCCCCGAATCAGTGCAGCCCCCAAAGTCTCTTGACAATCGAAGGAATGAAGGTCAAATCGAAAAGAACCTGAAAAGTGCTGCTCAGTAGCCAAAACTACTTCACACAGCATTGACTCTATGTAGAAATCTGTCTCTCTCAGAATCTCTCTCTCTCTGTCAGAATGAGTGGTGCAAAAAAGTCTCCCACAAAAAAAGGCAGGGAGAAGGTGCCTTTAAATAGCGCTCCCCCCACCCCTCACGGCTGGAAAACATTCCAGTCTCCCTGTCGTTGCTTGCGGCAGGCGGAAAGGTGGGGGGTGCCACTCAATATCCAGTCCGGGGCTCCACCGGGGCGTTACACGCTTGACTGATGTCACGATCTACGGGCACAGGAGATCGGGTTGGTAGAGTTTTGCGTTGTCGCAAAAACACTGGTCAATTTCACGAGCGGCGCAAACATCGCTGCGCCCGGGTGATAGTTGCTTTGCACCCCATTAGCGCCCTCTTAGGGCGCTAACGGGAGGCGCAAACCAACCGAATTTTCCCCTTAATCTTTAAAGAACTGCAATGGAGTGATTAGGAACCAATTAGCTGCTGAAAGGAGTTTTAATTTTTTGTTGAGGAATTTAATTGGATAGCTTTGTAGTGAATGCTGGTTGTTCATTAGCTGTGCAATTTGTTTCCAAAAACATTAAGTGACTTTTCTTTAAGATAGTGGTGTTTGTTTGATTGGATTTTACTGAATGGGACTTTGAGCCAATTAGTAACCTTCTTGCCCTATAGATTTTCTGTTCCCTACAGGCATTTTCTACCCTGCAAACAGTTTTTGCTCTAAGAAACTGTGTCAGACGCAAACCTTTTCATTATGTAGATCTTTGTCTCGGTACGATTCTTTGTCCACTTTTTCTTGGTAAATTTAGCAAAAAGGTAGATGTGAATAAAAAGTGATGTAATTTGTGGAAAAAATACTCAATTGAAGTGCTGTAACCTACAAGGCTACAGGCCATGAGCTGGAAAGTGGGATTAGGCTGGATAGTTCTTTTTTAACCGGCACAGACATGATGGGCCAAATGGCCTCCTTCTGTGCCGCAAATTTCTATGAATCTACTTCTATGATTCTATGATTTGTCTGTCTTTAATGCTTGTCTAAGAATTCCTATCCCTTCCCCCCCCCCCCACCCCCAGTAATGGATTAACAAATCAAAATGTTAGAAAAATTGTCTTGTCCTCAAAAATCCATGGGATGCAATCCCAACAGTTACAATGGGATTGTGCCCGTCGCAGAACTCTGCCACTGGCACTGCCGAAGTTCACAAAATCAGGGAAAGGGGCCTACATGAGTGGGAGTTCAACAGTTTGGGGATACATCTATGGCTTCCCCTGCTGAAGATCCCGGAAATGTTGATAACTGCTGGCCTGGCTGAGGGAGGAGGCTGGTTTTCCCTCCTGGAAGAACAATCTGGGTGTCCCAAACATAGGTTTAAACCGTCACCACCACCTCCACCCTCTCCACACACCACCAAAAAAAACCCATTCTGGCCTCTTCATCTTCTTAAGAATAAAATGGCAGTGATTATTATTTGCCACTTGTTATATCATGAAAGGGATTTGGGGGTTTGGGGGAAAAATGATTTAATCCTATCAACCTTGTACATGACTGCAGTAAAATAAACTTAGTAAATTACTGTGCTGTATTATCAGGAATATAGAATACCAATTTAAAAAAAATGATGTAATTACTGTATATTGGTTACATTCTATCTGAAGTACTGCATGCAAGACTGGCTGCCATATGTTAAGAAAGACAATGTGGTCCATGAGAGCATGCATCATAGAGCAATCAGGATGATGGCTGATCCTGGGAATCTAAGTAATGGAAAAAGTATAAGGAAGTTGGGATTGTTCCCATTAGCATGGGCAACACGGTGGCATAGTGGTTAGCACTGTTGCCTCACAGCGCCATTACCCGGGTTCGAATCCGGCCCCGGGTGACTGTCTGTGTGGAGTTTGCACATTCTCCCTGTGTCTGCGTGGGTTTCCGCCGGGTGCTCTGGTTTCCTCCCACAGTCCAAAGATGTGTGGGTTAGGTTGATTTGGCTATGATAAATTGACCCTTAGTGTTAGGGGGATTAAATACGTGGGGTTACGGGGATAGGGTGGGATATGTGTCGGTGCAGGCTCGATGGGCTGAAATGGCCTCTATCTGCATTGTGGGGATTCTGTGATTTTCTGTGATAAAAGAGATTTCAAGGTAATCTAATAGAAATGTTGAAAATTATGGAAGGTGCTGGTAACGTTAGACAATTGGTTCACACTGCCCAGAGGTCAAAACTAGTTTAATAATTCGATAAATGGGGAAGTCAGTCAGAATTACTTCACACAAAGAATAATCGGCATATGGAGTAAATTGCCAAAGAAAGTCAATGAGATGAATAGTATTAATTTGTTGAAGAGACTACCAGAGAGGTAATATTATAAAATTGTGCCCTCAGGCAATGCATATTGGAGATTAACCATTCACTCCCCCAACCCCATGATTTTCCACCCATTAACTTTGGTGAATGGATAATCATGAAGAGCGTGTGGCCACATTCCCGATATGCGCACATGGGGCCAAGGCACCCTCTGCGAGTATAATTTTGTGAAATTACACCTTAGATGCTTGTGAAGAAGGAGCGATTTAATCAATGTGGTGAGAAGGCAGAGTTTCACTTAATCACAAAAATGATGTGTAAGTTAGCTGCTGATTATTAACTGTGTTTTTTACTGATGATTACCAATCAGCATTATGCGACTGCATCAGTGACCTCTGGGTGATAATTTCTTTCGCCTATCTAGCCAAAAATAAGTGCTGAAAATGGCTGAAAAAATATTTCAATTTAACATTGAGATTATTCTAACATTGCAATATTCTTGAATATTTTATGAAATGTAAACTACTGCAATGCAGACATTATAGCAGCTGATGCCACATTCTGATTACATTTAGTTATAAGGGTAATAAAGTGTGACTAGTTACTTCTGGGCTGATGCTGAGAAGGACACTTTGGAAAAATGATAAAAGGAGCAATTTGTTCACCATACCAGCATATTTGTAACAAATATCAATACAGTATGTATCTGAATTTTAATATTGTAATGACAGGATAGTTGGATGTTCCTCTTTTAACTGCACACCAATGCCACCATTCGATGAAGACTGGCACCATGCCACTTATGCACATGTTAAAGATTCCTGACCTGTTACTGTGACTGATTTATAAGTCTGACACCTATTCCATCTTAATCAGTGGCAAAACATCAATGAAACTAATCCATCATTCCACAGATGGGGCAAAGGACAGTGCATATTAAACTTTATTTACAATTATGAAGATATTAAAAACAAATTATGAAACCAAAACACATTACTGTCCTTACTGCATAAATCAGGCATATACAAATGCAAATGATGTTATATTTATTTTGATTGCTACATTTGTCTTGATTAAAATGCTGTGCAGATGCATCGATTGAATCTGAAAGTACAGATGCAAATTGTCAATACGGGCATGATATATTACTGGGCAGTCACACATTTAAACATGTCATACTGAGTTTTCACCAGCCTCTAAGTCTACGACATCATTTGTAAAGTAGATGAATTAGTTGGTTCAGGCTTCCAAATGTGGACGACTGAATAATTCATCATGTAATAAACATCCCACCCTCATTGTAGAGCTTTCGGTTCTTTTGTAGACCGTGGAACATTCTTCATTTCCATTGCTAGATCTGTTGTGTTATTTGTGACATTAAACTGTCCTCCCTTTTACAATTCTTCAAGCAGCTTAATGATTACAGCAGCTAGTTGGACTAATGCTGGACCACAGCCTAGAAGTTGCTGTCGGTGTAAAGCCATGCTATAGACAGGGTTACGCGATCTCACAACCAACGGATCAGATCAAAGCTCGGCAGTCCTATCACATCCAGTCGTGAATGGTGGTGGACCATTAAACAACTAACGGGAGGAGGAGGCTCCATGAATATCCCCATCCTCAATGATGGTGGAGCCCAACACGTGAGTGCAAAACACAAGGCTGAAGCATTGCAACCATCTTCAGCCAGAAGTGCCGAGTGGATGATCCATATCGGCCTACACCCGAGGTCCCCACCATCGCAGAAGCCAGTCTTCAGCCAATTCGATTCACTCCACGTAATATCAAGAAACGGTTGAGCACACTGGATACAGCAAAGGCTATGGGCCCCGACAACATCCCGGCTATCGTGCTGAAGACTTGTGCTCCAGAACTAGCCACGCCTCTAGCCAAGCTGTTCCAGTACAGCTACAACACTGGCATCTATCCGAAAATCTGGAAAACTGCTCAGATATTTCCTGTCCACAAAAAGCAGGACAAATCCAATCCGGCCAATTACCGCCTTATCAGTCTACTCTCAATCATCAGCAAAGTGATGGATGGTGTCATCGACAGTGCTATCAAGTGGCACTTACTCACCAATAACCTGCTCACAGATGCCCAGTTTGGGTTCCGCCAAGACCACTCGGCTCCTGACCTCATTACAGCCTTGGTCCAAACATGGACAAAGGAGCTGAATTCCTGAGGTGAGGTGAGAGTTACTGACCTTGACATCAAGCCAGCATTTGACCGAGTGTGGCATCAAGGAGCCCTAGTAAAACTGAAGTCAATAGGAATCGGGGGGTGGGGGGGGAAACTTTCCACTGACTGGAGTCATACCTAGCGCAAAGGAAGATGGTTGTGATGGTTGAAGGTCAATCATCACAGCCCCAGGACATCGCTGAAGGAGTTCCTCAGGGCAGTGTCCTAGGCCCAACCATCTTCAGCTGCTTCATCAATGACCTTCCCTCCAACATGAGGTCAGAAATGGGGATGTTCGCTGATGACTGCACAATGTTCAGCACCATTCACAACTCCTCAGATAATGAAGCAGTCCATGCCCGCAAGCAACAAGACCTGGATGATGTTCAGGCTTGGGCTGATAAATGGCAGGTAACATTCGCGCCACACAAGTGCCAGGCAATGACTATCTCCAACAAGCGAGAGTCTAACCACTGCCCCTTGACATTCAACGGCATTACCATTGCTGAATCCCCCACCATCAACATCCTGGGGGTCACCATTAACCAGAAACTTAACAGGACCAGTCTCATAAATACCGTGGCAACAAGAGCAGGTCAGAGGCTAGGTATTCTGCGGCAAATGTCTTACCTCCTGGCTCCCCAAAGCCTTTCCACCATCTACAAGGCACAATTAAGGAGTGTGATGGAATACTCTCCACTTGCCTGGATGAGTGCAGCTCCAACAACACTCAAGAAGCTCTACACCATCCAGGACAAAACAGCCCGCTTGATTGGCACCCCATCCACCACCTTAAACATTCACTCCCTCCACCACTGGTGTACCATGGCTGCAGTGTGTACTATCTACAAGATGCACTGCAGCAACTCGCCAAGGCTTCTTCGGCAGCACCTCCCAAACCCGCGACCTCTTCCACCTAGAAGGACAAGGGCAGCAGGCGCACGGGAACACCACCACCTCCAAGTTCCCCTCCAAGTCACACACCATCCTGACTTAGAAGTATATCGTCGATCCTTCATCGTCGCTGGGTCAAAATCCTGGAGCTGCCTCCCTAACAGCACTGTGGGAGTACCATCACCGCATGGACTGCAACGGTTCAAGAAGGCGACTCACCACCACCTTCTCAAGGGCAATTAGGGATGAGCAATAAATGCTGGCCTTGCCAGCGACGCCCACATCCCATGAATGAATAAAAAAAAGCATTGCATGGGTTCCCATTGAACAGCAGGGGCAGCAATTTCCAGGATTCTAAGTTTCATGCAAGGTTCTAGCTATAAGAAATCTACTTAGAGATATTGGGATGGAAATTCCATTTGGCCCTTTTGCGCGCCTGAATTAGGTACCATGCACAGAGTGTCCGCCCCAGCTGGAAGGCCCGAGGCCAGCCTTAAATTGGGCCTCAGGCCTCTTTAACATTATTTGGGCAAGCCGCTGGTGCTCGACGTTTTAAAAGATCAATGTCAGGCTGCTTGCTCCGCTGGCAGTGGACCAAACGTAAGTCCGGGGTGGGGAGGGCGGGTGGCGAGGAGAACGGGAGGGGGCTGATTGCGGCTGGCAACAGCCCTCAGGATTACTGTGGTGCTGGGAAGAGAACACCTGACCCTCTTGGTTCCACATCAAACCCAATAAAAGGCCCTCAGCTTTTTGTTGGTGGCCGCATTTCCACCTGGAAAACCTGAGTGGAGCTTGACAGCCCAAATTCCCTGAGGGATCTAAAAACAGGCATTAGGCCTCTCATTACATTATGTCTGTTTTAGGCGGCCACCTCGGATGCATGAAAAATTGCCCAACCCAATATTGGGTTCGACATTATTCAGGTGTTCTTAGGGACCCAGACGTTGGTCCCTGTAATTGGCTCTCGTTGCATCTATTTTATGTCATAAAATGGGTGCAATGAGGTCCAATTTCTACTCCATTGAATACAAAAGCAAGGAGCAAATACTGAGAGGTGTTTAGGTGCATGGAACTCATGCAGATATGTAGCATGGAAAATACTGGCAAGGAAGGTAATGGTGAAGAATGAAGAAGAACTGAAGACCCAAGCCGAGAGAAAGGAGCAGGCCTATGCAGGGGAATGTTGTTGCAGGGAGTTCCATCACACAAAGGGTAAGTTTAATGATTTTTTTTCAAAGAATTATTTTTAATGTATTTATTATGTTATAAATCTACAATGGGGTGAATTGGAAAGCAACATAGCTACAGAAATAACTTTGAAAAAGATATTATGAGGAATTTAATTGTTTCATTTTTTGTCATTTGTCAGTTTTTCATTGCTAGTTTTCTGGTGTTTGCTGCTTGTTTTTTGGTAGGTTTTCCAACCTTGTTGGTGACATTTTAAGTTGATTAATATTGTTCGCCTAACCATGATTTGTCTTTTTTAAATTAAATTGATATGTGAACCAATCAGGATTGTTTTCCCCACTGAGATTTTGAATGTGTGATGGACATTTTCCCAGACCTGCTAGTCTCATGCCAGATGGAAAACTTTTAATTATACAAGCAGATCTCTCGTGGCATTACTCACGATGAGTCAGGGATGATGCTTTTGCAAGCTGTGTGCTGGAGTGGTCGAAGGGATGATCCTCATACCACAGTTATATTAATAAATACATCTCTCAGGGGTGGGGGGTTGGGAAGAAAGAGTCAATGACATGGGTCCCGATTGGGCACATTCCAGCACTTCTGCCAGTTCCCTCCCCAGTGTGGATTTTCAACCCAATATAGCAACATACCGCATCAATGTATAGAAACTTATTTGCAATATAAATGCGTTTTGACATGTTGATGGCAAAATGTCATTAGCAGCATATCTCAAGGACATTGCAAAAGCCACGGTAGGTTAGTGGTTTTTAACCAATGTGGTGAGCAAACGGATTAGAGGGTCAATCTGTCCTGTCAACTGTGGCCAGCTAGGTAGCATATTAATATAAAAGTGGATGTGTTGGTATGCATCCTGACGCTCCCAGACATTGCATGGACATTTGCGATGGCTTAATGAAACAGGCATATGTTTTCTTCCAGCATTATCAGGACTGGTGCTGAAGATATTGGGCAGCCAACATCTGTTTCGTAAGAGTAATGCATCCTCTGCCTGTTACTGAAAACCATTCAACTTGTATAGTGTATCCTGAAGAAGATCCTGTCAAGGAGCCATCAATTAAAAAAAAATTGTTTTATGGGATGTGGGCGTCGCTGGCAAAGCCAGCATTTATTGCCCATCCCTAATTGCCCTTGAGAAGGAGCTGGTGAGCCGCCTTCTTGAACTGCTGCAGTCCGTGTGGTGAAGGTACCCCGACAGTGCTGTTAAGTAGAGAGTTCCAGGATTTTTACCCAGTGACGATGAAGGAATGGCGATATATTTCTAAGTCAGGATGGTGTGTGATTTGGAGGGGAACTTGGAGGTGTTGGTGTCCCCATGTGCCTGCTGCCCTTGTACTTCTAGGTGAAAGAGGTCACAGGTTTGGGAGGTGCTGCTGAAGAAGCCTTGGCGAGTTGCTGCAGTGCATCTTGTAGATGGTACACACTGCAGCCACAGTACGCCGGAGGTGGAGGGAGTGAATGTTTAAGGTGGTGGATGGGGTGCCAATCAAGTGGGCTGCTTTGTCCTGGATGGTGTCGAGCTTCTTGAGTGTTGTTGGAGCTCCACTCATCCAGGCAAGTGGAGAGTTTGCCATCACACTCCTTAATTGTGCCTTGTAGATGGTGGTAAGGCTTTGGGGAGTCAGGTGGTGAGACACTCGCCACAGAATACCTAGCCTCTGACCTGCTCTTGTTGCTACAGTATTTATGTGGCTGGTCAATGGTGACCCCCAGGATGTTGATGGTGGGGGATTTGCTGGTGGTAATGCGGTTGACTGTCAAGGGGTGATGGTTAGATGCTCGTTTGTTGGAGATAGTCATTGCCTGGCACTTGTGTGGTGTGAATGTTACCTGCCACTTATCAGCCCAAGCCTGAATGTTGTACAGTTCTTGTTGCATGCGGGCAAGGTCTGCTTCATTATCTGAGGAGTTGCGCATGGCACTGAACACTGTGCAGTCATCAGTGAACATCCCCACTTCTGACCTTATGATAGAGGGAAGGTCATTGATGATGCAGCTAAAGATGGTTGGGTCTAGGACACTGCCCTGAGGAACTCCTGCAGCGATGTCCTGGGGCTCTGATGATTGACCTCCAACCACCACAACCATCTTCCTTTGTGCTAGGTATGACTCCAGCCAGTGGAGAGTTTCCCCCCCGATTCCCATTGACTTCAGTTTTACTAGGGCTCCTTGATGCCAGACTCGGTCAAATGCTGCCTTGATGTCAAGGGCAGTCACTCTCACCTCACCTCTGGAATTCAGCTCCTTTGTCCATGTTTGGACCAAGGCTGTAATGTAGTCGGGAGCCGAGTGGTCTTGGCGGAACCCAAACTGGGCATCAGTGAGCAGCTTATTGGTGAGTAAGTGCCACTTGAAAGCACTGTCGATGACACCATCCACCACTTTGCTGATGATTGAGAGTAGACTGATGGGGCGGTAATTGGCCGGATTGGATTTGTCCTGCTTTTTGTGGACAGGACATACCTGGGCAGTTTTCCAGATTTTCGGATAGATGTCAGTGTTGTAGCTGTACTGGAACAGCTTGGCTAGAGGTGTGGCTAGTTCTGGAGCACAAGTCTTCAGCACGATAGCCGGGATGTTGTCAGGGCCCATAGCCTTTGCTGTATCCAGTGCACTGAGCCAATTCTTGATATCACGTGGAGTGAATCGAATTGGCTGAATACTGGCTTCTGTGATGTTGGGGACCTCAGGAGTAGGCTGATATCTTCCACTCGGCACTTCTGGCTGAAGATGGTTGCAAATGCTTCAGTTTTGTCTTTTGAACTGATGTGCTGGGCTCCACCATCATTGAGGATGGGGATATTCATGGAGCCTCCTCCTCCCAAAAGTTGTTTAATGGTCCACCACCATTCACGATTGGATGTGGCAGGACTGCAGAGCTTTGATCTGATCCATTGATTGTGGGATCGCTTAGCCCTGTCTATAGCATGCTGCTTCTGCTTTTTAGCATGCATGTAGTCCTGTGTTGCAGCTTCCCCAGGTTGGCACCTCAGTTTTAGGTACACCTGGTGCTGCTCCTGGCATGCTCTTCTGCACTCCTTTTTGAACCAGGGTTGGTCCCCTGGCTTGATGGGTAATGGTAGAGTGAGGGATATGCTGGGCCATGAGGTTACAGATTGTGGTGGAATACAATTCTGATGCTGCTGATGGCCCACAGTGCCTCATGGATGCCCAGTTTTGAGCTGCTAGATCTGTTCTGAATCAACCCATTTAGCACGGTGGTAGTGCCACACAACACGATGGAGGGTGTCCTCAGTGTGAAGACGGGACTTCGTCTCCACATTTACTATGCGGTGGTCACAGCTAGCAATACTGTCATGAACAGATGCATCTGCGACCGGTAGATTGGTGAGGACAAGTTCAAGTAGGTTTTTCCCTCGTGTTGGTTCTCTCACCATCTGTCGCAGGCCCAGACTGGCAGCTATGTTCTTCAGGACTCGGCCAGCTCGGTCAGTAGTGGTGCTACCGAGCCACTCTTGGTGATGGACATTGAAGTCCCCCACGCAGAGTACATTCTGTGCCCTTGCTACTCTCAGTGCTTCTTCCAAGTGATATTCAACATGGAGGAGTACTGATTATACAGCTGAGGGAGGGCGGTAGGTGGTAATCAGTAGGATGGTAAAGGGTCTACCTGCTGTTAGCAGTACAGGTTGACCTTTGTTGTTAGAATGCTACATCTTCTGTGTAGGTAGGTGCTTCCTCCTCACCCAAGGATGTAATGTCATCCTGTATCTGGTCACTGTTCTCTGAATACTGAGAGTGAGGAATGGATATGAAAGGGCTAGACGATCTTTTTGTGGAGCCATTAAAGATATTTGAACTTCATGTATACTGGAACAGAAGCACTGCTGCACAGATTTTGTGATGCTTCCAGCTTCTGTATTGTACCTTGCACCTTTGTTAAATTATTCTGCATTTTCATTGCCACCTGCTTAAGGTCATTAATCTATTTCCTAGCATGCTGTGATATGTGGGATTTTGGACACTTTGTTCAGTTTCTTAGATTTCTTAGTCAATGCATATGTTCTTCCTTTTATGGTTGGTAATACTGATTTAGTGCTAAAGAAAGCCAATTCGATTTCAGGAACGGTTTGACTAAAATGATTAGTTCTGCTCCCATTAGATGTGGTCACCCCTTCAGTTTTGTATTTGGCTCCATTTTGTGATCTTTAGCATAACCACTGCATGCTGTCACAATTGTTAACATTCATTAGAATACGTTAGTGAACATAAAGTGCCACATTCTCATTCAATGGTTGGTTTTAAATAAGCTAGTTTTGAAGAATTTCTGATCGGCTCTCTTAATTGACTTCCAGCAGTAAATTAAAATGCTGAGTTTTTGGAACTTGCAGTGTAACCACTGGGGCAGTAAGTGAATGTATTTATCTCGATATAACTGTCCAATGTTCATTAACACTGATGACTCAGGAAATCACCCCCGCAAGGACGGCAGAGGTTAAATAGATACTGTTCTTTTAACGTAACAATTATGCATGTAATTAGGTATTAAACATTAATAAATCAGTGACCTGGTATATATAATAAACTTGCAGAATGGGTATATAATTGGCAAATGAATTTCAACACAGATAAATATGAGGTATTACATTTTGGTAAGAAAAATAAGGAAGTCACATATTACTTCGCAAATACGAATCTAAATAGGGTTGAGGAACAAAGGGATCCCAGAGTACAAATACACAAATCACTAAAAGTTGTGACCCAGGTTAATAAGGCCATACAAAAAACAAACCAAGCACTAGAGTTTATTTCTAGAGGGATAGAATTGAAAAGTAGAGAAGTTATGCTAAACTTTATCGAACCTTGATTAGACCACACTTGGAGTACTGCGTACAATTCTGGTCACCATGTTATAAAAAGGATATAGAGGCACTGGAGAGGGTGCAAAAAAGATTTACAAGGATGATACCAGAAATGCAAGGGTAAAGCTATCAGGAAAGGATGTACAGGCTGGATCTCTTTTTCTTTGAAGAGAGAAGGCTGAGGGGTGACCTAATAGAGGTCTTTAAAATTATGTAAGGTTTTGATAGAGTAGATACAGAGAGAGTGTTTCCACTTGTGGGGAAGAGCAAAACTAGAGGCCATCAATATAAGATAGTCACCAAGAAATCAAATAGGGAATTCAGAAGAAACTTCTTTACCCAAGAGTGGTGAGAATGTGGAACTCACTACCACAGGGAGTGGTTGAGGTGAATAGTATAGATGCATTTAAGGGGAGGCTGGACAAGCATATGAGGGAGAAGGGAATAGAGGGTTATGCTGATAGAGTTAGATGAGGAAAGACGGGAGGAGGCTCGAGTGGAGCATTAACGCCGGCATGGACTGGTTA
Source organism: Squalus acanthias (assembly GCA_030390025.1). Lineage (NCBI taxonomy): Eukaryota > Metazoa > Chordata > Chondrichthyes > Squaliformes > Squalidae > Squalus > Squalus acanthias. The sequence goes on from CM059432.1 coordinate 53,442,783, forward strand.
AGCTGAATGGCCTGTTTCTGTGTCATATATCCTATGTAATCCTATGTAACTATACATGAGGTGAAAAGTGAAAGCCATTTCTTCGCTGCTCAAAGCAAAATCCGGGCCATTAATTTAAAGGAGTTGTGTGATTTCATTTATATCTTATAATGCTTTTAAAAAATATATGGAGTTAGCAGTTTAGAGCAGCAGAACTTGGAAAAATACTTGGAAAATCTTTTATATTTTGTGGAGTCTGAAGGAGAAGGAGTGCTCCTCCTGGCTCCACAAAACAACTGTGGGCTGCATGGAATCCCACTCCGGGATGAGGAGGAGGAGCAGGCGGAAGAGGAGGAAAGGAGTAAACAGAGCTGCAGCTGGAAGGGCAGCAAATAGATCGAGAAATCTTTACCCTCCCAACAAAGTTCATAGCCCCAGAATAACATGTCTGCAATTCTCTGAGGAACAATGTACAAAGAAGCTTCGATTCTCTAGGGAGGCAGCGACAGAGTTGTGTCACATCCTGCAAGAAGATCTGCAGCCAACTGCTACAGCTAGCACAGCATTACCTGTTACAGTCAAGGTCACTACATACCTGAACTTTGCCTCTGGCTCCTTCCAGGCTGCCAGAGGGGATATCAGCAACATCAGTCAATCTGCAGTCCATGCTTGTATTAAACAGGTAACCAATGCTTTTTTGATGCAAAAACAGATCCATCACCTTCCCTATGGACATCAAGAAGCAACGTGCAGGGCTCTGAAGTTTGCACAGATCGCAGGAGGCCTTTCTGGGGATCAAGGATAGAGTGTTTATAATGTATTTAAGGAAGACGTAAAACCTAGATCATTAGAACGTTCTCGGAGTGGAACTGGACACGCTCAAGTGCAGGCTATTCTATGATTCTAAGAATGTAGTTTCTTTAATACGTATAATAAACATATATACTTTGGAACAAGACTTCCTCTAGTGTCTAAGTATCACAAACCGAATATAAATCACTTACACTGCCTGCTGCATAACTTCAGTCTGCAATAGGGACAACACATGGAGCCACGATTGGATGAGGATCTTCAGCATAATGGGGAAGACAACATTGATGATGCAGAGGATCGTGATGAAGTGGGAGGGTCCAACAGTTGCCTGCACCCAGTTTGACAGCAGCTTGTTGAAGACAACTTCAGCTGAACAATCTGTGTTCCCCTGCAGTAGCACTCATGTCCAACATCTCTCTGAATCCTTCCTTGATAGAATCAAAAGCATCTGCCCAAGTGCCAAAATTAATATTCTTGTCATCTGACATTGTAAGATCATCAGCAACTACAGAACACCCTCTGCAAAAAAAGTTTAAAACAGCAATGTGGTTTTACTAGCTTACAGAAAGGCCTACACACTATTTGTCACCCCGGTGTGACCTTTCAGTGCCTGACTGAAAAGTTCTTTTACCTACTCTAGTGCTTCTAAAACGTGCTTCACCAATGGCGGCAATATTGGAGGAGATAACGGCTGTGGCTTATTCTGGGGCTCATTCAGCAAACCTTAGGGTCCTGCTGGGACTCTTCTTTCTCCCAGACATCTTCCTGCAGCTGCATAGTGCTGTTTTCCTGCTTTGGCCACAAAAAACCCACCATGCCCTTAAGAACCTTCAGCATTGTCCAATTTTCCACGTACTAATTAGCGAGCTGCCAATACGGACCATGTTTTACACTGACAGCTTGGTTACTGCATGCTAATGATGTGCAACTTGGAAACTGGGATGGGTTCCCCACTGACTCCACCAGGCGTTTGTTGCTCCCATCCTGCTCACCTCCTCCTGGGAGGCCAAAATTGACCCCTAGGAGGCATAGCACCAAACTGCCTCTAATTTGAGATTACATTGACCATTTTAGTCAGACAGGGTGGCTGCTGCTTTTGAAAAGGAAGCATCTCATTGGTAAATTAAGGTGAGCTGTTCTGTGTATGGGGCTAAGGCACAATGAGGGTGAAATTGGATTAGGCCCGAAAACCGGCATGGGAATTGTGAAACGCAATCTGCCCGTGCCCATTGAAAGTGGTGCAGGCAGCATGCAAAATTTGTGTTGCCTGCTCATTAGAATGATTGTACCGCTGAGCTTAGCGCTAAATGTGCTGCTGGTTGGCTCAGCGCTCAAGAGGGGGGCCAATATCGGGTGCAGTCTACTGGCCAATAAAATTTTGCCTAGGCTCTCTGCACTACTTAAAGGGGAGGTGTTTTGTTGCAGAAGCACCTCATTGTCACTGTGGATGCAGCTATGTTGCAACAGAGTAGAGAAAAGGGCATGGCACTTCTCAGATTCAGCACTGGAGACCTGGGTCCAGAGGGTATACAGAAGAAGACAGGTCCCCTACCGACAGGGGGGCAGGAGGCCTTTGAGACCCAACACCAGAAGGCAGTGGAAGGAAATAGCCCAAGCTGCCAGTGCCACCAGTGTTGCCCCCAGAACCTGAATCTAGTGCTGCAAGAAGTTTAATGACCTCACACGAGTGGTCAAGGTGAGTGAGTGCATCTTCAAATGCCATATCCCACAAACTGCACCATTAGCCTCACACACTGCTCAATGCACCACACCCCCATCACTCACCTACCAACAATCTCTAGCAATCAGAACTCATACCTCACAATCATAGCTTCACCTCACTCTCACACACTTACCACTGCTACAAGCCTCACACCCACATCTTACACCTTGCACACAATGTCAGCTATTCAACTATGACAGGCACATCACCCAAACGCATTGCACCACACTCACTGACACACTTCCCTTTCTCTTGTAGGCCAAGGTGGCTCACAACCGCTGTGAACAACAGCAGACAGGTTGGGGGTGAGGGGGTTGGGGGTGGCAAGCACGGCTACACAACCTTACTGCGCTGGAGGAGATAATTGGAGGGGCCGTCGCTGAGGCTGTGGTGAGTGGCGAGCTTGAAAGCATTGTTGATGATGGTATGCTCATACCTAATCCTTCTTCCCACATCCCACTTCCCCCTCATCCCACAATCTCTTCTCACTTACAAGCTGCTGATGGTATAAGAATGTACATCTTGCTTCCCCCCCCTACCCTCACCACAACCCTACCCTTGTGCCTTTCATCTTTCAGATACCCAAGAACTGCCAGCAGCCCAGCCTGTTTTCAACCAACTAGAGCAGGAGAGTGATGGAGAAGAAGAGGCACCATCACTCGATCTGACATTCCCAGGCACCAGCTCAGAAAATGGCACTACATGAACCTTAGAGAGTAGTGTAGAGGTGGGATCTGCATGTAGTGAGTCACCGGGCATGAGTGGGCAGCAGCCAGGCCAGGGGGAAAGTGTAGCTCAGGTGCCAACTCCTTGTTGCTGCACAGGACTCAGATGAGGACTTCAATGGGGTGGCTTTCTGAAGAAGAGTGATGGGCATGTACACAGAAATGCTTGGTGCAATGGCAGACCTGCCAGAGAGCCTCTTTTCCGTGTCAAGGAGCATGGAGGAGTTCAGATCCAACATTGCCCCGGGCTTTGTGTGAAGCTTGGAACGCATGATTTCCAGGATGGAACTGATAGGCGACTCCATTAGAACAATTGTGGACCCAATCGTGATGCTGGGTGTGATGGGCGATGTCGCAGCTTCCATTGCAGCACAAGCGGAAGGGTCCCAATGTCTGAGTGCTGCAGTGGAAGCTCAGAATGCTCTCATGCAGGCTCAGCTTGCTGCCATGCAAGTTCAGACTGCTGCTACCGTGGCTGGGTTTACCAGTGTCGAAAGGGGCTTGCAGGGGGACGCAGCAGTCCAGCAATCTGTCCTCCAACAGATGGCTAGGAATGCTGAGGCACCACCCCATGGAGTAAGAACCTGCTGCCCTTTCTCAGGATGACAGCATTCGTACTCCCACCACTGCCACCACAGTGCCCTTGTTGCTGCCTGTCAGCCAGCCAGCCCAGACTGCTGCCGCCCATGCCGAGATGGTGCAGTCTACAGCCGGGTCTTCTAGGCCCAGAGGTCCTCGAGGTCGTCCTGCAAGGCCAGCAGCACTGTTTCCCACTGAAAGTCAGCAGCCTTCCACCAGCCATGCTGCAGCCATTGGGGTAGCACTGTGTAGGAGCACTAGAATAGGCAAAGGAACACGAAAGACAGACACTAAGGGAATGCACAAGGGCGATTAGTTGACTTTTTTATGTAGTATTGGATTGAATAATTTATAAATTATGTTTGGAATGTTTGTTTTGTGGTGGCTTTCATTTCAGCTTTGTGCGCAAGAGGACACTGTGAGAAGTGCTGAGCAACGGGGATCTGGGTTTTCATTCATTGGACCTGGAGTCTGATGAGGCGCTCACAGAAAGCCAGTCCGGAGCGGGGTTTTGCTGCCTGCCTCCTCCTCTTCCTTCTGCTCTTCCTCCTCCTCTTCCTCCTTTTCCTCCTCCTCCCCCTGAGGTGGTCGCAGAACCCGTGGTGGCAAGGGCTGCGCCCTCCTGATGGCCAAATTGTGGAAGTTGCAGCAGACCACCACGAAATGGGACACCCATTCTGGCCTGTACTCGAGGGTTTCTCTTAAGCGGTCAAGGCAGCAGAACTGTTGCTTTAGCACCCTGATGGTCTGCTCAATGATGTTCCTCATGGCAGCATGGCTCTCATTATATGACTGCTGGCCTCGAATGGTGGGGTAGCAGAGGGGAGTCATCAGCCAGGTGTAGAGCGGATAGCCCTTATCTCTGAGCAGCCATCCTCCGGTTCGTTGTGGTGGCTGGAAGATTGCTGGCACACCGGACTGGCGCATGATGAATGCATCATGACTGCTGCCAGGATAGCGGGCATTCGCCATCATGATGTGCTGGGCGTGGTCACACACCAACTGCTCATTAAGTGAGTGGTAGCCTTTGCGGTTGCGGTATATCTCAGGATTGATATGCGGCGCCCACAAAGCTAAGTGTGTGCAGTCGATGGCATCCTGCACCATGGGAAGCCCACTATCCTGGCTAAGCCACATGTGCGTTTCCTGCTTCTCTCTGTTCGGAGAAAAGATAATGTAATCCCTTCTTCTGGAGTACAGAGATTCTGTGACCTCCTAGGTGCAACGATGGATGACGCATTGGGAGAAGTTAGCTATGTCGCCTGCTCCAGACTGGAAGGATCCGGTGGTGAAAAATTGAGTGCCACGGTCACCTCGAGGGCCACTGCCAGAGCCTTCATCGCCCTGCTCTGAAGCTGCAGGTCTGGTTTTAAGAGGTGGAAGAGTTCTGTGATCACCTCCTTGGTGAAGTGGAGCCTCCGAGTACACTGCTCCTGGCTTAAGTGCAGGTAGGAGAAGTGCTCTTGGGAGACCCTAGGTGGGTAAGGCCTCTTGCTGAGAGCCCTCTTGCCCCTCCTCTTCCCTCCCTCTGCGAGCAGCTTGTCTTCTTTGCTGCCTCTGCTCCATCTCTCTGTCATGCAGCAGCGAGGGGGACTGCAAGTAGAGCCCCCATGACTGGGAGCAAGTGGTGTGAGCAGAGCCTGTGAAATCAGAAGCAAGGCCTTTTCCACTTGCAGCTCCACAACAGTCAACTCACCAACTTTAAATAACTCTAGAAAGCTCCAAACAGTTGCACCAAATGACACCGAGCCAGTAGAAATAAGAAGGCAAGTTGCCCGAAAGTTGTCGATGATCCTTTTAAAGATCACTGGTGAGGGGGTCCCTCGAGCGGCTGAACGCTTTGGAGAGAGCGCGCTGTCGAGCGGCGATATCTGAGATAGCAGGTTATGTGTGAAATCAGCGTGTCACGCGCTAAGAGGGGGAATTTCACGGCCAATGTTGGAGCAGAGTCAGACAAAGTAGAAGGAGCTTTACTCTGAATTTAACCTAGGATTGCTTGATACTGACACACAGTCCAAAATAGAAAACTATTCTTGTCCTGGTGCCAACAACCCTCAACTTGATGATCACAAACATTTGCCATTTTTTTAAATCACTGGGCCACCTTAATAGTAGTTTTATTCCAAATCTATAGTTAGCAAACCCATTTAATAAATAATTCCTGTGTAATAGCCTATTAATATATATGATACCAATGCTGCGGATTCAATAAATCACAAAATATAAAATTTTCTAAAAATAATATATGCATTCATTAAACTAAACTTATATCTTATGTAATCATGGTATTAATAACCAGGAAATAGTAGATAGAAATTGCAGGGAGGCTCTTGCTCGGCAGAGATGGTGTGATTAGCAAGATAATGCACACAATTTTTTTTTATGTTTTAAAAATTTCATCTCTTTATACATTTTTAACTAGGTAGGGATTTGAAAAGCTGAAATGTACTGGGACAAAAATAGGTTGGTATTACGTAAATGCTAACTCATTTCTGCATTATTGATTGTTCTCCACAGGTCCAGCTAGACCTATGGGGCTAGAAATTCGATGCCTTAGCGTCTCCCGTTAGTGCCTCTGGGTGGCAATAATGGGGCGCTAAGGACTTACCGCCCGGGCGTGGCGATGTTACCGCCGCCCACGAAATTCACGTAGCGGTTTGCGGTGGCGGTAACCCCTAGCACCACGATCTCCTGCGCCCGGAGATCGTGACATCATCCGGCTGCGCATCGCCCTGGTAGTGCCCTGACCCGAAATTAATTTCCGCCCCCTGCAGCATTGCCGGGTGATGACACCGACAGCTGCAGGAGGCGTGGATCAGGAGGCCGGGCGCTTCGGGGACGATACTTAAAGGCGAGGTGGCCGAGGTAGGTTAAAAAAAATCTGAAATGCTCTTTGTGTTTTTTTTTGTTTCGATCAGCCCGGCGCTCTGCTGCAGTGCATCGGGTTGATCGGGCCGGATCGCGGCTGCCGTCAGGGACCAGGTAAGTTTTCCCCTTGCAGAGCCTGCAGTGATGGCCCTTCCCTTTAAGGGAGGGAAGGAGCCTTCCAACGCGGCAGCGCTGCACGGCCCATTGTGCAGCGCTGCACACCTACCACCCCGCCTGCTGCCTGTTGTGCTCCAGGAAGGAAGTCGAGCGCTTGATTTAGCGCTCCACATCCTTCCTGGAGCACAAAACCGAATTTTTAAAAAGTTAGCGCCCCAAATTTCTCCCTCCTAGTCTCTAAATAAATTGTCTGTGCTGGGAATCTGCAGTTCTTTTTAGTTCTGTAACACCTGGAAATGTGTTATTTTTCAATGCTATTTACTTACATCTCTTTTGGCTGTACAGCCATCTAGGTTGACAACACACAAAGCTTATATTTATATATACCAGTAGTTATTAACCATACTATAACATTACGACCTAGTTGAACTATATTATATATTGAATTTAGATCAGCTATCCATCCTTTATATACTCCATGCATTTTTTTTTGATGTCCTCGTGATGTTGTACTGACTGGACCAGGAATATTTGTCATTCATATTTAGCAGCTTTTAGATTGACAGAAAGTTTATTGAACACCTATTTTACTACAATTCATAAATTCAAATCTCGATTGCTTCATAAATAGGTCTATTATTATCTTTATTAATATAAGCAATGTGTATACATGTCAAATATAACCTTTCAGTAGTAATGAAATCACAACTCCACAGTGGATTGTTAAAATCCCACCAATTTATTAATCTGCTGGTGGTTTCAAATTACTTCCTTGGGTTCTTAGCAGCGTTCTCACAGCAACTAGAAGATAAGAAAGCAGGGAATAAGAAAAGATCGTCTGCTCCTCAAGCCTGCACCCACTGTAAACAGGTATACACTTCTCACTTTGACAGGCTGCCATCTGGGGGGAAAGTTCTGGACAAATACTGCCTGATCCCCAAAAGCAGTCAGGCAAAACTCCAATGTAATTCATCCATCCTCACTTTTTCACGATCCCACCATCATCTGCAGCCCTCCACAGACAACACTTCCATCCCACCCCAGCCACAGCAACATAGGAATTATAATCCAAGTCCACACCTGTCACTTATACCTCTATTCCCTTTCTCAGATAAATATTTATGAAGTACTTTTTGAAGTAGTTAAGCAACTCAGCCTCAATTGCACTTGCAGGGAGTTGCTTCCACGTATCCAGTGCTATGGGTATATTTTCCTGTGGCCATTCATTGAAACTAAAAGTTAGACATGAATAAACAGATGAGTAAAATGGGTAGAAAGCGGCAATGGACTTTTCTCCTATTCCAGGTCTTGCTTCCATTCTGAAATGAAATTTGTGAAAGAAAAACACCACAATTTGCCTGTTAAAGTAAAGTGAGGCCTTTTTATAGACCTATCCTGAGAAAAATCACACAGAACTTTACAGTGAGGGATCGAAATGAAACATAAACCCAAAACTCACATTTGGAACTGGTGTCACTTACACGAGGGGTAAGATTTCAAAGTATCAGCAAAGGTCATATTTGTTATTTTAAAAAATCTAAATGTAGCACTGTGCCATAATACAATAATAATGTAAATAATTCAGATATATTTATTTAACCAAAATGATTTAATATCAATATTTTATTAGGTTGCAGTCACTTTTTATGTGCCCCATACATTGGGGGTAATTTTAACCCCTATAAATGGATGGGTCTGGGTCAGGTGGGAGGTGAAAATGTTAAAAATCTGAAACAGGAACCCAACCTTCTCGAATCCATCCACTTCCGTTTTTAACGCAGGTGGGTCGAGGGGCGAGCAACCAATCTGTTCTCAGAGTTGGTCGCTGAAACCTTTTAAGGAGGCTTTTAAGCATGTCCCCAATTTAACAGGAATTCTATTGTTAACCAGTCGGCCGAGAAACCCGGCAGGTAAAAGGAGGCAAGAAGGGTCAGATCCATGAGGTAAGTGCATTTATAGCACTGCTTGTGGGCCAGGAGGAGCAGGAGAATTTTCTCCCAGCCCAACAAGCCAACCTATAAACCCTACCATCTCCACGATCTCCCACTGACTCCCCCAGTGATTACTAACCCCCGCCCGTGATCATGAACCTCCCCCATGATCACTGACCTCTCTCCAATCTCACCCCAACCCCCCATCTCTGTTTCTGATCTCCAAACCCCCTCTGATCACTCCCAGACCCCCATCTCTGTCCCCAATCTTCGAGCCCCTCCTCTGATCGCTCCTTCATTCCCCCTTATCGTCCACCTCCTCCTCCGAGGTCACCCCTGACCCTCCCAAACACGCTTTACCTAACCCCGTAATCTCTACCCCCAACAAGAAAGAAAGAAAGAAAGAAAGAAAGAAAGAAAATTCTAATTCCGGTGGGAGACTGATGGAAACCACAGGGATACGATGGAGACCCAGGTGGACCCTTGAAAAATGTTTTTTAAAATTCAAAAACAGCCAGATCAACCAACTTGCTCAGGGGGGCTGATTGGATGATTGTTGGCTTAGAGGAGAGCAGGGCTTGGGCAACTGCTGCCTCTCAAATGGCAGAACAAGTTCAGAATATTTGGCAGCATGGGGAAGGCAGACTCCAGGGATGCATCCAAAATGGCGCTTGTGCTTGTCTGCCATATGCTATTGAAGTGCCTCCTCACTGCCTCCATAATCTCCAGTTGGGTTCATGCTGGAGGGCACTGGCGGGCACGATCCTGGCATAACCTCCAGAATCATAGACCGAGCAATTTGAGGGCTGTAGCCTTTATGTACCACATTTAACTTGGGAAGTGACTAAATATAAAATATTTTTTCATAGATAAATTAGGCCTAAAAATATCCCTTAGGCTTTTGCTCTATCAAATGGAAGTCTTGTACCTTTTGTGGAAGAGGAATGGTATGTCTTCAAATTCATCTAGTCTTGGATCCACAATATTATAATAAATTTTGTTAAAGATTGAGTCAAATGGGCCTATATTCTCTGGAATTTAGAAGAATGAGAGGTGATCTCATTGAAACATATAAAAGTCTTCGAGGGCTTGACAGGTTGGATGCAGGGAGGATGTTTCCCTGGCTGGGGAGTCTAGAACCAGGGGTCACAGTCTCAGAATAAGGGGTCGGCCATTTATGACTGAGATGAGGAGAAATTTCTTCACTCAGGAGGGTTGTGAATCTTTGGAATTCTCTGCCCCAGAGAGCTGTGGAAGCTCAGTCAATGAGTATATTCAAGAATGAGATGGATAAACTTTTGGGCACTAAGGGAATCAAGGGATATGGGGATAGGACGGTAAAATGAAGTGGATGTAGAAGTTCAGCCATTGAATAGCGGAGCAGGCTTGAGGGGCCATATACCCTACTCCTATTCCTATTTCTTATGTTCTTAAAGTTGATTTTAAATCAGTTACATTTCATCGTGCATGTCTATTCAGTGATAAAATTACATTAGATTAGGAAAATTAGATTAGTTGGTAACTGAGAAATGTCTGACTAGATTCTGTATTCAGCTTTGTAACATTTTCAAATAGCATTTTATAATAGTCAGCATGGATTGCATTTTTTGAAGAAGTAACAGAAAGAGTAGACAAGGGCAATGTAGTAGATGTGGTGTATATAGACTTTCAGAAGGCCTTTGATGAGGTGCCACATAAGAAACTCATGGCAAAGGTCAGGGTGCGCGGAATCAGGGGCTAAGTAGCAGGATGGATTGAAAGATGGCTGCAAAAAACAGAAAACAGAGGGTGGGAGTTAAAGGAACTTTCTTAGACTGACAAGAAGTGGGAAGTTGTGTCCCACAGGGATCAGTGCTGTGACTATTGTTGTTCACTATATAAATGAATTATTTGGACTCAGAAATTGGAGGTATGGTGTTGAAACATACAAATGATATCAACAAAACATAAACAGGCTTGCAGAGTGGGTGGATAAATGGCAAATTAAATTCAATATAGTGAACTGTGAGTTTGTTCATTGTAGTAGGAGGAATAAGGAGGCCAATTATTTTTTGAAAGGTAAGAAACTAAATGGGGTATATGCAGCAAAGAGATCTTGGAATACATTACATAAACCAATAAAGTAGCAACACATGTTGATAAGGCCGTAAAGAGTACAAACATAGTACTGGGTTAATTTCTAGAAGATTAGAATACAAAAGCAGAGATGTATTGTTAAACTTATGTAGAATGTTGGTTAGACCACACTTGTAGTACTGTGTGCAGTTCTGGTCTCCAAACTACGAAAAGGATATTGAAACACCAGATATAGTGCAGAAAAGATTTGAAAGGGTGTTAGCAGAATTGAGAGGATGCAACTATCAGGACAGATTGAACAGACTGGGGCTCTTTTCGCTGGAAAGAGAAGACGAGAGGAGACCTGATAGCGGTCTTCAAAATTCTGAAGAGGTTCGATAGGATGGACATGGAGAAACTGTCATTCCACTTGTGCGTGAATCCATAACAAGGGGGCATAAATACAAAATAGCCACTAACAGTTTAACTAAAGAATTTAGAGGAATTTATTTTTTAATGGTGTTCACATCGTTTGGAGATCACATCAGATAAGTAGGTCAGGTTCTCTCTCTCTCCCCATTGCTGTGAATAGGTGACAGCTGCAAAAGTGGTATGAAAGCTACCATTTCACAGCTGTTCACTTTCCAATGTCAGAAGCTTGAGCCTTCAGGACTTGGAAGACACTTTTGAGCTTTATGCAGTTTGGAAGTGTTTGGAGTAAACTCTCTATTCACTGTCACCTCCTTGGAGCAACCTCTCTCACCATTGACAGATCGCTTCTGTCATCTCAACTTCAGCTGCCATCTATTGCAGCAACATCAGTGCCCTTGAAAAAATCTCACCTTGGTCCTCTGAATCCCTCCACGATCAGCCCCAGCACCAACATCACCAGGCACACCAACATCATCAACAACAATACCAACCTTTTCCGCAATTACCTGATACAGCACAGGACACAGGGCATCAGGACCCGACAACATTGCTGCCTGGGAGGCCAGCGATGGCATCACCATGGCCAGATTTAATTCACTTGCCGCTGTACACCCTGGCTGCCACATGATGCACCAGGTTGACACCACCCCACACCAGCACCATAAAGAATTCCTACAATATCCAAGCCATTCATTTCACACTCATCACAACTGGGGGGAGGGGGGGGGGGAATTATGTCTCAACATTCACTGGAACTAACTAAGACATTTCCAAAGGTGAGCACAGATCTATCCCATAAGGTAAAGTGTGGAAAAGATAGATTTCAATGTTTGACAACACATTAACAGAAACTTCACATGAACATTGGATCAACCACCCAGGTGCCTACCCTTTTGTGTTGTTAGTTTGTATGCTTGCAGTAGGTTGAGGGTGAGTGTGAGGGGTGGCTAGTGAGATGGGGAAGTGATAATGTAGATAGAGAGGGCTGGGTGGAGGTGCAAGGTGAGTTGGTGTGAGTAAGGATGTGCAGGAGAAGGGTATGGAAGGTAGAGTGATGGGGATGTGATGAGAGGCACAGCAGGATAAGGTTGAGTGTGGCTCGGCAGTAACGTTTTGTGATCTGCTCAGATCCTCCTGACGACATCCCTGCTTGTACCCTCCTGTGCAATGTGCAACCAGGCTGCATTGATCTCCTGGGGAGGTCTCTTCCACCTGTGGGAAGGGAAGAAAACCTCCCTGCATGCTGTGACTCCCTCCATAAGCATATAGAGGGAGTCATGGGAGAGCTGGGTGCAGCTGTGCACCTCTGTGCAGGGCTTGTCAGTGTTTACAGCACCTCAATGCTGCAGAACACTGACAGCACAACTGTCAAAATGAATTTGGACATGACCCCTTTAAGGAAACTGGCTGATGACACGTCATCAAATGACATCAGTAGACCCGATTCCTATTAATTGGAACCTCGCAGGACGGGCTTAAAAAGCCCAATCAATGAAAAATCGCTTGGAGAGTGCGAGCTGCAATAGGCACTGACCGTGACACTGACCCCGGCCGCCCCGGACCTGCCTCGGTCGGCAAAATCGTGGCCATTGTCCCGGATCCCTCCAGCAATGCCACCAGGACGGCGTTGCATGAGCGCTGTGCCACCTATATTCATGCTCCCCAGACCAATTTCACTTGGTTAGCGTTGCGGCCATTTCCAGCGGTTGTTAACTGCAGGTGAAGACAAATTTTCCCCCTCCTATTTTTAAATGATGTTTATTTTTTTCATTTTAGAAGGCAGTTCCCCTTTAAGGGATCGACACTGCTTTCTAAAATGACAGGTTAGCTTTAAGACAACGCTCGTCTTGCTACAATGACACTATGGCCATGCTACACTGGGCCTCCTGCTGGAGACTACCACCGGAAAACCAATGTTGCACTCCAGGTTTTGCGCTGTGCTAATTTAAATAGCAGGCAGCACCAAAATACCAGTGTTGCCTGCGCTATTATTTCAGGCGGCCATTAACTTTGGCCCCGCAGTGGCACCAGCAGGGGTCCGGCCTACTCCAATTTCTAGGCCTATATCTTTAGACATCCAGGGAGCTCCATCTTTAGATGCCCTTCCTTTCCCCCTCTTGGGGATGTATCTACTCTGTACCCGAACCATCTTTCCTTTGAAGGCCTCCCATTGTTCAATGACTGTTTTGACTACCAATTTTTGATTGGCAAAAGGACCTCCTTAAATATGGCCATACTTTAAATAAATACAAAGTATCATTTAGGTGTGTTTGTATCTTGTCAGCCATGTGGTATATTGGCCCCAATTTTATCATGGGGTGGGATTGTTCCATGCGAGGAGCCTGGGCGAGCTGCAAGCTTGCATGTCGAGTCCCAGAGAGATTGTAACTCCTGGGCCTCATTTCCATGTCCAGGCCCCGACTCTCACCCAAACCTGGTTTAACTTGGTCAACTCAATTTAACTTTTTACTCTTATTATTTCATATGACTTTCAAGAAGTAATTTCAAGCATTCATGGTCAGTTGTAGAAAATATTTATAGCATTATAAGCACTGCAGATGTCACAGTAGAAATAGTCACCAGAATAATGCGAGTGATTAACACTTCCATTCCACAACCAAAGAAAATTCTATGACTGGATATAAGATCTCTTCATGTTACAATAAAATACCATTGTGCTACATTTGAATGAAAATTTTATGAGTTCTGTGGTAAGGAACTTTAATGATTTTTGTTGCTCCTCTGCTTCTTGTAATATATTCAATGCACTTTCAGAACCATTATGTAAAAAGGAAAAAAAAAGTAATTGGCTCCAAGTATTAGTTCAGGATTTGTATTATTACCAGTGGACCTGTTTTAGGCTCTTACTTCATTTGAAGTAAACAGTCTCCCTTCCAAATTTGCTATTTAAAGACAATGGTCATTAAATATGTGAAATTAAAGGATGAAATACAGCCTCTAGTGAGCAATGAAATGATGGATAATGACAGTGGATTACCAGTAACTCTGAATATTTTAATAGTCAGAGTACTGCTATATGACACCGTGTTAGGTGGCATGTGTCTCCATATTGGGTTGTCAAGCCTCTGATGACGTTTATTTCCAACATTGCAAAGCTCCATATGCCAAGGTTCTAGGCAAGCTCTTTGATGGATTGACCTGCTGCTGGAACTGTGTTTGTTCCGGGAACATGCTCAGGGGATTAAAAGGATTTCGCCTCATCACAGTAAGGTCAACCTGTGTTCAGAATGCAATTGGATACAATATTAATTTTTGCATAATTGGAAAATTTATCAATCTGGTGCTGTCAGTAACTGCCAGCCATCTGGACTTGGAGCGGAAGTCATTAGCAGTAATTGTCATAACAATAGCAGCTTATTGGCGCTAATGAATGTGATTAAAATGTTTCACTAAAAGTAATACACAGTAGTTGCAAACCATAACAGCAATACCGAACATGAGAACATTAAAATACAGAACAGCTTTTGTGATTTATATTTTATAAATACTTGAACATTTCATCTGGAAACTTTCTGAAAATATTTCAGTTATTACCAGTTTCTCTCCAGTGTCACTTGGTATTGTTCCTTTGCCAACTGAGATACTTATAAACAGAAGTCGTGAATAAAAATTACATAGGTGATGGTGACAGTAATTTAACGCACCTGATTGTCACTTTCAGAAGAGCAATTCTGTTAAGGTACACATAGGGCTAAAATTTCAGTTGCGTAGCGCCCGTTGTTTGAGCGCTATGGGTGCCGAATTGGGTCCAAAATGGCACGCACAGTTCTGGTGTGGGCCGCGCCGGACACCATCTTGGTGAGGGCGGTAGGGCGGCCGTTAGGAGCAAGCGCTGGAAGTATGGTCAGTAGGCAGATTGTGATGTCAATCAGTTTGCAACACTGATTTGATGCCAGCGCTGCCATTTTCATCGTCATCGCTGAAACTAACGCCCTGTGTTAACCTTGCACAGCTGCACATGCGTTTAGCAGCAGGAAGGACCCCCCCCCACAACGATATTTAAAGGGATCATCACCAACTTTCAGGTAACTTGCTTTTTGATTTCTACTGGCTCTGTGTAAGTTTGTGGAAGTGTTTGCAGCTTTCTAGAGTTATTTAAAGTTGGTGAGGTGACAGGGAGTGGTGCTGCAAGTGGAGAAGGCCTTGCTTCTGACTTCAAGGGTTCTGCTCAGACCACTTGCTCCTAGTCATGGATGCTCTTGTTGTCATCCCCCTCGGCCTGCAGCATGACAGGGAGATGGAGTGGAGGCAGCAAAGGAGTGGACAAGCTGCTCGCAGAGGGAGGAGCAGGAGGGGGGAGAAGAGCTCCTAGCAGGAAGCCTTACCCACCTAAGGTCTTCCGAGAGCAATTCACTTAGTGTTTAGCGGCAGACAATGACGATGTCATCACCGTGCGCAGTGCCCCATTTTTGCCCTGCCTGCAAAATTGGCCCGCGCCCCCTGAATCTGCGCCGGGCGATGACAGCGACTGATTCAGGGGGCGGGAACGGAGCGGCAGGAGGCTCGTGGGGCACTAAGAAAAGGGGAGGTGGCGGGTGGGGAAAAAAATCGTCCGGCTTACTTGTCGTGGCCCGTTGCCTCTTTCACTTTGGGGTCCATGCCGTGATCTGACAGCCCGGCACTCCTCTTCAGTGCCGAGCTGCTGGCACGACACTCCGCTCCCTGGTGGTCCAGGTAGGGCCCCTCAGAGTTGTGGGCTTGGGCCCTCCCCTTTAATGAGGGGAGGAGCCCTTCCATGCGGCAGCACTACGTGGCCCAGTGCGTAGCGCTGCAGAATACACCGCCCCGATATTCGGGGTTAGCGCTCTAAGAAGGAAGTGCAGTGCTTGAATTAGTGCTCCACCTCCCTTTTGGGGCGCTAAAACTGAATTTAGCAACCGCTGGTGCTATTTTTATTTTATGATGTTATGTAAGATTTTCAAAATGTGCAGATTCCCAAAAACATATATCGAAAGGAAAAAAATAGGGACTTTGGAAATTTAAAGGAACATGCCTGAACATGTACCTGGTCTGGGAATTCAAGACCAGCAAAAAAATCACCATATGGACAATAGGCTCTGGGGAAAAACTGCCCCACCCAAAACACAGAGCCCATCACGATTTCAATGACAATGAACAGGCCCTACCTGAGAACTCACTGCATTACGAAACCAGTTTTTTTCATGAGGAGTTTGTGGTGGGGGGGGGACGAAGAGCACTATAATTGCAGCAGAACCCAAGATTCTTTCTCTTTTCGACTCGACCGACTACGCGGGAAGCAGGGGTCTCTGGCAGCACTGCCCAGAAGCCACATGGTGAAGGAAGACGTTCTATGACCAGAATCACCATCGACTTACCTGGCTGGACCACGGATTGTTAATACCCCTGTCTGGTAAGCATTATCCCTGATCTCCTGAAACCGAAACCTAGCTAGAAGTGGGAAGTTTTCCTCGCCTGTAACCGTGTGCTCCCCAAACCTGTTTAAGTGTGAAGTGTGTTTAAGTTTGTTACCTTTTAACTTTAATAAAAGTTATAGTTCTTTTCATTGGAACCTGTGGTCTACTGCATTTTTATTCACAACGCCTAAATAAGTCCAAGTTTTGAACCTGGGGCGTGGGAGCGATTCGAACCGCTCACTTTATAACAACCACACCCTTACAATGGCGACTGTGGCAAGGACTTGGCAAAAGGGTTGTGAAGCAGTAGACACTGATTCAGAAGAGAGAACTGTAATGGAAGAGAGGATTTCAGATTATGTATTCAGCAAAGTGAATATGGAAAAGAAGTGGGTCACTAATCTATTAAAAACTGGGCGCCCGGTAGATGCAGCAGTTAAATGGACAGAAGGGAAGGATCATAAAAAATCCTTAGAAAAGGCAGTCTGGCTGATGTGCTTCAAGAAACAGATCCAACTTTTGGACAGACTCGTTGAAGCACAGGCAGCCGAGATTCGGGAGTCGGCCCTGGAAGTCCAAACGAAGGCCCTAGATGGGGAGAAGATACTGTTAGCATTGCGGGCGCTAAACCAGGAAAGGGTGCAGTTAGTGGGGGAACACAAGACCCGGCAGGATTATTTACAGTGCCAGGCCACTGAGGCCAAGAACAATGAGCTGAGGTTGCGGGAAAAGAATGCCCGCCTGGCAAAACAAGTAAGAGAGCAGGAGGAGACAGTAAAAGGCTTACAGGCAGCCTATAAGGTAATGAGCGCACAGGGGTTTGAGGATGCGGACCACAGCCCCTGCCAGAAGCAGATAGAGAGTCTCAGCCTTGCTCTAAGGAAGGCAAGAGGCGTGGTGTGCCTCATAAGCCCAAGTGCAGCCCAGGTCAACTTTACAGGGAACCTGGGGAGAACGGTTCAGACACCAAAGATAGCGCCAAGGGACGACCCGGTTGAGGAGCGGGAGGGCCCACGACCACCACCCATAGCACCAAGCTTTAGCGCAGTCTGGCAAGAAGAAGGGGTGGAGTTATGGGCAGAAGCTGAGGTGGAAAAAACCCCGCAAGAGAGGCTGGGACCGGGGCCGATGTGCCCGGCCCGGCAGGACAGATTGGCCCACCCGCTGATAACGGGGATGCAGGACCCCTCCAAAGCCAGTTCGTGGCTCCCCACGGTACACAACAGCTTAGGGTTATGGTAAGCCACCTGAGTAAACTCACCCAATAAGGGGACCCCTCAGTTCACTTCATAGAAGTAGAACAGGCAGCAAGCATTAACGGCTGTGACGATGCCGAGATGGCAAAAATGCTCCTGTTCTCACTGGACAGCCGATTATATCAGTCTCTCTCTGCTGGGGCTGATGTGGGTGAAGCTCCAGGACCCAGCGGGCTGCAGCAACGCCACAGGGAAAGGGAAGCTCGGGGGCCATCTCCCCGGAGGGTGAATTCGTTCGCAAGTTCTGCTGCACAGGACTCAGATGAGGACGTCGATGGGAAGGCGTTGACCAGACGGACGATGGCCATGCACACCGAGCTCATGGGTGCAATGGCAAGGAGCGTGGAGAAGTCCGCCTCCAACATTGCACTCAGCTCTGCTCACACCATCGAGCCCATCCTTGGCAGAGAGACCGTGGGGACCCAGACCTCATGTTGCGTGTCATGGGTGAGGTGGCAGCAGCTATTGCAGCACAGGCTGAAGCAACGCAATGGCTTAGCACTTTAATGGAGTTAGTGGTTGCTGGCATCCAATCTCAGACTGCTCTCATGCAGTCTCAGATTGATGCCACACAAGCGCTGACTGCTGCCATCATCGCTGGGTTGCCCACTGTCCACCGGGGATCTCACGGTGCCGCAGCAGGCCAGCAATCTGTGCTCGAGCAGATTGCTCCGGATGCTGAGGTTCTGTCCCGGGGGAGTGGCAGTTTGTCGGTCAAGCAGGAAGGTGCTGTCCTCTCTCAGGATGACAGCATTCCTGCTCCCACCACTGCCACTCCGCCATGCACTTGTCGCAGCTTGTAACCCAGCCAGCCCAGACTGCTGCCATCCATGCTGAGGTGGTGCAGTCTGCAGCCGGGCCTTCCAGGCCCAGAGCTGGTCGAGGGCATCCTGCAAGGCCATCTGCAGTCTCTGGCTCCCAGACTCAGCAGCCTTCCACCAGCCTTGCTGCAGCCACTGGGGCCACATTACGGAGAAGCAGTAGGGTTGGTAGGGGGGAACTCAAAAGGGGAGGGAAATCATTGAAGAAGGGGGAATAAAGAACACCTCAGTAGAAAATGGGGGTAGTGTGTGTTAATAAATCAATGTGTTTGTAAATATCTTGTTGTGTTTGTGAACAAATAGTTATGCTTGTAAATATATATTTGTGGTTGGTAACAAATAGTTCAGTTTGACAAGAAAGAGTTATATTTGTTGATAAATGGTTGTGTTTGTTTATGAATAATTGTGTTTCATAAGAGAGAGTTGTGTTCGATAATAAATTGTTAATTTGACATTGCACATTTTGTGATGTTTCTCATTTGACCTTTGCCCGGTGATAGGGGCTGTGAGCTGGATGTAATGATGTGTTTGTGCTGCGCAAATGCATGTGCTATATCATTGATTGGAAGCGCTGTCTAATGAGGTGCTCACGCACGGCCCTTGCAGAAGCAAGATTGAGTGCCTCCCTCCTCCGTTGCTGCTGCTCCTCCTCCTCCGCCTCCTCCTCCTCTCCCTCTTCCTCCTCCTGAGGTGGACCTGCAATCCCTGGTGGCAATGGCTGGGCCCTCAAACTGGCCAGGTTGTGCAGCATGCAGCACACAACAATGAAAAGGGAGACTCGATCAGGGGAGTACTGCAGGGCTCCTCCAGAGCGGTCAAGGCAGCGGAACCGTTGCTTTAGCACAGCGATAGTCTGTTTGATCAGGTTCCTAGTGGCGCTATGGCTCTCATTGTATGCCTGCTGAGCAGCAGTGTTGGGGTTGCGGAGGGGTGTCATCAGCCAGGTGGCGAATGGATAATCCTTGTTTCTGAGCAGCCAGCCGTGAGCTTCATGTGGTGGGTGGAACAGTGCTGGGACACCAGTCTGTCGCAGGATGAATGCATCATGGCTACTGCCAGGATAGTGGGCATTGACGGCAAGGATAAGCTGTCTGTGGTCGCACACCAACTGAACGTTCAGAGAGTGGTTTCCTTTGTGGTTATGAAACACCTCTGCATTGTGATGAGGTGCCCGCAATGCCACATGGGTGCTGTCAATGGCGCCCTGAACCATGGGGAAGCCCGCTATCCTTGCAAAGCCACATGAGCATTCGTCCTGCTTCTCTCTGGTGATGGGGAATGAGATGTACTCCCTTCTCCTTCTGTAGAGAGCATCTGTTACCTCCCGGATACAGCAATGGACAGCGATCTGTGAAATGTTTGCAATATCCCCTGTTGAAGCCTGGAAGGAGCCGCTGGCGTAGGAATTGAGAGCGACTGTGACCTTAACTGCCACTGAGAGAGACATCCTGGTCCTGAGCTGAGGCTGGAGGTCTAGCTGCAGGAGGTGGCAGAGCTCTGTGACCACATCCTTGCTGAAGCGAAGCCTTCTAAGGCACTGCTCCTCTGAGAGATGAATGTAGGAGAAGTGCTCCCGGAATACCCAGAGAGGGTAAGGCCTCCAATTACGAGGTCTGTCGGCCCTCCTCCTACATCTGGCCACATTTGGCAATCTCTGTCTCTGCATCCGCTGCCTCCGATGTAGTTGCCGGAGGGCAAGGTGGAGTGCCAGTACAGCCCCCATAAAGGAGAGAAACGAGGATGCAGAAATGTTCAGAGCAATACAAGTGAAAAAACTGTTAGAGCAGCAACAAACCAAAAATGGAGAAAATGTGAATGCAACCATAACGCTATCTGTCACGCCAGCAATGAATCTGACCTCCCAATGAACCCGGTAAGTGAATCCTTTAAATAGCGCCCCGGGAGCAGCAATCCCAGGTATCAACGCCTGCTTTTTCTGTTGTTCTCAGCACCAGGCGGTAAGTCAGGGGAAGCAACTGAATTTTGCATCCGGGGCACTAACGGGGTGTTGCACACTCATTGACATCACAGTCTGAGTGGCGCGAGAGGGCCAGGCGCTAAGTTCACTGGTAGCGCCCCAAAAGGAGGTGGGGCACTACTGGAAGCGCCCCGCCATCCTCTTGGGGCGCTGCGAGTGTATATCACGGGGCTACATGCCACAACGTCATGCGAGCCGGCACGTCGCACTGCGGTACTGCAGGCCTTCCTCCCCTTATTAAAGGGGAGGGGCCTAGCGCAGCGAGAACCAGGGCCCAGCTGGGCCACCAGGGAGTGGAGTGCCGGCAAAAGAGCGCAGCCGGCACCCTGCGGGGGGGCTTCACAGGAGGTCGGGGACAGCAACGGGGGCAGGTGCTGGCAGGCAGCCAGCAACTAAAATGGCCGTCCAGCACCTCCCCTTTAATTTGCGCCATGCCAACCGCACATACGCCCCCTTGACCCTGTCGGACATAGCGTCTGGTGGTAAGTCAGGGAGCGCTATCGAAGATCACGGCTGGGGCGTCGAGCAGGGCGCTGCGCACGGCGATGACTTCATTGCTGGAGGTGCAGCGCCGTGGGGCGCTAACGGTTACCGCCGCTGCTAACCTCCCGCTGAATTTCGCAGGAGGCGTTAGTGGCGCCACGCCCGGGCACTTATTGCTTTGCGCACCGTTAGCATCCTCTTAGGGCACTAACGGGAGGCACAAATCAACCAAACTTTCCCCCCAATAGACTTCATGGTTTATATGAAACCTGAAAGTGACTGCAAGATATGGGATTGTACTTGTTGCAATACAAAGTGTAAAGGCTCCCAAGTTTATATAGCTGAGTCCTGGCTCTTCCGACACATCGGCCCAAAACGTCGGCTGAATACGGGAGAGTACGAACTGTGTACTCTCGCGTATTCGGTCCTGAAGTGCCGGTTTCCTGCATGCACTGCGCATGCGCGGGAAACCGGCACTTCCGGTATTGCTAAGGGGGCAGTTCCTAAGTGAACCGTGTGCGTGCTAGAGGCTGCGCGCACGCAGCACACTTAGGTTTTTTTCAGGTTTCAACGCAAGGGTAAGTATTGAAGATTTTACACATGAAGAAAGGAGGCGTAAGACCCCCTTTTAACAAGGTAAGTAGTTAATTAAGTATTATTTTAAATTTTTTTCAACAGGTTTATCTTTTTTAGAGACTTTAAAGAAAGGTAAGTTTATTTTTATAACTTTTAAAAAGAATTAAAACATTTTCAAAAATTTTAATTTTTGTTTAAAGTGGTTAATTTATTTAACTATAGTTATTTTATTAATGTGATGGTTTTTTTTAAATTTATTTGAGGTTTAGCTGTTCTTTTGGGGGCAATTTGTATTCATAGTTTTGACAGGTCTCCTGTCAAAACTATGAATGAAAGATGGTGTGCTGCCATTGGCTCTCCATGTCCCACGTGATCCCAGAGGTCGCATCGAACTAACTGCGCCTCTGGGACACGCACACACTGCGCGCCGGCACCAGGGAGAGGCCCAGGACCAGAAGTTCGTGTGGGCCCGAAACATAAAGGCAGGCGCGGTAGGTAAGATCGCGCGCGATCCTTACCCCCGCGGCAAGCCTCCAAGTCCAATTTCTGGGCCAATATATATAACTGCAATTAGAGCATAAATACCTACAGTAAAGCCTGATTCATCCCATAACTAAAAAAGGAGGAACAGTGAATGTGAAATCTTTCCAATCATTTTATTTTGCCTTGCAACATAATTCCACTGCTATATAACCAAAGTACCATGTGAAGGAAACAAAGTTAGATGAAGGCTTATAAAAACACTATTTGCTCCCTGCTATTGAAATAACACACTATTCACAATTGGAAATATATGAAAAAATGTTTGCCAGACATTATATCTAAATATATGCTTACCAAGGATAGATAAATAAAACAAACGTATAAGCAGAAGTGAACTAAATCAGGCCTTTCGGTTTATTGCCAGTGACCAAATTTAGAAAAAATGGACCATATCGAATTCAAGCCTGCCTTTCCTTTATTTTTTTTACTAAAGTTAAAAATCATGCACTAGTTTTCATAATGATATAGTACTAGTGTAAATTCTCGACAGAGCGTTTACAGGTGGGTACACTGACAGCCTCGTTGTGCATATGTATACAGTAATTTAACACACGTCAGTTCTGAGGCAGGCGTGGTGTGAGATCACCGGGCATGCACAGGGGCGAATCCATCCCCTCCAGTGATGCTTTTGGGTCGGGTCACTTCTTCTGTACAGCTGAGACTAATGGTGGTGTGAATCCCACACAAAACCCAAGTGTATTGAAGCATTGTGTTAGGGAATCCCAGTAGCTAGCTTACAATAGTGGAAGGGTATTAGATGCTTCTTCTTCCCTCTACCAATATGCTCACCGCCAAGAATTAGATTGAGATCTCCTCTATTATGTCTAGGGTTTTGCATATACATTATCTGCCTAAGCTGGCTTGCTTTGGATTGCTACATAACCCAGCTCAAAAGTATCAATTAATGACTGAACTAAATCAACATCAGGGCTACTGTCCAATGCTGAATGAAATGCAACTTTTATTTGCCAGAGACATTAAAGACTAAAGTTGAAACTGCTGCATTACCAATATTATTTAACGACAATTGCATAGATGTGATCAATATAATCATAAGGTTAAGCACTGGTGATTACAATAAAAGTAAATTGAATCTTAACAGCCATTAACAGAATCTAAATCACCATAACTATAACAGCAACTTAATTACAGGTTTCACAATACAGTCCCCACCACATATAGCGTGAGCGTTCGTGTTAATGAGATTTGTAGTTGTCCGAAATCTCCACTTTTGACTACGTGCCACAGTTGTTAATAGTGCAAACAGCTCATTGAAGACCTAACTTTGCCTGAAATCAGCAGAACTTTTAAATCGGGAAGTAAGGATAGGTTTTAAGCGGTGAATTCGTAATTGATGTCCAGGGCAATGATAAATGGTTAGCACCATTTGCCCAATATAGGCAGCTGTCCGTGATAAGCGTAAACAGTGTAAGTGGTGGGGACTGTATGTCAGCTTTCTCTTAATAATGGTAGAATACAATTACATTGGATGTCCAGGATTACAGTATGGCATAATTTGAGTTCAAAGGTCGAAGTATACATTAAAAATTCCTCGGCTCCACACCACCGGCTAGTGTGGCAGAGCATATGCTGGTGACCTCCACTCCTGACCCTGTCAGATTATCTGGGGTCAGTGAGAGGTTAACCTATTAGCATTTCAGTGGCAGGCACCTGTGCCACTGTGGGCACCACTTGGGTGTCCGTCAGAGGGAGGGGCAGGAATACCAGCACTGGCCATCCACTAATGTCTCAGTTGGAGTCATCTGCCAGTAAATGTTACTTTCCGCTGCCCCATCACACTGGTCCCAACATTTTTTGGGTGGTCCAGACAAGGACCCAGACATGGGCGCCACATTGGGGCCAAGTTGTAATGTTGAGCAGATCTGTATGCCCATTTGATCCCAGCATCCAGGTTGCTTGACGTTAGTGAGGCCGGGGACAAGGAAGCACCCAGCGTGGGAATTCCATCCCTCCAGCCCGTCCTGCCCCATCCAGCAACATGGGCCATGCTTTGGATGGAAGGAGGTGCTGCGCCAAACAAGCCCTGATGGAAACAAGTGCCAGGCAATGACTATCTCCAACAAGCGAGAGCCTAACCACCTCCCCTTGACATTCAACGGCATTACCATCGCCGAATCCCCCTCCATCAACATCCTGGGGGGACACCATTAACCAGAAACTTAACTGGGCCAGCCACATAAATACTGTGGCTACAAGAACAGGTCAGAGGCTAGGTATTCTGTGGCGAGTGTCTCACCTCCTGACTCCCCAAAGACTTTCCACCATCTACAAGACACAAGTCAGAAGTGTGATTTTTTAAAATTCGTTCATGGGATGTGGGTGTCACTGGCAAGGCTGGCATTTATTGCTCATCCTGAAGTGCCCTTGAGAAGGTGGTGGTGAGCCGCCTTCTTGAACCGCTGCAGTCCGTGTGGTGAAGGTACTCCCACAGTACTGTTAGGGAGCGAGTTCCAGGATTTTGACCCAGTGACAATGAAGGAATGGCGATATACTTCCAAGTCAGGATGGTGTGTGACTTGGAGGAGAATTGGAGGTGGTGGTGTTCCCATGCGCCTGCTGCCCTTGTCCTTCTAGGTGGTAGAGTCCGCGGGTTTGGGAGGTGCTGCCGAAGAAGCCTTGGCGAGTTGCTGCAGTGCATCTTGTAGATGGTACACACTGCAGCCACAGGTACGCCGGTGGTGGAGGGAGTGAATGTTTAAGGTGGTGGATGGGGTGCCAATCAAGGGGGCTGCTTTGTCCTGGATGGTGTCGAGCTTCTTGAGTGTTGTTGAAGCTGCACTCATCCAGGCAAGTGGAGAGTATTCGGTAACGGAGCATAGTGGTTATGTTACTGGACTAGTAATCCAGAGGACATGTGAGTTCAAATCCCACCACAGCAGCTGGGGAATTTAAATACAGTTAATTAATTAAATATATCTGGAATAAAAAGCTAGCCTCAGTAATGGTGACCATGAAGCTATCGGATTGTCATAAAAACCCATCTGGTTCACTAATGTCCTTTAGGGAAGGAAATCTGCCGTCCTTACCTGGTCTGGCCTATATGTGACTCCTGACGCATAGCAATGTGTTTGACTCTTAACTGCCCTCTGAAATGGCCTAGCAAGCCACTCAGTTGTAAAAAACCACTACGAAACACAATAAGCATAAAACCAGACGGACCACCTGGTATCGAACTCGGCATAAATCCAAACGGCACACGAAGCCCAGTCGATCCTGCAAAGTCCTCCTCACCAACATCTGGGGACTTGTGTCAAAACTGGGAGGTCAAGCATGGACAAGGAAACCTCCTGCTGATTACCATCTACCGCCCTGCCTCAGCTGATGAATCAGTACTGCTTCATGCTGAACACCACTTGGGAGAAGCGCTGAGAGTAGCAAGGGCACAGAATGTACTCTGGGAGGGGGACTTCAATGTCCATCACCAAGAATGGCTCAGTAGCACCACTACTGACCGAGCTGGCTGAGTCCTGAAGAACATAGCTGGCAATCTGGGCCTGTGACAGATGGTGAGAGTACCAACACAAGGGAAAAACCTACTTGACTTCATCCTCACCAATCTACCTGTTGCATTGACAGTATTGGTAGCAGTGGCCACCGCACAGTCATTGTGGAGACGAAGACCCGTCTTCACACTGAGGACACCCTCCATCGTGTTGTATGGCACTACCACCGTGCTAAATGGGATAGATTCAGAACAGATCTAGCAGCTCAAAACCGGGCATCAATGAGGTGCTGTGGGCCATCAGCAGCAGCAGAATTGTATTCCACCACAATCTGTAACCTCATGGCCTGGCATATCCCTCACTCTACCATTACCATCAAGCCAGCTTCAATAAGAAGTGTAGAAGAGCATGCCAGGAGCAGCACCAGGCATACCTAAAAATGCGGTGCCAACCTGGGGAAGTTGCAACACAGGACTACATGCATGCTAAAAAGCGGACGCAGCATGCTATAGACAGGGCTAAGCGATCCCACAATCAATGGATCAGATCAAAGCTCTGCAGTCCTGCCACATCCAGGTGTGAATGGTGGTGGACCATTCAACAACTAACTGGAGAAGGAGGCTCCATGAATATCCCCATCCTCAATGATGGTGGAGCCCAACACGTGAGTGCAAAAGACAAGGCTGATGCGTTTGCAAACATCTTCAGCCAGAAGTGCCGAGTGGATGATCCATATCAGCCTCCTCCTGAGGTCCCCACCATCACAGAAGCCAGTCTTCAGCCAATTCGATTCACTCCACGAGATATCAAGAAACGGTTGAGCGCACTGGATACAGCAAAGGCTATGGGCCCTGACAACATCCCAGCTATCGTGCTGAAGACTTGTGCTCCAGTACTAGCTGCACCTCTAGCCAAGCTGTTCCAGTACAGCTACAACATTGGCATCTATCCGACAATCTGGAAAACTGCCCAGGTATGTCCTGTGCACAAAAAGCAGGACAAATCCAATCCGGCCAATTACCGCCCCATCAGTCTACTCTCAATCATCAGTAAAGTGATGGAAGGTGTCATCTCGACAGTGCAATCAAGCGGCAATTACTCAACAATAACCTGCTCACTGATGCCCAGTTTGGGTTCCACCAAGACCACTCGGCTCCCAACCTCATTACAGCCTTGGTCCAAACATGGACAAAGGAGCTGAATTCCAGAGATGAGTTGGGAGTGACTGCCCTTGACATCAAGGCATCATTTGACCGAGTGTGGCATCAAGGAGCCCTAGTAAAACGGAAGTCAGTGGGAATCGGGGGGGAAATTCTCCATTGGCTGGAGTCATACCTAGCACAAAGGAAGATGGTTGTGGTGGTTGGAGGTCAATCATCAGAGCCCCAGGACATCGCTGCAGGAGTTCCTCAGGGCAGTGTCCTAGACCCAACCATCTTTAGCTGCATCATCAATGACTTTCCCTCCATCATAAGGTCAGAAGTGGGGATGTTCACTGATGACTGCACAGTGTTCAGTGCCATGCGCAACTCCTCAGATAATGAACTGTACAACATTCAGGCTTGTGCTGATAAGTGGCAGGTAACATTCACGCCACACAAGTGCCAGGCAATGACTATCTCCAACAAGCGAGCATCTAACCACCGCCCCTTGACATTCAACAGCATTACCATCGCTGAATCCCCCACCATCAATATCCTGGGGGTAACCATTGACCGCAAACTTAACAGGACCAGCCACATAAATACTGTGGCAACAAGAGCAGGTCAGGGGCTGGGTATTCTGCGGCGAGTATCTCACCTTTTGACTCCCTAAAGCCTTTCCACCATCTACAAGGCACAAGTCAGGAGTGTAATGAATAATCTCCACTGGTGGAGGGAGCAAGAGCAAATAAGGAAGAGCTCTTTCCTTTCTCAGGGAGGAAAAAGCCTCCACAACAGACCAAAGCTGTGTGGCTGCAAGTGGCACAGGAGATGAATGCGATATCAATGTGCAGCAGAACCTGGCTGCAGTGCAGAAGGAGGTTTCATGACCTTCTCCGCACAGGAAAAGTGAGTATTCCATCCCCATGACCCTCAATCTGATCCCCATCGCCTCTCATCACCAGCACTCTGCTTTGTCAACCTCCTCCTCCACATCCCACTTCACCCTTACATCCCTGCACCCTTACCCATTCCCTCTCTCTGTATGTTCACATTCAATTAACTATTCGACTATGCAGCCCTCAAACTCCCTATCACTGTGATGCTATGACAACAACTTACAACACACAGGGAGGGCCCTTGGACTTGGCACCTCACTCCATCTTTGTGTCCTTCTAAGCATCCATGCTATGGATTCTCTACACTCACTCCTTCATTCTCACTCAAACTCCACTTGTGTACCTCATTGCAGGAAAGGAGAGCCCACAATAAGAGGGAGAGGGTGAGGACAGGAGGAGGGCTACCCTCAATAGCCTAGCTCACCGCTGCAGAGGAGGCGGCCCTGGAGATCGTGGGAGTGGAGGAGGATGCGCAAGTGGGGGACGGACAGACGGGCGCATCAGAGCAAGCTGGTGACAGAATAGTTTTTCATCTCTCTCATTGACATTGCATCAGTGACTGATATTGATTCTGACGCTCTAACAGATTGACTTATGATCATCTGCACAATTCAATGTGCATGCAACTTTTATTTCACATGTCTAACTCTTTCGTTTACTCCCCCACAGGACCATCGACAGCCCCCCTCCCCACTGTCCAGGAGGAACAGCCTGAGCGCCCAGACTCCTCAGAGGAAGCTGCAACCTCTGAGGGAGCAGTATCAGCAGAATTCAGTGCACCCAGCACAAGTGCAGACACTCACACCTCGGTGGGACCTTCGGGACATGGAGTAAAGTTGTCACCTGGTGTATCACTGCTCACAAGTGAGCATCAGCAGATGGTGCAGACAGGCACAGCAGTGGAGAGTCCTCGTCGGAGGCCACAGGACTCTCCCAGCTCGGCTCCGCTGCATGTTGACCCTGTGCCTCCGGGTCCATCCAGAAGGAGAGCAGTGCTCGAACTCCAGGAACAGGTGCAGGAGTTTCTGGCAGGTTTTGTCTCAGGGTTGCTGCGAGTGTGGAGCGAATGGAGGAGTCCATCGCGAACATGAGCAGGGCCTTTGTGGAGGCGTTGGCGCATGAACGCATCACCACGGAAAGGATGGCAACCTTCGTGAAAGGATGGCTACCTCCGTGGTAAGGCTGGCTACCATAGAGGAGAGGATGGCTACGGTAGAGGAGAGGATGGCTACGGTAGAGGAGAGGATGGCTACGGCCATGGAGGAGCTTAGTCACCAGGGTCTTGAAAACATGGTCATTGTTCAGAATAGAATGATGTCTCTTGAGGAGCGATGGTCAGCTATTGAGGAGAGAAACCAGAGCTTCATGGAAGTCCTCTGGAGTAGGACCTCCAGTGCAGAAACGGGTCCTCATGGTTCCCCTGAAGTGCAGCGAGGTGCTGTCAAGTCACTTGCTAGCTCTGAAGTGGGGCTGACCCATGAGAGGGATGTTGGTGGCAGAGAACCAGGAAGTGGGGGCTCCTCTCCAACGCTCACACGACCAGGCCACTGCAGAGCCCTCGGTCAGAGCCCCACCAGAGTCCTCACCCAACTGAGATCGGCGTCTCAACCCCTGCACAGCCGCAGGAGCAGCAGACTGTGGCTGAGCCCTCACAGGCTCGCAACTCCAGAGGACGCCCGCCAAAGGTGCCGAGACAGGAGCAGCAAGAAAGTGAGCAAGGGGCCTCCACATCTGCTGAAGCCACAGGGGAAGCACCACGTAGGAGCACGCGTAAGAGGAAGATAAAGCACAAGTAGTCACAAGTGTAGTCACTTGGGTGTTCTGTTGTGTTTATTTTTGAAATGCCATCCGTGAATTGTTGTGATAAAAAAATTTGATGGCTAACCATTGAAGTTGTGGCCTGTGTCATTTCGCAAATGAGACTTCCACATTGAGGGCTTAGGGCGACTTGCAATTGTCAGTATGGTGGTCAGATTGATAGGAATCCGCAGGTTCTTGGCCATTGTTGATGCTCTAGTAAGAAGGCAAAAGTGTTTGATTGGGCAGGCTAAGCAAATTTGGCCAAGATGAGTGCGTCCCTTATATCCTTGATCCTTGGAGAAGTCAATGTGCTCGCGTGCTACTGCCGCTGGTTGATGCGCCTCCGCAAGCTGTTCGTTGTCGCTCTCCTCCTCCTCCTCCTCCTCATCTGAGGAGGCTATGCGATGAGCCACTTGTACCTCAGGCATCTGCAAGCCATGATGCTGTGCCATTTTGTGAAGTGCACAGCAGACCACGACGATTCTGGAGACCTTGGCTGCTGAGTACTGCAGGGCTCCACCTGATCTATCAAGGCATCTGAATCGCATCTTCAGCAAGCCGATGGTTTATTCGATTATGGGTCTTTTGGAAATGTGGCTGGCGTTGTAGCGCTCCTCAGCTTCGTTGGATGGGCTCCTCAACGGCGTCATTAGCCACGTCTTCAGGGGCTAGCCCTTGTCTCCAAGTAGCCATCCGAAAAGCTGGTCTGGCAGACTGAAGAGCGGAGGCACACTAGACTGCCGCAGGATGAAGGAGTCATGGCAACTGCCAGGGTACTTGGCGCAAACATGCAAAATTTCCTTCTTGTGGTCGCACACCAGCTGCACGTTGAGGGAGTGGAAGCCCTTGCGGTTGACAAAAATACCTGGATTGTGATGGGGTGCCTTAAGGGCCACATGTGTGCAGTCAATGATGCCCTGAACCCTTGGAAAGCCTGCCAGATTAGCAAATCCAATCGCACGTGCGGTTACACTTGCTTGATCCTTGGAGAAGTTAATGTAATTGTGCGCGATGGCAAAGAGGGCATCGGTTACCTGCGTGATACAAGTGTGTGCGGCCACCTGGGAGTCGCTGCTGATGTCTGCTGTTGTTCCCTGGGATGAGCCTGAAGCAAAAAAGTTGAGTGCGGTGGTGACTTTGACGGCCACTAGTAAGGGGTGTCCACCCGCTCCTCTGGGCTCCAGGTCTTGCTGCAGCATTGCGCAGATGTCAGCCATTACCTCTCGCGAAAGTCTGAGCCTCCTTTGGCACTGCTGCTCAGTCATGTTGAGATAGCTCATCCTCTGTTTGTAAAGCCTGTTTTGGGGGTATCTCCTGCGGCGACGTGCTTCCATGTGCTGGCACCTTCTGGCCTATGCAGCTTCAGGTGGGTGAGCAGCAGCTTGGCGCTCCTATTGTTGCTCCTGCTGTTGGTGCTGCTGTTGTTAAGGGTTCTGCTGCTGCCGCGTCTGGTCTTCGTCCGAATCTGATGTCCAGGAGGAAAGGAAATAAATGGTTCCCATGCTTCTGGTATATGCCTCAGTTGAGGAAGCGCTCAGTCAATGTGGGGAGAGGGGTTTCCCAGGAGGTCACACTGGAGATGGGTCTCAGGCTCCAAACTTCCACAACAATGAGTAGGCCTGCTAAAAGTTCCCCCAGACCTGAGACAACAAAGTTCTGCCACCTGCAAATGATGATTGCTGAAAACTCTTTTTTAATGGTGGAGCTGCAGCTGTTAGTAAGCAATGCACTTGTGAGGCCGCCAGGATTAACTGGCGTGTTCCAGAGGAGACGTTCAGCACGGGGGAAATGTGTTAAATTCAGAAAGGCCTCTCAAAATGGGATTATGGAGGCACTTAGCTGGTTGTTAAGGGCCTTAAGGGCCTATCTCGCCTCTTGGAGGCGGGATGGAAACGGGGTCTGAAACCCCGATTTTGGGAAAATTGCTCGGAGGCGGGCTGGAGGTGTGATCGGATCCGCCCACCATTTTTTGCGATTTTAACACCTCACACGCCTCCAAACCCGCCTCCTCAGGCCTGGCAAAATCAAGCCCATTAACTCCCTGCACCACCAGCGCATCGTGACTGCAGTATGTACCATCTACAAGATGCACTGCAGCAACTTGCCAAGGTTCCTTCGGCAGCACCTCCCAAACCCGCGACCTATCATAGAATCATAGAATGGTTACCGTACAGAAGAAGGCCATTATCCCAATCGATATTTGGGTAATTAAAGTCCCCCAGTATCACCACTCTATAGCTCTTACATATCTCTGCGATTTCCCTGCAGATTTGCTCCTCTACCTCCCTCTCACTATTTGGAGGCCTGTAGAGTACCTCCAATAGCGTGATCATACCCTTTTTGCTCCTTAACTCTAACCAAATGGATTCTGTCCTTGTCCCCTCAAGAACATCCTCCCTTTCCAACACTACAATGTCTTCCTTAATCAGCACTGCCACTTCACCTCCCTTTTTCCCTATCTTTTCTGAACACCTTGTACCCTTGAATATTAAGTGCCCAGTCCTCACCGTTTTTAAGCCATGTTTCCAGTATTGCCACAACATCATATTGCCACACGGCTAATTGTGCTTGTAGCTCACCAACCTTATTCACCACACTTTCTTCTTAACATCTTTTCTCATGAAATGGAGGGTTATATTTTCTGCTCATCCTCCGCTGATTTTTCAATAGATCTGGGGTGAGTGTGGGCAGACACTTGCTCAGAGGCACACTTTGCTATATCTCTGTTACCCACCCAGTGGGTGGAGCCGTGGCCTAAAATGAGGCCACCCACATATGCAAATTAAATGATAGAAATGTGACCTCTGCATTATTTCCCACCACTTCTTCTGATTGAATGCTGAATGCTGAGGCCACAAGTTAGGTTCCAGCATCCAGCATTTAAAGATCAATGGAGGAGGCCTAGGAGGAATAATTGTCAAGAAGCCTGTGTTAGCACTCTTAGAGCACAGCTGTGCACAAGCATCAGCAGCATCATGAAATATTTTGGGACAAAAATGTTTATTTAGGCACTTTGGTCGCCGTCTTCTTCCTCCCACCATGATAGGCCCTCCAAGGTCTACTGCAGCAAGTCTCCACCCCATTCAGAGTTTTGGGTGAACATCCTGCCCCACTGGAGATGCTTCCAATTGAAAAAACCCAGACTGGAATCTTTTATTTTATATACCTTAAACTTCACATTAAGGAATGTCGCTTCTGGTGACTTAACTAACCAAAGATCATTGTAGTGACCTACACCTCTTTCTAAGGTGTCACTCAACCATATTTGCATGCTTTTTAAAGTTTAATTGTCTGTAACATTTTTAGCAATATAGCTTTTTATACTGATGACGAGTAATGTTAGACTCCTTACACAATTCGAAAAATTATTTGCAGCCCCCGAATTATTTGGTCGAGAATTCTTATCCAAGGCCCAAGTCTAATTGATCCAAAAGAGAATTCTCCTTTGCATTCGTATCACCTACATATGGGTTCAATGAAGTCCATTTTAATTGATCACATAAAGTATGTAGTGAACCACCACATTGTCTAAATACCTGCCATTTTGTAGGTCACTGAAATTCCCATAAAGGAATGAATTAATTCCTTTTCAATCACAGCTACCCTACACTTTCATTGGCATTGACTCATCCCTCCCTCAGCAAGGCTGAGTTGTGGAGTTTGTGAGAGGGTCTCGTTGAATAGGTTTCCAAGAAGGAGGTGGAGACCGTTTGAGAGGCCATACATCACACCCTGTGACTGGCACATGTCCCACAAATGCTTAAATCGAAATGTTTGTAGTGGAAAGGACCAGGTGTCACCCTAGTGCTGCGATGCCCCTTCTTGTTGTGATCATTAAAAGCTGTGCTACTCTGTGTATCTCAGGCAGATCTCGCATCCCTGGACAGGTCAGATAGATGAGGGAGTGGATTTGCGGGGACTTCAATGCTGATAATAGGCCTTTATAATATCCCATTGTAGCTCTTTAATGTGTATTTTTAATATCATTTTCTTTGCAAATTATCCTTCATCATCAGTCCACCTCATCAAGCCAGTTCTGCCGCTGAGAGCACAGGAGCTGCTGAGAGCACAGGAGATTGATCTGCTCCCTGACTGCCATCAGTGCTCTTTGCAGCCAGCTACCAAGAAACACTGCAGAACCTAAGGCAGGGCTCTCTTTGCTGAATGATGCTGAAGGGATACATCAGAATCCCAGCTGTTCAGTGGAGGGGGCATGGACAGAGTTCTGGTGGTTTAATGAGAGAAAAGTGTGCTTGTATTTCTTGGTAGTCTATTGGTGGTTTTCTGTCCAATCACTGGTGCTCTACTGGCAGTATAATCTTAGCATTCAGCTGATTCCAAAATTTGTACCTTTAAAAGTCATGGACAAGGTAGAAAGACAAATAAATCCAAATCACTTCCACAATAGCTAAAAGTGATGCATTTTATTAGTATGACTGCACAGCCTAATCTAGTTTGCAGTGATAAATTGTGATAAAAAAAATGAACAAGTTTGACCAGCACCTTGTGAATGGAAGTGAAAATCCTACAATATGATTTTTACCATGCACTTGATTTGATTTGGATTAAGATCCTAAATCAATTTGACCGAGTGAGTTGAATTTCCATGCCAATTTTTAAACATCAGCTCACACTGTCTACAAGTTACTCCATCAATCTGGAATGTCAATTAATCTGACGTGCAGTTTGAAAAATACATGGAAGCATAAAAATATTTCTTCATCTACAGTGTTCCCCAAAAAAATGTCAAGCTGTCCATTTGGCAGCTGAAATGTCCGTTCATTATTTTTTGATTCAAAACATTAACACTGCGGTAAGTTTCCTCTGCAAGCTATATGTTATAAAAATCATACAGTTCAGAGTCAATTGGGCCAGAAATTCGGCACTTGCCGGGTGAGTACACAACGTGTACTCACCCGTAAGGCCACCTGAAGTGCCGGTTTCCTGCATGCATTGCGCATGCGCGGGAAACCGGAACTTCCGGTCTCGTGAAGGGAGGGGTTCAGAGGTGAACCGCGTGCGCGGGAGAGGCTGCGCGCACGCAGCGAACTTCGTTTTTTTTTCAGGTTTCTCCGGGAAGGTAAGTATTGAAGAAGCTGCGCTTTTAAAAAGGAGGCGCAAGACCCGTTTTTAACAAGGTAAGTAGTTAATTAATTACAATTTAAAACATTTTTCAACAGCTTTATCTTTTTTAGATACTTTAAAGAAAGGTAAGTTTATTTTTAGCACTGTTAAAAAGTATTTTAATTTTTTCAAAAATTTAAATTTTTGTTTAAAGTAGTTAATTTATTTAACTTATAGTTATTTTAAAAATGTGATGGTTTTTTAAAAAATTTATTTGAAGTTTAGGTGTTGTTTTGGGGCTGATTTCAATTCATAGATTTGACAGGTCTTCCTGTCAAATCTATGAATGAAAGATGGTCTGCTGCCATTGGCTCTCCATGGCCCACGTGATCCCAGGGGACGCATCGCACTAACTACGCCCCTGGGACACGCAAGCACTGCGCGCCGGCAGTTGGGGGAGGCCCAGGAGCTGAAGTCCCCGTGGGCCCAGAGGTCAACGGCAGGCGCGGTAGGTAGGTGCGCGCGCGATCCTTGCACCCGCGGGAAGCCAGGGAGCCGAATTTCTGGCCCAATGTTGAGGACTCCCAGGGCCACTCCCAGACAACTTTATATTATGTGCCCCCACCTCTAGTGGGTCTATCCTGCTGGTGGGACAGAGCAGCATCAGACATACCTTAGAATGAGGCACCCACCTGGTGAAGCTACCTGCATGCTAAACACTAAAACAGAAGATAATAAACAGAAGTAAACAGTTCCACAACCAATGAATCAGAATGAAGCTCTGTGGCCCTACTACATTTCGTCCCCTAGCCAATGTGTTCCAGTACAGCTATGACACTGGCATGAATTGACAATGTGGAAGATTGCCCATGTATACCCTAACCACAAAAAATAGGATAAATCTAACCCAGCCAATTACAGCCCCATCAGTCTCCTCCCAGTCATCAGTTAAGTGATGGAAGGAGTCATTAATAGTGTCATCAATTGACAATCCATTCACCTATAACCTTCTCACAATGCTCAGGTCAGGTTCCATCAGAACCACTCAGCTCCAGATGTCATCACAGCCTTGATCCAGACATAGACACAAGAACTGTATGCCAGTGGAGAGATAAAAGTAGCTGTCGTAACCATCAAGTCAGCATTCAACCTAGTATAGCACCAAGGAACCCTCGCAAAGCTGATGTTAATGGGGGTCAAAGGGAAATCCATCCAGTGGCTGGAGTCATACCTGACACAAATGAAGATGATTGTGGTTGCTGGAGGCTCAACCATTCATCAATGACCTTTCCTCCATCATAAGGTCTGATTGGGGCTGTTTGCTGACAATTCCACAGTGGTCAGCTCCATTCACAACTCCTCTGATAATGAAGCATGCCAGCTTACAACAGGACCTGGATCGCATTCAGATTTGGGCTGACAAGTGGCAGGTAGGTAACATTTGCACCACATAAATGTTAGGAAATGATCATCTTGAACAAGAGAAAGCCCCAGATATTTCCTCTTGATGTTCAGTGGCACCAACTTTTCCGAGTCCCAAACTGTCACCATCCTGACCAGAAGCTGAACTGGACCAGCCATATCAACACCATGACTAAAAGAGCAGGACAGAAGCTGGGTACTCTGCAGTGAGTGGCTCATTTACTGACCCCTCAACGCCTTTCCATCATCTACTAGACTCAAATCAGGAGTGTGATCGAACTCTCACCACTCACCTGGATGAGTGCAGCTGCAACAACACTCAAGAAGCTGCAGGTGCACCCAACATTGCATCATTTTTATTACAGGGAAAAAAACAAAAGTACACAAAAGCGCAGATTGAAGCAGTGGTCGAGTTAGAAGTTAGTAAAGGGGCTATGAATGCAGAAGGCATGATATTGAAGTGCCAAGCTTCCTGGCCCTGCACCCCAGGAAAGCCAATAGAAGGAACACAGTGAACCGGATATACGGGCTCGGGTTCCTTTCCAACATGTTTCCCAGAAATTTCCTGCTGTAAATGCTGAGGGCCCACATAGTGCTACATCTAATGGAAGTATACTACTGGAATCAGGAGTTTTCATCATGTGTATGACATCACAGGAAGCTGTGACATGACTTGTGGCAGCGTTGCCAGACACAGATATTGAGCTCCATAGAAAGGGAGCACCACGAACAACAACAACAACAACTTGTATTTATACAGCACCTTTAATGTTGTAAAACGTCCCAAGGCGCTGCACAGGAGTGTTATAAGACAAAAAATTTTACACCGAGCCACACAAGGAGAAATTAGGGTAGGTGACCAAAAGCTTGGTCAAAGAGGTAGGTTTTAAGGAGCGTCTTAAAGGAGGAAAGAGAGGTAGTGAGGCGGAGAGGTTTAGGCAGGGAATTCCAGAGCTTAGGGCCGAGGCAACAGAAGGCACGGCCACCAATGGTTGAGCGATTATAATCAGGGATGCTCAAGAGGGCATGTAAGGGATTCCCCTGACCCTGCGTGTCTCGTAGCCTGTGAGATTCACGCGGCTCTGTGCAGCCTGTATGTCAGTGCGGGTCTAGGCCTGGTTGCCTGTTCTGGTCTCCAGCCAGTCTGGGAACACTAGACACACCTGTGAGTGGTTCGAATCACTCTCCCTTACGGTTCTAGACACTGGACTTAGATGCGAGAGCAGTAATGGAGATAAAACTCATGTAGACTTGGTTTGAATGGTACGAAATGGAAAATCTTTATTGCATGATACTTAAAATTATGAAATACATGTCATAAGCACAGATTAATGACAGTACAATCTTACAAACGGTTATATAATCGATCTTAGGGAAACGAGGAACGAACGGCACAACGTAAATAGGGGCACACATTACAAATATCCTTAATCTTTAAACCCTCCCCTATCAATATCTATCCTAAACTAGCTTCGTAGGATCTCGAGACTCATGCTCACCACTCGTGATAACTCGGAGAAATTCCGAATAGCTGATCGGATGTTTTTCACCGCAGCACCCACGTGTCGGTCAGGAGATCTCCTGGTCCCACTTGTTTACTTGCTTCTGCTGCTCCGGCTAGTAGGCTGGACCGTCTGCTGTGGTGAAGACCTCTGTTGGTGGGTTTCACAGTTTAGTCTTGGAGCACCGTTGTCAATATCATTGATACGATGTGTTTTCCACGTTCCAACCTCCTTAGAAGTTTAAAGAGGAAAACTTCCTGGCGAGAAAACTTGGCTGATCGACCTACAGGCGCGGTCGGGATTTACTGACCGTGGCGATGGATATGGTCTTCTTCTCTTCTCCTCTCATCTCATCTCATCTCGGGCCTTTGGTTCCGCTGCCAGTTACCAACATAGGTCTTCGTTACGCGACACGAGGTAGATCCGTACGGATCAGAAAGTTCAACAGTCTTTTCAGAAGAGGCAACAGGCACGCAGAAACCCAACTACGAGTACACAGGAGCAGCCACGAGGTTACGAATCGACCAGATAAAACACAGGAGCAAGCGAGCGAACGCAGGAGCACGAACAAGAGCACGAGGCCAGAGGCAAGAGACAAGAGAGCGAATGGACGGTTCGGGGCCTGCAATTATAGTGCAAAAATCTTCCGTTTCCCGCCCAACTATAATGTCCATTCTTTTGTTTAGGGTTTGGCGCCCAAATGTCTTGTATGGGTGATCTCCGTTCTTAATGGGTTTCGGGCTACTCATGAATGTTTGAGTACCTGTTAATACTTCTCCCATTGTTAAATCGGTCGGTGTTCTCCCTGGAGGGGTTTGGGGCTTCCAAGTGTCCTGTATAACTACCTGCTAACGGCTCTCTCATCGTAGAGTCGTTGGGAGTTTACATATTAATGTCCTTTGGATGGGCCCTTGATTACTCGGTACAATGGCTTTCCTTTGTACCTGGGAGACCGATTCCAGTATCTATGTTTATACTGTAAACCCATAATGTCTCGTGTATTATCTTCACTGTGCTGAATCGTTATCGATCTTGCACAAATGTTTAATGGAACGCCATCTTGTCTGCCTGTTGAAAAGTCTAGAATGTTCTGTCACGAGGTGCGGCGGCCATTTTACAGGCTGCTTGTGTCCAATTTAAACCTGCCAGCATTCTGCTGAAATAAAAGCTGTTTGAACGAAACTTTGTGTTTTCTCCTTATTAATCAAATCGCGATATATTGCGAATTCTACAGTCCCTCCTGTTGATGCGAATAACTCCGCTTATCGTATCAAAAATCACAGTGGTGAGCAATCTTATCTCGATTTCACTCCGAATCCAGTAAATTAATCCCATAAATTTTAACTTAACTAGGGTCTCTGTGTCGTCCTTATTTCCCAAGAAAATCACATTTTATATCACCGTAGGCATCATTTGCCCTTAAACTTACACCACTTGTTTTCCTTCCCGGCGTAACCAGGCCGATACCTCACGCATCACCTGTATATTTGTCTTTTATTCAGGGAAAGGAAAAAAAAACAAAACCCAAAACCAAACAATCAACACCATCACCAAAATAAACAAATCCCAACTCTTAAACATGTCGAGTTTCCAACGTATTTACAATGAGTACAAACTTCCGCGGCGCACGCGGCGAGCGGGAGTGACGCCATTTTCCGATTACACGGTGCTCTCATCGTGCACGCGCACGTAACGTTCTCGCCACTCTCCCGTGTTTTCATGCTTGGTGAGGCACTTGTCTCTTTTACAATGTATGACCAATAGGTACACTACAATAAACACTTGACAGACGACTAAAATGTGGGAGGCTATTCTGATCCATGAAGGCACTTCAATATTGGTGAACAGATTCCACCACGGTGGAACCACTATGTCCAAAATGTCTGTTCCTATCTCGACAGTTTTCTGCTCTAACGTATAAAAATGTTTCTGTGATACCGCGACGGCTTTCAGAAGTTTGGTTAAATGCTCAGGGAGAGGGGGAATGAGGTATCCAAAATGTGCGACAAATCGCTGCAAGTCGGTGAAATTCTCTTTTACTGTGAGATGAACAGTGGATGGTTCAGGGATTGGGATAATTCGCTGTTGTGCTACTTGAACTTCAGCCCTGGGTTTAAAACAGAAACTGCTGTCACTCACCGGACACCGGCTACGGTTTCCATGCTGGTAGTGTTGCGCTGCAGTGGTAACACAATATGTTCCACCCCCGATGTATGCTACCTGCGGAGGCACATGATCTTGTGCCATTGCCTCCATGGTGCAATTCATGGACTTGGCGCCAGCCGTTCTGAACCCGCACTGTGGTGTTAAAAAGGCATTCAAGTGCTGGGGGCACAGTATTATGTGTGCTCCCCTGCCACGACAACCAGAGAGATCTGTACCTGTCATCGTTTGCTCCCAGCGGATGACGTAAGGTGGAACCGCTGCATAACGAATGTGGGCTCCCCCCTGAATGACACCGATGTTCTCTACCCGATACACCGGGGCGGGCTTTGCTGTGTTGCCCAAAACCGGCATGCGTAATACTATTCCCATAATAGTATGGTTTGAACGTCCGCAGTCCACGGGGACTGGGTAAGCTTCTGAAGCTAGCCTGAGCTGGCACGGACTTAATGCGTTCTGAAAAGGGTGGAGCGCCCGTAGGTGTTTGTTACTTATCCAGGACGGAACCAAACCTTGTTTTAAATCCTCCAAATTACTGCGGCCCTCGCCCAGTAACCACGCCCCGTAAAGCACGCACACCTCGTTCTGCGCAGCTTGATCGGATGCATTCCGATCTTCCCTGATCAGGGCATTTACCGTACGCGCATGTTTCTCCAGCTCTGCTATAATTTCCTTTAAATGGAGAGTCATGGCTTGGTCCTCGTGTAGACCTGACCCTACCACTTTATTCTCATCTGTTAGAATGTCTTTTAACTGGGTTTTTAAACCATTAATCTGGGTCTGCAGCTCCACACTGTCTAGAGCGTTGACCACAGATGTCCCTGTGTTAAAAGCAGTGAACGCATCGTTCACCAAACCCCTTCTTTGCCTCCCTACTTGATCCAAAACTTCCTGCGGTGTGGTGTACAAACTTGCCTTATCAATTTCTGCAAAATCAAACTCGTAAAATTGTCTGAACATCTTGGTCAACAGGACCTGATACAACTGTTCCGTCTTTTTGGGGCACCACTCTGGTAACCGTACCTCAGTGAGATTTAAAATCACCGAGGCCACCGCGTAATGTACCCCCTGAAATAGTATCTGGTCTGTGGGGACCAGTACCAAACCGTTCCCGGGTCCCTTACTAGTTTTAGGGCACCCTTCTTCCTCAGCTAGAACCACCGGAATCGTGGGCGGGGCTTTGCGTGGGCGCGTAATGAGTTCAGTGGCATTTACTGGGATCGGGGAGAATGGGGCTCCGCACCCCCTGGTGCTCGCATCCCACCTCATCCCCTGTCCGTTATCCTGCCACTGATTAATAAAAAATATGGAGATGCCTTTGGGGCAAACGTACTTTGACCCCCACATACATACATAAATCCCCTCATCCGGTTCCCACCATTTGTCCCAACAGACTTTCACTTGTCCGTCTGTCCCCGTAATTGTCCGATGGGTATTATTACCCAGTCGTTCCCACTCGACCGAAGAGTTTCTCATAGTTTTGCTCAGCTTTCGCAGCCACCACCATCGGCTCAATGGGACATCCCCACTACAGGTCAAACAAATCCGTTTGCCGACGGTGACGCTGATCCTGGGTGCGATGATCCGTACTTTGGGGCACATTAAAGAAGTCTCTTTGTAGGCGAACCCCGATGTGCTGGAATACTCCGTTGAGTTCGTTCCCAGCCATCCTGGCCACCTTCCCTTGTGGAAATAGGTGCTGGTCCCCTCTGCCTTCCGTCTTCCGGTCCCATCCACCGCGATGGGGGCCGTGTCCCCGGAACATCCGAACACCACGACATCCTTGGTGTGGCCTCGATAGGCCAATCCACATCCGATTGCCACGAGCAATACTAGAATTCGTTCCATCCTTCCTTGGTTCCTGTGATCAGATAGAATGAGGTAGCCAGCCTCGCAAAAGTCTCTGGCTTTTGTGAAGGGTGAGCGGGTCCCCTGACCTCGCCTCACGTAAACTTCAACGTTTGCTGAATAGACTTCCTCTAAACCTAGCCTTAAAACTCCCATCATTTTATCGTTTTCTGTTAAAAACACTACAAACTTAGCCTTATTAAAACTACAAACTTAACCTTGAACTATAAACTTAAAACCTTAACCTAATAACTTTACAGTGCCGCCCGTTCTCAGGGCGGCCCCTTTAAATTCTGAGAAGGCTGCTGCGAGCTCTTCCCGACGGTGGGAGGGCACTGACCCTTCCCTCTGATCTGCCGCAGCCTGTTGCTGCGCTGACCCTTTCCTCTGATCTGCCGCAGCCTGTTACTGCTGCGATGTGGCCTGTCTCTACCCGGGTTATCTTAACCTGAATTTTACGCCTTGGGGCTGTCTGGGGACATGACCACATCCTCCTGGGCTGGGGTTCTCTACTAGACCTACGGGGAGTTGCTATGGGCGGGGGTTCCGTGACGGACGGACCGGGTTCCGAGACCTCCAACGGGATGACCTGGGGTTCCATCACAGTCGCCGGCTCCGCCTCCGCTGACTCCGCCTCCCTAACCTCGGGGCTGGTAGTTCGTGGCTCCGCCCTGCTCGGCCCAGCAGGCGGCCCTTCACTCGTGATCTCTGCCTCCCCTGAGGACTGGACGTTCAAAGCGGGCGGCCACATCTCTGGGAACCACATTGGTACTCTCTGTGCTCCTATAGCGGCTGGCCCTGCCTCCTCTAGCTCCTCCCTCCTGTCCTCGGGACCTGCAGCTTGTGTGTCCACCCCGTGTGGATCTCTACCTATCGGCCCCATTCCCCCCAGACCGTTCCTCAGGAACCACCCGTCATCATCACTATGCTCATCTGCACTATCCTCAACTGACCAGGGTACCCTGGGTTCTTCGTCATCTAACCCCCAACTCCAGAAAAACGCTGCATGATCGTCCGGGATGTCCCTTCCCCTGATGCAAGCTGCTACGCCTGCCTGTGTGCCTTGTGGTCCTACCTGGGGCTGTGTTTTCCCATTGGCGGGATTTACCCCTGTAGTTTTCCCCTGCGCACCCGGCTGGTACAGTTTGCATTGGTTTATGTGGAACCACTTAGTGCGCCGAGGCACTTTTACGGCGTAAACCATGGGACTCGCCTTGTCTACAATGTTGTAGGGTCCCATATACAGTGGTTCCAGACTCCCTACTCTGGCGTAGTTTCTGACCATGACCTGGTCTCCTACTTCCCACTCCCGCGTTTTGCGGGGTTCCAGCAACAAGCGATTGCCCTGATGCTGCCTTCCCATGTTCCCAGCCGCCTGCTCATAAACTTGCTTCAGGCGCTCCAAGAGATTTTGGGCGAACTTGTCCCTGCTGATCTCTTGAAGCTGACCCTCAGTGAGCACCGGGGCTAGCACATGGGTGGGGGTTCGCATGAGCCTGCCGGTCATTACCTCGTGCGGGGAGTACCCCGTACTTTTTGACTGACTGGCCCGGACCCCCATGAGGACTAAAGGCAGAACTTCCGCCCATTTTTGGGGCGAGTTCCTAGTCTCTTTCCTCAATTTCTCCTTCAGGGTCCGGTTCATACGTTCAACAATCCCGGATGACTGGGGATTGTGCGCTACGTGCCACTTCCCTTCAATGCCCAAAAGCATGAGGGTGTTCTGCATCACCTGGCCGGTGAAATGACTCCCTTGGTCTGACTCCACGAAACGGGGGAGTCCCCACCGCGAGAACACTTCCCGGACCAAGATTTTTGCTGTACCCAGTGCCGTAGCGGTTCGACAAGGGAAGGCTTCCACCCACTTGGAAAACACATCTACCAGGACGAGGCAGTATTTATAACCTCCCTGGGTGGTGGGCAGGGGTCCTATATAGTCGATCTGTATCGACTGCCATGGTCCCTCTACCCTTCTT
This sequence comes from Squalus acanthias, assembly GCA_030390025.1. Lineage (NCBI taxonomy): Eukaryota > Metazoa > Chordata > Chondrichthyes > Squaliformes > Squalidae > Squalus > Squalus acanthias. The sequence continues at coordinate 53,486,338 of CM059432.1, forward strand.
ACGTGTCCCATGGGCACCTTCCTTTTCTGGGGGTCTGGGTTGTTTGCAGCGCACACAAGACAGTTTGCACAGAACTCGCGGACTTGTTCCCTGAGCCCCGGCCACCATCCCGCTTGCTCTACCCGTTGCCAGGCAACCTCGGGCCCGGGGTGCCCTGCCCCTGGTCCCTCGTGAGCCAACTGGAGGAATTCCCTCCTGTGCTGCTGCGGCACAACCCACTGCTCCCCGCGGAACAGCATGCCTTCCTTAACTGAGAGGGTTGCCGTACTGTACGGACCTTCTACCTGCCTCCCCTCAGCAATCGTTTTTAGGACTGCTTTTAGGGCGGGATCCTGGGCTTGGACGGTCTTAAGGTCTAGGGGCAATGCTACCCTGGTGTTCCCGGTATTCCCGTCCCCGCCTCGGACCGCTGCTATGGGTCCGGTCCTATAGGGGTTCCAGAAAGTGCCGTCGCGGGCACCCTCCCTGGCTAGCGCATCCGCCTGCCGGTTGCCCTCCCCACGGGGCTCTGTGGAGGAGTGAGCTTTCACCTTATGGATGAAAATCTCCCCTTCCTCCCCTACTGCTGCTGCTAAGATCTTTTCCAGCAAGGGCTTCACCGTTAAAGGTCGCCCGTCCGCGGAGGTGTATCCGCGGCGGGACCAAATGGCCAGGTATTCCGTACACGAATTGCAGGTGAACATACTGTCCGAGCAAATCGTGTATGGGGTTGGGAAAATGTCTGGGTGGGTCACCACGTACACCACGGCAGACAGCTCAGCCTGCTGCGCGCTCATGGTGCTAGGGAGCTTGATCGCCAGGGCAAGGTCTGCCGCAGGGTCATAAACTCCACACCCTGTGAGTCGCTCGCCAGCAGACACTGTGCTAGACCCATCAACATAAATCTCGCGCCCAGTGGGATGTATCCCGGCCCGTAAACCTATGTTGACGTCCCACACCCCTTCCACCGAACACCGGTGGGCTGTACCGGGGTATACCAAATTGGCCGCAAGCCTGGGCTCGCAAAGACCTTTTACTCTAAGATCCAACTGGGAGAGAAGAAGGGTCCAACGCGCAATGCGTGCGCTGCTTACGGTCCCGTCTTTAATCCTCCCATCCAGAAGCATCTTAGTTGGTGTGTGATGTGTGAGGAGAGTGATGGGAGAGAGCCCTGTGAAGATCGCTGATCTTTTCACAGCCCAATGCGTGGCTAAAAGGTGCCTTTCGCAATTGGAGAAACTTCTCTCCACATCCGTTAATACCCTGGATGAATAGACAACCGGCCTCAGCTTGCCGTGACGCTCTTGGAGCAGCACGGCGCTTAAGCTGTCTCCGCTGGCAGCTACCTCCAGGAAAAACTCCTTCCCCCCATCTATGGCCCCTAAGGCTGGCACGGTCTGCAGATCCCTTTTTAACTTCTCGAAGGCTGCTTGGCAGCCCTCGTCCCAAAGCCACTCCGCCCCCTTATGGAGGAGTCGGAGGAGCGGCGCCGCTGTGGCCGCATAATCTTCGATAAAATCCCTGCAGTAACCGGTCAGTCCCAAGAAGGACCTCACACCCCTTACGTTGTTGGGAATCGGTAATTCTTGCACCGACTCCCTCCTTGCTTTGTCTATGGCTCTTTCCCCAGCGCGTAGGGTCAGTCCCAGGAATTTTACTTCCTGCTGACCGATACGTGCTTTCTTTGGGTTTACTTTGAAACCCTTTCTCGCTAACAGCTCCAATAACTCGTCCAGTAGTGGTCCATGCTCCTCCCTTGAGTCCGTAAATAGGAGCAAATCATCCACATACTGTACTATCTGATTGGGCTGACTAAACTCCTTTAAACTTCCTGCCATACACTGATGAAAAATACTGGGGCTATTGTGGAAACCCTGTGGCAAACAGTTCCACGTGTACTGTTGCCCTTTAAACGTAAAGGCAAACTTGTACTGGTCCTCTCGCCGCAGCGGGATGGACCAAAAACCGTTCGAGATATCCAGCACCGTGAACGTGGTCGCGGACGCTGGGATGCTCCCTATTAGGTCAGCAACTGCTGCTACTGTGGGCGCGCAGGCGGGAATGTTACTGTTAAGGACTCTGTAGTCCACCGTGGCTCTCCACGAATTATCCGGCTTCCTAACCGGCCATAATGGGGAGTTCACGTGTGTGGCTATCGGCCTCAACACGCCCTGCTGCACCAAGGAAGACATTGCTGTCTCCATATCGGGTTCGGCTTCTTTGGGGAAGTTATACTGCTTTTGGGGTCGGGTCATGGGGTCCCCATCTACGCTGACCTCAAACCCGACCACCCTCCCACAATCGTGCTTGTGGGTTGCAAACGCGTGCATATTATCTGACACGTACGTTTGCATGTCCGTTGGGACATCTGCGACCATAAGCCTGAGGTCGTAGCCTCCGGATGGCTGTACGGTACACAGGACCCCTGTTTCTTCCTCCCCCGGAATCACCATTACCTCGCCTTTTTCACCCTTAGCCCCCCAGAGACAGTGATTTCTGAGGTCCACGAGGATCCCGTGTCCCGCTAGGAGATCGGACCCGAGAATACCTCTTCCACCCCCCTTTTGCCATGCCATCAGTATACACTTCCACTTAAGGCGAAGTGTTCCTAAACGAATGGATAGCGGGAGGGAAAACGTGCCAGCCTGTTCTTTCCCTGTGAACCCTGCCAGCGTGAATGGGACCTTGGTAGATAGCGGCGAGTCAAAAGGGTTATCCGTATGGATTATGGTGCAAGAAGCTCCCGTGTCCAACAAATAACTGCCCTTCTGTTTCTCTACCTCCATCTCCACCACAGGTCGCCTCCACGCATCATAGCTGAGCGGACACAGGTAGACGGGCTGTGCTGGTTCTAGTCATGGGGCACTATTAGACGGTCCTGCGGCACCTACGGGGCCGGTTGCGACCGCCACCTGTCCACGCGCATTCAAAACCATCTTGCGCATGGCTCCTAACACTGCTTCGAGGTCGTCGGGAGGGGTGGGTGCCTTTGCTTCCTTAGGCGGGACAGGCGCCTGGGCTCGGACCGCGGGATTTTTATCCTTGGAATCCTTCCAAGGGTTCCTGCAGTGCTTGCGCCAGTGCCCTGTCTTCCCACACCCGTAACAGGCATTACTTGCCTGTGGGGCGCGATTACCCTCCTGATGCCACTCTCTTTGAGCCGGGGCTGCGGGTCGTACCTCATGTACTCTTCCCTTAAAGGGACGTGTCGTCATACCCCTTATGTTACGATAACCTAACGTGAGTCGATTCAAGACCGACTCTTCCGTAAGGTTGAGGTCATTGGGATCGAACCAGGCTTTTGCCTGCTCTCTAACGGCTGGTAAACTGTTGGCTATTATGCACCTAAGCCAATGAATTAGAGCGGCGCCTTCCACATCTTCGCGCTCGGGCGCACCTAGACAGCTGCGCTCATATACTGGCCACAGCCTGTCGGCAAAAACCTTCGGGGGTTCTCCCTCCATCTGCACTGTCTGTCCCACTCTAGCAAACGGACCTCCGTCGTTCGCCCCCACTACTTCGAGGACCTCATTTTTCAATTCCTCATAACTTTTGTTTCCCCTCTTGCTCTCGCCTGAGAGACACTGAAGGACCGAGCTATCTAACGAGAACAGCAGCATTTTTGCTGTCTCCCCATCATCGCAGCCGTTAATGGCTGCGGCTTGCTCAACTTCCCTGAAATGTACGGAAGGGTCGTCTATCTCGGTCAGCTTCCTTACGTGGTTTATCATAGCTCTCAGCTGATGTGAACTGTGAGGCAACACCAGCTGTCCGAGGAGATCCCCCGGTTCTTCCCCACCGTTTCTGCTTGGGCCCCTTTTAATCCCCGTTACTGGATACAACGATCCCTTTTCTACCTCCTTTTTAATGGGCTCTTTTGTTTCTTCCGTTGCTTCCTCCCTAACCCAGGTTTCTGAATAGCTGGGTGGCGCGGAGGGCGCAGTGGCTACTACTTCTTCTGCTTTACTTGGTGGGGAATTTCTAAATCTCTCATTTACTAGCGGCTGGTGCGCCGACGGATTGATAAGGCACACCATGCCGTTCGCATTATTCACGGCCTTTTTGAGGCTCTCTATCTCCCTTTGGCAGGCGCTATGGTCGGCTCCCTGAAACTTATCCTCAAGGGCCAACTTATACGCCGACCTAACCCCCATTAAGCTCTCTTCTTGAGTTCTTATCTGGGCAGCTTGGCGGTTACATCTTTCCTTTAACCTACTCTCATTCAATTTTGCTTCAGTGACCTGGCACTCGAGATACTCTATCCTTGTTTTAAGGTAACTGGAGACTTCCTGGCTTTCCTGGTGTAACTCATTTAAATTCTTAATGAGCACCTCCCCTCAGAAACCTTCTCCTCCATTTCTCCCTCTAAATGGCTGACACGAGCTGTTAGCGCTGTAATGGTCTGGTTTGAAATCTGAACCTGCCTTTTGTAGCACATAAGCCAGACTGCTTTCTCAACTGCCTTTTTATGTTCCTTACTATCAGTCCACCTTTCAGCTGCCTCTAGTGGGCTCTTATCCGCTAACAATTCACTTATCCACTTCTTAGTTAGATTAACCTTTCCAAACACATAATCCGCTATCTTTTCCTGCATAACATTTCGTACAGTCATTCCAAAATCTAACACACTACCCTCTCGCTGCCAGTGTCCTGCCGCGGTCGCCATTTTCTGTAAGGGATTCCCCTGACCCTGCGTGTCTCGTAGCCTGTGAGATTCACGCGGCTCTGTGCAGCCTGTATGTCAGTGCGGGTCTAGGCCTGGTTGCCTGTTCTGGTCTCCAGCCAGTCTGGGAACACTAGACACACCTGTGAGTGGTTCGAATCACTCTCCCTTACGGTTCTAGACACTGGACTTAGATGCGAGAGCAGTAATGGAGATAAAACTCATGTAGACTTGGTTTGAATGGTACGAAATGGAAAATCTTTATTGCATGATACTTAAAATTATGAAATACATGTCATAAGCACAGATTAATGACAGTACAATCTTACAAACGGTTATATAATCGATCTTAGGGAAACGAGGAACGAACGGCACAACGTAAATAGGGGCACACATTACAAATATCCTTAATCTTTAAACCCTCCCCTATCAATATCTATCCTAAACTAGCTTCGTAGGATCTCGAGACTCATGCTCACCACTCGTGATAACTCGGAGAAATTCCGAATAGCTGATCGGATGTTTTTCACCGCAGCACCCACGTGTCGGTCAGGAGATCTCCTGGTCCCACTTGTTTACTTGCTTCTGCTGCTCCGGCTAGTAGGCTGGACCGTCTGCTGTGGTGAAGACCTCTGTTGGTGGGTTTCACAGTTTAGTCTTGGAGCACCGTTGTCAATATCATTGATACGATGTGTTTTCCACGTTCCAACCTCCTTAGAAGTTTAAAGAGGAAAACTTCCTGGCGAGAAAACTTGGCTGATCGACCTACAGGCGCGGTCGGGATTTACTGACCGTGGCGATGGATATGGTCTTCTTCTCTTCTCCTCTCATCTCATCTCATCTCGGGCCTTTGGTTCCGCTGCCAGTTACCAACATAGGTCTTCGTTACGCGACACGAGGTAGATCCGTACGGATCAGAAAGTTCAACAGTCTTTTCAGAAGAGGCAACAGGCACGCAGAAACCCAACTACGAGTACACAGGAGCAGCTACGAGGTTACGAATCGACCGGATAAAACACAGGAGCAAGCGAGCGAACGCAGGAGCACGAACAAGAGCACGAGGCCAGAGGCAAGAGACAAGAGAGCGAATGGACGGTTCGGGGCCTGCAATTATAGTGCAAAAATCTTCCGTTTCCCGCCCAACTATAATGTCCATTCTTTTGTTTAGGGTTTGGCGCCCAAATGTCTTGTATGGGTGATCTCCGTTCTTAATGGGTTTCGGGCTACTCATGAATGTTTGAGTACCTGTTAATACTTCTCCCATTGTTAAATCGGTCGGTGTTCTCCCTGGAGGGGTTTGGGGCTTCCAAGTGTCCTGTATAACTACCTGCTAACGGCTCTCTCATCGTAGAGTCGTTGGGAGTTTACATATTAATGTCCTTTGGATGGGCCCTTGATTACTCGGTACAATGGCTTTCCTTTGTACCTGGGAGACCGATTCCAGTATCTATGTTTATACTGTAAACCCATAATGTCTCGTGTATTATCCTCACTGTGCTGAATCGTTATCGATCTTGCACAAATGTTTAATGGAACGCCATCTTGTCTGCCTGTTGAAAAGTCTAGAATGTTCTGTCACGAGGTGCGGCGGCCATTTTACAGGCTGCTTGTGTCCAATTTAAACCTGCCAGCATTCTGCTGAAATAAAAGCTGTTTGAACGAAACTTTGTGTTTTCTCCTTATTAATCAAATCGCGATATATTGCGAATTCTACAGGCAGAATTAGAGGAGCGCAGATATCTCGGGGGATTGTGGGGCTGAAGGAGATTAAAGAGATAGGAAGGGGCGAGGCCATGGAGGGATTTGAAAACAAGGATGAGAATTTTGAAATCGAGGCGCTACTTAACCGGGAGCCAATGTAGGTCAGCGAGCACAGGAGTGATGGGTGAACGGGACTTGGTGTGAGTTAGGACATGGGCAGCCAAGTTTTGGATGACCTCAAGTTTATGTAGGGTAGAATGTGAGAGGCCAGCCAGGAGTGCATTGAAATAGTCAAGTCTAGAGGTAACAAAGGCATGGATGAGGGTTTCAGCAGCGGATGAGCTGAGGCAAGGGCGGAGATGGGCGATGTTACGGTGGTGGAAATAGGCGGTCTTTGTTATGCTGCGGATATCTGGTCGGTAGCTCATCTCAGGGTTAAATATGACACCAAGTTTGTGAACAGTATGGTTCAGCCTCAGACAGATGTTAGGGAGAGGGATGGAGTCAGAGGCTAGGGAATGGAGTTTGTGCCGGGGATCAAAAACAATAGCTTTGGGGGGAAAAATTCAGTTGGTTGTGCCTCCCGTTAGCGCGTTAAGAGGGCGCTAATTGGGCGCAAAGCAACTAGCGCCCGGGCGCGGCGATGTTTGCACAGCTCACAAAATTTACTAGACATTTTGCGGCGGCGCTAAACAGTACCGCCACGATCTCCTGCGCCGGCAGATCGTGACGTCAGTTGAGTGCGCAACGCCCCTGTAGCACCCCGGAGCGGATATTGAGTGGCGCCCCCTGCCTTACCGCCTGACGCTAACAACGACAGGTTGAGGGGAGCGTTTTGCAGTCAGGAAGGGACTGGGGGAGCGCTATTTAAAGGCGACCGCTTCCTGCCTTTTTTTGTTGGCGACATTTTTGAACCACGCATTCTGAGAGAGAGAGAGACTTCTGGAGAGATTCAACGCTGTGTGAAGGAGTTTTGGGTACTGAGCAGCACTTTGCAGGTTCATTTTGATTTGCCCTTCCTTGTATCGATTTAGAAGAGAATGTGGGGGCTGCACTCTGAGATCTTTCCCTGGGCCTCTCCATTGTTCTTTCCAGCAGATTTGATGTACAGGTCTCTCCAGGCCGAGATTCAAGGCTGCAATGAGCAGGATGTGGATGGAAAGCAAGATCAACCCTCCCCTTTAAGAACTGGCCGGGACCATTGTGTCTGTGTTCCATTGCTGACTGACATCACATGAGCTTCGCCAGCGCTCTGAGTTAGCGCCTCACTCCTCAGCCTTTGCGCCTTAAGACAGATGTGTAGCACCTGATTTAGCGCTCCAATCACCTCCAGGGGCGATAAAAGTCAAGTTTGCAGTCAGAGGCGATAATTAGCGCCAGGCGCTAATCTTTGCGCACAGCCGATAATTGCGCCCCAAACGGGGCGATACTGAATTTTTCCCCCTTGGTCTTCCCAATATTTAATTGGAGAAAATTTCTGCTCATCCAGTACTGTATGTCGGCCAAGCAGTCTGACAATTTCGAGACTGTGGAGGGGTCGAGGGAAGATGTAGTGAGGTAGAGCTGGGTGTCGTCAGTGTACATGTGGAAACTGACGCTGTGTTTTTGGTTGATGTCACCAAGGGGCAACATGTAGTTGAGAAATAGGAGGGGGTCAAGGATAGATCCTTAGGTGACACCAGAGGTAACGATGTGGGAGTGGGAAGAGAAGCTGTTGCAGGTGATTCTCTGGCTACGATTAAATAGATAAGAATGCAACCAGGCGAGTGCAGTCCCACCCAGCTGGACGACGGTGGAGAGGCGTTGGAGAAGGATGGAGTGATCAACCGTGTCAAAGGCTGCAGACAAGTCAAGAAGGACGAGGAGGGATAGTTTACCTTTGTCACAGTCACAAAGGATGTCATTTGTGACTTTGATGAGATCTGTTTCGGTACTGTGGCAAGGGCGGAAACCTGATTGGAGGGATTCAAACAGGAAAGATGGGCACAGATTTTGGAGACGACAACACGTTCAAGAACTTTGGAGAGGAAAGGGAGGTTGGAGATGGAACGGTAGTTTGCAAGGATAGAGGGGTCAAGGGTTGTTTTTTTGAGGGGTGATGACGGCAGATTTGAGGGAGAGGGGGACAGTCTTCTTAGGCAGTCCTTCGGAACCGAGGATGACTTGCTTCCACATTAAAAATGAGTTCTCAGGTGACTGATGAGCCCAATGCGGGACCTACAGGCTCTGTCACAGGTGGGGCAGACGGTGGTTGAAGGGGCGGGTGGGTGGGGTGCTTGGGTTGACGTGCGCTTCCTCCGCTGTTTGCGCTTGGCTTCTGCTTGCTCCCGGCGAAGAGACTCGAGGTATTCAGCGCCTTCCCGGATGCTTCTCCTCCACTTTGTGCGGTCTTGGGCCAGGGATTCCCAGGTCTCGGTGGGGATGTTGCACTTTTTCAAGGAGTCTTTGAGGGTGTCCTTGAAGCGTTTCCTCTGCCATCCTGGGGCTCTCTTGCCGTGTCGGAGGTCCGAGTAGAGCGCTTGTTCTGCGAGTCTTATATCGGGCATGCGGACGATGTGGCCCATCCATCGGAGCTGATCGAGCGTGGTCAAAGCTTCGATGCTGGGGATGTTGGCCTGAGCGAGATCACTGATGTTGGTGCGCCTATCTTGCCAATGGATTTGCAGGATCTTGCGGAGGCAGCATTGGTGGTACCTCTCCAGTGCTTTGAGGTGCCTGTTGTACTTGGTCCATGTCTCTGAGGCATACAGGAGGGCGGGTTTCACTACTGCTCTGTAGACCATGAGCTTGGTGCTGGGTTTGAGGTCCTGGTCTTCAAACATTCTCTTCCTCAGGTGACCGAAGGCTGCACTGGCAAACTGGAGGAGGTGTTGGACTTCGTCATCAACATCTGCCCTTGTTGACAGTAGGCTTCCGAGGTATGGAAAGTGGTCCACGTTGTCCAAGGCCTTGTCGTGGATTTTGATAATCGGGGGGCAGTGCTGTGTGGCGGGGGCAGGTTGGTAGAGGACCTTTGTCTTACGGATGTTTAGTGTAAGGCCCATGCTCTCGTACGCTTCGGTGAAGGTGTTGACGATGGTTTGGATTTCGACCTCCGAGTGTGCGCAGACGCAAGCATCGTCTGCATACTGTAATTCGACGACAGAGGATGGGACGACCTTGGATCTGGACTGGAAGCGACGGAGGTTGAACAGTTTCCCGTTTGTTCTGTAAATTAGCTCCACTCCAGTGGGGAGCTTACTGAGGGTGAGATGGAGCATTGCAGCAAGGAAGATCGAAAAGAGCGTTGGTGCGATGACACAGCCTTGCGTGAATTGGGTCTGTGGTGGAACTGTTGGTCAGGATCATGGCTTGCATGTTGTCGTGAAGCAGGCGGAGGATGGTGACAAACTTTTGAGGGCAGCTGAATTTGCGGAGGACACTCCATAATCCCTCACGGTTGACAGTGTCGAAGGCCTTTGTGAGATCAAAGAAGGCCATGTACAGCGGTTGGTGCTGTTCCCTGCATTTCTCTTGTAATTGACGCGCAATGAAGATCATGCCCATTGTGCCCCTTAGTGGGCGGAATCCGCATTGCGACTCTGCGAGGAGCTCTTCAGCCACTGGGAGAAGGCGACTGAGGAGGATTCTTGCGATGACTTTCGATGTGGTAGACAGCAGGGAAACTCCTCTGTAATTACCGCAATTGGACTTGTACCTGAGGAGAGAGAATCGTTAACAATGTCAGCTAACATGGGAGCCAGAAGAGGAAGTTGGGTGGTCAGTAGTTTGGTGGGAATAGGGTCGAGGGAGCAGGAGGTGGGTCTCATGGACAAGATGAGCGTGGAGAAGTCATGAGGGGAGATCGGAGAGAAACTGGAGAAAGATGTGAGTTCAGGGCTAGGGCAGGGGGGAACCTTGGAGGAAGTTTGGCCCGGTGGGCTAGGGGTAGGAAGGGAAGTGGCAGAGTGAATGGATGATCTCAATCTTAGAGACAAAGAAGTCCATGAGCTCCTCACACTTGTTATTGGAGGTGAGGGTGGCGGAGACAGGGGAGAGGGGTTTAAGAAGATGCTTAGCAGTAGAGAATAGGAGCCGGGGTTTATCTATGCATTCCAGAATGATTCTGGAATAGTGAGCACTTTATGTGGTCCAGCCCTCTCTGGCGGTGAATGGCTAAAGCAGTTAAAAAGTGGTAGGATGCTGTAAGACCTGCCTAAGCAAGTTAGCAAAGCCAGTAATCTGATAGAGAAGTTTTAGGTTGCTAATTAAAGAGGCATTAATTTGTGATAGTTTGTCCAGCTATTTGTGGCTACAGGGAGGATGCTAGAGCAAGATGCATGCAACGTTTTAAAACTTTTGATCAATTTTTCTTCACAAAAAGTATTTTGGAGGTGATAAAGGATTTTAAAACTAAGTGAATTCACACAGGTTTAAAAGAAAGGCCACAGGCTGCAGGCATTGGAAATTGTGTATTAAAGATGTGCCATGCTGACCATGGGCATTAATAAATTTGTCATCTCAGCTCTGGTGGCCAAACGAGTATCCACACCAGTTGTGGAGATGGTAAGAGGCGTCTGCAGAGGCTATAGCTCTGGGAGAGCAGGTAGTCAATTTGGTTTACAGGCCTGAGGAAAGTGTCAGGGACGCCAACCCTCTGCTTTTAGGTGTCAGAATTAACAGAGAAAAGGGATAAAGGAGCACAGGAGAAAAAAGGTTTTTGAACAAGAGTCTGTGGCACATAGACCTAAGCCTTGAGCTGGGTGCTAAAAATGTGGGTCAGTGTTGCAGTTAGAAGTAGCGTGAAAGAAAAGTAATAACAAAAACTGGTCAGCCCACAGAAGGGACAGGGCACTTAGCTTTATTATTTTTTCCCATGTTTCAAGAAGAGAAGTGAGATTGAGTTAAGTAAATAAAATTTGCTTTACTGTTGTTCTGTACATTCACTCGCTGTCTGTGAAATAAAACAGCTTAACTATTCGTATATGGCTTCATCTCAGCAAATGTTTTAGTCTGCCTTCGAAAAGACTGATGAAGCACATGTGAGGGCATATGCGAAAGACATCACAAGGGGGTCCTATTCTTACATTCCTGGGTTACGCAATTGTATAGTTAGATATTAGGAAGTATGGACATACATTTAAACGTAAGCCGCTCAGATCACTTATGGGAGTGACCAGCAAGCCATTGTATTTGGGAAAGTGTCTAAGGCAGACCCAAAAATTGCAACAGTACAAAATGGGTATGTCCTTTGGGATACCCTTTTGATGTGTTATATGGAGAAGGAGGAAGATGAGCAGGAAGTTCAACACCAGAAGAGCAGACAACACCAGAAGTGGAGGATGCTGACTTGGAGGTATCCTGCTGAGCGGGTTTGTAGACCAAGGCAGAGGTTCCTGGACTCTCAGAGAAGTATTGGCCCAGAAATTTGACTCGGAGGCTTGCCGCGGGGGTAAAGATCGCGCGCGATATCACCTACCGCGCCTGCCGTTCTTGTTTGCCCCCGCAGGAACTTCGGGTCCTGGGCCTCTCCCTAGTGCCGGCGCGCAGTGTGTGCGTGTCCCAGGGGTGCAGTTAGTGCGATGCGACCCCTGGGATCACGTGGGCCATGGAGAGCCAATGGCAGCAGACCATCTTTCATTCATAGATTTGACAGGAGACCTGTCAAATCTGTGAATTGAAAGAGGCCCCAAAAGAACAGCTAAACCTCAAATAAATTTAAAAAAAACCCATCACATTAATAAAATAACTATAGTTAAATAAATTAACCACTTTAAACAAAAATTTAATTTTTTAAAAAAAATAAACTTTCTTTAAAGTCTCTAAAAAAGATAAACCTGTTAAAAAAAATTAAAAATTATACTTGATTAACTACTTACCTTGTTCAAAAGGGGTCTTACGCCTCCTTTTTACTTGTGTAGAATCTTCCATACTTACCCTTGCGTTGAAACCTGAAAAAAAACCTAAGTGTGCTGCGTGTGCGCAGCCTCTAGTGCGCACGCGGTTCACCTAGGAACCGCCCCCTTCGCCATACCGGAAGTGCCGGTTTCCCGCGCATGCGCAGTGCATGCAGGAAACCGGCACTTCGGGAACGAATACGGGTGAGTACGCACTGAGTACTCACCCGTTCTCGGCCAAATTTTTGGGCCAATACTTAAGGAGGCACTGATTTAGCAGGGAGTTAGTATGACAGCTCTGTCACCTGCTGGAAGAGGACATGTAGTCATGCTCCCAAGCTCTTTCAGGGTCAGTTAAAATAATAACGGTACTCAACTTTTTTGCCACTGGAGGTTTTCAGGGGGCCACAGTGACATTGATGCCCTGTTTGACAGGTAGAATGGCTGTAGCTTTTCAAGGATCCTAGGGAGCATCAAACACATGCTCCTGATTTTTGCCATCTTGCGGATTTGCCCTAGGTGCAGGGTGTAATTGACAATACCCAGAGACTGATAGCTGGGGAAATGGAGCCTTCTGGAGAGAGAATACCACCATCCACAGTCTGTTCTAACATTTTTCATCTCTTGGCCTCTCTGCTACTCTACTTTGTCAGACCCCGTCACAGGATTGATAGAGCACATGGCAGATTCTCTCTTCTTTGAGCAACCTCTTCTGTGAGCTTGTCCATGGAGGCTGTCAAACTCCATTTCAGCATTCTGAACATTGATGAGAAAACCTAAGACTGGCTACAAGGCCTCCGCTGTAAGGGATTGCACAGCCAATGGCCCTGGAGATTGGTGAGCAAAGTTAAAGCACATGAGATTGGGGGTAATGTGTTGACGTGGATTGAGAACTGGTTGGCACACAGGAAACAAAGAGTAGGAGTAAATGGGTACTTTTCAGAATGGCAGGCAGTGACCAGCGGGGTACCGCAGGGTTCGGTGCTGGGACCCCAGCTGTTTACATTATATATTAATGATTTGGACGAAGGGATTAAATGTAATATCTCCAAATTTGCGGATGACACTAAATTGGGAGGCAGTGTGAACAATGAGGAGGATGCTAGGAGGCTACAGAGTGACTTGGACAGGTTGGGTGAATGGGCAAATCTATGGCAGATGAAGTACAATGTGGATAAATGTGAGGTTATCCACTTTGGTGGTAAAAATAGAGAGGCGGACTATTACCTGAATGGTGGCAGATTAGGGAAAGGGGAGGTGCAACGAGACCTGGGCGTCATGGTACATCAGTCACTGAAGGTGGGAATGCAAGTGCAGCAGGCAGTCAAGAAAGCAAACGGAATGATGGCCTTCATAGCAAGGGGATTTGAGTACTGGAGTAGGGAGGTGATGCTGCAGTTGTACAGGGCCTTGGTGAGGCCACACCTGGAGTATTGTGCGCAGTTTTGGTCTCCTAACTTAAGGAAGGACATTCTTGCTATTGAGGGAGTGCAGCGAAGGTTCACTAGATTGATTCCTGGGATGGCCGGACTGACATATCAAGAAAGATTGGGTCAACTGAACTTGTATCCTCTGGAGTTCAGAAGAATGAGGGGGGATCTTATAGAGACATTTAAAATCCTGACTGGTTTAGACAAATTAGATGCGGGCAGAATGTTCCCAATGTTAGGGAAAACTAGAACCAGGGGTCACAGTCTAAGGATTAAGGGGAAGCCATTTAAGACTGAGCTGAGGAGGAACTTCTTCACCCAGAGAGTGGTGAATCTATGGAATTCTCTTCCACAGAAGGTTGTTGAGGCCAGTTCGCTAAATATATTCAAAAGGGAGTTAGATATAACACTCACAACTAGGGGGATCAAGGGGTATGGCGAGAAAGCAGGAATGGGGTACTGAGGTAGCATGTTCAGCCATGAACGCATTGAATGGCGGTGCAGGCTCGAAGGACCGAATGGTCTACTCCTGTACCTATTTTCTATGTTTCTATGTTTCTATGGAGCTGCCACTCACTCTAAGGATATCTGCATGCTTTCTATGCCATGTCACCAGCACCTCACGATGTGGACTCCTCCTCTACATTTGTCACCATGGTGCAGAATCTGCTGGGCACATCATACAATGACTGCGACAGTCTATCATGCTCTGAAAGCATTCTTTTGAATGCTGGGCCATTTAGATTTGGGTCCACTGCCTCCTCTTCTTCTACCTCCTGTCCTTCCTGTTTCTGCTCTCCCATGGTCAGTGATTTCACCTCAGTGGTCCCCCTATACTCTCAATCTATATCCCACTGAGTGGATGAAATTGGACTGATGCATGCCAAGTCTTGTGATGGCATACCTGATAAGGTGCTTCTTGTAGGTTCCATGGAGGATGTGATCTCTGATTTATCTGCCATTTCTGTGCATACATATAAAGGGACAATCATTAATAGTTAAGTGAATGTGTACTCCTGGCTTCATGTCACTGTCATCATCACAGGAAGGTCCCGAAAGTTGAGATTTTGAAACACGTTGACCGGAATAGAGAGGGAGGAAAGGAATAGAGCAATGAACTGTCAGTGGGAACATACCCACCTGCTTCACAACCACTTGCCACCTCTCTCAAACAGTGTCACTTCCTGAAATGTAACAAATCCTGCTCCAATAGCTGTGGCCTGAATTCTGTTAAATGCCTCCTTCTCCTGCAGAGATTTATCAGACACCCATGATTTCTGCAGCATCATGACCCCTACAAAATTAGCAGTGCATTTCCCCTTTCCATTCCAAAGTAGTTGGATTTACTGTGAAGATGCTGTGTTAGGTGCTGCAAATGTCACATTGCTCACCCAGGCTCAGGCGTCCCTGTTCCCTCTGCAGATTCTCCCACAGCCCCAAGTTGCTCAAACCATCTTAAGCAGCCATAGGTCTTCAAGACCTACAGGAGCCCATCAATGTCTTGTGTCTACATGACTACTAACCAAAGGATGCTTTAGTGCTCACTCGTGTACTATCCACAACAAGCAAATTAGCCCTAAGAGGAAATTAGGATGTAGAAAAATGACTTCAGGTTCAGCGCTTTTCCAGTGTGCTGCCCATGGACCCCAGAAAAATTAGTCTTTCATTCTTTAGGGTTGATGGGCATTCCACCTCTCCTCCCGAATAATGCCCCAGAAAATTCTGATTTTTGATATTTCATTTGGTGCATTTTCTGACATTTTATGGACTGTGATTCTGCCTTTCAATTCCTGGAAGGGTTACAAGTACTTTAAAAATTAGAATGATAGTGCTTGGAAAGATTTCAATTCAACTTTAACAGGGTCCAGTTCCTTTCTTTGGGAATCTAATGCAAACTATGAACTGAAGCTTTTTACACCAGCACCCCCTTCAACAATTCCAATCAGCAGTGCATTCTACACTCACAAGACAAAACTGGCTATCACATCTACCCCTGTCCCAGACCCCGTGGCAGTCCAGAGACAGGTGGGGCCCTACCCGGATCTCTGATTTAAACAAACAGCTTTTATTTTAAAGTAGCTTTAGGGGTGATAAAGGTGAATCAATAAATATCATTGAAGCAAAATCTTAGAACTGAGTTCCGATAAAGATTCACACTCAAATATTTGCTTGTCTTAGATGTTGATCAAATGCAATGCATTTCAAATACTTTCTGATTTTAAAACCAAAATAGACAGGAGGCTGGAATTTAGTGCTAACGGTAAGAGCAAGTACTAAACGTATTTGTAGGACATACTGCTATTTTAATAACAGAGCGTTTCATGATTCACTATTCAAAATAAATGGCCAATCTGATTGGTTCTGACAACCTCCAGCATTGCCCTCCAACTGATCTGGTTGGTTAACTACTACCAATCCCAGTGAAAGCCACTTTGATGAAGTATGAAGTAGGAATAAGGTATAAGGTTGAGTACAGCTGTGGAATCATACTCCAGTATTATTCACTCTCTTCAGCTGAAAAACAACAATACCTTGCACTTGTATAGCACTCCTCACATGGAGAACAAATTTTTAGAACATCAAACAGGAGAGAAAAGAGAACAACAGGGTTTGGCACGGTCAAAGAAAAGGGCTTTAATAGAGGCTTTTCAAAGCAGGGTGGAAGGTGACAAGGCAATGAGATTTTGGAAGAGAGTTCCAGAGGACAGAGACATAGGCCTGCGATTTTATCGGCACTGAGAGGGCGGGTTTGGAGGCGGGTCAAGGGTCAAAATCGTTTTGATTGACGGCGGGTTGCGATCCCGCAGGCAACACGCCTCCACACCACCCGATCGGTCCCGCCACCAAGCGGTGGGAGAGGTTCTTGAGGCAGTTAACAGCTTGTTAACTGCCTGGATAAGCTTATTTTAACAGAGATTTCCGATTTTATAACATTTTCTGCATGTTCCAGGCCGTTCCCAAACCATGTCAGCTGATTGTGCCGGGTTCAGCAAGTGCCTGCCTTCTTGACAGCTGCAGCTCCAGCATAAAAACAGAGCTCTAACATGGCTGACTTACAGATGACAGAATTTTGTTTTTGCAGGTCTTGGAAAACTTTTTGCAGGTCTACTGATCTTGTAAGTGATGAAGCTGAGATCCATCTCCACTGTGACCTCCTGGGAAAACCCTCTCCCCACATTGACTGAGCGCTTATAACTTCTATTCCTCAACTGACATAGCTACCAGCAGCATGGGAACCATTTATACCCTGTCATCCTGGTCCTTAGATTCGGAGGAAGAGCAGCAGAACCAGGCACAACAGCAGCACCAACAACAGGAGCGCCAACCTCCTCCTCACCCACCTGATGCTGCACAGGGCAGAGGGCGTCAGCACAGGGCTGCACCTCGCTGCAGGAGATACCCCCAACACAGGGTTTACAGGCCGAGGATGAGCATCCTCAACATGACTGAGCAGCAGTGCCAAAGGAGGCTGAGACTTTCGCAAGAGGTAGTCGCTGACATCTGCGCAATGCTGCACCAACACCTGGAGCCCAGAGGAGCGGGTGGACACCCCTTACCAGTGGCTGTCAAAGTCATCACCGCCCTCAATTTTTTTGCTTCAGGGTCCTTCCAGGGATCATCAGCAGACATCAGCAGCATCTCCCAGTCGGCCGCACACACTTGCAATATGCAGGTTACCGATGCCCTCTTTGCAAAGGCGCACAATTGCATTCACTTCTCCACAGATGAGGCAAGTGTAACCGCGCGTGTGGTTGGCTTTGCAAATATGGCAGGCTTGCCAAGGGTGCAGGGCGTCGTAGACTGCACACATGTGCCCATTAGGGCACCCCATCACAACCCAGCTGTATTTGTCAACCGCAAGGGCTTCCACTCCCTTAATGTCCAGCTGGTGTGTAACCACAGGAAGATTATCATGCATGTTTGCGCCAAGTACCCTGGCAGTTGCCATGACTCTTTCATCCTGCGGCAGTCCACTGTGCCTCCGCTCTTCAATCCGCCAACCCAACTTTCCGGATGGCTACTTGGAGACAAGGGCTATCCCCTGAAGGCGTGGCTGATGACGCCATTGAGGAGCCCATCGAACGAAGCAGAGGAGCGCTACAATGCGAGCCACATTTCCACCAGAGCCATCATCGAGCAAACCATCGGCTTGCTCAAAATGCGATTCAGATGCCTTGACAGATCAGGTGGAGCCCTACAGTACTCAGCAGCCAGTGTCTCCAGAATCATCGTGGTCTGCTGTGCACTGCACAACATGGCACAGCATCATGGCTTGCAGCTGCCTGAGGAACAAGTGGCTCAGTGCATAGCCTCCTCAGATGATGAGGAGGATGAGGAGGAGGATCAGCCAGCTCCAGCAGCACGCGAGCACATTGCTGCTCGTGATGCAAGGGATGCACTAATCTTTGCCAGATTCGCTTAGGTAGACGAATCAAACACATGTGGCTGGCACCTTCTTATCACACCATACACAATGTACAAGAACCTGTGGGTTCCTATCACTCTCACCACCATCATTACAAATGCAAGTCACCCTGAGCCCTCAATGTGCAACTTCCATTTCCCAGAACACAGAGGCCAGACCTTCAACTGTTTGCCATCACTTTTGTTTTAAACATGCACCAAAAGGATGCCAATGCCAAATATTAAACACAACAAAAGACAACAGAACAGAACACCCAAGTGACTACCCTTGAGACTAATTGTGCTTTATCGTCCTTTTACATGTGCTTCTACGTGGTGCTTCCCCTGTGGCTTCAGCAGATGTGGAGGCACCTTGCTCACTTTCATGCTGCTCCTGCTTTGACACCTTTGGCAGGCGTCCTTTGGGTTTGCAAGCCTGTGAGGGCTCGGCAACAGTTTGCTCCTCCTGCGGCTGTCCAGGGGCTGTGTCGCCCATCTCAGTTGGATGAGGACTCTGGTGGGGCTCTGACTGAGGGCTACGCAGTGGCATGGGAGTGTGAGCGCTTAGAGAGGAGCCCCCACTTCCTTGTTGCCTGCCACCAACATCCCTCTCATGGGTCAGCCCCACTTCAGTTCCAGCAAATGGCTGGACAGCACCTTGCTGCACATCAGGGGGGCCATGAGGACCCGTATCTGCACTGGCAGTCCTCCTCAAAAGGACTTCCATGAAGCTCTGGTTTCTCTGCATAATAGCTGCCCATCGCTCCTCCAGAGATGTCAATCTATTCTGAACATTCACCATGTTTTCCAGACTCTGGCAACTTATTTCCTCCATGACCGTAGCCATCCTTTCCTCTACCGTAGCCATCCTTTCAACGGAGGTAGCCATCCTTTCCACGGAGGTAGCCATCCTTTCCATGGTGGTGCGTTCATGCGCCATTGCCTCCACAAAGGCACTGCTCATGTTAGACATGGACTCCTCCATCTTCTCCACACTCGCAGTAACTTTGGATGCAAAATCTGCCAGAGACTCCTGCACTTGTTCCTGGAGTTCCAGCACCGCTCTCTTTCTGGATGGCCCCAGAGGCACAGGGCCCACATGCAGCTGAGCAGAGCTGGGAGCGCCTTGTGGCCTCCGACAAGGACTCTCCACTGCTGTCCCTGTCTCCACCATCTTCTGATGCTCACTTGTGAGCTGTGATACACCAGGTGACAACACTACTCTATCTCGCGAAGGTCCCACCGAGGTGTACGTATCTGCGCTGGTGCTGCGTGCGCTTAATTCTGCTGACGCTGCATCCTCAGAGGTTGCAGCTTCCTCTGAGGAGTCTTCAGGCTCTTCCTCCTGGACAGTAGGGAGGGGGGCTCTCGATGGTCCTGTGGGGGAGTAAAGGAAAGAGTTAGACATGTGATAATAACGTAGCATGCACATCGAATTGTGCAGATGATTATAAGTCAATCTGTATGAGCATCAGATGCCGTATCAGTCACTCATGCAATGTAAATGAGAGAGATGCAAATCTATTCTGTCACCAGCTTGCTCTGCTGCACCCGTCTGACCATCCCCCACTTTCGAGGGCAGCCTCCTCAGCGTTGGTCAAATGGGCAATTGAAGGTGGCCCTCCTCCTGCCCTCCTGTCCTAGCCCTCTCCCTCTTTTTGTGGGCTTTCTTTTCCTGCAATGAGGGACACAAGTGGAGTTTGAGCGAGAATGCTGGATTCAGTGTAGAGAATCCATAGCATAGATGCTTAGAAGGAAACAAAGATGGAGTGAGGTGCCAATACCAAGGGCCCTCCCTGTGCATTGTTAGTCGTTGTCATTGCATAACAGTGATAGCGAGTGTGAGGGCAGCATAGTCGAATAGTGAAGTGATTGTGTACATAGAGAGAGAGGGATGGTTAAGGGTGCAATAGATGTAAGGGTAAAGTGGGATATGCAGGAGTAGGTTGACAAGGCAGAGTGCTGCTGATGAGAGGAGATGGGGAGCAGATTGAGGGTAAGTGTGATGTTATACTCACTTTTCCTGAGCATACCAGGTCATTAAACCTTTTCCTGCACTGGACCCAGGAGCGAGAACACAAAGACCTGGAGCTGACCTCCTCAGCAATTTGCAGCCAGGCTGCTTTGCTTTGCTGAGGAGGCTTCCTCTGTCCAGAGGATGGGAATAATACCTTCTTGCGCCCTCTTACTCCATCCACAAGAGCATGGAGGGAGTCATCATCAAAGCGGGGCGAGGCCTTGGCTCTTGAAGCAGTCATGGGAGCAGTTGCCCCCACAAAAACCAACATAAAAGGATGAAAATGAAAGAAGGCTGCATGGGCCCCTTAAATACAGCTGGCTGATAGACGTCAGCAGAGGCGAGCAGCAGACCCGAAACCACTAATTGGGCCGGGTAGCGCGCACGCAGAGATTCAATAGGGCAATTAAGGTAAAATTTCAATTTCTGACTGGCTGAAAGCGGAGGCGGGACCGGAACCCGCCGACCACCTGACCCGCACCAAACCCGCCACCAATGTTAAAATCGCGGCCATAATGGTTGAAAGAATAGCTGTCAATGGTGGAGCAGAGTACAAGAAGTAGATCAGTGCCCGTGGAGCGGATAGTGTATGAGCGACATTTGCCTGGGGGAGGTCACTGACTTCGAGTGGAGTGAGGTCATAGAGGGATTTGAGCGAGAAGATGAGAATGCAAAGGCATTTTGGGGATGCAGAGCTTTGTGCAAGAGAGGACACAGGCTACGTTATTCTAGGTAAGTTGTAATTTGTGGAGGGTAGGGGGGCTAGCAAGGAGTGTGTTCAAGTAGTTGAGCCTTGAGGTGATGAAGTCATACACTAGGGTCTCGGCAGAGGTGAGAGAGAGGAAAAAAATTGAATGTAGTGTGGGTGATGCAGATGCTAAGAATACTATCCTTTTAGTTCTAGCACCTTGAATCGAGACCAGCTGCTGCTGATTCAGGGAGCTGATTAAAACCTCATTCAAACTCCTGGTGTACATGAATCCAGGATGTAAAACTGCCTTTCAGTTGGCACAACAGAAAAAAAGAATTGAAAATGTGTAAAAAGGCAGGCAAAATACAATTTTCTATTGTTTTTGTTTTTTGACTGGCTTAACGTGGGTGTCATTGACTTTTCCGAACATGACTTATGAGGATGTTGCTAGTGACCTTCAGTAAAATTGACTTGGTTCAGTCCTGCTGAAAACTACAGTAATTGTGTGTTTTATTTCACTATTAATAGCCAAAAGCACATAGCTGAGTTTAATACATTGTGAGTCAAATGCCAGCTCAGATTCCATATATGGTCAAACAAAATCCCACAGGAATTATGCCAGCTCCATAGACAGCATAGCTCAGTTACATAGCACATCTGATCACTAACCCATAAAATCATATTGCACATTACTACTGCTAGAATCCTCTGGAGCAATAGCTGAGATTTCATCTTTCATTGGTATACACACCCACACACATATACACAAACTGAAGAAAGGTTTCCTGGAATATGTTTTTAATTGACACTCAAAATTTCACCACTAGAGATCACTCTAACCCAGAAAGAAAAGAAATGAAATATGTCTTCGCATACTTCAAATATTAAAAATACAAATATGTAAAAGACTTCTCAACACTTTGTCTTATTTCTTTACCTTTAAAGTAGGATATGGTCACATGATGGTGAACTTGTTTTAAAACTGGGAGAAGCTTTCCAATGTTCACTAGTCCAAGTTAGATTGTAAACGCATGTATAAAGAATGCGGCTACAATTTCATAATAAGTAACAAGTAGCTTTTGGTAGGGGCACTGAGATTTAGTGAATGAAATCAAGTAAAGTTGTACCATCTGAAAGTTGAGGAAGTACTGAATTCAGTAATTTTATCAAATGCAATTTTAAATAAAAACTTTTCTACATTCCCCCCTCCCTTTTTCTGAAGGCACTGACTCTTGAATGGGGGAGATTGCACAGGGGCAAACAACCCTCCAGTACCTCGTCCAAGTGACCATTCTTCAAATGTAAGCCTCGACATTCCATTTAATTTAGTCTATTATTCTAAAATACAGCAATTAAATCAAACCCGCTGACACTTTGTGGGGTATGGCAGTGATGATGTATATTGTGGGAGCTCTGTTGTGGATGTGAAATCTCCCAGATGGTTAATGCACTGGGTGTGAATTACTTCTCGTATTGTTTTACAGAACTGAAAGAGACCCAGTGATATAGCAATTAGACTACAATTTTATGTTTATAATACAGGTTCACGTTGACATCTGGTCTGGAATGTATCACATGATTTAGTTACTTGACACATTGCTGAGCAGTGACAATATCATGAACACCAGTATAATAAGCTATAGTATGAAATGCTAACAGTTAAATAGTAAACTACTTTCTTACATTTAGATGTTAAACATAATGCTTAAAAAATGTAAACGGTTCAAGCTGTCTGGCATTTTCTTAATCTTTACCAACTTCCTTTGCCGCGATATCTCCATCCGTTCTTCAATTTTCTTATAAAATCTGTAATTCAATCAATAGAATTAATTTAATACGACTCTCCAACAATTGCAGCTGATTATTTTTTTAAACTTTTTTCTAAGAGTTTGGCAGATTGATCGACCATGAAGTATCACAGCAGAGCCTAATCATGTCCTTATCCGAAGTGCACAGATATGCACTTTCAAGTAGAGATCACTGAGTGGTGATCAGGAGCAGGAACTTGGCGGAATTTCCCCTCCCCTCACCGTAGCCCAGGGACATTGAGGACAATTGCAGCACTTGACTGCTGTCCCAGCCAAGATGAGTTAATTCAGAACAAACTGGGAATTAAATAAGGGATCTTCCAGTTTAGTGGTCTGTAACTTGAGAAAAGCTTGTAACTTAAAGAAAATGTCATTTTTTAGCAGAATGTCAGGCGTTTGACCCTATATTCTTAATGAGTACAGTGTTAAAAGTGATAGGAACACTAACTATCACATTTCATACCAAAGGTGAAATTGCGTGACCTCAGATTGCTATGGCCTGAATTAGAGCTAACTGGGATTGAGTGATCCAAAAGGTTTGATTTTAAATGTATTGCAAATACCATTTTATTTTATCATTTAAGTTTAAAAACAGATGCCAGAATGACAGTTTTCTCATGAAACATTTATTTATCCACTGAAAACAGACAGAAACAACAGGATTAATGTCATAACCAAGTGCACAAATAACAGTCTGAGGGGCCAAGACGTCCTCGTGGGTAAGATAATCGTTTCCCTGGCAACAGATAAGTGAGAAAGTTGATGTAGAGCCAGAGGAACCAATGAATGTCCTGAGTCCATAAAGGGTCCACAAATAAATAAATAGAAGGAAAACAAAGTAAAATGATACAATGAACTTCTGTTATTGGATAACAATTGCTGTTCTTTCAACAACCAATGACCGACAGAGCCTGTCTATTGACTATGCCTTATTTCAGAAACACCTTCCTCTAACTGTGCATGATTGTATTGCTACATATTTTTATGAAGGTAGAGGTTATGGCACACTAAAACTGACAGGGGTCATTTTGACTTTGTGAGATAGTGTAAAACAGGTGATAACGAATTGGCAGCCTGTTTTACATCTCTCTCAACTTTTATTTCCATTGAAGCCAGGGCCAGGTGAGGTGGCAGGGTGGGGGAGGTGCGGGGGGGGGGCGCGGTGGGAGATCGGGGGTTAGGGATCTAAGTGGTGGGCGTGACGGCGATCAGTATTGTCCTATAATGTGGGGCTCGGGAAGAGCACTCCTGCCCTTGAGAAGGTAACCGTGGGCTTTCTTTTTGCAGTCCATATGGTGAAGGTACTGCCACACTGCTGGTAGGTAGGGAGTTCCAGGATTTTGACCCAGCGACGAAGGAAAGGCAATATATGTGCAAGTGGGATGGTTTGTGACTTGGAGGAGGGGAGCTTGGAGGTGATGGTGTCCCCATGCACCTGTTTCCCTTCTCCTTATAGGTGTTGGGGGGATCACAGGCTGTCCTCCTGGGTTATCACTACTTCCTGGGACTGCCTGGTGGAAGGTGGAGGTAGGCCCCAAGTAGTGGTGATAACTGCCACAAAGTCTACGAGAGGCCTCTTCTCCCTCAATTTCAGCCCCAGCAGAAGGTGTAAATGGGAATATCAGAATCATCGGCATCGGCTGCCGTCTGAAAAAATGGGGACAGAGGTTATGATCTGAAATTGTTGAACTCACTGATCAGTCTGGAAGGTTGTAAACCTCTAGACCTATCTTTTGCTTCTTTACTTGTCCCATTACCATCTCCTTTCACCTTACATCATCACCCCTTTTGTCATTTAATCTCTCCTGCCTTCCACCCTATCTCAGACCTTCCCTTTTGCTCTTTCCTCCCCTCCCCCTTTCCCTGCCTCTGTACTTGCTTACATAGTATTACATAGGATATACAACACAGAATCAGGCCATTCGGCCCAACCAGTCCATGCCAGCGTTTATGCTCCACTCATGCCTCCTCTCGTCTTTCCTCATCTAACTCTATCAGCATAACCCTCTATTCCCTTCTCCCTCATATGCTTATCTAGCCTCCCCTTAAATGCATCTATACTATTCACTTCAACCACTCCCTGTGGTAGCGAGTTCCACATTCTCACCACTCTCTGGGTAAAGAAGTTTCTTCTGAATTCCCTATTTGATTTCTTGGTGACTATCTTGTATTGATGGCCTCTAGTTTTGCTCTTCCCCACAAGTGGTATCTACTCTATCAAAACCTTACATAATTTTAAAGACCTCTATTAGGTCACCCCTCAGCCTTCTCTTTTGAAGAGAAAAGAGACCCAGCCTGTTCATCCTTTCCTGATAGGTATAACCTCACATTTCTGGTATCGTCCTTGTAAATCTTTTTTGCACCCTCTCCAGTGCCTCTATATCCTTTTTATAATATGGTGACCAGAATTGTACGCAGTACCCTAAGTGTAGCCTAACCAAGGTTCGATACAAGTTCAGCATAACTTCTCTACTTTTCAATTCTATACCTCTAGAAATAAACCCTAGTGCTTGGTTTGCTTTTTTATGGCCTTGTTAACCTGTGTCGCAACTTTTAATGATTTGTGTATTTGTACTCCTAGATTCCTTTGCTCTTCTACCCCATTTAGATTCGTATTTTCCAAGTAATATGTGACCTCCCTATTTTTCTTACCAAAATGTAATACCTCACCTTTATCTGTGTTTAATGTCATTTGCCAATTATATGCCCATTCTGCAAGTTTATTAATGTCTTCCTGTAATTTGTTGCAGTCCTCCTCAGTATTGACTATCCCCCCCCCCAATTTGGTGTCATCCACAAATTTAGAAATTGTATTTTTGATTCCAAAGTCTAAATCGTTATTATAAATCGTGAACAACAGTGGTCCCAGCATTGCTCCTTGTGGAACACCACTTCCCACCTTCTGCCACTCTGACTACCCTTTGCCCCTACTCTTGTAAGTCTTTCTCTTACTACTGTTCGGACCTCAAGAATTACAAATAAGCGTAACAATGACAGATAAGTATGTGATCAATAAAATTGGTCTTTATTCACACTACAGTTCAAAATTCAAGTGTACATTGCAATCAATATGCACCCAATTTACCATACATTAAAGTACTACCCAGCAGCTTATACGCTAACTCCTGGCGATTTATATCCCAAGTCAACTGTACATAAAAGTACCCTTTAACAATATCTAAGCTCTATGTCCGACTTTCATACATACTCCTTTATCTCTGTGTGATCAGTCCAGAAAAGTCGTAAGTCGCAAACATAGACTGGCCAGCTTTCTTTGTTCCTCTGTTCTTCCATCTTTCTGAACTTCCAGCCTCTGGGTCATTTCTTTTATAGGGTCTTTCTGCTGACCTCTCTCGTATACCACCATCTGCCTCCCTCTGATAGGTCAGTTTCACTCCAAACCATCCCTGATTGGAGTTCCTTCCACATGACACGTTCATGTTCCTGTGATGTGTGTGGGGGAGGGACTTCCTCTTCACTCAGTGTCTCCTTCCTGTCCATGTGGCCTCACAAACAAAGGACGATATGCTGACCACCAGGCAAAGGACCCCCTGCTGACTTCCGCCATTTTGTGTCTTCACAAACAAAGAACACATGCTGACTTCCTACATTTTGAGTATTCTGTAACCATTTCACAATTCGTTCTGAACTTCGATCTCCACACGGTAGCAGTGGTTTTATTACAGTTTTTAGAATCTTACAGTCACTTTCCACCTTCTGCCACTCTGAATACCTACCCTTTACCCCTACTCTCTGCTTTCTGTCTTGAAGCCAGCTAGCTATCTATTCTGCTACTTCTCCCTTGACTCCGCATTCTCTGACCTTATTCATTAGTCTATTATGTGGTACCTTATCGAAGGCCTTTTGAAAATCTAGATAAATTACATCTGCTGCATTACACTTGTTTACTCTCTCTGTTACCGCTTCAAAAAATTCAGTGAGGTTGGTCAAGCAAGTCTTTCCCCTTTGAAATCCATGCTGACTATTCATTATGATATTTTTGATTTCTAGATGTTCTTCTATTTTCACCTTTAGCAGGGATTCCATTATTTGTCCTACCACCAATGTTAAGCTGACTGGTCTATAGCTCCCTGGACATGTTCTATCTCCCTTCTTAAATATCGGTATTATTTTAGCTATCCACCAGTCCTCTGGCACTATACCTTTTTCTAATGAATTATTAAATATGTGTAGTAATGCCTCTACTATCTGTTCCCTAGATTCTTTTAAAATGAGTGGATGCAATCCATCTGGACCAGGGGTTTTATCCTCTTTGAGTTTTATTAGTTTACTTAATATTTCTCCTTTTTTAATTTTAAATGCAGTTATCTCATTTCTAATCTCATTATCCGATGTCATGTCCACCTGCTCTGTCTCCCTGGTAAATACTGAAGCAAAGTAATTATTTAATATTTCTGCCAACTCTCTATTGCTGCCTGTGGTATTATCCTGTCCATCCCTTAGTGGCCCTATTTCCATCCTGACCTTCCTTTTTTAATTTATCTGCCTGTAAAATATTTTACTATTTTGTTTTATGTTCCTTGATAATTTAATTTCATAGTTCCTCTTTGCCTTCCTAATTGTTTTTTTTTGACTTCTCTCCTAATCTCTTCATATTCTCCCTTGTCATGCTCTCCCCTGCTGTCCATGTACTTAGTGTATGCCTCTTTCCTTACCCTCAATGGCTTTATTCATCCATGGTATCTCATTAGTATTTAGCTTGTTCTTGTTTTTTAGCGGAATATATTTTTCCTGGACTCTGTTGAGCACCGTTTTAAATGTTTCCCATTGCTGTTCTACATCATTGTTTGCCAATATTGTTGCCCATTTTATTTTCCTCAAGTTCTATTCTCATCCCCTCAAAATTGGCTTTTTTCCAATCTATTATCCTGGTCTTTGTCATACTTATGTTCTTCTCAATTATTAAAACATATTATATTATGGCCACTATTGCTTAGATGTTCCCCTACTTTTACTTCTTTTATCTGCTCTGGTTCATTCCCTATTACTAGATCCAATAGCGAATCCTCCCTTGTTGGGCTTCTTACATATTGGGTTAGAAAGGAGTCCTGTACACATTGTAGGAACTCCATTCCCTTACCCCCTTTACCTACCCCTTCTGTCCAATTAGTATTGGGGTAGTTAAAATCCCCCATGATTATTATTCTATGTTTTTTACTCATTTCCTTAATTTTTTTGCATATTTCTTCCTCTACCTCCCTTCCACTATTAGGTGGTTTGTAGACTACCCCTATTGTGATTGATTCTTTATTATCTTTTATCTCTATTCACATGGATTCTATTTCTGTCTTGCTGATAGCTGTGTCACTTTTTTCTACTGCCATTATGTTATCTCTAATAAGTACAGCTACTCCACCTCCACTTTTTCCCTCTCTATCTTTTCTAAATATGTTATACCCTACAATGTTTAATTCCCAGTCCTGATTTTTCTGTAGCCATGTCTCAGTAATCCCTACTATGCCTGGTTCCTCGCAATGTATTATTGCCTCCAGCTTCCCTTGTTTTATTATGGACACCGTATGCATTGCTTTACAGACAGTTTAACTCATTTTTAATAGCAGTTCCTCTCACTTTATTTTTAACTACCTTTTTACACTCCTGTTGTATAACTCTATTTATTCCCTGGCCATCAATGTCCTCCCTTACTTTATTCTTTCCTATGCTCTCCTTTCCTGTTTTGTTTATATTTAGGCTGGTTTCATTTCTTGTAGATCCCTCCCCCCGTTTTACTAGTTTAAAGCCTTTGCCACCTCTCTATTTACCCTTCCCGATTCAGGTGGAGCCCATCCCATCCTTCCTGTCCCATTACTGGTGCCAGTGTCCCATGAAAAGGAACCCCTCTTTCCCACATCAGCCCTTTAGCCACGTGTTAATTCTTCTGATCTGACTGTTTCTATGCAAATTTGCACGTGGCTTGGGCAATAATCCAGAGATTATTACCCTCGAGGTCCTGCTTTTTAATTTAGCTCCTACCTCCTGACACTCCCTCAGCAGTCCCTGTTCCTACCTATGTCATTTGTTCAGACATGGACCATGACAACTGGATTTTCTCCCTCCCTTTCCAAATTCCTCTCCATCCATCATGAGATGTCCCTTACCCTGGCACCGGGTAGGCAACACACCCTTTGGGATTCTCGTTCATGGCTGCAGAGGACACTATCTATCCCCCTAATTATAGAATCCCCTATCACTACCACACTTCTATTCTGCTCTTCCCCCGCCCCCCCCCCCCCCCCCTTGGACAAGCCATGGTGCCTTGGTCTGCATTGTGGTTGTCCTCCCTGCAGTCTTTCCCCTTGTCCTCACAGGTAGCGAGTACATCATACTCGCTTAAAATCTGTTACATCTCCAACCTTTTCCAGTTCTGACAAAATGTCATTGACCTGAAATGTTAACTCTGTTTCTCTCTCCACAGATGCTGCCTGACCTGCTGAGTATTTCAAATATTTTCTGTTTTTATAGCCATATATCTAAGTTTGTTGATAACACTAAGTTAGGTGGCACAGTAAATAGTATAGATGGGAGAAGAAAGTTGCAAAGAGACATTGATAGATTAAGTGAATGGGAAAAATTGTGGCAGATGGAGTTCAATGTGGGAAAGTGTGAGGTCATCCACTTTGGACCTAAGAAAGATAGATCAGAGTATTTTCTAAATGGCAAGAAACTGGGAACTGTGGATGAGCAGAGAGATTTAGGTGTCCAAATACAGAAATCACTAGAAGCTAATGGGCAGGTACAAAATATAATTAAAAAGGCTAATGGAATGTTGGCCTTTCTCTCAAGTGGGCTGGAATACAAAGGGGTGTAAGTTATGTTACAGCTGTACAGAGCTCTGGTTAGACCCCATCTGGAGTAACTGCATTCAGATCTGGGCAGCGTACCTCAAGAAGGATATATTGGCCTTGGAGTGGGTGCAGCGCAGTTTCACCATAATGATACCGGGACTAAAAAGGTTAAATTATGAGAACAGATTGCATAGACTCGGCTTATATTACTTTGAATTGAAGTGTTTAAGATGTTTAAAGGATTTGATAGGGTAGATAGAGAGAAACTCTGCTCTTGTGGGAGAGTCCAGAACAAGGCGGTATAACCTTGACATTAGAGCTAGGCCATTCAGGGGTGATGTCAGAAAGCACTTCTTCACACAAAGTATAGTGGAAATCTGGAACTCTCTGTCTCTCCAAAAACCTGTTGAGGCTAGGTCGACTGAAAATTTCAAAACTGAGATTCATAAATTTTGTTAGTCAAGGGTATTAAGGGTTATGGAGCCAAGGCAGGTAGATGGAATTAATATACAGACCAGCCATGACCTAATTGAATGGTGGAACAGGCTCGGTGGGCTGGATGGCGTACTCCTGTTCCTACGTTCCTATGCTAGTAATGGCCCAATCTTCGGTGACTCTTCAATGGCTTGTTGTTCACACCACATCCGTTCCATTAAAATGTGGCCGGAGATCTAATAACTGAGGCGGCTTGAGTTCTGCCATTCAGGCGCAGGGACTGTACCCTGCACCCGCCCACCCCCCAAACACCCAAAAGCATGAGGCAGGACTCAAGCAGTGTACAGTGTTTAACAGTTCATTGCACTGGTTAGATAAAACTAAGTGGGAAATTTTCAATGACTTCTGACATTTAATAATATAAAAAGAACCTAGACTTCAATGCAGGCTTATTGAATTCTGCAAAGATGGTCTATACAAATGCAGCATGTTATTTGTCAAGGCTAACCCACGCTGTCCTTCACATTTAAGCTATAACAAAGAAAATATACAAAAAGTATGCCTTAAACTGCATGAAGTGTTTAGGCTTATAGCACAGCACCACTTAACTGTGTGGAGACTGAAGTTCCTTGGCCGGTTTTTGTTTATACATGTCTCCACAGCAATTCACATAACCCTGTCATATTGGCCTCTGTGTGCCCAGAGAGCAGTCTTGACTTTATTACGCAGAACAAAATGAGGAGAAAATGTGCCATAACAAACATTAAAAACTTTATATGAATTATTGATATCTTCAATATAAAAGTAATTAGCTGATAAATAAACTTTGCTTGATTTTGTCAGGTCTGCCACCCCCTCCCAGTTCAATTAAACTTTCATTTGGAGATCACCTTTAAAATTCAATGATGCCGAGACAGTGCCTATGGTTGCCAGGTAACAGACTGTGCAATCCCTCTAATATAGAACTCTGAGTGTTTTGTTTTCCGAGAGTGCAGGTTTTTACTCAGGTCTCAGTCGCTTGTGACCCGTGACTCTCGCTGTTAATTGTCATTCCTGATTAATTCTGTTACAGAATGATGCTGTTCCTAATGTTGTAATGTTCCATGTTGGAAAGAAAACACAGAAAGTGGGAAACAAATGGGATTTAACAATTATTCATTTTTAATGGGCTTATTTTTAAGCAAATTTATCGTCTCCTAGCCTTACATTTCCTACACCAGGTGATGTTCCCCAGCAAAGAAGGGAGGTATTTGACAGGTTCCCAAACTTCTGTGAATGTCACTTGAGGTTTGGAAATGCAAAGGACAGTTGAAGTGATTCATTCTCCAGTTCCGGACTTTGGCGGCTGTAAGGAGTGCTGTGGAGCCGGGAGAAGCACTCCAGAGCAACCCAGGCATTTAGCTGGAAAGTTTTAGAAGGAAGCACTGGGTGTAGCATCCATCATAAGTGACGAAGAACAAATAGCAGTGGTAGCTGAAGAACAGCAAGCAGCTGGCCAGGGTCACAACCCAAGGTATTTCTCTGCTGTATGCACAAGAGATTACTGCCCTGCAGCCATTGATACAATATCATCTCTATCCCTTGAGGCCCGCAATATACTTTAGCAGTCTGCCACCATACTTGCTCTTCCCACTGAGGGAGTAGGTAGAAATATTAATAGTTGAAGCAGTAAGTAAAGTACACATTATAGGGTCACCAAGGGTAGGCACTAGAAACAGTTTATGATGTATCACCAGACAGTTTTTGCTGGGACTTCTGGTTTTTCCAGGTCCTCCTCCTCTTCTTCATTCTCTTCCTTCGTTACTGCTGCACCATCAGCCTCCTCTCTGCTTATTCCTCCTTGTATTGCAAAGTTATGCAATATGCAGCAGATGGTGATTATTTTGGATGCCTTTGCTAGATAGAGGAGCAAACCCACCTCAGCAGTCCAAACAGTGGAACCCTTGGATTAGCATTTCAGTATTGTGGTCTATTATAATTCTCATTGAGTGATGTGACTCATTGGCCTTAATATTAACCCCCATACGATGGGCGGGAGAGGGTTAAAAATGTTTAAACGGGGATCGCGCCCCCAACCCACCGTGTATGCACCTGTTACCGTATACACGGCAGTGAGTTTCGTGTCGTGCAAGTGTCCTGCCCTTGGGAGGCGGGTCACTTTATTAGCATATTTAAATCAAGCTCCCACAGTGCAATTGGGAGCCTGATTAAATCTAACTGTTGCCGTGCGTGTTTCACTGGGCTCGGGAAACCTGGTAGTAAAAGGGATGCAGGAGCTGCCGGCTCAAGAAGTAAGTGCTCCCCCAGCCCCTCAAGGAAGCCTTCAGCCTCCTCCCTGCCACGATCACTTACATCCTCGCTCCCAAGCCCCGACCTCTCGCTCCCTCCCTCCCATGATGCCCTCTCCAACCCCCCCCAGCCCCGATCTCTCACTCCCTCCCTCCCGCAGTGCCCTCTTCCCCCCAAGCCCCGACCTCTCGCTCCCTCCCTCCCGCAGTGCCCTCTTCCCCCCAAGCCCCGACCTCTCGCTCCCTCCCTCCTGCGATGCCCTCTTCCCCCCCAGCCCCAATCTCTCGTTCCCTCCCTCCCGCAATGCCCTCTTCCCCCCAAGCCCTGGTCTCTCGCTCCCTCCCTCCTGCGATGCCCTCTCCCCCAGCCCCCAGCAAGCCCCGGTCTCTCATTCCCTCCCCCTCCCGATTGCCCCATGGGACCCCGGCTGTGGCCTCCTTGCGTTGTTTTTCCCACCCAGCAGCTGGCCGGCCTGTCAATTTGGTCGTCTGCCAGGGGGCCAAGGATAGAAAGAATTAGAATGAGGTATTGCCATTAAATTCGGCATGACCTCTGCGTTCCCAGCCTTGCTGGGTTTTCCCCGCAATACTGCGCTCCCCTGCACCCTCCCCGTGAATATCGGGGCAATTGTATTTATGTTCTGCTGCTGTTCAAGAATTTCTCAGTTAGGTCATCAGCCATGGATGCAGAGAATAGCCCTGGTCTCCAAGCAGACATCCATCTTATTTATCTGAGTCTTTAAATAATGGGGCCAACGTGGATAATGAAGGCATCTTAGGTGCTTCCTGGATTGCAGATATTTACTTGCATTACAATGTTTCTGTGGTCAGATACAACCTGAAGATCAGTGGGTTTTGTTAAGCTTGAGTAAATGATTAATCTTTGGTTAGTTCACTTTGAGGAACGAATAGAAAAATAGCAGTGTAATTTATACATTGGCCAGAATTTTCCGGGGTGTCACCGGGCAGGATCCGTGGCGGGTCGGGTGGGAAAGTGGTTTTTTTTGACAGCGGGTTGGGAACCCGCTATCAACCCGCCGCAACACGCCTTTCCCAATGTCGGGTCTGTCAGCGCTGAGCAGACCTGACAGGCAATGGCGGGCGACCCAATTAAACTCATTTAATGTACTTAACAGACGCTTAACAGGCTTTTTTAACTTACTTTTTAACTTTAACTTCATGGCCACGGGAACCATGCTGTTCGGGGACCACTTCTGCCAACCTGAGGCAGGAGTTCAATGGCCATTGCTCCAGCTGATAACTTGACAGCTGCAAATGTACAGTAATAGCTCCCACCTGACAGATCATCACTTTCCTCAGCCACAAGCTGTTTCTCGGTCCATTTCCAGCACAGATTCTGCAGGCTTTCCACTTTCCACTCTCATCTCATTGGAAGAACTCTCTCACCATTGACAGAATGCTTCTGTCTTCTCTACTTCACCTGCCATCTATTCCATCAGCATGGGTGCCCTTTATACTGTCTCACCTTGGTCCTCAGAATCCGACCACGATCAGCCCCAACACCAGCAGCACCAGGCACACCAGCACCAACAACAACAACATCAACCTTCTCTGCAATCACCTGATGCTGCACAGAACACAGGGCATCAGCACCCGACCACATTGCTGCCTGGGATACCAGGGATGGCCTCACCATGGCCAGATTTACTTCACTTGACGTTGTACACCCTGGCTACCACATGATGCGCCAGGTTGGCACCACCCCACACTAACACCATAAAGCATCCCTACAATGTCCAAGCCATTCCTTTCATACTCACCACCATTGCAGGGGGTACCGTTATGTCTCACCATTCACTGCAGCTCACTAAGTCACTTCCAAAGGTTCACACAAATCTGTCCAAGAATGGAAAGTGCTGAAAATAAAGGTTTCAATGTTTGATAGCACATTAACAGAAACATTAACATTGGATAAAACACCCAAGTGGCTACCCTTGCGTGTTGTTAGTTGGTATGATTGCACTAGGGTGAGGGTGAGTGTGAGGGGTGGCTAGTGAGATGGGGAAGTAATAATGTAGATATAGAGAGAGGGATGAGTGAAGGTGCAAGGTAAGTTGA
This sequence comes from Squalus acanthias, assembly GCA_030390025.1. Classification (NCBI taxonomy): domain Eukaryota; kingdom Metazoa; phylum Chordata; class Chondrichthyes; order Squaliformes; family Squalidae; genus Squalus; species Squalus acanthias. The sequence goes on from CM059432.1 coordinate 53,520,515, forward strand.
TGTGAGTAAGGATGTGCAGGAGTAGGGTAGGGAAGGCAGTGTGATGGGGAATGTGATGAGAGGCACAGCAGGATGCAGTTGAATGTGGCTTTGGACTAACATTTTGTGATCTAATGAGATCATTGAAAGATTTGCACCACTGCACCCAGGTCCTCCTGACGACATCCCTGCTTGTGACCTCCTTTGCAATGTGCAACCAGGCTGTGTTGATCTCCTGGGGAGGTCTCTTCCGCCCATCGGAAGGGAAGAGAACCTCCCTGCGTGCTGTGAGCATATGGAGGGAGTCATGGGAGAACCTGGGTGCAGCCCTGCACCTCTGTGTAGTGATTGTCAGTGTTTGCAGCACTTCAATGCTGTAGAACACTGACAGCACAAACGTCAGAAGTAAGGTGGCCATGGTCCCTTTAAGGAAACCGGCTGATGACACGTCATGAATGATGTCACCAGACCCGCTTCCTCTAATTGGACCGGGAAACGCGCTGGGAGGTCTTAATAAGCCCTAGCAATGTAAATTAATTTTAGGCAGTGGGATGGAGCCAGCAGCCAGGACATGACCCGCCACCAACATCGCCTGCACCGGAACTGCCGAGGTGAGCAAAATCCTGGCCATTAAAATTGTTTAGACCTAGTTAACAGCAATTATATAAATCACCTTATATCTAAGAAGATTTTTTTAAGTTTCTAATTAGAATGGAGGACAGCTGCAACCTGTAGCCTGCAATTCCTGTGCTATGTGGGAACTTCAGGACACGTCATGTGGTTATGTTACTGGACTAGTAATCCAGAGGCCTGGGCTAAAGATCCAGAGACATGAGTGCAAATCCCACCATGGCAGCTCGGGAATTTAAATTCAGTTAATTAAATAAATCTGGAATTAAGTGCTAGTATCAGTAATGGTAACCATGAAACTACCGGATTATCGTCAAAACCCATCTGGTTCACTAATGTACTTTAGGGAAGGAAATATGCTGTCCTTACCTGGTCTGGCCTATATGTGACTCCAGATCCACAGCAATGTGGTTGACTCCTAATTGGCCAAGCAAGCCACTCAGTTGTATCAAACTGCAATGAAAAATAATAAGAAGAATAAAACCGGATTTGGAAATGACAAAGGCAGTTGCCATTGACCCTGCAAAATCCTCCTCACTAACATGTGGAGAAAAAATTGGGAGAGCTGTTTTTCAGACTAGACAAGCAACAACCTGACATAGTCATACTCACAGAATTATACCTTTCATCCAACGCCCCAGACTCCTCCATCACCATGCCTGGGTATGTCCTGTCCCACCAGCAAGACAAACCCACCAGAGGTGACGGCACAGTGCTGTACAGTTGTGAGGGAGTGGCCCTGGAAGTCCTCAACATTGACTCTGGACCCCATGAAGTCTCATGGCATCAGGTTAAACATGGGCAAGGAAACCTCCTGCTGATTACCACCTACCGCCCTCCCTCAGCTGATGAATCAATACTCCTCCATGTTGAACACCACTTGGAAGATGCACTGAGGGTAGTAAGAGCACAGAATGTACTCTGGGTGTGGTACTTTAATGTCCATCACCAAGAATGACACCACTACTGACAGCTGGCCAAGTCCTGACATAGCTGCCAGTCTGGGCCTGCGGCAGGTGGTGAGAGAACCAACACGAGGGGAAAACCTACTTGATCTCGACCTCACCAATCTACCTGTCACAGGTGCATCTGTCCATGACAGCATTGGCATAAATGACCACTGCACAGTCCTTGTGGAGAGAAGTCCCATTTTCACACTAAGGATACACTCCATCGTGTTGTGTGGCACTACCACCGTGCTAAATGGGATAGATTCAGCACAGATCTAGCAGCTCAAAACTGGGCATCCATGAGGCGCTGTGGGACATCAGCAGCAGCAGAATTGTATTCCACCACAATCTGTAACCTCATGGCCCGGCATATCCCTCACTCTACCATTACCATCAAGCCAGGGGACTAACCCTGGTTCAATGAGAAGTGTAGAAGAGCATGCCAGGAGCAGCACCAGGCGTACCTAAAAATGAGGTGCCAACCCGGTGAAGCTACAACACAGGACTACGTGGATGCTAAACAGCGGAAGCAGCATGCTATGGACAGAGCTAAGTGATCCCACAACCAATGGATCAGATCAAAGTTCTGCAATCCTGACGCATCCAGTCGTGAATGGTGGTGGACAATTAAATAACTAACGGGAGGAGGGGGCTCCATGAACAGCCCCATCCTTAATGATGGTGGAGCCCAGCACGTGAGTGCAAAAGACAAGGCTGAAGCATTTGCAACCATCTCCAGCCAGAAGGGCCGAGTGGATGATCCAGCTCGGCCTCCTCCTGAGGTCCCCACCATCACAGAAGCCAGTCTTCAGCCAATTCAATTCACTCCACATGATATCAATAAACAGCTGAGCGCACTGGATATTGCAAAGGCTATGGGCGCCAACAACATCTCAGTTGTAGTGCTGAAGACTTGTACTCCACAACTAGCCATGCCTCTAGCCAAGCTGTTCCAGTACAGCTACAATACTGGCATCAATCCGACAAAGTGGAAAACTGCCCAAGTATGCCCTGTCCACAAAAAGCAGGACAAATCCAATCCGCCCAATTACTGCCCCATCTATCTACTCTCAATCATCAGCAAAGTGATGAAAGGTGTCATCGACAGTGCTATCAAGCAGCACTTACTCACCAATAACCTGCTCACCGATGCTCAGTTTGGGTTCCGCCAGGAACACTTGGCTCCAGACCTCATTACAGCCTTGGTCCAAACATGGACAAAAGAGCTGAATTCTGGAGGTGAAGTGAGAATGACTGCCCTTGACATCAAGGCAACAGTTGACCGAGCGTGGCATCAAAGAGCCCTAGTAAAATTGAAGTCAATGGGAATCGGGGGTAAACTCTCCACTGGCTGGAGTCATACCTAACACAAAGGAAGATGGTTGTGGTTGTTGGAGAACAATCATCTCTGCCCCAGAACATTGCTGCAGGAGTTCTTCAGGGCAGTGTCCTAGGCCCAACCATCTTCAGCTGCTTCATCAATGACCTTCCCTCCACCATAAGGTCAGAAATGGGGATGTTCGCTGATGATTGCACAGTGTGCAGTTCCATTCGCAACTCCTCAGATAATGAAGCAGTCCGTGCCCGCATGCAGCAAGACCTGGACAACATTCAGGCTTGCGCTGATAAATGGCAAGTAACATTTGTGCCACACAAGTACCAAGCAATGACCATCTCTAACAAGAGAAAATCTAAGCACCTCCCCATGACATTCAATGGCATTGCCATCGTCGAATCCCCCACTATCAATATCCTGGGGGTCACCATTGAGGTCACATAAGGAAAAACTTTTTTATGCAACGAGTGGTTAGGATTTGGAATACACTGCCTGATACAGATTCAATAGTAGCCTTCAAAAGAGAATTGGATAAATACTTGAACAAGAAAAGATTGTTATGCTATGGAGAAAGAGCAGGGGAGTGGAACTAACTGGATTGGTCTTCGAAAAAGTCGGCACAGATTCGATGGTCCGAATGGCCTCCTTCTGTGCTGTACTATTCTATGATTCTATGAATAGGAGCCCTTTCTGTTCATATAGACAAGCGGTTAATGTGAAGAACCCCAATGGTCATGTGGATGCCATATATTGCAGTCTGGACCATAGGCAACCCTGCTATCTGATGAAGGTTCTGTAAACTATCCATCCACAGGAAAAATTATGAAGATGTTGATTCTTGAAAGTAAAGTGGGGTAATTGTAACCTTTGCTGATAGTGTAAAACGGGCGATATATGATTGACCTTCCAATATACACCTCTCCCGATTTTCCTTTCCATTGAAGTCAGCGGATTAATCAGGTGCCTTTCGTAAATGGGAAAGGTGGGCTCCTGAAAAATGTCTCCCATTATCTGACATTTCTCTTTGGCATGAAGTGTGATATGCTCCCAACCAGTAAGGATCCATACCACTAGTGCAGTCTCACAAAATTGGAGTTCACATTGCAAAATGTGTTGAAACAAGTAAGGATCTCAATATGTACGAGATTCTGGAATGTTTCAACTTCCTGAAAATGTTTCATTTTGACATGAAATATGTAGTAATTCAACAATCCTCTCTGCTCCCTGAAATCTCAATGTTTGGCTTCTTTTATCACATTTTGTAATTATGAAGTGCTCTTAACATAATACATCTACATGAATCAGTGGCAGCTGTCTCAATTTTGCTTGGATAATGTGACTTGTAGACATCAGGACACATGGCTGTGTGCAGCTATAACATTTTAATATGGTTAATGAATGTAGAGTAAATGACAACACAAGGAAAGCGTGCAACCTTCTCGGTCTCTTTTGAATTTACTTTGACAGGCAAATGCCCAGCCATTCAGCAGGTCATTCAGATAAATTACATTTTTTTTAAATGTATCTTAAAACCTATTGATCTGACAGATGTTTACTTTTGAGCTTTTAAAAATGTGTAATTTTAATTGTTAAATAACTTGATAATGTCGATGCTCAGTACTTTGAAGTGTCAGTCTTAATCCGCTTGCTGCTGATTCAGAACGATTCATGAGCTTAAACCCCACTCCAGCATTTAATCACATAATCCAGGCTGACATTTCAGTGCAGTACTGAGGGAATGCTGCACTGTCAGAGGTGCTGATCTTCCAGCTGAGATGGCACACCAAGACCCTGTTTACCTGCTCAGGTGGTTGTAAAAGAACCCATGGCCATATTTAAAGGCTTGACCAGCATTTATCCCTCAACCAACACCACCAAAAACAGATTAACTTGTTATTTAACTCACTGCTGTTTTTGGGACCTTGCTGTGCACAAATTGGTTGCCGCGTTTGCCTACAGAACAGTAATGACTCGGCTCAATTTTGATATCTGGCGTACATCGTGTGCTTTGCCTGCCTGATGATGTTGACGCGAGGACCGATCCATTTTCGTGGTCAGTCTTCATTATTATAGAATCAGTGAGCTACCAACGTTGAACTTGCACTGACAATAAGCTCGCTGATTGGGCGGAGGGGGGTCGAGCCGTCTGCTTCTCATTAAAGTAGGGTGAGGCAATCCAGGGGGAGGGTACGGAAGTTCTGGTATGGATGGGAAAGCTTTTGTGTGGCCAGGAGGAGCATTCATGCACACAGCACACGTTCTGCCCAGTGGAAGACCAAAGTTGCACATCTTAGGACCATGATTGAAATATATCAATGAGGCTCCCACCTGTTTCAGGCAAGAATGCTGGGCACCTAAATTGAGGTCTCCTCCAAAATCACATCAGGTGGGGCTCAGGCGGCAAGTGAGAAGTAGATTTTCACTTTACATTTTTGTCTTACTACCACCCGTTTCATGCTGTAAAATGGGTCACTCTTGAGACAAAAATTGCCCCAACACTTCTAAAGTACCTCATTGGCTGTGAACCATTTGGGACATCCTGAGGATATAAAAGGTGCGACAGAAATGCCATTTCTTTCTTTAAGGCAGTCTCAGCCTTCAAATCTACATAGGGATATGGAGTGGAGCTCCTTTATATTATATATTCTCAGCATAATTGAACTAATTAAGCTAATCTATGGTGATAAAGGTGAAATTTCAGAATTGACAGATCCCAACTGAAGATATCGAAATGACGTATTAAATTCTAGCTTATCTGATTTATCTTTTTTAAGCACCTAGTGTCACTAAAATAAATGGAAATAGGAAGCAATATTAATAGTAGAGTGGCTGTTAGGAGATCATGACTGCTGATGCCAAGAGAAACCCCCTAACAACAGAGGAAGCCTCGGGCTGGAAACCTGAGCATCAGTTTGCTGTTCCATGTCTGCCATCTTCATCTGCAAGAAAAGTGTGCTATCCAACCTTTGGCACAATGAAAGAAGGTGTGCAAAGGGACAATGGTTGTGCACAATGCTTGAACGAGTACCTCCCAGCTTAAGTTTGTGCATCGCTTAATGAACTCTAGAAGAAATATGTGCTAAAGGGAGCAGCACACTTATCCTTGCCTTCCTCTTGAGACCAGCAAACTTCTTCCTTATTTGCAGCTAGTTGGAAAGCACCTGAATTATTGTATTAATTCATTTGGCAACCTCCCTCTGTGCAACTTAAATCTATTCCTTTTAATGGAGGTTGGGCTTCAGCCTCAAATAGCGCCACCCTCTGGTGTACACCCATGGTGTACCTCCGGTAGCAGCAAAGCTAGCAGATACCTGTCTCGATTGTGCCACTACAACTTCTTCTTTAATGGCTAGCTGCAGCCCTTTGAAAACTGTTGTCTTGCCCGATTCTCGATCCCCAGCCAAGTATATTACATGATGTGGAGATGCCGGCGTTGGACTGGGGTGGACAAAAATGAGAAGTCGCACAACACCAGGTTATAGTCCAACAGATTTATTTAATTTTACAAGCTTTCGGAGCTGTTCGCTCCTTCTTCAGGTAGGGTAGCTGTGAGAGAATCTCCCAGAATTCACAATATAAACACAGAAAAAATCTATTCAAATCTTTCCCTACATCAAAGACACACTAAGAGCACAGCCAAGACAATGAGATGTGTCCCAGGGGGTCCAACGTGTCAAAACACCTGCTGGCTGCATATCCTCTCCATTTGTGTTAGTCTTTTTAAAACAAAACCTGGAAAGACCGGCCATGATGTCAAGTCACGTTCTGTATCGTGACATGAACCCGATATCGCGATTGAGGCCATCCTCATGAGTGCGGAACTTGGCTATCAGTTTCTGCTCTATGATTTTGCGCTGTCGTGTATCCCGAAGGCCACCTTGGAGAACGCTTACCCGCAGATCCGAGGCTGAATGCCCCTGACTGCTGAAGTGTTCCCCGACTGGGAGGCAACCCTCCTGCCTGGCGATTGTTGCGCGGTGTCCGTTCATACGTTGTCTCAGTGTCTGCATGGTCTCGCCGATGTACCATGCTCTGGAGCATCCTTTACTGCAACGTATCAGGTAGACAACGTTGGCCGAGTCACATGAGTATGTACCATGTACCTGGTGGGTAGTGTCCTCACGTGTGATGATGGTATCTGTGTCCATGATTTGGCATGTCTTGCAGAGGTTGCCGTGGCAGGGTTGTGTGGTGTCGTGGTTGGTGTTCTCCTGAAAGATGGGTAATCTGCTGCGAACGATGGTACTTTTGAGGTTAGGCGGCTGCTTGAAGGCGAGTAGTGGAGGCGTGGGGATGGCCTTAGCAAGGTGTTCGTCGTCATCGATGACATGTTGAAGGCTGCGAAGAACATGGCGTAGTTTTTCCGCTCCGGGGAAGTACTGGACGACGTAGGGTACTCTGTTGGTTGTGTCCCGTGTTCGTCTTCTGAGGAGGTCTATGCGGTTTTTCGCTGTGGCCCGTCGGAACTGTCGATCGACGAGTCGAGCGTCATATCCCGTTCTTACGAGGGCGTCTTTCAGTGTCCGTAGGTGTCCATCGCGTTCCTCCTCGTCTGAGCAGATCCTGTGTATTCTCAGGGCTTGTCCATAGGGGATGGCTTCTTTAACGTGGTTAGGGTGGAAGCTGGAGAAGTGGAGCATCGTGAGGTTGTCCGTGGGCTTGCGGTAGAGTGAAGTGCTGAGGCGTCCGTCTTTGATGGATATTACAGGCCAAGGCTTCTGGCAAGCCTATCCTGTGCTTGTAGCCATTCAAATTAGTGGAGAGACTCCCATCATAACATTTCTCCGGGACATATGAACATACATACGAATTAGGAGCAGGAGTAGGCCACTCGGCCCCTCGAGCCTGCTCCGCCATTCAATAAGATCATGGCTGATCTGATTACTCCACATTCCCGCCTACCCTCGATAACTTTTCACCCCCTTGCTTATCAAGAATCTATTCTTCCTTTGTGCTGCAGACACAGATGAGCGTGTACATTAGGCCAGATCAGACTTATGTTTCCCAGTATTAAAAATTTGGGCCATATTTTTGTCATGGTTACCAGCTCCTCCTCTGTTTGCACTGCTTTCTGTGCTTCTTTACTGTTTTGTTATATTTGCAAAACTGAACTTAGAGATTCTAAAATCTGTACCCCATCTGCTATATGTAAGTATTTCCCCAAGGAACTATTATTGTGGTAGGCAATTGTGAGGGGGGAGGAAGCATCGGTCGGCAATCAGGAAGGGGGGAGGCAGTAAATTCCAGTCGGCAATCGGGTGGAAGGAGAGAGAGAGGTCAGCAATTGCAAGGGCTGGGCCGGGGGTGTGGGGGGGAGGCTGGAGATCGGGGCTAGGGGAGGCCGAAGGCTTCCTTGAGGAGCCTGGGGGGAGCATTCCTGCTCCTACTGGCTACAAGGAGAGTTGAAAGAGCCACTTCCCTTGGGGAGCTGGCAGCTCCCACCCTGATTTCACTGCTGAGTTTTCCGACCCCTGGGAAAACCGTGCAGCATCAGTTAATTTCAAATCAAGCACTGTAGGAGCCCAATTAAAATATGTTAATAGCATCCCGCTGCTCCATTGCGGAACACTCAGAAGCCGCGATATCTTTCTCCTTAAGAATGGCACCGGCCACTTATGTGGTGAGTTGGGGTTGGGTTACGTGGATTTCACTTTTTAACCACCCCCATCCTGCCCATTGTTGGGGGGTTACTATCGAGGCCTAGAAGTCTATTCAGACTCCAGTGTACAATTATCAGGATGCCAACATCAAATTAATAAAGCGATAATAGAGAAAAAGTTATTGCAGAAATGATGTTCTGCCTCTGGATTGTCTTAACATGCTTTGTAAATATAACACTTACTAAATGGGTCAGTGACATCTAGTAAGGAGATAGGAAGAATGCTTCAACCTTTATTTTCATAACATTGACAAACTGACCAATTTGGAATAACTTCAATCTTTCTATGGCATCTAATTGGAAAGACAAATGGACACTTGGACATTTAGCTACATCAAATAGTCTCAATAATTTCAAACAGCTGAAAATCAGTACCTTTCTTACTGATGGTTATTTCATTCTCTTTTCCTTACCTAGCTATTTTTCACAAAAGGCAGATGTTCTTTTGGAGGGGGGAGGCGTTGAAAATAATTGCGAGTGATTTGAGGCCATTAACTTGGATATAGCATTTTTGACAGTAAATACAAAGATACAGCACGAAACGGCCACCATTTCTTCAGTGTAAGTTATGGGAGCCCAAATGTAGGCTGGGAATGTACAGAATGAAAATATCATCGTGCTTCCCTAAAGCTGAAAGCTGAGCTGTGCCACTGAAGCACTGTGGAATCTCAATTCATAGCATTAATACTTAGCCATACCATTCCTGATGGAGGAGTGATCAATACTGTCCCAGCATACAAAGTAATTAGGTTTCTAGCACAATTAACATCACAAAATATGAATTATTACAAAATGTCAGTCAACAGCTGTGAAGTGGAAATTATTTCAACATAAAGCAGTTGGATTCAGTAGGATAGCTGTAAATAATCCAGGTAATATATAGGTAGCAGCTGTCTCTGGCATTATTAATCAGCTCATGAAATTCAGTGTTGACAATTGCAAAACAAAAGAAACAGAAAAACAGTATTTAGGAAAGTTGCTGTGAGAAACATTAACAATATGGAGTGTCAGATATATTGGACACCTAACTCAATATTTATAGTAACATTTGTAAAAGACTATGGAAAGAAAGTCAATACTGTGGCAGATCGCCACCTAAACGGGCGCAATCCACTTTTCCGTCCGTGGACAATAAATCGGGCACCTTGCCTTGAAGGCGCATGCTGCCTTTAAGGCATGAAAAAAGGAGTGGGCGTGGCCCTCAGGGTTTTGCAGAGAAATGTTGTAGCAGCCATTTTACCAGGAGATGTAATTAAAAGCCATGTGTTCCACATATTGACTCGGCCTCAATTCGTGCTTCGCGGCAGCCACAACATTGGTGACCCCGATGCTCAGAACGTATTCCGAGCACTGCAATGGCGGACACGAACGCAGTTTCCGTGAAACTGCCGGAGTTTTGGGAAAACCAGCCCGAAGCCTGGTTCCTCCAAGCCGAGGCCCGATTCCAGCGACACATCACCACAGATGGGACGAAGTACGACTACCTCGTCACATCACTCGGTAGCTCCACAGTTACAAAGGTCTGGACAGCACTGCAGAACCCACCACAGGAGGACAAGTATGCACATCTTAAGGCCGCGCTCCTTAAAAAATTTACGGCTTCGACATACCAGCGAAACTGCCAAGTCCTCAACCTTCCAGGCCTCGGTGATGCCTCACCGTCAGACCTCCTCTCCCACATGGTCTCCCTCACCGACGAGAGCCCACCCGGATCCCTCTTCCGCACGCTGTTCATCCGCCAGCTACCTCTCAGCATTCGCCCAGCGATCGTGGTGTCCGGCCTCACGGACCTGGAAGCCCTGGCCGATGAGGCCGACAAGCTGCTGTCCGCTCACTCCAGCCGCGACGTCACTCCGGACCTGGCAGCCACTGCCTGGGCGCGCCACTCACCGGCCACCACGCGGCCACAAGGCCCAGCCACCGGGCTCACGGGGCCTTCGCGCCCCACTAACCCGGGCCACTGTTACTACCACGCACGGTTCGGCGCCAGGGCACAACGGTGCACACCTCCCTGCTCTTTCAAGTCCGCCCCCGTACCAGCCCCCGCGATGGCCGTGGGCCACGCGGGCTCCCTGCTGTACGTCACGGATGACAAAACCGGCCGCCGGTTCCTGTGCGACACTGGAGCTCAGCACAGCATCATCCCGGCCTCCGCCCTCGACATCCAAAAGGGCAAACAAGGACCGGCGCTGGCTGCTGCTAACGGCTCGGACATCCGGACGTACAGTACCCGCACTGTCACCCTCGACCTCGCTGGTCGCCGCTACCGATGGGAGTTCATCACTGCCAAGGTGCTCTCCCCTCTCATCGGCGCAGATTTCCTGTGCGCCCACGGCCTACTGGTAGACATCCCTTGACACCGCCTCGTGGACATGAACACCATGTCCCCCATCCTGGGCGCCATGGCCCCCCGTCAACCCGCCGACATGGCGTCACAGTGCCACGCCCGGGCCACGGATGACTACTCGGCACTCCTGGCCGAATTCCCGGCCCTTACCAATCCGACCTTCTCCGCGGAGGCCGCCAAACACGGGGTGGAACACTTCATCCCCACCACAGGCCCCCCAGTGTACGCCCACGCCCGCAGGCTGGACCCGGCCAAACTGGAGATCGCGCGGACCGAGTTTGCCACCATGGAACAGCTCGGCATCATCCGCCGCTCCAACAGTCCCTGGGCCTCCCCACTCCACATCGCCCCCAAACCAGGTGGGGGTTGGCGCCCCTGCGGGGATTACCGTCGCCTCAACGACGCCACCACCCCTGACCGGTACGCCGTGCCGCACATCCAGGACTTCTCGGCTAGACTGGCCGGCCGCTCAGTCTTTTCCAAGGTCGACCTGGTGCACGGCTACCACCAAGTCCCCGTCCACCCCGCGGACGTCCCCAAGACGGCCGTAATCACCCCCTTCGGCCTTTTCGAGTTCCTGCGGATGCCCTTCGGCCTCAAAAACGCGGCCCAGGCATTCCAACGGCTCATGGACTCGGTCCTTCGGGACCTGAAGTTCCTGTTCGTCTACCTGGACGACATCCTGGTAGCCAGTTCCTCCAAGCAGGAACACCTCGAACACCTTCGCATCCTGTTCGGGCGCCTCAGCGACCACGGGCTCATCCTCAGCCCAGCCAAATGCCAGTTCGGCCTGGACAAGATCGACTTCCTCGGCCACCACATCACCCATGCTGGGGCCATTCCCCTGCCCACCAAGGTGCAGGCCGTCCAACAATTTCCCCGCCCCACCACCATCAAAGGCCTCCAGGAGTTCCTCGGGATGGTGAATTTCTACAACCGCTTCATCCCCAAAGCGGCGTCCCTCATGAGGCCCCTGTATGAAGCCCTCTGGGGCAGGAGCGGCAAGATGGCGGTCGAATGGACGGCAGACGCGTCAGCCACCTTCGACTCCACCAAGACCGCGCTCGCCAACGCCACCCTGCTCGCGCACCCACAGCCCAATGCCAGGATTGCGCTCACCACGGACGCCTCCGACCACGCGGTCGGCGCCGTGTATGAGCAGTGGGTCGACGGCGCCTGGCAACCACTTGCCTTCTTCAGCCGCCAACTACACCCCCCGGAGGTCAAGTACAGCACCTTCGACCGCGAGCTCCTCGCGCTGTTCCTGGCGGTCCGCCATTTTCGGTTTTTGCTGGAGGGCCACCCCTTCACTGCGTTTGTCGACCACAAACCCCTGACATTCGCAATGGCAAAGACAACCGACCCCTGGTCCGCCAGGCAGCAGCGCCAGCTCGTGGCAGTGTCCGAGTTCACCACGGACATCCAAAACGTCTCCGGCCGAGACAATGTGGTAGCCGACTGCCTCTCCCGCCCCGCCATCCACGCCGCACACCTGGCAGTCGACTACGCTCAACTCGCAGCATACCAGATCACCGACCCTGATCTGCTCTCCGCACCTACCAACCTACCAGGGCTACGCCGAGCCGACGTCGCCTGTGGCCCGACCGCAGTCACGGTCAAGTGCGACATATCCCTATGTCAACCTCGGCCCGTCGTCCCAGCGTCCTGGCGCCGCCGGGTATTCGAGATTCTCCACAACCTCTCCCACCCCGGCGCCCGCGCATCCATCAAATTGGTAGCCAACCGCTTTGTCTGGCGCGGCCTTCGCAAGGATGTGTGTACTTGGGCCAACTCCTGCCTAGCCTGCCAATGGGCCAAGGTGCAGTAACACACGAAAACACCCCTCGAGGAGTTTACCGTCCCTTCGCGTAGATTCGACCACATCCACGTGGACATCGTCGGGCCCCTGCCGCCGTCGCAAGGCCACACGCACTTGCTGACGATCGTTGACCGCACCACGCGCTGGCCCGAGGCAATTCCACTGACCTCTACCACCACCGCCGACATCGCCAGAGCCTTCGTCAGCACCTGGGTCGCACGGTTCGGCGTCCCCTCCGACATGACGTTGGACAGAGGTCCGCAATTTACCTCTGAACTCTGGACCGCCGTCGCACGCAATCTCGGGGTGACCATTCACCGCACCGCAGCGTACCACTCCAAGCCAACGGACTGTGTGAGCGGTTCCACAGATCCTTGAAGGCATCTCTTCGAGCCAGCCTCCAGGACGGCGCCTGGACCGACCGACTCCCGTGGGTCCTCCTCGGCCTGCGCACCATGGTTAAAGAAGACCTCCACGCATCGGCAGCAGAGCTCGTGTACGGTCAGCCGCTGCGCATACCCGGCGAGTTCCTGCCCACCGCCACGACACCCTAGTCAGCCGACCAGCAACGGCACGACTTCGCCTCACCAGTGCTACAGTTCGCCCCGGTGCCCATTGCCCGACATGGCAAATCCACCTCACACGTCCCACTAAGCCTGCACCAGGCACGGTTCATTTTCGTCCGGCACGACACCCACTGCGGACCCCTTCAACCCCCGTACGATGGGCCCTACAAGGTGCTACAGGCTGGGGACAAATTTTTCACCCTGCAAGTGGGCGACTGGACCGAAAAAGTGTCGGTTGACCGACTCAAGCCAGCACACTCGGAGCCCGGTGAGCAGGTCCCTGTAGCTCGTCCATCGCCACGCGGCCGACCTGCCCTCAAGCCAGTTCACCCGGCTGCTCCACGCCCGGCCGTTGCACGTCCACCGGCGTCCTACAAGAGCCGCTCCGGCCGGCCCATCAGACCGCCGCACCGTCTCGTCCACACCTCCTAAGCGGATTCTGGGGGGAGCTGTGTGGCGGATCACCACCTAAACGGGCGCAATCCACTTTTCCGTCCGTGGACAATAAATCGGGCACCTTGCCTTTAAGGCGCATGCTGCCTTTAAGGCATGAAAAAAGGAGTGGGCGTGGCCCTCAGGGTTTTGCAGAGAGAAGTTGTAGCAGCCATTTTACCAGGAGATGTAATTAAAAGCCATGTGTTCCACATATTGACTCGGCCTCAATTCGTGCTTCGCGGCAGCCACAACAATACAAACTAAATTTGCACAGCCTCAACAAAAAAAAAGTCTCTCTAATCCTGTGAGACATAAGCAACAAGTTTATAGCTTGTGTGGGAATTGAAGTCCTCTGAGACACTCTGGGATACCACTGGTTTCCCACCATAGCTCTCACTGGAGAACAGCAAAACTCTCAGAAAAACAAACAAATGCAAGTTGTTTCTTTGCATCGGTCCTGATTGGAACAGTTTATTCTGTTCTGCTTGTGAGATCTTTATAGCAGACCAATTAAGAAGTAATAATGGCACAAAGTTTTGTAATTGTTTTGCAGACTCATACAAAGTTAAAATAATGCCTGTGAATTATCAGCAATACTCGTTAAATTGCTTCTAAGAACAAATCAATAAAGGATATTAATCTGGGTGAGGTGTAGAGAGGATTCTATATAATTGAATTAATGATATAAACAACACACCCTATTCTTCAGTTTTCACTCTATGTGCAACACATTGCTATGGAGATGCAGTAATATTGGAGATCTGAAATATAAGCAACAACATTTTAATAGATATTGGGGGACACTTCACTGGCCTCTTCCTCTCCCATGACAAACCTTATATTACTTCTGAGATAAGAATATATTTATCAGAATTACACAGTTGCTTCAATATTTTATGAACAAATGATTGAATTGTTTGCATCGCATTATTCATAGGGCCAAAATGGAGAGGCAGAGAAAACTGATACACAATATCAAAAGGTGTGTTGTATGTGCACTGACAAACACAAAAATACTAAAGTTCCGCCTAAAGCTCCTTGAAAAAAGTCATAACCTTTTGATTGGTAAAAATCTGAGTGGCTTACTGAGCTGATCCATACATTTAGTACAAGCCACATAAAAGTAGTTGAAGATGAAGAGGCCTATTTTCCTCTAGGCCTTGTGCTTGGGCACCAAGCAGCTGGAGTGCATCCAAAGTGAGCTCCACTTGTAATGATCTGAACCTGTCTGTATTTGTGGGGTCTGATCATTTAAATGGCCCAGACACTCTTCCCGACCTAGCACCTGCAATAGGAGAGAGGAAAGCCTGAAAGGTTGCAGCAGCAGCAATGGCCGCAGTGGTCAGAGCCTTCCAGTTCCAACAGCAATGAGAACATCTCCAGCTGATACCTGACTCAATGTCCCTGTTAAGAAAAAGAAGGGACTTAGCTTTAGGGACACTGCCTGCCCCTCTCTGATCCTCTGATTTAAATAAAGTGTCTGACCTCAGCAGCTCTGCAATACGCAACTCTTAAGGCGCCATTTCCATATGGGGCAGATTTTCCTCTTTGCTGCAATGGTGGCAGATCTCTGTGGCATGCCTTATCCCCCGACCCTGGCCAATTTCCTGAGGTCAGGTAAATCATCATAATTTGGGTGGGCGTTTGTGCCATTTATTCCATGACCTGGGGTGCCGTTGAAGGAAATTGCTGGAACATGTCGCTGCTGTGTGGTGTCAGCTAAAGGTCTGAATTATTTTTAAACTTCAGATAAAGGAAAGTGGTCATGTGATGTATTCCCATCATTTGTGTCTAATTGTAAACTGTTTGGGCAGACGTATCGGCCCTGATCTCTACTGGGACGGGATTTCCAACTGGGGGTAGAAGTTCCCTGAGCGTTTGTCTCCACAGCATGCATGTTTTTTTTCCCACAAGATCCCCGCCGGAAATCAGCCGGATTGACAGTCTTGGCTCCCTGTCGGGTGAGGAATACTTCAGAAGAGGCCGCAGCCAGGAGCAGGTAAGTTCCTGCTGCTGGGTTTGAGATTGCGAGCGGGTGGGTGGATGGTTACAGCGGGGCTTGTAGCGTCTGGGAGTGATCACGGGGGGTCAGAGACAGATCGGAGGCAGAGAAAGGGAGTCGGGAGGGGTTTGATCGTGGGGGCAGGGTCTGATCACGGGGTGGGGGGGAATCTGATCATGGGAAGCAGGATAGCTGGAGGGCTGGGCAGAAGCACTCCTGCTTCCCTGGTCCACAACCAGTGCTGGAAAGGCACTTACCTCTTCCATACAGCAGTCCTCGCCTCCCTTTAGCTGCCAGGTTTCCTGTAGCCTGGGAAACCCGGCCAGCAAGGGTAAAACGTGGAAGATAGATAAAATCTGAGTCATGCAGCCTCAGTAAAATATTTAAATGACAAACACGGAGTGCTTTGAGAAGAGCCCCCACTTCCATGTCCCCTCTCAACATCATCCCTCTCATGGGCCATCCACACTTCCTTGCTAGCAAGGAGCTGAAGAGCACCTCATGATGACATTTCACTGGATGCTGACATCAGTCATCATATGAGTGACTATTGTATGCCACGTGGCTGTATGAGATTTAATTCTGTCACCAGGTTGCTGAGAGGTCCCCCTCTCTCCGTCTCCCACAGCCAGCAGCTCTGCAACTCCAGAGATCTCCAGGGCCTCCTCCTCTGCTGGAGTCAATTGACTGAAGACTGGAGGGCCACCTCTGGTTCTCTGTCTCTCCCTATTGTTGTGGGCTCTCTTCTCCTGCAAGGAGGGAAAGAAGATAACTTTGAGTGAGAGTGATTGAATGAGTGTATGGAATGAATGGGCTACATCTGTAGAGGGTGACTATGAGGGAGTGGCGTGACATTGCCAAATGGCCTCCTTCTGTGGTGTTATAGAATAGAATCATAGAAAGTTACAGCACGGAAGGAGGCCATTTCGTCCCATCATGTCCACGGCCGGCCGACAAATAGCTATCCAGCCTAATCCTGCTTTCTAGCTCTTGGTCCATAGCCCTGTAGGTTACGGTACTTCAAGTGCACATCCAAGCACTTTTTAAATGTGGTGAGGGTTTCTGCCTCTACCACCCTTTCCGGCAGTGAGTTCCAGACCCCCACCACCCTCTAGGTGAAGAAATTTCCCCTCAAATCCCCTCTAAACCTCCTACCAATTACTTTAAATCTATGCCCCCTGGTTGTTGACCCCTCTGCTAAGGGAAATACGTCTGTCTTGTCCACTCTATCTAGGCCCCTCATAACTTTTATACAACTCAATAAGGTCTCCCCTCAGCCTCCTCTGTTCCAAAGAAAACAAACCCAGCCTATCCAATCTTTCCTCATAGCTAAGATTCTCCAGTCTAGGCAACATCCTTGTAAATCTCCTCTGTACCCTCTCTAGTGCAATCACATCTTTCCTGTAATGTGGTGACCAGAACTGCACGCAGTACTATAGCTGTGGCCTAACTACAGGAAACTCTCGTTTAAACGGCACCTAAATGTCCGGAATTCTCTAATAACTGGCAGAATTCATACTCCGAAAACTACAGTATACAGTCGTTTATAAGTTTTGTTTTACTGTTAAGTAATTAAAGAGTTATGGATTACCCTCAACTGGCATTACTGTACTTAATCAAGCATCTTCCACCATCCATTTAACACAACATTCTGTAGGGGAGTACCCAATTATACTGCACATTTCTTGATTTTTTTATTTTTGTTTGTTAAAAATAGCCTCGGTAGATATACCTCTCCGTTATCCGGAATTTTTAATCAACCGGCACCATCCCGGTCCCGTCGGTGCCGGATACGAAAGAGTTTCCTGTAGTTTTTTATACAGTTCAAGCATAACCTCACTGCTCTTGTATTCTATGCCTCAGCTAATAAAGGCAAGTATTCCGTATGCCTTCTTAACCACCTTATCTACTTGGCCTGCTACCTTCAGGGATCTGTGGACCTGCACTCCAAGGTCCCTTTGTTCCTCTAAACTTCTCAGTGTCCTACCATTTAATGTGTATTCCCTTTCCTTGTTAGCCCTCCCCAAATGCATTACCTCACACTTCTCTGGATTGAATTCCATTTGCCACTGTTCTGCCCACCTGACCAGTTCATTGCAATCTTCCTGAAGTCTACAGCTTTCTTCTTCATTATCAACCGTATAATGTTACTTGCTATGATTGCATTAGGATGAGGGTGCAGTGTCAGTGGTGGTTAGTCAGATGGGGATGTGAGTAGGTACATAGACAGAGAGGGATGGATGGACCTGCAAGATAGGTTAGTGTGAGGAGTGACGTGCAGGAGTAGGATTGGAAAGGCAGAGTGATGGGGTAGTGGTGACAGGCCCATCAGGATGTAGGTGAGTGTGGCATTGCACTTACCTTTCTTGACCTCATGAGATCATTGAATCTTTTGCGGCATTGGATCCATGTCCTCCTGACAACATTCCTTCTGCTGACCTCCTCTGCGATCTCCAGTCATGCCCTTCTTGTGTCTTTGGGTGGTCATTTTCGTTGATCGCCAGGGAAGAGGACCTCCCTGCGTGCTCTTACTACCTGCACCAGAACTTCCAGGGAGGCATCGGTGAATCCTGGCACGGAACTCTGCCTTGTCTCTATGACCCAGTTTTATTGCGTTATTGAGACCTCTGGAAACTACTCCTACATCAACCTTCAAATGAGATGTGTGCAAGGCTGCTTGAAATATCCGTGCTGGAAACGAGTTATCGGTGATGTCATCTGACCTGCTCCATTTAATTGGGCGGGGAAATGCGCATGACTGTTTTAATTGAGGCCATTAAGTTAAACGCGCAATGCAGAACATGCTGTTCACATCTTCGGGTTCCCGACCCACTACACAGCCTGCACGCATGCAACCCAACTCCAAGGTAAAGATTCCAGCCATATTGTTGGGCAAACAGTTTTGGAATTTCCTTGAGCTAAATGGTGGTCCATTATCTTATATAACCTCATTTGGAATGCCATGGTGTGAAAAATGAGCTTTCATCCGAGCTATCGCTGCTTTCCCTGTTTTATTGGTCTGTCTAAGAGATCAGAGTCATAGTCAGGACAAATGAGATAGCTTCTTCCATCTGTTTCAAACAGATCAAAGACTATTTTCTCTCAAGACCTTTCAGGTATTTCGTGGCTAATAAGCAGTTTCTTTTGCTGTTGGCCTTGATCATCAGAGGCAAGTAAATCACTTATGTTGCTCTAAGTGTACTGTGCACTTAAATGATCTGTGGCTTTCATCCCTTCTTCTGTCTACTCGATCCCCCTTGAATATCCACCCTGTACGCTGAGTTCATTTTCATTGTTGAAGTACACAGCAATCTGGGATGGCAATGCTCTTGTGTCAGGCCATCTTTTGCTCAGTGATTCTAAACCATTTCAGATTTTCATCTACCCCAGTGGCTTGCTTAGTCGTGATCATTGTATGCTCAGATAGGAATAACCATTACAACATATTGATGGTTTTAATCTTTTTTATGTTTCCAAATTTTCATCAATTAACATGAGACTAATTAGACCTTTTCAAAATGGCTTCAAGCAGTTTATGATTACTTTCCACAATGATTTTCTTTCTAAAGACATACAATTCAAACTTTTCAAAACCAAAAACCATAGGCTACAATTTTCTTTTTGATCTTAGCATAATTTACCTCTGTTTCCATTAGAGATCTTCAGGCATAAACCACAGGCTGGTCTTTTTGTATGAGACGCACTCTCAGTCCTCTTTCAGATGTCCCACTGTAGAAGTGCAGCCTTGTTGATGTCGAAGTATTATAGTACTGGTGTTGAGAGGTGATCCTTTTAACTTCATCCAGACACTTCCCATAGTGACAGTCTCAAGTCAATTTCTTTCTTTAGCAGATCATAAAAAGGTATGTTTATGTTTGATATCTTTGGAGCAAACTTATTGCATATTGAAATTCCAAGGAATTCTCCAAATGCCTTGTTTGTTGATGGGCGACAACATCATAAGCATTGCTTTAACTTTAGTAAGACCGCATTTAATCAATCTTCAGGGCCAACGGCCTAAATATTTTTTTATTATTTCCTCGAACCTCACTTTATCTTTGTTCAGTTTGATATCTTTTTGTTATCATTGCTTTAACAGGGCTTCCAGTATCTAATCATGATCCTGTACCATAGACTATCTGCCACAACAACAGTTCCTTACAGATTTTCAAGTGGCTCATGAGTTTTCTCCGAAATTGCTCAGGAGCTGGAGAGATTATAAATGACATATGCAACCATCTGTGTCTTCCAAATGGTGTTGACAAGATGCTCAGCAGACTCAATTCTTCATCTAATGCAAAATGGCAAAACCCATTCTTTGTATCCACAACCATGATTGAATATTTTCACTTCTGCTAGTTCAGGCAGAGTATCATCTATAGTTCAAAGGAGATAGGGATTGTTTGTGGGCTTTGGATAGATGTACAGGTGCACTTTATCGTTCCCTTTCATTACTATCATCATTGTAGAGATCCAATCAGTCAGGACACTGATTTGGGTGTTTATTTCTTTCAGCTGTTATGCTGTTGATTTGCTAACTTTACCTATGTCAACAAAAGTTTTCAGTGTCAGTTTTGGCTCTTGGGAATGTCTCTTTGGTATCCCAATAACTATTTTCTATGATTAGACTTTTTTCTTAAGCTCATGGTTATGGCTAAAGTATGGATACTTGTTACACATAACTTTATTGATTCATCAACATCTGAGTCCTGGTCACTGAATATTTAACATCCAGAATTAGTAATCTCATAGTTAGGGATCCTCTGGGGAAGAGTGATCATGATATGATAGAATTTCACATTGAGTTCAAGAGTGACGTACTTAAATTAAACTTAAATAAATCCAATTACATAGGTATGAGGGGTGAGTTGGCTAAGGTAGATTGGGAAGTTAGACTAAAAGGTATGACAGTAGATAAGTAATGGTGAATATTTAAAGAATTATTTCATAATTCTCAATTAATATACATTCCATTGAGAAATAAAAACTCCCCGAGAAAGTGAACCATCTGTGGCTAACTAAAGAATTTAATGATAGTACTAGATTAAAAGAAGAGGTTTATAACATTGCCAAGAACAGTCATAAGCCTGAGGATTGGGAGAGCTTTAGAAACCAGCAAAGGATGACCAAAAATTTGATAAAGAGGGAGAAAATAGAATATGAGAGTAAACTGGCAAGAAATATAAAAACAGACTTTCAGAGCTTCCACAAGTACGTAAAAAGGAAGAGAGTAGTTAAAGTAAATGTGGGTCCCTTAGAGGCTGAGACAGGAGAAATTACAACAGTGAATAAGGAATTGGCAAAGACGTTAAACCAATATTTTGTCTCTGTCTTCACAGTAGAAGACACAAAAAACATACCCAAAATAATGGGGAACCAAGGGGAGAGTGAGGAACTTAAAGTAATAAATATTATTAAAGAAAAAGTGCTGGAGAAATTAATGGGACTAAAAGCCGACAAATCCCCTCAACTTGATGGCCTACATTCTAGAAGAGGTGGCTGCAGTGATAGTTGATGCATTGGTTGTGATATTCCAAAATTCGCTAGATTCTAGAACGGTCCCAGAGGATTGGATGGTAGCAAATGCAACACAGCTATTCAAGAAAGGAGGGAGAGAGAAAGCAGGGAACTACAGGCCAGTTAGCCTGACATCAGTTGTCGGGAAACTGCTAGAATCCGTTATTAAGGAAGTAGAAACAGCACACTTAGAAAATCATAATATGATTAGGCAGTCAACATGGTTTTATGAAAAGAGAAATATATTGGAATTTGTTGAGGATGTAACTAGAAGGGTCGATAAAGGGGAACCAGTGGATGTAGTATATTTGGATTTTCAAAAGGCATTCGGTAAGGTGCCACACGAAAGGTTATTACATAAGATAAGGATAGAGGATTGGTTAAAGGACAGAAAACAGAGAGTAGGAATCAATGAGTCATTTTCAGGTTGGCAGGCTGTTACTAGTGGGGTGTCGCAAGGATCAGCTATTTACAATCTATATTAATGATTTAGATGAAGGGACCGAGTGTAATGGATCCAAGTTTGCTGATGATACAAAGCTAGATGGGAAAATAAGCTGTGAGGAGGAAACAGAGGGCTGGATTTTGTCATGGGGGTGGGCTAGGGGCGTGTCAGGTGGTCGGCGTGTTAGGACCCCGCCTCCGATGTGAGTCGGGACAAAAGTGCGATTTTGCCCAAATTGGGCACTTGATTTCCAGCGTGTAAGAACCCCTGGCTCAATGAGTCTTTTGATACTGAAACTCACCTCCGATGATGTCATCTATGCAGCTGGATTTAAGGCCTGCAAGCAGCCTTGGTTCTTTTTCAGCTTTTCAACTTATTCATTATACTTCTGAGGGATTCCTACTGCTACTATGTCCAGCACCAGACCAAAGTATGCACCCAGATTCGATGAGGCCTCCCTCCAAAGCTCTGGAGGGAGCAAGAGCAAACAAGGAAGTGCTCTTTCCTTCCTCAGGGAGGAAAAAGCCTCCACAACAGACTAAATCTGTCTGGCTGCAAGTGGCACAGGAGGTGAATGCGATTTCAAAGTACAGCAGAACCTGGCTGCAGTGCTGAAAGAGGTTTCATGACCATCTCCGCACAGGAAAAGTGAGTATTCTATCCCCATGACCCTCAATCTGATCCCCATCGCCTCTCATCACCAGCATTCTGCTTTGTCAACCTCCTCCTCCACATCCCATTTCACCCTTACATCCCTGCACCCTTACCCATTCCCTCTCTGTATGTTCACATTCACTTACCTATTCGACTATGCAGCCCTCACACTCCCTATCACTGTGATGCTATAACAACAACTTACAACACACAGGGAGGGCCTTTGATCTTGGAACCTCACTCCATCTTTGAGTCCTTCTAAGCATCTATGCTATGGATTCGCTACACTCACTCCTTCATTCTCACTCAAACTCCACTTGTGTCCCTCATTGCCGGAAAAGAGAGCCCACAATAAGAGGGAGAGGGTGAGGACAGGAGGAGGGCCACCCTCAATAGCCCAGCTCACCACTGCGGAGGAGGCGGCCCTGGAGATCGTGGGAGTAGAGGAGGATGCGCAAGTGGGGGATGGACAGACGGGCGCATCAGAGCAAGCTGGTGACAGAATAGTTTTTCATCTCTCTCATTGACATTGCATGAGTGGCTGATATTGATTCTGATGCTCTAACAGATTGACTTATGATCATCTGCACAATTCAATGTGCATGCAACGTTTATCTCACATGTCTAACTCTTTCCTTTACTCCGCCACAGGACCATCGACAGCCCCCCTCCCCACTGTACAGGAGGAACAGCCTGAGCGCCCAGACTCCTCAGAGGAAGCTGCAACCTCTGAGGGCGCAGCGTCTGCAGAATTCAGCACACCCAGCACCAGCGCAGACACTCACACCTCGGTGGGACCTTCGGGACATAGAGGAGAGTTGTCACCTGGTGTATCACAGCTCACAAGTGAGCATCAGCAGATGGTGCAGACAGGGACAGCAGTGGAGAGTCCTCGTCGGAGGCCGCAGGACTCTCCCAGCTCGATTCCGCTGCATGTCGACCCTGTGCCTCCGGGTCCATCCAGAAGGAGAGTGGTGCTGGAACTCCAGGAACAGGTGCAGGAGTCTCTGGCAGGTTTTGTCTCCAGGGTCGCTGTGAGTGTGGAGCGAATGGAGGAGACCATCGCTAACATGAGCAGGGCCTTTGTGGAGGCGTTGGAGCATGAACTCATCACCATGGAAAGGATGGAAACCTCCGTGGAAAGGATGGCTACCTCCGTGGTAAGGCTGGCTACCGTAGAGGAGAGGATGGCTACAGCCTTGGAGGAGCTTAATCGACAGGGTCTTGAAAACATGGTCATAGTTCAGAATAGAATGACATCTCTTGAGGAGCGATGGTCAGCTATTGAGCAGAGAACCCAGACCTTCATGGAAGTCCTCTGGAGTAGGACTTCAGTGCAGAAACGGTTCCTCATGGCCCCCCTGAAGTGCAGCAAGGTGCTGTCAAGCCACTTGCTAGCTCTGAAGTGGGGCTGACCCATGAGAGGGATGTTGGTGGCAGACAACAAGGAAGTGGGGGCTCCTCTCCAAGCGCTCACACGACCATGCCACTGCAGAGCCCTCGGTCAGAGCCCCACCAGAGTCCTCACCCAACTGAGATCGGCGTCTCAGCCCCTGCACAGCCGCAGGAGCAGCAGACTGTTACCGAGCCCTCACAGGCTCGCAACCCCAGAGGACGCCCGCCAAAGGTGTCGAGGCAGGAGCAGCAAGAAAGTGAGCATGGGGCCTCCACATCTGCTGAAGCCACAGGGGAAGCACCACATAGGAGCACGCGTAAGAGGAAGATAAAACACAAGTAGTCACAAGGGTAGTCACTTGGGTGTTATGTTGTGTTTATTTTTTAAATGCCATCCGTTGATTGTTGTGATAAAAAATTCTGATGGCAAACTGTTGAAGTTGTGGCCTGTGTCATTTCGCAAATGGGACTTCCTCATTGAGGGCTTAGGGTGACTTGCAATTGTCAGTATGGTGGTCAGAGTGATAGGAATCCACAGGTTCTTGGCCATTGTCAATGCTCTGGTAAGAAGGTACGAAGCAAAAGTGTTTGATTGGCCAGGCTAAGCAAATCTGGCCAAGATAAGTGCGTCCCTTGCATCCCAGGCAGCAATGTGCTCGCGTGCTGCTGCCGCTGGTTGATGCACCTCTGCAAGCTGTTCATTGTCGCTCTCCTCCTCCTCCTCCTCCTCCTCCTCCTCATCTGAGGAGGCTATGCGATGAGCCACTTGTTCCTCAGGCATCTGCAAGCCACGATGCTGTGCCATGTTGTGAAGTGCACAGCAGACCACGACGATTCTGGAGACCCTGGCTGCTGAGTACTGCAGGGCTCCACCTGATCTATCAAGGCATCTGAAGTGCATCTTCAGCAAGCCGATGGTTTGCTCGATTATGAATCTGGTGGAAATGTGGCTGGAGTTGTAACGCTCCTCAGCTTCGTTGGATGGGCTCCTCAACGACGTCATTAGCCACGTCTTCAGGGGATAGCCCTTGTCTCCAAGTAGCCATCCGA
This sequence comes from Squalus acanthias, assembly GCA_030390025.1. Taxonomy (NCBI): domain Eukaryota; kingdom Metazoa; phylum Chordata; class Chondrichthyes; order Squaliformes; family Squalidae; genus Squalus; species Squalus acanthias. The sequence goes on from CM059432.1 coordinate 53,545,299, forward strand.
AAAGTTGATCTGGCGGACTGAAGAGCGGAGGCACACTAGACTGGCGCAGGATGAAGGAGTCATGGCAACTGCCAGGGTACTTGGCGCAAACATGCAAAATTTCCTTCTTGTGGTCACACACCAGCTGCACGTTGAGGGAGTGGAAGCCCTTGTGGTTGACAAAAATACCTGGATTGTGATGGGGTGCCTGAAGGGCCACATGTGTGCAGTCAACGATGCCCTGCACCCTTGGAAAGCCTGCCAGATTAGCGAATCCAACCGCACACGTGCTTACACTTGTTTGATCCTTGCAGAACTTAATGTAATTGTGCGCGATGGCAAAGAGGACATCGGTTACCTGTGTGATGCAAGTGTGTGCGGCCGCCTGGGAGACGCCGCTGATGTCTGCTGTTGATCCCTGGAATGAGCCTGAAGCAAAAAAGTTGAGTGTGGTGGTGACTTTGACGGCCACTGGTAAGGGGTGTCCACCTGCTCCTCTGGGCTCCAGGTCTTGCTGCAGCATTGCGCAGATGTCACCCACTACCTTTCGCGAAAGTCTGAGCCTCCTTTGGCACTGCTGCTCAGTCATGTTGAGGTAGCTCATCCTCTGTCTGTAAACCCTGTTTTGGGGGTATCTCCTGCGGCGACTTGCTTCCATGCACTGGCGCCTTCTTGCCTGTGCAGCTTCAGGTGGGTGAGCAGCAGGTTGGTGCTCCTGTTGTTGCTCCTGCTGTTGGTGCTGCTGTTGTTCAGGGTTCTGCTGCTGCCGCGGCTGGTCTTCGTCCGAATCTGATGTCCGGGAGGAAAGGAAATAAATGGTTCCCATTCTTCTGGTATATACCTCAGTTGAGGAAGCGCTCAGTCAATGTGGGGAGAGGGGTTTCCCAGAAGGTCACACTAGAGATGGGTCTCAGGCTCCAAACTTCCACAACAATGAGTAGGCCTGCTAAAAGTTCCCCCAGACCTGAGACAACAAAGTTCTGCCACCTGCAAATGATGATTGCTGAAAACTCCTTTTTAATGGTGGATCTGCTGCTGTTAGTAAGCAATCCACTTGTGAGGCCGCCAGGATTAACTGGTGTGTTCCAGAGGAGACGTGCAGCACGGTGGAAAAGTGTTAAATTCAGAAAGGCACTAAACTGGTTGTTAAGGGCCTTAAGGGCCTATCCCGCCTCTTGGAGGCGGGATGGAAACGGGGTCTGAAACCCCGATTCTGGGAAAATTGCTCGGAGGTGGGCTGGAGGCAGGATTGGAGCTGCTTGCCATTTTTTGCGATTTTAACACCTCACACGCCTCCAATCCCGCCTCCTCGGGCCTGGCAAAATCGAGCCCAGAGTCTGCAAAGGGATATAGGCAGGTGACTCAACCGTGGATAACAGGGGAAATTAGAGACAGCATAAAATCCAAAGATAGGGCGTATAAAATAGCCAAAAAAAGCACCAGAGCGGAAGATTGGGAACAGTTTAAGATGGAGCAAAGGAGGACAAAGGGCTTAATCAAGAGGGGCAAAATAGCTTACGAAAGCAAGCTGGCGGAAAATATAAAAACTAACTCCAAAAGCTTTTATAAGTATATCAAGAGGAAAAGACTGGTGAAAACCAAAGTTGGTCCATTGCAGTCAGATACGGGGGAATATATAACGGGAAATAAGGAAATGGCAGACCAACTAAATGCATACTTTGGGTCAGTCTTTACGAAGGAAGACACAAAAAACCTCCCTGGGATATCGGGAAAAATAGGGACATTTGCAAAGGAGGAACTGACGCAAATCAATATCTCTAAGGATATGGTGTTCAGGAAGCTAAAGGGATTGAAGGCGGACAAATCCCCAGGGCCTGATAACATGCATCCTAGGGTGCTGAAGGAGGTGGCCCTAGAGATAGCGGATGCACTAAGTATGATTTTTCAGAATTCATTAGACTCGGGAACAGTGCCCATGGATTGGAGGGTAGCTAACGTTACCCCACTATTCAAAAAGGGGGGTAGGGAAAAAGCAGGTAATTACAGACCTGTAAGCCTTACATCAGTTGTGGGCAAAATGCTGGAGTCCATCATTAAGGATGAAATAGCGGAGCACTTAGCAAATGGGGACAGGATAGGACAGAGTCAACATGGATTTACAAAGGGTAAATCGTGCTTGACTAATCTATTGGAATTTTTTGAGGGAGTAACTGGTAAAATAGATGGGGGAGAGCCAGTAGATGTGGTGTACCTGGACTTCCAAAAGGCCTTCGATAAGGTCCCACATAAAAGATTAGCAGGGAAAATTGAAGCTCATGGGATAAAGGGGAAAGTATTGACGTGGATAGAGAACTGGCTGTCAGATAGAAAACAGAGAGTTGGAATAAACGGCTCATTTTCTGAATGGCAGGCAGTAACAAGTGGGGTACCGCAGGGATCTGTCCTGGGTCCCCAGCTGTTCACAATTTACATTAATGACCTGGATCAGGGAGTCGGATGCAGCATTTCCAAATTTGCAGACGACACTAAACTAGGAGGGGGGGTGGGCTCAGAGGAGGAGACCAGGAAGCTCCAGAGCGATTTGGACAGACTGGGTGATTGGGCGGATAAATGGCAGATGCACTATAATGTGGACAAGTGCGAAGTTATCCACCTTGGGTGCAGGAACGGGAGGGCAAATTATTATTTAAATGGCAATAAATTGGGAGAGGGGGAAGTACAGAGAGACCTGGGTGTTCTTGTACACCAGTCACTGAAGGCGAGCATGCAGGTGCAACAGGCGGTCAAGAAGGCAAACGGTATGCTGGCCTTCATAGCAAAAGGGTTGGAATACAGGAACAGGGATACCTTGCTGCAGCTGTACAGGGCACTGGTGAGACCACACCTCGAGTACTGTGTACAGTTTTGGTCGCCTCATCTGAGGAAAGATGTTCTTGCCATGGAGGGGGTGCAGTGGCGATTCACCAGGCTGATACCAGGAATGGCGGGATTGACCTATGAGGAGAGACTATGTAGTCTAGGGATGTACACACTGGAGTTTAGAAGATTGAGAGGGGACCTCATAGAAGTGTATAAAATTCTGACAGGTCTAGACAGACTAGATGCAGAAGGAATGTTTCCCTTGGTGGGTGAGAACAGAACTAGAGGACATAATTTAAGGATAAGGGCTAAACCATTTAGGACAGAAATGAGGGGGAATTTCTTCACTCAGAGGGTGGTGAACCTGTGGAACTCATTGCCACAGAGGGCAGTGTACGCCAGCTCATTAAATATATTTAAGAGGGAATTAGATATATTTCTACAGGCAAAAGGGGTTAAGGGTTACGGAGAGAAGGCGGGGACGGGATACTGAATTGGAGGATCAGCCATGATCTCATTAAATGGCGGAGCAGGCTCGAAGGGCCGGATGGCCTACTCCTGCTCCTATCTTCTATGTATCTATGTGTCTATGTTAGGTGACTGGGCAAGGAGTTGGCAGATGGAGTATAATGTGGGGAAATGTGAGGTTATTCAGTTTGGTAGGAAGAATAGAAAAACAGAATATTTTTTAAATGGTGAGGAACTATTAAATGTTGGTGTTCAGAGGGATTTGAGTGTCCTTGTACACCAAACACAAGTTAACATGCAGGTACAGCAAGCAATTAAGAAGGCAAATGGTATGTTGGTCTTTATTGCAAGGTGGTTGGAGTACAAGAATAAGGAAGTCTTGCTACAATTGTACAAGGCTTCGGTGAGACCACACCCGGGGTACTGTGCACAGACCTGAGGAAGTGCAAGGTACTTGCCTTAGAGGCGGTGCAACAAAGGTTCACTAGATTGATTTCTGGGATGAAAGGGTTGTCCTATGAGAAAAGTTTGAGTAGAATGGGCCTATATTCTCTGGAGTTTAGAAGATTGAGAGGTGATCTCATAGAAACATATAAGATTCTGAGAGGCCTTGACAGGGTAATACTGAAAGGCTGTTTCCAGAACTAGAGGGCATAGCCTCAGGATAAGGGGTCGGCCATTTAAGACAGAGATGAGGAGAAATTTCTTCACTCAGATGTTTGTGAATCTTTGGAATTCTCTACCCCAGAGGGCTTTGGATGCTCAGTCGTTGAATATATTCAGATAATGAAGCAGTCCGTGCCCGCATGCAGCAAGACCTGGACAACACTTAGGCTTGGGCTGGTAAGTGGCAAGTAACATTCGAGCCGCACAAGTGCCAGGCAATGACCATCTCCAACAAGAGAAAGTCTAACCACCTCTACTTGCCATTCAACGGCATTATCATTGTCAAATCCACTACCATCAATAAAGTGGAGGTCATCATTGACCAGAAACTTAACTGGACCAGCCACATGAATACTATGGCTACAAAAGCAGGCCAGAGGCTATTCACCTCCTGACTCCCCCAAACATTTCCACCACTTATATGATACAAGTCAGGTGTGTTGGAATACTCTCCACTTGCCTGGATGAGTGCAGCTCCAACAACACTCGAGAAGCTCGACACCATCCAGGACAAAGCAGCCTGCTTGATTGGCACCCCATCCACCACCTTAAACAATCACACCCTCCACCACCGGTGCAACGTGGCTGCAGTGTGTACCATCTTCAAGATGCACTGCAGCAACTCACCAAGGCTTCTTCAACAGCACCTCCCAAACCCGCGACCTCTACCACCTTCTTCTTCTCTTCTTCTCTTCTTCTTCTTAGGCAGTCCCTCGGAACTTGCTTCCACACTAAAAATGAGTTCTGAGGTGACTGATGAGTCCAATGCGGGACCTACAGTCTCTGTCACAGGTGGGGCAGACAGTGGTTGAAGGGGCGGGTGGGTGGGGTGCTTGGGTTGGCGTGCGCTCCTTCCGCTGTTTGCGCTTGGCTTCCACTTGCTCCCAGTGAAGAGACTCGAGGTGTTCGGCACCTTCCCAGATGCTTCTCCTCCACTTTGTGCGGTCTTGGGCCAGGGATTCCCAGGTCTCAGTGAGGATGTTGCACTTTTTCAAGGAGGCTTTGAGGGTGTCCTTGAAGCGTTTTCTCTGCCCACCTGGGGCTCTCTTGCTGTGTCGGAGCTCCGAGTAGAGCGCTTGTTTTTGCAGATGTGGCCCGTCCATTGGAGCTGATCGAGCGATGGTCAAAGCTTCGATGCTGGGGATGTTGGCCTGAGCGAGAATACTGACGTTGGTGCGCCTATCCTGCCAATGGATTTGCAGGATCTTGCGGAGGCAGCGCTGGTGGTACCTTTCCAGTGCTTTGAGGTGTCTGCTGTACATGGTCCATGTCTCTGAAGCATACAGGAGAGCGGGTATCACTACTGCTCTGTAGACCATGAGCTTGGTGCTGGGTTTGAGGTCCTGGTCTTCAAACACTCTCTTCCTCAGGCGACCGAAGGCTGCACTGGCACACTGAAGGCGGTGTTGGACTTCGTCATCGACGTCTGGCCTTGTTGGCAGTAGGCTCCCGAGGTATGGAAAGTGGTCCATGTTGTCGAAGGCTTCGTCATGGATTTTGATAATCGGGGAGCAGTACTGTGTGGTGGGGGCAGGTTGGTAGGGGACTTTTGTCTTACGGATGTTTAGTGTAAGGCCCATGCTCTCGTACGCTTCGGTGAAGGTGTTGACGATGGTTTGGAATTTGGCCTCAGAGTGTGCGCAGACGCAAGCGTCACCTGCATACTGTAATTCGATGACAGAAGATGGGCCGACCTAGTTTCTGGACTGGAGGTGACGAAGGTTGAACAGTTTCCCGTTTGTTCTGTAGATTAGCTCCACTCCAGTGGGGAGCTTACTGAGGGTGAGATGGAGCATTGCAGCCAGGAAGATTGAGAAGAGCGTTGGTGCAATGATACAGCCTTGCTTGACCCCGGTCCCCACCTGGAAGGACAAGGGCAGCAGGCGCATGGGAACACCACCACCTCCAATTTCCCCTCCAAGTCGCACACCATCCTGACTTAGAAGTATATCGCCGATCCTTCATCGTCACTGGGTTAAAATCCTGGAACTCCCTACCTAACAGCACTGTGGGAGTACCTTCACCACACGGACTGCAGCGGTTCAAGAAGGCGGCTCACCACCACCTTCTATCGGGCAATTAGGGATGGGCAATAAGTTTTGGCCTTGCCAGCGACGCTCACATCCCGTGAATGAATAAATAATTTTTTAAAAACCACTCAGTTAATCTATCAATGTCTCTTTGTGATTTTATGCTCCTGTCTACACTACTTACCATATCACCATTCTTTGTGTCATCAGCAAACTTAGTTGTACGGCTCTCTATTGTGTTACCTAAGTTATTAGTAAATATAGTGAATAGTTGAGGCCCCAGCACAGGCCCTTGTGGGACACTACTAGTCACTTCTTTCCAATTGAAGTATATACCCATTATCCCTACTCTATGTCTTCTACCGCCTAGCAATTTCATAACCAGGTCAATAATTTGCCTTCAATTCCATGAGTATTAATTTTAGCTAACTGCCTCTCCCTGATGGACTCAATTACTTTGCTAAAAATGGCCATTTGCTCCTTTAGAAGTGTGGGATCGCAAATTAGGCCTGTGAAATGAAACCTATACCCCTTAGTCTTTAAATATATATTAACCAAGGCTGTAGGGCAATAATATTAGAAATCATGTCTAAAGGATAGTTAATTCACTTATAGAGAGATATCAATACGTACATATAGTTTTTTTAGATAGTTGCAAAGCATGATGGAATATTTGGTTCATTATATTAACCCTTTTAAATAATACTGAAAGGAGTGTTGCTACTTGCAGCCAGTTTGTTGGAGCCATAGCCTAACTTCTAGGCATTTTAGAAGGTCATTATCAGTGCTACAGAAGCAGTGTTTATATGTAGTTGGCCTTCTGAAGAGATAAGGGAAACTGAACTGTACAGGGAGTCGACCATTTCTCTCTTGGTTTCGAACACCTTATCTCCCTTTGGAGCGGACCTTGTTTATCATAATAAGCTTCTCTCGAGAATTAACGAAGTATTGGTTAGATACAACAATATGGGAAAGGAAAGATAAGCGTGGTACGACCTTGTTTGAGAGACAAGATGGAGTCTGGTAGACCTCGCTCCCAGAGACTAGATGAAGGCCCTATGTATAACAACTATGTGTTATGTTTAATGTCACAGAACATTTCAGGGCGGCTCCCAACATTGAATGACTGATCATTAACCAATAAGGGAACGATGGTAGTGACGTTGTTTGTATGTGTACGCCCACTTTTGTAACCTGTGGGTGTTGCCTATCGAAAGGTATATCAATGCTTGTATGTAGTTTTCCGGGGAGAGTTGGGTTCGAGTCTGAGGAGATCAACCTCTCTCCCTTTGTGCACAAAGCCTTCTGGCTAGTTTCTAATAAACTTTTACTTTGTCTTCAGTTCCGTCTCCGTCTGGTTTTGCTCCAAATTCGATGTAACAGTAAGGCCCGTTGGTGAGTAATTGGGATGCCGGGAGCAGGGGTGACCTCTTAGGACTTTAATTAGTCCTGGTGTCAGAAGTGGGCCCCTGTGAAAAAGTCCCAATTCTGATCTAACTGTTGGTGTCAGAAGTGGGATACTGGACTGGAATGTTGGGTGCGGTGGTTGAGGGTCACTCCTTAAGAGAATTGTTGGAGTTGGGCTTTTCCTGGACTCCCTGTTGCAAATCCCTCATGGCGAGTCGCGCTCGCAAATAAGCACCAGCCAGGCACAGTATTAAATTATCCACGTAGTTAAATTATTCCTCACGGAGACTCACGGGTTGACGGAATTGACTAGACCTAACTGTGTGTATTCCGATTTAAAGTAGAAGTGTTTGTCATTGTTCTGCTTGAGTGTTTGTCATTATTGAGAGTCACGGGTGATCGACACGGACAAGGGTGGTTGGTTGTCTATCTCAAACACCTAGCCTGAGCCTGAATTAAGAGGACGTAGTCCCACGTGATGGCCAGGATCAAGTAGGTATAGGGAACTTCGAACACACCACAGGATCGTGATCCCGTGACGAGTAAGAGGAAAAAAAAGATAGAGCATAAGGTGATACGTTTGTGCCGATTAAAGTATAAGATTAGACTAAAGTAAGTTAAAGTATAAGATAAAGCATAAGGATATACGTGATTATAAGTATGAGTGACGAGGGGAAACCCCTTTCACCGGACGTTCCGGCTATGGCCACCAGTGTCACTGTTGTTAAGTGGGTCCAAGAGGCTAATCTGAAATACCAGAGTGAGATGATTAAAAATGGGTGGAAAGAAATAAGTCCAGTAGCCGATCAAATTGCCCGGTGACGGGTAAACCATGTACCAACTGCGGTCGCTTCGGACACACTTGGGTTGCTTGTTTCAAAAAGGGTGGAGGAAGGGAGGAACTTGGATCACAGGGACCACAAAGGGGGGCGCTGTCTGACCGAGAGTTGGAAGGACTACGGGCCCTCCTCCTCTCGCCACCAGCTCCTCACCACGATTAGGATACCCCAGTCTCCTCCGTCGGAGGACCGGGGGCCACCCGCCCGTGTCTAAATGTACTGTTAGGAGGCCGGCAGTATTGTGCTCTTATAGACACGGGAGCCTCGGTGTCGATAACCGACTCGAAATTCCCTACAATAGATCAAACCATCCAAGTAAGCGGCGTTAGTGGAGAAAGTGTGATCCTCCATCAGAGTGTTCCGATTCCATTGCAATTATCCCCCTCAGGGTACGGGAGACACCTCCCAATTTCAGACCACTCTCCTGACGTACCTACGTATGCTCAGTGAGACAAATCAGGCCAATAAATTTCGGGTTAAATATCTACAGGAGGCACAGGATGATAAACGAATGGAGGGAGTTTGGAAAATACCACCTAGTGTGGGACAGTGGGTGATGGTTCAGCGACCAGTTCGAGGTACGTTTGAGCCACGGTGGGATGGACCTTTCCAGATCCTCCTTAGTACAGGAACCTCCATTTGCCTGCAAGAAAAATTAGATGTAAGGTGGAGACACTGGAGCCAGACTAAGCTGGTGATGGCGCCCGGGGAAGGAATTTCCCCCGACCCTCAGGACCCCTAGGGCTGAGGAGAGAAAAAAAAAACCCTGCAGACTGGATTCTGTCATTTTCAGTGTACTGTCACTTTAAAAGCCTGTGCTTTCCTTCTCAAGGTCACAGGCTGCGCGCTCTCTCTCTCTCTCTCTCTCTTCTGAAGAGTGTTGTTGCTACATAAAAAAAATCTGATTGAAGTGAATGGAATGTATGTGCCTGTCAGCTGAGGCAATGAATTATCAAATGATTATTAATAATGCGAATAACTTTATTTTCCTCCAAGTGTTTGATTAGGACCAAGTCCGTAAAATTACGTAGAGTCCTCGAGTTGTTATTTGCCTTGTGTTTTTCTTACAGACGTTCCACCCGGCCTCAGTACTGTTACCACTTCTGGGGATACCGACCCTCCAACAACGCAAAGTATTCTCCCCTTTGACTTGAAGTGGTATTATATTAAACACTATGGGATGGCTCTTAAGAATAATAGGGCTGCTGTTGGTCAAACAGACCGCAGCCGCCACAGAACTGGAGTGGTGTGGGAATGATTTCAGCACCCATACATGTTACATGGATGACCGCCGAATAGGAGTATGTGTAGATTACGAGACCGGGGAAAGAATGGCTCAATGCTGTCAGAATAATCAGGGCATTTGGCACCCCTTATGTACGCCCACTCGAGTCAAGTGCCAACAATATGGTAAAGGTGTGGTAGCGAATGGCCCTCCACCCCCTATAATTCACTGTTATTGGGGTCAAGATCCACCCCAAACCACTAACCCGACACCAGCCTACAGGCCACTGATTTGCCCATTTATGAAGGAAGGACCCGTTAGTGGATTGGTGTTCACCCCAAACCAGAAACACATTGTATGATAACATACGACATGAATTAGTCCCAGTAGTCCTGAACTTGACCGACACCGCCCTGCCCGTATGGTGCTCGTCACAAACCCAGCAATTGTATCAGCGTCTCATAACACAGGTATTGAGACAAGGCGCGATCCGCAGTGGAGGTGGGTACAATAAAAGGAACAGGCGGGTATGGCGCCGGAAAAGGGATTTACTAAATGATGCAGCGATGGTTTTTAATACAGGCGCGTCAGTGGTTAATACCATCGATCTGGCTGCATTAGACCAGAAGGTTCGAAATTTGAGCTCACGGCTCAAAGCCGTTTTACAAGAGCAGAATAAGAACGAGGGTCAAGAATTAAGGGAGGATCAGATATTAACCATCTACCTCCAGGACATAGCCACTGTACTAGAAGCACACGCGCAGACAATAAATAAGATAGTCAAAGAAGAACACAATTTCTCACAGCAGGCAGCGGCGAACGATGCCTGCAGCACATATGGTAATTGGATAGTTGAGCAGACCCGAGAGAATTTAGACCAAATACAGGGAGGGGAAGTACCCTTGTGGATTACCAACCAACAATTAAAAGGGACTCTAACCCACGGGCATGCTGGGAAGGGTACACCCAAACGCCTTCTGGATAGCCTTAACATAACGACCTGTCAATTTCGGGCCATGATACGGGTATACCCCACCCAAGTAGAATGTAAGCAAAAGGGGGGAGGTCTCCTGGGCTTAGTGCTGGTCATTCCGGTACTGACCCCGGAGACTCAAGGACGCGAGGTATACCAAGTACAAAATATTGGTGTAATAAAAGATGGCATGCACATATCTCACCATAATATGTTACCTTACACAGTGATGATAAATGGAAATCTAGTGGGTACCAGACTAGAAGGATGTACCACCCGACATGCCATCATCATGTGCCCGCATGCAATCAACCACAGCCCACAGAGCCGATGTGGTTTTAATACCACAGACCTGGAGATTAACTGCACCATGGAAGCATTGGATGCCACCGCCAAACCCACCCAAGTGGCATATGCCGGTAGGGGTGAATATTGTGTTACGACCAACTTGAATACGTTCCATTACGGCAATCTAACATGTGATATTCCCCGCCCAGAGTTCTGCTTCACCCCAGAAATTCCCGTACGAATTGGACATGAGGAACTGGTGGACATACATCAGTATGATACCACTTCTCTCCAAGTATCCGAGGACATTAAGAATGATTTGCGAAACTACATCAACACTTTTGGGTACCCAATAACCCCACTGCCCGAACATTTAAAGCAGTTACGGGGAAGGATTCAACATTCCCAACGGGTGTATTATACCCTACAACAATGGAGCAAGAATCTGAAGAAAGATATCAACGCGATCAAGGTGACCACATGGTGGGATGACATTTGGGACTGGGGACTAAATATACAGATCCATCCGTGGATCAGACTAATTTCACACATATTGGTCATGGTGCAGTTAATACTGGTTGTCGGCCTGTAATGTATGGCATGTAAGAAATGTAAGAAGATTCAGGCAAAACGGATTGCAAAACAAATGATTAAAACTGTTAGTGCATGCACTGCCCCTCCTACGCGTAGCTTGGACGACTTTGGACGGTTGTTAGAAAATTCAAGTGTATGAATAATGAAGCAATGGTATAATGAATCGGGGATTGCCTAACTATTAACTTTACTCATCTGATGCATACCTGGTGCCCAGACGGGTGGCCACCCCGACAGGAGTCACACCAGACCATATACAACAGATGGGCGGCCTACTTGGATTAACCAAAGACCTAAAAGGGGGGGGAGGGAATACAGGAAAACTTCATCATTCATGCAATTTGAGCTGGAGAAAACCTATAGGTGGTTCTGCAATATATATATTCATCAGTTTATTATATTAACATAGTTGTAGAGAGAGCACATTTCTCAACCCCGCTTCAAGTATCTTTTCCGGGGGTTGAAAGGGGGGACTGTGGGATCGCAAATTAGGCCTGTGAAACGAAACCTATACCCCTTAGTCTTTAAATATATATTAACCAAGGCTGTAGGGCAATAATATTAGAAATCATGTCTAAAGGATAGTTAATTCATTTATAGAGAGATATCAATACGTACATATAGATGTTTTAGATAGTTGCAAAGCATGATGGACCATTTGGTTCATTATATTAACCCTTTTAAATAATACTGAAAGGAGTGTTGCTACTTGCAGCCAGTTTGTTGGAGCCATAGCCTAACTTCTAGACATTTTAGAAGGTCATTATCAGTGCTACAGAAGCAGTGTTTATATGTAGTTGGCCTTCTGAAGAGATAAGGGAAACTGAACTGTACAGGGAGTCGGCCATTTCTCTCTTGGTTTCGAACACCTTATCTCCCTTTGGAGCGGACCTTGTTTATCATAATAAGCTTCTCTCGAGAATTAACGAAGTATTGGTTAGATACAACAATATGGGAAAGGAAAGATAAGCGTGGTACGACCTTGTTTAAGAGACAAGATGGAGTCTGGTAGACCACGCTCCCAGAGACTAGATGAAGGCCCTATGTATAACAACTATGTGTTATGTTTAATGTCACAGAACATTTCAAGGCGGCTCCCAACATTGAATGACTGATCATTAACCAATAAGGGAACAATGGTAGTGACGTTGTTTGTATGTGTGCGCCCACTTTTGTAACCTGTGGGCGTTGCCTATTGAAAGGTATATCAATGCTTGTATGTAGTTTTCCGGGGAGAGTTGGGTTCGAGTCTGAGGAGATCAACCTCTCTCCCTTTGTGCACAAAGCCTTCTGGCTAGTTTCTAATAAACTTTTACTTTGTCTTCAGTTCCGTCTCCGTCTGGTTTTGCTCCAAATTCGATGTAACAGTAAGGCCCGTTGGTGAGTAATTGGGATGCCGGGAGCAGGGGTGACCTCTTAGGACTTTAATTAGTCCCGGTGTCAGAAGTGGGCCCCTGTGTAAAACCCAGAGCAGGGGTGACCTCTTAGGACTTTAATTAGTCCCGGTGTCAGAAGTGGGCCCCTGTGAATAAGTCCCAATTCTGATCTAACAGAAGCATGTTACAAATTTGTCACTATTATCTCTTTTACCTTTCCTGGGCCTCTGTTCCACTATTGGTGTGGCATATGCATTGCTCTGATTTTCCTGCTGACTATCATGGTGGGAAACTCTGATGCATCCTTACAGATGTGAATCACCCACCCCAAGTCATTAAATGACCTTGTCCCTGCAATTTGAGATGTTGTCTGCCCTGCTGGTCATGGGTGGAAAGGGGTACTGCCCACCGAACATCGTAGGCAGAGCGGGACCAAATGTGAGTCTTCTGTGAAATGTCATCAACTGGCTTCATTTGCAATGTAGTTCAATGCTCATTCCTGCAAAATAGTGAAATATCAACAAATCTAATTCCGCACATTCACAAATACTTTGCTCACCAAGATAAATTGCACCCTTACTCTTTGGTCTATGGAAAGAATCAACTGTTTACATGATGATAAATATTCTTATTAAAAAATCTGTATAATAAGTTTTGTGTCTGTCTGTATGAATGTATGATTGCATAAGTATCACATTTCAAATTGTTCTGTTATAACCACGTAGTATTATCAGTCTTGTGTTTAGTGGAGACAGAACATATCAGAAAACAGCATTCCATAGCAAATACAATAAGCAACCATTTCATTTCCACACCAAAAACTGAAAATTTAATTCCATTGAAATTGTGGTAACCATTTAAGGGTAATAACTGAAGATTTAACCAAGTAATTCAAAGGAACTGTAATGCTTTAAAAATTTACTTTGTAAGTGAACTGTATTAGTGTCAGCTGTGGCTTAGTTGGTAGCACCCTCACCTCTGAGTCAGAAGATTGTCAAAAATGAGAAGTCGCACAACACCAGGTTATAGTCCAACAGTTTTATTTGAAATCACGAGCTTTCGGAGCACTGCTCCTTCGTCAGGTAAAGTGAGGGAATACAAATCAGCAAAGCATATATAGACAGAGAACAATGTGTTTCTGACTGCCCTCCATCACACCTCGGCAGAGATACAATCAGTCAGGAAGGCATTACATCAAAGACACAGCAAAATACAGCTAAGACAATGAGGTGGGGTCACAGGGGGTCCAACGTGTCAAATGCTGCAGTCTGCAGTTAAGCTTTTTACTTTTTTTTAAAACTGGAAATCACATCTGTGAACAAGACAACGACGACTCGAGTCTGGATGACTCTACGTCATGTAGCGTGACATGGAACCAAGATCCCGGTTGAGGCCGTCCTCATGGGTGCAAAACTTGGCTATCAGTTTCTGCTCGATGATTTTGCGTTGTCGTGTGTCTCGAAGGCCACCTTGGAGAACGCTTACCCGCAGATCCGAGGCTGAATGTCCTTGACTGCTGAAGTGTTCCCCGACTGGGAACTCCGCATCAGAAGATTGTGGGTTCAAATCCCACTCCAAGGACTTGAGCACAGATAGCTAGGCTGACACTCCAGTGCTGTGCTGAGGGAATGCTGCACTGTCAGAGGTGTCTTCTTTCAGATGAGATGTTAAACTGAGACACTGTCTGCTCTCATGTGAAAGATCCCATGGCATTATTTTGAAGAAGAGCAGGGGAGTTATCCCCGGTGTCCTGGCCAATATTTCTCCCTCGACCAACATAACAAAAAACAGATTGTCTGGTCATTTTCACATTGCTGTTTGTGGGAGCTTGCTGTCCGCAAATTGGCTGCTGCGTTTCCTACATTAATGACTTGGATGAAGGGACCGAGTGTAATGTAGCCAAGTTTGCGGATGATACAAAGATGGGTGAGAAAGCAAGTTGTGCAGAGGAATCAAAGAACCTGCAAAGGGATATAGACAGGCTAAGTGAATGGGCAAACATTTGGCAGATGGAGTATAATGTGGGAAAGTGCGAGGTTATACACTTTGGCAGGAAAAATAAAAAAGCAAATTATTATTTAAATGGAGAGAGATTACAAAATGCTACAGTTCAGAGGGACCTGGAGGTCCTTGTGCATGAAACACAAAAAGTTAGCATGCAGGTACAGCAAGTAATCAAAAAGGCAAATGGTATGTTGGCCTTTATTTCAAAGGGGTTGGAGTATACAAGCAGGGAAGTCCTGCTACAACTGTACAGGGTATTGGTGAGACCACACCTCGAGTACTGCATACAGTTTTGGTCTCCTTATTTAAGGAAGGATATACTTGCATTGGAGGCAGTTCAGAGACGATTCACTAGGTTAATTCCAGAGATGAGGGGGTTGACTTATGAGGAAAGGTTGAGCAGGCTGGGCCTATACTCATTGGAATTTAGAAGAATGAGAGGTGATCTTATTGAAACATATAAGATACTGAGGGGGCTCGACAAGGTAGATGCAGAGAGGATGTTTCCCCTCGTGGGGAAATCTAGAACTCGGGAGCATAGTTTCAGAATAAAGGGTCGCCCTTTTAGAACTGAGATGAGGAGGAATTTCTTCTCTCAGAGGGTCATGAATCTGTGGAATTCTCTGCCCCAGAGAGCTGTGGAGGCTGGGTCATTAAATACATTTAAGGTGGAGATAGACAGATTTTTGCAAGATAAGGGAGTGAAGGGTTATGGGGAGCGGGTCGGGGAAGTGGCTTTGAGCCCAAGATCAGCCATGATCTTATTGAATGGCGGAGCAGGCTCGAGGGGCCAAGTGGCCTATTCCTGTTCCTATTTCTTATGTTCTTATGTTCTTATTACAACAGTGACTCCACTTCAAAAGTACTTTGTTGGCTGTAAAGCGCTTTGAGACATCCGGTGGTCGTGAAAGGCGCTATATAAATGCAAGTCTTTCTTTCTTTTAAGTTGGAGGACTTGGAGCTAAATAAGCCTGAAGCTCAATTTATGACCAAGCCCAATCAGAGAACACCTGCTTAGGCCTAAGCAATTCTGATTTTTTAAATTTTGCCCATGAACAACTAATCCCTTATTATAAATTCACCATGAATCATTGCAATAACAATATAATATAGTATTTTGCAAGCTGTCATGTTGTAACATATAATCCCATGAACTGACACGTATAAATTGATATATAACTTTACTTGTGATCACTTGTGTATTAGAAGTAATAAGAAATGCCAATTAGATCTTATTCTTAATTTAAAATAAAACAACCTTTATTCATTACTTCCTTCCAAATGACATCCTTACATTTAATTGCTTATTTCTACTTTTGACCACACATTTTTAACTAATGAGAGTTGGGTTTAGGCATCAATTTAAAATAATTATTGGACTCCAATGAACAGTTTCCCCCTATCAATCACATTGTTGCTCATTCTCTAATGAAATACACCCTAGCTCATGCGTTGCACAGAATCATATTACAAAATTAATCAGATAAGGAAAACACAACAATTAATCTTAGGTATACACTAGTTAACTTATGATTAATACTTGTGTTATAGGGCATAGCTGCAAAGGGGAGCTAGAGCAAGGAATAACATAGATATCAATCATACAAGCATACACTTTCTGAGCCACTGATAATAAAGTATTATATTATCAACAGTTCCAAAATTTGCTTGCCAAGCATTTAATAGTCATCCCTGGACCTTGCAATAAAACTCTTGAGAACGTCAGAAGCAACAGACCCAATTTTCATCTATTGGTATAAATAAGGTCTAAATGGTGAGGAACTGCTGCTAATCTCGCTAGATTTGTACACCTAGATATTCCATGCTGTTTTCGGCAAAATTCAGCGTATAACCGGAGCGAGTAACTTTGTTTCGCAGCCGGCTTTCCACCGCAAAATCGATCCTCCCGAATTTCTTTGCGCTTTTTGCCCCTTACTGCGGCCTGCCCTCATTTACATATATTATAATGAGGGCCGGTGGTGCTGCAGCTTCAAGATTCCTGCTTCTACACTCTCAAAGCACTCGGGGTAAGTTAGGCTGAGAATGATAAGGTCAGCTGCTGGCAGGATTAACTGAGGAGTGGTGAGCTGAGGGGTTTGAAGAGTGCAGAGCGTTTCCATTCTGCCTTCATAGACCTGGGCATGCTTCTCACTGCCTATGATAGTGTTAGCCCACCGGGAGATCTTCACTCCACCGCCCATCCCACCCCTCACCCATAGTGAGGGCTTCTTAGGAGCAGATATGACATTCCCTACGGGCATACCTTGTATGCCATTGTCATGGAGTGGACAAGGAGAATCAGGCATTTAAGGAGGATTGGCCTCACCAGGTATTACCCCCCCAGCATAGAAAATACAGATAGCACAGATCCTATTTGGACCCAAGTGAGGAGATATGCATGAGAAGTGTGCGCTTCACCAAAAAGGCAAAAGGGGATCTCTGCCATCTACTGCATGAGAACCTACAGCCATGGTCATTTGTCCAGACCATGCACTCTGTGGCTATGAAGGGGACCAACACACTCAACTTTTATGTCACTAGGTGTCAGTCGTGGCTCAGTAGCAGCATTCGTGCCTTTGAGGCAGAAGTTTGTGGGTTCAAGCCCCACTCCAGAGACTTGAGCACAAAATCTAAGCTGACACTCCGGTGCAGTACTGAGGGAGTGCTGAACTGTTAGAGGTGCCGTATTTTGGATGAGACGTTAAACTAAGGCCCCATCTGGCTTCTCAGGTGGATGTAAAAGATCCCAAGGCACTATTCAAAAAGCAGGGGAGTGCTCCCCGGTGCCCTGGATAATATTTAGCCCTCAACCAATATCACCAAAACAAATTATCTGTTCATTGGCCTCGTTAATAACTCCAAGGCACGTTCAGAGCGGGGAAGGTGGGGGGGGGGTGATATTGGGAATCACTTTCAGCGTGTCTATCTGTGGCATTTTTACACAGCAACCTAATTTATTATATTACTTCCAAGTTTGGCATCAAATGAGTGGCAACGGGCATGGTGCAGATCCGCATGATGCGATCTCAACTGGAGTATTTAAAGGGCCAAGCCAAACATGGAATTTGGAGAAATTAGGGTCTGAATTTTAATTGGGAAGCGGGTTTAGGGAGAGGGGGTGCTTGAAAGTGGTCAGGAAACCCGGGAGAATGGGTTTCCCGCATGGGTGGGTTGGTGGCGGGTTCTGGTCAAGATTCAGACTTTTATAACACTTTGGGCTGGATTTTGAATGACCCATGGAGTCAGGTTTGGAGGCGTGTGGGGGGTTAAATTTGCGGGGTCGGGGGTCCCGACCCCATCCCGACTCCATCCCGCCTCCAAGAGGTGGGAGAGGCCATTAAAGCCCTTAACAAGCCCTAAATTGGCTCTGTAATGCCATTTTGAAACGTTTTAGCTAGTTTAACCCTTTTCCAACGTGAAGTACGCCTGATGTGAAACACTCCAGTGAAACCTGGCGGGAGCACAAGTGGATAGCTGACTATCAGCTGCAGGTCCACTATTACAACGGAGATGTGATGAACGTAGTAGTAGTATGAAAGTCACCTCTGATGCTGCTGCATTGCATGTCTTCAGAGACTGCATGGCCTTTGCTGTGAGAGGACTTGGATGCAAAAAAAAATGTTCTCTCTCTCTCTCTCTTCTCTCTCCTCTCTCTCTCTCTCTCTTTCCCCCACCCAGGTCCACTCACATCAAGGTCCTCTCTCAGCAACATCCAGGCAGTCAGCAATGATGACATCATCAGAGGCGACTGAAACCACTAATTAGTTCATGGGTTCCCACATGCTGGAACTCAATTGCCCAAATAAGTGAAAATTGCATCATTCATCCACATTAATCTGGAGTCGTGGGGGGAGAACACGAAATGCAGATAACACGACCCCAACACAACCCCAAGACAAAATCCAGCCCTTTAACTTCCCATCCGACCTCAATCTACCTGTTTGTTTGGGGTTAAAATTCCTCCCAAGGAATTTGAACATAGAGAGGGAGAAGTTTGATAATGGATTCAGGATGGTCAAGGGCTGAGTCCTGATTTAACGATACTGCTGAGTGCAGTGAGGACTCGGAGAGAGATAGGCCGGAATATTCTTCGGGGAGGTGGGTTGGGGGTGGCGGGGGGGCGGTGTCCAAGGCGGGCGGGAAAG
Organism: Squalus acanthias; assembly: GCA_030390025.1. Taxonomy (NCBI): domain Eukaryota; kingdom Metazoa; phylum Chordata; class Chondrichthyes; order Squaliformes; family Squalidae; genus Squalus; species Squalus acanthias. The sequence goes on from CM059432.1 coordinate 53,564,113, forward strand.
CTGGGAGGCCGGGTTTCTTTACCGGCAGGGCCTAATTTGAATGTGAGGCCTCTCAATCTGGCTGGCTGTGGGCGGGTAGGCCTCAGTCGCGAGGGGTCGGTCCGGGGAAGGGATCGCGGGAGGGGGGTCGGCAATCAGCGGGAGGGGAGGGCGGGAATTGGGAGGGGGGTCGGCAATCAGCGGGGGGCGGGAATTGGGAGGTGGGGGGAGACAGGATCGGCAGGGGATCGGGGAGGTCGGGGATCGCCAAGCAAGCGGGGATCGCGGGGGCTGGGTCGGCCATCGATCGGGGGGGGGTGGCGGGTGGAGGATCGGCAGGGGTGGCTGGAGGATCGGGGCCAGCTACCGGAGGATCGTGGCCGGCCTCATCATCATCATTGGGGGGGGGAGGCCTGGGGGGGCAGAGGAGGCCTGGGAATGCGATCGGAGGCCCGGGGTGTGGGGGTGGTCTCCGATCACAGGGGGTGGGTAAGGTCGGGACCCTGGATCCAGGAGGTAGGTATAAAGCCACTTACCTCCTGAATGCAGCAGTCCCCGTCTCGGTTTAACTGCCGGGTTTATCAAATTGTGTGAAACCCGTCCACATGCAGTTAAATTCAAAATTGAGGAGAAAATAGAGGCTTCCAGCCTCATTACAATATTTAAATTGAGGTACCACCCCCTGGCAGCGGGTTGGTTGCCCGCCCCGTCCTGCCTCCGGCAAAACCAGAAGTGGGCGGGTTGGAGGCGGGATCAGGTCGGGAATCCCATTTTTAACACTTTAATTATCTCCATACTCCAAACCCACCTGTTTTTTTTATGGGAAAATTCCGGCCATAGTCTTCCTCAGCAATGGGAGGAAGAAACCTGTTGCTGCAACAAAGAAGGCAAGACTGAGGTGGCCGAGGAGGTCAGCAGAAGGAGCATCATGCCACGTTCCTGGATTCAGTTCAGGAAGTGCTATAATAATCTAACCAGGTCAGGAAAGGTGCGTACATTTGCACATTCACTTAAATCCTATTGTGCACATCACCTCAACCCCTCATTCTGCTTTATCAAGCGTACTCCATCACATCAGTCCTCACACCCACTTACTTTGCAAACACACCCATCCTTCTCTTTCTATGCACTTCCTCACTTCCCCAGCTAACCATCCACCACTGCCACTCACCCTGATCCTTATGCAATTTGATGCCTCTCCTTTATAGTCATCCTCATCAAATGCACTACATCCATCAGGTGAACACATGCCATTACAGTCACTCATAGGTCTGTTCTTTCCTTTGTTGCAGAAAACTAGGGAGAGGGAGCGGACCGAAGGTGGCCTCCACAGATTTCCCAGTTGACAGCTGCAGAGGAGGAGGCGATGGAGATCAGTGGCATTTCGGCATCTGTGACTGTCGGAGATGGGGAGACGGGGTGCTCCCAGCTACCTGGTGACAGAATTAAATATCAGTGACCCACCTATCATACAACACTCAGTCGTGTTAGCTTGATTTCAGCAGCGAGTGAAATATGATCATTTTCATAATGATAAGTTGCAACATCCTTTCCTTGCCAGGACTAATTCATATGTGTTCTCTCTGCCAGCAGCAGTTGGTGTATCTCCGGACGATGATTCCTCAGAGGAGCTGATTCTTTCTGACTCTTGATGCCAACATGTCTGCTGCTTAAAATAGGATGACAGATACCTTAGCCATAGTCTTACAGCATGTCACTGATCTGCACCAAGCTGCTCTCCAGCAGAATGGTAGGAGTGAAGTACGGCTAGCCCGTGAGAGGGGTGATGGCGAAAGGGGACATGGAAGTGGGAAGTCCGCTCAAAGCGCTCCCACTGCTCAGCAGTTCGCTCCCCCTGAGCCAGTACCTAATGTGCTGCCTCATCACCTGATGGCTGAGTCTGAACCTGCACAGGGTGTAGGCCAAAAACATCACAGCAGTCAGGGCTGGGATCTGAGCAGCCTGTCTCTACCTCTGCTGAAGCCGCAGGGGTTGCACAACGTAGGAGTGGTAGGAAAAGGAAGAGTAAAGCTTTGTAGTTGCATAAGTGTTTAAGTTTCTGTTGTTTAGTACAATCACATAAAATGTATTACTTTTCGCCACTTTCCCATATTACCCATTCTTAGTTGCCAGGTGGCAACTCAGCTTTTCAGCTGCCTGTTGATTGAAGTCATGATTTGATGGGGACCAATAGTAGGATGTGCAATGGGTGGATGGCACAGGACTGCTTTGTGTCAGTAGGATAGAGGGGGCGGGGGACGCGGGGGCGAGAGAGGCCATTGGATGTGATTGTTACGTCGGTTTAGTGGTAGTGACTAACTCAACCGTACATATAAGGGGTTCCCTGGCATCCCAAGCAGCAATGTGAGCGGCTAGTGTTGCATTGCCGATCGCTTGCTCAATGACACATTTGGTTGTCATATGGCTTTCGTTGTATTGCTTCATTGGTTGGATTTCTCACAGGTGTCTTCAGCCAAGTTTGAAGGGAGTATCCTTTGTCTCCTAGCAGCCACCCCTTAAGTCTGCTTGCAGGTCCAAAGAGGTCGGGGAGGTTGGACTACCGCAGGATGAAAGCATCACGGCAGCTCCCCAGGAATCTGTCATACACCTGTGTTAACCTTTTCTTGTGGTTGTACACCAGTTGCACATTGATGGAGTGGATTCCCTTGTGGTTTACGAATACTCCTGGCTGATCTGGGGGTGCGCGAATTGCCATGTGTGTGCAGTTGATGCACCTGTGGGAAGCCAGCCAGAGACGCAAACCCGAGCACCATCTCATTCTGACTAGTATCATCACAGGCAAAGTAGACATAATTGCCGACCCTGGCAAACAGGCCATCAGTGACCTGCCTTATGCATTTATGTGCAGCCAACTTGCAGATCCTGGATATGTCTCCGGTAGTGCCCTGGAAGGCAAAAAAGTTGAGGGTTTTCACAGCCACTGGTAATGCATGGCTACCAGGTCTAGCAGGGAGCAGGTCTTCTTCTAGGAGGCTGCAGATGTCTGCCACCACCTGACGCAGCAACCTCAGCCACCAGAAGCACTGCTGTTCCGAGAGGTCAAGGAAGCTGAGCTTCTGCCTGTACACCCTATTACGCGGGTAGTGCCTCCTGCAAACTCGACCCCTAAACTGCTCCCTTGTCTACTGCTCCCTTTGCTACTGCGCCCCTCTCTGTTGACCACCTGCAGGCTTCTCCACAGCAGGCTGTTGCTGCTGCTGATGGTCACCTTGCTCCTCGTCCGAGGTCCAATCTAAGGCAGCCATGGTGCCACCCATCCTGATCTTGAGTCTCCATATTTTGAAAGAGCACAAATTTACCTCTCAACGCAAGTACTCTCAACAAACCCTTTCCCAGTGGGAGATAAGAAAGCAGCTGTGAGCATTGAGTATTTATTGATGTCCGTATACCTGACTTTTAATGAGTCCCATCCAGTCTTCTCGCCTTGGTATCAATGGAGAGTTTTCAGGAAGCCCAGTAAACACATGCATGCACCGTTAAATTTAAATGCTGGTTAAAATATTGTTGCAATACACTGATTTAAATATTCAAATCACTAACCCGCATCTCTGCAGGGGGTTACGTGCAGCTAAATGATCCGGAGATAAACCCAGATGTCAGTGCATTGGAGCCAGCTTCTGGACGCCCTGACATTTTCAGCAGATTTAACCCCCCACCCGCACCTAAACACAGACATAATGTTAAAACTCCCCCCATTATCTCAATGCTGCTGTGTGCAAATTGTCTTTTTTTTTATTCGTTCATGGGATGTGGGCGTCGCTGGCAAGGCCAGTATTTATTGCCCATCCCTAGTTGCCCTTGAGAAGGTGGACGGTGCTGCATTTCCTACATTGCAACAGTGACTACACTTCAAAAGTATTTCATTGGCTGTAAAGGTCGTAAAAAGTGCTATATAAATGAAGTCTTCCTTCCTTACTTTGTTCCTTCCTTGTTTCCTTGCTTCCTTTTTCCCTTCCCCTCTTCCTCCCTTCCTTCCTTTCTCCCTTCCTCTCTTCCTCCCTTCCTTCCTTTTTCCCTTCCCCTCTTCCTCCCTTTCTCCCTCCCTCGCTCACACGGAGATCTCCGTAATAGAACACAGGGTGCTGTTACGACATATATTCATCAGGTGATTGAGGTACTTTACAGGAGTACTAGGGAATTCATCATTTTTGGCATCACAGTACATCAGCAGCAAGATAGGGTTATCAATTTTTAATGGAGTTGGTGGCCTTTCCATGGTCCAGGCTGCAATAATTTGCATCTATGTTGCTTTGCAAGCTCCTACAGAAAGCCCTCTCACTTACTAAACAGGAAGGGCTTCCATTTCCTCTATGTACAACTTGTGTGCAACAACATTCAAAGGATCCTACAAGTCAACAAAAGATATGCTGCAAGTTGTCACAATGCATTCATATTTTGAAATCTGTCCCTCCTGACCTCTTCAGGAAAGAAAATTATTTGAACAGATCGCTTCTGGGTGACAATGTCTACCTCCTGCTCGAATGGCTAATGACCCCTTTAAGAATGGCCCATACAGTGACAGGGCAGAGATACAAATAGGCGCAAGAGTAACAAAAGTTGCCATTGAGAGGATCATTAGCATCTTATAGAGAAGATTTTGCTGCCAATACATGTTGAAATGGGCTCTGCCTTGCACAACTTCGCCATACAAAAATGCCTCGGACTTGTACATTGCTGGGAGTTGGTCCTAGATAGGAGGCAGAAGTATATGGATGAGAGCATCATGATGATCTGCATTCGGAGAACTCCTCAGACACTGCTGCAAGGGTCTTGAATAACAAATCACGACTTCAGTGCACATTTTATTTTTTTATAATAAAGTCTAAAGCGCACACTAGCCATGTTACTCTTTCCTAACACCATGCTTCCTCTAAATGTACATATTCTAATGCTTCACCAAGGTTCAACCTGAGACCTAGTAGTGCAGGAGGTGGTTGGCTAGTCATGTTCTACGAAAAGGTCATGGAACTGAGGTGACCCTCCTCCCACAGCAGCTTGCTGCTGGCAGGCAGGGAGCTAATGCTAGCTGCATCCCTTGAGCTTGCTCCTAGCGCACCTGGTGTCACCTCCTACATTCCACTGCTGTGCTCTGAGGGGGATGCCTAGAGGCCTGGCATGTGAGGCTGTCCTGAGAGATGACAGTATTGGACAAGTGGACTCCAGCTGCGATCAACCACTGGGCTATGGATCTGTGTCTCGATTGATCAGCAGGATGGTTGGCCTAATGGCAGCTAGTAGATCCGGAAAGACCTCAGAGAGAGCAGCAAACATCGTGGCTGCCATGGCCTGGAAGCCAGTAAGCAGGGTGCTCTCTACTGTCTCCCCTATTGCCACCAGAGCTGCAGTCGTTTCTGTGGAGGTGGGAGCCTGCTGCAGAGTCCAATGAAGCTGCCAAACCCTCCATTGATGTCTTCAACCAAGAAAAAGCTCCCTAATGTTGCCGCAAATGAGAGCTGTTGACTCAAGCATTGCACTTGTCAGTTGTCGTGCATCCTTGGTAAAATTGACAGCGACCCAGAGTTATGGATATCCAATCAATTTTACACCCTGTGAATTGGTGAACAGAGGGCATAATGGACCCCAGATTACTGCAGCATAATGTGTAATATTTAATTCATTACTGAGGTGTTACATTGTTAAATGATCTATTACTAGCTGTTTTAATTTCAGAGAACTATCATTCTGTTTTGCACTTGAATTGTTAAATTGGAGTTCAAATGGACAAAAAGCAGCATTTTTATGAGGAAATTTCCATGTCATTTTTATAAAATGTAAAGCACCTTTTGATATCTGTCATGAAAGCTCTTTTTGCATTGAACTATACATAGGCGCACTGGTTAATGTCTGCAACAATACCTTGAGTTATTTTTATCAAATAATTAAAAAAAAAACACAGCATGTACTGATCCTGCAAAAGAAATATTGAAAGGTTGTTGTGGTGGAGATGTCTGCAGGATATGGAAAATAGCGTAATAACCCAAGTACATATCCATTGTGTGGTTTGGGATTTGATACACAGATGTGCAAAGCCATATGATACCCAAAGGGTTACTATGTGACTGAAGCTACAGAAACAAACGTGAGTGATATTTTTATAAAATAAAAACAGAAAATGCTCAGCAGGTCAGGTAGCATCTGTAGAGAGAGGAAGGTAGGGTTAATGTTTCTGATGATAGGTCATTGGCCTGAACCGTTAACCCTACCTTTCTCTCTCCACAGATGCTATGTAACTTGCTGAGTGTTTCCAGCTTTTACTGTTTTTATTTCAGATTTCCAGCATCTGCAGTATTTTGCTTTTTATGATGTTTTTATACATTTTTCTTTGCCTTGTGTATTACTTTTTAGTCTAGTGTCCCCCATACCTTATGGTGTACCAGGTGGAGGGAGTAATAACTAATTGTTGGCCGGCTGGTGACTTCTCCTCATAATCGAATGGCTGGGTCCAGTGTCCTGGCGAATGAAACTAGGGCTGTAGCTAGAGCTTTAAACTAATGAAGGGGAGGAGGGGACAGGTGAGGGGAAATTTAGAAATCCTATGAGCAAAGTAAAGGCAATGGAGCAGTGTAGTGATTTGGGTAAAGATAAGCAGTGTGTGACAGGAATAGTCAGAGAGTTTAACGGTAATACTGCATCAGTAAATAATGTGAAAGCAGGGCATAGTGGTAAATAGTTAAAATTATAGGCTCTTTGTCTGAATGCATGAAGCATTCATAACAAGATAGATGAATTAGTGGCATAAATAGAGCGAAATGAGTTTGGTCTAATAGCCATTACAGTGACGTGGTTGCAGGGTGACCAAGGTTGGGAATTAAATATTCCAGGGTTCTTGATGTTTCAAAAAGACAGGCAGAATGGAAAAGGAGTGGGGGCTAGCCCTGATAATAAAGGATGATGGAAGGACAGTAGTGAGAAAGGATCTTGGCTTGGAAGATCAGGAAGTCGAATCAGTATGGGCAGAAAACACTGGTGGGAGTAGTTTATAAGCCCCCTAAAACTAGGTATAATTCTGGACAGAGCATTAATCAACAAATAATAGGAGTTTGTAACAAAGATAATAAAATAATCATAGGGGACTTTAATCTTCATATAGACTGGGCAAATCAAATTGGCAAAGGTAGTCTGGAGGATGAGTTCATGGAATGTATTTGAAACAGTTTCCTGAAACAATACATCATGGAACCAACCAGGGAACAGGCTATTTTAGATCTTGTGTTGTGTAATGAGACAGGGTAAATCAGTAATCTCATAGTAAAGGATCCTCTGGGGAAGAGTGATCATAATACAATAGAATTTCACATTGGGTTGAGAGTGAAATAATTAAGGCTGAAACTAGAGTCTTACACTTAAATGAAGCCAATTACATAGGTATGAGGGGTGAATTGGCTAAGGTAGATTAGGAAATTAGATTAAAAGGTATGACAGTAGATAAACAGTGGCATACATTTAAAGAAATATTCCAAAATTCTCAACAATATACATTCCATTGGGAAATAAAATCTCCATGGGAAAAGTGATCCATCTGTGGCTAACTAAAGAAGTTAAGGATAGTATTAGATTAAAAGAAGAGGCTTATAATGTTGCAAAGAAAAGTAGTAAGCCTGAGGACTGGGAGAGCTTTAGAAACTAGCAAAGGATGACCAAAAAATTGATAAAAAGGGAGAAAATAGAATATAAGTGTAAACTAGTAAGAAATATAAAAACAGATTGTGAGAGCTTGTACAAGTCTATGAAAAGGAAGAGAGTAGCAAAAGTAAGCATTGCTCCCTTAGAGGCTAGGACAAGAGAAATTATAATGGGGAATAAGGAAATTCCAGAGACTTTAAACAAATATTTTGTACCTGTCTTCACAGTAGATGACACAACAAGTATACCAACGATAATGAAGAACCAAGGGGCTAATAAGAGTGAGTAATGTAAAGTAATTAAGATCAGTAGAAAAAAGTACTTCAGAAATTAATGGGACTAAAAGCTGACAAATCCCCTGGACCCTGCTATTCAAGAAAAGAGGAAGAGAGAAAACAGGGAACTACAGGCCAGTTAACCTGACATCAGTTGTTGGGAAAATGCTGGAATCCATTATTAAGGAACTGGTAACAGGGCACTTAGAAAATCATAATAGGCAGATGAAAGGTTGTTACACAAGATAAGGGCTCATGGGCTTGGGGAAAGCATGGATAGAGGATTGGTTAATGAACAGAAAAGAGAGAGTAGGGCTAAATGGGTCATTTTCAGGTTGGCAGGCTGTAACTAGTGAGGTGCCACAAGGATCAGTGCTGCATCCTTAGCTACGTACAATCTATATTAATGACTTAGATGAAGGGAACGAGTGTAATGTATCCAAGTTTGCTGATGATACAAAGCTAGGTGGGAAAGTAAGCGGTGAGGAGGACACAAAGAGCCTGCAAAGGGATATAGACAGGTTAAGTGAGTGGGCAAGAACATGGCAGATGGAATGTAATGTGGGAAAATGTGAGGTTATTCACTTTGGTAGGAAGAATAGAAAAACAGAACAATTTTTAAACGGTGAGCAACTATTAAATATTGGTCTTCATAGAGATTTAAGCGTCCGCATGCAGGAAATACAGGAAGTTAGCATGCAGGTACAGCAAGCAATTAGGAAGGCAATTGGCATGTTGGCCTTTATTGCAAAGGGAGTCTTGCTACAATTGTACAGGGCTTTGGTGAGGCCATACCTGGAGTACTTTGCTCAGTTTTGGTCTCCTTATCTGAGAAAGGATATACTTGCCTTAGAGGCGGTGCAACGAAGGTTCACTAGATTGATTCTTGGGATGAGAGGCTTGTCCTATGAGAGAGATTGAGTAGATTGGGCCTATACTCTCTGGAGTTTAGAAGAATGAAAGATGATCTCATTGAAACATATAGGGGGAAAAATTTGTGTTCGCCAGGAAAGTTGCCGGTGTCACCAGCAACTGCAATTAACGGCCACTGGAAATGGCCGCAACGCTAACCGAGTGAAATTGGTCTGGGGGGCATGGAGATAGGTGGTGCAGTGCTCACCTTCCATGCAACGCTGTTCTGGTGGCATTGCTGGAGGGATCCATGATGAAGTTTCTGTCCAGGTCCGGCATTGCAGCTTCCCACAGCCTCTGTGAGCAAAGCTGTGGAGCTCGCAAGGAATTGTGGGCAATGAAGAGGTCTGAGAATTATAGGGGCCATGCACACTGAAGCAATACAAAATAAAATGCAGTGAATCAATACATTTTTCAGTCCTTTCTGCCTTTTAAGAAATATTCAATATTTAAACAAAGTTCCAAATGTGAATATTCAGCTGTTAAAGCTGAATTACCTTCCTAACCTCAACAAATGGGAAAACTGCCTCAGCACTAACACACATGGCTCAGGAGGTCAGGGGAGGGGCAATACTCCAGCAGGTTAACCTGGCGTGCTTAGGACCCAGCGCTGAATTCAGCGCTAGTGTCAAAGTTTGTGTTGGTGACGTTAAGTCAACGTTGCTCACCGATTGACGTCACCACGTCGCCACTTATTTTTACAGGGCATGGCCAGTTATCGGCAGTGCAAAGGGGGAGACAAAAATGGCAGCTGCCGCGGGACCCGCCACCAGCTGGCGCAAAAGCAGCGGCCGCCATTTTATCGCCATTTCATGGCGCTATGGAGTGGTGGTGAGTACATGAATTTCTAGCCCATAATATTCTGAGGGTGCTTCACAGGGTAAATGCTGAGAGGTTGTTTCCCCTGGCTGGAGAGTCTAGAACTAGGGGGCATAGCCTCAGGATAAGGTGTCGGCCATATAAGACTGAGATGAGGAGGAATTTCTTCACTCAGAGGGTTGTGAATCTTTGGAATTCTCTACCCCAAAGGGATATGGATGCTCAGTTATTGAGTATATTCAAGGGTGAGAGAGATAGATTTTTGGACTCTAGGCGAATCAAGGGCTATGGAGATTGGGCGGGAAAGTGGAGTTGAGGTCAAAGATCAGCCGAAACTTTATTGAATGGCGGAGCAGGCTTTTTTTTAAATTCGTTTATGGGATCAGGGCGTTGCTGGCAATGCCAGCATTTATTGCCCATCCCTAGTTGCCCTTGAGAAGGTGGTGGTGAGCTGCCTTCTTGAACCGCTGCAGTCCGTGTGTGATGGTACTCCCACAGTGCTGTTAGGTAGGGAGTTCCAGGATTTTGACCCAGCAACGATGAAGGATCGGTGATATACTTCTAAATTAGGATGGTGTGTGACTTGGAGGGGAACTTGGAGGTGGTGGTGTTCCCATGCGCCTGCTGCCCTTGTCCTTCTAGGTGGAAGAGGTTGTGGGTTTGGGAGGTGCTGCCGAAGAAGCCTTGGCGAGTTGCTGCAGTGCATCTTGTAGATGGTACACACTGCAGCCACGGTACGCCGGTGAAGAGATCGCAAAGTCTCTGTTTGAAGAATGGACTCAGTCGAGTATAGTTTGTGGACTTTATGGGATTTTTCTGAGGGTATTTTCCCTGTGATGGGATCACCCTGTGCAGATATGTGAAAAACTGGTTTGTTAAAACTCCAGAGAACGCATGGCAGTTGGCTGTGACAAAAGAATTGTCAGTCATCCCGAATGTATAGGTTCGCCCGACAGTCCTGGAAAAAGGGAAGGGGGCCATTGACCTGTTGAACTTGAACCTATTAGAAAGCACTCTAATATGCAAAAGCACTACTCACCTCCATCTCAGAAGAGAAGCAGAACAATGAACCCACTGGCCTAGCCAGCCAGAGAGGAGCCAGTTTTTCCCAACACAAAGACCGAGAGATGTCCCAGACTTAGGGCCATTAGTCCAATCACGGAATACTCATGGGTCTGAGGATGACCCATCACTGATTAAGCACCGGAGAGCTTAGAAACAAAAGGATTTTAAAGATTGGCGGGAAAGATAGGGGTAGCGAGACTCCTATAAAGATAGACCCTTTCCCACCATTCTCTCTCTCTCTCTCGCTCTCGCTCCACCAAGATTGACCTAACAAGAAGAAGTACCAGAGGAAGAAGCAGCTAAGCGGAGCGATCGAGACCGACTGTGTGTGGGGGTAAGCATGGTCTCGAGTGTCCCAAGCTGGTAACCAGAGGGCTCAGAGTTTTTCTCAGAAGTGAAGCTTTTGGGCTATTCCGGGGTGGCAGCTTCGTTTGGTTCAGCCAGGCGAAGGGGCTTATGCGACTGGGTAATTCATTGGTAGGGGTGGAATTAGAGTCCACCATAGCAACAAGGGAATTACTGCTTGTTATAGTCCCCAGTTGGGTTCTGTATGTATGTTGTTTGTAACCTGGATTTTTTATTCTCCACAGAGACAGTGATTTCATTTAGTAGTGCATGTTTTAGCCAGTGTATGTTAGACCAAATAAATATAAGTACGATTTTTCACCGAAGCATTCCTGTCCGTGACTTATTTCATTTACACACTGAATAATAATTCCCGGGTATAGAACTTTCGTAAGGCGGGGGCGATTCGAACCGTCCGTCTAGCAATTGGGCTAGGATCAAAACCGCTTACACCGGTGGTGGAGGGAGTGAATGTTTCAGGTGGTGGATGGGGTGCCAATCAAGCGGGCTGCTTTGTCCTGGATGGTGTCGAGCTTCTTGAGTGTTGTTGGAGCTGCACTCATCCAGGCAAGTGGAGAGTATTCCATCACACTCCTTACTTGTGCCTTGTAGATGGTGGAAAGGTTTTGAGGAGTCAGGAGGTGAGACACTCGCCGCAGAATACCTAGCCTCTGACCTGCTCTTGTTGCCACAGTATTTATGTGGCTGGTCCAGTTAAGTTTCTGGTTAATGGTGATCCCCAGGATGTTGATAGTGGGGATTCGGTGATGGTAATGCCATTGAATGTCAAGGGGAGGTGGTTAGACTCTCATTTGTTGGAGATAGTCATTGCCTGGCACTTCTGTGGCGCGAATGTTACCTGCCACTTATCAGCTCAAGCCTGAACGTCGTCCAGGTCTTGTTGCATGCGGGCATGGGCTGCTTCATTATCTGTGGAGTTGTGAATGGCGCTGAACACTGTGCAGTCATCAGCGAACATCCCCATTTCTGACCTTATGTTGGAGGGAAGGTCATTGATGAAGCAGCTGAAGATGGTTGGGCCTAGGACACTGCCCTGAGGAACTCCTGCAGCGATGTCCTGGGGCTGTGATGATTGACCTTCAACCACCACAACCATCTTCCTTTGTATTAGGTATGACTCCAGCCAGTGGAGCGTTTTCCCCCTGTATCCCATTGACTTCAGTTTTACTAGGGCTCCTTGATGCCAGACTCGGTCAAATGCTGCCTTGATGTCAAGGGCAGTCACTCTCACCTCACCTTTGGAATTCAGCTCCTTTGTCCATGTTTGGACCAAGGCTGTAATGAGGTCAGGAGCCTAGTGGTCTTGGCGGAACCCAGTCAGTGAGCAGGTTATTGGTGAGTAAGTGCCGCTTGATAGCACTGTCAATGACACCTTCCATCACTTTGCTGATGATTGAGAGTAGACTGATGGGGCGGTAATTGGCCGGGTTGGATTGAGGGGCCATATGGCCTACTCCTGCTATAATTCTTATGTACTTATGTTCTTATGCCGGTATCCTTTTACATTATTCTCCTTCTCACATCCCACTTCCTACAATCGCTTCTGATTTACAAACTGCACATGGTGTAAGCATGCACCTCTTGCTTTAACCCCCTCCCCTCACCACAACCCGACCCTTGTGCCTTCCTCATTTCACACACCCAAGAAATCCAGCCTGCTCAGCCAGTGGTTGACCAAGAAGAGGGAGAGGAGAATGAAAAATAAGAAGAAACGCTGTCACTCGATTTCGCACTCCCAGCCATCAGTTCCTCGAGGCCATCTCACAAGGCCATCTGCAGTGTCCCCAATTGATAGTCAGCAGCCTTCCACCAGCCATGATGCAGCCACTGGGGTAGCACTGCATAACATCACTAGGATAGGCAAAGGCACAAGTAAGATAGTCACTAAGGGATTGCACAAGGGTGATTAGATTTAATTGATTTTTTTTAATGTAATATTGGATGTCATATATGGATAAAGTTGGATTGGAAAGTTTGCTTTGTGGTGGCTTTTATTTCAGCATTGTGGCCAAGAGGACGCTGTGATGATCAGTAACAGAGGGAAGCTAAGATGCTGAACAAATGTTGAAAGGGGAATTGGGGTTGTATTCACTGGTATCGCAGGCAAATGATTCAATCCCAGATATCCGGCCAGAAAGGGGCTGTCTGGTTTGCTTCCTTCCTTCTGCTTTTTCCTCTTTGATTCCTCCTTTTCTGCATCTTCCTCCCTCTGAGAGTAGCTTGTCCCCTTTGCTGCCTATGCTCCATCTCCATGTGATGCTGCAGCCCAAGGGGGACTGCAACTAGAGCCCCCATGACTGGGCACAACAGGTCTTCTCAGAAGTCTTTCTTTAACAGCCAAAGCCTTGCAAATGTCCAGCAGCACTCTCTGCACTCCCTGCACACTTTAACAACTTTTTAAATGTATTGCACCAAGCCACTACTCCAATAAAATGTAAAAAAAAAGTCTAAAAGCAAAAATCTAAACTTACCTGAAAATTTTATGTGTCCCTTTAAGATGTGCTTGCAGCATTTCTGTTGTACTGCTGCATGCACGTTCTTCCGTGTGTGGTTTGGAGAGGGCGGTATTAAGAGTGACAATGTTGAAAATTGCAGATCTGTGCATCAATTCAAGTGTTGTACGCCGATTCATGTAATGAGCTGCATCATTTAAATATGTGTGGTGAGCGCAGGCAACAGCAGCGCTGCTGACCTGCCCAAAATGGCGGCCGCCACATTCCGCGCCGGAAGCGAGTGGAAGCGAGGCAGCCACCAGTTTTTCTGCAAAACTGGTCTTAATGGCCGGAGCTAAAGGTCCAGTTTTGCAGACAAAATCTTTTATTTTACCAACCAAGGAAAACTATAATTACAATTGCAGAAGAGTAGATGACAGAGGATCTTCACACAGCTAGCTACAGTTCCACTTTCTGTAGGCTGCCTGACAAGACTGGATCAAATTACACATTGCAGGGTTGTCTACAGCAGGCAGAATCAAATTACACATTCCAGACAAACTGTTGGGTGTGTCTTGTCCTCCAAGGAGACCAATCAGAAATCTGGTCCAAACCACTGGTGTTGCAAATAAACACAGCCAACAGTTCAAGCACCAGTTCAGATTGATAGGTGTGCACCTGATCTCTGGCAATCCAGTGGGGAAGACATGTCTTTATCCTCTGCAATGTAATAACAAGCATTTGTTCATTTTTTTAAATAATTGATGTATGCTTTGTCACTAGGTTATATAAATGCATGTCATTTTGGCAGTTATATAATAGTAGGCTGGCTGTAACAGCTTCCATTTCCAGTCAAGTACTAGGTATAAGGGACTGTCAGTTTTTATGACAGTCATGAGAGGTAGGACAATTTAACCAAGTTTCTTCATGTCTAGAGGAGCTGAACAGACTGCCTTGTATTTTCATTTGTTCATTGGCTTAATGAATACCTTAATCTTTAAGGTCTCTGAAGCAGAATTTGTTATTGGAAAAAGCACACAAACAAGTGTTTAACATTCAAAGCTTCCATTCATGGGCTTCATAAATTTCTTAAAAGCATTGTACCTACCTTAAATTTATTATAAGTTTAAAATTTAGTGAATTAGGCATTTGTCATAGAAATATTTCTATTATATTAAATAATGAAACCGATTTCTTCTAATGCTCAAGTATAACATTTTGTTTTTTCACATGTCATCCTTAATGCTTCTGTTTGTGCATTTGAAATATATTACTATAAATGTTTTCAAGAAGAATCACAAATGTATTTTATGAAATATTACCATTATTTATTAATGAACTCATGCTTTACTGTTGTTGTCGCTCTTAAATATACAGCTCAAAAGAAAATTAGTTTTACATATAAAAGTTTGGAATGAACAAGTGTAAATCATTACTTTATGAAATGAATGGTGCAACATCTCTACAGTATGTGTGATCTACATACTTGTAGAGGTCATCTGGCAACCTAAACAGTTAAGGAGATACCTGCTAATCAGAAAATGGCATGTTGGAAGTCCAAGACTTTCTATGACTCTCACTCACTTAGCTGAGGTGAAGTATTCTAGTCAGCTCGCAGCAGGTCTAGAAGATAGAATGCTATATTGGAAAATGTGAGGTTATGCACTTTGGCAGGAAAAATCAGAGAGCAAGTTATTATCTTAATGGCGAGAAACTGGAAAGTACTGCAGTACAAAGGGATCTGGGGGTTCTAGTGCAAGAAAATCAAAAAGTTAGTATGCAGGTGCAGCAGGTGATCAAGAAGGCCAACGGAATGTTGGCTTTTATTGCTAGGGGGATAGATTATAAAAACAGGGAGGTATTGCTGCAGTTATATAAGGTATTGGTGAGACCGCACCTGGAATACTGCATACAGTTTTGGTGTCCATACTTAAGAAAAGACATACTTGCCCTCGAGG
This sequence comes from Squalus acanthias, assembly GCA_030390025.1. Taxonomy (NCBI): domain Eukaryota; kingdom Metazoa; phylum Chordata; class Chondrichthyes; order Squaliformes; family Squalidae; genus Squalus; species Squalus acanthias. Next base: position 53,579,563 of record CM059432.1, read on the forward strand.
CAGTACAAAAAAGGTTCACTCGGTTAATCCCGGGGATGATGGGGTGGACATATGAGGAGAGGTTGAGTAGATTGGACTCTACTCATTGGAGTTCAGAAGAATGAGAGGCAATCTTATTGAAACATATAAGATTGTGAAGGGGCTTGATCGGGTGGATGCGGTAAGGATGTTCCCAAGGATGGGTGAAACTAGAACTAGGGGGCATAATCTTAGAATAAGGGGCTGCTCTTTCAAAACTGAGATGAGGAGAAACTTCTTCACTCAGAGGGTAGTAGGTCTGTGGAATTTGCTGCCCCAGGAAGCTGTGGAAGCTACATCATTAAATAAATTTAAAACAGAAATAGATGGTTTCCTAGAGGTAAAGGGAATTAGGGGTTACGGTGAGCGGGCAGGAAATTGGACATAAGGCTGAGTTCGGATCGGTCAGGGCCCTGTGGGTGGCGGAGCGGGCCCAGAGGCTGAGTGGCCGGGTCCTGCTCCTACTTCTTGTGTTCTTTAGATTTGAGGTTAGGATCAGATCAGCCATGATCTTATTGAATGGCGGAGCAGGCTCGAGGGGCCGATTGGCCTACTCCTGCTCCTATTTCTTATGTTCTTATGTTCTTATGTATATAGTAATGCCAGGTGGATGGACAGTGGGTGGACGTAACTGCACTGGTCCCACTGCCTTCCCGCGGGTTTCGATATTAATATGCTCTTTTGAGCAAGCGAGAGGGACACCCACCAGAAGGCAACAGGGTCCTTCTTTAAATACGTAGATCGAGCTCCGAAGATGTCATCAGGGCCTTGCTGCGGGTAATGATGTGGTAGCAACTAGAGAAACTTGGCTGCAGCCTGGGCTAAATTGTGTGTTAAATACCATGGGGGTGGGGGGGGAAATTGGGTTGCTTTGTGCCTCCTGTTAGCGCCCCCGGGGGCGCTAATGGGGCACAAAGCCCCTCATGCCTGGACGTGGCGCCGCTAACGCCTCCCGCGAAATTCAGCGGGAGGGTAGCAGCAGTGGTAGCTGGTAGCGCCCCGCGGTGCTGTGCCTCCGGCGATGACGTCATCGGTATGCACAGTGCCCCGCTCGCACCCTGGCCGCAAACTTCGGTCGCGCCCCCTGACCTACCGCTGGACGCTATGTCTGACAGGGTCAGGGTGGTGTTTTTGCAGCCGCAGTAGTGCAAATTAAAGGGCAGGTGCCGGGCGGCCATTTTTTTGGCCACCTGCCAGCACCTGCCCCCTTCCGCTTTTTTAAGCAGGCTGCCGGCCGCGATCGCTCAGCGCGGCACTCCTCTTGAGTGCTAGGCTGCTTTCCTGGCACCCCGCTCCCCAGTGGTCCAGCAGGGCCCCGGTGCGTGCAGCGCTCAGCCCCGCCCCTTTAATCAAGGGAGGAGGCCTGCAATACCGCGGCGCTATGTGCCAAAGTGCGTGGCGCTGTTGCACGCAGCGCCGTGATATTCAATGGTAGTATCCAGGAAGGAGGGAGAGTGCTTCCAGTGGCGTCACGCCTCCTGCTTGGGGCGCTACCACTGAATTTACAGTGCAGGGGCGCTAACTTTTTTTTGGGCATTAAAAGTAGTGCCCTGGCGAAGTTAGCGCCTCAAAGGGGGCGCTATCAAATTTTTCCCCCATGCTTAGATATAGGCATCTGGAATTTCCACAGGGATTCTCCAGATAGGGGGAAGCTGTCCTGCAAAAAAACAGTGCCGAACAGGAAATAATATTATGTCTATGCAGATACAAACATTGAAAAATTAAAAAGAACTTTAGATGCAATACTAAACAGTCAAACATATCTTTAAGCAGTGTACATTTTATATAGGTGAGCAGTGTTAATGGAGATTTGATCGAGGTGTTTAAAATCATGAAGGATTTAGATAGAGTAAATAAAGAGAAACTGTTTCCAAAGGCTGAAGAATCGATAACCAGAGGGTGCAGATTTAAGTTGATTGGCAAAAAAAAGAGACAACATGAGGAAAAACCTTTTTACACAATGAGAGGTTAGGGTTTGGAATGCACTGCATAGGATGGTGGATACAGATTCAATTGTAGCCTTCAAAAGGAAATTGGATAAATACTTGAAGGAGAAAAAATTGCAGGGGTACGGGGAAAGAGCGGGAGAGTGGGACTAACTAGTTTGCTCTTTGAAAGAGCTGGCGCATACTCGATGGGCCGAATGTACTCTTTCTGTGCTGTACTATGCTATGATTCTATGACTTTATGGGGGAAAAATTCAGTATCGCCCCATTTGGGGCGCAATTATCGTCTGGATGCAAAGATTAGCACCTGGCGCTAATTATCGGCACTGACTGGAAACTTCACTTTTACCGCCCCGGGAGGTGAGTGGAACGCTAAATCAGGCGCTGCACACCTGTCTTAAGGCGCAAAGGCCGAGCAGTGAGGCGCTAACTCAGCGCGCGAGCGCAGCGCAGGTGCTGCCAGTTAGCGAGGGAACACAGACACACTGGCGCCGGCCAGTTCTTAAAGCGGGGGGGGCCAACTTGCTCCCCAGCCACACCCTGCTCATTGCAGCCTTGAATCTCGGCCTGGAGAGACCTGTGAATCCATTTTGCTGCCAAGGATGGAGAGGGTGAGAGAACGAGCTCATCGCTTCACTGAGCGGGCCTTGGATGCTCTGGTTGGCGCGGTGGAGCGCAGAAGATGTATACTCTTCCCTGAGAGTGGCAGGAGGCCTTTGCCACGCGAGTACAGAAGAGTGTGGAGGGAGGTGGCTCAGAGCGTCTCCTCCAGGAGCATGGTGCCCAGGACCCATGTTCAATGCCGCAAAAAGTTCAACGACCTCACTCGGGTCGTCAGGGTGAGTGGCTTTTTTTCAATACCTCTCCATCCCTCCATCTCAACCTCACTCTATGGCCAGAGGGTCTTAAAACCCCAATTAACAACACTCATCCAACACCTATGGCCCTTTCATGAAACACACACACGCATTCCACACTTTGCATACAGTAAGGGCTATTCACCTATGGGAGGCACATCAGGCAAGACCATGGCTGCATACAGTAAGGGCTATTCACCTATGGGAGGCACATCAGGCAAGACCATGGCTGTATATTTACTCAGACGCCATCCTTTTTCTTGCAGGCCAAGCTGTCTCATAATAGGAGACAGCAGCAACGGACGGGTGGAGGGCGGCCTCAGCTGCAACCCCTCAGCGATCTTGAGGAGCGCGTCCACAGGATTGTGGCAAGCCGGGTGATCGGTCCCGTCGCCACTGGAGACGCCGACCCCGTTCTGGACAGCAATGGTAAGGTCATCACCTTTTTGTCCTCTGTCCTTCCACTTGTCCCTCACAACACCAGCCTTTGACACTTTCAATCCAACTTGCTAACTCGCTGCACTTATTCCTCCCTTACTGCCACCCTGTCCTCACGCTAAAGCCACTCTTGTGCCTCCCTGCTTTCAGATGGTGATTCACCAGCTGAGGAGACGGGCCCTGAAGCTGCCACTGGGAGTGAAGCTGCAGCCGAGGAGGAAGAGGAAGCGGAGCATCAGTGCCACCCTCTCCCGAGGAAGCCCATGCCGACACTGGGAACACGCCTTCCCTGGAGGGGAGCAGGGGGGAAGGGTCTGATGAGGGTGAAGCTCCAGGACCCAGCGGGCTGCAGCAACGCCATGGGGGTAGGGAAGAACGGGGGCCTTCTCCCCAGAGGGAGAGTATGCCAGAGACTCCTACTGCAATGGACGCAGAGGAGGAGCGGCTGATCGCAGAAATGAACACCCAGGCGGTGGACATGCACACTGAGCTCATGGGTGCAGTGGGAAGGGTGCCCGAATGCATTGAGTCACTGGCAAGGAGTGTGGAGCACTTCGCTGTAGCACAGGCGGATGCCACACTAACGCTTAGTGCTGCAATTCAGTCACTGGCTGCCGTGATCCCATCTCTGACTGCTCTCATGCAGACTCAGATTGAGGCCACAAGAGCACAGACTGCTGCCAACCTCGATGGTTCCTTCACATGTCCCCGGGGCTCTCACCGCGCCGCAGCAGGCCAGCAATCTGTGCTCCAGTAGATTGCTCCGGATGCTGAAGTGCTGCCCCGTGGGAGTGCCAGTGTGTCGGTCGAGCAGGGAGTTGCTGTCCTCTCTCACGATGACAGCATTCCTGCTGCCAACACTGTCACTTCTCCACTGCACTTGCCACCGCCTGTAGGACAGACTGCTGCCGCCCATGCAGAGTTGGTGCAGTCTGCAGCCGGGCCCTCCAGGCCCAGAACTGGTCGAGGCCGTCCTTCAGGGGCAGCTGCAGTGTCAGGGTCTGACGATCAGCAGCCTTCCACCAGCCTTGCTGGAGCCACTGAGGTCCCATTATGGAGGAGCAGTAGGGTTAGAAGGGGGGAAGTGCGCAAGGGAAGGAGATCACCCTCGAAGGGCAAAAAGTAGGAGGTGTGACAAAATGCTGGTCATTTTTTTATTAAAGGCCGAGGTTCGTGGTCCAACTTTTGTTTAGTGTTTTGGACATTATCTCCAGGTTGTGAGAACCAGTTATGTTATTGACTGTTTTTTTGTGTTTATTTCTATGAGTTTGTCATGAGGAAATGACACACACAGAGTTTGTAAAATAAATAAGTTTTTGTATTCAAAATATACATGTTTGGTGTTTGGAATTATTGGTGCCTTGGCCGGCTTAGGGGTTGCGTGCTGGGTTCATTGATGTTGTTAGCAATGGCAGAAGCCATTTCCACAGCAGGGGCCCTAGAAGCGGCTTGCTATTAGCCGTTGACGGACGGCCCTTGCAGTTTCACCATTGTGGGCCGCCCTCCCGCCTTGGTGCTGCTGATGATCATCCTCCTCGTCCTCTTCCTCCTCTTCCTCCTCCTCCTCTGGTGGTGCTCCAAGGCCTGGTGGCATTGGCTAGGTCCTGACGATTGCCATGTTATGCAGCATGCAGCACACAACTACGAAGTGGGAAACTCGCTCAGGCGAGTACTGCAGGGCTCCTCCAGAATGGTCCAGACAGCGGAACCGTTGCTTCAGCACGCCGATTGTGTGCTCAACGATGTTCCTGGTAGCTTGATGGCTCTCGTTGTACCGCAGCTCAGCAGGGGTGTTGGGCGTACGGAGCGGTGTCATCAGCCAGGTGCTCAGTGGATACCCCTTGTCCCGGAGAAGCCAACCAACTGGCTGATGCGGTGCCTCGAAAAGTTCTGCCACAGTAGTCTGGCGCAGGATGAAAGCATCGTGGCAGCTGCCAGGATAGTGGGCATTGACAGCGAGTATCAGCTGTCTGTGGTCACAGACCAACTGAACATTCAAGGAATGGAACCCCTTTCTGTTCCGGAAATCCTCGGCATTCTCATGCGGAGCACGCAAAGCCACATGCGTGCATTCAATGGCGCCCTGCACCATGGGGAAGCCCGCTATCCTCGCAAAGCCCAGAGCGCGGTCATGCTGCTTGTATGGGGTCATGGGGAAAGAGATGTACTCTCGTCTCCTTTTAAAGAGGGCATTTGTGACGTGACGGATGCAGCAATGCACCGCGAACTGGGAGATATTGGCGAGGTCCCCAGCAGCAGATTGAAATGAGCCAGTAGCATAAAGTTCAGAGCCACTGTGATCTTCACTGCCACCGACAGAGACGTCCTGGACCTCAGTTGAGGCTACAGATCTGGCTGCAGCAGGTGGCAGAGCTCAGTGAGCACCTCCTTGCTGAAGCGCAGCCTTCGCAAACACTGCTCATCAGACATATGAATGTAGGAGAGCTGGTCACGATATACCCTGGGAGGGTAAGCTCTCCTGTACAGACGCCTGTTGGCCCTCCTCCGTCTGGCCATCATTGCCACTCTCTCTCTGCGTCTCTGTGTCCTCCGATTCAGCTGGCGCAGGACGACGCCCCCAATCAGTGCAGCCCCCATAGTCTCTTTGCAAGCAAAGTTATTAAGGACAGCAACTAAAGTACCAGCGAAGTTATGATCAGTAGGCAAAACTACCTCACAAAGCGTTGACTCAATGCAGAAGTCTCTCTTTCTCTCTCTCCGAATCTCTCTCTCTCTCTCAGAACGAGTGGTGCAAAAATGTCAACCACAGAGAAAGACAGGAAGAGGCCCCCTTTAAATAGCGCCTCCCCCAGCCCCACAGCGATTGATAGCGTTCCAGTCTTCCGGTCGTTGGATGCGCCAGGCGGTAAGGCAGGGGGCGCCACTCAATTTCCGCTCCGGGGCGCCACAAGGGCGTTGCACCATGGAATGACGTCAGAATCTGCGTGCGCAGGAGGTCGCAGGCGTTAAGTTTAGCGCCGCCGCACAATGTCTAGTTAAGTTCGCGAGCGGCGCAAACATCGCTGCGCCCTGCGCGTTAGCGGCTTTGCGCCCCATTAGCGCCCTCTTAAGGCGCAAACGGGAGGCGCAACCAACTGAATTTTTAACCCTATGACTCTATGACTCTATGAGCAAGCAGATTAAAAAAAGAATCAGTGGCCCAGAAATTTGACTTCCCGGAGTCTTGCCGCGGGGGTAAGGATCCCCCGCGATATCACACTCCGCGCCGGCCGTTGTGTTTCGGGCCCAAATGAACTTCTGGTCCTGGGCCTCTCCCTGGTGCTGGCGCGCAGTGTGTGCGTGTCCCAGAGGCGCAGTTAGTTCGATGCGACCTCTGGGATCACGTGGGGCATGGAGAGCCAATGGCAGCACACCATCTTTCATTCATAGCTTTGACAGGAGAACTGTCAAAACTATGAATACAAATTGCCCCCAAAAGAACAGCTAAACCTCAAATAAATTAAAAAAAACCATCACATTAATAAAATAACTATAGTTAAATAAATTCTTTTTAAAAGTTATAAAAATAAACTTACCTTTCTTTAAAGTCTCTAAAAAAGATAAACCTGTTGAAAAAAATTTAAAATAATACTTAATTAACTACTTACCTTGTTAAAAGGGGGTCTTACGCCTCCTTTCTTCATGTGTAAAATCTTCCATACTTACCTTTGCGTTGAAACCTGAAAAAAAACCTAAGTGTGCTGCGTGCGCACAGCCTGTAGTGCGCACGCGGTTCACTTAGGAACCGCCCCCTTCGCCATACCCGAAGTGCCGGTTTCCCGCGCATGCGCAGTGCATGCAGGAAACCGGCACTTCGGGACTGAATACGCGAGAGTGCACAGTTCGTACTCTCCCGTATTCAGCCGAATTTTTGGGCCAGTGGCTTCACTGTGGGACCAATTTACATGACACTGGATTAAATTAGGAAAATGTAATGAGGATCTCACATGCTCATTGAAAGTCCTCCAAAAAGTTGCAAACATTTGCTACCTCATGAATCAGGCATTTGGATCTATTGTCTGGAATAAGAGACACATAACCCAGAATGCATTACCTCTGAATCGGCCCTGTGGCACAAGTAGTAGCCTGGCCACAGCATGATGCTCAGCACATTGGTCATAAAACATGCCTTAGGCATAATCATCCAGCTCTCTATTCTCCCCCACACCTAATTGGCACCAGTGCTGCCAATGCAATGAGAGTATAATTGGCCTCAGAAAGCAAGCTATCTGAAGGGTGCAGATATAAAATGTTGAGATTCTGATCAAAGAAAAATAAGAGCTAATCTCAACCATTTAGTTATCTTGACACATTCAATTAAATGTAATTGAAACAGATTGAACAGTTCTAAATGGAATTAATGTTGGATGTAGATTAGTTATAGCATTGTCCTTTCATCTCTACAATGTGAGTGAATGTTGCTGCACTTAGGGATAACTATTTGAGACTGAAGTTAAGGCCCCATTGTTGATTAGAGGAACTTTACTCTGCATCTGGCCTAACCTTTAACTGACCTGCGAGTTCTTCATGCTGACAATGGAAAAACATTCCATTTCTCAGCACTGACATTCTTTGCTTTGATGAGCACAAAATTCTCCAGGAAAAGGAAACATAGAATATTAATGTTGGCGTGTACCATAATAAGGGTGATAAAAATGCAGCCAAATTAAAAGAAACACATTCTGCTGTTGTATCAATTAAGCCTCCGTGTATAAAGCCTTAACAACTGTCACCTCTGTTTTTCCTTTTATTAATCCACTTCAGTAACTTAATTTTCTGCCAACTTTGGTTGTGTTACTTCTGTCAAAAACAATAACTCTGCTGTAATTTGTTTTTTGCACCATTATACAGTTCCACCCCAAGTCTGTTCTCTTCATTTCAATCTGGATTTAAATGAAAATGTTTTGTTTGATGTTCTTGCATAACATTTTGGTTTGACCTCAAATGTATTTCCCCATCAAGGATATGGGAGCCACTATAAATAAAAATTGATAGATACTGGTTGTCATTACAAGTGGAAGTGACTATGTTTGTACTGGAGTAGTTAATAACATGATGTTCTGTACAGACGTCACTCGGGATTAGTAGGTTTGCTGCAGGTAGCAAGTTAGGCACAGGTTAACAAAAATAAATAATTTTAACCCGTGAGAAAGCTCATTTTGTTTTCATTAAACAATGTTTGCTTCAAGCTGCGGACAGCTCTTCAGCAAATCACCATGTAATTTGGAGAGTAGTCAGGAGCACAGCAAGGTCATCCTCAACATGTGCCGAGTGGGTGGCCTTGAAGATAGTATCAAGACAGATAATAGCAAGCAGACAGAGTGAATGCACAGGAAAAAATGCTTAGCTGCATGAAAGGTCCTTGTTTGTATTTTCACACTTAAGACCAACGTGCTGTGGAGTGTGTATTTTTATAATTATATATAGTGCACGGTGGGGGTGAAATTGGTCTTTGGTGGTAGCGCAAAACGGGTGATAGCGAATCAGCAGCCCGTTTTACACCCTGCTTGACAATGGAAAAGAAAATTGGGCGAGGCATAAAAGCTCCGTGTTTCCTTGTCCCCCTCCGATCCTCCGATTGGAGAAGAGCTGAGCACAGGGACTTAGGCCCACTTCTTCTGGGCACCCCTCAAAATAGACACCCTTCTGTGGGGGCAAATGAGACCAGGTGGCCTGCTACAACCCTCCCCATCTCATTAGTGTGTCACGCCTTTGCTTGCACTTGGTGCTGGTGTAAATACCCTGACCACCCTCAGCCCTCCAGGAAACTCAATAAATCCCCAATGACAAAGGGGACTGAGACCTGGGGGTCAATATTAACGTGGAGCCAGGATCTGAGTAAGGGGCGGGGCGGGGGGGGGGGGTGCGATCGCAGGAACGGAACACGGAAATTCGTGGGACATGTGGAAATGTCTGATTTCAACATTGATGTCTCATAATAATTTTACTTCCGGGTTTTGCATCTCCAATGTGCATGAGTGGGCGTGATGCCCACATGGATGGGACTATTTAAAGGACCAAAGCACAGATGGAACTTGAAGGAGTTGGGTGTGTTTCGTGTTAGAATTTGAATTGTAAATGGAGTCAGGACGAGCAAATGCTGCGCCCGGCCTAATGAGGTGTTCCACGATGTACTGCTGGGCGTAGTGAGGGCCAAGAAGAAGGTTCTATTCTCCACCAATGGCAAGAAAAAACCTGCTGCTGTGATGAAGGCATGACTAGAGGGGGCTGAAGAGGTGCGCAGCAGGGGTGCAGTGCTCCATACCTGGATTCAGTGCAGGAAGCGGTTTAATGACCTAACCAGGTCAGGAAAGGGAGCAGAGTTCCAGATTCACCTACATCCCCCTCTCACTCTGTCTTGTCAAGTGCCCTCCAACACATCACTTCTCACACACACTTATGTTTCAGCAGCACCCGTCGTTCTGTTTCAATGCACTTCCTCACCTCCCCATTTATCCATCCACCACTGTCACTCACCCCAATTCATATGTAATGTGATACCACCTCAATCAGCTCACCCAATTCACAGCACATGTCCTCAAATGGCACTGTGAACATGTCCTCAAATGGCACTGTGAACATGTCCTCAAATGGCACTGTGAACATGTCCTCAAATGCATGCCAGTGCCACTTCTGATGTATGTGCCTGATAGTCACCCTCACCGAATGCGCTGCATCCAGCGGAGGCATAAATGCCTTACAGACACTCATAAGTCTGTCATGCCCCCTTTCAGGAGAAAACAGCACCAGAATACAAGGCAGTGGGAAAGGACCAGTGGTGGTCCACCACAGATCGTCCAGTTGACAACTGCAGAGCAGGAGGCCATGGAGATAAGCGTCCCTCAGCATCGGAGGTAGAATCATAGAAATTTATGGCACAGAAGGAGGCCATTCGGCCCATCATGTCTATGCCGGCTAAAAAAGAACTATCCAGCCTAATCCCACTTTCCAGCTTTTGGTCCGTAGCCTTGTAGGTTACAGCACTTCAAGTGCATATCCAAGTACTTTTTAAATGTGACGAGGGTTTCTGCCTCTACCACCCTTTCAGGCAGTGAGTTCCAAATCCCCACCACCCTCTGGGTGAAGAAAGTTCTCCTCAACTCCCCTGTAATCCTTCTACCAATTATTTTAAATCTATGCCCCCTGGTTATTGACCTCTCTGCTAAGGGAAATAGGTCCTTTCTATCCACTCTATCTAAGCCCCTCATAATTTTATAAACCTCAATTAAGTCTCCCCTCAGCCTCCTCTGCCCCAAATAAAACAACCCCAGCCTATCCAATCTTTCCTCATAGCTAAAATTCTCCAGTCCTGGCAACATCCTCGTAAATCTCCTCTGTACCCTGTCTAGTGTAATCACATCTTTCCTGTAATGTGGTGACCGGAACTGCACGCAGTACTCTAGCTGTGGCATAACTAGTGTTTTATACAGATCAAGCATAACCTCCCTGCTCTTATATTCTATGCCTCGGCTAATAAAGGAAAGTATCCCGTATGCATTCTTAAACACCTTATCTACCTGTCCTGTTACCTTCAGGGATCTGTCGACATGCACTCCAAGGTCCCTCTGTTCCTCTACACTTCTCAGTATCCTACCATTTATTGTGTATTCCCTTGCCTTGTTAGCCCTCTCCAAATGCATTACCTCACACTTCTCCAGATTCCATTTGCCACTTTTCTGCCCACCTGACCAGCCCATTGATATCTTCCTGTCGTCTACAGCTTTCTTCCTCACTATCAACCACACAGCCAATTTTTGTATCATCTGCAAACTTCTTAATCATGCCTCCTACATTGAAGTATAAATCATTGATATATACTACAAAAACCAAGGGACCTAGTACTGAGCCCTGCGGAACCCCAGGAGATGGTAAGACTCAGACTTCACTGCTGCATGGTGACAGCAATAAATATCTCCGATCCATATCTCATACAAGAGTAAGTCATTTTGACTTGATTTCAGCACCAAGTGAAATACAATCACCGTAATCATATGAATTTCAACATTCTCACATTCCCATGACTAAATCATATACGTCTCTTCTCTCCTCCAGGGGCATCACGTGAAGAACAGGAGCCCGTGTCCTTTGCAGACAATGTTTCCTTGTTTCCTCAGAGAAGCTCATTCTCTCTGAGGATGCCCTGTCACAGGACACATGCTTACAAGGCACCAGTGCAGATTCGAGCACTTTGGTGGGTCCTGTTAGAGAGTAAGGTGGGATCTCACCTGGTGAATCACAGTTCACAAGTGAGCACGGGCAGAGGGTGGTGGTAGGGACAGCTGTGGAGATTCCGCATCGGAGGGCGCAGTCCTATCCAAGCTCTACTCAGGTGGACACAGATGCTGAACCCTGGGGGCCATAAATGCAAAGGATAATGATACAGGATTAGCAGCAAATGTAAGAGGTACTGACAGTCCTGCCAGGTATACTTTCCACAATATCAAAGAGGATGGAGGAGTCCAGCTCAAGCATTTGTGGATTGATGTCGCAGGGCATTGCGAGGATGTCTTCCATGGATAGAGTGGCCTCCTCTGTGGTACTTGAATCGTGACACACTAATCAGTCCCTGCACGCCCTGACAATGGAGGTGCAAACTATGGATGCCAACATTTCTGCTGGCTTAAACACGATGATAGATATATTAGACATGGCCTTACAAGGCAACACTGATCAACTCCAAGCTGCTCTCCCGCAGAGAGGTAGGAGTGATGTGCCGCTGGCCCATGTGTGGGATGATGGCAAAAGGGGACATGGAAGTGGGTACTCTACTCAAAGAGTTTCCACGTCTCACCCATTGCCCCCACTCAACAAGCACCCGACATGCTGCCTCCTCTCCTGATAGCCCAGTCTGCTCCTGCACAGGTGCAGGTGGAGCAATCTTTTGTGGAGCCCTCACGAGCTCCAACACCCAGAGGTTGTCGGCCATGAGCATCTCAGAAGTCAATGCAGGGATCAGAGAAACCTGCCTCTACCTCTGCTGAAGCCACACCAGTTGCAACATGTAGGAGCGGTAGGGAAAGAAAAAGTAAAGCTTTGTAGTTCTCTAAGGGTATGCGTTTGTGTGTTTGTGAAAATGTTGTGTTAGTAAATTTGATTTAATTATTCACATAGAATTTATTAATTTGCACTACTTGCCTGTGCTCACCATTCTTGTATGGTGAGTGCCAATTAGGATTTTAGTTGCTTGGTGATGAATGTGAGGACATGAATTGACTGAGACCAATTGGTGCATGGGCAATGGTTGGATGGTTGGTTACAGGACTGCTTTGTGTGAGAGGGGGTGGAGAATGTGATAGAAGAAGTGTGAGTGACTAACTGATCCTTCAAGCTTTTAGGGCATCCCTGGAATCCCGAACACCCATGTGATTGGCTGGTCTGGCATTGCCGTACCCATCTTCACCTTCCTCCTCCTTCTCCTATCCATTGGAATCCTCATCAGACGAAGATTACTGAGTGGCTTAATATTTTTTAATTTGTTCATGGGATGTGGGCATCATTGGCAAGGCCAGCATTTATTGCCCATCCCTAGTTGCCCTTGAGAAGGTAGTGGTGAGCTGTCTTCTTGAACCACTGCAGTCCGTGTGGTGAAGGTACTCCCACAGTGCTGTTAGGGAGGGAGTTCCAGGATTGTGACCCAGCGACGATGAAGGAACGGCAATATACTTCCAAGTCAGGATGGTGTGTGACTTGGAAGGGAACTTGGAGGTGGTGGTGTTCCCATGCGCCTGCTGTCCTTGTCCTTCTAGGTGGTAGAGGTTGCGGGGTTGGGAGGTGCTGCCGAAGAAGCCTTGGCAAGTTGCTGCAGTGCATCTTGTAGATGGTACACACTGCAGCCACGGTACGCCCGTGGTGGAGGGAGTGAATGTTTAAGGTGATGGATGGGGTGCCAATCAAGCAGGCTGCTTTGTCTTGGATGGTGTCGAGCTTCTTGAGTGTTGTAGGAGCTGCACTCATCCACGCAAGTGGAGAGTATTCCATCACATTCCTGACTTGTGCCTTGTAGATGGTTGAAAGGCTTTGGGGAGTCAAGAGGTGAGACACTCACCGCAGAATAGCCAGCCTCTGACCTGCTGTTGTTGCCACAGTATTTATGTGGTTGGTCCAGTTACGTTTCTGGTCAATGGTGACCTCCAGGATATTGAAGGTGGGGGATTCGGCGATGGTAATGTGGTTGAAGGTCAAGGGGCAGTGGTTAGATGCTCACTTTTTGGAGATAGTCATTGCCTGACACTTGTGTGGCGTGAATGTTACCTGCCACTGCCAAGCCTGGATGTCGTCCAGGTCTTGCTGCATGTGGGCATGGACTGCTTCATTATCTGAGGAGTTGTGAATGGCACTGAACACTGTGCAGTCAACAGCAAACATCCCCACTTCTGACCTTATGTTGGAGGGAAGGTCATTGATGAAGCGCTGAAGATGGTTGGGCCTAGGACACTGCCCTGAGGAACTCCTGCAGCGATGTTCTGGGGCTGTGATGATTGACTTCCAACCACCACAACCATCTTCCTTTGTGCTAGGTATGACTCCAGCCAGTGGAGAGTTTTCCTCCCGATTTCCATTGACTTTAGTTTTACTAGGGCTCCTTGATGCCACACTCGGTCAAATGCTGCCTTGATATCAAGAGCATTCAATCTCACCTCACCTCTGGAATTCAGCTCTTTTGTCCATGTTTGGACCAAGGCTGTAATGAGGTCTGGAGCCGAGTGGTCCTGGCGGAACCCAAATTGGGCATCAGTGAGCTGGTTATTGGTGAGTAAGTGCTGCTTGATAGCACTGTCGATGACACTTTCCATCACTTTGCTGATGATTGAGAATAGACTGATGGGGCAGTAATTGGCTGGATTGGATTTGTCCTGCTTTTTGTGGACAGGACATACCTGGGCAGTTTTCCACATTGTCGGATAGATGCCAGTGTTATAGTTATACTGGAACAGCTTGGCTAGAGGTGCGGCTTGTTCTGGAGCACAAGTCTTCAGCATGACAGCTGGGATGTTGTTAGGGCCCACAGCCTTTGCTGTATCCAATGCGCTCAGCCGTTTCTTGATATCATGTGGAGTGAATCGAATTGGCTGAAGACTGGATTCTCCTGCACATCTTGTCCTCGCTGCTGCGCTATGTTGTGCAGAACGCAGCACACCACGATTATCGTGGTGACTCTCGCCGACGAGTAGTGAAGGTTGTCTCCAGACCTAGCTAGGCACCTGAAGCAAATCTTGAACATGCCGATGGCTTGTTCAATGACACTTCTGATTGTCATAAGGCTCACTTACCATGTGAAATACATATTTTGGAATTTTGTGCTCATGACTAGAACTAAAAGCATTGGGAATGAAACACTTTCAACAACAATAACAACTTGCATTTCTATAGTGCTTTTAATATAGTGTAACGTCCCAAGGTGCTTCACAGGAGCATTATTAAACAAAATTTGACACCGAGCTACATAAGGAGATATTAGGACAGATGACCAAAAGCTTAAAGGAGGAGAAAAATGTGGAGAGGTTTAGGGAGTCAATTACAAAGCTTAGGGCCTAGGCAGTTGAATGCATGGCCGCCAATGGTGGAGTGATTAAAATCAGGGATGCGCAAGAGGCCAGAATTGGAGGAGCGCAGAGATCTCAGAGGGTTGTATGGCTGGAGGAGGTTACAGAGATAAGGAGGGGTGAGGCCATCGGAGGGATTTGAAAAGGATGAGAATTTTAAAATTGAGGCCTTGCCAGGCCGAGAGTCAGAGGTGATGGGTGAACGGAACTTGGTGCAAGTTGGGATACAGGCGACAGAGCTATGGATGAGCTCAAGTTTATGGAGGGTGTAAGATGGGAGGCCATCCAGGAGAGCATTGGAATAGTCAAGTCTAGAGGTAACAAAGGCATGGATGGGGGTTTCAGCAGCAGATGAGCTGAGGCAGGGTTAGAGTTAGGTGATGTTACTGAGGTGGAAATAGGCGATCTTGGTGATGGAGTGAAAACGTGGTCAGAAAAGGACACCAGGAAATTCAATACCAGCATCAAACACTTCCAAGTTAGGTGTAACAGGGTTGGATGCAAACTAAAGCTCCCTCAACTCTGTCATGACTCATATAATGCATAAATAGATGAAGATTTTTGATGCACACAAATATCCACTCAGCAGTAAAAGAGAAATCCAATTCATAGATAACAGAAAGAAAGTCTGTAATAACATTTAGGAAAGCAAGGAAAATAAAAATTAGTGAGAACTGTAAAATTGACTAACAACCTGATGCTTCATTAAAGTGAAGATACAGGAATGGCCTTCCAAATTCATTTTTAGTATTAAATATAACTAGACTTCTTGGCAGTGGACCAGTGACAGGGTATCACTGGAGACTTTAGGTTGGGTGCTGAATAGGTCCTATATTGGCAGTGCACCAGTGCTGCTGCTTGTCTAAGGTGGTAGTCGAGAGGCCCAAACTACTTTCAGGTTTGGGCCTCATTAGCATGTTCTGGTTTGGCACCAGTAGCTCGTTAGTTTCGTCCGAAGGAAAATTGTCCGGTTATTGCACATAGCTGGCCTGCAGGTAAGGTCTGTTAGGATGGGAGAGTGAGAAGGGGCTGGTGGCAAACCGGAAGATTTTTCTGGGGCCTGGAGGAACACTCCTGTTCTCCTGGCTTAGCAAAAGTTTTAAAAAAAAACTTATCTTTGGGAGAGGTCTCCAGTGGTCCCTTTAAGGAGTGGCTCTCAATGTCTGGAGAAATGGGACTGGCATGTGCCACACATGCTTCACCCATTTCTCCTTGAAAGCTACAACAGGCATAGGACCCTAACTTACATATTTAAACAGCCCTCCGCCTATTTTGAGTAAGAGTGCTGGACACCCATTTAAGACCTGCCAGAAAATTGATTGAGGTGGGCAAGTGGATGCACAAGGTTCCCACCAGACTTTCAACTGCCCATTTTTCAGTGAGACATCCAGTAGTTGAAAGTCTCCCCCATCCAATGTTCCTTTTAATTCAAAGTCGTTTAATTCAAATTATCTTTAGCACCGAATTCCTACATTTCTGTGTTATTTATGTTGCTTAATTTGAATTACTTCTCTGCCTCCCACATGTAATTGATGGTAGGCCTTCAATGGGACATGTACTGACCTTCAGGGTGCTTCTGCCCGTTTAAGGTCCCTCAACGACTCCTCCAATGCTGCCATAGCAAACTGCTGCAACACTGTCAAGATTGTCCTCTTTGGATAGGCAGAGCCCCTCTTGGTGTCTGAAATCCCAGCAGCAGCACACTGAGTGCCACAAATGAGCCCTGACCCGAGGAAATGTGTCGGCGATGGGGTGCATTTGGATGGGAAGGTCGAAATCCTGCCACACTAGAACTCCACCCCAAACAGGAGAATCCTGGTCTTAAAGTCTACTAATGGCAGGGACTTGTGAAGACATAGGGGTTTGGGAAGAGTGAGCAGCTATAGAAATATATATGTTAGATGACTGAGTGGTGTGCAGCGTTCAGATCTGTACATTGCATCTGACAATTGATTCAAATCTAACTCAGAATTAAGGGATAAAAGTCTGTTCTCTCTGCAGGGTTAGATGAGTTTGGCCTGATTTTTAGTAGCCAACCACCTGCAACACAAAATTGGCCAAGTGTGACACTAATTGGCACTCTCTCTCTCAGAAAGACCATAAAATGATTAATCATCACACCAAATTGTCTTCCTTTTCCACCTTTGTTAAACACACCTGCCTTTTTGACACCCACCCCCAACCTTTAAAAGAAAGACTTGCATTTATATAGCGCCTTTCACGACCACCGGATGTCTCAAAGCACTTTACAGCCAATGAAGTACTTTTGAAGTGTCGTCACTCTTGTAATGTGGGAAACATTTTTGAATAATATAGTAGAGTAACCTCCCCATTAGAGAAGCCATTTGTTCGTGTATCCCTGTAGGAGTGGACTATCCCCAGATCCTGAGCATACCAGGAATTTGCATGTTGATAATTCTTAACTAATCTAGGTTGAACATTAAGTACATGTTTTGAGTTGCTGCAATTTTGAAACTACAAGCAGTAAATAGTTCCGCATTGGATTAGGGCCCAGTCATTGATTATTCTGATCACAGTGACTCATCACCCAGCATTTCAATCTAGCATTTCTCAAATGTTTATGTTCTAACCCTATTGTACCTTTATGCATGTTCTCCTACATAGCCATTTAACATACCTTATTGAAATGTTAACTAAAAAATAAAGGAACAATTTACAGTCTGTTTTTTTCAGTATTTGCATTAAATCTTTGGATGCTTTCACACTCACCTCTAGTTCTGTGCAGTTTTTTTCAGATAGGATGGTGGAGCAGTTCAAGCCAATTAGATCTCTAGGCCAGCACCAATGCCACTCTGATCAGTGAAGTAGTGCACTCGTAATGGAGCTAAATTAAAAGTGTCTGATCCTGAGATGGCATTCTATGATAAAGGCATCATTAATGTGTTGGATTTCAGTGAGTGTGGGAGTGAGTAGGAGATTTCCTCCCTACGACGAATTTTCAGATTCCACTGGTTAACAGTTTTGACACCATAGCCAGTGACCTCTGAATTATTACGTATTCTTACACTCAGAGTAGGTACAAGCAAGGAAAGTTGAAAGTACGTCATTGTCTCTTCTGTGTGTGCATTTAATGCAATTATTATAGCTATAGTAAAGGGAAATGAATAGTGTGAGTACACAAAAGTGTACTAAAACACACAAATAAGGCAAGAAATTAATTTTTGTTTCAGATACAGTGAAGATATCAGGCAGAAAAGTTCCCAAGAAAAATACTACAATGAATAACACTCTACTTAGGAGTCTGACAAGAACACGATTTTCCATTAATTTCTATGGTACTAAATCGCTGATCAGAGCGAATGGTTCTACTTACATTGCACTAGAGTAACCATTTTGTTCGACAGGCTGCCTCATTAAGCCAATACAATGTTGAATGACATGCCCAAAAGAGTGGAATATAATTAAGTGGAAGTAGTGACTAAATTGTATAGTGCTGTGGTCAGACCACACCTTGAGTGCTGTGTCCATTTATGATCACTAAGAAACAAGGTAGATAATCAAGTGCTGGTGGCAGTGCAGAGAAAAGCCACAAGGCTGATCGCTAGTGTCAGGGGTCTACATTATAAGGAAAGACTGGAGAAACATGGGTGTTTCAGCCTGGAAAAGAGGGGACTGAGAGGTGATCTTATAAACTTATATAAGATAATAAATGTATGGAAAAGGTCAATCTGGAGTACTATTTTAAATTGAACTGTAGGCACAGCTAATGGCTTACCCCACAGACCCAACACATGGCACTATAAAAAGCTGAGAACAGACGCCATCCCTCAGAGTGAGCCTGTTTTGAAATCACCTAAAATCAAATTTTAAAAGTTAATTTCAGTTTATAAATTGTTATTAAATGCTGTAAAAAGTAGTTTTTGGTGTCTGCACGTCCCCTTTCTCATTTGCAGGAGGAATAAAACAAAGGACTCAGAACTTCAGGAATGAGGACATGTTGGTCCTCCCCGATGTGGTGGAGCTGAGGCAAGACCAGCTACTGGGGACACCAAGGGTGAGGGTTCCCTGCAAGGTGAGCCAGGCAACATGGAGGGAGGTGGTCGGGGCCCTAAGCACCACATTAGTCATTACACGCTCTGGCAACCAATGCTGGAAAGAAGTACAATGACCTGACCAGGGCAGGCAAGGTAAGCAGCTTCTAGAGTTTCAAAGATTTCAGAATTCAGTATTTTGTTAAAAATAGTAAGAGAAAAACAAGCAAATATGATCTGTCTGTGTAACAGTTCTTTAAAGGAGAGAGCTGGAAAGTTGTTGGCATGTTAATGCAATGATTGGAGATGGGGGTGGGACAGTCAGGTGGGATGGTGTTGACAGGTGCTTAGAGGCTGAGATGTGTTCGTTTATTGTGGGCAGAATCCAAAGGTAACTTAAAGTCATAAATGTCTGCTGTCGGGGAAACATTCTTTTCATCCTTTGGCTGCTAATGAATTAGGCAGCTTTTGTCTCTGTTGAAAAACACATTGAAGTCCCTCAGAACCCCTAATCAAGCTGGCACTTTGACATCTGTACCTCTCGCATGCCATCTCAATCTTCTGTTTCTCCGTGCAAGGCAAACTGGTGCACAACAAGCGACAGCACACTAGGACCTCAGCGAGTACCCCTTACCTGAAGGAGCTTACTGTGCACAAGGAGAAGGCCCAGCAGTTAGAGGGAGTCCAGAAATATGGGGATAGGGCAGGAAAGTGGAATTGAGTTAGAAGATCAGCCATATTATTGAATGGTGGAGCAGGCTCGAGGGGCCGTATGGTCTACTCCTGCTCCTATTATGTTCTTATGGTTCAGGTGGTGAAGATGAGTCCATTTGAAATCCAGAAAATTTAAATAAATTACTCAGATTGAAGAATAAAAGTATGGATAGTGATTTGATCCAAAGCTAAATCATAACCAGTCATACTTTAGCAAATCATAAAATAAATTATAATCTACTTTATATGAGTTTAATCAATTACTGTTCTTTTGAAAAGAAGGCTCATCAAATTAAAATTGTTGGGCCTAGAAATTCGGGGGTTTAGCGCGAGCCGTTAAGGCCCATTTTGAAGAAAAAATGGCGGTTGACTCGCTTCTGGCAGGTCCCACGGCAGCCACCATTTTCGGCAGGTTGGCAGCGCTCACTGCAGAAATGGAAATGAGGCAGATCGTGACGTCAGTGAGTGTGCAATGGTCATTTGATGCACGATCTGCCATTTTCAACGTCGTCGTTCCACTTACCGCCCTCTCTTAATCGCAACCAGCTGACCAAGCGTTTTGCAGCAGGAAGGAGACCCCAGCAGCAATATTTACAGGGATCATCAGCAACAACTTGCAGCTGACATGGTTTCTCAGTTTGACTGGCTCTGTCTAAGTTTCTAAACTTGTTTAAAGTTCCTGAGGTGACAGGGAGAGTTGGTGCAAGTGAAGAACGCCTTGATTCTCATTTAAAGGCTTCTGCTCACACCACTTGCTCACAGTCATGGGGGCTCTACTTGCAGTCCCCCTTGCGCTGGATTATCTTCGGGAGAGGGAGTGGAGGCAGCGAAGAAGAGGCGAAGATGCTCACAGAGGGAGGAGGAGGAGGGGCAGGAGGGCACTCAACAGGAGGCATCACCCATCTAGGGTCTTCCAAGAGCACTTCACTTACCTCCACTTAAGTGAGGTGCAGTGTATTGGGAGGGTCCGCTTCACCAAGGAGGTTGTCACAGAACTCTTCCACCTCCTGCAACCAGACCTGCAGCCTCAGAGCAGGGTGACCATGGCTCTCCCAGTGGCCCTCATGGTCACCATGGTCCTCAATTTCTTCACCAGCAGATCCTTCCAATCTACAGCAGGAGACATAGCTAACATCTCCCAGTTCACTACACATCGCTGCATCCTGGAGGTCACAGAGGCGCTGTACTCCAGGAGAAGGGGTTACATTGTCTTCTCCATGAACAGATAGAAGCAGGAGGAGCGTGCATGTGGCTTTGCCAGGATATCGGGCTTCCCCATGGTGCAGGGAGCCATCGACTGCACCCACGTGACTTTACAGGCACCGCATACCAATCCTGAGATGTTCCATAACTGCAAAGACTACCACTCACGTAATGTGCAGTTGTTGAGTGACCACACCCAGAGAATACCAACTATTATGGCAGTCGTCATGATGCCTTCATCCTGGTGCCAGCAATCTTCCAGCCAACATGTCAAACCTGATGGTGGCTGCTCAGAGATAAGGGCTATCTGATCTGCATCTGGCTGATGACTCCCCTCCGCAACACCACTACTTGTGCAAGCACTCATATAATGAAAGCCATGCTGCCACCAGGAACATCATCGAGCAAACCATCAGGGTGCACAAGCAACGGTTCCACTCCTTGACTGCTCGGGAGGAGCCCTCCAGTACTCACTGGAGCGGGTGTCCCATTTCGTGGTGGTCTGCTGCATGCTCCACACTTTGGCCATCATAAGGGATTGTGGGACCATCTTAGGAGGAGGAGGAGGGAGAGGAGGAGGAGGATAAGGAAGGGGAAGAGGACAAGGATGAGGAGGAGGAAGAGGAAGAGGAGGGAGGGAGGAGGCAAGCAACAAATACCCGTTCTGGATGGGCTGTCCGTGAACGCTTCAGCAGACTCCGATTCCAGTGAATGAAACTCCAGATCCCCGTTGCTCACCCCATCTTCCCCATCACACCATCCCTCTGTCACAGAACATCACAGAGTCCTCCTGGCACAAAGCTGAAATGAGAGCCACCACAAAACACACATTCCAAATAAAAATCATAAATTTAACCGAATCGAATCAACATTACAATATTAACTAATCGCCCTTGTGCATTCCCTTAGTGCCTGTCGTTCGTGTGCCTTTACCTAATCTAGTGCGCCTATGCAGTGCTCTTCCAGTGGCTGCAGCATGGTTGGTGGAAGGCTGCTGCGTTTCAGTGGGGAGACTACAGATTACAGATTGCCTTGCAGGACAATCTCGACCAGCTGTGGACCTGGAAGATCCAGCTGTAGACTGCACCACCTCGGCATGGGCATCAGCAGTCTGGGCTGACAGGCAGTGGCAAGGCTAATGGTGAAGTGGCAGTTGTGGGAGTAGGATTGCTGTCATACTGAGAGAGGACAGCAGGTTCTTGCTTCACAGACCTGCCGCCACTCCCCTGGGGCGGTGCCTCAGCATTCCTAGCAATCTGTTGGAGGGCAGATTGCTGACCTGCTGTGACACCCTGCGAGCCCCTTTCGAGACTCGTTAACCCAGGGACAATGCCAGCAGTCTGAGCTTCCACTGCAGCAGTGAGACTTTGGTTCGCTTCTGCCTGTGTTGCAATGGAAGCTGCGACATTGACCATCACACGTAGCTTCATGGTTGGGTCCACAAGGTCTCTCCTGGAGTTGTCCATCATTTTCATCCTGGAAATCATGGGCTCCAAGCTCAGCGCAAAGCCCCGTCCAATGTTAGAACATAAGAAATAGGAGCAGGAGTAGGCCATACGGCCCCATGAGCCTGCTCCGCCATTCAATAAGATCACGGCTGATCTTCGACCTCAACTCCACTTTCCCATCTGATCTCCATATCACTTGATTTCCCTGGAGTCCTAGAGCAGATGGTGGAGACAGGGACAGCAGTGGAGAGTCCACGTCGGAGGGTGCAGGATGCTCCAAGCTCTGCGCAGCTGGATGAAGTGGCTGAACCTCGGGGGCAACAGAATATGTGGGAGGCTCTGGCAGCTTTTCAAGCCGTGATGTGCTCGATTGTAGGGAGAATGGAGGAGTCCATCTCCAGCATGACCAGCATGATGTCACAGGCCATGGCTATGATGTGCTCATCCGTGGAAAGAGTGGCCACCTGCATGGAAGATCAAATGTGCCAGTTAAATGAGTGTATGGTTGCTGTGGACAACAGCTTGCAGACTGTGATTGCAGCCATATCTAGGATGGATAGAAACCTAGACTTGGCCATTCATCGCCCTATTGATGTGCAGCAAAGTGCTCTCCAGCTCCTTGCTAGTACAGAAGTGCGGGTGGGCTATGAGAGGGATGATGGTGAGAGAGGACATCGAAGTAGGGACTCTGCTCAAATCTCTCCCACTTCTCCCCTGTTGCCCCCCCCCTACCCCCCCCCCCCCCCCGAGTCAGAGTCCCACATGCTGCCTTGTATCCCGATGGCCGAGTCTGCCCCTGCACAGTTGCAGGAGGAGCAGTCTTTGGCGGGGCCCTCACAGGCTCCAAAACCCAGAGGATCTCCACCAAAAGTGTCTAAACCATCAGAGCAGGGAAGTGAGCAGCCTCCCTCTACCTCTGTTGAAGCCACAGGGTTGCATGGCATAGCAATTGTAGAAAGAGAATGAAGACACAATTGTAGATGCACAAGGGTATGCACATGGGTGTGTTATAAAATGTTAGATGGTTAAGTTTCTGTTAAATTTATGAGCCACATAAAATTATTTGTTTGCACCACTTTCCCATCTTGTCCATTTTTGCCTGCTGCCTGGCAAGTGGCCTTATCAGTTGGAGTGAATGATAAGACATTACTTAACCTCGAGCAATGGGTGTGTGTGACAGGAATGGTTTGGTCATATAAGGGTTAAGTCATGGCAGTAGAGCTCGGACCTGTGTCATGCTCCTCCTGTAACATGTGGGAAATTAGGGACGCTTCCTGTGTCCCTGACAACCATGTGTGCGGGAAGTGTGTCCAGCTGCAGCTCATGTGGGACCGCATGACGGCCCTTGAGCTGCGGATGGACTCACTTTGGAGCATCCACGATTCTGAGAGGGTTGTGGATAACACATTTAGTGAGTTGGTCACACCGCAGGTTAAGGCCAGCGTAGATAGTACATGGGTGACCAAAAGGCAGAGCAAGGGCAGGAAGGTAGTGCAGAAATCCCCTGGGGTTGTCTCCCTTAGCAATAGGTTCACCGCCTTAGGTGCTGTTGTCGGGGGGGATGACTCATCGGGGGAAGGCACCAGCAGCCAGGCTCATGGCACCATGACTGGCTCTGTTGCAAAGAAGGGAGGGAAAAAGAGTGGCAGGTCTATAGTAATAGGGGATTCGATTGTAAGGGGAATAGATAGGGGTTTCTGTGGTCGCGACCGAGACTCCAGGATGGTATGTTGCCTCCCTGGTGCAAGGGTCAAGGATGTCTCGGCGCGGGTGCAGAACATTCTGGAGGGGGAGGGGGAACAGCCAGTTGTCGTGATACATGTTGGTACCAACGACGTAGCTAAAAAAAGGGAAGAGGTCCTACAAGTAGAATTTAGGGAGTTAGGAGCCAAGCTAAAAAGTAGGACCTCGAAGGTAGTAATCTCTGGATTACTACCAGTGCCACGTGCTAGTAAGAGTACGGAGAACAGGATAGTTAGGCTAAATACGTGGCTTGAGCAGTGGTGTAAGAGGGAGGGTTTTAAATTTTTGAGGCATTGGAACCAGTTTTGTGGTAGGTGTGACCTATACAAAAGGGACGGTCTACACCTGTGCAAAGATGGAACTGATGTTCTCGGGGTAATTTTTGATAAAGCAGTTCGGGAGCATTTAAACTAGTATGGCAGGGGGCTAGAAACCTATGTAGTGAAATAGAGGAAAGTGAAAGGCAGACAGAAATAAATGGTAAAAGGGTGAGGAACAAAAAACAAAGGGCTAAACCAATTCATAAAAAATGTGAGCATAAAAAAAGCCTGAGGGTTTTATACCTTAATGCGAGAAGCATCAGGAACAAGGTAGATGAATTAGCTGTGGAAATAGAGGTTAATAATTATGATCTAATTGGGATTACGGAAACATGGTTGCAGGGTGAGCAGGGCTGGGAGCTTAACATACAGGGGTATTCAGTATTTAGGAAGGATCGACAAAAAAGAAAGGGAGGAGGGGTAGCATTGCTGGTAAAAGAAGGGATAAATGCAATTGAAAGGAAGGATATTAACTCAGTTAATACAGAATCTATATGGGTGGAGCTAAGAAATAGCGAGGGGCGAAAAACATTAATAGGAGTGGTATATAGGCCTCCAAATAGTAAAATAGAGGTTGGGGAGGGCATCACGAGGGAAATTAGAGAAGCGTGCAATAAGAGCACAACTGTCATCATAGGTGACTTTAACTTACATATAGATTGGAATAGCCTAA
Source organism: Squalus acanthias (assembly GCA_030390025.1). Classification (NCBI taxonomy): domain Eukaryota; kingdom Metazoa; phylum Chordata; class Chondrichthyes; order Squaliformes; family Squalidae; genus Squalus; species Squalus acanthias. Next base: position 53,604,458 of record CM059432.1, read on the forward strand.
TCAGTAAAAATAATGAGGAGGAGGAATTCCTTGAGTGTTTAAGGGATGGTTATCTGGATCAATATGTCGAGGAACCAACTCGGGAACAGGCTATATTGGACTGGGTACTGTGCAATGAGAAGGGACTAATTAGTAATCTTGTTGTACGGGGACCCTTGGGTCAGAGCGATCATAACATGATCGATTTCTCACTCGAAATGGAGAGCGAAGAAATTGACTCAGATACTAAGGTCCTGAATTTAAACAAGGGGAATTATGATGCCATTAGAAGGGAACTGAGTAGGTCTGATTGGACAACGTTCCTGGGAGGACTGGAGGTAGATAAACAATGGCAAGCATTTAAAGATAGAATGACAAAATTGCAAAAATTGTTTATACCAATCTGGCATAAAAGGAAATCTAAAAAGGTGACTCAACCGTGGATAACAGGGGAAATTAGAGACAGCATAAAATCCAAAGATAGGGCGTATAAAATAGCCAAAAAAAGCGCCAGAGCGGAAGATTGGGAACAGTTTAAGATAGAGCAAAGGAGGACAAAGGGCTTAATCAAGAGGGGCAAAATAGCTTACGAAAGCAAGCTGGCGGAAAATATAAAAACTAACTCCAAAAGCTTTTATAAGTATATCAAGAGGAAAAGACTGGTGAAAACCAAAGTTGGCCCATTGCAGTCAGATACGGGGGAATATATAACGGGAAATAAAGAAATGGCAGACCAACTAAATGCATACTTTGGGTCAGTCTTTACGAAGGAAGACACAAAAAACCTCCCTGGGATATCGGGAAAAATAGGGACATTTGCAAAGGAGGAACTGACGCAAGTCAATATCTCTAAGGATATGGTGTTAAGGAAGCTAAAGGGATTGAAGGCGGACAAATCCCCAGGGCCTGATAACATGCATCCTAGGGTGCTGAAGGAGGTGGCCCTAGAGATAGCGGATGCACTAAGTATGATTTTTCAGAATTCATTAGACTCGGGAACAGTGCCCATGGATTGGAGGGTAGCTAACGTTACCCCACTATTCAAAAAGGGGGGTAGGGAAAAAGCAGGTAATTACAGACCTGTAAGCCTTACATCAGTTGTGGGCAAAATGCTGGAGTCCATCATTAAGGATGAAATAGCGGAGCACTTAGCAAATGGGGACAGGATAGGACAGAGTCAACATGGATTTACAAAGGGTAAATCGTGCTTGACTAATCTATTGGAATTTTTTGAGGGAGTAACTGGTAAAATAGATGGGGGAGAGCCAGTAGATGTGGTGTACCTGGACTTCCAAAAGGCCTTCGATAAGGTCCCACATAAAAGATTAGCAGGGAAAATTGAAGCTCATGGGATAAAGGGGAAAGTATTGACGTGGATAGAGAACTGGCTGTCAGATAGAAAACAGAGAGTTGGAATAAACGGCTCATTTTCTGAATGGCAGGCAGTAACAAGTGGGGTACCACAGGGATCTGTCCTGGGTCCCCAGCTGTTCACAATTTACATTAATGACCTGGATCAGGGAGTCGGATGCAGCATTTCCAAATTTGCAGACGACACTAAACTAGGAGGGGGGGTGGGCTCAGAGGAGGAGACCAGGAAGCTCCAGAGCGATTTGGACAGACTGGGTGATTGGGCGGATAAATGGCAGATGCACTATAATGTGGACAAGTGCGAAGTTATCCACCTTGGGTGCAGGAACGGGAGGGCAAATTATTATTTAAATGGCAATAAATTGGGAGAGGGGGAAGTACAGAGAGACCTGGGTGTTCTTGTACACCAGTCACTGAAGGCGAGCATGCAGGTGCAACAGGCGATCAAGAAGGCAAACGGTATGCTGGCCTTCATAGCAAAAGGGTTGGAATACAGGAACAGGGATACCTTGCTGCAGCTGTACAGGGCACTGGTGAGACCACACCTCGAGTACTGTGTACAGTTTTGGTCGCCTCATCTGAGGAAAGATGTTCTTGCCATGGAGGGGGTGCAGCGGCGATTCACCAGGCTGATACCAGGAATGGCGGGATTGACCTATGAGGAGAGACTATGTAGTTTAGGGATGTACACACTGGAGTTTAGAAGATTGAGAGGGGACCTCATAGAAGTGTATAAAATTCTGACAGGTCTAGACAGACTAGATGCAGAAGGAATGTTTCCCTTGGCGGGTGAGAACAGAACTAGAGGACATAATTTAAGGATAAGGGCTAAACCATTTAGGACAGAAATGAGGGGGAATTTCTTCACTCAGAGGGTGGTGAACCTGTGGAACTCATTGCCACAGAGGGCAGTGTACGCCAGCTCATTAAATATATTTAAGAGGGAATTAGATATATTTCTACAGGCAAAAGGGGTTAAGGGTTACGGAGAGAAGGCGGGGACGGGATACTGAATTGGAGGATCAGCCATGATCTCATTAAATGGCGGAGCAGGCTCGAAGGGCCGGATGGCCTACTCCTGCTCCTATCTTCTATGTATCTATGTATCTATGTCATTTTAGGACTGCTTTGTGGTGATGGTGGGGAGGCAGGGGGGAGGGGAAGTTGGTTCAGCATCTGGGTGCCATACTGTTACAACCTAACTAAATCGTGCCATTATGAGGCCATCCCGGGCCTCCCGGGCAGCAATGTGCGCCGCTGCTGGTGCCATGTCCACTTCAGGTTCCTCCTCCTCATCCGAAGTGGCTTTGCGCTCTGTGCCTTGCTCTTCCTGTATCTCCAATCCTCGCTGCTGCGATATGCTGCGCAGAGCGCAGCATTTGACGATCATTCTGGAGACCCTGGTGGTGCGTATTTTTTTTTTTTATCCGTTTATGGGATGTGGACGTCGCTAGCAAGGCCAGCATTTATTGCCCATCCCTATTGTAGGGCTCCTCCAGATCTGTCCAGGCATCTGAAACGCATCTTCAGCATCCCAATTGCTTGCTCTATTACACATCTCGTCATCATCTGGCTTTGATTGTAGCACTCTTTGGCCTCATTGCTTGGCCTCCTTAAGGATGTCATCAGCCACGTCTTCAATGGCTGCCCCTTGTCATCAAGCAGCCGGTCGGTACGTCTAGTCAGAGGTGCAAAGAGCTGAGGGAGGGTGGACTGGCGCAGGATCAATGAATCATGACAGCTCCCTGGGAATCTGGCACACACATGCATGATGATCTGTTTGTGGTTGCAGATTGCACATTGATGGAGTCGAAGCCCTTTTGGTTCATGAACAGTCCTGGGTGATCTGGGGGTGCCTTGATGGGGACATGTGTGCAGTCAGTGATGCCCTGCACCTGGGAGAAGCCAGCCAGAGCCGCAAAGCTGAGCGCCCACTCACTCTGACTGGCTTCATCAGTGGCTAAGCATACATAAGTACCTGACTTGTCAAACATGGCATCGGTCACCTTGGTGATGCATTTGTGGGTGGCCAACTGCGAGAACCTGCAAATGTCTGCTGCAGATCCCTGGAAAGAGCCTGAGGCGGAGAAGTTGAGGGTGGTGGTGACTTTGATAGCCACTGGCAAGGTGTGTCCACCAGGTCCACTTGGCAGCAGGTCTTCTTCCAGCAGGCTACAAATGTCTGCTACAACCTGACGTGATAGCCTGAGCTTCCTGAGGCACTGGTGTTCAGTCATGTCCAGGAAGCTGATCCTCTGCCTATATACCCTGTGTTGTGGGTATTGCCTCCTGCGAGGTGCACCCCTGTGCTCATCCCCTCTCTCCTGAGGAGCGGCAGATCGGTGAGGAGAAGGCTGCTGCTGCTCCTGTTGGTTTTGCTGGTGTTGCTGGAGTTGCTACTGCTGAGAATCATCTTGGTCCAAATCTGAGGTCCAAGATGAAACAGCATAAGCAGCACCCATGCTGATCTGATATATGCCAAGTAACGTGGAGATCAGAGGCACAATCCTCTAATGTAGTGACAGTGACTTCCAATGTAGTGAGAGTGACTTACAAAGTTGTAGAAATCACCTGCAAACTCTCAGCACAAATGGTGTCAGCAAGAGCCTTTCCTTTAAGCAATGAAGCAGGTGTGAGGCGTGAGTATTTATGTGATTTTTTTAACTGTCATTTGTTCAACTCCCACAATTGCCGCTGTGCTCTCGCCTTGCTTTCACTGGCGAGGTTCAGCAAGCCCGGGAATCCAGCCAGTAAAAGCTGCAACATCAGGTAACAAAAGGCCATTAATAGCCTCTTAACGAGCCCTAGACTGCTTTAATTAGGTCACCCGCCTCTCCCGAGGAGGTCTCTGGTGTGCTGACTAATGCGCCCGAGTTAAAGGCAGAAGCTGGCGGGTTGAAGCCGGCTTCCCAACGTGCTGTCAATTTCAGCGCTTTTAACTGCCCACCCGCTCGCAAACCCGCACACTCTACAAAGTAAAAATTCAGCCTGATGTGTCTTCTTCTCCTCCATAATGCTCCTCCACAAATTCAGGGACAGGCTGGCCTGCTTGTAGTTCTTGGGTATCTGAAAGCAGAAAGGCACAAGGGTTGGGTTGTGGTGAGGCGAGTGGGGGAATGCAAGATATCCATGCATACACCATCAGCAGCTTGTAAGTGAGAAGTGATTGTGAAATGAGGAGGAATTGGGATATGAGAAGAAGGATTAGGTATGATCATACTGTCATTATCAGCAACGGCTTCAACTTCTCCGGTGGCCACGGCATCCATCACTGCCCCTCCAATGATGTCAAGCACTGATTCCTCCAGATCAGTGAGGTTCTGTATTGCAGCTTGGCCACCTCCCATCTGCCGCTGCTCCTTCCTGTTATGTACCATCTTTGCCTGCAAGAGAAAGGGAAGTGTGTCAGTGAATATAGTGCAATGTGTTTAGGTGATGTGCCTGCCATAGTTGAATAGCTGTCAGTGTGTGAGATGTACAAGGTGTGAGATGTGGGTGTGAGTGTTGCAGCAGAGGTAAGGTTGTGAGGGTGAAGTGAAGCCATGATTGTGAGGTATGAGTGGTGATAGCTAGAGATTGTTGGTAGGTGAGTGATGGGCAGAGGGAGGTGGTGCATTGAGCAGTGTGTGAGATTTGTGGTGCAGATAGTGGAATATGGAATTTGCTGATGCCTTCATTCACCTTGACCTTCTGTGAGGTCATTAAGCTTCTTTTGGCCCTGGATCCAAGTCCTTGGGACCACACTGGTGGCTATGAGGGAGCTATCTCCTCCCACAGCCTTCTGCAAGTGGCCTTGGATGGCCTTCAGCCACCCTACGGAACAGGACAGCTTGACTTCGTTGCACAACCACGAACAAGGCCTCCAGTGCAGCATCCGAACATTTTCATGTTTTCTCCCTTAGTTACTGAGCCATATCTTTATCCACAATAACAATGAGGTGCTTCTGCAACAAAGCACCTCCCTTTTAAGTAGTGGAGAGAGACTAGGCCAAACATTACTGGCCATTAGTCTGCACCCGATATTGGCCCCCCGTTGAGCGCTAAGCCAATCAGCAGCACGTTTAGCACTGAGATCAGTGCTCCAATCATTATAATGAGCAGGCAGCATGAATTTTGCGTGCTGCCTGGACCACTTTGAACGGTTGCAGGCAAAAAGCGCTGGCCCGTGACACTGCCTGTTTTTGGGACTAATCCAATTTCTTGGCCTAGTTACCTAAATTGCAAGATATTTGGGGGGGGGGGGGAAATCCCTCATTTTTTGTCCCAGCCCTAAAGGTGCAGACTCTTGCTGGCGGGGGTACAGTTCCACAGAAGCCACAGACCTCCAGTACCTCATCTAAACTGATCAACATTCAAGTGTGAGCCTGGGGAGTTAGTCAGCAGGCTGGAAGATGCACAGCCAAACCCAGTCCTGTCCTCACCGACTTATACTGGCTCCCCATCCCCCAACACAAAACTAAAGTCTCTGTCCTTGTTTTCAAACCCTCCATGACCTCGCCCCATCCTATCTCCACAACTTTCTTGAGCCCTATATACCCCCTACACTCTAAATGCTTCATTCCTCTGACTCCAGTGTTTTGTGTATCTCTCTGTCTCTTTGCTTCACCATCAAAGGCATGACCTTTAGATGTTTGGGTTCTACTCTTTGGAATTCCCTCCCAAAAGCTTTCCATCTCTCTTTTAAAAACCTCTTCTAAACCATTTGATCAAGCTTTCAGTCACCCTTCCTAATCTCTCCTTTCCTGGTTTGTTATCCATTTCCCATATGGCTTTCTGTGAAGTGTGTTGGGACATTTGTTTGTGTTAGAGCTGCTATATAATTGAAAGTTATTATTGTTCTGCTACCTTGACACGGACTATATAGTTTAGTCTAAGACTATTCTAGTTGAAAGTAGTAAAATCTGAATAAAATGTAAACACTAAAATGTACATCTAAAAAGGGTGTTGGATGAATGCCCAATACAGGTAAACACAAGATAAACAAAGTTAATGAAACAATTTCAATTTTTAAAATATAAGAATGATGGTGATCACACTGGAAGAGTTACATTGACCATTTGGGGAAGTATCAATCAAAATAAAACTTGAAGCAAAAGTGGCGTGTTGATTAATTAGCTAGCAAGTGAAGTCATCTTTGATTTAATCAACTTAGACTTATTATAAAGCACCTAGACAGAAATAATATTATTAAATTAAGAAATTAGGTAGAAATCAGCATCAGTAAAAATAAAATCCAGCTAGAATGACCAGCTGAATAAAAACAACTATATAGAATCAGATTGAGCTTTTGATAGATGTACAAACCACCTACACTGAAAATATACTATTCAGATAGAACATGTTCTTAAATATCCTAAAATCTGCTAAGGTAACAACCAGAGTTCTTGGACAATTAGTGCATTTCCATGGAAATCGTCATATGTTCCTCTTATAAAAAATAATTAAAAGGAACATAATTAAATCATTAATACAAAAGCAAAAAATTGCAGATGCAGGAAATCTGAAATAAAAACAGAAAATGCTGGAAATACTCAGCAGGTGAGGCAGCATCTGTGGAGAGAGAAACAGAGTTAACGTTTCAGGTCGATGACCCTTCGTCAGAACTGGGCATCGCATGAGGTGAGTACGTATTCTTTTCGTAGGTCGGCAACGTACTCTGTAGCTACGCCACCGACTGCAATTTTTTGGCCCATATATTCTCAATCAGTTGCCCTCCTTGTGAAGGACTCAGTAGTTCTGGAGCAATCATATTCCCCACAGCATTTTATTATCCCAATCAGTTATTTTACTTAACTAAATAAGCAAGAACACACCAATGGTAGCTAATATCTTTGAACCATTTTCCCTGTCCAGATATTTTTTGTTGCCTTCTATCTTCTTCACCTGCTCTCCATATGATGGAGCAATAGATTAATGCTTACCCATCCTCTTTAGCTTCAAAAAAACTCCTGAGAACACAATGGATCATGGGGTTTTATTTTAAAAAAGGCTGTGTAGCTCCACTTCCTTTGCCATCAACCTAACTCTTCCCTGCTAGAGTGACAAAGGTAGTTGTGGGGAGAGGAGAAGAAATACCAAGCAATGAGAAGTTAAGTAATTTGGAAATGTTAATTTAGAAACTAATTTATAAATGCATCGATAAAATCAAAATATATCAATCAAAATACATATGCAAAGACCAAGAACAAATTGCACGCACATCAAAACAAATTAAACCATATAATGCAAATTTTCATTGGATCGGATTAAGTGTGATTTATTGTGGCAACTAAATAGCACATAAAATCCTAACAAGTGGAAAGAATAATCTACAATCAAAGTGGAGAATACGGTACAGACTATTAACAAGGAGTGTTGAGATGGTCTTATACACCTTACCAGTAAAGGGGGAAGTAATGGCAGGCCTTGTGGTGCACCCTTCTCCCACCCCCATTAAACTTTGAAAATTAAAAATAAAAACCTTCAGAACTAAATTTAGCTTTATATATTCGCAAAAGAATTAAGCTGTTTATCTGATTCCGAGATATATGGGGTAGATTTCCATTTCACTGCCTGGGTAGTAATCTGGAAGAGCGGGTCTCCCACTCATTATAGAAGATGCCCGATTTTAATTCCTTTGACTAGTCCGCTGCACTAGATTACCACCCCAGATGGTGAAGATGAAAATCTACCCCATACTTCTAAATTATTTAATTTTGGCATTGGAAATGATCCAGTGATTTCCATTACTGAAAACTGCACAACTTATCTTTTTTTTAATTCGTTTATGGGATGTGGGTGTCACTGGCAAGGGCAGCATTTATTGCCCATCCCTAATTGCCCTTGAGAAGGTGGTGGTGAGCCGTCTTCTTGAACCGCTGCAGTCCGTGTGGTGAAGGTACTCCCACAGTACTGTTAGGGAGGGAGTTCCAGGATTTTGACCCAGTGACGATGAAGGATCGACAATATACTTCTAAGTCAGGATGGTGTGTAAGTTGGAGGGGAACTTGGAGGTGGTGGTGTTCCCATGCGCCTGCTGCCCTTGTCCTTCTAGGTGGAAGGGGTCGCAGGTTTGGGAGGTGCTGCCGAAGAAGCCTTGGCAAGTTGCTGCAGTGCATCTTGTAGATGGTACACACTGCAGCTACGGTACGCCGGTGGTGGAGGGTATGAATGTTTAAGGTGGTGGATGGGGTGCCAATCAAGCGGGCTGCTTTGTCCTGGATGGTGTCGAGCTTCTTGAGTGTTGTTGGAACTGCACTCATCCAGGCAAGTGGAGAGTATTCCATCACACTCCTTACTTGTGCCTTGTAGATGGTGGAAAGGCTTTGGGGAGTCAGGAGGTGAGACACTCACCACAGAATACCTAGCCTCTGACCTGCTGTTGCTGCCACAGTATTTATGTGGCTGGTCCAGTTAAGTTTCTGGTCAATGGTGACCCCCAGGATGTTGATGGTGTGGGATTTGGCGATGGTAATGCCATTGAATGTCAAGGGGAGGTGGTTAGACTCTCGCTTGTTGGAGATAGTCATTGCCTGGCACTTCTGTGGCGCGAATGTTACCTGCCACTTATCAGCCCAAGCCTGAACGTCATCCAAGTCTTGTTGCATGCAGGCATGGACTGCTTCATTATCTGAGGAATTGTGAATGGCGCTGAACACTGTGCAGTCATCAGCAAACATTCCCATTTCTGATCTTATGCTGGAGGGAAGGTCATTGATAAAGCAGCTGAAGATGGTTGGGCCTAGGACACTTCCCTGAGGAACTCCTGCAGTGATGTCCTGGGGCTGTGATGATTGACCTCAACCACCACAACCATCTTCCTTTGTGCTGGGTATGACTCCAACCAGTGGAGAGTTTTCCCCCTGATTCCCATTGACTTCAGTTTTACTAGGGCTCCTTGATGCCACACTCAGTCAAATGCTGCCTTGATGTCAAGGGCAGTCACTCTCACCTCACCTCTGGAATTCAGCTCCTTTGTCCATGTTTGGATCAAGGCTGTACTGAGGTTGGCAGCCGAGTGGTCTTGGCGGAACCCAAACTGGGCATCTGTGAGCAGTTTATTGGTGAGTAAGTGCCGCTTGATAGCATTTTCGATTACATCTTCCATCACTTTGCTGATGATTGAGAGCAGACTAATGGGGCGGTAATTGGCCAGGTTGGATTTGTCCTGATTTCTGTGGACAGGACATACCTGGGCAGTTTTCCAGATTGTCGGATAGATGCCAGTGTTGTAGCTGTACTGGAACAGCTTGGCTAGAGGCACAGCTAGTTCTGGAGCACAAGTCTTCAGCACGATAGCCGGGATGTCGTTGGGGCCCATAGCCTTTGCTGTATCCAATGCGCTCAGCCGTTGCTTGATATCACGTGGAGTGAATCGAATTGGCTGAAGACTGGCTTCTGTGATGGTGGGGACCTCAGGAGTAGGCCGATATGGATCATCCACTCGGCACTTCTAGCTGAAGATGGTTTCAAATGCTTCAGCCTTGTCTTTTGCACTCACGTGCTGGGCTCCACCATCGTTGAGGATGGGGATATTCATGGAGCCTCCTCCTCCCGTTAGTTGTTTAATGGTCCACCACCATGCACGACTGGATGTGGCAGGACTGCAGAGCTTTGATCTGATCTGTTGATTGTGGGATCGCTTAGCCCTGTCTATAGCATGCTGCTTCTGCTTTTTAGCATGCATGTAGTCCTGTGTTGCAGCTTCCCCAGGTTGGCACCGTATTTTTAGGTATGCCTGGTGTTGCTCCTGGCATGCTCTTCTACACTCCTTGTTGAACCAGGGTTGGTCTCCTGGCTTGATGGTAATGGTAGAATGAGGGATATGCCGGGCCATGAGGTTACAGATTGTGGTGGAATAAAATTCTGCTGCTGCTGATGGCCCACAGTTGCCCAGTTTTGAGCTGCTAGATCTGTTCTGAATCTATCCCATTTAGCACGGTGGTAGTGCCACACAACACGATGGAAGGTGTCCTCAGTGTGAAGACATGACTTCGTCTCCACAGTGTTCACTGCATCTGCAACAGGTAGATTGATGAGGATGAGGTCAAGTAGGTTTTTCCCCTCGTGTTGGTTCTCTCAGCACCTGTTGCAGGCCCAGACTGGCAGTTATGTCCTTCAGGACTCGGCCAGCTCGGTCAGTAGTGGTGCTGCTGAGCCACGCTTGGTGATGGACATTGAAGTCCCCCACTCAGAGTACATTCTGTGCCCTTGCTACTCTCAGAGCTTCTTCCAAGTGGTGTTCAATATGGAGGAGTACTGATTCATCAGCTGAGGGAGGGTGCTAGGTGGTAATCAGCAGGAGGTTTCCTTGCCAATGCTTGGCCTGAAGCCATGAGACTTCATGGGGTCCGGAGTCAATGTTGAGAACTCCCAGAGCCACTCCCTCCCGACTGTATACCACTGTGCCACCACCCCTGATGGGTCTATTCTGCCGGTGGGACAGGACATATCCAGGGATGGTGATGGAGGAGTTTGGGACATTGCCTGAAAGGTATGATTCTGTGAGTATGACTATGTCAGGCTGTTGCTTGACTAGTCTGTGGGACAGCTCTCCCAATTTTGGGACAAGTCCCCAGATGTTGGTGAGGGGGTCTTTGCAGGGTCGACTGGGCTGGGTGTGCCATTGCCGTGTTCATAGCCGGTGCCAAGGTCGATGCCGTGTGGTCCATCCGGTTTCATTCTTGTTATTGTTTTTTGTAGTGGTTTGTTATAACTGAGTGGCTTGCTAGGTCATTTCAGAGGGCAATTAAGAGTCAACCACATTGCTGTGGGCCTGGAGTCACATATAGTCTAGACCAGGTAAGGACGGCAGATTTCCTTCCCTAAAGGACATTAGTGAACCAGATGGGTTTTTATGACAATCTGATAGTTTCATGGTTATCATTACTGATACTAGTAATTATTCCAGATTTATTTAATTAACTGAATTTAAATTCCCCAGCTGCCGTGGTGGGATTTGAACTCACATCTCTGGATCATTCGTCCAGGCCAGTGACATTACCACTATGCTACCGTTATCTGTGTTGTAAAGGTGTTGAACAGAAAAGTTATTCTCTGTTTCTACTGTTTACTGGTCATATTGCAACAATGTCAAACTCAACACTTAAAGTGTAGCTGGTTCAATAGGTGACGGATGAACTGGTGGGATCCAGGGGTAGCCTCCAACTGGGACAAAGATGGGCTGTGTGGTGGTTCAGCCTCAGGGGCCACTCAGGCAATATGGAGCCCATCATACTCCCCGGCACAATATATGGAACGTGGTTTCCATAGAAGATCAGAGATGCCAACAACAGGTTTCTGCACAACCCGTGGGTTCCTGGGGTCTGGGATGATCGGCAGCCATAGTTTGAGTTCATGGTCTTTGCTGTACAATCGGCCTAAATGCTGTTTCCCAATTGCCCCCTCACAAGGTGTGTTTACATTAAAGGGGGATGACTAAGTTGGTGCCACCTTGGAGGAGGTGGACAAAATAAAGCATGATTTGTCTTCTCCTGGATATCTTTATCATTGGTAATAGCATTAAGACATCTGTTTAGATCAGGAAGTACTGTTACACAGCCTGAGGAAGTCAACAAAGCTACAGAATAGCAGGATATTGAAGATTTGAACATCCGATCAATTATTTAAAACTCAGCTACATTAGTTGGACAAATATAATGACTGGACAAATTGCAAAGCAGTTAAAAGTGAGTCAAATCACAAGTAAGACTATCCAAACAGTGGACGGGAACATCAAATAATCAACAAAGCAATGAGTAACTAAATTACCTTTGGGATGAACAGAATGAACTGTAAACACTGAAAAAAGTAACAAAATAATAAGCACAAGAAAATAACAAGTGAGCTGCATTGAATTGTCAGCATCCATGACAATTAAGCTTACCTGCAATAAAAATTAAATCAATTACATTTCTAGCAATATCATGAGGATTTAATACTTTAAGTAAATGGAGGCACGTAAAAGATACAAAATAAAAGAACAAACAAAATCAATTCAAGCTGATAGCAATATAACAAATTACAGAAATTGAATCAAATCATAAGGAATGTGATGACTAAAGAAGTGACGATAAATTAAATGGGACTGAATGAATTATCAACAGACCCTGGCTGAAGTGTAAACAGGTCAACTGAATTAAAACATGTTCAGTCAGTCCCTGCATGAAATCGGAACAAGTTAGATTGTGCAATCAAGAGGACTGCATAGTTCAGGTATAAATATATATTCCTCAATGGTGAGTCAACCATCAGAAGTGCATCAAAACTATACTTATGAACATACAAAAATGACGGAAAGGAAAAGACCAGCTCGTCCACCGAGCCCGTCCCACACAGTCATGGTACAACTGAGCATCATGATTCCCAATACGCCCCACCCCCCAAGCAGCCATGTAATCGTTGAGAGAGGCAAAAAGAAAAAACAGGATACTGAAGTGGTTTTAGAATGGGTGTGCGACTTTATGCGATAAATCACTTGAACTGATTATTAGTTTTTGTGTGTATAAAGTATATAAATGCGAAAACAGCCCCAAAAACAACCATAAATAACGCCTTGTTTATCACATGATGCTGTACTCCTACACTTCAAACACTACAATCAGCTGTAATAGCCTTTCTCATACATCACTCACACATTCCTTCAATGATGTACTATTTCACTTAACGTGTAACTAAAACAGTAAGAAAACAAGTTTCATTAAGTTGAGTAAAAGGATACAATGGATATGGGATTACCGAATAACTGACTGCAGAGATTTCTCTAATAATATGGCTGTAATGTCAGAAAGGAAGTGAATTTAAGGATAAAGTCACCAATGTGGCGCTCCCACCTGGTAGGCACACTCAAAGAGAGAGCAGGTCTGAGATAGAGCTACAATACTGTTGCGCTAATTTTTAGCAGCACTTGGCGTACCTGAAAATGAGGTGCCAACCTGGTGAAGTTACAACATGGGACTACATACATGCTAAACAGCAGAAGCTAAGCAATCCCACCACCAATGGATCAGGTCAAAGCTCTCCAGTTCTTCCATATCTAGTCGCAAATGGTGGTGAACAATTAAGCAACTAATGAAAGAAAAGAAAGAAAGACTTGCATTTATATAGCACCTTTCACGACCACCTGACATCTCAAAGCGCTTTACAGTCAATGAAGTACTTTTGAAGTGGGGTCACTGTTGTAATGGGAGGAGGAAGCTTCATGATCGTCCCCATCCCCATCCTCAACGATGGCAAAGCCCAGCACATGAGTGCAAAAGACAAGGATGAAGCTTTCGCAACCATCTTCAGCCAGAAGTGCCGAGTGGATGATCCTTCTCAGCCTCCTCCTGAGGTCCCAAGCATCATAGGTGCCAGTCTTTAGCCAATTCAATTCACTCCATGTGACATCAAGAAATGGCTGAGTGCACCAGACACAGAAAAGGATATGGGTCCCAACAATATCCCAGCTGTAGTGTTAAAGACCTGTGCTCCAGAATTAGCTGTGCCTCCAGGCAAGCTGTTCCAGTACAGCTACAACACTGGCATTTACCCGAAAATGTAGAAAATTGCTCAGGTATATCCTGTCCACAAAAAAGCAGTCTACTGTCACTCATCAGCAAAGTGACGGAAGGAGTCGTCAACAGTGCTATCAAACAGCACTTACTCACCAATAACATGCCCACTGATGCTCACTTTGGATTCTGCCAGGTCCACTCGGCTCCAGACCTCATTACAGCCTTGGTTCAAACCTTGGACAAAAGAGCTGATTTCCAGAGGTAAGGTGAGAGTGACTACCCTTGGCATCAAGGCAGCATTCGATCAAGTGTGGCACAAAGGAGCCCTAGTAAAACTGAAGTCAATGGAGAACAGGGGGAAAACTTTCCGGTAGGGGAGTCATACCTGGCACAAACAAAGATGGTTTTTGTTGTTGGAGGCCAATTATCTCAGCCCCAGGACTGCAGGAGTTCCTCATGGCAGTGTCCTAGGCCCAACCATCTTCAGTTGCTTCATCAATGACGTTTCCTCCATCATAAGGTCAGAAGTGGGACTGTTCACTGATAATTTCACAGTGTTCAGCTCTATTCGGAATTCCAAACATAAGGAAGCAGCCTATGGCAACATGCAGCAAGACCTGGACAACATTGAAGCTTGACCTGATAAGTGGCAGTAGTATTCGAGCCACATAACTGCTAGGCATTGACCATCTCCAACAAGAGTAGTTGGCACTAGTTTGCGAAAGCACAGAGCTTGGAGACAGAGCTGGGTGAATTGCAATCAGAGTGGATCACAAGCAGAGTGGAAGAATTTGGTGATAGTGGGAATTTGGTGGAGAGGAGGAAGGTAGTTTCTCACATCTAACTCAAAAGGAGGACTCTAAGTTAAGTATCTAGATATCTAATATTTAGTTTCTTTGTGTTTAGTAACTCTGTGGTTCTTGTTAAACTTGAGTATTTTTTTGTCTTTTTTCTCTCTAAGTTAAGTCAGTGGGTTAAACTAAAGTTTAGTTAGTAGTCTATTAAATAGAGGTATGGCAGGGCACCTCGGTCCCATCGAATGCACATCCTGTGCCATGTGGGAAGTCCAGGATGCTTCTCCTGTCCTGGACAACCACATGTACAGGAAGGGTCGTCAGCTAGAGGAGCTCGAGCTCCGGGTTTCGGAGCTTGAGCAGCGGGGGGCGTCACTGTAATGCATCCGCAGCCTGGATAGCACGTTTCAGGAGGTGGTCATCCCTCAGCTTAAGAGTTTTCAGGCAGAGAGGGAATGGGTGACTGCCAGACAGACAAGGAGGACCAGGCAGGTAGTGCAGGAGTCCCCTGAGTGCATCTCGCTGTTGGGGAGAGTTTAAACTAGCTTGGCAGGGGGATGAGAACCTGAGTGTAGATTCATAAGGGAGAGAAGCAAAGCTGGAAATGGAAGGCAGTAAATTAGTAAGTGAGTTTGGAAGGCAGAGGAAACAAAGGCTAGAAAATAGATAATATAGGGGCTTGACAGTGCTTAATGGTATATACTTCAATGCAAGGAGTCTAGTGAATAAGGCTGATGAGCTGAAGGCACAGATAGACATGTGGAAGTATGATATCATAGCTATTACTGAAACATGGCTGAAAGAAGGGCAGGAATGGCAGCTCAACATTCCTGGTTACAGAGTTTTCAGATAAGATAGAGAGGGTGATAAAATAGGAGGGGTGTCGCAATATTGGTTAAAGAAATAATTAAAGCTCTGAGGAGGGCTGATATGTTAGAAGGATCATCAAATGATGCCATATGGGTTGAACTGAAGAACAAAAAAGGGGCAATTACACTGCTGGGAGTGTACTATAGATGCCCGAATAGTCAGAGGGAGATAGAAGAGCAAAGATGTAGGCAAATTTGTGAGAAGTGCCAAAACAATAGGGCATTAATAGTAGGGGATTTCAACTACCCTAACACTAACTGGGGTAGAATCAGTGTAAAAGGTATAGAGGGTGCAGAATTCTTAAAATGCATCAGGAGAACTTTTTTAGCCAGTACGTAGTAAGCCCAACAAGAGAGGGGGCGGTTCTGGAGTTAGTTTTAGGGAATGAAGCTGGGCAGGTGAAAGGGGTATCAGTGGGAGAGCATTTTGGTGCTCGTGATCATAATTCAGTTAGATTTAGCATAGTTATGGAAAAGGACAAAGATAGACCAGGAGTAAAAGTTCTCAATTGGGGAAAGGCCAATTTTACTAAACTGAGATGTGATTTAGCAAAAGTGGGCTGGAAACAGCTACTTGAAGGTAAATCAGTGTCAGTGCAGAGGGAGGCACTCAAGGAGGAGATAGTGTGGGTTCAGAGCAAATATGTTCCCTCAAAGCAAAAGGGTGGGACTCCCAAATCTAGAGGCCCCTGGATGTCAAGGGGCATACAGGGTAGGATAAGACAAAAAGGGAAGCTTATGTCAGATACTGAGAGCTAAATACTGCAGAAATCCTAGAGGAGTATAAAAAGTACAAGGGTGAAATTAAAAAAGAAATTAGGAAAGCAAAGAGATGGCATGAAAAAATATTGGCAAGTAAAATCAAGAGAAACCCAAAGATGTTTTATAAATACATAAAGAGCAAGAGGATAACTAAAGAAAGAGTAGGGCCTTTAGAGACCTAAAAGGAAGCTTGTGTGTGGAGGCGGAAGACATGGGTATGGTTCTTAATGAATACTTTGTGTCTATCTTCACAAAAGAGGGGGACGACAAAGACATTGTAGTTAAGGAGGAGGAGTGTGAAATATTAGATGAAATAAACATAGTGAGAGAAGAAGTATTAAGGGGTTTAGCATCTTTGAAAGTAGATAAGTCACCAGGTCCGGATGAAATTTATCCCAGGCTGTTAAGAGAAGCAAGGGAGGAAATAGTGGAGGCTCTGACCATCATTTTCCAATCCTCTCTGGCTACAGGACTGGAGGACTGCTAAAGTTGTATTGTTGTTTAAAAAGGGAGAAAGGGATAGACCAAGTAATTACAGGCCAGTCAGCCTAACCTCGGTGGTAGACAAATTGTTGGAAAAAATTCTGAGGGACAGTATTAATCATCATTTAGAAAGGCATTAATCAAGGACAGTCAGCCTGGATTTGGTAATGGAAGGTCGTGTCTGATAACTTGATTGAATTTTCTGAGGAGGTAACAAGGAGGGTGGATGAGGGTAGTGCATTTGATGTAGTCTACATGGATTTTAGCAAGGCTTTTGACAAGGTCCCACATGGCTGGCTGGTCAGAAAAATAAAAGCCGATGGGATCCAAGGGAAAGTAGCAAGTTGGATCCAAAATTGGCTCAGTGGCAGGAAGCAAAGGGTAATGGTCGATGGATTTTTTGTGACTGGAAAGCTGTTACCAGTGGGGTTCTGCAGGGCTCAGTACTAGGTCCCTTGCTTTTTGTGGTATACATCAATGATTTGGGGGAGAAATTGGGTACCTTTGCGTCTCCCGTTAGTGCCTCTGGGGGCGGCGCTAATGAGGTGCTACCGGCTTAGCAACCAGGCGCGGCGCTAGTGCTGACACCCGCGAAATTGAAGTGGAGGTTTGCGGCGGCGGTAACCACCAGTGCCATGCTCTCCTGCGCCCGGAGATCGTGACGTCATCCAGCTGCGCAGCGCCCCGGCTCAGAAATTCACTCCCGCCCCTTGCCTGAGCACCTGCCGTTAGCAACGACAGGTAGAGGAGGCGGTACGCAGTCGGATGAACGCTGGAGGAGCGCTATATAAAGGCGTCAACATCTGGTTTATTTTTAGTCCACAAAGATTGCTGCCTTGTCAGTTTGACATAGGCAAACAGGCGTTTTGAGCGATTTCAGCGTTTTTCACTTGAAGGAGTCTCCTGCCACAGAAAAATTATTCACTTTCATTTAGGTGAGATTTTAAAGTGCAACATTTCCATACTTTAATGGGAGCTATACTGGCACTGGACCTCGCCCTCCAGCGTCAACATCGGAGGCAGCGGAGGCAGAAAGAAAAATTGCAAAATGTGGCCAGAGGGAGGAGGGCCAACAGGGCTCTCAACAGGAGGCCTTACCCTCCCAGGGTATTCGGGCAGCATTTCTCCTACATCAATCTCACTGAGGAACAGTGTCTTAGAAGGCTCCGCTTCACCAAGGACGTGGTCACAGAGCTCTGCCACCTCCTGCAGCTAGACCTCGAGCCTCACATCAGGAGAACCACGGCTCTCTCAGTGGCAGTCAAGGTCACCGTTGCCCTCAATTTCTACGCCTACAGATCCTTCCAGTGTGCAACAGGAGATAAGCGAACATCTCGCAGTTCACCGTCCATTGCTGCATCCGCGAGGACACAAATGCTCTCTACAGAAGGAGAAGGGATTACATTTCCTGCCCCATGACCAGAGAGAAGCAACGCGAGTGTGCATGTGGCTTTGCCAGGATAGCGGGCTTCCCCATCGTGCAGGGCGCCGTTGACTGCACCCACGTTGCTTTGCGGGCATCCTGTAACAATCTTGAGGTATTCCGTAACCGCAAATGCTAACACTCACTTAATGTACAGTTGGTGTGCGACCACACACAGCGAATCCTCACCGTCAATGCCCGCTATCCTGGCAGCAGCCACGATGCCTTCATCCTGTTCCAACTCTGTTCCAGCCACCACATCAAGCTCGCGGCTGGCTGCTGGGAGACAAGGGCTATACACTCTCCACCTGGCTCATGACTCCCCTCCACAACCCCAACACTCGTGCCCAGCACTCATACAATGAGAGCCATGCCACCACCAGGAACATCATTGAGCAGACCATCGGAGTGCTCAAGCAATGGTTCCGTTGCCTTGACCGCTCAGGAGGAGCCCTCCAGTACTTGGCTGAGCGGGTGTCCCTTTTCGTCGTCATCTGCTGCATGCTTCACAACTTGGCCATCATGAGGGCGCAGCCATTGCCACTAGGTATAGCCGCACCACCTCAGGAGGAGGAAGAGGGAGATGAGGAGGAGGAGGACGAGGAGGAGGAGGAGGAACAGGAGCACAAACAGCAGCGATAGAGGAGGCCACCACTCAATCGGCCTTGTGGAAGGGCGGTCCGTGACCGCCTCATCAGACTTCGGTTCCAATGAATTGGAGGCCACTTCCCGGTTGCTCAGCACGTCCACATCATTCCATCAATTTCTCATTCCATACCACACCCCAAAGCTGAAATGAGACACAGCCCCAAATCTGCAACATTCCAATAATAAATTTATCCAAATTCAGCAACCACATATGTATAGCTACAATATTAACTAATCATCCTTGTGCAAACCCTTACTTCCCCTCTTTACAGTGCCTTTCCCTAATCTACTGCTCCTACGTAGTGTCTCCCCAGTGGCTGCAGCAGGGCTGGTGGAAGGCTGCTGAGTGTCAGTGCCAGAGACTACAGATGGCCTTGCAGGTCGCCCTCGACCAGCTCTGGGCCTGGAAGGCCCGGCTTTACACTGCACCACCTGAGGCTGGGCAGTGGCAGTCTGGGCTGGCTGGATGACAGGCAGCGACAAGGGCAATGGCGGAGTGGCAGTGGTGGGAGCAGGAATGCTGTCATCCTGAGAGAGGACAGCAGGTTCCTGCTCCACTGACACACTGCCACTCCCCCAGGGCAGCACCTCAGCATCCCTACCAATCTGCTGGAGCACAGATTGCTGGCCTGCTGCAACACCGTGAGATCCCCAGTGGACTGTGGTGGACCCAGCGACGATGGCAGCAGTCAGAGCTTTCATGGCATCAAGCTGAGTCTGCATGAGAGCAGTAGAGATTCAATGCCACCAACCATTGACTGCATTACAGCACTAAGATGTTGTGTCGCTTCCACCTGTGCTGAAGTGGAAGCTGCCACATCGCCCATGACACGAATCATGAGGTGTGGATCCGCACGGTCTCTCTGGGAGTCCACCATCCTCTGCAGACTGCCAAGAATAGGCTCCATGGTGCGCGCAGAGCTCTGTGCAATGCTGGAGGCGGACTCCTCCACGCTCCTTACCATTGCCGACAGGCTCTCGGGCACCCTTGCCATTGCACCTATCATCTTGGAGTGCATGGCCATCACCCTTCTTGTGAATGCCTCCCCATCGAGGTCCTCATCTGAGTCCTGTGCAGCAGAACTCACGCGCGAACTCTACCTCTGGGGAGCTGGCTCCCGAGCTACCCTTTCCCCTGGCCTTGCTGCAGCTCGCTCGTCCCCGATGCATCACCCAGTGCAGACCCCTCTACTAAACTTGCCACTAAATATCGCGTAGTGCCAGTATCTGAGGTAGTGCCTGCGGGTGAGAGATGCAGTGACGCGGTGCTTTGCTCCGCCTCCTCTTCACCTTCCTCACTCTCAGTGGGAGGCTCAGGGACAGGCTGGTCATCTGGTTGCTGATTATCTGAAAGCATAAAGGCACAAGACTCGCGTTAAGGTGAGGGCAGGGGGGCAGGAAGTGAGCAAGGAATGCAGACAGTATTAGGAGCTGGAAAGTGGGAAAGGTTTGTGGTGTGAGGGGTAAGTGGGATGAGAGAAGGAGAGGGGATGAACGTTGTTGCCCCCAAGGGGGTCGATGTTGCCGACGGCCACGGCACCCGCCATCTGCTGCCCAATGAGTCGCAGCACTCGCTCCTCCAGGTCTGAAAGCTGCTGGAGCTGCGCATTACCCCCGCCTGTTCTCTGCTGCTCCCTCCTATTGTGAACCATCTTGGCCTGCAAGAGAAACAAATGTGTTTCAGTCAGAGTCCAGCTATGTGTTTGGGAGATATGCCTGCCATAGCTGAATAGCTGTGATTGTAGTCAAGGCGTGAGATGTGGATGTGAGTTTGAGTAGGTGCAGATGCTTGGTGGGTGAGTGATGGGGTTGTGGTGCTTTGTGCAGTGTGTACAGACTGAGGTTCAGCTGCTGGTATGTAGGACCTGTTGAAGCATGTACTTACCTTGACTACCCAAGTGAGGTCATTGAATTTCTTCCGGAAATATGTCTGGCTGCGCATGACCACACTACTGGCCGAGACCTCCTTGGCCACTTCCCTCCACATTGCCCTGAATACCTGGTGCAATGGCCTCCTTCCAGTGTCCGGGAACAGCATTGCCCTCCTTCGGCAGATGCATGGCAGATGCAGTATAATGTGGATAAATGCGAGGTTATCCACTTTGGTGGCAAAAACAGGAAGACAGATTATTATCTGAATGGCAATAGATTGGGAAAAGGGGAAGTGCAACGAGATCTGGGAGTCCTTGTGCACCAGTCGTTGAAGGTAAGCATGCAGGTGCAGCAGGCGGTTAAGAAGGCAAATGGTATGTTGGCCTTCATAGCGAGAGGATTCGAGTACAGGAGCAAGGATGCCTTGGTGAGACCACACCTTGAGTATTGTGTGCAGTTTTGGTCGCCTTATCTGAGGAAGGATGTTCTTGCCATGGAGGGAGTGCAGCGAAGATTTACCAGACTGATACCTGGGATGGCAGGAATGATGTATGAAGAGAGATTGGGTCGATTAGGCTTATATTCGCTAGAGTTTAGAAGAATGAGAGGGGATCTCATTGAAACTTATAAAATTCTAGCAGGACTTGACAGACTAGATGCAGGAAGGATGTTCCCGATGGCGGGGAGTCCAGAACCAGAGGTCACAGTCTAAGGATAAGGGGTAAGCCATTTAGGACTGAGATGAGGAGGAATTTCTTCACCCAGAGAGTGGTGAACCTGTGGAATTCTCTACCACAGAAGGCAGTTGAGGCCAATTCATTAAATATATTCAAGAAGGAGATAGATATATTTCTTAAGGCTAAAGGGATGAAGGGATATGGGGAGAAAGCAGGGACAGGGTACTGAATTTGGATGATCAACCATGATCTCATTAAATGGCGGAGCAGGCTCGAGGGGCTGAATGGCCTACTCCTGCTCCTATCTTCTATGTTTCTATGCTTCACTCCACTCCCGCGATCAATGCCTCCAATGCCTTGTCCGTGAAACGACGAGCACTCTCCCTGGGAGTGGGATCAGCCATCATGATCAGGGGATTGAGTTGTTTGCAGGTTGCCTTCACTGTTGATAATGCGGACCTGCACAATGATGCAACCTCCCCTTTAAGAGCTGGAAGGGGCCAGTGTGATGGATCATTCCCGGTTGCAAAGCACCTGAAATTCATTATCGCTCTGCTGGTAGCGCCCCTTTAGCACCCTACTTAGGTCATTAGCGCTTGATTTAGTGCTCCAGTTCTTTCCAGGAGTGCTAACAGCCAATTTAGGGGAAGCTCAGACTCATTAACGCCTAGCGCTAATTTTTCACGATTTCAAAAATTACCGCCCCAAACTGCCTGAAAGGGTGGTAGAGGCAGAAGCCCTCATCACATTTAAAAAGTACTTGGATATGCGCTTGAAGTGCTGTAATCGACAAGGAGATGGAACAAGAGCTGGAAAGTGGGATTAGGCTGGATAGCTCTTTTCGGCCGGCACAGACACGATGGGTTGAATGGCCTCCTTCTGTGCCATAAATTTCTATGATTCTATGAAGATAGTGTCTAACCACCTCCCCTTGACATTCAATGGAATTACCATTGCCGAGTCCCACCCCATCAACATCCTCGGTGTCGCCATTGACTGTCACATACCATCCTGACTTGGACATATATCGGCATTGCTTCGTTGTCACGCGATCAAAATCCTGGAACCCCTTACCTAACGCAGCACTGTGAGAGTACCTTCACTGCATGGACTTCAGCGGTTCAAGAAGTAGCCTTACCAGCACCTTCTCAAGGGCAACTAGTGATGGGCAATAAATGTTGGCCTTGCCAGCGATGCCCATATCCCGAGAATGAATTTTAAAAAGAGCTGAGTCATTGGGGAAACTAGTGTTACCTTTTCAAATCCCCCATCACTATGGTTACCAATATAATCACAGCCATTTCAGTGGCATGCTAAGGCAGGTGGAGTGAAGAACAATTAGGACTGATCAAGTCCCATCATCAACCATGATGTTGGTGCCCAAAGCACTGTGTTACAACCACAATCCATTGTTAGTTTTCTTAACATTTTTTGAAAAAGAATAAAATAAACGTTTGACAACAATTAAGACAAGCTACTGGTAAATATTAACTTAATATACAGATTTTATTGTAAAAAGTGCAAATATTGTTCCATGTACAATTTTTGATAAAATGTTTATAGTGCAGGGTTGTTATCTAATGACAATAACTATAGGAAAATACAAAAGCTAATTCATGATGTGTGTAATAATAACTAATATTCTCAGGAATTTTGTGCATCCATTTAAAATTTTCCCCCTAAAAATGTGGCTGCTGCTGCAGTCTGAAGTATAAGAATTAATTTGCATGAATCATCCAAGCCTAGAGGCTGAACAGCCTAGCCTTTGGGAGTCTTTGGGGTCAGCAAAACATATCTTTCAGGAAGAAGTGGAGTCCTATTAATCTTGCCAGCCCATGGTTCTCTTGGACCTGTTTTCCAGACTGGGCACGAAATCTGAAATTATTATCTCCAAAGCAGCCATCAAGAAGTTCACTGATACTCTAACTGAACTGCCTTGTCTACTCACCCCTCATTATTTTTTGTTATAGTTCACATAACCATTCGCTAGAACTGCCACCTTGATAAAAATGGCAAATCACTTTATACGTGTTCGGTATGTTTGAGCTTGTGCGGATAGAATGATACAGTTGACAGTTCCATTTCTGCCACAGAACTGTTGCGCCATCAGGACCCCTGCAAAGCCCACAAAACATTTAAAAAGCTGTTTCTCATCATTCTTACAGTACTTTATCCTGCATGTGACCAACAAGCTTATGTGTGTAACACCGAATATGCACAGCGTTAAATTATACATGGCTACAGCCATTGAAATTACAGCTTTATGATTCACTGAACAGTGAAAGATTTGATTATAAAATTCGAGTTCTGTCTGGTGCTCTCGACATAGTTTGAATACTGGAAAAGGAAAGTTCTCTGCAACTGTTCAAGTGCATTTAGTAGTTTTCAAATACTCAAACAGGCCAGAAACCACAAAATGGTGGCTTAAACTGTAGCAGCAACTGTAGTCAAGTACTAATAATGGATATGTACCTCTGCTGTACCTGAGGCTTCATCCTGCACAGTGATCTTCAATTCCTTGGTGCAATACAGTGGGTCATTCAGTCATTCATTAAATACATTCATTTCTTCAGTGGGAATAGAAGAAAGAAAATGTCACAAATAACTTGCATTTATATAATGCCTTTCAAAACCGCAGAATGTCCCAAAGCGTACTTTTGAAGTATAATCACTGTTGCAATGTGGGAAACGCGGCAGCCAATTTGCACACAGCAAGGTCCAACAAACAGCATTGTGATAATGACAAAATCATCTGTTTTATGTGTTGGTTGAGGGATAAATATTGACCAGGACACTGGGAAGAACTCCCCTGCTCTTCTTCGAATAGTGCCATGAGATCTTTTACGTCCACCTGAGGGGCTAGATGGAGGCTTGGATTAACATCTCATCTGAAAGGCAGCACCTCTGACAGTACAGCACTCCCTTAGTACTGCACTGCAGTGCCAGCCTAGGCCTCCCCCAACACAGGCACTGCTCCAATCAGCCCTACGCAAGGGAGTCATTCCATGACATGTTTTTCCCCAAAAATTGGTTCAGCCTCTGGAGTCCAGACCACTTGCCTGGCCTGGACCCCACTGGAGTGGGTGGGGCCAACATGCGTGCTTGTGTAGGTCAGTGCACCTTCACAAACACCAGGTCATGACGGAGGATCAGAACTGGAAATTTCTGGTTTAGAGAATCCCTGCAATGTTACAATAATTCTGGGTCTCACCATAAGAAAATTAGCCACAAAAAAATTAAAAAGCAAGAATACTATTTCACCAATAATAGTATTTTAATGTGTTATGTAAGCTATTCAGCGCCATAAAATATGAAACCGTGTTCAGATTTACACTTCAGCCTTGGATGCCACTTTCTGCTTTTAATGACATCCATGGTATTAACATATTTCAAGCTCCTGCCCTCCATTCATTTGAATAGTAGATTTAAATAATTTTAACTAACATCTGACTGGGTGTCTTATCTTACCACTTGTGTTAAGTAAAGATGTTGCGAGTCAGAATGATCAGCATTTCTGGCTCGCTGGTAAGAACATAAGAACATAAGAAATAGGAGCAGGTGGGCCATTCTGCCCTTCGCGCCTGCTCTGCCATTCAGTAAGATCATGGCTGATCTTCTACCTCAACTCTACCTTCCCGCACTATCCCCATATCCCTTGGCTCCCTTAGTATCCAAAAATCTATCAATCTCTGTCTTGAATATACTCAATGACTGAGCATCTACGGCCCTCTGGGGTAGAGAATTCCAGAGTTTCACCACCCTCTGAGTGAAGAAATGTCTTCTTATCTCATTCCTAAATGGTCAACCACTTGTTCTGAGACTGTGACCCCTGGTTCTAGACTCTCCAGCCAGAGGAAACATCCTCCCTGCATCTACCCTGTCTAGCCCTCTCAGAATTTTATACGTTTCAATGAGATCACCTCTCATTCTTCTAAACTCTAGAGAACATAGGCCTAGTCTACTCAATCTCTCTTCATAGGAAAATCCCCTCATCCCAGGAATCAGTCTGATGAACCTTCATTGCACTCGCTCTAAAACATGTATATCCTTCCTTAGGTAAGGAGACCAAAACTGTACATCGTACTCCAGGTATGGTCTCACCAAGGCCCTATATAATTGCAGTAAGACTTATTTACTCTTATACTCCAATCCCTTTTGTAATAAAGGCCAACATACCATTTGCATTCCTAATTGCTTGCTGTACCTGCATGTTAACTTTCAGTGATTTGTGAACAAGGACACCCAGTTTCCTGTGAATACCAACATTTCTCAATCTCTCACCATGTAAAAAATGTTCTGCTTTACTATTTTTCCTACCAAAGTGGATAACTTCATATTTCTCCACATTATATTCCATCTGCCATGTTCTTGCCACTCACTTAACCTGTCTATATCCCTTTGCAGCCTCTTTGTATCCTCCTCACAACTTACTTTCCCACCTAGCTTTGTATCATCAGCAAACTTGGATACATTGCACTGTAAGTCATTGATATAGATTGTAAATAGCTGAGGCACAAGCATTGATCCTTGCGGTACCCAACTAGTTACAGCCTACCAACCCGAAAATGACCGGTTTATTCCTACTCTCTGTTTTCTGTCCATTAACAAATCCTCAATCCATGCTGATATATTACCCCCCAATCCTGTGAGCCCTAATATTGTGTAATAACCTATTGCGTGGCACCTTATCAAATGCTTTTTGAAAATCCAAATACACTATATCTACTGGTTCCCCCTTATCTACCCTGATAGTTACAACATCAAAACACTCTAATAGATTTGTCAAACGTGATTTTCCTTTCATAAATCAATGTTGACTCTGCCCATGATATGATTTTCTACATGTTATGTTACCACATCCCTAATAATAGATTCCAGAATTTTCCCTACAATTGATGTCAGGCTAACTGGTCTATAGTTCCCTGTTTTCTTTCTCCCTCTTCTTAAATAGCGGGGTTGCATTTGCTACCTTCCAATCCGCGGAGACTGTTCTAGAATCTAGGGAATTCTGGAAGATCAAAACCAATGCATCCACTATCTCTGTAGCCACCTCTTTTAAATCCCTAGAATGTATGCCATCAGGTACAAGGGATTTGTCGACTTTTAGTCCTATTAATTTCTCCAGTACTATTTCTTTACTAATACTAATTTCTTTGAGTTCCTCATTCTCACTAGACCTTTAGTTCTCCACTATATCTGGAATTTTTTTGTGTCTTCTTCTGTAATGACAGATACAAAGGCCTGAATCTTTACCTTGGAGTTGGGTTGCATGCGTGCGGGCCGCGTAGCAGGTCGGGAACCTGAAGATGTGAACAGCATGTTCTGCACTGCGCGTTTAACTTAATGGCCCCAATTAAAACAGTCATGGGCATTTCCGGCTGAATTCAATGGAGCGGGTCTGATGACGTCACCGATGACTCATTTACAGCGCGAATATTTAAAGCAGCCTGGCACACATCTCATTTGTAGCTTGATGTAGGAGTGCAGAAGGTGGTTTCCAGAGACCTCAGTAACGCAATAGAACTGATAAAACTGTGGGTCATGGAGACAAGGTCATGCCAAAATTCACCAATGCCTCCCTGGAAGTTCTGGTGCAGGCAGTAAGAGCACGCATGGAGGTCCTCTTCCCTGGTGATCA
This sequence comes from Squalus acanthias, assembly GCA_030390025.1. Lineage (NCBI taxonomy): Eukaryota > Metazoa > Chordata > Chondrichthyes > Squaliformes > Squalidae > Squalus > Squalus acanthias. The sequence continues at coordinate 53,631,447 of CM059432.1, forward strand.
ACGAAAACGACCACCCAAAGACACAAGAAGGGCATGGCTGGAGATCACAGAGGAGGTCAGTAGCAGGAATGTCATCAGGAGGACGTGGATCCAGTGCCGCAAAAGATTCAATGATCTCATGAGGTCAGGAAAGGTGAGTGCAATGCCACACTCACCTACATCCTGATGGGCCTGTCACCACAACCCCATCACTCTGCCTTCCCAAGCCTACTCCTGCACGTCACTCCTCACACCAACCTACCTTGCAGGTCCACCCATCCCTCTCTGTCTATGTATATACTCACATCCCCATCTGACTAACCACCACTGACACTCACCCTCATTCTAATGCAATCGTAACAAGTTACAGCACAGAAGGAGGTCATTTGGCAATGTCACGCCACTCCCTCATAGTTACCCTCTACAGATATAACCCATTTATTCCTTACACTCATTCCATCACTCTCACTCAAAGATCTCTTCTTTCACTCCTTGCAGAAGAGAGCCCACAACAATAGGGAGAGGCAGAGATCCAGAGGTGGCCCTCCAGTCTTCAGTCAACTGACTCCAGCAGAGGAGGAGGCCCTAGAGATCTCTTGAGTTGCAGAGCTGCTGGCGGTGGGAGACGGAGAGAGGGGGAGCTCCCAGCATCCTGGTTACAGAATTAAATCTCATACAGCTACATGGCATACAACAGTCACTCATATGATGACTGATGTCAGCATCCAGTGAAATGTCATCATGTGCATAATAGTAACTTTACCCATTCTTAATATAACACTTCTAATTCATCTCTTTACTCTCCCACAGGTCCGTCAAGCTCCCCCCACCCCCACTGTCCAGCCGAAGGAGGAAGACGACTCCTCAGAGAAAGCTCTATTCTCTGAGGGTGCACCATCAGCAGACACATGCACCAGTGCAGATACGCACACCTCAGTGGGTCCTATGTGAGATAGAGTAGTGTTGTCACCTGGTGTCTCTCACATCACAAGTGAGCAAGAGCAGATGGTGTTGACAGGGACAACAGTGGAGACCCCTCGCCGGAGAATGGAGGAGTCCATCTCCAACATGAGCATCACCATCTCGCAGGTGATGGCGACGATGTGTTGTTCCATGGAAAGGATGGCCACCTACGTTGAGCAGCAAATGCGCTAGTCACACAAGAACATGCCTGCTGTGGACAACAGATGGCAGACGCTCATCGACCTCACCTCGAGGAGGGATATAAACGTAGACATAAAAACAGAAAATGCTAGAAATACTCAGCAGGTCAGGCAGCATCTGTGGAGAGAGAAACAGAGTTAATGTTTCAGGTCAATGACCCTTCGTCAGAACCATTCTGCCCTTGTTGTTTCTTAGCTCTACCCAAAGTGATTCTCTCCACTGTTTTTATCCCATCGTTTATTATCATTTTCCATTTTGCCTATCTCTTCTAAAAGTCAAGTATCCTGGAATATTTAGTTCCCAACCTTGGTCACTCTGCAACCATGGGGGCAATTTTGCCAGCCCTGGGGAGGCGGGTTTGAGGCGGGACTGCCGGGAATATGGCAGAATCTGGGGGCGGGTACCCATCCTGCCCCCAACCCGCCTCCGTGCCATCTTCCCAGGAGGTGGGTACCTAACTCGCGTCGGGTCCTGTCTCCTCGAGGCGGGAAGGGGATTACAGCCACTTAACTGCCTGTTAACAAAGAGTTAACAGGCAGTTAAGAGGATTATCCCCATTTTTCCAACAGAAGTACGGGCTTCCCAACGTCGGGACACCCCGCCAGCGAGGCGAGTAGTGGGTCTGCGGGGGTCGGAGGGGCTGAAAAGTGCGCTGTGGAGGTGAGTGATGGGTGCAAGTGTGGAGAGGTAAGTATGTGAGGTGAGTGAAAAGTGATAGAGAAAGTTTCCTTCCCTTTGTTTCTTCCTGCAGTCTTCAATCGTTGGGGATCCGGAGTCTCCGGCATCTCCACGGCAGAGATGACAGAATGGCTGCTGCATTCTCCGATGCAACAGCCATCTGCTTTCTGCTCAGGAAATAGGTTTGGTGAACATTGAGTACAAGAACTCACCAAACAACAAAGAATGTCAGTGTTTGACAGCTTCTCAAAGCTGTCAAACGATGACAATTCATCTGTCAAAAATTGAAACGTCATACGCTGACGTTCTCTGTCACCGGCTTTCCCTTAATTGGCCTGCTAAGCCCGCTGGGCGGGCTTAACAAGGTCAATCAAGGGAAAATAGCGTGGGTTGGCTGGACGTCGATGGAGGTGGGACTAAAACCCGACAAGCAGCAGTCCCGCCTCCAACGCGCCCCCATTGGCAAAATCAGCCCCCATGTCTCTGTAATGGCTATTAGATCAAGCCCATTTATTTCTATCTATGCTATTGATTTATCGATTTTGTTGCGAATGCTTCACGCATTCAGATATAATGCCTGCAGCTTTAACTTTTTTCTATTTTTCCCTGATGTTATCTTAGTCACTGATGCCCTATTACCTTTGTTGAGCTCTCTATCCCTTCCTGATCCACTCTGCTTATTTTTACCCAAATCGCTCCTCAGTAAGTATATGCACTTAACTATTTGAATTGCTTTAATGAACAGCAGTTCAGATATCACTCCCTAAATGTTCTGAAAAGTCTACATAATGAGTACAAAAACCATTCAAGTGGGAGCGAGCTGGAAATTGATGCTGTCCCTAACTGTTTCTAAAGCAATGAGTTCATATATGACATTCGGGAAAGGTCTGCAGAAAGGTAATTTACGAGATGTCAATCATCTGGTGACAAAGTTATTCCCACATAGACCAGGCATGTACCTGTTCAATTGTCTGACCATATGAGTCTTTTAGAGTTACAAACCTTTGAAGCTCACTGTGGTTCACATTCAGGGGAATAACTGGGTAAAACTGCCTTCAATAGTCACCAGATTTTTCCATGCATCCATGTCTTATTCAAGCAAGGAAAGCTTTTATTGCTCAGTTGCCCAGGGCAGCCACAGAATGTTGATTGGCAATTTGAAATACTTTTCAGGGACACTTGTCAGACGATCCAACCTCTTGGGAGTTTTTCTGAATCAATTCTATATGGTCAGAGTGAAACACTGTGAGGAACTAAAGCTTTTGATATAGATATTACCCATAAAGCAATGGTGCAGTATTACGCAGGTAATAAATTTAGAAACGTCAGCTTTGTTTACTTCTCCACAACCTCTTCTTCTGCATTCAACTCCATTCTTGCTTTGATCTTCTCTGGCATTCTATCATTCCTAGCTTGTAGGTCTGAAGTCGTCATTACCTCCCTCTTCCTGCTGTTAGCAAGAACTGCTTACATTTTTTTCTATAGGGAATAGGATTTAATATTTGGATTTAAATCCCACCCACTCCAAATGTCAAATATTTTTGCACTACCTGAATCTGGTCACCAGATTTAAAAAATAATTAACTAATGAATGGTGCTTACTTAAGCCCACTAATTTTAGAATTAAGTCCAGTAATTACTTCCCAAAAATGGAGAATTGCAAAATTAGGGTTGGATTCAATAAAATCGGAGACACTGACCTTGGCACACTGCAGGTCGGCCGTGATTCTCGAAGCCATTTTTCTCCATATGGTGCAAGGAGCATTTCACTATCTCTCCATATCAAAGAACATTGACAGGGACGTTCCTTCAGCAATCTCTACACGATACGGGTTATGTAATGAAGTTTCTTTGGCGAGGACGGCACTGAGGATGCAATTGATGCCACTGCCACCACCACCGCCAACCGCACCCCCCGCCCCCCTCCAGGCCACCTCCAAGCTCAGTCAGAGTCACCCAGCTCTCCTCAACCAGGAACCAGCGCGGACACATTCGACCGGAACGAGCGAGCACCTCAACGCCAGGTGAGCACTCACCGTCACAATCCAGTTTCAGGCACGGGAAGACTCTGAGGAGCTAGTGGATGTCGCCACCTCTCCAGATAGACCAGCTAGAAAGCGGCCAAGGACTGGTGAGTCAGTGGAGTCTGAATTGATGGCTACAGGCATGAAGAGGCCCCTGCTGGTGGAGCATCAGAGGGGTATGAGGACCCTGGGATCCATCAGCAGTAACATGGAGCTTCTTGCGGGTGTGGCTTGAGTCTGCTGTCATGCTGAGAACTAACATCGCACAGGAGATGCCGCAGGTGGCAACTGCATTGGGACATCTCATAGGTCCCGACAGGGGACGGTGATGGAGCTGTCGGGGCTTCCACCGTGATGGAAGCTCAGATTTCTGCTCTTGAGGCTTTGGGTGACAGACGAGAGGGCACAATGAATTATTGCTTCCAGACTCTTACTAAGGCTTTGTGGGATCTGGCAGGCTGCCATCGTGCCAGTCATCAGGCTGATAATTGGGGCTGCAGATCAAGACCGCAGTGGAAGGGCAGCTGGTACGGTCCAAGAGCCTGCTGCTGCCACCTCTCCGGGTGGCAGCACAGCCAAGGTATCCGGCCTTCCAACAGCAAGCATTGAGCCATCTTTACACAGCTGACTGCACAAGATGTACTGCAGCAAATCGACAAGGCCTCTTCGACAGCACCTCCCAAAGCCATGACCTTCACCACCTAGAAGGACAAGGGGCAGCAGACGCATGGGAACACCACCACCTCCAAGTTCCCCTCCAAGTCACACACCATCCTGACTTAGAAAAATCACCGATCCTTCATCGTCACTTGCTCAAAATCCTGGAACTCCCTCCCTAACAGCACTGTGGGAGTACCTTCACCACACGGACTGCAGCGGTTCAAGAAGGCGGCTCACCACCACCTTCTCAAGGGCAATTAGGGATGGGCAATAAATGCTGGCCTTGCCAGTGACGCCCACATCCCAGGAATGAATTAAAAAAAACAAGGCAGTTCAGGATTGCCCTCCAGGGATGCAGCTAGCAGCGGCCCTAGTCTAGGAGCTGATGATTGCACAGTGTTCAGTTCCATTCAGAACTCTTCAGATAATGAAGCAGTCCGTGCCCGCATGCAGCAAGCTCTGGATGACATTCAGGCTTGGGCTGATAAGTGGCAAGTAACATTTGTGCCACACAAGTGCCAGGCAATGACCATTTCCAACGAGAGAGTCTAGCCACCTCCCCATGACATTCAGCGGCATTACTATCGCTGAAGCTCTCACGATCAACATCCTGGGGGTCACCATTGACCAGAAACTTAACTGGATCGGCCACATAAATACTGTGGCTACAAGATCAGGTCAGAAGCTGGGTATTCTGCGGCGAGTAACTCACCTCCTGACTCCCCAAAGCCTTTCCACCATCTACAAGGCACAAGTCAGGAGTGTGATGGAATACTCTCACTTGCCTGGATGAGTGCAGCTCCAACAACACTCAAGAAGCTCGACACCATCCAGGACAAAGCAGCCTGCTTGATTGGCACCCCATCGACCACCTTAACCATTCACTACATCCACCACTGGCATACTGTGGCTGCAGTGTGTACCATCTACAAGATGCACTGCAGCAACTCGCCAAGGCTTCTTCAACAGCATCTCCCAAACCCGTGGCCTCTTCCACCTAGAAGGACAAGGGCAGCAGATGCATGGGAACAGCAGCACCTCCAAGTTCCCCTCCAAGTCACACACCATCCTGACTTGGAAGTATATCGCCGTTCCTTCATCGTCATTGGGTTAAAATCTTGGAACTCTCTCCCTAACAGCACTGTGGGAGTACCTTCACCACATGGACTGCAGCGAATCAAGGCGGCGGCTCACCACCACCTTCTCAAGGGCAATTAGGGATGGCAATAAATGCTGGCCTTGCCAGCGATGCCCACATCCCATGAATTAATAATTTTAAAAAAATGTTCAAATGTCTAAATAGAGCTTAAATTTTTCAGGTAATATTTATACTTTGTTTTTAAAATTTCTAGTTAAATTTACTAATCACATGAAACATTCTTTATAATAAAACAGTCTTTGAAGTTAAGGAACCCTGTGTCTGATTCTTCTTCTGGTTGTGACCTCTCACTTATTGGGTAAAAGTCTGAGCCACAAGCTGCCCTCTCACCACCCTGCCCTCTCGAAGCGACGCATCCTGCAGATATCCCTTGGCTCCCGCTCCCACAGTCCAGGATCTTCTGCTCCAATTAGCTTGTCCCTGGAATGTCAAGATCCAGACCTTTTATCATGGCGAAGTTGTGCAGGGTACAGCACAGGACTATCCTTGCTACCCTCCCTGAGGTGGATTGGAGAACACCCCCGACCTGTCCAAGCACCTGGAGCGGCTCTTCAGCATCCCAATGGTCCTCTCATCTATCTATCTCTCCTCAGCTTTGGTCTGAAGAATGCAACAAGGCATCATCAGCCACGGCAGCGAGGTGTAAGTGTCGTCACCGAGGATCCATCCTTCCACCTGCTCCCAGTTCCCGAGCATGTGTGCGATGACCAGGTTGCGCGTAATAAATGCATCAGGACAGGCCCCCGCAACTGCACACTCACAAGCAAGATGTGCAGCCGGGCGTCACTGCACTTTGAGGGAGTGGTAGCCCTTTCTGTTCACGTAACTTTGTGGGTTATGAAGTGGAGCCTTTATTTTGACATGTGTTCCATTGCTCGCCCCCTGCTCTCGGGGAAGCCAGTCATCCTTTGCCCCATTGGGGACTTGCCAAATCTGAGGAACTACCCAGCCCTGTGGAAAAGGGAGTCTGTTACCTGCCGAATGCAGGCCCTCACTGCCCCTTGACTAATCTGCGCAGGTCCCCTATGGATGCCTGGAAGGATCCAGACCGATAAATATTAAGAGCCGTGGTGAATTTCTTTTATACAGGTAAGGCTCTGCTGCATTTGGACCAGAACTTTAAGTCATTGCAGAGCAAGCTGTTGGTCTCCTTTGTAAACCGCTGCCGTCGCATAGTCAACTCTTCAGACATCTCCTCGAATGTCAGTCGAGGCCTATACACTCCTCAGGCTGGGTACTTGCGTGTGGGGTGCTGTCTTGGCTGGTGGTGCGTCACTGTCCAGGCCTCTTATCTCTGATTCTCTTCCTCCTGTTCTTTCTCCTCCATGATAATGGCAAGCAGGAGTAGTGCTAGCAAAAGAGACATTTTATTTCTCAAAATGACTGGAAAATGCTTGTCAGGATTCACAGGGCGGGAATGGCTTCGACGCTTCCTGGAGCAGCTGATTTGCGCATGCTTCAGGTGACTATCGATGCCTGTACGCATGAAAATCTGGTCATAATTTCAAAAGAGCTCCTGAACCAGCACAATTGCAGGAAATTTGTGTGTAAGGCACAGTAGCTTGGGAGCGGAGCTATTATAGTGAGCCAAGATGCTTAACTCACTTACGCCCAATTTTCCTCAATCTTTTATGTCTCTCTGGGTGCAAATACACAGGAAATTCCATCCCTATATTTAAAGAACCTTTCAAACAAAAGGACAAAGCAATGGTACAAATAAACCACCAGAGGGCAGCAAGCACCACTACAGCACCCTGAAAATTGAGTAGACGGCAAGGAAAATTGGGGAAGAGGGGATAATTGGGGTAGAAATGTCTATGAAATTTGTCGGCACCTGGTTTTGAGCATGAAGGCAGCGATGCCGCTGCAATTTGTGCCCAAACCAAGAGACCCAAGGCAAGTCTGAAATTGGCCTTATTAATTGGGTGAGCTGCCAGCACCTGTCACAGGCAACTCGCCCATTTGTAGAAATTAATATTGGGCTTCCAGCAATGTTCCGAAGGTAAGTTCCGCGATGGGGGTGTGGAGCAGCAACCGATTGGGATGCTGTGGAGTCGGGGGAGCACTCCTTCTGCTCCTGACTCCACAGCATGTATTTAAAAAACATTTTTTTTTAAACGTATCTTTTGGTGCCGGTCGCCCAGCGACTGCTTAAAAATCCCGAGCGGAGCAGGCCCAGCTTTGAATTTCAGCAAAGGAGCCTGAAACATGCTGTAAGGGGCCTAATGCATTTTTTTAGGAGATTGTCAGGGATGCCTGAAAAATCGCCCAACCCAATATAGGGTCGAACTTTTTACAAGCATTTTTGGGTGCGGGACATTGGTCCCCGCAATTGGCCCTTGTTGCGTCCATTTTACACCTGTTCAATTTCTATCCCAGCCTTTCTAGAAATTACAGATTATGACTAGACTGCTCAGGAAAGAAATAAAGAAATTAATGACATGACAATAGACTGCAAGACCATTTGAGGAATCATATACATAACTCACCAAATATACCAATGAAACCAGACATATAGCTCACTACATAACCACTAGACATACCAGGGAAAATGGCCTGATTTTTTAACTTTGTTCTGTGGGTGCTGCAGGCAAGGAATTGTCATTCCTAGTTGCCTTGAGAAAGTGGTGGTGGGCCTTCTTCTTGAACCACTGCAGTCCTTGTGGTGAATGTATGCCCACAATGGTGTTAGGGAGGGAATTTCCAGATTATGATCCAGGAATGATGAAGGAATGGTGACATATATCCAAGTCAGGATGTTGGGTAAGTTGGAGGGGAAATTGGAGGTGACGGTGTTCCCACAGCATTGCTGCTCTTTTTATTTTTAGTGGTAGAGATTGCAGAAGAGGGAGATGCTGTCAAAGTAGTCTTGGTGAGTTGCTGCAGTGAGTCCCGTAAATGGTTATGCTGTACAGTGCGCCACTGGTGGAGGGAATGAGTCTTGAGTCTTGAGTCTTGTGGCTGCATCGATCCACGCGAGTGGTGAGTATTCCATCACATTCCTGACTTAAGCTTTGTAGATGATGGAGAAGCTTTTAGGGGTCAGAAGATGTGTTACTCGTCATAGAGTGCCCAGCCTCTATGTTGCTGTTGGAGCACAGTGTTGATACAATGGGCTGGATTTTGATATTGGGGCAGGCTGGGGTCGTGTTATCCACTTTTCGTGTTATCCACCCGACTGCAATTGGATGTGGGAGATTGATGCGATTTTCACTTAATTGGGCAATTGAGTTCCAGCATGTGGGAACCCATGACCCAATTAGTGTTTTCAGTCTAAAAGTCGCCTCTGATGATGTCATCATTGTTGCTGCATTGAAGGTCTGCAAAGACTGCCTGGCCTTTGCTGTGAGAGGACCTGGAGGCAAAATGAGCAGCAGCCCTAAGTCTGCTCCCAGATATTTTTGTACCACCACCACCACCACCACTCCCAGATATTTCTATTTCTATTCCTCCTCCTCCTTCTCCTCCTCCTCCTCCTACCACTACCACCACCACCAGCTACAACATCATCATCACCATCACATCTCCGTTGTAATAGTGGACCTGCAGCTGATAGTCAGCTATCGAAATGTGCTACCGCCAGGTTTCACATTCGTGGTTCAGAACAAGCGTGCTTCACGTAGAAAAAGGGTTAAAATCACAAAGGCCTTTCAACATGGCATTATAGAGGCAATTTAGTGCTTGTTAAGGGCCTTAACAGCCTATCCCGCCTCTTAGAGGCAGGACGGACGGAGTCAGGACTAGCAGACACGATTTAATGAAAATTGCGTGGAGGCGGGATGGAGGCGGGCTTGTACCCACCCGCCAGTTTTCGCAATTTTAACCCTCCACACGCCTCCAAACCCGCCTCCACGGGTCAATGAAAATTCTGTCCATTGTGTCCATTTCAGCTTCTGGGTCTATGATATTGATGGTGAGGGACTTGGCGATGGTGGTGTTATTGAATGACAAGAGGAAGTGGCTGGGCTTTGTATTGTTGAAAATGGTCATTAAATGGCACTTGGGCGGCGTGAATGTTACTTGTCATTTGTCAACAGAAGTCTGGATGTTATAGGCTGGCATAGGCTGCTTCATATGTGGTGTTGTGAACGGAGCCGAACACTGTGGAATCGTTAGTGAATAGCCCCACTCATGATCTTATGACAGAAAGAAGGTAATTGATGAAGCAGCATAAGTTCGCTAGGCCAAGGATGCTTCCCTGAGGAACTCCTGCATTGATGTCCTGTGGTTGTGATGACTGACCTCCAACAACCACAACCATCTGCCTTTGTGTCAAGTATGACTCCAGCCACTGGAGGGCTTTCCCTTTGATCCCCATTGACCTCAGTCTTGTTAGGTCTCCTTGGTGCCATACACGGGTGGTCGAATGCAACCTTAATGTCAAGGGCAGCTACCCTCAGCTCTCTTCTGGCATTCAGCTCCTGTGTCCATGTGTGGATTAAGGCTGTGTTGTGGTCTGGAGCTGAGTGGTTCTTGCGGAACCTAAATTGAGCATCGGTGAGCAGGTTATTAGTGAGTAGGTGTTGCTTAATCCTAGCTTACATTTTTGTTTCATTTGGGATCGCATTTTCCATAATTATTGCCATTTAGCTACCGGCAGTAATGGCATGTAATAGTCAAGTGTATCATTTTTAGTTATCAAGGTTTCAACAAACTATCCATTCTGTGGATTCATTTACAAGATGGTAAAGAATGAGCCAAAGCCTGGGGAGAGATTGAGGATGATGAGAAAGAGAGAACCAGAGGATGTTATTTGTGATTTTGACCAATCTGATCTCAGTTCTATGGGCAATGAACATACTCCACAACGTACCACATCAGTGCAGATTAGTATAGCAGTAGAATGTTTTCTTTTTTTTTAACACATCCAGATTGCTCCATGAAGTTTCCTTATTTATTGATATATTTACCTGGCAAGCTTGATGTTATCTGTGTCAGGTGATCAGTTTTTCTTATCCTCAGTCATGTTTAAGTGAGTTTTTGTTGAGTTTTTTTAATGGTACATTCAAGATCTATATGTTTATTGCAGCCTCTGGGAATCTAGTAAGCTGAAATGTTTGTCTAACTTTCTTGCCTTTGATAGGTTTCAGTGGTTGGGGATTGGAATTTTATATCCAGAAATAAATCTTGTCGTTTAACAAATCCATGATCATTTTCACTGAGATATTGGCCTCAATTTTAACTCCCAGAAGGGAGCACGACAAAGCGAGAAGCATGCTCGTCCAGAAGTGGCAGCAAGCAGGCTTGGCCAATTTTAACCGCCGGGTCCCATTTTCATGCCGCTTACAGACTTCCCGACCAAAACGGCCAAGAAGTCGATGGAAAGCAGCTGTCCAGCTATTAAACTTGTGCCAGTTGAAGGCAGCCACCAGGGACCAGAGGGAACGGTCTCCCGCACTAAGGGAAGTGGATAGCTGGGGTGGGGGACAATCCTGATCAGGTGGGGGTATCCTGGGAGCAGGGGAGGCCCAAGGCTCTCCTGCTCGAGTCAAGCTCGCCACTTGCCCCGAATTAAAATTGGTGGCTTTACTGTCGGAGAGTGAGGGAGAAACTGGTCAAGCTGTGTTCTGATGGTGGAGGCAATCAGTTGCTGAACACCTCTGCTGAGAGCCATCCTCTGACTGTCTTGGCAGCTTGAAGAGACGACTCATCTGAGTGGGAATCTTCCACCGATCTTCTGCCAGAGTTATGATGGCTGATTGGGAGAACCCCCAAGGAAACTCCCAGCAAAAGCGAACTTTCAGGCAAAATTCAGTCAAGCCTGATAAGCCAAATAAGTTCCACAATGTATTACAGCTTGAAGTAGATCTACAGTGAAAATAAAGTTGCTCACAATTTGACCTCAGAACAAGATACAAAAGCAACTCTTTCTTTAAAGAGAAAGGAAATCTGTCATCCTTTCCCGGTCTGGCCTATATGTGACTCCAGACCCAGACAGCACTGTGGTTGACTTTTAACTACCCTCTGAAATGGCGGCTCACCACCACCTTCTCAAGGGCAATTAGGGATGGCAATAAATGCTGGCCTTGCCAGTGACACCCACATCCCAGGAATGAATAAAGAAAAAAACATTTGCATCCTGTAGCAAAACTGTAATTTTCAGCTTATGCTATCAGATGAAATGTGCTGCTTTGGTCTTTCCGATTACCATGTTCCTATATTTCAGCTGATGATACTATAATGGACAGTTTCATTATTGAAACTTATTCGTTGATTGACAGGTTTAAAATTCTTTCTAATACTCTGCCAATGCCTGTTTCTGGGTCTTTAATACTTCATGTGGCTCATTCTAATGGATTTTCCATTCCTGCCTCTAATGGATTTTCCAAGTCTTTAATATAGTCCTGGCTATCTATAATTTTGGCCATACAAGTACCTATCGAAGCACAAATCCCATTTCAATAGTTATTTTAAGTCTGACACTTAACAGCCAAAAAAGGTATGACATCACCACATTTTACGAATTATCCAGATTGCAGCAAAAGTTAAACTTTGTCCAAAGGTTTTGCCATTTCTGGTGAACCTCATCTGCTACCTAACACAAAAATTTCTGCAGATGGAAAACATTTTCTGCTGGAAGAATCAAGACATTTAGTTATATAAAACACCAGTAATCACAGTTAAATATTAAACCAAGCTGATAATGAGATTCTCTGCCAGCAATCTGCTGAGAAAATAATGTCAAAGCCCAAGTTTTCAAAATGGGAGCAGTGTGGGCTGATGGAAGACATGAGGCAGTTGGTGATTATGGTGATTAACACAGTGGGCCAGAAATTCGGCTGTTGTCGGGTGAGTACGCGCTGTGTACTCACCCGTAAGGCCACCTGAAGTGCCGGTTTCCTGCATGCACTGCGCATGCGCTGGAAACTGGAACTTCCATTCCCCTGAAGGAAGGGGTTCAGAAGTCAAATGCGTGCGCGGGAGAGGCAGCGCGCACGCAGCAAACTTCGTTTTTTTTCAGGTTTCTCCGGGAGGGTAAGTATGGAGAAGCTGCACTTTTAAAAAGGAGGCGCAAGGCCTGTTTTTAACAAGGTAAGTGGTTAATTAATTACAATTTAAACATTTTTTCAACAGGTTTATCTTTTTTAGATACTTTAAAGAAAGGTAAGTTTATTTTTAGCACTGTTAAAAAGTATAATACATTTTTGTTTAAAGTAGTTAATTTATGTAACTTATAGTTATTTTAAAAATGTGATGTTTATTTAAAAATTTATTTGAAGTTTAAGTGTGGTTTTGGGGCCGATCTCTATTCATAGATTTGACAGGTCTTCCTGTCAAATCTATGAATGAAAATGCCCTGCTAGGATTGGCTCTCCATGGCCCACGTGATCCCAGGGGACGCTTCGAACTAACTGCGCCCCTGGGATACACAAGCACTGCGCGCCGGCAGCTGCAGGAGGCCCAGGAGCCGAAGTCCTCGTGGGCCCAAAGCACAACTGCAGGCACGGTAGGCAAGTACGCACGCGATGCTTGCACCTGCAGGAAGCCGGAAAGCCGAATTTCTAGCCCAGTGTCTTTCTCATCTCCCCCCATTTTATTGACACTACTATGATCTGAACCTTCCTCGCTTGTTCATTTTAAGCTGCAAATACAACTTCCTATGCATTTTCCCTCCTCCCTACATTTTCAGTGTTGAATTACAAACCTATTGCATATTTTTCTAATCTAATTTGTTCTTCTCCTGACTTCAAGGCTGTGGAATTCCTTACTTACCTCATTTTTTCATTCCTCCTATAATCCTCGGGCTTTTAAAACCCAGGCTTGGTGACACCTAATCACTACTTCCAAGTTTAACTTGTCATCTCTTTTGCTCTTTTCAAACACATTGATGTCCTTGGCTCTTCGCCTTGCTTTCTCAACAGAAGAAAATATACAAATTCACAGGTCAGAGATTGGAGAATTTTGAAAGCTATATTTTTGATCTGAATCAGGAGCGAAACGGCAGAAAGGATATTTTGCAGGGCCGCTACGGAGGCTGCTGCACAATCCTCTGTGATGTTGTGCAGTGAGCGACATGGTGTGAGTTTTGAGGGAAAGGCTGGGGTATGTAAGAGAAAGAATGCAGATAAGGCTTGTCAACATTTTTTATCAGAGATTAGAGCAGGCATACAGATTGGTTTCAGCCAGCTGTATAGAAAACCTACCCATATGAAAACTGTTTGAACAAACCTTGGGAAGACAGAATGACTCACTGTACCAATCAAATTCTGCAGCATGAGAATGTAGATTCTGCAGAAAATCAATCCAGGGTTTGGGAACATTGCAATATAATAAACAGTTTTAAAATAATGTATAGAATTAGTGCATTTTAAAAACAGTTTAGTCCATGAGTCCCCTTGTACTGCTTCGGGGGCTACAAGAGTGGCTGCCACTTCACCCCTAACTGTCAAACCAGGTCTGGAATGTGTCACATGGAAACACCAGTTCACAGTTGATGGTGGAAGGTGAGGCCCAGCACATGAGTGCAAAAGACAAGACTGAAGCATTTGCAACCATCTTCAGCCAGAATTGCTGAGTGGATGATCCAGCTCGGTCTCCTCCTGAGGTCCCCAGCATCACAGAAGCAAGTCTTCACTCTCCGTGATATCAAGAAATGGCTGAGCGCACTGGAATCAGCGAAGCCTATGGGCCCCGACAACATCCCGGCTGCCATGCTGAAGACTTGTGCTCCAGAACTAGCCGCGCCTCTAGTTAATCTGTTCCAATACAGCTACAACACTGGCATCTAACTGACAATGTAGAAAACTGCCCATGTATGTCTTGTCCACAAAAAGCAGGACAAATCCAATCCACCACATCGGTCTACTCTCAATCATCAATGAAGTGATGGAAGGTGTTGTCGACAGTGCTATCAAGCAGCACTTACTAACTAATAACCTGCTCACCAATGTTCAGTTTGGCTTCCGCTAAGACCACTCTGCTCCAGACCTCATTATAGCCTTGGTCCAAACATGGACAACAGAGCTGAATTCCAGAGGTTAAGTGAGAGTAACTGCCCTTGAAGTCAAGGCAGCATTTGACCGAGTGTGGCATCAAGGAGCCCGAGTAAAATTGAAGTAATTCCTGAACAGACCCGACACCAAGCTGCGGGTCAGCCAATTTAGATAGTTAAAAGCTTGTTAAAAGGTAGTTAAGCAGGATTTTACTATGTACTTACCATTTTACCAGCTTTTCCATAAGTTTCCTTAAAGAAATTATTATTAGTAAAAAAACAGTACCAGCAAAATTAATGGGACTAAAAGTCGACAAATCCCAAGGACCAGATGACCTACATCCTAGGGTTTTGAAAGAGGTGGCCATTGGAATAGTGGATGCATTGGTTGTCATCTTTCAAAATTCTATAGATTCTGAAACGGTTCCTGTAGATTGGAGGATAGCAAATGTAACCCCGCTATTTAAGAAAGGAGGGAGAGAGAAAACGGGGAACTACAGACCTGTTAGCCTCACATCGTAGTTGGGAAAATGCTGGAATCTATTATAAAGGATGCAATAACTGGGCACTTAGAAATAATAGTAAGATTGGGCAGAGTCAACATAGATTTATGAAAGGGAAATCCTGTTTGACAAACCTATTGGAGTTCTTTGAGGCTGTAACTAATGGAGTAGACAAAGGGGAACCAGTAGATGTGGTGTATCTGGATTTTCAGAAGGCCTTCGATAAGGTCCCACACAAGAGGTTGGTGAACAAAATTAGGGCACATGGAATTGGGGGTAATATACTAGCATGAATTGAGAATTGGTTAACAGACAGAAAACAAAGAGTAGGGATAAATGGGTCTTTTTCAGGATGGCAGGCTGTGACTAGTGGGGTACCGCAAGGATTGGTGCTTGGGCCCCAGCTATTCACAATCTATATCAATGATTTGGATGAGGAGACTAAATGTAACATTTCCAAATTTGCTGATGATACAAAGCTAGGTGGCAGTGTCAGTTGCGAAGAGGATGTGAAGAGGCTTCAAGGGGATCTCGATAGGCTCAGTGAGTGGGCGAGAACATGGCAGATGGAATATAATGTGGATAAATGTGAAGTTATCCACTTTGGTAGAAAAAACAGAAAGGCAGAGTATTTCGTAAATGGTGAAAGATTGGGGAATGCAGATGCTCAAAGGGATCTGGGTGTCCTTGTACATGAGTCACTGAAAGTGAATGTGCAGGTGCAGCAAGACATTAGGAAGGCGAATGGTATGCTGGCCTTCATTACAAGAGGATTTGAGTAAAGGAGTAAAGAAGTCTTACTCCAATTATATAGGGCTTTGGTGAGACCATACCTGGCGTACTGTGTGCAATTTTGGTCTCCTTACCTAAAAAAGGATATACTTGCCATAGAGGGAGTGCAACGAAGGTTCACGAGATTGATTCCTGGGATGGTGGGACTGTCGTATGAGAAGAGATTGAGTAAACTAGGCCTGTATTCTCTTGAATTCAGAAGAATCAGAGGGGACCTCATTGAAGCATACAAAATTATTACGGGGCTTGATAGGATGGATGCTGGGAGAATGTTTCCCTTAGCTGAGGAGTCTAGAACCAGGGGCCACAGCCTCAAGATAAAGGTTAGGCCATTCAGGACTGAGATGAGAAGAAATTTCTTCACTCAGAGGGTGGTGAATCTTTGGAATTCTCTACCCCAGAGGGCTGTGGAGGCTCAGTCATTGGGTATATTCAAAACAGAAGTCGATAGATTTCTGACTAGTAAGGGCATCAAGAGGATATGGCGATAGGGCCGGTGAATGGAGTTGAGGCAGAAGATCAGCCATGATCTCATTGAATGGTGGAGCAGACTCGAAGGACCGAAGGGCCGACTCCTGCTCCTATTTCTTATGTTCTTATGTTCCCGGCGCGTGGGGATCAGGTCAGGTAAGGAGTTCGGGAGTTGTGTCAGCATGGAATGATTTACTAACTTGACAGCTGCAAATGTTCTATAGCAGCTCCCATTTCATAGGTCTTCACTTTCCAAGCTCAGAAGCTGTTGCTTGCTGCATTTGGAAGACAGATTGAGCTTTATGCAGGTTGCAAGTGTTTGGAGCAAACTCTCTATCCAGTGTCACCTCATTGGAACAACCTCTCTCACCATTGACAGATTGCTTCTGTCATCTCAACTGCACCTGCCATCTATTCCATCAGCATCAGTGGCCTTGAAAAAATCTCACCTTGGTCCTCAGAATCCCACCACAATCAGCCCCAACACCAGCAGCACCAGGCACACCAGCTGCTCCAACAACAACACCAACCTTCTCCACAATCAACTGATGCTGCAGTGGACACAGGGCATCATCACCCATGCACATTGCTGCCCGGGACGCCAGCGATGGCCTCACCATGTCCAGATTGACTTCACTTAACACTGTACACCCTGGCTGCCACATGATGTACCAGGTTGGCACCACCTCACACCAACACGATAAAGCATCCCTACAATGCCCAAACCATTCCTTTCACACTCATCCCCATTGCGGGGGTACTGTTATGTCTCACCATTCATTACAACTCACTAAGCCACTTCCAAAGGTGCACACAAGTCTGTCCAAGAATGCAAAGTTTGGAAAATAAAGATTTCAATGTTTGGCAACACATCAACAGAAACTTTACATGAACATTAGCGAAAACACCCAAGTGCCTACCATTGTGTGTTGTTAGATGAGGGTGAGTGTGTGGGGTGGCTAGTAAGATGGGGAAGTGATAATGTAGATAGAGAGGTATGGGTGGAGGTGCAAGGTAAGTTGGTGTGAGTAAGGATGAGCAGGAGTAGGGTAGGGAAGGCAGAGTGATGGGGATGTGATGAGAGGCACAGCAGGATGAGGTTGTGTGTGGCTTGGCAGTAATGTTTCATGATCTACTGAGATCATTGAAAGGTTTGCGCCACTGCAGCCTGGTCCTCCTGACGACATCCCTGCTTGTGCCCTCCTGTGCAATGTGCAACCAGGCTGCGTTGGTGTCCTGGGGAGGTCTCTTCCACCCGTAGGAAGGGAAGAGAACCTCCCTGCATGCTGTGACACCCTCCATAAGCATGGGTGCAGCCGTCCACCTTTGTACAGTGCTTGTCAGTGTTTGCAGCACCTCAATGCTGTAGATCACTGACAGCACAACTGTCAAAATGAATGTGGCCATGGTCCCTTTAAGGAAACTGGCTGATGGCGCGGCATCAAATGACATCATCAGACCCGTTTCCTTTTAATTGGCCGGGAACCTCACAGGGCGGGCTTAACAAGCCCAATCAACGGAAATTTCTTCCCACAGGGAGGGATGGAATCGGGAGCGGGGTCTCTGTCTGCCACCTACCTCGGCCGCACTTAGCCCGCCTCTGTAGGTGAAATTGTGTCCTATATATTTCTTCTTTAAGTATGAAAAATTTAATTTTCAACTCATTTAATGATTATTCATACACATTAGGCAAGCGAGTTTAAGAACCTACAATTGAGGAAGCTTTACAATTTTTAATGTGACTTATACTGATGCCATAAAAGTGCATTAAAAGAAATAGAAAATACAGTGCAGGTCTCAGTGAAGATAAACTTAAATAAAACGCTGAAAAAATTTCAATAAAAGACCAGAAAAATCACCTGGTTTCCTGCTGCGCCTGAAAATCTGGTCATAATTTGAAGGGAGCCTCTGAGAAAGTGCAATTGCAGGAAACCTGCGCATAAAGCTCTGTAACTGGGGGGCGGGGCTATTCTTAAGGGTGTGAGAGATCGATAGATGATCGTAAAAGATCAAGGATATTTGAGCGCATCCTTTTAAGCCCCTAATGGTCTTCTCAATGACCACTCTTGCTGTTCAGGCCATTCACTGTGGTCATTACCCATAAGAGCAGAGGGCAGGCTTTGTCACCCACATGCCATCTGGTGACATGAGTTTCTTCTTTAAAGAAGTCAGGGAGGGCCTGAAGTATGAATCCATCGTAGCAACTTCCAGCATCTCTCCTGTTGACCTGTAGGATCCTTTGCATATTGCCACATTCAAGCCATACATTGAGGGTGTGGATGCCCTTCCTGTTGATGAAGTTGAGGGAGTTTTCCGTAGAAGCTTGCAAAGCAACATGGGGTGCCATCGATTGCACCCTTGACCTTGGGAAAACCAGCAAGCATGTAGAAACTGGATTGCCCTATTTTGATGTTGCCTTGCTGTGATGCCAAAGGTGATGGATTCCAAGCTATGCTGTAAAATGTTACAATCATTGACAAATGTATACCCATACTGCACCCTGGCTGATGTTACAGAGATCCCCTATGGCTGCCTGAAATGAGCCTGTGTCAAAATGGTTGAACGCAGTTGTTGCCTTCATAGCCAGAGGGAGAGCATTGTGGGCAGGTCCTCCTGCAGTAAAAAAAGGAAGAACTTGCTTTTATATAGTTACGTTAATTACCTCAGAAAGTCCCAAAGTGCTTCACAGCCTCTGAAGTAGTTTTGAAGTGTAGTTACTTTTGGAATGTAGGGAAGTGCAGCAACTAATTTGTGCACAACAAGGTCACACAAATAGCAATGAGATAATGACTCGATAATCTGTTTTTAGTTGCATTGGCCGAATAGTGTCATGCGATCTTTTATATCCACCTAAGTAGGCAGACAGGGCCTAGATTTCAAAAAGGCAGTACTCTGTCAGTATTGCACTGAAGTGTCAGTCTAGAATATATGCTCAAGTCTCTGGAGTGGTTCTTGAACCCACAAACTTCCTGCCTCAGAGGTGAGAGCGCTATTACTGAGTCAAGGCTGAATCTTACCACTAAATAGGTAGCAGAGCCTCTTTGGTGAAATGCACTCTTCTTGTATACACCTCTTCACTAAGGTCCTCATATGAACTGTGCTGTGTGTATAGTCTATGGCGAGGGGAGGGGGGTTGTAATATTTGATGGGATCCATCCTCTTCAAATGCTGCCTGACTCTCCTGTGCTCCATTGTGTGTTGTACCTCGTCCTCCTCCATGATATTGGTATACAAGGTTATGCTATACCTGCTTCTGGGAAGCTTCACTTTGGGTGGAGTGGTGGGTGAAAATCTCTCAGTAGTTTCACACTATCAGAAGCAGTGAGAAGCGAGTCCAGGTCTGTGCAAGCAGAATGGCAACAAAAATAAATCTCTACAAGAAGTCATTCACAGCTGCAGAAATCGCTCCTGAAACTCTTCACATTCTTCAGACTCACAAACTTCTCACTTCCGCCTGTCTCCGCTGATCCTGGCAACAGCTCAGCCTTGTAATTCTGAGTCTAATTTAACCCAAGTACTTTGCAAGTATAAAAGCAGGAAATTTGGAGCTGCTGCACCACCGGCCCTCATAATAATACATTAAAATTAGCTCAATCGAGGCTCAGCGGACAGATCATGGGAAACATAAATATAAAAATATAAGAATTAGAAGCAGGAGTAGGTCATACGGCCACTCGAGCCGTTCAGTAAGATCACAGCTGATCTTCGACCTCAACTCCACTTTTCCGCCCAATCTCCATATCCCTTAATTCCCTTAGAGACCAAGGGGTAAAAATTCAGTTGGTTGCGCCTCCCGTTAGCGCCTTAAGAGGGCGCTAATGGGGCGCAAAGCCGCTAACGCCCGGGCGCAGCGATGTTTGCGCCGCTCGGGAACTTAACTAGAGATTGTGCGGCGGCGCTAAACTTTACCGCTGCGACCACCTGCGCGCGCAGATTGTGACGTCATTCCATGGTGCAACGCCCTTGTGGCGCCCCGGAGTGGAAATTGAGTGGCGCCCCCTGCCTTACCGCCTGGCGCATCCAACGACCAGAAGACTGGAACGCTATCAATCGCTGTGGGGGGCGCTATTTAAAGGGGGCCTCTTCCTGTCTTTTATTGTTGGTGGCATTTTTGAACTACGCATTCTGAGAGAGAGAGGGAGAGACTTCTGGAGAGATTCAACGTTGTGTGAAGGAGTTTTGGGTATTGAGCAGCACTTTGCAGGTTCATTTTGATTTGCCATTCCTTGTATCGATTTAGCAGAGACTGTGGGAGCTGCACTCTGAGCTCTTTGCCTGGTACTCTCCATTGTTCTTTCCAGCACATTTGATGTGCAAGTCTCTCCAGGCCGAGATTCAAGGCTGCAATGAACAGGATGTGGATGGAAAGCAAGATTAACCATCCCCTTTAAGAACTGGCCCGTGCCATTGTGTGTGTGTTCCATTGCTGACTGACATTACATGAGCTTCGCCAGCGCTCTGAGTTAGCGCCTCACTCCTTGACCTTTGCGCCTTAAGACAGGTGTGCAGCGCCTGATTTAGCGCTCCACTCACCTCCCGGGGCGGTAAAAGTGAAGTTTCCAGTCAGTGCCGATAATTAGCGCCAGGCGCTAATATTTGCGTCCAGACGATATTTGCGCCCCAAATGGGGCGCGACCTAATTTTCCCCCCCAAAAATCTAAAAAAAAAGGCCAAAAAGCACAAGGGACTTTGAGGGGTGGGTGGGGGGGATTAATTTTGCAGCAGAAAACCGGTGTAAATGGCTTCTGCCCTATTTTGCTGCCAAAAAAAAGTTACTAGCCCCAATTATAAACTGAAATAACACTGAAAACATTGTGTTGATTTGACAATATAGCTAAGCATTCTTTGGTATTGCTGTTCTGCAATGACGCGACATAATAGTGTAAGACCATCCCTCCACCAATTCCCACCACTCCAAGTGATTGAAAAACGCTGAAGCAACAAAGACAGGAAACCATTTTTGAGGCTTTCAAGGTCAAAATAAATCTGTTTTTGTGTATAGAAGCATGAAAGCTTTTCGAACTTTCTCTGTGGTAATCTTTGACGGGAAAATCTGTGTGTATAATAGGGTTGTTTATTTATGCAATTTATTTACTGTTCAGAGACAGACTCCCCCAGTCACTCTCCTCACCCTGTCCCAAGAACACTTCTTTGCTTTAGCATTTATTTCCAATATGCAGACCTGGGTTTAGGTGTCTGGGCATTCTTACTAAACCTGAACAACAATTTCACACATTGCTTCTTTGCTCCCATCTCCAAACCATTTTACTAGACAAAAGAACTGTGCAATCATATAATCCTAATACAAACTGGGCCATGGGGGAGTAGTCAGGTAGGATGGACTTTGAGGTGATTTGAGAGAGATTAAGAACTTGGATTGGCTTGGGACAGGCTTGGCATCTCCCAGGCCTTAAAAAAAATAAGAAGTATCTATAAATTAGGACCAAAGACCTGTGATCCCAATCTGTGGCTGTCCCTTTATATGAAATCACAATAAGTAAGAGTGCCAAAATCGTGCGATCCAGAAGGGGGCACAATTGTGCTATAGTACTGATGATGGGGCATGGTTGTAATTTGGGGTAGAACCCGGATCTTCCAGGCTTCCACCCCATAAAATACTGTGACAAATTACACTCTGTAAATGAATTGACAAAGTAACCCAGTGTTTTTTTCCAAACTGGTACTATGCATAAGGAAAACCAATTCTACTGGCAAAGGGTTTGTACTAATATGACAACAGTGTCATAAGAAGTTAAACTAATGCTTGGTCTGATGATGAAATGAGTCTCCAGATTTATGCCTCCAGGTCACTGTGATGACGAGAAATCACTGCACTCCTGTTCTTTCTCCATACTTGAAATATTAGATTTGAAAGGTGTAGTGCCTATGGTAGTGCAACAATCCCTAAAAAAGGTTCTGATACCAATGAAAACACAGTAATTATCATCTGAAGAACAATGAATACTATATA
The DNA here is from genome assembly GCA_030390025.1 of Squalus acanthias. Classification (NCBI taxonomy): domain Eukaryota; kingdom Metazoa; phylum Chordata; class Chondrichthyes; order Squaliformes; family Squalidae; genus Squalus; species Squalus acanthias. The sequence continues at coordinate 53,653,780 of CM059432.1, forward strand.
TTGCAAATGATAAAGTAGTCACTATTATGGTCTGCAGCTTTGTATCTGATAAAGATCTTCAAATACTATGTAGGACATAATATGGTACAGTAAGAAATGTGATTTTATGAAAGAACCCTAGCTTATGAATTTGCCTTGATAGCTAACACTGCAGAAAAAAGTGAAGAACGTGGGCCCTTTACATTTTTCTATTTTTTTCCTTCTTTTCATTCCTTCTGTTAAAGTAAGAAAGAAATTGAATTTATGTTCTCAGGATGTTCCAGAGTGCTTCACAACCAATTAATTCTTCTTTTTGAGTGCCATCACTGTTGTTATGTAGCAAACACAGCAGCCAATGTGCATATAAGGTCCTGTAAACTGCAATGAGATAAATGACCAGCTAATCATTTTTTGGTGGACTTAGTTGAGAGATAACTATTGACCAGGACACCAGGGGAATTCCTCGTCTTCAAATAGTGCCATGGGATCTTTTACATCCACATGAACAGGCAGGCGGGGCATCTCATCAGAAAGGCAACATCTCTAACAATGCAGCACTTCCTCAGTATTGCTGAGACAAGTTAGCCTACATTACATGCTGGAATCGGGCTTGTACTCAAAAACTTCTGACTTAGAACTACCACTAAACCAAGCTGACACTTAATAATATAAATTCCCTTGATGGTTCACTGACTAAAGACATTTTGCCAGTTGGTACAGTGTTTCAGAGACCAAAGTGATCCCAGATTTGACCCCTGATTAGTGCCGATTTTAGGCCCCTGGGAGAGGCAGGGTGGGGTGCGTGACAACGGGTGCTAAGATCTGCCTTAGCACCTCGAAGTCATAAAAGGGAAAACTCAGGTAACTTCTTGTGACCCTTGGTAGAAAGCGTACATTTTAATGTCCAATATATTGATAATGTTACTTTAAGAGTTTTATGGAATCGTTACAGAATGTTACAACTACATACATTACTTAGATAGATAAAATCCCAAACTTGCGGTGAGGAAATGGTAAGCCTCACCATCAGAATTCTCCGACATTCTCTGCCACAATCCCAACCAATTTCAAGCAGGATCACAGGAAAGAATAACCGCGTAAACACAGAAGCATTACTGGGTGAACTTCCTGATATCACGCTCCCAGTGGGATCTGTGGCTAAAGAGAGCATGGGTTGGAAAATTACTGCTATAGTGTGAAAGCCTGACCTCTGCCCCAGGCTTGGCTACCCAGTGGGAAGCGTGATCAGTGAACTTATACACACATCCAATTAGTCCCACTCCCCCTGCTCTTTCCCGTATCACTGTCATTTTTTCTCCTTCAAGTATTTATTCAATTCCCTTTTGAAGGCTACTAGTGAATCTGTTTCCACCACCCTATCAGACAGTGCATTCCAAATCCTAACCACTCATTGCGTAAAAAAGTATTTCCTCATGTCGCCTCTGGTTCTTTTGCCAATCACCTTAAATCTGTGCCCTCTGGTTAGCGACCCTTCAGCCATTGGAAACAGTTTCTCTTTATTTACTCTATCTAAATCCTTCATGATTTTAAACACCTCTATCAAATCTCCTCTTAGCCTTCTCTGCTCCAAGGAGAACAAGTCCAGCTTCTCTAGTCTATCCACATAACTGTAATCCTTCATCCCTGGGACCATTCTAGTAAATCTCTTCTGTACCCTCTCCAAAGCCTTCACGTACTTCCTAAAGTATGTGCCCAGACATCTGTGCTATACGATTCTATGATTTTATGATTCTATGCATCTGTGGAACATCAAGTGAGGAGAGGACTGGATTTGGATGTAACATACTTCTTCCCACTGTAGAGTATCCTAGAAACACTGACTGTCCAGGTTTACACATTTAGAATGAATGGCCATTTGGGTGAAGCCCCAAGGGCTGTCACAACTCTGGGAACTGTACCTTTGTATTTCTCTAGAGAAATGAGGGGGTGTTGGGAAGGGAAAGGTGCATAAGCAATGCAATAAATGTTAGTCCATGGGTACCGTGTGCAGTGTCTCAAATTATGATAGTAATCTCTCAGCTTGTAACACATTTTCCACTGTAATACTGCGCTTTATACATTGATTTACATATAATAATTCCTTTGAAGGACAACCATAAATCTAAAACTCACAACCTGCTTCCTGTGGACTTCAGAATGACAAGGCTGTGTTTGCAAATCAGGATTAAGTAGATTAATAAAGTTGTAAATCTCTGGTACAACATTACATGAGATACATATTCTGAAGTCTCTTTACTCCTGTCTGGTGAAATGATATGTTTAACATGCAGATTTTGATGCCATTCTGCTAGCGATTATTTGGAATTCAGCTTGTGTTACTTGTTGAACATTAGAAAATTAAGGGATATCTAGTTAAATAGATATAAAAAGCCTATGTCTAATTTTCTCTGGATGTTTGATTTGGAACATAAATTCAGCACGCTGAATTTCTAAGCCTGAAAATAAATCTGGGCTTTAAGTGTATCGGACTCATGAGTGTGTAATTTCATGGATGCTGTATAGTACTGAAGGCAGCAGTCTGATAAAAAATCTGTCGCCATAACCTGCTGGCGTTGTTGGTCCATGATGAATTGAATAAAAGTCTTGGCAGGATGGAACAAGGTATCTGTAATGCATGTGTACAGAGAACTGGCTGACATTACATACATCACCGGTGTTTGACAGTAACAACACTGATGCATCAAAATTCAATGCTGTGGTGATTTACAGTGATAGAGGCTGTACTGCCTGATGTTTCTAGTCGTTCTAACATTTAACAAGGAGCAAAGCTGAATTCCAAATAATTGCTCGCAGTGAAGTATCAAAACCTCTCTGTGCTTATCTTAAATATGGAGGGGGGTGAAAATCCACAGGACGGTTACACCCCAGCATAAGTGCCAGGATGCACCTGCCCAGTAGCTCCACTGCTGACCATTCCAAAGTTTGCAGAATCAGTAGATGTCCCTTTATTAGCATATCAACAGAAGGCACCTACGCCACGAAGGATGCATCTAGCATGCATGCCTACCCCCCAGGCCACAGTTTGCAGTGCATCACCGGTTCCAGGGGAGGTGCCTGATTCCTCACGAGTAAAAAACTTCGATGCGCCCATCGCAGCCCCCTTTTTTAATTTTTATTTTTATTTCCATTGAAATTAACAAAGCAAGGGCAATTCCGCCAAGCTGAACAACAGAGGAGGCTTTGGAGGAGGACGGTGTGGTCGACTGTGTCAAAGGCTGCAGAGAAAGAAAGGAAGAAAGAAAGAAAGACTTGCATTTATATAACACTTTTCACGATCATCTCAGGACGTCCCAAAGTGCTTTACAGCCAATGAGGTACTTTTTGGACTGTAGTCATGTTTTAATGTAGGAAATGCGGCAGCCAATTTGCGCACAGCAAGGTCCCGCAAACAGCAATGTGATAATGACCAGATAATCTGTTTTAGTGATGTTGGTTGAGGGATAAATATTAGCCAGGACACCGGGGATAACTCCCCTGCTCTTCTTCAAAATAGTGCCATGGGATCTTTTACATCTACCTGAGAAGGCAGACGGGGCCTCGGTTTAACGTCTCATCCGAAAGACGGCACCTCCGATAGTGCAACACTCCCTCAGTACTGCACTGGAATGTCAACCTAGATTTTGTGATCAAGTCGCTGGAGTGGGACCTGAACTCAGAAACTTCTGACTCAGAGGCGAGAGTGCTACACTGAGCCATGGCTGACACTGAGAAAGACGAGGAGGGATAATGCGCCACAGTCACACAGAATGTCATTTGTAACTTTGGTTAGTGCCGTTTCGGTGCTGTGGCAGGGGTGGAAAGCTAATTGGAGAGTCTCAAGCAGGGAATTGTGGGAAAGATGGGCATGGGCCGGAATTTACTCCAGGTAGGTGGGTTGGGGGCGGGGGGCCTCCAAGGCGGGCAGGAAAGGTCCTGCCGACTTTAACGGCAGAGCCTGATTTGCATGTGAGGCCTCGAATTCCCTCCTGCAGCCAGCCAGATTGAGAGGCTGGTTGGCTGCGGGCGGGTAGGCCTGCAGATGCGGAGAGGGAGCGAGGGGTCAGTCTGGGGGAGGGGTCGGGGGGTGGGGGGGTCGGGGATCAGCTGGGGCTCAATCGGGGATCGGGAGGGGGAAGATCGGGGATTGGGAGGGGGAGGATTGGGGATCGGGAGGGGGAGGATTGGGAATCGGGAGGGGGAGGATCAGGGATCAGGTGGGGAGGTCGGGGATCAGGAGGGGCAGGATCGGGGATCGGCAGGAGAGAATTGGGGATCGAGGGAATTGGGTATTGGGGGGCGGGGGTCGGCCGGGTATCAGGGATCGGGGGGATCGGGGATCAGCAGGGGGTGGTCGGCCGGGGTTCTGTCGGGGGTGGGGAGCGAGGTCTGGGGCCGACCACCAGAGGATTGTGGCCATTCTCAGCATCATCGGTGGAGTGAGGGGAGGAGGCCTCATCGTGGGGATCGGAGGCCTGGGAAGACAATCGGAGGCCACCTGAGGGGGTCTCCGATCACAGGGGGTGGGTAAGGTCGGGACCCTGGATCCAGGAGGTAGGTATAAATCCACTTACCTCCTGGATGCAGCAGTCCCCGCCTCGGTTTAACTGCCGGGTTTCACAAATTGTGTGAATTCCGACCCCATGCAGTTAAATTCAAATTGGAGGTTAAAAAAAGAGGCTTCCAGCCTCATTACAATATTTAAATTGACATTCCGCCCCCTGGGACTGGGTTGGTCGCTCGCCCCCCATCCTGCCTCCGTTACAACTGGAAGTGGGGGTGTTGGAGGTGGGATCAGGTCGGGAATCCCATTTTTAACAATTTAATGCCCCCACACTCCAAACCAACCCGTTTTTTTAGGGGAAAATTCCGGCCATGGATTTGAGAGGTGACAACACCATTATTGACTTTGGAGAGGAAAGGGAGGTTGGAGGTAGGGCAATAATTTATGAATATATAAACATACGAAAATGACAGACAGTAAAATACCAGCTGGTCCATCAAGCCTGTCCCTTACTGTCATGGTGCAACTTACACCTTGGTCCGCATCGTACCCCATCCACTAGCAGCAAGAAATACCAGTAGTTACGCCGCAAATCATTATTTAACAAAATAAGGTTATACAGGAAATTCAGTGTATCGTTGTAAATCAGCACTAACAGATGCTGAGACCAAAGTCTGAGGCTTTAAATTGGTGAGATTACTTTAAGAGTAATTCCATAGATAGCTGACAAGTTAATAACTTTAAATAGTCAGTCTATTAAATAGCTCGTCTATGTGTGATTAACAATGTTCATAGCTTGCACTACCTCATCTTTATGGCTGGCGTGATTGAGTCCATTGCCCTGCTATTGACAGGGGCGGGTTTGGTGAATGGGGAGGGGTGGGCGGAACTTCGGTTGGGAAACCCAGAAGTCCGGGTTTCCTCGCAGGCTACGGAGTTTTAACTCCACAACACATTTTTTTTTTACAGTAGGTTCCCCGCCCGGAAGTCAGCCTGATTGACAGGAATTTAGGAGAATGAGAGGTGATCTTATTGAAACATATAAGATACTGAGGGGGCTCAACAAGGTAGATGCAGAGAGGATGTTTCCCCTCGTGGGGAAATCTAGAACTCGGGGGCATAGTTTCAGAATAAAGGGTCGCCCTTTTAGAACTGAGATGAGGAGGAATTTCTTCTCTCAGAGGGTCGTAAATCAATGGAATTCTCTGCCCCAGAGAGCCGTGGAGGCTGGGTCATTAAATACATTTAAGGTGGAGATAGACAGATTTTTGCAAGATAAGGGAGTGTAGGGTTATGGGGAGCGGGCAGGGAAGTGGCTTTGAGCCCAAGATCAGCCATGATCTTATTGAATGGTGGAGCAGGCTCGAGGGGCGAAGTGGCCTATTCCTGCTCCTATTTCTTATGTTCTTATGTCCAGGTACGGAGCCTGCAGCTGCTAGTGGGAGCGTGCGGGGCGAGGTGGGGGGGAAATGGGGTGGTCCGATCACCGGCCCCGGGGGGGTGGGGGGGTTTCAATCCCGGATCGGGGGGTCTTTGTATTGGGGGCACTGATGATCTAAAGGAAAAAGGTGGGCCGCAGCAAGCCCTTTTACTCCTCCTGGCCCACAAGTCATGCTGCAAAGGCACTTATCTCCTTCTCAAAGCTGTCCTCGCCTCCCTTGAGCTGCCGGGTTTCCCGAGGCCTGGGAAACCTGGCCGACCAGGATTAAACCTGTAAAACAGGTTAAATCAGAGGCTGCCAGCCTCATTAAAATATTTAAATACCCAACCTGCCTCCTGGGAGTGGATTGGCTTCTCACCCCTTGTCCCATCTCCTTAACACCTGGAAGTGGATGGGTTGGAGGCAGGTTGGGGTCGGGGTTTGAGATTTTTAAAGTGTTAACATCTCACCCGACCCCAACTCACCCGTTTTTGGGGGTTAAGATTCAGCCCACAGTCTTTACTAATATTACATTGATGGTGAATATTACTTTCTCACTGCAAACTTTCAGCAGTAATGATTACAAGTGAACCAAAGGTTAACAGGCAGCACATGTAAGCCATGCAGATTCTTTGAGCTGAGAGACTAATAAACTTAAAGACATTTCACATTCAGATACCATTTTACGATACAAAATGCCATTATTTCAGCTAATTTGGACTTGGTACATTAACGTTTAAGCTACTTGTGTCATTGAGGGTGACTTTGGATCCTCCAGTTGCTCAAAGAAATCATTTGTCAGTGGCCCAGAGAAGCAGAAGCGGGTTGGCCATTTCAACATTTTAATGAGGCTGGCAGCCTCAGAGTTAACCTGCTTTACAGGTTTAACCCTGGCCAGCCGGATTCCCCCGGCCTCCCAAGCTGCCCCCCATCAGTCTCCCCCCCGCCCCATACAAAGACCCCACTGGGGGCAGGGATTGGAACCACATCGCGAATGGACCCCCCTGGGCTGGGAATCGGGCCTCCACAGTCAAAACTCCACAACATGCAGGGAAACACCAACTTCCGGGGTTCCCGACAGAAACGCTACCCGCCCGCCCAATCAACCCGCTCCTGTCAAGATCGTGGCCTGTATGCCCATCTTTGAGGTTTTTCCAACAGTCTTGTGAAGCAGTCTGCGTACAAAATACTCTGTTAGCTCACAATCCTAACATCTAACCAGTCCAACTGCCAGATCATCCTGGTGGTCCATAAATCGCTTGCTCTTGCTCAATGAACAGCTATCAAAGTTCATTAAATAGTATATGAAATCTCCTGACTGCTCGGTTGGGCATCACTCGATATAGTATTATATTTCTCTTTTGAAAGATATTGAGCTGGGTTTTCCTCCACTATCCCACCTGATTTCGGGCAAGACAGCAGCAAAGAATGAAGGGAAATGCGGGTGGTGAAACCTACCAACACCTCACTGCCCTACTTGTATTTTCCTCCACCCACCCCTGCCAGGACCGTTGCTGGCATCTCCTTCCTCGCCCACTGCATATAAATGGCAGCAGTGAGTGGGCCAGGGTCCCTGAAGTGGCAGTGACAGCCCAAAGGTCCTCCTGTGGATTGAAAGAGCTTTGTAGCAGCCAGCCCTCCCTCCACTCATCCCTCCCATCACTTAGCTGAGGCCTTCACGAGGACTGTGATGCCAATGTTTGGGGTGCTTCTGCCCTTTTACACTTGCTGGCTCTTCTGTTGTTGCAGTGGTATGTTGCTTCTGCTGCACCATCAAGATTCTCCTCTTCCTATTGGTAGGTTCCCTCTTGGTGGTGGTAATCCCACTGGGAGCCCGCTGTGCATCTATAATGAGCCCTGGCTCAAGGAAATGGAATTGAGAGAGGCAGGCAGACATCCTGCCATGCCAGAACTACCCCCAGGATTCCTGACCAGTGCCACAAGAAATTGAACAACCTCAATGGAGCAGACAACGCATCACATCAGACATTCTCTCTGTTCCTCCTTGCTCACCTTGGGCATCAACACACTTTTAATCTTCTTAAAGCAACACGTACAACTAAACCTTCATAGTACACTCTGAAGGGTGGCTCTAACTTGGGATTTTGCACTATGATACTCAACTCGCCTAATACCAATTACTTATATGCACAACTCTAAAACCCCTTCCTCCACTTTAACAAATTAATAACACAACGGCCTAGAAATTGGATATGGCCACAAAACAGGCAGTGTTAAGGCCCAATGATGTTAAGCTGCACCAGGTCAAAATAGCCTAGGTAGCACGCAAAATTCGTGCTCACTCCTCATTAACATGATTATAGACTTGATTTCAGCGCTAAAGCCCCTGCTCATTGGCTTACCGCTCAGCAGGTGGGCCAATATCGGGTCCAGTCTAATTCCCAGTCATGTTTGCCACAGGCTTTATTCAGTACTTAAAGGGGAGGTGCATTGATGCTACAGCACCTCATTGTCAAGCCACTTACAACTTCACCTGGAAGCAGACGGCATTGGAAACACATGGCTGAGCCCCAGCACAGGGAGCGAGCCCGCAGATTCTCAGACGCGGCTCTTGAGGCACTGGTGGTGGCCGTGGAGAGGAGGCAAGCTGTCCTTTTCCCACAGACTGGCAGGAAGCCCTTGCCATATACATCTCGAAGGTTCTGGCAAGAGATTTCCACCTATGTGACGGCCAGCACTGTGGTCCCCAGGTCGGCAATCCAGTGCCGCAAGAAGTTTAATGACTTCACATGGCAGGTCAAGGTGAGTGAAGGCTTCAGCAAATACCATATCCCACCATCTGCACCACAAGCATCACACACTGCTCAATGCACCACACCCCCAGCACTCACCTACCAACAATCTCTACCTGTCACCACTCAGACCTCATAATCATAGCTTCACTTCACCCTCTCAACCTTACCACTGCTGCAACACTCACACCCACATCTCACACCTTGCACACACTGACAGCTATTCAACTATGGCAGGCACATCACCCAAACACATTGCACAACACTCACTGACACACTTCTCTTTCTATTGCAGGCCAAGGTCACATATAACAGGAGGGAGCAGCAGTAGACAGGTGGGGGGAAAGCTGCCATCCAGGACCTCAGCCAACTGGAGGAGCGAGTGCTGGAGATCATTGGACGGGAAGCCATGGAGGCCGTGGCAACTGGCGAGGTTGAAGCCCTTGGGGACAACAATGGTTTGCTCATTCCTAATCCTTCATCTCACATCCCACTTCCCCCTCATCCCACAATCTCTTCTCACTTTCAAGCTGCTGATGCTGTATGCATGCGTATCTTGCTTCCCCCCCCCCGCCCTCTCCCCTCACCATAACCTGACTCTTCTGCTTTCAGCTAATCAAGAACAAGCACCAGACCCGCCTGTCCCCGAGGCGATGGAGGAGAGCGAGGGGGAAAAGAAGAAGAAGAAGAAGACACAGCGTCACTGCATCTGTCACTCGCAGACACAAGCTCAGAAACTGGCACTGCGCATACTTTAGAGGCTAGTGTAGAATCGGAATCTACACAGGGTGAAGCACCAGGCATGACTGGGCTGCAGCAAGGCCAGGGGGAAAGGGTAGCTTGGGGTCCAGCTCCCCGGAGGGTGAGTTCTGCTGCACAGGACTCAGATGAGGACCTCGCTGGGGCGGCCTTCAGAAGAAGGGTGATGGGTATGCACATCCAATTGCCAGGTGCAACGGCAAGCCTGCCAGTGAGCTCTCGGCAATGTCAAGGAGCATGGAGGAGTCTGCCTCCAATATTGCATGGGGCTTTGTGCAGAACTTGGAGCTCAGAATTTCCAGGCTGGAAATGATGGAAAACTCCCAGAGGGACCATGTCGACCCAGAAATGATGGTGCGTGTGATGGGCGATGTCGCCATTGCAGCACAGGCGGAAGCGACGCAATGTCTTAGTGCTGCCACCCAAGCTCTGACTGCTGCCATCGTGATTGGGTTTACCACCGTCAACTGGGCTTGCAGGGTGTCGCAGCAGCTCAGCAATTGCTAGGGATGCTGAGGCGCCGCTCCGGGGGAGTGGGAGTGGGTCAGTGGAGCAGGAACCTGCTGTCCTCTCTCAGGATGACAGTATTCCTGTTCCCACCACTGCCACTCCGCTAGTGCCCTTGCCGTTGCCTGTCAGCCAGCCAGCCCAGACTGCTGCCGCCCATTCCGAGGTGCTGCAGTCTACAGCCGGGCTTTCTCGGACTAGAGCTGCTCTAGGTCGTCCTGCAAGGCCATCCAAAGCCTTGCCCTCTTCCACCAGCCATGCTGCAGCCACTGGGGGAGCACTTCGTAGGAAAGGGCACCCGAATGGCAGGCAGTAAAGGATTGCACAAGGGTGAGTAGTTCATATTGTAAGTGTAAATATGTGTAAATTGATTTTTGATAAATTTTTTTAATTTTGTTCGGAATCTTTTGTGGTGGCTCTCATTTCAGCTTTGTGCCCAGTAGGATGCTGTGATATTCCGTGACAGAGGGATGGAATGATGGGGATGTGGCGAGCAATAGGGATCTGGGGTTTCATTCATTGGAATCGGAGCTTGATGAGGCGTTCACGGACAGCCCATCCGGAAGGGGGATTGACTGCCTGCCTCCTCCCTTCCTCCTCATCCTCTTCCTCTTCCTCATCTTCTTCTTCCTCCTCCTCCTCCTGAGGTGGCCCCACAATCCCTGCTGACAAGGGCTGCACCCTAAATAGTGAAGCATGAAGCAGACCACCACAAAATGGAACACCCGCTCCGCCGAGTACTGGAGGACTCCTCCTGAGCGGGCAAGGCAATGGAACCGTTGGTTCAGTAGCCCGATGGTCTGTTCAATGATGTTCCTGGTGGAAGCATGGCTCTCATTATATCAGTGCTGGGCACGAGTGGTGGGGTTACAGAGGGGAGTCATCAGCCAGGTGCAGAGCGGATAGCCCTTGTCTCTGAGCTGGCAGGTGGCTGGAAGATTGATGGCACACCAGACTGTCGCAGGATGAAGGCATCATGGCTACTGCCAGGATAGCGGGCATTGACCATCAGAAAGCGCTGGGCATGGTCGCACACCAACTGCACATTAAGTGAATGGTAGCCTTTGCGGTTACAGCAGATCTCAGGATTGTTTTGCGGTGTCCGCAAAACGACATGGGTGTAGTCGATGGTGCCCTGTACCAGGGGGAAGCCCGCTATCCTGGCAAAGCTATGTGCTTCTCTTTGCTTAGAGAGAAGAAAATGTAGTCCCTTCCCCTGGTGTAGAGAACATCTGTGACCTCCCAGATGCAGCGATGGATGGCGAACTGTGAGATGTTAGCTAAGTCTGCTACCTCAGACTGGAAGGATCCACTAGTGAAGAAATTGAGGGCCAGGTGACCTTGACTGCCACTGGGAGAGCCGTGGTCGCCCTGCTCTCAGGCTGCAGGTCTGGTTGCAGGATGTGGCAGAGTTCTGCGACCACCTCCTTGGTGAAGCAAAGCCTCCTAATATGCTGCTCCTCGCTTAAGTGGATATAAGAAAAGTGCTCTCGGAAGATCCTAGGTGGGTAAGTCCTCCTGTTGAGATCCCTTCCGGTTCACCTCCTCCTCCCTCTGTATGCATCATCTTGTCATCTTCGCTGCCTCCGGTCCCTCTCCCTAAGATACTCAAGCGCGAGGGGGACAGCCAGTAGAGCCCCCATGACTGTAAGCAAATGTTGTGAGCAGAAGCCTTTAAATAAGAATGAAGGCGTTCTCCACTTGCAACAACACTCCCTGTTACCTCAGAACCTTGAAAGAAGTTAATAAAGCTGCTGGAGTTGCAGAAAGTTGCACAGAGCCAGTCAAACTGAAGAAACATGTCAGGTGGAAGTTGTTGCTGATGATCCCTTTAAATACCGCTGCTGGAGCCTCCTTCCTGCTTCTCAACGCTTATTCTGCTGGCCGCACTTAAGGCATGCAGGTAAGTGGAGTGGCGAAGTTGAAACTCGCAGATTGGGCGTCAAGTGAGCGTTGCACTCTCACCGATGTCATGATCTGCATCATCTACATAATGTTGGCGAGCGCGGACATCGGCAGCTCTGCTGGCCATCTGTAAATGGTAGCTGCCTCGGGGCCCAGGCAGAAGAGCGGCAGTCGCCAACATTTTTTTCCCTGAATCTGGTGGCAACGGGTGGCGCTAAACCCCCAAATTACTAGGCCTACATTTCTTAAAGGGGATGTGCTTTCTGAAAGAAGCAACTCATTGTTAGTGTAGCTAAGGAAAGGGGAAGGTACCTATTGATCAACAGGGCAGAGAAAGGGCGCATCAGTTCTCGAAAACAGCACTGGAGGCCTTAATGCATGGGGTTTAAAGGAGCAGACAGGTCCTCCACCCACAGGGGGCCAGGAGGCCCTCCAGACAGACTGAGGAAGACAGTGGGAGCAGATTGCTGAAATGGTCAATGCCACCAGTCTCTCCCCCAGGACCTGGATCCAGTGCTGAAAGAAATTTAATGACCTCATACCAGTGGTCAAGGTCAGTGAATGCATCTTCAAATGTCATATCTCACCAACTGCACCATTGGCCTCACACACCACTCAATATATGACACCCGCATCACTCACCTACCAATAATCTCCAGCAATCACGACTCATACCTCACAATCTTAGCTTCACCTAACCCTCACACACTTACCATTGTTGCAAGCCTCACACACACATCTCACACCTTGCACACTCTGTTAGCTATTCAACCATGACAGGCCCATCACCCAAACACATTGCACCACACTCACTGACACACTTCCCTTTCTCTTGCAGGCCAAGGTGTCGCATAACTGGCACTATCAGCAGCTAACAGGCGGGAGGCAGTCTCGGCTGCAGAACCTGACCCAGCTGGAGGAGGTGGTGCTGGATATCATTGGAGGGGCCGTGGCGATCGACGAGGCTGAAAGGATTGATGATGATGGTATTAGGGTACGATAGCATAGTGGTTATGTTACTGGTCTAGTAATCCAGAGGCTTGGACTAATGATCCGGAGACATGAATTCAAATACCACATGGCAGCTGGGGAATTTAACTTCAATTAATTAAATAAATCTGGAATAAAAGAAAACTAGTATATCAGTAATCATGAAACTACCGGATTGTCGTAAAAACCCATCTGTTTCACTAATGTCCTTCAGGGAAGGAAATCCACTGTCCTTACTCGGTCTGGCCTATATGTGACTTCACACAGAAATGTGGTTGATTCTTAATTGCCCTCTGAAATGTCCTAGCGGCTCACCACCACCTACTCGAGGGTAAATAAGGACGGGCAAGAAATGCCTGCCTTGCCAGCGATGCCCACATCCCGTGAATGAATTAAAAAAAAAATCCTCGTTCTCACATCCCACTTCTCCCTCACCCCACAATCTCTTCTCACTTACAAGCTGCTGTTGGTGTAACATCTTGCTTTCCTCCCCCACCCCCCCCACCCCCGCTCCCCTCACCTACCCTTGTGCCTTTCCCCTTTCGGATACCAAAGTACTCCATGCAGCCCAACCTTTGCAGGAAGAAGAAGACGAGAAGAGTGATAGAGAAGAAAAGGCAGGATCTGCACATGGTGAGTCACCGGGCACAAGTGGCCTGCAGCCAGGGCAAGAGCAGGTGCCAGCTCCCCGGATGGCGAGGTCACACATGCGTTCTGCTGCAGAGGACTCAGATAAAGACTTCGATGGGGTGGCCTGCAGAAGAAGGGTGATGGGCATGAACACAGAAATGCTTGTTGCACTGGCAGGCCTGCCAGAGAGCCTGTTGTCACTGTCAAGGAGCATGGAGGAGTCTTTGCACAGGGCTTTGCGCAGAGCTTGGAGCCCATGATTTCCAGGATGGAAGTGATGGGCAACTCCATTAGCGCACTTGTGGACCCAATCATGATGCAGGGTCTGATGGCCGATGTCTCAGCTTCCATTGCAGCACAAGCGGAAGGGTTCCAACGTCTGAGTGCTACAGTGGAAGCTCAGACTTCTGTCATGCAGGTTCAGCTTGCTGCCACACAAGCTCAGACTGCTGCAATCGTGGCTGCGTTTACAAGTGTGGAATGGGGCTTGCAGGGTCTCACAGCAGTCCAGCTATCTGTCTTCCAACAGATTACTAGAATTTTTGAGGCACCACCCCAGGGGAGTGGCAGTGGTTCTGTGGAGCACGTACCTGCTGTCCTCTCTCAGGCTGACAGCATTCGTACTTCCACCCCTGCCACTCCAGCGGTGCCCTTGCTGTTGCCTGTCAGCCAGCCCAGACTGCTGTCGCCCATGTGGTGCAGTCTACAGCTGGGCCTTCTAGGCGCAGAGCTGCTCAAGGTCATTCTGCAAGGTCATCTGCAGTCTCCCCCACTGAAAGTTAGCAGCCTTCCACCAGCCATGCTGCAGCCACTGGGGTAGCACTTCGTAGGAGCACTAGGATAGGCAAAGGCACACAACAGACAGGCACTAAGGGAATGCACAAGTGTGATTAGTTGACTTTATTATGCAGTTTTGGAATTAATCATTTATAAATTATATATGGAATTTTTTTTTGTGGTGGCTTTCATTGTGGTGGCATAGTGGTTAGCACTGTTGCCTCACAGCGCCAGGGACCCGGGTTCAAATCTGGCCTCGGGTGACTGTCTGTGTGGAGTTTGCACATTCTCCCCGTGTCTGCGTGGGTTTCCTCCGGGTGCTCCGGTTTCCTCCCACAGTCCAAAAATGTGCGGGTTAGGTTGATTTGGCTATGAATAAATTGACCCTTAGTGTTAGGGGGGGATTAAATATGTGGGGTTACGGGGATAGGATGGGATATGTTAGGGGGAATTAAATACGTGGGGTTACGGGGATAGGGTGGGATATGTGTCGGTGCAGGCTTGATGGGGATTCTGTGTGAGAAAGCAGGGACAGGGTACTGGATTTGGATGATCAGCCATGATCGTATTGAATGGTGGAGCAGGCTCGACGGGCCGAATGGCCTACTCCTGCTCCTAGTTTCTATGTTTCTATGTTTCTATGTTTAGCATGGCGGCCAAGAGGATGCTGTGATGTTCTGTGACAGAGTGATGGTAAGATGGGAAAGTATTGAGCAAGGGGGTTTTGGGGTTTTATTCAGGGGAACCGGAGTCTAATGAGGCGCTTGCAGACAGCCTGTCCAGAACCGGGATTTGCAGGATGTCTCCTCCCTTCCTTCTCCTCCTCCTCCTCCTGAGGTGATCACGGGACCCATGGTGGCAAGGGCTGAGCCCTCATGATGGCCAAGTTGTGAAGGACGTAGCAGACCACCACGAATTGGGACACCTGCTCCGGCGGGTACTGGAGAGCTCCTCCCGAATGGGCAAGGCAGCGGAACCGTTGCTTGAGCACCCCGCTGGTCTGCTCGATCACGTTCCTTGTGGCAGCATAGCTGTCACTGTAAGATTGATGGCCACGAGTGGTGGGGTTGTGGAGGGGCGTCATCAACCAGGTGTAGAGTGGATAGCCTTTGTCGCCTAGCAGCCACGCTCAGGCTTGACATGGTGGCTGGAAGATTGCTGGCACAGTGGACTGGCACAGGATACTGGGCATTCACCATCATTATGTGCTGGGCGTGTTCACACACCAGCTTCACATTAAGTGAGTGGTACCTTTTATGGTTACAGTACATCTTACCATTGATATGCAGCGCCCGCAAAGCCACGTGTGTGCAGTTGATGGCACCCTGCACCATAGGGAAGCCCGATATCCTGGCAAAGTCTGTTTTGCTCTGTTCAGAGAGAAGACAATGAAGTCCCTTCTCCTTGATTAAAGAGCCTCTGTGACCTCCCGGATGTTGCGATGGACGGCAAACTGCGAGACGTTTGCTATGTAGTCTGTTCCAGCCTGGAAGTATCCACTGGCAAAAAAATTCAGCGCCACGGTCACCTTGAGGGCCACTGGCCCTGCTCTGAGGCTGCAGGTCTGGTTTCAAGAGGTGGCAGAGTTCTGTGACCACGTCCTTGGTGCAGTGGAGCCTCCGAACACACTGCTCCTGGCTTAGGCGCAGGTAGAAGTGCTCCCTGAAGACCCTAGGTGGGTAAGGCCTCTTCCTGAGAGCCCTCCTCCTCCTCCCTCTGCAAGCAGCTTGTCTTCTTTGCTGTCCCTGCTCCATCTCCCTGTCATGCTGCAGCACGAGGGGGACTGCAACTAGAGCCCCCATGACTGGGAGCAAGTGGTCTAGTCAGAGGCCTTCCAGCAGCAGCCAACACCTTCCCAATGTCCAGCAGCACTCAGTGCACACTTTAACAACTTTGTAAATGTCTTCCAGCAACCAAGTATTCATACAAACTGTGCAAGAGGCAGTACAAGAGAAATAATCAACTTACCTGCAAGTTGGATGTATCCCTTTAAATAGCGCTGATGAGGGGTCCCTCGTGCAGCTGAACGCATGTTCAGCTGTGTGTATTTAGGAGAGCATGTTGTTTGGAGCGGCAATGTTCAAAATGGCAGGTCGTGCATAAAATCAGCGTTACACATTGACTAACGTCACGATCTGCCTACTCTGCATACTGCCAGCGCATGCATGTCCCGCCCACGCCATCACCCTCACCAAGATGGCGAACAGCGAGGGCCGCGCCGGAAGTGGGCGGAAGCAAAGTGGACGTCAATTTCTTTTCCAAACCGCCCTTAACTACCGGCGCTAAGGTGTTGAATTTTGCGGCCCTTTTCTCTAAAGAAAAAAGCTCCAACCTGTTCAATCTTTCCCGATAGCTGTAATCTCTCTCTGAAAATATCACAATCTTCTTGTGAATCTGCATCTCAATCTGAAACAAGATGAACAGAAAAGAGTTATGTTTGAAGCTGTTTTGCGAAAAAAACGTCTTACAAAGACCACAAATCTTTAAAAGTGGAGGTCCTGGTTCTATCCTTGCTTAGAGATGCCATGGAATAATTTGGAGATGCACAGCACTAACACTATTGAAATGTTTTGCATAGCACCATGTTACACTTGTGCTGATGATTCATGGAGTTCAATCTTGCAAATACAGATGAGTCCAAAAATGTAATAATCACATCTGTGACGCCATTCTGGAAAGGAATCGATGTTTCAGCTGTATACAATTCCCCCAGAGGCCACGTGCTGTTCTTTAAATTGATTGAGCTGTTAACTTTCTGCTGTCATTGATGTTAGATGATATGATCATTCTGTATTCTGTTCTGATACTAACAAATCCTAGGTTCCCATTGGTTACTCAGGCATTACTTTTTCAAATATATTAACAACAGGATCAGTGGCTCCGATACTTAAGGGGAGATGGGGAGGGAGCAGGAGGGGGGTGGGCGGGGGGGGGTTGTATTGGTCGGGAAAGCCGGACATGAGGGTTACGCGGAGTTTCTGCTAAATTTAACGACAGAACCTCATTTGAATTTGTTTTCTCTGTTTCCCGGCTGGCAGCCAACCAGATTGAGAGGCTGGCCAGTTGTCGGACGGGAAGGCCTGCACTGAAAGGCTGCAGCCGGGGAGCAGAGAGGAGGGAGGGAGGGAGAGATTGCGGAGGGGATGGGGGAGGGTTGAAGAGATCACGGGTCAGCGGGGAGGTCATGGTTTGGAGGAGATGGCGGGCGGGGGGGTGTGGGGACTTCGGATTGGGGGGATTGGTAGATGACTGAGGGGGGGGGGCAACGGTCTGCTGCAGCAAGTTTGCTTGAGGGGCCGGGGAAATCCACCTGCTTCTCCTGGCCCACAAGCAGTGCTAGAAAGGCACTTACCTCCTCGATCCGGCCCTTCTCACCTCCCTTCAGCTTCCGGGTTTCCTGAACCCTGGGAAATCCCGCTCGCAGACGTTAAATCTAAAAGTCTTTTAAAATTTGAAGCATGCAGCCTCATTAACATATTTAAATAACTGATCCACCTCTCAAGAGCAGGTTAGTCACCTGACCCCCAACCCGCCTCCCTTAAAACCAGAAGTGAGTGCGTTTGAGGCGGTTTGGGGTCGGGTTTCAGATCCCACCTGTTGTGGGGGGTTAAGAATCCCCCTCCGCCCCATAACTCTGGTGCTTGATTACTTGCCTATTAACCATACAAATCAGCAGCTCAAGTCCTGGCATTAAAAGTTACTTACCCTAACTTGACTCAATTAATCAGTTCCTATTTTGACACTTGTTCTAAATAGGATGTCATGGCATGTTTCATCTTGAGGGAGAAGAAAACATCACAACATCGAGTTATGAGAATTATGATTTCGGATTCAGAGATTTTACCAGGCAAAGGTACTGGCTGCATAATGTAGTCAGAGACCTCGGAGCCAGGATAGCTCAGTTTGTAACACTTCTGCCGCTAGATCATCAGGTTGCTGGGTTTAAGCCCATTTAAGCACATAATTTAGGCTCATATTTGAATGCTGCATTTTTGGGTGCTCGGACCCTTTAACGGGCTGCGCGGCCCATTCAAAATTTCATGCATGCGCAAAATCTCCCATTGAAAAGCCGGTGAGCAGCCTGCATGGGAGCTCCGTCCAGCTGCGCAGCCGCGCTGCTTAGCGGGAATGTTGCTGGTCAGTCATTCATTTGCTGCTTATGGGACCTTGCTGTGTGCCAACTGGCAGCTCCACTTGACCACATAACAGTGACTGTACTTTCAAAGTAAACCATGGGTTGGAAAACACTTTAGGTCACTCCACACTTTGGGGCCTAGAAATTGGAACCTTTACCGTTGGCTGTTAAGGCCGGTTTTGAAGAAAAAGTGGCAGCCACCTCGCTTCCGCCCACTTCTGGCGTGGAACGCGATGGCCGCCATATTGGGCAGGTCGGCAGCGCTGCCGTTGTCTGCATTCGCCTCAAGTATTTTAATGATCAGGGCATGGCGTCAATGACGAATTTACACACGCTCAGTGATTTTGAACGTCGCGCTCCTTTTACCGCCCTCTCCAAAGCACACCTGTGCGTACAGCCATTGCCAGCGCGTAGAACCGGGAGAAAGCGGCGGAGATCTCCGCCAAAGTCTTCAATAACTATGCAGAGTATGTCCAATTCAGTGAGATGGCTCATGATCATTGCTGCAGAAACACATCAGCAGATTGAATGCCTGTTCTATACATGTTAGACGCCAGCACTCAACCGGAGCAGGTCAGTGAGTTCTGGCACATAATGTGTACAGAACAGCATATGGTTCCAAATAGCCTGGGGGACTTGTACTGCACCTAAAGGCCTGATCCATTATTGTCGGTCAGTTGTGTAGCGCAAGATGTACAGTTGGACACCAGATTTGCAAATCTTACTAATAAGCGCTTGCAGTTGTTTCAGTAAACTGGAAATAAAATTATATTTGAGCTTTGTAAATGTTTACTGTTGTTACAATTGTTACAAACGTCCGTATTGAATATGCATCCTGTTCCTCTGAAGTGACAGCTGTGTACTTGTTACATTTTCAATTAAAGGAGACCTAGTGACTTTTTCCTGTTTCTGAAGGAATTTGTACATCTGCATTTACTCATATCGATATTCAGCTGTTCAGGGTCTCCAGTGAACTTTTCACATCTCTTGGTCTATTCAGGGAGGAATCATGGATCACCTATGCCGGCTCTGACATCCAGTATTGCAAAGAAATCTCCCAATTCCAGTACACCATTGCCCTTTCAAAATACTTATCCGGGTACTTTCTAGAGAGATATACTCCTAAAAAGACTTACAGTGAAAAGCCTCTGTAATAACAAAGCTTATTCACTAGGTATGTGTATTTAAAAATAGGTTGCTTTCATTTATATTCTCGAGAGTAGAATTGGAAATATTGGTTGCATTCTTTAAAATATGACAGATTAGTGTATTTTTAGGCTTTCATTTATCTTGCATACCCTCTCTGTCAACCTACAAAGCATGAGAAACATAACCGGAAACATTGCACTTCACTTTAATGAATCGCAATCTCCTGAGAAAGCTGCACAGATACTTTAGACCCGACCTTCGGCCTCCTGCTGATCTTATCGCCTGAAATAGCGTGTTGCATGGGAGGTTCTGCGCTTTTTTTACGGGCGGCCGTTACCCTTGGCCTGCAGTGCCACCGCCCGTTTTTGGGTTTAATTGAATTTCTAGGCCTGGGACTTATGTGATAATGTGCTTATATATGCAAGTTCTTTCTTTTCTATTAGACTGCTGGGGGTCTTACGCTTATTAGTGAGACCTCCTCCTCACCCTCACACTAAATGCCAAACACTCAGACGAATATCCATTTCTTGGGTTCGAAAAATCAGATTATTTTGGGTCCGATTAATAATTTGATATTTTTCTTTTAACTGCCTTCATTGAGGCCATTGTCTGGGAGGAATACTCATTTTCTCTGCAGCAGACACAATCTCAGTTATGACAGTTCATTGCAATTTTGTACTTTGTAAGAGGAGGCACCTGAATATGTATTCTATGGGGATTGAGCTTTACCCAGTCCCACAATCCACTGAGCTGTCTCAAAATACCACCGATCAATGTGAACACTTGTTGTAAACTAGCTCACTTAATGTACCAATCTATAGCTTACTAATTATTTTTCCGGATCCCATTGAGTGTTATCAATCTGCCTTTCATTGATCACTTGGCTACATAGTCATTTGCTGTCATCAGCAAACTTTATATTACTGGAGGTCCTCTTTCCCATATCATTTGTAAATAGTGTGAACAGCAGGCGAATAAATACAAATCCCTGCGGAACTGCACAGGTCATACCTTCCCGATACAGCTTTGGCCATTTTTCATTGCCTTCCCCTATTGTCAAGCTAATATCCAATTCAGCTAACTTAATTTGTGTTTAACTCCAGCCACCTTTACTCCTCAAAGAAAACTACAGGAAATGTCACAATATATTGCAATAACATCATAAAGATGACCTTCACTACCAATGGAGGAATATGGGAAACTAATGTTAGAAATCTAAAGTTCAGCCATTTTAAAACAATTAAAAAATTAGTGACTTGTTTCATCATATTTTTGTGGGTTATGGGGAAAATGGTTTCTAACGAATGTAGCTGAATATAAATGGACCATATTTTTAGGGAAAATATTTGAGAAATTTAGGAAAGTTAACAATTGTGAGCTCAAATTTTTGTGAGGGTTTTTCTGATCTTCCATCGTAACTTTAGTTGGACATTGCCGGAAATCTTGGAGAAACATGATCCTGGCAACTTGACTCAGCCATGTAAATGAGGGATGACTGAGAAATGTGCATGGGTCCCTGCCGACTCCTCAGGTGGCAGTTGTTCGTGCCTCACTCACCTTCTGTTGGTTTCCTGCTGGAGGCGAAAAGTGACCCCATAATTTTTTAGGATTGAAAATGTGTGAAATCTTGCTTCTATAAAGAAAATAAGAGTTGCTAGCTCACTCTGTAACATGAAAATCAAAAAGTAGGTCTTAATATCTTCCGATTGCTCTGTGGGTAAATGCTTCACTGGAAGTTTCATTATTCTGTGTATTAAAGTTGTCACACATGCCAATTATGTTTTAAGGGTTAGTAATTTGGCATATTAGCAATAATGTAATGTTAGCATATTGTTGTCCAATCGCCTAAATTCGCTCCTGGATTAAAATATCACCAAACACAGACAAATGCATAGACCTGACATTAATGGTTTTTTTTACTTGTTAATTGCTTTTTAAGTGACAATTGAACATACAGATTTATTCAGGATGTACTTTATTTCCATATTGCATTAACTTCTCTAATTTAAATTTGATATTAAAGCCAGAGGGTATCAGTAGAGTAGTTG
This sequence comes from Squalus acanthias, assembly GCA_030390025.1. Classification (NCBI taxonomy): domain Eukaryota; kingdom Metazoa; phylum Chordata; class Chondrichthyes; order Squaliformes; family Squalidae; genus Squalus; species Squalus acanthias. The sequence goes on from CM059432.1 coordinate 53,675,333, forward strand.
TGGTGAGTGAAGTAGGAGATACTGGTTAACAGACAAATCTTTTGGTAAATATTGAAGCATGACTGCCATGTTAAGTTGTTCAAAGCTTTGGAGGAGGAGGAGAATTACTGCAGTAGACCACAGCTTGGGAGGTTTAAGGCCACAGGATGTGAACATTCTAGACTGGGTACCACCCAATACAATGTAAGTACCTCCAAAATGCCACCTAACCTCATTGAGAAACAGTGTGCAAGGAGGCTGCAGCTTAATAGGGGCACAAATTCAGACCAATGGTAACTCCTGGAACCAGACCTTCAACCAAGTAGCAACATTCAGATGGTACTATCAACAAGAGTGAAATCGATTACTGCACTAAACCTCTATACTATTTGGTCATTCCAGGCACCAATAGAAGCCATCATTTGAATCACCTAGCTCATAACTGGATCACTGAGATAACTGATGCCATATGTTGGCATACATCAGATTCAACACTGACACGCAGTTCCAAATGGAGAAGCAGATCCAATCTCCAAGCCATGTGGCATTTCTTGAGTACAAGGTACCCTTGATTATATTCGCTTCATCATTCATGCAGCTGCCGACAGTGCCCTCCCTTTCATCACCAAAAAGGATTACTGTTCCCTCAATATTCTGATGATTTTCAAACACAGCTAAAAATGACACAAGGTTAATGCTTGTTTTCTGGGGAGTGCTCACGATATCTCCATTGTGAGTGAATCAAAGCTTCCCCAACTGCTCGAGGGGGAAGAGAGAATGTAATGTTGCCCCCTTAGCAACTTTGCAGAAATGTAGTAGTATGTGTTACGTAATATTGCAATTGAAAAAGCTACACATGTTTGCTGAAGAAATGCTGCAGTAAGACAAGCCCTCTTGGAAATTGATGGCTTGGGCCAGGACCAAGCTTATCTGAGTTGCACACAAATTTCCTGGGCTTATATTGCACTCCCGGCTGAGTTATGTTGAGAATGCACCTTCAGCCCTAAGAAAGTTGGGCCTAAGTGAATTTTTCCACATTGTTATGTAAAACCCTTCCTACCTTTAATTTTACATGAAAATGTATGGATGCAATATTCACCGTGTTGAACATTTGCTTTTATTGATGTAAGAGTGTGCCAATGCAATGTATTTAATGTGATGTGCTGCTGTGCTTATACCTTGAACAATTTGTACCAATACTCCATCCTCTTTCTTGTGTACTAAATGATGCCCTGTCAGTAGGACTAAGCGTTGAGGCTTCCTGAGATGACTCCAAAGGACTTTTGTGTAATTTTGCTGGCCATTTACCACCATGAGATGTAAACCCACATACCATGCCTGTGTGCCTGAAATAGCCTCAGCTGTTCTGTCTGTGGGGTTCTGCATGCTTTAGGATGTTTCTGCTGTTACTTGTCCAGAGGCAAATGCAGGCAAATGACCGACAGCAGCTTGAGAGCCACCAGCCTGTTTCTATGCTTCAGCACGTGTCCAGATTGCAGCCCCTGATCTGCTCAGGGACAGATCATTGCACTGCCACAAGATCTCTAGAAGGATTTTGGTATTCACAGCATTGCTATGAATATTCCCGAGACATATCCCAACTCTGTCTGCCACCTGAGTGGCTTTGTTCTCCCTTACAGATGCCACTGAAGCTGCATGCTTCTCAATGACAGTCTGCAGAATGGAAAACATGCTGGATGACATTGCTCAACTGGTTAGCAGAATCCAAAACTGCACCCAGACCAGCTTGCATTGTCTCGGACAATGAGGCAAATCAATTGCTCAGCCATTCATGCTCATGAAGGATCCTTATTTCATTGATGGTTTTGCAAAGTCAGAATCACAAAGCAACTCAGCAAAGCCAATGTCCCTCTGTCAATAACAGCCAGTCCTTCTACATTCATCACTTCTATGCCTTTCTCATCCGTGATCAGTGACTTGCTCTGTGTTGCCTTATTGAACTCACTGATATAACAACATAAAAAATAGGAGCAGGAGTAGGTCATACGGCCCATCGAGCCTGCTCCGCCATTCAATAAGATACCTAGGCTGACATCTGCTTCAGGTGATGTTGGCCAAATAGTGACTATGCTCCTTGCAGGTCGGGTTGGCTCCGAGATGACACACCTAATGATGGAAGATTGGAATCAAATCAACCCTCCATGGGAGATGTGGTAATCTGAGACAGGCAGGTCCATAGTTTTCCAGGGCATTGTTGATGACTAAGCAGCCACATTGGTTTATTAATGCGGCCAGCGGTAAACTTGTTACTGGGGGATTGGGATTCTTCCTATTTAGCTGCAGATAATCCTAACCTTCCCATGGAGCAGGATGATCTTTCTAAAAAAATGGGTATTACTGGTTGGAATTGTTAGGGTATAAATTTGTTTTGGGTGGTGGTGCCCCTTTTGGGCTACCGTCAAAGAAGAATTTATATCTCTTTAGTTGTAATGATAAATATTGTATAAGAATGCAGCTTTAAATATATGTAATGGTGTTATATTTATAAGTGTGCACTGCTTAGAATTAATTGTACAATTTGGGCACTGTAACATTTTCTTGGTGAAGTTTATTATCAAAGTAAAGATGGTGAAATGGCAACCAGTATTGTTAGGGACACTTGTGCTAATTCATTGTAAATTACATCTAAATTGGATTTCTGCTCAGACATAAATTACACTTTCCTTTTTGCATATATGAATACTGCAGCCTCTTTACTGAGCCATTGCCAGATTTTGTGTGAAGTCATGATTATCTGAAAAGGTATATTCACTTTCTTCATTAAATGAGTCACATTTGAATTGCCTTAGATTTATAATTATGATTTTTAGTTAAGGAATATCACAGATAGAAGCTGATAATTAAATACACAAACGAAATCTGGACGAGGAGCAAACCCGGGAGTTACAACTATCTGTTTGCTTCACACATACAAGCAGCGCGTAAGCATTACAGATTGAGTGTAACTTGCTCACATATTTATGATTAAGCTCTATAGATGGCAACTAATATAGTTCATTATTATGTTTTTAAAAAAATAATAATGTTCCCAGATTTTAATTTTCAAAGCATCTTGTATCTCTTTATGACAGAATTTTGACTGGGTACCTATTTTCAGTCAATAAGTTACAGAAATTCAGAAAAGGTGTATCAAAAACAAATTTACTTCAAAGTTTAGAATCTTCTCTACTAAACACAGCCCAAATTTGCCCTCATGTGCTATTTACAAATACATATTTTAATGCAAATCACTGATCGAAGACAAAAAAAGGTAGACCAGTTTGAAGTGATCACAGAGGAGATACAAGAGGCCAGACTCATAAATAATAGTGTGGAAACTAAGAAGAAATATTTTTCGTGTGTTCGGCAGGTGAAGATAACAATTCCTGTAATCACTATATGTGGTGACATTGTAAGTGCAGTCGTGAAGATATTTTCTGGTATTTCAAGCTAAATTGAAATCCCATTGTAAACCAAAAAATTGTAAACCAAACATGTTGCTGATTTCACTGGAAATACTGAATAGAGAAATTCTTCACAGATGCATTTACACATAGTGACCAGAGGAATTCGTACTGTTTTGAAATGGCAGGAGAGGAAGAGGAGGCATTCTGCCCTTAAAGGAGACAGTATCACCTGACAATCATAGTTCTAGTCTAGCGAGGAATTCAAGGCCTAATCTGTTTTGTCTCAGCTAGGAACGCACAGCTGACCTATGTGAGGCGCTCAGCAGATTTCACCTTGCATCACTGCAGCCTCAGAAAGTTACCAGATAGCTCCCCTATGTGAGCTGCTTAAGAAAGGCCAGAAGCCTAGCAGCCAGGGTCATGCAATGCTTATGGTAGTGAAGGTAATAGCTGCCAGCACTTATTTGATGCAGGTACCTTTTAAATCAGAATGAGATGTGGCCAGTATAAGCTATTTCCATTTTATTTTATATTCACTGCATTGATAAACTACACCACTCTCTCCTTGTAAGATCAAAAGAATGCCAGATCCAACAAGTGTTGTAACCTTCGTAAGGTTCTGTAATGTTTCAAAAGCAAGAGAGTATATGCAAGTAAGCAAGCATCTGTTTACAATCTGAGAGTCAGCACAACTTAAAAAAGAACAGAATATTACCACTTGGCAAAGTTCCAAATAATGCTTAATGCCAAAAGCTGGACTATCAAATTCCCAGGATACTGTCACAACTTTTACATTCTAATAAACTTTTATCTTACTGAGAGATTTTAACAGCAATGAGTCCATCAGTGGCAGATTCAATGGCAAGTAGTCTCAATGTATAATACTTTTACAGGAGTTATACACTCATGACCTTGATGGTAGTTCCATCAAACCTTCACATAGATGAACTTATTCTTGTCAAAATGAAAGCATAATTCTTGTGGGTTTAATTTCCATCATGAGCTATTTTTAGTGCACTAGTTACTACATTTGTGTTAAATTTCTATCAACACTATTTTAATGCTGTTGTTAATCTATTTATTCTAAAGATAACCCAGAGAGGAAATTAAACCTACTGGTGTTAAAATTTACTTAGGTAGTGTTAATTCCACATCACACTTTCCCATATAGGATTAACTCAGTGGTAAATGTTTACTGCTAGCAGACTAAAAACTCTTATCTTCCCCAATTCCAAGCTACATATATATTATAGGCAGGGACCCATACATTTGCATGAAACTTACTGGGCTCAGTGGTTGTGCTTCCACCTCAGTATTTGTGACATCCTTCAGTGTCCCTAGGATAAAGAACTTTGTAGCCACTATTTCCACCAATGACAGCACATTCAATTGTACAAATGTCCTATTAGTTGTTCTTCTGGTTTGGTGGGAGACCTCATTTATTCTTTGACAGTTTTCTCAACATTTTTAATATATTTCCTGATCTTGTTGCAGTTTCGTTTATTTCTGGAACTTGCATTCAACTGATGAGCACCCTTCTGGTGTGTGATGTAGGTGGATTCAGGCCAGTGCCAAAGATCACACCGCTTCTGGCTATAATTCTCTTCCATGATCATATCTACCTCCTGCTCAGTGAAACTAAACTTCCTTTTTTTTTAGTCAATTAGGCCACTTTCCAATGATATCTGCTGTTGGTATTACGGTGTGATTACTTTTAGGGATCAGAGGTCTCATATTGGTTTATTTAACTGCTTAACTGGAATACTTGTTTCTGATAACTGGATTATCTTTTCAGTAACTTAAAATTTGGTGGAGATTCAAATGGTGGGTAATTGGTGGGTAATAGTGCATGATTACTACAGCAAACCTGTCTGAACTGCTTTACACCTGAAAGTTCAAAAATAGGGTCCTTGATCTTGTTAAAGGGAAAGTTCATGTCAAGACACAAAAGAATTGCTTTGCAATATACCCCAAAAGAAGTATTTTTCATATTCATGGCATATTGTATTTTTTGAGAGGAGGAGGAGTTTGTACAGATATGGATATGGTCCACTCGATCTCTGATGATTCTGTCTCTTACCATGTTAAGCGTCTAGGGAATTATTTGACCAATGAAGTATGCATGAAGTGCGTATATTGGTGATATGTGTGCCTCTTCACCCTAACCAACAATGAAATTGTTCCAATGTGCACTTCAGGTGAACATCACAGTTCACAAATATACTAGTAATGAAATAAAACAATGGGGTGGATTTTAACTCCAAGTGAGTTTCGGATGGGCCTAAATGTACTCGCTGGTCCAAGTTTTAACTCCAGGTCTCATTTAAATGCCCAAACGTTCGGGAAGAAGGTGCAGTGCGGTTACCAGCAGGGAAAAGTCAGGTGGCCTTTGGCCGCCCGCTGGCTTGTGGTAAGTGGTGGGGAGGGGGCCTTGTGGGAGGGAAGGAGGTGAGTCCAGAACAGAGAAAGTGCAACTTTCTGTATGGGTGCTGGATGAGGTGCTCTACAAAGGAAATTGTTTCACTTACCTGGAAGGCCACTTTGTCCTTCCCACCAGCTGCTGGCCGCTTCAGTCTGATGGGGAAGCTGCAGCAGCTTCCACATAGGTCCCAGCTGAAATGCCTTCAGGGTCCTACTGACACCATAGGACCCTGATTAGCATTTATGCATGACGCTTCCACCTGAGCCCACGGGCACCTCCGCCGTCAAAACCAGCAGCGGTAAAATCGGAGATCAGCAGGCACAGAGTGGGAAATGGAGCCACTGCACTTCAGTACAGCCAGCAGTAATACATTTGACAGATATGTATAAATAGCTTAAAAACAACAGCAATCCAAGACAAGTCTAGTTCACTTGAAGGGATGGAAATGATGAACCAGAGCCAAATGATAGACAACAGGATTAATGGTAAGCAACCGCAACATGGACATAGCACACACCAGCCTGCCAACATACCTGTGCTCCACTTCCACATTCTTGAGTACTGCTCTTTGAAACCCGACTGATGATTTGTAATAGTTCTTGGTTGGCCAGACTAGCTTTATATATTCTCTTTAGACACCTGAGAGTCATGTTGAGATTGCCCTGGCTTTTGAACAGCTGGGGTTTCTCCTCCTCAAGATTTAATTGTAAGCTACTTTCCACAAATTGTTATTGCTTAATTCAGGATTACCACTGGAACTTGCCTGACTATCACTGGTGCTATTTAGCCAAGGGTTACTACAAGGAGCAGGCTTACTATATCGACTGCTGCTTATCCAATCTGTATGGAGTCTTCCTCTTCTGTGATGATCATGTACCTGACAATGTCAATCTACTGCTGCTAAGGCTTTTAGGAATCTTGACGGAAGGAGCAACGTCTGTTTGGTTAACACCCTCAAAAGCCTGGTTACCTTCACTTTGATCAAGCTGTAAATATACGACGTAAAACCATCACTTTTTAATAGACTCCTGTAAAACTGAAAACATTTGGCCTCATTAATCTAGTTACATGCAACTTTTGAATGGTCTATTCAGTATCTGATTTAATTGAAGTACTGAATTATGCATTAATCTTCACTTTTGATTTCCTTTGTGTGATCCCAATCTGCTGCACTTCCATGATACTGCCAAAGAAACCCCACTGTAATAATGAAATAGGGACTACACTCTGATACTATAAAGCAAACTATCAAATAAAACAATTACTAATTTACCTTTGGCACAGAGTTTACTATTTTCAGCTCAATCAGATTCCCCATTTAATTTAGTCCCACACTGTTTGATTCTCTACAGGGATTACATTTATACATACTTTAACTAGAAAAATAATCAGTGGTTTGTCTAGAGAAATCATTTAAAAGGTACTTCCAACAGGATAGTAAGAAATACACCGGTTTAATCTATGAAAAAATACAGCTGACATTCTATAAAATATATAAAGGTCAAGGGATAGGGTTACACTTTTTGGCGTAATTGGAAATGTGAATATCACTATCTAACAAGCCCTTAGTTTTCTTCTTTGGAATAACTGATCTTAAATGATGTTGTGCACTTTTTTGTAGTTTTCCTAACAAATGCTGCTGCAATAGTTGACAACGTTTTGCTGATAGCATTCCATCATTAAGAGCTGGGCAGAATGTATTAATATTAATACAGCCCACTGAGTAACTTCAGAATCAATTATTTCTGAACTGTTTCAACAGTGAAGTGACATGGATCCAGTGATATGCAGCCATATCAGCTATGACAGATTAGTTCACATAAAATAAATATCTCAAATTACTAATCATTTTTAATAAAAGAAAACAAATCTTTTAGGTTCAGATGTGCAGAATTAATTTGGGCAGTGATTTAATATTACCAGGAATATGGCAAATCTATGACCTTTAAAGCCCATTAAAGTACTTGCATTCTGTCCCTGTTCCCTGAAGAAGAGTATTAGTGTACTGTGATCCTTATCAACTGTGGGTTTGTCCTGCAAATATTTAAATGTTTGTGCTAATATTTCTAAAAGCAAAAATTCTCAATCTCCCTATGTTATTGATAGGGCATGGGGTTCATTTGGCACCAAGAAATAAACGAGATCTTAGTTTAAAAAGCACCTAGTAGCATTGCTGTATGTACAATTGTGCACTTGTCTTTCAAATTAAACTTTGTGAGGCGACCAACAGTTAATAACAAATAGGGATAAACATTCTATTCAAGATGCAAATGGTTGTTCTGTTCATTTTTAGTATTTGTTGGCTTAGTTATGTAGGCGGTGTAAGATGTTTAAATTCACCCTTGACCTTTAACCCGTCCAACAGTTTCCAAAGTTCAGACCCGTGGAACAGGCAACACCAAACACAAGGATTCGAGAATAATTTACTTTTGACTTAAATTCAGCAAGAGGTTACAAGTGAGCTCACACTTAGGGCTGGATTTTATCAATGGAGACGTGCTGGAGGCGGGACTTCTGGTTTCCGGGTTTCAGTCCCGCCCCCAGCGACGTCAGACCAACCCACGCTATTTTCCCTTGATTGGCCTTGTTAAGCCCTGCGGGCTTACCGGCCAATTAAGGGAAAGCCGGTGACAGATGACGTCAGCATATGACGCTTCATCTGTTGAAAAATTTTTGACAGATGAATTGTCAGCGTTTGACAGCTTTGAGAAGCTGTCAAACACTGACAATCTCTGTTCTAAGATGAGCCCTTGCACAGAAGGCTCACCAAGACCTCTCTCCTCAGCAGGAAGCAGATGGCTGCTGCATCTGAGAATGCAGCAACCATTCTACCATCTCTGCCGTTGAGATGAGGCACCTCCGTATCCTCAAAGGTTGAAGCCTGCAGAAAGAAGCAAAGGTAAGGAAACTTTTTCCAACACTTTACACTCACCTCTCATACTTACCTGTCCACACTTGCACCCATCACTCACGTCTACAGCTGACATTTCGACCTCTCTCACCCCTGCAGACCCACTGCTCGCCTCGCAGACACTGGCGAGGTTCGCAGCTGTTGGGAAGCCCGCAATTGCAGGCGTAAAATGGGGAAAAGCTTCAAAACTGCCTGTTAAATACCTGTTAACAGGCAGTTAATTGGCTCTAATCGCCTTCCCGCCTCGAGGAGACGGGTCCCTGCGCGACTTGGGGACCCGCCTCCCGGGAAGATGGCACGGAGATGGGTTGGGAGCGGGGTCGGTACCTGCTCCCAGTTTCTGCCATTTTTCCGGCAGTCCCGCCTCCATACCCGCCTCCCCAGGGTTGGGAAAATTCCCCCCAAAACTGTTGCATATAATACTCCTGATTATATCTAAGCATACACAGGTTTATTCCCTTACTTTAAGATCAAGCAATAATAAGCCAACATTACATACTTACTAACACCAGCGAGTGGTCAGTTCGGTGATGGCTAGACGTACGACTTTAATTGGCAACTGACCAGGTCGCCTCCCCCGACTGCAGCAGCCCTGAGTGTCTTGAAACAGCATCTTTTATACCCTGAAAACCTGGGCAGGCTCCTCAATGCATATGTGCCCCAAATTGTGTGACAAATGGTCGGCAGTTGTTTTCCTCTTATCAGTGGGCCCCAAAGCCCTTCACACCACTTGCCTGAAGATGTTCCTGTCTTCGTAACACCCAACCATTTGTTCTTGCTCAGGGTCTGTCGCTTCCATATCTGATTAACAGCTTTCATACAAAGTTCCCACAGGAACCAATCTCTCAGCCTCCCGAAGCATGCTGGGATATTAAATTTGGTCAACTTTTTAAGTTTGCTCAAGTTATAGCAAATTCTTACAGCAAATGGCTTATTCTTACAGCAGATACTTAATATTATTTGTATTTAGTATTTGTTTTGCATAGATAACAACATTGGGCTTCACTTCAAAATAATTCACTAATTGTAAAGCATTATGGGACGGCCTGAGGATGTGAAAGGCGCTATACAAATGCAATTCCTTTCTTATCTTTTTCTCTGTAGTGTTTGGGAATGGGAATGTCTATCTAGAGACCATCCTTCAGGAAAACCATGATTTTTGGAACTTAGACCTGTTTAGGCTTTTATATCCAACTTTTAACTCAATTACTTGGAAGATATATAAAAATCCTTTGACTGATGTTACGTGATATTTTATTGAATTTCTTGGGAAGAACTTTACAAACAAGAAAAGTTAGGGACAGCTGTAGTTGTACTACAACTGAATAATACCATGCACTCCATTCTGTCACTGTGTTGGGTGAACGTCAAAATATTAAATGTAACTTCCAACAAATCACCTCAGGAAGAGTTCTGTTTGCAGTTATATTTTTCTGATGTTTATGTATTTATCTCAGAATCCATGCTAAAGATAACTCACATTTTGAAACTTCTTGATAGCTCAATTAGTGAAGGTAGCATATAATGGTTAAACGCTAAGGAAGAGAAAATCAGTTAAGATTCTTGCTCCTGATTACTGTCTAGTGACCGCTGTGAAAATACAGTTTTCTCAGGTGCACAGCAGCCAAGTTATCAGTCCTGAAAGGGATCACTGGAGGTTGCTACCCAAAAGGTCTGTTAAAAGTTTTTTACTTGCCTGAATGTGGAGCCAAGAGGAGCAAGAGTGCTCCTCCTGACTCCACATTAAAACGGTGGGCCGGTGCTGACCTGAGTTCTTCCCCCGTCCTGAATGCCTCACCTAGGCCCTCGACCAGTGTCCCAGCTGGCCAATTTTGCTCCCTCCCCATGAATGGTGAGCTGCCTCTGGGGACGCAACTGGCGCTCACAACTCGCCGAAGCTCACTTTGAGCATGATCCTGTTTCTAGACCAATGCGTTCAGGCGAGGAGAAGTTTTCACTCCTAACTGGTCTAGCTCTAATTTTAAGAACAGCAGAACCCCCACAGAATTTCAGGGCCCATGTATCAAATGAAACTAAGAAACCTCTACAGCCCTGTTTTGAACTGCCATTAATTTGACTATCTGGTGCATCATTAAAATATTAAGACGTGCACTAAATGTGTCATATTTCACAAAATACATTGCTCCTTTACTGATGCAGCAAGTCTATTTTACAATTAAATCAACACAAATTTTGTTTTTATAGTGTCATTACTGTGAACTATTCGGGGTCGAGTTTCCACAGGGATTCTCCTGATCATCCACTGTAACATCGGTGGAAACGTCAGAGAAATGGTGTAAATGGCTATTTACGCTATTTTTCTGGGGCTCCCCCAGCGTTTCCATCGAAGTCGCGGTGGGCAATCGGGAGAACTCCAGCAGAAATTCCAGGCGTCCATCTTTATAGTTTCAAAGGTACTCTTGAAATCTTGTGGAGAAATAGAATCTCAATGTTGCAATTGTTGAACAATTATCTATATGCACAATAGAACAAAATGTTCCTCAAGGAAGAGCTCAACCTCATTAACATGGTCATTTTGATAGTTTGCTCAGTGCCATACTTTATAACAGTGCAATTTTTGAACAAGAATAATGTCATCTCTTTTTTCATAAAAAGTGCAACTGTCTAAATATTGGTCAGTAAAAAGTCCCAGGTGGGCTATACCATCCAGAATACTTAGTTGCACAATGTTTGCCATACTATTAGAGAATGTTGGCACACTGTTTGATAATGGCAATGTTTTGCAGGCAAGCACTCTAAATAGTGTATCCCACTTGGGACCTTTCAACTTAACAAAAACTGTGTTGAATCAGATTTTTTTCTAAAAGGAGGAACAATCCCTTTGCTTGAGGTGAAATCTGCTGACTTGTTCCAATGAAAAAAGCATAATGCGCTGAGACAAGCTTGAAAGAGAATTGTGCAACTCATTAACAACTGAAATGTAGCATATTTAGAAACAGGGTTGACTTCCCTAAAGGCCATCACTGCAAACTTTAGATTTCCAACAGAGGTATAAGTGAGGGCCACTCGAAATAAATATCCAAATCTGATGAAAAAACATGCCTGTAAACAAAATTCTTCCTGAGGTGATCAGTTTGAGGCTGCAATTAATATTTGTTTTTTCATCCAGTCCACTGTCAGATTGGGCCACAGTATACCATACAGCTTTTGCTTTCTTTTAACTGTTCTTGGTAAGGTTTTCCCAAAGAAATTCAATACAACTTCACGTAACCATCAGTCAAAGCATTTATACGCTTTCTTTAAAATATTTGCACTTGGCCCAATTGGAAAAGCTCAGTACTTCTCAGTAATATTGTGGAACTTGCTGATGACACCAGGTTTTTGTGGCCAATTGACTGATGTTATATAGATCGCTTTAAATATGGTTAGGTCTAAGATATTGCACATCAGTAATTGCACATCAGTGATGCCATGTGCACAAAGGATAGTTGTTCACTTACAGACTTGTAAAAAGGATAAGATTTGGTTGTGATTAACAATCCAGTCAAAGTGAGTCTGTTATCAGCAACACTAATAATGCATGGGACATAACTTGGAATTATTACCCTGCAATACTGACTGGTAACTCATATTTGGAATTTTAGGCCCCACATTTTCAAAAGTATATCATCCAAATTATGAAGATAAAAGCAGATGGATTGGGGATAACGTAAATATAAGCAGGTTACTTAACAAACTGTGACAGCAGAATTGAAGATGTACATATAAAATTAACAAACTTCAAGTCGGACAAGAGGATAGAAGGATTTTGTTTTCCTGCAGTGGAATGCACACCTATCAAAAGCATTTAATGCGATAGTCATTAACCCCATTAAAAAGAAATTGGATGAATATCTGATTAAGAGCAGGATTTAAAGATACAGATGGGAATTTTAACCCCCAAGAATGGGTGGGTTGGGAACAGGTAGGGGTGAAAATTTGTGATTTTTAGAGCAGGATTGCAACCCGGTTCCAACGCACCCACATTCGGGTTTAACAGAGGCAGGTTTGGATGCCTATGAGTAACCTATTCATTGAGTCGGGGATTTAATAACTGGATGCTTATTGGCTCAATTAACGTCTTTTTAAATTGCTTTTAACTTGGCTTTAAATTTAACCTGAGCAGCACAGGTTTCCCGGGGCTCGGGAAACTAACCAGGGAAACGGAGGCAAGTTTGAGCAGTAGTTCAGATGGGTATTTAAACTTCTCATTGTTCTATCTGAATAAAACCTCACTTATTGCAGCTGGTGTCTCAGTCCCCTCTGGCAAATGTTTGGCAGAGAGTGCGTGTGTGGATACAGCTTTTTACAACCTTTGAGGATTTTAAATTGACAAGATCAGGACGGGAGGTGCATTAGATGTGTTTCACAGTACATCAGAAGAGGAAGTCCATCACCATTCAGGGCAGCCACGACATGCTGTGGTGGGATCAGCATGTGCGCAGGAGGTAGTTACACAGGAGGGAGTTGCACAGGAGGGAGTTGCACAGGAGAGGAGCTGAGGTCACAGGAGGCACTAGCCATATCACTGGGTTTACAGACAGATGCTTAGCTTCCTTGACTATTCGGTAGAGCAGTATTTCCGCAGGCTGAGGTTGACACGTTAAGTGATGGCAGACATCTGCAGCCTCCAACAGGAAGACCTGCTCCCTGCTGGACCTGGTGGCGATGCATTACCAGTGGCTGTGAAAGTGACCACTGCCATCAACTTTTACACCTCCAGATCCTTCCAGGGTGCTACTGGAAACATATCCAGGATCTCCCAGTCGGCTGCACAGAAATGCATAAGGCAGGTCGGTGCAATTGATGTAGGGTCAATTGTCAATTGTTAGATTTAAAATCTAAGATTGAGATTTTTTGTTAACCAAAGGTATTAAGGGATATGGGACAAAGGTGGATATATGGAGTTAGGTCACAGATCAGCCCTAATCTCATTGAATGGCAGAACAGGCTTGAGGGGCTAAATGGCCTACTCCTATTCCTATGTTCCTACATTTACTGATGGCTTGTTTGCCAGGGCTGATAATTTTATACATTTCCCATGAAGAAAGTAGCCAGAATGAGCAGGTACTTGGATTCACCTCTCTGGCTGGATTCCTACAGGCACAGGGTGCTATCAACTACATACACGTGGCAATCCGAGCACCACCACTGCAACCAGGAGTTTTTATAAACCGCAAGGGATTTTCGTCCATCAATGCACAGTTGGTGTGCAACCACAAGAGGAGGTTCATGCAGGTCTCTGAGAACTGTCCTTGGGAGCGGTCATGATGCCTTCATACTGAGGCAGTCCAACATCCAAGACCTTTTCATTCCAGGAAGCAGACTTAAGCGTTGGCTCATAGGAGACAAGGGATACCCACTTCAAACTTGGCTCATGACACCTGTGAGGAACCCCACCTAATGAGACACAAGAACGCTACAACGAGAGTCACATGACCAGCAGGTGTGTCATCGAGCAAGCCATTGGAATGTTGAGGATGCACTTCAGGTGCCTAGACAGGTCTGGAGGTGCCCTTCAGTACTCATCAGCCAGGGTGTCCTTCTTCTTTCTTAGGTAGTCTCTTGGAACCGAGGATGACTTGCTTCCAAACTAAGAATGAGTTCTCAGGTGACTGATGAGTCCAATGCGGGACCTACAGTCTCTGTCACAGGTGGGGCAGATGGTGATTGAAGGGGCAGGTGGGTGGGGTGATTAGGTTGACGTGCGCTCCTTCCGCTGTTTGCGCTTGGCTTCCGCTTGCTCCCGGCGAAGAGACTGAAGGTGTTCGGCGCCTTCACAGATGCTTCTCTTCCACTTTGCGCGGTCTTGGGCCAGAGATTCCCAGGTGTCGGTGGGTGTCCAGAATGATAGTGGTGTGCTGCGTCATGCACAACATTGTCCAGCAGAGAGGATTGCATGTGAGGAGGACAAAGGGGCTTGTTACTCATCTTCGGATGAGGAGAACATAGAGGAGGAAGAGGAACAGGAGGAAGAGGAGCAAGAGAAGGAGAATGAAGATGGGGCACCCATCGCTAGATCAGCTGCTTACGTTGCTGCCCAGATGACAGGGATGCTGTAATATTGCAAGGGTTCACTGAGAGTGAAACAACAAATGAAATCCTACCGCCTGCTCCCACCACCAGGACACCGCCATCTCCCTTTGCACTAAACAATCCTTCAACCACTCATCCACCCATTGCACATCTGCCCAATGGATCCCGTCATGTATTGACATTCATCACAAAACAAATGGTAGGGCGAGTTGGCACTCAGGATGCAGTAATGGGCAAGATGTGGAAATGGTGCTAATCCATAAATTATATGAGGCATTATAAAAATAGGAAACTTAATAACATAACATTTTGTCAAACACCTATGTGCATACCCTTGGTGAATTACAATTTCTTCAAATTACACTTCCTACCCCTTCTACATAGTGCATCCCATGTGGCTTAGCCGATACAGAGGCAGGCTGCTCAGATCCTTGCCCTTACTGCTGAGATGCTTTTGGCCTACGCCCTCTGGGTTTTGGAGCCCAGGGGTCCTGCCAAAGACTGCTCCACCTGCATCTGTGCAGGAGCAGACTCGGCCATCGGAAGACGAGGCAGCATGTCGGTTACTGGCTGAGAAGGGGGCAATGGATGAGAAGTGGGAGCGATTTGAGAGGAGTTCCCACTTCAATGTCCCCTTTCACCATCATCCCTCTACTACACCAGCGCCACATCACTCCTACCACTCTGCTGCAAACCAGATTGGTGAAGATCAGTAATGTATTGTAAGGCCACAGATAAGGTATCCATCATCCTGTTTAAGGCGGCAGACAAGTTGGCATCCAAAGTCTGTACGGCCGTGGTCATGGCCTGTATGGACTCATTTAAGAGCCTTCCTTGAAGCTCCATGGAGATATTCTCGGAATTCCCTGCACCACCAATCTACTAGTGATCAAGTTGGACTCCTCCTTCCTCTTCACTATTGTGGAGAGCATGCGTGGCACAACTGTCAGTACCTGGCTAAGTTGTTGATGCGCCTCCAGCATTCTCTTTCTCAACAATAGCCCCTGGGGTTCAGCATCTGTATCCAGCTGAGCAGAGCTTGGACAGGATTGCGCCCCCCGATGCGGACACTCCGCAGCTGTCCCTGCCACGAGTGTCTGCTCGTGCTCACTTGTGAGGTGTGAATCACCAGGTGAAAACCCAACTAGCTGTTGAAGTGGAACCATCAAAGTGCGAGTATCTGTGCTGGTGCATAGCTGTATGTCCAGTGATGGTGCATCCTCAGAAGGATCTCTGAGGTCCTCTGAGACATCCTGCAGCTCCAATAGCACTCAAGAAGCTCGACACCATCCAGGACAAAGCAGCCCGCTTGATTGGCACCCCATCCACTACCTTAAACATTCACTCCCTCCACCACCGGCGCACTGTGGCTGCAGTGTGTACCATCTACAAGATGCACTGCAGCAACTCGCAAAGGCTTCTTCGGCAGTACCTCCCAAACCCCCAAACTCTGCCACCTAGAAGGACAAGGGCAGCAGGTGCATGGGAACACCACCACCTGCAAGTTCCCCTCCAAGTCACCATCCTGACTTGGAAATATATCGCCATTCCTTCATAGTCGTTGCGTCAAAGTCCTAGAACTTCCTCCCTAACAGCACTGTGGGAGTACCTTCACCACATGGACTGCAGCAGTTGAAGAAGGCGGCTCACCTCCACCTTTTCAAGGGCAATTAGGGATGGGCAATAAATGGTGGCCTTGCCAGTGACACCCACATCCCAAGAACGAATTTTAAAAAAAATCGTCCTCATGGATGTCCTGCGACACTTGCTGTATGCGCGAAGGCCCTGGAAGACAAAAGAAAGGGATATGATTTAGTTGTGGCAAAGTCACAATCTTGACAATCACCATACTCAGTCTTCTCATAGTTGAGTCATTGATGAAATTAAGTCAGCATATGTGTGTCGGAGATATTTGTAATTCTGTCACCAGCTATCTCCCAGCTTCCTGTCTCTCCACCTCCGACTGAGAGGGATGCAGACGTGTCACTTATCTCCAGGGCGTCCTCCTCTGCATCAGTGAGCTGGACTATTTGTGGCAGTTCACCTCCAGTCCTGTCCCTCTCCCTTGTGTTTTGTGCTCTCTTCTCCTATAAGGGGCGATAAAATAGAGCTGTGAGTGAGTGAAGGTCAGGTATTCCCCGATGGATGCAGTGCATTCGGTGAGGGTGACTGTGAGACAGCTGCATCACATTGCATCAGGATTGGGGTGAGTGGCAACGGTGGATGGATAAATGGGGAGGTGACGAAGTGCATAGAACGTGAAGGCTGGGTGATGCTGAATGTTGAGTGGGTGTGAGGAGTGATGTGATGGAGAATGCTTGGCAAGACAGAGTTAAGGGGGGGTGGGGTTGCTAAAAGCACAGGATGCAGTTGAATCAGCAAATATGCTATTTTTTCCTGACCTGGTTAGGTCATTAAACTGTTTCCTACATTGCATTCAAGATCTGGGCACAATGCTCCTGCTGCTCACCTTCTCAGCTACCTCCAACTACACCTCACACCTCCAACCATTCAGCAATCTTGATACCCGCTCAGCTAAGTACTGCTGTAGAGATTCACATATCTCTGGTAAACAGGATCGAGTGCAAACCAATATGGTGGGTTTGTTGCATTTAATCAGAGTTTAGGACGGAATATAACACACTAGTAATACAGCAAAAACATACGACTTGCAACAAGCAGCTTGTACCAGACCCGATCAGACAGACGGCTGGCATGCGTGAGCAGTTCTCTGGCGTCTGGCCTCTCTCTCTCTCTCTCTCTAGGGCCTTCGATGGTGAGCATGGGATCACTCTCAAAAGAGCATTCGACCAGCACAACTTCTCTTTTTAACTTCTGTTTGGCTCTCCCTTCCACCGTCTGTGTGCAAGCCCTTGGGGTGTCACTTTTTATTCTCTTTTTAGGGGTGGGCCTGAGGCCAAGTTATTGACAAGACCATTTAACCTATAGAGGTTCCTCCAAAACTTCATCAACCAATGACAGCTCAAGTTCTTTGTGTTGGTGCTTGGATGAAAGTCCTCCCCAAAGAGGGTCTCATTACTTCATCCTTGTTTTTACATTTTGAAGGTTCCTCCATTGGAATCCATCTTATCTCTTTTTACTCTCTCCCCTTAACCCAGCAAGTACAAGGCCCGGCCCTGTCCTTCTGGCCCCAGCCAGAGCTGTCGCACATTAACCAGTCGCTATCTCACCATTCTGACCTTCATGAATCCCTCCCCTTTTCTGCTGTGATCTTTTCTCTCAGAACTTTTACATAGCCAGACTTCCCATGAATTACGCTGCTTTCAGTGTTCAATAGCTGTTGTTTTATACCTTTTTTTCCCTTTCAAAATACATGGCAACTTGCAGCTGCTTGGGCTATCTCAGCTTCATCTAGCAAATGGCCCATTCTAAGATGGATACCTTAGCCTCCTCAAATTCCTTTCATTCTATGTCTTTTCCTAATTAACTTTTAATTATCTTCACAAGCAGTTCTGCTAAACAAACTCCAAATTCTATCTGTGGAGATTATAATATGATTATTAGTAATAATGGAAGAAACATAGGTTGGGCCTTTACTGGCCAAATTAAAGATACATTAACAAAGTCAAAACCCTAACTTACAAACAACAGATAACCAGCCTGGCAGGACCATCCTATGAGCCCCCGTGTGGAATGTTTATGTTTCACCTAATCTAACTGATTAAAAAGACTGTCTCAAATTCTAATGCAAGCTTTCCAGGAAAATGAAACTTATCATTTAAACACAGTATTTTTAGGCACCCCTAGTTTCTAACAGTCCCCACCTTGAGAGGGAGAAAAACTCTATTTCGACCTCTCATTTACGAACCTCTACCAACCATGTCAACTCAAAATTATTGGTTCGACGGTTCAATTCACTATTCCGGTGTTCCAATTCTGCCCCGCCTGGGGTATCCTCTGTCTTCTATCTTTCCTGATCTTACCCCGCCTGGGGTCTCCTCTACGTTGTCTCTGATTTTCATCCGCCATTAATTCATTAGTACAGTTAGTCATGATTATAGATACACATTTGGCTTATGCACCAAAGTCTTATTACACAGATTACATATATCAAATATACGGTCATTACAAGCTGGAGAACTACCAGAGCACATGAAATGATACGAACCTAAGGGTGAGCTGATATATAAACCCCAATATCCCACCAGTGTGAATCGTCCCTTATGCTGTCAATTTCAATATCTATTCTCGAGTTGTCTTGCTCCAAAACATAAAATTGCTTTGGGGAGGAGTTCAGTCGCATCACTGAGCTCACTGAATTCCTCAGACAACAGGAGAATGTCGTACCTGAATTGTACCACATAACTGTGCAGCTCATACTGGATCGTATTGGCTTTTCCCACGCTCTGTTACCTACAAAACACAATTATTACAGTCACAGTTATAATTCAGTATTACAATAATTAGCACGTCGACTAAGTACATACATTTCAAGTGACAATGATGCAAAACAAATAATACAGAAATTGTGAAGAAAGCTACAGTTTATCATCTAACCAGGAATATTTATTCTTTCACAGTTTTCAACTGATTGATATGGTACCATTTAGCCACCTTGGCCCTCCCCTTTTTCCCAGGGAATTGGACCAGATAAACCGAAGGACTGGCCCTGTCAATAATCGGGAAGGGGCCATTCCACTTTGGTTCGAAGCAATGTTGCTTCTTCCCATAGTTTAGTACCATTATAACATCTCCCACTTGATACTCAAATGGCCGGACCTTCTTGTTGAAGTATTTCTTTGCCTGGTTTTTTGATTTGCCTGTTTGTGTAGCTACAAACATGTTAGTTTGTTCTATGTTCTCTACCACCATTTCAAGCCATTTTTGGTTGGCAATTCCCTGTAGTAAGGGTGTGGATGAAGGGGTTAACAGATGGACTGGCATTCGCATTAGTCGCCCGGTCATAGCCTGGTAGGGTGAGATACCCGTTGTGCTATGCGGGGTGAATCTAATAGCCATTAGACACATTGGCAACATACTGAACCATTTGGTGGGGTGATCTGCACAAAATTTGTTTAACAGAGTTTTCAGAGTTCGGTTTCCTCTTTCCACTACACCAGATGATTGTGGCTGATGGGAGATGTGAAGTCTATGCGAAATACCCATTATCCATTGCAATTTGGTAAAAATTTGGGCGGTAAAGTGTGATCCCTGATCACTATCAACTTGAATTGGCACTCCCCACCTGCAGATCACCTCACCCAATAGAAGGCGAGCTGCTGTGAATGCAGTGTTTGTTTTACATGAAAAAGCCTCCATTCATTTAGTAAATTTATCAACTATAACCAGGCAATACCGCAAGCCAGAAGGTCCTGTAGGTAAGGGCCCTATAAAATCAATTTGAAGGTGGGTCCACGGCCCATCGGGAGGAGGGGGACTGCGCAACAGTGCCCGATTAGTGTGGGCACTTGGATTGTGCTGTAAACAGGGTAGACAACGATTCACCCTATGAGTGGCATCTGTGATGCAATCGGGATACCATACAAATTTGCGTAGTTTCTGAACAGTTGCGTCAGCTGAATAGTGCCCTCCTACCGGATGTGAGTGCAGGAGATCAAAAATTTCGGATGCCATGGATGGGGGAACACAGACAACTGGGAGATCAGATGATAGCCACCGCATACGGGGGTTGAACATTAACAGGGGAGCAGCTTCCCCAGACTGATCCGGAGCCAATTGTGTGTCCGCAGCCCATGGAGTGGGCTGAGGTAACGGACATCCATTCTGATGCCATGCAATAACAACTGCATAGGGGGAATAACTGGACTGGAGGGAAGGGAGGTCAATGTCCCCACCTTGGATACTCGAGACTGATCCTAAGGGAGGGGTAGGGGCTTGCCAGAGGTCACCGTTAACAGCGGCGTCCTTGGCAGCATGATCTGCCTGTGAGTTACCTTGGGTATGTACATCTGAAGAACGTGAATGGGACTTTACCTTACCAACATAGACAGGGGCTGATCGTGAATTTAAAGAGTCCCAAAGGGAAGCAACGAGGTCTGCATGGAGCAGGGTCTTGCCATCAACAGTACAAAAATTATTCCTAGCATACAGCGGTAAAGATAACAAAGTGTTAATCGCATAGGCACTATCTGACCAGACATTAACAGGTATGTCATGAGTAATTTGGATTGCTGTCACCAGGGCTGCAACTTCAGCATATTGGGCAGAGTGGGGAATGCATTTATACTTAAGTTCTTGGTCAGGCATGACTACTGCCAATCCAGTAAGGGGCTTTCCGTCCCTGTGATAGGATGACCCATCAATATAGACGTTCTGGGCATCACTTAGCGGAGTAGGAGAGACGGGGTGATGGTCGAACTCCAGTGGTGGAAGGGGGCACTCACAGCTTCCCCCCTCGTATAGTAGGAGCTGAGGTAGTAGAGTTGTCTGCCTTGGCGTTATTTCCAAATCTCTCTGAGTTAACAGAATTGTCCAGTGACTGAGTCGGGCAGAGGAGACCAAAGTGTCCCCTGGTTTAAGTAAAAGATTCAAAGGGGTGTGGGGGCTATGTATGATCATTTTGTTCAGCCCAGTAATAAATGTGAAGTGTTTGATTGCCCAAAAAGTGGCTAGCAGATGTCGCTCACACACAGTGAAATTCTTTTCCACGCCATTCAAAATACGGGAGGCGAATGCGATTGGCATAAGTTTACCCTGTACCTTTTGGCACAGAACAGCAGCAAGACTCTGATTGGTGGATCCCACCTCCAGGTGGAAAGGCTTATCTCGGTCAGGGCTTGTCAGGCATGTGGCTTGCATAACAGCAGTTTTAAGGAGGGACACAGCTGTTGTATGTTCAGTGGTCCAGTCACAGGCCACAGCGTCCTCTTCACCCTTTAACAGTTTATATAATGGTTTGGCTAGCTCCGCAAATCTGGGAATAAATGAGCACTGGTATCCCACTAGGCCCAGGAAGGAACGAAGTGCGGTTTTGGATGGGGGCAATGGTAAACGCTGAATCACCTCAATCTTATGCTGGTCAGGGCTGAGTCCCTTTTGTCCCACAGAAACCCCTAAAAATGTCACTTCTGGCTGTAACAGTTGTACCTTTTTGGGGTTAATTTTCAGCCCAGCTTTTAGAAGAAGGCTTAATAGCTCTTCCATTAATTTAATATGAGTCTTTTTGTCAGGCGTTGCAAGCAAAAGGTCATCAACATACTGCAGCAGGCAGTCGGGTCTCGAAAAAGGTTTCAGTGCCTGAGCCATCCGTTTGTGGAATATAGTTGGGGTGTTGTGAAAGCCTTGAGGTAAACATGTCCAACTATAACTTTGATCTTCAAAAGTGAAGGCAAACTTGTACTGATCCTCTGACTTAACATGAATACTCCAGAAGCCGTTTGAAATGTCAAAGGTGGAGAAGTAACAGGGGCAACACGGTGGCATAGTGATTAGCACTGTTGCCTCACAGCGCCAGGGACCCGGGTTCGAATCCGGCCTCGGATGACTGTCTGTGTGGAGTTTGCACATTCTCCCCGTGTCTGCGTGGGTTTCCTCCGGGTGCTCCGGTTTCCTCCCACAGTCCAAAGATGTGCGGGTTAGGTTGATTTGGCTATGATAAAAAATTGACCCTTAGTGTTAGGGGGGGATTAAATACGTGGGGTTACGGGGATAAGGTGGGATATGTGTTGGTGCAGGGTGGGATATGTGTCGGTGCAGGCTCGATGGGCCGAAATGGCCTCTATCTGCACTGTTGTGATTCTGTGAAGTAGCAGCTACCTGGTGGAATCTGGGACAGGAGAGTGGGTGTCTCCCGAACAACAGGGGCGCAAGCTGGGGTTACCGAATTAAGCTTACGATAATCAATTGCTAGACGCCAGCTATCATCTGGTTTCTTAACTGGCCAGGTTGGAGAATTAGTGGTAAAAGTGCCAGTGCGGATAACACCCTGCTTTAACAATGAATTGATAGTAGACCGAACATAAGGTTTACTCTCAGCCGGAATGGAATACTGCTTAACAGGAGGGTGGGAGGGTCCATTAATCTCCTCATCTCCCGACATCCTACCACAATCATGTTTGGACTTAGCAAAAACCTCTGAAAATTTATGAATTAATGTATTAACCATGGGGTCTTCAGTCCCGGGAAGGGCGAAATCTTCGGGTTTTTTAATTGCATATACCGAATGGGCATCCGAAATAGGTGTCAGTGGTCCGTCATTAAAGTGCCACTAAACACACTCACTAGCGTAGTCGAGGACAGCACAGTGTTTATGCAGCGTGTCACTTCCGAGGATACCTTTCTGGTCATGGGTGGCCATATATACAGGAGAGGGGACATCGACGGAATTCCCATCAATGGACAAGACTGTGGAGCTCAATCCCTGATTAACTAACTGAGTAGAAGCATTAAAGCCAGAGAGGTTTAGGGCGGTGCCAGAATGGGAAAAGGGAGCGGGGTCATGTAAAATAGTCACGGCAGAACCGGAATCCACAAGCGTAACATGGCGGTGGCCTCCATGATCAGTGGCCCGGACAAAGGGTCGTCCGTCCTCCCCGTACCAGACAGGAAAAGAAGTGGTCACCGTGGAGGCCTCTGACCATCACTGGGGCCGTGAGTCTGGGAGCGCATCTCCACTGCGAGAAACAGCCAAAATGTTTTGCCCCCCCCCCCCCCCCGTCTGACTGTGCTTCATGGCCTCAACTACTGCTGAAAGGTGCTCGAGCTGCTGCTGCACAGAATTTAAATCAGACCCGTTACCTTCACGGATTGGGGGTTGGTAGCGTGGGCCATTTGGACGTCGACTATTGCGGCAGTCGCGAGCATAGTGTCTGGGCTTATAACAGTTATAACAGATTACGTGGCGTTTGTCTCCCGACTGGGGAGGGGTTTGTGGAGTCAGAGGGCCCTCCACCACTGACATTTTGGACTCAGTAGGGGTGAGGGACGATTTAACTCGGTCCCAAACTCGAATGCAAGCGTCCTTCAGATCAGCCCACGGGGTTCCCTGATGAACAGTAATACCAAGAGCGTCCCTTACAGGGGGTAAGAGAGCATCAATGAATGTCAGCTTAAATCCCTCCGTGTCTCAAAACTCTTGACCACTACAGTTTTTCTGGGACTGGTTGTACAAATCATACAATCGATTTGCAAAGGCTACAGGATGCTCATTAGCCTTTTGCTGGGCGTCCCCAGCCTCATGGGTGAAATTAACTGCGTCCATGCCCAAACGGGAACAAACTGAATCCATAACATCCCACCACCACTTACTTTTATCATAGATTTCCCGTGAAAGTGATAATTTGAGTTCCCGTGAAATGCATGACAACAGAACTTGTTTTAAGTCTGTCCACTCTAACTCAGGGTGACAGTGACGGAATGTACCCCACTAAAGTGGCAGGGGGTTGGGAACCTGAGGAGGGAGACAGAGGAAAGGGAAATAAGGATAAAAGCTAAAGACAGGAAGGAGAAAAACAAAAGTAGAAGGCAAAGAACTCAACGGTTTAAATCAAACATGGTCACAGTAAATAATAATTCATATAGGTCTGAGAGCGTTAAAAAAACAAGCCTGAAGGCTTTGTGTCTTAATGCAAGGAGCATTCGGAACAAGGTAGATGAATTAGCTGCGCAAATAGAGGTAAATGAATACGATTTGATTGGGATTACAGAAACATGGCTCCAGGGTGGCCAAGGCTGGGAACTCAACATCCAGGGTTATTCAATACTTAGGAAAGATAGGCAAAAAAGAAAGGGAGGTGGGGTAGCATTGCTGGTTAAAGAGGGGATTAACACAATTGAAAGGAAGTATATCAGCTCTGATGTGCGGAATCTGTATGGGTAGAACTGAGAAATAACAAGGGGCAGAAAATGTTAGTGGGAGTGGTATATAGACCTCCAAACAGTAAAACGGAGGTTGGGGACAGCATTAAAAGGGAAATTAGAGGAGCATGCAGTAAGGGCACAGCAGTCATCATGGGTGACTTTAATTTACATATAGATTGGGCTAACCAAATTAGTAAAAATACTGTGGAGGAGGAATTCCTAGAATGTTTACGAGATGGTTTTCTGGAACAATATGTCGAGGAACCAACCAGAGATCAGGCCATCTTAGACTGGGTATTATGCAACGAGAAAGGATTAATTAGCAATCTTGTTGTACGAGGCCCCTTGGGTCAGAGTGATCATAATATGATAGAATTCTTCATTAGGATGGAGAGTGAAGTAGTTGAATCAGAGACTAGGGTCCTGAATTTAAATAAAGGAAACTACGATGGTATGAGGCGCGAATTGGGTAGGATTGATTGGGGAATGTCACTCAAGGGGTTGACGGTGGATAGGCAATTGCAAACATTCAAAGACTGCATGGATGAACTACAGAATTTGTACATCCCAGTGTGGCATAAGAATAAAACAAAAAGGGTGACTCAACCGTGGCGAACAAGGGAAATTAGGGATAGCATAAGATCCAAGGAGAGGGCATATAAATTGACCAGAAAAAGCGGTAGCCCTGAGGATTGGGAGCAGTTTAGGATTCAACAAAGGAGGACAAAGGGATTAATTAAGAAGGGGAAAATAGAATATGAAAGTAAGCTTGCTGGGAACATAAAAACTGACTGTAAGAGCTTTTATAGATATGTGAAGAGAAAAAGATTAGTGAAATCAAGTGTAGGTCCCTTGCAGTCAGAAGCGTGGGAAGTTATAATGGGGAACAAAGAAATGGCAGCCCAATTAAATGCATATTTTGGTTCTGTCTTCACAAAGGAGGACACAAATAACCTCCCAGAGATGTTGGAGAACATATGGTCTGATGAAAGGGAGGAACTGAAAGAAATCAGTATTTGCAGGGAAATGGTGTTGGGGAAATCGAAGGTATTGAAGGCCGATAAATCCCCAGGGCCTGATAATCTACATCCTAGGGTACTTAAGGAAGTGGCCCTAGAAATAGTAGATGCATTGCTGATCATCTTCCAACATTCGATGGAATCTGGAACTGTACCCATGGATTGGAGGGTAGCTAATGTTACCCCACTATTCAAAAAGGGTGGTAGAGAGAAAGCGGGGAATTACAGACCGGTAAGCCTGACATCGGTAGTGGGGAAAATGCTAGAGTCCATTATAAAGGATGTAATAGCTGAGCATTTGAAAAACAGTGACAGGATCGGACAAAGTCAACATGGATTTACAAAAGGTAAATCGTGCTTGACTAATCTACTGCAATTTTTTGAGGATGTAACTGGGAAAATAGATAAGGGAGAACCAGTAGATGTGGTGTATTTGGACTTTCAAAAGGCTTTCGATAAGGTCCCGCATAAGAGATTAGCGGGTAAAGTTAAGGCACATGGGATTGGGGGCAAGGTATTGACTTGGATAGAGAACTGGTTGGCGGACAGAAAGCAGAGAGTAGGAATTAATGGGTCTTTTTCCGAGTGGCAGGCAGTGACTAGTGGGGTACCGCAGGGATCGGTCCTTGGACCCCAGCTATTCACAATATACATTAATGATCTAGATAAGGGAATTAAATGTAATATCTCCAAGTTTGCAGATGACACAAAGCTGGGTGGGAGTGTGTGCAGCGAGGAGGATAGCGAGAAACTCCAGGATGATCTGGACAGGTTGGGTGAGTGGGCAGAAGCGTGGCAGATGCAATATAACGTGGATAAGTGCGAGGTTATCCACTTTGGTGTCAAAAACAGAAAGGCAGACTATTATCTGAATGGCAATAGATTGGGAGAAGGGGAAGTGCAACGAGACCTGGGTGTCCTTGTGCACCAGTCGCTGAAAGTAAGCATGCAGGTGCAGCAGGCGGTGAAGAAGGCAAATGGTATGTTGGCCTTCATAGCGAAAGGGTTTGAGTATAGGAACAGGGATGTCCTGCTGCAGTTGTACAGGGCCTTGGTGAGACCACACCTTGAGTACTGTGTGCAGTTTTGGTCGCCTTATCTGAGGAAGGATGTTCTTGCCATGGAAGGAGTTCAGCGAAGATTCACAAGGCTGATACCTGGGATGGCAGGAATGACATATGAGGAGAGATTGAGTCGATTGGGCTTATACTCACTGGAGTATAGAAGATTGAGAGGGGATCTCATCGAAACATATAAAATTCTGACAGGTCTGGACAAACTAGATGCAGGAAGAATGTTCCCGATGGTCGGAGAGTCCAGAACCAGGGGTCATAATCTACGGATAACGGGTAAACCATTTAGGACAGAAATGAGGAAGAATTTCTTCACCCAGAGAGTGGTGAACCTGTGGAATTCTCTACCACAGAAGGTAGTTGAGGCGAGGTCATTAAATATATTCAAGGGTGAGTTAGATATATTTCTTAAAGCTAAAGGTATCAAGGGATATGGGGAGAAGGCAGGTACAGTGTACTGAGTTTAGATGATCAGCCATGATCTCATCGAATGGCGGAGCAGGCTCGAGGGGCCGAATGGCCTACTCCTGCTCCTATCTTCTATGTTTCTATTAATCACTTGTTAGGCCGACTGGGTTCGTCCCCCAGTTTATTGGCCCCATTTCTTCGGCTAGTGCTTTGCACTCTGCCGGGGTCAAACTTCTACTGGTGGTAGTAGTAGTTACTTCCACATTTGGGGGCAGGTTGTAGGCTACAGAAGATGTATCATTATCGAATTCATCATCCGAGGGTGTAGGGTCACCAAATTGGGTGGTAGTAGTGACTATATTAACCTGCTTGGTATCTACCGGGGCAGTTTGTCCTGGATAGGGAGGTGGAGGCGCAGAGGGTGAGGGGCTATTTTGGCAGATGGGGTTATTATTGCACTGGGCTTTTCTTGTTAGATTATTCCAGTTAATACCGGGATCCCCTGGTTTAAGGCGAGTAACGGCCGCAACAGCAGCTGTTTGTCTCCCCAGCTTTCCCTTCAATTCCATAATTTTTAATTCGCAGTGAGTATGGTCAGTGCTCACCAGAGGGGGGTTTTCAAGTAATTCTCTCAAGGCCCCCCTGGCGTCCTCAAGTTGTGAGATCAGGGATTCATTTTTTATTTTTAAAGCCTTGTTATCCTCAAACACCTGATGGTGGCGTCTTGAGGCAAGTCGTGCCTCATCTGCCAAGGCTTGTTCTTGATGGAGAAGTGTACAGACTGTGGCATGTCGGCCTTGCCAGTCCTGTAAGTCTCTTGCAAGTTGTGCATTTCTCTCTTTCAGGAGTACAACTTCGCCTCCCAAGCAAACAGCACACAAGTGGGCCGCGTAAGCCAGCCTATTTCTGGCTTCCTTAACTTTGCATTTCTTCGCACCCACCTGGGATGCTATCATGCCCCAAATCTCAGAGTAACTCTTCTCACTCTTCTCATCTCCCTGCACTATTCCGATTACTGCTCGGGCCCCCGGAACCCCTAACTTATCCGAAAGACTGTTCGCAACCTTTTCTCTAAAATACGCATCTGCCATTTCGTTTTTACTTTACAACCCGATAAGAATGCCTAGTAACATTATAGACTGAACCCGTCCTCAACTCGTTTCGACCACAACAACCCTGTTACACTCCTGGCTCGGCTCGCCAATTTGTAGAGATTCAGGTATCTCTGGTAAACAGGATCGAGTGCAAACCAATATGGTGGGTATATTGGGGGAAAAATTCAGTATCGCCCCATTTGAGGCGCAATTATCGGCCAGGCGCAAAGATTAGCGCCTGGCGCTAATTATCGCCTCCGACTGCAAACTTGACTTTTATCGGCCCTGGAGGTGATTGGAGCGCTAAATCAGGCGCTACACATCTGTCTTAAGGCGCAAAGGCCGAGGAGCGAGGCGCTAACTCAGAGCGCTGGCGAAGCTCATGTGATGTCAGTCAGCAATGGAACACAGACACAATGGCGCCGGCCAGTTCTTAAAGGGGAGGGTTGATCTTGCTTTCCATCCACATCCTGCTCATTGCAGCCTTGAATCTTGGCCTGGAGAGACCTGTACATCAAATCTGCTGGAAAGAATAATGGAGAGGCTGAAGGAAAGAGCTCAGAGTGCAGCCCCCACAGTCTCTTCTAAATCGATACAAGGAAGGGCAAATCAAAATGAACCTGCAAAGTGCTGCTCAGTACCCAAAACTCCTTCACACAGCGTTGAATCTCTCCAGAAGTCTCTCTCTCTCTCTCTCTCTCTCTCTCAGAATGCATGGTTCAAAAATGTCACCAACAAAAAAAGGCAGGAAGCGTTCGCCTTTAAATAGCGCTCCCCCAGTCCCTTCCTGACTGCAAAACGCTCCCCTCAACCTGTCGTTGTTAGCATCAGGCGGTAAGGCAGGGGGCGCCACTCAATATCCGCTCCGGGACGCTACCGGTGCGTTGCGCACTCGACTGATGTCACGATCTGCCGGCGCAGGAGATCGTGGCGGTACTGTTTAGCGCCGCCGCAAAATGTCTAGTTAATTTCGCGAGCGGCGCAAACATCGCCGCGCCCGGGCGCTAGTTGCTTTGCGGCCCATTAGCGCCCTCTTAAGGCGATAACGGGAGGCGCAACCAACTGAATTTTTCCCCCATTGTGTTTCATCAGAGTTTAGGACGGAATATAACACACTAGTAATACAGCAAAAACATATGACCGTAACAAGCAGCTTGTACCGGACCCGATCAGACAGACGGCTGGCATGCGTGAGCAGTTCTCTGGCGTCTGGCCCCTCTCTCTCTCTCTCTCTCTCTCTAGGGCCTTCGATGGTGAGCATGGGATCACTCTCAAAAGAGCATTCGACCAGCCCAACTTCTCTTTTTAACTTCTGTTTGGCTCTCCCTTCCACCGTCTGTGTGCAAGCCCTTGGGGTGTCACTTTTTATTCTCTTTTTAGGGGTGGGCCTGAGGCCACGTTATTGACAAGACCATTTAACCTATAGAGGTTCCTCCAAAACTTCATCAACCAGTGATAGCTCAAGTTCTTTGTGTTGGTGCTTGGATGAAAGTCCTCCCCAAAGAGGGTCTCATTACTTCATCCTTATTTTTACATTTTGAAGGTTCCTCCATTGGAATCCATCTTATCTCTTTTTACTCTCTCCCCCTTAACCCAGCAAGTACAAGGCCCGGCCCTGTCCTTCTGGCCCCAGCCAGAGCTGTCGCACATTAACCAGTCGCTATCTCACCATTCTGACCTTCATGATTCCCTCCCCTTTTCTGCTGTGATCGTTTCTCTCAGAACTTTTACATAGCCAGACTTCCCATGAATTAC
The DNA here is from genome assembly GCA_030390025.1 of Squalus acanthias. Taxonomy (NCBI): domain Eukaryota; kingdom Metazoa; phylum Chordata; class Chondrichthyes; order Squaliformes; family Squalidae; genus Squalus; species Squalus acanthias. The sequence continues at coordinate 53,705,217 of CM059432.1, forward strand.
GCTGCTTTCAGTGTTCAGTAGCTGTTGTTTTATACCTTTTTTTCCCTTTCAAAATACATGGCAACTTGCAGCTGCTTGGGCTATCTCACCTTCACCTAACAAATGGCCCATTCTAAGATGGATACCTTCGCCTCCTCAAATTCCTTTCATTCTATGTCTTTTCCTAATTAACTTTTAATTATCTTCTCAAGCAGTTCTGCTAAACAAAACTCCAAATTCTATCTGTGGAGATTATAATATGATTATTAGTAATAATGGAAGAAACATAGGTTGGGCCTTTACTGGCCAAATTAAAGATACATTAACAAAGTCAAAACCCTAACTTACAAACAACAGATAACTAGCCTGGCAGGACCATCCTATGGGCCCCCGTGTGGAATGTTTATGTTTCACCTAATCTAACTGATTAAAAAGACTGTCATAAATTCTAATGCAAGCTTTCCAGGAAAATGAAACTTATCATTTAAACACAGTATTTTTAGGCACCCCTAGTTTCTAACAGTCCCCACCTTGAGAGGGAGAAAAACTCTATTTCGACCTCTCATTTACAAACCTCTACCAACCATGCCAATTCTAAATTATTGGTTCGACGGTTCAATTCACTATTCCGGTGTTCCAATTCTGCCCCGCCTGGGGTATCCTCTGTCTTCTATCTTTCCTGATCTTACCCCGCCTGGGGTCTCCTCTATGTTGCCTCTGACTTTCATCCGTCATTAATTCATTAGTACAGTTAGTCATGATTATAGATACACATTTGGCTTATGCACCAAAGTCTTATTACACAGATTACATATATCAAATATACGGTCATTACAAGTTGGAGAACTACCAGAGCATGTGAAATGATACGAACCTAAGGGTGAGCTGATATATAAACCCCAATATCCCACCAGTGTGAATCGTCCCTTATGCTGTCAATTTCAATATCTATTCTCGAGTTGTCTTGCTCCAAAACATAAAATTGCTTTAGGGAGGAGTTCAGTCGCATCACGAGCTCACTGAATTCCTCAGACAACAGGAGAATGTTGTACCTGAATTGTACCACATAACTGTGCAGCTCATATTGGATCATATTGGCTTTTCCCACGCTCTGTTACCGACAAAACACAATTATTACAGTCACAGTTATAATTCAGTCTTACAATCATTAGCACGTCGACTAAGTACATACATTTCAAGCGACAATGGTACAAAACAAAGAATACAGAAATTGTAGGCTTTCTGTGCATGTGTGAGTATGTTCCTGACCGGAGTCATGAGCCATGTCATGAGGGGATAAGTCTTGTTGCCTAGTAGCCAGCCTTTGACTTGCCATGGTGGTTCAAATACAGGGATTGAAGGCCGATAAATCCCCAGGGCCTGATAATCTACATCCTAGGGTACTTAAGGAAGTGGCCCTAGAAATAGTAGATGCATTGCTGATCATCTTCCAACATTCGATGGAATCTGGAACAGTACCCATGGATTGGAGGGTAGCTAATGTTACCTCACTATTCAAAAAGGGTGGTAGAGAGAAAGCGGGGAATTACAGACCGGTAAGCCTGACATCGGTAGTGGGGAAAATGCTAGAGTCCATTATAAAGGATGTAATAGCTGAGCACTTGAAAAACAGTGACAGGATCAGACAAAGTCAACATGGATTTACAAAAGGTAAATCGTGCTTGACTAATCTACTGCAATTTTTTGAGGATGTAACTGGGAAAATAGATAAGGGAGAACCAGTAGATGTGGTGTATTTGGACTTTCAAAAGGCTTTCGATAAGGTCCCGCATAAGAGATTAGCGTGTAAAGTTAAGGCACATGGGATTGGGGGCAAGGTATTGACTTGGATAGAGAACTGGTTGGCGGACAGAAAGGAGAGAGTAGGAATTAATTGGTCTTTTTCCGAGTGGCAGGCAGTGACTAGTGGGGTACCGCAGGGATCGGTCCTTGGACCCCAGCTATTCACAATATACATTAATGATCTAGATAAGGAAACTAAATGTAATATCTCCAAGTTTGCAGTTGACACAAAGCTGGGTGGGCGTGTGTGCTGCGAGGAGGATACTGAGAAACTCCAGGATGATTTGGACAGGTTGGGTGAGTGGGCAGAAGCGTGGCAGATGCAATATAACGTGGATAAATGCAAGGTTATCCACTTTGGTGTCAAAAACAGAAAGGCAGACTATTATCTGAATGGCAATAGATTGGGAGAAGGGGAAGTGCAACGAGACCTGGGTGTCCTTGTGCACCAGTCGCTGAAGGTAAGCATGCAGGTGCAGCAGGCGGTGAAGAAGGCAAATGGTATGTTGGCCTTCATAGCGAAAGGGTTTGAGTATAGAAACAGGGATGTCCTGCTGCAGTTGTACAGGGCCTTGGTGAGACCACACCTTGAGTACTGTGTGCAGTTTTGGTCGCCTTATCTGAGGAAGGATGTTCTTGCCATGGAAGGAGTGCAGCGAAGATTCACAAGGCTAATACCTGGGATGGCAGGAATGACATATGAGGAGAGATTGGGTCGATTAGGCTTATACTCGCTGGAGTATAGAAGAATGAGAGGGGATCTCATCGAAACATATAAAATTCTGACAGGTCTGCACAAACTAGATGCAGGAAGAATGTTCCCGATGGTCGGAGAGTCCAGAACCAGGGGTCATAATCTAAGGATAAGGGGTAAGCCATTTAGGACAGAAATGAGGAAGAATTTCTTCACCCAGAGAGTGGTGAACCTGTGGAATTCTCTACCACAGAAGGTAGTTGAGGCCAAGTCATTAAATATATTCAAGAATGAGTAAGATATATTTCTTAAAGCTAAAGGTATCATGGGATATGGGGAGAAGGCAGGTACAGGGTACTGACTTTGGATGATCAGCCATGATCTCATCGAATGGCGGAGCAGGCTCGAGGGGCCGAATGGCCTACTCCTGCTCCTATCTTCTATGTTTCTATGTTTTTCTATGTTTCTATGTAGGTGGAACAGAGGACTGCCGCACAATGGAAGAATCGCGACTGCTGCCACGATAACGGACATTCACCTGCATGATATGCTGCCTGTGGTCGCACACCAGCTGCACAACGAGGGAATGGAATCCCTTTCAGTTCGTGAAAATCGCCGAGTTCAGATGAGGCACACGAAGGGCAATATGCGTGCAGTCAATGGTACCCTGAACCAAGAGGAAGCCTGCAATCCATGCAAAACCTCATGCTCGCTCCTCCTGCTTGTGCAATGAGATGAATGTGTTTCTCTTTGTATAAAGAACCCCTTATATAGCAGTGCACTGCAAACTGCGAGATTTTGCTTATATCTCCAGCAGCACCCTCGAAGGAGCAAGATGCATAAATGTTAAGAGCCACGATCACCTTGACAGCCACAGGCAATGCTGTCCTTGACCTGCTTTGAGGTTGCAGTTGTGGCCGCAGCAGTTGGCAGATTTCACACATGACCTCTTTAGTGAAGCGAAGACGTCTCACGCATTGGTCCTCGGTGAAGTTGAGGCAAGAGAATTGCTCTCTGAAGCCCCTGGGTGGATATGTCCTCCTGCTGAGTGCCCTTCTCCCCCTCCTCCTCCTCCTCTTTAGCAGCTTGTCCTGCTCTGCGTGGCCTCTCTTCATTCTCCCAGTCATGTTCAATTCCCAAAGGAAGCCCTACCAGGCCACTTATGTCTGGAAGCACTCAACCGTGTCCGTTCCATTTCCCGCACTTCTGCCCTCACCCCTGCCCCTCCCTCCCTGAACCACGATAGAGTTCCCCTTGCCCTCACCTTTCACCCCACCAGCCTCCACATTCAACGGATCATCCTCCCCCATTTCCCCCACCTCCAGCGTGATCCCACCACCAAACGCATCTTCCTCTCACCTCCCCTTTCAGCATTCCGCAGGGACCGCTCCCTCCGCGACACCCTAGTCCACTCCTCTACCACCCCCAGCACCCCTTCCCCTTCGCCCGGCACCTTCCCGTGCAAGCGCAGGAGATGCAACACATGCCCTTATACCTCCCCCCTTCCTACTCTCCAGGGCCCCAAACACCCCTTCCAGGTGAAACAGCGATTTACTTGTACTTCCTGCAATTTAGTATACTGTATTCACTGCTCACGATGTGGTCTCCTCTACATTGGGGAGACCAAACGCAGATTGGGTGACCGCTTTGCAGAACACCTCCGTTCAGTCCGTAAGGGGGACCCTGAGCTCCCGGTCGCCTGTCACTTTAATTCACCGCTTCACTCCCACTCTGACCTCACCGTCCTCGGCCTATTACACTGTTCCACGGAAGCGCAGCGTAAGCTCGAGGAACAGCACCTCATCTTTCGTTTAGGCACTCTACAGCCCTCTGGACTCAATATCGAGATCAACAATTTTAGATCATAACCTTTATCTTTATCATGATCTTTAGAAGATGGCTTGAAGTGTGTCTAATTCAATGCAAGGAGCATCCGGAATAAGGTAGGAGAACTTGGAGCGTGGATTGGTACTTGGGACTACGATGTGGTGGCCATTACGGAGACATGGTTAGAACAGGGACAGGAATGGTTGTTGGAAGTTCCGGGGTATAGATGTTTCAGTAAGAGTAGGGAAGTTGGTAAGAAAGGTGGAGGAGTAGCATTGTTAATCAAGGATAGTTTAACAGCGGCAGAAAGGCAGTTCGAGGGGGATCTGCCGTCTGAGGTAATATGGGCTGAAGTTAGAAATAGGAAAGGAGCGGTCACGTTGTTAGGAGTTTTCTACAGGCCCCCAAATAGTAATAAAGATGTGGAGGAAGAAATTGCAAAGCAGATTATGAATAGGTGTGGAGGTCACAGAGTAGTTGTCATGGGTGACTTCAACTTTCCAAATATTGATTGGAACCTTTATAGGTCAAACAGTTCGGATGGGATAGTTTTTGCACAGTGTGTGCAGGAGGGTTTCCTGACACAATATGTGGATAGGCCGACAAGAGGTGGGGCCACGTTGGATTTGGTACTGGGTAATGAACAGGGCCAAGTGTTTGATTTGTATGTGGGAGAGCACTTTGGAGATAGTGACCACAATTCGGTAACTTTCACTATTGCAATGGAGAGGGATAGGGCCATACGGCAGGGCAGGGTTTATAATTGGGGGAGGGGTAATTATGATGCGATTAGGCAAGAATTAGGGAGTATAAGATGGGAACAGAAACTATCAGGGTAAGGCACAAATGAAAAGTGGAGCTTTTTCATGGAGCAATTACTGCGTGTCCTTGATAGGTATGTCCCTGTCAGGCAGGGAGGAAATGGCCGAGTGAGAGAACCATGGTTCACAAAAGAGGTTGAATGTCTAGTCAAGAGGAAAAAGGAAGCGTATGTAAGGATGAGAAAACAAGGTTCAGTTGGGTCGATTGAGGGGTACAAGGTAGCAAGGAATGAGCTAAAAAAAGAGCTTAGGAGAGCTAGGAGGGGGCATGAGAAGTCCTTGGCGGGTCGAATCAAGAAAAACCCCAAGGCTTTTTACTCTTATGTGAGAAATAAAAGAATGACAAGGGTGAGGGTAGGGCCGGTCAAGGACAGTAGTGGGAACTTGTGCATGGAGTCAGAAGAGATAGGAGAGGTGATGAATGAATACTTTTCGTCAGTGTTCACCGAGGAGAGGGGCCATGTTCTTGAGGATGAGAGTGTGATAAAGGTGGATAGGCTGGAGGTGGTAGATGTTCTGAGGGAAGATGTTTTAGCAATTTTGAAGAACCTAAGGGTCGATAAGTCCCCTGGGCCAGATGGGATATATCCTAGGATTCTTTGGGAGGCAAGGGAGGAGATTGCAGAGCCTCTGGCTTTGATCTTTGGGTCCTCACTGTCCACGGGGATGGTGCCAGAGGACTGGAGAGTGGCGAATGTTGTTCCTCTCTTCAAGAAAGGAAATAGGAATGACCCTGGTAATTATAGGCCGGTTAGTCTTACTTCGGTGGTTGGTAAGATAATGGAAAAGGTCCTGAGGGATAGGATTTATGACCATTTGGAAAGGGGCAACTTAATCAGGGATAGTCAACACGGATTCGTGAAGGGTAAGTCTTGCCTAACAAATTTGATTGAATTCTTTGAGGAGGTAACTAAGTGTGTAGATGAAGGTAGAGCAGTTGATGTCGTATACATGGATTTTAGTAAGGCGTTTGATAAGGTTCCCCATGGTCGTCTCATGAAGAAAGTAAGGAGTTGTGGGATAGAGGGAAATTTGGCCGATTGGATAAGTAACTGGCTATCTCATAGAAGGCAGAGGGTGGTGGTGGATGTAACATTTTCGGACTGGAGACCAGTTACCAGCGGTGTGCCACAGGGGTCGGTGCTGGGTCCTCTGCTGTTTGTGATTTTTATCAATGACTTGGAGGAGGGTACTGAAGGGTGGATCAGTAAATTTGCTGATGACACCAAGATTGGTGGAGTAGTGGATGAGGTGGAGGGCAGTTGTAGGCTGCAAAGAGACATTGATAGGATGCAGAGCTGGGCCGAAAAATGGCAGATGGAATTTAACCCTGATAAGTGCGAGGTGATTCATTTTGGTAGGGCAAATGTGAATAAGGATTACAGGGTCAACGGCAGGGTTCTGAGGAACGTGGAGGAGCAGAGGGATCTGGGGGTTCATATCCACAGATCTCTGAAGGTTGCCACTCAAGTGGATAGAGCAGTAAAGAAGGCCTATGGTGTGTTGGCGTTTATTAACAGAGGGTTTGAGTTTAAGAACCGTGAGGTTATGCTGCAACTGTACAGGACCTTGGTGAGACCACATTTGGAATATTGTGTGCAGTTCTGGTCACCTCACTATAGGAAGGACGTGGAAGCATTGGAAAGAGTGCAAAGGAGATTTACCAGGATGCTGCCTGGTTTGGGGGGGAGGTCTTATGAGGAAAGTTTGAGGGAGTTGGGGCTTTTCTCTTTAGAGCGGAGGAGGATGAGAGGCGACTTAATAGAGGTTTATAAGATGATGAGGGGGATAGATAGAGTGGATGTTCAGAGACTATTTCCTCGGGTAGAGGCAGCTGTTACAAGGGGGCATAACTATAAGGTGCATGGGGGGAGATATAGAAGGGATGTCCGAGGTAGATTCTTTACTCAGAGAGTGGTTGGGGTGTGGAATGGACTGCCTGCTGTGATAGTGGAGTCGGACACTTTAGGAACTTTCAAGCGGTTATTGGATAAGCACATGGAGCACACCAGAGTGATAGGGAGTGTGATAGCTTGATCTTGGTTTCGGACAATGCTCGGCACAACATCGAGGGCCGAAGGGCCTGTACTGTGCTGTACTGTTCTATGTTCTATGTTCTAACCTCAGCCCCAATCACATTTATATTTTATTTTTTCATCCACCCTTTTGTTGGCCACCCCACCCCCCCTTTTTTTACCCTCCCAGAAGCTGGCAGCTGTCCTTCATTCTGCCAGTGCATTTCACACTTCTTTTAGCCTCAACCTATCACATTAACACCACCTCTTGCCTTCATCATCTCTTAATGTCTCTTAATGTCTCTTAATCTCTCCTTTTGTTCTTTCATCCCCTCCCCCTTTTCCCAGCTTTATCCTTGCCTTAAATCTATTTCATTTCCTGCTATTTCCAGTTCTGACGAAAGGTCTTCGACCTGAAACGTTAACTCTGTTTCTCTCTCCACGGATGCAGCCTCGCCTGCTGAGTTTTTCCAGCGTTTTCTGTTGTTATTTCGGATTTCCAGCATCTGCAGTATTTTGCTATCGTATGTCTGGAAGCAACTTGTTTCAGCATAAGATTTAAATGACAAAAAAAGTACTGCAAGACCAGCCAGACCACTCCCTGTAGAGTATTCAAACTTTAGGCAAGCATTGGAAGCCTCCAAAAACATGTATAATTGCACCAGCAGCCAGAAGAAATAATCCAGCATCTAACCTGTAAGTAGTTCATGATCCCTTTAAGTAGCGCTGGTGGGGAGTCCTTCATTCCGTTTCCCATCGTGCTCAGCTGTGCGAGGTTAAAACAGGGCTGGAATGTGGCTGGAATGGCTGGAATGTGGAGTTCGAACATGGCAGCGGAGGCTTCAAATCAGCATTGCACACTGATTCGCGTCATCATCTCGTTGCTCTGCATGTTGCTGGTGGATGGTAGACAAAATCAGGCCTTTTGTTCGCGCTGCACTTGGGCTCCATGCCATTTTTGCTGGCGCATTTTGGGCTGAGTCACAGGCCTTTAACCCAGGCAGGCAAGAGCCAGATTAAAATGCAAAAGTCAGGGTCCTATGATGCAATTAGGACCCTAACACCATTTTAACTCTGTGTCACGTGTTTTGCGCTGTGTACCAAATCTGCCAGCAAAACCTAGTGCACAAGAAGGCTGGAAAAGTTCTCTAATTCATCATTGCCTTTGAATGCAATAAACTTCAAAACATCTTGTTCTGTGTGTATAGAAACAGCAATGGTACCTGTTTTGCAAATCAGAAGGTTGCATGAAATTTGGACATGTGTGCGCCTCTCTTGCACCTCCAAAAGAAAAGTGATTTTGACTGTGTCCATGTTGATTACGACCAGCATCCTTGGTTTAAATGCTGTCAGGATCGTTAGTGTATTCGGGACCTCTCCAGACCCTCATATTAACAGCCATCTTTTTCTGTCAAAATTATCTCAGCAACATCACCACGGAGTCAGTTTCACAAGATTCCTGATCCTACGTTAGATCTCCTATACTGTCACTGCATGCAGAATACAAATGTGATTGATTTATTTACCATATGCAGTTACAAATGTGAGTAGATATCTTTTTTGGAAAATAAACACTGAGTATGCTGGACATACTCAGCAGGTCAGGCATGGTAGCCTAGTGGTTATGTTACTGGACTAGAAATCCAGAGGCCTGGACTAATTAATCCAGACATATGAGTTCAAATCTTACCATAGCAGCTTGGGAATCTAAATTCAGTTAATTAAATCTGGAATTAAAAAGCTACTATTAGTAATGATGAACATGTATTGTTGTAAAAACCCCTCTGCTTCATTAATGTCCTTTAAGGAAGGAAATCTGCTAGTCTGGCCTGTATGTGATTCTAGACCCACTCATTTTTTACTGCCCTCTGAAATGGCCCAGTCAAAGCCACTCAGAGTTGTATCAAATTGCGATGGTTCAAGAAGGTGGATCACCACTGCCTTCTCAGGGGCAATGTATGAATAAAAAAAGTCAGGCAGCATCTGTGGAGAGAGAGAAACAATTATCAGGCCGATGACCTTTTGTCAGAACCTTCATTAGGGCATTTTTACTCAATTACGTTTGTGTCAGTAGATGACTATGGCTTTTGATATCTCAGTTTGAAATGCCTTAAGCTGCCACATTAAAAAATATCTGTTTACAGTCCATATTAAAACCTGCAACATTTGCACTTCCATTTTCACTTTACTTCGGTGACTATCCTCAAGTTGTGATATTTCTTCCTGATCTCTTTCCAGGACCTTTGGATTTCTGAGCCATGGGCTGAGCGATCCATGTTATCTAGATCTGAAAAGGTCATCCTGCTTTTCATTCAGTCTATCACGAAGCCCAATCACATCAAGGTCACAAAACCAGGGTTTGTAAACGTTACAAGCAGCCATTTCCTGAGCATTCTGGATTCCTCACTGCATCGCTGGATTTGCAGCCCAATGAATCAGCTTGTTAACTGCTTGAGAATGTGAAAATGCCAATGTGCAGGTGGCTGCTAATTGGCTGCTTTCTGTCTTGCACGATTAGCAAATTCTTGAAGCATGAATCTAACTGGAGGAAGCCTAGATATACCCGTCAGTTTAATGGACCTGTGTGACTCACGGACAGAAATAGGTGAACTTTAACACTCCATTTTTAAATGAGGTAAATATACTCAGTATTGTCTTTGCTACCGCACAGGGTCCATATTTATCCATGGAGACAAACAGGTTGATTTTCAATTGCCAAAACTGATGTTAACGGGGCTATAATGGCCTCAAAGTGGGGTCGGTTGACTTACCGCTACCTCAACGTCGCCGATTGGCTCACTGGCACTTTAACAGGGGCTGGGCAGCCAGAGCGCCTGTCTGTTTCAGCGATAGGATGCTATTAATGTTTTTTAAATTTTTTACAATTCATTTATGGGATGTGGGCATCGCTGGCAAGGTCAGCATTTATTGCCCATCCCTAATTGCCCTTGAAAAGGTGGTGGTGAGCCGCCTTCTTGAACTGCTGCAGTCCGTGTGGTGAAGGTACTCCCACAGTGCTGTTAGGTAGGGAGTTCCAGGATTTTGACCCAGCGACGATGAAGGATCAGCGATTTACTTCTAAGTCAGGATGGTGTGTGACTTGGAGGGGAACTTGGAGGTGGTGGTGTGCCCATGCACCTGCTGCCCTTGTCCTTCTAGGTGGAAGAGGTTGCGGGTTTGGGAGGTGCTGCCGAAGAAGCCTTGGCAAATCGGGATCCTATGACTTAAAGCAGGACCCTGATTGCCATTTTAGGACACAACTGATTGGAGCAATGGAGCCGAAGAGACCCAGCAAAGGCAAGGTTTGAATTATTTTTGTGGGGCCACGAGGAGCCAGAGTGCTCCTACCAGTCCTGGATCCTCCTCTCCACAATTGTGACAGTCCCCCACACTTACCTTGCTGCTGGTGCCCCGGCCCAATATTAGCCAGCCTGCATCTGGTGAGCTGCATCAGGACGCCAATTTGGCGCCCTGCAGCTTGCCAGTTCGATGTAAATGAAGCCTGGGGCCTCAAAATCACGGCCACCTCCTCACAGTAGGAATGGGTAACCGGATGGTGCGCTCTGCCAATGGACCGCCCAAAAGTCAAAATCAATTTTTACCGACTGTGTTCTCGGTGGGAAGCCTCATCCACCAAGAATGCATATTGGAAATTTGGGTGCGCACTACATGTGACTTGGCAGTTATTTAAATTAGTTTTGGAAATTTCCCTAATTTGTCACATGTTGGGTGAATCACTGCATGAAGTTGGAGGTTATCCCCGTGGAGGATATGACAAAACCTTTTTAATCGCATCTGAGAAATCAAGTTTCAATGAGAGTAGATTTTGTATCACAAGATACCTGATGGAAGCATTTGTATGATTGATATGATTTATTTTCTATTAATATTGATGAACATTTCCCATTACATATATATTGTATGTGGGGATGGCATTTTTTGTGTGAAAACTTAGCAAGTGCAGTAGTTTCTGTAATATCCAAGGGTTTCTCTACTGAAAAGTCTGAAAATCTCAGCTCTGTCGTTACCAATTCTGCTTTCTGATGTTAGCTTTTTTAATTCAAGATTTTAGCTCTTTTTATTTCAACACAAACATTCCCTACATGTTCTGAAAAAAAAAGCTTAAAAAAAATTATAAACACAGAGAATAAAAAATCATAGGCTAAAAAGGTGCAGGAAAAATTAAAACTAAAATCCTTACACAGGAAGCAGCTGTCCCTTTAAGAGCTCCTTCGCCCGTGGAGTTTCTCTTTTCGTCCGCTCCAGATGGGCCAGCAGAGTGCCCAGCATGATCCCATCCTACGTAGGCAGAAAATTGTGCTGTATCTTATTTAAGTCCTTTAAAATAGATTTAAATATTTAAAAGAGCACTTTAGGCTGGCCTAAGAGGTGATCTGGGTCTCCACCTAATTTCCTGGCTCCCTTTCTTTACTATCTCTAGCCTTGTGGCATGGAAAATACACCCACAACCAATTTGCATTTATATAGTGCTGTAAACATAACAAAATGCCCCCAGCTCTTTCACAAAGCAGAGGATGGACTCTGCGCTGTAGTAGAAGAATTCGGAGAAATGACCGAAAACATATTTAAAAAGATAGGTTTTGAGGGAGAGTTTAAAGGCAGGGAGAGAAGTAGCAAAGTGAAAGAGTTTCCTAAAGAGTAGGGCCAACTGTTAAAATTCTCTTTAACATCCACCTCTTTGATCAAGCTTTTGGACACCTTGTCCTTTCTTTGTCTCAGTGCCCATTGTTTCTGTACACCTCTGTGAAGCCTCTTGGGAGTTTTTCTACATTAAAAGCACATAAATCTAGGCTGACACTCCAGTGCAGTACTGAGGGAGTGCTGCACTGTTGGAGGTGCCGTCTTTCGGGTGAGATGTTAAACCAAATCTGCTCTCTCGGGTGGACGTAAAAGATCCCATGGTACTATTTCGAAGATGAGCAGGGGCGTTAACCCCGGTGTCCTGGCCAATATTTATCCCTCAATCAACATCTCAAAAACAGATTATCTGGTCATTATCACATTGTTGTTTGTGGGTGCTTGCTGTGCGCAAATTGGCTGCTGCGTTTCCTATATTACAACAGTGACTACTCTTCAAAAAGTACTTCATTGGCTGTAAGGCCTTTTGGGACGTCCTGAGGTCATGAAAGGCGCTATATAAATGCAAGTCTTTCTTTCTATATAATTGCAATTGTTGTTGTATCAAAGCCTCATTGGCCACACCCGCAAGATACAACCAACTGGATTTACAGGTGTTGCCATATTGACGTGGCTCAGGAAAGTGTCTTCACAGGCTCTGGGTCAGCAGATAATCAGATACAGAGCTATGCCATCTATTGCAGGAACGCCACCTGCTAACATCCACCATAATGCTGGCACACAGTGACAGAAATAGTCAGCCTTAAGTCTGCACATGGTGCTTCCTTCTCTTCATTTTGGCTGTTACTTCTTAATCACCTGTCCCTTCAGCCTAGACAAAGGCAGCTAATGGTTTGAGATGCTTTTCTGAAGGCTTTCAGAATTTGTCTCCTTTGTGACGCTTGTCTTTAATTGTCCCAATCCCTTTAAATGTAACTTAGTGACAATTTTACACTTCCACCACTAATGTTCTCCTTACACTTGCTTAAGTCTGCACCTGGATCTGTGAATAATCATTCAATTGAGCTGACCAAGGAAATTTGAGCACTTTTAGAACATTACCATTCTGATGGAATTAGCGCCACTTCTTAAACATTTAGACATGACTTGCATCAGATGAGGAAATTCATACTTACCATCCTGGTACTTGCCCCATTTGCCTGATAGAATCTCTGTTTAGTAGCTGATTATCCTTCTGAGCTTTACAATGACCATAATGATCTGCAGGGCCTTATTTGCAAAATAGACTTTTCAAGGTCTCCTTATTCCCCAGAGTTGTTACCAGGTGATTCAACAGCATTATGGAAGGCTACTCTGATTGGCTACTCAGGTGGGTGTTAGTTGCTGCACACCCAACCTCCAAGAAAGTAAAACAGAAAATGCTGGAAAATCTCAGCAGGTCAGACAGCATCTGTGGAGAGAGAAACAGAGTTAAAGTTTCAGGTTGATGACCTGGGAAAAAATTAGATAGTAACAGATTTTAAGCAAGTGCAGATTTTAAATAAGTAAAGAAACAAAAGATGGGTCCAGAAGAGGTGTAAATGGGAATGGAAGAATCTTCAACAGCTGCCATCTGAAAAAATGGGGCCAGAGGTTATGGTCTGAAATTGTTGAACTCTATGTTGAGTCCAGAAGGTTGTAAAGTGCCTAACCAAAAGATGAAGTGCTGTTCCTCGAGCTTACGTTGAGCTTCATTGGAACAATGCAAGAGGCCGAGGACAGAGAGGTCAGAGTGGGAGTGGAGCGGAGAATTAAAGTGACAAGTGACCGGAAGCTCGGGGTCACCCTTACGGACTGAACGGAGGTGTTCTGCAAAGCGGTCACCCAATCTGCGTTTGGTCTCCCCAATGTAGAGCAGACCGCATTGTGAGCAGCGAATACAGTATACTAAATTGCAAGAAGTACAAGTAAATCGCTGTTTCACCTGGAAGGGGTGTTTGGGGCCCTGGACTGTGGGAAAAGAGGAGGCAAAATGGCAGGTGTTGCATCTCCTGCGCTTGCACGGGAAGGTGCCGTGGGAAGAGGAGGGGGTGTTGGTAGTGATTGAGGAGTGGACCAGGGTGTTGCAGAGGGAGCAGTCCCTTCGGAATGCTGAAAGGGGAGGGGAGGGGAAGATGTGTTTGGTAGTGGGATCATGCTGGAGGTGGCGGAAATGGCAGAGGATGATCTATTGAATGTGGAGGCTGGTAGGATGAAAGGTGAGGACAAGTGGAACTCTATCGTGGTTCTGGGAGGGAGGGGAAGGGGTGAGAGCAGAAGTGCGGGAAATGGAACGGACATGGTCGAGGGCCATGTCAACCACAGTAGAGGGAAATCCTCGGTTGAGGAAAAATGAAGACATCGGAAGCACTGATATGGAAGGTGGCAGCATCAGAATAGATGCGACGGAGACGGAGAAACTGGAAGAATGGAATAGAGTCCTTACAGGAAGCAGAGTGGGCGGAAGTGTAGTCCAGGTAGCCATGGGAGTCAGTGGGCTTATAGTGGATGTTTGTCAATAGCCTATCCCCAAAAATGGAGACAGAGAAGTCGAGGAAGGGGAGGGAAGAGTCGGAGATGGACCATGTGAAGGTGAGGGAAGGGTGGAAATTGGAAGCAAAGTTAATTAAATTTTCTAGTTCAGGACAAGGGCAGGAAACGGTACCGATACAGTCATCAATGTACCAGAAAAAGAGGTGAGGGAGGAGACCTGAGTAGGAATAGAACAAAGAATGTTCCACATATCCCACGTAAAGGCAGGCATAGATAGGACCCATGCTGGTTCCCATATCAACACCTTTAATTTGGAGGAAGTGAATGGAGTAGAAGGAGAAGTTGTTCAATGTGAGAACAAGTTCAGCCAGGCGGAGGAGGGTGGTAGTGGATGAGGACTGGTGGGGCCTCTGTTCAAGGAAAAAGCGGAGCGACCTCAGGCCGACTTGGTGGGGAATGGAGGTGTAGAGGGATTGTACGTCCATGGCGAAAAGGAGACAGTTGGGGCCAAGAAACTGGAAACTGTTAAGTGGCAGAGGGCGTCGGAAGAGTTGCAGCTGTAGGTGGGAAGAGACTGGATAAGGGGAGAAAAAATAGAGTCAAGATAGGAAGAAATCAGTTCTGTGGGGCAAGAACAGGCTGAAACGATGGGTCTACCAGGGCAGTCCTGTTTGTGGATCTTGGGAAGGAGGTAGAAGTGAACTGTGCGAGGTTGGGGGACTACGAGGTTGGTGGCCGTGGAGGGAAGATCTCCAGAGGAGATGAGGTCAGTGACAGTCTTGGAAATCATGATGGCTTGATGTTCGGTAGTGGGGTCATGGTCCAGGCGGAGGTAGGAGGAGGTGTCGGAGAGTTGGCTTTCAGCCTCCGCAAGGTAGAGGTCGGTTCGCCAAACAAAAACAGCACCACCCTTGTCAGAAGGTTTAATGACAATATTAGGGTTGGATCTGGGAGAACGGAGTGCTGCATGTTCAGAGGGAGGTAGGTTGGAGTGAGTAAGGGAAGCAGAGAAATTGAGTTGGCCGATGTCACGCTGGCAGTTCACAATGAAAAGATCTAGAGAGGGTAAGAGGTCAAAGGGAGTGATCCAATAGAACAAGAATTCTGAAAATGGGAGAAAGGGTCTGCTGTGCGGGTGGAAGACTCCTGGGCAAAGAAGTGGGCACAGAGCTGAAGGCGATGGAAAAAGAGCTCAGCATCGTGCCGAGCTCGAAATTCATTGAGGTGGGGGCGTACGGAGATGAAGCTCAGGCCTTTGCTGAGGACTGATCGTTCGGGGTCAGAGAGGGGAATGTCAGAAGAGACAGTGAAAACATGGCAGGTGGTGAGATTGGAAGAAGGGATGGGGTCAGAGCAAAATGAAGGGGAAGAAGGTTCCGGAGGGGCATTGGTGTCCAAGAGTTGTTGAAGCTTGCGATCCTTGACACCCAAAAGGAAGAAAAAAAGTTTTTGTTAAAGTGTCGGATGAGGCGAAGGATGAAATGGAACTGCTGGACCAGGACAGCTTTGAGATAGAGTGAGTCGGTGCTGCTGAAGAGAGAGGTCGAGAGCGTGCATGTGGTGGTACGTGGTGTTGAGCGTGGATCTCAGGATGCAGGCGAGAGCAGTGGTTCGAGGAACGCTGAATATCTTGGAGATATCTGTAATCCTGGGTGGATCCGAAACATGAAGGGTGGAATTTCAGTTGGAATCCATGTGGAATAATCCTCTTCTAGACCCATCTTTTATTTCTTTACTTGTCCCATTACCATCTCCTTTTGCCTTGTACCATCATCCCTTTCATCATTTAATCATTCCTGCCTTCCACCCTATCACAGACCTTCCCTTTTGTTCTTTCCTCCCCTCCCCCCTTTCCCTGCCCCTGCCCTTGCTTAATATCTGTTACATCTCTAACTTTTTCCAGTTCTGATGAAAGGTCATTGACCTGAAACGTTAACTCTGTTTCTCTCTCCACAGATGCTGCCTGACCTGCTGAGTATTTCCAGCATTTTCTGTTTTTATTTGAGATTTCTAGCATCCGCAGTATTTAGCTTTTGTCTCCAAGAAAGTACGCTAAGTAAAATCCTATGAACGTGTTATAAAAAGGGGGGAAATTAACTCTCATTTAATGTAGAATCAGTACACTACGAGCTAATTAAACCTCATCATCACCTTTAAACCCGGTTATGCTATGCGCTTTAATGCATTTCAGTGCAACTTTTTCCAAAAGCTTTCCTTGTGTATTTATAGCCTTCTCCAAAGTGAACAGTTTTAATCAATTGTTGTTAGTCCCCTTCATAATCTTGAAAACTTCAAATAGCTTCCTGACAAATTATTTAATCTTTCCTCACAATTCACATTCTTGATTCCTGAAATCATCAGAATCATCTTGGTTATTTGCCTTTATACTCTCGCAAGGACAATAAAATCCTGAATAATAATCACTGTGTTTCTGCTAAATTATATTTGTCCTTATAATATAGAAAAAGATTGCAAATAAATTTTAGAATTAATTTTATTCCATTTTCTAATGTAAACATTAATATTTTCGCAACACTGAGCTTCTCTTTCTTAATAATATTCGTAATTTGAAGTGACAGTTTTATGGTAAAGTGCTCAATTTTCATAGAATCATACAATAGTACAGCACAGAAGGAGGCCGACTCTTCGAAGAGCAATCCAGTTAGTCCCACTCACCCCGCTCTTTCCACATATCCCTGCAATTTTTTTCTCCTTCAAGTATTTATCTAATTCCCTTATGAAGGCTACTATTGAATCTGTATCCACCACCCTATCAATCAGGCAGTGCATTCCAAATCATAACCACTCGTGTAAAAAAGTTTTTCCTCATGTCGTCTCTGGTTCTTTTGCCAATCACCTTAAATCTGTGCCCTCTCGTTATCGACCCTTCAGCCATTGGAAACAGTTTCTCTTTATTTACTCCTTCTAAACCCTTCATGATTTTAAACACTTCTATCAAATCTCCTCTTAGCCGTCTCTGCTCACCACAATAAAATGAAATGTAGTGAGAAATACAATCCAGGCATTTTAAGATTGAGTTTGTTCTTTCTGTGCAAAAGATGATTTTAAAATTGATAAATTACATATCTCACATTAGTATTATTACATGTATCCATTCTATTATCTTTTGTGTAATGCTTTCATTAAAGTTTTTACTTGATGGCTTGAGCTAAAAGTCTAGTATTTTTGCTCTGGGTTGAGAAAGTGATGGTGATCCTTCTTCTTGAACCGTTGCATTCCGTGTGGTGAAGGTATTCCCACAGTGCTGTTAGGTAGGGAGTGCCAGGATTTTGATGAAGAATGAAGGGCGATATATGTCCAAGTCGGGACAGTGTGTGACTTGGAGGGGAACTTGGAGGTCATGGTGTTCCCATGCACCTGCTATCCTAGTTCTTCTAGGTGGTGGAGGTTGCAGGTTTGGGAGGTGGTGCCGAAGAAGCCTTGGCGAGTTGCTGCAGTGCATCCTGTAGATGGTACGTACTGCAGTCACTTTGCACCGGTGGTGGATGAGCTGCCGATCAAGTCGACTGCTTTATCCTGGATGGCGTCGAGCTTCTTGAGTGTTGTTAGAGTTGCACTCATCCAGGACAAGTAGAGAGTTTTCCATCACACTCCTGACTTGTGCCTTGTAGATGGTGCAGAGGCTATAGGGAATCAGGAGGTGAGCCACAGAAAACCCAACCTCTGACCTGTTCTAGTAGCCACAGCATTTATGTGACTGGTTGAGCTGAGTTTCTGGTGAATAATGACCCCCAGGATGTTGATGTGGGGTAATTCGATGATGGTAGTGTCATTGAATGTCAAGGGGAGGTGGTTAGACTCTTTCTTGTTGGAGATGGTCATTGCCTGGCATTTGTGTGGTACAAATGTTACTTGGCACTTATTAGCCCAAGCCACTATTGATGGAAAGTTGGTTGACAGTTTATACAAAATGTATATTACCATTCCTTGTTTTTATTCTCCCAAAATGTATTATCTCATTCTTAACTACATTAAATTGCATCTGCCATGTATCTGCCCCTTCTGCTAAAGTCTATGGGCTGGATTTTGTCTTGGGGTTGGGTTGGGGTCGTGTAATCCGCATTTCGTGTTTCCCCCCCGACTCCAGATTAATGTGGATGCCTGATGCAATTTTCACTTAATTGGGCAATTGAGTTGCAGCATGTGGGAACCCTTGAACTAATTAGTGGTTTCAGTCTGAAACCCGCCTCTGATGATGTCATCATTGCTGAGTGCCTGCTCTCAGAGATTGTCTGGCTACTGGTGAGAGAGGACCTGTCTGCATTGCTTCTGATGTGAGTGGACCTGGATGAATATATATATGAGAGAGAGAGAGAGAGAGCATTTTTTGCATCCAAGTCCTCTTACACCAAATGCCATGACATTGAATGTAGCAGTATCAGAGGCGACTTTCAGACCTAATACTACTACCTTCATCACATCTCCGTTGTAATAGTGGACTTGCAGCCGATAGTCAGCTATCCATTTGTGCTCCCGCCAGGTTTCACTGGAGTGTTTCACACCAGGCGTGCTTCACGTCAGAAAAGGTTAAACTAGCTACAACGTTTCAAAATAGCATTACAGACCCAATTTAGGGCTTGTTAAGTGCTTTAATGGCCTCTCCTGCTTCTTGGAGGTGGGACGGAGTCGGGAACCCCGCGACTGATTTTGTCAAAATTGCGTGGAGGCGGGATGGAGTCGGATGGGGTCGGAAACCCCGACCCCGCAAATTTAACCCCCCTACACGCCTCCAAACCCGACTCCATGGGTCATTCAAAATCCAGCCCTTTGTCTTCCTGAGGTTATGAACAGTTCTGCTCGCTGTTTCCAAACCTTCTACTTTTGTTCCCTATACTTGAGTAGAAATCAGCTACATATACAGAGAACAAAGTGGAGCCAGCACTTACTGCTGGGGTACACTACTTACAACTCTTCTTCCAATCTGACCAACATCTATTTATTCTAACTCTTTGTTTCCTGATTGTCATTCAACTTTTCATCCATTCTGCCACAATTCCTCTCATATCATATGCCTGAATTTTCTAACAAGCCTCTTGTAACACACCTTATCGAAAACATTCTGGAAATCCATATAAGCTAGATCTACTGCATTCTCTTTAAAGCTCTGTAGCCTCATCAAGTTAAGAATGGTGATAGACAATCAGACAACTAACAGGAGGCTCCATGAGCTTCCCCACCCTCAACTATGGTGGAGCCCAGCACGAGTGCAAGAGGGCCAAGTGGATGATCCCACTTGGCCCCCTCCTGAGGTCTCCGTCATCATAGATGCCAGTGTCCAGCAAACCCTGACAACATCCCAGCTGTAGTGCTGAAGACCTGTGCATCAGAACTAGATGCCCCCAACCCCTCCCCAGACAAGCTATTCCAGTGCAGCTATTACACGGACATCTACCTGAAAATTTGGAAAATTGCACAGGTATATCTCCTCCCAATTATCAACAAAACAATTGAAAAAGTAATTAACACATCACACAACACCTACTCCTGAATAGCCTGCTCACCAATACTCAATTTGACCACAGCCTTGATACAGACATGGATGCAGGAGCTGAATGCCAAAAGAGAGGCAAGTATAGTTGCTCCTGGCATAAAGGCAACATTTGACAGAATATGGCACCAAGGAGATCTTCTCAACTTTTGGTGTTCCAGCAGCACCCATCCAGGTGAGTATTCCATCACACTCCTGATTTGAACATTGTCGATGGTGGAGAGGCTTTGAAGTCAATGGGGGTTAAAGTGAAAATCCTCCAGTGGCTGGAGTCATACTGGATATAGAAGAAAATAATCATGACTGTTGGACGCCAATCATCACAGTCCCAGGGTATTGCTGCAGGAGTTCCTCAAAACAGCATCCTCGACCCAAGTATCTTAAGCTGTTCTCTGTCATAAGGTCAGGACTGGGGCTGTTCACTGACAGTGTTCAATTCCATTTACAGATGCAATTTGTGGAGTTGTCAACATTACACCATCAGATCAAAGCTCTGCAGTCCTGACACATCCAATCGTGAATGGTGGTAGACTATTAAACAACTAACAGGAGAAGGAGGCTCCATGAATATCCCCATCGTCAAAGATATTGGAGCCCAGCACGTGAGTGTAAAAGACAAGGCTGAAGCGTTTGCAACCATCTTCAGCCAGAAGTGCCGAGTGGATGATCCATATCGGCCTCCTCCTGAGGTACCCACCATCACAGAAGCCAGTCTTTAGCTAATTTGATTCACTCCACGTGATATCAAGAAACGGCTGAGAGCACTGGATACAGCAAAGGCTATGGGCCCCGACAACATCTCGGCTGCCGTGCTGAAGACTTGTGCTACAGAACTAGCCGCGCCTCTAGCCAAGCTGTTCCAGTACAGCTACAACACTGGCATCTATCCGACAATGTGGAAAACTGCCCAGGTATGTCCTGTCCACAAAAAGCAGGACAAATCCAATCCAGCCAATTACCGCCCCATCAGTCTACTCTCAATCATCAGCAAAGTGATGGAAGGTGTCGTCGACAGTGCTATCAAGTGGCATTTACTCACTAATGATCTGCTCACTGATGCCCAGTTTGGGTTCCGCCAGGACCACTCGGCTCCAGACCTTATTACAACCTTGGTTCAAACATGGACACAGGAGCTGAATTCCAGAGGTGAGGTGAGAGTGACTGCCCTTGACATCAAGGCATCAGTTGACCAAGTGTGGGGTCAAGGAGCCCTAGTAAAACTGAAGTCAAAGGCAATCGGGGGTAAAACTCTCCACTGGCTGAAGTCATACCTAACACAAAGGAAGATGGTCATGGTGGTTGGTGGTCAATCATCACAGCCCCAGGACATTGCTGCAGGAGTTCCTCAGGGCAGTGTCCTAGGCCCAACCATCTTCAGCTGCTTCATCAATGACCTTCCCTCCATCATAAGGTAAAAAATGGGGATGTTCGCTGATGACTGCACAGTGTTCAGCGCCATTCACAACTCCTCAGATAATGAAGCAGTCCATGCCTGCAAGCAACAAGACCTGGACAACATTCAGGCTTGGGCTGATAAGTGGCAGATAATATTCGCGCCACACAAGTGCAAGGCAATGACTATCTCCAACAAGTGAGAGTCTAACCACTGGCCCTTGACATTTAACGGCATTACCATCGCCGAATCCCCCACCATCAACATTCTGGGGGTCACCATTGACCAGAAACTTAAACTGGACCAGCTACATAAATACTGTGGCAACAAGAGCAGGTTAGAGGCTAGGTATTCTGCGGTGAGTGTCTCACCTCCTGACTCCCCAAAGCCTTTCCACCATCTACAAGGCACAAATAAGGCGTGTGATGGAATACTCTCCACTTGCTTGGATGAGTGCAGCTCCAACAACACTCAAGAAGCTCGACACCATCCAGGACAAAGCAGCCCGCTTGATTTGCACCCCATCCACCACCTCAAACATTCACTCCTTCCACCACCGGCGAACCGTGGCTGCTGTGTGTACCATCTACAAGATGCATTGCAGCAACTCAGCAAGGCTCCTTCGGCAGTACCTCCCAAACCCGCCACTTCTACCACCTAGAAGGACAAGGGCATCAGGCGCATGGGAACACCATCACCTCCAAGTTCCCCTCCAAGTGACACACCATCCTGACTTGGAAGTATATCGCCGTTCCTTCATTGTCGCTGGGTCAAAATCCTGGAACTCCTTCCCTAACAGCACTGTGGGAGTAGCTTCACCTCACGGACTACAGCGTTTCAAGAAGGCGGCTCACCACCACCTTCTTAAGGGCAATTAGGGATGGGCAATAAATGCTGGCCTTGCCAGAGATGCCCAGATCCCATGAACAAAAAAAAATCTGCACCACATGGGAAGAGATTTTCCCTGCTGCCTACACGTGACATCTATTCTCCCGAACCGTAGATATTTTAAAGACTGTGGCCATAAAATTCGACCCATTTGAGTCGGCTGTTAAGGTCAGGAATGCGGCGGCCGCCATTTTGAGAAGGTCGGCAACGCTGCTGTTGCCTGCGCTCACTCCAGATATGGAAATGAGTCAGATCGTGACGTCAATCGGCGTGCAACGCTGAACTGACGCACAATCTGGTATTTTGGACATCGCTGCTCCTTTTAACGCCCTCTCCAAACCACGCGTGGCAGAACATACGTGCAGCAGTATGACGGACTCCCTACCAGCGCTTCTTAAAGCGACACACGCAACTTTCAGGTAAGTTTAGATTTTTGCTTTTGTACTGGATTCATTACATTTTATTGGAGTAGTGGTTGGTGTAATACAATTAAAAAGTTGTTAAAATGTGAAGGGAGTGCAGCTGGACGTTTGCAAGGCTTTGGCTCTTAAAGGATGGCCTCTGAGAACACCACTTGCTCCCAGTCCTGGAGGCTCTAGTTGCAGTCCCCCTTGGGCCGCAGCATGGCATGGAGATGGAGCAGAGGCAGCAAAGGGGACAAACTGCTCGCAGAGGGAGGAGGAGGAGCAGGAGGAAGAAGAAGCAGAAGAGAAAAAAGCAGAAGGAAGGAGGCAACCCAGACACCCCTTTCTGGCCGGGATATCCAGGATTGAATCATCCAGCTGCGGTACCAGTGACCACAACCCCAATTCCCCTTTCAACATTAGTCCCACACCTTTCCTTCCCTCTGTTACTGACCATCACAGCGTCCTCTTGCCAATAATGCTGAAATAAGAGCAACCACAAAGCAAACCTTCCAATCCAACTTTATACATCTATCCATCCAATTTGACATCAAGAAATCAACTAATCACCCTTGTGCATTCCCTTAGTGACTGTCTTGCGTGTGCCTTTGCCTATCCTAGTGTTCTTACACTGTGCTACGCCAGTGGCTGCTGCATGGCTGGTGGATGACTGCTAACTTTCAGTGGGGGACACTGCAGATGGCCTTGCAGGATGACCTCGAGGAGCTGGTGGCTGGGAGTGTGAAATCGAGTGATGGTGTTTCTTCTTCTTTTCTTCACTCTCCTCTCCCTCTTCTTGTTGACCCACTGGCTGGGGAGGCTGGATTTATTGGATGTCTGAAATGTGGAAGGCACAAGACTAGGGTTGTGGTGAGGGGAGGGCGCTAAAGCAAGAGGTACGTGCTTACACCATGTGCAGCTTGGGATGAGGGGGAAGTGGGATGTGTGAAGGAGGATAATGTATGAGGATATGGCCACAGGCTCAGCATTGCCCCTGCCAAGATTGGCCAGCACCGTCTCCTCCAAGGGGGTGAAATGAAGCTAGGAATGTGAGGTGTGCCTCGTGTTTGGTATAGATTGTTAGTAGGTGAGTGATGGAGGGGGGGTGGTGGGTCATACATTGAGCAGTGTGTGAGGCTAGTTGTGCAGTTGGTAGGAGACGGCTTTTGAAGATGCATTCACTGACCTTGACTACTGGTCTGATGTCATGAAACTTTTTTGGGCACTGGAGCCAGGTCTTGGGGGCAGCACTGCTGGCAGTGACTGCCTCGGCGATCTGGTCCTACATCCTTATTTCTGGAGGCCATCCTGGCCCCCTGTAGATGACCTCTCTTCTAGCGTTGACCTCCTGCACAAAGCTCGAGTGCTGCGTCTAAGACCCTAGGTGCCCTTTCCTTGGCCTGTTGAGCTATTTGGGTTAGTGCTGAAGCACTTTTACCATTTTTCATCAGCAGAAGGCAGCTCACCTTTAAGAGGTGCAGACTACCTTTCAGAGGAGCAGGCTAGCTTTAAGTAAAGCTAGCCTCGCTCTAACAACATGAACTTCGGCCCCTACTGAGCGCATAGCCTATCAGCAGCGCGTTCAACTCTAGGCTGTGCATTCATTCATTATAATTAGCAGGCAGCACAAAGTTGACATGCTGCCTGCACTCCTTGAACGGGCGTGGGCATATCTCGCATCACAGTGCCTATGCTCGTTCAAGGCGTGCTATTGGAGTTTGCCCCTGAATCCCTGAGATCTTGGTCCTCAGCCAAAGATAGCCGTTTCTGCCCCCTCCAAGAAAAGATGGCTGTTTCTTAATCATTCCCTCCCAGTTCCTTCTCACTGGTGCTCTGTGATTCATCCAGTCATATCCCCTCTGTCTCACTAACACCCTTGTCCTCAGTAGAAGTATCTGGGCTGGTGCTTGAGTAAGTAGAATGCCATGTGAGAATCAAGTGGAGGAAGGGTCCCTCTGAAGGTGTCAGTCCACTTGTTTCTTTCTGTAAGCTTTAAGCACTTGTGAGGGACATATAGGATATTTGTTTCAGGAAGTTGCTCTCTTACTTGTGAATCAGAAGAAGTGACTGACCTAACGCAGGGGATAGCAAAACCTCAATTCTGGAAGGCTCTATGCCATTACCAAGCTGAAACTGACAGCTCTATTCCAACTTCTCCATCTCCCACAGCCTTCCCGGGTACCTGCCTAGGAGTTGCACAGCTTCTTTCTCAAGCTTACTGAGGGGGCTAATCCTTTATCTAGTTGCATATAGGTTTCTCCTTTGCAAAGAATACAAACATTTAGAGATGCTACAGGCGAACTCAGAATGTCTTTTCAGCCATGTGTCCGCAAGATATTCCATTGTGAACATGTTTTCAGGTGCAGGCAATGCACCAGTCTTCATTTCTCACTTAAAATTACTGGAAACGTGATAGGGAACAGTTGAATGCTAGGAAAGTAGATGTACCCTGAGGGAGATGGTTGCTGTCTCTTGTGCCTACCAAGGGTTTCATTCATTTCTTCTTTTATTCTCTGTGGTCCTGGATAATGTGGAGATAGAAACATAGAAACATAGAAAATAGGTACAGGAGTAGACCATTCGGTCCTTCGAGCCTGCACCGCCATTCAATGCGTTCATGGCTGAACATGCTACCTCAGTACCCCATTCCTGCTTTCTCGCCATACCCCTTGATCCCCCTAGTTGTGAGTGTTATATCTAACTCCCTTTTGAATATATTTAGCGAACTGGCCTCAACAACCTTCTGTGGAAGAGAATTCCATAGATTCACCACTCTCTGGGTGAAGAAGTTCCTCCTCAGCTCAGTCTTAAATGGCTTCCCCTTAATCCTTAGACTGTGACCCCTGGTTCTAGTTTTCCCTAACATTGGGAACATTCTGCCCGCATCTAATTTGTCTAAACCAGTCAGGATTTTAAATGTCTCTATAAGATCCCCCCTCATTCTTCTGAACTCCAGAGGATACAAGTTCAGTTGACCCAATCTTTCTTGATATGTCAGTCCGGCCATCCCAGGAATCAATCTAGTGAACCTTCGCTGCACTCCCTCAATAGCAAGAATGTCCTTCCTTAAGTTAGGAGACCAAAACTGCGCACAATACTCCAGGTGTGGCCTCACCAAGGCCCTGTACAACTGCAGCATCACCTCCCTACTCCTGTACTCAAATCCCCTTACTGTGAAGGCCATCATTCCGTTTGCTTTCTTGACTGCCTGCTGCACTTGCATTCCCACCTTCAGTGACTGATGTACCATGACGCCCAGGTCTCGTTGCACCTCCCCTTTCCCTAATCTGCCACCATTCAGGTAATAGTCCGCCTCTCTATTTTTACCACCAAAGTGGATAACCTCACATTTATCCACATTGTACTTCATCTGCCATACATTTGCCCATTCACCCAACCTGTCCAAGTCACTCTGTAGCCTCCTAGCATCCTCCTCATTGTTCACACTGCCTCCCAATTTAGTGTCATCCGCAAATTTGGAGATATTACATTTAATCCCTTCGTCCAAATCATTAATATATAATGTAAACAGCTGGGGTCCCAGCACCGAACCCTGCGGTACCCCGCTGGTCACTGCCTGCCATTCTGAAAAGTACCCATTTACTCCTACTCTTTGTTTCCTGTGTGCTAACCAGTTCTCAATCCACGTCAACACATTACCCCCAATCCCATGTGCTTTAACTTTGCTCACCAATCTCTTGTGTGGGACCTTGTCGAAGGCCTTCTGAAAGTCCAAATACACCACATCTACTGGTTCCCCCCTGTCCACCCTATTGGAAACATCCTCAAAAAATTCCAGAAGATTTGTCAAGCATGATTTCCCTTTCACAAATCCATGCTGACTTGGACCTATCATGTCGCCACTTTCCAAATGGTCTGTTATGACATCTTTAATAATTGCTTCCATCATTTTACCCACGACCGATGTCAGGCTGACCGGTCTATAATTCCCTGCTTTCTCCCTCCCTCCTTTTTTAAAAAGAGGGGTTACATTGGCCACCCTCCACTCCATCGGAACTGATCCAGAGTCTAAGGAATGTAGGAAAATGATCGTCAATGCATCCACTATTTCCAAGGCCACCTCCTTAAGTACTCTGGGATGCAAACCATCAGGCCCCGGGGATTTTTCAGCCTTCAGTCCCATCAATTTCCTCAATACCTTTTCCCGACTAATAAGGATTTCCCTCAGCTCCTCCCTCTTACCAGATCCTCTGACCACTTTTATTTCCGGCAGGTTGTGTGTGTCCTCCACAGTAAACACCGAACCAAAGTACTTGTTCAATTGATCTGCCATTTCCTTGTTCCCCATTACGACTTGCCCTGTTTCCGACTGCAGGGGACCTACGTTTGTTTTTACTAACCTCTTTCTTTTTACATATTTATAGAAGCTTTTGCAGTCCATTTTAATGTTCTCTGCAAGCTTCCTTTCATATTTTATTTTCCCTGCCCTAATCAAACCCTTCGTCCTCCTTTGCTGAGTTTTGAAGTTCTCCCAGTCCCCGGGTTTGCTGCTACTTCTGGCCAATTTGTATGCAACTTCCTTGGTTTTAATACTATCCCTGATTTCCCTTGTTAGCCATGGTTGAGCCACCTTCCCTTTTTTATTTTTACGCCAGACCGGGATGTACAATTGTTGTAGTTCATCCATGCGATCTCTAAATGTCTGCCATTGCCCTTCCACTGATAGCCCCTTAAATATTGCTTGCCAATTTAACCTCGCCAATTCACGCCTCATACCCTCAAAGTTGCCCTTATTTAAGTTCTGGACCATGGTCTCTGACTTAACTGTTTCCTTCTCCATCCTAATGTAGAACTCCACCATACTATGGTCACTCTTCCCCAGGGGGCCTCGTACCACAAGATTGCTGATTAGTCCTTCCTCATTACACAACACCCAGTCCAGGATGGCCTCCCCTCGAGTTGGTTCCTCAACATATTGGTTTAGGAAACCATCCCTTAAACACTCCAGGAAATCCTCCTCCACCGTATTGCTTCCAGTTTGAGTAGCCCAATCTATATGCATATTAAAGTCACCCATGATAACTGCCGTGCCTTTTTTGTACGCACCTCTGATTTCCTGTTTCATACCCTCCCCCACCTCACCACTGCTGTTTGGAGGTCTGTACACAACTCCCACTAACGTTTTCTGCCCTTTGGTGTTCTGCAGCTCAACCCATATTGATTCCACATCCTCCAAGCTGATGTCCTTCCTAGCTATTGCATTAATCTCCTCTTTAACCAGCAATGCTACCCCACCCCCTTTTCCTTTTATTCTATCCTTTCTGAATGTTGAATACCCCTGGATGTTCAGTTCCCAGCCTTGATTGTTCTGGAGCCACGTCTCTGTAATCCCAATCACATCGTATCCGTTAACATCTATTTGCACAGTCAATTCATCCACCTTATTACGGATACTCCTTGCATTAAGACACAGAGCCTTTAGGCTTATTTTATTAACATCCTTTGTCCTTTTAGACTTATGATTTAGTATGGTCCTTTGTGTTTCTTGCCTTTGTTTACTCGGCCTTCCCCTATTGTTTCTCACCCTTCTAACATTTGTTTCTGACTGCAAATTACTTCCCCCTGTTTCGCTACATAGGTTCCCCTTCCCCTGCCATATTAGTTTAAATCCTCCCGAACTGCTTTAGCAAATATTACCCCGAGGACATCGGTTCCAGTCCTGCCCAAGTGCAGACCGTCCCTTTTGTACAGGTCCCACTTCCCCCAGAACTGGTTCCAATGCCTCAGGAATTTGAATCCCTCCCTCCTGCACCACTGCTCAAGCCATGTATTCAATCTCACTATCCTGTTCTCTCTATTCTGATTAGCACGTGGCCCTGGTAGCAATCCAAAGATTACTACCTTAGAGGTCCTACTTTTTAATTTAGCTCCTAGCTCCCTAAATTCTGCTTGTAGGACCTCTTCCCGCTTTTTACCTATATCGTTGGTACCTAGATGCACCACGACAGCTGGCTGTTCACCCTCCCTCTTCAGAATGTTCTGCAGCCGCTCCGAGACATCCTTGACCCTTGCACCAGGGAGGCAACATACCATCCTGGAATCTCGGTTGCGGCCACAGAAACTCCTGTCTATTCCCCTTACAATTGAGTCCCCTATCACTATAGCACTACCACTCTTTTTCCCGCCCTGCTGTGCAGCAGAGCCAGCCATGGTGCCATGAACCTGGCTGCTGGTGCCTTCCCCTGGTAGGCCATCTCCCCCAACAGTATCCAAAGCGGCATACCTGTTTTGGAGGGAGATGACCACAGGAGACTCCTGCACTACCTTCCTGATATTGCCCTGCTTCTTGGTCACCCATACACTGTCTGTCCTAGCCTTTACCTGCGGTGTGGACAACTCACTAAATGAGCGATTCACCGAGTTCTCGGCATCGTGCATGCTCCAGAGTGAGTCCACCCGCAGCTCCAGCACCGCCATGCGGGCTGTCAGGAGCTGCAGCTGGACACACTTCCCGCACACGTAGTTGTCAGGGACACTGGAAGTGTCCCTGGTTTCCCACATGGCACAGGAGGAGCATGAAACGGGTCCGAGACTTCCTGTCATGACTTAACCCTTATGTTACTTTATTACTAAAATTTAAACTTATTTATCTTAGGTCCAGGAGTTAAGTCCCTGAAAACAAAATATAAAATCGAACCTACCTTTTAAATTCCCTCTACCCCTAAAGGTTAGAGGAGGTGGGAGGGTGGGAGTCACTACTAGTGTAGTGTCTCGGGTTTAGCAACCGCTCCACCTATATACGGGTACCAATGAATTGGCCCCGCCCCCTGCCTTTGAAAAAGCCCGCGAAGCTCTTACCCCGCTGGGGAAAAAGGCCACGTAGGTGAGTTTATTGACTCACCTCAGGCCTCTGCCGCTCCAACCAGCTCCGCTCCTCCTTCCCCGCTGCCGACCGCTCTGTGGGAGAGAGAAAGAAAGAAAGGCTCCTCCTCCCCCGCTGTCGACGCTGGTCTGAGGCCTACCTGAGCCTCGGGCCTCCCTTTATTGACTCACCTCAGGCCTCTGCCGCTCCAACCAGGTCCGCTCCTCCTTCCCCGCTGCCGACCGCTCTGTGCAAGAGAGAAAGAAAGAAAGGCTCCTCCTCCCCCGCTGTCGACGCTGGTCTGAGGCCTACCTGAGCCTCGGGCCTCCCTTTATTGACTCACCTCAGGCCTCTGCCGCTCCAACCAGGTCCGCTCCTCCTTCCCCGCTGCCAACCGCTCTGTGGGAGAGAGAAAGAAAGAAAGGCTCCTCCTCCCCCGCAGTCGACGCTGGTCTGAGGCCTACCTGAGCCTCGGGCCTCCCTTTATTGACTCACCTCAGGCCTCTGCCGCTCCAACGAGGTCCGCTCCTCCTTCCCCGCTGCCGACCGCTCTGTGGGAGAGAGAAAGAAAGAAAGGCTCCTCCTCCCCCGCTGTCGACGAGATGAGTCAGTATCTCAGAATCTGCATGGGCACTCATGTCTTCACTTACCTTGGCCAATCTGTTAAGGTTATTAAAATGTTTATGGTACTGAACAGCTGTTCTTTGGATAGCATTGACTTTCAGTGCCACCTCCCTCCAGACTGCCTGCACATCCTTTCTCTGGGGCATAGCTCCGTGGGTGCCAAAAAGCCTTCATCTACAAGTTTCTCCATTTTTATGATAGTATCATAGAATCATAATACAGATGGAAGCCATTCAGCCCATCGTGCCTGTGTCGGCTCTTTGAAAGAGCTATCCAATTAATCCCACTCCCATGCTCTGTCCCCATAGCCCTGTAAATCTTTCCTTTTCATTTGTTTAACAAATTCCCTTTTGAAAGTTACTATTAAATCTGCTTTCAGGCAGTGCAACTAGATCATAACAACTCAGATTCTTTTGTAAATTACCTTAAATATGTGTCCTCTATTACCAACCCTCCTGCCAGTGGAAACAGTTTGTCCTTATTTACTCTCTCAAACCCCTCATAATTTTGAACACGTCTATTAAATCTCCCCTTAACCTTCTCTGCTCCAAGGAGAACAATAGAAACATAGGGGTAAAAATTCACTTGGTTGCGCCTCCCGTTAGCGCCTTAAGAGGGCGCTAATGGGGCGCAAAGCCGCTAACGCCCGTGCGCAGCGATGTTTGCGCCGCTCGAGAACTTAACTTGAGATTGTGCGGCGGCGCTAAAACTTACCGCTGCGACCACCTGCGCGCGCAGATTGTGACGTCATTCCATGGTGCAACGCCCTTGGGGCGCCCCGTAGCGGAAATTGAGTGGCGCCCCCTGCCTTACCGCCTGGCGCTTCCAACGACCAGAAGACTGGAACGCTATCAATCGCTGTGGGGCTGGGGGGGGCGCTATTTAAAGGGGGCCTCTTCCGGTCTTTTATTGTTGGTGGCATTTTTGAACTACGCATTCTGAGAGAGAGAGGGAGAGACTTCTGGAGAGATTCAACGTTGTGTGAAGGAGTTTTGGGTACTGAGCAGCACTTTGCAGGTTCATTTTGATTTGCCATTCCTTGTATCGATTTAGCAGAGAATGTGGGAGCTGCACTCTGAGCTCCTTGCCTGGTACTCTCCATTGTTCTTTCCAGCACATTTGATGTGCAAGTCTCTCCAGGCCGAGATTCAAGGCAGCAATGAACAGGATGTGGATGGAAAGCAAGATTAACCATCCCCTTTAAGAACTGGCCCGTGCCATTGTGTGTGTGTTCCATTGCTGACTGACATTACATGAGCTTCGCCAGCGCTCCGAGTTAGCGCCTCACTCCTTGGCCTTTGCGCCTTAAGAGAGGTGTGCAGTGCCTGCTTTAGCGCTCCACTCACCTCCCGGGGCGGTAAAAGTGAAGTTTCCTGTCAGTGCCGATAATTAGCGCCAGGCGCTAATATTTGCGTCCGGACGATATTTGCGCCCCAAATGGGGCGCGACCTAATTTCTACCCCATAGAATCTAGGAGCAGGAGTAGGGCATTCGGCCCGTCGAGCCTGCTCCACCATTCAATATAATCATGGCTGATCATTCAAATCCAGTACCCTGTCCCTGCTTTAATCCCCACAGTACACATATCCCACCCTACCCCCGTAACCCCATGTATTTAATTCCCCCTAACATATCCCATCCTATCCCCACATATTTAATCCCCCCCTAACACTAAGGGTCAATTTATCATAGCCAAATCAACCTAACCCGCACATTTTTGGACTGTGGGAGGAAACTGGAGCACCCGGAGGAAACCCACGCAGACACGGGGAGAATGTGCAAACTCCACACAGACAGTCACCTGAGGTCAGATTCGAACCCGGGTCCCTGGCGCTGTGAGGCACCAGTGCTAACCACTATGCCACCGTGTTGCCCACTTCTCCAGTCTCTCCACATAACTGAATTCCCTCATCCCTGGTACCATTCTAGTAAATCTCCTCTGCACCTTCTCCAAGACCTTGACATCCTGCCTAAAGTGTGGTGCCCAGAATTGGACACAATACTCCAGCTCAGGCCTATCCAGTGATTTATAAGGTAATTTAAGGTATTTAAAATGTCCCATTATACATAGCATTATTTTATTTCCTCATCTCTTGTTTTTTTCCTACTTTTCAGTATGGCCCACAAGCCTCCATTCCCAGCCTGCCCACCTTGGTTTTACTGCCTCCAGCCCGCGCCTACTCTCTTTACAATTTTCATGACCTACTTGCCTGCTGCCCTCCTGTGGTTTCCATTTCCACCCACTCTTATAGCTCACAACTCTTTCATTTCAGTCTGTTCACTGTCCTGTGCCACAACATACTGCTTTAATTTTCTGTCTTCCTCTTTTATCTCTGCCCACTTGCTGGTCTCCAGCCCCAGCCCATCCATTTTGATTTTCTCCCTTTTCTCATTGATATTTCCGACTTTCTCCTTGATTTCAGCCACCTCGTGTAAATTTTCTTTGTCCCATGACGTCCAACCTTATCCTCTGCCTCAACCCAGCTGCTTTCATTTCAACTTGCCCCCAATGGCCTTCGACCCTAGCTTTGATTTCACATTGCTCTTTAATAGGCTGCAGGGCATAACCTGGGCTTTTATTTCTTTTTTCGAAGTGTGATTGCTGAGATCACTCAGAGGTTACAGATATTCTGGCTCCTGTGCCAAATGACTGATACAGAAATGTAAATGTGATATTTGAAGTGTGATGGAGAAGTGAAGGAGAAGTGTAACATAAATAAGTGTTACTGACAGAAAATGTGCACAAGACAGACGAAGGCCAAAATCCTCAGCCAGAAATAACAGATCCGTGGTAAAAGTAGCGCATAGAAGGCCCAGCGAAGTCTAAAATTGGGGAAGGACCTGGAATCGCCAGGTCTCCACCTTGAAGACTGCAGCCTTCCAATTTGCACAGGGGCCTGGAATGGCCTGAACATCTGTCCACCAAACATGGCTTCTGATGTCAGAGGAAGTGGGCGAGATCATTGTCATCTCTATGAGCCAATGAATAGCTGAGGTGTGACACCTGCTGGCAGTATTCATATTAAATAACCCTGCCCTGATCCCAGATTCTCCAACGAGGTCAGGATTGTAAGGGGGTTCGCGTGTCCGGAGGTCACCAGTACCTACAACACCATACTATGTTGGGCAGTGGACTGCGGTTTTTCGGCCCCACCATTTTTGCAATATTACTATCGGATGTCTCATGGCATTGCTTATGAGGACTCAGGGATATGCTGTTTATAACATGGGAGCTATGCCATGTAACACATAATGTATTGACAGTGCTATTGTTTTACAGGGACTGAATTGTATGGTATGCAGAGACTTAGAGCAGTGTTTTGGGAATGAAATACAGAAATTGACCATTTTTCAATGAAACACGTAAATGCGTAGCTTTGATTATAACTATATGTTCCTTTAACTTTTATTGTTTACCTTTTTTAAAGCTTAGGATACACAGAAAGATGCTCGCCGTACCAAATAGGTAGCAGGTGCATGGTAATAGAGTGGAGTGCATGAAGGTGGTTTCATAAGGTTTGATACTAATGGGACGGTTTCTGGATTTAGATATTATTGGGGTTCCAGCTAGTTTTGGTAATCCTGGAGGGCACTGTTGGAGTCTGAAAGTTTTGCAATGTGGAAGGCTAGGCATTAAGGTCACGAGCAGCAAAAGGTGATAGGAGCAGCAAAAGATGATAAGGATGGGGAAGGTATGGTTAGTTGAGGTGAGAGGCTGTAGGTGTGAATGGCGTGATGAGAAAGGTTAGGATGGGAGCTAGAAAAGGTACAAGGAGAGAGCAGGAGGGGTAAAGTTTGTGTGCTCAGAGTGGGAGATGTTAGGAGGGAGTGGTGTACGGCAAGAGGTGGGAAGGTATTGGCATATAAAGTGGGAGCAACAAAGAATGGTAGGAGCACGTAAGAAGTGATGGAGGTTGGGTGTGGGATTGGAATGTGGGAGGAGGGAGTCCCCAAAATTTTGAAGGAATGGATGTTCAGGGTTATAATAGGAGAATAGGAAGTGGGAACAGGAGAGACATGGGAACTTGAGGCGGGAGATGTTATGAGGAAGTGGGAAAGGGTGAGGGGCAGGATGACATGGGCACTCAGGGTGGAAAGTGGTAGGAAGAAGACAGGAGGAGGAATGGACATGCACTCCGGACTGGTAGGGTGACTGCAGAACAGGAGTGAAGGAGAAAGAAAGCTGTAAGCCTTCCAACCCCTTCCTCCTTCAGTTTTGGGAATCCCTTGTTACTTCTGCAGTTTAAATAAAAGGATCTTCTCCAGAGTTGTAAGGAAGGTGTTAAGGGAATTCCGCCCTCACACTTCAAAAGCTTTCTTCCTGGCTTTAAATCAGAAGTAGCATTTGAAGTGTGGGGGTGGGATTCCTTAAATGACTTTTCCATAACTTTGGGGAAGGCCCCTGTTATTTAAACTGAGAATGGTACAAGTAGTCAAATCGTGAGGAAGTCATTTAGGGAATCCTGCTCCCGCCCATCAAAAGATGGTTCGTAGTTAGGTCCAGAAACATCACTTGTGAATTGCAGGGTATGGGCCATGTTGATTTGAGATCGGGCAAGTAGTGAGAGAGGCCACCATAATGTCTGTGGGACTAATTCAGGGGTGGGGGGGGGGGGGCGGGTGAAAGGCCACCTCTGGGGTCAGGTCCAGTAAAGGGAAGGCCATCTTGGGGGTCTGTTGGGCCAGATCAGGTGGTGGAAAGGTCTCATCATGGTTCTTTATGATCTCTGGGGGCAGGCAGGAGATAGATTGCAGAAAAATAGAATCAGTGAATAAAAGGAAAAAACAGAACTGAGAACTTGGGCTTTGAAAAAAAAAATTGGCAAGAAACAAATAAAAAAACAAAATGCCCAATGGCGCTTTGAAAAAAGAGTGGGAAGTAAATAAAAGAACAGGTATGGACCATCAAAAAAAAAGGTAAAATCCCAAACAGGGTGAATAAAGATACAGATTTTGGCTCAAAGGATTTGGTCTTCATATAGAAACTGCCTTTTAAATGTGGGCAGAAAAAATAATGCAAGGAAAAGTGCAAACTGTAGCAGTTACTTTATATTTTATCTTATTTTTACTTTTATCACCACCATAACTGCCCAAAATTTCAGTGTAATTCTATCTGAGCTAAATCCTTAAAGAATATGTATTCTAAAAGCAAGCAAAGCAATCAGCTGCACTGAAGAAAAAGGTTTCTATTTCAAATCAACTTGGTGTACGTTTGGAACTTTATTCCCGACAAACAATATACACTCATACCCTGGAACACCGAGCTGAAGGGATAATTACTAGTCCTAGCCCCTTTAGGGCTACCCCGGATCAGGCGTATTCCTCAGACGTTCACTTTCAACTTAAGTTTGAGGTAGCCGAATCCTAAAGACGCTTAATTGGGTCTAAAGGTCTGAACTCTCTCTCCCTAAAGGAAAGGAACAACCTGAAAATGTTACCGTCCTCCAGATAGCACTTTTAATAAGTTTAGCTAGACTGTAACGTTCTGGATATTATGAGGGTCCGGAAAACTCCCCCAGAATTCTGCAACACCTCACCAAAGAGTGTACAGACATTGAGTTTGCGAGTTTGATACAGAAGTCTTATGTGAGATAATTCTAAAAATATATAGATTTATTAAAGAACCGACATGTAATTTACATTTGGTGAGTCAATCGCAACATTAACAGTTCCAAAAAGAGAAAGCTTACAATTCTATTATCAGAGAACTTACTCTCAAATCTTAACTTCCCTACAGTTTTACAGTTTAGTTTTGTGCAGGATATCCACCAAAATCAAAATCAAATACCTTTGATCCCCGAGGTACAAAGAGTTGTAGACTTACAGAGCCACCTCTGAAGCCGAGAGTCGCTTTGCCCCTTTACAGCGAGTCTACTATCCCATTTGAGAGTTCAATATTTATACCCTTTTCCAGTGGTATTTCCTTTAAGGTTTTCTGTTGATGTAAGCTAATTATCTCTAGTCATGTTTCTGCTGACCCCTGCAATTCTTACAGTCACCTCAGCTGGTAGCATTTCAGAATTATGTCTCTTCTCTAGGTGTTCTAAGTTTACCATAAAAAATGGTGAAACAGCAGGTGCGTTTTACTTGATGTCATTTTTACGAAGGCAGATGTTTGTGCTTCTTTACGAAGTGTAAATTAGAACACCTTAACCAGGGTGAACCATTGTCTTGTTCCGAAAGATTCAGACTGTCGGGAGCCTTTAACCTTCTGTTTCAATAAGGTTATTGATTCAGTGTCAACAACTATCTTATCTCTATGGCCAGAATGCTTTCACAGCTTTTTCATAGTTAGGTTTCTAGATTTCCAGACCCAGTTCATCATGTTTTAATAAGGCCAGAATTCTTTCATAGAAGGTGTATTTTTCTGAATAGGTTATATGGCTTATTCCTTCACACACCCCTCTTGACCAAAAAATGAACTCGAGCATCAAGACAGAGTTTGGTCAATGTTACTAATAAGGTTACAATAGCACATTAATTTCACGAGATTCACAAGAGCCTAATCATGTGCTACATGAAAATTCCCTTTAAGTCATCCCAGGACAATGTTGTGCCTTATTTTAAATTGAACACAAATTAAAAGGATGATAGGTACATTGTTATGCAATTAGCGAAACAACATGTACTTAGAATGTCCAATTGGCAGATGTATGTTCCGTAGAGGTGAGTTATTCATACGAGTCAAGGAGACGTCATTTGGAACTAGCTGAAGCTTGACATGCTGTTCCTTTGATCCAGCGTGAGGACAGATTCTTGTTTTCGTAAAGGCCTTGCCAGGAGCTCAGTTGATTCCTTCTTCATCCGCAGTGTTTTCCTCCTTCGTTGAAGTAACTCATTGATCTTTACATGTTTTGGTTGTGGCTTTTTGCAAATCCAATTCCTGAGGCGTTGCCAAACATCGTGTGGAGGAGTCGGCGACACCGTCTGGCTGACCGTCATCAGTAGTTCGATCACATCCATTTCCTGTGTCGTGCTCCAAGCTGGGTCTTGAAATACAGTGTACTACTGCACCTTGTATTGTTCCTCCATTTCGGTATCCCGCAGGACATCTTTTGAGATTGTCTATGGAGACAGTTTAAAGAATATGCTTGCCATTCGACTGATTAATATGTATTTTAACTGTTCTTTCGTTAATAACAGAATGTATTTGAACAGGTTTTTTCTACTTCGGTCTTAAACCAGGTTTTTGCTCGAACTTCTTTTCCTGTACCCATTCTCCTGCTAGGGGTTGCTATGCTTTGTTTGTCAATTTTTTCTGCCTATTTGCCTCCCTTATCCTCTGATCAATTTGATGAATCTCCTCTGTTACTTCTTTTTTAAAATCTAACTGTCGCTGTCGGGTCAAGGAATCAGAGAGTGTAGAGGCATCTCAACCCCATACATCAGATAATATGGAGTTTTAGGGGATACTGTCCCTGATGCAGATGTGGGCACATTATTAAGTGATAGCTGCACCTCCGGAATGACGGTGGTCCACTTATTTCCCCTGATTCTCAACAGTTTGACCAATAGCTTTTTTACTTACTGGTTTTTACGTTCCACCAGCCCCGCTGATTGCGGATGACGTGGTGTGCTGTGCTCTAACCCAATCCCCCTTTGTCCGCAGTAGTCTTTGAAGACCTTGGAGACAAAGGCTCCGCCTTTAACGGAGTGTAAGATTTTGGGTGCACCAGCTACAGTAATTATGTCAGTAATAGCATTGGCGAGTGCGTTTTCCGAAACAGTTTTTGTGGGGACCAGCCAGCAGAAGGAAGTGCATCCATCTACACAAACGAGAACATGCCTGTATCCCAAAGACGGGGGAAGTGGTACAATAAAGTCAATGAAGAATTTTCCCATTGGCTCATCAGCTTTCACAGGAGCCAATGGTGGTGGCTTAATTAGTGATGACTTATTGGTTAAATAGCATGGCTCACAATTTGCCACGTATGTTTTACAGGCCTTAAGCATGCCTGGCCACCAATATAAGGGAGTCAATTTGCAGAATGTTGTTCTGGCTCCACAATGTGCTTGACCGGGCTTTCGTGCATGTGCATCGTATGCGGGAACCTGGAACTCGTAGGGCCATTCACAGCATTTATGACAGCATACGCTGTGTGTAGGCTGTCATAGGCCCCGTAAATTCCAGGCCAATGTGTTAGCACTCAAAAATCTTGGGTCAGCTAATTGCATATTTAGTCATAGATCCAGGTGCAGACGGGGCAAGTATGGGGAGCACATGGGACCGGAAAACCCGCTGGCCTGATCCTGATGTAAGTGCTGGGAATGTGTCTACCCATGACCTCTGGTTCTGAGCTGTCAAAGTTCGCAGTGCCAGGAAGTGATTACTTAATTTAAATAAGATGAGTGGGTGACCCACCTGCCATCCTATTTGGGAACCTCCTCTTCTTCTCTGCAGCTTACATTGGTGGATTTCCATTGGGAAACCCATAGATGCCAATAACATGGCAGTGAAAAGAAGTAAATAAGCAAACTGGCATAAAGGCTCATGAGAACCAATGTACCATGAGGACAAAAAAAACAGGCCAAAAAGAAGTTTCTTTGTAGTCCTTTATATTTACTTACCTGTGCT
The DNA here is from genome assembly GCA_030390025.1 of Squalus acanthias. Taxonomy (NCBI): domain Eukaryota; kingdom Metazoa; phylum Chordata; class Chondrichthyes; order Squaliformes; family Squalidae; genus Squalus; species Squalus acanthias. The sequence continues at coordinate 53,743,682 of CM059432.1, forward strand.
GATCATTTCCTGGATCCCCAGCTACAATGGAGGTTATTTTCTCTAACTTTAGAAAGTAAAGAAAAAGATACGGGGTTACGGGGAGCGGGCAGGAATTTGGACATGAGTCTAGGTTCGGATCGGTCATGGCCCTGTGGGTAGCGTAGCGGGCCCAGGGGCCGTGTAGCCTGATCCTGCTCCTATTTCGTGTGTCCAATTCCGTTAGGTTCAGGAGATGGTTCTGTGATAGTAGATTGGCGGTTAGGATCAGATCAGCCATGATCTTATTGAATGGCGGAGCAGGCTCGAGCGGCCAATTGGCCTGCTCCTTGTTCTTATGTTCTTATGATACGAGAGATCGTAAAATGGTGCTTTGTCATTTAAATATTCTAACAAACCTACCACCTGCTTCAAGTGAGAGTTTTCAATGCCTGCCTACTAACTCTCTGATAAACCATATTGCTCGCTACAGCTTCAGGGGTCTCTGCCCATATTTGCTCAATGGAATGCCCTGGAAACAGGCACTAATGGGATACTCGGAGGAAGAATACTGACCCCATAATACCTTTAGGGGGAAAAAAAATTGAGTTGCGCCCCCTTTGGGGCGCTAACTTCGCCGGAGTGCTCCTTTTAGCGCCCCCCAAAAAATGAGCACCCCCGCAGCCAAAATTCATCGGTAGCGCCCCAAGAGGGAAGCGGGGCACTACTAGAAACACCCCGCCTCCCTCTTGCGGCGCTGCGAGGGAATATCGTGGCGCTACATGCCGCAGTGCCATGCGCTGTGGCACGTCGCGCCGCAGTACTGCAGGCCTTCCTCCGCTTTACCTTGCACAGTGCGACCCAGGGCCCAGCTGGGCCACCAGGGATCGGAGTGCCAGCAAAAGAGCCCGGCACTCAAGAGAAGTGCTGGGTTCATGGAGCGCAGGCGGCACTCCACAGGGGGGCGGCAGAGGAGGCCGGGGATGGCAACAGGGGCAGGTGCTGGCAGGCGGCCAACAACAAAAATGGCCGCCCGGCACCTCGCCTTTAATTAGTACCACCCTGGCCGCAGGTAGGTACCCCTGACCCCATCGGGCATAGCGTCCGGCGGTAAGTCAGGGGGCGCCACCGAAGATTACGGCCGGGGCCCTGCGCACGGCAATGATGTCAATGGTGCTAACGGTTACCGGCGCCGCTAACCTCCCGCTGAATTTCGCAGGAGGCGTTGGCGGCGCCGTGCCTTCTTAGGGCGCTAACGTGAGGTGCAAAGCAACTGAATTTTTCCCCCTTACTATTTGTGGCATTTTACTTCAGGGTATATTTTCATCCTCTTTTCAATAAAATGATTGATCTGGGGTTTTTTTGCAGATTTTCATGTCTGACAGAAAACCAACCAATGTGACTGCGCCTGTAAAAACGTTGTCCTTGAAATGCTCAATCACCCGTTGTAACTCCGGGTGGGAGTTCGGTGGAACTCAGAAGCGGCTTCAATGCTGTAAATGGTTAAAAACAGCCATCTATGCTGTATCCCTGGGGTTCTGCTGGTCTTCTGCCGAAGTTACGGTGGGAGATCAGGAGAAGCTCTGCTGAATTTCCAGGCTTCTCAATAGCTAATGAGCCAGTTAATTGGTATAAATTATTTCAAAAATGTATTCATTAAAGGTTTTGATAGAGTAAATAAGGAGAACTGTTTCCACTGGCAAAAAGGCCTGTAACCTGAGGACACAGATTTAAAGTAATTGGAATGCACTGCCTGAAAGGGTAGTGGAAGCAGATTCAGTAGTAACTTTTAAAAGGGAATTGGATATATACTTGAAAGAAAGAAAGAAAGAGTTGCATTTATATAGCGCCTTTCACCACCACCGGACATTCAAAGCGCTTTACAGTCAATGAGGTACTTTTGAAGTGGAGTCACTGTTGTAATGTAGGAAATGCAGCAGCCAATTTGCGCACAGCAAGGTCCCACAAACAGCAATGTGATAATGACCAGATAATCTGTTTTTTGTTACATTGGTTGAGGGAAATAGGGCCATGGGATCTTTTACATTCACCTGAGAGAGCAGATGGGGCCTCGGTTTAACGTCTCATCCGAAAGACGGCACCTCCAACAGTGCAGCACTCCCTCAGCACTGTACTGGAGCGTCAGCCTAGCTTTATGTGCTCAAGTCCCTGGAGTATAGAAACATAGAAGATAGGAGCAGGAGTAGGCCATTCGGCCCCTCGAGCCTGCTCCGCCATTTAATGAGATCATGGCTGATCATCCAAATTCAGTACCCTGTCCCTGCTTTCTCCCCAGATCCCTTTAGCCTTAAGAAATATATCTATCTCCTTCTTGAATATATTTAATGAATTGGCCTCAACTGCCTTCTGTGGTAGAGAATTCCACAGGTTCACCACTCTCTGGGTGAAGAAATTCTTCCTCATTTCTGTCCTAAATGGCTTACCCCTTATCCTTAGATTATGACCCCTGGTTCTGGACTCTCCGACCATCGGGAACATTCTTCCTGCTTCTAGTTTGTCCAGACCTGTCAGAATTTTATATGTTTCGATGAGATCCCCTCTCATTCTTCTATACTCCAGCGAGTATAAGCCTAATCGACCCAATCTCTCCTCATATGTCATTCCTGCCATCCCAGGTATTAGACTTGTGAATCTTCGCTGCACTCCTTCCATGGCAAGAACATCCTTCCTCAGATAAGGCGACCAAAACTGCACACAGTACTCAAGGTGTGGTCTCACCAAGGCCCTGTACAACTGCAGCAGGACATCCCTGTTCCTATACTCAAACCCTTTCGCTATGAAGGCCAACATACCATTTGCCTTCTTCAACGCCTGCTGCACCTGCATGCTTACCTTCAGCGACTGGTGCACAAGGACACCCAGGTCTCGTTGCACTTGCCCTTCTCCCAATCTATTGCCATTCAGATAATAGTCTGCCTTTCTGTTTTTGACACCAAAGTGGATAACCTCGCATTTATCCATGTTATATTGCATCTGCCACGCTTCTGCCCACTCACCCAACCTGTCCAAATCATCCTGGAGTTTCTCGGTATCCTCCTCGCAGCACACACGCCCACCCAGCTTTGTGTCATCTGCAAACTTGGAGATATTACAGTTAGTTTCCTTATCTAGATCATTAATGTATATTGTGAATAGCTGGGGTCCAAGGACCGATCCCTGCGGTACCCGACTAGTCACTGCCTGCCACTCGGAAAAAGACCAATGAATTCCTACTCTCTCCTTTCTGTCCGCCAACCAGTTCTCTATCCAAGTCAATACCTTGCCCCCAATCCCATGTGCCTTAACTTTACACGCTAATCTCTTATGCGGGACCTTATCGAAAGCCTTTTGAAAGTCCAAATACACCACATCTACTGGTTCTCCCTTATCTATTTTCCCAGTTACATCCTCAAAAAATTCCAGTAGATTAGTCAAGCACGATTTACCTTTTGTAAATCCATGTTGACTTTGTCTGATCCTGTCACTGTTTTCCAAGAGCTCAGCTATTACATCCTTTATAATGGACTCTAGCATTTTCCCCACTACCGATGTCAGGCTTACCGGTCTGTAATTCCCCGCTTTCTCTCTACCACCCTTTTTGAATAGTGGGGTAACATTAGCTACCCTCCAATCCATGGGTACATTTCCAGATTCCATCGAATGTTGGAAGATGATCAGCAATGCATCTACTATTTCTAGGGCCACTTCCTTAAGTACCCTAGGATGTAGATTATAAGGCCCTGGGGATTTATCGGCCTTCAATCCCTGTATTTGAACCACCATGGCAAGTCAAAGGCTGGCTACTAGGCAACAAGACTTATCCCCTCATGACATGGCTCATGACTCCGGTCAGGAACATACTCACACATGCACAGAAAGCCTAAAATTTCTGTATTCTTTGTTTTGTATCATTGTCGCTTGAAATGTATGTACTTAGTCGACGTGCTAATGATTGTAAGACTGAATTATAACTGTGACTGTAATAATTGTGTTTTGTCGGTAACAGAGCATGGGAAAAGCCAATACGATCCAATATGAGCTGCCCAGTTATGTGGTACAATTCAGGTACGACATTCTCCTGTTGTCTGAGGAATTCAGTGAGCTCATGATGCGAATGAACTCGCCCCTAAAGCAATTTTATGTTTTGGAGCAAGACAACTCGAGAATAGATATTGAAATTGACAGCATAAGGGACGATTCACACTGGTGGGATATTGGGGTTTATATATCAGCTCACCCTTAGGTTCGTATCATTTCACATGCTCTGGTAGTTCTCCAACTTGTAATGACCGTATATTTGATATATGTAATCTGTGTAATAAGACTTTGATGCATAAGCCAAATGTGTATCTATAATCATGACTAACTGTACTAATGAATTAATGACGGATGAAAATCAGAGGCAACATAGAGGAGACCCCAGGCGGGGTAAGATCAGGAAAGATAGAAGACAGAGGATACCCCAGGCGGGGCAGAATTGGAACACCGGAATAGTGAATTGAACCGTCGAACCAATAATTTAGAATTGGCATGGTTGGTAGAGGTTCATAAATGAGAGGTCGAAATAGAGTTTTTCTCCCTCTCAAGGTGGGGACTGTTAGAAACTAGGGGTGCCTAAAAATACTGTGTTTAAATGATAAGTTTTGTTTTCCTGGAAAGCTTGCATTAGAATTTATGACAGTCTTTTTAATCAGTTAGATTAGGTGAAACATAAACATTCCACACGGGGGCCCATAGGATGGTCCTGCCAGGCTGGTTATCTGTTGTTTGTAAGTTAGGGTTTTGACTTTGTTAATGTATCTTTAATTTGGCCAGTAAAGGCCCAACCTATGTTTCTTCAATTATTACTAATAACCATATTATAATCTCCACAGATAGTGTGGTCTCACCTAGGCCTTGTACAACTGCAGCAAGACATCCTTGCTCCTGTACTCGAATCCTCTCGCTATGAAGGTCAACATACCATTTGCCTTCTTAACCGCCTGCTGCACCTGCATGCTTACCTTCAGCGACTGGTGCACAAGGACTCCCAGATCTTGTTGCACTTCCCCTTTTCCCAATCTATTGCCGTTCAGATAATAATCTGTCTTCCTATTTTTGCCACCAAAGTGGATAACCTCGCATTTATCCACATTATATTGCATCTGCCATGCATCTGCCCAATCACCCAACCTGTCCAAATCATCCTGAAGTTTCTCGGCATCCTCCTCATAGCACACACGCCCACCCAGCTTTGTGTCATCTGCAAACTTGGAGATATTACATCTAGTTCCCTTGTCTAGATCATTTATATATATTGTGAATAGCTGGGGTCCTAGCACTGATCCCTGTGGTACCCCACTAGTCACTGCCTGCCACTCGGAAAAAGACCCGTTTATTCCAACTCTTTGCTTCCTGTCTGCCAACCAGTTCTCTATCCAAATCAGTACCTCACCCCCAATCCCATGTGCTTTAACTTTGCACGCTAATCTCTTATGCGGGACCTTATCAAAAGCCTTCTGAAAGTCCAAATACACCACATCAACTGGTTCTCCCTTATCTATTCTACCAGTTACATCCTCAAAAAATTCCAGTAGATTAGTCAGGCATGATTTCCCTTTTGTAAATTCATGTTGACTTTGTCCAATCCTGTCACTGTTTTCCAAGTGCTCTGCTATTACATCTTTTATAATGGACTCTAGCATTTTCCCCACTACCGATGTCAGGCTTACCGGCCTATAATTCCCCGTTTTCTCTCTACCACCTTTTTTAAATAGTGGGGTTACATTAGATACCCTCCAATCCATGGGAACTGTTCCAGAGTCTATAGAATTTTGAAAGATGACCAGCAATGCATCAACTATTTCTAGGGCCACTTCCTTAAGTACCCTAGGATGTAGATTATCAGGCCTTGGGGATTTATCGGCCTTCAATCCCGTCAATTTCCCTAACACCATTTCCCTACAAATACTGATTTCATTCAATTCCTCCCTCTCATTAGACCCTATGTTCCCCGACATCTCTAGGAGGTTATTTGTGTCCTCCTTTGTGAAGACAGAACCAAAGTATATAGTTTATTCGTCAGCCATTTCTTTGTTCCCCATTATAAATTCCCCTGATTCTGACTGCAAGGGACATAGAAACATAGAAACATAGAATCTAGGAGCAGGAGTAGGCCATTCGGCCCGTCGAGCCTGCTCCGCCATTCAATACGATCATGGCTGATCATCCAAATCCAGTACCCTGTCCCTGCTTTAATCCCCACAGTACACATATCCCACCCTACCCCCGTAACCCCACGTATTTAATTCCCCCTAACATATCCCATCCTATCCCCATAACCCCACATATTTAATCCCCCCTAACACTAAGGGTCAATTTATCATAGCCAAATCAACCTAACCCACACACCTACGCTTGACTTCACCAATCTTTTTCTCTTCCCATATCTATAGAAGCTTTTACAGTCAGTTTTTATGTCCCAACAAGCTTACTCTCATATTCTATTTTCCCCCTCTGAATTAATCCCTTTGTCCTCCTTTGCTGAATCCTAAACTGCTCCCAGTCCTCAGGTTTGCTGCTTTTTCTGGCCAATTTATATGTCCTCTCCTTGGATCTTATGGTATTCCTAATTTCCCTTGTTAGCCACGGTTGAGTCACCTTTTTTTTGTGCCAAACAGGGATGAACAAATTCTGTAGTTCATCCATGCGATCTTTAAATGTTTGCAATTGCCTATCCACCGTCAACCCTTTAAGTAACGCTCTCCAATCCACCCTAGCCAACTCGCGCCTCATACCATCGTAGTTTCCTTTATTTAAATTGAGCACCCTAGTCGCTGAGTCAACTACTTCACTCTCCATCTTAATGAAGAATTCTATCTCATTATGATCGCTCCTCCCCAAGGGGCCTTGCACAACAAGATTGCTAATTAATCCTTTCTCATTACATAATACCCAGTCTAAGATGGCCTGATCTCTAGTTGGTTCCTCGACATATTGGTCCAGGAAACCATCCCGTATAAACTCTAGGAATTCCTCCTCCACAGTATTGTTACTAATTTGGTTAGCCCAATCTATATGTAGATTAAAGTCACCCATGATAACTGCTGTGCCCTTATTGCACGCTTCTCTAATTTCCCGTTTAATGTCATCCCCAACCTCAGCATTACTGTTTGGGGGTCTGGATACAACTCCCACTAACGTTTTCTGCCCCTTGGTATTTCTCAGCTCTACCCATACAGATTCCACATCATCAGAGCTAATATCCTTCCTTACTATTGTGTTAATCTCCTCTTTAACCAGCAATGCTACCCCACCTCCTTTTCCTTTTTGTCTGTCCTTCCTGAATATTGAATACCCCTGGATGTTGAATTCTCAGTCTTGGTCACCCTGGAGCCATGTCTCCGTAATCCCAATTATATCATATCCGTTTACATCTATTTGCGCAGCTAATTCATCCACCTTAGTACGAATGCTCCTCGCATTAAGACACAAAGCCTTCAGGCTTGTTTTTTTAACACTCTTAGTCCTTTTAGAATTATTATTTACTGTAGCCCTGTTTGATTTACACCCTTGATTTCTCTGCCTTCCACTTTTGCTTTTCTCCTTCCTGTCTTTTGCTTCTATCCTTGCTTCCCTTTCCTCTGTTTCCCTGCACAGGTTCTCAACCCCCTGCCATTTAAGTTTAAACCCTCCCCAACAGCACTAGCAAACACTCCCCCTAGGACATCGGTCCCGGTCCTGCCCAGGTGCAAACCGTCCAGTTTGTACTAGTCCCACCTCCCCCAGAACTGGTTCCAATGTCCCAGGAATTTGAATCCCTCCCCCTTGCACCATTCCTCTAGCCACATATTCATCTGAAATATCCTTCTATTTCTACTCTGACTAGCACGTGGCACTGGTAGCAATCCTGAGATTACTACCTTTGAGGTCCTATTTTTTAATTTACCTCCTAACTCCCTATATTTAGCTTTTAGGACCTCATCCCATTTTTTACCTATATCGTTGGTACCTATATGCACCACGACAACTGGCTGTTCACCCTCCCCCTCCAGAATGCCCTGCAGCCGCTCCAAGACATCCTTGACCCTTGCACCAGGGAGGCAACATACCATCCTGGAGTCTCATTTGCGGCCGCAGAAACGCCCATCTATTCCCCTTACAATAAAATTCCCTATTGACTTGAACCCACAACCTTCTGACTCAGAGGAGAGTGTGCTACCAACTGAGACACGGCTGAAAAGCTAAAAAAAATTGCAGGGCTATGGGGAAAGAGCAGGCATGATTGCCCAAATGGTCTCCTTCTGTGCTGTATGATTCTATGATTCATCCAGTATGAGGTGCACACAACATTTCAGTTTTTGCTCAGGATAAAATATGAAAAGCCTGTTTCACTGACCAGGTCATGGAGTACCTAGTGTATTGCATCATGGAGAAAGGGGCTTCTGCATCACAGCATACTGTGAAAAGAAAAAGCATGGCAATCTGCTAAAGAGCATGTGAACCGGAGTCAGCTACTGTGAGGAGGTACAAGGATGTCTGGAAGAAGTTTCACACCTGAAAAATGCACTAAGGTGTGAAAAGAATATTACTATAAATATTGGCAACGGACAGATTATGGAAATTAAGGCAAGTGCCATTTACAATAGCTCAATGTAATAAAGTGAAATCATCCGGTTTTAATATGGAGACGAAGGACATGAAGTGTACTTTGGCTGCTCTGCACCTGACAAAGCCTAGGTGCAGGGGCCACAGCAAAATGGAGGCCAACTCCCGTGATGTCCCCTGTGGGTGCCTGGAATTAGCCTTTAACATAGAATTTGAGGGAAGTGATAACCTTGACTGCTCCTAAGAATTTGAGGGAAGTGATAACCTTGACTGCTCCTAATAATATGTGGATTGTTAACTGTCCTTGCAAGTTGCCATGGACCAGATGGCACAATTTAGTCACAGCCTTCTGCTGAGCCTGAATATTATTATACACTGATCCACCATCATTCCCAGATAGCTTTTTGTACTATTTTTTTTGAATATTCACTTATGGGATCTGGGCGTTGCTGGAAAGGCCAGCATTTACATACATACATACAAATTAGGAGCAGGAGTAGGCCACTCGGCCCTTCGCGCCTGCTCCGCCATTCAATAAGATCATGGCTGATCCGATTACTCCACATGCCCGCCTACCCCTGATAACTTTTCACCCCCTTGCTTACCAAGAATCTATCTACCTCTGCCTTAAAAATATTCAAAGACTCTGCTTCCGCTGCCCTCTGAGGAAGAGAGTTCCAAAGACTCACGACACTCTGAGAAAAAAATTTCTCTTCATCTCTGTCTTAAATGGGCGACCCCTTATTTTTAAACAGTGACCCCCTAGTTCTAGATTCTCCCACAAGAGGAAACATCCTCTCCACATCCACCCTGTCCTGACCACTCAGGATCGATCTTATATGTTTCAATCATGTCACCTCTTACTCTTCTAAACTCCAGCAGATACAAGCCTAGCCTGTCCAACTTTTCCTCATAAGACAACCCGCCCATTCCAGGTATTAGTCTAGTAAACCTTCTCTGAACTGCTTCCAACGCATTTACATCCTTCCTTATATAAGGAGACCAATACTGTACTCCAGATGTGGTCTCGCCAATGCCCTGTATAACTGAAGCATAACCTCCCTACTTTTGTATTCAATTCCTCTCGCAATAAGCGATGACATTCTATTAGCTTTCCTAATTACTTGCTGTACCTGCACAGTAACCTTTTGTGATTCATGCACTAGGACACCCAGATCCCTCTGCATCTCAGAGCTCTGCAATCTTTCACCATTTAGATAATATGCTTCTTTTTTATTCTTCCTGCCAAAATGGACAACTTCACATTTCCCCACATTATACTCCATTTGCCAGATCTTTGCCCACTCACTTAACCTATCTATATCCCTTTGTAGCCTCCTTATGTCCTCTTCACAATTTACTTTCCTACCTATCTTTGTGTCATCAGCAAATTTAGGAACCATACCTTCGGTCTCTTCATCCAAGTCATTTATATAAATTGTAAAAAGTTGAGGCCCCAGCAATGATCCCTATGGCACACTACTCGTTACATCCTGCCAATCAGAAAATGACCCATTTATGCCTACTCTCTGTTTCCTGTTAGCTAGCCAATCTTCTATCCATGCCAATATGTTACCCCCTACACCATGAGCTTTTATTTTCCGCAATAACCTTTGATGTGGCACCTTACCAAATGCCTTCTGGAAATCTAAGTACAGTACATCCACCGGTTCCCCTTTATCCACAGCACGTTACTTCCTCAAAGAACGCCAATAAATTGTTAAATTTATCGCCCATCCCTAGTTTCCCTTGAGAAGGTGGTGCTGAGACGCCTTCTTGAACCGCTGCAGTCCGTGTGGTGAAGGTACTCCCACAGTGCTGTCAGGTAGGGAGTTCCAGGATTTTGACCCAGCGACGATGAAGGATCGGCGATATACTTCTAAGTCAGGATGGTGTGTGACTTGGAGGGGAACTTGGATGCGGTGGTGTTCCCATGCGCCTGCTACCCTTGTCCTTCTAGGTGGAAGAGGTCGCGGGTTTGGGAGGTGCTGCCGAAGACGCCTTGGTGAGTTGCTGCAGTGCATCTTGTAGATGGTACACACTGCAGCCACGGGTATGCTGGTGGTGGAGGGAGTGAATGTTTAAGGTGGTGGATGGGGTGCCAATCAAACGAGCTGTTTATCATGGATGGTGTCGAGCTTCTTGTGTTGTTGGAGCTGCATTCATCCACACAAGTGGAGAGTATTCCATCACACTCCTTACTTGTGCCTTGTAGATGGTGGAAAGGCTTTGGTGAGTCAGGTGGTGAGACACTTGCCGCAGAATACCTAGCCTCTGACCTGCTCTTGTTGCCACAGTATTTATGTGGCTGATCCATGGTGACCCCCAGGATGTTGATGGTGGGGGATTCAGCGATGGTAATGCCGTTGAATGTCAAGGGTAGGTGGTTAGACTCTTGCTTGTTGGAGATAATCATTGCCTGGCACTTCTGTGGCGCGAATGTTACCTGCCACTTATCAACCCAAGCCTGAACGTCGTCCAGGTCTTGTTGCATGTGGGCATGGACTGCTTCATTATCTGAGGAGTTGTGAATGGCGCTGGACTCTGTGCAGCCATCAGCGAATATCCCGATTTCTGAGCTTATGTTGGAGGGAAGTTCATTGATGAAGCAGCTGAAGATGGTTGGACCTAGGACACTGCCTTGAGGAACTCCTGCAGCGATGTCCTGGGGCTGTGATGATTGACCTTCAATCACCATGACCATCTTCCTTTGTGCTAGGTATGACTCCAGCCAGTGGAGTGTTTTCCCCCTGATTCCCATTGACTTCAGTTTTACTAGGGCTCCTTGATACCAGACTCGGTCAAATGCTGCCTTGATGTCAAGGGCAGTCACTCTCACTTCACCTCTGGAATTCAGCTCCTTTGTCCATGTTTGGACCAAGGCTGTAATGAGGTCAGGAGCTGAGTGGTCTTGGCGGAACCCAAACTGGGCATCAGTGAGCAGGTTATTGGTGAGTAAGTGCCACTTGATAGCACTGTCGATGACACCTTCCATCACTTTGCTGATGATTGAGAGTAGACTGATGGGGCAGTAATTGGCCGGATTGGATTTGTCCTGCTTTTTGTGGACAGGACATACCTGGGCAGTTTTCCACATTGTCAGATAGATGCCGGTGTTGTAGCTGTACTGGAACAGCTTGGCTAGAGATGCGGCTAATTCTGGAGCACAAGTCTTCAGCACGATAGCCGGGATGTTGTCGGGGCCCATTGCCTTTGCTGTATCCAGTGTGCTCAGCCGTTTCTTGATATCACATGGAGTGAATCAAATTGGCTGAAGACTGGCTTCTGTGATACTAGATCCTATACCTGGGTTAGTTTCTTCTGCATGTTGTCCACCTCCAGTCCCCTCTGAGCTCTTGGGCTGATCTCTTCTCCTGCACGGAGATAGGAGACAATTCATTTCGGTCAATGCAATGGTAATATTATGAAATCTTGCCCGTTGTTCAGTTTACTAAAGCAGTTCTGAGTTTCCATTTATATTTCCTCCTTCTCCTGTGCAATTCTGCTGATTGACCTTTAACATCCTTGATTTTCCGTAATGAACAATTTTTACCCCCACTAATTTCTGTGAACAGATTTTAGGATGGGAGCACAACTCCATGTATCCATACAAAATGACAAAAATCTTCATCCTACCAGGCTTACTCTCGGTCTGCATCTACTATTACATTAAAATTCATGTACAAATTCATGTACAAAGACAAATATGTGCCTCTGTTGTTACAGTTAGTGGTGATTCATTACTTTCTTATAATACACTTCCTGCAACTAAGCTTATTAGCAGATCACATATCTTAAAATTTAATACATTGATCCTGTTCATCTTCAGGGATTGTACTGCAACAGCATCTAATTTGATTTAAAAAAAAATCTTTATGGTGAGCACACAAGTATGTTTTCTACATCAGCAATGATATTCCATAACTAACATAACAAGCAAGTTCACAATGCTAAATATCATTTATTTATTTATAGAGACTATTCATTTCTGACTTCTTTGCAAGCTAAAACTGATTTTTTAATGTTTGAAAAAAATACCAACAACATGTTCAAAAGATTAAGCCACCCTCACAGGGATGATTACCAGACCCAGAATGGTTTTGAACTGAGCCAATTTTGGATCTTTTGCAGAATGTGAATTTGGCTCAATCTGCACTTATTTCCATCTGGGTGTGTCCAGTCCCGGGGAAAGAGAATGGGGCTGAAAATTTGCCCGGCTTTGGTGAGATAGGACTTTAACACTGGTGCAGCATGATTGAGGGTTGAATTATTGGGTGAAAGCCATTTCTGCCAATGTTACACCCATTTTTCCTTTTGCTAAAAAATTCTGACTTGGGTGGGAGGTGAAAATTCCTCCGCACAAGTTCTGCCCTGATTATACAGAATTGAAATTGTCGTCATTTATTAGGAAGTAAATGTGGCAGAACCAAGTTGTGAGCAGACCTGTTGAGTGGAAGTGATCCATGTAAAGGTGTTAACCGCCTGGAAAACATGTGCCCATTTCAGGATTTTTCTTTTGATCTGGACAGCTGTTGACGTGCACTTCAAACTGCCGAAATAAGAGACTCTTTGGTCACGAGCACATTTTCAACCCCGACCCACAGTAAATGATACTATTGAGCAGCATTGGTTTCTCAGTGAGATTCCCTTTTTTGCTATTTTAATGGCAGAGGAGAAGGAGGAGTAGGACAGAAGAGAGCTAAGGAGACCGAGGCAGCATCAAAGGAGCATGGGGCCAACTGCCAGACACAAACACTATAGGGCCTTCAGATCTAGGAGGGACTGAGTAAGGAGCTCTGCTGTTAAAACTTCACTTCACTAAGAAAGCTCTGGATGAGCAATGCCACCTTCTGCATGAAGGTCTGCAGTCTCGATCAAGTAAGAGAACAGCTCCGTCCATGGCTATTTAAGTCAGCACTGCTCTGAACTTTTATGCAACTGGCACCTTACAAGTTGCAAATGGCAATTTTTGCAACATCAGCCAGGGAGCCATTTGAGCCTCCATAATCCTGGTCAGGAAAGGTGGATAATTTTGGCATGACTCCCAGGCAGCAGCAAGACAAGGCCATTTAGTTCTATCATGCTGTTGGACTCCCCAGACTTCAGGGACCAATAGATGCCACCCACATTGCCGGTGTCAGGAGCGGCAGAGAGCGGCGGTACAGTGAGTGTTTAAACTCACTTTCGCGGGCTTTTTTTCAGAGGCTTACCAATCTCGCAGACCAGCAGTGGCGTTCCAGAGCCACGTCACGATTCAAAAAGTGACGCGGGCAAGAGGAAGCAGCTGATTGGGTGAGTACGGCCAGGTGAGTATTAATACTACTCTATAGTTTGACAGTTAAGGTTAATAGTTTATAAAGTTTAGAAGGTCTTAATTTTGTGGTTATAGTTTCTAAGGTCTCTGTTGTGTAGCGGGGAGTGTTAGTAAACAAGGGCCCTTGAGTATATCATTTAATTGTAATGTAATTTGTGGTATTGATATGATTTAATTTAAATTAATTAAAGGGTAAGTCATGACAGCACAACTCAGCCCCGTGGCATGCTCCTCCTGCACTATGTGGGAAATCAGGGACACTTCCTGTATCCCTGATGACCATGTGTGCGGGGAGTGTATCCAGCTGCAGCTACTGGCAGACCGCATTGCGGCACTGGAGCTGCGAATAGATGCATACTGGAGCATTCGCGATGCTGAGGACGTCGTGGATAGCACGTTTAACGAGTTGGTCACACTGCAGGTAAAGGCTGCACAGGCAGGAAGGGAATGGGTGACCGCCAGGCAGAGTAGTAGGCACAGGCAGGTAGTGCAGGGGTCCCCTGTGACCATCCCCCTCTCAAACAGATATACCGCTTTGGATATTGTTGAGGGAGATGGCTTATCAGGGGAAGGCAGCAGCAACCAACTTCCTGGCACCATGGGTGGTTCTGCTGCACAGGACAGGAGGAAAAAGAGCAGGAGAGCTATAGTGATAGGGGATTCTATTGTAAGGGGAATAGATAGGTGTTTCTGCAGCGCAAACGAGACTCCAGGATGGCATGTTGCCTCCCTGGTGCAAGGGTCAAGGATGTCTCGGAGCAGGCTGCAAGGCATTCTGGAGGGGGAGGGTGAACAGCCAGTTGTCGTGGTGCATATAGGTACCAACGGTATAGGTAAAAAACGGGATGAGGTCCTAAAAGCTGAATATAGGGAGTTAGGAGGTAAATTAAAAAATAGGACCTCAAAGGTAGTAATCTCAGGATTGCTAGCGGTGCCACGTGCTAGTCAGAGTAGAAATAGAAGGATATTTCAGATGAATACGTGGCTAGAGGAATGGTGCAAGGGGGAGGGATTCAAATTCCTGGGACATTGGAACCAGTTCTGGGGGATGTGGGACCAGTACAAACTGGACGGTTTGCACCTGGGCACGACCGGCACCAATGTCCGAGGGTGAGTGTTTGCTAGTGCTGTTGGGGAGGGTTTAAACTAAAATGGCAGGGGGTTGGAAACCTATGCAGGGAGACAGAGGAAAGGGAAGCAAGGATAGAAACCAAAGACAGGAAGGAGAAAAGCAAAAGTGGAAGTCAGAGAAATCAAGGGTGTAAATCAAACATGGCCAAGGTAAACAATAATTCTAAAAGGACGAAGAGTGTTAAAAAACAAGCCTGAAGGCTTTGGCAGCGCCCTGTGGCGCTGCGCCGCCGGCGATGACGTCTTCGCCGTGCGCAGCACCCCGCTCGTGCCCCGGCCGTGATCTTCAGTCGCGCCCCCTGATTTACCGCCAGACGCTATGTCCGACGGGTTCAGGTAGGCGTACGTGCGGCCGGGGCGGCGATATTTAAAGGGGAGGTGGTAGGCAGCCATTTTTGTTGCTGGCCGCCTGCCAGCACCTGCCCCCGTTGCTGTCCCCGGCCCCCGTGAAGCCCCCCCACCGTGAAGTGCCGGCTGCGCTCCAAGAGCCCGGCACTTCTCTTGAGTGCCGGGCTCTTTTGCCGGCACTCCCGATCCCTGGGGGCCCAGCTGGGCCCCGGTTCGCGCTGCGCAGGGTCCCTCCCCTTTAAGAAGGGGAGGAAGGCCTGCAATACCGCGGCGCGACGTGCCGCAGCGCATGGCACTGCGGCACGTAGCGCCAGGATATTCCCTCGCAGCGCCCCAAGAGGGATGCGGGGTGCTTCCAGTCTTAATGCAAGGAGCATTCGTAATAAGTTGGATGAATTAGCTGTGCAAATACATATAAACGGATATGATATAATTGGGATTACGGAGACATGGCTCCAGGGTGACCAAGGCTTGGAATTCAATATCCAGGGGTATTCAATATTCAGGAAGGACAGGCAAAAAGGAAAAGGAGGTGGTGTAGCATTGCTGGTTAAAGAGGAGATTAACACAATAGTAAGGAAGGATATTAGCTCTGATAATGTGGAATCTGTATGGGTAGAGCTGAGAAATACCAAGGGGCAGAAAACGTTAGTGGGAGTTGTATACAGACCCCCAAACAGTAATGCTGAGGTTGGAGCAAAAAATAAAAATGACAACAGAGAGGGTCATAGACATAGGTAGCAGTAGGGGAATCACAAATCAGAGCGTGGCAGGAAGGGACAGAGTGTGTGGAGTAAAAGGTAAACTGGTAAAAAGTGAAAAAGCAGGAACTAAGTGCCACAAAGCATATTTGAAAGTTCTCTATCTGAATGCACGTAGCATTCGTAACAAAATAGACGAGTTAATGGCACAAATAACTACATATGGTTATGATATTGTGGCCATTACAGAAACATGGCTGCAGGGTGACAATGCCTGGGAATTAAACATACCAGGTTATTTAACGATCAGGAAGGACAGGCAGGAAGGAAGGGGAGGTGGGGTGGCTATGTTAATAAAGGAAGGAATCACTGTAATACAGAGTAATGATATTGGGTCAAAAAATCATGATAATGAAACAGTTTGGGTGGAGATAAGGAATAATAAGGGGAAAAAAACATTAGTGGGCGTAGTCTATAGGCCTCCGAACAGTTGCAACTCTATTGGACGGAGTATCAATCAGGAAATAGTTGAGGCATGTAATAAGGGAACATCTATAATTATGGGGGATTTTAACTATCATATTAATTGGACAAATCAAATGGGGCAGGGCTGCCTTGAGGATGAGTTCATTGAGTGTATTAGGGATGGGTTTCTTGAGCAGTATGTAACTGAACCGACCAGGGGGCAAGCAACCTTAGATCTGGTCCTGTGTAACGAGACAGGATTAATTAAAAATGTCCTAGTAAAGGATCCCCTTGGAATGAGTGACCATAACATGGTTGAATTCCATATTCAATTAGAGGGTGAGAAGGTTGGATCTCAAACAAGCGTGCTAAGCTTGAATAAAGGAGACTATGAAGGTATGCGAGCGGAATTGAGTAGAGTGGATTGGGAAAATAGATTAAAGGGTAAGACGACACATGATCAGTGGTGTACATTCAAGGAGTTATTTTACAACTTCCAAAAAAAATATATTCCACTGAAAAGAAAAGGGTGTAAAAGAAAGGACAGTCATCCGTGGCTAAGTAAAGAAATTAAGGATAGTATTCGACTAAAAACAAGGGCATATAAGGTAGCGAAATCTAGTGGGAGGACAGAGGATTGGGAAAACTTTAAAAGGCAGCAAAAAATAACAAAAAGATTGATTAAGAAAGGGAAGATAGATTATGAAAGTAAATTAGCAAAAAATATAAAAACAGATAGTAAGAGTTTTTATAGTTATATAAAAAGAAAAAGGGTGGCTAAAGTAAATGTTGGTCCCTTAGAGGATGAGACCGGGAAATTAATGGTGGGAAATATGGAGATGGCAAAAACACTGAATGAATATTTTGTATCAGTCTTTACAGTAGAGGACACTAAGAATATCCCAACACTGGACAAACAGGGGGCTATAGGGGGAGAGGAGCTAAACACGATCAAAATCACTAAGGAAGTGGTACTCGGTAAAATAATGGGACTCAAGGCGGATAAATCACCTGGACCTGATGGCTTACATCCTAGAGTCTTGAAGGAAGTGGCGGTAGGGATTGTAGATGCATTGGTAATAATTTTTCAAAACTCCCTGGATTCCGCTAAGGTCCCGGCAGACTGGAAAACTGCTAATGTAACACCCTTATTTAAAAAGGGCAGTAGACAGAAGGCTGGTAACTATAGACCGGTTAGCCTAACATCTGTGGTAGGTAAAATTTTGGAGTCCATTATTAAGGAAACAGTAACAGGACATTTGGATAATCATAATTTAATAGGACAAAGTCAGCATGGTTTTACGAAGGGGAAGTCATGTTTGACAAATTTGCTGGAGTTCTTTGAGGAAGTAACATATAGAGTGGATAAAGGGGAACCAGTGGACGTAGTGTATTTAGACTTCCAAAAGGCATTTGACAAGGTGCCACACAAAAGATTATTGCTTAAGGTAAAAAATCACGGGATTGGGGGTAATATTCTGGCATGGATAGAGGATTGGCTATCTAACAGAAAGCAAAGAGTTGGGATAAATGGTTCATTCTCAGACTGGCAATCAGTAACTAGTGGTGTTCCACAGGGGTCAGTGCTGGGTCCCCAACTCTTCACAATCTATATTAACGATTTGGAGGAAGGGACCAAGTGTAACATATCAAAATTTGCAGATGATACAAAGATGGGAGGGAAAGTAGTGAGTGAGGAGGACATAAAAAACCTGCAAGGGGACATAGACAGGCTAAGTAAGTGGGCAGAGATTTGGCAGATGGAATACAACACTGGAAAGTGTGAGGTGATGCACTTTGGCAGGAAAAATCCTAGAGCAATTTATTATCTTAATGGCAAGAAACTGGAGAGTACTGAAGTGCAAAGGGATCTGGGGGTCCTGGTGCACGAAACTCAAAAGGTTAGTATGCAGGTGCAGCAAGTGATTAAGAAGGCAAATGGAATGTTGGCTTTCATTGCTAGGGGGATAGAATATAAAAATAGGGAGGTATTGCTTCAGTTGTACAAGGTATTGGTGAGACCGCACCTGGAATACTGCATACAGTTTTGGTGTCCTTACTTAAGGAAAGACATCCTTGCTCTCGAGGCAGTGCAAAAAAGGTTCACTCGGTTAATCCCGGGGATGAGGGGGTGGTCATATGAGGAGAGGTTGGGTAGATTGGGACTCTACTCATTGGAGTTCAGAAGAATGAGAGGCGATCTTATTGAAACATATAAGATTGTGAAGGGGTTGGATCGGGTGGATGTGGGGAGGATGTTCCCGATGACGGGTGAGACGAGAACTAGGGGACATAGTCTTAGAATAAGGGGCTGCTCTTTCAAAACTGAGATGAGGAGGAACTACTTCACTCAGAGGGTGGTAGGTCCATGGAATATGCTGCCACAAAAAGCTGTAGAAGCTACAACATTAATTAAATTTAAAACAGAAATAGACAGTTTCCTAGAAGTAAAGGGCATTAAGGGTTACGGGGAGCGGGCAGGAATTTGGACATGAGTCTAGGTTCGGATCGGTCATGGCCCTGTGGGTAGTGGAGCGGGCCCAGGGACTGTGTAGTGGCATTAAATGGAAAATTAGAGATGCGTGCAATAAGGGCACAGCAGTTATCATGGGTGACTTTAATCTACATATAGATTGGGCTAACCAAATTAGTAACAATACTGTGGAGGAGGAATTCCTAGAGTGTATACGGGATGGTTTCCTGGACCAATATGTCGAGGAACCAACTAGAGATCAGGCCATCTTAGACTGGGTATTATGTAATGAGAAAGGATTAATTAGCAATCTTGTTGTGCAAGGCCCCTTGGGGAGGAGCGATCATAATGAGATAGAATTCTTCATTAAGATGGAGAGTGAAGTAGTTGACTCAGAGACTAGGGTCCTGAATTTAAATAAAGGCAACTATGATGGTATGAGGCGCAAGGTGGCTAGGATGGATTGGGGAACATTACTTAAAGGGTTGACGGTGGATAGGCAATGGCAAACATTTAATGATCACATGGATGAACCACAGAATTTGTTCATCCCTGTCTGGCATAAAAATAAAACAAAAAAGGTGACTCAACCGTGGCTAACAAGGGAAATTAGGGATAGCATAAGATCCAAGGAGAGGGCATATAAACTGGCCAGAAAAAGCAGCAAACCTGAGGATTGTGAGCAGTTTAGGATTCAGCAAAGGGGGAGAAAGGGATTAATTAAGAGGGGGAAAATAGAGTATGAGTGTAAGCTTGCTGGGAACATAAAAACTGACTGTAAAAGCTTCTATAGATATGTGAAGAGAAAAAGATTGGTGAAGTCAAATGTAGGTCACTTGCAGTCAGAATCAGGAGAATTTATAATGGGGAACAAAGAAATGGCAGACCAATTAAATACATACTTTGGTTCTGTCTTCACAAAGGAGGACACAAATAACCTCCCAGAGATGTCGGGGAACATAGGGTCTAATGAGAGGGAGGAACTGAAAGAAATCAGTATTTGTAGGGAAATGGTGTTAGGGAAATTGAGGAGGTTGAAGGCCGATAAATCCCCAGGGCCTGATAATCTACATCCTAGGGTACTTAAGGAAGTGGCCCTAGAAATAGTTGATGCATTGCTGGTCATCTTCCAAAATTCTATAGACTCTGGAACAGTTCCCATGGATTGGAGGGTAGCTAATGTAATCCCACTATTTAAAAAAGGTGGTAGAGAGAAAACGGGGAATTATAGGCCGGTAAGCCTGACATCGGTAGTGGGGGAAAATGCTAGAGTCCATTATAAAAGATGTAATAGCAGAGCACTTGGAAAACAGTGACAGGATCGGCCAAAGTCAACATGGATTTACAAAAGGTAAATCATGCTTGACTAATCTACTGGAATTTTTTTGAGGATGTAACTGGTAGAATAGATAAGGGAGAACCAGTGGATGTGGTGTATTTGGACATTCAGAAGGCTTTCGATAAAGTCCCACATAAGAGATTAGCGTGCAAAGTTAAAGCACATGGGATTGGGGGTAAGTTACTGACTTGGATAGAGAACTGGTTGGCAGACAGGAAGCAAAGTATTGGAATAAATGGGTCTTTTTCTGAGTGTCGGGCAGTGACTAGTGGGGTACCGCAGGGATCAGTGCTAGGACCCCAGCTATTCACAATATATATTAATGATCTAGATGAGGGAACTAGATGTAATATCTCCAAGTTTGCAGACGACACACAGCTGGGTGGGCGTGTGTGCTGTGAGGAGGATGCCGAGAAACTCCAGTATGATTTGGACAGGTTGTGTGATTGGGCAGATGCATGGCAGATGCAGTATAATGTGGATAAATGCGAGGTTATCCACTTTGGTGGCAAAAGCAGGAAGACAGATTATTATTTGAATGGCAATAGATTGGGAACAGGGGAAGTGCAACGAGACCTGGGTGTCCTTGTGCACCAGTCGCTGAAGGTAAGCATGCAGGTGCAGCAGGCAGTTAAGAAGGCAAATGGTATGTTGGCCTTCATAGCGAGAGGATTCGAGTACAGGAGCAAGGATGTCTTGCTGCAGTTATACAGGGCCTTGGTAAGACCACACCTTGAGTATTGTGTGCAGTTTTGGTCACCTTATCTGAGGAAGGATGTTCTTGCCATGGAGGAAGTGCAGCGAAGATTCACCAGACCGATACCTGGGATGGCAGGAATGACGTATGAGGCGGGATTGGGTTGTTTAGGCTTATATTTGCTAGAGTTTAGAAGAATGAGAGGGGATCCCATTGAAACTTGTAAAATTCTAACAGGACTAGACAGACTAGATGCAGGAAGGATGTTCCCGATGGCGGGGGAGTCCAGAACCAGGGGTCACAGTCTAAGCCATTTATGACTGAGATGAGGAGGAATTTCTTCACCCAGAGAGTGGTGAACCTGTGGAATTCTCTCCCACAGAAGGCAGTTGAGGCCAATTCATTAAATATATTCAAGAAGGAGTTAGATATGTTTCTTAAGGCTAAAGGGATATGGGGAGAAAGCAGGGACAGGGTACTGAATTTGGATGATCAGCCATGATCTCATTAAATGGCGGAACAGGCTCGAGGGGCCGAATGGCCTACTGCTGCTCCTATCTTCTATGTTTCTATGTTTCAATGCACTACGGTCTTCCACCGTGAAGCCACTGAATTTCCTGAATAGAAAAAGATGTTCAAATTGTCTGTAACTAGCTACAATGAATCCTGCAAGCCAAGGCCAGATTTTTATGGAGTTGTCACAATGTGCTAGTCATGAGGAACTCTAACCTCTCAGCTCTACTTAGGGAAGAAAACAAAGCATCAGGATGTCTTCTGGGAGACAAAGCGTACATCTTGGTTCCATGGTTTATCACCTAACTTCAACTGCCAAACTCACCAACTCCAATAAGGCCCATGTATCCCGCAGATTGGACATTGAGGGGCATATAGGGGTTCTGAAGGCAAGGTTTCACTGCCTGGATAGATCAGAGGGGCATTGCCATATGCTCCCGCCCGGGCCTCTAACATTTGATTGCGCGCTGTGCTCGTTACAACTCAACTATTTACAACTCAACTCTTCAGAAAGAACTGGAAATGGAATGCCAAGAGGAAGCAAGCCCAGATGTAGATGAGCTGAAAAACCTAGAACTCAGAACTTGGAAGACTGCACCATGATGGTTGCCAGGAATATTCATGGGGAGATCATGCTTCTTGGATTAAAGTGATACAGTTAGCAACAGTCCATCTCAACATCTCCACAACCTTCCTGCAAACTCCACTCTTTCCACACAAACATCTGTCCTTCTGACCACCATTGACAAAAGAGAGACATCCCCTTGATCAGATCTTGTGAGACCTCGTGAGTTTGTCAAACAACAGAGCCAAATCAAAGTACAACATATTTATTTTACAAGTGCTCAAACCGAGTGCTTCTCAACTTGTTTGTCCTGGGTGCCTAGACATGCGTTACTAATACCTATTTTAGTGCTGTCTCTAGGTGCCAACTGAGTGTCACGAGAGGTGGTTGGCTGCTGCCCTGGTACAAGAAGCACTTGGAATTGAGGTGGCCCTCATCTCATGACCGGAGTCCTGGGAAGAACATTTTGTGCAACTGCCTGAGCAGCCTCGCCCTGCTTCTTCTGTGCGGATAAAGTAGGCCTCTGAGAACCTTGACTGGAGACCTTTCATGTACAGCTAATCTGAGAAATAGCATAGAATCAAAGAATGGTTACAGCACAGAAGGAGGCCATTCGGCCCATCGAGCCTGTGCCGGCTCTCTGCAAGAGCACGTCAGCTAGTCCCACTCCCCCACCCTTTCCCTGTAGCCCTGCAAATTTTTTTGCTTCAGGTACTTACCAATTCCCTTTTGAAAGCTAGGATTGAATGCCTCCACCACCCTTTCAGGCAGTGCATTCCAGATCCTAACCACCCGCTGCATAAAAATGTTTTCCCTCATGTCGCCTTTGGTTCTCCTGCCAATCACCTTAAATCTGTGTCCTCTGGTTCTCGAACCTTCCACCAATGGGAACAGTTTCTCTCTACTCTGTCTAGACTCCTCATGATTTTGAACACCTATCAAATCTCCTCTCAACCTTCTCTGCTCTAAGGAGAACAACCCCAGCTTCTCTAGTCTATCCATGTAACTGAAGTTCCTCATCCCCGGAACCATTGTAGTAAATCTTTTCTGCACCCTCTCTAAGGCCTTCACAGCCTTCCTATAGTGCGGTGCTCAGAATTGGACACAATACTCCAGTTGAGGCTGAACCAGTGTTTTATTTAGGTTCATCATAACTTCCTTGCTTTTGTACTCTATGCCTCTATTTATGAAGCCCAGGATCCCGTGTGTTGTTTTAACCACTTTCTCAACCTGCCTGTCACCTTCCAAGATTTGTGCACATATGCCCCCAGGTCTCTCTGTTCATGCACCCCCTTTAGAATTGTACCCTTTAGTTTATATTGCCTCTCCTCGTTCTTCCTACCAAAATGTATCACTTCACATTTTTCTGCATTAAATTTCATCTGCTATGTGTCCGCCCATTCCACCAGCCTGTTTATGTCCTCTTGAAGTCTATCACCATCCTCTTCATTGTTCACTTCCCCTCTGAACTTTCTATATTCAGCCTGATTCACACTTGTATTCTCAACCTGATATCTGTCATACACCCCTTTTTTCTGCTTCATCTTACTCGATCTCTTTCATCATCCAGAGACCTCTGGCTTTGGTTGCCCTACGTTTCCCTCTCATGGGAATGTACCTCGAATGTACCTGAACCAAATCTTCTTTAAAGGCAGCCCATTGTTCGATTACAGTTTTGTCTGCCTATCATTGATTCCAATTTACCCGGGCCAGATCCATTCTCAACCCACTGAAATTGGCCATGCTCTAATTAAGTATTTTTACTCTAGATTGCTCCCTGTCCTTTTCCATAGCTAATCTAAACCTTATGATACTATGATCACTGTTCCCTAAATGTTCCCCTACTGACACTTGCTCTACTTGACCCATTTCATTCCCCAGAACCAGCAATGCCTCCTTCCTTGTTGGGCCGGAAACATACTGATCAAGAAAGTTCTCCTGGACACACTTCAGAAATTCTTCCTCCTCTCTGCCCTTTACTATCCCAGTCTATATTAGAATAGTTGAAGTCCCCCATTATCACTACTCTAGTTCTTGCGCCTCTCTGTAATTGCCCTGAAAATTTGCTTCTCTATATCTTTCCCACTAGTTGGTGGCCTATAGAATACACCTAGTACTGTAATGGCACTTCTATTAATTCTGAACTTTAACCAAATAGATTCTGTCCTTGACCCCTCCAGGACATCCTCTCTCTCCAGCACTGTAATATTCTCCATAATCAATACTGCAACCCCACCTCCTTTCTTTCCTTCCCTAGCTTTCCTGAACACCTTATATCCAGGAATATTTATTACCCAATCCTGCCCTTTTTGAGCCAGGTCTCCGTTATCGCCATGACATCATATTCCCAGGTGTCTATTTGCGCCTGCAGCTCACCAACCTTATTTGCCACGCTTCATGCATTCACACACATGCACTGTGAACCTATCTTAGACCTTCTTGTATTCTCTTAGTCTGACCCCACTTAATACCATATTTTTCTTACTATCTGTCTCTCCAATCCTTTGTGCACCTTGTTTCTCCTTTCTAATTCTACATCCTGGTGCCCACCCCCATGCCAAATTAGTTTAAACACTTCCCAACAGCACTAGCAACCCCCTGCCAGGACATTGGTCCCGGCTCTGTTGAGGTGCAAGCCAACCGGCCTGTACAGATCCCACCTCCCCCAGAACTGGTCCCAATGTCCCAGGAATTGAAAGCCCTCCCTCCTGCACCATCTCTCCAGCCACGCATTCATCTGCTCTATCCTCCTATTTCTATAATCACTAGCTCATGGCACCAGGAGTAATCCGAAGCTTACTACCTTTGAGATCCTGCATTTTAATGTCTTTCCTCACTCCCTAAAATCTGCCTGCAGGACCTCATCCCTCTTTCTACCTATGTCATGGATACCAATATGGACCACGACCTCTGGCTGTTCACTCTCCCCCCTCAGAATGTTCTGTGACATCTTTGACGCTGGCACCAGGGAGGCAACATACCATCCTGGAATCACGTCTGCGGCCGCAGAAACGTCTATCTGTTCCCCTATCGAATCTCCTATCACTATTGCTTTCCCTTTCTTCCTCCCCCCCCGCCCCCCCATACAGATGAGCCACCCGTGGTGCCTTGGACTTGGCTCTGGCTGTACTCCCCAGAAGAACCATCGCCCTCACCACTATTCGGTTAGAGAGTGAGATGCACTCAGGGGACTCCTGCACTACCTGCCTGGTCCTCTTCTTCTGTCTGGCGGTCACCCATTCCCTCTTTGCCTGCACACTCTTACTCTACGGGGTGACCACCTCCTGAAACATGCTATCCACGTAGCTCTCAGCCTCATGGATGCACCACAGTGATGCCAGCTGCTGCTCAAGCTCCGAAACCAGGAGCTTGAGCTCCTCCAGCTGATGACACTTCCTGCACACGTGGTTGTCCAGGACACAGGAAGTATCCTGGAGTTCCCACATGGCACAAGATGTGCATTTCACAGGACTGAGGTGCCCTGCCATGCCTCTACTTAATAGACTATTAAGTAACTTAACAGAAATAAACTTAGGACTTAAAAAAAAATCACCAGTTACTCACCAATTAGCTCCTTCACTTGTGCGGATGTCACTTACCTGACTCCCCGACGCTCGCGCTCTCTCCGGGCTCTCGGGCCTACCTTTCTCTGCGGCGGCTCCTCTTACTGTCCCACAGGTCCACTCTCGTGTTTATTACCTTAGAGACCTTGGGGGAGAAATTTGGTATTGCCCCGTTTGGGGCACAATTATCGGCCGGGCGCAAAGTTTAGCACCTGGTGCTAATTATCGCCTCCGACTGCAAACTTGGCTTCTATCGCCCCTGGAGGTGATTGGAGCGCTAAATCAGGCACTACACACCTCTCTTAAGGCGCTAACGCCGAGGAGCGAGGCGCTACCTCAGAGCGCTGGCGAAGCTCATGTGATGTCAGTCAGCAATGGAACACAGACACAATGGCCCCGGCCAGTTCTTAAAGGGGAGGGTCGATCTTGCTCTCCATCCACACCCTGCTCATTGCAGCCTTGAATCTCGGCCTGGAGAGACCTGTACATCAAATCTGCTGGAAAGAACAATGGAGAGGCCCAGGGAAAGAGCTCAGAGTGCAGCACCCACAGTCTCTTCTAAATCGATGCAAGGAAGGTCAAATCAAAATGAACTTGCAAAGTGCTGCTCAGTACCCAAAACTCCTTCACAGAGCGTTGAATCTCTCTCTCTCCCTCTGAATGCGTGGTGGAAAAATGTCGCCGACAAAAAAAGGCAGGAAGTGGTCGCCTTTAAATAGCACTCCCCCAGTCCCTTCCCGACTGCAAAACGCTCCCCTCAACCTGTCGTTGCTAGCGGCAGGCGGTAAGGCAGGGGGCGCCACTCAATATCTGGTCCGGGGCACTCGGCTGACGTCACGATCTGCGGGCACAAGAGATCGTGGCGGTAGTGTTTAGCGCCGCCACAAAATGTCTGGTCAATTTCGAGAGCGCCG
The DNA here is from genome assembly GCA_030390025.1 of Squalus acanthias. Classification (NCBI taxonomy): domain Eukaryota; kingdom Metazoa; phylum Chordata; class Chondrichthyes; order Squaliformes; family Squalidae; genus Squalus; species Squalus acanthias. Next base: position 53,770,249 of record CM059432.1, read on the forward strand.
CAAACATCGCCGCGCCCGGGCACTAGTTGCTTTGCGCCCCATTAGCACCCTCTTAGGGTGCTAATAGGAGGCACAAAACAACTGAATTATTCCCCCCTTGGCTCCACTCCTCCTTTTCAGTTAGACGTCTCACCCACCTTCCTCCTCTCCACCGATTCCTGCGCTCACCAAATTCCTCCACTATTGCTTTTGATCCACTCCGTTTGTGTTCCCCAAGCTCTGTGCTCAAGTTCTGTGATTTTTCAAACTAGTGCCTAATATATACCTTTTGAGTCAAACAATCTACAACTGCATAATCAGCTTCGAGCTCACTGCTTTTACCACCTACTCAAGCAACCACTTACAGCTGATAGCTATTAACTTCTAACTGCCACTGACCATGCAGTTTCTTTTATGTTACAAGACAAAGCTAAATTCCAATCTGATGATTACTTATCTAACTTACCTGATACCTACCAGTGAATTTCTCCTCTCCACCGATTCCTGTGCTCACCAAATTCCTCCTCTACTTGTGATACACTCCAGTTACATTCTCCTAGCTCTGTCTCCAAGCTCTGTGCTCAAGCTCAGCAACATCATGTTGTTTGATTCCAGCCATACCACTCCATATTCTAATAACTCTGTGCATTAAAAAAAATATTTTCTCCTCCCCTTAATGCTTCAAGTATTAATCTTAGATTTACACCCTCTATGTTACTGATTACTAACCAGCAGAAATAACCTTCACTGTTGATCCTCTCAAACGCATTCAACGTTTTGACCACCTTCATTTGATGTCCGCTTAACTTTCTCTACTCCTGTCAGTACAGCCTGTGTTTTCCAAGTTTCTCATCATAACTATATCCTCTCATCTCCGGTATCATCCTATTTAATCTAACTTACACCTTTTCTATGCTCCCAATATCCTTTGTATAATAGATCTGGATATAAAAACTGCACATAGTACTTCACCTGTAACCTAGCCAATGTTTTGTACAGATTCATCATCATTTCCTTGCTTTTGTACTTAATGCCTCTATATTTAAACTCAGAATCCCATTTGCCCCTTTTATTGTTTTCCTACCAGCAATTCTGCTTTTAAAGATCTGCGTACCCCAGATCTCTCTCAAGAGAGGTCCCAAAAAAATCCCTGGGGCACACCACTAGCTACATCTTGTCAATCCAAGAAACATCCATTTACTTCTACTCTCTGCTATCCATCCTTCCACCATCCCTCTATTCATGCCACTGCTTTACCTTTAATACCATAAGCCTTAATCTTTGCAACAAGTCTCTTATGTGGTACTTTACCAGGCACTTTTTGAAAGTTCAAATACATCACATTCACTGTATGCCCCTGGTCAGTAATTTTGTCAAAGAATTTGATTTAATTAGTCAACCATGACCTGCTTTTACAAATCTATATTGACTGCCCTTGATTAACCCATACCTTCCAAGTGTTACTGTAATCCCTTATTATATTCTCTAATCATCATCTCATTACTGTTTGTGAGACCTTGCTGTGTGCAAATTGGTTGTTGAATTTGGCAACAAAATAACAGTGACTGAACTTCAAAAGTGTTTCTTTTCTTGTCATTGAGGCAGTGAAGCACTTTGAGATGACTTGAGAAAATGAATGCCCTTTTATAAATGCAAGTCTATTTTTCTCTAACAGATTTCATACACTATAGTGAGTCTAACTGGTCCATAATTTATTTCCCCCTTTTTTGAACAGGAGTGCAACATCTGCCCCACTCCCCCCCCCCCCCACTCCACAGTCCTTTGAGAAAATTCCTGTTTCCAAAGAATTTTGGAAAATTATGGTTAGTACCTCTGCTTTCATCACTAACCTTCCTCAGTATTCTGGAGTACAGGCCATCATCAACCTGACAGGTGAACATTACCCTTCTATACTAGTAATACAAGTTGAACAGTTGTACACTATAGTAAGTATAAGAAACAACAACTTCTACTTATATACTACCTTTAATGTGGACAAATGTCCCAAGGCACTTCACAGAGGCACAATCAGAAATAAATAGATGCCAACTCAAAGAAGGGGATATTAGAAAGGATGACCAAATGCTTGGTCAAAGAATTGGGTTTTAATGTGCATCTGAATGGAGGCAAGGGAAGAAGAGGTGGTGGGTTTTAGACGGTGAATTCCAGGGGGACTCAAGCCCGGGATGATAGCTGGAGAGTAGGAAGGCAGAGCAGTAATTATGGGTTGGGATTGGCATGGGGGGACAAAATACCCAAGAGAGGAGATATGAAAGGTGGCGTGACTGGGTGGCAGGAAGGAGAGGAGACAAGAGATAAGGGCCTGAGAGAGGTCAAAAGAAGAAAAAAATAGGAGCTAGAAGTAATGGGCAGCCAAAATGCACAGCGGATGAATAGGTTACATAGGCATAGTGGAGCTTAGAGAAACATGTCCTGGTCATAAACAGAGGACATCAAGGAGACAAGATAAAAGAGTCCAAAGTTAAAGTTAAGTTAAAGTTAAAGTTATATAATTACATATTCTTTTGCTCAGAGGAAATTGAATCCATTTGGTCACATACCACATGTTCTGCTGCTCACTACCACTTGGGAGTGGAACTTCTTCAACTGACACCATCCCTGTTATAGCCATGAGTATTTTGTCTAATTGCTAGAACCCTCTTTTATGCCTTTCCTCACCCTTAAAATTTGTGTCATCTTGTTCTAGAAAGAGAACATCATTATACATTAATGCAGGTGATTTCAATATTATGCATGCTTTCTTGCATGAGCTTGCATCAGGCTATCTTTACATTTATCTCGGTGAGAACTTGCTGACCTTCAACCTGTTAAAAATAAGCTCCCAGAACCTTTGGATCTGAGCTCCTGCACTGAACTGATCCCAGATCTCTACCCATACCATGTGCCTGCAGAATTTTGCTGTAGATTAACCTCAACCCCAAACTGTCATCTTCCTTTTCCAGATTGTTGCCCACAAGAATATCCAGATCTTGGTTGTTGAAATTAGTTTTCCACAGACTGCAGCGAGATATTGCTTTGCGTGGGTGATTTCCATATTCCACATGAATTAGAGACATTCTGTGATTTATACCAGTGAGGCATCTTGTTAGATGCTTGAAGTGTGAAAATGATCTTCATTGCAGGTGCATCCTGATTTGTAGCTTCATGCTGGGCACATTGCACGAATGAAGTAGGATCCTGACATAAGGAAAACCAGAAGAAAAATGCACTCTTACTGTTGCATATCACAATTTTGGGTTTTAAACACAAAATTTCATTAAAGACGAGAATATGGACCCAGATATTTTAAATCTCCACTTTGGTTTTAGATTTAGAAGATGTAGCTAACCACTTATCTATGGGTTGTGGATTCAAGTCCCACTCTAGCAGTCAACACATAATCCAGGCTATTACGTCAGTGAAGTACTGCAGGGGTGCTGTATTGTTCGAGGTGCCATCCTGCAGATGAGACAGAAAGCTGAGACCCTGTGTGCTGGTTCAGGTGGATGTTAAAGATTCCATAGCAGTATTCAAAGAAAAGCAAGAAGATGTCCCAGCCAATATTCTCACTCAATTCAACCAACACCAGCAAGAATGGATTAAATGGTCATTCAGCTTATTGTTGTTTATGGGATCTTGCTATGTGCAAGATTGCTATTGCATTTATCCACAAAACAACAATAACTGCACTAAAAAATAATTCATTGTATATGCAACACTTTGGGACATTTCTGAAAAAAGTGATAAAGTACCATTTAAATACAAGTTTTATCTTCTATCTGCCTCTGCTGCTCATTATCTTTTTCTCTTTCTCTTAACTTCAGGGCACAGAAAATTGGCAAGCCAGCACGAACTGGACGGTAATTCCTGCACTGGAACGGGTAGGTCGGAGGCACACCCGATATTGGACCTCGGGCCTCATTTACATGAGGTCGGCAACTTACAGGCGCCTGCTGGGCAACAACAGGCAGCTTGCCAGCAAAGAGGAATTCAATTCCGAGCTGCGTCACCAGCAGCAGCCCTCAGCTAGGTTCTGGGAGAGGGGGTTAGCGTTTGGGAGAGGGGGTTAGCAATAGGAAGGGAGGGGGCTAATTGGGAGAGTGAGGGGAGCGACCAGAAGGGGACTGAGCGGGGCCCAGTAATGGCCTTCCGCACTGCAATGACGTCAGGAGGAGCACTCCTGCATCTCCCGGCTCCACATTCAGTTAAGTACGTTTTAAAAACTTACATTTTTGGTGGCGGCCTGCAGCAGTCGCTTTAAGGACTGCTGGTTAGGCTGTATGTACACCAATTTTTCCTAACCGCAGCTGGTCCAGCACTGGCTATGTTCAGGGAAGCCCATTTTTGCAAAAGGGGCCTCAAACAGGCATTAGGCACCGTATTTGCTTATGTAAAGGGTCTAAGGCGGGCGCCTCTTTTACTGCCTTCACCAATATGGCATGTGCTGCACTTCCACAATGAACGCGTGTGTGCCTCGCCCGCTATATTGGATGCTAAAGCGCCCATTTTGTGCCTGAAAAACGGGCGCGGAGCCATCGATTTTCTATGCCAAGGTCTCTAAGTACACTCTTTCAGCATCATCCAGCGATATGCCCAAAAAAAGCTTAGCTGGGGTAAAATTAAACGTTGGTGGGGACATAAAACAGAGGGTAATGAATCCACTGCCCATTATACATCCAGCCGAACTTCCTTTCCATCGATGGGGTGTATAATGGACGACCGATCTGCTGACGCCTGTGATACACCCCTGCCGAAGTTGAATTTCACCCTCGACTGTCTCTCACACCCAATCAGATCACCAACGTAGATGCATGTGCATTAATCAATCACTATTTTTGATGCATTGTCACATTTTATTGTGTTGTTAAGTATCTCTTCTTCCAGGACTGCTGCAGCACCACTTTACGGAGAATTGAAACATCATGGCAGATGTAGCTAAGAAATCAGCAATAAGTCTGAGATTTTTATTTTGCATTAGCTAAACTGAGGCAAGCTTTGAAGCCAATTAAGTATTTAATACACAAGCAATTCAGTGAAATTACAGATGCAGCAAAAGGCAGATAAATAGATGCCCCTCAACACTGAGTCCTTTTAGGCCCCAGTAAAAATAATAATAAAATCAATCACTTCTGTGTGTTGCTTACTTTAATTCATATGCAGTTTTTGAATGTTAAATAGAATTAATGAATCATTTGTTCCACACTGGAAAGGCAATATTTCAGTTATTAGTTTAATTGTATAATTTCTTATGCTAAATGTACTGGCTTAGAAATTGGACTCGCTTGGGGGCAATTGGCATCAATTTCACTGTGTTATCTTCTGTGCCCTAATGACACCAGAAATACGTTCGACCTGCATACTGCGGGCACCAGGCATCCCTGGTGGCTAAAACAGGTGTTAGGCTCCTCGTTAATATATGCAAGGGGCCTAACGCCTGTTTCAGGACTGATCCGGAAAACTGGTTCGCACTGAACGGAGCAAGCGCCGTGCATCCTCCGCTCAAGTTTTGGGTCCCTGAGCAGCCTAACCAGCAATCCTTAAAGGCACCATTGGAGGCTGCCAACAAAAAGATACATTTAAAAAAAATTACCTTCATATGGAGCTGGGAGCAGCAGGAATGCACCTCCCAGCTCTACAGCCCTACTGTGGGCGGCTGCCAGCCCATGCTAGCTCTGAAATTAAACTGTGGGATGTGAGCATGTGAACGCTTAATGGCCTAGAAATTCCAAAGCGTTGGAAAGCTGCCGGTGGCACGGTGGGCTGCAGTTAATGGCCGCCGAAATGAATGGCACTGGCAGCACCAGTATATTGGTGCCACTTGCTAATTAATATTAGCGCAGCGCTAAACTTACTGTGCAAGGCTGGTTTTCCTGGTGGTAGTCTCAGCAGGAGGCCCAATGTAGCATGGCTGTAGCGTCATTGCAGCAAGAACAGCCTTCTCTTAAAGTAAGGCTGTCATTTTAACAAGCCAGGCAAGGGGCACCCAGGGTCCTGCACACAGCACTCCAGCTTTGTGCAGCAGGTCAACACTGCATGAGAGGTCCTCTACGCACAGGGGCCAGGAGGCTCCCAGAAAGAAGGATGTGGGACCACATCACCGAGGCCGTCACTGCCAGCAGTGTTGACCCCACGACCTGGCTCCAGTGCCCAAAGAAGCTTCATGACCTCAGACCAGTGGTCAAGGTCAGTGAATGCATCTTCAAGAGCCGTCTCCTACCAAATGCACCACTAGCCTCACACACTGCTCAACGCACAACTTGCACCACCACCCCCCCCCATTTATTCACCTACCAACAATCTGTACCAAACATGAGGCACACCTCCCATTCCTAACTTCATCTCACCACCTTGGAAGAGATAATGCTGGCCATTCTTGGCAGGGGCATGGCTGAGCCCTTGGCCAGTGGCGGGGCTGAAAGGATAAAAGATGCCGGTATCCTCATACGTTATCCTCCTTCTCGTGTGCACCTCTTGCTTTCCCGCCCTCCTCACCACAACTCCAGCCTTGTGCCTTGATCATTTCACACAACCAGGAAATGCAGCCTACCCAGCAAGTGAATGACCAAGAAGAGGGAGAGGAGAGAGAAGAAGAAGAAACACCATCACTCGATTTCACACTCCCAGCCACCAGCTCCTCAAGGTCGACCAGCAATGCCATTTGCAGTGTCCTCCACTGAAAGTCAGTAGCTTTCCACCAGCCATGCTGCGGGCACTTGGGGAGCACTGTGTGACATCAGTAGGATGGGCAAAGGCACACACAAGACAGTCACTAAGGGAATGCATTGGGTGATTAGTTGATTTCATGATGTCATATTGGATAGACAGATGGATTGTAATGTTTGCTTTATGGTGGCTTTTATTTCAGCATTGTGGCCAAGAGGATGCTGTGATGGTCAGTAACAGAGAGAAGGTAAGGTATGGGACAAATGTTGAAAGGGGAATTGGGGTTGTGTTCACTGGTACCGCAGGCCAATGATTCCATCCCAGATATCCCAACCAGAAAGGGTTGTCTGGGTTGCATCCTTCCTTCTGCTTCTTCCTCTTCTGCTTCCTCCTCTTCTGCATCTTCCTCTTTCCTCTGAGAGTGGATGCTGGAAATCTAAAATAAAAGCAGAAAATGCTGGAAATACTCAGCAGGTCAGGCAGCATCTCAACCTGAAAAGTTAACTCTCTTTCTCTCTCCACAGATGCTGCCTGACCTGCTGAGTATTTCCAGCATTTTCCTGTCTTCTCAGAGGCCTTCCTTTACCATCCGAGGCCTTGCAAGCATCCAGCAGCACTCCCTGCACAATTTAAAAACTTTTAACATCTATTGCACCAAGCCACTACTTCAATAAAATATAAAACATCCTGTCCAAAAGCTTAAATGCAAACTTAACTGAAAGATGTATGTGTCCCTATAAGAAGTGCTGACAGTGTCTCTGTTGGTCTGCTGCACACTGGCTTTTCAGAGCAAGCTTAGGATCCAGCGCTAGACTCAGCGCAAAGGTCCAAGTTCACAGAGCATGGCGTTAAGTCGGCATTGCACGCCAACTGACATCACGCTCTCCAGATTTGCACATCCAGGGCCAGCGCTGCTGTTCTGATCAGCACGATTTTCCAATATTTGCTATGCCGTGGCAACCCAGTGCCAGGAAAATGTTTCCCTGTATTGTCATGAAAATGAGAGAAATAGAGGTTCTGCTTTCTAATTTCAATAATGCATCAGAGTGGAAGTTTAGCACAGTCATTTCAATATCACACCAACTGAAGAAATTAAATAGTGTGATCTTCTATTTGAACATCACAGTGCTAAAACCACAGTGCTAAAACCATTCATATTTTATCACCACTGAAAGGAATGCAGTGAGAGCCCAGCAGCATACTAAAAGTGGAAATTGTGTTTTCACATTTGATAAGGAGTTTCTGATCTGTACAATAGAAACCATGTTGACAATGGAGTTCCAGGATTATAGAGGCCATTCGGCGTGATGTCAGGAAGCACTTCTTCACATAAAGGGTAACAGAAATCTGGAACTCTCCTCCCCAAAAAGCTGTTGAGGCTAGGTCGATTGAAAATTTCAAAACTGAGATTGATAGATTTTTATTAGACAGGGGTATTAAGGGTTACAGAACCAAGGCAGGTAGATAGAGTTAAGATACAGATCAGCCGTGATCTAATATTTTTTTTTTTGTTTATGGGATCTGGGCATCGCTGGCAAGGCCAGCATTTATTACCCATCCTTAGTTGCCCTTGAGAAGGTGGTGGTGAGCCATCTTCTTGAACCGCTGCAGTCCGTGTGGTGAACGTACTCCCACAGTGCTGTTAGGTAGGGAGTTCCAGGATTTTGACCCAGCGACGATGAAGGATCGGCGATATACTTCTAAGTCAGGATGGCGTGTGACTTGGAGGGGAACTTGGAGGTGGTGGTGTTCCCATGCACCTGCTGCCCTTGTCCTTCTAGGTGGAAGAGGTCGCGGATTTGGGAGGTGCTGCCGAAGAAGCCTTGGCGAGTTGCTGCAGTGCATCTTGTAGATGGTACACACTGCAGCCACGGTACGCCAGTGGTGGAGGGAGTGAATGTTTAAGGTGGTGCATGGGGTGCCAATCAAGTGGGCTGCTATGTCCTGGATGGTGTCGAGCTTCTTGAGTGTTGTTGGAGCTGCACTCATCCAGGCAAGTGGAGAGTATTCCATCACACTCCTTACTTGTGCCTTGTAGATGGTGGAAAGGCTTTGGGGAGTCAGGAGGTGAGACACTCGCCGCAGAATACCTAGCCTCTGACCTGCTCTTGTTGCCACAGTATTTATGTGGCTGGTCCAGTTAAGTATCTGGTTAATGGTGACCCCCAGGTTGTTGATGGTGGGTGATTCGGCGATGGTAATGCCATTGAATGTCAAGGGGAGGTGGTTAGACTGTCGCTTGTTGGAGATAGTCATTGCCTGGCACTTCTGTGGCGCAAATGTTACCTGCCACTTATCAGCCCAAGCCTGAACGTCGTCCAGGTCTTTTTGCATGCGGGCATGGCCTGCTTCATTATCTGAGAAGTTGCGAATGGTGCTGAACACTGTGCAGTCATCTGACCTTATGTTGGGGGGAAGGTCTTTGATGAAGCAGCTGAAGATGGTTGGGTCTAGGACACTGCCCTGAGGAACTCCTGCAACGATGTCCTGGGGCTGTGATGATTGACCTTCAACCACCACAACCATCTTCCTTTGTGCTAGGTATGACTCCAGCCAGTGGAGTATTTTCCCCCTGATTCCCATTGACTTCAGTTTTGCTATGGCTCCTTTATGCCAGACTCGGTCAAATTCTGCCTTGATATTAGGGGCAGTCACTCTCACTTCACCTCTGGAATTCAGCTCCTTTGTCCATGTTTGGACCAAGGCTGTAATGAGGTTAGGAGCCGAGTGGTCTTGGCGAAACCCAAACTGGGCATCAGTGAGCAGGTGCCGCTTGATAGCACCTTCCATCACTTTGCTGATGATTGAGAGTAGACTGATGGGGCGGTAATTGGCTGGGCTGGATTTGTCCTGCTTTTTGTGGACAGGACATACCTGGGCAGTTTTCCACATTGTTGGATAGATGCCAGTGTTGTAGCTGTACTAGAACAGCTTGGCTAGAGGCGCGGCTAGTTCTGGAGCACGATAGCCGGGATGTTGTTGGGGCCCATAGCCTTTGCTGTATCCAGTGCGTTCAGCCCATTCTTGATATTACGTGGAGTGAATCGAATTGGCTGAAGACTGGCTTCTGTGATGGTGGGGACCTCTGGAGTAGGCCGATATGGATCATCCACTCGGTACTTCTGGCATGAAGATGGTTGCAAATGCTTCAGCCTTGTCTTTTGCACTCACGTGCTGGGCTCCACCATCATTGAGGATGGGGATATTCTTGGAGCCTCCTCCTCCCGTTAGTTGTTTAATGGTCCACCACCATTTATGACTGGATGTGGCAGGATTGCAGAGCTTTGATCTGTTGATTGTGGGATCGCTTAGTCCTGTCTATAACATGTTGCTCCCGCTTTTTAGCATGCATGTAGTCCTGTGTTGCAGCTGGCACCTCATTTTTAGGTACGCCTGCTGCTGCTCCTGGCATGCTCTTCTACACTCCTTGTTGAACCAGGGTTGGTGGAGTGAGGGATATGTGGTGACATACAATTCTGCTGCTGCCCCACAGCGTCTCATGGATGCCCAGTTTTGAGCTGCTAGATCTATCCCATTTAGCACGGTGGTAGCACCACACAACAGAGGGTGTTCTCAGTGTGAAGACAGGACTTTGTCCCCACAATGACTGTGCAGTGGTCACTGCTGCCATGGACAGATAGATTGGTGAGGACGAGGTCAAGTAGGTTTTTCCCCTCGTGTTGGTTCACTCACCACCTGTCGCAGACTGGCAGTTATGTCCTTCAGGACTCGGTCATTAGTAGTGCTACCGAGCCACTCTTGTTGATGGACATTGAAGTCCCCCACGCAGAGTACATTCTGTGCCCTTGCTACTCTCAGTGTTTCTTCCAAGTGGTGTTCAACATGAAGCAGTACTGATTCATCAGCTGAGGGAGGGCGGTAGGTGGTAATCAGCAGGAGGTTTCCTTGCCCATGCTTGGCCTGAAGCCATGAGACTTCATGGGGTCCAGAGTCAATGTTGAGGACTCCCAGGGCTACTCCTTCCCGACTGTTTACCACTTTGCCACCACCCTTGGTGGGTCTGTCCTGCCGGTGGGACAGGACATACCCAGGGATGGTGATGGAGGAGTTCGGGACATTGGCTGAAAGGTATGATTCTGTGAGTGTGACAATGTCAGGCTGTTGCTTGACTAGTCTGTGGGACAGTGCTTCCAATTTTGGCACAAGTCCCCAGATGTTGGTGAGGAGGACTTTGCAGGGTCGACTGGGCGTGCTGTTGCCGTGTCCGTAGGCGGTGCTGGGTGGTCCGTCCGGTTTCATTCTTATTATTTTGTTTCATAGCGGTTAATTACAACTGACTGACTTGCTGGGCCATTTCAGAGGGCAGTTAAGAGTCAACCACATTGCTGTGGGTCTGGAGTAACATAGAGGCCAGACCAGGTAAGGACAGCAGATTTCCTTCCCTGAAGGACATTAGTGAATTAGTTGGGTTTTTACAACAATCCAACAGTTTCATGGTCACCCATTACTGATACTAGCTTTTCATTTATTTAATTATCTGAATTTAAATTCCCCAGCTGCCGTTGTGGGATTTGAACTCATATTTCTGGATCATTAGTCCAGGCTTCTGGATTACTAGCCCAGTGACTTTACCACTATGCTACCGTTCCTATGAACAATGGAACAGGCTCAAGCAGCTGAATGGCCTACTCCTGTTTCTATGTTCATATGTTCCTCTTTCATTCTTACTTTAATTTTTGATGTACATTAATCACATATCTTTTACTCATCACTTGACTGAGCATTGCAGATGAGAAAAGACGAAGAATAGTTCAGTGGAGTTCCAGCGGTACACGCCATATCCATCTTGCCGAAAATGTTGCCGCTAAACTCGATCGCCGAGGCCATCGCAATCACGGAGATCATGACTTCAGTGAGTGTGCAACATTCACTTGATGCCCGATCTCCCAATTTCGTTTTGGCCATTGAGTTTACCAGCTGGAGAAAGCAACAGCCGGTTGAGGTGGCGTGCAGCAGCAGGACGCCAGCTCCAGCGATGATATTTAAAGGGATCCTCACCAATCACTTGCACCTGACAGGGTTTTGCAGTTTGAGTGGCTGTGTGCTACTTCCTGTAACTGCAATTGTAAGTTATATTTAGTTATTTCAAGGTTATTTGGTGTCAAGGAGTCTTCTGGCAAGTACAAAACTCCCTTGTTATTTTTGAGACGCTTCAAACTACAACATTTGCTGAAAGTCATGGGGCTGTACTGGCAGTCGACCTCGCCCTCCAGAATCTATGGCGGAGGGAGCAAGAAAGATGGAAAATGTGCGCAGAGGGAGGAGGAGGACTATCAGGGCTCTCAACAGGGGGCCTTACCCTCCTAGGGTCTTCCGACATCACTTCTCCTACCTTCAATTAAGCGAGGAGAAGTGTATTAGGAGGCTTCGCTTCGTCAAGGAGCTAGTCACAGAACTCTGCCACCTCCTGCAACCAGACCTCCAGCCTCAGATCAAGGCGACCACAGCTCTCCCAGTAACAGTTAAGGTCACCGTGGCCCTCAATTTCTTTGCCAGTGGATCCTTCCAGTCTGCAGCAGGAGACATAGCTAACATCTCACAGTTCTCCATCCATCGCTGTATCCGGCAGATCACTGAGGCTCTCTTCACCATGAGAAGGGACTACATTGGCTTTCCGATCATGAGAAAGAAACAGGATGAGCGTGTATGTGGCTTTGCCAGGATAGCGGGATTCCCTATGGTGCAGGGTGCCATCGACTGTACCCAGGTGGGCATAACAATCCTGAGATCTTCCGTAACCACAAAGGCTACCATTCACTTAATGTGCAGTTGGTGTGCGACCACAGACAGCGAATCCTCAATATCAATGCCCGCTATCCTGGCAGCAGCCACAATGCCTTCATCCTGCGCCAGACCGGTGTGCCAGCACTCTTCCAGCCACCACGTCAAGCTCGCAGCTGGCTGCTCGGAGACAAGGGCTATCTGCTTGCCACCTGGCTCATGACTCCCCTCTGCAACCCCAACACTCCTGCCCAGCACTCATATGGGGCCACCAGGAACATCATCAAGCAGACCATCGGCCTACTGAAGCAATGGTTCCGCTGCCTTAACCGCTCGGGAGGAGCTCTCCAGTACTCAGCTGAGCGGGTGTCCCATTTCGTGGAGGTCTGCTGCATGCTTCACGACTTGGCCATCATGAGGGCACAGCCCTTGCCACCAGGGATTGTGGGACCACCTCAGCAGGAGGAGGAGGAGGAGGACGAGGACGACGGGGAGGAGGAGAAAGACGACGACAACAAAGACGACGAAGAGGAGGAAGAAGATGACGTTGATGAGCAGGCACAGGAGGGAGGGCGGTGGCACAGGAGGGAGGGTGGAGGCAGCAAGACAATCGGCCTTCCGAATGGGCTCATCGGACTCCGATTCACATGAATGAAACCCCAGAACCCCGTAGCTCACCACATTCCCATCATACCATACCATCCCCGTTTCACGCCATATCACAGTGTCCTCCTTGGCACAAAGCTGAAATGAGAGACACCACAAAAGATTTCAAACATAATTAATAAATTTGGGGGTGAAACTGGGTATTGCCCCATTTGGGGCACTAACTTTTGAAATTTTGAAAATTTAGCGCCAGGCGCTAAGGATTCTGAACTTCTACTAAATTGGGTGATAGCGTCCCAGGAAGGAAGTGGGGTGCTAAATCAAGCGCTAATGACCTCAGTGGGGCGCTACCAGCACAGCGCTAATGAATTTCAGGTGCAATGCATTCAGCAATGATCCTTCACACTGGTTCCTTCCAGCTCTTAAAGGGGAGGTTGCATCATTGTGCAGATGCTCATTTTCATCATTGCTGGCTTTGAGGTGACCTGCGAGCAAGTGAATCCCCTGATGGCTATGGCTGTTGTAGAATTCGCAATATAATCGCGATTTTATAAATAAGGAGAAAACACATAGTTTCGTACAAACAGCTTTATTTCAGCAGAATGCTGTCAGGTTTTCAAAGTGGACACAAGCAGCCTGTAAAATGGCCGCCACGCCTCGTGGCAGAACATTCTAGACTTTTCGATAAGCAGACAAGATGGCGTTCCAATAAACATTTGTGCGAGATCGATCAAGACTCAGCACATTTGAGATAATACACAAGACATTATGGGTTTGCAGTATACACATAAATACTGGAATCGGTCTCCCAGGTGCGAATAAGGGCTATTGTACCAAGTGATCAAGAACCCATCCAAAGACATTAATATGCAAAATCCCCACGACTCTACGATGAGAGAGCCGTTTGCGGGTAGTTACAGAAAACATTTGGAAGCCCCAAAAGCCCTCCAGGGAGAATACTGACCGTGGCGATACGTATGGTCGTCTTCTTCTCTTCTCATCTCATCTCATCTCATCTCATCTCATCTCATCTCGGGCCTTCGGTTCCAACACCGTTTACCGACTTCTCGGGATGGTGTGCCCGTTCCAAGGCTTCACAGCCCGGTTCCACACAGATCTTCGCGGCAAGCCACGAGGCTGATCCTGGCGGATCAGAAAGTTGTCCCCCCCACCTTTTTTTTTTTCCTCCTAGAAGCTGGCAGCTGTCCTTCATTCTGCCAGTGGATTTCACACTTCATTCAGCCTTAATCTGTCACATTAACACCACCTCTAGCCTTGCATATCTCTTAATGTCTCTTAATGTCTCTTCATCTCCTCCTTTGTTCCTTTATCCCCTCCCCCTTTTCCCAGCTTTACCCTGGCCTTAAATCTATTTGATTTCCAGCTCTTCCCAGTTCTGATGAAAGGTCATCGACCTGAAACGTCAACTCTCTTTCTCTCTCTACGGATGCTGCCTGGCCTGCTGAGTTTTTCCAGCGTTTTCTGTTGTTATACCAGGGAGAATACTGACCGGTTACACATTGGGAAAAATATTAACAGGTACTCAGGCAGTTACAAGTATCCCCGAAACCCATTAAAACGGAGATCACCCTATACAAGAAGTTTGAGCGCCAAAACTCTGACAAAAGAAAAGACATTAAGATTGGGCGGGAAAAGAGGAATTTCAGCACTATAACTGTAAGCTCCAACCGTCCATCTTTCTCTTATTCGCTCGCCGTCTTGTTCCTGCCTCTTGACTCTTATTCTCCTGCCTCTTGCCACTTGCATCGTGCCTCTGCCTCTTGCAGCTCTTAAAGACTATCGAACTTTCTGATCCGCCAGGATCAGCCTCGTGGCTTGCCGCGAAGATCTGTGTGGAACCGGGCTGTGAAGCCTTGGAACGGGCACACCATCCCGAGAAGTCGGTAAACGGTGTTGGAACCGAAGGCCCGAGATGAGATGAGATGAGATGAGATGAGATGAGATGAGAAGAGAAGAAGACGACCATACGTATCGCCACGGTCAGTAAGCCCCGACCGCGCCTGTAGGTCGAATAGACACTTTCCTTGCCCAGGAAGACTATCTTTTGAGTTTTACAGAACTGGCATCGGAAGACCATTCTTCGAATTTTATCGCATCAGGGCAAGGGCACAGGAAGACTTTTCTTTGAGTAGTGTCGGAACTCCGAGGACAACACAGATCTTCATGACAGCAGACGGTCCAGCCTGCTAGCCGGAGCAGAAACGAGTAAATAAGTGGGGTACAGAGACCCCTGATCAACACGTGGGTGATCAGGTGCTGCGGTAAAAACATCCGAGCAGAGTTTTCGGAATTCTCCGAGTTATCACGAGTGGTGAGCATGAGTCTCGATCCTACAAATCTAGTTTAGAGCAGGTATTGATAGGGGAGGGTTTAAGTTTTAAGGATAACTGTAATGTGTGCCCCCATTTACGATGTGTCGTTCGTTCCTCGTTTCCCTAAAGTTAGTTACATAACTGCGTGTAAGATTGTACTGTCATTAATCTGTGCTTATGACATGTATTTCGTAATCTTGAATAATATGCAATAAAGAATTTCCATTTCGCACCATTCAACCAGGTCTACCTGAGTTTTCTCTCCATTATTGCTCTCGCATCTAAGTCCAGTGTCAGAACCGTAAGGGCGAGTGGGTCGAACCACTCACAGGTGTCTAGTGCTCCCAGACTGGCTGGAGACCAGAACAGGCAACAAGGCCTAACCTCGCACTAGCACCCAGGCTGAGCACAGAGCCACAGGCGGTGTCACACACGCAGGAAACCCTTACACTGTTCCCACTCCCAGGGAGAGAGCTCGTCGGTTCACAGACGTGATATTGGAGGCATTGGAGGCTGGAGTGGAGCGAAGGAGGGCAATGCTGTTCCCGGCCACTGGAAGGAAGCCATCGCCTCAGGTGTTCAGGGCAATGTGGAGGGAAGTGGCCCAGGAGGTCTCGGCCAGTCGTGTGGTGGAACTCAGCCTGACACAGTGCTGCAAGAAATTCAACGACCTCAGTCGGGTGGTCAAAGTGAGTACATGCTTCAACAGCTCCGACATACCAGTATCTGAACCTCAGTCTGTGCACACTGCACAACCAACCACACCGCCACCACTCACCCACCAAACATCTTCACCTACTCAAACTCACATCCACAGCTCACGCCTTGCCTACAATCACAGCTATTCAATGACGGCAGGCATATCTCCCAAACACAGAGCTGGACTCTGACTCAAACACATTTGTTTCTCTTGCAGGCCAAGATGGCCCACAATAGGAGGGAGCAGCAGAGAACAGGCGGGGGTGATGCGCAGCTCCAGCAGCTTTCAGACCTGGAGGAGCGAGTGCTGCGACTCATTGGGCAGCAGGTGGTGGGCGCCGTGGCCGTCAGTGACGTCGACCCCGCTGGGGGCAAAAACGGTATCTTCAGCCCCTCTCCTTCTCTCATCCCACTTCCCCCTCACACCACAAACCTTTCTCACTTTCCACCTCCTCAGAATGTCTGCATTCCTTGCTCCATTCCTGCCCCCCTGCCCTCACATTAACGCGAGTCTTGTGCCTTAATGTTTTCAGATAATCAGCAACCAGATGACCAGCCTGTCCCTGAGCCTCCCACTGAGAGTGAGGAAGGAGAAGAGGAAGAGGAGCAAAGCACGCATCACTGCATCTCTCACCCGCAGGCACCACCTCAGATACTGGCACTATGCGATCTTTAGAGGCAAGTTTAGTAGAGGGGTCTGCACTGGGTGATGCACCAGGGACGAGCGGGCTGCAGCAAGGCCAGGGGAAAGGGTAGCTCGGGAGCCAGCTCCCCAGAGGGCAAGTTCTGCTGCACAGGACTCAGATGAGGACCTCGATGGTGAGGCGTTCACAAGAAGGGTGATGGCCATGCACACCGAGATGATAGGTGCAATGGCAAGGGTGCCCGACAGCCTCTCGGCAATGGTAAGGAGCGTGGAGGAGTCCACGTCTAACATTGCACAGAGCTCTGCAAACACCATGTGCAGAGGATGGTGGACTCCCAGAGAGACTGTGCGGATCCAGACCTCATGACGCATGTCATGGGTGATGTGGCAGCTTCCAGTGCAGCACAGGCGGACGCGACGCAACGTCTTAGTGCTGTAATGCAATCAATGGTTGGTGGCATCGAGTCTCAGACTGCTCTCATGCAGTCTCAGCTTGATGCCACAAAAGCTCTGACTGCTGCCATTGTCGCTGGGTCCACGACAGTCCACTGGGGATCTCACAGTGTTGCACCAGGCCAACAATCTGTGCTCCAGCAGGTTGGTAGGGATGCTGAGGTGTTGCCCCGGGGGAGTGGGAGTGGGTCAGTGGAGCAGGAACCTGCTGTCCTCTCTCAGGATGACAGCATTCTGCTCCCACCACTGCCATTCCGCATTGCACTTGTCATCCAGCCAGCCCAGACTGCCGCCGCCCAGCCTGAGGTGGTGTAGTGTACAGTCGGGCCTTCCTGGCCCAGAGCTGGTTGATGGCGTCCTGCAAGGCCATCTGTAGTCTCTGGCACTGACACTCAGCAGCCTTCCACCAGCCCTGCTGCAGCCACTGAGGAGACACTACGTAGGAAAGGGGACTGTAAAGAGGAGAGGCAAGGGTTTGCACAAGGGTGATTAATCAATATTGTTGTATATGTGGTTAATGGTTTTTGATAAATTTATTACTGGAATGTTGCAGATTTGGTGCTGTGTCACATTTCAGTTCTGGGGTGTGGTATGGAATCACAAAGTGATGGAATGATGGCGATGTGCTCAGCAACCGGAAAGAAGACTCGAAGTCACTGGAAATGAAATCTGATGAGGCAGTCATGGACCGACCTTACAGAATGCCGATTGAGTGGCTGCCTCCTCCGTCGCTGCTGTTCGTCCTCCTATTCCTCCTGCTGCTCTTCGTCCTCATCCTCCTCCTCCTCCTGAGGTGGTGGAGTTATGCCTGGTGGCAATGGCTGCGCCCTCATAATGGCCAAGTTGTGCAGCATACAGCAGACCACGACGAAAAGTGACACCCGCTCAGCCGAGTACTGGAGGGCTCCTCCCGAGCGGTCAAGGCAGCGGAACCGTTGCTTGAGCACTCCGATGGTCTGCTCAATGATGTTCCTGGTGGCAGCATGGCTCTCATTATATGAGTGCTGGGCAGGAGTGTTGGGGTTGCGGACGGGAGTCATGAGTCAGGTGGAGAGTGTATAGCCCTTGTCTCCCAGCAGCCAGCTGCAAGCTTGATGTGGTGGCTGGAATAGAGCTGGCGCACCGGTCTGGCGCAGGATGAAGGCATTGTGGCTGCTGCCAGGATAACGGGCATTGATGGTCAGGATTTGCCGTGTGTAGCCTTTGTGGTTACGGAATACCTCAGGATTGTTATGAGGTGCCCGCAAAGCGATGTGGGTGCAGTCAATGGTGCCTTGAACCATGGGGGAGCCCGCTATCCTGGCAAAGCCAAATTCACGCTCGCGCTGCTTCTCTCTGGTCATGGGGAATGAAATGTAGTCCCTTCTCCTTCTGTACAGAGCATCTGTGACCTCGCGGGTGGAGCAATGGACGGCAAACTGGGAGATGTTGGAGATATCGCCTGTCGCACACTGGAATGATCCACTGCCATAGAAATTGAGGGCGACGGTGACCTTGACTGCCACTGAGAGCCGTGGTGGTCCTGATCTGAGGCTCGAGGTCTGGCTGAAGGAGGTGGCAGAGCTCTGTGACCACGTCCTTGGTGAAGCGGAGCCTTCTAACACACTGGTCCTCTGTGAAATTCATGTAGGAGAACTGCTGCCGGAATACCCTGGGTGAGTAAGGCCTCCTGTTGAGAGCCCTGTTGGCCCTCCTCCCTCTGGCCACATTTTGCACTCTTTCTCTGTGCCTCAGTTGCCTCTGACATTGATGCTGGAGGGTGAGGTCCAGTGCCAGAACAGACCCATGAAAGGATCCAAATATTGTACTTTCAAATCTCCCCTCAATGAAACTGAAGAATCTTTGGGCTGGATTTTGAATGACCCATGGAGTCTGGTTTGGAGGCGTGTGGGGGGTTAAATTTGCGGGGTCGGGGTTTCCGACCCCATCCCGACTCCATCCCGCCTCCACGCAATTTTGACAAAATCAGTCGCGGGGTTCCCGACTCCGTCCCGCCTCCAAAAGGCGGGAGAGGCCATTAAAGCCCTTAACAAGCTCTAAATTGGCTCTGTAATGCCATTTTGAAACGTTTTAGCTAGTTTAACCCTTTCCTGACGTGAAGTACGCCTGGTGTGAAACACTCCAGTGAAACCTGGCGGGAGCACAAGTGGACAGCTGACTATCAGCTGCAGGTCCACTATTACAACGGAGATGTGATGAAGGTAGTAGTAGTATTAGGTCTGAAAGTCACCGCTGCTGCATTGAATGTGTTCAGAGACTGCCTGGCCTTTGCTGTGAGACAAATTGGATGCAAAAAAAATTCTCTGTCTCTCTCTCTCTCTCTCTCTCTTTCTCTTTCTCTCTCTCTCTCTCTCTCTCTCTCTCTCTTTCCCCCCCCCATCCCCCCATATTTTGCATCCAGGTCCACTCACATCAAAAGCAAGCCAGGCAGGTCCTCTCTCACCAACAGTCTCTGAGACTAGGTAGCCAGCAATGATGACATCATCAGAGGCGACTTTCAGACTGAAACCATTAATTGGTTCATGGGTTCCCACATGCTGCAACTCAATTGCCCAATTAAGTGAAAATTGCATCATTCATCCACATTAATCTGGAGTTGGGGGGGAAACACGAAATGCGGATTACACGACCCCAACCCGACCCCAAGACAAAATCCAGCCCTTTATGTGCCAGAACACTCGTTAAAATGCAAAACGCTGAAATCGGTCAAAAGGCCTCTTTGCCTTTGTGAAACTAACAATGCAGCATTGTTGGCAGACAAAAACTGAACCGGATGTGGACGCCTTTAAATAGCGCTCCTCCAGGGGACATCTGACTGAAAGCCACCTCCTCTACCTGTCGTTGTTAAAGGCAGGCGCAGAAGCAGGGGGCGAGAGGAAATTTTTCATCCGGGGCGCTGCAGACGGCAAGGAAGTCACGATCTCTGGGCGCAGGAGATCGGGGCGCAACGTCTTACCGCCGCAAAACTCCCGCCGAATTTAGCGGGAGGCGTTGATATCGCTGCGCCCGGTCACAAACCCATTTGCGCCCCGTTAGCGTCCCCCGGAGGCGCTAACAGGAGGCGCAAAGGAGCCCAATTTCTAGCCCGTTATCTATAAACATGTCACACATATTACATGAATACTATTAACTAATCATCCTTTTGCAATCCCTTAGTGTCTGTCTTTCATGTGCCCTTTCCTGATCTAGTGCTCCTACGCAGTGCGCCCCCAGTGGCTGCAGCTTAGCTGGTGGAAGGCTGCTGAGTTTCTGTGGGGGACACTTCAGATGGCCTTGCAGGACGACCTTGACCAGCTGTGGACCTAGAAGGCCTGGCTGTAGACTGCACCACCTTGGCATGTGCGGCAGCAGTCTGGGCTGGCTGGCTGACAGGTAGCGGCAAGGGCACTGGTGGAGTGGCAGTGGTGGGAGCAGGAATGCTATCATCCTGAGAGAGGACAGCAGTTTTCTGCTCCACAGACCCACTGCCACTCCTCCAGGGCGGCGGCGCCTCAGCATCCCTAGCAATCTGTTGGAGCATAGATTGCTGGCCTACTGTGACACCATGAAAGCCCCGGGCAACGGTGGTAGACCCAGCCACGATGGCAGCAGTCAGAGCTTGGGTGGCATCACACTGAGACTGCATGAGAGCAGCCAGAGCTTGGATACCACCAAGCAGAGACAGTGTGAGAGCAGTCTGAGCTTCCGCTATAGCACTAAGATGTTGGGTCGCTTCCGCCTGTGCTGCAATGGAAGCTGCGACATCGCTCATCATGCGCGCCATCACGTCTGGGTCGCCAGTCTCTTTGGGAGTGCACCGTCATTTCCAGACTGGAAATCCTGGGCTCCATTTTCCGCGCAGAGCCCCGTGCAATGTTGGAGGCGGACTCCTCCACGCTCCTTGCCATTGCCGAGAGGCTCTCGGGCACCCTTGCCATTGCACCTATCATTTCCGTGTGCTTACCTCACCCTTATTCTGAAGGCCTCCCCATTGAGGTCCTCATCCGAGTCCTGTGCAGCAGAACCTGCGCGCGAACTTGCCCTCCGGGGAGCTGGCCCCTGAGCTACCCTTTCCTCCTGGTCTTGCTGCAGCCCACTCGTACCCGGTGCCTCACCCTGTGCAGATCCCGCTACTATACCAGCCTCTAAAGAAAGCATAGTGCCAGTATCTGAGCTGGTGTCTGTGAGTGACAGATGCAGTGACGTGGTGTCTTCTTCTTCTTCTTCTTCTTCTTCTTCTCCCCCCTCACTCTCTGCGGTGCCCTCAGGGACAGGCTGCTCGGGTGCTTGTTGATTATCTGAAAGCAGAAAGGCACAAGAGTCGGGTTAAGGTGAGGGGAGGGGGCAGCAAGGCAGAAATACATGCATACAGCATGATTAGCTTAAAAGTGAGAAGAAATTGTGGACTGAGGGGGAAGTGGAATGTGAGAAGAAGGAATAGGGATGAACACACCTTTGTTGTCCCCAAGGGGGTCAACGTCTCCAGTGGCCACGGTGCCGACGACCTGGTGCCCAATGATCTGCAGCACTCGAGTCTCCAACTAGCTCAGCCCTTCAATGTGGGCTTGTCCCTCGCCTGTCCGCTCCTGCTCCCTCTGTTGTGAGCCACCTTGGCCTGCAAGAGAAAAGAAAGTGTGTGAGTGAGTGTGGAGCAATGTGTTTGGGTGATGTGCCTGCCATAGTTGAATAGCTGTCTTTGTGTGCAAGGTGTGAGATGTGGGTGATTGTTGCTAGGTAGTGCTTGTTGGTGGGTGAGTGCTGGGGGTGTGGTGCATTGAGCAGTTTGTGAAGCTTGTGGTACAGATGGTGGTATGTAGCATTTGTTGAAGCCTTCAGTCACCCTGACCACCCGTGTGAGGTCGTTAAACTTTCTCCTGTACTGGGTGTGGGTCCTGCGGACCACAGTGCTGCCCGTGACGTGGTGTGCCACCTCCCTCCACATACTCTGGTAGACTTGTGGCGAGGGCCTCCTGCTAGTTGGTGGGTATAGGACCGCCCACCTTCTCTCCACCACTAAAACCAATGCTTGAAGAGCTTCATTGGAGAACCTCCAGGCTCTCTCCCTGGGGCGGCGATCTGCCATCAGGATTTGTAAAGAACTCTTCCTTCTCCTTTACCTTCTTCTTATGGTTGTTGAGGCAGCTGCACACCCAACAATCTTGACAATGAGCTGCTGCAACTTCAATGAACCTCCCCTTTAAGTAGTGAAAAAAGCCTGTGGCAATCATTACTTGCAATTAGACTGCCCCCAGTATTGGTCCAGCTTTTCAGTGTACTCTTTTGATGCACACGATAAACAAATAAACTGTAACTTAACTTAAAACTTTAAAGGAAACTTAACAAATTAAATTGAAATTTGATTGTCTGGGGTGATGATGCACTCCAGTCCCTGTGGTGCCCACCGGTTGCGGAAGGCCTCGAGCGTGCCAGCGGACACCGCGTGCTCCATCTCCAGGGCCACCCGGGCGTGAACGTGGCCGCAGAAGAGAGGCAGGCATTGGTTTTTGTAGTGCCTTGATTCCTCTCATGGTGAGTTCCTGAATTCAGTCACAACATCAGTGAGAGATCCCCAGCAGAAGGCAGGCAGCTCCCCACAGACGGAGGGGTAAAATCAGAGGGGCAGGTCACTGCAAGCCATTCATTTACAGGCCTATTAGCAGATGGTGACCAAGTGACATCACCAGACATGAGATAACAAACAGCTTACTTCCTTCCACTCTTTCATCTATGATTGTGACATGGAAGAGCAAAGGGAGTATGTTTTATACTCCTGTGATTTTTTCACAAAAAATAGTGAAACAAGAAACTATCCCAAAAAGGAGAAACATAATATATTGAATATAAATAATGTCCCTAATGGTGCTGGTATACTGAGATTTACATTCAGCTGTTTAGCAACAATGACAGTGAAGTGATAACAACAGAAAACGCTGGAAAAACTCAGCAGGCCAGGCAGCATCCGTAGAGAGAGAAAGAGAGTTGACGTTTCAGGTCGATGACCTTTCATCAGAACTGGGAAGAGCTGGAAATCAAATAGATTTAAGGCCAGGGTAAAGCTGGGAAAAGGGGGAGGGGATAAAGGAACAAAGGAGGAGATGAAGAGACATTAAGAGATAGATAGTGTTGTCATTGGCAGGACACATTACAACATGAATTTAAAACAACTTTACACTATTGTCAAAGCTTGGCAACACCTACAGTGTAGTTAAGATATTACAACCCTTCCAGAGCAATTTAATAGAAAATACCATGGGGAAGAAATTCGGTATCGCCCCGTTTGGGGCGCACTTATCGACCGGGCGCAAAGTTTAGCGCCTGGCGCAAATTATCGCCTCCGACTGCAAACTTGGCTTCTATCGCCCCTGAAGGTGATTGGAGCGCTAAATCAAGTGCTATACACCTGTCTTAAGGCGCAAAGGCCGAGGAGTGAGGTGCTAACTCAGAGCGCAGGCGAAGCTCAGGTGATGTCAGTTAGCGATGGAACACAGACACACTGGCGCCAGCAAGTTCTTAAAGGGGAGGGTTGATCTTGCTCTCGAGCCACACCCTGCTCATTGCAGCCTTGAATCTCGGCCTGGGCAGACCTGTGCATCGATTCTGCAGCAAAGGGCTATGGAGAGGGTCAGGGAGCGAGCTCAGCGCTTCAGCGACCGGGCCTTGGTGGCTCTGGTTGGTGCAGTGGAGCGCAGAAGAGCTATACTGTACCCAGAGAGTGGCAGGAGGCCATTGCCACATGACTACAGAAGAGTGTGGAGGGAGGTGGCTCATCACGTCTCCTCCAGGAGCATGGTGCCCAGGACCCATACACAATGTCGGAAAAAGTTCAACGACCTCACTCGGGTTGTCAGGGTGAGTGGCAGTTTTTCAATACCTCTCTATCCCTCCATCTCAACCTCACTCTATGGCCAGAGGGTGTAAAAACCCCAATGCCCAACACTCACCCAAGTCCTATGGCCATCTCATAAAACACACACGCACATTCCACACCTTGCATACATTAAGGGCTATTCAACTATGGGAGGCACATCAGGCAAGCACTTGGCTGTATATTTACACAGACGTCTTACTTTTTCTTGCAGGCCAAGCTATCTCACAGCAGGTGGCAGCAGCAACAGACGGGTGGAGGGCCGCCTCAGCTACAAACACTCAGCGATCTTGAGGCGCGTGTCCACAGGATCATCGCAAGGTGATCGGTCCCGTCGCCGCTGGAGAGGCCGACCCCGTTTGGGACAGCAATGGTAAGTTCATCAGCTTTCTCTCCTCTCTCATTCTACTTGTCCCTTACAACACCAGCCTTTTACACTTTCAATCCAACTTACTAAATCGCTCCACTCCTTCCTCCCTTACTGCCCCCCTGTCCTGACGCTAAACCACTCTTGTAACTCCCTGCTTTCAGATGGTGATTCACCAGCTGAGGAGACAGGCCCTCAAGCAGCCAGTGGGAGCGAAGCCGCAGGCGAGGAGGAAGAGGAAGCCGGAGCCTCAGCGCCACCCTCTCCTGAGGAAGCCCATGCCCACACTGGGAACACATCTTCCCTGGAGGGGAGCAGGGGGGAAGGGTCCGATGAGGGTGAAGCTCCAGGACCCAGCGGACTGCAGCAGCGCGATGGTGGTAGGGAAGCTCGGGGGCCTTCTCCCCGGAGGGAGAGCAGACCGGTGAGTCCTGCTGCACTGGACGCAGAGGAGGAGCGGCTCATCGCTGAAATGAACACCCAGGTGGTGAACATGCACACTCAGCTCATGGGTACAATGGGAAGGGTGCCTGAAAACATTGATGCACTGGGAAGGAGTGTGGAGCACTCCGCTGCAGCACAGGCGGACGCAACGCAACTGCTTAGTGCTGCAATTCAGTCACTGGCTGCTGCGATCCAATCTCAGATTGCTCTCATGCAGTCTCAGATTGAGGCAACACAAGCACTGACTGCTGCCATTGTCGCTGGTTCGGACACATTGCCCCGGGGCTCTCACGGCGCTGCAACAGGCCAGCAATCTGTGCTCGAGCAGATTGCTCCGCATGCTGAGGTGCTGCCCCGTGGGAGTGCCAGTGTGTCGGTCGAGCAGGGAGGTGCTGTCCTCTCTCAGGATTACAGCTTTCCTGCTCCCACCACTGTCACTTCCCCATTGTACTTGCCACCGCCTGTAGCCCAGACTGCTGCCGCCCATGCAGAGTTGGAGTAGTCTGCAGCCGGGGCCTCCAGGCCCAGAGCTGGTCAAGGGCGTCCTTCAAGGGTATCTGTAGTCTCAGGATCTGACATTCAGCAGCCTTCCACCAGCCTTGCTGCAGCCACTGGGGCCCCATTACGGAGGAGCAGTAGGGTGGGAAGGGGGGAAGTGCGCAAGGGAAGGAGATCACCCTCGAAAGGCAAAAAGTAGGAGGTCTTCAGAAATGCTGGGAATGTCTTTATTAAAGGGTGAGGTTCATCTCATAACTTTTGTTTATTGTTTTCGCCATTATCTCCAGGTTGTGAGAACCAGTTATGTTAATTTATGATTTGTTGTGTTTGTTTCTATTAGTTTGTCATGAAGAAATGACACACACAGAGTTTGTAAAATAAAAAAGTTGTTGTTTTCAAAATGTACATGTTTGACCTTTGGAACCATTGCTGCCTTGGCCGGCTACAGGGGTTGCAGGTTGCTTTCCATCATGTTGTTCTCCATGCCAGAAGCCATTTTCTGAGTAGGGGCCTAGAATCGGCTTGTTATCAGCCGTTGATGGACGGCCCTTGAAGTTTCAAGATTGTGGGCCTCCCTCCCGCCTTGGTGCTGCTGCTGATCATCCTCCTCCTCTTCCTCCTCCTCTTCCTTCTCCTCCTCCTCCGGTGGTGCTCCAAGGCCTGGTGGCATTGGCTGGGTCCTGAGGATTGCAAGGTTATGAAGAATGCAGCAAACAACTATGAAGAGGGAGACTCGCTCAGGAGAGTACTGCAGGGCTCCTCCTGAGTGGTCCAGACAGCGGAACCATTGCTTGAGCACGCCGATCGTCTGCTCAACGATGTTCCTGGTGGCGAGATGGCTCTCGTTGTACCGCAGCTCAGCAGGGGTGTTGGGGGTATGGAGCAGTGTCATCAGCCAGGTGCATAGTGGATAACCCTTGTCCCCGAGGAGCCAACCACTTGGCTGATGCGCTGCCTGGAAAAGCTCTGGCACACCAGTCTGGCGCAGGATGAAAGCATCGTGGCTGCTGCCAGGATAGCGGACATTGACAGCGAGTATCAGCTGTCTGTGGTCACAGACCAACTGGACAATTAAGGAGTGGAACCCCTTACGGTTTCGGAAAACCTCTGCATTCTCATGCGGTGCCCGCAATGCCACATGCGTGCAGTCAATGGCACCCTGCACCATGGGGAAGCCCGCTATCCTCACAAAGCCGAATGAGCGTTCATGCTGTTTGGCCCGGGTCATCGGGAAAGAGATGTACTGTCGTCTCCTTTTATAGAGGGCATTTGTGACCTGACGGATACAGTAATGGACAGCGAACTGGGAGATATTGGCGATGTCCCCAGTAGCTGCTTGAAAGGAGCCAGTGGCATAAAAATTCAGAGCCACTGTGACCTTCACTGCCACCGACAGAGACGTCCTGGTACTCAGTTGAGGCTGCAGATCTGGTTGCAGCAGGTGGCAGAGCTCAGTGACCACCTCCTTGCTGAAGCGCAGCCTGCGCAAACACTGCTCCTCAGACAAATTAATGTAGGAGAATAGTTCCCGGAATACCCTGGGAGGGTAAGGTCTCCTATGCAGAGGCCTGTTGGCCCTCCTCCCTCTGGCCATGATTGCCACTCTCTCTCTGCGTCTCTGATGCCTCCGATTCTGCAGGCGCAGGACGACGTCCTGAATCAGTGCAGCCCCCAAAGTCTCTTGACAATCGAAGGAATGAAGGTCAAATCCAAAAGAACCTGCAAAGTGATGCTCTTTAGCCAAAACTACTTCACACAGCGTTGACTCTCTGTAGAAGTCTCTCTCCCTGTCAGAATGAGTGGTGCAAAATTGTCTCCCACAATAAAAGGCAGGAAGAGGGCGCCTTTAAATAGCGCCCCCCCCCCCCCCCCCCCCAGCCCCTTACCGACTGCAACACGTTCCACTCTCCCTGTCGTTGCTTGCGGTAGGCGGAAAGGAAGGGGCCGCCACTCAATATCCGGTCCGGGGCGCCACCGGGGCGTTGCACGCTTGACTGACGTCACGATCTGTGGGCACAGGAGATCGTGGCAGTAGAGTTTAGCACCGCCGCAAAAACTCCACGCCCGGTCGCTAGTTGCTTTGCGTCCCATTAGCAGTGCCAACATCAGTGGGTGCATGTGTCTCAAGGATTTTTTGACTTTTAAAATGGATATGTACCCTTTTAAAATGGAGACACACGTGGGCTGCGTTTTAAAAATGGAGTTTGGACTTTTGGACTTTAAAAGGGACTGCCTGTTGGTTTCTGTGAAGATAGCAGGAACTGTCTGTCTTTTAGGTTGCCATGGGACCTGTCTCAACGCTGACATCATGAAAGGCAGGAGCCTTTTCACATTCGAACTTGTGTGATTTGGGGAAAACCACCTTTTGTCCATGGAGCCAGGATGTCTGGATGGACAATGAGGGTTGCAGGCCAAAAGTAACACCTCTGGACTCTTTCAATGAAGGAGCAGTCAAGAACTTAACAAACAGTTAGCAATTCGAGAACTGCTCATCTACAGTAATGGCCTACCATTGTTTTCTTCAAGATGACCAATCCGGGACGAAGACATCACCAGGAAGGCCAACTAGCATCTCTGCGACCATGGTAACCAGGAATCGCCCAGCAAGTTTTGTGTATTGCACGGGGTATAAACATGCTGAATTTTGGGGATGCTTGCTTGCTTGCTTTTCTCTACCATCTGTAACGGGGTTCTCCGCGTAACCACGCGTCCGTCAACTCTCCAGGAACGCCCGAACTGAGTGCCTCGTCGTACTGCCTGAACGTAACTCTCTAGGCCTCATCACATGCCTATGTTAGGCACGGTTTTGTCTCTGGAGTCGAACGGAGCCGGGACCGCGTGAATCAACGACAAGGGCTGGTTATTATATCCAGCATACACCTCCAAAAATCCCCAGGACCGCAAGTGTCTAAGACGCAGGCTAACACGGGTGTGTGTGTGAGGAGGCTTCCAAGTGTGGGTTCTGACCAAACCGGGAGAGGGATTTAGTTAGAAGGGTTTTTCCATTATCTAGGCTTAGATTCTGGGAAGGGGTTGGTTCGGCATAACCATCAGGGTTGGTATTTTAGTCTAAGGTTGTAAGCTAGTGTCCACGGTCACCTACTCGTTCTGCCGTAAGCGAGAGGAATAGGGGTTGTCGTTTGTGAGTGTAATAAAAGAAATCGACCTTTGACCAACCTGAACCGTTTTGTTTTGTCTGAATCATTTATAATCTATCCATAGTAACTCCTTGTGTCCGAACTTGGGGGTTATGGGGCTTGTGGTTTGCGGTATAATTCGGAAGACCAACCGGGTGGCATCCGGTCACGGCCGGGTTACACAGTAATCCCGCTGGGGACGCTGCGCATCGGGCATAGGAGAAGACCTATCTGGCCTTGGTCTCTCTCTCTGTGTGGGATTACCCGCTAATCGACGGGCTGGGCAGGGACTATTGGCAAAAGCTCCTGCCGTCCAAGGGAAACAACCCAAACCGGGGAGTTTTTGTGGCACGGGTCGACTCAAGGGAGAGTCATAGAAACGCGGGGCACGCAAAAACACCCTACAGCGCCCTCTTAGGGCGCTAACGGGAGGCGCAAAGCAACCGGATTTTCCCCCCCATGTCTTGTTTTCATTTTAAGTATTAATTTAAATGTTACTTTTTATATCCAAAGAATTTTTTTTTAAGTTTCAGCAGTCTATACATAAATTCAGTACATAACTGGAAATGCCCTGGTTGTCTTTCTCCTCCTGCCACTGCTCCCGTAGGCTCCCCCATACTTCTCTCCCTTTCTCTTGAACAATACAGCTAGAATACCAGAAAAATACGCAGATGTGTTATTGAGTACCTGAACAGTGCCCACCATGACGGCATTGCCCAGAGGCTCATAGTATCAGTTTAATTACAAAATGCATAGCAATGCCTGTGCCATCTTCTTCTTTCACAGGAAGCCCAAGAGCAGAGACCAATTATGAGAGATTATCATGCTCCTTTCAACACTTTGCATCAGTTAAACTAGGTACAACCCCAGTCAGGCACATTTTGAAGGATATTAATGAGGTTTGCGGAGGGAACGTAGTGCGAATCAATAGTGGTGTAACTTTCTATTCATAGTTAAATACAGGAAATCCCCTGATTGTTTCCCTCAGAACGAGAAATGTTTTTATGATTAGTAGCTTCATGCTGTGCAGTAAAGATGGCTGCTGAACACAGACCTTTGAAGCTCCGCAGTTTTTCCTAGTTTGTTTGTAACTGAATTTAATAACAAACACTACATCACTGATCAGAAGTGAGGAAGTGGCACAATTGCTACATGAAATATGAAATCCCTTTATTGGCGATCTAACATAGTGAATAACCTGTTTAAAATAAAAAGGATACTATCTCCATTAAAATACCAAAATAATTTTATACAAGGCATTAATTGTTCATACACTATGTTAGAAAAGAGTAATATCAAGGCTAAAATGATTACACCTTAATGCACAACAAACACATGCATTACCTCTGATGCTCAGAGCAAACTGAAGTCTTTTATTTTGAACCATGCAGATCTGTCATGCAATGCCCCATTTGTTTGTGTCAAGGGATAGTTTGTAGGCTCTGCCTCCCCCTCTCCCCTTGGGCCCAGAAAAGTTTGTTACATTTTTCTGAAATGTTTTCTAGGGCTTCTATGAACTAGTTAGAGAAGCAGGATTTCCTAAACTTTACTGTGACAATTTTCAAAGTTTTCTGTAATCCAGAACCGGCTCCTCCTCCCGCTGTCTTCACCTACCGGCAAAGCGACTGCGGCTTCCCCGCTCAGGCCATCAGTTAAAATTGTAGTCGGGTACCAATGACATCATCACAATCCGACACACATATATAAAGAAGGACCTCTCCACCTTTGGGTGGGTGTATTTGCTGCCTGCTCAATAAAGCAGGTTCATATTCGGAATGGTGGGTTCCTGGTGGGCAAGTAAATGATCCCCATCATCTTGATTGTCAGTCATAAAATCCTACAAAATAAGGGCATTAAATATTGGCGAATACAAAAGCAAAATACTACGGATGCTGGAAATCTGAAATGATTGAATTTTTTGAGGAGGTAACAAGGAGGGTAGATGAGGGTAGTGCATTTGATGTAGTGTATATGGACTTTAGCAAGGCTTTTGATAAGGTTCCACATGGCAGACTGGTCACGAAGTTAAAAGCCCATGGAATCCAGGGCAAAGTGTCAAGTTGGATTCAAAACTGGCTCGGAGACAGGAAGCAGAGGGTAATGGTTGATGGGTGTTTTTGTGACTGGAAGGCTGTTTCCAGTGGGGTTCCACAGGGCTCAGTACTAGGTCCCTTGCTTTTTGTGGTATATATCAACAGATCTTGACTTGAATATAGGGGGTATGATTAAGAAGTTTGCAGATGAGACTAAAATCGGCTGTGTGGTTAATACTGAAGAAGGAAACTGTAGACTGCAGGAAGATATCAATAAATTGGTCAGGTGGGCAGAACAGTGGCAAATGGAATTCAATCCGGAGAAGTGTGAGGTAATGGCCCAGAAATTGATCTCGCTCTGTTCCCGCGGGGGTAAGCCTTCCCCGCGATCTCTCACCTCGCTTGTGCTTTTTCAGATCCAGCCCGCACGAACTTGATGTTCCAGACATCAGCCGGGCAGTGCTTGCGTATCCCACCGGCGTCGTGAATTCGTGCGAGCTGTGGGATCACGTGACTCAGTTAGAGCCAATGGCAGCACACCATCTTCCATTCATAAGTTTCACAGCACGGCTGTGAAATCTATGAATCTTACACCCCCCCAAAATAACAGCTAAACCTCAATTAAATTTTAAAAAAAACCATCACATTAATAAAATAAGTATAGTAAAATAAATTAACCATTTTAAATAAAAAATTAAATTTTTGAAAAAATTTAAAATCTTTTAAAAAGTTATAAAAATAAATTTACCTGTCTTTAAAGTCTCTAAAAAAGATATACCTGTAAAAAAAAATTCAAAAAAATACTTAATTCACTACTTACCTTGTTAAAAGTGGGTCTTACTCCTCCTTTTTACATTTCTAAAATCTTCAGTACTTACCTGCGCGTCCAAAGCATGAAGTGCACAGCGTGCGCGCAGCCTGTAGCGCGCACGCGATGCACCGAGGAACCGCCCCCTTTTCAAAAGAGCTATTGCCGGTTTTCAGCGCATGCGCAGGGCATGCAGAAAACCGGCAATTGCAGAGGGAATACGCGAGAGTACGCAGTGCGTACTCTCGCGCACCGGGATGAATTTTTGGGCCAATGCATTTGGGGAGGGCTAATAAGGAAAGGGAATACACATTGGCCCAGAAATTGATCTCGCTCTGTTCCCGCGGGGGTAAGGCTTCCCCGCGATCTCTCACTCCGCGTGTGCTTTTTCAGATCCAGCTCGCACGAACTTGATGTTCCAGACATCAGCCGGGCAGTGCTTGCGTATCCCACCGGCGTAGTGAATTCGTGCGAGCTGTGGGATCACGTGACTCAGTTAGAGCCAATGGCAGCACACCATCTTCCATTCATAAGTTTCACAGCACGGCTGTGGAATCTATGAATCTTACACCCCCCCAAAATAACAGCTAAACCTCAATTAAATTTTTTTAAAAACCATCACATTAATAAAATAAGTATAGTTAAATAAATTAACCATTTTAAATAAAAAATTAAATTTTTGAAAAAATTTAAAATCTTTTAAAAAGTTATAAAAATAAACTTACCTGTCTTTAAAGTCTCTAAAAAAGATATACCTGTAAAAAAAAAATCAAAAAAATACTTAATTCACTACTTACCTTGTTAAAAGTGGGTCTTACTCCTCCTTTTTACATTTCTAAAATCTTCAGTACTTACCTGCGCGTCCAAAGCATGAAGTGCACAGCGTGCGCGCAGCCTGTAGCGCGCACGCGATGCACCGAGGAACCGCCCCCTTTTCAAAAGAGCAATTGCCGGTTTTCAGCGCATGCGCAGGGCATGCAGAAAACCGGCAATTGCAGAGGGAATACGCGAGAGTACGCAGTGCGTACTCTCGCGCACCGGGATGAATTTTTGGGCCAATGCATTTGGGGAGGGCTAATAAGGAAAGGGAATACACATTGGCCCAGAAATTGATCTCGCTCTGTTCCCGCGGGGGTAAGGCTTCCCCGCGATCTCTCACTCCGCGTGTGCTTTTTCAGATCCAGCTCGCACGAACTTGATGTTCCAGACATCAGCCGGGCAGTGCTTGCGTATCCCACCGGCGTAGTGAATTCGTGCGAGCTGTGGGATCACGTGACTCAGTTAGAGCCAATGGCAGCACACCATCTTCCATTCATAAGTTTCACATACGTGCTGTGAAATCTATGAATCTTACACCCCCCCAAAATAACAGCTAAACCTCAATTAAATAAAAAAAAACCATCACATTAATAAAATAAGTATAGTTAAATAAATTAACCATTTTAAATAAAAAATTAAATTTTTGAAAAAATTTAAAATCTTTTAAAAAGTTATAAAAATAAATTTACCTGTCTTTAAAGTCTCTAAAAAAGATATACCTGTTAAAAAAAATTCAAAAAAATACTTAATTCACTACTTACCTTGTTAAAAGTGGGTCTTACTCCTCCTTTTTCCATTTCTAAAATCTTCCGTACTTACCTGCGCGTCCAAAGCACGAAGTGCACAGCATGCGCGCAGCCTGTAGCGCGCACGCGATGCACCGAGGAACCGCCCCCTTTTCAAAAGACCAAGGGGTAAAAATTCAGTTGGTTGCGCCTCCCGTTAGCGCCTTAAGAGGGCGCTAATGGGGCGCAAAGCCGCTAACGCCCGGGCGCAGCGATGTTTGCGCCGCTCGGGAACTTAACTTGACATTGTGCGGCGGCGCTAAAACATACCGCTGCGACCACCTGCGCGCGCAGAATGTGACGTCATTCCATGGTGCAACGCCCTTGTGGCGCCCCGGAGCGGAAATTGAGTGGCGCCCCCTGCCTTACCGCCTGGCGCTTCCAACGACCGGAAGACTGGAACGCTATCAATCGCTGTGGGGCTGGGGGGGGGCGCTATTTAAAGGGGGCCTCTTCCTGTCTTTTTCTGTGGTCGACATTTTTGCACCACTCGTTCTGAGAGAGAGAGAGAGAGATTCGGAGAGAGAGAAAGAGAGACTTCTACATTGACTCAACGCTTTGTGAGGTAGTTTTGCCTATTGATCCTAACTTTGCTGCTACTTTAGTTGCTGTCCTTCATTACTTTGCTTGCAAAGACAATATGGGGGCTGCACTGATTGGGGGCGTCGTCCTGCTCCAGCTGAATCGGAGGATACAGAGACGCAGAGAGAGAGTGGCAATGATGGCCAGACGGAGGAGGGCCATCAGGCGTATGTACAGGAGAGCTTACCCTCCCAGGGTATATCGTGAACAGCTCTCCTACATCCATATGTCCGAGGAGCTGTGTTTGCGAAGGCTGCGATTCAGCAAGGAGGTGGTCACTGAGCTCTGCCACCTGCTGCAGCCAGATCTGCAGCCTCAACTGAGGTCCAGGACGTCTCTGTCGGTGGCAGTGAAGGTCACAGTGGCTTTGAACTTTTACGCTACTGGCTCATTTCAAGCTGCTGCTGGGGACCTCACCAATATCTCCCAGTTCGCGGTGCATTGCTGCATCCGGCAGGTCACAAATGCCCTCTTCAAAAGGAGACGAGAGTTCATCTCTTTCCCCATGACCCCAGACAAGCAGCATGACCGCGCTCTGGGCTTTGCGAGGGTAGCGGGCTTCCCCATGGTGCAGGGCGCCATTGACTGCACGCATGTGGCTTTGCGTGCTCCGCATGAGAATGCCGAGGAATTCAGGAACAGAAAGGGGTTCCATTCCTTGAATGTCCAGTTGGTCTGTGACCACAGACAGCTGATACTCGCTGTCAATGCCCAGTATCCTGGCAGCTGCCACGATGCTTTTATCCTGCGCCAGACTACTGTGGCAGAACTTTTCGAGGCATCGCATCAGCCAGTTGGTTGGCTTCTCGGGGACAAGGGGTATGCATTGAGCACCTGGCTGATGACACCGCTCCGTACGCCCAACACCCCTGCTGAGCTGCGGTACAATGAGAGCCATCAAGCTACCAGGAACATTATTGAGCGCACAATCGGCGTGCTGAAGCAACGGTTCCACTGTCTGGACCATTCCGGAGGAGCCCTGCAGTACTCACCTGAGCGAGTATCGAACTTCGTAGTCGTGTGCTGCATGTTGCATAACATGGCAATCCTCAGGACCCAGCCAATGCCACCAGGCCTTGGAGCACCACCAGAGGAGGAGGAGGAAGAGGAGGAAGAGGACGAGGACGATGATCATCAGCAGCACCAAGGCAGGAGGGCGGCCCACAATGGTCAAACTGCAAGGGCCGTCCGTCAACGGCTAATAGCAAGCCGCTTCTAGGGCCCCTGCCATTGCTACCAAGATTAATGAACCCAGCACGCAACCCCTAAGCCGGCCAAGGCACCAATAATTCCAACCACCAACCATGTATATTTTGAATACAGAAACTTATTTATTTTACAAACTCTGTGTGTGTCAATTCCTCATGACAAACTCATAGAAATAAACACAAAAAAACAGTCAATAACATAACTGGTTCTCACAACCTGGAGATAATGTCCAAAACACTAAACAAAAGTTGGACCACGAACCTCGACCTTTAATAAAAAAATGACCAGCATTTTGTCACACCTCCTACTTTTTGCCCTTCGAGGGTGATCTCCTTCCCTTGCGCACTTCCCCCCTTCTAACCCTACTGCTCCTCCGTAATGGAACCTCAGTGGCTGCAGCAAGGCTGGTGGAAGGCTGCTGCTCGTCAGACCCTGACACTGCAGATGCCCCTGAAGGACGGCCTCGACCAGTTCTGGGCCTGGAGGGCCCGGCTGCAGACTGCACCAACTCTGCATGGGCGGCAGCAGTCTGTCCTACAGGCGGTGGCAAGTGCAGTGGAGAAGTGACAGTGTTGGCAGCAGGAATGCTGTCATCGTGAGAGAGGACAGCAACTCCCTGCTCGCCCGACACACTGGCACTCCCATGGGGCATCACTTCAGCATCCGGAGCAATCTGCCGGAGAACAGATTGCTGGCCTGCTGCGGCGCGGTGACAGCCCCGGGGACATGTGCACGAACCATCGAGGTTGGCAGCAGTCTGTGCTCGCGTGGCCTCAATCTGTGTCTGTATGAGAGCAGTCAGAGATGGGATCACGGCAGCCAGTGACTGAATTGCAGCACTAAGCGTTAGTGTGGCATCCGCCTGTGCTACAGCGAAGTGCTCCACACTCCTTGCCAGTGACTCAATGCATTCGGGCACCCTTCCCACTGCACCCATGAGCTCAGTGTGCATGCCCACCGCCTGGGTGTTCATTTCTGCGATCAGCCGCTCCTCCTCTGCGTCCATTGCAGTAGGAGTCTCTGGCATACTCTCCCTCTGGGGAGAAGGCCCCCGTTCTTCCCTACCCCCCCCATGGCGTTGCTGCAGCCCGCTGGGTCCTGGAGCTTCACCCTCATCAGACCCTTCCCCCCTGCTCCCCTCCAGGGAAGGCGTGTTCCCAGTGTGGGCATGGGCTTCCTCGGGAGAGGGTGGCACTGATGCTCCGGCTTCCTCTTCCTCCTCAGCTGCAGCATCACTCCCAGTGGCAGCTTCAGGGCCCGTCTCCTCAGCTGGTGAATCACCATCTGAAAGCAGGGAGGTACAAGAGTGGCTTTAGCATGAGGACAGGGTGGCAGTAAGGGAGGAATAAGTGCAGCGAGTTAGCAAGTTGGATTGAAAGTGTCAAAGGCTGGTGTTGTGAGGGACAAGTGGAAGGACAGAGGACAAAAAGGTGATGACCTTACCATTGCTGTCCAGAACGGGGTCGGCGTCTCCAGTGGCGACGGGACCGATCACCCGGCTTGCCACAATCCTGTGGACGCGCTCCTCAAGATCGCTGAGGGGTTGCAGCTGAGGCCGCCCTCCACCTGTCCGTTGCTGCTGTCTCCTATTATGCGCCAGCTTGGCCTGTAAGAAAAAGGACAGCATCTGAGTAAATATACAGCCATGGTCTTGCCTGATG
The DNA here is from genome assembly GCA_030390025.1 of Squalus acanthias. Classification (NCBI taxonomy): domain Eukaryota; kingdom Metazoa; phylum Chordata; class Chondrichthyes; order Squaliformes; family Squalidae; genus Squalus; species Squalus acanthias. The sequence goes on from CM059432.1 coordinate 53,806,557, forward strand.
TGCCTCCCATAGGTGAATAGCCCTTACTGTATGCAGCCATGGTCTTGCCTGATGTGCCTCCCATAGGTGAATAGCCCTTACTGTATGCAAAGTGTGGAATGTGTGTGTGTGTTTGATGAAAGGGCCATAGGTGTTGGATGAGTGTTGTGCATTGGGGTTTTAAGACCCTCTGGCCATAGAGTGAGGTTGAGATGGAGGGATGGAGAGGTATTGAGAAAAAGCCACTCACCCTGACGACACGAGTGAGGTCGTTGAACTTTTTGCGGCATTGAGTATGGGTCCTGGGCACCATGCTCCTGGAGGAGACGCTCTGAGCCACCTCCCTCCACACTCTTCTGAACTCGCGTGGCAAAGGCCTCCTGCCACTCTCAGGGAAGAGCATACATCTTCTGCGCTCCACCGCGTCAACCAGAGCATCCAAGGCCCGCTCGGTGAAGCGATGAGCGCGTTCTCTCACCCTCTCCATGCTTGGCAGCAAAATGGATTCACAGGTCTCTCCAGGCCGAGATTCAAGGCTGCAATGAGCAGGGTGTGGCTGGGGAGCAAGTTGGCCCCCCCCCGCTTTAAGAAGTGGCCAGCGCCAGTGTGTCTGTGTTCCCTCGCTAACTGGCAGCAGCTGCGCTGCGCTCGCGCGCTGAGTTAGCGCCTCACTCCTTGGCCTTTGCGCCTTAAGACAGGTGTGCAGCGCCTGCTTTAGTGCTCCACTCACCTCCCGGGGCGGTAAAAGTGAAGTTTCCAGTCAGTGCCTATAATTAGCGCCAGGCGCTAATATTTGCGTCCAGACGATATTTGCGCCCCAAATGGGGCGCGACCTAATTTCTACCCCCAAGTGCCGGTTTTCAGCGCATGCGCAGGGCATGCAGAAAACTGGCAATTGGAGAGAGAATGAATTTTTGGCCCAATAAATGGTAGGACACTGAGTAGTGTAGAGGAACAAAGGGGCCTTGGAGTGCATGTCCACAGATCCCTGGAGGTAGAAGGCCAAGTAGATAAGGTGGTTAAGAAGGCATACAGAATGCTTGCCTTTATTAGCTGTGGCATAGAATACAAGAGCAGGGGGGTTATGCTTCAACTATATAAAACACTAGTTAGGCCTCAGCTAGAGTACTGCATGCAGTTCTGGTCACCACATTACAGGAAAGATGTGATTGCGCTAAAGAGGGTACAGAGGAGATTTACAAGGATGTTGCCGGGAGTAGAGAATCTTAGCTATGAGGAAAGACTGGATAGGCTGGGTCTGTTTTCCTTGGAACAGAGGAGGCTGAGGGGAGACCTTATTGAGGTGCATAAAATTATGAGGGGCATAGATAAAGTGAATAGAAAGGTCCTATTTCCCTTAGTAGAGGGGTCAAAAACCAGGGGGCACAGATTTAAAGTAATTAGTGGAAGGTTTAGAGGGGATTTGAGGGGAAATATCTTCACCCAGAGGGTTGTGGGGGTCTGGAACTCACTGCCTGAAAGGGTGGTAGAGGCAGGAACCCTAAGCACATTTAAAAAGTACTTGGATGTGCACTTGGGATGCTGTAACCTGCAGGGCTATGGACCAAGAGCTGGGAAGTGGGATTAGGCTGGATAGCTCTTTGTTGGCCGACGCGGACACGATGGGCCGAATTGGCCTCCTTCCATGCTGTAACTTTCTATGATTCTATGATTCTAAAACAGAAAATGCTGGAAATACTCAGCAAGTCAGGCAGCATCTGTGGAGAGAGAAACAGAGTTACGTTTCAGGTCAATGACCCTTCATCAGAACTGGACAAAGTTGGAGATGGAACAGGTTTTTAAGCAAGTGTAGGGGCAGGAAGAGGAGGGAGGGGAGGAAAGAACAAAGGGAAAGTCTGTGATAGGGTGGAAGGTAGGAGAGATTAAGAGACAAAAGGGATGATGGTGCAAGGCAAAAGGAGATGGTAATGGGACAAGTTAAGTTTAGACAACAAAAGATGACTCTAGATGAAGTGTAAATGGCAATGGCAGAATGAGCGACAGCTGCCATATGAGAGAGAGAGAAAACAAAATGAAAAAGATAGGAGCAGAGGTTATGGTCTGAAATTGTTGAACTCGATGTTGAGTCCAGAAGGCTGTAAAGTGCCTAATCGAAAGATGAGGTGCTGTTCCTCGAGCTTATGTTGAGCTTCATTGGAACAGTGTAAGAGGCCGAGGACAGAGAGGTCAGAGTGGGAGTGGAGCGGAGAATTAAAGGGACAGGCAACCGAAAGCTCGGAGTCCCCCTTACGGACTGAACGGAGGTGTTCCGCAAAGCGGTCACCCAATCTGCGTTTGGTCTCCCCAATGTAGAGGAGACCGCATCGTGAGCAGCGAATACAATATACTAAATTGCAAGAAGTACAAGTAAATCGCTGTTTCACCTGGAAGGAGTGTTTGAGGCCCTGGACAGTGGGGAGGGAGGAGGTAAAAGGGCATGTGTTGCATCTCCTGCGCTTGCACGTGAAGGTGCCCGGCGAAGGGGAAGGAGTGTTGGGGGTGATAGAGGAGTGGACCAGGATGTCATGGAGGGAGCGGTCCCTTTGGAATGCTGAAAGGGGAGGTGAGGGGAAGATGTGTTTGGTGGTGGGATCACGCTGGAGGTGGCGGAAATGGCGGAGGATGATGCGTTGAATGTGGAGGCTGGTGGGGTGAAAGGTGAGGACGAGGGGAACCCTATCATGGTTCTGGGAGGGAGAGGAAGGGGTGAGAGCAGAAGTGCGGGAAATAGAACGGACCCGGTCAAGGGCCGTGTCAACCACGGAAGAGGGGAATCCTCATGGGTCCTAGCTATGCCTGCCTTTTCGTGGGATATGTGGAACATTCTTTGTTCCAGTCCTACTCAGGTCCCCTCCCTCACCTCTTTTTCCGGTACATCGATGACTGTATCAGTGCCGTTTCCTGCTCTCGCCTTGAACTAGAAAATTTCATTTACTTTGCTTCCAATTTCCACCTTTCCCTCACCTTCACATGGTCCATTTCCGACTCTTCCCTTCCCTTCCTCGACTTCTCTGTCTCCATCTCTGGGGATAGGCTATTGACAAACATTCACTATAAGCCCACTGACCAGTGAGGGTGGGGACCTGAGTAGGACTGGAACAAAGAATGTTCCACATATCCCACGAAAAGGCAGGCATAGCTAGGACCCATGCGGGTTCCCATAGCAATACCTTTAATTTGGAGGAAGTGAGTGGAGTCAAAGGAGAAGTTGTTCAATGTGAGAACAAGTTCAGCCAGGCGAAGGAGGGTGGTGGTGGATGGGGACTGGTTGGGCCTCTTCATGTGCAAGCGCAGGAGATGCAACACATGCCCTTTTACCTCCTCCCTCCCCACTGTCCAGGGCCCCAAACACTCCATTGACAAACATTCACTACAAGCCCACTGACTCCCACAGCTAGCTGGACTACACTTCCTCCCACCCTGCATCCTGTAAGGACTCTATTCCATTCTCCCAGTTTCTCTGTCTCCACCGCATCTGCTGTGATGATGCCACCTTCCATACTAGTGCTTCTGACATGACTTCCTTTTTCCTCAACCGAGGATTCCCCTCTACTGTGGTTGACATGGCCCTTGACCGGATCCGTTCTATTTCCCGCACTTCTGCTCTCACCCCTTCCCCTCCCTCCCAGAACCATGATAGGGTTCCCCTTGTCCTCACCTTTCACCCCACCAGCCTCCACATTCAACGCATCATCCTCTGCCATTTCCGCCACCTCCCGCGTGATCCCACCACCAAACACATCTTCCCCTCACCTCCTCTTTCAGCATTCCGAAGGGACCGCTCCCTCCACGACACCCTGGTCCACTCCTCTATCACCCCCAACACTCCTTCCCCTTCACCCGGCACCTTCCCGTGCAAGCGCAGGAGATGCAATACATGCATTTTTACCTCCTCCCTTCCCACTGTCCAGGGCCCCAAACACTCCTTCCAGGTGAAACAGCGATTCACTTGTACTTCTTGCAATTTAGTATACTGTATTCGCTGCTCACGATGTGATCTCCTCTGCATTGGGGAGACCAAACGCAGATTGGGTGACCACTTTGCGGAATATCTCCGTTCAGTCTGTAAGGGGGACCCCGAGCTTCCGGTCGCCTGTCCCTTTAATTCTCCGCTCCGCTCCCATTCTGACCTCTCCATCCTCGGCCTCTTACACTGTTCCAATGAAGCTCAACGTAAGCTCGAGAAACAGCACCTCATCTTTCGATTAGGCACTTTACAGCCTTCTGGACTAAACAGCGAGTTCAACAATTTCAGACCGTAACCTCTGCCCCTATCTTTTTTTCATTTTTTTTTCTCTCTCACATTGCAGCTGTCGATCATTCTGCCAGTGCCATTTACACTTCATCTAGAGTCATCTTTTGTTTCTTAACTTGTCCCATTACCATCTCCTTTTAACTTGCACCATCATCCCTCTTGTCTCTTAATCGCTTCTGCCTTCCACCCTATCACAAAACTTCCCTTTTGTTCTTTCCTCCCCTCCCCCCTTCCCCTGCCCCTGCACTTGCTTAAAAACCTGTTCCATCTCCAACTTTTTCCAGTTCTGATGAAGGGTCATTGACCTGAAATGTTAACTCTGTTTCTCTCTCCACAGATGCTGCCTGACCTGCTGAGTATTTCCAGCATTTTCTGTTTTTATTTCAAATATTGGCGAATGATTGGTTTACTTAATTATCGACTGAGAATTTGTTGCACAAACACAACTGAAAAAGGTCAGCTTTTTACTGAATAATTTCAGTGCCTTTTACAGAGGATTTAAATTGTCTTGATCATTGTGTTGCTGACTCCCATTTGAAGTCTCCTAGAATTGCTGGTCAAAATAGGTTGGCGTATACCATACCTCGATGACAAGTTCCTTAGTTTATTCTGAAGCTTGTTGCAGTCAAACATGCTGTGACAGGCTCCATATACTATTTATATATTTGTGTGGCCTTGTTAATCACAAACATCTGAAAAATTGGACACAAGGGTTTCAATAGGAAGCTTAGCATGACCAGCATGAGTCATCCTGCATACACATATATATAGATAAGACAGCTGCCATTAATAACAATTTGGCCCCAGTTTGAGAATCAGCAAGAGACCTGTATATAAAAAGCGAATCAAAATCCTTCATATTGCCAAAGCAGCTATCAGTAATCTCAAGGCTTCAAAGCCTGGGCAGTGATGCTTTTACTATGCCTTGTAATACCTGTTTTTTTTATATCTTCAAATCGCTATCGCTCAATCTAAATTTTTGTGCTGACAGTAAACTCGTCTTTTTTGTTCTCAATATATTGATACCACTTTGAAGCTTAAATCAGTTAAGTGACTGGAGAATGGATCTCACTTTAGTTGGCTAACGATAGGTAAATCTGTATTTTCTTGAGTTGTAATACAAATTGGCTGTAATCTGACATGAAAGATAACTGGACTGTGTGCAAGAAGGGTTTATTAGAAGTAAAAGTCTCTTTTCAAAATACCTGAACATGATCCACAACAAAGGGTTTGTATCGATTCTCAATGGCAGTAACAGTGAACAGCATCTCAAAGCTATAAAATGCTTTACAAGCAAGTTGCCTTGGTAATAAAACCGGCAGTAAAAGGAATGTGGTAACTGAACCAGCTGAGCTTTATATTCAACATACACATCATACAACAATTATGAACTTTCTCTGTAAATTAGCAAAATTGCAGTACTAAAATTGTTGTGAATGTAAAATTAAAAGTAGTTCTTTAAAAAAAAAAGTCAAATGGTGCTAAATGACTCTGGATTGCATCCACAACAAGAAAATTTTAAAAATACATTAGGCTTCAACTTTAAGTGAATTCCTTATTAATAGTTTATACATAGAGGAATAAGAGCTTCATATTCAACACTCTCTAATTTTAGTGTGTTTACATTTGGTGATGTATCCCTCAGCAGGTGCTAAGAATCTACAGCATCCTTTTATCAAAGAGGCTATTGTTTTACTACAATTGTTGAACCAAATATTTACCATACATATAGCATGAAAATGACAATGCAGAGCGACTGAATCTTACTCCTCTTTGACTGCACCACCTTCACCTAAGGTGGTGGCCTGGCAGCAGGGTAACTGTGATATTCTAGACACAAAAGGCATCAAGGGGTATGGGGAGAGAGCGGGAATATGGTATTGAGATAGAGGATCAGCCATGATCATATTGAATGGCGGAGCAGGCTCGAAGGGCCGAATGGCCTACTCCTGCTCCTATTTTTCTATGTTCTATGTTTCTATGAATCCACTGTGTGTGACTTGGTATTCAAATAGCAAATAATATACAGATAGTGCTCCTCTACTGCTGCAGTGTTTCTTTTGATTGTTAAAAAGCTGATGGAATAGTCAGAGGAAAATAGAATGGTGGCAGAGATTCGAACCAAATGTGACATCGTTGAAACTGTATCTGATTTCTTGGCAGACTGGCTGATATTTCTAGGCATTACTAATTTGAAATGTGCTCAGCTAAATATATTTTGGCTTTCAATAAGACATGTAATAAAATGATGCACTACTGGCAGCTGAGGTACAGGGAGAATTCTGAGGCTCACGTCATAATATTATGACTCATCTCAGTTTTGTCACAGTTCAGTATTATTAACAAAGCATATAGCATGCTGGAATGTAGTGTTCAGCTACTAAGTGCAGTCGTAACCTATAGTATTCACAGAACCATTGGCCTAAAAATTCGAGATCGCTAAAATCCTGCCGGTGCCACTGCGGGCCCGGAGTTAAAGGCCGCTGAAATGAATGGCACTGGCTGGACCGAGATATTGGTGCTGGTTGCTAATTAACATTAGGCCAGCATTAACTTACTGTTTCCGTGATGGTGGTCCCAGCATGAGGGCCAATGTAGCGTGGCTGTAGTGTCATTGCTGCAAGAAAAGCCTTCTCTTAAAGCAAGGCGGTCATTTTAGAAAGCAGTGCGGTCCCTTAAAAGGGAACTGCCTTCTCAATTGAAAAATATCGAAATCATTTACATATAGGCAGTTTTTAGCCCTTACAGCTCAACTGCCTTCTGAAAAAAAATTTACATTAAAAAGAATTCCCAACTGGGAGTCTTCAGCTCGTAAAGCTGAATTGCCTTCCACACCTAAAAAAAAAGAAAAATACTTCAGCACTAACGTAAATGGCTTAGCAAGCCAGGGAAGGGGCACCCTGGGTCTCGCATGCAGCACTCCAGCTTTGTGCAGGGGGTCAACACTGCAAGAGAGGTCCTCTACCCATAGGGGCCAGGAGGCCCTCCAGAAAGAACGATGTGGGACCAGATCACCAAGGCCGTCACTGCCAGCAGTGTCAACCCCCACGACCTGGCTCCAGTGCCCAAAGAAGCTTCATGACCTCAGACCAGTGGTCAAGGTCACCAAAATGGCGGCCACCGAGTCCTGCGCCAGAGGCGGGCGTTAGAGCGTGGCTGCTATTTTTTTCCCCAGGATTGCGGTGCAAATGGGTGGCGGTAAGTAGCCCAATTTCTGGGCCCAAATATCCTAAGATTTGTCATATATTTCAGGGCAATTGCTGAGCAGAGCTGAGCAGCGCACCTGTGAGAGGCACAGAGTCGGTGAGAGGAGGATAAAAGGAGCGCGGAGAGGAGGCCTGGGACCAGAGCTGAGTGGCAGACCTGCGAGAGGCACAGAGTCGGAGAGAGGAACTCAACACAGGAGTGATGTCAGAATTCAGAAGTGACGTCAGCACAAGGGAGCTGATTGGTGAGTAGCTGGTGGGTATTTTCTGTTAAGTTTTTTGTTAAGTTTTAAGTGTATTTCTGCTAAGTAGTTCATAGCCTATTAATAGAGGGAGAGAGCTGATTGGTGAGTAGCTGGTGAGTGTTTTTTGTTAAGTTTTTAAGTTTATTTCGGTCAAGGTAGTACATAGTATATTATATTGAGGCATGGCAGGGCAGCTCAGTCCCGTGAATTGCACATCCTGCACCATGTGGGATATCCTGGACGCTTCTCATGGCCTGGACGACCACGTGTGCGGGAAGTGTCGCCAACTGCAGCAACTCGAGCTTCGGGTTTCGGAGCTTGAGCGGCAGCTGGAGTCACTACAGTACATCCGCGAAGCTGAGAACTTCGTGGAGAGCACGTTTCAGGAGGTGGTCACACAGCTTAAGAGTGTGCAGGCAGAGAGGGAATGGATGACCGCCAAACAGAAGAGGAGGACCAGGTAGGTAGTGCAGGGGTCCCCCGAGTGCATCTCGCTCTCCAACCAGTATTCTGTTCTGAGTACTGGTGGGGGCGATGATTCCTCTGGGGAGTATAGCCAGAGCCAAGTCCACGAGACCACGGGTGGCTCAGCTGCACAGGGGGGGAGGAAGAAGAGTGGAAGAGCAATAATGGTAGGGGATTCGATAGTTAGGGGAACAGACAGGCATTTCTGCGGCCGCAGACGTGACTCCAAGATGGTATGTTGCCTCCCTGGTGCCAGGGTCAAGGATGTCACTGAGCGGCTGCAGGACATTCTGAGGGGGGAGAATGAACAGCCAGAGGTCGTGGTCCATATCGGCACCAATGACATAGGAAGAAAGAGGGATGAGGTCCTGCAGGCAGATTTTAAGGAGCTAGGAAAAAGATTAAAAAGAAGGACCTCAAAGGTAGTAATCTCCGGTTTACTCCCGGTGCCACGTACTAGTGAGAATAGAAATAGGAGGATAGAGCAGATGAATGTCTGGCTGAAGAGTTGGTGCAGGAGGGAGGGTTTTAGATTCCTGAGGCACTGGGACCGTTTCTGGGGGAGGTGGGACCTGTACAAGCCGGACGGGTTTCACCTCAACAGGGCCGGGACCAATATCCTCGCGGGGGGGTTTGCTAGTGCTGTTGGGGAGGGTTTAAACTAGCTTGACAAGGGAATGGGAACCTAAGAGTCATTTCAGAAGGGAGAGAAGCAAAGCTGGAATTAGAGGGCAGAAAAATAGTAAGCGAGTCTGGAAGGCAGAGGAAACAAAGGCTGGCAAATAAACACCAAGGAAATTTGGCAGTGCTAAATGGTATATACTTCAATGCAAGGAGTATAGGGAATAAGGCAGATGAGCTGAGGGCACAGATAGACACGTGGGTGTATGATATTATAGCTATTATTGAAACATACCTGAAAGAAGGGCAGGAATGGCAGCTCAACATTCCTGGTTACAGAGTTTTCAGACGAGATAGAGATGGGGATAAAAAAGGAGGGAGGGGTCGCAGTATTGATTAAAGAAACAATTACAGCTGTGAGGAGGGAGGACATGTTAGAAGGATCATCAAATGAGGCCATATGGGTTGAACTGAAGAATAAAACAGGTGCAATCACACTGTTGAGAGTGTATTACAGACCCCCAAACAGTCAGAGGGAGATAGAAGAGCAAGCATGTAGGCACATTTCTGAGAAGTGCAAAAACTATAGGGCAGTAATAGTAGGGGATTTCAACTAGCCTAATATTACCTGGGATAAAATTAGTGTGAAGGGTATAGAGGGTGTAGAATTCCTAAAATACATTCAGGAGAATTTTTTTAGCTAGTACGTGGCAAGCCTAACAAGGGAGGGGGCAGTTCTGGACTTAGTTTTAGGGAATGAAGCTGGGCAGGTGGAAGGGGTATCAGTGGGAAAGCATTTTGGTGGTAGTGTTCATAATTCAGTTAGATTTAGGGTAGTTATGGAAAAGGACAAAGATAGTCCAGGAATAAAAGTTCTCAATTGGAGAAAAGCCAATTTTACTAAGCTGAGATGTGATTTAGACAAAGTGGACTGGAAGCAGCTACTTGAAGGTAAATCAGTGTCAGAGCAGTGGGAGGCATTCAAGGAGGAGATAGTGAGGGTTCAGCGCAAGTATGTTCCCTTAAAGCAAAAGGGTGGGACTAACAAATCTAGAGCCCCCTGGATGTCAAGGGGCATACAGGGTAGGATAAAGTAAAAAAGGGAGGCATATGACAGATACCGAGTGCTCAATACCACAGAAAGCCTAGAGGAGTATAGAAAGTGCAGGGGTGAAATTAAAAAGGAAATTAGGAAAGCAAAGAGAGAGCATGAAAAAATATTGGCAGGTAAAATCAAGGAAAACCCAAAGATGTTTTATAAATACCTTAAGAGCAAGAGGATAACTAAAGAAAGAGTAGGGCCTATTCGAGACCATGAAGGTAATCTATGTGTGGAGGCAGAAGACGTGGGTATGGTCCTAAATGAATACTTTGCATCTGTTTTCACAAAAGAGAGAGATGATGCAGACATTGCAATCAGGGAGGAGGAGTGTGAAATATTAGATGAAATAAACATAGTGAGAGAGGAAATATTAAGGGGCTTAGCAGCTTCGAAAGTGGATAAATCCCCAGGCCTGGATGAAATGTATCCCAGGCTGTTAAGAGAAGCAAGAGAGGAAATAGCAGAGGCTCTGACCATTATTTTCCAATCCTCTGTGGCTACAGGTGTGGTGCCGGAGGACTGGAGGACTGCTACTGTGGTACCACTGTTTAAAAAGGGAGAAAGGGATAGACCGTGTAATTACTGGTCAGTCAGCCTAACCTCGGTGGTGGGAAAATTATTTGAAAAATTCTGAGGGACAGGATAAATCTTCATTTAGAAAGACACGGATTAATCAAGGACAGTCAGCATGGATTTGTTAAGGGGAGGTCGTGTCTGACTAACTTGATTGAATTTTTTGAAGAGGTAACAAGGAGGGTCGATGAGGGTTGTGCATTTGATATGGATTTTAGCAAGGCTTTTGATAAGATCCCACATGGCAGACTGGTCACAAAAGTAAAAGCCCATGGGATCCAAGGCAAAGTGGCAAGTTGGATCCAATATTGGCTCAGAAGTAGGAAGCAAAGGGTTATGGTCGATGAGTGTTTTTGTGACTGGAAGGCTGTTTCCAGTGGGGTTCTGCAGGGCTCAGTACTAGGTCCCTTGCTTTTTGTGATATATATCAATGATTTAGACTTGAATGTAGGGGGTATGATTAAGAAGTTTGCAGATGATACAAAAATTGGCTGTGCGATGGATAATGAAGAAGAAAGCTGCAGACTGCAGGAAGATATCAGTGGACTGGTCAGGTGGGCAGAACAGTGGCAAATGGAATTCAATCCGGACAAGTGCGAGGTAATGCATTTGGGGAGGGCTAACAAGGCAAGGGAATACAGAATAAATGGTAGGACACTGATAAGTGCAGAGGAACAGAGGGACCTTGGAGTCCACAGATCCCTGAAGGTAGCAGGACAGGTGGTTAAGGCGGCATACGGAATGCTTGCCTTTATTAGCCAAGGCATAGACTATAAGAGCAGGGAGGTTATGCTTGAATTGTATAAAACACTGGTTAGGCCTCAGCTAGAGTACTGCGTGCAGTTCTGGTCACCACATTACAGGAAAGATGTGATTGCGCTAAAGAGGGTACAGAGGAGATTTACGAGGATGTTGCCTGGACTGGAGAATTTTAGCTATGAGGAAAGATTGGATAGGCTGGGGTTGTTTTCTTTGGAACAAAGGAGGCTGAGGGGAGGCATAATTGAGGCATATAAAATTATGAGGGGCCTAGATAGAGTGGATAGGAAGGAACTGTTTCCCTTGGCAGAGGGGTCAACAACCAGGGGGCATAGATTTAAAGTAATTGGTGGAAGGTTTAGAGGGGATTTGAGGAGAATGTTTTTCACCCAGATGGTGGTGGGAGTCGGGAACTCACTGCCTGAAAGGGTGGGAGAGGCAGAAACTCTCACCATTTTCAAAAATAACTTGGATATGCACTTGAAGTGCCGTAACCTACAAGGCTACGGACCAAGAGCTGGCAAGTGGGATTGGATTAGGCTGGAGAGCTCTTTGTCAGCCGGCGCGGACACGATGGGCCGAATGGCCTCCTTCCGTGCTGTAAATTTCTATGATTCTATGAATTGTAGCTTAATACAGTGACTTACACATCTTGGGCTGGAAATTGTGGTTGGAGGCTTCCCGCGGGCGAATGCCTCTGATCTGCAAGAAAAGTACGCACCTACCTGGCGCCTCCATACCTTCGAACTCTTGCGGTCCTGGGCCTGCAGGCATACGCCTGCGTAAAGGATTGTGTATTCCAGGTGTGCAGGCAGTTCGTAAACATCCTGAGATCAAGTGGGCCAGCCCAACCAATCACAAAAGGGGATTCCCATTATGCTTATGGGGATTCCTTTCATGTATGGAATCCCCATAAGCTGAATAGGAATCACCCAAAAAAACACACTTTCACCCCACTTAAATAAAAATAAATCATGTGTTAAAAATTAATGAAAATACAATTTAACTAAACATTTAAAACAAAAATTTAATTTTTTGAAAAATAAATGTAAACATTTTTAAAGGGGCCAAAAATAACCTAAACTAATTTTAAAGGTTTTTGAATGTTTAAATCATTTTTAAAAATTATTTAAATATTTATTTAAACCCTTACACTGGTAAAAGAAGGCCTTATGCCTGCTTTTACCAGGCGTAAGAGTTTTGTGGGCATTTGCTGGGCAGTAGTTGGGGAAATAGCCCAACCCTTCACCAGCAAATGTCCATTTCCTGCGCATTCATACGATCTGTCAAGAAGAATCTTGACAGATCTCAAGTTCCGGGTTTTAGTTCATGCGCAGCCCATGCCAAAACCTGAACTTGCGGGGCACTTATGGCCACGTACACCGTCCTAGGCCCGGGAAAATCCGGGCCCTTGTTTTTCTCAAATATGCAGCAAGGTATCTTTCATCTTTCATTCAACACCATTTTAAAAAAGCTAGCACATTATTATATAAGAAGAATAAATTTGTATTAGATGTGCTATTTATGCTTTTGTATGGTGTGTCTGCAGTTTTTTTTCTTTAGGTCAAATCAAGTCATTTTCTAGTTTGTTAAAATTTTGAGTCTCTTAAAATCATTTCCCCACAGAGTAATAGATGTGGAGAGTAAAATACCAAAATATAGTGAATCCAAAGGCAGAACAATGGAAATAACAATATACATGTGCAAAGTGAAGTTTGTTCCTTTGTGCATGTGTCTCACCAGGTTTTGAAGGTACTAAACCCAAATTAGTGTGAACTTGCCACAATTCAAAATTGACATTGCTTTTTCCTCTTAGCCTTAGTCAACACAACTCATGCACGTCATCTTCCATTCACACCCTAATTCACTTTATACAAGACTAAAAGTGGTGGTTGTTGACAAAATTTCAAAACTAGCTTTGCATAGTGGACTGTTATGCTTATCATATGTTTATTTCAGCTGATTAATATGGCCTCAATCTTGGCATGTTGACTTCTACTGGCACTTCAATCCCCTGCAAAGGAAATATATCATAATGTTTACTGGTAATCTAGTGGTTATAGTAGTGGTCTAACAATACAGAAGTTGTGAGTTCATAATACCATGATGATAAGCTGTGAAACTGAATTTTTTTTAAAAATGTTAATTTATGGGCAAACACCAGAAAATAACCATGAAAGCTGCTGGGTTGTTGTAAAAACCCAACTGGTTCACTAATGTCCTTCAGGAATGAAAACCTGTCACCCCCTACCCAGTCTGGAGTGCACATGACTCCAGTTCCACATTATGTAGTTGACTCTTAATCCCCTCAGTGATGGACAGTAAATACTACCATGCCAGTTTCTTAAAAGCTACTCATTGTAGCTTAGTTTGAGCCTTTAAAGATAGAGAGAGTTAAATTCCATTCTTTGCTATTTTCTAGACCGTATACTGTGGTATAGCATGACATAATCTCAAATCAATATCTACTGATGAGTCAAAGCAATCAATCCTTCTGAACAAGATTGTCCCCTAACCTATGGTAAGAACAAACAACAAACAGGATTGGAATAAATTGGCTTTTTCTGGAAGTAAAATAAAATCTCTGGGGCCGAAAATCTGAAGCCTTTCTGGTATGCTCCCAGCCAGAATTTAGGTCAGGACACAGATGCATTGGATCCCAACTTAACACCAACGAATCTGATCTTGTGGGGATGGAAACATCGCCTGTCACTGATGAGGCCATTGTCATAGGGGGGGATAGAACCTGGGAGAAGGAGTGTGGAGTTTGCACATTCTCCCCGTGTCTGCGTGGGTTTCCTCCGGGTGCTCCGGTTTCCTCCCACAGTCCAAAAATGTGCGGGTTAGGTTGATTTGGCTATGATAAATTGACCCTTAGTGTTAGGGGGGGATTAAATATGTGGGGTTACGGGGATAGGACAGGAAGGGATATGTTAGGGGGAATTAAATACGTGGGGTTACGGGGATAGGGTGGGATATGTGTCGGTGCAGGCTCGATGGGGATTCTGTGTGAGAAAGCAGGGACAGGGTACTGGATTTGGATAATCAGCCATGATCGTATTGAATGGTGGAGCAGGCTCGACGGGCCGAATGGCCTACTCCTGCTCCTAGTTTCTATGTAAGGGACTCGGCTGAACTTTTACTTTGCTGTTGGGGTAGGTTGAAACGGCGGGTCTTGCAGTGGCTTTTCAACGAAGCCACGGCAATTGACTCAGACTTCCGGCTTTCCCGACCAATTAACTGAAATGCGTCTGATGACGTCACAGATGACTCGACTTCAGTTCAGCTATTTAAAGGAGCAATGCAGAGGTGACAGTTGAAGGTTGGTGGAGGTGCAAGAGAGGTTGTCGGGGAAGACAGTGGATTGTGCAAAGAATAAGTTGCTTGTTGGTATGTAAATTTATACTGATTGTTAATCAAAAATGCAGTCTCAGCGCCAAAAGCTGCCCTGAGATTTAGTGATGCCTCCCTGGAAATCCTGCTCCAAAGAGTCAGGGCCCACAGGGACGACTCCTGGTGACAGGAGGAAGAGGCCAGCTGCCGAGACCAAGAGGGCATAGCTGCAGATCTCGGAGGATGTGAGCAGCAGGAGTGTGGTACCCAGGTCGAGGATACAATGCAGGAAACGATTCAATGACCTCATGAGGTCAGGAAAGGTGAGTACAATGCCTCATTGCTCTACATCCTGCTGTGCGTGTCACCCCAACCCCCTCACTCCGCCTTCCCGAGCCTACTCCTGCACATAGAAACATAGAAACATAGAAGATAGGAGCAGGAGTAGGCCATTCGGCACCTTGAGCCTGCTCCGCCATTTAATGAGATCATGGCTGATCATCCAAATTCAGTACCCTGTCGCTGCTTTCTCCCCATATCCCTTGATCCCTTTAGCCTTAAGAAATATATCTAACTCCTTGAATATATTTAATGAATTGGCCTCAACTGCCTTTTGTGGTAGAAAATTCCACAGGTTCACCACTCTCTGGGTGAAGAAATTCCTCCTCATCTCTGTCTTAAATGGCTTACCCCTTATCTTTAGACTGTGACCCCTGGTTCTGGACTCCACCGCCATCGGGAACATCCTTCCTGCATCTAGTCTGTCTAGTCCTGTTGGAATTTTATAAGTTTCAATGATATCCCCTCTCATTCTTCTAAACTCCAGTGAATATAAGCCCAATCGACCCAATCTCTCCTCATACATCATTCCTGCCATCCCAGGTATCAGTCTGGTGAATCTTCGCTGCACTCCCTCCATGGCAAGAACATCCTTCCTCAGATAAGGCGACCAAAACTGCACACAATACTCAAGGTGTGGTCTCACCAAGGCCCTGTACAACTGTAGCAAGACATCCTTGCTCCTGTACTCGAATCCTCTCACTATGAAGGCCAACATACCATTTGCCTTCTTAACCACCTGCTGCACCTGCATGCTTACCTTCAGCGACTGGTGCACAAGGACACCCAGGTCTCGTTGCACTTCCCCTTCTCCCAATCTATTGCCGTTCAGATAATAATCTGCCTTCCTGTTTTTGCCACCAAAGTGGATAACCTCGCATTTATCCACATTATACTGCATCTGCCATGCATCTGCCCAATCACCCAACCTGTCCAAATCATACTGGAGTTTCTGGGCATCCTCCTCACAGCACACATGCCCACCCAGCTTTGTGTCGTCTGCAAACTTGGAGATATTACATCTAGTTCCCTTGTCTAGATCATTAATATATATATATTGTGAATAGCTGGGGTCCTAGCACCGATCCCTGCGGTACCCCATTAGTCACTGCCTGCCACTCAGAAAAAGACTCGCTTATTCCAACTCTTTGCTTCCTGTCTGACAACCAGTTCTCTATCCAAGTCAGTACCTTACCCCCAATCCCATGTGCTTTAACTTTACAAGCTAATCTCTTATGCGGGACCTTTTTGAAAGCCTTCTGAAAGTCCAAATATACCACATCCACTGGTTCTCCCTTATCTATTCTACCAGTTACATCCTCAAAAAATTCCAGTAGATTAGTCAAGCACGATTTACTTTTTGTAAATCCATGTTGACTTTGTCCGATCCTGTCACTGTTTTCCAAGTGCTCTGCTATTACATCTTTCATAATGGACTCTAGCATTTTCCCCACTACCGATGTCAGGCTTACCGGTCTATAATTCCCCATTTTCTCTCTACCACCTTTTTTAAATGGCGGGGTTACATTAGCTACCCTCCAATCCATGGGAACTATTCCAGAGTCTATAGAATTTTGGAAGATGACCAGCAATGCATCTACTATTTCTAGGGTCACTTCCTTAAGTACCCTAGGATGTAGATTATCAGGCCCTGGGGATTTATCGGCCTTCAATCCCATCAAATTCCCTAACACCATTTCCCTACAAATACTGATTTCATTCAGTTCCTCCCTCTCATTAGACCCTATGTTCCCCGACATCTCTGGGAGGTTATTTGTGTCCTCCTTTGTGAAGACAGAACCAAAGTATGTATTTAATTGGTCAGCCATTTCTTTGTTCCCCATTATACATAGAAACATAGAATCTAGGAGCAGGAGTAGGCCATTTGGCCCGTCGAGCCTGCTCCACCATTCAATACGATCATGGCTGATCACCCAAATCCAGTACCCTGTCCCTGCTTTAATCCCCACAGTACACATATCCCACCCTACCCCCGTAACCCCACGTATTTAATTCCCCTTAACATATCCCATCCTATCCCCATAACCCCACATATTTAATCCCCCCCTAACACTAAGGGTCAATTTATCATAGCCAAATCAACCTAACCCGCACATTTTTGGACTGTGGGAGGAAACCGGAGCACCCGGAGGAAACCCACGCAGACACGGGGAGAATGTGCAAACTCCACACAGACAGTCACCCGAGGTCAGATTCAAACCCGGGTCCCTGGCGCTGTGAGGCACCAGTGCTAACCACTATGCCACCGTGTTGCCCTGATTCTGAGTGCAAGAGACCTACGCTTGACTTCACCAATCTTTTTCTCTTCACATATCTATAGAAGCTTTTACAGTCAGTTTTTATGTTCCCCGCAAGCTTACTCTCATACTCTAATTTCCCCCTCTTAATTAATCCTTTTGTCCTCCTTTGCTGAATCCTAAACTGCTCCCAATCCTCAGGTTTGCTGCTTTTTCTGGCCAATTTATATGTCCTCTCCTTGGATCTTACGCTATCCCTAATTTCCCTTGTTAGCCACAGTTGCGCCACCTTTTTTGTTTTATTTTTATGCCAGACAGGGATGAACAAATTCTGTAGTTTATCCATGCGATCTTTAAATGTTTGCCATTGCCTATCCACCGTCAACCCTTTAAGTAACATTCCCCAATCCATCCTAGCCAACTCGCGCCTCATACCATCGTAGTTTCCTTTATTTAAATTCAGGACCCTAGTCTCTGAGTCAACTACTTCACTCTCCATCTTAATGAAGAATTCTATCATATTATGATCGCTCCTCAAGGGGCCTCGCACAACAAGATTGCTAATCAATCCTTTCTCATTACCTAATACCCAGTCTAAGATGGCCTGATCTCTAGTTGGTTCCTCGACATATTGGTCCAGGAAACCATCCCGTATACACTCTAGGAATTCCTCCTCCACAGTATTGTTACTAATTTGGTTAGCCCAATCTATATGTAGATTAAAGTCACCCATGATAACTGCTGTGCCCTTATTGCACGCGTCTCTAATTTCCTGTTTAATGCCATCCCCAACCTCAGCATTACTGTTTGGGGGTCTGTATACAACTCCCACTAATGTTTTCTGCCCCTTGGTATTTCTCAGCTTTACCCATACAGATTCCACATCATCAGAGCTAATATCCTTCCTTACTATTTTGTTAATCTCCTCTTTAACCAGCAATGCTACCCCACCTCCTTTTCCTTTTTGCCTGTCCTTCCTGACACCAGCGCTGCCATTTTGGAGCTCAATGCTCCAGCCAATGCCCTCTCTTAACCTCGCACAGCTGAACACGCGTTCAGTAGCAGGAAGGACTTCCCACCAATGCTATTTAAAGGGATCATCAACTAATTGCAGGTTAGTTGCTGGTTGATTTCTTTTGGCTATTGGTACATGTTTACAAGTGTTTGGTGCTTTCTATAGTTGTTTAAAGTTGCCAAAGTTCACAGGAAGTGGTGTGGTAGGTGCTGAAGGACTTTTTCCTGAGTTCAAGGCTTCTGCACAATCAACTTGCTGCCAGACATTGGTGTACTAGCAGGAATTCCCCTTGGAATACAACATAACTTGGAGAATGATCAGAGGACAAACAGAGCAGGACAAGCTGCCGGAAGAGGGAGGAGGAGGGGGGGAGAAGGGCTCTCAGCAGGAGATCATAGCCACCCAGGGTGTTCAGGGACAATTCTCCTACCTGAACCTCAACGACGAACAATGTGTAAGATGTCTTTGCTTCAGTAACGATGTCCTCACTGAAATCTGCCACCTGCTGCAGCCACAACTGCAACCTCAGTGCAGGGCAAGGATCGCATTGCCAGTAGCTGTGAAGGTGACCGTGGTGATGAACTTTTATGCATCGGGCTCTTTACAGGCTGGAGCTGGAGATATTTGCAACATCTCACAGTTTGCTGTCCACGGCAAACCACAGGGTGGTGGTATGTTGAATGCTGCACAACCGCACCATCATCAGTGCATGGCCCTTGCCACCAGCTATACGGAGGAGTCGGAGGATGAGGAAGAAGAGGGAGGAGGCAACCTATACAGCCCCTTTCTGGCCAGGGTGTCCATGAAGAACTCAGCCGAGTGCGATACAAGTAACCACAACATCAATTCCCCATTCATCACACCTTACCTTCCCTTGGTCACTGACCATCACAGCATCCGCTTGACCACAAAGTAAAAATAAAAGCCAACACAAAATAAACCAAATGTATAAATCAAATCATGCCATCTTACATACAAACGTAAACTAATCACCCTTGTGCATTCCCTTAGTGCCTGTCTTCTGTGTGCCTTTGCCTGTCCTAGTGCTCCTACAACAGCTTGCAGACTCTGATTGCAGTCATATCTAGGAGGGATACAAACCTAGATTTGGGCGTTCATCGCCCCAATTGTGTGCAGCAAGGTGCGCTTCAGCTACTTGCTAGCAGGCAAGTGCGAGTGGGCTATGAGAGGGATGATGGTGAGTGGGGTCATGGAAGTGGGGGCTCTGCTCAAAGCGCTCCCACTTCTCCCCCGTTGCCTGCCCTCAGTCAGAGCCCCACATTCTGCCTTGTGTCCCGATGGCCGAGTCTGCCCCTGCACAGTTGCTGGAGGAGCAGTCTTTGGTGGGGCTCTCACAGGCTCCAAAACCCAGAGGACGTCCGCCAAGAGTGTCTAAGCAGTCAGAGCAGGGAAGTGAGCAGCCTGCCTCTACCTCTGCTGAAGCCACAGGGAGTGCACCTCATAGAAGTAGCAGAAAAAGAAAAAAGACAACAATTGTAAATGCACAAGGGCTGCACATGGGTGCGTTATAAAATGTTAGCGGGTTAAGTTTCTGTTGAAGTTATGAGCCACATAAATTTATTTCTTTGCACCACTTTCCCATCTTGTCCATTTTTGCCTGCTACCTTGAAAGTGGCCTTGTCAGTAGAAGTGAATGGTAAGACATTACTTAACCTCGAGCAATGGGTGTGTGTGTGACAGGAATGGTTTGGTCATTTTAGGACTGCTTTGTGGTGGTGGTGGGGTAGTGGGGGGCGGGTGGGGGGGGAGTTGGTTCAGCATCTGGGTGCCATATGAGTGCACTGGTGCAACATAACTAAATCGTACCATTATGAGGCCATCCTGGGCAGCAATATGCGCCGCTGCTGGTACCATGTCCACTTCAGGTTCCTCCTCCTCCTCATGTTGCTCCTGCTCCTCCTCCTCCTCCTCCTCAACCTCCTCCTCCGAAGAGGCTGTGTGCTCTGCGCCTTGCTCATCCTGCAGCTCCAATCCTAGCTGCTGCACTATGTTGTGCAGAGCGCAGCAAACGACGATCATTCTGGAGACCCTCGCTGGTGCGTACTGAAGGGCTCCTCCAGATCTGTCCAGCCATCTGAAGCGCATCTTCAGCATCCTGATTGCTTGCTCTATGACAGATCTTGTCGTCCTCTGGCTTTGATTGTAGCGCTCTTTGGCCTCATTGCTTGGCCTCCTCAAGGGTATCATGAGCCACATCTTCAGTAGATACCCCTTGTCTCCAAGCAGCCAGCCGGTAAGCCTGGTTAGAGGTGTGAAGAGCTGAGGGAGGGTGAACTGGCGCAGGATGAATGAGTCATGACAGCTCCCTGGGAATCTGGCACAGATGATGATCTTTTTATGGTTGCAGACGAGCTGCACATTGAGGGAGTGGAAGTCCTTACGGTTCACAAACACTCCTGGGTGATCTGGGGACGCCTTGATGGCCACAGTCGATGATGCCCTGCACCTGTGGGAAGCCAGCCAGAGCCACAAAGCTGAGCATACGCTGTCTGATTGGCTTCATCAGTGGCCAAGTGTACGTAAGTGCCTGACTTGTCAAACATGACATGGTCACCTGGGTAATGCATTTGTGGGTGGCCGATGGCAAGATCCTG
Organism: Squalus acanthias; assembly: GCA_030390025.1. NCBI lineage: Eukaryota > Metazoa > Chordata > Chondrichthyes > Squaliformes > Squalidae > Squalus > Squalus acanthias. The sequence goes on from CM059432.1 coordinate 53,827,322, forward strand.
CAAATGTCTCCTGCAGATCCCTGTTCAGTCAAGTCCAGAAAGCTGATCCTCTGCCTACATACGCTGTGTTGGGGGTATCGCCTTCTGCAAGGTGCACCCTTGTGCTCATCCCCTCTCTCCTGTGGAGTGGCAGGTCGGTGAGGAGAAGGCTGCTGCTGCTGGTGCTGGTGCTGCTGGGGCACATCTTGGACTGAATCTGTGGTCCAAGGTGAAACCGCCTAAGTGGCACCCATGCTGATCTGATAGATGCCAGGTAAAGTGGAGTTCAGGGGGTACTATCCTCCAATGTAGTGAGAATGACTTCCAATGTAGTGAGAGTAACTTCCGAAGTTGTAGAAATCACCTGCAAACTCTCAGCACAAATGGTGTCAGCAAGAGCCTTCACTTAGGCAAGGAAGCAGGTGTGAGGTATGAGTATTTGTGATTGTTTTTTACTGTTAATTGTTTAACTCCCACAATGGCTGCTTGGCTCTCACCTTGCTTTCATTGGCGAGGTTCAGCAAGCCTGGATCAGGTTAAAAAGGCTGTTAATAACCTCTTAATGAGCTGTCAACTACCTTCATTAGCTCACCTGCCTCTCCTGAGTGGGTCTCTATCGTGCCCAGGTTAAAGGCAGAAGTTGACGGGCTGAAGCCGGCTTCCCAATGCGCTGTCAATTTCAGTGCTTTTAACAGCCCACCCGCTCGCAAACCCGCACACTCTACAAAGTAAACATTCCGGCCACTGTGTCAACAGTTCCCGGATCCCTGGATTTCAGTGGAAGTCCGCTTAAGGTCAGTGGAGGTATACCTGGTTTCAGACTGCTTACCTCCTTGACATAGGCAGATAGGTCCCACCTGGTGAAACAGGCTGAGATTGAAGCCTGGATCCCCAAAGCAGAATATTAACTTTTTTTCAAAAGTATATGGGGGGGAAATTGACTCGCTTTGGGGTGCTAACTTCACCGGGGCACTACTTTTAAAGTTAGCGCCCCCGTGCCCGAAATTGAATGGTAGCGTCCCAAGCAGGAGGCGGGGCGCTACTGGAAGCAGTCCCCCTCCCTCTTGGTGTGCTCCCATTGAATATCGCGGCGCTACGTGCAGCCACACCACTGATTAAAGGGGCCTAGTGCAGCGCGCACCAGGGCCCTGCTGTACCACTGGGGAGCAGGGTGCCGACAAAAGAGCCCGGCACTCAAGAGGAGTGCCGGGCTGACCGATCGCGGCCGGCACCCTGCAGGATAAGGCAGGTGCTGGCAGGTGGCCCAAAAAAAGCCACCCGGCACCTGCCCTTTAATTATCGCCGCCCCGGCCGCAAAAACGCCACCCTAACCCTGTTGGACATATCGTCCGGCGGTAGGTCAGGGGGCGCGAGCCAAGTTTGTGGCTGGGGCACGAGCGGGGCGCTGCACACTGCAATGACGTCATCACCAGAGGCACTGCGCACTGCAATGACGTCATCGCCGGAGGCGCAGTGCCACAGGGTGCTACCGGCTACCGCCGCCGCTAACCTCCTGCTGAATTTCGCGGGAGGCGTTAGCGGCGCCGCACCTGGGCGCGAGTTACTTTGCGCCCCATTCTAACGGGAGGTGCAAAGCAACTGAATTTTTCCCCCTATATTTTTTTAACTCTGTTCTCTTGCCAAGGGGGCCTTTGAGGGCAACAAAATCCTCTTTTTGGGAATGTGGTGGGAGGCGGCATTACCCTCACTGAGGCTGGTCCACCTCCACCAGACCTTCTGACCTTGCTGCAATGGCAGGCACCCCAAATGCGTCGCTAGTGGCATAGGTGCTTGCCAATGAAAGGAGTTTCCCCAAAATCCCATGTGGTGGAGGACCAGAGCATCTTGGCAATTACACAGAGGCTATTTCTCACGGATTTTTGAGCCAGCTATTTTTTAAAATCTTGGTCTAAAATGCTGTGGGGGTTCCATCAGTCGCAGGCCTTGACTCCCGATGGGAGACCAGTGGAAACCCAAGGGAAACAATTGATCTTCACTTATGCTGGGTCGATGCTGTTTTGGAAATTTTCTTCATTGTCTAGTAATGGGCAGATGAAGGGGCAAAACTTCCATCCACCCTTTACAAGGAAACAACGGGAAGGGGCAGGGCTGGAGAGCACTGTCCAGCATGATCCAGGAATAACCACCAGGATCGCAACCCGAGGAACTTCAGGGTTCATGTTCAGACATCACATGTGGGTAAATGATTATCCACATCTATTGTTTACATTCTATTTGGAATTGCATGTAAAGGCCCGGAATTTTCTGTAATGGCGAAATTGGCCATTATTTAGATCCTCCAGTGGCGAATTTATGGCAAAGTTTGCTGGAGACTGATTAAAATACGCCACAGTCAGCATAGCAACACAGTCAATGTCCAAGGAGCATGACTACACCTCGCGGTTCCACATTCAGGTAAGTATTTTTCAACAAACTTACCTTTTTGGTGGCCATCTTCAGCTGATTAGGACGCATATGCACCATGTTTTCCTTGAATGCAGCAAGCCTGGTCCCTGGCTGCCTTTTTTTCTGCCTTTACCTATATGGTGGGTGGCACATTTCCAACGCATAATGAGTGCACACGCTCCACCAAATTGGATGCTTCGACACCCGTTTTGCGGCTGAAAACGAGTGCAATGCCATTAAATACCTCTGCCGATATTCCTGTGCTAATGCTTTATGCAAATGGAATGAATGCTACTATATGCTATGAGGTGGAAGCCCCTTTATCCTCAGTGCTCTTTGGCAATACCTATAGAAGTACAACTGAAAGAAGTATTTATTGCTACCACCAACACATTCCTTGTAACATGTTGCACCTGCCAATCCCGACCATCCTATGGTGTTCTGGTGCCTGCCAAGTTTCCTATTGACAGGATGCCTGAGTAAGTGACAAATTCAGAGGAAAGAAAAAGCAGTGATGAAGGTTGCCAACCTGGTGATGCAGGTTGGCACCTGTATAATCTTTTCAAATGAGCTCTATGGAGTACCAGCTCACCATCTCCAAAATTAAATCTTCCAAGTGCGTTAGGTGCTTGAGGTTCATGTGCCACCACTAGTTGCTAGTCTTTCCCTTCGGTTGTGGTTTCCTTCTCCTGCAATTATAAAGAGATTGGTAAGATGCTAACTGTTTCACCTGCCCTGCCCTGTGATTGTTTAAAATATATTTAAAACTCCCTAATGATGAATACGCATCCTATGTGAGGGAAAGTTGGTTGAAGTGAAAGTGGATGTTGCTGCCATGCAACAAAGCTCCACTGGATAGAGGTAAATTCAACAGACACGAGCCTTGGTAAACTTCTTTAATTATCTTGTGTGTCTGTGACAAGGGCTTCCTAACCACAGCAACTGTTCTGACATGATGTGCTACTTTTCCTACACAGCCTGGATAGCTCCCCTCGAAGATGGGTGCCAAACCAAAGCTAACAACCATACTTTGCTGTATCTCTGACAATTATCTCGGGGTCTGTCGCAAAAGAGAGGAGTCCTCCCTCCTCCTTGGGTCCTTGCAGTCTGTTCTGACATGAGCAGAATTTTACCCAAAGCCAATTACAAAACAGTGCACTAAAAGTGCAGGTGCCTCTTTACACTGCAGCTACAACAATAGCAGCTTGCAATTAAACAGCTGCTGCATCAGCCTTCTTGCCCCACCCCCAGACCTTCAAACTCAGAACCTGAGCTCTGGAGATCCTGAAATGTAAAAGAACAGATGTTAGAATGCTGGTTGTATGTATGGGTGAGTGAGATGAGATGAAGTCACAATAAGAACAGAGTGGTACTAACCCTGAACTTGGGGAAGTCTATCACTTCACCTTCCCCTGCTCTTCACGTAAAGATATCCAGGAAGGTCTCCTCCAAGGGAATTATAGGCTTGAGGGGATATTACTGGACGAGTAATCCAGAAGCCTGGACTAATGATCCAGAGATATGAGTTCAACTCCCACCACAGCAGCTGGGGAATTTAAATTCAGTTACTTAAATAAATCTGGAATGAAAAGCTAGTATCAGTAATGGCGACCATGAAACTATCGGATTGTCGTAAAAACCCATCTGATTCATTAATGTCCTTCAGGGAAGGAAATCTGTCCTTACCTGGTCTGGTACCAGACCCACAGCAATTGGTTGACTCTTAATCGCCCTCTGAAATGGCCTAGCAAGCCACTTAGTTAGAACAAATCACTATGAAAAACAATAAGAATAAAACTGGATGGACCACCCTGGCATCGACCGAGGCACCAGCTTCGGACACGACAACGGCACACCCAGCCCAGTCCTCCACACTAACATCTGGGTACTTGTGCCAAAATTGAGAGAGCTGTCCTACAGACTAGTAAAGCAACAGCCTGACATAGTCATACTCCCAGAATCATACCTTTCAGCCAATGTACCAGAATCCTCCATCATCATCTGGGTATGTCCAGTCCCACCGGCAGGACAGACCCACCAGAGGTGGCAGCACAGTGGTATACAGTCAGGAGGGAGTGGCCCTGGGAGTCTTCAACATTAACTCCGGACCCCATGAAGTCTCATGGCTTCAGGTCAAGCATGGCCAAGGAAACCTCCTGCTGATTACCACCTATCACCCTCCCTCAGCTGATGAATCAGTACTCCTCCATCTTGAACACCACTTGGAAGAAGCACTGAGGGTAGCAAGGGCACAGAATGTACTCTCGATGGGGGACTTCAATGTTCATCACCAAGAGTGGCTCGGTAGCACCACTAATGACCGAGCTGGCCAAGTCCCGAAGGACATAGCTGCCAGACTGAGCCTGCGGCAGGTTGTGAGAGAACCATCGCAAGGGAAAAACCTATTTGACCTCGTCCTCACCAATCCACCTGTCGCAGATGCATCTGTCCATGACAACATTTGTAGCAGTGACCACAGCACAGTCCTTGTAGAGACGAAGTCCCGTCTTCACACTACCACTGTGCTAAATGGGATGGATTCAGAACGGATCTAGCACCTCAAAACTGGGCATCCATGAGGCGCTGTGGGCCAGCAGCAGCAGCATTACCATCAAGCCAGGGGAGCAACCCTGGTCCAATGAAGAGCGTAGACGAGCATGTCAGGAGCAGCCCCAGGCGCACCTAAAAATGAGATGCCAACCTGGGGAAGCTGCAACACAGGACTACATGTATACTAAACAGCAGAAGCAGCATGCTATAGACAGAGCTAAGCGATCCCACAATCAACGGATCAGATCAAAGCTCTGTAGTCATGCCACATCAAGTCGTGAATGGTGGTGGACAATTAAACAACTAACGGGAGGAAGAGGCTCCATGAATATCCCCATCCTCAATGATGGTGGAGCGCAGCACGCAAGTGCAAAAGACAAGGCTGAAGCGTTTGCAACCATCATCAGCCAGAAGTGCGAGTGGATGATCCTGAGGTCCTCACCATCACAGAAGCCAGTCTTCAGCCAATTCGATTCACTCCATGTGATATCAAGAAACGGCTGAGCGCACTGGATACAGCAAAGGCTATGGGCCCCGACAACATCCCGGCAGTCATGCTGAAGACTTGTGCTCCAGAACTAGCTGCACCTTCAGCCAAGCTGTTCCTGTACAACACTGGCATTTACCCGACAATGTGGAAAACTGCCCAGGTATGTCCTGTCCAAAAAAAGCGGGACAAATCCAATCTGGCCAATTACCACCCCATCAGATGACTCTCAATCCTCAGCAAAGTGATGGAAGGTGTTGTCGACAGTGCTATCAAGTGGCACTTACCAATAACCTACTCACCGATGCTCAGTTTGGGTTCCGCCAGGACCACTCTGCTCCAGACCTCATTACAGCTTTGGTCCAAACATGGACAAAAGAGCTGAATTCCAGAGGTGAGATGAGAATGACTGCCCTTGACATCAAGGCAGTATTTGACTGAGTGTGGCATCAAGGAGCCCCAGTAAAATTGAAGTCAATGGGAATCAGGGGGAAAACTCTCCACTGGCTGGAGTTATACCTAGCACAAGATGGTTGTGGCTGTTGGAGGTCAATCATCTCAGCCCCTGGACATTGCTGCAGGAGTTCCTCAGGGCAGTGTTCTAGGCCCAACCATCTTCAGCTGCTTCATCAATGACCTTCCCTCCATCATAAGGTCAGAAGTGGGGATGTTGGCTGATGATTGCACAGTGTTCAGTGCCAATCACAACTCCTCAGGTAATGAAGCAGTCCATGTCCGCAATCAGCAAGAACTGGACAACATTCAGGTTTGGGTTGATAAGTGGCAGGTAACATTTGCACCACAGAAGTGCCAGGCAATGACTATCTCCAACAAGCAAGAGTCTAACCACCACCCCTTGACATTCAACGGCATTACCTTCGCCGAATCCCACACCATCAACATCCTGCAGGTCACCATTGACCAGAAACTTAACTGGACCAGCCACATGAATACTGTGGCAACAACAGCAGGTCAGAGGCTAGGTATTCTGCAGTGAGTGTCTCACCTGCTGACTCCCCAAAGCCTTTCCAGCATCTACAAGGCACAAGTCAGGAGTGTGATGGAATACTCTCCACTTGCCTGGATGAGTGCAGCTTCAACAACACTCAAGAAGCTCGACACCATCCAGGACAAAGCAGCCCACTTGATTGGCACCCCATCCACCACCTTAAATATTAACTCCCTCCACCACCAGCGTACCGTGGCTGCAGTGTGTACCATCTACAAGATGCACTGCAGCAACTCACCAAGGCTTCTTCAGCAGCACCTCCTAAACCCACGACCTCTTCCATCTCGAAGGACAAGGGCAGCAGGCATCTGGGAACACCATCACCTGCAAGTTCCCCTCCAAGTCACACACCATCCTGACTTGGAAATAAAGCACCGTTCCTTCATCGTTGCTGGGTCAATATCCTGGAACTCCCTCCCTAACAGCATCATGGGAGTACCTTCACCACATGGACTGCAGTGGTTCAAGAAGGTGGCTCACTACCACCTTCTCAAGGGCAATAAGGGATGGACAATAAATGCTGGCCTTGCCAGCGATGCCCACATCCCAGGAACAAATTTAAAAAAAAAATCTTGTTCCTCTTCTAGTTTAGGTTGGTTCCCAAGCATCAAGTGCCACCTTGTCCTACAAGCAGAGAAGTAGTCTTGAAATATTGGAAGCTTAAGGAGCACATATAGGGCCAAAAATTCATCCCGCGACGCGAGAGTACGCACTGCGTACTCTCGCGTATTCTCACTCCAATTGCCGGTTTTCTGCATGCCCTGCGCATGCGCTGAAAACCGGCACTTGGTCTTTTGAAAAGGGGGCGGTTCCTCGGTGCATCGCGTGCGCGCTACAGGCTGCGCGCACGCTGTGCACTTCGTGCTTTGGACGCGCAGGTAAGTACGGAAGATTTTAGAAATGGAAAAAGGAGGAGTAAGACCCACTTTTAACAAGGTAAGTAGTGAATAAAGTATTTTTTTGAATTTTTTTTAACAGGTATATCTTTTTTAGAGACTTTAAAGACAGGTAAGTTTAGTTTATAACTTTTTAAAAGATTTTAAATTTTTTCAAAAATTTAATTTTTTATTTAAAATGGTTAATTTATTTAACTATACTTATTTTATTAATGTGATGGTTTTTTTTTTAAATTTAATTGAGGTTTAGCTGTTATTTTGGGGGGGTGTAAGATTCATAGATTTCACAGCACGTATGTGAAACTTATGAATGGAAGATGGCGTGCTGCCATTGGCTCTAACTGAGTCACGTGATCCCACAGCTCGCACAAATTCACTACGCCGGTGGGATACGCAAGCACTGCCCAGCTGATGTCTGGAACATCAAGTTCGTGCGAGCTGGATCTGAAAAAGCACACGCGGAGTGAGAGATCGCGGGGAAGCCTTACCCCCGCGGGAACAGAGCGAGATCAATTTCTGGGCCATAGTGTCCAACCTGCAGTCTATCCTATGTAGCACTACCTGACCACACATCAGGTAACTAGCTTGAGTTAGAAAGATTTACTACATTTAAGATATCAGTGTGCCAAGGGTTTCAGTAAGTTGTAGCTTGTTCGGGGAGAATGGGAATGCATGGTAAACAATTAAAGAGCTGTAAGGTTATCTGAGGACTTTACATGATCTAATAGGAGGTTGATAGGCAATAATTTGAAGCACACAAGCTTGAGCCGTCTGCTACGTAGTACTGTAGGGCTGCCATACATTGGCAATTTTCTTAGGGCAGAATTTTCATTGACCCGTGGAGGCAGGTTTGGAGGCGTGTGGGGGGTTAAAATAGCAGATTCGGGGGTCCCGAACCCATCCCGCCCCCAACCCGCCTCCATGCCAGTTTCACAGGAGGCGGGTACCCAACCTGTGCTGGGACCCGCCTCCCTGAGGCGGGGAGGGGATTAGTGCCAATAAACTGCCTGTTAACAGGTAGTTAACAGGCAGTTTTTTGCCTAATCCCTATTTTTAGCCCTGAAGTGTGGGTTTCCCGACAGGTCCGAACCACGTCGATTTAGCAAGGCAGACCGTCGGTCTGGAGGGCTTGGAGGGGTCGAGATGTCCGGTGTGCAGGTGAGTGATGGGTGCATGAGTGCAGAGGTAAGTGTGTTTGGTGTGTGTAAAGTGTTTTAAGAACTTGTACTTACCTTAACTTTGTCCTGCAGGCTTCCTTCCTTCAGTTCTCAGGAGTCCCTCAGCTCACCGGCACAGAAAGCAGAATGGCCGCGGAGCTGTCAAAAGCTGCAGTCTCTGCTTTCTGTGCTGGATTGATTTCTAACTGAGTCTAAGTAAGGAGACTCATGTTAGAAATCATATTGTCAGTGTTTGACAGCTTCACAGAGCTGTCAAACGCTGAAATTTCATCTGTCAAAAGCTCTTGACAGATGAAATTTCAATGGCTGACGTCACCTGTATCCAAGGGACCCTTGATTGGCCTGCTAAGCCCACTGGGCGGGCTTAACAAGGTCAATCAAGGGAAAATACAGTGGGTTGGCCACAAGTCGATGGAGGCGGGACTACAACCCCATTGACAAAATCCAGCCCGAATGTCTAGAATCTTCCTGCACATTGGTTCCTAGTTGTGGCAGTTACTGTACAAAGGACTGACCATCGCTGCCATGCGTGCTGAACTCTGGGAAGATGCCCTGGATTGCCCGAGATGATAGCCATTCTCTCACTCAGCTCAAATAGTATCCAACAAATGATGGCTTCAGGTACATCTCTTGCTCAGATACACTGGGCTGGATTTTGCCAGCCCTGGGGAGACGGGTTTGGAGGTGGGACTGCCGGGAAAATGGCAGAATCTGGGGGCGGTTACCCATCCCGCCCCCAACCCGCCTCCGTGCCATCTTCCCAGGAGGCGGGTAGTCGATCCGCGCCGGGTCCCGTCTCCTGGAGGCGGGAAGGGGATTACAGCCACTTAACTGCCTGTTAACAGGTAGTTAACAGGCAGTTAATAGGATTATCCCCATTTTTCCACCAGAGGCGCAGGCTTCCCGACGTTGGGAAACCCCGCCAGGGTCACCGAGGCAAGCAGTGGGTCTGCGGGGGTCTGCGGGGTCCAAAAGCGCGCTGTGGAGGTAAGTGATGGGTGCAAGTGTGGAGAGGTAAGTATGTGAGGTGAGTGAAAAGTGATAGAAAATGTTTACTTACCTTTGTTTCTTCCTGCAGGCTTCAACAGTTGATAAACCGGAGAGTCCCGCATCTCATCGGCAGAGATGACAGATGGCTGCTGCATTCTCCAATGCAACAGCCATCTGATTTCTGCTCACAAAAGAGGTTTGATGAGTCTTGAATACAAGGACTCATCAAACAACAGAGAATATCAGTGTTTGACAGCTTTACAGAGCTGTCAAACAATGACAATTCATCTGTCAAACATTTTTGACAGATGAAACGTCATACGCTGACGTTCTCTGTAACCGGCTTCCCCTTAATTGGCCTGCTAAGCCCGCTGGGCGGGCTTAACAAGGCCAATCAAGGGAAAATAGCGTGGGTTGGCCACAAGTCGATGGAGGCGGGACTGAAATCCAACAAGCAGCAGTCCCGCTTCCAACACGCCCCCATTGGCAAAATCACCCCCCACTGTTTCCTGCTTTCATATTTTTTTTGACCCACACATACTTGTTGCAGACTCTCTTTTGTCCTCCACATGCTTTTCAAACTTTGTCCTCCAGGTAACTTTAAATGGCCAGATACCTTTAACGGACTGCTGCAAATCTTTACGTAGCTGCCACACTACTGGAAATTCCATCTCCACTTTGTGAGCTCCTGGGCGGAAGTGCATTCCACAGTGGGAGATTGCACGGATTGTGTAACCAGGGATAACCCCAGAAGATTTGACAGGGTCACACATGTATAACTCAGGCTGGTGCAAAGCCAGTACTGCAATGTTCTCGCCACCTCCAGGAACACTGTGGAACTTCTACCCCAATGTCACAGATCTACAGATAAAACATCCCAGAATCAGTTAGAGCACCTTTTAAAACTGCACAATAAACACTAGACTGGGCACTTTTATGAATGTTTATTCTGAACTAACTAGCAGCACTCTGAGGCAATCTTAGCTTCTGATCGGCCTTTTATGATTTCTGTGTGCTCTCAGGCAGCTTTAAACATCTTGCTGTGCCTGCTGTTTATGTACTAAAAGCTAAACCCAACTTTAAAAATTGTTGCAGTTTGAAATCTCCTGAAAGGATAAACTTCTCTGGTTGATTCAGCTGAATGTCTTACCTTACCCATAGTATTTGTTATGTACAATTTGGAAGTGAATTTCTGTGACGTTATCCCATTTGTCCGATGTAACTTCGCTGGAAGACTCGCAGAAACCCCGGAGAAATGGCGTACATAGCATTTACCATTTTTCCAGGGTTTCCACGCTTTTCCAGTGAAGTTACGTTGGACTAGTGGGAGAACCCTGCAGAAATTCACCCCCTTGATCTGTAAATGGACAGGGTAATTTAATAGTGTATGTATTTGATATATGATGGACTGAGGGCTGGGGCAGTGGGGTGTGGGGGGAGGGATACTTGGGCTCATGCTCGATACTCTGAGGAAATTATTTGTAATCCGTGATGAACTAGAGAAAGGTCTATGTATCTGATTCATGTTGGTCTAGTATTGGTGTATGAATGTGTCTGACATGTGGTAGTCTATTAATGTGTATAACTAAGTCTGATAATAATGCTATAGCAAAATACTGCGGATGCTGGAAATCTGAAATAACAACAGAAAATGCTGGAAACACTCAGCAGGCCAGGCAGCATCCATGGAGAGAGAAACAGACTCAACATTGAGTTCAACAATTTCAGACTATAAACCCACCCCCCCCCCCATTTTTTCAGGCGGCAGCTGTTTATGATTCTGCCATCCCCATTTGCAACATTTAACCACTCCTGCCTTGGATTCTAGCACAGACTGTCCCTTCAGTTCCTTCCTCCCCTCCCCCGCACCCCACCCCCACACCTTCTCTGCCTCTGCACCTGCTTAAAATCTGTTACATCTCCAACTTTTACCAGTTCTGAAGAAGGGTCTCCGACCTGAAACGTTAACTCTGTTTCTCTCTCCACGGATGCTGCCTGGCCTGCTGAGTGTTTCCAGCATTTTCTGTTGTTATTTCTGATAATAATGCTGTATGTTATGGTCCAGCAATACTGGAAACACTTCTACACACAAAGGGTGGTAGAAGTTTGGAACTCTCTTCTGCAAACGGCAGTTGATGCTAGGTCAATTGTTAATTCTAAATCTGAGATTGATAGATTTCTGTTAACCAAAGGTAGTAAGGGATATGGAGCAAAGGCGGGTATATGGAGTTAGGTCACAGATCAGCCATGATCTCATTGAATGGCGGAACAGGCTCGAGGAGCTAAATGGCCTACTCCTGTTCCTATGTATAAATCTGATCCATGGGGCATATATTAGTCCGATCCATGATGGTCTAGTAATGCTGATGGCTACATAGTAAGGTGGTAATTTGCAATTCAATTTATTTATAAACCATGCTTCCTCTTTCACAACCAACCACCACCAACACCACCATCAAAAACCAAAATCTATTGTCTGAATTTCTTTGAATGCTTCTCATTATGATTTTCCTTTTCATTTTTACCCGCACCACGCAGAAGCAGGATGCCTAATTAATTGGTGTACACTGATAAATAGAACTGAATAATTGGTATCTTGATAGTAAAGAATGACACGCACATGCACTTGATTACAAAGCAATCCTCTCTCCAAAGGCAAGAATCTCTTTCACAGCTTGTCACAGCCCAGATGACAGCCTAATGCTGTAAGCTGTTAAAGCCACTATTCAGAATTCAGGTCACAAAGCTACCAGATCTATCTAGTAGATCAGAATGCTTTAACCCATTTGTTGCTATCACACTTTTATCACAGAATGTTTTTGAATGTTTTTGTTTATTTAATGCTTTACATATTTAATCGTATTTTTAATAAATTAGTAAAATAAAATATAAACTCTTCTGCAATCTTTACATACTTCCCATATTTTTCATGAAATGAGTGAGGGAAAACCTTAAAATACAGGACATTTCACATCACAGTATTACGTATTCTCAACTCTATAAATTATTATCCATCTCTTTTCCATAAACCATATGATCATTGTTCCTACTCTAATATGTATAGTTTCACAAGAAACTGTCTATCCACTTCCAGTAATCCCATATAGCCTATTCATGAAATTAATAATATATAAGCAATATAATGACGCCACCCTGTCATCAATTTCTTAATGCAGCAGAATAGTTTTTAGCGATGTCCTAAACATAATCTCCAAAGAGATCTGTACCTTCCATTTTCCATTTTATTTTTCCTTGTCAGACAGAAGGTTGGCATAAACTAGATCAGAAAAATGTCTTAGTGACCTCTATCAATGTCAATTTATGATTGGCTAACAGCTGGTGGGATTGCTAGGTCGGAGATCAAGATATGTTAGATTCTTTGTTGCACCATGGCTCTTAAACTAGGAGTCCAACTAAGAACTGATGAAAGCTGTTCACTGGTGGGTTTGAATGATAGATATGAACGGTCAACTGTCTAATTAGGAAACAGATATTGAATTCCCTGTGGTATCAGGTTAACCTTTTGGAGAGTATCTGCTATAAAGTACTGATAAGATCTAATTTGATTGAAACCCACTGCAAGTGCAAAACACGCCACAATGTTTTCCTGATGGTAAACCATTTACTTCCTTAATGATGACTTTGCTGTTTAAAAACCTAGTTATAAATTGTATGTTAATACAGCAATAATAATCATCATTCTCCATATTGTGGCAAGGAGTAATAGCTACTGATGGCACTGCTTTGATTCAATAAAGAGGTCACTCTACACAAAAAATACATTTTTATAGCTTTTTTTTCATGTATTAAAAAGGTGCGCCATTGGCTAGAAAATAAGATGAGGTAAGAGTCATCATAAAAAATAATGGGCTGCTGGGTTTCATCATCATAGACATATGGAACATAAAAGAAAAGAAGTATTACTTCAATTATACAGAGCACTGATAATTTGGAATACTGTGTTCAGTTTTGGGCTCCCCACCTTAGGAAGAGTATACAGGCCTTGGAGAAAGTCCAGCAATGATTCACCAGGATGATACTTGGGATGAAGGGATTCAATAAAGAGGTCACTCTACACAAAAAATATATTTTTGTAGCTGTTTTTTTCATGTATTAAAAAGGTGCGCCATTGTCTGGGATGAAGGGACTGAGTTATGATGAGAGACTGGGTAAACTCTGGTTACATTCCCTGAGAAAGTGAAGGGTGATCTGATTGAGATGTTTGAAATAATTACAGCAATGACAGAATAGACAGACAATGGTGCATCCCTTTAGGAGGGGAATCCAGAACAAGGGCACATAAGGGGAATGAATTTGGAAATGCTGTTGCACCACTAGCAGTGCAGTGGGGCAGAACCTCCTCGGCCGACCAGAGCTGTCCATGACACCATTCCAAATCTTGAGACAGGGCCATTTAGATAATGGCCCAGAAATTGATCTCGCTCTGTTCCCGCGGGGGTAAGGCTTCCCCACGATCTCTCACCTCGCTTGTGCTTTTTCAGATCCAGCTCGCACGAACTTGATGTTCTAGACATCAGCTGGGCAGTGCTTGCGTATCCCAGCGGCGTAGTGAATTCGTGCGAGCTGTGGGATCACGTGACTCAGTTAGAGCCAATGGCAGCACACCATCTTCCATTCATAAGTTTCACAGCACGGCTGTGAAATCTATGAATCTTACACCCCCCCAAAATAACAGCTAAACCTCAATTAAATTAAAAAAAAAAACCCATCACATTAATAAAATAAATATAGTTAATTAAATTAACCATTTTAAATAAAAAATTAAATTTTTGAAAAAATTTAAAATCTTTTAAAAAGTTATAAAAATAAACTTACCTGTCTTTAAAGTCTCTAAAAAAGATATACCTGTTAAAAAAAATTCAAAAAAATACTTAATTCACTACTTACCTTCTTAAAAGTGGGTCTTACTCCTCCTTTTTACATTTCCAAAATCTTCCGTACTTACCTGCGCGTCCAAAGCATGAAGTGCACAGCGTGCGCGCAGCCTGTAGCGCGCACGCGATGCACCGAGGACCCGCCCCCTTTTCAGAAGAGCAATTGCCGGTTTTCAGCGCATGCGCAGGGCATGCAGAAAACCGGCAATTGGAGTGGGAATACGCGAGAGTACGCAGTGCGTACTCTCGCGTCCCGGGATCAATTTTCGGCCCATTAGGGCTGATCACACCCACTTGTAATGGTGCAGCTGGAGCTTCCAGCTCTGTGGAACATTGTTGATGTCAGAGCGAGATATCGAATCAGCCTCAAAATAAAGGATAACCAAACTTTTTTGAATTCATTCCCAAGATAGTAGGCCCAATCTGGAATGGTACTCGACCCTAATGGAATCAATTATCGTTCCATTCCTCAGTGGTGAGACGTATATTAGGCCCAGAATGGAACCTACATCTTCTCTCAGCAGATGCAGGCTCTGCTGGGCCAATGGGGGTGCATCTGGCAGGATTACTGGGGTAGCTCTGGAACACCCCAAGATGGGCTCCCAGACTGTTGCTGCAACATGAGTAAGGTGGGCATAAATAGCACCGGCCCCACCTCTGTTGGAATAATCTAAAATATTTTTATTGGAGTGATAACCCAGCAGATCCGGGTTCTTCCCCAAATTACAGATCCTATGCTGAGCCTGCCCTGGAAGTCCACAAAGCAGCAGGATTTCAACTTTATAATCATAGAATTCGAGCTATACTGAACAAGAATGAATCCAGGGGAAACTTCTTCACACAAAAGATTGTGGGGATGTAGAATGCATTGTCCCAGATGCAAAGTCAATTGAGGTGTTTACAATGGAGATACATATTTGTCTGGGATGTAAAGATAGTAGTGGAATTGGAGAAAAGGCAGGGAATTGAGATTTAAAAGACTGAGCTGCCACGACTAACAAAAATGACTTTGCGAGTGGAATTTGGGGATATAAGGGTAAATTTACTGATTTCCCCACCCATGGTGTGAGCACAAAGTGGAATATCATGGGCAGCAGGTCTGTGACTTTCCAATGCACACTCATAATGGGCCCGGTACCTTACCATGGGTGAGGAGTCAGAATATCTACTGTATATAGCCAGGATATTGGGGAACAGGTCGACAGAGATTATACTGAGGCTTCGTAACACACTCGTCATACCACAGCTGCAGAAGCATGTTCATTTTTCGGTTTCTACACCACAAAAAGAATGTACCTTGCAGAAGGTGCAGAGAAGGGGAACAAAAATCATCTTAAGTAAAGGGGATGACCGATGAGGAAAGATTAAGGGAAGCTCACACTGCACAGTACATGGAAAGGAAGGTTTGCTTTGGCCTGACTTGCACAGAAACAGATTACCATGTTTGAGAATCGCTAAACCAAAGTACTGAGAATCCACAAAGTAGATATTCTATTCACCTAACATGAAGTGCACACTTCCATTTACCTAATGACAGAGAATATAGTAGCAGGTTGGCAAGAGGCAAGGCATAGGGACCAATGTTACCTTTTTTTTGGGGTGCACGGCCCCTTTAAGGGGCTGTGCGGCCCATTCACAGTTTTGCACACGTGCGAAACTTTACATAGGTAAAGCCGGTCCCGGGCTGCGAGGGACCGGCAGAGCGTGGCCGCGCACCTTATAGGGAACGTTGCCAGGGATCATTCCCCTCCCAAGGATGTGTGAAGGAGCTGGAGTTTAATCAGTCAAAATTGTGCAGTTTACCAGCAGAGGGCATTGATAAGATTGTTGCTGCTTGTGCATTGGTTTAAAGGTTTATCTGGAGCTGAGTGGTACGAATTCCAGCCCCGGCGACAGGTCAAAACAAATTATTTTGTCCATGATGTATTTTGGTTTTGTCTTTTCTTCATGGTATCTTTCAGGTTAAAACCAATCACACTTAACAAAATACACCAGTTTAGGAACTCTAAATGCGGTGTATCTATTCACAGAGATAAACTGGCTGGATTGAGGCAAATTGACTTTTGATGTGTTAATACTGGTTAATGGCAAAGCTATTTAAGTTGATCTCACCCGAAGCACTTTCTTTTAACTGCTTGCTTTGTTCTGCAAGTAGCCAATCAAAATCAATGGGGTTTTCGGCAGGAGGACAATGAATTGGTGTCCAACACTCTTGACCTAGATTTTCCTCTTCGGCCCATTTGGCCGTGCCCTCACCCCATTGGATATCCTGGTGTAAGTCTTATTACAACAACAGCTTGCATTTACATAGCGCCTTTATGTAATAAAACGTCCCAAAGGCGTTTCACAGGTGCTTAATCAGACAAAAATTGACACCGAGCCTATGAAATATTAGGATAAGTGACTATAAGCTTGATTAAAGAGGTAGGTTTTCAGGAGCGTCTTAAAGGAGGAGAGAAAAGTGGGGAGGCAGAGAGGGTTAGGGAGAGAATTGCAGAAGTTAGGACCTAGATGACTGAAGGTATGGCTGGCAATGGTGGGGCAAAGGAAGTAAAGGCTGTACAAGAGGCCAGAGCTGAAGGAACACAGAGTTCTCAGAGGGTTGTAGGGCTAGAGGAGGTTACAGAGTTAGGGAGGCGCGAGGCCATGGGGTGATTTGAATACGATGAGGAGGATTTTAAAGTCAAGGCGTTGGTGGACCGGGAGCCAATGTAGGTCAGCGAGCACCTGGGTGAACGGGACTTAGTGCGAGCTAGGATACGGGCAGCAGGGTTTTGAATAAGCTTAAGTTTATGGAGAGTAGAAGATGGGAGGCCAGCCAGGAGAACATTGGAATAGTCCAGTCTGGAGGTACCAAAAGCATGGATGAGTGTTTCAGCAACAGATGGGCTGAGGCAGGGGCCGAGACAGCCAATATTATGGAGGTGGAAATAAGTATTACAGAGGTGAAATATAATAATATTTTTGCGGGCACCTGACGGTATTCCCACCTGCACCAGGGGGCCCATGTCTGGGGAAGGAGTGTAATAATGTTGCTGGCAGCCATGAAAGCCTACAGCAGTTGAGCTTCCTCTGAAGAGAAAACCCTTTTTTTTTTGCTGGGTTTGGGACTGTAGTTGATCGATCTGTGATCCCATCTCGTCTGCCATAGTAATGCTGGACACCAAGAATATGCTAGTGTTCCTAGTGTTGCTATAGTGGTAATGATGGAAAAAATATCGGCCCAGAAATTGATCTCGCTCTGTTCCCGCGGGGGTAAGGAGCAGGCACGATCTCTCACTCCGCGTTGGCTTTTTCAGATCCAGCTCGCACGAACTTGATGTTCTAGACATCAGCTGGGCAGTGCTTGCGTATCCCACCGGCGTAGTGAATTCGTGCGAGCTGTGGGATCACGTGACTCAGTTAGAGCCAATGGCAGCACACCATCTTCCATTCATAAGTTTCACATACGTGCGGTGAAAGCTATGAATCTTACACACCCCCAAAATAACAGCTAAACCTCAATTAAATTTAAAAAAAAACATCACATTAATAAAATAAGTATAGTTAAATAAATTAACCATTTTAAATAAAAAATTAAATTTTTGAAAAAATTTAAAATCTTTTAAAAACTTATAAAAATAAACTTACCTGTCTTTAAAGTCTCTAAAAAAGATATACCTGTTAAAAAAAATTCAAAATAATACTTAATTCACTACTTACCTTGTTAAAAGTGGGTCTTACTCCTCCTTTTTTCGTTTCTAAAATCTTCCGTCCTTACCTGCGCGTCCAAAGCACTAAGTGCACAGCGTGCGCGCAGCCTGTAGCGCGCACGCGGTGCACCGAGGAACCGCCCCCTTTTCCAAAGACCAAGTGCCGGTTTTCAGCGCATGCGCAGTGCATGCAGAAAACCGGCAATTGGAGAGAGAATACGCGAGAGTACGCAGTGCGTACTCTCGCGCAGCGGGATCAATTTTTGGCCCATCATAATGTCAGGTGCAGGGAGTTTATGCAAATTGTTCAAATAAACTAACCGTGTAAAATTGGGCACAGTCAGCTCAGTGCACTGTGGGCCCAGCTTGCAAGGACATTGTTAGCTCCGATTTCTCTACTATCACAAATTTGGTTCTATAATCTTTCTTAAACTTTCAATCTCAAAGTGAGAAATTATTTTGTTGGGAATGGAAAGCTTGTCTAACTTTTCTATCCACTGTCAGCATCACGCACTCCTAGGATAGTTGTGCCACGAGCTAAATATAAGATAAAGGTGGATGGGGGAAGGGCAGTGTCCTAGGCCCAACCATCTTCAGCTGCATCATCAATGACCTTCCCTCCAACATAAGGTCAGAAATGGGGATGTTCGCTGATGACTGCACAGTGTTCAGCGCCATTCACAACTCCACAGATAATGAAGCAGTCCATGCCCGCATGCAACAAGACCTGGACGACATTCTTGGGCTGATAAGTGGCAGGTAACATTCGCGCCACAGAAGTGCCAGGCAATGACTATCTCCAACAAGCGAGAGTCTAACCACCGCCCCATGACATTCAATGGCATTACCATCACCGAATCCCCCACCATCAACATCCTGGGGGTCACCATTGACCAGAAACTTAACTGGACCAGCCACATAAATACTGTGGCAACAAGAGCAGGTCAGAGGCTAGGTATTCTGTGGCGAATGTCTCACCTCCTGACTCCCCAAAGCCTTTCTACCATCTACAAGGCACAAGTAAGGAGTGTGATGGAATACTCTCCACTTGCCTGGATGAGTGCAGCTCCAACAACACTCAAGAAGCTCAACACCGTACAAGACAAAGCAGCCCGCTTGATTGGCACCCCATCGACCACCTTAAACATTCACTCCCTCCACCACCAGCGTACCGTGGCTGCAGTGTGTACCATCTACAAGATGCACTGCAGCAACTCGTCAAGGCTTCTTCGGCAGCACCTCCCAAACCCGCGACCTCTTCCACCTAGAAGGACAAGGGCAGCAGGTGCATGGGAACACCATCACCTCCAAGTTCCCCTCCAAGTCACACACCATCATGACTGAGAAGTATATCGCCGATCCTTCATCGTCGCTGGGTCAAAATCCTGGAACTCCCTACCTAACAGCACTGTGGGAGTACCTTCACCACACGGACTGCAGCGGTTCAAGAAGGTGGCTCACCACCACCTTCTCAAGGGCAATTAGGAATGGGCAATAAATGCTGGCCTTGCCAGCGACGCCCACATCCCATAAACGAATAAAAAAAAATATGGTGTACATGGACTTTCAACCCTTTGACAATGTACCACATAGGAGAATACTGGAGAAGATTAAAGGGTATGAAATTAGGGAGGGAGAAGGTGGAAAATTGGATTAAAAACTGGTTAAAAGGAAGGAAACAGAGATTAGGAATTAAGGGCAATTTCTTATAGTGGTTGGGAGTGGTTAGCAGTATCCCACAGGGTTCTGTGTTGGGATTGCTTCTGTTCACTGTGTATATCAATGGTTTGTACATAGGGTGTGAAGGAGCGGTATCCAAATGTATAGATGATGCTCAGTATGAGGCATAGTAAATAATCAATAAAATGGTAGATGGAATTCAATGATCATTAATGTAAGGTGGTATATTTTGGTTAATGAAAAGTAATAATTATAGGGAAAGGCTGGGTAATATGGGAGAGCACGTGTATTTGTGGGTGCCAGTTCTCAAATGAATAAGGCCATAGAAAATGCTAATGGAATTACTGCATTTTATGGCAAGAGGTAGAGAATAAAACAGTCAAGATGTAATAGTGAATCTATATAAAATTTTAATAAGACAGCACTTGGCGTACTGTTTGCAGTTTTGGGCTTGGCGCTATAGAAAGGATGTTGACGCAGATTCACTAGAAATCTGCAAATACAAATAGAAGGAAAGACTTGAAAATGGGTCTGTTTTCATTAGAACAAAGGATTTACGTGTGATTTGATAGAGGTGTTTAAATTTATGAAGGAATGGGACAGAGTAGATATAAACAGATTGTTTTCAGTGGTTGAGGGATCTAGAATGAACATAGATATAAGGTTAAATGTTAGAGATTTAGGACAGAGAGCAGAAGAAACATTTTTTTATGCAGAGGGCTGTGAGAATTTGGAATATACTACCAGTTAGTGATTGAACCACAGACCAGGTCAACTTTTAAGAATAGGTTAGATTAGATTCATATTACATAGTATTACATAAGAAAGAAAGAAAGACTTGCATTTATATAGCACCTTTCACGACCACTGGACGTCCCAAAGTGCTTTACAGCCAATTAAGCACTTTTTGAAGTGTAGTCACTGTTGTAATGTAGGAAATGCAGCAGACAATTTGCGCTTGGCAAACTCCCACAAACAGCAATGTGATAATGACCAGATAATCTGTTCTAGTGATGTTGATTGAGGGATAAATATTGGTCAGGACACCGGGGATAACTCCCCTGCTCTTCTTCGAAATAGTGCCATAGGATCTTTTACGTCCACCTGAGAGAGCAGACAAGGCCTTGGTTTAATGTCTCATCTGAAAGACAGCACCTCCGACAGTGCAGCACTCCCTCAGCACTGCGCTGGAGTGTCAGCCTAGATTTTTGTACTCAAGTCTCTGGAGTGGGACTTTGAACCCACAATCTTCTGACTCCGAGGCAAGAGTGCTAACAACTGAACCACTAGCTGACACTACTATTTACTGCACAGAAACAGGCCATTTGGCCCAACAGATAGTTGAAGGAAAAGGGAATTATGGGAACAGGGTGGTGACATGGGATTAGGACTTCTGCTCGTATGGAGGATAAACACCAGCACAGACTGCTTGATCCAAAGGGCCTGTGTCCGTGTTGTAATGACAAGGGCCTAGAAATTCGTGTTCGCCACGAAAGTTGTTGGTGTCACCGGCAACTGGAGTTAACAGCCGCTGAAAATGGCTGCAATGCTAAGGAGAATAAATTCATCTGTGGGGCTGGAGATTGGTGGCGCAGCACTAACCTTCCATGTAACGCCCTCCTGGTGGCATTAGTGGAGGCCTCCGAGGCGAAGTTCCCATCCTGAAGTGACGTTTGAGCTTCGCACAGCCTCTGGGAGTGAGGCTGTGGAGCTCGCAAGGAATTGTGGGAAATTAAAAGGGCTGTGAATTAAAGGGGCAATGCGCGCAAAACTAATACAAATTAAAATGCAGTGAAAAAATGCAGTTTTCAGCCCTTACTGCGTTTCAAAAAAAATTAACATTAATAAGAAGACCCAAATGTGATTATTCAGCTCTTGAAGCTAAATTCCCTTCCGAACCTCAAAAATGTGAAAACTTCTTCACCACTAACACAAATGGCTCAGCAAGCCAGGGAAGGGGCACCCAGGGTCTCGCACGCAGCACTCCAACTTTGTGCAGGGGTTCAACACTGCAAGACAGGTCATCTACACAAAGGGGCCAGGAGGCCCTCCAGAAAGAAGGATGTGGGACAACATCACCGAGGCCGCCACTGCCAGCAGTCCACCCGCACCACCCCGCCACCCACCTCCCCCCCACCCACCCCCCCCCCCCACACCCCCCCACCCCACCACCTGGCTCCAGTGCCCAAAGAAGCTTCATGACCTCAAACCAGTGGTCCAGGTCAGTGAATGCATCTTCAAAAGCCATCTCCTGCCAACTGCACCACTAAGCTCACACACTGCTCAATGCACGATTCCCACCCCCAATCACTCACCTACCAACAATCTGAAACAATCATGAGGCACATCTCCCATTCCTAGCCTCACCTCACCCCCTTGGAGGAGACGGTGCAGGCCATTCTTGGCATGGGCATGGCTGAGCCCTTGGCCAGTGGCGGGGCTGAAAGGATACAAGATACGGGTATCCTCATACGTTATCCTCCTTCTGGCATGACTTGCTTTCCCGCCCTCCCCTCACCACAACCCTACCCTTGTGCCTTCCTCATTTCACACACCCAAGAAATGCAGCCTGCCCAGCCAGTGGTTGACCAAGAAGAGAGACAGGAGAGTGAAGAAGAAGAAGAAGAAGAAGAAACACCATCACTCGGTTTGACACTCCCAGCCACCAGCTCTCAAGGTCGACCAGCAGGGCCATTTGCAGTGTCCCCCACTGAAAGTCAGCAGCTTTCCACCAGCCATGCTGCAGCTACTGGGGTAGAACTGTGTGATATCAGTAGGACAGGCAAAGGCACACACAAGACAGTCACTAAGAGAATGCATAAGGGTGATGAGTTGATTTCTTGATGTCATATTGGATGAACAGATGTATAAAGTTGGATTGGAATGCTTGCTTTGTGGTGCCTTTTATTTTAGCATCGTGGCCAAGAGGATGCTGTGATGGTCAGTAACAGAGGGAAGGTAAGGTGTGGGGCTAATGTTGAAAGGGGAATTGGGGTTGTGGTCACTGGTACCACAAGCGAATGATTCCGTCCTGGATATCCCAGCCAGGAAGGGACTGTCTGGGTTGCATCTTTCCTTCTGCTTCTTCCTCTTCTGCTTCTTCCTCTTCCCTCTGCGAGCGGATGCTGCAAATCTGAAATGACAGCATAAAATGCTGGAAATACTCAGCAGCTCAGGCAGCATCTCAGCTTGAGGCATGAACTCTGTTTCTTCCTCCATGGATGTTGCCTGACCTGCTGAGTATTTTGCAGCATTTTCTGTCTTCTCAGAGGCCTTCCTTTACAATCCGAGGCCTTGCAAGCATCCAGCGGCACTCCCTACACACTTAAAAAGTTTTAAAATCTATTGCAGCAAGCCACTATTTCAATAAAATCAAAAAAAACCAGTCCAAAAGCTTAAATGCAAACTTACCTGAAAGATGTGTGTGTCCCTTTAAAAGGTGCTGACTTCACCACTGTCAGCCTGCTTGCATGCCAGCATGCTTAGGACCAAGCGCTGAATTCACCACTAGGGTTGAAGTTTGGTGTGGTGACGTTAAGTCGGCGTTGCATGCCAATTAACATCACCATGCTGCCATTTTTTTCCAGGGCGGCCGCCATTTTTCACCATTCATGGCGCTACGGAGTGGTGGTAAGTAGATGAATTTCTAGCCCTATGTCTTTCCATGTAATAGTCAGCCTTAACAATAGGGGAAGATGTCCTCTGCTATGTGTAGTGAAACTGTAAACACATCCTTTATAAATGCCCTCATAATTTCATGACACATAGCACACAGAAAGAAACCTCTCTCCAATATCTCTAAATCCAGCTCCCTGGCTGTCGTGCTTGTACCCTCTTTGAATGTGAGTAACAATTTAGTGCTAATTAGTCGCAAATTAATGCATTTTTGTCAATCAGTAAGGTTCAAACTGCTTAAAACCTTGACAGTTGATAGAAAAAGGAGGCTTTAATCCCAGCATATTTAATTGGGTGCAAATTTGGTCCCAAAGTCAAAGGACAGTGGTCCAACACACTGCACCACCCTCTTAGCCATAATTTTTCTCACATGAATCAAATTAACAGTTCTAAAGATCAGAAATGCTATTCACTGCCTGCAGTTGCTATTGGTAATGCAGATCTATTTTTGTCTCATCGCAGACTTAAAGAAAATCTTTACCATTTTCAAAGTTTAAATCACAAACACAAATCAGCTTCAGTAGAGGCTGTCCTTGAGGTTGGGGTAAGAGACTCTATTCAGGTAAAGCAGAAGCACCTTTATTCTACATATTCTACAATACTATGCCTCATGAGTCCGGGGGCAGTACTCACCGCTATATCCCACTGGTTAGCCTATTGTTTAGGATGGCGATTGAAGTGTACTAAATATCCAATATCGTCCGTGAAATTCTTTCCAAATTGCCTTGAATGGACCCTCTGAAACAGTTCTGAGAGAGCGTTACGCGAATTACATTTGACTTAAAAAAAAATTATATGAGTTACAATGCTGAGCTGTTAATTTGGGCAGTTCTTCAAAATTACCATGAAAGTGATTTGAAGGGGCACAAATGAGTGCAATGATTTTGTACTTTTTTAATTGTTGAAAGTACTCTTAGAGCTATCAAAATGTATTGGCAGTTTGAAGGTTTTGCCTTTGACAAGTTTTCTCCTGGTAGTGTTCAAGATAAAGCAAAGTGGCATTGTTTTCTAAAACGCTGTTATGTTTATCCGTGTTCTGGTACATTAGCGATGTTTGTACAAATCTCTATTTAAAATCTGCTTGCAAAGTTTTCCCCTACTCCAGTTCAATTTAGTTTAAAAGTCAAATAATCTTGTGGCATTCAGTGCTGAGATCAATATATTATTGACTTACGGTTACAATGTTTTATTAGTGTAAAGACGATTCAACCCCTGTCCACCAATGGTGTCAAATGTTTTGTTTTCCCTTTCTTTCCTATCAAAGAAACAGTGACAATCCACTATGTGCAAATTCACAAGCAGCTTAACATGCAACAAATAAATAATGGAACAATGGCATAATGTATTATTGTTATGGAGAAAATAATAATTCTTCTAATGGTTCAAAGGGAAGAAAGAACATGTTGCAATA
The DNA here is from genome assembly GCA_030390025.1 of Squalus acanthias. Taxonomy (NCBI): domain Eukaryota; kingdom Metazoa; phylum Chordata; class Chondrichthyes; order Squaliformes; family Squalidae; genus Squalus; species Squalus acanthias. The sequence goes on from CM059432.1 coordinate 53,852,170, forward strand.
TAATTGGCCCAATGGGACTAAATCATGGGCAGTGACTTGATGCAAAAGCTGATCCCTGCTGCTTTAGCTGGTGAGTGGGAGGTGAGTGAGTGATGATGTAGTGGGGCAGTGGGGAATTACTGATTAAACTGTTCAGTTTCAAAACTTTGATTTCAGTTATTGCAACCAGGAAATTCCAGTCAATACAGAATGCAATGTTATGGTACATAACAGAAGGTCAGACTGAATTATAGAATTAAGAATGTGTATTAGCATTTGATTTGTACTCTAGTCACTAGTTGCAGTTTCTCCAGTGTGAGGACTGATTTACACCATGGACACAGCAGGGCACTTCTGAGTGTTGATAAGACTGCACGTATGTGACCAAATAGGGAAAGGAGAGAGAAAGAAGAAGTCTTTGTTATGGCTAGCATCTCTGTTGTCATGGTAACAACTAGGCTGATCCTGGTATGAAAGTAGTATGAAGCTATACCATACTTTTGGTTTGACTTCCACAGATGGTGTTATAGAGAGAGTCTTGTGCATAATATTATACAAATTATAAGGTTATTCTTCGTTGGATCTTATGGGCAGATTCAGCAGTCCTGAATGCTGGAAGAGCAGGTGCACAACCAATGCACAGGAGCACTGAATTGGGACACCAGGCCCTGTGCCAATGTCCCATTTCACTGCAGTTCAATGCTTTTCTGCATTTCTGAGTTGCACAGGCGAGGACCAAGATGACCAGCAGCACCACCAGGAGCAGCAGTACCAGCAACAGCACCAGCAGCAACAGGACCAGCCTGCTGCTCACAGGCCTGCAGCTCCACAGGAGAGAGGGGATCAGCGGAGAGGTGCAGCTCGCAGGAGGCCATACTTGGCACACAGGGTCTACAGGCAGAGGATAACCTTCCTCAACATGTCAGAACACCAAGTGTCGCAGGAGGTTCAGGGTGTCACGTGAGGAGGTGGCAGACATTTGCAGCCTGCTGGAACAAGAGCTGCTGCCAACTATACTTGGTGGCCACGCTTTACCAGTGGCTGTCAAAGTCACCACCGCCCTCAACACTTTTGCTTCTAGATCCTTCCAGGGCTCTGCTGGAGCATTTTCAGGATCTCACAGTCGGTGCCACACAAATGCATAAGTTAGGTGATTGATAGCTTGTTTACCAGGGCTGCCAATCATGTCAACTTTGCCTGCGATGATGCCTGTCAGTGTGAGCGGATGCTCAGGTTTGAGGCTCTGGCTGACTTCCCACGGGTGCAGGGCGTCATCGCCTGCACACATGTGGCAATTAAGGCACCCCCAGGTCACCCAGGAGTATTCATCACCCGTAAGGGCTTCCACTCCATCAATGTGCAGCTGGTGTGCAACCACAAAAAGATCTTTATGCAGGTGTGTGCAAGATTCCTGGGCAGCTGCCATGATGTTTTCGTCCTGCCCACCTTCCCTGATCTCTTCACACCTCGAAGTAGAGTTACTGGCTGGCTGCTCGGCATCAAGGGACACCCACTTAAAACATGGCTGATGACACCTCCCAGAAACCTGAGGAATGAAGCCTAGGAGCAATACAATGAATGCCATATGATTACCAGGCATGCTTCAGGTGCCTGGGCAGATCTGGGGGCACCTTTCAGTGCACACCAGCCAGGGTCTCCAGAATGGTCCTGCTGAAGATGCGCTCTGCACAACATTGTGCAGCAGCGAGGTTTGGACCTGCAGGAGGAACAAGGAGGAACAAGGCTGCCCAGGATGCCCTCATTATTCTGAGGTTCACTTAGGTTCTACCAATGCATCCATCTAACAACCACGTGCAAAAGCCACTTTTGCACCCCCTACCCAATGGCACTAACACAAAGCAGTCCTGCAAACAATCAAGCCTCCCTTTTACAGCCCCCCCTTGCTCGGCGTCAATTCTTAACTTTCCATTCATCATCACACAACTGAAAATGCCACTTGCCAGCCAGCAACCAAGAAAGGGCAAGACAGGAAAGTGATGCAAAAGAATAATATTTATGTGCTTCAAATAGACAGCAGAAACTTAACAATCTAACAATGTGTAACACACCCATGTGCATACCCTTGTGCAACTACAAATCTTTACTCTTCCTTTTTCTAGCACTTCTACGTGGTGCAACCTCTGTGCCTTTGGCAGAGGTAGAGGCAAGCTGCTCAGATCCCTGCTCTGACTGTTGAGTTGCTCTTAGACGATGTCCTCTGGGTTTTGGAGCCTGAGAGCCCCGCCAAAGACTGTGCCAGCTACACCTGTGCAGGAGCAAACTCGGCCATCGGGATACAAGGCAACATGTGGAGTACTGACTGAGGGGGGCCAACAGGTGAGGAGTGGAAGCGCTTTGAGCAAAGTCCCCACTCCCATGTCCCCTTTCACCATTATCACTCTCATGGCGCAGCCGTTCTTCCCTGCTACCACTGTGCTGGAGAACACTCTGCTGCAGATTAGTGGGGCGATGAAAGGCCAAGGCTAGGGTATCATTCATCCTATATAAGGTGGCATTCATAGTGTGTAAGCCATTGGTGAAGGCCTATATGCACTCATGTGATTGCCACGTTTGATGCTCCATGCAGTTGGCCACTCTTTCCATGGATGAAGACATCATCGCAAAGGCCTGCGACATCATGCCACTCATGCTTGAGACGGACTCCTCCAATCATTCAGCAATCATGCACAGTACGCCTGGAATGCCTGACAGTACATCGCACATTCTCTGCTGCTGCTCAATGATTCCCCTCTTTGTTGACGGTGCCCCGGGATACAGCATCTGCATCCAACTGAGCAGAGCTTGGAGAGTCCTGAGCCCTCCGGCGCGGACTTACCACTGCTGTCCCTGTCTCCACCATCTGCTCTTGCTCACTTGAGAAGTGCGAGTCACCATGTGAAAACCCAACTATCTCTGTAACTACTGACACCAAAGTGCGAGTATCTGAGCTGCTGCATGGTTTACATAAGTCCTGTGATGGTGCACCCACTGAGGAGTCGTCATCGTCATGGGTGACCTGGACCACTTCCCGCTGGATGCATGAAGGCCCCGTGGGAGATAAAAGACATGAATGATTACTGTGAAGGTAAGAATGCTTGAAGTTATCATTATGCACATGATCGTATTTCAGTCGCTGTTGACATCAAGTCAATATGACTGAGTGTTGTATGCCATGTGGCTGCTTGATATTCAATTCTCTCACCAAGTAGCTGGCAGGCCCCTATCTCCAATGGCCAGGCACGCTGAGACTCTGCTAATCTCCAGCACCTCCTCCTATGCAGATGTTAATTGAGAGGAAGTAGGACTAGCTGAAGTGCTCTTGCAGAGAGATGGCACGGGCTCGACAGGCTGAATGGCCTTCGTCCGTGCTGTAACCATTCTATGATTCTATGAGAGATGGCTGGAGGGCCAGCTCTGGTTCTCTGCATCTCCCTGATGTTCCCTGCTCTCTTCTCCTACAATGAGGGAAAGAAGAGACCTATGAGTGAGAGTAATGGCATGTGTTCACCCGATGGATGGAGAGTATTTGTTGAGGGTGACTATGACATTGCATAAGGCTGAGTGTGAGGGTTAGTGGTGGATGGATAGATGGGGATGTGACTAAGGCAGAGAGGGATGGCTGCACCTGCAAGGTAAGTTGCTGTGAGGAGTGAAGTGCTAGAGTAGGTTTGAGAGGGCAGAGTGAGGGGGTTAGGGTGATACGCACATTAGGATGTAGTTGAATGTGCCGCTATACTTACCTTTCCTGCCCTGCTGAGGTCATTGAATCGCTTCTTGCATTTGGATCCAGGAGCATGGCATCCATGCTTCTGCTGCTGACCTCCTCGGCAACCTCCAATTACGCCTTCTTGTCTCAGCTGCTGGCATCTTCCTCCCAGCACCAGGGAAGAGTATCTCCCTCTGGGCCCTTACAGCCCCCAACAGCACATCCAGGGAGGCATCGCTGAAGTGGGGCGCAGTCTTTGCCTGTCTCGACTCCATAGCAAGAGGTCTGTGGCTCTCCATGACAAGTCCAAACTCCTTCAACTTATATGTTTGGAGTGTACCTTTAAATACTGGAGTTGAAATCTCGTCATACGGAGCACCATCATGCCCACTGGCGCTAATTGGATAGGTGGGAAACCCAGATGTAAAATGATAATGCAGTGGCTGAATTAAAAAGCCACTGACAGATGCACTGCACTTACATCCAGGTTTCCCGCGCGCTCCCGGGCCCATCCAGCTCCCAACGCGTCTGCACATTAAAATCCAGCCTATTGTGTGTGAAGTGCTTTGGGACATCCTAGGGTTGTGAAAATCACTATATAAATACATATTCTTCTTTTTTTACCCTTCCTTCTTTACAGATGTTACTAGTCCTGTTGTGCATGTGCAGCAACTTCTGCTTTTTTCTTGACTAACCCTAGTGAGCTAGATCAGTTTGAAATGCAAATGTGACAGTTTGACTTAATGAACTGGATAATCATTCTTTTAAATAAATGATTCAAAGGGTTGAAGCATTATAGGTCTAAGAATACCCAATTAAGCTAAGCAAAGTTGGGAAGAATCATCAAAACTTTCCAAGCAACGAACAGAATAAGTTGAAAAGCTGGGAGGAGTGTTACAATTTTTTCTATCACCAGTCTTTGCTCATTTTAGAATTTTTATATTGTCTGGTCCTACTAATCTGCTTCATGGGTATTAACAAGCTTAATTAAATTTCATATCACATTCTTACATTCTGAATACTGTGTAAGAAACAAAGCTGTAAAGGAGATCCATTATGAAGTCTATTTGATGTGGGGAAGGGAGCATTTTCAAGAAGTGCTACTGTTCTCAATCTCCTTTATTATACTTGACAACAAAGAAGCTGAAGAGCAGTATGACTTACTGAGAACATCCCTGTCATATGGTACGAATGAATGTGATATCACACATGGGATGAATAGGCCCAGAGACACTAGACTGAACAATATGGTGTTTATGAAACAAAGCCAAAAACAAAGCTACTCATATTTTGGTCTAATTTTGCTCAATTTAGATTCAAAAAGATTTTGGTATGTTTTCTGGTTGTTTTCTTCTTATAGCAAACAAAGTGTAAGAAAATAAATAGCACACTAAAGAATTAACTCAAATATATGTTAATCAGTTCCATGGAATAAGTTTGTGAGCCAAACAATTCCACATGACAGGAAAATGTTGTCTTTTAGGAACTTTATTTCTACACTTGCATTTATTGTTTTCTGTAGTTGAATAGTAATTCAAAAAACAAACTAAAAAAAATGCACTCTCTCAGCCATGACGTCCTGTTTGACCCTGAGTTGAGCTTTAAACCCAACGGGGGCTAAATTGGATAACCCCCAAAAATGGGCACGGGGATCACGATGCGCAATTACCTCACGCTCGTTCAGTGCAATGCAGGCAGCACGCCAACTTTGTGCTGCCTGCTAATTTCCATGATTGCTGCATGCAGCCAGCACCAACCGTGCTGTTCATTGGCTGCACGCATCAGCAGGAGTCCCAATATCTTTACTTTATAGCACTACATAAAGCTAGCCTGCACTGCTTAAAGTGAGCCTGCACCTCTTAAAGGGAAGGTGCATTGTCTGCTGGAGGTGCTGAGATCATTGAGAATAGTGTGCTGTGTAACAAGCAACAATGGCTGACCATGGGAGAGCGCGTGCACCAAGGTTTTCGGACGCTGCACTGGAGGCCTTGATGGAGGACGGGTAAAGCAGGAGAGAGGTGCTGTATCCACAAGGGGGCAGGAAGCCCTCCGACACACAATGAGAAGGCAGTGGGAACAAATAGCCGCAGAGGTCAATGCCAGGAGTGTAGCCCCAAGGACCTGGATAGGGTGCTGCAAGAAGTTTAATGACCTCACATGAGTGGTCAAGGTCAGTGAATGCCATATCTCACCAAGTGCACCACTAGCCTCACACACTGCTAAATGTACCCCCATCACTTACCTACCAACAATCCCTATCAATGAGGACTCATACCTAACATTCATATGCTTCACCTCAACCTCACACACTTAGCACTGTTGGAAGCCTCACACCCACATCTCACACCTTGCACACACTGCCAGCTATTCAACCATGACAGCCATATCACCCAAACATATTACACGACACTCATTGACACACTTCCCTCTCTTGCAGGAGAAGGTGGTGCACAACCGGAGGCAGCAGCAACTAACCGGAGGGGGATGGGCGTGCCTGCATGTTCTAACCCTCATGGAGAAGATGGTGCTGGCCATTATGGGACGGGCCATTGCTGAGGCCGTGGTCACCAGTGGGGCTGAATCCATTGCAGATGACGGTATCTTCCTTCTCACATACCACTTTCTCCTCATCCCACAATTTCTTCTGGCTTACAAGATGCAGATGGTGTAGGCATGCACTTCTTACTTTCCCCTCTCCCCTCACCACAAACTTACCCTTGTCCCTTTTTCCTTTCAGATACCCAAGAACTGCAACCTGGCCAGGCAGTGGAGGAAGATCAAAAAGACAGTGATGATGAAGACACAGCATCACTCGATTTCACACTCGCAGCCACCAGCTCATTTACTGACACTGCATATCTTAGAGGAGAGCATAGAGGTAGGATCTGCATGTGGTGAGACACCGGGCACAAGTGCACTGCAGCTAGGGTAGGAGGCAAGCATAGCGCTGGTGCCAGCTCGCCAGAGGGCGAGGTCACACACGAGTTCTGCTGCAGAGAACTCAGATGAGGACTTCAATGGGCCAGGCTACAGAAGAAGGCTGATGGGTGTACACACCAAAATGGTTGGTGCACTGGGAAGCCTGCCAGAAAGCATGCATGCAATGACAAGGAGCATGGAGTATTCTGGGCACCAACTTGGCATAGGGCTTTGCGCAGAGCTTGGAGCCCATCTTTTCCAGCATTGAACTGGTGGCCAACTCCATCAACAAACATGTGGAGCCAACCATGATGCAGTGTCTGATGGCCGATGTCTCAGCTTCCATTGCAGCACAAGCAGTAACCACCCAACGACAGAGTGCTGCAGTGGAAGCTCAGCCCTAGAAATTGGATATGGCCCAAAAACGGATGGTGTCATGACCCAGTGCTATTTGACTGCGCCTGTTCAAAGTGGTCCAGGCAGCACGCAAAATTCATGCTGCCTGCTCATTTGTTCATTTACATAATTGTTGTGCTGACCGCAGTGCTAAATGCGCTGCTGATCGGCTTACCACTCAAAAGGTGGCCCACTATCGAGTGCAGTAATGTTTGGCCTAGTCTTTCTCCACTACTTAAACGGGAGGTGCTTTGATGCAGCAGCACCTCATTGTCATTGGAGTTGGAGCTGGAATTACAGTTGGAATGCATGGCTCAGCAGCAGTAACGAGAACAAGCCAGAAGGTTCCCCGATGCAGCTCTGGAGGCATTGGTACTGGCCGTGGAGAAGAGGCGGGCTGTCCTGTTCCCGCAGGATGGCAGGAAGCCATCAGTGCATACATCGAGAAGGCTGTGGCAAGAGATAGCTGGGTACGTCATGGCCAACAGCGTCAGACCACGGACATGGATCCAGTGCCGCAAGAAGTTTAATGATCTCACACGGCAGGTCAAGTGAGTGAAGGCTTCAGCAAATGCCATATCGCACCATCTGCACCACGAGCCTCACACACTGCTCAGTGCACCACACTCACCTACCAATCTACCTTTCACCACTCAGACCTCACAATCATAGCTTCACTTCACCCTCACAACCGTACCACTGCTACAAAACTCACACCCACATCTCGCTCCTTCCACACGCTGCCAGCTATTCAACTATAGCAGGCACATCACTCAAACACATCTCACTGATGCACTTCCCTTTCTCTCGAAGGCCAAGGTGGCTCACAATCGCCGCGAACAGCAGCAGACGGGAGGCGGCCAAGCCGCTTTAGAGACCTTGAGCCAACTGGAGGAGTTGGTGCTCGACATCATTGGAGGAGAAGTCACCAAGGCCGTGGCAACGGGCGAAGTTGAAGCCCTTGGGGACAATAACGGTCTGCTCATTCCTAATCCTTCTTCTCACATCCCACTTCACCCTCATCCCACAATCTCTTCTCACTTACAAGCTGCTGATGCTGTATGCATGGATATCTTGCTTTCCCCCCTCCCAGCCCCTCACCATAACCCGACTCTTGTGCCTTTCTGCTTTCAGAAGACCAAGATCTGCCACCTGCACAGCCTGTCCCCGAAGTAATGGAGGAGAATGGAGATGAAGAAGGCAGCACACCGTCACTGCATCTGACACTCGCAGACACCAGCTCAGAAACTGGCACTGTGCGGAATGTAGAGATTAGTATAGATGTGGGATCTGCACAGGGTGAGGCACCGGGCATCAGTGGGCTCAGCAAGGCCAGGGGGAAAGGGTAGCTCGGGGGCCAGCTCCCCAGAGGGCGAGATTGGCGCATGGGTTCTGTTGCATAGGACTCAGATGATGACCTCAATGGGGCGGCCTTCAGAAGAAGGGTGATGGCTATGTACACCGAAATGCGAGGTGCAATGGGAAGCCTGCCAGAGAGCCTCTTGGCAATGTCAAGGAGCATGGAGGAGTCTGACTCCAACATTGGACGGGGCTTTGCGCTGAGCTTGGAGCCCATGATTTCCAGGCTGGAAATGATGGACAACTCCAGGCGAGACCTTGTGGACCCAGCCAGGATGCTGCGTCTGATGGGCGATGTCACAGCTTCCATTGCAACACAGGTGGAAGCAACCCAATGTCTCAGTGTTGCAGTGGAAGCACAGACTGCTCTCCTGCAGGCTCAGCTTGCTGCTACCCAAGCTCAGACTGCTGCCCTCGTGGCTGGGTTTACGAGTGTTGAAAGGGATTTCAGGGTGTCACAGCAGGCCAGCATCTGTCCTCCAACATAGAAACATTGAAAAATAGGAGCAGGGGTAGGACATTCGACCCTTCGAGCCTGCTCTGCCATTCAATATGATCATGGCTGATCCTCTATCTCAATACCATATTCCCGCTCTCTCCCCATACCCCTAGTTGTCTTTTGCATCTAGAAATCTATCTATCTCCTTCTTAAATATATTCAGTGACTAGGCCTCCACAGCCTGCTGTGGTAGAGAATTCCACAGGTTCACCACCCTCTGAGTGAAGAAATTTCTCCTCATCTCAGTCCTAAATATCCTACCCTGTATCCTGAGACTGTGACCCCTCGTTCTAGACCCCACAGCCAGGGGAACCATCCTCCCTGCATCCAGTCTGTCTTGCCCTGTCAGAATTTTATACGTTTCAGTGAGATCCCCTCTCATTCTTCTAAACTCTAGTGAATACAGGCCTAGTCGACCCAATCTCTCCTCATACGACAGCCCTGCCATCCCAGGAATCAGTCTGGTGAACCTTTGCTGCACTCCCTCTACAGCAGGTATATCCTTTCTTAGGTAAGGAGATCAAAACTGCACACAGTACTCCAGGTGTGGTCTCACCAAGGTCCTGTATAACTGTAATGCGGAGATGCCGGTGTTGGACTGGGGTGGACAAAAGTGAGAAGTCGCACAACACCAGGTTATAGTCCAACAGTTTTATTTGAAATCACAAGCTTTCGGAGCTACTGCCCCTTCGTCAGGTGAAGTGAAGGAATACGAATCGGCAAAGCATATATAGACAGAGAACAATGCCTGTGTAGCGTACAATGGCAGACGACTACAGTTAATCTTGCTGACTGCCTTTTATCACACCTTGGCAGAGAAACAATCAGGTCAGGAAGGCATTATATCAAAGACATAGCAAGATACAGCTAAGACAATAAGGTGGGGTTACAGGGGGTCTAATGTGTCAAATGCAGTCTGTAAAAAAACCATAAACTTTAAAATTTTTACTTTTTTTTAACTGGAAATCACATCTGTGAACAAGCCAACGACGACTCGAGTCTGGATGACTCTACGTCATGTAGCGTGACATGAACCCAAGATCCCGGTTGAGGCCGTCCTCATGGGTGCGGAACTTGGCTATCAGTTTCTGCTCGATGATTTTGCGTTGTCGTGTGTCTCGAAGGCCGCCTTGGAGAACGCTTACCCGCAGATCCGAGGCTGAATGTCCTTGATTGCTGAAGTGTTCCCCGACTGGGAGGTAACAATCCTGCCTGGCGATTGTTGCGCGGTGTCCGTTCATACGTTGTCTCAGTGTCTGCATGGTCTCGCCGATGTACCATGCTCCGGTGCATCCTTTCCTGCAACGTATGAGGTAGACAACGTTGGCCGAGTCACATGAGTATGTACCATGTACCTGGTGGGTGGTGTCCTCACGTGTGATGATGGTATCTGTGTTGATGATCTGGCATGTCTTGCAGAGGTTGCCGTGGCAGGGTTGTGTGGTGTCGTGGTCGCTGTTCTCCTGAAAGCTGGGTAATTTGCTGCGAACGATGGTACTTTTGAGTACTTTCTGTCCTCCAACAGAATACTAAGATTTCTGAGTCGCTGCCCGGGGAAGTGGCAGTGGCTCTGTGGAGCATGAACCTGCTGTCCTCTCTCAGGATGACACCATTCGTTCTCCCACCCCTGCCACTCCGTCATTGCCCTTGCTTTTGCCTGTCAGCCAGCCAGCCTAGACTGCTGCTGCCCATGCCAAGATGGTGCAGTCTGAAGCCGATGTTCTAGGCCCAGAGCTTGTCAAGGTCATCCTCCAAGGCCATCTGCAGTCTCCTCCCCTAAAAGTCAGCAGCCTTCCACCAGCCATGCTGCAGCCACTGGGGTAGCACTGCATAGGAGCACTAGGACAGGCAAAAGCACACGGAAGACAGGCACTAAGGGAATACACAAGGGTGATTCGTTTAATTTTGTTTGCAATATGGCATGCTTTAATTTATAAATTTGGTTTGGAATGTGTAATTTGTGTTGGCTTTCATTTTTGCATTGTGGCCAAGATGAAGATGTGATGGTCAGTGACAGAGGGAAAGTAAGGAGTGTGAGACTGTTGGTCAATGGGGAATTGGGGTTGGGGTTACTGGTATTGCACTTCAATTAGTTCTTCACATGCAGCCCAGATGGAAAGGGGCTGGCTAGGTTGCAGCCTCCCATCCTCTTCCTCTTCTTCTGCCTCCTCCTCTTCCTCCTCCTCCTCGTGCTCCTGCTCCTCAGCTTCTCTCCTGATAAGTGGTGGCAAGGGCTGTTCCCTCATGATGGCAAGGTTGTGCAGCATGAAGCATAGTACCACAAATCTTGAGACCCGCTCAGCCGTGTACTGCAGGGCTCCTCCAGTGTGGTTCAGGCAGCGGAATCGTTGCTTCAGCACACCAATGGTCTGCTCTATAATATTTCTTGTGGCAGCATGGCTCTCATGTGTGCATGGGTTGTGAACATAAGAACATAAGAACATAAGAAATAGGAGCAGGAATAGGCCACTTGGCCCCTCGAGCCTGCTCCACCATTCAATAAGACCATGGCTGATCTTGGGCTCAAAGCCACTTCCCCACCCGCTCCCCATAACTATTCACTCCCTTATCTTGCAAACATTTGTCTATCTCCACCTTAAATGTATTTAATGACCCAGCCTCCACAGCTCTTTGGGGCAGAGAATTGCACAGATTTACGACCCTCTGAGAGAAGAAATTCCTCCTCATCTCAGTTCTAAAAGGGCGACCCTTTATTCTAAAACTGTGCCCCCGCGTTCTAGATTTCCCCACGAGGGGAAACATCCTCTCTGCATCTACCTTGGCGAGCCCCCTCAGTATCTTATATGATTCAATAAGATCACCTCTCATTCTTCTAAATTCCAATGAGTATAGGCCCAGCCTGTAAAGTTTCCAAAATTTGCAGATCCCCAAAAATCTAAGGAAAAAGGACTTTGGAACTACCCCAGAGTGATAAAAATGCATTTGGGCCTAACATAAGGAATTTAAGACCAAAACCAAGCTTTGGCATTTTAAAAGGCCCTGGGAGAAGGCAGCCCCACCCAAAACACAGAACCCATTAAAGAGACGCATAAAGATAGGAGTGCTAGGCCCAGCAAGAAACCCAAAACATGAGGACAATGCAAACTCCGATTAAACAACAGATCGACAGGACGCAAGCCATTTGACACTCAGTAAAAAGCCATTACTGTTGACGAGGTCTTACAATGACCAGGATTTGATTTGGTTTAGCATAATTGAAGGCCCATCAAGCAGTTACAACAGTTCAGTAAGAAGAGAGTTCAGAACATTTTAACACCAAGTTAAACCCATCAAAACTTAACAAGCCCGCAAAACCAAGACAATGGAATGAACAGGCCTCAACTGAAACCAAATCACTTCAGCACGAAACCATTTTTAGTAAGGGGTTCTGGGAGTGAAAAGAACAAAGGAGCTGAACAAGTATGACTGGGGGGCCTAATTCCCCAAGAGGCCCTCTCTCCGGACTCTCTGACAACACTGGCACAGCTCCCTCTCGGCTCTGTTCCAGAAGCAGCACATTCCAGGAAGACACTCGACGACCAGACCACCATCGCAATCAACTTACCTGGTTGGATTTCGCACTGTTAAAACCCCTGTTTGGTGAGCATTATCCCTGATCTCCTGAAACCGAAACCTAGCTAGATAGTGGGATTTTTGGGAGGTATAAGGGTTTTTGTATATTGTCGTTCTCCCTCGCCTGTACCGTGTGTTCCCCAACCTGTTTAAGTGTTAAGTGTGTTTTAAGTTTGTTACCTTTTTCTTTTAATAAAATTCAAAATTCTTTCATCAGAACCTGTTGTCTACTACATCTTTATTCACAACTCCTAAATAAGTCCAAGGTCTCAACCTGGGGCGTGGGAGCGATTTGAACCGCTCACTGAGTCAGGGGTAAGGCTGACCCCTACCACCACCACCCCCTACAAGCCTGCTCAACCTTTCCTCATAAGTCAACCCCCTCATCTCTGGAATTAACCTAGTGAATCGTCTCTAAACTGCTTCCAATGCAAGTATATCCTTCCTTAAATAAGGAGACTAAAACTGTATGCAGTACTCAAGGTGTGGTCTCACCAATACCCTGTACAATTGTAACAGGACTTCCCTGCCTTTATACTCCAACCCCTTTGAAATAAAGGCCAACATTCCATTTGCCTTTTTGATTATTTGCTGTACCTGCATGCTAACTTTTTGTGTTTCATGTACAAGGACCCCCAGGTCCCTCTGAACTGTAGCATTTTGTAATCTCTCTCCATTTAAATAATAATTTGCTTTTTTATTTTTCCTGCCAAAGTGTATAACCTCGCACTTTCCCACATTATACTCCATCTGCCAAATGGTTGCCCACTCAGCCTGTCTATATCCCTTTGCAGGTTCTTTGAGTCCTCTGCACAACTTGATTTCCCACCCATCTTTGTATCATCGGCAAACTTGGCTATATTACACTCGGTCCCTTCATCCAAGTCATTAATGTAGATTGTAAATAGTTGAGGTCCCAGCACCGATCCCTGTGGCACCCCACTAGTTATCGTTTGCCAGCCGGAAAATTACCCATTTATCCCGACTCTCTGCTTTCTGTTAGTTAGCCAATTCTCTATCCATGCTAATATATTACCCTTAGTTCCAGAGCTCTTATCTTATGCAGTAACCTTTTATGTGGCACCTTATCGAATGCCTTCTGGAAATCTAAATACACCACATCCACTGGTTCACCCTTATCCACCCTGCTCGTTACCTCCTCAAAAGAACTCCAGCAAGTTTGCTAAACATGATTTCCCTTTCATAAAACCATGCTGACTCTGCTTGACTGCATTATGATTTTCCAAATGCCCTGCTACTGCTTCCTTAATGAAGGACTCCAGCATTTTCCCAATGACAGATGTTAGGCTAACTGGTCTCTAGTTTCCTACTTTCTGTCTCCCTCCTTTCTTAAATAGTGAACCGGAGTCATGAGCCATGTAGTCAGCGGATCCTGTGAGAGACAACATCATTCATGTCCGAGGCCGGGTCCCAGGAGTGAGGACGAGCCCAGCAGCGAGGTCAAGGCCCAGGAGTGGCGCAGTGTGGATCAGCAGCGGGGTCGGGGCCCAGGGAAGGTGCGGCATGGGCCAACAGCGAGGTCGGGAGGACCACAATGCATCCTACGAAACCCAGGCAGAGAGGACTTGCGGGAAGGAGGGAGGAGGACAGTAGGAGTATGTGTGTGTGTGTGTGTGTGCTAGGCTGTTGTAGCAGAGCCTGGTCTCCAATCGTCTTGGAACCCCTTGCCATTGGACCAAGACCTTGCTCTGTCAAGCCCGTGTGATGGCTGGTGTGCAACGGCCACCCCACGTGAAAAGAATTCACGCACAGGCATCTTCCACCCTTTAAAATGAAGTTCGGGACCTGGAACGTCAGGACCCTCATGGCTCGCATTGGACTCATCAGTCACCTGAGAACTCATTTTTAATGTGGGAGCAAGTCATCCTCGGTTCCGAGGGACTACCTAAGAAGAAAAAGAGTCAGTGGATAGCCCTTATCAGTCAGTAGCCACCCTTTTGTTTGCCGTGGTGGCTGAAATACAGCTGGCACAGCGGACTGGCGCAGAATGAAGGCATCATGACTGCTGCCAGGATACCGGGCATTGACCTGCATGATGCGCTGCCTATGGTCACACACCAGCTGCACAGTGAGAGAGCATAAAAGTTCATCGTCACAGTCACCTTCAAAGCCACTGGCACTGCGGTCCTTGCCCTGCTCTGAGGTTGCAGTTGTGGCTGCAGCAGTTGGCAGATTTCAGTGATGACCTGCTTAGTGAAGTGCAGGCATCTCAAACATTGGTTGTCGCTGAGGTTCAGGTAGGAGAATTGCTCCCTGAACACCCTGTGAATATGGCCTCCTGCTGAGAGCCCTCCTCCTCCTCCTCCTCCTCCCTCTTCTAGCAGGTTGTCCTGCTCTGCGTGGCCTCCACTCATTCTCCCAGTCATGCTCTATTCCGAGAGGAAGGCCCACTAGTGCACCCACGTCTGGGAGCAATTGGTTTGTGCAGAAGCCTTGAAGTCAGCAAAAAGTACTTCAACATCTGCCTCACCACTCCCTGTACACTTTTGAAACTTGAAACAACTATGGAAAGCACCAAAAACGTGTAGAATTGTAGCAACAGCCAGAATAAATCAACAAGCAACTAACCTGTGAGTAGTTGACGATTCCTTTAAATAGCATTGGTGGGGGTTCCTTCCTGCTGTTGAACACGTGTTCAGCTATGCGAGGTTAAGAGAGGGCATCGGCTGGAGCGTGGAGCTCCGAAATGAAAGCGCTGGTGTCAAATCAGCATTGCACGCTGATTAACGCCTGCTCTGCATATTTCCGGCGGATGTTAAGAGCGCGCTCGCTAACCCCTTTACCAAGATGGTGTCCAGTGCACTTTGTGTCAGAAGTGCACGCGTGCACCACGGACGCCATTTTGGAAGCCTAACAGGACTTGATCTATACCTTTATCTTCAAAGCCCATTTTGGATGCGCTCTTAAAGCAGAACCAGTAATTAAAGCACAGAGCTCAGCACACCTCACAATTAATAGGTGGAAAATCCAATGGGGTGCACTGACCCTTGTGTCTGAATTCTTGATAGCATGAGAAGCTCAGTGCCAGGAGTGTAAATTTGTAAAATTATCCCTATAACTTGCTATCTTTCAGGAGGTCTCCTACAGACTTCTTTTCACACTCTACCAATTGATGTGTACACCTCTCCTCCACTGCCACATTCCCTTTTGCAACCTCTGACTCAAAGTAAGCAGCACACAGGCCATCTCTTAGTGTGTGTTTATAGCTCACATCTGTCATACTCCCAATGTTACACACCAAGTATTGCACACCAGACATCATATACTAAGGGCTGAATTTGAATCGAGAAGGTGGGTTGGGGGGGGTTGGGGGGGGGGAGAGAGGCTTTGAGGCGGTCAGGAAACCCGAGAGAATGGGTTTCCCGCAGGCCCTGCTGACTTTAACGGCAGGGCCTGATTTGAATGGGAAGCCTCTGTTTCCCACCCGCAGCCAGCCAGACTGAGAGGCTGACTGACTCAGGGCGGGTATGCCTGTGGCACGAGGCCGCACAGAGGTTGGTGGGAGGGATTGCGTGGGGGTCGTGCTGGGAGAAGATTGAGGGGTCAGGGGCCAGGAGAAAATTAGGGGGTGGGGGGTTGTCCGAAGTGGATCGAGGGCCGGGAGAAGATTTGGGGGGCCCAAAGAGACTCGCAGGCTGGAGGAGGATTGGGGGGGGGGGTTCCAAAGTGGATCAGAGGCTGGAGGAGCAGCATGGGGAGGGCCGGAGTGGGTGGGATTGGAGGCATGAGGATGGGAGGCCTCATGGAGGCATCGGAGGCCTGGGGGACGTGCGGGGCCAGGGGAGGCCTCGAGGAGGCATCGGCGGCCTCGGAGGGGTGGCCTCATAGAGGCATCAGAGGCCTGGGGGAGGAGGCCTCATGGAAGGATTGGAGGCCGGGGGGGAGAGTGTGGAGGCCTCATGGAGCGATTGGTGGCCTGGTGCGGGGGTGGTCTCCGAATGCAGGGGATGGGTTAGGCAGGGACCCTGGATCCAGGAGGTAGGTGTAAAGTCACTTACCTCCTGGATCTAGCAGTGCTCGCCTGGTGATTTTTACGAGGTGTGCAAAACCCGACCAACTACAGTTAAACATAAAATGGAGGTTAAAGAAGAGGCTTCCAGCCTCATTATAATATTTAAATAGATGTCCCACCTCCTGGCAGTGAGTTAGCTGCCCGCCCCCACCCGCTTCCAGTCCTGCCTCCTGTCCCGCCTCCTATCCCGCCTCCTGTCCCGCCTCCCGTCCCACCTCCTGTCCCGCCTCCTGTCCCGCCTCCCGTCCCGCCTCCCGTCCCGCCTCCTGTCCTCCCTCCTGTCCCACCTCCCGTCCCACTTCCGGTCCTGCCTCCCGCCCCGCCTCCTGTCCTGCCTCCCGCCCCGCCTCCTGTCCCGCCTCCCGTCCCGCCTACGTTAGAACCGGAAGTGGAGGCGGGTTCAGGTCGAGATTCCGATTTTTAACTACACACATGGCCCCAACCCACCGGTTTTTTAGGTTAAAATTCCCCCCTAGATGTCACACTTTAACATGTTGCACCTTGCTATAGCTACAAATCAATCTGCCCTCTGATTGATTTCAACAGTTTAAAAAGAGCTACTATTACCTGGACCTGCCTATTAAGTGTAATAGGTTAAAGGGACAAGCCAGGCTACAACGAAAGATCACAGCTGTGCCCCAGACAGCAGAATACCTGTGAGCAGTGCCACAGGAGATCTGCTGGTTTTTACATATATAAAAGCCTTGCATCTTGAATGCACCCATCACATACCAGTTGTCACACATCAGAAAATGACTTCGATACAGATACAAGACAATCTTTAAAAAAGGAGAATAATGTCAGTCATGGACTTTGAGCTTGAAATTGACAAAGATATAATTGCTCTCTGATTGATTTTGCCATCTTATAAGCAGCTTTAATGACTTGTATTTGCCTGTTTATAGCAGTGAGGGCTGAATTTCCAAGGAAGGCCAATGTGAGGCAGGGCATTACATCTTCCCATCCCCATGGGTACACCCCTGACCCTGCTGCCTGGATCAGGTTGGTGGGGGTGGGAGGGGGGCGGGTTGGGTGGTGAGATACTGGAATCAGGGCCCAGCTGTGGTCTATGTGGGCCGCCTGAAAGATTTAATGAAATAAATTTGCCCCGTTTGGTGAACAGGCTGCTTCCCATTCTGCAATCGACTGCAGTAGGAAAACCTTGGGCTTTTACATTTTAACCACCTTCAATGCCCTAACAATGCTGCATGCCAGGGTGCATAAGCATCCGCTGTGCACAGCATTGCTAAGGGCACAGATGCAGGAATTACATTGGATGTCATCATTTCCGCTATTTGAATGGCAAATGAATAGCAGTTAAAGCTCAGTGATGCTGCGGACCCCAGACTAACGCTGAGCAATGCCAAGGGAGTTCTGCTAGTTTGCTAAAATAATACTGACCTTTTGGGTCTCACTTTAAAAAATTGCTTTAGTATAACCCAAGGTTATTTTCTAATGCTATGTTGGTCTGATTGGCTGATATGCCAATTAAAAAGTAGAACGTTAGAAAATGGAAGTGTGCTTTCCTTTTTGCCAGGCTGATAACATAGTTCAAAATATCTAATTTTGATTAATAATGAAAATATTGGTTTTGCCTGTCTTAGTGATTAATGCAGGCTATTTCTGATTATTTTTAAATAGTAAGTTTACGCTGAGATATGATGAAACACAGGCTAATTTGATTGCAGGAAAATTGCTTTGTGTTTTTGCCCTGTCTACCTGAAAGGTGTAGGTTATAATTGTATTTACTTTATTTTTAACGGAGTGAATTAACCTAACGAAATGAAGTGCATCATAAACTTGTGGAATTTAGTTTTAAAAGTTGAAATCTGACTTCCCTGTGAAATGCGCTGTAGTGCATCATTTATTTGTTAGGGAGCTTGATTAAAATTGTAATATAGAAGTGACTTGCTATTTCATCACTACACACCATGCCAATGATCAAAACGGAGCAAGAGGAAAGACACTGCCCCAAGCAGAGTTTGCAGGAACACTGATAAATTTTCATTGGCACCATCTTCTACTCTCTACTGAAACATTTTACAGCTCTTTTTTTTTCTTGATTATGTGTTCAAAATCATGAGGGGTCTAGATAGCAAGAAACTGTTCCCATTGGCAGAAGGGTCAAGAACTAGAGGTCACAGATTTAAGGTGATTGGCAAAAGAACCAAAGGCGACATGAGGAAAAAAAAAATTACGCAGCGATTGGTTAGGATCTGGAATGCACTGCCTGAAAGGGTGGTGGAGGCAGACTCAATTGTAGCTTTCAAAATGGAGTTGGATAAGTACCTGAAGGAAAAAATTTGCAGGGCTACGGGGAAAGGGCGGGGGAGTGGGACTAGCTGAAGTGCTCTTGCAGAGAGCCGGCACGGGCTCGACGGGCCGAATAGCCTCCTTCTGTGCTGTAACTATGTGGTCCCTTTTTACCCCTCCCTCGTTCCCGTGCTCTGTTCCTTCTCATAACTTGTTCATCTGTAATGTGTTCCAGTTCCAATGAAGGGTTATACCTGAAACATTGGGGGAATTTTAACCCCAAAAAACGTGCGGGTTTGGGTTGGGTGGGATGTTAAAATATGAAGAATAATGAGGCTGCTGCCTCAAATTTAACCACCATTTTAAATTTAAACCTGGCCGGCCGAGTTTTCCGAGCCACAGGAAACCCAACGGCTAAAGGGAGGCGAGGACTGCTGGATCGAGGAGGTAAATGCCTTTCCACTTACCTGCTGGATCCAGGTAACCTGCTTCACCAACCCCCAGCGATCGGACAACCCCAACCCTTCCGATCACCCCCCTACTCCAGCCTCCGATCTTGCCTCTGGCCTCCGATCTCCCACCCCTGCTCCGGATCTGATCCTTCCTCTGGCCTCCGATCTGCCTCTGGCCTCCGATCTCCCTCCGCCCCCACCCCGCTCCGGATCCGATATTTCCTCCGGCCTCCGGTCTGCCTTCTGGCCTCTAATCACCCCCCCCCCCTGCTCCAGCTTCCAATCTTGCCTCTGGCCTCTGATCACCCCCCCTGCTCCAGCTTCCAATCTTGCCTCTGGCCTCTGATCACCCCCCCTGCTCCAGCTTCCAATCTTGCCTCTGGCCTCTGATCACCCCCCCTGCTCCAGCTTCCAATCTTGCCTCTGGCCTCTGATCACCCCCCCTGCTCCAGCTTCCAATCTTGCCTCTGGCCTCCGATCTCCCCCCCTGCTCCGGATCCAATCTTTCCTCCGGCCTCCAGTCTGCCTTCTGGCCTCCGATCACCCCCCACCCTGCTCCGGACCCCGATCTTGCCTATGACGTCCGATCTCCCCCATCCTCCTCCGGCCTTTCCAATCCATCCCGCCTCTCCCCTTCCCGGTTGCATCCTGATGCCGAAGGCCTATCCGCGCGACAGCCAACCAGCCTCTCAATCTGGCTGGCTGCGGCTGGGAAACGGAGATAAAAAATGCTAATCAGGTCCTGGAGTTAAATTCAGCAGGATCTGCGGGAAACCCATTCTTCCGGGTTTCCCAAACTCAAAGCAGCCCCCCCCGCTCCCTTTCCCTAATAGTTAACCAGTTTGGTTTTTAAATAATAATCTCATCAAGCAGATGGCAATTTGGTTTCCACTTTCTTAGTGGTTGATCCACACAGTTGATTCATAAAATTGTGTTTTCCTTTTAGTCATTACAGCAATACATTTACATAGTGCCGTTAATGTTGAAAGGATCTGACAGTGCCTCACAGAAGAGAAAATGGATGCCAACCAGCAGTAAAAGAGTTAGTGAAGGTGAATAAATATATGTTGAAAAAGAAGCTTTTAAAAGCGAGGAAAGAACTAGCAAGGAATTAGGGAGGGAGTGCCGGAGAGCACCCTTTATGAAGCAACCTTAGTTCAAAGTCAATAATATTCAACAATCTAGCTAGAACACATAATCAGTGTTTTGCGTAATTTAATAATTAACAATTGGAATTTGAAGCAGGATTACAATTTATTGCCTGAAGTTTCCTTGGAGCTTCTCTGCTGGGAGGTTGTCATAACGCCCGGAGAAATGGCGCAAATGGCTTAAATCAGATATTTGCACCATTTCTCCAGGGTTTCCACTGATCTCCCAGCAAAGTTATTGCAGGAAATCGGGAGAACCACACAGAAATTCTGCCCTTGTATAATTTACAGTTGCCTCTTTAAGGATTACAAAATGTCAACAAGAGGAAGAAGGCCTGTTGGTTTTAAAACCATTTTAACCTCTTTGCTAGTTACCAAGATATGGGAAGAAGAGGGGCAGGAAAAAGTAATATGTGGCAGGAAAAGAGGCTTAAAAAAGCATGACATTAGCCTCCTTTGAGCGGGTTGGTTGGCTGCCCCGGTCCCGCCTCCGTTAAAACCGGAAGTGGGCGGGTTGGGGTCGGGGTTCCTCTGGTGAGTACAGCCAGAGACAAGTCCACAGCACCATGGGTGGCTCAGCTGTACGGGGTGCGGGGGGGGGGGGAGGAAGAAGGTCAGAAAAGCACTCGTGATAGGAGATTCAATAGTTAGGGGAACAAACAGGCGTTTCTGCGGCCGCAGACGTGACTCCAGGATGGTATGTTGCTTCCCTGGTGCCAGGGTCAAGGATGTCACTGAGTGGCTGCAGGACATTCTGAGGTGGAGGGTGAACAGCCAGAGGTCGTGGTCCATATCGGTACCAGTGACAGAGGTAGAAAGAGGGATGAGGTCTTGCAGGCCGAGTTAGGGAGCGAAAGAAGAGATTAATAAGCAGGACCTCAAAGGTAGTAATCTCTGGATCTACGTGCTAGTGAGTACAGAAATAGAGGATCGAGCAGATGCATGCGTGGCTGGAGAGATGGTGCAGGAGTGAGGGCTTTAGATTCCTGAGGCGTTTGCCCAGTTCTGGGGAGGTGGGACCTGTAAAAGCCAGACGGGTTGCACCTCAACAGGGCTAGGAACAATATCCTCGTGGGGAGATTTGCTAGTGCTGTTGGGAGGGTTTAAACTAGCTTGATGGGAACCTGAGCGTAGATTTAGAAGGGAGAGAAGCAAATCTGGAAATGGAAGGCAATAAATTAGTAAGTGAGTTTTGAAAGCAGAGGAAACAAAGGCTAGAAAATAGACAACAAAGGGGTTTGGCTGTGCTTAATGCTATATACTTCAATGCAAGGCGTCTGGTGCATAAGGCAGATGAGCTGAGGGCACAGATATACATGTGGAAGTATGATATCATAGCTATTACTGAAATATGTTGCATACAAAGTTGCGAAGATTAGTGGTAAGCCAGAGGATTGGGGAATCTTTAGAAACCAGCAAAGGCCGACTAAAAAAATAATAAAGAGGGGGAAGATAGATTATGAGAGTAAACTAGCAAGAAATATAAAAACAGACAGTAAGAGCTTCGACAGGTATATAAAAGGGAACAGAGTAGCTAAAGTAAACGTTGGTCCCATAGAGGATGAGACTGGGGAATTAATAATGGGAAACAGGGAAATGGCAGATACAATATTTTGTATTGGTCTTCATGGTAAAAGACACTAAAAGCATCCCAATAATAATAGATAATCAAGGGGCTATTGGGAGGGAGGAACTTAAAACAATCATTATCACTAGAGAAAAAGTACTAGGCAAACTAATGGGACCAAAGGTGGACAAGTCCCCTGGACCTGATGGCCTGCATCCTAGGGTCTTATAAGAAGTGGCTACAGAGATAGTGGATGCATTGGTTGTAATCTACCAAAATTCCCTGGATTCTGGAGAGGTCCCAGCGGATTGGAAAAC
Organism: Squalus acanthias; assembly: GCA_030390025.1. NCBI lineage: Eukaryota > Metazoa > Chordata > Chondrichthyes > Squaliformes > Squalidae > Squalus > Squalus acanthias. The sequence goes on from CM059432.1 coordinate 53,874,371, forward strand.
CGCAAATGTAACGCCCCTATTCAAGAAAGGAGGGAGACAGAAAGCAGGAAACTATAGACCAGTTTGCCTAATATCTGTCATTGGGAAAATGCTGGAGTCCATTATTAAGGAAGTAGTAGCAGGACATTTAGAAAATCATAATACAATCAAGCAGAGTCAGCATGGTTTTATGAAAGGGAAATCTTGTTTGACAAATTTGCTAGAGTTCTTTGAGGATGTAACGAGCAGGGTGGATAAAGGGGAACCAGTAGATGTAATGTAATTGGATTTCCAGAAGGCATTCGATAAGGTGAAAGAAAGACTTGCATTCATATAGCGCCTTTCACAATCACCAGACATCTGAAAGCGCTTTACAGCCAATGAAGTACTTTTGAAGTGGCGTCACTGTTGTAATGTGGGAAACACAGCAGCCAATTTGCACACAGCAAGCTCCCACAAACAGCAATGTGATAATAACCAGATAATCTGTTCTAGTGATGTTGATTGAGGGATAAATATTTGGCCAGGACACCAGGAATAACTCCCCTCCTCTTCTTCGAAATAGTGCCATGGGATCTTTTACGCCAACCTGAGAGAGCAGACGGGGCCTCGCTTTAACGTCTCATCCGAAAGACGGCACCTCCGAAAGTATAGCATTCCCTCAGCACTGCACTGGAGTGTCAGCCTAGATTTATGTGCTCAAGTCCCTGGAGTGGGACTTGAACCCACAACCTTCTGACTCAGAGGCAAGTGTGCTACCAACTGAGCCACAGCTGACACATAAGGTGCCACATAAAATGTTACTGCACAAGATAAGAGCTCACGGGGTTGGGGGTAATAGATTAGCATGGATAGAGGATTGGCTAACTAACAGAAAACAGAGAGTTGAGATAAATGGGTCATTTTCAGGTTGGCAAACTGTAACTAATGGGATGCTACAAGAATCAGTGCTGGGGCCTCAACTATTTACAATCTATATTAATGACTTGGATGAAGGGACCGAGTGTAATGTAGCCAAATTTGCTGATGATACAAAGATAGGTGGGAAAGCAAGTTGTGAGGAGAACACAAAGAATCTGCAAAGGGATATAGATAGGTTAAGTGAGTGGACAAAAATTTGGCAGATGGACTATAATATGGGAAAATGTGAGGTTATCCACTTTGGTAGGAAGAATAAAAAAGCAAATTATTATTTAAATGGAGAGAGATTACAAAATGCTGTGGTACAGAGGGATCTGGGGGTCCTTGCACATGAAACACAAAGGCCGAGAAATTCGATTCGGAGGCTTGCCGCGGGGGTAAGGATCGCGCTCGATATCACCTACCGCGTCTGCCGTTCTTGTTTGCCCCCGCAGGAACTTCGGGTCCTGGGCCTCTCCCTAGTGCCGGCGCGCAGTGCTTGCTTGTTCCAGGGGCGCAGTTAGTGCGATGCGACCCCTGGGATCATGTGGGCCATGGCGAGCCAATGGCAGCAGACCATCTTTCATTCATAGATTTGACAGGAGACCTGTCAAATCTGTGAATTGAAATCGGCCCCAAAAGAACAGCTAAACCTCAAATAATTTTTTAAAAAAACCATCACATTTATAAAATAACTACAGTTAAATAAATTAACCACTTTAAACAAAAATTAAAATTTTTGAAAAAATTAAAATACTTTTTAAAAGTTATAAAAATAAACTTACCTTTCTTTAAAGTCTCTAAAAAAGATAAACCTGTTGAAAAAATTTAAAATTATACTTAATTAACTACTTACCTTGTTCAAAACGGGTCTTACGCCTCCTTTTTACTAGCGTAGAATCTTCAATACTTACCCTCGCATTGAAACCTGAAAAAAAACCTAAGTGTGCTGCATGCGCGCAGCCTCTAGTGCGAACGCGGTTCACCTAGGAACCGCCCCCTTCGCCATACCGGAAGTGCCGGTTTCCCACGCATGCGCAGTGCATGCAGGAAACCGGCACTTCGGGAATGAATACGGGTGAGTACACAGTCCGTACTCACCCGAGAACGGCCGAATTTTTGGGCCATAAGTTAGCATGCAGGTACAGCAAGTAATTAGGAAGGCAAATGGAATGTTGGCCTTTATTGCAAGGGGGATGGAGTATAAAAGTAGGGAAGTCTTGCTACAACTGTACAGAGCGCTGGTGAGACCACATCTGGAGTACTGCATACAGTTTTGGTCTCCTTATTTAAGGAGAGATATACTTGCATTGGAGGCAGTTCAGAGACGGTTCACTAGGTTGATTCCTGAGATGAGATGGTTGTCTTATGAAGAAAGGTTGAGCAGGTTGGGCCTATACTCATTTGGAGTTTAAAAGAATGAGAGGTGATCTTATTGAAACATATAAGATTCTGAGGGGGCTTGACAGGGTAGATGCAGAGAGGATGTTTCCACTCGTGGGGGAATCTAGAACTAGGGGGCATAGTTTCAGAATAAGGGGTTGCCCATTTAAAATGGAGATGAGGAGGAATTTCTTCTCTCAGAGGGTCGTGAATCTTTGGAATTCTCTTCCCCAGAGAGCTGTGGAGGCTGGGTCATTGAATATATTTAAGGTGGAGATCGACAGATTTTTGAACTATAGGGGTGTCAAGGATTATGGGGAGTGGGCAGCAAAGTGGAGTTGAGGCCAAGATCAAATCATCCATGATCTTATTGAGTGGCGGAACAGGCTCGAGGGGCCAAATGACCTACTCCTGCTCCTATTTCTTATGTTCTTATGTTCTTATGACTGAGAGAAGGGCAGGAATGACAGCTCAACATTCCTGGTTACAGGGTTTTCAGACAAAGTAGAGAGGGTGATAAAAAAGGATGGTGGGTTGCAATATTGCTTAAAGAAGCAATTGTGGCGGATCGCCACCTAAACGGGCGCAATCCACTTTTCCGTCCGTGGACAATAAATCGGGCACCTTGCCTTTAAGGCACCTTGCCTTTAAGGCAGGAGAAAAGGAGTGGGCGGGGCCTCAGAACCTTCCAGATTCTAGTGTTAGCAGCCATCTTAGCAGGCAAATGTAATAAAAAGCTTTTGTGTTCCACACATGGACTCGACTTTAATTCGTGTTTCGCGGCAGCTACAACATTGGTGACCCCGACGCTCAGAACGTATTCTGAGCACTGCAATGGCGGACACGAACGCAGTTTCCGTGAAACTGCCGGAGTTTTGGGAAAACCAGCCCGAAGTCTGGTTCCTTCAAGCCGAGTCGCGTTTCTGGCTGCGAAACATCACCACAGATGGGACGAAATACGACTATCTCGTCACATCACTCGGTAGCTCCACAGTTACGAAGGTCTGGACAGCACTGCAGAACCCACCAGGGGAGGGCAAGTATGCACATCTTAAGGCCGCGCTCCTTAAAAAATTTACGGCCTCAGCATACCAGCGAAACTGCCACCTCCTCGACCTTCCAGGCCTCGGTGATGCCTCACCGTCAGACCTCCTCTCCCACATGCTCTCCCTCACCGATGAGAGCCCACCCGGATCCCTCTTCCGCACGCTGTTCATCCGCCAGCTCCCTCTCAGCATCCGCCCAGCGATCGTGGCGTCCGGCCTCACGGACCTGGAAGCCCTGGCCGATGAGGCCGACAAGCTGCTGTCCGCTCACTCCAGCCGCGACGTCACTCCGGACCTGGCAGCCACTGCCCGGGCGCGCCCCTCACTGGCCACCACGCGGCCACAAGGCCCAGCCACCGGGCTCACGGGGCCTTCGCGCCCCACTAACCCGGGCCACTGCTACTACCACACACGGTTCGGCGCCAGGGCACAACGGTGCACACCTCCCTGCTCTTTCAAGTCCGCCCCCGTACCAGCCCCCGCGATGGCCGTGGGCCACGCGGGCTCCCTGCTGTACGTCACGGATGACAAAACCGGCCGCCGGTTCCTGTGCGACACTGGAGCTCAAAACAGCATCATCCCGGCCTCCTCCCTCGACATCCAAAAGGGCAAACAAGGACCGGCGCTGGCTGCTGCTAACGGCTCGGACATCCCGACGTACGGCACCCGCACAGTCACCCTCGACCTCGCTGGTCGCCGCTACCGATGGGAGTTCATCACTGCCAAGGTGCTCTCCCCTCTCATCGGCGCAGACTTCCTGTGCGCCCACAGCCTACTTGTAGACATCCCTCGACACCGCCTCATGGACATGAACACCATGTCCCCCATCCTGGGTGCCATGGCCCCCCGTCAACCCGCCGACATGGCGTCACAGTGCCACGCCCGGGCCACGGATGACTACTCGGCACTCCTGGCCGAATTCCCGGCCCTTACCAATCAGACCTTCTCCGCGGAGGCCGCCAAACACGGGGTGGAACACTTCATCCCCACCACAGGCCCCCCAGTGTACGCCCACGCCCACAGGCTGGACCCGGCCAAACTGGAGATCGCGCGGACCGAGTTTGCCACAATGGAACAGCTCGGCATCATCCACCGCTCCAACAGTCCCTGGGCCTCCCCACTCCACATCGCCCCCAAACCAGGCGGGGATTGGCGCCCCTGCGGGGATAACCGCCGCCTCAACGACGCCACCACCCAGGATCGGTACCCCGTGCCACACATCCAGGATTTCTCGGCTAGACTGGCCGGCCGCTCAGTCTTTTCCAAGGTCGACCTGGTGCGCGGCTACCACCAAGTCCCCGTCCACCCCATGGACGTCCCCAAGACGGCAGTAATCACCCCCTTCGGCCTTTTCGAGTTCCTGCGGATGCCCTTCGGCCTCAAAAATGCGGCCCAGGCATTCCAACGGCTCATGGACTCGATCCTTCAGGACCTGAAGTTCCTGTTCGTCTACCTGGACGACATCCTGGTAGCCAGTTCCTCCAAGCAGGAACACCTCGAACACCTTCGCATCCTGTTCGGGCGCCTCAGCGACCACGGGCTCATCCTCAGCCCAGCCAAATGCCAGTTCGGCCTGGATAAGATCGACTTCCTCGGCCACCACATCACCCATGCTGGGGCCATTCCCCTGCCCACCAAGGTGCAGGCCGTCCAACAATTTCCCCGCCCCACCACCATCAAAGGCCTCCAGGAGTTCCTCGGGATGGTGAATTTCTACAACCGCTTCATCCCCAAAGTGGCGTCCCTCATGAGGCTCCTGTATGAAGCCCTCCGGGGCAGGAGCGGCAAGATGGCGGTTGAATGGACGGCAGACGCGTCAGCCGCCTTCGACTCCACCAAGACCGCGCTCGCCAACACCACCCTGCTCGCGCACCCATGGCCCAATGCCAGGGTAGCGCTCACCACGGACGCCTCCAACCACGCGGTCGGCGCCGTGTATGAGCAGTGGGTCGACGGCGCCTGGCAACCACTTGCCTTCTTCAGCCGCCAACTACGCCCCCCGGACGTCAAATACAGCACCTTCGACCGCGAGCTCCTCGCGCTGTTCCTGGCGGTCCGCCAGTTTCGGTTTTTGCTGGAGGGCCACCCCTTCACTGCGTTTGTCGACCACAAGCCCCTGACATTCGCAATGGCAAAGACAACCAACCCCTTGTCCGCCAGGCAGCAGCGCCAGCTCGCGGCAGTGTCCGAGTTCACCACGGACATCCAATACGTCTCCGGCTGAGACAATGTGGTAGCCGACTGCCTCTCCCGCCCCGCCATCCACGCCACACACCTGGCAGTCGACTACGCTCAACTCGCAGCAGACCAGATCACCAACCCTGATCTGCTCTCCGCACCTACCAACCTACCAGGGCTATGCCTGGCCGACGTCGCCTGTGGCCCGACCGCAGTCACGGTCAAGTGCGACATATCCCTATGTCAACCTCGGCCCGTCGTCCCAGCGTCCTGGCGCCGCCGCGTATTCGAGATTCTCCACAACCTTTCCCACCCCGGCGCCCGCGCATCCATCAAATTGGTAGCCAACTGCTTTGTCTGGCGCAGCCTTCGCAAGGATGTGCGTACTTGGGCCAACTCCTGCCTAGCCTGTCCAACGGGCCAAGGTGCAGCAACACATGAAAGCACCCTCGAGGAGTTTACCGTCCCTTCACGTAGATTCGGCCACATCCACGTGGACATCGTCGGGCCCCTGCCGCCGTCGCAAGGCCACACGCAATTGCTGACGATCGTTGACCGCACCACGCGCTGGCCCGAGGCAATTCCACTGACCTCTACCACCACCGCCGACATCGCCAGAGCCTTCGTCAGCACCTGGGTCACACGGTTCGTCGTCCCCTCCAACATGACGTCGGACAGAGGTCCGCAATTTACCTCTGAACTCTGGACCGCCGTCGCACGCAATCTCGGGGTGACCATTCACCGCACCACAGCGTACCACACCCAAGCCAACGGACTGTGTGAGCGGTTCCACAGATCCTTGAAGGCATCTCTTCGAGCCAGCCTCCAGGACGGCGCCTGGACCGACCGACTTCCGTGGGTCCTCCTCGGCCTGCGCACCGCGGTTAAAGAAGACCTCCACGCATCGGCAGCAGAGCTCGTGTATGGTCAGCCGCTGCGCGTACCCCGCGAGTTCCTGCCCACCGCCACGACACCCTGGTCAGCCGACCAGCAACTCCACGACTTCGCCTCACCGGCGCTGCAGTTCGCCCCAGTGCCCATTGCCCGACACGGCGAATCCACCTCACACGTCCCACTAAGCCTGCACCAGGCACGGTTCATTTTCGTCCGGCACGACGCCCACTGTGGACCCCTTCAACCCCTGTACGATGGGCCCTACAAGGAGCTACAGGCTGGGGACAAATTTTTCACCCTGCAAGTGGACGACAGGACTGAAAAAGTGTCGGTTGACCGACTCAAGCCAGCACACTCGGAGCCCGGTGAGCTGGTCCCTGTAGCTCGTCCACCGCCACGCGGCCAACCTGCCCTGAAGCCGGTTCACCCGGCTGCTCCACGCCTGGCCGTTCCACATCCGCCGGCGTCCTACAAGAGCCGCTCCGGCCGGCCCATCAGACCACCGCACCGTCTTGTCCACACCTCCTAAGCGGATTCTGTGGGGAGCTGTGTGGCGGATCGCCACCTAAACGGGCGCAATCCACTTTTCCGTCGTGGACAATAAATCGGGCACCTTGCCTTTAAGGCACCTTACCTTTAAGGCAGGAGTGGGCAGGGCCTCAGAACCTTCCAGATTCTAGTGTTAGCAGCCATCTTAGCAGGCAGATGTAATAAAAAGCTTTTGTGTTCCACACATGGACTCGGCTTTAATTCGTGTTTCGCGGCAGCCACAACACAATTACAGCTGTGAGGAGGGATCATATGTTAGAAGGATAATAAAATGAGGCCATATGGGTTGAACTGAAGAACAAAAAAGGGGCAATTACACTGCTGGGAGTGTACTTTAGACACCCAAATAGTCAGAGGAAGATAGAAGAGCAAATATTAGGCAAATTTCAGAGAAGTGCAAAATCAATAGGGCAGTAATAGTAGGGGATTTCAACTACCCTAACACTAACGGGGATAGAATTAGTGTAAAAGATGTAGAGGGTGCAGAATTATTAAAATGCATTCAGGAGAACTTTTTTAGCCAGCACGTAGCAAGCTGAACAAGAGAGGGAGTGCTTCTGGACTTAGTTTTAGGGAATGAAGCTGGACAGGTGGAAGAGGTATCAAATGGAGAGCGTTTTGGTGGTAGTGGTCATAATTCAGTTAGATTTAGCATAGTTATGGAAAAGGACAAAGATAGTCCAGGAGTAGAAGTTCTCGAATGAGGAAAGGCCAATTTTACTATACTGAGATGTGATTTAGCAAAAGTTGACTGGAAACAGCTACTTGAAGGTAAATCAGTGTCAGAGCAGTGGGAGGCATTCAAGGAGGAGATAGTGAGGGTTCAGAGCAAATATGTACCCTCAAAGAAAAAAGGGTGGGACCCCAAATCTAGAGCCCCTGGATGTGATGGGGCATACAGGGTAGGATAAGGAAAAAAAGGGAAGCTTATGTCAGATACTGAGAGCGAAATACTGCAGAAAGCCTAGAGGAGTATAGAAAGTGCAGGGGCGAAATTAAAAAGGAAATTAGGAAAGCAAAGAGAAGGCATGAAAAAATATTGGTAAGTAAAATCAAGGGAAACCCAAAGATGTTTTATAAATACATAAAGAGCAAGAGGATAACTAAAGAGAGAGTAGGGCCATCAGAGACCAAGAAGGTAACCTGTGTGGAGGCGGAAGATGTGGGTATGGTTCTTAATGAATACTTTGCATCTGCTTTCACAAAAGAGAGCGGCAATGCAGGCATTGTAGTTAAGGAGGAGGAGTGTGAAATATTAGATGAAATAAACATAGTGTGAGAGGAAGTATTAAGGGGTTTAGCATCTCTGAAAGTAGAAAAATTGCTATGCCAGAATGAAATATATCCCAGGCGGCTAAGGGGAGCAAGGGAGGAAATAGCAGAGGTTCTGACCATCCCCTTTGGCTACAGGTGTGGTGCCGAACGACTGGAGGACTTCTAACATTGTACCATTGTTTAAAAAGGGAGAAAGGGATAGACCGAGTAATTATAGGCCAATCAGCCTAACCTCTGTGGTGGGCAAATTATTGGAAATAAATTCTGAGAGACAGTATTAATCGTCATTTAGAAAGGCATGGATTAATCAAGGACAGTCAGCATGGATTTGTTAAGGGAAGGTCGCGTCTGACTAACTTGATTTAATTTTTTGAGGAGGTAACAAGGAGGGTTGATGAGGGTAGTGAGCTTGATATAGTCTACCTGGATTTTAGCAAGGCTTTTGACAAGGTGCCACATGGCAGACTGGTCAGAAAAGTAAAAGCCCAAGGGATCCAAGGGAAAGTGGCAAGTTGGATCCAAAATTGGCTCAGTGGCAGGAAGCAAAGGGTAAATGGTCGCCGGATGTTTTTGTGACTGGAAAGCTGTTTCCAGTGGGGTTCCACAGGGCTCAGTACTAGGTCCCTTGCTTTTTGTGGTATACATAAATGATTTAGACTTCAATGTAGGGGGCATAATTAAGAAGTTTGCAGATGATACAAAAATTGGCCGTGTGGTTGATATGAGGAAAAACGCTGTAGACTGCAGGAAGATATCAATGGACTGGTCAGGTGGGCAGAAATGTGGCAAATGGAATTCAATCTGGAGCGATGTGAGGTAATGCATTTGGGGAGGGCTAACAAGGCAAGGGAATACACAATGGGCCAGAAATTCGGGTCTCCACGGGTGAGTACGCGCTGTGCACTCACCCATAGACCCAACGAAAGTGCCGGTTTCGCGCATGCACTGCGCATGCACTGGAAACCGGAACTTCCGTTCCCCTGATGGAAGGGGTTCAGAGGTCGAACGCGTGCGCCGGAGAGGCAGCGCGTGGACCTCGGACTTCGTTTTTTTTTCAGGTTTCTCCGTGAGGGTAAGTACGGAGAAGCTGCGCAGGAAAAAAGGAGGCGCAAGGCCTGCTTTTAACAAGGTAAGTGGTGAATTAAGTACAATTTAAACATTTTTTCAGGTTTATCTTTTTTACATACTTTAAAGAAAGGTAAGTTTATTTTTAGCACTGTTAAAAAGTGTAATTAATGTTTTCAAAAATTAAAATTTTGTTTAAAGTAGTTAATTTATGTAATTTATAGTTATTTTAAAATGTGATGTTTTTTTAAAATTTATTTGAAGTTTTAGTGAGGTTTTGGGGCCGATCTCTATTCATAGATTTGACAGGTCTTCCTGTCAAATCTATGAATGAAGATTCCCTGCTCCGATTGGCTCTCCATGGCCCACGTGATCCCAGGGGACGCTTCAAACTAACTGCACCCCTGGGATACGCAAGCACTGCGCGCCGGCAGCTGGAGGAGGCCCAGGAGCCGAATTCCACGCGGGCCCGAAGCACAACGGCAGGCGCGGTATGTAAGTACGCGCGATTCTTGCACCCGCGGGAAGCCGGAGAGCCGAATTTCTGGCCCAATAAATGGTAGGATACTGAGAAGTATAAAGGAACAGAGGGACCTTGGAGTGCACATCCACAGATCCCTGAAGGTAGCAGGACAGGTAAATAAGATGGTTAAGAAGGCATACGTGGCACTTTCCTTTATTAGCCGAGGCATAGAATATAAGAGCAGGGAGGTTATGCTTGAACTGTATAAAACACTAGTTAGGCCACAGCTAGAGTACTGTGTACAGTTCTGGTCACCACCTACAGGAAAGATGTGATTGCACTAGAGAGGGTACAGAGGAAATTTACAAGGATGCTGCCAGGCCTGGAGAATTTTAGCTATGAGGAAAGATTGGATAGGCTGGAGTTGTTTTCTTTGGAACAGAGGAGGCTGAGGGGAGACTTGATTGAGGTGTATAAAATTATGAGGGGCCTAGATAAAGTGGATAGGAAGGGCGTATTTCCCCTGGCAGAGAGGTCAATAACCAGGAGGCATAGATTTAAAGAATTTGGTAAAAGGATTAGAGGGGAGTTGGGGAGAACTTCTTTCACCCAGAGGGTGGTGGGGGTCTGGAACTCACTGCCTGAAAGGGTGGTAGAGGCAGAAACGCTCTTCACATTTAAAAGTACGTGGATATACATTTGAAGTGCCGTAACCTAGAGGCTACAGACCAAGAGCTGGAAAATGAGATTCGGCTGGATAGCTTTTTTTCGGCCAGCATAGACACGATGGGTCGAATGGCCTCCTTCTGTGCCATAAATTTCTAAGATTCTATGATTCTATAACAGCACGGGTAGCATTGGCTGCACGCAGCAATCGTGTAAAACAGCAGGCAGCACCAATTTAACGTGCTGACCGCAACGCAATGAATGGGTGTTGGTTAATTGCATACTGCGATCCCCGCGCCCGTTTTCATGGTTTAGCCAATTTAACCCCCACTATCTTTAAAACATTAGACGAAGACATAATAAATGAGGACTGAGAAATTTCAACTGTATCTCCAACCTATCTTTAAAAGGTACATTTGCCAGCTAGTCATGTGCAGTCGTGCTCTGAACGTGACATGTGCCATGATAATACTATATATGTTTTTTTAGCTGTATACATTGATAAAAGATCATTGACTGAGTTCTACAAGTGATGAACTTGAGGGTTCAGTTGCTGGTTAAAAGCTCCTCGGTATTGCCACATGTAATATTAATGTGGTCACAGCATGTTCTAACCTTTCTAAAATTATAATTTGCAAGATCCTGAAGAAGAATAAGGTCAGACATTGTCCCTTGTCCAAAAAAATATAACCAGAGAGAGAGCTCTAGGCTGGCCAGTAAACATCATTAATAACCATCTAATTGTTTAAAATTAAGCACAGGATGAAAGGACTTGCTGCGAATAACATGTCGCTGCCTATTGAATAATCCATAACCAAACTTAAATTTGCCAATAATTAGAACAATCACAGATATCTCACCATCCTTCAACAGAGGTGCAGCATCTGCAGAGAAAATTAACAAGCAGAGCAATATTTGAGCACAGAAAGAGTTGTTATTGACTGAAGAAACCTAGCAAGCTCTTTGCTCTATGTGCTAATAAATAGCTAATTCCTGTTATTTTTTGCATCTGTATCGTCCCTGACATTCATAGAGGCATATATATTTCTTTCCCTACTTATTTATTTCTTCACTTTAATGAACATAACCAACAAGATCAGAAATAATCTAAACAAATATTTGTTCAATAAGTTAGTGTCAATAATTAAATTAAAAATCGCATTCATAATAGAATATTTATAAATATTTACAATTGGGATCAGTAAAGCCTCCTTCCTTCAATTAGTAGCAAACTGACTTATATGCATATTACAAAGCTGAACATATTTATTCAGGAGAGAACTGTAATGCATAACACACCAAAGGTTCTGGGAGGAATTTCTCGAACATTTTCTCAAATGTATTTGAGCTTATTTATACAAAGGGACGAATTTATGAATGTGCACTCCCAGTGCAGAGTCTCACACGTCAAGAGTGCATATTGGAAATCGGGGGCACGCTTCTCTATATTAAATTAATGAATAGAAGATCCGGGGGAGCATCCCCGTGATCTTCGAATATACACTGCTGACCACATATGCCAAAAAAACATTTCTGTCTTTATCAGAGACTCCCACCCACTCCCCCCGACCCCGCAAAACTTTACACTTACCTTCTGGATCCAACTTGCCTCCCACCCCCCACGATTGGACACTCCCCACGAGGCCTCCTCCCCCCCCCACCCCACCCCGAAGCCTCCGATCCCCCCCACGAGGCCACCAATCCTCCCTATAAGGCCTCCGATCACCTTCCCGGTCTCCCCCCTCCCACCACAGCCCCGATCCTCTCCTCCCCCCAATCCACCGGCCAGCTCCGATGCTTCCACCTCCCCCGATCCTCCTCGGGTTGGCCCCGAACCTCTCTCCCCCTCGGCCCCCCATCCGATCCTCCTCTGGCCCCTGGCCCCCACCCAATCCCTCCCTCTCTCCTCTCTGCGGCCTTGTGCCGCAGGCCTACCCACCCGCAGAAAGCCAGCTTATCCATCTGGCTGGCCGCTGGTGGGAAACAGAGCTTTGAAATGCAAATCAGTCCCTGCCGTTAAATTCAGCAGGGCCTGCGGGAAACCAGTTCTCCCAGGTTTCCCAACCGCTTTCCAGCCGCCCCTGACCCCGCTCCCGATCTGCCTCCAGATTAAAATTCCGGACCTTTTCTTTAAAACCACTATTGCCAATATTTAATACCAATAGGGTGCATTAGACTAGCACTGTCAATCTATCAATGTAAGCTCATGCTGTGTAAAACAAAATATCTAATTGTATCAATGTGAAACGCAATATACAATTTTTCCCCTTAAAAATTAAAGAAATTAAGCAAACTCTCAAGTTGTGGCTTTTTTAATTCAATGTTTTACAAAATGTCTAAGGGGTTGACAATGCATAGGGTAATTTATGCCAGTGTTGCATCCCACAAAGCTGTCAGTTGCTCCTCCCTCCAATTTAACAGCGTGGCACCAACAGATCTATAATCTCAGCTCTGTAATGCCACCTGGAAGATACCACACACATGCTGGCTTCCACCTAATGTACTTAATCTTGTTACAAGGAAAAGTTGCACACAATATCTGTGAAAGGCAAGGGACCGGAGCGAGCATACTAGACATTAGAGAGCTTACCCTCTATGAGGAGCAGGCCATAGAGTTGGGGGGGGAATGCACTCCGCTAAACCTATGGGCGATGGTGAGATCAGTGGGACAGTGCAGGCTGTAAATTGGTGAGTATAGACCCGGACATCTACTGTTTCATCCCAGTAAAGCAGCAATCAGCCTCCTCACCTTTCACTGTCTCCTTCATCTCAAGGGGTTATGTCCATCCATTCTTAACTTGTGTTTCCCTTTCTTACAGCAAGGGGTTGGTAACAGAAGATGATGTGAAGGAAGATGAAGAAGTGGGAAGGAATTTCCTCCTGATAGACTATGATGTTGATGAGGAAGATGAGAATGAGGCTGATGAGGCCACAGAAGAATCCTTAGATCAATGGTTGGAAAGGGCTCTTCTTAGTATTGTTACCTTATTGATGGGAACATCCTAAATCAGTAAATTGTTAATATCAGCACTTTGAAATTAGCAAATTAATGGAACCATGGATTTAAACTCTATCGGGTACATTTCTGAGTCCTCACCCATGACAAAGTACCTGACCTTCCTTGAGCGGCAAATGGAAAAACGCAGGTATACTCCCGCACCTTTCTGTCCATTCATTTCAATGGATGGAAAATACTGGACAGCACATGCGTTATTTTCCAATCCAAGCTTGCAGCAGGATAGATGCGTTGCCACAGGCGGGAACTTGGAATATCTATCATTATATGTGGCCCTCGCCGCTCCAGGATATACAGCTACACAGCTCAATAAGTTAAAATGCTTGGACGCTCTTGTGTTGTATCTCTGATTGATTATTGTTAGAATGAAACAAAGTCTTTAATTATGATATAATGTTAACAAAGGCTCTGGAAACAGAGGAATTTGGAAACAAACACTAATGTCTGCTCATAATCATAGATTGGGTACGGTAGCATAGTAGTTATATTACTGGACTAGTAATCCAGAGGCCTGTGCTAATGATCCAGAGACATGAATTCATAATCCCACCACGGCAGCTGGGGAATTTAAATTGAAATAAATCTAGAATAGAAAAGCTAGTATCAGTAATGGTGACCATGAAACTACCGTATTGTCAGAACCCATCTGGTTCACGAATGTCCTTTAGGGAAGCAAATCTGCTGCCCTTACCTGGTCTGGCCTATATGTGACTCCAGACCCACAGCAATGTGGTTGGCTCTTAACTGCCCTCTGAAATGGCCTATCAAGCCATTCAGTTGTATTCAAGAAGGCAGGCTCACCACCACCTTCTCGAGGGCAATTAGGGATGGGCAATAAATGCTGGCCTTGCCGGCAACGTCCACATCCCATGAATGAATTAAAAAAAAATCCAAAACATATTCGATGGCCTGGATTTTGCGATTAGCGGCGAACGAACGGCATTTGCCATTCACCTTGCTGACAGCTGCCCACAATGTTTTTGCAGGCTTTAGAGCAGAGACTTGCTTTAATCCGGTGTATGATCCAGTGCAGCACCCTCTACAGGGCATTTTTAAAATTTGTTTATGGGATGTGGACGTCGCTGGCAAGGCCAGCATTTATTGCCCATCCCAAATTGCCCTTGAGAAGGTGGTGGTGAACCGCCTTTTTGAACTGCTGCAGTCCGTATGGTGAAGGTACTCCCACAGTGCTGTTAGGGAGGGACTTCCAGGATTTTGACCCAGTGACAATGAAGAATCGACGATATACTTCTAAGTCAGGATGGTGTGTGACTTGGAGGGGAACTTGGAGGTGGTGGTGTTCCCATGCACCTGCTACCCTTGTCCTTCTAGGTGGAAGAGGTCACAGATTTGGGAGGTGCTGCCAAAGAAGCCTTGGTGAGTTGCTGCAATGCATCTTGTAGATGGTACACACTGCAGCTACGGTACGCCGGTGGTGGAAGGAGTGAATGTTTAAGGTGGTGGATGGAGTGCCAATCAAGTGGGCTGCTTTGTCCTGGATGGTGTCGAGCTTCTTGAGTGTTGTTGGAGCTGTACTCATCCAGGCAAGTGGAGCGTATTCCATCATACTTCTTACTTGTGCCTTGTAGATGGTGGAAAGGCTTTGGGGAGTCAGGAGGTGAGACACTCGCCGCAGAATACCTAGCCTCTGACCTGCTCTTGTTGCCACAGTATTTATGTGGCTGGTCCAGTTAAGTTTCTGGGCAATGGTGACCCCCAGGATGTTGACGGTGGGGGATTTGCCGATGGTAATGCCATTGAATGTCAAGGGGAGGTGGTTAGACTCTCACTTGTTGGAGATAGTCATTGCCTGGCACTTCTGTGGCATGAATGCCACTTATCAGCCCAAGCCTGAATGTCGTTCAGGTCTTGTTGCATGTGGGCATGGACTGCTTCATTATCTGAGGAGTTGTGAATGGCGCTGAACACGGTGCAGTCATCAGCGAACATCCCCATTTCTGACCTTATGTTGGAGGGAAGGTCATTGATGAAACAGCTGAAGATGGTTGGGCCTAGGACACTGCCCTGAGGAACTCCTGCAGTGATGTCCTGGGGCTGTGATGATTGATCTTCAACCACCACAACCATCTTTCTTTGTGCTAGGTATGACTCCAGCCAGTGAAGAGTTTTCCCCCCGATTCCCATTGACAAGGGCTCCTTGATGCCACACTCGGTCAAATGCTGCCTTGATGTCAACGGCAGTCACTCTCACCTCACCTCTGGAATTCAGCTCCTTTGTCCATGTTTGGACCAAGGCTGTAATGAGGTCGGGAGCCGAGTGGTCTTGGCGGAACCCAAACTGGGCATCAGTGAGCAGGTTATTGGTGAGTAAGTGCTGCTTGATAGCACTGTCGATGACATCTTCCATCACTTTGCTGATGATTGAGAGTAGACTGATGGGGTGGTATTTGGCCGGGTTGGATTTGTCCTGCTTTTGTGGACAGGACATACCTGGGCAGTTTTCCACATTGTTGGATAGATGCCAGTGTTGTAGCTGTACTGGAACAGCTTGGCTAGAGGCGCAGCTAGTTCTGGAGCACAAGTCTTCAGCACGATAGCCGGGATGTTGTCAGGGCCCATAGCCTTTGCTGTATCCAGTGCGCTCAGCCATTTCTTGATATCACGTGGAGTGAATCGAATTGGCTGAAGAATGGCTTCTGTGATGGTGGGGACATCAGGAGTAGGCCGATATGGATTATGCACTTGGCACTTCTGGCTGAAGATGGTTGCAAACACTTCAGCCTTGTCTTTTGCACTCACGTGCTGGGCTCCACCATCATCAGGGCACCCCACTCCCCAGTGATTCGGCAGGGCCCTGGTGCGCGCAGCGCTAGGCCCCTGCCCTTTAATCAGGCCTGCAATGACGCAGCGCTACTGCATGCAGCGCCGTGAAATTCAGTAGTAGCGCCCCAAGCAGGAGGTGCAGCGCTTTCTGCTGCTTGGGGAGCTACAACTGAATTTACGGCGAGTGGCGCTAACTTAAAATTAGTGCCCCGGCAACGTTAGTGCCCCAAAATGTGCGCCACCCAATTTTTCCCCCAAAGTTACCGTCCAGAAGCGGCGTTTCAGCTTCTGTAGAGTTCGCTAGGCATTGTGGGAAATTAAAAGGGCAATGCATTAAAACTTCTGTACTAATAAAAATAAAAATGAAGTGAAAAAGTACAGTTTTCAGCCCTTACTGCCTTTTTGAAAAAATAACATTAAAAAGAAGTCCCAAATGGGAGTCTTCAGCTCTTAAAGTTGAATTCCCTTCCAAATCTCAAAAAATGGGGAAAGTAACACAAATGGCTCAGAAAGCCAGGGAAGGTGCACCCAGGGTCTCACACGCAGCACTCCAGCTTTGTGCAAGGGGTCAACACTGCAAGAGAGGTCCTCTACCCATGGGCCAGGAGGCCCTCCAGAAAGAATGATGTGGGACCACATCACCAAGGCTGTCACTGCCAGCAGTGTTGCCCTCACCACCTGGCTCCAGTGCCCAAAGAAGCTTCATGACCTCAGACCAGTGGTCAAGGTCAGTGAATGCGGGCTCAATTTTAATGGACCTCAGAGGGCGGGTTTGGAGGCGGGTCGGCAGCGAAAATCGGAAAAATTGCCGGTTGGCTGCGAACCCGCCTCCAATCCGTCCCCACGCTAATTTTGTAAGTGTCGGGTCAGCCGCTCCCGAACTGGCCTGACACCAAACGGCGGGACAGGCAGTTAAGGCAGTTAACAGCCTGTTAAGTGACTTGCTAATCCTATTTTAATCTGCGATTCTGATTTTGGTGCTTTTGGCTCCTGTTTCCCGTCTTCCAAGAAACACGCCAGCTGCAATGAGTCGGGTTTCTCGAGGACATGATTTGTAGTCATTGCTGCAGCCGCTTAAATGCGCTCCTGTAACATGGCTGACATTCAAATGCCCAACTTTGTTGTTGGAGGTTTGGGATAAGATTTTGCAACTCTACTGACCTTGTGACTGTTCAAGCTGACACCCATCTGCAGTGTGACCTGATTGGAATAATCTCAGGCCACTTCTAGTGTGCGCTTGCAAGCTTCTTGCCTCAACTGAAATCTATAGCAACAGTATGGGAACCATTTATATCCTCTCATACTGCTCGTCAGATTCGGAGGAAGAGCAGCCGCGGCAGCATCACAACCAGCCACATTAGCAGCACCAGCACCAGGAGCGCCAACCTCCTCCTCACCCACCTGTTGATGCACATTACTAATACTAATTTCCTTTAATTCCTCCTTCTCACTAGACCCTTGGTTCCCTAGAATTTCTGGGAAGTTATTTGTGTCTCTTCCATGAAGACAGAACCAAAGTATTTGTTTAATTGCTCTGCCATTTCCTTGTTCCCCATTATAAATTCTCCCGTTTCTGACTGTAAGGGACCTACATTTGTCTTCGCTAATCTTTTTCTTTTTACATACTTGCTCACTTTGGTGCTGTGCCTGCTTAGATGCCTTTGGCGGGCGTCCTCTGGGTTTGGGAGCCTCTGAGGGCTCCTCCACAGTCTGCTCTTCCTGCGGCTGTGCAGGGGCTGAGACGGCCATCTCAGTTGGGTGAGGAACCTGGGGCTCTGACCGAGGGCTCCGCAGGGGCATGGTCATGTGAGCGCTTGGAGAGGAGCCCACACTTCCTTGTTGTCTGCCACCAACTTCCCTCTCATGGGTCACCCGCACTTCACAGCTAGCAAGTGCCTGCGTCTGTTGAGGAGTCTTCCTGCGGCAATCGGCAGGGAACAGAATGTCCCTGCGCCCTCTTACTCCCTCTACAAGAGCTTGCAGGGAGTCGTCATTGAATCTAGGAGCAGCCTTCTTGCCTGTGGCAGCACTGATGGTGATCCTGGCCCTTTCCAGCAGCAGCAGCAACAAGAAATGAGAGGCTGAGGCTACATGGAGCCCTTAAAAACAAGTGCAGCAAAGACCTCATCAGTGCAGACCAACAGACCCACTGCACCTCATTGCAGCAGGCAGCGCGCACGACGGGACTAATTGGTCCAATTGAGCCAAAATGGGAAATTGGGAGCAGCTGAAACCAGCAGTGGGACAGGAACCCCCCACACCAGGCAACCCGACTCCAACCCGCCTCCTCCATTAAAATCGAGCCCTGCATCTTCAAAAGCCGTCTCCTACCAACTGCACCACTAGCCTCACACACTTCTCAATGCACGACTCCCCAATCACTCACCTACCAACAATCTGTACCAATCACGAGGCACACCTCCCATTCCCAGCCTCACCTCACGCCCTTGGAGTAGATGGTGCAGGCCATTCTTGGCAGGGGCATGGCTGAGCCCTTGGCCAGCGGTGGGGCTGAAAGGATACAAGATGCTGGTATCCTTATATGTTACCCTCCTTCTGGCATGCTTTCTTGTCATCCCCTCACCGCAACTCCACCCTTGTGCCTTCCTCATTTCACACACCCAAGCAATGCAGTCTGCCCAGCCAGTGTTTGGCCAAGAAGAGGGAGAGGAGAGTGAAGAAGAAGAAACACCATCACTCAATTTGACACTCCCAGCCACCAGCTCCTCAAGATCGACCAACAAGGCCATTTGCAGTGTGCCCCACTGAAAGTCAGCAGCCTTCCACCAGCCATGGTGCAGCCACTGGGGAAGCACTGCTTGACATCAGTAGGATAGGCAAAGGCACACAGAAGACAGTCACTAAGAGAATGCATACGGGTAATGAGTAGATTTCTTGAAGTCATATTGGATGGATAGATGTATAAAGTTGGATTGGAAAGTTTGCTTTGTGGTGGCTTTTATTTCAGCATCGTGGCTGTGATGGTCAGTAACAGAGGGAAGGTAAGGTGTGGAACAAATGTTGAAAGGGGAATTGGTGTTGTGGTCACTGGTACCGCAGGCAGATGATTCCATTCCGGATATCCTGGCCAGAAAGGGGCTGTCTGGGTTGCATCCTTCCTTCTGTTTCCTCCTCTTCGGCATCCTCCTCTTTGGCTTCTTCCTCTTTGGATTCTTCTTCTTCTGTTTCTTCCTCTTCTGCATCTTCTTCTTCTGTTTCTTCCTTTTCCCTCTGCGAACGGAAGCTGTAAATCTGAAATGACAGCATAAAATGCTGGAAATACTCAGCAGGTCTGGCAGCATCTTGACCTGAGATGTGAACTATTTTTCTCTATCCACAGATGTTGCCTGATCTGCTGAGTATTTCAGCATTTTCTGTCTTCTCAGAGGCCTTCCTTTACCATCCGAAGCCATGCAAGCGTCCAGTACTCCCTACACACTTAAAAAACTTTTAACATCTATTGCAGCAAGTCACTACTTCAAGAAAATCAAAAAAATCCAGTCCAAAAGCTTAAATGCAAACTTACCTGAAAGATGTGTGTGTCCCTTTAAGAGGTGCTGACAGCATCTCTGTCAGTCTTCTGCATGCTAGGTTTACCTGGCAAGCTTAGGATCCAACGCTGAACTCAGCACAAAGGTTCAAGTTCGCCGTGGTGACATTAAGTCGGCATGGCGTCACCTCTCCCTCATTTCAATTTGCAGGGCGATGGATGTTACCAGCAGCCTGGGAAAATGGAGGACTCCGCGGGATGCACCACCAGTTGGCGAAAGAGTGGCGGTCACCCTCTTAACGCAACTTTTTGCCGGTAACGAGTGGCATTGAGCCCCCAAATGTTTGGCCCGCAGTGTCTAAATCAGGAAGGATAAAGCAGGAAGTATAAATTCGATTTAAATCATGTACAGAATGCGAAATAAAGATCAGGAAAGACAGATGGGATTAAGAGAGAGAGATAAAAGAGACAAACAGAGAAAGTTAAAAAAAATGTTATTTTAATTTTTTTAAATCTCCAACACTAATTAACTTCTGAAGGAATGGGACTCCACCCTTGTAAAATTACATTTTCAGGGCCAGAGGGTTGTTTGGCAGTAATTATTAATTACCACGCCATTAAAAATTCACTCACTCGTGAATTCACCAGCCCTAACTTTTTATGGCGTCTTTAGTCTAGAACTAATGGGCAAGTACCCCAAGTTCACGTCATTGCATGTCTTTCAATGCTGAGTCTATCGGCGAGGACTGTTACAATGCACTCTGTGCAGGAGCAGGGTTAATCTGACAGCAACTTCTGGGAGAGCAGCACTGACTGTCAGGAGGCTGTGAGAAAACCCAAATATTCAGCAAGGGGCACATTTATAACATGTGGAACTTTTATAAGGCTTGTGCTAGCCTTCGTTCTAAATCTTACCAACCGTGCCTTTGACCACTTCTACCAGCAGAGACTCCTAAAACCAGCCCTAATACGAACAGTACATTGGAGTAAAATACACATAGACCATCTTTGCAAACATGACATTTGCAAATTACACTTTTTTGGAAGAGTTGAGATGTAAAAATAATTCAAAGTGAGATGAGATTGGATAATGAGATTGCTTATGAATTATTATGCCCAAATCAGAAATGATCTGTCATAATTTACCACCACCCCGACATCTATTCTGTTTTTCCCTCACATCCATATTTAGCATTTTTTCAGATGTTCAAAATCTTCACTTTTTATTCAAAATTGTGTTTTTTTTTCCTGGTGGCTTTTGTTGAAGAAAACTTTGGTACAGTTTGTGCTTCAGTCCATCGCAAGCCAATGTCATTGAGAAGCCAATCTGTCTGTGCAACTCATTGTTCTCATCGAAGAATTAGATAAAGCCGAATGCGACTTAACAACGCAAAGTTTCAAGGTGAAAGAACAAGTGGAACAGAGAGACGAGAAAAGAAATCCAATGGTAAGGAGAAAAGCAAGACAACAAAAAGACTGAAAGGCAACAAGTAAAGAGCAAGAGATTGATGCAGAAAGACTGAGACTGAGGATAGAAAAGAGAGACTGGGAACAATGAGGAAAAGGATGCACAGGAGGCAGAAGTTAAGATTTAAAATTCAAGAAAGGCAGCATAAGGGAAATTGGGGTAGGAGAGAAACAAAGATGTTAACTGAGTGAGTAACAGAGCTGTATATGGTGTGGTGTCAAGGTTTTCAAAATCAATTTATGCTTGCATTTTAATATCTTATACTTACAGGCAGGGACAAGTTTGATACTTGTGGATACAGGATCCCAAGTTTGGTAATAGAGAATGGGTGGATCACACAAACATTCTAAGGTGTTCAGCCACTCCTAATGACATTTATAAACCATTGTTTCAGCCATCACTTGTTTCTATCATTATTGGGCCATCATTTGCTGTAGTAGGCCATCTAACAGGTAGTTAACAGGCAGAAAATAGGATTATCCCCTTTTTGCCCTCACAGGTGCGGGCTTCCCGAAGGCTCCAAAACACGCCAGCTCAGCGAGGTGAGTACTGGGTCTGCGGGGGTCAGGGGGGTGCAAAAGTGTGGTGTGAGGTAAGTGAGGTGAGTGTAGAGGTGGGTATCTGAGGTAAGTGCAAAGTGTTTTTAAAAGTGTACTTATCTTTGTTTCTTCCTGCAGGCTTCAGTCGGTTTGTATGCGGAGAGTCTCGGACCTCCGTGTTGCAGATGAGAGATGGCCGTTGCATTCTCAGATGCAACAACCATCTCAATTCTGTAAAAGAAAGACGGTTGATGAGGTTTTGTATGCAAGACCTCATCAAACTGCAGAGAATGTCTCGGTTTGACAGCTTCACAGAGCTGTCAAACGATGACAATTCATCTGTCAAAAAATTTTGACAGATGAAACGTCATATGTTGACATGCTCTGCAACCGGCTTTCCCTTAATTGGCCTGCTAAGCCCGCTGGGCAGGTTTAACAAGGTCAATCAAGGAAAAATAGCGTGGGTTGGCCACAAATTGATGGAGGCGGGAAATCGACCCGACAAGCAGCAGTCCCGCCTCCAATGCGACCCCATTCACAAAATCGCCCCCATAGAGTCATAACAGCACAGAAGGAGGCTATTCGGCCCATCTAGTCCGTGCTGGCTCTCTGTTGAGCAATCCAGTCAGTTCCATTCCCCCGCTCTATCCCCGTAACCCTGCATTTAGAGTCATAGGCCACGATTTTGCCGGCGGTCAGAGGGCGGGTTTGGAGGCGGGTTGTAGGGGGTGGTGTGGTAGGGTCAGCTTCACCTCTGACTCAGGGAGCAGTTCGAATCGCTCCCACGCCCCTGGTTCTAGACCTTGGACTTATTTGGGGGTCGTGAACAAAGGTGCAGTAGACAACAGGTTTTGACGAAAGAATTTTGACTTTTATTCAAGAAAGTAAAACACAACACAAACACTCTTAACACACTAAAGGTGGGGAACACTTCGGTACACGCGAGGGAAATAACATTAGAAGAATACTTCACCCCTCCCAATCCCATTTCACTAGCTAGGTTGGACTCTGGAGAACCAGGGATAATGCTCACCAAACGAATCCTTGACAGTTGAGAGTTAGGGTTTAGAGTCTTTTGAGTAAAAGGTTTCGTAAGGCCCTTGTTGCCGCGAGGTGTCTGATGGTCACTGAGGCGGTCACTCTGGTCTCTTCTTGTGTGTCAGCCTACTTCTGGAGCTGTTGGTTTTCTTTGTTGAACTGCTTTCTGTTTAAACTGTCTTCTTCCGAGCTGTGGAACTGCCTTCTTGCAGAACTGTGGAAACTGCCTTCTGCCTGCTTGTTGAACTTGAACTGTTTTACTGGAGAACTGGAGAACTCCCTTCTTACTGAACTGTCTTCTTTAACTGCCCAACTTGCTTCTCCTGAACTCTGTAATTCCAGCACTGACTTCTGCTGAAAAACAGGCTTCCAAATTGAACTCCAAAACTGCAGAACTGCCTTCCATTGAACTTGAACTGTTGTTACTCCTGAACTGCTTCATGGGCCTTCAATTATACTAAATTGAAGTGGCCTTATCAAAACCAAATCAAATCCCGGTCATTGTAAGACCTCATTAACAGTAACGACTTTACTAGCGTGTTAACTGGTTTTGTAAATGTGTGAAGTGGTTTCAAAATAGCTCCATCCTGTCGATCTGTTGTTTAATCAGAGTTTGAATTGTCCTCATGTTTTGGGTTTCTTGACTGGGCCTCGGACTTCGATCGAATATTTGCTTTATGCATGTCTTTAATGGGTTCTGTAATCGGTTTGATGGGACCTGTTGTTTTGGGTGGGGCTGTCTCCTCCTAGGGTCTATTGTCAAAATGTTAATGCTTGCTGGGGCTTGAATGAGGTCATCCCGATTCCCCTAACAATGCAATTTAACTGCAATACCCAAAACTGCTTTTGCAGAGGTCGAGCCCCAACTTCCTTCACAGCCTTTTCTCCCTTCACAGGCCCAGACATGCTTTTAAAATGCCAAAACTTGGTTTTTGGTCTTACAGTCTCTTAGGTTAGGCCCAAATGCATTTTTTATCACTCTGAGGTAGTTCCAAAGTCCTTTTTCCTTAGGTTTTGGGGATCTGCAAATTTTGAAAACCTTACAGGGTCATAGGTTAAAATCGTTTTGATTGACGGCGGTTTGCGATCCCGCCGTCAACCCGCCTCCAAACAGCTTTCCCAAGTGTTGGGTCCCTGATTTGCGAATGGACCCGACACCTAGCGGCGGGAAGAGGATTAAAGGCCTATTAACAGGTAGTTGCCAGTAGTTGTCAGCCTATTTATGAATTTTGCCGCTTCTGGCTCGGGTTTCCCAACATCCGGACACCATGCCAGGTAAGTGTGGCGTGTTGTGAGTCTGCTGCTGTAATGTTTCTGGATTGATGACAGCTGCAGAAGTGATGTGAAGGATCCAATGTTGCACATGGTGAGTCTCAGAGGAAAGAAAATGTTGGGTACTGCATTTTTAAAACACATACAGATTACTTTAGCTTAAAAGTTTTTAAATCTATGTCCAGTGCCACCTCATTGGGAGAATCTCTCTTACCAGTGACAGATCGCTTCTGTCACTTTACCTGCAGCTGCCATCTATTCCAGGCTATGGAGGGAGTCATTGGAGAGTCTGGGTGCAAGAGGTCCTCTTTATGCAGTGATTGTCAGTGTTTGCAGCTACTCAATGCTGTCAAACACTGAGAAATCAACTGTCAAAATAAAATTGTGCGTGGTCCCTTTAAGGAAACCGGCAGATGACGCATCATCAAATGATGTCATCTGACCCGCTTCCTGTTAATTGGCCGGCAAGCCCACAGGGTGGGCTTAACAAGGTCAATCAAGGCAAAATCATGCCTGTGGAGTGGATGCAGCTGGGGGCGGGTCTGGAAGCTGGACACCACCTGACCCGCACCCAACCCGCCTCCTTTATGTTTTTACATTTTTTAATACATTTTTTATGTGGCAAGTTGCTGAAAGTGCGAGCTAATAACATCACAGCGAGGGAAACAGGGGATCTGGGACCTGAGTGAACAGGGCAAGCAACTGTGTATCTCCTTAACCAATCAGATTGAAGGACTGTGAAATTAACAGCACAAGGACTGAGAGGGAAGTGTAAATTAGAGTGGGTGAATTCAATGCCAAATCAGGTACAAAAAGAGAAATAAAGAGAAGGAAAGAAAGATTGGATTGAGAGAAAAAAGAGCAGAAAGGAAAAGTAAACATTAAAACAAATATATATTTTACATTATTGAAAACTGCAACAACAATTAAAACCTGAAGGCATGAGACTCCACACTTGTAATAGTTAATTTTCAGTGACAGAGAGGACATAGAAAGGCCAGTAGAATGGGCAGACAAGTGGCAGATGGAATTTCATACAGAGAAGTGTGAGGTGATGCATTTTGGCAGAAGGAACAGGGAGAGGCAATATACACTTAATGGCACAGTTTTAAAGAGTGTTCAGGGGTAGAGGGACCTTGGAGTTAATGTGGCAGGACATATTGAGAGAGTGGTTAGCAAAGCACATAGGATCTTGGGCTTCATAAATAGAGGTATTGAGTACAAAAGTAGAGAAGTTATGCTGAACCTTTATAAAGCGCTGGTTAGGCCACAACTGGAGTATTGCATCCAGTTCTGGTCACCACACTTTAGGAAAGATGTGAAGGCGCTTGAGAGGGTGCAGAGGAGATTTACCAGAATGGTTCTGGGGATGGGGGATCTTAGCTACAAGGACAGGTTGGAGAAGCTGGATTTGTTTTCATTAGAGCAAAGGAGGTTGAGGGGTGATTTGATAGAGGTGTACAAGATTATGCCGGGTTTGGATAGGCTAGATGGGGAAAGGCTGTTCCCACTAGTTGATGGTACAAGGACTAGGGGACACAGATTTAAAGTTTTGGGCAAGAGATACAGGGAGGATGTGAGGAAAAAACTTTTTTACGCAGCGAGTGGTGAGGACCTGGAACTCGCTGCCAACGGAAGTGGTGGAAGCGGAGACACTCAATGTTTTTAAGGGGAGACTGGATAGGCACTTGAGGGAATTAAACTTGCAGGGCTACGGGGATTGAGCGGGGGAATGGGACTGACTGGATTGCTCTACAGAGAGCCGGCACGGACTCGATGGGCCAAATGGCCTCCTTCTGTGCTGTTATGACGTTATAAATGGCAGTAATTAACACTTATCATGTTATTAAATGGGTACTTAGACTGGAATGGACAAGACTTAACTTTCTGGGGCAAGTTTAGTTCTTATCTACCACACAAATACAGCAACTTCACGTCATTCAATGCATTTCAATGGTGAGTCAAACAGTGAGATGCTGTTTTTGTGAAGCTAACGGCGGAGTGGCGCAACTCAGACAGCAACTTTTGGATATTTGAGTTTAACTGATCATCTGCCCCTCGCCTGAGCTTGCAGTGCCATTTGCACATAAATAACAGCGAGCCTTACCATTATTTTGACAGGAAAATCTATGCCATTGTTTTCATGAAAACCTATTGTTACATGTTATAATTATGGTGGGGCTTAGGCTAAACTTTAAATTTATACACAATTGAGTGCTATAGTATTTAATTGGAGCTTGTGGCAGGTGCTACTGATTCAATGATTTCACCATGGAGGCTCAGAGATGGTTAATGGTAACTGTATTTATTATCAGAAATCTATAATGCTGCAAAGATATCCTACGCACATGGCTTCAAATTCTAGTGGATTTGATGCTCAGTTAATAACAAGGTTCAAATTTGGAAAACTAAAGGCTTATCGGATCTTGTTTGAAGAGCCAGTTTCTCAAATGAGGAAGATATTTCTCTCCTACATCTACCTGGGTGCTCAGTGGTGTTGGTTGTACAATATTTCTAGTAAATTAGCAACCTTGAATGCAGTTCAATATCCCTTACCTTTGTGTGACACAGAGTGACAAGAATAAGAATGGGGAACAAAAACATTTTTTGTATTTCAAAGCTTATTCTTTCTTATCCAATAGGGGATGATCAAGATCAACATTGTGTTAAAAACAACTGCTGGAGTTACTGACTATGATAAGCCAAAGCCAGCTTGTACTCACATTGTTATTCTTGAAACTGTAATCAGACCACTTTTAAATGACTGCAGCTTCAGGTGAAAAGATCAGAATACGCAAATTAAATAGATGCTGATTCCAGACACAATCTTAAACATAAGTGAAGACTCTAGCAGACTAAGTTACATTGGAATGCCAATGATATAGATCAAACAGATGAGCTACCAGTTATGA
This sequence comes from Squalus acanthias, assembly GCA_030390025.1. Taxonomy (NCBI): domain Eukaryota; kingdom Metazoa; phylum Chordata; class Chondrichthyes; order Squaliformes; family Squalidae; genus Squalus; species Squalus acanthias. Next base: position 53,901,288 of record CM059432.1, read on the forward strand.
TCTTTATTCTGTGTATGTACATCACGTATTTATAACAGTAAAGTTAAGCAAAGCTAGAGAAAGTAACCACAATGATGAAGTATTGACAGTTTGAGATAGTTTTAAAATATTTTTAATATAAACTGTCAATCATTTTTCCCTGCTTTTCTCCTCATCTCCCCTCCTGTGCTTTAGGCCTAGCTTTTCAACTATGGTAGGTATCACAGCAAAACCTCAATTCTGTCCTTATTCAATACTCAATTCACCATTGGTGTCACTGATGAGTGATGAGAAGCAAGAACCGTAGTTTATTTGAATTTTTCTAGCATAAAGGTACTGAGGTGGAATGATGTACTCTCCTATAATCCTGTCTGTACTCAGTCAATTCAGCACAGGCCTGGGACTTTCTGGTCTATATAGTACAATCTATTGCCCAATCCAATTGAGCCACTGCAGGAGCTTTCTTTAACTGTTGCATACCTCACGTCTTGATTGATCTATTGTTAGATAGTGCCTTATCTCAGTTTTTGGTTTAACTTGGCATTGGCAATGTCACTTAATTCGTTCTAGTTATTTCTTGGTCTAGTTTTGTACTCTTGAAAATATCTAAATAAACAGTCAAATAAAGAAAGAACATTCTGGAAACACTCAGCAGGTCACATCTGCTGCCTGACGTGCTGCGTATTTCCAGCATTTTCTGTTTTTATTTCAGATCTTCAGCATCTGCAGTATTTTACTTTAGTTTAATATTTTAGTTCAGTTTAGGTAGTCCTATATTATATTCACTACATGTTCCAATGCAAAGTACAGGCAACTCCACAGTTTCATTGCTTTTCTCAATAACCTGAAAGCTCACCTTTCAGACCTACAGCCTGGCTGAGTTGTAAAACTCTCACTTCTGAGTCAGAGATGATGGGTTCAAACCCCATGGCAGGAGAACTGAGGGAGAACTGCATTGTCAAAAGTGCTGTCTTTGGTAAAAATGTTAAGCTGAGACCCTGTCTGCCTGTTCAGGTAGATGTAAATGATCCCATGGCACTTTTTTTGAATGCAGATTGTTCAATTGCACAAGCTGTCGTAGGAAAATGTAATTGAAAAAAAAAATTATGTGTTTTTACAAGCAGTTCGGAAGCCTTCAGTAATGATGCACTGCATTAAAAATGTTTAAATCACCCCCAAGGTCAGAAGGTCAGCCAGGGTCGGGGAAGGCAGGCAGAATGAATGCTGCACCCAAGATGCACCCACATTCTGTGAAAGCAGAAAATCTGGGCTATTACGCTTCTGGTGCCACATCTAGAGAAAGTGCCGGAAGTGGTAGGGTTAAGCACGGATCCAGCAGAACACTTTCCAAAGATTTCTCAACCCATTGTATCCAAGTTTGCTGGCATAACTTGAGAAGAAAATTCTGCCCCAGGTTTTCTCAACTAATCTGATTTTCTGATTATAAGAAAAGAAAAGCAATTATATTCATGAAAAGCAGGTTAGTCAGCATCTGAAAGAGGGACAGATTAAGATTTTTGATGGGACTCTTTGTATTCAACTATCTGAGTTGTATCTGAAGTCAAAGTCCTGAACTTCTGCATATTTTATTCTACAGTTTCTAATTTATGACAGAAATAACCATCATTTCTTTGACCCGTTGCCTTTATCAGAGCTTTGAGCAAAATGATAGTGATTTAAATGGCTTGAATAAAGGTTTAACAACCTGCATTTATATTGTACCTTTAACGTAGTAAAACGTCAGAAGGCGCTTCACATGAGTGTCATCAGACAAAAATTGACACCGAGCCAAAGAACAAGACATTAGGACAAGTGACTAAGAGCTTGGTCAGAGATAGATTTTAAGGAGCATTTGTAAAGGAGGAGAGAGAGGTGGAGAGGCAGAGAGCTTGAGGGAGGGAATTCCAGAGCTTAGGGCCCAGACAGCTGAAGTCATGGCCGCCAATGATGGGGCAAAGGAATTTGGGGATGCACAACAGGCCAGATTTGGAGGAATGCAGACTTCTCGGACAGTTGTTGGGCTGGAGGAGGTTACAGAGATAGGGAAGGGTGAGGCCATGGAGGGATTTGAACACGAGGATGAGAATTTAAAAATGGAGGCATTGGGGGACTGGTTGGCAATGTAGGTCAACGAGATGATGGGTGAATGGGACTTAGTGTGAGTTAGGATATGGGCAGAAGAGTTTTGGATGAGTTCAAGTTTATAGAATCATAGAATAGTACAACACAGAAGGAGGCCATTCGGCCTATTGAGTCTGCACCAGCTTTTACAAAAAGCAATCCAGTTAGTCCCACTCCCCCTGCTCTTTCCCCATATCCCTGCAATTTTTCTCCTTCAAGTATTTATCTAATTCCCTTTTGAAGGCTACTATTGAATCTGTATCCACCACCCTATCCAGCAGTGCATTCCAAATCCTAACCACTCATTGCATAAAAAGGTTTTTCCTCATGTCGCCCTGGTTCTTTTGCCAATCACCTTAAATCTGTGCCCTCTTGTTATCGACCCTTCAGCCATTGGAAACAGTTTCTCTTTATTTACTCTATCTAAATCCTTCATGATTTTAAACACCTCCATCAAATCTCCTCTTAGCCTTCTCTGCTCCATTCTAGTAAATCTCTTCTGTACCTTCTCCAAAGTCTTCACGTCCTTCCTAAAGTATGTGCCCAGAATTGGACACAATACTCCAGCTGGGGACGAACTAGTGTTTTATAAAGGTTTAGCACAACTGGCTTTTGTACTCTATGCCTCTGTTTATAAAGCCCAGGATCCCATATGCTTTATTCACTGCTTTGTTAACCTGTCCTGCCACCTTCAAAGATTTGTGCACAAGCCCCCCAGGTCTCTCTGTTCTTGCACCCCCTTTAAAATTCTACCATTTAGTGTGTATGGTCCCTCCTCATTCTTCCTACCAAAATGTGTCACCTCACACTTCTCTGCATTGAATTTTATCTGCCATGTGTCAACCCATTCCACCAGCCTGCCTATGTCTTCTTGAAGTCATTACTATCTTCCTGATTGTTTACTACACTTCCAAGTTTCGTGTCATCTGCAAGTTTCAAAATTGTACCCTGAAGCCCCAAGTCCAAATCATTAATGTATATCAAAAACAGCAGTGGTCCTAGTACTGAACCTTGGGAAATGCCACTGTATGCCTCCCTCCAGTCTGAAAAACAGCCATTCACCACAACTCTCCGAGGGAGAAATTCGTGTGGTTTGTGCCACATGTTAGCACCACAAGATGGCACTAAAATGCCATTGAGAGCTTTAACGCCACCTGATGCCGGTTCCAGTGCCGCACGCCATATTGGTGTTGCCGGTAGCGCTGCCGCTGAACGCGATCACCGGGGACCTCACCATCACGGAGATCGTGATATCAGTGAGTGTGCAACGCTCACTTGACGCCCGATCTCCCAACTTCGTTACAGCCAAAGAACTTACCAGCTGGAGAAAACAACGACAGCTTCAGGTGGTGTGCAGTAGCAGGAAGCCGGCTCCAGCAAAGCTATTTAAAGGGGTCATCACCAATCACTTGGCGCTGACAGGTTTTTGAAGTTTGAGTGGCTGTGTACTACTTCCTGCTACTGGAAGAGTTTTCTTTATTCATTTCAAGGCTCTTTGGTATCAGGGAGTGCTGTGGCAAGTATAAAACTCCATAATTATTTCTGAAAAGCTTCAAACTACAACACTTGCTATAAGGTCATGGGGGCTGTACTGGCAGTGGACCTTGCCCTCCAGGATCTATAGCGGAGGGAGCGGAGGCAGCAAGACAATTATCCTTCCAGATGGGCTGTCCATGACCGCCTCATCAGACTCTGATTCGCATGAATGAAACCCCAGATCCCCATAACTTACTACATCCCCATCATACAATCCCTGTCTCATGCCATATCACAGCGTCCTCCTGGGCACAAAGCTGAAATGAGAGAGACCACAAAATATTCCAAACATAATTAATAAATTTATCTATAAGCATATCACACATATCACATGAATTCTAATAGCTAATGACTCTTGTGCCTGCCACAGTTGAATAGTTGTCATTGTGTGCAAGGTGTGAGATGTGGGTGTGAGTGTCGCTAGGCAGTGATTGTTGGTGGGTGAGTGCTGGGGGTGTGGTGCATTGAGCAGTGCGTGCAGCTTGTGGTACAGATGGTGTTGTTTGTAGCATTTGTTGAAGCCTTCACTCACCCTGACCACCCGTGTGAGCTCGTTAAACTTCTTCCTGCACTGTGTGTGTGTCCTGGGGAGCACAGTGCTGCCCGTGACGTGGTGTGCCACCTCCCTCCACATAGTCCAGCAGACTTGTGGTGAGGGTCTCCTGCCAGTTGACGGGTACAGGACTCCACCGCTAAAACCAATGCCTCCAAAGCTTCATCTGAAAACCTCCAGGCTCTCTCCCTGGGGCGGCGATCTGCCATCAGCATGTGTAAATAAGTGCTCCTTCTCCTTGTCCTTCTTCTTATGGTTGTGGCAGCTGCACACCCAACAATGCTGAGAATGAGATGCTGCAGCATCAATGAACCTTCCCTTTAAGTAGTGAAAAAAGCCTGTGGCAATCATTACTTGCATTTAGACTGCCCCCGATATTGGTCCATCTTTTCAGTGTAATGCCAATGAGCTTGAGCTTTTAGATTAGAATCATGACTGCAATCATTTTAATGAGGAGTGAGAACGAATTTTGCATGCAGCCTAGAAGGTTTTCAACTGACGCTACTTAACCATTTTTAGTCTAAACACTGCCCATTTCTTCGCTATAATGAATTTCTAGCCCTCTGTTTTCTATCCTTAGCCAATTTTGTATCCATGCTGCTACTGCCCCTTTTATCCCATGGGCTTCAAAATTGCTAACAGCCTACTACCAGCCTAGTCTGTGGTACTTTATCAAATGCCTTTTGAAAGTCCATATACACAACATGAACTGTACTGTCCTCATCCACCCTCTCTGTTACCTCATGAAAAATCTCAATCAAGTTAGTCAAACACGATTTGCCCTTAACAAATCCATGCTGGCTCTCTTTTATTAGTCCATGCTTGTCCAAGTGGCTGTTAATTATCTCCCGGATTATTGCTAAAAGCTTTCCCACCACTGCGTTAAACTGACTGGCCTGTAATTGCCAGTTTATCCTTCTCCCCTTTTTGAACAAGGGTGTAACATTTGCAATCCAGTCCTTTGGCACCATCCCTGTATCTAAGGAGGATTGGAAGATTGTGGCCAGCACTTCCGCAGTTTCTACCCTTACTTCCCTCAGTAACCTAGGATGTAGCCCATCCGGACCGGGTGACTTATGCACTTTAATTACCACCAGCCTTTCCAGTACCTCCTCTTTATCTATTTTTATCTCATCCAGTATCCCGACCATCTCCTCATTTACCATAGCTTTGGCAAAGTCCTCTTCCTTGGTAAACACCGATGCAAAGTACTCATTTAGTACCTCAGTCATGCCTTCTACCTCCATCAATAGTTCTCCATTTTGGTCCCCAATCAGACCACCACACTTCTGACAACTCTTTTACTGTTAATATGCCAATAGAAGACCTTTGGATTCCCCTTTATGTTAACCGCCAATCTATTCTCGTACTGTCTCTTTGTCCCTCTTATTTCCTCTTCACTTCTCTTCTGTACTTTTTATATTCAACCTGATTCTCCCTTGTATTATCAAGCTGACATCTGTCATGCGCTCCCTTTTTCTGCTTCATCCTACTGTCCAACTCCTTCGTCATCCAGGGAGCTGGATGCCCTCCCTATCCCCATTGTAGGAATGTACCTAGACTGTACACGAACCATCTCCTCTTTAAAGGTCACCCATTGCTCCATTATATTTTTGCCTGCCAGTCTTTGACTCCAATTTACCCGGGCCAGATCCCTCCTCAATTCGCTGAAATTAGCCCTCCTCCAGCTAACTATTTTTATTCTAGATTTCTCCTTGACCTTCTCATTAACAAACCTAAACCATACGATAATATGATCATTATTCCCAAAAAGATCCCCAACCGTAACATTCTCCACTTGACCCACTTCATTCCCCAGGGCTAGCTCCAGCAATGCCTCCTTCCTCGTTGGGCAGGAAACATACTGATCAAGAAAATTCTCCTGATCACACTTCAGGAATTCCTCCCTTCTCTGCTCTTAACACAATCACTACCCCGTTCAATGTTGGTGTAGTTAAAGTTCCCCGATATCACTATTTGTAGTTCTTGCACCTATCAGTAATTTCTTTGCAAATCTGCTCCTCTATATCCTTCCCACTATTTGATGGCCTATAAAATACACCCAGTAGTGTAATAGCTCTTTTATTGGCCCAGAAATTAAACATCGATGGTTCCCGCGGGGGTAAGGATTCCCCGCGATATCGCACTCCGCGCCTACCTTTTTGTTTGGGGCCCACACGAACTTTAGTTCAGGGCCTTTCCCTGTTGCAACCATGCAGTGCTTGCGTGTCCCAGAGGTGCAATTAGTTCATGCGAGCTCTGGGATCACGTGATTCAGTTAGAGCCAATGGCAGCACACCATCTTTCATTCATAGTTTTGACAGCAAGGGCTGTCAAAGCTATGAATACTACAAGCCCCCAAAAGAACAGCTAAACCTCAATTAAATTTAAAAAAAGCCATCACATTAATAAAATAAGTATAGTTAAATAAATTAACCACTTTAAACAAAAAATTAAATTTTTGAAAAATTTTAAAATCTTTTTAAAAGTTATAAAAATAAACTTACCTTTCTTTAAAGTCTCTAAAAAAGATAAACCTGTTTAATTTTTTTTAAAATAACACTTAATTAACTACTTACCTTGTTAAAAGGGGGTCCTACGCCTGCTTTCTTTATGTGTAAAATCTTCACCACTTACCTGCGCGTTCAAACCTGAAAAAAAAACTAAGTGCACTTCGTGCGCACAACCTGTAGCGCGCACGCGGTTCACTTAGGAACCGCCCCCTTTGCAATACACGAAGTGCCGGTTTCCCGCGCATGCGCAGTGCATGCAGGAAACCGGCAATTCGGGACCTAATACGCGAGAGTACACAGTGTGTACTCTCGCGTATTAGGTTTAATTTTTGGGCCAATGTTTCTCAACTCCAACCAAGTAGATTCTGTCTTTGACCCCTAAAGGACATTCTCTCTTTCTATCACTGTAATATTTTCCTTAATCAAAACTGCTACCCCTCCTCCTATTTTTCCTTTGCTGTCTTTCCTGAATACCTTGTACCCAGGAATATTAAGCATCCAATCCTCCCCTTTTTTGAGCCAGGTTGCAGTTATCACCACTGCATCATATTCCTATGTGGCTATTTGTGCCTGCAGCTCACCAACCTTATTAACCTCACTTTGTACATTTACACACATGCACTCTCACATAATTCTGTATTATTTCTAACTCTAACTGTCTCTCCCAGTCCTCTGTGCACCTTGTTTCTACTTTTTAATACTACATCCTGGTGGCCAACCCCCTGGCGAATTAGTTTAAACCCACCCCCACAGCACTGCCCGCAAGGATATTAGTCCTAGCTCTTTTCAGGTGCAACCCGTCCATCTTGAACAGGTCCCTCCTGCCACAGAACTGGTCCCAATGTCCCAGGAATCTGAAGCCCTCTCTCCTGCACCATGTCTCTAGCCATGCATTAACCTGCCATATCTTCCTATTTCTACTCTCAGTAGCGCGTGGCATTGGGAGTAATCCACAGATTATTACCTTTGAAGTCTTGCTTTTTAACTTCCTCCCTAGCTCCTTAAACTCTGACTGCAGGACTCCTCTTTCTCCCTATGTCATTGGTTCTGATGTGGATCACGACTTCTGGCTCTTCTCCTTCCCCCGTAGAATATTCTGCACCCTCTCCATGCTGTCCCTTACCCTAGCACCAGGGAGGGAACATACCATACGGGTCTCACGTCGACCGTAGCAGAACGGCCTGTCTGTCCCCCTGACTATCAAATCCCCAATTACTACTGCATTCCTACACTTTGCTCTAGCCTCCTGTACAGTCCTTTGCCTCACGGTGCCAGGAGACTGCACTCCTTTGAGGTGTCATCATCTTCATTGGTATTCAATGCTGACTATCAGTTTGAGAGTGCCACACTCCTGGAGGAGTCATAGAATCATAGAAAGTTACAGCATGGAAGGAGGCCATTTCAGCCCATTGTGTCCGTGCCAGCCAACAAAGAGCTATCCAGCCTAATCCCACGTCCCAGCTCTTGGTCCGTAGCCCTGCAGGTTACAGCATCCCAAGTGCACATCCAAGTACTTTTTAAATGTGGTTAGGGTTTCTGCCTCTACCACCCTTTCAGGCAGTCTAGATCATTGATATATACCACAAAAAGCAAGGGACCAAGTACTGAGCCCTGCGGAACCCCACTGGAAACAGCCTTCCAGTCACAAAAACACCCATCAACCATCATCCTCTGCTTCCTGCCTCCGAGCCACTGCCTGCCTCTCCCTTCCCTTTCACCCATTTGCTATTCTGAACTCTATCTGGCTGTGGGGTGACCATCTCCTGGAACCTGCGATCCAGGACACATTCAGCCACCCATATGCCCTGCAGTGAATCCAGCTGCCCCTCAAGCTCAGAAACCCTCAGTGTGAGTTCGAGCAGCTTGAAGCACTTCCTGCAAACATGGGCCTTCAGGACACATTCAGCATCCTGAAGTTCCCACATGGCGCAGGAATTGCAGGCTACAGGTTGTAGCTGTCCCTCCATTCTAATTAGAAAACAATTAGAAACTTAAAATAAACTACTTAGATACAAAGTGATTTATATAATTGCTGTTAACTAGGTCTAAACTACACTGGAAGTTTTCTATTTACTCCTCAAGGCAAACTAACCAAAGACTAAATTATTTACTCAAGCTTAACAAGCACCACTGAGATACTAAATACAATGGGCTGTATTTTCGAACGGAGGCTTCCCGCGTGCAGAGGCCTCCGATCTGGAAAAAATCTACGCACTTACCTGAGGGCTCCCGAGGTCCGGAAACTTCCGTTCCTGGGTCTCTCCAACTCGAAATGTGCAGGGCCCGCGTATCCCAGAGGCACATGCATTTCGCAAGCGTCCCTGGGATCACGTTGTACATGGGGAGCCAATCAAAGAAGGGAATCTCCCTTCATACACTTGACAGATAGACCTGTCAAATATATGAATGGAGATCACCCCAAAAACACTTTAAAACATTAAATCCATTTTTTTTTAAATCACAATTTTTAAATTAGCATGCCTGAAACCAGCATTTCCGATGTCCCTATGGGTGTGTACACAGCGCGAACACACCCGTAGGGATCGGAATATCCGGCCCAAAGAACCTAAATATTAGATACTTAGAATCCTCGGGTTCTGTGGCTCCACTCCTTCTTTTTGAGTTGGACGCGAGAAACCGCCTTCCTCCTCTCCACCGAATTCCCACGATCACCAAATTCCCAGCTTCCACTCTGTTTGTGATTCACTCCGATTGCAATTTACCCAGCTCTGTCTCCAAGCTCTGTGTTCAAGCTCAGGGTGGAAGATGATTCTAAAGTAAAATACTGGTCAGCCAGTGTTCCTGAAGGGTTGCTGTTGGCCCAGTGGATAGGAGCCAATTTTTGGCTCAGCAAACAAACTGTTAATGTGTAAGGATATAGCTGCAATGGGAAAAACTGCCCCCTGCACTGAGGCTGCCTTGGAGATCCTGCAGCAGAAGCTATGGCAAAGGATGGTGGTCGAAGCTCAAGCACAAGTTGCATGGAGTGAGGTGATATAGAGAGAGTGAATGCAGTCTTCCGGGTCTGTCACAACTGGGAGCAAATGAGGAAAAAGGTATCCATTTTCAGGAAAAGTACAATGCTAAGTATACCCTCTTTTGCATAAATATATGCTTGTTCTTCATCCTTCTCTTTATCCATGGAAGGAATGGCCCAATGGAAATGCTTCTCTTCTCCACTATGACTGAGAGTGCATGCAGAGATTATTTGTCCCTTTTTGCTGCTCTCGACTGGGCACAGCTGCAGTAGGGTACAGTGTTACCTTGCACATAGCAGTTTCAAGTTTCGCTCACCTAGAATACTGCCTGCAGAAACTCTGTGCTAGCTCATTTGCAAAGTCTTGACCCTGGGAGAGAAGTGGTCTGGATGCAGGAATGTTGTTGAGGTGTTCAAGATTTTCCTGTTATAGAATCATAGAATGGTTACAGCACGGAAGAAGGCCATTCTGCCCGTCGAGCCCGTGCCCACTCTCAGCTAGTCCCACTCCCCTGCCCTTTCTCTATAGCCCTGCAATTTTTTTTCCTTCAGATACTTATCCAACTCCCTTTTGAAAGATAAAATTGAGTGTGCCTCCACCACCCTTTCAGGCAGTGCATTCCAGATCTTAACCACTCGCTGTGTAAAAAAGTTTTTTCTTACATCACCTTTGGTTCTTTTGCCAATCACCTTAAATCTGTGTCCTCTGGTTCTCGACCCTTCTGCCAATAGGAACAGTTTCTCTCTATCTACTCTGTCCAGACCCCTCATGATTTTGAACACCTCTATCAAATCTCCTCTCAATCTTCTCTGCTCTAAGGAGAGCAACCCCAGCTTCTCCAGTCTATCAACGTAACTGAAGTCCCTCATTCCTGGAATTGTTCTTGTAAATCTTCTTCACTGTGTGCCTCTGACATCATTGCAGTTCTACAGGTATTTCAGAGCACCGTGGAGTGAATAACATCTTCACAGCCACCTGCGGGGGAGCCCCAAAGCGGGCGTGGGAGGGGGGAAGGAACAAGCGCTGAACAGCATTCTCTCATAAATTCTATGACTTGCACCATGAGACCTTAAACACCCAGTTACAGGAATCTATCATTGCCAGATTGGACAGACCAAGAAATCAAATAAGGAATTCAGAAGAAACTTCTTTACCCAGAGAGTGGTGAGAATATAGAACTCACTACCACAGGGAGTGGTTGAGGTGAATAGTACAGATGCATTTAAGTGGAGGCTAGATAAGCATATGAGGGAGAAGGGAATAGAGGGTTATGCTGATAGAGTTAGATGAGGAAGGATAGGAGGAAGCTCGAGTGGAGCATAAATGCTGGCATAGACTGGTTGGGCCAAATGGCCTGTTTCTGTACCGTATATTCTATGCAATTCTATGTAAAAGACTGGGTGGTCATTTGGGAAGAGCAGTGATAGTTGGCATTATATATATCAGAGGCACCCTACAGACTGCTCTCATGCCACCTGTTGATCCATGTCTGGTGTCCAGCACTGGGTTGTGACAGAAGAAGGTTTGATGAGGTGGCTTCCTCTCAAGGTCACAATGGTGCCAGTCCCAGCACTCATGAGAGAGGTTCAGTAGGGTATTATGGGTGTTGATTATGAAGGTATGAGAGGAGTGAGACATGTAATGAAACTGTTGAGAGTTGACAAAGAATGAATCTGGAAGTATGATCAAGTAACTTGCAAGAGCACTGCGTCAAAATGTGACTATAGGTAGAATGAGGCACCTAGGTTGTTTATCAAGATATTTTGGAATGTAGGACAACCGTTGAAAGTTTAAGTGTAATGAGGAAGAAGTACACTATGTACAGTATATACAATATAGTAGTATTAATAGCAGCTATGTCTTGTAGCTTCTAAGTGGTGCTGTATTAGACAGGGCATATAATTCAATGAGCTAAGGATTAATTGAAGAAGACTTGACAAATATATATTCCCACTGTCATGCCATCATCTTCAGCTGCTGTCTGTTGATCCTCTCCCCCATGTGGGTTGCAATAGCTTTGGTGCCTCATTGAGAGGAATGTTTCTCTCTTTTACACTAAGGGGGAGAAATTCATTATAGCCCAGGAGTAGGCGCTAACTTTGGAAACGTTTGAGATTTAGCACCAGGCGCTAATGAATCTCGCTGCATGGAAAATTCAGTGTCATCGCTCGAAGAAAGGATTTGAGCGCTAACTCAAGCACTAACGGCCTAGCTCAGTGGCATTACATTCAAAGCGCTAACCAATATCAGGTGCAGTCTAATCGCAAGTCATCCTTGCCACAGGCTCTTTCCAGTTCTTAAAGGGGAGGTTCATTGATGTTGCAGAACCTCATTCTCAGCATTGCTGCCTGTGAACCTGTGTCAGCAAGCAGGAGCAGGCCAAGTCCAAGGAGCCGGACGACTCAACCAGCTGTACTCATGGCAGATCCACACCCCAGGGAGAGAGCTGCAGATTTTCGGACCAAGCATTGGAGGAGTTGGTGTCCGTTGTGGAGAGACCGAAGGCGGTGCTCTGCCCGGCAAGTGGCAGGGGGCCCTCACCGCAAGTCTTCTGTGCCATGAGGAGGGAGGTTGCCCATCAGGTCTTGGGCAGCACTGTGGTCCCTAGGACCCATACACACTGCTGGAAGAAATTTAACGACCTCACTTGGGTGGTCAGAGTGAGTCAATGCCTCAACAAATGCTACATACCACCGTCTTAACCACTGTTTACACACGCTGGCCAAAGCACCACACCCCCAGTATTCACCCACCAACACTCACACCCACATCTCACACCTTGCACACAATGACAGCTATTCAACTATGGCAGGCACATCACTCAAACACATTGCTCCACTCTCAATCACACACTTTCCTTTCTCTTGCAGGCCAAGGTGGCTCACAATAGGAGGGAGGAGGAGCGCACAGGCAGGGGATAAGCCGACAACCAACCACTGTCTGCGCTGGAAAATAGAGTGCTGGAGATTATTGGGTGCCAGTTGGTGGGTGCCATGGCCACCGGCGACATTGACCCCCTTGAGGACAACAACGGTATGTTCATCCCTACTCCTTCTTCTCACATCCCACTTTCCCCTCACTAAACAAGCCTTTCGCACTTTCCAGCTAATCATGCTGTATGCATGCATTTCTCCCTTCCTGCTACCCTCCCCTCACCTTACCCCGTCTCTTGTGCCTTTATGCTTTCAGATAATGAGCAAGCACTGGAGCAGCCTGTCCCTGAGGACACCATTGAGAGCGATGCGGGAGAAGAGGAGGAGGAAGAACACACCGCGTCACTGCAAGTCTCACTCGCAGGCACCAGCTCAGATACTGGCACTACGCGTTCTTTAAAGGCTAGTATAGTACATAGAAACATAGAAGATAGGAGCAGGAGTAGGCCATTCGGCCTCTCGAGCCTGCTCCGCCATTCGACGAGATCATGGCTGATCATCTAAACTCAGTACCCTGTCCCTGCCTTCTCCCCATATCCTTTGATACCTTTAGCTTTAAGAAATATATCTAACTCAACCTTGAATATATTTAATGACTTCGCCTCAACTACCTTCTGTGGTAGAGAATTCCACAGGTTCACCACTCTCTGGGTCTGCACAGGGTGATGCACTGGGGACGAGTGGGCTGCAGCAAGCCCAGGGGAAAAGGGTAGCTCGGGGGCCAGCTCCCCGGAGGGCGAGTTCGCGCGTGAGTTCTGCTGCACAGGACTCAGATGAGGACCTCGAAGGGGAGGCATTTAGAAGAAGGGTGATGGCATGCACATGGAGATCATAGGTGCAATGGCAAAGGTGCCCGAGAGCCTCTCGGCAATGATAAGGAGTGTGGAGGAGTCCGCCTCCAACATTGCACAAGGCTCTGCGCACACCATGGGGCCCATCATTTCCAGCCTGCAAAGGATGGTAGACTCCCAGAGAGAACGTGGCGACCCAGACCTGATGCCACATGTGATGGGCGATCTGGCAGCTTCCATTGCAGCACAGGCAGAAGCGACGCAATGTCTTAGTGCTGTAATGCAGTTTATGCTTGATACCAGTCAATCTCAGACTGCTCTCATGCAGTCTCAGCTTGATGCCAAGTAAGCTCTGACTACTGCCATCGTGGCTGGGTCTACCACCGTCGACCGGGGCTTTCATGGTGTCGCAGCAGGCCAGCAACCTGTGCTCCAACAGATTGTTAGGGATGTTGAGGAGCTGCCCCGGGGGAGTGGCAGTGGGTTAGTGGAGCAGGAACCTGTTGTCCTCTCTCACGATAATAGCATTCATGCTCCACTGCTGCCACTCCGCCATTGCCCTTGTCGCTGCCTATCATCTAGCCAGCCCAGACTGCTGCCGCCCATGCTGAGGTGGTGCAGTCTACAGCCAGGCCTTCCAGGCCCAGAGCTGGTCGAGGACGCCCTGCAAGGTCATCTGAAGTCTCCCACATGGATATTCAGCAGCCTTACACCAGCTGTGCTGCAGCCACTGGGCCAATACTTCATAGGAGCACTAGAGTAGGCAAAGGCACAGTAACAAGAGGCACTAAGGATTGCACAATGGTGAATAGTAAATATTGTTGTTGTAAAGATGTGTTCACTGATTATTGATAAAGTTATTAATTCACTTTGGATAATTTTGTACTGTCTCTCATTTCAGCTTTGCGCTGTGATATGGCCTAGGACAGGGATGGAATGATGGGGATGTGGTGAGCAACGGGGATCTGGGGTTGAATTTACTGGAACTGCAGTCTGATGAGGCGGTCATGGGCCGCCCTTCCAGAAGGCCGATTGAGTGGCTGCCTCCTCCCTCACTCCTGTTCCTCCTCCTCCTCCTCCTCCTCCTCCTCATCTTCCTCTTCCTCCTCATTCTCCTCCTCCTCCTCCTCTCCCTCTTCCTCCTCCTGAGGTGGTCCCACAATCCGTGCTGACAAGGGCTGGGCCCTCATGATGGCCAGATTGTGGAGCATGCAGCAGACCACCACGAAACGGCACACCCGCTCCGGCGAGTACTGGAGGGCTCCTCTCGAGTGGTCAAGGCAGCGGAACCGTTGCTTGAGCACCCTGATGGTCTGCTCGATGATGTTCCTGGTGACGGATGGCTCTCATTATATGAGTGCTGGGCAGGAGTGTTGGGGTTGCGGATGGGAGTCATGAGCCAGGTGGAGAGCGGATAGCCCTCATCTCCAACCAACCAGCCGAGAGCTTGCTGTGATGGCTGGAACAGAGCTGGCACAACGGTCTGGCGCAGGATGAAGGCATCATGGCTGCTGCCAGGATAGCGGGCATTCACGTTGAGGATTCGCTGTCTGTGGTCGCACGCCAACTGCACATTAAGTGAGTGGTAGTGTTTGCAGTTATGGATGATCTCAGGATTGTTATGCTGTGCCCGCAAAGCCACGTAGGTGCAGTCAATGCCGCCCTGCACCATAGGGAAGCCTGCTATCCTGGCAAAGCCACGTGCACGCTCATCCTGCTTCTCTCTGGTGATGGGGAAGGAAATGTACTCCCTTCTCCTACTGTAGAGAGCCTCTGTGACCTCCCGAATGCAGCGATAGAGGGCGAACTAGCTATATTTCCTGTTGCAAACTGGAAGGATCCATTGGTGAAGAAATTGAGGGTGACAGTGACCTTGATTGCCACTGTGAGAGCCGTGGTTGCCCTGGTCTGAGGCTGGAGGTCTGGTTGCAGGAGGTGGCAGAGTTCTGTGACCACTGCCTTGCTGAAGCAGAGCCTTCTAATGCGCTGCTCCTCGCTTAATTGAAGGTAGGAGAATTGCTGTTCGAAGACCCTCGGAGGGTAAGGCCTCCTGTTGAGAGCCCTGATGGCCCTCCTCCTCCCTCTGGGCACATGTTCCAATCTTTCTCGCTGCCTGCGCTCCTTCCACAGTAGATCCTGGAGGGTGAGGTCGACTGCCAGTACAGCCCCCATTAATGTAAGGAAGTGCAGCACTTTGATATTTTGTGAGAATAAATGTAACTAACTTTTAGAAGCTGCAACACTCTGGAGACTAAACAACCTTTGAATGACTGAATTCAACTCTTGAACTATCTCAAACTGACAAGGAAGCAGTGAAACAGCACTAACCTGACAGCTGCGACTCATTACTAATGATCCCTTTAAATAGCGCCCCTGGAGCCGGCATCCACCTGCGTGACGCCTCCTCTCCCTGTCGCTGTCGGAACCAGGCGCTAAGGCAGGGGGGTAATACTCAATTTGGCAGATCGGGCACCCAGTGAGTGTTGCACGCTCGCTGACATCACGATCTGCCTGGCGCTAACTCGTAGCAGCGGCGCTACAGGGGGGGGCTGAATTTGGCATGCGCCGCTGGATTCACCTCGCCGCAGCGCTACTGCCTCAGCGCCCCGTTAGCACCCCTGCCAGGCACTAACTGGAGGCACTACAGTACCGAATTTCTCCCGCTAAGACTTTTGAATAAGAAGACGGAAATATAAAAAGCAATTCTAATGAGGTGCATTAATTCCAGTTGGCTGCATTTCTGTTGACTCATGTTGTGTAGTGAGCAGTGGACCATACTAAAAGTCTGCTCTGTGATAGTCTCTGAGTGGGTCCTCATTATCCTCCCCTTCTTCCTCTTCAGAACAAAGGTAAGGGAATAGTACAGGAAATAAATAGTCACCTGGGAGAATGGCTGCCAGAGCAAAACATTTAAGGGATACAACCCTTAACCTAGTTAGAGGTTCCAAAGCTTGCAACAAACAGGTTTCACTGACAAAGTATGGCTCTGAGATAGAAACATGCAGAGACTTCTGGCTGCCATCTGCTACCTGCCAATCTGCAATACTTCTTTTATACTGGCAATGCTTTCCTTGGGGATGCAGCACTGGCTGCAGAGATGGGAAATGGAGCGTTGCACAGCTAGTCATTAAAATGGAATTTTCATGTGGGGAATGGGATTGCAGTGGATTCTGTACACTGCCCACATCAGGGAGGAAAGGGAAAATTCTAATGGTGCTTTGGATCGGCGGGTAATTGGTGCTCGGCCGCTCTGTCTCATTTTGCCCGATCATCTACCCAGAACCTGCCACAAAATGGGTGGTAAATAGAAGGAAAATCCAGGCCTGTGACTCTATTTTTTAAAAAGAAATCCAATCAAACCTAAAATGTGCCAAATTATTGTATTTACTGAATTCAATAAATGATTCCAAATTAGGGGATTTTGTTCTTTCAATTTTGTTTGTCTTTTAACCCCAATCAATGGTGTTTTTACAGGGAGCAGTGAGATTATGGTGGGCGGATCTTTCTAAACATTCTTGCGTGCTGCATCAAGATTTAATTGAAAAAATAGAATTTAAACACTGGTAAATATTATTCAAATTAAAGAGAGAAAGAAACCAGATTAATATTTCATAGCAAGTATTTCATTAGAGTGCCCATCAACCGGGTTAGTATTTACCACTTGTGTTAGCTCCATAGCTGAAGAGAATAAGAGGGATGTGGGAAGCAATAACATCTATTGTAACATTGAAAATGAGAAATGGCTCATACAGCCCTTAACATCCAGGATTTAAAAACAATTTAAATTGAATGCTCTCATTCACAAAGCATTTACCTTTAGAAAAATAGTTTTCTGAACTATTAGCAAAAATGCCATTTACAAACAAATGAGGAACCCATCAAAATGTAAATGTGGAGCACTCATAAATACCCCTCTTCTATTATTGTCTTTAAAAGTTGCAAAAAATGAAAATGAAATTCTGTGTGACATCACTTGTCTTGCAATGGACCAGTGGAGGATATATTAGACACCCCATCTATTTTTACTGTAATGTCATGAACTGCTTTTCAATCAATATATTAAGACTGTTATGCTGCATAATGTGGAGACTTGATAGAAATGAAATGTCACAGTACACGACATAAGACCTGCGCCACATTTTAATTAGAGTAAGTCTGAGGGATGGACGTATAAATTTACTTTAGGCATACAGACCTTTCCACTTTGTACATACATACTGAGTTGGAATCCATTTTTATGAGCTTGTGGATATGTGTGATGTATAGAGAGTTCTGCTTTAGCTTAGCTGAAAATATTACTGGAATGAATCAAAAAGCTGTATGTCAACTTTCAACAAAGGGTCCTTTGAGACAAGGCTGGTAGCATTAGAGTGCACTGTTACCATGGAAACCAACCTTGTCTTTTGACCAGTGTCATGAAGCTGGCCTTTAGGTATTCACCATGTATAGTTACCGTGTCTCCACCTTCACTCAGAACATAAGCTGAAGTTTCCCTAGGGATAAATATCCCCCTTTTTCACCTACTTAATTTTTATGAGGTATTTTCACAAAGAATACATTAAGTTGAACAAATTTGTTACATGCATCTAATGCCAAAATGGCCCAAATAACTACACACATCTCAGCAACCACTTAAAGCTACTCTTCAAAATTCCTGTGCTTTTTATGAATATTTATTAATATAGATTAGATTTAAAAATCAATACATTGTCTATAGTTTTAATCTGGGATGTTTTAATGCTCGCTATATGATACATTTACCTTTTCTCTGTGTCATCTAGTCACTGGCAACAATAACAACAACAATTCCATGTCTTAATTTGACCTCAATTGTACAGTGATCAAAGGCTTAACTCGTTCTAGATTTATGAAATTAGCCTGAACACAGTAGATCGTTTTGAAAGTAGATGTTGCAGCTTTTGCGTGATGCAGTGCCAAGATGATAAAAGCACAGCTCAGCTTGAAAGTAATAAAATAAATCACTGTGGAAAGTGAAGACAGCAAAATGCAGTCGATTTTAATTTCATTTAAGTTCACAATAACATTGCATAATGAGAATATCCTCTGAAGTTGTGGCCAGACACATTTGGCGTTGCTGATTTCTGGTACCACAGATAAAGGATCAGCTCATAAACCTGCTCCAGAGTAATTCGACATCAGTTTACCAGGGGCTAAGGTTGTCAAGGGAATAAGAATTCTACTATCGCAATTGGTTTTGGTTGTGTCTTGTGAGGCGATATAATATTCTGCAATGAAGTGGAAGGAACTGTGACTCAAAAACAATCGAAAAACATTTATATTTTGCTTCAAAATTAAAGCATTTAAATATCCACTATCAGAAACAACCTGAGTAACGTCCTGACATATTGCACCACAGAGCAATAGGATGCAGCATCTCCATGGAGTGGGTTCTTAACAATGTCAGAGACATTTGGTAAAAGTTTTGAATGAGTACATGGTGGTTCCCCTAAGAGTGGGGAGGAAGTGACATCCCAATTGGATGTTGGAAAACCCTGTACCTGAACTTCCAGAACCTAAACTCCCAGAAAGCCTTTGATAAAGCTGCACATAACAGGCTACTTCACAAAGGTAAGGTAACTGATATGCTAAGTAAAGCTTGAAGGGAGCAAGGAATTGGCTGAAAGAGAGGAAACTGCTGGTACGAGTTACAGATATGGTGGCAGACTGAGGAGATGTACTGAGTGAAATTGCAAAGGATTAGTGCTAGGGCTCTTACTGTTTCTACATAAATGACCTGGATTCAGAAACGTAATGCAATGTTGGTCAAATTTACAGTTGCTATTAAATCAGGGGCAGCATTAAATTCTGATGGAACAGCTAAGGAAATACAAAAGGACCGAGGCAAAATTTGCAAACGGGCAAAACTATGACAAGTGAAAGTCAATACTAATAATTCCATAGTGTTAAACACAGGAAGAAAAAATAGAGGATATATTTACTCAATGAATTGTGTTGAACTAGCTGGGGGAGAGGCTGAAAGAGATCTGTGGATGGTGGTGTACTCAACAAAGGTAATTTTCACCTTCCCTGCCCGGTCCATAATCTGATGAAGCAGATTTCAATGGGATGAAACTCGGGCGGTTTCTACAATGGACGGGCGATCCAGTTCCCAGGCAGTGCATTTGAAAATTAGTTCCCTAGGGGGAGAAATTCGGTATCGCCCCGTTTGGGGCGCAATTATCGACTGGGCGCAAAGTTTAGCGCCTGCCGCTAATTATCGCCTCTGACTGCAAACTTGGCTTTTGTCACCCCTGGAGGTGATTGAAGCGCTAAATCAGGCGCTGCACACCTGTCTCAAGGCGCAAAGGCCGAGGAGCGAGGCGCTAACTCAGAGCGCGGGTGCAGCGTAGGTGATGTCAGTTAGCGATGGAACACAGACACACTGGCGCTGGCCAGTTCTTAAAGGGGAGGGTCGATCTTGCTCTCCAGCCACACCCTGCTCATTGGAGCCTTGAATCTCAGCCTGGAGAGACCTGTGACTACATTTTCCAGCCAAGGCCTATGGAGAGGGTGAGAGAACGAGCTCAGCGCTTCAGCAAGCGGGCCTTGGAGGCTCTGGTTGGCACGGTGGAGCGCAGAATATCTATACTCTTCCCTGAGAGTAGCAGGAGGCCTTTGCCGGAAGACTACAGAAGAGTGTGGAGGGAGGTGGCTCAGAGCATCTCCTCCAGGAGCATGGTGCCCAGGACCCATACTCAATGTCGAAAAAAGTTCAACGACCTCACTCGGGTCATCGGGGTGAGTGGCTTTTTTTCAATACCTCTCCATCCCTCCATTTCAACCTCACTCTATGGCCAGAGGGTCTTAAAACCCCAATGCCCAACACTCATCCAACATCTATGGCCCTCTCATGAAACACACACGCACATTCCACACCTTGCATACAGTAAGGGCTATTCAACTATGAGAGGCACATCAGGCAAGACCATGGCTGCATACATTAAGGGCTATTCAATTATGGGAGGCACATCAGGCAAGACCATGGCTGTATATTTACTCAGACGCCGTTCTTTTTCTTGCAGGCCAAGCTATCTCATAACTGGAGACAGCAGCAACGGACGGGTGGAGGGCGGCCTCAGCTGCAACCCCTCAGCGATCTTGAGGCGCACGTCCACAGGATTGTGGCAAGCCAGGTGATCAGTCCCGTTGCCCCTGGAGAGGTCGACCCCGTTCGGGACATCAATGGTAAGGTCATCAGCTTTCTCTCCTCTCTCATTCCACTTGTCCCTTACAACACCAGCCTTAGACACTTTCAATCCAACTTACTAAATCGCTCCACTCCTTCCTCCCTTACTGCCCCCCTGTCTGAGGCTAAACCACTCTTGTACCTCCCTGCTTTCAGATGGTGATTCACCAGTTGAGGAAACAGGCCCTCAAGCAGCCAGTGGGAGTGAAGCCACAGGCAAGGAGGAAGAGGAAGCTGGAGCATCAGCGCCACCCTTTCCCGAGGAAGCCCATGCCCACACTGGGACCACGTCTTCCCTGGAGGGGAGCAGGGGGGAAAGGTCTGACGAGGGTGAAGCTCGGGGACCCAGCGGGCTGCAGAAATGCGATGTGGCTCGGGAAGCTCGGGGGCCTTCTCCCTGGAGGGAGAGTAGGCCAGCGAGTCCTGCTGCACTGGACGCAGAGGAGGAGCGGTTCTTCGCTGAAATGAACACCCAGGCGGTGGACATGCACACTCAGCTCATGGGTGCAGTGGGAAGGGTGCCCGAATGCATTGAATCACTGGGAAGGAGTGTGGAGCACTACGCTGCAGCACAGGCGGATGCCACGCTAATGCTTAGTGCTGCAATTCAGTCACTGGCTGCCGTGATCCAATCTCAGACTAGTCTCATGCAGACTCAGATTGAGGCCACGCAAGCACTGACTGCTGCCATTGTTGTTGGTTCGGACACATTTCCCTGGGGCTCTCACTGCGCCGCAGCAGGCCAGCAATCTGTGCTCCAGCAGATTGCTCCGGATGCTGAGGTGCTGCCCCGTGGGAGTGCCAGTGTGTCGGTCGAGCAGGGAGTTGCTGTCCTCTCTCAAGATGACAGCATTCCTGCTGCCACCACAGTCCCTTCCCCATTGCACTTGCCACCGCCTCTAGCCCAGACTGCTGCCGCCCATGCAGAGTTGGTGCAGTCTGCAGCCGGGCCCTCCAGGCCCAGAGCTGGTCGAGGCCGTCCTTCAAGGGCATCTGTAGTCTCAGGTTCTGACAATCAGCAGCCTTCCACCAGCCTTGCTGCAGCCACTGGGGCCCCATTACAGAGGAGCAGTAGGGTGGGAAGGGGGGAAGTGCGCAAGGAAAGGAGATCACCCTCAAAGGGCAAAAAGTAGGAGGTGTGACGAAATGTTGGGAATTTTTTTATTAAAGGCCAAGGTTTGTGTTCAAACTTTTGTTTAGTGTTTTGGACATTATCTCCAGGTTGTGAGAACCAGTAATGTTAATGAATGATTTTTTGTATTTGTTTCTATTAGTTTGTCATGAAGAAATGACACACACAGAGTTTGTAAAATGAAAAAGTTTTTGTATTCAAAATGTACAGGTTTGGCCATTGGAATCATTGCTGCCTTGGCCGGCTTAGGGGTTGCGGGTCGGTTTCATTCATGATGTTCTCCATGCCAGAAGCCATTTCCTCAGTAGGAGCCTAGAAACGGCTTGTTATCAGTCGTTGACGGACGGCCCTTGCAGTTTCAACATTGTGGGCCTCCCTCCTGCCTTGGTGCTGCTGCTGATCATCCTCCTCCTCCTCCTTCTCCTCCTCCTGGTGGTATTGGCTGGGTCCTGAGGATTGCGAGGTTATGCAGCATGCAGCACACAACTATGAATAGGGAGACTCGCTCAGGCAAGTACTGCAGGGCTCCTCCTGAGTGGTCCAGACAGCGGAACCATTGCTTGAGCACACCGATCGTCTGCTCAATGATGTTCCTGGTGGCGAGATGGCTCTCATTGTACCGCAGCTCAGCAGGGGTGTTGGGGTTATGGAGCAGTGTCATCAGCCAAGTGTAGAGTGGATAACCCTTGTCCCCGAGGAGCCGACCTACTTGGCTGATGCGGTGCCTGGAAAAGTTCTGCCACACCAGTCTGGCGCAGGATGAAAGCATCGTGGCTGCTGCCAGGATAGCGGACATTGACAGCGAGTATCAGCTGTCTGTGGTCACAGACCAACTGGACATTTAAGGAGTGGAACCCCTTGCGGTTTCGGAAAACCTCTGCATTCTCATGCGGTGCCCGCAATGCCACATGCGTGCAGTCAATGGCGCCCTGCACCATGGGGAAGCCCGCTCTCCTCGCAAAGCCCAATGCGAGTTCATGCTGTTTGGCCGGGGTCATCGAGAGATGTACTGTCGTCTCCTTTTATAGAGGGCATTTGTGACCTATCGGATACAGCAATGGACTGCGAACTGGGAGATATTGGCGATGTCCCCAGTAGCTGTTTGAAAGGAGCCAGTGGCATAAAAATTCAGAGCCACTGTGACCTTCACTGCCACCGACAGAGATGTCCTGGTCCTCAGTTGAGGCTGCAGATCTGGCTGCAGTAGGTGGCAGAGCTCAGTGACCACCTCCTTGCTGAAGCACAGCCTGCACAAACACTGCTCCTCAGACAAATTAATGTAAGAGAATTGTTCCCGGAATACCCTGGGAGGGTAAGGTCACCTGTGCAGAGGCCTGTTGGTCCTTCTCCGTCTGGCCATGATTGCCACTCTCTCTCTGCGTTGAAGTAATGAAGGTCAAATCCAAAAGTACCTGCAAAGTGATGCTCAGTAGCCAAAACTACTTCACACAGCGATGACTCTATGCAGAAGTCTCTCTATCTCTCTCTCAGAATCTCTCTCTCTGTCAAAATGAGTGGTGCAAAAATGTCTACCACAGAAAAAGTCAGGAAGAGGGCACCTTTAAATAGCGCCGCCCCAGCCCCTCACCAACGTTCCAGTCTCCCTGTCATTGCTTGCGCCAGGCGGAAAGGAGGGGGACGCCACTCAATATCCGGTCCGGGGCGCCACCAGGGCATTGCACGCTTGACTGACGTCACGATCTGCGGGCGCAGGAGATCGGGGTGGTGAACTTTTGCGCTGCCGCAAAAACTCTAGTCAATTTCGTGAGCTGCGCAAACAGCGCTGCGCCCGGGTGCTAGTTGCTTTGCGCCCCATTAGCGCCCTCTTAGGGCACTAACGGGAGGCGCAAACCAACCGAATTTTTCCCCCTTAGTGTCTAAGGATTGAGCTATGAGGGAAGGTTAAAAAACTTCGCTTCTTCGTACTTTTCTTTGACAGCACCTCCCAAATCCGCGGCCTCTATCACCTAGAAGGACAAGGGCAGCAGGCGCAAGGGAACGCCATCACCTGCAAGTTCTCAAGTTACACACCATCCTGAATTGGAAATAAAGCACTGTTCCTTCATCGTCACTGGGTCAAAATCCTGGAACTCCCTCCCTAACAGCACTATGGAATACCTTCACCACACGGACTGCAGCGGTTCAAGAAGACGGCTCACCACCACCTTCTCAAGGGCAATTAGGGATGGGCAATAAATGCTGGCCTTGCCAGTGACGCCCACCTCCCAGGAAGGAATTAAAAAAAGAAAGTAGATGAATGAGACAAAACTTTATAGAGGCGTAGAAGCTATTAAGGAGAATAGAAAACATTAATCTGAAACAATATTTATAGTTTAACCACAACTACAGAACAAGGATCATTGGTCCAAATTGGTGAAAGGGAAAGTATTGTGATATTTTTCACACAAAGAATGATACCTAGAATGGTCTTCAGGATAGGGTAGTGAAGGCACAATATTTGGACTCATTCAAGATGCTGTTGGATGCTGTGATGGAAGAATCATAGGTTACTATGAAAGGATAAGCTGTATGGGTCAACTGGCCTCACTTGTCTGTACTTATCTTTGTGATCTTCATGACTGTGTTTGCTGTGAACAAATGATAACGGTAGAAACACAAGAAATAGAAAAGAAAACGTCAGGAAGAATGGTGAATCAGTTAGACACAAACTTCAACTGCAAAGCAAGAAAAGCAGCAATACAGAGAAGTGAAGGAGAAATAGAAAAAGGACAAAGAAAGAGATCAAACAAAAAAGGGGATTGGATCAGAAGGTTACTTTGTGATCTTATGGAAGAAACAGATTGAAAAAAGACAGAAATCGACAAGAGAAAGATTCATCCTTTTCTCTTGCCAGTTGTTTTTCTTTCATTCTTCTGGGCTGCGGCAACTCACCCTAGTGGACATTATTTATGTATGAACCTTAACAATGAGTGTTGCAGACTATTCAAACAATGAGAGCATCATAGCCAAGCTGTTGCTATCCTTGTCCAATACTTAAACAGTGCATTTCCACCAGGGACTGTTGGTTACCAGGAACCTTGGCCGTTCCTCCCCACTTTAAGCTAGGGGCACTGAGGCCAATTGCATCATCTCTTCCCGAACACCAGCTGAGATCAGCTCGCTCACCACAAACCACAGATTGAACACTAGACCTTCTGGTTTGTTTGGCTCAGCTCTTCACTGAATAACTCATTTTGCTGAGAAAGATTAACCTAAAAAGGTAAGATAGGAAAACAAATAAAGAGGCTCGAAGAAGATCGATGATTGATTTTTTAAGGCTCTTTTCTTAAATGTTTTCACATTTAACAGTATTTGAGCATTTAAATCTTGGCAGGTTTGTGTTTTTGTGTTAACTTTGTATTTTTTATTAAATTTGTATTTGACGGATCACGTGATTGACCGCAGAACGACTGAAAGTGGTTCTTTTAAAATGTGATGACATGCTGCCACTGTGGCAACATCTATTGTGTAAAAAAATTGCTGAAGTCATCTTTATTTTTCTAATTGAAGCAAATTCCACATACTTTAAAAATGAGCCCAAATAGGCACATAGAAAAACATATGCAAGAGCAAGAGCATCCTGCATTGTGACATCATAATATTGGGATGTTGGGTATATGATCAACATAGATCAACATCCTGGGTTATACATTTTCACAATTTAACAATGCAATGAAAGAGTTTGAATGCATGAAGAATGTCAGCCTGGCTCCGTTGGCAGCTCCTTTGCCTTTACATTAGAAGGTTCTAAGTTTGAGGCCCACACCACGATTTGAGTGCACAAAGCTCCAGTACGTTATTGAAGCACTCTTGCATTGTGAGAGGTGCCATCCTTCAGAGGAGGCATTAAATTGTTCACCTGAAGTTCCCATGGGAGTATTTGAAGGGAGTTCTGTTGGTGTCTTGATTAACATTTCTCTCTCAAACAATACCAAAAAACCCAGACTAATTGGTTATTGCTGTTTGTGGGATGCTATTGGTGAGGAATAGTTGCCATTTATACCTACTTAACAAGATCTTCTACATTTCCAAAAAGTAATTTATCATATGAAGTACTTTAAGACATGATTTACAAAGGGTAAATCGTGCTTGACTAATCTATTGGAATTTTTTGAGGGAGTAACTGGTAAAATAGATGGGGGAGAGCCAGTAGATGTGGTGTACCTGGACTTCCAAAAGGCCTTCGATAAGGTCCCACATAAAAGATTAGCATGGAAAATTGAAGCTCATGGGATAAAGGGGAAAGTATTGACGTGGATAGAGAACTGGCTGTCAGATAGAAAACAGAGAGTTGGAATAAACGGCTCATTTTCTGAATGGCAGGCAGTAACAAGTGGGGTACCACAGGGATCTGTCCTGGGTCCCCAGCTGTTCACAATTTAGATTAATGACCTGGATCAGGGAGTCGGATGCAGCATTTCCAAATTTGCAGACGACACTAAACTAGGAGGGGGGGTGGGCTCAGAGGAGGAGACCAGGAAGCTCCAGAGCGATTTGGACAGACTGGGTGATTGGGCGGATAAATGGCAGATGCACTATAATGTGGACAAGTGCGAAGTTATCCACCTTGGGTGCAGGAACGGGAGGGCAAA
Organism: Squalus acanthias; assembly: GCA_030390025.1. Taxonomy (NCBI): domain Eukaryota; kingdom Metazoa; phylum Chordata; class Chondrichthyes; order Squaliformes; family Squalidae; genus Squalus; species Squalus acanthias. The sequence goes on from CM059432.1 coordinate 53,927,623, forward strand.
TTATTATTTAAATGGCAATAAATTGGGAGAGGGGGAAGTACAGAGAGACCTGGGTGTTCTTGTACACCAGTCACTGAAGGCGAGCATGCAGGTGCAACAGGCGGTCAAGAAGGCAAACGGTATGCTGGCCTTCATAGCAAAAGGGTTGGAATACAGGAACAGGGATACCTTGCTGCAGCTGTACAGGGCACTGGTGAGACCACACCTCGAGTACTGTGTACAGTTTTGGTCGCCTCATCTGAGGAAAGATGTTCTTGCCATGGAGGGGGTGCAGCGGCGATTCACCAGGCTGATACCAGGAATGGCGGGATTGACCTATGAGGAGAGACTATGTAGTTTAGGGATGTACACACTGGAGTTTAGAAGATTGAGAGGGGACCTCATAGAAGTGTATAAAATTCTGACAGGTCTAGACAGACTAGATGCAGAAGGAATGTTTCCCTTGGCGGGTGAGAACAGAACTAGAGGACATAATTTAAGGATAAGGGCTAAACCATTTAGGACAGAAATGAGGGGGAATTTCTTCACTCATAGGGTGGTGAACCTGTGGAACTCATTGCCACAGAGGGCAGTGTACGCCAGCTCATTAAATATATTTAAGAGGGAATTAGATATATTTCTACAGGCAAAAGGGGTTAAGGGTTACGGAGAGAAGGCGGGGACGGGATACTGAATTGGAGGATCAGCCATGATCTCATTAAATGGCGGAGCAGGCTCGAAGGGCCGGATGGCCTACTCCTGCTCCTATCTTCTATGTAATCTATGTAATGATACAATGCTATATAAACGTTATCATTCACTACTGACAGGTCCAGGAAAATTTCAGTCTCCTTAGTTCAGATGTTTTTTATTCTTCTGCTCTCATAGAGGACGCCGTTGAAACAAGGACAACGCTACTAAATTGTCATAAGTATTACTATCTTATTGATGACATTTAAAAAAAAAATGTTTAATATTCGTTTATGGGATCAGGGCATCACTGGCAATGCCAGCATTTATTGCCCATCGCTAGTTGCCCTTGAGAAGGTGGTGGTGAGCCGCCTTCTTGAACTGCTGCAGTCCGTGTGGTGATGGTACTCCCACAGTGAGGGAGGGAGTTCCAGGATTTTGACCCAGCGACGATGAAGGAACGGCAATATACTTCTAAGTCAGGATGGTGTGTGACTTGGAGGGGAACTTGGAGGTGGTGGTGTTCCCATGCGCCTGCTGCCCTTGTCCTTCTAGGTGGAAGAGGTCGCGGGTTTGGGAGGTGCTGCCGAAGAAGCCTTGGTGAGTTGCTGCAGTGCATCTTGTAGATGGTACACACTGCAGCCACGGTACGCCAGTGGTGGAGGGAGTGAATGTTTAAGGTGGTGGATGGGGTGCCACTCAAGCGGGCTGCTTTGTCCTGGATGGTGTCGAGCTTCTTAAGTGTTGTTGGAGCTGCACTCATCCAGGCAAGTGGAGAGTATTCCATCACACTCCTTACTTGTGCCTTGTAGATGGTGGAAAGGCTTTGGGGAGTCAGGAGGTGAGACACTCGCCGCAGAATACATAGCCTCTGACCTGCTCTTGTTGCCACAGTATTTATGTGGCTGGTCCAGTTAAGTTTCTGGTTAATGGTGACCCCCAGGATGTTGATAGTGGGGGATTCGGCGATGGTAATGCCATTGAATGTCAAGGGGAGGTGGTTAGACTCTCGCTTGTTGGAGATAGTCATTGCCTGGCACTTCTGTGGCGCAAATGTTACCTGCCACTTACCAGCCCAAGCCTGAACGTCGTCCAGGTCTTGTTGCATGCGGGCATGGACTGCTTCATTATCTGTGGAGTTGCGAATGGCGCTGAACACTGTGCAGTCATCAGCGAACATCCCCATTTCTGACCTTATGTTGGAGGGAAGGTCATTGATGAAGCAACTGAAAATGGTTGGGCCTAGGACACTGCCCTGAGGAACTCCTGCAGCGATGTCCTGGGGCTGTGATGATTGACCTTCAACCACCACAACCATCTTCCTTTGTGCTCGGTATGACTCTAGCCAGTGGATCGTTTTCCCCCTGATTCCCATTGACTTCAGTTTTACTAGGGCTCCTTGATGCCAGACTCGGTCAAATGCTGCCTTGATATCAAGGGCAGTCACTCTCACCTCACCTCTGGAATTCAGCTCCTTTGTCCATGTTTGGACCAAGGCTGTAATGAGGTCGGGAGCTGAGTGGTCTTGGCGGAACCCAAACTGGGCATCAGTGAGCAGGTTATTGGTGTGTAAGTGTCGCTTGATAGCACTGTCGATGACACCTTCCATCACTTTGCTGATGATTGAGAGTAGACTGATGGGGCGGTAATTGGCCGGATTGGATTTGTCCTGCTTTTTGTGGACAGGACATACCTGGGGAGTTTTCCACATTGCCAGATAGATGCCAGTGTTGTAGCTGTACTGGAACAACTTGGCTAGAGGCGCGGCTAGTTCTGGAACACAAGTCTTCAGCACGATAGCCGGGATGTTGTCGGGGCCCATAGCCTTTGCTGTATCCAGTGCGCTCAGCCGTTTCTTGATATCACGTGGAGTGAATCGAATTGGCTGAAGAATGGCTTCTGTGATAGTGGGGACCTTGGGAGTAGGCCGACATGCACTAAAACAAATACAATATTTTTTTCATAACATAAAATAATTTAAATACTTTACTTTTTCTTATTCTATCTTCTCTATTCTTTCATTGGAAATTGAGGCCAGGGGATTGGGCAATAGCCAATGTAACACTGCTATTCAAGAGGGGAGAGAAGGATAAATCAGGTAACTATGGAATAATTAAGGTCAATTGTGGGCAAACGCTTAGAATACATAATTCAAGATCAAATTGGTGAGTACTTAGAAAGTACGGTCTACTCAAGGACAATCAATATGGATTTGTTCAAGGAAAGTAATGCTTGACAAATTTAAAAGTATTTTGCAGCATTGATAATTGGATAGATGTCTGTGGGTTCTCCCACTCGTCTGGCGCAACTTCAGCGGAAGAGCTGTGAAAACCTGGAAAATGCATAAACATTTCTGCAGCTCTCCCGCTGAAGTTATAGCGGATGATCAGCTGAATTCCTACAGAAATTCAACACATGGTGTTTACTGATTTTCAGAAGGCCTTTGATAAAGTGTCTCAGAGGAAACTTGTTCCAAAAATTCAAACATATGGTATATATAACAATATAGATGAAAGTTTTATGTATATAGTAGCATTAATAGGAAGTTGGTTGACAGACAAGAAACAAAGGGTTAGAGTTAATGTATGTTGTTCAGATTGAAGAAGGGTTTAAAATAATGTATCCCATGTATCAGTTCTGGCCCATTTTTGTTCTTGATATATATGGATGGTTTGGACTTGGGCATCAGGAATATAATATTGAAATTTGCTGATAACACAAAAGTGTTGGGGCGGGGGTTGACAAATAGCAAGATGAACTGAAACAGACTTTTCAAGAAGACATAGACAGGTTAGATGGGTGGCAGATGCATTTTAATTTGGAGAAGCGTGAGGTAATTTATTTTAGGAGAAAATCAAAGAATTGGGTATAAGCTAAAAAGCCCACAGTTAGGAGATGAATGCTATTTTGGGCATCCCATGATAGAAAGGACAATGAAACCATAGAGAGTGTACAGCACAGATTCAATGGGATGATGCCAGGGATTGGAAATTATAGTTATAGCAGGAACTTCCGATACTGGGACTATTTACATTGAACTAGAGAAGGCTAAGAGATGATTTCATATTTTAAATGATTAAGGGTTTTGAAAACGCTGAATATGGAAAAACGATTTCTTGTTGTTGGGGAGTCAGTGACAAATAGTCATCAATTTAAAATTGTTAACAAGAGAGTGAGGAAACATGTTAGGAGCATTATTGGAACAAGGAGCGGTTGAGGCGGAGACCATTGCAGCTTTTAAGGAAAACGTTAATAAATATTTGAAGCAGAAGTGGATACAGGGCTATGTGAAGGGAATGGTGCAGTTTGTATGCTGCTAAGCAAATGCTTAAAAGGGACAAATGAGAAGATAGCTGTTACAGTTCCACATCAAAATGAAGGTTTAAAAAAGTAACAGCCCTGGACTTAGTCAAGCCCTGGGCTCCTAACCAAGCCTGGAATTCAATATATAAACAGAGAAAGTTAGAACAGCTGCTGAGCCCAACTACTATCTGTGAGAAATGCCACGAAAGATCAACTAGAATAGATTACTTTTTAACTTTACTCTTACTATATTTCTATCTAATACGTCCTATCTATTCTAATCTCTTCTTAAAAATAAGTTTAAAATACTTTACTTACTTTTCTTTCTGAGCTTTCTATGCCCCACTATCCATTTTGAAGGTGGAAGGAACATTAAAAAAGATTGTGTTCTGACTGGATGAAACCAGCTCTTAACATTATTCTTTTTCAACATACCAAGCACCTGAAATATAGAGATTTTCATGGTAGCATCATAAGAACATAAGAAATAGGAGCAGGAATAGACCATTCGTCCCTTCAAACCTGCTCAGCCATTCAATAAAATCATGACTGATCTTCTACCTCAATTCCACCTTCCTGCACTATCCCCATATCCCTTGATTCCCTTAGTATCCAAAAATCTATTGATCTCTGTCTTGAATATACTCAACGACTGAGCATCTACTGCCCTCTGGGTAGAGATTTCCAAAGATTCACAACACTTTGAGTGAAGACATTTTTCCTCATCTCAGTGACCAGATCATAAAGCTGATCTGGTCAATCTGACACATTTTGAAATGTCAAACCGAGAACCACTTCTGCAGGTTGAGGTATCTGACCTTTGCGGGTCAAGGGTTAAAAGTATGGAAGAGATTGTTTAACTCAAATTTCTTCTGTAGATTTCTTGTGAATAGTCTATTGTGATAACAGAGGATACACGTCTGGATTCCATTTCGTATGCATCCAAGTGTCAATGGTCGAGCTGGATTGGAATCAGGTAATGTTTTTGTACATGTAGAAATACTTAAGAGAAACATGCTGTTAATGGCATTTTAAAAATCTAAAAACAGTCATGAAAGCAGTGTCATTCAATGCTTGGGGGACATATAACTGGTTCAACTCAGCAACAGGCTGAACAGCAGGGAATTAAAACATCCAGATAAGCCCAAAGACATCTCAACACCACAACCTCCTTATAGGCTGGGAATAGATGAAAAATAGCAGCACCAAATATAAGGATGTCATTTTAACAATCAATTTAGTGCTTTAAATAGATACAATAATACAGAAGATATCCAGCAATGCTATAGTTATGGAAACTCTGGGATAAAGCCATTATCCTAGAGTGTTTGCAGCAGTTCTTTAATTTAACACACCCGTGATGTAAAAGTAATTGTATATTTCAAATAAACTGGACAGAAATAATGATACAAAAGCAAAATACTGCGGATGCTGGAAAGCTGAAATAAAAACAGAAAATGCTGGAAATACTCAGCAGGTCAGGCAGCATCTGTGGAGAGAGAAACAGAGTTTCAGGTCGATGACCCTTCGTCATAACTGGAAAAAGTTAGAGATATAACAGGTTTTAAGCAAGTGCAGGGGCAGGCAAAGGGGTGGAAGGGGAGGAAAGAACAAAAAGGAAGGTCTGTGATAGGGTGGAAGGCAGGAGAGATTAAATGACAAAAGGGGTGATGGTGCAAGGCAAAACGAGGTGGTAATGGGACAAGTAAAGAAACAAAAGATGGGTCGAGAAGAGGTGTAAATGGGAATAGCAGAATCATCAACAGCTGCCATGTGAAAAAATAGGGGCCGAGGTTATGGTCTGAAATTGTTGAACTCGATGTTGAGTCCAGAAGGCTGTAAAGTGCCTTATCGAAAGATGAGGTGCTGTTCCTTGAGCTTACATTGAGCAATGAGGTTGATGTGGTGTGTGGGGTCTCAAAGCTGACGGCGCACCTGGGAATCAGAAAGGAATCGAGGCCCGGTCAATTTTAACTTTGGCGGAGTTGGTGCATGGGGGGGCCCGAAGTGGTCAGCGCACCTGGGAATCAGAAAGGAAGCAAGGCGCGGTTGATTTTAACTTCTGAGCCTCATTTTAATATTTCACATCTGTCTCCCATTCAAAGCCAGTGAGAATGGCGTTGAGGGCGGGAATTGAGCTGGGAGCCAGGGACGGTCCCCAGAATAAGGTAATTGCTGATGAGGTGTTTCCCAAACATATGCTGGTTTGAGGAGGGAGAGGGAAGGTAGGGGCAGGGGAGGCTCCTCCTGGCCCCCAAGGAATTCTTCCGAAGAGTAGAAAATGAAACTTCTAGCCAATCTGCTGCCTCCTGCCAGATTTCTCTGATGGGTTTGCTACGTTCCCTCATATCCTTAATGGTAGTTAAAATAGCATCATGGCACCTGAATCGAGCCTGAACTTTTACATTTCATTACATTTCCTGCTTGTATTGGGAGCCTTGGCCGACTTAAAAATTGGCGAAGAGAAAATGAGGCTAGGCGGGAACAGAATGACCTCGTGCTGGTAAGTCAAGTCACCTAATTTTAACCACTCCCTTCATCGATTCCACCTAGCGGGTAGGGGTGGGTTAAAATCGACCCCAGTATAACATTAAAATGAAATATTTTTTGAATCAACTTGATTACTTTGGAATCATTTAAATTGTGTGATCAATAGGGGAGTTCCTGAACTTTATATTACCCAACAGTTTCTACTGAGTGAACAAGGTGTTTGTTTAACAAGGCCTCACTGTGGCTAAAATCATACCAATGTGAACTGATACATCAACTGTTATGAATAAGTTATTGGCCCAAAGTTTGCAATCGGAGGCTTCCCGCGGGCGGATGCCTCCGACCTGTAAAAAACCTACGCATTTACCTGGTGGCCCGGGAGATACGGAGGCTTGCGATCCTGAGCCACTCCGGGTACGGCGTGGCAGAGGCCCACGTATCCCAGGGGCACATGTGGTTCGCAAGCGCCCCTGGGATCACGTGGGCCAGCCCAACCAATAAAAGAAGGGCATCCCCATTCCTACTTATGGGAGTTCCATACGTACGGAACTCCCATAAGTATGAATGGGGATCACTTAAAAAATACACAAACACAGGAAATTATTTTTTTTTTATTACATATTTTGAATTAATTAAAATGCCATTTAATATTTTAAACGAAAATTAAATTTTTTGAAAATTTTTTTATATGTTTTAACGGGGCTAAAAATAAACTTACCTTATTGGACAGGGTTTTTAATGTATAAGTGAGTGATAACATTTTATTCTTCTATTTTTTAAAACTCTTATGCTGGTAAAAGCAGGCTTTATGCCTGCTTTTACCAGGCGTAAGAATTTCACAGGGATTCAGAAGGCGGAAGTTGGGCAAATAGCGCAACTCTCCACCCGCGGAGGCCCATCTCCCGGGGATGCGGAGGATCTGTCAAGGAGATTCTTGACAGAACGCAAGTTCTGGGTTTTAGCACATGCGCTTCGCCTGCCTAAACCCGGAACTTGCGCAGCCTCTACGGGCATGTGCGCACCTCGTACGCACCCATAGGGGTCGCAAAATACGACCCCATATCATAGTTAAAGTCTTGTAGTTGACCTGCGTTGATAAATGTGCAGACTACAGGATTAAGTTGTGCATAGCCAACTTTGATCACTAGAGGGCACTGCAGCTGAAAAATATCTTGCCTTTAAGTGAACTGGTTTACAATAATTGAGAGTTCAGTGGCATAGCGATAAATCCTGAGAGAGATGAAATCTTCCCTCACTGATAGCTTGCTACTGAGTGCTGTAAGCTGTACAGATGGCAGAAGAGTTTTTAACCCAAGTTTATTAATGTTTGGGATATCCATATTTCAGTTGTCCCTGAATTTCTGGGATCACCCCAGTGCCGTTCCAATTCCCTGACTGATCCAAATTCTTGTCCTTGATTGAATCCAACTGCTGCAGAAACAAAACAAAAGTGCTCATAAACAAAATTCTGAATGTAGTCTCTGATTCAGGGCAGGCTCACTGGAAAATGGTCCATGCCCCCACATAAACTAACCTCGAACATACAGTTGCGTGAAGCCTTCATATATAGTAGCAGTTGAAGCAATGAGTACAACATTGGCGTTAGAAGGTAAACCTCTCCCCAAACTGAATTATCTGGCAAACCTCATTTTCAGATGTCACTTTAATTCTCCGCTCCACTCCCACTCTGATCTCTCCGTCCTCAGCCTCTTATACTGTTCCAACGAAGCTCAATGTAAGCTCGAGGAACATGATGCTGCCTGACCTGCTGAGTATTTCCAGCATTTTCTGTTGTTATATCTGGCAAGCCTGCTGGGAAACTAAAAGCAAAATGCCATTTTTTTCACTTTTAAGAATAATGGGGTAGATCTTGGGGGAGAAATTGGGATCTGTAACGCCCATTTTTTAGGTATTACGCAGCCTCCTAATGCTCGAAAATGGCGTCCGTGATGCCGCACACACTTCTGACGGGAAATGCAGCAGAGGCCATCTTGGTAAAGGGGCTGGCAGCATGCCGAGCAGGCAGAATATGACATCAATCAGTGTGCAATGCTAATTTGACACCAGCGCTGCCATTTTTGAATACCACACTCCATCCTACGCCCTTTCTTAACCTCACACAGTTGAACATGACATTAAACGGCATGAAGGATCCCCCACCAGCGCTACTTAAAGGGATCATGCAGTTTAGTGGCTGGATTATTTCTTCTGGCTGTTGGTGCAATTGTATGCATTTTTGGAACTTTCCTATACTTGGCTAAAGTTTGAATCGTCTAAAGGGAGTGGTCTGGCTGGTGCTGAAGTAATTGTTGTTCATTTAAAAGTTTGTGCTGAAGCAAGTTGCTTCTAGACATGGGTGGCCTGGTAGGCCTTCCTCTTGGAATTGAGCATGACTGGGAGAATGAAGAGAGGCTGCGCAGAGCAGGACAAGCTGCAAGAAGAGGGAGGTGGAGGAAAGGGAGAAGGGCTCTCAGCAGGAGGCCATATCTGCCAAGGGTCTTTAGGGAGCAATTCTCCTATCATAACTTCAGTGAGGAACAATGCTTGAGACTTCTTCGCTTCACTAAAGCGGTTGTGAGTGAAATCTGCCAACTGCTGCAACCGCCACTGCAACCTCAAAGCAGGGCAAGGATCACATTGTTTGTGGCTGTTAAGGTGACTGTGTCTCTTAACTTTTATGCATTTGGCTCCATCCAGGCTGCTGCTAGTGATATAAACAACATCTCGCAGTTTCCAGTGCACTGCTGCACAAGGGAGGTCACTGAGGCTTTCTATTCCTATGTGAGAAGTCGCACAACACCAGGTTATAGTCCAACAGTTTTATTTGAAATCACAAGCTTTCGGAGCGCTGCTCCGTCGTCACGTGAAGTCTATTCCTAGAGAGACAGCTTCATCTCATTCCCTCTTGCCAGAGACAAGCAGGTGGAGCGAGCACGAGCATTTGCTCAGATTTCAGGCTTCCCCATGGTGCAGGGTGCCATTGACTGCACGCACATTGCCCTGCGTGCGCCTTATATGAACTCTGCCATTTTCCTGAAACGAAAGGGATTCCACTCCCTCAATGTACAGCTGGTGTGTGACCACAGGAAGTGCATCATGCAGGTGAATGCCCATTATCGTGGCAGTAGTCATGATTCCTACATTCTGCGGCAGTCCTCTGTGCCAGCTGCATGTGACTCACCATGGCAAGTCAGAGGCTGGCTACTGGGCGGCAAGGGTTAACCCCTCATGACATAGCTCATGACTCTGGTCCGGAACCATGCACATGTGCACAGCAGACATACAATGAGAGCCATGCTGCCACAAGGAATATTATAGAGCACAACATCAACATCCTCAAGCAATGTTTCTGCTGCCTGGACTGCACTGGAGTAGCCCTGCAGTACTCGTATTGCTCATTAATTATTTCATCACGTTGAGCCTGGGCAGAAAGGGGTGGGTATCAAGATTTGTGGTGCTATGCTGCATGCTGCACAACCTGGCCATTATGAGGGAACAGCCCTTGTCACCACCTATCAGGCGAGAAGCTGAGGAGCAGGAGCACGAGGAACAGGAGGACGAGGAGGAGGAGGAAGTGGAGGAGCAGGAAGTGGAACAGGAAGAGGAAGGGAAGCTACAACGTAGACAGCCCCTTTCTGCCCAGGCTCAATGTGATGAAATAATTAATGAGCAATATGAGTAACCTCAACCACACCACCCCATTCACCGACAGTCCCACACTCCTTACCTTTCCTCTATCAATGACCATCATATCGTCCTCTTTCCGACAACACAAAAATAAAAAACCTTCAAAATGTACATTCCAATCCAAATTTATAAATTCAATCATTACATAATGTAAACAGAAATAAACTAATCACCCTTGTGCATTACCTTAGTGCCTGTCTTCCACGTGCTGTTGCCTAGCCTAGTTCTCCTACGAGGTGCTTCCCTAATGGCTGCAGCATGGATGGTGAAAGGCAGCTGATCTTCAATTGAGGAGACTGCAGATGGCGTTGGAGGGCGACCTCGAGGAGCTCTGGGCCTAGAAGATCCGGCTTCAGACTGCACCATCTTGGCCTGTGCTGCAGTCTGAGCTGGCTGGCTGATAGGCAACAGCTAGGGCACTGGTGGATTGGTAGGGGTGGGAGCAGGAATGCTGTCATCCTGAGAGAGGGCAGCAGGTTTGTGCTCCATGGAGCCATTGCCACTCCCCCAGGGCAGCACCTCAGCAATCCTACTGACCTGTTGGACAACAGATTGATGGACTGCTGTGAGGCCCTGAACAGTGGTATGTCCCATGAGGGCAGCAGTCTGAGCTTCCACTCAGACCATTGATGGAAGCTACTTGTGCTGCAATGGAAGCTGTGACATCAGCCATTAGATGCTGCATCATGGTGGGTTCCACAGGTGTGCTGATGGAGGTGACCACCCATTCTATGTTGGAAAGGATGAGCTGCAAGCTCTGCACAAAGCCCTGTGCCAAGTTGGTGCTGGACTTCTCCATGTTCCTTGACATTGAGTGCAGGCTTTCTGGCAGGCTTTCCAGTGCACCAAGCATTTGGTTGTGTATACCCATTAGCCTTCTGCTGCAGCCTGGCCCATCAAAGTCCCCATCTGAGTCCTGTGCCGCAGAACTCGTGTGCAACCTCACCCTCCAGCGAGCTGGCACCTGCGCTATCCTTTCCCCCCACCCTGGCACCTGCGCTATACTTTCCTCCAGCCCTGGCTTCAGCACACTTTTGCCCGGTGTCTCACCACGTGCAGATCCCTCCTCTGTCCTATCCTCTAAAATACGCACAGTGTCAGTATCTGAGCTGGTGGCTGTGATTGTAAGATTAAGTGATGGTGTCTGTTCATCCTCACTTTCTTCTTCGTCTTCCTCCACTGACTGGGCAGGTTCCAGTTCTTGGGTATCTGAAATGAAAAAGGGACAAGGGTTGGGTTGTGGTGAGAGGGGAGGAGAAAGTAAGAAGTGTGTGTTTACACTCTCTACAGCTTCTCAGTCAGAAGAGATTGAGGAATGAGGGAGAAGTGGGATGAGAGGAGGATTAGATATGCAGATACCCTCATCATCAATCGCTTCAGCCCACGGCCTCAGTGATGCCCCTTCCCATGATGGCCGGCACAGTCTCCTCCATGGGTGTTAAAACATGCAGTTGTGCTTGTCCTCCTCCAGTTCATTGCTGCTGCCTGCTGTTATGCGTCACCTTCTCCTGAAAGAAAGAGGGATGAGTGTCCTGCAATATGTTTGGGTGATGTAGCTCTCGTGATTGAATAGCTGAGTATGTGTGAGCTATGAGTTGTGGGTGCGAGGCTTACAACAGTGCTAAGTGTGTGAGAGTGAGGTAAAGCATATGAATGGTAATGTTGAGTCCTGATTGATAGAGATTGTTGGTGTGTGCATGATGGGGGTGTAGTGAATTGAGCAGCGGATGAGGCTAGTGGTGCAGTTGGTAGGATATGTCATTTGAAGGTGAATTCACTCACTTTGACAACTCGTGTAAGATCATTAAACTTCTTCCTGCACTGCATTCAGGTTCTAGGAACAACACTCCTGGCAGTGACCTCTGCCGTTACATCTTCCCACTGCCTCCTGAGTATGTGTCTGGAGGGCCTCCCCTCCCTCCCCCACTGCAGATACAGGACATCTCTCCTCCTTTCCACCACTCTCTTATGTGTTCAGCCATTCTTCAATCTTTCACAACACCGATACAGTTCACAAAAGACTCTCACCACTTCTTGCAACCACAAATGCACCTCCCCTTTAAGTGGTGCAGGCTGCCTTTACGTAGCGCTAGCCACCCGCGATACCCGATCCCCTGCTGATGCATGCAGCCAATGAACAGTGCGGGTAGCACTGGCTGCATGCAGCAAGCATATAAAACAGCAGGCAGCACTAATATACTGTGCTGCCTGCAACGCAATGAACGGGAGAGGGTTAATTGCGCACTGCAATTGCCGTGCCCATTTTCAGGTCGTATCCAATTTAACCCTCCTTGGCTTAGATAGTGTAAAATGGGTGATAGCAAGTCGGCAGAAAGTTTTACATCTCACCCAATTTTTATTTATGGAATCTACCCCTATGAATGAGTATTGTGTTTGGGGGAGAGGAGAGTCTTTGGACTAGAAATTCATTATAGCCAAGAAATGGGCAGTGTTTAGACTAAAAAATGTTTAGCTGCGCCACCTGAAAATCATCTAGGATTCATGCAAAATTCATGCTCACTCATCATTAAATTGATTGTATTCATGATTCTAGTCTAAAATCTGAAGCTCATCGGTGTTACACTGAAAAGATGGACCAATATCAGGGGCAGTCTAATTGCAAGCCATGATTGCCACAGACTTTTTCCACTACTTAAAGGGAAGGTTCATTGAAGCTGCAGCACCTCATTGTCAGGATTGTTGGGTGTGCAGCGGCCTCAACAGCAAACCAAACACTAGTTAGAAGACATCAGTAGGAACCATGGCAGACCGGAGACAGAGGGAGAGAGCCTGGAGGTTCTTCGATGAAGTTCTTCAGGCATTGGTTCTCACAGTGGAGAGAAGGTGGGTGGTCCTGTACCCACCAACTGGCAGGAGACCCTCGCCACAAGTCTGCTGGACTATGTGGAGGGAGGTGGTACACCACGTCTCAGGCAGCACTGTGGTCCCCAGGACCCACACCCAGTGCAGGAAGAAGTTCAATGACCTCACACGGGTTGTCAGGGTGACTGAAGGCTTCAGCAAATGCTACATACCGTCATCTGTACCACAAGCTTCACACACTGCTCAATGCACCACACCCCCAGCACTCACCCACCAACAATCTCAACCTAGCAACACGTGCACCCACATCTCACACCTTGCACACAATCACAGCTACTCAACTATGGCAGGCAAATCACCCAAACACCTTGCACCACACTCACTGACACACTTCCCTTGCTCTTGCAGGCTGAGATCGCTCACAATGGCCGGGAGCAGGAACGGACAGGTGGGGGGCCAAGCCGGCATTGAAGAGCTGGGCCAGCTGAAGAGTCGAGTGCTGGAGATCATTGGGTGCCAGGTCATCGGCACCGTGGCCACCGGCGACGTTGACCCCCTTGGGGATAACAATGTTCATTCCTAATCCTTCTTCTCACATCCCACTTCCCCCTCAGCCCACAATCTTTTCTCACGTTCAAGCTACTCATGCTGTATGCATGCATTTCTGGCTTCCCCCCACCCCCCCTCACCATAACCCGACTCTTGTGCCTTTCTGCTTTCAGATAATCAGCAATCACCCGAGCAGCCTGTCCCTGAGGGCACCGCAGAGGGTGAGGGGGGAGAAGACAAGGAGGAAGAAGACACCGCGTCACTGCATCTATCACTCGCAGACACCAGCTCAGACACTGGCACTACGCATTCTTTAGAGGCAAGTGTAGTAGCAGGATCTGCACAGGGTGAGGCACCGGGCACGAGTGGAATGCAGCAAGGATGGAGGCAAGGTTAGCTCAGGGGACAGCTGTCAGAGGGTGAGTTCGCTCGCGTGTTCTAGTGCACAGGACTCAGATGGGGACCTCAATGGGGAGGCGTTCAGAAGAAGGGTGATGGGCATGCACATGAAAATGATAGGTGTAATGGCAAGGTTGCCAGAGAGCCTCTTGGCAATGTCAAGGAGCGTCGAGTAGTCCGCCTCCAACATTGCTCTGTGCAGAACATGGAGCCCAGGATTTCCAGTCTGGAAATGATTACGCTCCCAGAGAGACCGTGGCGACCCAGACGTGATGGTGCGCATGATGAGCGATGCCGCAGCTTCCATTGCAGCACAGGCGGAAGCGATCCAACATCTTGGGTGGCATCCGAGCTCTGACTGCTCTCATGCAGTCTCAGCTTGAAGCCACCCAAGCTCTGACTGCTGTCATCGTGGCTGGGTCTACCATCGTTGACCCGGGCTTTCACGGTGTCACAGCAGGCCAGCAATTTGTGCTCCAACAGGAATGCTGAGGCGCCACCCAGGGGAGTGGCAGTGGGTCAGTGGAGCAGGAACCTGCTGTCCTCTCTCAGGATGACAGCATTCCTACCCCCACTAATGCCACTCTGCATGGGAATTGGGAGATCGGGCGTCAAGTGATCGTTGCACACTCACTGACGTCATGACCTCCGTGATTGCGATGTCCCCAGCGAGCGAGTTTTGTGGCAACGCTACCGGCAACACTGATATGGCGTGCGCCGCTGGAACCGCCATCAGCTGACGGTAGAGCATGGACCACCATTTTAGCTCCATCTCATGGCGCTAACGTGTGGCGCTAAACACACAAACTTTTCCCCCTTACATTCTTACTGGGTAAAGCAACAATGGGAAGTTTCCTTCTGTTCACTAGGTGGAGCAAAATCATAAACATAAAGCAAATATCCTCCAATATCATCAATGCACCTGAGCATTTATTTCATGTGTGAAAAATTAGATTATCTTTGACTCATCTTATGTATTTATTTATCTTTGACAATGTAAAACTACTGGAAGAATAATACTCCATGCTGTGCTCAGTGCTTTATTGTAAGGTCTAAAGAGAATGTAGAACCCACAAGGTTTGAACACACATCTGAGCTAAATCTTTCCTTCTGCAATTAATGCTCTTAATTATTTATTAGGTGGGAATAATAGATTGCAAGGACAGGAAAAAATAAATTGTAAGCAGCACAACGCCCAGTCATTATAACTCATCAAGCAGTTGATGAAGAATATTTACTACCATATAATTGCTTAGTTTCTATTCCTAATAATACACTATTTTTTTAAAAACTGCATGTTCAACCAATACAAATGTGCCTTAGAATACATTAAATAAACAAATTCAATATCAGGAGAGGGCCTTCTCTAATTTGTAGCTGAAGAAATCAGATCTATAGTTGGAGATCATACTATCCAAAATTACTTCAATCCTCAAGAA
This sequence comes from Squalus acanthias, assembly GCA_030390025.1. NCBI lineage: Eukaryota > Metazoa > Chordata > Chondrichthyes > Squaliformes > Squalidae > Squalus > Squalus acanthias. The sequence goes on from CM059432.1 coordinate 53,942,982, forward strand.
TTAAATTAGAGACTGTGGTGATTATTTTAATATTTGATTAGGGAAGGGATTCCCTCATATCCTTAATGGTAAACTGATAATGTCATTGGCAACTGTATGCAAAAAGAAGGTATATTGGGAACATATTTTTTGCATGTGTTTATAAACGCTGCATCTTCAATTGATTTCAATTGTAGCTGATTAATTTTGCTGCTACATTTTAGCTGAGAACTATTACCATGGAAATAATACAGGTATGGCCATCATTCAAAGCTCAAGAGCCAGAAGAAGAATTGTACACCAATGAAGCACCACGGGGGAAAAATTTGGTTGCTTTGCGCCTCCTGTTAGCACCCTAAGAGGGGTCTAACGGGGCGCAAAGCAACTGGAGCCCGGGCGTGGCGCCGCCGACACCTCCCGCGAAATTCAGCGGGAGGTTAGCAGCGGCGGTAACCATGAGCGCCGCGCAGCGCTGTGCTGCCGGCGATGACCTCATCGCCGTGTGCAGTGCCCTGCTCGTGCCCCGGCCATGATCTTCGGTATCGCCCCCTGACTTACCGCCGGACGCTATGTCCGACGGGGTCAGGGGGGCCTACCTGCGGCCGGGGCGGCGCTAATTAAAGGCGAGGTGCCAGGTGGCCATTTTTGTTGATGGCCGCCTGCCAGCACCTGCCCCCGTTGCTGACCCCGGCCTCCTCAGCAGCACCCCCCGCGGAGTGCCGGCTGCGCTCTGTGAGCCCGGCACTCTTCTTGAGTGCCGGGCTCTTTTGCCGGCACTCTGATCCATGGTGGCCCAGCTGGGCCCCAGGTCACGCTGCGCAAAACCCCTCCCATTTAAGAAGGGGAGGAAGGCCTGCAGTACCGCTGTGCGTGGCGCTGCAGCACATAGCGCCGCGATATTCCCTTGCAGCGCCCCAAGAGGGTGGCGGGCGCTTCCAGTAGTGCCCCGCTTCCCTCTTGGGGCACTACTGATGAATTTTGGCCGCAGGGTGCTAATTTTTTCGGGGCGCTAAAAGTAGCGCCCTGGTGAAGTTAGCGCCCCAAAGGGGGCGTGACTCAATTTTTCCCCCCACATGTTTTAAACACTCAACAATATTCTCAATGCAACTTAAACTAGTACAAATACACCAAACAAGAAATTTTGAAACCTATCTCTTAAATATGACTTTAAACATATTCTCTTGTTAGGAAGCTGTAACTAACAGTAATCCAAGCAGTTTTTTCTATAATACTTTATTATAAACAAAAGAAAATTTGAAGTCAACCAGATAATGCTGTGGACAGATGAAGCATCCTTTAAATGTATCCTGGGCAGACACTCATTCAAATCAAGTTTGTCATTGACACAGGGCTAGCTTTTCTGCCATTGACTGAATGGTCAGGAAATCTAGCCCAATCATTGATGACATTTCCTAATTGGAGAGCAGGGTAATAATGCAATAACAAAAGAAGTCAATGGGGATATAGCATCCTACTTTGAAATGCTAATTTAAATTATTTTTGCAAGAGAAAAGAAAACTATTTATAAAATGTTTGTACTGGTTGAACTCAAGTCTTGCCACACCTGAATTGTCTCTGAAAACTAGCACCATGACGCCACAGCTGAATACTGTGAAAGGGTACAAAGCAACAGCTTTAGTTTGTGCAACTGTATAATTAGATAGTGTGAACAGTTGAAATATACAGTATGCTAGATCAAAAGAGCTCGGAATAGTCTTTAGAATGTATGTACATTCATTACGAAACATAAAACAGCAGTTGTTCACTTTGTTCAACATTTTCACAGAGGACATTGTTACTGAGGCAACAGGAAGTAAAGAGCCTGAACATAGTGAGCATGAAGATGTAAGAGTAGATCCAGTACAAGACCAGGAATAGATAAATGATGTTGCCAATCTCAAATCATTCTCGGTTATGCCTTCGATGACTCATGAGCTGCATTTTTGAGGAAAGAAGTAAGAGCTTCCAAAGATTCTATCTGTAGTATGTAGAAAATACAAAATTTTGAAATAATGCTGAAGAAAATGGATACTAATAATGAGGAAATGGAAGTAACAGATGAGTTTCTATGCCTCAAAAGTCATGTGCCCAGTTAAGGAAGCTTAAGGAAAAGGTGATGAAATGCAATGCTTCAGCTGGAATGCTTTTGATATACTGTGGAAATCATCCTGAAGGGGAAGAGATGATCATGAAATGTTAAATGTACACTGTTAGAAATCAGTCAATACTTTTGTGCTGAGAGCTGAACAAAGGAAAAAGCACTAAAGCAGAGATCAGATGCTTTGGCGATGTGCTGGGTAAGGAGAATGTTAGTTAAGAGCTGGGTGGGAAAAGTGAGCAACTGAAGTGATGAGAAGAAATGGCCTGTAGACAGTAAGGGCTGGATTTTCAATGACCCGTGGAGTCGGGTTTGGAGGCGTGTGGGGGGTTAAAATAGCGAAAAGTGGCGGGCAGACCTGATCCCGACTCCATTCCGCCTCCACACAATTTTGACAAAATCGGTCGCGGTGTTCCCGACTCCGTCCCACCTCCAAGAGGCGGGAGAGGCCATTAAAGCCCTTAACAAGCCCTAAATTGGCTCTGTAATACCATTTTGAAATGTTTTAGCTAGTTTAACCCTTTTCCGACGTGAAGCACACCTGATGTGAAACACGCCAGTGAAACCTGGCGGGAGCACAAGTGGATAGCTGACTATCAGCTGCAGGTCCACTATTACAACGGAGATGTGATGAAGGTAATAGTAGTATTAGGTCTGAAAGTCGCCTCTGATGCTGCTGCATTGAATGTCTTCTGAGACTGCCTGGCCTTGCTGTGAGAGGACCTGGATGCAAAAAAAATTCTCTCTCTCTCTCTGATGCTGCTCATTTTGCATCCAGGTCCTCTCACAGCAAAGGCCAGGCCCTTAGTGTTAGGGGGGGATTAAATATGTGGGGTTATGGGGATAGGATAGGATATGTTAGGGGGAATTAATTACGTGGGGTTACGGGGGTAGGGTGGGATATGTGTACTGTGGGGATTAAAGCAGGGACAGGGTACTGGACTTGGATGATCAGCCATGATCGTATTGAATGGTGGAGCAGGCTCGACGGGCCGAATGGCCTACTCCTGCTCCTAGATTCTATGTTTCTATGTTTCTATGTTTCTATGTTTCTATGTTTCTATGTTTCTATGTTTCTATGTTTCTATGTCTCTGAGACCAGGCAGTCTCTGACCTGCAATGCAGCAGCAATGATGACATCATCAGAGGCGACTTTCAGACTGAAACCACTAATTGGTTCATGGGTTCCCACATGCTGGAACTCAATTGCCCAATTAGGTGAAAATTGCATCAATCTCCCACATCCAATTCCAGTCGGGTGGATAACACGAAATGCGGATGACACAACCCCAACCCGCCCCAGTATCAAAATCCTGCCCTAACAGGGTGTTTGCTTTATGGGGTTTCTCAGAGTGAAAAAGCTGAGAATTATGGAAAGAGCTGAGGTGGCTTATTTTGGGCATGGAGTTAAATGTTCAAAAAATAGCAAGATAACAGATCTGTGATACAATAACAGAATATTCTTTCTGAATTTAATGTCTGGAGAGCATAGCCTGCATTATATGACTGCAAGGTGGCAAGCTGACTCCATGCTAGTCCACCACAGCCTTGGGTCCTAACTTAGGACTGTTTCATATTGCCTCCTTAATGTTCTCAGAAAAATCAGCCTTGATCCCTTTGTCCTCATTAGCTCTCACTCCATCTCCAATCTTTGTTTCCTCTCCAAGGTTGTTGACTGTGTTTATCATCTCACAGAGCCATGACCATTTGTTTTCCTGTAGGATGCCCTCAGTAAGAACCTGCACCACTAAGGGCACATCTTGGGTGCTTACCTTGTGCAGGATACCAAAGTGCCCACTCTAGTTACTTAAAAATAAAATCTAAATCCTCCTTTTTGGGTTCCAGGCCATGGCCCAAACCTAGGTGGACTCCACTACACATCTTTCTTCTCAGAGTACTTGTGATCTGTCAGCTTCTGAAAGGCCAGGGAAACAGAAATGCTGATGTTCAGAGTTCCTGCCCATTAGCCCCACTTTCTTGTGTATTGATGGCCTTGTTAGGTAGGTGGAGGCTCTACACCTTGCAAGGCCATCAGGAATGCTGGGGCAATGCCAGTACCTGCCAGAAGTATGTCAGAAGATTAGAGTATTTTGAGCTGGCAAAGTTGTAGATATACAGGCTGAATATCATGCTGAATATCAATGTTCTCCATGTCCTGGCTCTGACATCAGATGAGAGGACAAACATTGTAATGCTATTATTGTAGTTTTTTTCAAGAAATAACTGCAGTTAGTTATGGAGAAAGTCATTATATTTTGAAGAATAGACTTACTGAATCAGCTCAGAGGTTGTTTTCAGTCACTTTTATAAATCAACAGAAGTATTATCATCTATTTAAGTGAAATCTCCTCAAGGCAAGCTATAATCATAATCTTGAACGTGTGCGAGTTAGAGATGCTTCTATGTAGCTTAGTTATGATGTTCAATAAATATATAGACATATTCTGATTTACAAATTGATTTTGAAGGCAAACAATTTAATGTGCTCAATTTGTAAAATGAAACAAATAACAACGATGGGAGTGGGTGGGAAGCACAGTAGTTACAAGCTTTACGCTGAAAGCAAATTTTAAAACAAATATTAGATTATAGGGAAATGGCATACTGCACCCTCTTTTGTTGAAACCAATAATACGAACCTGGTGCCCACCCAGTATTTACAGGTGATTTTAATTGGAAGCTGATTCACGCTGCATTTCTGTCAACATTAACCTGTGGCTTATTTCAATTTGAACTCTTATTTGAATTAGTCACTGTACCATGAGCAAACAATATGTGAACATCAGGTGACTTTGGGCATTTTCAAAGGCGATTCAAATTTATTGAACAATTTGATTTCTCCATGATAAAATGCAAAATGAACTTAAATTATATCAGGGATTTTACCACATCAACACGTGGACTGACACTCGCCTTTAGTGCAAAAAAAATGACTGTTCCATCGATATATGCCTACCTTTCCGTTCGTTATTGCACGCGTTGCTTGTGTTCATCATTCTAGAAAAATCTAAGAATATAGAAAATCTGTTTCTTGCTTAGAAACTATGGGGATTATTTTGGGGTAAGGGTGAAAGCAGGCTCGAAGTGGGATCTGTGCTAATAAGACACGCCTGTTTAAAAGTCTGGTTTAAGTCCGCAATTTTGGAGTTAATTGCTGATTACCTTGATTTAAACATGTCTCGAGGTGCTAAACTGGAGACCTGCACATTTAGCACTCAAGCGCTGATTAGGAGCAATTTTCCTGGAGCGGTATATGTAGCCTCCATGCACGCACTTCCACTGAAGGTGTGCAGTGCGCTGGCTGACAGACAATGGCCCCTATCAGGATGGCTCAAGGACTGAGGGAGAGAGCTCACAGGTTCTCAGAGGCGGCACTGGAGGTCCTGGTGGAGGAGGTACAGCGGAGGAGGGATGTCCTGTACCCACGGGGGGGAAGGAGGCCACAGAGCCAACTAATACAGCGGATGTAAGAGGAGATCGTCAAGGAGATCACAGCCAGGAGCACTGTCCCCACGACATGGCTCCAGTGCCACAACATTTTTTATGATTTGACACGAGTGGTCAAGGTAAGATCCCATCTCACAAACATACTTCTCAATAACCGCACCACCACCAGCATCACAACCTCAACACACTGCATCCACCATCTAACTGTGCAGTGACATTCACACAACCCACACTATTGCATCTTTCACAGGCAATACTCACACCTCAGACACATCTCATAGCTCTTCACCATGTGAGGCATCACACACACACAAAAACACTCATTCACAATCACCATCTTTCTCTTCCAGGACAAGATAGCACATAACAGGCACCAGCAGGACCGTACCGGGAGGGGGAAGCACGACTCCATGAGATCACTCCCCTTGAGGAGGTAGTGCTGGCAGTGATCGGGAGGGGAGCGGCAGACGCCGTGGTCTCGGGCAGAGCAGGGGACACCACCTAGAGGTATGTGGTCACTCCAGCTTCCTTACATATCCACAATTATTCCTGCTTCCTAATCCCCCAAACCTGTCCTCACTCACAAGCTCAATATGGTCTCATCACACACATCCTCCTATAGTAGCCACACAAGCTGCACCCTAACCCTTCTAGCTTTATCATTGCAGGCTCCCAGGAGCAAGATCCACCTCGCCTCCCGGAGGAACTGGAAGAGGAGGAAGAGCCGCCTCACCCTCCCCAGTGGAAGAGGTGGAGGAGGAGGAGGAGAGTGAGGAAGAAGGCACTGCGTCAATCACTACCACTTTCGCAGGCACCAGCTCAGAGACTGGCACCATGCGTGGAGAGGCTGGCCAAATCCATCCAGCGACCTGTGGAGCCCAACATCATGCAGCAACTGATGACTCAGGTCGCAGCTTCCACTGCAGTCACAGCAGCTTCCATGGAACATGAGAGTGCTGCAATGGATGCCCAAACAGCTTCCATTGCACTTCTAGCATCTTCCCTGGAACGAAAAAAGGCAGCTGCCATGGTGGCTCTGGACTCCTCGGTTGAAAGAGGCTTGCAGAGTGTCTCAGCTGCCCAGAGATCTGTCCTCCAGCAGATCACTGGGCTGGCTGAACAGACACCCCAAGGTAGTAGCGTGGGAATTATGGAGCAGGAACCTACTGGCCTCTCTCCGGATGGCAGCATTCCATCCCCCGCCACTCCACCATTGTCCTTTCAGTTGCCTGTCGGCCAGGCGGCCCAGACTGCTCAAGCCTATGCTGCGATGGTGCAGTCTGAGGTGGGGCAATCATGGCCCACAGCCTCTCGAAGGCATTACAGGAGGACATCTGACTGCCTTCTTCAGATTCTCAGCAGCCATCCACCACGCGTGCTACTGCCACTCGGGTTGCACTTCGTAGAAGCTCCAGAGTAGGCAAGAGCACTTATAGATAGCCACTAAGGGTAAGCACCAGGGTGAATATTTGTAAGCGCTGTTGGTTGTTGTTATGTTTTCATTGTTTTTGCTGTAGATAAAGAGTGATTATGGTAAGTTGGTAGAATTGGTGGTCTTTTTTATTGTGATCTTCATGGGGACGGGGTTGAAAGGATTGAGTGCAGATGGTGGACTTCTTGTTTGAACCTCAGTCGTGGAAGGCATGTGACAACAGTGCTCCGAAGTCTAATGGTGGAGGACGTCTCTCAAAATCAATTAGATGGCGACGAGCATTCCTCCCAGGTGCAGGCCGTCTACCTGGAATAATAATAATCATCATCCTCCTTCCTCTTCCTCTTCCTCTTCCTCCCTCCCTCCTCCTCCCTCTGGTACAATTGGCAGATTGTGGAGCATGCAGCAAATCAGCACAAATCTGGAGCCCTCTCTCCCTCGTTCCTCCAGCAGCTGGTGCTGCTCTGCCTGGCCTCATTTACTCCTTCCATTCCTCCTCCAGACCAAGGGGGACCGAGCAAGATACTCTTGACCAACCACTCCCTTTCTCCTGGTGACTCCTATAAGGTAAAGTAGCACAGCATTCACTCTCTTTAGGTCCTCAGAGAATTACCGGAAAAATTGTTGATAAGAGTGTTAATGAAGTATTGACAAAGTGTCCCAGAAAGTCTCCCGAAGTCTCCCATCAAAAGTCCTCTTCAAACGTAGTGTAGCCAGTCGATCTCAATCAGCAAGTGAACAGGGAAAGTTGAGCATGGTTTTAAGTAATGGTTACAATTCTCACCAGCGACTTCTTTATTCCTGTTCAGCTGGTCGTTGTTAGGAGAGGTCAGTAATTGCAGTGCTAGCCAGCAAAATGGCATGCAGCCTCTTTAATGAGCATTAGGAGCCAATTTAATTGGTGATCAGAGGCTTAATCATACTCGGGACGGGTGTTCCTAGCGTGCGCTTCAACTCCTTTACCAAGATGGCGTCTTGCACTAAAGGCAGGCTAACCAGGCGTTGTAGCTCAAGACCCCATCTTGGCCACCTCAGAGTGTCTAAACAATTGGCACTACAGCGGAGAGAATAGCCTCCTCTGAGCTTTCAAACAATCCCCATATTTTTCAAGCCTACATTTCCATCAAATATCAGACATATGTGTGCCATCACTGTCTAAATGAAATCATCAATAACATTTTTTATTGCCAAGAAAATCTATATAGAAGCACATACAGTCTCCACATCAGTCAAAAAGACTAAAAATGATAGATGTACAGAAAGAAGACAAACAAAGTGTGAGTAGTTATCCAGCAGTGGGAGCAAACAAAGCAAATGTCAGCTGTCTTCATTTTGTAATAACTTCATTTCTGCAAGTAGTTGTGAATGCTCAGCACTACAACTGTAATGTAACACCTCAAACAGAAGGTGCTCCCTATCGCTGTAACTTCCTCCAGCCCTACAACCCTCCGAGAATTCGGCATTCCTCCAATTCTGGCCTCTTGTGCATCCCCGATTTCCTCCACTCACCATTGGTGGCCCTGCCTTCAGGCCCTACACTATGGAATTCCCTCTCTAAAACTCTCCGCCTCTCTCTCTTCCTTTATGACGCTCCTTAAAACCTACCTCTTTGACCAAGCTTTTGGCCACCTGTCCTAATATCTCCTTATATGGCTCGGTGTCAAATTCAGTCTGATAATGCTCCTGGGAAGCACCTCAGGGTGTTTTACTGTGTTAAAGGTGCTATATAAATGCAAGTTGTTGTTGCTGAGCATAAGAGTAGGACTGATCGAAAAAACAGGAGCTCAGCAAGCATGCAATGATCCTGTCATTCTTGTGACCAATTTTTTTCCGATTATTCTTGGTGGTGGCCCAGACCAAATTTCTAAATTTAAAATGGATCCCCCATCTTACCTTGGTGCTTTTTTGCAGTTGTGCTGCATCACTGCTATAATCCTTATATTAACTGATTCCAAGTTGGGTTAAGCACAGTGTGATTTACACCAAGGCTCCAGACTCTTAGGGCTCCAATCGCTAAACTCAATTCTATTTTTATTTCTGAGAAAATATTGTTATTCCCAGAAGGTTCGCCTGGAGTTTTACTTTCACATAGATCTTCTACAAGTCAGATCCATACCTCCTAAATCTCCCTAGTAATCAGCTGTCAGTACACGCACTGTTCCAGAAGCAAAGCCATCGATAAAGGAATTGTTGCACTGATATGTAAATTAATTTAAAAAGTACATAGATTGAAACGATTACACATATTTAAAACAGGGTCAATGCCCTTTCATGTTTGGACAAAAGTTGCAGGTTTTTTAGAAGCTTAAGGAAAAAGAGTAATACAATATCAAGTAAACTGAGACACCAATGATATCACTCCAGGGTGCTGCATGTTGACCTGTTAGCCTAATAATGATCGGTGCACTACTCTTGTCATTTTTCAAACAAAATTGTCTCATCCATTTCTTTTGACAGAAAAGCTACTGCACAATCTTTGAGGCAGTGTTACCTGTTGCAACAGCTAGTGCCAGATAAAGCAAATGTTCCTCAAAGGTTGAAGCCTGCAGAAAGAAGCAAAGGTAAGGAATCTTTTCCCAACACTTTACACTCACCTCCCATACTTACCTGTCCACACTTGCACCCATCACTCACCTCTACAGCTGACATTTCGACCCCTCTCACCCCCACAGACCCACTGCTCGCCTCGCTGACCCTGGCGAGGTTCGCAGCCATCGGGAAGCCCGCACTTGCAGGCGTAAAATAGGGAAAAGCATCAAAAACTGCCTGTTAACAGGCAGTTAATTGGCTCTAATCCCCTTCTTGCCTCGAGGAGACGGGTCCCTGCGCGACTCGGCGACCCGCCTCCCGGGAAGATGGCATGGAGACGGGTTGGGAGCGGGGTCAGTTCCCGCTCCCAGTTTCTGCCATTTTCCCGGCAGTCCCGCCTCCATACCCGCCTCCCCAGGGTTGGGAAAATTCCCCCCGATCTTTCATTTCTCTTCTAATTACAGGTGTACAACAGTTACAACATTCTCCCCCATGTTATTATTCATAAATTCAGGTATTGGACCCAATGTCATGATTACTTGTACTTTTGCTGCTTTGTTGATATTTACCAGATGTTTTCACACCTGTTGTTGGAGCCTTTCTTAGAGCACAGGAAAAGAAGATGTTAGCACAAGGCAATGCCAGGTGTGTGGCTGACTCATGACTAAATGGTCCACACATCGTGGGTGAATTTCCATGGATGTTCTCCAGTTTGTCCACCGTAACTTCAACGGAAGAGCTGCAGAAACTGGAAAGATGGCATCAACATCGTTGACGCCATCTTTCCGGGGTCCCCGCTGCTCTTCCACTGAGGTCTGCAAAAATTCATCCCCATAGTTTTTGACCAATGTTGATAGCCCATCATTCAGACAGAGAATTATGAATGGTGTATGGTAGGTATGGGGAGGGAATCTGCAGGAGATAGACTAATAAAGGGGTGTGGCGGATCGCCACCTAAACGGGCATTATCCACTTTTCTGTCCGTGGACAAACATCGAGCACCTTCCCTTTAAGGCACCTTACCTTTAAGGCAGGAGTGGGCGGGGCCTCAGGATTTTTCCAGAGAATTCTGGGAGCAGTCTGTTCAGCCATTTTTGTACCATGCAGTTGTATTAAAAAAGTCTCTTGTTTTCCACACATGGATTCAGCCTTAATTCGTGTTTCGCGGCAGCCTCAACATTGGTGACCCCGACGCTCAGAACGTATTCCGAGCACTGCAATGGCGGACACGAATGCAGTTTCCGTGAAACTGCCGGAGTTTTGGGAAAACCAGCCCGAAGCCTGGTTTCTCCAAGCTGAATCTTGCTTCCGGCTGTGAAACATCACCACAGATGGGACGAAGTACGACTATCTCGTCACATCACTCGGTAGCGCCACAGTTTTGAAGGTTTATACAGCGCTGCAGAACCCACCAGAGGAAGGCAAGTACGCACATCTCAAGACAGCGCTCCTTAAAAAATTTACAGCCTCGGCATATCAGCGAAACTGCCACCTCCTCGACCTTCCAGGCCTCGGTGATGCCTCACCGTCAGACCTCCTCTCCCACATGCTCTCCCTCACCGACGAGAGCCCACCCGGATCCCTCTTCCGCACACTGTTCATCCGCCAGCTCCCTCTCAGCATCCGCCCAGCGATCGTGGCGTCCGGCCCCACGAACCTGGAAGCCCTGGCCGATGAGGCTGACAAGCTGCTGTCCGCTCACTCCAGCCGCGACGTCACTACGGACCTGGCAGCCAATGCCTGGGCGCGCCCATCACCAGCCACCACGCGGCCACAAGGGCCTGCCACCAGGCCCATGGGGCCTTCGAGCCCCACTAACCCGGGCCACTGTTACTACCATGCACGGTTCGGCGCCAGGGCACAACGGTGCACACCTCCCTGCTCTTTCAAGTCCGCCCCTGTACCAACCCCCGCGATGGCCGTGGGCCACGCGGGCTCCCTGCTGTTCGTCATGGATGACAAAACCGGCCGCCGGTTCCTGTGCGACACTGGGGCTCAGCACAGCATCATCCAGGCCTCCTCCCTCGACATCCAAAAGGGCGAACGAGGGCCGGCGCTGGCTGCTGCTAACGGCTCGGAAATCCGGACGTATGGCACCTGGACAGTCACCCTCGACCTCGCTTGTCGCCGCTACCGATGGGAGTTCATCACTGCCAAGGTGCTCTCCCCTCTCATTGGCGCAGATTTCCTGTGCGCCCACGGCCTACTGGTAGACATCCCCCGTCACCGCCTTGTGGACATGAACACCATGTCCCCCATCCTGGGTGCCATGGCCCCCCGTCAACCCGCCGACATGGCGTCACAGTGCCACGCCCGGGCCACGGATGACTACTCGGCACTCCTGGCCGAATTCCCGGCCCTTACCAATCCGACCTTCTCCGCGGAGGCCGCCAAACACGGGGTGGAACACTTCATCCCCACCACAGGCCCCCCAGTGTACGCCCACGCCCACAGGCTGGACCCGACCAAACTGGAGATCGCGCGGACCGAGTTTGCCACCATGGAACAGCTCGGCCGCTCCAACAGTCCCTGGGCCTCCCCACTCCACATCGCCTCCAAACCAGGCGGAGGTTGGCGGAGGTTGGCGCCCCTGCGGGGATTACCGCCGCCTCAACGACGCCACCACCCCTGATCGGTACCCCGTGCCGCACATTCAGGACTTCTCGGCTAGACTGGCCGGCCGCTCAGTCTTTTCCAAGGTCGACCTGGTGCGCGGCTACCACCAAGTCCCCATCCACCCCGCGGACGTCCCCAAGACGGCCGTAATCACCCCCTTCGGCCTGTTCGAGTTCCTGCGGATGCCCTTCGGCCTCAAAAATGCGGCCCAGGCATTCCAACGGCTCATGGACTCGGTCCTTCGGGACCTGAAGTTCCTGTTCGTCTACCTGGACGACATCCTGGTAGCCAGTTCCTCCAAGCAGGAGCACCTCGAACACCTTCGCATCCTGTTTGGGCGCCTCAGCGACCACGGGCTCATCCTCAGCCCAGCCAAATGCAAGTTCGGCCTGGACAAGATCGACTTCTTCGGCCACCACATCACCCATGCTGGGGCCATTCCCCTGCCCACCAAGGTGCAGGCCGTCCAACAATTTCCCTGCCCCAACACCGTCAAAGGCCTCCAGGAGTTCCTCGGGATGGTGAATTTCTATAACCGCTTCATCCCCAAAGTGGCGTCCCTCATGTGGCCCCTGTATGAAGCCCTCCGGGGCAGGAGCGGCAAGATGGCGGTCGAATGGACGGCAGACGCGTCCGCCGCCTTCGACTCCACCAAGACTGCGCTCGCCAACGCCACCCTGCTCGCGCACCCACGGCCCAATGCCAGGGTAGCGCTCACCACGGACAGCGGTCAGCGCTGTGTATGAGCAGTGGGTCGACGGCGCCTGGCAACCACTTGCCTTCTTCAGCTGCCAACTACGCCCCCCGGAGGTCAAGTACAGCACCTTCGACCGCGAGCTCCTCGCGCTGTTCCTGGCGGTCCGCCATTTCCGGTTTTTGCTTGAGGGCCACCCCTTCACTGCGTTTGTCGACCACAAGCCCCTGACATTCGCAATGGCAAAGACAACCGACCCCTGGTCCGCCAGGCAGCAGCGCCAGCTCGCGGCAGTGTCCGAGTTCACCACGGACATCCAACACATCTCCGGCCGAGACAATGTGGTAGCCGACTGCCTCTCCCGCCCTGCCATCCACGCCGCACACCTGGCAGTCGACTATGCTCAACTCGCAGCAGACCAGATCACCGACCCTGATCTGCTCTCCGCACCCACCAACCTACCAGGGCTACGCCTGGCCGACGTCGCCTGTGGCCCGACCGCAGTCACGGTCAAGTGCGACATATCCCTATGTTAACCTCGGCCCGTCGTCCCAGCGTCCTGGCGCCGCCGGGTATTCGACATTCTCCACAACCTCTCCCACCCCGGCGCCCGCGCATCCATCAAATTGGTAGCCAACCGTTTCGTCTGGCACGGCCTTCGCAAGGATGTGCGTACTTGGGCCAACTCCTGCCTAGCCTGCCAATGGGCCAAGGTACAGCAACACACGAAAGCACCCCTCGAGGAGTTTACCGTCCCCTCGCGGAGATTCGACCACATCCACGTGGACATCGTCGGGCCCCTGCCGCCGTCGCAAGGCCACACGCACTTGCTGACCATCATTGACCGCACCACACGCTGGCCCGAGGGAATTCCACTGACCTCTACCACCACCGCCGACATCGCCAGAGCCTTCGTCAGCACCTGGGTCGCACGGTTCGGCGTCCCCTCCGACATGACTTTGGACAGAGGTCCGCAATTTACCTCTGAACTCTGGACCGCCGTCGCACGCAATCTCGGGGTCACCATTCACCGCACCACAGCATACCACCCCCAAGCCAACGGACTGTGTGAGCGGTTCCACAGATCCTTGAAGGCATCTCTTCGAGCCAGCCTCCAGGACGGCGCCTGGACCGACCGACTTCCAGGGGTCCTCCTCGGCCTGCGCACCGCGGTTAAAGAAGACCTCCATGCATCAGCAGCAGAGCTCGTGTACGGTCAGCCGTTGCGCGTACCCGGCGAGTTCCTGCCCACCGCCATGACACCCTAGTCAGCCGACCAGCAACGCCACGACTTCGCCTCACCAGTGCTGCAGTTCGCCCCGGTGCCCATTGCCCGACACGGCGAATCCACCTCACACGTCCCACTAAGCGTGCACCAGGCACGGTTTGTTTTTGTCCGGCACGACGCCCACCGCGGACCCCTTCAACCCCCGTACGACGGGCCCTACAAGGTGCTACAGGCTGGGGACAAATTTTTCACCCTGCAAGTGGGCGACAGGACCGAAAAAGTGTCGGTTGACCGACTCAAGCCAGCACACTCGGAGCCCGGTGAGCAGGTCCCTGTAGCTCGTCCACCTCCACGCGGCCGACCTGCCCTCAAGCCGGTTCACCCGGCTGCTCCACACCCAGCCGTTCCACGTCCACCGGCGTCCTACAAGAGCCGCTCCGGCCGGCCCATCAGACCGCCGCACCGTCTCGTCCACACCTCCTAAGCAGATTCTGGGGGGAGCTGTGTGGCGGATCGCCACCTAAACGGGCACAATCCACTTTTCCGTCCGTGGACAAACATCAAGCACCTTCCCTTTAAGGCACCTTACCTTTAAGGCAGGAGTGGGCGGGGCCGCAGGATTTTTCCAGAGAATTCTGGGAGCAGTCTGTTCAGCCATTTTTGTACCATGCAGTTGTATTAAAAAAGTCTCTTGTTTTCCACACATGGATTCAGCCTTAATTCGTGTTTCGCGGCAGCCTCAACAGGGGAATACTAAACCCCATCTATGGTGTCCTTTTTATCAGAGTTGAAAAGAATAGGAGGGAAACTGCATTTATCCAGATAAATCGAGTGATTAGGTGACATCAAGCTTAGGCTTGGAGAACCTGTAGATTGTAGGTGTTTATCTATAGACTGCTCCAAAGATGTAGGCCTTGGTTCAGTGATAGCATTCTCGCCTCTGAGTCAGACGGTTGTTGGTTCAAGTCCCACTCAAAAGAATAGAGCACTAAATCTAAACTAACATTCCAGTGCAGTACTAAGGGAGTGCAGCACTGTCTGAGGTGCCGTCTTTCGGATGAGACATTAAACTGAGGCCCCTTCTGTCCCCTCAGATATCATGACAATATTTTAAGAAGAGCAAGGGAATTCTCCCTGATGTCCTAGCCAATGTTTATCCCTCAACCAAGATCACTAAAACAGAGGCCTAGAAATTGGCCTCTGGGGGCGATAACGGTGCGCTAAGCACTTCCCGCCTGGGCGTGGCAAGAAGATCGACTCCCGCTATATTCGGCGGGAGGGTGGCGGTATGGCGCTGCGTCCCGATCTCCTTTACCCGGAGATCATGACATCATCACCGTGCGCATTGCCCCGGTAGCACCCCGGATCCGAACTTCGGTTCTGCACCCTGCAGCATTACCCACAAAACCACCGGCAGCTGCAGGAGGCGTTCATCAGGAGGCCGGGCGCTTCGGGGGCGATACTTAAAGGCGAGGTGGCCGAGGTAAGTGAAAAAAATTCTGAAATGCTCTTTCTCTTTTTTTATCCTTTTTCTTCGCCAGCGATCGATCAGCCCGGCACCCTGCTGCAGTGCATCGGGCTGATCGGGCTGGATCACGGCTGCCATCAGGGACCAGATAAGTTTTCCCCATCTGCAGCGATGGCCCTACCCTTTAAGGGAGGGAAGGAGCCTTCCAACGCGGCAGCGCTGCACACCGACCACCTCGCCTGCTGCCTGTTACGCTCCAGGAAGGAAGTGGAGCGCTTGATATAGCACTCCACTTCATTCCTGAAGCACACACCACAAATTTTTTTAAAGTTGAAAAACATAAGCGCCAGGCGCTAATTTTTTTAACTTTTAAAAGTTAGTGCCCCAAACGGGGCTATACTGAAATTCTCCCCCAGACTATCCGGTCATTACCTCATTACTGTTTGTGGGACCTTGCTGTGTGCAAAATGGCTGCTGAGTTTCCTACATTACAACAGTGACTACACTTCAAAAGTATTTCATTGGCTGTAAAGCACTTTGGGACATCCTGAGCTCATGAAAGGTGTAAGTTCTTTCTTCTTTCTCTAAAGTATCATTTGATTAAAAAAACCCTTGGTTTAAAGTGAAAGGGCAGGAAACAGCTGGGGTGAAATCACCATGTGTGACTTTAATAACACGGTCATATACAATTCTTTTGTCCGCTATTTTAACAAAGATGCTAATGGTAAACATAGCAGGAAACAACATGGGTTGCCAGGCTTTGATTGAAAGTGCTTTCATTGAGGGCTGCCTTTAAGTTTCATTATACTTTTTTCTAAAGAACTATTTTGCAATAGTGCTGTTCATGTGGAAACCATTCATTTCAAAAGTAAATAATGATTGCAAAGTTTAAGGTAATGGAATGTGGGCCCAATTCTCCACAGGCCTACTAGCGCACTCTGTTATCAGTTGGGCAGAAGTATGATGGAAGGACTGGGAAATAGACCTTCACTGCCAATTTCTGCAGGGACTTGTTTGTGGTGGAACCATCACCTGCTTCAAACAGGGTCACCCGTGTGAGAGGGAGCATGGCCAGGATGAGGGGACTACCAGGCCGGGAGTTTCCTTGGCCCCAGCCTGAGATCCACTTGTAAGCCTGTATGTAAAATGAGTGGGGGTCCAAGCCTTGGTTTGGCCTGGACCCCAGAAGTTTTTCCAAAGGGGGCCAATCTTCTGTACCAGTGGCACTAGCATTCTCCATCAAACCCCACCACCAACCGCCCCCTCTCCCTCTACCCCACCACCAGAGTGGCTTTCCAGCATTGCTTTTTTAAGCCCCTCCACAATGATGGGTGCCCAAGATGGCCATATTAGGGTGGGCACCCGCTAGAAAAATGCAGATTAGGGAACATCCTTTGACCATGGGTCACTGGCAGAGGTTGACAGTGGACACATGCTGGGGCTTACGCCACGTTCGCAGACCTGTGGATGTTCAGGTCCTGTGTCTTTATTGAAAATTATAGCAAAACCGTAATATGTGCTTAACCATATGTACTGTTCAGCCTATCCTATTTTTGCTCGGCTGCATCTATTTGACATGCTGCTGGAAGGAGTAGGTGTAAAGGCATCCTCGGAGGCCTGCTGTGGATCTGCTTGTTCAGGTGGCCGCTTACCTTGAGGTGCGTCAGATCCACATGGTACTGTCTGTGTGTCAGGAATAGTCTGTTCCTTCCAGCTTTTGGGGGCTTGCTTTTGAAAGTTTCTTTCTTTCACATGTCCAGAGGCAACTGCAGACAAGATGCTGGCAGTGATTGAGGGACACCCACCGGTTCCTATGATTCTAATCAGATTTCCCTGCTGGACACCAAGTGAGTGTCACTGCCCTGTTCAATAAAGCTAGTGGGGGGAATTTTTACTTCCTGATGCGCTGGGAGTGGGGGGGGGGGGGGCGGGGGTCCAGT
Organism: Squalus acanthias; assembly: GCA_030390025.1. Classification (NCBI taxonomy): domain Eukaryota; kingdom Metazoa; phylum Chordata; class Chondrichthyes; order Squaliformes; family Squalidae; genus Squalus; species Squalus acanthias. The sequence goes on from CM059432.1 coordinate 53,960,413, forward strand.
AGTATGCAGGATCTGGGCTTCCCCTCATGCTGTGGAGATTTCATTCCACAGTGTGCATCTGGCTTGGCTTCCAGTCGGGCGGGGAACGCTCCGGAGGAGACCGCAGGACCATATAGGTCCAATCCCTGACCTCGGGGAGGGCGGGGATCCGATCCGAAGTGGGGGGGATCCGATCCCGGGGAGAGAGTCCGATCCCTGACCCCGACGGAGGTTCGATCACGGTGGCGGGGGGGTTGGTCTGACCCCTGACCTGGGGAAGGGGTGGTCCGATCCTGGGGGGCAGGGGGTGGGCTGATGGTGGGGAAGCTTGGGTGGCTGGGAGGAAGCACTCCTGCTCCTCCTGGCCCCCAAGGAGTGCTCCCCGAGGCTGACCTCGCCTCGTTGCAGCTGCTGGGATTCTCGAGGCCCGGGAAACGTGGCCAGCCACAGGTAAACCTGCGAAGCAGTTTAAATCCAAGGCTTCCAGCTTCATTAACTTATTTGAAATGCCAACCTGTCTCCTGGGAGTGGGTTGGCTGCCCGCCTCTTGTCCCACTTCAGTGAACCCCAGAAGTCGGTGGGTTGGAGCCGGTTTCCCGACACGCTTCGATTTTTTGCCTGTTTAACCCACCACCCGCACCCAATCCCACCCACTCCCCTATATTAAAATTCCCCCCAGAATGTCTGTCCAAGGGCTTAAATTGGTGATGCTGCTGGGTGCTGCGATGAGGCTTCTTGCTGAGGGCCCACCTTGCTACTCTCGGTGTTGTGGCACATGTGCAACACGAAGAAAAGGGCACATTTAGCCCACAGGGTGCTCTCCTAGTGCATTGTGGGTTGAGTGCCCCAAAAGTGCCATCTGCCGGAAGGTTGAACTTTGCACCCCAGTTCCCTCTCAGGGATAATTTGCACAGTGAGGGTGCATGCTAGGTGGCCAGGTGTCTCGCTATGGAGTGCATGCCCACAAGGGGTAGGAATCCTGGGGAAAAAAGGGATCTTAAAGGAAGCAGTTATGTTAAAGGTGCAGGTCCATTGGGAGCTCCATGGCAGAAGTGAGTGCAGCAATAATTTGGAGCAAATTATATTGGAACTTGTTTGTATTAGGATTTGTAATTAGCTATGGCTACCAGTTTAAAACTGTTTAATTCCAGTGCTGGTGGCATGAAGCTTGACTATTTGCTGTGCACGTCTTTGCTGTTCTTTTCTTCCTGTTTACATGCATTCACCTGTGACTGTGCTCCTGCTAGGTTGTACAAGGCTGATATGGCACAAAATGGAAGATTCGATACCCAGCTTCACTAAGGACAGCTTCACCCTACAGGCAGTGTAGGAGAGGAGAGCAGTGCTGTTTTCTGCTAGGGGAAGGAAGCTTACTAAAGGAGTGGGCTCGACAGCATGGCAGGAGGTAGTCAAATATGTGAATTCAAACAGCACTGTATGCTAATGGGAAAGGTGGGCCGCCGGCTGGGTTTGCTTTCCACCCAGGAGCAGATGCAGCATCTCTGAAATATTATGCATTCCTTCCTTCATAATCTCTCTTTTAAATATTCTTCAGGTGTAAATATTCTTCAGGCTTCACACTTCACTACCTTCGTTGCAAACCACATCTTCTGCCAGCATAAGCTTGCCTGCTGGTACAGGTTGCCAAACTGCAAGGCACCACATCCACATGATCCACATCTCTCCCTTCAAAATCCTCCTTCACACATGGGCTTGCTATCTAACACTAAACACTCTCTCATCGGCTTGATCACTGCTTCATATCCTACAGGAGAAAGCAGTGCATAATAGAAGGGAGTTGGTTGCAACAAGAGGTGGGGAAGTAACAATCAGGGACCTCGTCCCCCTTGGAGGAGTGGGCCCGCGGTATTTGAGGGCCACAACAGTCAGTAGCTGGACAAAAATGGGGAAGCAGGAGGGTGAGTCGTTTCCCAAGAATATAGCGGAGCGAGCTGGTGATGGAGCGAGCTGGTGATGGAGCGAGCTGGTGATGGAGCGAGCTGGTGATGGAGCGAGCTGGTGATGGAGCGAGCTGGTGATGGAGCGAGCTGGTGATGGAGCGAGCTGGTGATGGAGCAAACTGGGGAGAAAGTGAGGACTTCTAAAACGGGAATTGGGTGAAAATGGGAACTCAGTGCTGAGTTGGAGAGAAACTGTGGGTACGTAGTGCAGAAATTGTGTTTTTTATCAAACTGAAATGTAAGCTTAGGGGATGATTTTGCCAATGGGGAACTTCCATCAACTTCTGGCCAACCCACGCTATTTTCCCTTGATTGACCTTGTTAAGCCCGCCCAGTGGGCTTAGCAGGCCAATCAAGGGAAAGCCGGTTACAGAGAACGTCAACGTATGACGTTTCATCTGTCAAAAATTTTTGACAGATGAATTGTCATCGTTTGACAGCTCTGTGAAGCTGTCAAACAGTGACATTCTCTGTAGTTGGATGAGGTCTTTCAAGACCTCATCAAACCTTTCTTTTGCAGAAAGGAGATGGTTGTTGCATTGGAGAATGCAACGGCTATCTGTCATCTCTACAGCAGAGGTGTGAGACTCTCCGCATACCCACCAACTGAAGCCTGCAGGAAGAAACAAAGGTAAGTAAACTTTTTCTAGCACTTTGCACTTACCTCAGATACTCACCTCTCCACAGTTGCACCCATCACTTACCTTCACAGCACACTTTTGGACCCCTCCGACCCCCGCAGACCCTCTACTCGCTTCGGTGACCCTGGCGGGTTTTGGAGCCTTTGGGAAGCCCGCACTTATGTGGACAAAAAGGGGATAATGCTATTTTCTGCCTGTTAACTACCTGTTAACAGGCAGTTAAGTGGCTTTAATCCCTTCCCGCCTCCAAGGAGACGGGACCCGGTGCGGGACAGCTACTCGCCTCCTGGCAAGATGGCATGGAGGCGGGTTGGGCACCCGCCCCCAAATTCTGCCATTTTCCCAGCAGTCCCGCCTCCAAACCCGCCTCCCCAGGGCTGGCAAAATCGCCCCCACAGTTTTTAACTTAAAAAATTTCAAGTCAGTTGGCAGTTAACTGTCAGTCACTGTAAGTAGGTCACTGGCCAGGTGTTCATTAGGTACTGTGTGGTTGGGAACAGACTGACCAGTTGAAACTGGTTTGTGTCTGAAAGGTATATAAAGGGTGATACTTGCTTGAGCCATGAGAGTGAGCTGGTAATGTAGTGAGCTGGGAACAGAGCGAGGTCTTCTAAAATAGAAATTTGGTGAGAGTGGGAATTGGGTGCAAAGAGGTAAGGAAGTGCTAAGTGGGTGTGAAGGGCCTAATCGTACCTTTGGGATATTTCAGGCAAGCAGTCAGTTCCTCTGTAACCTTACGGGGGTGGGCCTAATAAATGCCTCCGCTCCTGTCCCCTGAAGTGCAGCTTTTTAAAGTATGTTCAGTGAGGCAGAAACCTGGCACAGTTCTACCCCAACTTGCTGTTCCCATCTGTAATTACATCCCATTTCCTTCCCCTGGATTGTAGAATTTTTACTCAGGTTTTAGACAAAGTAAAACATTCAAATAATTACATGTTTCCGAATAACATGATTACATTTTTCCATTAAAAAATAAATGCATAGGTAAAGATAGATATAAAATAAAGGCCACTCATTTACAGTTTTCATTGAATTCTACAACTCTGTCATTATTCTATCTCCAAAGCAGCAGTAAAAATCCCAGAATATCAGTTAATAAAAATAAAATTCAATTTGTTCAGTCAGTATAAATCAGTGGCCTTAAGGTTCTCTCCTACATGGCATGTAAAACAGCAGACAGTCCATGAGCAATACCACAGGAGATCTGCTAGTCCTAGAAAATTATTCCGGTATTTCAGCCATACAGCTTACCTAAAACACCTGGTTTGAATGAGCCAAGGTACCACTGGGCGATAATTCTGCTCAAAGACCAGGATATTCGGTAGGCACCTAAAGCATTTCATTTTCACGCAGGGACCATGCTAAATTAATATTCCACTCAGAATGGGGACCAGGTAAGAGTGATGGCTACTCAGCTCGCATGCCCAAATAGTACTGATAGAAAATGTACCCTTTATTTTATTTAGCCAGTGGTTGGATAAACTGTAACCCTTTAGGATGCTGAAAGCACTATTTCCTTTACTGAAAAACAAGAGAACTGATTCTGTGAAGCAATAATCATAACATATTGGCATGAAGGAGAATTGGAGAGAAGAAAACTATTGATGCCAAAAGTTAAACGAATATGTACACAGTCTGTGGGGGTGGACTTGGAGATGGGCAGGATGCAAAACGGGTGCTATCACATCAGTCACCTGTTATGTGCTCCGCCCGATATTCAGTTCCATTGACTTCAATAGAACTGAATATCGGGTGTATCGTATAACAGTCGGCAAATGCAATTCCGCTTGTTTTACATCCCCGTCCATGTCCAATTTCACCCCCCTGTAACTGAAGTACATTTAACTGAAAGCACAAATTTCTTTCCTCCCCTCCCTCCTTTCCCTGCCCCTGCTTAAAATCTGTGATATCTCTAACTTTTTCCAGTTCTGACGAAAGGTCATCGACCTGAAACATTAACTCTGTTTCTCTCTCCACAGATGCTGCCTGACCTGCTGAGTATTTCCAGCATTTTCTGTTTTTATTTCAGATTTCCAGCATCCACAGTATTTTGCTTTTGTATTATAGCACAAATTTAATGTTGGGTTACCTTTTATGGTGCAAGTTGAAATTGTAGTCTCTTTTTCCTAAGCTAAACCGTTTCAAGTCAGTTTTAAGCATTCAAAGTCAACCAATCAGTGGTGTACATGGTTTGATAATGTAAAGGTCCATCAACAAAATATGACAGTAAAATGTTATAACTTTTGCAAAAGCAACAATCATAATGAGATAATTACAGAAACTCAAACCCGACTAATCTAATTTTATTAGCTATGTCATTATCATCGATTTTAAGTGTAATTCACCATTGCATTATCATTCACACATAATAAAATATATTGAATAGCATCATTCCATTTTTTAAAAAGGCCAAAGAGAGGCAACATCACTCAGCTTCCAAATTCTAACCACCTAAAACAGCAGAACTCGAAAATGAGAAGATTTAATCAATGTTTTAAAATCATGAAGGATTTGGTAGGGTGAATAAGAAATTACTGTTTTCTCTGATTTAGAAGCCAGTGAAGAGAGGTCGTCAATTTAAACTTATCACTAAAAGAGCCAGGAGAGAGGTCAGGAGACATTTCTTTATGCAGAAGGTTGTTGGAGCATGGAATGGTTTGCCAAGAGAGTGGTTAAGCCAGCGACAATGAAATACTTTGAGGGAAGAGCAGATAATTTTTTTTTATTTATTCATGGTATGTGGGCGTCGCTGGCAAGGCCAGCATTTATTACCCATCCCTAATTGACCTTGAGAAGGTGGTGAGCCGCCTTCTTGAACCACTGCAGTCCTTGTGGTGAAGATCTTATTATAGTTTCTTGTAGCGGTTTGATAGCGGTTGAGTGGCTTGCTAGATCATTTCAGAGGGCAGTTGAGAGTCAACCACATTGCTGTGGGTCTGGAGTCACATATAGGCCAGACCAGGTAAGGATGGCAGATTACCTTCCCTAAAGGACGTTAGTGAACCAGATGGGTTTTTACGACAATCCTGTAGTTTCATGGTCACCATTACTGATACTAGCTTTTTATTCCAGATTTAAATTCCCCAGCTGCCGTGTGGTATTTGAACTCATGTCTCCGGATCATTAGTCCAGGCCTCTGGATTACTCATCCAGTAACATAACCACTATGCTATTATACCCATAAAAAATTGAAACATAGGAATATGCAGGGCTATGGGGAGAGATCAGGGCTATGGGATTAGTTTTGAATTACTCTAGCAAAAAGCCAGCACAGACACAATGGGCCAAATGGCCTCCTGTGTTGTAAACTTTTATGCTTCCATCGTAGCCAGGGCTAAGATTCCTCTGAGAGCTCAGATTATATCTCCGGATTAACATAGCAAGATACAAGAAGAATAGTGAGACATGGCCATAAATGCTCACTCTATCCATTTGACGATCCAACTTCATGCACTATCCTCCCCGATTGCTAAAAAAATGACAAACAAACAGAAAAACATGACCAACTTCAGTAGAAATTCCTCTACACTTCTCAAGTTAATCAAAAATGAGAAGTCGCACAACACCAGGTTATAGTCCAACAGATTTATTTAATTTTACAAGCTTTCGGAGCAGTTCGCTCCTTCGTCAGGTAAGTTTAGCAGTGAGAGAATCTCCCAGAATTCACAATTTAAACACAGACAAAATATATTCAAATCTTTCCTAGTTAATCAAGTAAGCTCCAGGGGACCATGGTTATCCATATTGCATCAGTATGTGCACTTAACTAATCCCCCGACAGTAATCGCAATTCCATTAGAAACACAGGAATACATAAATATGACTGGCCTGGATAAGAAAGACAATCAAATGCCTGTACTCGTAGGGATCAATTTTCCACGCTTGCGCTCCTGACCTAGAGTTTCGCTTGCCAGGAGTCCCCAATGGGAAATCGCTCGCTTGCAGTCATAATTCTCTATCATTATAAGGTTTACAATATTTCAGTACATCTCTCCAGTCATTCAGAGGAGAAATAATCTCCCCAAATAATAATTCATGAGAAATAGTCTGGGAAAGGATAAAGCTCACAGTATAAAAATGAGGAAATCATCCATTTCAACTTTGCAAAATTAATGTATTCTCCTGTTACAAGTATTGGCTCTTACTGTACCTCTACACCTCCACTGACATTATCTTAAAGCATTACCTGGTATAGGCAATCCTAAAATTCGGATTCAGATGGGTTTCTCAGTGAAGTTCATGACCAATATTAAATTTGAAAACCTTAAGGAAGGGAGCCATTCTTTAACTTGCAAATCTTGGAATATTCTGAGAACAAATGTCCATAAAACTTTCTTTGATTTAGTTGAAAATATTTTGCCCACCTTACGGCCACAGAATTTAGCCAAATTATCTCAACCAGTTGCTTTGTAGTTTTGTTTTTACCTGCTCAAACCAAGAAGATCTAATCTAGGACATAGGGACTAGGCTCTTTTTTTAAATTTGTTCTTGAGATGTGAGCGATGCTGGCAAGGCCACATTTATTGCTCATCCCTTATTGTTCTAAGAAGGTAGTTGTGGTGGGCCTTCTCCTTGAACCGCTGATGTCATTGTGCTGATGATAGCCCCACAATGGTGTCAGGTAGGGAATTCCAGGATTTTGCCCCAGCGACAATGAAGGAATGGAAATATATGTCCAAGTCAGGATGGTGGGTTATTTGTGAAGGAAATTGGAGGTGATGGTGTTTACACAATATTGCTGCTTTTGTCTTTCTCTGTGGTAGATGTCACAGGGGAATGAGGTGCTGTTGAAGTAACCTTGGCTCATCCACATATATAGTTGGAAACCTTGATTTGTCTACTTGGAAGATTTGCAACCAGTACATTATTAGTCTCAAATCAGTGAGGACCAAGAAAAAAAATGAACCATCACTCGAGAGCAGCATCCTGATATCGAACTCTAAAAACTGTCTCAGAAAAATATTTTGTGTGATTTCTAAATTGAACTTCTGCTTTGAACATAATAGCATGGTTATGTTTTGCAGCCCTGTGTGGTAAAATAAATAGGTCTTTTGCTTTGAAAACCTTAGGGAAAGATCCAAACCTGATTGCGGCCCACCAAGTACCTTAAACTGATTAGCAACTCTTGGATCCAGCCCAATCTGGCAGGGGTATGGACACCAGGATGTAGCATTAGAAAGGAGGAACAAAGTGCACAAAGGATTAGGAGAGACAGATAGCACTAGAGTACGAAATAGTAAGGTATTCGGTGGGGTCAGACTAAGAGAGAATGCAAGAAGGCCTAAGATAGGTTTACAGTGCATGTGTGTAAACGCACTTAGTGTGGTAAATAAGATTGGTGAGCTGCAGGCGTAAATAGCCACATGGGAATATGATGTCGTGGCGATAACGGAGACCTGGCTCAAAAAAGGACAGGATTGGATACTAAATATTCCTGGATATAGGGTGTTCAGGAAAGATAGGGAAGGAAGGAAAGAAAGGAGGTAGGGTGGCTGTATTGGTTAAGGAGAATGTTACAGTGCTGGAGAGAGAGGATGTCCCGGAGGGGTCAGGACAGAATCTATCTGGTTAGAGTTAAGAAATAATAGAGGTGCCATTACACAACTAGGTGTATTCTATAGGCTACCAACTAGTGGGAAAGATATAGAGGAGTAAATTTGCAGGGAAATTACAGAGAGCTGCAAGAACTATAGAGTAGTGATAATAGGGGACTTTAATAATCCTAATATAGACTGGGATAGTAATAGTGTAAAGGGTAGAGAGGGGGAAGAATTTCTGAAGTGTGTTCAGGAGAACTTTCTTGATTAGTGCGTTTCCAACCCATCGAGGAAGGAGGCATTGCTGGATCTGGTTCTGGGGAATGAGGTGGGTCAAGTGAAGCAAGTGTCAGTAAGGGAACATTTAAAAAATAGTGATCATAGTATCATAAGGTTTAGATTATCTATGGAAAAGGACAGGGAGTAATCTAGAGTAAAAATACTTAATTGGAAGAAGGCAAATTTCAGTGGGTTGAGAATGGATCTGACCTGGGTAAATTGGAATCAAAGATTGGCAGGCAAAACTTTATTCGAACAATGGGCTGCCTTTAAAGAGGAGATGGTTCGGGTAAAGTCGAGGTACATTCCCACGAGGGGGAAAGGTAGGGCAACCAAAACCAGAGCTCCCTGGATGACGAAAGAGATAGAGACTAAGATGAAGCAGAAAAAGGGGGCGTATGACAAATGTCAGGTTGAGAATACAAGTGAGAATCAGGCTGAATATAGAAAGTTCAGAGGGGAAGTGAAAAAGAAGATAAGAGGGGCAAAGAGAGAGTATCAGAATAGATTGGCAGCTAACATAAAAGGGAATTCAAAAGTCTTCTACAGGTAAATAAATAGTAAACAGGTAGTAAGAGGAGGGGTGGGGCCAATTAGGGACCAAAAAGGAGACCTACGCATGGAGGCAGAGGGCATGGCTGAGGTACTAAATGAGTACTTTGCATCTGTCTTCACCAAGGAAGAAGATGCTGCCAAACTCATAGTAAAAGAGGAGGTAATGGAGATACTGGATGAGATAAAAATTGATAAAGAGGAGGTACTAGAAAGGCTGTCTGTACTTAAAGTTGCTAAGTCACCAGGACCGGCTGGGATGCATCCTAGGATGCTGAGGGAAGTTAAGGAGGAAATTGCTGAGGTACTGGCCATAATCTTCCAATCCTCCTTGGATACGGGGGTGGTGCCAGAGGACTGGAGCATTGCAAATGTTACACCTGTAAGATTTGGATCACAGGCCACACACACATTACCCAAAGGGTCTTAGGATTTGTAAGGCTTTTTATTAAAGAGCTAGGGGGAAAAATTAAGTATTGACCCGTTTGGGGCGCCATTATCGGGCGTGCGCAAAGTTTAGCGCCTGGCGCTGATTATCGCCTCCGACTGCAAACTTGACTTTTATCGCCCCTGGAGGTGATTGGAGCACTAAATCAGGTGCTACACACCTGTCTTAAGGCGCAAAGGCTGAGGAGCGATGCGCTAACTCAGAGCGTGGGCGCAGCGCAGGTGCTGTCAGTTAGCAATGGAACACAGACACACTGGCGCCGGACAGTTCTTAAAGGGGAGGGTCGATCTTGCTCTCCAGCCACACCCTGCTCATTGGAGCCTTGAATCTCGGCCTGGAGAGACCTGTGCCTAAATCTTCCAGCCAAGGACTATAGAGAGGGTGAGAGAACGAGCTCAGCGCTTCAGCAAGCGGGCCTTGGATGCTCTGGTTGGCGCGGTGGAGCGCAGAAGATCTATACTCTTCCCTGAGAGTGGCAGGAGGCCTTTGCCGCGCGAGTACAGAAGAGTGTGGAGGGAGGTGGCTCAGAGCGTCTCCTCCAGGAGCATGGTGCCCAGGACCCATACTCAATGTCGAAAAAAGTTCAACGACCTCACTCGGGTCGTCAGGGTGAGTGGCTTTTTTTCAAACCTCTCCATCCCTCCATCTCAACCTCACTCTGTGGCCAGAGGGTCTTAAAACCCCAATGCCCAACACTCATTCAACACCTATGGCCCTCTCATGAAACACACACGCACATTCCACACTTTGCATACAGTAAGGGCTATTCACCGATGGGAGACACATCAGGCAAGACCATGGCTGCGTACAGTAAGGGCTATTCACCTATGGGAGGCACATCAGGCAAGACCATGGCTGCATACAGTAAGGGCTATTCACCTATGGGAGGCACATCAGGCAAGACAATGGCTGCATACAGTAAGGGCTATTCACCCATGGGAGGCACGTCAGGCAAGACCATGGCTGTATATTTACTCAGACGCCATCCTTTTTCTTGCAGGCCAAGCTATCTCATAATAGGAGACAGCAGCAACGGACAGGCGGAGGGCGGCCTCAGATGCAACCCCTCAGCGATCTTGAGGCGCACGTCCACAGGATTGTGGCAAGCCAGGTGATCAGTCCTGTCACCCCTGGAGAGGCCGACCCCGTTCGGGACAGCAATGGTAAGGTGATCACCTTTTTCTCCTCTCTCCTTCCACTTGTCCCTCACAACACCAGCCTTTGACACTTTCAATCCAACTTACTAAATCGCTGCACTCATTCCTCCTTTACTGCTCCCCTGTCCTCATGCTAAAGCCACTCTTGTACCTCCCTGCATTCAGATGGTGATTCACCAGCTGAGGAGACGGGCCCTCAAGCTGCCAGTGGGAGTGAAGCTGCAGGCTAGGAGGAAGATGAAGCCAGAGCATCAGTGCCACCCTCTCCCGAGGAAGCCCATGCCCACACTGGGAACACATCTTCCCTGGAGGGGAGCAGGGGGGAAGGGTCTGATGAGGGTGAAGTTCCAGGACCTAGCGGGCTGCAGCAACGCGATGGGGGTAGGGAAGCTCGGGAGCCTTCTCCCCGGAGGGAGAGTAGGCCAGCGAGTCCTGCTGCACTGGACGCAGAGGAGGAGCGGCTCATCGCTGAAATGAACACCCAGGCGGTGGACATGCAAACTGAGCTCATGGGTGCAGTGGGAAGAGTACCCGAATGCATTGAATCACTGGCAAGGAGTGTGGAGCACTTCGCTGTAGCACAGGCGGATGCCACGCTAAAGCTTTCTGCTGCAATTCCGTCACTGGCTGCCATGACCCCATCTCAGACTGCTTTCATGCAGACTCAGATTGAGGTCACGCAAGCACTGGCTGCTGCCATTCTCGCTGGTTCGGACACATTTCCCCGGGGCTCTCACAGCAGCAGGCCAGCAATCTGTGCTCCAGCAGATTGCTTCGGATGCTGAAGTGCTGCCCCGTGGGAGTGCCAGTGTGTCGGTCGAGCAGGGAGTTGCTGTCCTCTCTCAAGATGACAGCATTCCTGCTGCCACCACTGTCACTTCTCCATTGCACTTGCCACCGCCTGTAGGCCAGACTGCTGCCGCCCATGCAGAGTTGGTGCAGTCTGCAGCCAGGCTCTCCAGGCCCAGAGCTGGTCGAGGCCGTCCTTCAAGGGCAGCTGCAGTCTCAGGTTCTGACAATCAGCAGCCTTCCACCAGCCTTGCTGCAGCCACTGGGGCCCCATTACGGAGGAGAAGTAGGGTGGGAAGGGGGGAAGTGCGCAAGGGAAGAAGATCACCCTCGAAGGGCAAAAAGTAGGAGGTGTGACAAAATGTTTGTCAATTTTTTATTAAAGGCCGAGGTTCGTGGTCAAACATTTGTTTAGTGTTTTGGACATTATCTCCAGGTTGTGAGAACCAGTTATGTTAATGACTTTTTTTGTGTTTCTTTCTATTAGTTTGTCATGAAGAAATGACACACACACAGTTTCTAAAATAAATAATTTTTTGTATTCAAAATGTACATGTTTGGTCTTTGGAGTCATTGTTGCCTTGGCCGGCTTAGGGGTTGTGGGTTGGTTTCATTCATGTTGTTCTCAATGGCAGAAGCCATTTCCTCAGTAGGGGCCTAGAAGCGGCTTGCTATCAGCCGTTGATGGACGGCCCTTCCAGTTTCAAGATTGTGGGCCTCCCTCCCGCCTTGGTGCTGCTGCTGATCATCCTCCTCCTCTTCCTCCTCCTCTTCCTCCTCCTCCTCCGGTGGTGCTCCAAGGCCTGGTGGCATTGACTGGGTCCTGAGATTTACCAGGTTATGCAGCATGCAGCACACAACTGTGAAGAGGGAGACTCGCTCAGGCGAGTACTGCAGGGCTCCTCCTGGGTGGTCCAGGCAGCGGAACCGTTGCTTGAGCACGCCGATTGTGTGCTCAACGATGTTCCTGTTGGCGAGATGACTCTCGTTGTACCGCAGCTCAGCAGGGGTGTTGGGGGTACGGAGCAGTGTCATCAGCCAGGTGCAGAGTGGATAACCCTTGTCCCTGAGAAGCCAACCACTTGGGTGATGCGGTGCCTGGAAAAGTCTGCCACAGTAGTCTAGCGCAGGATGAATGCATCGTGGCTGCTGCCAGGATAGCGGGCATTGACAGCGAGTATCAGCTGTCTGTGGTCACAGACCAACTGGACGTTTAGGGAGTGGAATCCCTTTTGGTTGCGGAAATCCTCTGCATTCTCACGCGGTGCACGCAATGCCACATGCGTGCAGTCAATGGCACCCTGCACCATGGGGAAGCCCGCTATCCTCGCAAAGCCCAATGCGCGTTCATGCTGTTTGGCCCGGGTCATCGGGAAAGAGATGTACTGTCGTCTCCTTTTATAGACGGCATTTGTGACCTGACGGATGCAGCGATGGACAGCGAACTGGGAGATATTGGCGATGTCCCCAGTAGGTGCTTGAAAGGAGCCGGTGGCATAAAAGTTCAGAGCCACTGTGACCTTCACTGCCACCGACAGAGACGTCCTGGTCCTCAGTTGAGGCTGCAGATCTGGCTGCAGCAGGTGGCAGAGCTCAGTGACCACCTCCTTGCTGAAGCGCAGCCTTCACAAACACTGCTCCTCAGACATATTAATGTAGGAGAATTGTTCCTGCAATACCCTGGGAGGGTAAGGTCTCCTGTACAGAGGCCTGTTGGCCCTCCTCCATCTGGCCATGATTGCCACTCTCTCTCTGCATCTCTGTGGCCTCCGAATCTGCCGGCACAGGACGACACCCCCAATCAGTGCAGCCCCCAAAGTCTCTTGGCAATCAAAGTAATGAAGGTCAAAAACAAAAGTACCTGCAAAGTGATGCTCAGTAGCCAAAACTACTTCACACAGCGTTGACTCTATATAGAAGTCTCTCCTTCTCTCTCTCAGAATCTCTCTCTCTGTCAGAACGAGTGGTGCAAAAATGTCTACCACAGAAAAAGTCAGGAAGAGGCCGCATTTAAATAGCGCCCCCCCACCCTCACCCCCGCCAGCCCCACAGCGACTGGGAAATGTTCCAGTCTACCTGTCGTTGCTTGCGCCAGGTGGACAGGAGGGGGGCGCCACTCAATATCCGCTCCGGGGCGCCACAAGGGCGTTGCACGCTTGAATGACGTCAAGATCTGCGTGCGCAGGAGATTGGGGCGGTATTGTTTAGCGCCGCCGCAAAATGTCTGGTCAATTTCGCGAGCGGCACAGATATCGCCGCGCCCAGGCGCTAGTTGCTTTGTCCCCAATTAGCTCCGTCTTAAGGTGCTAACGGGAGGTGCAAACCAACTGAATTTTTCCCCCCTACAGTTTAAAGTATAATCAGATATTACATGTGGTTAAGATAAGTATAATAGACATACAACCCGTGTCATTAGAGAGTGATCTACGACCCCCGAAGCGGAATGCCATGAGCGGAAAAGGGTTTAAGGATAAACCCAGCAACTACAGGCCAGTCAGTTTAACCTCAGTAATGGGGAAGCTTTTAGAAATGATAATCAGGGACAAAGTTAACAGTACTTGGACGAGTGTGGACTAATTAAGGAAAGCCAGCACGGATTTGTTAAAGGCAAATTGTGTTTAACTAACTTGATCGAGTTTTTTGATGAGGTTACAGAGAGGGTTGATGAGGGCAATGCGGTTGATGTGGTGCACATGGACATCCAAAAGGCGTTTGATAAAATGCCACATAATCAGCTTGTCAGCAAAGTTGAAGCCCATGGAATAAAATTGGCTAGGTGACAGGAAATAGAGAGTAGTGGTGAACGGTTGTTTTTCGGACTGGAGGAAGTTATACAGTGGTGTTCCCCAGGGGTCGGTACTAGGACCACTACTTTTCTTGATATATATTAATGACTTGGACTTGGGTGTACAGGGCACAATTTCAAAATTTGCAGATGACACAAAACTTGGAAGTATAGTGAACAGTGAGGAGGATAGTGATAGACTTCAAGAGGACATAGACAGGCTGGTGAAATGGGCAGACACGTGGCAGATGAAATTTAATGCAGAAAAGTGCCAAGTGATACATTTTGGCAGGAAGAACGAGGGGAGGCATTATAAACTAAAGGGTACAATCCTAAAGGGGGTGCATGAACAGGGAAACCTGGGGGTATATGTGCACAAATCATTGAAGGTGGCTGGGCAGCTTGAGAAAGCAGTTAATAAAGCATACAGGATCCTGGGCTTCATAAATAGAGGCATAGAATACAAAAGCAAGGAAGTTATGATGAACCTTTATAAAACACTGGTTCAGCCTCAGCTGGAGTATTGTGTCCAACTTTAGGAAGGATGTGAAACTGAGCGGCGGACCTGCGAGAGGCACAGAGTCAGCAAGAGGAGGATAAAAAGAGTGTGGAGAGGAGGCCTGGGACCGGAGCTGAGCAGCGGACCTGCGAGAGGCACAGAGTCAGCGAGAGGAGAGAGAGAAGTAAAAAGTAATCGAAGTGTGACGTCACCAGAAAGCAGGTAAGTGATTGGTAGGTGAGTATTTTTCTCTTTCTCGCTTTTTTCAAAACTTAATTTTTGTGGTTTATAGTTTCTAGGGTCTCTGTTGTGTACTGGGGAGTGCTGAGTATATCATTTAATTGTAGTGTAATTAGAGGTATTGATTTGATTTAATTTAATTTGAATTAATTAAAGGGTATGTCATGGCAGCACAGCTCGGCCCCATAGCATGCTCCTCCTGCACTATGTGGGGAATCAGGGACACGTCCTGTGTCCCTGACGACCATGTGTGCGGGAAGTGTATCCAGCTGCAGCTACTGACAGACCGCATTGTGGCGCTGGAGCTGCGAATGGATACATACTGGAGCATTCGCGATGCTGAGCACATCGTGGATAACACGTTTAAGGAGTTGGTCACACCGCAGGTAAAGGCTGCACAGGCAGGATGGGAATGGGTGACCACCAGGCAGAGTAGTAGGCGCAGGCAGGTAGTGCAGGGGTCCCCTGTGGCCATCCCCCTTTCAAACAGATATACCACTTTGGATATTGTTGAGGGGATGGCTTATCGGGGGAAGGCAGCAGCAGCCAACTTCCTGGCACCATGGGTGGTCCTGCTGCACAGGACAGGAGGTAAAAAAGCGGGAGAGCTATAGTGATAGGGGCTTCTATTGTAAGGGGAATAGATAGGCGTTTCTGCGGCCGCAAACGAGACTCCAGGATGGTATGTTGCCTCCCTGGTGCAAGGGCCAAGGATGTCTCGGAGCGACTGCAGGGCATTCTGGAGGGGGAGAGTGAACAGCCAGTTGTCATGGTGCATATAGGTACCAACGATATAGGTAAAAAACGGGATGAGGTCCTAAAAGCTGAATATAGGGAGTTAGGAGATAAATTAAAAAATAGGACCTCAAAGGTAGTAATCTCAGGATTGCTACCAGTGCCATGTGCTAGTCAGAGTAGAAATAGAAGGATATTTCAGATGAATACGTGGCTAGAGGAATGGTGCAAGGGGGAGGGATTCAAATTCCTGGGACATTGGAACCAGTTCTGGGGGAGGTGGGACCAGTACAAACTGGACGGTTTGCAACTGGGCAGGACCGGAACCGATGTCCTAGGGGGAGTGTTTGCTAGTGCTGTTGGGGAGGGTTTAAACTAAAATGGCAGGGGGTTGGGAACCTGTGCAGGGAGACAGAGGAAAGGGAAGCAAGGATAGAAACCAAAGACAGGAAGGAGAAAAGCAAACGTGGAAGGCAGAGAAATCAAGGGTGTAAATCAAACAGGGCCACAGTAAATAATAATTCTAAAAGGACTAAGAGTGTTAAAAAATCAAGCCTGAAGGCTTTGTGTCTTAATGCGAGGAGCATTCGTAATAAGGTGGATGAATTAGCTGCGCAAATAGATGTAAACGGATATGATATAATTGGGATTATGGAGACATGGCTCCAGGATGACCAAGTCAGAAAATTCAACATCCAGCGGTATTCAATATTCAGGAAGGACAGGAAAAAAGGAAAAGGAGGTGGGGTAGCATTGCTGGTTAAAGAGGAGATTAACACAATAGTAAGGAAGGATATTAGCTCTGATGATGTGGAATCTGTATGGGCAGAGCTGAGTAATACCAAGGGGCAGAAAACATTAGTGGGAGTTGTATACAGACCACCAAACAGTAATGCTAAGGTTGGGGATGGCATTAAACTTGAAATTAGAGATGCATGCAATAAGGGCACAGCAGTTATCATGGGTGACTATAATCTACATATAGATTGGGCTAACCAAATTAGTAACAATACTGTGGAGGAGGAATTCCTAGAGTGTATACGGAATGGTTTCCTGGACCAATATGTCGAGGAACCAACTAGAGATCAGGCCATCTTAGAATGGGTATTATGCAATGAGAGAGGATTAATTAGCAATCTTGTTGTGCGAGGCCCCTTGGGGAGGAGCAATCATAAATGATAGAATTCTTCATTAAAATGGAGAGTGAAGTAGTTGACTCAGAGACATGGGTCCTGAATTTAAATAAAGGAAACTACGATGGTACGAGGCATGAGTTGGCTAGGATGGATTGGAGAACGTTACTTAAAGGGTTGATGGTGAATAGGCAATGGCAAACATTTAAAGATCGCATGGATGAACTACAGAATTTGTTCATCCTTGTTTGGCATAAAAATAAAACAAAAAAGGTGACTCAACCATGGCTAACAAGGGAAATTAGAGATCGTATAAAATCCAAGGAGAGGACATATAATTTGGCCAGAAAAAGCAGCAAACCTGAGGATTGGGAGCAGTTTAGGATACAGCAAAGGAGGACAAAGGGATTAATTAAGAGGGGGAAAATAGATTATGAGAGTAAGCTTGCATGGAACATAAAAACTAACTGTAAAAGCTTCTATAGATATGTGAAGAGAAAAAGATTGGTGAAGTCAAGCATAGGTCCCTTGCAGTCAGAATCAGGGGAATTTATAATGGGGAACAAAGAAATGGCAGACCAATTAAATACATACTTTGGTTCTGTCTTCACAAGGGAGGACACAAATAACCTCCCAGAGATGTCGGGGAACATAGGGTCTAATGAGATGGAGGAATTGAATGAAATCAGTATTTGTAGGGAAATGGTGTTAGGGAAATTGACGGGATTGAAGGCCGATAAATCCCCAAGGCCTGATAATCTACATCCTCGGGTACTTAAGGAAGTGGCCCTAGAAATAATAGATGCATTGCTGGTCATCTTCCAAAATTCTATCAACTCTGGAACAGTTCCCATGGATTAGAGGATAGCGAATGTAACCCCACTATTTAAAAAAAGGTGGTAGAGAGAAAATGGGGAATTATAGACCGGTAAGTCTGACATTGGTCGTGGGGAAAATGCTGGAGTCCATTATAAAAGAGCAGAGCACTTGGAAAACAGTGACAGGATCGGACAAAGTCAACATGGATTTACAAAAGGTAAATCATGCTTGATTAATCTACTGAAATTTTTTGAGGATGTAACTGGTAGAATAGATAAGGGAGAACCAGTGGATGTGGTGTATTTGGACTTTCAGAAGGCTTTTGATAAGGTCCCGCATAAGAGATTAGCGTGCAAAGTTAAAGCACATGGGATTGGGGGTAAGGTACTGTCTTGGATAGAGAACTGGTTGGCAGACAGGAAGGAAAGTGTTGGAATAAACGGGACTTTTTCCGAGTGACAGGCAGTGACTAGTGGGGTACTGCAGGGATCGGTGCTAGGACCCCAGCTATTCACAATATACATAAATGATCTAGACGAGGGAACTAGATGTAATATCTCCAAGTTTGAAGATGACACAAAGCTGGGTAGGTGTGTGTGCTGTGAGGAGGATGCAGAGAAACTTCAGTATGATTTGGACAGGTTGGGCGATTGGGCAGATGCATGGCAAATGCAGTATAATGTGGATAAATGCGAGGTTATCCACTTCGGTGTTAAAAACAGGAAGACAGATTATTATCTGAACGGCAATAGATTGGGAAAAGGGGAAGTGCAACGAGACCTGGGTGTCCTTGTGCACCAGTCGCTGAAGGTAAGCATGCAGGTGCAGCAGGCGGTTAAGAAGGCAAATGGTATGTTGGCCTTCATAGTGAGAGGATTCGAGTACAGGAGCAAGGATGTCTTGCTGCAGTTGTACAGGGCCTTGGTGAGACCACACCTTGAGTATTGTGTGCAGTTTTGGCCACCTTATCTGAGGAAGGATGTTCTTGCCATGGAGAGAGTGCAGCGAAGATTCACCAGACTGATACCTGGGGTGGCAGGAATGATGTATGAGGAGAGATTGGGTTGATTAGGCTTATATTCGCTAGAGTTTAGAAGAATGAGAGGGGATCTCATTGAAACTTATAAAATTCTAACAGGACTAGACAGACTAGATGCAGGAAGGATGTTCCCGATGGTGGGGGAGTCCAGAACCAGGGGTCACAGTCTAAGGATAAGGAGTAAGCCTTTTAGGACTGAGATGAGGAGGAATTTCTTCACCCAGAGAGTGGTGAACCTGTGGAATTCTCTACCACACAAGGCAGTTGAGGCCAATTCATTAAATATATTCAAGAAGGAGTTAGATATATTTCTTAAGGCTAAAGGGATCAAGGGATATGGGGAGAAAGCAGGGACAGGATACTGAATTTGGATGATCAGCCATGATCTCATTAAATGGCTCGAGGGGCCAAATGGCCTACTCCTGCTCCTATCTTCTATGTTTCTATGAAGGCCTTAGAGAGGATGAAGAAAAGATTGATGAGAATGATTCCAGGGATGAGGGACTTCAGTGCCGTGGATAGACTAGAGAAGCTGGGGTTGTTGTCCTTAGAGCAGAGAAGGTTGAGAAGAGATAGAGCTGTTCAAAATCATGAGGGGTCTCGACAGAGTAGATAGAGAGAAACTGTTCCCATTGGCGGAAGGGTCGAGAACCAGAGGACACAGATTTAAGGTGATTGGCAAAAAAAACAAAGGCGACATGAGGAAAAACTTTTTTACACAGCGAGTGGTTAAGATCTGGAATGCACTGCCTGAAAGAGTGGTGGAGGCAGACTCAATCGTAGCTTAGGAAAGGAAATTGGATAAGTACCTGAAGGAAAAAATTTGCAGGGCTACGGGGAAAGGGTGGGGGAGTGGGACTAGCTGAAGTGCTCTTGCAGAGAGCCGGCATGGGCTTGAAGGGCCGAATGACCTCCTTCTGTGCTCTAACCATTCTATTATTCTATGATTCTAATTACAATGTGGTAACCAAGAAAAGACATTTGGGAACAAACTGCCCAGGAATAAACCTTTTCTGTTTTTCAGACGAATCAATTAGGAAATCAAAATATGATTAGGCAGAGTCAACACGGTTTTATGAAAGGGAAACTGTGTTTGACAAATCTATTAGAATTTTTTTGAGGGTGTAGCTAGCAGGGTAGATAAAATAGAATATAGCATATTTGGATTTGATAAGGTGCTACACAGGAGGTTGTTACACAAGATTAGGGCTCATGGGATTGGGGATAATATATTAGCATGGATTGAGGATTGGTTAACGGACAGAAAAGAAAGAGTAGGAATAAATGGTAGGAAGAATGAAAAAGAAGAATATTTTTTAGAAGGTGAGAGACTGGTAAATGTGCTATTCAGAGGAATTTGAGGGTCCTTGTACAAGAATCACAGAAAGTTAACATGCAGGTACAGCAAGCAATTAGGAAGGCCAATGGTATGTTACCTTTGTTGCAAAGGGGTTGGAGTATAAGAGTAAGGAAGTCATGCTATAATTATATAGGACTTTGGTGAGATCACACCTGGAGTACTCTACAGTTTTTGGGAGCGAAATTCGGCTCCTTCGCGCCTGCCATTAGCACCTCCGGGGGGCGCTAATGGGGCGCAAAGTGGTTATCGCCCAGGGCAGATACGAAAAAAGCACCTCCCGCGAAATTCAGCGGGGCATTGCTGAGGCGCTACCTAATAGCACCGTGCCCCCACAGGTAGCGCCACGCCTCATGCGATGACGTCATCGCCGTGCGCGCAACCCCTTAGTGCCCCGCCACCTCCCCTTATCACCCCACGGCATAAATTCGGCTGCACCCTGCGAGGCTGCCGTGGACGGTGTCAGCGCCAGCCTCGCGGGTCGTGAGCCAGGCTGACCTCCGCTCATGGGGCGGTAGTTAAAGGAGAGGTGCGGCCTCGACCTGCGCTGCCATTTTTTTTTGGCTGACCTCCAGGTCGGCCCTCCGTGGTGTGCCATGGCATGGTCCTGGCTGCCATCGCACAGCCCGTCAGCGTGTCTCGGCGCCGAGCTGCTGCCATGGCACCATGTCGCCCTGATGGCCTAGTTGGGGCCATCGGAGGCCCTGCAAAGTGCGCAGTGGTCCTCCCCTTTAACTGAAGGGGAAGGGCTTTGAAACGTGGCAGCAGGGTGCAGGATGTCCCGCCTCACCAGCGTTACCGCCTCGAAATGGGGTGCTACCGAATTTCGCGCCCATAGTCTCCTTACCATGGAAGGCTATACTTGCCTTAGAGGAGGCGCAATGAAGGTTCACTAGATTGATTCCTGGGATGAGAGGACTGTCCTATGAGGAGGGATTGAGTAGAATGGTCCTATATTCTCTGGAATTTAGAAGAATGAGAGTTGATCTCATTGAAATGTAGAACATTAGATGGCTTGACAGGTAGATGCTGAGAGGCTGTTTCCCCTGGAAAGAGAGTCTAGAACTTGGGGTCACAGTCTCAGAATAAGGGGTCGGCTATTTAGGACTGAGACGTGGTGCTGGGCTGCGCGATGGCGGCCACGGACCACGCCAAGGGCGGAATTGGAGGTCGGCCCAAAAAATAAAATGGCGGCACGGGTTGCGGCTGCACATCCCTTTAATTAGCGCCCCGCGAGCAGAGGTCGGCCCTGCTCGCGACCCGTGAGGCTGGCGCTGACACCGCCCATGGCAGCCTCGCGGGGCACAGCCGAATTTCTGCTGTGGGGCGGTAAGGGGTCATGGTGCATGACGATGACATCATTGCTGGCGGTGCAGCTACCTGGGGCGCTACCAGCGGGGGCGCGCCACTATCGGCTAGCGCCTCAGTAGCGCCCCGCCGAATTTCTAGGGAGGCCCACCTGGGCGATAAGCCCTTTGCGCCCCTTTCTCGCCCCCCGGAGACACTAACAGCAGGCGCAAAGGAGCCGAATTTCGCGGCCATTGTCTTTTCGTTAATCTCTAAATGCCATTTTCTATAATAATCTTGAAACTTGGTTAGAAAAAAGCCTCTGCAAAATAACTGGTCAATAGGACTGTAGCTTTGAAATGTCTGCATTAAACAAGTATACCATTTAAATCGGCTTTATAAAGTGAAATTGTAACAGCACGTATCCAGTTTTCATTGTAAAAGAAAGAAAGTCCTGCATTCATATAGCGCCTTTCATGATCACCGGACGTCCCAAAGCGCTTTACAGCCAATGAAGTACTTTTGAAGTGTAATCTCTGTTGTAATGTAGGAAAGTTATACAAAGATGCCAGAATGAACTGACTTTTTTCGTATTCATTCTCAGGATGTGGGTGTTGCTGGCAAGACTGGCATTTATTGCCCAACCCTAATTGTCCTAAGATGGTGGTGATACAACTGTATGGCTTGCTCGGCCAGTTCAGAGGGCAGTTAAGGATCAAACACTGTCTGATGTCTATTATATACCCTAGAATAATTTGCATTTGGGTGCTCAATTCTGTTTATTTTTGTAACCTAATGGTGACAACTATTGAAATTAATTATATTTGGAATTTACTATCTTACGACAGAAATTATTGGGAAAAATACATTACCATGCAAATTATGATTCAGCTGCCTGGAGCATCATTTTCAAACTGGCCAGCTGTTTTCTCTAGAATAAATCAGTGAATCAGCACCTTATGAAGATGGAAGGGTGCAGCCTTATTTACAAATGTTGCTTCATTAATATTTGAGCACTGGAGGAGCACTGGCTGTCAGTCTTGGCATAGTATTTATTAGCTCCAGTTTGTGAGATGACTGATTTAATTTGTCTATGTTAATTGAATTGATAAATATTAAAACATCAAAGCTCTTTGAGAAACTCTCTTGTTCATGGAGATCTTAATATTTGTACGTATGCTAAAATGATTTTTTTAAATAAATTGAAAGGTTTTATGATTTTTACTTTGAGCATAAGTGTCAGTTAGGGATTTTTTATGAAGAAGTTCATAGAATCACAGAATCATAGAATGGTTACAGCACAGAAGGAGGCCATTTGGCCTTTCAAGCCTGTGCTGGCTCTCTGCAAGAGCACTTCAGCTAGTCCCACTCCCCCGCCCTTTCCCCATAGCCCTGCAATTTTTTTTCCTTCAGGTACTTATCCAACTCCATTTTGAAAGCCACGATTGAGTCTGTCTCCCCCACCCTTTCAGGCAGTGCATTCCAGATCCTAACCACTCGCTGCGTAAAAAAGTTTTTCCTGATGTCGCCTTTGGTTCTTTTGCCAATCACCTTAAATCTATGTCCTCTGGTTCTCGACCCTTCTGCCAATGGGAACAGTTTCTCTCTATCTATTCTGTCTAGACCCCTCATGCTTGTGAACACCTCTATCAAATCTCCTCTCAACCTTCTCTGCTCTAAGGAGAACAACCCCAGCTTCTCCAGTTTACCAACATAACTGAAGTCCCTCATCCCTGGAACCATTCTTGTAAATCTTTTATTCACCCTCTCTAAGACCTACACATCCTTACTAAAGTGTGGTGACTAGAATTGGACACAATACTCCAGTTGAGGCTGAACCAGTGTTCTTTAAAAGTTCATTATAACTTCCTTGCTTTTGTATGCCTCTATTTATGAAGCCCAGGATCCCGTATGCTTTTTTTTTACTGCTTTCTCAATCTGCCCTGCCACCTTGTATCATTTAGTTTATATTGCCTCTCCTCATTTTTCCTACCAAAATGTATCACTTCGCACTTTTCTGCGTTAAATTTCATCTGCCACGTGTCCGCCCATTTCACCAGCTATGTTTTCTTGAAGTCTATCACTATCCTGTTATGTCACCTTACAAATTGCTGGCAAGTCTTCTGATGGAACAAAATGCAATTTGTTCTTGCAATTGGTTATGAGAGGTCATTTTTAAATATGCTTCAGTCGATTTATTATTCATTCATTTATTCACTTTCAGTTCAGTACATGCCAGAAAAGAAAAGGAAATATTGCACAGTATGAACCCAGTCATGAACTGGCACTACATTAAAGGGACACCTGAGGAAAACATTGATAAAATGGCTGCTTCGGAACACATAGAACAATGAATACAGTAAACAGGTACTAATAAATAATTTAATTAACGAGGATATTCAAAACCTTTTAAGTCTATATGATTCAATTTCTATGATTTATGTAACTGATTAAGAATGGGAAGAGACAGGGAGCAAAGTGGCGAGGAGAACAGATAGTGTTGCAATGTCGAAAAGTAGCAGATCTGAATCTTGAAAATGTATCTGAATCAGAAACAGCTGCATAAGAAATTCATTAGTTTTGGGGGGATTTAAGAATTAAAATGTGATTAAATTGAGTCTATGAAATGGGATAGAGAGGTCCTACTTGTAGAACTAATAGAGCAGCAATCCATTTATTAGTTTCACACCAATATCATTTTTAGAATGGTACAAGCAGGCGACACTGAGTCATAGTGACCCACTCACACTGTTCTATAATAAGGGAAAGCTCAGCTCTGTGCATGTGAACTTCATGTGCAAAAATCTGATCACTGGCCTCCAACTGCTGGTGAGCTTTCCAGTGTTAGTTTACAGCCAGAAGGACAGATGGTTCTTTTCCACCACTAAAAGCTTAAAATGAGTCCAGCACACTGCCTGGGTTATTTTATAGTTGGTTTTGGATGGGATGCAGTTATATACAGGGACATCAGCTCAGCAGCAGCATGGCACTCAAAGTATTGGCACTGTGACTGGGTGCTCAGTCATATCATGCAGGCACTATGATAGCACATGTTCCTTTTCTCTTTGTGTAGGACCCTCCCAATATGACGACCCTGCTACCAGACATGAGCAGGAAACTAGACCATCTCATGAGAAGATGTCATATGCCCATGAACATGCAGGTACCAGCTCAGAAACATCAACCTTGAGGGAACCAGATAGAGAGAGTCAGGAGGGAGCACCCTAGTGAATTGCATAGCAACACAAGTGAGGAGGAGCAAGTGAAAGTAGTTGCAGAGAAGTTGAATAGAGAGTGATGCCCAGATGTATATTGGCAGCCAACTGCTCCTCAGTATGAACATTATGACTTGACTATGGCACTACACTTCTTTCTATTGGGTCATGAGATAGTTCTACAACTACTGTCAGTATTTTCTCCCCTATGTTGGCTGGCTACTCCTGTCTGTTACCTACCACTTCTTTAGTCTTCTGAAGGGCTGACTATGTACTTGTGCTATCCAGAGGAGGAGGAGAATCAGCAAAAAACTCATTTAGATGCAAGAGCAGTAAGGCAGCACTAAAGGAGGAGAGCACCAACTCAGAGATACCCAGCTGAGCAGATTTGTAGATTCTCATGGACATTCCTGGACCTTAGTGAGGCTCTGGGAGGTCATCAGAGCATTATGTCACCAGCTGAGATAGAACCTGAAACCATGTCTCAAGCCTCCATCACACTGTCTGTGCCAGTAAAGATCATCACAGCATTCAATTTCTACACCACTGGAGGGCTGTAGGGGCCACTAGGGACATTGCATGGATATGGCAATTGACAGTGCATAGATGTATCCACCAGGTTACAGATGCCTTGTATGCTAGGACAAATCAATACATCATGCTCTCCATAGATGCCAGGGAGAAGTAAGCTTGTGCCCTTGGCTTTTACCAACTTATTGGTTTGATCAGGATACAAGATGTAATTGTTGGGACTTTTATCGGATGAGACGTTAAACCAAGGCCCAGTCTGCTCTCTCAGGTGGACGTAAAAGATCCCATGGCACTATTTCGAAAAAGAGCAGGGGAGTCCTGGCCAATATTTATCCCTCAATCAAATTCTCTAAAACAGATGATCTGGTCATTATCACATTGCTGTTTGTGGGAGCTTGCTGTGTGCAGATTGGCTGCCATGTTTCCTACATTACAACAGTGACTACACTTCAAAAACTACTTAATTAGCTGTAAAGCGCTTTGGGACGTCCGGTGGTCATGGAAGGCACTATATAAATGCAAGTATTTCTTTTTTTATATGTGGGGCCACAGAGAGGAGTGCCCCTTACATGAATTGAAAGGGATATTACTCCATTAATGTCCTACTAGTGTGTGATCATTAGCACAATATCCATGGTCTGTTCCAACTTTCTACTTCTCCCAGCTTCTCTGCCACTTTGCTCGTTGCTTTGAGGGTTGTCAGACCCCATGGCACAATTTATAGGGCACATGGCAGTGGCTATTATGCTCCTTGTTACCTCTTCTTGGAGACTATCCATAAAGGCTGCCACATTATTGCCAGGGGCCTGTATTGCAACAGTCTGTGTATTCATGAGGAAATACTGGTAACAAGACCTCAGCTGTGAGAGACTGCACAGCAGAAGGCCCTGGAGCTGCCACTCACTCCAACGATGCCTGCGTGCTTTCAATACTGTGCATCAACACCTCACACGTGCGTGATATGGTCTCCTGCTCCACACATATTGCCATGGTACAGAAGCTGCTAAGTGCATCACCCAATGATTCCAACAGTCTATTACGCACTAGAAGCATTCTCAGGTGCAGCTGCTAGTGAAAGCTCCCTTCTTCCTTCACCTTCCCTTCCCGTTGCAGTGCTCCTACTATACCCTCTAGTTATAACCTCCTGAGTGAATGGAACTGGGCTGCAGCATGCCAAGTCTTGGAATTGTGACAGGGTTCCTGATGAGGTGCTTCATGCAGGTTCTGAAGGGCCTGACCTCTGGTTTCTCTTCTATTCCTCTGAATCATAGGGGGCGATTTTGCCAGCCCTGGGGAGGCGGGTATGGAGGCGGGACTGGCAGGAAAATGGCAGAATTTGGGGGCGGGTGCCCAACCCGCCTCCATGCCATCTTCCTAGGAGGCCGGTAGCCGTCCCGCGCCGGGTCCCGTCTCCTTGGAGGCGGGAAGGGATTAAAGCCTATTAACTGCCTGTTAACAGGTAGTTAACAGGCAGAAAATAGGATTATCCCCTTTTTGCCCTCACAAGTGCGGGCTTCCCGAAGGCTCCAAAACCCGCCAGCTCAGCGAGGCGAGTACTGGGTCTGCGGGGGTCGGGGGGTGCAAAAGTGTGGTGTGAAGGTAAGTGATGGCTGCAAGAGTGGAGAGGTGAGTATCTGAGGTAAGTGCAAAGTGTTAGTAAAAGTGTACTTACCTTTGTTTCTTCCTGCAGACTTCAGTCAGTTTGTATGCGGAGAGTCTCGGACCTCCGTGTTGCAGATGAGAGATGGCTGTTGCATTCTCAGATGCAACAACCATCTCATTTCTGTAAAAGAAAGAAGGTTGATGAAGTCTTGAATTCAAGACCTCATCAAACTACAGAGAATGTCACTGTTTGACAGCTTCACAGAGCTGTCAAACGATGACAATTCATCTGTCAAAAATTTTTGGACAGATGAAACGTCATACGTTGACGTTCTCTGCAACCGGCTTTCCCTTAATTGGCCTGCTAAGCCCGCTGGGCGGCTTAACAAGGTCAATCAAGGTAAAATAGCATGGGTTGGCCACAAATCGATGGAGGCGGGACTAAAACCCGACAAGCAGCAGTCCCACCTCCAACACGCCCCCGTTAACAAAATCGCCCCCATAGAATGATACAGAAGGAAGCCATCATTCCGCTTTGGTACAGCTATCTAATTAATACTACTCGCCTTCTCTTTCCCCATTGCCCTGTAGATTTTTCCCTTCAAGTATTAACCAATTCTCTTTTGAATGTCACTATTGAATCTAATTCCACCACCCTATCAGGTAGTTCATTCCAGATCACGACAACTCGCTGTGTAATAAAATGTTTCCTCATGTCGCCTCTGGTTCTTTTGCCAATCACCTTAAATCTGTGTCCTCTGGTTACTGACCCATCTGCCACTGGAAACAATTTCTCCTTATTTACTCTATCAAAACCATTCATGATTTTGAACACTCTATCAAATCTCCTCTTAACCTACTCTGCTGTAAAGAGAACAACCCCAGCTTCTCCAGTCTCTCCACATAACTGAAGTCCCTCATCCCTGGTACCATTCTAGTAAATTTCTTCTGCACCCTCTCCAAGGCCTTGACATCCTTCCAAAAATATGGTGCCCGGAATTGAGCACACTACTCCAGCTGGGGCCCAACCACTGTTTTATAAAGGTTTAGCATAACTTCCTTGCTTTTCTGCTCTATTCGTCTATTAATAAAGCCATGAATCCCATATGCTTTTTTAACAGCCTTCTCAACTTGTTCTGCTACCTTCAAAGATTTGTGTACATACACCCCCAGGTCTCTCTGTTCCTACACCCCCTTTAAAATTGTACCATTTAGTTTATATTGTCTCTCCTCATTCTTCCTACCAAAATGTATCACTTCACACTTCTCTGTGTTAAATTTTATCTGCCATGTGTCTGCACATTTTACCAGTCTGAACATAATGAGGGCCATTAGGGCAAATTAATAGTTAAGTGAATGTGTACTCATGAGCATACATCATCAATGTGATCTGCACAGAAAGTTGACATTTTCAGACACACTTGACCAGGACTAAGAGGGAGAGAAGGAATTAGAACAATGAACAAGCTTTCTCAAGTTGCATTTCTGGAGCTTTATTGTCCTTTCCTCAAATGGAGTTACTTTCCTAACCATAGCCGCTCCTCCTCCTATAGCTTTGGCCTGCCTTCTCCTGCAGAGATATATCAGACTTACTGCAGCATCATGACTCCCTCCAATATTAGCAGTGCACTTTCCCTTTGCATTCAGAAGTAGTTGCAATTATTGTGCTGCTTTACTGATCTTTCATATATTAGCTTTTTGCAGATACTTTTGTGGAGTGAGTGTGACTTGTGACTAGCGAGTCAATCCTTATTGTTCACGAGACTGGACCATCCTTGCATGTTCTTAATTTAACCAGCTTATTATATTGAGTGGTAGGAAACACTAGGTAGTTGCCACAAGGCTCACAAACATTTTTTAAGGCTGTATATAAGTTCCCATTTAGTTTCTCCCTCCTGCTGCGTATCCCTTCTGCATTGCTCCCATCTTCTTGCCATGATTCTGTTGACATGCACCGTGTGCCATGACTTTCCTTCTATGGTGGGGAAATATGGCATCCCTCGTCTGCTCTACTTCCTACATTAGCCATTCAATGACCTTGTCATCAAAAAAGGTGCCCTTATATGACCACCCCTCTAGCATATTAATGGATGCAATTTTTTTTTAACTACCACCATGAAATCTTGCTGATTTTTACAAACTTTAATAATTATCTCCAGGCAAAAATCACTTCTCAGAAGCACTCCAGGATATTTGTCTGCAAGTTATAGGGGTTTTCACAATGCTCTACCAGGCATAGGATTCCCTGTTCTCTCCACAGGCTCTCCCAAGGCCCCAAGGTGCCCCAGCCTTTTTAAGCAGCCACAGGCTATAATGGCCCAGAAATTTGACTCGGAGGCTTGCCGCGGGGGTAAGGATCGCGCGCGATATCACACTCCGCGCCGGCCGTTGTGTTTTGGGCCCACAGGAACTTCGGGTCCTGGGCCTCTCCCTAGTGCCGGCGCGCAGTGTGTGCGTGTCCCAGGGGCGCAGTTAGTGCGATGCGACCTCTGGGATCACGTGGGCCATGGAGAGCCAATGGCAGCAAACTATCTTTCATTCATAGATTTGACAGGAGACATGTCAAATCTGTGAATTGAAAGAGACCCTAAAATGCAATTGAAAGGAAGGATATTAACTCAGTTAATACAGAATCTATATGGGTGGAGCTAAGAAATAGCGAGGGGCGAAAAACATTAATAGGAGTGGTATATAGGCCTCCAAATAGTAAAATAGAGGTTGGGGAGGGCATCACGAGGGAAATTAGAGAAGCGTGCAATAAGAGCACAGCTGTCATCATAGGTGACTTTAACTTACATATAGATTGGAATAGCCTAATCAGTAAAAATAATGAGGAGGAGGAATTCCTTGAGTGTTTAAGGGATGGTTATCTGGATCAATATGTCGAGGAACCAACTCGGGAACAGGCTATATTGGACTGGGTACTGTGCAATGAGAAGGGACTAATTAGTAATCTTGTTGTACGGGGACCCTTGGGTCAGAGCGATCATAACATGATCGATTTCTCACTCGAAATGGAGAGCGAAGAAATTGACTCAGATACTAAGGTCCTGAATTTAAACAAGTGGAATTATGATGCCATTAGACGGGAACTGAGTAGGTATGATTGGACAACGTTCCTGGGAGGACTGGAGGTAGATAAACAATGGCAAGCATTTAAAGATAGAATGACAAAATTGCAAAAATTGTTTATACCAATCTGGCATAAAAGGAAATCTAAAAAGGTGACTCAACCGTGGATAACAGGGGAAATTAGAGACAGCATAAAATCCAAAGATAGGGCGTATAAAATAGCCAAAAAAAGCGCCAGAGCGGAAGATTGGGAACAGTTTAAGATAGAGCAAAGGAGGACAAAGGGCTTAATCAAGAGGGGCAAAATAGCTTACGAAAGCAAGCTGGCGGAAAATATAAAAACTAACTCCAAAAGCTTTTATAAGTATATCAAGAGGAAAAGACTGGTGAAAACCAAAGTTGGCCCATTGCAGTCAGATACGGGGGAATATATAACGGGAAATAAAGAAATGGCAGACCAACTAAATGCATACTTTGGGTCAGTCTTTACGAAGGAAGACACAAAAAACCTCCCTGGGATATCGGGAAAAATAGGGACATTTGCAAAGGAGGAACTGACGCAAGTCAATATCTCTAAGGATATGGTGTTAAGGAAGCTAAAGGGATTGAAGGCAGACAAATCCCCAGGGCCTGATAACATGCATCCTAGGGTGCTGAAGGAGGTGGCCCTAGAGATAGCGGATGCACTAAGTATGATTTTTCAGAATTCATTAGACTCGGGAACAGTGCCCATGGATTGGAGGGTAGCTAACGTTACCCCACTATTCAAAAAGGGGGGTAGGGAAAAAGCAGGTAATTACAGACCTGTAAGCCTTACATCAGTTGTGGGCAAAATGCTGGAGTCCATCATTAAGGATGAAATAGTGGAGCACTTAGCAAATGGGGACAGGATAGGACAGAGTCAACATGGATTTACAAAGGGTAAATCGTGCTTGACTAATCTATTGGAATTTTTTGAGGGAGTAACTGGTAAAATAGATGGGGGAGAGCCAGTAGATGTGGTGTACCTGGACTTCCAAAAGGCCTTCGATAAGGTCCCACATAAAAGATTAGCAGGGAAAATTGAAGCTCATGGGATAAAGGGGAAAGTATTGACGTGGATAGAGAACTGGCTGTCAGATAGAAAACAGAGAGTTGGAATAAACGGCTCATTTTCTGAATGGCAGGCAGTAACAAGTGGGGTACCACAGGGATCTGTCCTGGGTCCCCAGCTGTTCACAATTTACATTAATGACCTGGATCAGGGAGTCGGATGCAGCATTTCCAAATTTGCAGACGACACTAAACTAGGAGGGGGGGTGGGCTCAGAGGAGGAGACCAGGAAGCTCCAAAGCGATTTGGACAGACTGGGTGATTGGGCGGATAAATGGCAGATGCACTATAATGTGGACAAGTGCGAAGTTATCCACCTTGGGTGCAGGAACGGGAGGGCAAATTATTATTTAAATGGCAATAAATTGGGAGAGGGGGAAGTACAGAGAGACCTGGGTGTTCTTGTACACCAGTCACTGAAGGCGAGCATGCAGGTGCAACAGGCGATCAAGAAGGCAAACGGTATGCTGGCCTTCATAGCAAAAGGGTTGGAATACAGGAACAGGGATACCTTGCTGCAGCTGTACAGGGCACTGGTGAGACCACACCTCGAGTACTGTGTACAGTTTTGGTCGCCTCATCTGAGGAAAGATGTTCTTGCCATGGAGGGGGTGCAGCGGCGATTCACCAGGCTGATACCAGGAATGGCGGGATTGACCTATGAGGAGAGACTATGTAGTTTAGGGATGTACACACTGGAGTTTAGAAGATTGAGAGGGGACCTCATAGAAGTGTATAAAATTCTGACAGGTCTAGACAGACTAGATGCAGAAGGAATGTTTCCCTTGGCGGGTGAGAACAGAACTAGAGGACATAATTTAAGGATAAGGGCTAAACCATTTAGGACAGAAATGAGGGGGAATTTCTTCACTCAGAGGGTGGTGAACCTGTGGAACTCATTGCCACAGAGGGCAGTGTACGCCAGCTCATTAAATATATTTAAGAGGGAATTAGATATATTTCTACAGGCAAAAGGGGTTAAGGGTTACGGAGAGAAGGCGGGGACGGGATACTGAATTGGAGGATCAGCCATGATCTCATTAAATGGCGGAGCAGGCTCGAAGGGCCGGATGGCCTACTCCTGCTCCTATCTTCTATGTATCTATGTATCTATGTAACAGCTAAACCTCAAATAAATTTTTTTTTAAAACATTACATTAATAAAATAACTATAGTTAAATAAATTAACCACTTTAAACAAAAATTTAAATTTTTTTAAAAATTAAAAAAAAAATTAAAAGTTATAAAAATAAACTTACCTTTCTTTAAAGTCTCTAAAAAAGATAAACCTGTTGAAAAAAATTAAAAATTATACTTAATTAACTACTTACCTTGTTCAAAAGGGGTCTTACGCCTCCTTTTTACATGTGTATAATCTTCCATACTTACCCTCGCGTTGAAACCTGAAAAAAAACCTAAGTGAGCTGCGTGCGCACAGCCTGTAGTGCGCACGCGGTTCACCTAGGAACCGCCCCCTTCGCCATACCGGAAGTGCCGGTTTCCCGCGCATGCGCAGTGCATGCAGGAAACCAGCACTTCGGGATCTAATATGGGTGAGTACACAGTGCGTACTCTCCCGTATTAGGCCGAATTTTTGGGCCGTTGTCATGCAGCAGTGTTTCAATATCCTATCCCTAATAGGATACCTTAGTGCTTGCCCACATAAAACCTATGACATGCAAGTTAGTCCCAAGAGGAATTCGAATGTAAAGAAGTGACATCAGGCATGGAGCTATTCTAATATGCTGACCAGGCATAGCACTTATTTCCATATACCCGGGATTCAGCCCTGCATTGTTGGGTGAACTGTTAGAATATCCTTGAGCTAAATGGTGGTCCACTGTCTGAAATAACCTCATTTGGAATGCCATGGTGTGCAAAATGAGATTTTATTCTAGCTATGACTCCCTAGAGGGCTGTCCTATGATGAGAGATTGTGTAGAATGGGCCTATACTCTCTGGAGTTTAGAAGAATGAGAGGTGATCTCATTGAAACATACAAGATTCTGAGGGGATTGACAGGGTAGACGCTGAGAGGTTGTTTCCCCAGGCTGGAGTGTCTCAAACTAGGGGGCATAGTCTCAGGATAAGGGGTAGGCCATTTAAGACTGAGATGTGGAGGAATTTCTTCACTCAGAGGGTTGTGAATCTTTGGAATTCTCTGCCCCAGAGGGCTGTACATGCTGAGTCTTTGAATATATTCAAGGCTGAGATAGATAGATTTTTGGACTCTAGGGGAATCAAGGGATATGGAGATCGGACGGGAAAGTGGAGTTGAGGTCGATGATCAGCCATGATCTTATTGAATGGTGGAGCAGGCTCGAGGGGCCGTATGGCCTACTCCTGCTCTTATGTTCTTATGTTCCCTTTTTTCTCAGACAGCCTGCCTATTTCAAAGAGATCAGAGCAATGGAAGATAAGATAGTTTCTTCCATCCACTTCAAATGGATTACACCCTATCTTCTCCCAGAACATTGCTAGTTGCCATTTTTGGGACCATTTTTCCACAGATAGGTTTTGGAAAAAGAGTTACTTTAAATGTTGTGTTATAAAGCATTGTATATTCGTACAAGAGATGATAGATTGTTAGGAGGCGAATGAGCTAGCTTTGATGTTATTTCCTCACATTACCTCATGAACCATGAATAATAATCAATTTATTAGCATGTCTCAGTAATCGCTAAACACCTGTGTTGGGGAGTCACTGGCCCGGAGTGCTCGGCAGGAGTTCTGACAGACCTTCCCTTTCTGGCTGTGAACAGCGAAAGGTAAAACATACATACACAGGTAATCAGACTGAGGTCTTTAAACAAAATGTTGAAAGGTGATCAGACATCAAAAGGCTGTGAGTAGGCTGGAGTACAGGAGAGAACAGTCAGAAGTTATCTTTTTTAAGTTCAGTAAGATGACCCACTGATTTGGTGGCTAATAAGCAGTTCTTTTTGCTGTTTGGCTTGAAACTGCTGACATACACTGCACTGTGATATGGCCCCAAAATTCCACAGTGGTTTTACCAGTTTACTGCCATAACTTTGGTGGGAGACAGGTGGAATTCCCAAAGATAAAGTGAGATCTGGATAAATTCTGGATAAAGCATGATGATAGAAGGTTTTAACAGGGAATCTCAATAAAAGAAAGGTGAGAAAAACTTAAATTAGAAATGTACAGATGTGAAAAATTACCAGGAGGTGGCAGAAGATTACTGGTGGACAAGAAGGTAGTTTACCCATCGAAGAGTTTTTTGCCTTCCATCTGTTCTCCCCTACTGGTTAGTCTTCATGTAAGTTGACAAGCAACCTGCATGGAGTCGACTGATGTTAACTGACTCTAGCTGCAATTAGGAAGTTTACTTCTGAAGAACTATTTTTATAATACTGCTTGCTGTGCATGTGCATATTGCTTTGTGTGAGGCCAACAGTCGTTCTGCAAGACTATGTGAGCTTGTGTATATAATTTCAGAGAGAAGGCTAGACTAGACAACTCACAGAGTTTTTAGTTTTTCACAAATTATTCTAATTGTGGAAAATAGGTAAATATTACATTAATCATCAAAGTCTTGGAAACATGAATTATATAAGTATTTTTTACAATTGTGTGTATTTTCTCAGAGAGATCTTGATATTACCTTAGTTTGGCATTTTACTGCATTTTTCACTTTTATTTATTTACAGCATATAACTTTACTATTAACTTAAACATGTATTTCATGCCTTCTTGGTAAATAAGTTCAGTGCAGGAGGGAGATGAAAAAGCCTGACCAAAACTAATAGTTGGATCTAAACTGTAGGCCGAGCTAGATGGGCCAAGTAGTAATTTCTCTTTATTCATTCTTACCTTCTTATGTTCTTAATTCAGTATCATAATTCCATCTCAAACCCAGAACACTAGTAATATTCCTCGACCGCCAATATCCTGCCTTTTCTAGACACTTGAGAGCAAAAGCTAACCAGAAATTCATCTACAAAAAAATAAAGAACTTGCATTTATATAACACCTTTCAGAATATCCCAAAGCACTCTACAGACAATTAATTATTTTTTGAAATGTAGTCACTGTAGTTTTTCAGGTAAATGCCACAGCCAATTTGGACACAGCAAGGTACCAAAAGAGCAAGCAGATGAATAACCAGATAATCTGTCTGCAGCAGGTGGCAGATTTCAGTGAGCACCTCCTTAGTAAAACGGAGACGTTGCATGCACTGTTCCTCGCTGAGGTTGAGGTAGGAGAATTGCTCCCTGAAGACCCTGGGTGGACATGGCCTCCTGCTGAGAGCCCTTCTACCCCTCCTCCTCCTGCCTCTTCTAGCAGCTTGTCCTGCTCTGTGTCACCTCTGCTCATTCTCCCTGTCAATCTGCAGGCCAAGTTACTGCACCCATGCTGCGAGCAACTGGTCTGAGCAGACCCCTTGCAAGTCAATACCTTGAGCACGAGCCACACCACTCCTTGTAGACTTTAGGCAACTTTAAAGAAGTTTAGAAAGCACCAGACACTGCTACAAACTCAGCAACAGCCAGTAGAAATCAATCAGCAACTAACCTGTTAGTAGGTGATGATCCCTTTAAATAGCACTGTTGGGGGTGGGGGCGGGGGTGGGGGGTCCTTCCTGCTGCTAAACGCATGTTCAGCTGTGTGAGGTTAAGAGAGGGCATTAGCTCCAGCGTTAAGGTCCGAAATGGCAGAGCTGGCGCCAAATCAGTATTTTACGCTGATTGACTCACGATCTGCGTACTCTGTATACGTCCGGTGCATGCTCCCAGCGGCGATGCTAACGCTCTCACCAAAATAATATCCAGCGGGCCCGCACCAGAAATGTGTGTGCGCTGCTTGGACACCATTTTCGAGCCAATTTGGCACCCACAGCGTCCAAACAATGGGCGCTAGGCAACCGAATTTTTAGCCCGATAATTTCTGACTATTCTCACCTGTACTCTAGCTTTCTTCAAAAAAGTGCCATGGGATCTTTTATGTTCACTTGTACAGGCAGATGGAGGTTCAGTTTAGTGCCATATC
Source organism: Squalus acanthias (assembly GCA_030390025.1). NCBI lineage: Eukaryota > Metazoa > Chordata > Chondrichthyes > Squaliformes > Squalidae > Squalus > Squalus acanthias. The sequence continues at coordinate 53,996,172 of CM059432.1, forward strand.
CAAAGAAAAACATTACCAAGACATGAGCTGGACAAAATGTGCATACGTTATTTACCTCAGAACAGAATCTGGAATTTCTTTGGACAAAGCCACGCTGCTGATGCAGAAAGGCAAATTAGATTTTTCTCCTGCGTCTAAAACTCAAACTAGTGTGTGCTCTGCTCCTGGTGCCAACGAGCTTGGTGTGAAAAATGGTTGAAAACAGGGAAACACCAGCAGTGTCAGCTCATGGTTTATAGCAGTATTCTGAATTTTACACCCTGTGAGTAAAATGAAACCACTAGGGTTGTCACTATTTTGATGCCAGCTACTTAATAATACCAATTAAGGTTTAGTTAATGGGTCTTAATGCTGATTTCTGTTCCATATGAGGCAAAAAAAACTATTTTTGTCACAGCCTTTGTTCAAAACACCATTTTTATTAGAAATCTTTGGACAATTATATCTGTGTTAATGCGTCTGTGGCTTTTGATGAAAATGATCTCCCAAAGTGGTTTCTGCGTGGCTGGCTAGTGGAACACACTGATCAGCCGCCCGCAGTCCTGCTCGGAGGCCTGATCCATTTTGAGGACTTGGCCTCATTTGCATCAGGCCAGAGGGCTGCAGCTGGAAAACCGAGCGTTCCGGGGCAGCCCACCGGCTCTGGACCGTCGCAATATCAGGAGACCTGGCCGGCCGGGGTCTGGGCTGGTGAAGGTAGGGTCCTGTTGGGGGTGGTGGGGGGATTGGTGGGGTGCTATGTTCCTATCTGATGAGAGGCACTCCTGCTTCTCCTGGCCCCACAAAAATAAAGAGGAACTCATCTTTCGGATCCACTTTGGCCAGGCCGCGAGCTCATACTGGCTGGAGCATGCACGGTGCAATATCAGGCTAGTTCAGTCCAAAAATGGCAATTGACGGCATAGGACCCCAATTTCCATTTCAAATGGGCCGACCAGCTGACTCTGGAGTCTGCTCCGGCCACCCAGTGACAGGCCCCAGTGAACATTGCCGCAGCCACAGCCATGGCGGCAATGAAGCAGTAGGTCATTACCCATTATTTTCAGGTGCAATTGCCCCATTTCCACCAGGTGGAAGCCCAGGTGTGGAATACCTTAAGCTATCACAGTAAAGTATGTGTATGCAAATCATTATTATATTAGTGACTGTCCCCATGCCATGGTACTTTTTCTTAGCAGCTTTGCACGACTTTTTGGCTTCTGAGCTAACATTGATGTACTCAGCAATCAATGTCCAGGCATTCTGGACTGGAGCTTCATTAGTTGAATAACCTCTGCTCCCAAAAAAGTAATACACATTTTCCTGGATCCTATTGAGAAAGACAGTGAGATCGTAATCAACAAACTGGGATTTGTGAACTGTAGGAACAGCCATTACCTGTGCATTCTGATCTCCTCACTGTACATCTCATTCTGGAGTACTGGTTAATTGTTTGAATAGTGTAAAAATGACTGCCAATGCAGGTACTGATTTCTGCCTGGTGAAGTTTTCAAATTCATAAGCCACAGAGGAAACCCAGATGCACCTGTCAGTTTAATTGACAGAAGATATTCATGAACAGAAATGGATGAACTTTAATCGTTAGTTCAAAAAGAGTAAAATATACCTACAAACACCTGCTCAATAAGGGTTCTGGTTTGCCTATGTGCCTCGCTGTATCTGCTGGGGTGTGATAGTTATGTAAAGGCACCATTATCTATGCTCGTATTATGTAGCCCATACCTCCAAGGACTCAACCATCCATCGTTCCTATCCTTCAAAAAAGTTCTAAAACTTTTGATTACCTCAAAATAAAATCATCATGCATCCCCCAAAAAGCTGGCATTGTGGTAGATTATTTTCTGGTGGGGGTCATAGGCCATTTGCACAGTAATGGAATAACAAACCTTTCTTTTAGGGATGCGAAAGATTGCTGTTTAGGCAGTTGAATAGCTACATAGGTACTGTCAACAATACCGTGAAACTTGGAGAGGCCACCAATTTGGAAAACTTTAGCAGTCTCCGCTGCTGCTGCTGAAGTAGGTAGATGGCAAACCCAGGGCTTCCTCCTTACTGTAGTGATGCACGAAGAAGCAACTGTTTGCTGTGATGTCCTCTGTAGGCAGTTAGAGACGGTGGTGATCTGGACTGCCATTAGTACTGCAGTGCAGATGGTTGAGTGTCCTTCATGAAACAGGTGACACATCTTGGTCACAGCTTCCCTGCTGAACCTGTGCCCGAATCTCTTCATGTGTTGTTCCTCTGTCATACAAGGTAGCTGGCTATTTCAGTAGATCCACTTCCTGAAATCCTGCAAGTCATGCACCTCCTATTCCCTCTGTGCTTCTGGACTTTCCTCTCTATCCTGCTGCTGCTACACAATGACATATCCAACAATGACTGCTGCATTCATGGTATGCACTAGAAAACTCCTCAGTACCGTTCACTTCTGTCAGTGCTGTTGTGATACTTCAAAACAATGCCCTTCATTCAGTCCAGACCTGGAGTTCAGAACTCATGATTCATTTATACCCTGTTCTCCTGCAATATTGGTAGAAAGCACCATTTTTAATGCAGGCCAATCCTGAGGCTTGTATTAAAGATATTGCTTTCTACCAGTATTGCATCCCTGTTTATGCTCTCATTCTTCCTAGAAATAATCAAACAGAAAAATATAGCCCTGCCATAACTTTAGTCACTTTGCCATGGAGTTGAGGTTTTGCAGTGATGGCTGCAGTGCATGCACACACTTGAACTGCGAGTGTAGGTGACATCAACTAAATGCAGGGATTTATCTATCACTCTGTGCAAGCTTCTTCTTCCCAGTGATATCATATGAACATTCAGCAGGTTCAAGCAAACGGTTTAATGTTACAGACGTACAATGCTCCCTGATGGATCTTCCTCTCTGCACTCGGCACTCTGCCAAGGCGATATTTTAAGTCCAGACGGTGCAGACGAAAATCAACCCCCTTAACTTTAAAGTGTTATAATGCTGAAGAAAATGATTGCGCTTTTGAATGTCTTTTGATCCATCTCTTGAGTTCTGAAATAAAATCCCAAGTTATCTTAATGCAACATTTACTTACTAATTTCAAAGTAAGTGCCTGATTTTAACCATGTGCTCCAGTGTACTGCTGTTTATCTTGGGATATCTCAGGATTCTTATGAAAGCACAGACTAGATTTAAGTGATGGAAATTTAATGCACTATAATGTTTATCTTGTGACAACTATGTTACTAATGAGACTAGACTGAGTAATGCCCCAGGCAGCTTATGTAGTAATCATGAGTATCATTACTGACAGTCTCTGCCTTATGTACTTTGCACATACCACCAACGGTATATGTCATGTATAGCACCAAAGAGACAACTGCACTGTTCATTTCTTAATTGAGACTAAACTAATGAGATTGGTTCCAGCATTTTGTTCCTCTGATAGAGTTCTTTGTAAATTTCATAAAACAACTGGTATTTATGCCAGTATGTGAACATGCTATTCCATAACCTGGCTTTTGCTTTCTGTCCATTCGTCTTGGGATTTCTTTTTCTAAAAGTGCTCTGCTGCTGATCTCTGCCTCTCTCCCTCCCAACTAGCTTCGTTCATATACCAAGTGCTGCAGATTTTGGAAATTATGTGCCTATATTTAAAACTAACTAGTGAGTCTTCTTATTATGACTTATACTAATTAGGATAGGATTTTTCAAGAAGAGAGGAGAAAGAAAAGCACAGAATGGGATCAACAGAAAGAGAGCACAGAAAATAACTGAGGGGAATCCAGCTTTAAGAAATTAAAGAGAGCCCAGAAAAATAGAAGAGAATGGGACAACTAAAAAACACACAGAGAATTTGGGGGGGAAAGGGAAAAAGCAGAGGGAGACTATTTAAATTAAAAGGCTGGAAAATGAGAGGAAAATGGGGTAAATAAAAATTATAGAGAGAGCTGGAAAAAAAGCCCCAAAAAAGGGGACTATTAAAAAAGAGAGCACATGTGAGAAAGAGAGAGAGAGACGAGAATGAGACCATTAAAAATATAGAAAGGGTGATATTTGACAAAGCGTATGAGAAAAAGAAAGGACTATTAAAGCTTAAAAAGATGAAGGTAGAGTTTCCACTTTGGGAGCAATTGGCAATCCGGGCGCAAATTGCACTTAAAATTATGCTAATTTTCTAAATTCAATTTTTTCTCAAGTTTCCCGCTGAAACTCATTTGCAAACCACCGAACGCAAAGGCCGGAATTCTTCCCATTGTCGAGCGTGCGGGTTTGGAGTTGGGTCGGCAGAAAAAATCCCGGAAATCGGGAACCCGCCGTCATCCCGCCGCCTCGCACAGTTAACTCGGGCAGATTTGAAGGCGCGACATGTACCCGATCGTCAGAGGTGGGCGACCTTATTCAAGTCATTAACTGCCTATTGAGAGATCCTTAAGAGGGTTTTTAATGTCAGCTTTCGACTTTTACTGCAGGAACACGGGATGCACGCAGCTTGGGTACCTCACCTGTGAAGGGGAGGTGGAAGCTCAGTGGCCATTGGCGAATCCATTCATTGATGAGCTGGGAAAAGCACATAAATACACCAACATTAAACCTCATTCCTGCCTTATGGAAAGGCTCTTGCTCACTCCATTTTGTCTACAGATTTAGGTGTCAGCAGTTTGCAGGTCTTTTCTGAAACCTCGGAAGCCACTCTCACCACATTGCTACTCAGTATCAGAACATTGAGGGATTGGCCCTCTGATCTCCAATTTACCTGCCATTTACTACATCAGCATGGGAGCTGTATATAAGGTCTCACCTTGGTCCTCAGAATCAGACCAAGATGAGCCCCACCAGCAGCAGCAGCAACCACAACAACAGCTTTTTCCTCAATGACCTGATGCTTCACAGGAGAGAGGGGGGCACCACAGGGCTACAGTGCGCTGGAGGGGATACCCCCAACACAGGGTATACAGGCAGAGGATGAGCTTCCTCAACATGACTGAACAGCAGTGCTTCAGGAGGCTCAGGTTATCGCGCCAGGTCATCGCAGACATTTGTAGCTTGCTGGAACAAGACCTGCTACCTAGAGTACCTGATGGACATGCCTTACCAGTGGCTGTCAAAGTTACCAGCACCCTCAACTTCTTCACCTCAGGCTCCTTCCAGGGATCTTCAGCAGACATTTGTGGGATCTCGCAGTCGGCCGCCCACAGATGCATCACCCAGGTGACTGATGCCATGTTTCACAAGGCAGCCAATTATGTCAACTTTGCCACTGTTGAGGGCAGTGTTAATGAGCGGGCACTCGGCTTTGCGGCCCTCGCTGACTTTCCACGGTGCAGGGCGTCATCGACTGCACACATGTGGCCATGAAGGCACCCCCACCTCACCCAGGAGTGTTTGTGAACTGCAAGGGCTTCCACTCCCTCAATGTGCAGCTCGTTTGCAACCATAAGAAGATGATAATGCATGTGTGCACTAGATTCCCTGGCAGCTATCATGACTCTTCCGTGCTGCGCCAGTCCATCCTCCCTCAGCTCTTCACAACTCAGTTCCTAAGACCTTGAGGGAGAAGGATAGGACTGGGGCTGGGAGAAAATAGTGTACATTTTCCTTTTTTTTAGGTAATCAGCATTCCCAGGCAAAGGGAAGAGGAAGTCCAAGGGTTGCAGACTCGAACAGATATGGCGGACAACTGGTTTAGCCATTCACCGCCAGATCTGTCTGGACCACATAAAGCACTATCGGGCCCTGCTCTCGTCAGCCAAAATTGCTCACTATTCCAGAATCATTCTGGAATGCAAAGATAAACCCCGGCTCCTATCTCTACTGCTAACCATCTACTTAAACCCTCTCCCCTGTGTCCTCCACCCTCACCTCCGATAACAAATGTGAGGAGCTCATGGACTTCTTTGTCTCTAAGATTGAGACCATCCATTTAGCTGCCTCTGCCACTTCCCTTCCTTCCCCTAGCCAACTGGGCTAAACTTCCTCTAAGGTTCCCCCCTGCCCTAGCCCTGAACTCACATCTTTCTCTCTGATCTCCCTTCATGACCTCGCTGCGCTCATCTTGTCCATGAGACCCACCTCCTGCTCCATCAACCCTATTCCCACCAAACTGATGACCACCCAACTTCCTTTTCTGGCTCCCATGTTAGCTGATATTGGTAATGGTTCTCTCTCAGGTACTGTCCCCCTCTCCCTCAAATCTGCCGTCATCACCCCTCTCCTCAAAAAACCAAACCTTGATCCCTCCGTCCTTGCAAACTACCGCCCCATCTCCAACCTCCCTTTCCTCTCCAAGGTCCTTGAATGTGTTGTTGATCCCAAATCCGTGCCCATCTTTCCCGCAATTCCATGTTTGAATCCCTCCAATCAGGTTTCCGCGCTTGCCACAGTACCGAAACGGCTCTCATCAAAGTCACAAATTACATCCTTTGTGACTGTGACAAAGGTAAACTATCCCTCCTTGTCCTTCTTGACTTGTCTGCAGCCTATGGCACGGTTGACCACTTCATCCTTCTCCAATGCCTCTCCACCGTTGTCCAGCTGGGTGGGACAGCACTCGCCTGGTTCCATTCTTATCTATCTAATCGTAACGAGAGAATCACCTGCAATGGCTTCTCTTCCCACTCCCGCATCGTTACCTCTGGTGTCCCCCAAGGATCGATCCTTGGCCCCCTCCTATTTCTCATCTACATGCAGCTCCTTGGCGACATCATGCAAAAACACAGTGTCAGTTTCCACATGTACGCTGACGACACCCAGCTCTACCTCAGCACTACTTCTTCTCTCGACCCCTCCACGGTGTCTAAATTATCAGACTGCTTGTCCGACATACAGTTCTGGATGAGCAAAAATTTTCTCCAATTAAATATTGGGAAAACCGAAGCCATTGTTTTCGGTCCCCGCCACAAACTCTGTTCCCTAGCCACTGACTCCATCCCTCGCCCTAACATCTGTCTGAGGCTAAACCACACTGTTCGCAACCTTGGTGTCATATTTGACCCTGAAATGAGCTTCCGACCACATATCCGCAGCATAACAAAGACCACCTACTTCCACCTCTGTAACATCGCCCGTCTCCGCCCTTGCCTCAGCTCATCTGCTACTGAAACCCTCATCCATGCTTTTGTTACCTCTAGACTTGACTATTCCAACGCACTCCTGGCTGGCCTCCCACATTCCACCCTATGTAAACTTGATGTCATCCAAAACTCGGCAGCCCGTGTCCTAACTCGCACCAAGTCCCGTTCGCCCATCACCCCTGTGCTCGCTGACCTACATTGGCTCCCGATTAAGCAGTGCCTCGATTTCAAAATGATCATCCTTGTTTTCAAATCCCTCCATGGCCTGGCCCCTCCCTATCTCTGTAATCTCCTTCATTCCCACAACCCCCGAGCTATCTGTGCTCCTCTAATTCTGCCCTCTTGAGGATCCCTGATTATAATTGCTCAACCATTGGTGGCCGTGCCTTCTGTTGCCTGGAAACACTCTCTCTGTGTCTACTGTACCAAAACCTTCCATAATTTGAAAGAGCTCTATTAGGTCACCCCTCAGCCTTCTCTTTTCAAGAGAAAAGAGAACCAGCCTGTTCATCCTTTCCTGATAGTTATAACCTCGCATTTCTGGTATCATTCTTGTAAATCTTCTTTGCACCCTCTCCAGTGCCTCTATATCCTTTCTCTCATATAACGACCAGAACTGCACACAGTACTCCAGGTGTGGTCTAACCAAGGTTCCATACAAGTTTAAAACAACTTCTCTAGTTTTCAATTCTATCCCTCTAGAAATAAACCCTAGTGTTTGGTTTGCTTTTTTTTTATGGCCTTATTAACCTGCGTCACTACTTTTAGCGATTTGTGTATTTGTACTCTCAAATCCCTTTGCTCCTCTTCCCCATTTAGATTCTTATTTTCCAAGTAATATGCGACCTCCTTATTTTTCCTACCAAAATGTAATACCTCACACTTATCTGGTGAAATTCATTTGCCAATTATATGCCCATTCTGCAAGTTTATTAATGGCTTCTTGTAATTTGTTGCAGTCCTCTGCAGTATTGACTATCCTGCCCCAATTTGCTGTCATCCGCAAATTTAGAAATAGTGTTTTTGATTCCACAGTGAATGACAAGTCTGAGGATATAGTGAGGCTGGTGAATGAGGGGGAGCCAAGCAGCTAGGAGGAGGTTGTGAGGTTGAAGCCTAACCAACATACCCAAACTGGCAGGAAAGAGAAGAGTGGGCAGCCAGGAGCAGGCGGGTGAAGCTGAAACCAAAAGTGTTTTTTTTAACTTAACGCCTTAAGGCTAAACATGGGGCTTGAACAAAATTCACAAGTCAAGCAGGGGAGGAATAAAAATTGGAGTTCAAGGAGGGTCCGAGGGAGCCATAAACCAGAAGGACAGGCTACTGCTGAGTACAGGCTCAGCAGCTGGGTATTGGGAGCAGGAGATGCACTACAACACTACCTAATAGCAGAAGTCCTGCAACAGCAGCGTGACTGGCAATTTTTTGCATACAGGATTCCCATTATAACTGATGACTTAGGCAGTTTCAATGTTAAATGTTGGCATAAAGCAATACCAAAAATAATTCATTAGATTTTAATATATAGATAGAGTTTTGTTACTGTATCTATGCATATTATGTACATTATTAAAAGATCTTATATAGGGCATGCATCAACATTACTTTCTGCTGTCAAATTTTGTTTTCTAACACTCCTGTGAAGCGCCTTGGGAAGTTTTACTACGTTAAAGGCGCTATATAAATACAAGTTGTTGTTGTCAGGATTTTTGGAGATGCTTTTATTTCAACTTTGAAACTGTCTATGTAAGCATTTATAATGGGAATTTCCAATGAAGAGTTGCCTGTCACAGTTTGTTGATGAACCAATTGAATCACTTAAAATATTTTTTCAAAATATTTTGGCCCACCGTGTTTTTTTCAGTCACTGAAATTTATAATATCCAAAATAAAAAATGCAAGAAAAATTACATACTTCTCAATATACGGAATTGTCTTTTGTGTCTTTTAATGTCTTCCTGAAAGTTTTTACTTTAGTACTTCAACCTCTCTCAAAAGCCGAGGCTCCAGCTGCAAACCTTTACGCAGAGAAGTACACTTCCTACCATCTCTATATAGTCTATGTATGGCTTTCCTACCATTCATTAATAGCATCTGAGTCACAGCAGAAGGTTTGTTCCTCATTTCATGAGCATTTCTGAGTTTTTTGTGCTTCTTCCAAAAGACTTTAAAACAAACTGGAGATTGAATTCTCAAAGATTTCTTTCAGACAACTGTCATTTAAATAATTTCTATTATGGAATGTTCAGTAACACAAAATGAACACACCAGCAATTAGCAGTAGCTTTAATTTTTTTCTTTCTAACTGGCTACAAAGACTTTTTTTATGGAGCATGGATTTATTTTTCCTTAATCAAAGTGCTGAAAATTCAATTAAGAAATCAATTTGGGGGGTATAGGGAAGCTTTTTATTATTAAAAACTGGGAAACAATGAACTTCTAAACATTTTATGAGCTGAATTTTGTTTCTTTGTGCACATTTATATTTTTTGAAGACGTATAAGTTGGCAAACTCACCAATAGTGCACCAACTGCTTTAAGGCAGAATATAAAGACAGGGGCCGTGAATTTCGGCACCTTAGGGCTGGCTGTTGAGGGCGGTTTCAACAAAAAAATGGCAGCTGCCTTACTTCCACCCACTTCCGGCGCGGGTTGCAGTGGCTGTCATTTTGGGCAGGTCGGTAGCGCAACCATTGCCTGCGTTCGGCAGAAGATTGCTAATTAAGCAGATCATGACATCAATCAGCGTGCAATGCTGATTTGACACACGACCTGCTATTTTGGACGATGTCGCTCGACTGCACGCCCTCAATGGCGAGACATAATATTACCTCGAGCAATGGGGATCAGTGTGAAAGGAATGGCTTGGTCATTGTAGGGATGCTTTATGGTGTTGGGGTGGGAGGGGGACCTGGCACAGCATGTGGCAGCCATATGGGTGTAATGCAGGAAGTTAAGTAAATCTGGCCATGATGAGGCCATCCCGGGCCTCCTGGGCAGCAGTGTGCTTGGGTGCTGCTGGCATCTGGATCTCAGGTTCCTCCTCCTCCTTCTCCTCGTCTTCCAGCTGATGCTCCTCCTCCTCCTCCGAAGAGGCTGTGCACTCAGTGCCTTGCTCCTCCTGCAGCGCTAATCCTCGTTGCTGCACTATGTTGTGCAGCGCGCAGCAAATGACGATGATTCTGGAGATCCTGGCTGGTGCGTACTGAAGGGCTTCACCAGATCAGTCGAGGCATCTGAAGCGCATTTTGTGCATGCCTATTGTCTGCTCTATGACACATCTGGTGGACATGTGGCTTTCATTATATCTCTCCTCAGCCTCAGTACTTGGCCTCCTCAAGGGTGCCATGAGCCACGTCTTCAGTGGATAGCCCTTGTCTCCAAGCAGCCAGCTGGAAAGTCTGTTTGGAGGAATGAAGGGCTGAGGGAGGGTGGACTGGCACATGACAAAAGAGGCATGACAGCTGCCAGGGAATTTGGTGCACACATGCATGATGATCTTCCTATGGTTGCAAACGAGCTGCACATTGAGGGAGTGGAAACCCTTGCAGTTCACAAACACTCCTGGGTGCTGACGGGATGCCCTGATGGCCACATTTGTGCAGTCAATGCCGCAAAGCCAAACGTCCGCTTAGTAACAACAACAACAACAAAAACTTGTATTTATATAGCGCCTTTAACGTAGTAAAATGTACCAAGGCGCTCCACAGGAGTGTTATAAGACAAAAAACTTGACACTGAGCCACATAAGGAGAAATTAGGGCAGGTGACCAAAAGCTTGGTCAAAGAGGTAGGTTTTAAGGAGCGTCTTAAAGGAGGAAAGAGAAGTAGAGAGGCGGAGAGGTTTAGGCAGGGAATTCCAGAGCTTAGGGCCTAGGCAACAGAAGGCACGGCCACCAATGGTTCAGCGATTATAATCAGGGATGCTCAAGAGGGCAGAATTAGAGGAGCGCAGATATCTCGGGGGGTTGTGGGGCTGGAGGAGATTACAGAGATAGGGAGAGGAGAGGCCATGGAGGGAATTGAAAACAAGGATGAGAATTTTGAAATTGAGGCGTTGCTTAACCGGGAGCCAATGTAGGTCAGCGAGCACAGGTGTGATGGGTGAACAGGGACTTGGTGCAGAGTTAGGACACGGGCAGCTGAGTTTTGGATCACCTCAAGTTTATGTAGGGTAGACTGTGAGAGGCCAGCCAGAAGTGCGTTGGAATAGTCAAGTCTAGAGGTAACAAAGGCATGGATGAGGGTTTCAGCAGCGGATGAACTGAGGCAAGGGCAGAGATGGGCGATGTTACAGAGGTGGAAATAGGCGGTCTTAGTTATGCTGCGAATATGTGATCGGAAGCTCATTTCAGGGTCAAATATGACACCAAGGTTACGAACAGTGTGGTTCATCCTCAGACTGATGTTAGGGAGAGGGATGGAGTCAGTCGCTAGGGAACAGAGTTTGTGGCGGGGACCGAAAACAATGGCTTCGGTTTTCCCAATATTTAATTGGAGAAAATTTCTGCTCATCCAGAACTGGATGTAGGGCAAGCAGTCTGACAATAGACACCGTGGAGTGTTCGAGAGAAGTGGTAGTGTGGTCGAGCTGGGTGTCATCAATGTACATGTGGAAACTGATGCTGTAGATGAGAAATAAGAGGGGGCCAAGGATAGATCCTTGGGGGACACCAGAGGTAACGATGCGAGAGCGGGAAGAGAAGCCGTTGCAGGTGATTCTCTGGCTACGATTAGATAGATAAGAATGGAACCAGGTGAGTGCAGTCCCACCCAGCTGGATGACGGTGGAGAGGCGTTGGAGAAGGATGGAGTGGTCAACCGTGTCAAAGGCTGCAGACAAGTCAAGAGGACGAGGAGGGATAGTAACATTGGCTTCATCAGTGGCAAAGTTGATATAATTGGCTGACTTGTCAAACATGGCATCGGTGACCTGTGTGATGCATCTGTGGGCGGTCAACTGTGAGATGCCGCAAATGTCTGCTGCAGATCCCTGGAAGGAGCCTGAGGCAAAGAAGTTGAGAGTGCTGGTGACTTCGACAGCCACTGGTAAGGCGTGTCCACCAGGTCCTCGGGGCTGCAGATCTTGCTCCAGCAAGCTGCAAATGTCTGTGACGCTGGCATGGTAGCCTGAGCCTCCTGAAGCACTGCTGCTCAGTCATGTTGAGGAAGCTCATCCGCTGCCTGTATACCCTGTGTTGGGGGTATCGCCTATGACGAGGTGCAGCCCTGCGCTTATGCCTTCTGACCTGTGGAGCATCAGGTCGTTGAGGAGAAGGATGGTGGTGTTGTTGTTGGTGCTGCTGGTGTGCGTGGTGCTGCTTGTGTTGGGGCTCATCGTGGTCCGATTCTGAGGACCAAGGTGAGACAGTATAAACAGCACCCATGCTGATGTAATAGATGACAGGTCAAGTAGAGAAGCAATCTGCCAATGGTGCGATAGGTAGGAGCAATGAGGTGAGAGTGGTTCCCGAATTTGCAGAAAAGACTTGCAAACTCCAGACACCTAAATCTGTGCTGAAAATGCACTCAGCAACAGCATTTCCCTTAGGAAAGTAAGCAGGTGTCAAGTGATGGTATTTATTGTGCTTTCCATGCTCTGCAGTAAAGACCTCGCTCAATGGCCACTGAACTTCCACCACAGGCTGACAGACGTGGTTCCCGAGCTGCGTGCTTCCCATGGTCATGCAGTGAAATTCAAAAGGTCTGGTTAAAAGCATGGTTAAGGGTCTGACAACAAGGTAATAATGATCTAAATTAGGTCGCCCGCCTCTGCCGCTCGGGTCTGTGCAGCGCTGGCAAACGCGCCCGAGTTAAAGACGCGAGGGGGCGGGATGATGGCGGGTTCCCGTCGCGCTCCAATTTATTTCCACGTTTACTCCCGACCCGCCTCCAATCCTGCACACATGCCAGCGGGAAAATTCTGGCCTTTGTGTCCTTTATGATACTAATTGACATAATAAATAAGATTATTATTAAAAATTAACACCTATGTACTTTTTACGCCAACATTTATATCAACATTTACAATGGAAGCTATGGCCCCAAGTTTCACCAGGACAGAGGTTACCTCTGTGTCCCAGAATTCCCTCAGAATTTTCTGACAGGACATAGGTGGGCAGGACCTCTGTCCAACCCAAACATGGCCCAAGATAAAGGAGGCGGCGAGGCTGAGTGGAGTGAATACTCAAGCTTGGAATTTCTTTGGCTCAGGCTCCCCTCCTATTCTGTGATCTGGATGCCAGGACCAACCTGGTAGACGCAACGCTGAATGGATAGAAGTGGAAACAACTGGGGTCTCTTGTCTGGCGTCATGACTTAGTAGATGCCATTGTTTGGATTAGACCTCCTATAAAGGGGGCCAATTATCTTTGTTGCTTGCAATTTTGGGGGTTGAAAACCAGCCCAATTTCATACACCTGTAACAGTGCTTTTAAACCATGAAGTAGCCACTTAGTGGGAATAAATGATGAAAGCTTGTTCAGCCAACTGTGGAGCGTGCAATACTTCTCTAGGTTAGCAGATATTTATTACACTGTGCATACTAATTCTAGCATGTTCCGTTTGAATGGATAACCAAGTATACTTTGAAAATAATGAAAACTCTGTCTAGCTTTGGGCAGAATACAATGAGTTAAAGTACTCTTCATAGCCAAGTCATTGTTTCATTTTGCTTCTCAATTGATTTTGAATGACTCATCCTCCAAAGATGGGACACAGGATCAGTGACCTGAGCAATGTCATGTTAGGTTAAAGGAATACATTTATTCCATCTGTTTAGAGTATTTAGTCAAATTAATCATGCTCACTTCACACCCTCACCTCCCTTCCACTGATGTAAGACTTTACTCATGTTAAGTATTGCAGGATGGAACATTTTATTCCTAGCCTCTCACTATTGTACATTTTGGGCTGGCTTATCTTCAAGGTATCACATTTTTTTTAGGATGCTTAAATATCTTTTCAGGACTACCTATGAGAGGAGATTTTAACTCAGGGGACCAGCCCATGGAGTGGTTGGACTGGACGCCCGTTCCTTCCAACGAGAGGCAGGGTCCACATTGAGGGCAGCACCTCATTGACATGATGCCGGTGAGCTGCGTACCTGGAACAGCAGGTTGGGTCGGGGCTGGGCGATCACGAAGGGGAAGGAACCAGGTGCAGCAGCAGCTCATATTATTGTTGTGGGGTCAGGAGGAGCACTCCTGCTCTTCCTGGCCCAACAAGAATCATTTCAGACTTATCTTTTTAAGGCCTCATTCTCTTGACCAGCAGATTGTGATTTTGTTAGCAATAGTAAGAAACTACCAGCCAATCTAAGCATGCCTGAAACACTGATCCCTTGATGTTCCTTAAGCAGACAATGAGCGACTGAACATATATAAATGTCAAAAGCTCATTGATCCAGTTGCAGATTGGACACAATTTTGTGGAGAATGGCTAAACAATCCTGACAACAACAAGGCCCTACACATGCTGGTAACCTCTGTTATGGAGAACGTTGGACAGAGTTTTCGGGACTTGGCAACATTAATGGGGGTTGTACTGGCATGCCACCTCACCCTCCAGGATCTACGGCGGAGGGAGCATAGGCAGCGAGAAAAACGGAAACATGTGCACAGAGGGATGAGGAGAGAGATCAGGGCTCTCAACAGGAGGCCTTACCCTCCGAGGGTATTCAGACAGCACTTCTACTACCTCCAATTAAGTGAGGAGCAGTGTATTAGACAGCTCAGCATCACCAAGGTGGTGGTCACAGAACTTTGCCACCTCCTCCAAATAGACCTCCAGCCTCACACCAGGATGACTTAAACCCCAGATCCCTTTTGCTCACCACATGCCCATCATACCATCCCTGTGTCATGCCATATCACAGTGTCCTCCTGGGTTCAAACGTGAAATGAGAGAGACCACAAAATCTTGCAAACTCTATTAATAAATTTATACATAAGCATATCACACAAATCACATTCATTCTAATAACTAATGACCCTTGTGTCTGCCATAGTTGAATAACTGTCATTGTGTGCAAGGCGTGAGATGTGGGTGTGAGTGTTGGTAGGTAGAGATTGTTGGTAGGTGAGTGCTGGGGGACTGGTGCTTTGGGCAGTATGTGAAGCTTGTGGTACAGATGGTGGTATGTAGCATGTGTTGAAACATTCAATCACCCTGACCACCCGACTGAGGTGGATCTGCCATGAGCACACCTGCTTCAGTCCTCCGGCTCCTTCTCCTTGTTGTACTTCTCCTTGCTGAGGCAGCTGCACAGCCAGCAATGCTGGGAATGAAGTGCTGCAGTATCAATGAACCTCCCCTTTAAGTACTGGGAAAAGCCTGTGGCAATGAAGAGTTGAGATTAGACTGCACCCGATATTGGTCCACCATTTGAGTGCAACACCACTGAGCTAGGCCTTTAAGACTTGATTTAGCGCCCCAATCATTTCTTTGAGCAGTGAGAATGAATTTTGTGTGCAGTCTAAAGCATTAGCGCCTGGCGCTAATTCTCAAACTTTTCTAAAGATACAGCCCATTCCTGGGCTATAATGAATTTCTAGCCCATTGAATTTACAGTGCAGAAACAGGCCATTCAGCCCAACAGGTCTATGCTGGTGTTTATGCTCCACACAAGCCTTCTCCCACCCTACTTCATCTAACTCTATCAGCATAACCTTCTATTCATTTGTCCCTCATGTGTTTAACTAGCTTCCCCTTAAATTTATTTTTGCTATTCATCTCAACTACTCCCTGTGGTAGAAAATTCCACATTCTACCCACTCTCTGAGTAAAGACGTTTCTCCTCAATTCCTTATTCGATTTATTACTGACTATCTTATATTTATGCCACCTTGTTTTGGATTCCCCCACAAGTGGCAACATCTTCTCTATGTCTACCTTATTGAACCCTTTCATAATTTTAAAAACCTCCATCAGGTTACCTCTCAGTCTTCTCTTTTCTAGAGAAAAGAGCCCCAGCCTGCTCAGTCTTTCTTATTAGTTATAACCTCTCAGTTCTGGTATCATCCTTGTAAATCGTTTTTGCACCTTCTTCAGTGCCTCTATATCCTTTTGTAATATGGAGACCAGAACTGTAAGGTTTCCAAAATTTGCAGATCCCCAAAACCTAAGGAAAAAGGACTTTGGAACTACCCCAGAGTGATAAAAATGCATTTGGGCCTAACATAAGGAATTTAAGACCAAAAACCAAGTTTTGGCATTTTAAAAAGACATGTCTGGACCTATAAGGGAGAAAAGGCTGCACAGGAGGTGGGTTCAACCTCTGTAATAGCAGTTTTGGGTATTGCAGTTAAATTGCATTGTCTGGGAATCGGGATGACCTCACTCAAGCCCCAGCAAGCATTAACATTTGGACAATAGGCCCTGGGAGAAGGCAGCCCCACCCAAAACACAGGCCCCATTAAAACCTATCAAAACCATGCATAATTCAAATCGCTCAGGAACATTCTATAGAAAAACACGAGTCCAGCCTAGAAACCCAAAACTCGAAACCAATCACCTGTAATCAACCGAAGAGATCAACAGGACGCAAGCCATTTGACACTTAGTAAAGTCGTTACTGTTAACTAGGTCTCACAATGACCAGGATTTGATTTGGTTTTGACAAGGCCAATTCAATTTAGTATAATTGAAGGCCCATCAAGCAGTTACAGGTGGAATTTCTCCAGTTACAGTTCAAGTTCAACAGAAGGCAGTTCTGCAGTGCAATATTGAAAGCCTGTGTTGAACAGAGTTCAGGACAAGCAGGCAGAAGGCAGTTCCACAGCTCGGAAGAAGACAGTTTAAACAGAGGCAGAGTTACAGCAAGAAGTTCAACAAAGAAGGCCAACAACTTCACAAGCAGACCGACACGCAAGAAGAAACCAGAGCGACTGCCTCAGTGACCATCGGACACCTCGCGGCAACAAGGGCCTCACAAAACCTTTTACTCAAAAGACTCTAAACCCTAACTCTAAACTGTCAAGGATTCGTTTGGTGAGCATTATCCCTGGTTCTCCAGAGTCCAACCTAGCTAGTGAAGTGGGATTGGGAGGGGTGAAGTATTCTTCTAATGTTATTTCCCTCGCTTGTACCGAAGTGTTCCCCACCTTTAGAGTGATAAGAGTGTTTGGGGTAGAAATTAGGTCGCGCCCCATTTGGGGCGTAAATATCGTCCGCGCGCAAATATTAGCGCCTGGCGCTAATTATCGGCACTGACAGGAAACTTCACTTTTACCGCCCCGGGAAGTGAGTGGAGCGCTAAATTAGGCGCTGCACACCTCTCTTAAGGCGCAAAGGCCTAGGAGTGAGGCGCTACCTCAGCGCACGAGCGCAGCGCAGCTGCTGCCAGTTAGCGAGGGAACACAGACACACTGGCGCCGGACACTTCTTAAAGCGGGGGGGGCCACTTGCTCCCCAGCCACACCCTGCTCATTGCAGCCTTGAATCTCAGCCTGGAGAGACCTGTAATCCATTTTGCTGCCAAGCATGGAGAGGGTGAGAGAACGCGCTCATCGCGTCACCGAGCGGGCCTTGGATGCTCTGGTTGACGCAGTGGAGCGCAGACGATGCATGCTGTTCCCGGAGAGTGGCAGGAGGCCTTTGCCATGCGAGTTCAGAAGAGTGTGGAGGGAGGTGGCTCAGAGCGTCTCCTCCAGGAGCATGGTGCCCAGGACCCATGTCCAGTGCCGCAAAAAGTTCAACGACCTCACTCGGGTCGTCAGGGTGAGTGGCTTTTTCTCAATACCTCTCCATCCCTCCATCTCAACCTCACTCTATGGCCAGAGGGTCTTAAAACCCCAATGCACAACACTCATGCAACACCTATGGCCCTTTCATCAAACACACACACACATTCCACACTTTGCATACAGTAAGGGCTATTCACCTATGGGAGGCACATCAGGCAAGACCATGGCTGCATATTGTAAGGGCTATTCACCTATGGGAGGCACATCAGGCAAGACCATGGCTGCATATTGTAAGGGCTATTCACCTATGGGAGGCACATCAGGCAAGACCATGGCTGTATATTGACTCAGATGCTGTCCTTTTTCTTGCAGGCTAAGCTGGCTCATAATCGGAGACAGCAGCTACGGACGGGTGGAGGGCGGCTTCAGCTGCAACCCCTCAGCGATCTGGAGGAGCGCGTCCACAGGATTGTGGCAAGCCGGGTGATCGGTCCCGTCGCCACTGGAGACGCCGACCCCGTTGTGGACAGCAATGGTAAGGTCATCACCTTTTTGTCCTCTGTCCTTCCACTTGTCCCTCACAATACCAGCCTTTGACACTTTCAATCCAACTTGCTAACTCGCTGCACTTATTCCTCCCTTACTGCCACCCTGTCCTCACGCTAAAGCCACTCTTGTACCTCCCTGCTTTCAGATGGTGATTCACCAGCTGAGGAGATGGTCCCTGAAGCTGCCACTGGGAGTGATGCTGCAGCTGAGGAGGAAGAGGAAGCCGGAGCATCAGTGCCACCCTCTCCCGAGGAAGCCCATGGCCACACTGGGATCACGCCTTCCCCGGAGGGGAGCAGGGGGGAAGGGGCTGATGATGGTGAAGTTCCAGGACCCAGCGGGCTGCAGCAACGCCATTGGGGGGGGAGGGAAGAACGGGGGAGCAGGGGGGAAGGGGCTGATGATGGTGAAGTTCCAGGACCCAGCGGGCTGCAGCCACGCCATGGGGGGGGGAGGGAAGAACGGGAGCCTTCTCCCCAGAGGGAGAGTATGCCAGACACTCCTAATGCAATGGACGCAGAGGAGGAGCAGCTGATTGCAGAAATGAACAGCCAGGCGGTGGGCATGCACACTGAGCTCATGGGTGCAGTGGGAAGGGTGCCCGAATGCATTGAGGCACTGGCAAGGAGTGTGGAGCACTTCGCTGTAGCACAGGCGGATGCCACACTAAAGCTTACTGCTGCAATTCAGTCACTGGCTGCCAGGAATCCATCTGAGACTGCTCTCATGCAGACTCAGATTGAGGCCACGCGAGCACTGACTGCTGCCATCCTCGATGGTTCGTGCACATGTCCCCGGGGCTGTCACCGCGCCGCAGCAGGCCAGCAATCTGTTCTCCGGCAAATTGCTCCGGATGCTGAAGTGCTGCCCCGTGGGAGTGCCAGTGTGTCGGGCGAGCAGGGAGTTGCTGTCCTCTCTCACGATGACAGCATTCCTGCTGCCAACACTGTCACTTCTCCACTGCACTTGCCACCGCCTGTAGGACAGACTGCTGCCGCCCATGCAGAGTTGGTGCAGTCTGCAGCCGGGCCCTCCAGGCCCAGAAGTGGTCGAGGCCGTCCTTCAGGGGCATCTGCAGTGTCAGGGTCTGACGAGCAGCAGCCTTCCACCAGCCTTGCTGCAGCCACTGAGGTCCCATTACGGAGGAGCAGTAGGGTTAGAAGGGGGGAAGTGCGCAAGGGAAGGAGATCACCCTCGAAGGGCAAAAAGTAGGAGGTGTGCCAAAATGCTGGTCATTTTTTTATTAAAGGCCGAGGTTCATGGCCCAACTTTTGTTTAGTGTTTTGGACATTATCTCCAGGTTGTGAGAACCAGTTATGTTATTGACTGTTTTTTTGTGTTTATTTCTATGAGTTTGTCATGAGGAATTGACACACACAGAGTTTGTACAATAAATAAGTTTCTGTATTCAAAATATACATGGCTGGTGGTTGGAATTATTGGTGCCTTGGCCGGCTTAGGGGTTGCGTGCTGGGTTGATTCGTGTTTGTAGCACTGGCAGGGGCCCTAGAAGCGGCTTGCTATTAGTCGTTGACGGACGGCCCTTGCAGTTTGACCATTGTGGGCCGCCCTCCTGCCTTGGTGCTGCTGCTGATCATCGTCCTCGGCCTGTTCCTCCTCTTCCTCCTCCTCCTCTTGTGGTGCTGCAAGGCCTGGTGGCATTGGCTGCGTCCTGAGGATTGCCATGTTGTGCAACATGCAGCACACCACTACGAATTTGGAAACTTGCTCAGGCGAGTACTGCAGGGCTCCTCCGGAATGGTCCAGACAGCGGAATCGTTGTTTGAGCACGCCGATTGTGCGCTCAATAATGTTCCTGGTTGCTTGTTGGCTTTCCTGGTACCGCAGCTCAGCAGGGGTGTTTGGCGCACGGAGCGGTGTCATCAGCCAGGTGCTCAATGCGTACCCCTTGTCCCCCAGAAGCCAACCAACTGGCTGATGCGGTGCCTCGAAAATTTCTGCCACAGTACTCTGGCGCAGGATGAAAGCATCGTGGCAGCTGCCCGGATAGTGGGCATTGACAGCGAGAATCACCTGTCTGTGGTCACAGACCAACTGCACATTCAAGGAATGGAACCCCTTTCTGTTCCGGAACTCCTCTGCATTCTCTCGCGGAGCACGCAAAGCCACATGCGTGCAGTCAATGGCGCCCTGCACCATGGGGAAGCCCGCTACCCTCGCAAAGCCCAGAGCACGGTCACGCTGCTTGTCTGGGGTCATAGGGAAGGAGATGAAGTCTCGTCTCCTTGTGAAGAGGGCATTGGTGACCTGCCGGATGCAGCGATGCACCGCAAACTGGGAGATATTGGCGAGGTCCCCAACAGCAGCTTGGAATGAGCCAGTGGCGTAGAAGTTCAAAGCCACTGTGACCTTCACTGCCACCGACAGAGACGTCCTGGACCTCAGCTGAGGCTGCAGATCTGGCTGCAGCAGGTGGCAGAGCTCAGTGACCACCTCCTTGCTGAATCGCAGCCTTCGCAAACACAGCTCCTCGGACATGTGGATGTAGGAGAGCTGTTCACGATATACCCTGGGAGGGTAAGCTCTCCTGTACATGCGCCTGATGGCCCTCCTCCGTCTGGCCATCATTGCCACTCTCTGTCTGCGTCTCACTATCCTCCGATTGAGCTGGAGCAGGACGACGCCCCCAATCATTGCAGCACCCATATTCTCTTTGCCAGAAAAGTAATGAGGTACAGCAACGAAAGTAGCAGCAAAGTTAGGATGAACTAGGCAAAACTACCTCACAAAGCGTTGAGTCAATGTAGAAGTCTCTCTCTCTCTCTCTCCGAATCTCTCTCTCTCTCTCTCAGAACGAGTGGTGCATAAATGTCGACCACAGAAAAAGACAGGAAGAGGCCCCCTTTAAATAGCGCCCCCCCCCAGCCCCACACCGATTGATAACGTTCCAGTCTTCCGGTCGTTGGAAGCGCCAGGCGGTAAGGCAGGGGGCGCCACTCAATTTCCGCTCCGGGGCGCCCCAAGGGCGTTGCACCACGGAATGACGTCACAATCTGCGCGCGCAGGTGGTCGCAGCGGTAAGTTTTAGCGCTGCCGCACAATCTCAAGTTAAGTTCTCGAGCGGCGCAAACAGCGCTGCGCCCGGGCGTTAGCGCCTTAACGCCCCATTAGTGCCCATTTAAGGCGCTAACGGGAGGCGCAACCAACTGAATTTTTACCCCTTTGTGTTGTGTTTTACTTCCTTGAATAAAAGTCAAAGTTCTTTCATCAAAACCTGTTGTCTACTGCACCTTTGTTCACAACCCCCAAATAAGTCCAAGGTCTAGAACCAGGGGCATGGGAGCGATTCGAACCGCTCACTGAGTCAGAGGTGAGGCTGACCCCTACAACACCACCCCCTACAGAACTGTGCACAGTATGCTATCTCTTGCCAATGAACACTGAAGATACTAGGATATCATTATGAATCAGCAGTCCTTCATTTTAGTGGCACTGAGGGCTCATCAGGGGATTTTTGTGTCGCCAATGGTCATTGAAAATCTTGATCTCTACAGCGTTAATTTTCAAGAGAGTAGTGAAGATAGAACTTAGCTCATAGATTAGTTTTTCAACACTGTTAGTAGCCACTAAGGTAAAGATGAGAATGGAGTCAATGGGCTGGATTTTCAATGACCCGTGGAGTCGGGTTTGGAGGCGGGGGGGGGGTGGTTAAAGTTGCAGATTCGGGGGTCCCGACCCCATCCCGCCTCCAAGCCAGTTTCTCTGGCGGCGGGTACCCGACCTGTTCTGAGACCCGACTCCCCGAGGCGGGAAGGGATTAGTGACAATTAACTGCCTGTTAACAGGTAGTTAATAGGCAGTTTTTTGCATAATCCCTATTTTAAAAAGAAAAGTGTGGGCTTCCCGACAGGTGGCAACCACGCCAAGTTATCGGGGCAGGCTGTGGGTCTGCAGGGGTTGGAGGGGTTGATATGTCCGGTGGGCAGGTGAGTGATGGGTGCATGTGTGCAGAGGTAAGTGTGTAAGGTAAGTGCTAAGTGTTGGAAAAAGTTTTACTTACCTTAACTTCCTCCTGCAGGTGTCAGCCCTTCAGTGCTCAGGAGTTAAAAATCTCACCGGCACCGAAAGCAGGAAAACCGTGGTTCTGTCAAAAACTGCAGCCTTCTGTTTTCTTTGGTGGAATGATTTCTAACTCAGCCTGAGAGGAAGGACTGAAGTTAGAAATCATATTGTGAGTGTTTGACAGCTTCACAGAGCTGTCAAACGCTGATATTTCATCTGTCAAAAGCTCTTGACAGATGAAATGTCAATCTGTGACGTCACCTGTTGCCGGGTGGGCCTTAATTGGCCTGCTGAGCCTGCTGGGCGGGCTCAACAAGGTCAATCAAGGGAAAATACAGTGGGTTGGCCACATCTCGATGGAGGCGGGTTCACAAGCCAGAATGTGTGATTCCCGACCCCAACCTGACCCCAGATTCAAAATCCAGCCCAATGCGTTGATTGAAGCTGCAGTGTTGAGTTGATTTCAGAGCCTGAAGCAAGTCATTTTGCCACTCACGTCAGATGGAACCTTCTTTTTATATTTATTAGATCTTTCATGATGATTCCTCTGAAGGTCAGAGAGTTGCCAAATCCTTTCCGTACATATACAACATGAAAATCTGAGGTAGGGTTGGCAATTGTCAGTGTTCTGATCTAGAAGCAAGCATTTGATGAGGCGAGCATGTCCATCCATCACTGAGAATGAACTTTGGCAGTCTTGACAATGTTTAAGGCCTTCAGTTGGATTTGATGCAGTCATTCTGTCAGTTGTAGTAGATGACAAATTCACAGTTTGTTGAAGTATCTTTGTATTTCAAGTTGTTCTTCCCAAAAAAGAACTGTTCCAAAAGGAAGAGATTAGTTTTGATCATAACCTTTGCAAAAAAACCATTTTGTAGTAAAGTCAGAATCCTGAAGTAATTTGCATGATGCCGAATAGGGAGGACTCAATAATGAAGCTGGGGGTTGGGGAGAAATGAACTCATGATCAGGCAGGCTGCCTGACTTTTATAATGCCAATCACAATTCACCCAGTGCTTTCGTGATGTCACATTCTGCAATGTCAAGCACGTGACTCCAAGCTGGACAACGGGCAAATCCTGTGTTGTGTTGCGGAATGCTAAATGAAGAAGGATGAAGGAATACATAGTCTGGAAATTGCTTGGCACTGCTCTCGCTCCACCACCGTTACTTCGCTGGAAGTGCAGGGTTTACGCTGCAGTTCTGACGAAGTAATGACAGCAGAGCGGGAGCAGCTCTGAGGAATTTCCTGGCCCTAATATTATATAAAGTTTGATCAGTCTGAGTAATCACGAGAAAACGTGCCTGAAACCTTGGACTATCCATGAGTTCAAGATGATGGATGAAAGGACTGAAAAAAAATTGGAGCCATTTGATTGGCTGCTCGCCTGCTGTTGACTGCTGATTTTTGATTGGAGGTTTGTGAAATTGTCGATTGATAGTTTTCATTGTTAGTTGCTACATATTGATCACCACATTTGTAGCTATTCAGTTGTGATTTGTTGCTATTTTATGAATATAACATTCGAGGCAGTCAGATGAAATTTTTAAAAATAGTTGTAAAAAGGTGCACTACACTACCCGAGGTGTGAGGGGCACAGACGCATACAATACCCAGTGATTTTTATGATACAGAGAGGTAAATGTTACTTATTAATCATTCCACCTACAAATTAATAGTTATGAAAATCATCTATCGGTTCACAAATAATTTATTTACCACTTAACAGGGAAACCTTTTTTACTGCTTTTTAAATTTAATTTACATGTCAACTTCAGTCAGCTTACAAAAAAAAAAAAAAAAAATACTGCGGATGCTGGAAATCTGAAATAAAAACAGAAAATGCTGGAAATACTCAGCAGATCAGGCAGCATCCGAGGAGATAGAAACAAAGTTAACGTTTCAGGTCTGTGACCCTTCATCAGAACCGGAAAAAGTTTGAGATATAACAGGCTTTAAGCAGGTGCAGGGGAAGCGGGGAGGGGAGGAAAGAACAAAGGGGAAGATCTATGATAAGGCAGGACACTTCCTCTGTTTTTATTTCAGTCAGTTTACATTGTGTTTGAATGGTACTAAATCCTTTGCTGGCCGGGTTTTCCACTTCTTCAATCACCAGCCCATGATTTTCTGTCCTAAAATCAAGTGGTGGTAAATGGCAGAGTGGGGAATGCAGGAATGTAAAATCCCAGCCTAAACGTCCACTGACAGCATTGGCCAGGTTGTATGTGCTTGAGTAGCATTGTGCTGTGGTGCTGTAGGAGGGCAGAGAGCTCAGTGGATATACTAGATTCGATCATCTTCCATTGTGGACTTTTAATACAGAGGTTGGGACTTTACTGTCTTCTGCTACTTAAGCTGTGTCGATTGGTCCCTTGTCATGGAAAATCATTGAATTGGTTTGTTCACAATGTCAAAAATGTGAGGAAACTGATGGTTGTGTGATTATTATTTGATTAATAAGTACATTTGTTAATTATTTACATTGCTACCTTATTCACATATCGGTTAAATAGTTAAAGTACTAGCGTGGTGAATGGACAGTAGAATTAACCATATTACTGCCAAGAAAAATGTACTATAGCTATATTAATGATATTTGTAAAATATCCAGATAATTGGAGGTCAAGGGTACAAATTTCCTATCTGTAATCACGGGGGTAATTTTAAACCCAAGGACGGGTGGATTTGGGGTGGGTGGGAAGTAAAAAAAAATTTATATTTCAAACCCGACCCGAAACCCAACCCGCCTCCAACACACCCACTTCCAGTTTTAATGGAGGTGGGTCGGTGGCGGGCGACCAATCCGCTCTTAGCAGGTGGGTCGGTCATTTAAATCTTCCATTTTAACATGAGATTTATTTCTAACTAATGACGGCCAGGTTTCCTAGAGCTCGGTAAACCCGGCAGGTAAAAGGAGGTGAGAAGGGTCGGATCAATAAGGTGAGTGCATTTACAGCACTGCTTGTGGGCCAAGAGGAGCAGGAGTGTTTCTTCCAGGCCCAACAAGCAAACCTCTTCACAGACCCCGCAATCAGCTGACCATCCTCCCGCCCACTCCCCCATCTCACCCGAACCCCACAAACTCCCCCCAACCTCTAGGATCTCCACCTGACTTCTGCAATCTCCTCATGACCTTCATGATTTTTTAAAAATGTATTCATTCACAGGATGTGGGCATCGCTGGAAAGGCCAGCATTTATTGACCATCCCTAATTGTCCTTGAGAAGGTGGTGGTGAGGTGCCTTCTGGAACCGCAGCAGTTCGTGTGGAGAAGGTACTCCCACAGTGCTGTTAGGTAAGGAGTTCCAAGATTTTGACCCAGCGACGATGAAGGAACGGCGATATATTTCCAAGTCAGGATCGTGTGTGACTTGGAGGGGAACTTGGAGGGTGTGGTGTTCCCATGCACCTGCTGCCCTTGTCCTTCTAGGTGGTAGAGGTCGCGGGTTTGAGAGGTGCTGTCGAAGAAGCCTTGGTGAGTTGCTGCAGTGCATCTTGTAGATGGTACACACTGCAGCCACTGTACGCCGGTGGGGGAGGGAGTGAA
This sequence comes from Squalus acanthias, assembly GCA_030390025.1. Lineage (NCBI taxonomy): Eukaryota > Metazoa > Chordata > Chondrichthyes > Squaliformes > Squalidae > Squalus > Squalus acanthias. Next base: position 54,022,024 of record CM059432.1, read on the forward strand.
TGTTTAAGGTTGTGCATGGGGTGCCAATCAAGCGGGGAACTTTGTCCTCGATGGTGTTGAGCTTCTTGAGTGTTGTTGGAGCTACAATCATCCAGGCAGATGGAGAGTATTCCATCACACTCCTGACTTGTGCCTTGTAGGTGGTGGAAAGGATTTGGGGAGTCAGATGGTGAGTCATTCGATAAAGAATACCCAGCCTCTGACCTACTCTTGTAGCCACAGTATTTATGTGGCTGGTCCAGTTAAGTTTATGGTCAATGGTGACCCCCAGGATGTTGATGGTAGGGGATTCAACGATGGCAATGCTTTTGAACGTCAAGAGGAGGTGGTTAGACTCTCTCTTATTGGAGATGGGCATCGCCTGGTACTTGTGTGGGGCATAGGTTACTTGCCACTTAGCAGCCCAAGCTTGGACATTGCCCAGATCTTGCTGTGTGTGGGCACGGACTGCTTCATTATCTGAGGAATATGAATGGAACTGAACACTGTGCAGTCATCAGCGAACATCCCCACTTCTAATTTTATGATGGAGGGAAGGTCATTGGTGAAGCAGCTGAAGATGGTTAGGCCTAGGACACTGCCCTGAGGAACTCCTGCAGCGATGTCCTGGGGCTGAGCTAATTGGCCTCCAACAACCACAACCATCCTTGTGCTAGGTATGACTCCAGCCAGTGGAGAGTTTCCCCCCCAGATTTCCATTGACTTCAATTTTACCAGGGCTCCTTGGTGCTACACACTGTCAAATACTGCCTTGATGTCAAGGGTAGTCACTTTCACCTCACCTCTGGAATTCAATTCTTTTGTCCATTTTTGGACCAAGAGCATCGGTGAACAGGTTATTAGTGAGTAAGTGCCGCTTGATTGCACTGTCAATGACACCATCCATTACTTTGCTGATGATTGAGAGTAGACTGATGGAGCGGTAATTGGCTGGATTGGATTTTGTTCTGCTTTTTGTGGACAGGACATACCTAGGCAATTTTCCGCTTTGTCGGGTAGATGCCAGTGTTGCAGCTGTACTGAAACAGCTTGGCTAGAGGCAGGGCTAGCTCTGAAGCACAAGTCTTCAGCAGTACAGCTGGGATGTTGTCGGGGCCCATAGCTGTATCCAGTGCGCTCAGTCGTCTCTTGATATCACGTGAAGTGAATCAAATTGGCTGAAGACTGACATCTGTGATGGTGGGAACCTCAATAGAAGGCCAAGATATATCATCAACTTGTCTTTTGCACTCACGTGCTGAGCTCCGCCATCGTTGAGGATGGGGATGTTCATGGAGCCTCCTCTTCCCGTTAGTTGTTTAATTGTCCAACACCATTCATGACTGGATGAGGCAGGACTGCAGAGCTTTGATCTGATCCATTGCTTGTGGGATTGCTTAGCTCTGTCTATAGCATGCTGCTTCCGCTGTTCAGGTGTAGAATGCATGTAGTCCTTTGTTGTAGCTTCACCAAATTGGCACCTCATTTTCAGGTACGCCTGGTGCTGCTCCTGGCATGTTCTTCTACACTCCTCATTGAACCAGAGTTGGTTGCCTGGCTTGATGCTAATAGTAGAGTGTGGGTAGCCCTGGCCTCCATGATCGACCCCATGCCCGTGATCTTCCCCACCCGTGATCTTCCCCCGCCCCCGAACTCTCCCTCCCTCCTTTCCGCTCCCTGGCTGTGGTCTTGTGCCACAGGCTTTTCCGCCCGACAGGCAGCCTACCTGTCAATCAGGCTGGCTGTCGGGTGGGAAAACCCACAGAAAAAAAATTCAGCAAGACGTCTGAGAAACCCTTACTTCTGGGTGTCCCATCCAGAAATCCTGCCCCCACTCTCTCCATGGCCCATTGTAAATTTCAGGGCCATTTCCCGATATGGAGTGCAGTTGTAGGAAACATCACACTTACCTAAGTCCACACGGCTTAGGTGCAGTTTGGCATCAAAAGGCGCAAGGACCTCCAAAGGTGCGCAAGAGTACCTCTGGATCTTAATCCAGCTAAAACGACCAGGCTACCAGCACAACACTCATAAACTTCCTTATGCTTGTCCAGCCAGGACCTCCTTACTTATTAAGGCATGGACTTTCAAGGTTATGTGAAGCCAAGTATGAAGAATCCCAAGCCCCAGCGAAAGCTGTCAGGTTCCCTTAGTGAACTAGGCTGAGTGGTCAATTATCAACACTGCTGGAGTACTGTAGACCTGCCAAAGAGGGTTGACTTTGTTCTGAACTTGCATCATCAGATGTCATCTTGGAACTATCTTGAGTCCAAAGAGATCCTGCTTACTTCGCCCAAAGAGGAGAGTCATACCTAGTGTGGGAAAAATACATTTTCTTTCGCATAGCACAGTTCACTTACACATTTAGACAAGATAGACAAGAAGCATTTTATCAATAAATTCATGGAAAACTTGTTCTGATTAAAGGCAACAGCTGCTATTTACATTGATGCAGTTATTAGCAATTTAAATCAGTGAAGCAAACTGATCTAGATTTAAAAGACGCCATGTACTTTAGGCCTGATTCCAAACTTGTGCCGGCATTGGAAACTCATCAGTCGAAGCAGGTAATGCCCCAAGAAGCAAGTCTACCACAACGTAATCAGCTACCTGGGCATCACAAAGAAAGGGCGCTTGAAGAAGCTGAGGATTACCAGGGAGACTGTGATGATAATTCAGACAAACAAAAGGTTCCAAGAACAAGTAAGCATCTGCAATGCACTGCCAGTGACACTGAAGATCACCCCAGCCCTCGACTTTTATGCCACAAGGATTTTTCTGTCACCTACAGAGGACATCTCAGCAGTCCACCATTTTGCGATGTACTGATCCTTCAAAGAGGTAACTAAGGTCCTGAATAATCAAGCATCCTACTATGTACACCTCAGAAGGAATCAGCAGCAGACCAGCCACTGCAGTGTGGGAAATTTGTATGAGGATCTAGTTGTCTCGTGCTTTCAGTCAGCTTTGCAATAGAATGCTATTATTTTCTTTCAGACATATTTACAAATATCAACTTGACTCAGCTGGTAGCATTTTCACCTCAGTGTCAACAGATTAGAAATTTGAGCAGCCCCATTCCAGGAAATGAGAACATTTGACACTCCGGCCCTAATTTTAACTCCAGGCCAGTTTTCAACGGATGAGCAGCGGAGTGCGTTAGATCCACACACGCTGCTCCAGAAATAAGGCCGAGGTATTTTAACTTTTGGGCCTCATTTGAATCCCGCCAGCCAACTTCCTATCCAGTCCAGGTGGGAAGTCGGCAGACAGTGGCGGAAGATCGTGCAGCCCTGCTCCTTTTGGTGCCACAAGAAAAATAAAGATACAAAATGAAAACTTCCCTTGTGGGGCTTCTTTTGCCCCAATTCTCTTTGGCATTGAGTTGGCCTGGCAGGAAACTCACCTCCGCGTCCCACTCAGGCTGCTTAGTTAAAATTGCAGTCGGGCCTTGATGACATCATCAGAACCCGACATGCATATATTAAAAAGGACCCCAACGGCTTTTGGCGGGTGTCCTTGCTACCTGATCAGTTGGTTAAAATCACATATGGTCAGCACCCGGGCAGATAAGTGACCTGGCCGATTTTAACTGCCTGGCCGCCTGGTTTCTGCCTTGTGGGCAGGGTTAAAATCGCCCCCAGTAACACCATCAGTTGTGCTTTTTCAAAAAAATCAGTTACCGCAAATCATTATTAATCCATTAGAGCTGTCGCCTTTTGCACACTCCTATTACAAATGGGGATGGGGTATTTAAAAAAACATGCACATAAACAAAATGAGGTTGATTTCAGATGCACAAAGTGGATCCAGATACTTAAGTACAAAATAAGAAAAGGCTCTGTTCCTGCCATTTCCCTTCTATTGATAACTCAGGCTCTTCTTCCTCCTGGGATGTGTCACTACATTTGATAACAGAAATGACCTGTGCATTGTAGATCATCCACTGTCCAGCACACAATATTGGCTCGGTTTAGCCCTTCCAGTCCATATATCTCCCCTGGTCCTCTGCCCCAGTCCCAGTCCCAGGCCCAGGTCCTATTCCTGGCAGTCTCTCGAATGTGTCACAGTATAGAGTCAAAAAAATTTTAATGCTTGCATTCGATGTATACTTGGAACAACTAGTCCGCACAGACAGAGTGCTATTTTTTGGAGTCCAGTTTGCAATTAGTAATTTGCCAGGCTTTCAATGCCAAAATTGGACTGTCCAGTTCATAAATGGGCAGTATTAACCTTGACATAATTCTGTTTATTCCTGTTGTAGCAAAAAGTCTTTTGCTGATTAAAATTGGCTGTCATTATGCTTGACCGAAGGCCGTGTTGCTGGGAAAATTCCGTAATCAACAATGGAACTTTTGCAGCTACAAGCTATTTACAGATAAGGAAGTAGACAGTGAGGTGTTATGAAGCTACAATCAAGACATCTGAAAGTAGGCCTGCAAGACAGAACACAAGTCAACGACCTTTGCACAATGTGTTGCTGATCACCTCTGCAAACTTTGCAACACTCTCAGACATTGTTTAAGTGGCCTCGAGTCTGATAAGGAGATAAAGACGTTAATAGCTGACAATAACCAGTAAACTCAGGACACAATGGAAGAATGCCAACTCGACCAACTCCTCCCACATACCGGAGAAAGAAGGGAACGCCCCTTTGCAGCACCCAGACTGATTTACGTAGAAGAATAAAAGACAACGACCATAAATATATCTTCACTGCAGTCAGAAGGAGGTGGTTTGGCCAGTCATCTCGCCTATGAGGATAGGGCTGCAGTCAGAAGGAGGTGGTTTGGCCAGTCATCTCCCCTACGAGGACCTGCTGCAGTTGGAAGAGGTGGCTTGGCCAGTCATCTTGCCTATGAGGATAGGGCTGCAGTCGGAAGAGGGGTATGACTTGGTCGGTTGGCCCAAAGAACCTACAATCAACACGAACTGACCATCCGTGGGTGATCGTATGTATATCCTATCTGCAACATATGTTAGTGGTGACGGGCATTGTATTGCAACAAGTTTAGTTTTGACATTGTATTGTAACCTTTGATCTCTGACGTCTCAATAAAGTTGAATTAAGTCGGAATCCGCGTTTGTGTCAATTACTCACTTATAATTCTTGGGTCAGAATCTTAAACCTGTGATGTCCCAAAAGGAAACGTCTTACACTGTCTTTCGGATGATTTTTTAAAATATTTTTCTTAACCAGTGAGTACTGTTGGCATCCTTAAGTGAAGCAGCTAGAAGGAGTTAAAGTAGCAACACCCTGGGCTAATGGCTGTGTTTCTCTTGATAAGTCAGCTCTCCCACCCAGACAGAGGCCAGAATCTTTACCTTGGAGTCAGGCCGGGTAGCGGGTCGGGAACCTGAAGATTTGAAAAGCGCGTTCTGCACTGCACATTTAACTCAATAGCCCCAATTTAAAGAGTCATGCACGTTTACCGGCCCAATTAAATGGAGTGGGTCTGATGACATCACCGATGACTCATTTTCAGCGTGGATATTTAAAGCAGCCTTGCACACATCTCATTTGAAGGATGATGTAGGAGTGTAGAAGGTGGTTTCAAGAAGTCTAAATTACGGAATAAGACTGACAAATCTGTGGGTCATGGAGACAAGACAGACGGTAGTGCCAAGATTCACAGATGCCTCCCTGGAAGTGCTGGTGCAGGCAGTAAGAGCACGCAGGGAGGTCCTCTTCCCTGGGCATGGACGAAAATGACCACCCAAAGAGACAAAAGGGGCATGACAGAGATAACAGAGAAGGTCAGTAGCAGGGATGTGGTGAGGAGGACGTGGATCCAGTGCTGCAAGAGATTCAATGATCTTATGAGGTCAGGAAAGGTGAGTGCAATGCCACACTATGTCCTGATGTGCCTGTCACCCCAACTCCCTCACTCTGCCTTCCTAAGCCTACTCCTGCACATCATTCCTCACACCAACCCACCTTGCAGGTGCACCCATCCCTCTCTGTCTATGCACCTACTCACATCCCCATCTGACTACCAGTGGCACTCACCCTCATCCTAATGCAATCATAGCAAGTAGCACCACAGAAGGAGGCCACTTGGCAATGTCACACCACTCCCTCATAGTCACCCTCTACAGATGTAGCCCATCCATTCCTTACACTCATTCCATCATTCTCACTCAAAGTTCTCTTCTTTCCGTCCTTGCAGGAGAAGAGAGTGGACAACAACAGGGAGAGGCAAAGAACCGGAGGTGGTCCTCCAGTCTTCAATAATTTGACTCCAGCAGAGGAGGAGGCCCTCGAAATCTCTGGAGTTGCAGAGCTGCTGGCGGTGGGAGACGGAGAGAGGGGGACCTCCCAGCATCCTGGTTACAGAATTAAATCTCATACAGCCACATGGCACACAACAGTCACTCATATGATGACTGATGTCAGCAGCCAGTGAAATGCTTTCATGTGCATAATGGTAACGTTACCAATTCTTATCATAACACTTCTAATTCATCTCTTTACTCTCCCACAGGTCCATCAAGTGCCCCCCGCCCCCCCCACCCTCCGTCCAGCCGGAAGAGGAAGACGACTCCTCAGAGGAAGCTCCAGTCTCAGAGGGTGCACCGTCAGCAGATCCATGCGCAGCCAGCACCAGCACAGATATGCACACCTTGGTGGGTCCTGTGTGAGATAGAATAGTGTTGTCACCTGGTGTCTCTCACATCACAAGTGAGCAAGAGCAGATGGTGGAGACAGGGACAGCAGTGGAGACTCCTCGCCGGAGGGTGTAGGATGCTCCAAGCTCTGCTGAGCTGCATGCAAACGCCGAACCTTGGGGGCCATTGAGAAAGAGGGTGATCTTGGAGGGGCAGCAACAATTGCATGAGACTTTGGCACCTGTGATGTGTGCAAATGGAGGAGTCCATCTCCAACATGAGCACCACCATCTCGTTGTCGATGGCGACGATGTGCTGTTCCATGGAAAGTATGGCCACCTGCATGGAGCAGTAAATGCACCAGTCCAACGAGAACATGCCTGCAGTGAACAACAGATTGCAGACGCTCATTGACCTCATCTCAAGGAGGGATATTAACGTAAACTTGGGCATTCATCGCCCCACTGCTGTGCAGCAAGGTGCTCTCCAGCTCCTTGCTAGCAGGGAAGTGCGGGTGGCCCATGAGAGGGATGATGGTGAGAGGGGACATGGAAGTGGGGGCTCTTCTCAAAGTGCTCCCACTTCTCCCCCGTTGCCTCCCCCTCAGTCAAAGCCCCATATGCTGCCTCAGATCGCAATGGCCGAGTCTGCCCCTGCACAGTCACAGGAGGAGCAGTCTTTGGTGGGACCCTCACAGGCTCCAAAACCCAGAGGATGTCAGCCAAAAGTGTCTGATGAGTCGCAGCAGGGAAGTGAGCAGCGTGCCTCTACCTCTGCTGAAGCCATAGGGGTTGCACCTCGTAGAAGCATGTGGAAAGGAAAAAGGACACAATCCTAGATGCACAAGGGAATGCACATGGGTGTATGAAAAAATATTAATTTTAAGTTTCAGTTCTATTTATGATACACATGAAATTTTTTCTTTGCACAACTTTCTGTCTTGTCCAGTTTAGCCTGCTACCTGGGAAGTGGCTTTGTCACTTGGAGTGAATGGTGAGGCATTAATTAACCCTGAGGTATGAGGGTTTGGGTGAGAGGAATGGCTTGGTCATTGTAGGACTGCTTTGTGGTGTTGTTGGGGGTGGTGGGAAGTTAGTCCAGCATCTGGGAGCCATATGAGTGTACTGGAGCAAGTTAAGTAAATCTGGCCTTTGTAAGGCCATCCCGGGCCTCCCAGGCAGCAAGTGCGCCGCTGCTGGTGCCATCTCCACGTCAGGTTCGTCCTCCTCCTCCTCTTCATCTTCCACCTGTTCCTCCTCCTCCTCCTCCTCCAAGAGGCTGTGTGCTCTGCGCCTTGCTCCTCATGCAGCTCCAATCCTCGCTGCTGTGCTATGTTGTGCAGTGCGCAGCATACGCCAATAATTCTAGAAACTCTGGCTTGTGCGTACTGAAAGACTCCTCCAGATCTGTCAAAGCATCTGAAGCGCATCTTCATCATGCCGATTGCTTGCTCTATGAAACATCTGGTGGACATGTGGCTGTCATTATAACGCTTCTTGGCCTCATTACTTGGCCTCCTCAAGGGTGTCATCAACCACGTCTTCAGTGGATAGCCCTTGTCTCCAAGCAGCCTGTTTGGGGGTGCGAAGAGCTGAGGGAGGGTGCGCTGGGGCAGCATGAAAGAGTCATGACAGCTGCCAGGGAATCTGGTGCACACATGCATGATCATCTTTTTATGGTTGCAGATGAGCTGCATATTGAGGGAGTGGATGTCCTTACGGTCCAGAAACACTCCTGGGTGATGTGGGGGTGCCTTGATAGCCACATGTGTGCAGTCGATGACACCCTGCATCTGTGGGAAGCCAGCCAGAGCCGCAAAGCCGAGCGCCCGCTCAGTAACACTGGCTTCATCAGTGGCATAATTGGCTGACTTGTCAAACATGGCATCGGTCACCTGGGTGATGCATCTGTGGGCGGCCGACTGCAAGATCCTGTAAATGTCTGCTGCAGATCCCTGGAAGGAGCCTGAGGTGAAGAAGTTGAGGGCGGTGGTGACTTTGACAGCACTGGTAAGGCGTGTCCACCAGGTCCTCTAGGTAACAGGTCTTGTTCCAGCAAGCTACAAATGTCTGCGACGACCTGGCGCGATAGCCTGAGCCTCCTGAAGCACTGCTGTTCAGTCATGTCCAGGAAGCTCATCCTCTGCCTGTATACCTTGTGTTGGGGGTACCGCCTCCAGCACGGAGCAGCCCTGTGCTGACCCCCTCTCTCCTGTGGAGCATCAGGTCGTTGAGGAGAAGGCTGCCATTGTGGTTGCGGCTGCTGCTGCTGGTGTGGCTGGTGATGTTGGTGCTGGGGCTCATCGTGGTCCGATTCTGAGGTCCAAGGTGAGACAGCATGCTGATCTAATAGATGACAGGTAAAGTGGAGATCAGAGGCCCAATCCTTCAATGTTCTGATAGTGACTTGCAATGTGGTGAGAGTCGCATCCGAGGTTGTAGAAATCAGCTGCAAACTGCCGACGGCTAAATCTCTGCACAAAATGGTGTCAGCAAGAGCCTTTCCCTTAGGCAAGGAAGCAGGTGTAATGTGGGAGTATTTATGTGTTTTTCCAGCTGTCACTTAATGGCCACTGAGCTTCCGCCTCCCCTTCAGAGGGGAATTCCCGAGGTGCGTGAATCCCGTGTGCAACAAGTTAAAGCCAAAACCTGACGTTAAAAAGGCAGTTACGTGTCTCTCAACAAGCATTTTATTACTTCAATGAGGTCGCCCGCCTCTCCCGAGCGGGTCCGTGGCGCACTGTGAATCACGCCCGAGTTAAATGCGGAAGTCTGCGGGATGATGGTGGGTTCCCGACGCGCTGGCAACTTCTGCGATTTTTACTGCTGACCTGCAGCCAAACCCGCACGCTCGGCACTGAGAAAATTCCGGCCAGAGTTTTTGGCAAACCTATTGTCAAAATGGAGCACATTACCTTACCTCATGATGCAAAAGATGCTTGGCTTCTCTGGTTTTTCTGACTCCCCAAACAATCTTTTCATGAAATCTGTCCTATTTAGATGTAATACCTCACTGCCTGGGGGGTATTCTGACGGAGCAAGTCGGCAACCAATTGTAGAACCCGTTTAATTTTCATTCCAGATATACGCCCAGGCGCTGATAACAAAAATTTATCCCCTATTTTTTAAGCCAATGGTAAGTTAGAAATAACTGTAGTCGTAACTTTGCAGCCATCATTTTTTTTTAAATAGCTATGGAGGATGTCACACGCTTTATAAGGGAACCTGTTGATGATGAATGAGGATCATGAAGCCCAGCAGCAAAGTGCAGGCCCAATGAAAAGAAACAAATGTTTTTAATGTCTCACACCCAACCCCAGAAAACACAAGGCTGGAGTCCTGCTGTCTGCTGAGGACACAAGAGGCAAACTTTTGTCCCATGACAGATTATCTGGCCATTTATCTCATTGCTGTTTGTGGGACCCTGCTGTGCGCAAGTTATATTCTGCGTTTCCCTACATGACAACAGTGACTACACTTCAAAAGTACTTCATTGGCTGTGAAACACTTTGGGATGTCTTAAGGTTGCGAAAGGTGCTATATAAATGCAAGTTCTTTCTTTCACTGTTTTATATACTTTCAAAACTTTTTCCAGCCAACATACCTGGTTTTATCTTTCAGTTCAATGGTTTCCAGGTCTGCTTAGTTTCTGTATTAACACTGACTTTAAAAGTGGCCATAATTGGAAACAGGTGGTAATTCTGCCACCAGCCTTGATTATCAAATCTCACCCACATAGGTGTCATGAGTAATGGTATTACTGCTAATATAGCTCTTAAATGAAAAATGGATCTCCTTGGTGGATGTTTCAAGCTGTCTGTATCTCGGCTCACATTAAAGAACGAGAAAGTTCGGCTGGGACTCAATGATTTAGCTAATTCACCCCAATTATCTTATTCTACTCTGCAGCACCAACTGATAATCACGAGCAAAAATGTTGAAGTCAAAATTGTTTTACATAGTGTTGCCCATTGTGATTGAAAAGTAAGGAAATAAATTGCGGAAAAGTCCCAGGGTTGATTATATTTAAAAAATGGATGTGTGTAGTTGTCTTTTGCATGGTTTTGTTTTTATCGAAATGATTGCTGGCGTACATGCAATTTTTTGCTGCTGTTATGTCGAGGGCAGCCACCTCTTGCCAAGTCCATAATGAAGCAGAGGGCTTGACAGATTGGATTGTGGCTTGAGTTCCGAGATTTGCTTTGCTGATGATGAAAATTCAAATAAAATCTTAACTTCAGCAGTTTATGCCTCCACCCATTGAAAACCATGCTCTCTGATCCCAAATTAGACGGGCAGTAAGCCTAGTTGTCATGGAGCCACCAGGCTCTTGTGCAAGTCGCTTGCTAGGAAGTTACAAGAGTGACGTCTTTCCTTTCACGAGTTTCAAACCTTTTTTATCAGACCAGCTCCAAGTTGACTGGTTGCAATTCTCATTTCAGCAGTTTCAAACTACCGTAGAAAATGATAGAGGGTGGAAAAAAATGGACTTTGGAACACACATTTTAAAACAATTTAGTTCAGAGCCTCAGTTCAGGGTCGTAAACATGTTGACTTGTACAAAAACAAAAAAAATCCATTCATAGTAGGCTGTAGCATCTGTTTCATTTTCACAAGATCTAGTGGGACTGGAGATGAAACAAATTGCAGGCTCGTGCTGCACGCACGTCACTGCACTTGCTTCCCTGTATCAAAAAGGCACAGTTGCTCAAACAACTTCACAAATCAGCATGATTTTACTGAGAATTGCAGTGTTTTTGAAACATGTAAGGAAAGTGCAGTGCAGTGCAGCCATGCTTACCTAATGCTACCTATCCTTCTGTTTAAAGATTCACTACCTTTCCCCCTCCCCCCACTATGTGCAGACTTACAAAAAAAACACAACACTGAATATTTAGCAACTATAAGACAGAAATAAATTGGCAGGTAATTATTAAGGCAGTTATGTACACTTAAGTTACCTAAAATTCAGTGTTAACCCTGACATTAAATTATGCAGAAATGCCATGAATATGGGCCACAATCAGTCGGTAGAAAATATACAGGAGACTAACTTTGTTTAAATTTTATTGTCTATCCTTTCATCTGCTTGAAATCTATTTGCATTGCTGGCTTCACATAAGTTCCAACATATGACTGTGTGTTTACCATGGAAGAGCTGAGGATTGCAATTATAGTCTAATGAAATTTCCTAACACTTTTAATTTATAGCAGCTGCCAGAGAACTGAGTACACCCACGCTCAGTCGGCTCTGCAGAATTAACACCTGTTTTAGTGTGAAGAGATAACATTCACTACAGTAACACTAAAGCAGTTAAGAAAACTGCCATTCACTGCAAATGAAAGTTAATACAAAAACATTTCAATGAAATGAAAATGGGACAGGTTCTATAAAGGGCGGGCTATCTGCTCCACTCCATCACCACCCAGGTGGTGAAGGTGAAGATCTACCCCATTAACTTTCTTTTGGAGTGTAATGGCTGTTGTTGTGTAGGCAAATAGGACAAATATTCCCCGTCTCTGTTGCCTGTTGAGATCTTGTGTGAAATGAGCCTGGGCCAGCGCATGCAGACCTATGGTACAAAACTCTCCACTGTTCCACAAATTGACAATCTCAGTTAAATAGGTCATATAGACTGTTAGTGCAGGAAATGGAGAAATTCATACTGCTGTAGTAGGTGGTTTGATGTTGAACAAAAGGACATTGTTGAAACAGTATACGTGGAACTTTACTCTTAAGTAGCGCTTGATGCTGCTCGAAGTTGCAAATTTCCACTTAAATGGGTAATGTAGCTGTGAAAAAAACAGAAAACTGCAACGCACCAAATTCAAAACCTCTGTACTCATTTACAAATCCCTCCATAGTCTTGACCCAATCTTCCTCTAGTCCTACATCCCTGTCCACATTCTATGTTGCGGAGATGCCGGTGTTGGACTGGGGTGGACAAAATTGAGAGGTCGCACAACACCAGGTTATAGTCCAACAGTTTTATTTTAAATCACAAGCTTTCGGAGTTACAACTCCTTCGTCGGGTGAAGTGAGGAGATACTGTATCTCCTCACTTCACCCGACGAAGGAGTTGTAACTCCGAAAGCTTGTGATTTAAAATAAAACTGTTGGACTATAACCTGGTGTTGTGCGACCTCTCAATTTTGTCCACATTCTATGTACCACTGACTCTGGGCTACTTCGCATCTCCAGCCCTCAATTTTCCTCACTTAGCAACAGAGCTTTCAGCCATCTTCTTCCCACCCTTTGGAATTCCTTCCCTCAATCTTGCTACTTGCCTGCTCACTTTTAAAAACCACCTCAAAATCTTCCTTTTTGCCTGTACTTTTAGCCAACTCTCCTAAATCTTCGACTGCTTGATTTCCCTCTTTCCTATGTGAAGCGCTTTGTGGCAGTTTATTATATGAATACTACAAATATAATTTGTTTTTCTACAAGAAAAATCTGTTGCCTTCACTACTTCTAATAATGATTTCTCTGGCTGACAGTGTTGTCACTCTTCTTTCTATTGCTGGACTATGCGAGGGACAGGACTTGTAGATAGTAAGACCTGGCATGCTCTGTGAATGGGCAACCGTGCTGCCAATAATTCCAAACAAAACCCCTGATTTGTTATGTTCCCATCCCCATCTCTAAAATGTAGTGTTGTTCATTAGACTTAGAATTGGCTGCATTCTAAGGCATCAGCAGAAGAAAACAGCAACAAAGATCAATGTTGTAAGGGAAGCTCCAGGCAAGTAATTCCAACTGAGCCCAAAACTCCTGACACATGAGTAAGCCTCTGCAAGAAATCATATTCCAAGGATTTGTAATATTGTACAGACAACTCAATGAGCAAAAATAAATACTCTGAATGGTTTCATTTTTTTATGAGACAGCTGCAAATTCAAGATGGCAACTAAAACCAAGTCCACAAATTTGTTTTAAGCAATTTGATTGCTTTATTTCTGTTAATTGCCAGTTTGAGATTGATGGTTTTAAAATAAAATTGAGCAATATTCCTTCACCCTCCTGTTATATTTGGCTATTTCCTTTGTAAATATCCGACAACAAACACAGTTCAAGGCCTCCATCTTACTTATACTTGTCTCTAATGTATCTAAAAATGCATTCCTCTCGTTTGGAACTTTAAAAAAAAAACTTCTCATGGGTGCCCTTTGTTTCTTACATTTGTCCCATTTGCCTCCTGGTAGTTTAACTTCACTCAGGTGTTCCTTTTGTGATATCCTTTCATTATTTTCCTCTCCTTGAACTCAGAAGGTCCCCTCTATAGAGGATTGGTTAACGGACAGAAAACAGAGAGTAGGGATAAACGGATTTTTTTCAGGTTGGCAGGCTGTAACTAGTGGGGTGCCGCAAGGATCAGTGTTGGGGCCTCAGCTATTTACAATCTATATTAATGACCTAGATGAAGGGACCGAGTGTAATGTATCCAAGTTTGCTGATGGTACAAAGCTAGGTTGGACAGTAAGCTGTGAGGAGAACACAGGGCTGGATTTTACTTACCGAGACGAGTTGGGGGCAGGACTGCTGCCTTCCGGGTTCTAGTCCCGCCCCCAGTGATGTCTGATGCACAGACGCTATTTTCCCTTGATTGGCCTTGTTAAGCCTGCCCTGTGGGCTTGCTGGCCAATTAAGGGCAAGCCGGTGTCAGATGATGTCAGTTGATGATGCTTCATCTGCCGGTTTTCTTAAATGGCCATGAACCAGTTATTTTTGACAGATGATTTGACAGTGTTTGACAGCATTGAGGTGCTGTTAAACACTGACAATCTCTGTACAAAGGTGAGCCCTTGCACCCAGGCTCTCCAATGACTCTCTCCTTAGGATAAAACAGATGGCAGCTGCAGGTGAGGATATAGAAGCAATCTGTCACTTCTCCCAATGAGGTGAGGCCACACAAACAGCTTGTCACCTACAGAAAAGTCTAAACACATTAAAAATGACTTTCCCAACATTCCCTTACCTCTGATACTCACCAGTGTCCCATTGCATCCTTCACACCACTTCTGCAGCTGTCATCTATACACCAACATTACAACAGACCCACAGCACACCTCACTTACCCTGGTGGGGTTCCCCAACATCGGGAAGCCCGCAGCAGAAGTCTCAAAATGGGAAAAAGCCTCTTAACTGCCTGTTAACTACCCGTTAACAGGCAGTTAAGTGGCTAGAATCCACTTCCCACCACTAGGAGTCGGGTCCCTGCGCAAATCGGGGACCCGACTCCCGGGAAGATTGGTTGGAGGCAGGTTGGGAGCGGGTTCGGGACCCACTCCCATTCTTTTTGATTTTCCCAGCAGTCCCGCCTCCAAACCCGCCTCCTCAGGGCTGGTAAAATCCAGCCCAAAGAGTCTGCAAAGGGATATAGATAGATGAAGCAAGTGGGCAGCAAGGTGGCAGATGGAGTATAATGTAGGGAAATGTGAGGTTATTCACTTTGGTAGGAAGAATGGAAAAACAGAATATTTTTTAAATGGTGAGAAACTTTCAAATGTTGGTGTTCAGAGAGATTTGGGTGCCCTTGTGCAAGAAACACAGAAAGCTAGCATGTAGGTACAGCAAGCAATAAGGAAGATATGTTGGCTTTTTTTGCAAGGGGGTTGGAGTAAAAGAATAAGGAAGTCTTGCTACAATTGTACAGGGCCTTGGTGAGACCACACCTGGAGCACTGTGCACAGTTTTGGTGTCCTTATCTAAGGAAGGATATACTTGCCTTGGAGGCGGTGCAATGAAGGTTCACTAGATTGATTCCTGGGATGAGAGTGCTGCCCTATGATGAGAGATTGTGTAGAATAGGCTTATACTCTCTGGAGTTTAGAAGAATGAGAGGTGATCTCATTGAAACATACAAGATTCTGAAGGGGATTGACAGGGTAGATGCTGAGAGGTTGATTTCCCTGACTGGTGTGTCTAGAACTAGGGGGCATAGTCTCAGGATAAGGTGTAGGCCATTTAAGACCGAGAGGAGGAGGAATTTCTTCACTCAGAGGGTTGTGAATCTTTGGAATTTTCTGCCCCAGAGGGCTGCGAATGCTGAGTCTTTGAGTATATTCAAGGTTGAGATTAGATAGATTTTTGGACTCTAGTGGAATCAAGGGATATGGGGATTGGATGGGAAAGTGGAGTTGAGGTCGATGATCAGCCATGATCTTATTGAATGGCGGAGCAGGCTCGAGGGGCCGTATGGCCTACTCCTGCTCCTAATTCTTATGTTCTTATGTTCTAGCATTTAATTATCACAGATGCTCGCCTTTCGATTTAGCTTTCCTCCATTGTTCACCTTAAGCCTTGATTTACCTGTAAGTTTGCTTTGCCTGTTCTACAACAACAACTTGCATTTATATCGTGCCTTTAACGTAGTAAAACATCCCAATGCACTTCACAGGAGCACTTATTTGACACCAAGCCACATAAGTAGATATTCGGGCAAAATGACCAAAAGCTTGGTCAAAGAGATAGGTTTTAAGGAGCGTCTTAAAGGAGGAAAAAGAGGTAGAGAGGTGGAGAGGTTTAGGGAGGGAATTTCAGAGCTTAGGGCATAGGCAACAGAAGACACGGCCACCAATGGTGGAGTGAAGAAAATCGGGAATGAGCAAGAGGAAAGAATTGGAGGAGCACAGAGAGCTCTGAGGGTTGTAGGGCAGGATGAAGTTAAAAATTAGGGAGGGGCAAGGCCATGGAGGAATTTGAAAACAAGGTTGAGAATTTTAAAATCGAGGTGTTGCTGGTATGTAGGTTAGCGAGTACGGGACTTGGTGCGAGTTAGAATACGGGCAGCAGAGTTTTAGATAAGCTCAAGTTTACAAGTTTCCAACATTACAGCAGTAACTACACTCCAAAAGTACTTCATTGGCTGTGAAGCGCTTTGAGACGTCCGGTGGTCATGAAAGGGGCTGTATAAATGTAAGTCTTTCTTTCTTTTTTACAGAGAGTGCAAGGTGGGGGGCTGGCCAGGAGAGCATTGGAATAGTCGAGTCTAGAGGTAGCAAAGGATGAGGGTTTCAGCAGCAGATGAGCTGAGGCAGGGGTGGAGATGGGCAATGTTACAGAGGTAGACGTTGGCAGTCTTGGTGATGGAGAAGATTTAGGGTCGGAAGCTCAGGGTCAAACAGGATGCCAAGGTTGCGAACAGTCTGGTTCAGCCTCAGACAGTTGCCAGGGAGAGGGATGGAGTCTGTGGCTTGGGAACGGAGTTTGTGGCGGGGACCGAAGACAATAGCTTCAGTCTTCCCAATATTTAATTAGAGCAAATTTCTGCTCATCCAATACTGGTTGTCGGACAGGCAGCATGACAAATCATATGCAGTGGAAGGGTGGAGTGAGGCGGTGGTGAGTGTAGAGCTTGGACAGTTTTTAATCTTCTTGGACAGAGATGTCTTTGAAGTTCCACCTCCCCAGTTGAAATTGACCTGATCTAACTGAAACTCTACTTTGTTTTAACAGTAGGATCATGTGATCCTCCTGGAGTGGAGTTGCCCCATTGCACCTTATTTAATTTTTGTAAAACAATATTTACATCTCCTGACAGAGTCTTGTAACCCTTTTAATGTCATTCTGCTGGCATTGAGTTATTTCGCATCTGTGCACTTCGATGTTTTTTCAATGCCTCTGAAAGTTTATAGGAGCCTTCTGTAGCAGTTGTCACGCTGGTCGGCCAGGAGGATGGTCTTTTGATTTCAGCCAATCAATAGGTTTTTCCTTACAGTCATTGGACACTTTGAGATGTCATCCCCCATGTGGAAGATTTATGAGGTGACGTGCTACTGAGGCCACACTTACAGATTGAGTAGAAAAGTGAGCAAGTTCAACTGCAGTCATCTCAGATACAACCTGATGTAGTTTGTTGCACTGAATAGCTGAGAGGGTAAATCCACCGAGCCCGCACCCCCAGCAGGGAGCACACGCGATTGGAGACAGAGCAACATGCTACCAGCCCACACACCCAAACTCCCTTCAAGCACGGCTCCCTACTGGGAATGCAGGGCAGGCGAATATTCCCTGATTTTTACAAAGCAATCAAATTTATTTCACTGACCCTCCCCTGATAGCTCAGTGGGTTTATCCAGTGAGTAACTAAGCCTGACAGAGTATAAAGGTTTGAGATTCAATCCCTGCCCGTGCTGCTGGCTGATCTCAGCCAGAGCAGCGATAAGGACGCTGAAGTTGGCTTCAGCATCCCTAGGTTAACAAAGTGACAATCGTCCAGGGTTCCCACCAATGTACCGTCTAATTTTTTTTGGCGCCGTGCGACCCCTTTACTCTCACTCAACCTTCTCTTTCCCTCCTTGCAGGAAAAGAGAGCCCACAATAAGAGGGAGAGGGAGAGAACTGGCGGTGGAACCCCATCAATGGCTATCCTCACAACATTGAGAGGTCGCACAACACCAGGTTATAGTCCAACAGTTTTATTTGAAATCACAAGCTTTCGGAACTATCGCTCCTTCCTCAGGTGAAGTAAATTGGATACAGAATCGTCAGAGCATATATAGATGGAAAAAAAAGCATGTGTACTTTACAATTGCAGACCAATAAATTAAATCATCCTGACTATCTGCCGAGGTGTGATAAAGTTAATTAAGTCAGCCAGGAAGGTACCACATCAAAAGACATAGCAAGATACAACTGAGACAATGAGGTGAAGTCGCAGGGGTTCTAACGTGTCAAAAGCTGCCGTATGTATGTAAAACGAAAAGCTTTAAAAAAAAAAATTACTTTTTTACTGGGAAAATGGTCTGCAATTGTAAAGTACACATGCTTTTTTTTCCATCTATATATGCTCTGACGATTCTGTATCCAATTTACTTCACCTGAGGAAGGAGCGATAGTTCCGAAAGCTTGTGATTTCAAATAAAACTGTTGGACTATAACCTGGTGTTGTGCGACCTCTCAATTTTATCCTCACAACAACAGAGGAGGCTGTATTAGAGCTGTCGGGAGTCACCGAGCACCTGGAGGTGGGAGACGGAAAGAGAAGGGGACATCTCAGCAACCTGGTTACAGAATTACATATCATACAGCTACATGGCATACATCAGTCACTCATATGGGGACTGATGTCAGCAGCCATTGAATGGTCATCATGTGCATAATGGTATCTGTACCCAATCTACTTATGACATATCTAACTCATTGCTTTACTCTCCCACAGGTCCATCAAGAGCCTCCCCCCTCCCCCCCCCCCCCCCCACCTCACTGTCCAGGAGCAAGGAGAAGATGACTCCTCAGGGGAGCCTCCAGTCTCTGCGGGCGCACCGTCACCAGACAGAAGCGCACCCAGCACCAGCGCAAAGACGCACACCTCAGTGGATCATTCGCGAGATAGAGTAGTGTTGTCACCGGGTCCGTCAGAAGTCACAAGTGAGCAAGAGCAGTTGGTGGAGACAGGGATAGCAGCGGAGGCTCCTCGTCAGAGGACGCAGGTTGCTCCCAGCTCTGCTCAGCTGCATGCAGACGCTGAGCTTCGGGGGCCATAGAGAAAGAGGGTGATCCTGGAGGTGCAGAAAGAAGTGCAGGGGGCCCTGACAGGTTTTGCGAGTGCGATGTCTGCAAATGTTCAGAGAATGGAGGAGTCCATCTCCAACATGCGCACCACCGTGTCGCAGGCGATGGCGACTGTAGGCTCCTCCATGGATAGGATGGCCACCTGCATGGAGCAGCTAATGCACCACTCACAGGAGCACATGGTCTCTGTTGAGCATAGATGGCTGACTGTGGAGGATAGATGGCTATTTATGGAGAATAGAAGGCAGAGGCTCATAGACCTCCTCTCGACGAGGGATGTCATTTTAGACATGGGGCCTCATGGCCCCACTGATGTGCAGCAAAGTACTTTCCAGCTCCTTGCTAGCAGGGAAGTGAGGGTGGCCCATGAGAGGGATGATGGTAAGAGCGGACATGGAAGTGGGGGCTACTCTCAAAGCGCTCACACTTCTCCCCCGTTGCCACCCTCTCAGTCAGAGCCTCAGATGCCTCCCTGGGCAACGATGGCCGAGTCTGCCCCTGCACAGTCGCAGGAGGAGCAGACTTTGGTGGGGCCATCACAGGCTCCAATACCCATAGGACGACCACCAAAAGTGTCTAAGCAGTCGCAGCAGGGAAATGAGCAGGCAGACTCTACCTCTGCTGAAGCCACAGGGGTAGCACCATGTAGAAGCACATGGAAGAGAAAGATGCCACACAAGTAGATTCACAAGGGTAGCCACTTGAGTGTTTTATTCAATGTTAATGTGAAGTTTCAGTTAATGTGATGTGAACCATAAATTTCTTTATTTTCCAAACTTTCTGGTCTTGGACAAATTTGTGTGCACCTTTGGAAGTGGCTTAGTTAGTTGGAGTGAAGGGTCAGACCTAACTTTACCTGCAGCAATGGTGGTGACTGTGAAAGGAATGGATTGGTCATTGTAGGGATGCTTTCTGGTGTGGCTGTGGGGTGTAGCCAACCTGGCGAAGCATGTGGCAGCCATATGGGTATACTGCATAAAGTTAAGTAAATCTGGCCATGATGAGGTCATCCCTGGCCTCCAGGGCAGCAATGTGCTCAAGTGCTGGTGCCATCTACACCACAGGTTCCTCCAGTTCCTGCTCCTCCTCGTCTTCCAGCTGATGCTCCTCCTCCTCATGCTCCTCCTCCTCTGAAGAGACTGTATGCTCAGTGCCTTGCTCCTCCTGCAGTGCTAATCCTCGTTGCTGCGCTATGTTGTGCAGGGCACAGCAAACCATGACGATTCTGGAGACCCTGGCTGGTGCATACTGAAGGGCTCTTCCAGATCTGTCAAGGCATCTGAAGTGCATTTTGAGTGTGCCTATTGTCTACTCTATGACACATCTGGTCAAGATGTGGCTTTCATTACATCTCTCCTCGGCCTCAGTACTTGGCCTCCTCAAGGGTGTCATGAGCCATGTCTTCAGTGGTAGCCCTGGTCGCCAAGCAGCCAGCTGGAAAGTCTGTTTGGAGGAGCGAAAAGCTGAGGGAGGGTGGACTGGTGAACGACGAATGAGTGATAGCAGCTGCCAGGGAATTTGGCACACACATATGTATGATGATCTTCTTGTGGTTGCAGACAAGCTGCACATTGAGGGAGTGGAAGCACTTGCAGTTGACAAAGACTCCTGGGTGATGATGGGGTGCCCTGATGCCCATGTGTGCAGTCGATGACACCCTGCACCCGTGGGAAGCCAGCCAGAGTGGCAAAGCCGAGCGCCCACTCAGTAACACTGGCTTCATCGGTGCCAAAGTTGATATAATTGGCTAACTTGTCAAAGAGGGCATCGGTGACCTGTGTGATACATCTGTGGGCGGCCGACTGCGAGATGCCGCAAACACTGTACCTAGTATAGGTCCTGTTAGTGCCTGATGCATAGCATTGAGATTGCCTTTAAAAGATCTTCTACATGACACTATGAAACCATCCTTAAATATTCAAAGTGGAGTTAGCTTCTCCCGGGATAAGTCTATAAGTTATCCCCACTCATTCTAAAAGAAAGTGTAGGTGAATATTTACAACTGATGTGACACAAGATGTTCATGTGAGATAACATCTAGGGGGAAATTTTGGCCAAATACTTTAGATGCTAAAGAGGTAAAGAGGTGGCCAAGTCGGGGTCTGCATGATGTCGGCCTCCACAGGTTGCTGGCTGGAAGTCACCAGCCTCTCCACAGTGGAGAGGATGGGTTCCAGGCTCTGCATCCAGCCACGGACCAAGGTGGAGGTGGACTCCTCCATCCCCCTAGACACAACCGGTAGGCTTTCAGTCAGGTTCTCCATTGCAAGCATTTGGTTTGTCGCACCCATCAGCCTTCTTCTGAAGCTTGGCCCTGCAAGGTCCTCATCTGACTCCTGTGCAGCAGAACTAGTATGCGACCTTGCCCCCCGGAAAGGTGGCACCTGTGATGTCCCTTCCACACTGCATGGCTGCTGCCCACTAGTGCCCATTGCGTCCCACTGTGAGGATCCCTCTTCTAAGTTAGCCTCTAAGTTGCGCGGGGTGCCGGTCTATGAGATGGTGCCTGCGACAGAGGTAGCCATTGACGCAGTACATTCGCCCTCACTCACTTCCTGCTCCTCTTCCTCCAGGGCGGGGAGGGGGGTTGGTGAGGTGGCAGTTGCTCTTCCTTTACCTGCTCCTGGGAGCCTGCAATGATATAGCTGGAGGGGTTAGGGTGCAGCGTGTGTAGCCACTATAGGAGGATGTGTGTGATGAGACCATATGGAGCTTGGGAGTGAGGACAGGTTTGGGTGATTAGGGATCAGGAATAGTTGTGTATATGCACGGAAGCTGCAGTGGCCACATACCTCTAGGTGAGTTGCCTGATGCTCTGCCTCTGGACATGGGGTCTGCCACTCCCCCCACCCCAACCCTGATCAAGGCCAGCACTGCCTTTTCAACAGGAGATATCATGAAGTCGTGCTTTCCCTCCCCCAGTCAGGTCCAGCTGCCGCCTGTTATGTGCTTATTTTTCCTGGAAGAGAAAGAATGGTGATTGTGAATGAGTGTACTGGCAGGTGTGTTTGTGTGTGTGTGTGTGTGATGCCTCACATGATTGAGGAGCTGTGAGATGTGAGTAGTGCCTGTGAAGGATGCAACTGTGTGGGGTGTTTGAATGTCAGTGTATAGTAAGATGGTGTATGAAGTGTGTTGAGGTTGTGATGCTGATGGTGGTGGTGCAGTTATTGAGAAGTGTCTTTGTGAGATGGGATCTTACCTTGACCACTCTTGTCAAATCATTACATTTCTTGCAGCCCTGGAACCATGTCCTGTGGCCAGGGCTCCTGGCTGTGACCTCCCGGGCGATCTCATCCCACATGCCTCTGTAGCCTCCTTCCCCCCTGTGGGTAGAGGACATCCCTCCTCCTCTCTACCTCCTTCACCAGGACCTCCAGTGCCACTTCAGAGAACCTGAGCACCCTCTCTCTTGCTCCTTGCGATATTCTTCCACTCCCAGCCATCACACTACACACAATCAGTGGAAGTGAGTGAGTGCAGGCTACATATACAACTCCAGGAAAATTGCATCTAATCAATGCTTGAGTGCTAAACCTGCAGTTGTCAGTTTCAGTGCATGCAGGCATATTCAAATCATGATAATCATCAATTAAAATGAAAATTGTGTGCTAAATCCGGACTTTCAAACAGGCATTTCTTATTAGCACAGCACCCATTTAGCACCTGTTTTCACCCTATGGCCAAAATAACTCACCTAGTCTGGTTGCACAGAGGAATAGTCTGGATGAGTATTTTGGGACAACTCCTAACAGCCTAAGCCTAGTTGACATGAATTATACATTGCTTACCAGTTTTAGTAGAGAATCACAAGGGACCTACATATCAGAGGATACATCAGAAATATGAACTTCAGTTACAAATGTGACCTTTATCTGAATGGAACACATGTTTTATGCAACTTCTGTTCTTTTTAAAGCTTGAATGCCTCACAAACTTCCATCTACGATTTGAAGCTATTTGCCAAATGTATTCGTCATCGAAAAAAATGTCAATTTTATTTCTTTCAGTTTGAAGCTAAGTTGAAGCATAACTAGTAGTTTGTTGAACACTGTTATTTAAAAAAAACTACCAACCGTGCTGACATCAGCAGAACATGTGATGCATCTCTGTTAACTGGCTGCCATAGTCTCATAGTCGAACGGCCTTCACATTCATTGTCTAGGTTTCTATGGGAAGAAGAGCCATTTGAATGAGGTATGGGGGTGGGGGTGGGGGGGGCGAGTGGCACACACAAAACTGGACTCAAACACAAGTCGGTACCTTCAGGAGGAAAGGAAAGAAAATTGGGAAAAAAGGCTCTTTTAATCCTTACATTCCCACATGATTCACGTGTTGATTTATGTTTACAGGAGGAAGATTTGCTCTGTGCCCTGTGTATTACAAAATCATAAATTTGTGTGTCAAGAATGGGTTTAGAATTTTATTACTTACAGCACACATAGGAAATCTTATCCCACAGTTTTCAGTGACCCACCATTAAGGGCTAAATTAATCTGCAAGTGGGCATTGGGAAATATACAATGTGAGCAACTAGTTTCTTTACAAAAATTCTCTTAAGTACCAAATATTTTGCAAGTTGTACTCAAGGTCAAGCCAGTTTCAAAAAGTAATCTCAAAAATATATATCTACTTTTTAAATAAAGCTTCTTTATTGCCATCTTTGCAGGTAAGAATCCATTGATAATGCAGAGGATAGAAAAATATTTAAATCTGCACAGAGGACTGTAACTGAAGTGAAGGATATATGGCGTGGCGGGGGGGGGAGGGGGGGCGGGGGGACGAGGGGGGAAATCTATTGTTTCTTTTCCTGATAACTCCTGGGTATCCTGACCAGAATTAATCAGAGCCCCGGCCCCTGAATCACTTTCAGCCACTGAGCAGTTCCTGGTTCCGATCAGAATTGCAAATCTCCCATTAAAATCATATTAACCAAACTCTCAAATAGCAACATATTCTACTCGAACTATCTGTAATTAAAAGGTAGTGAAATACTTTAGGATTTTGGTACGACAGAGCAAATTATAGGATTGTTCTGAAGCTAAAATGTGTGGATTTATGTGTGAATTCTGATTCCTTGTTAATATACAGTGAATACTTTAAAAATCAAACTCACGTTCTTCAAAAACACTTACAACTGTTGTGTGGCTAGAATTTCTCTTGATTAAGGTCCTTTTCTCCAAAGTACAAGTTCTGATTACATTATTTTGCAGCACATTTGTGTATTGAGTATACAAATCTAAAGCCCTTTACTGTGTTGACAGGATATAGAGGCACTGGAGAGAGTGCAGAGAAGATTTACAAGGATGATACCAGAAATGTGAGGATATACATATCAGGAAAGGATGAACAGCCTGGGTCTCTTTTCTCTTGAAAAAAGAAGACTGAGGGGTGACCTAATAGAGCTCTTTAAAATTATGAAAAATTTTGATAGAGTGGATACAGAGAGAATATTTCCACTTGTGGGGAAGAGCATAACTAGAGGCCATCAATATAAGATAGTCACCAACAAATCAAATAGGGAATTCAGAAGAAACTTCTTTACCCAAAGAGTGGTGATAATGTGGAACTCGCTACCACAGGGAGTGTTTGAAGCGAATAGTATAGATGCATTTAAGGGGAGGCTAGACAAGCATATGAGGGAGAAGGAAATAGAGGGTTATGCTGATAGATTTAGATGAGGAAAGACGGGAGGAGGCTCGAGTGGAGTATAAACACCGGCATGGACTGGTTGGGCTGAATGGCCTGTTTCTGTGCCGGATATCCTATGTAGTCCTATGTAGTCTAGACCACTGTTTTTGTTCAAAGATCAAAGTAGTACAATTGTGGCATGACCTGCAACAAATTCAGATAATTTTCACTGTAAATGAGAGCCTACAGGAGAGATAGTAGTAGAATCAAAGTAACTAATTAATTCCATTGTCCCTCAAGAGAATGTTTTGAAAAGTGATACATAGCTTCAGGCAAATTGTCTTAAAGACATACTGCTGACTAATGTTAAAAGCTAAGCCTCTTGCTAGTTTATTGCGCATGCTTTAAAAGAGATTCCTTCATATGGATGCTGCAGTTTTCAAATGCCACTCAGATTAATTACATTCATTTAGTTCTGTTACTTCCCTTTACAAATTTAGACACCTTCCTCAGCTGAGGCCCCTAAATTAAGCAATAATTAACATAATGGATCACATTGTTCATGCTTGGCTAATGATTGGCCCTCAGAGGTGGTATTAACAAAAATTAGTCATGGGAACAATATGCTAACTTAATGAAGCTGGGAGTAAACAGAACACATCTGTGGTTCTGTTTTTAGTCAATAATCTTGTAAAAAGTTATTCCATAACAGATTTTTTGTTTTGTTTTAAGTGAACAAATATTCTACAAATGGAAAGATTTTTGTGTCTCCAAATGATATTTGAACTCTTTTAAGACCATTGAGATGGTCATATGGTAGCTGATTATAAAATAAGTCACTTTTCCAGTGTTTCTGAACAAGATAATGAATTGAAAGTAACAGCAAAGGTTTCATTTGCAGGGCTACAGTGGAGGAACTTAGTGCAGATTACATTACTGATAAACAACCAGTGGCTACCTTATTTTTCAACTCTCTGTGAATGAAAACATTTACATAATGAGTTATCACCATACTGTATAATTATTCCTGAATCATCTGTTAAATGCAGTTTATCTCTCTTTCCATTTATTTTAGTATTATCACCTTATTTGTTGATAAAATGTCTGATGAGTGTACAACGTTTGTGGCAGACACTCCAGCCATGCTTCTGGAATCTGTGAGAATACATTGTAATATTACCTCACATGAGTAAACCTTCATGAATTTTAATGAAGCATATGACTTTGAAAATGAGAACGATGCTAAGATTTTCCAGCACTGCATGACTCACTTGATAAAGCTAGTTAAAAGGTTAAGGCCAGATTTTGAGCTCTGACACCTCTTATACTGGAAATAACAGCAGTGATACCAAGTTTTACCAGAACACATTGCTTAATTATAAAATTATGCTAAGCGTAGATGAGTAAAGATACTAGCATCAGAGCAAGTGTGATATTTATATTGAAAACAACATTCCAATTTATTCTGTCATTTTTGACTTCCCCTCCAGAAGTTCTAAATCTTCAAGACAAGCCATTTAGTTGGCAAAAAAACCATGAGGAGATTTTTTTTTTTACACAACGAGTTCTTATGATCTCGAATTCACTGCCTGAAAGGGAGGTGGAAGCAAATTCAATAGTAACTTTCGAAAGCTAATTGGATATGTACTTGAAAAGGAAAAAATTGTGGGACTATGGGGAACAAATGGAGGAGTGGGACTAATTGAATACCTCTTTCAAAGAGCCAGCAAAGGTACAATGGGCTGAATGGCCTTCCTCTGTGCTGTAAGATTCTATGGGGGAAAAATTCAGTTGGTTGCGCCTCCCGTTAGCGCCTTAAGAGGGCGCTAATGGGGCGCAAAGCAACTAGCGCCTGGGCGCGGCGATGTTTGCGCCACTCGCGAAATTAACTAGACATTTTGCGGCGGCGCTAAACACTACTGCCACGATCTCCTGCGCCGGCAGATCATGACGTCAGTCGAGTGCGCAACGCCCCGGTATCGCCCCGGAGCGGATATTGCATGGCGCCCCCTGCCTTACCGCCTGCCGCTAGCAACAACAGGTTAAGGGGAGCGTTTTGCAGTCAGGAAGGGACTGGGGGAGCGCTATTTAAAGGTGACCGCTTCCTGCCTTTTATTGTTGGTGACATTTTTGAACCACGCATTCTGAGAGAGACAGAGAGAGAGACTTCTGGAGAGATTCAACGCTGTGTGAAGGGGTTTTGGGTACTGAGCAGCACTTTGCAGGTTCATTTTGATTTGCCCTTCCTTGTATCGATTTAGAAGAGACTGTGGGGGCTGCACTCTGAGCTCTTTCCCTGGTACTCTCCATTGTTCTTTCCAGCAGATTTGATGTACAGGTCTCTCCAGGCCGAGATTCAAGGCTGCAATGAGCAGGATGTGGATGGAAAGCAAGATCAACCCTCCCCTTTAAGAACTGGCCCACGCCATTGTGTCTGTGTTCCATTGCTGACTGACATCACATGAGCTTCGCCAGCGCTCTGAGGTAGCGCCTCGCTCCTTGGCCTTTGCGCCTTAAGACAGGTGTGAAGTGCTTGATTTAGCGCTCCAATCACCTCCAGGGGCGATAAAAGTCAAGTTTGCAGTCGGAGGCGATAATTAGTGCCAGGCGCTAATCTTTGCACCCGGCCGATAATTGCGCCCCAAATGGGGCGATACTGAATTTCTCCCCCTCAGAGTCTAAGTAAAGCAAAGTTAGCAAATGAGGTGGCTTTATTAGTTTAAACTAAATAAAACAAATCCATTCAATGTGAGCCCTAATAACAATAGATTTTGTGTTATGTTATAAGCACCTGGAAATGTTTGTGCATTCACTGATGGAAGAATGGTGGAAATCCCCAGTGTAAACGGCTAAAAACAGCCACTTACACCATTTCTCCGGGAGTTCCGCCAATTTCCCACCGAAGTCATGGCAGGAGACCAAGAGAGCCCTGCTGAATTTCAGGGCCTCAGACTCTCATCTCATTCAAATGTTGGTTTTCTGAAGCTTGCTTCTCAAATGAAAAGACTGCTTTGCCCAAACTCACATTAAAGAAATTTGCTACAAAAGATAAATTAACAATGATAACACCTTCCATGAAAATTGAATCCAAAGTCAACTTTTGGGTTTTCTTGACTATTCTGGTTCAAGAATGTTAAAATTTGAATGACAGAAACGGTAATTAGATGAAAAAGAAAAAAAAGTCAATGTTAAAAATCTGTAATAAAAACATAAATGCTGGAAATACGCAGCAGGTCTATCTGCAAAATTGTGAACTGAAAATAATAGGTTAACGGTTCAAGTCTGGAACCTTTTATAGAACTCTAAACTGAGATATAAGCCAAACAAAATTACTCTGGATTCAATTATAAAATCAAAAATCAAAAACCTACAACCTAGCATACAAACACTATGGGCTGGACTTTGTCTTGGGGTCGGGTTGGGATCGTGTAATCCGCATTTCGTGTTTCCCCCCCGACTCCAGATTAATGTGGATGCCTGATGCAATTTTCACTTAATTGGGCAATTGAGTTGGAGCATGTGGGAACCCATGAACTAATTAGTGTTTTCAGTCTGAAAGTCGCCTCTGATAATGTCATCATTGCTGACTGCCGAGTCTCAGAGACTGTTGGTGAGAGAGGATCTGCCTGGCTTTTGATGTGAGTGGACCTGGATGCAAAAAGGGGGTGGGGGAAGAGAGAGAGAGAGAGAGAGAGAGAGAGAGAGAGAGAGAATTTTTTTGCCAAGTAAGTCCTCCCAGGCAGTCTCTGAAGACATTCAATGCAGCAGCATCAGAGGCAATGTTCAGACCTAATACAACTACTACTACCTTCATCACATCTCCGTTGTAATAGTGGACTTGCAGCCGATAGTCAGCTATCCACTTGTGCTCCCGCCAGGTTTCACTGGAGTGTTTCACACCAGGCGTGCTTCACGTCAAAACAGGGTTAAACTAGCTACAGCGTTTCAAAATGGCATTACAGAGCCAATTTAGAGCTTGTTAAGGGCTTTAATGGCCCCTCCCGCCTCTTGGAGGCGGGACGGAATCGGGAACCCCGCGACTGATTATGTCAAAATTGCGTGGAGGCGGGATGGAGTCGGGATAGGGTCGGAAACCCCGACCCCGCAAATTTAACCCCCCACACGCCTCCAAACCCGACTCCACGGGTCATTCAAAATCCAGCCCTTAATATGCACATATTAAATTACTTTGTTATTTTAACAGAAGTGCTAATGCATATATTTTGAAAGGGTTAACAACTCTGATAAACTAGCATAAATAAGTAAATATGAATATATTAGCATATGAATATTAATAAAGCACACTGTAATTTCTGGGTTTTCTTTTGTCTTTCTTACTTTTGTCAATGCAGCTTTGCAGAAAATTTGCTTATGTTTACAAAACTAAAAAAGAATTAATCTTACAATTCATTATGATTATTTAATGAGGAAAACATTAAAGATGCATTTTATCATTTCTTTAATGGTGAGAGTTTAAACAGAACTGGCAACTTGTGTTCTAGAGGTATAAATAACTGCACATTTCACAACAGTATTAGTTGACAGGCATATAGACAGATTTCATGCACAATTTTATTGTTTACTTAACATGACTAATGTTTTTAAAATGTAGTTAGGTGCTGTAATGGAGCTTGTGGGTTTTCCTATTCTTAAGACTGGCAATCAGCTGCTTTAGGCAGCAATGATACCATTTCATTCATGAGCTAAGTAGGGCTATAGGTATCCACAAAAAGATACTTTGGTGAAGAAGAGAAACTCTTATTGCGGAAATAGGAATTGTGTCAAATGATTGGAGGGTTGCACATGTTACACTCCTATTAAAAAATGAGAAATAAGATAAACTAGGAAATGATAAACCAGTTAGTCTCACCTCAATTGTGGGTACACCCCATATTACAGGTTTAAATTAGTGAACACTCAGAAAGGTAGCAGCGGATCAGGGACAGTGAACATGGATTTATAAAGGGCAAATCGCGCTGGGCTAATTTAATTGAATTTTCAAGGAAATCAAAACGATAGATAAAGGGAATTTTCAGATGGTGACTTGTAGGTAAGTTCAGCAATCCAGCATTCTTAGAGGGAGCTCTGCTCGAAAGGACCACAGGTCGGACATAGAGTTACAACAATGTAGAGTTAATTATCCAACCTGTGCTCCTTTTGAGTGCAACTCCTTGCTGGGAGAGTAAGATCACTAAACGTATCCTTTCTTACCAGAATTAAGATGCATTGTATTAAAGGAAATGTAGCTGCATGGATAGAGAGACGTTCAGGGAGAGAAAGCAGATACTAGAGTGAATGGATTTTTTTCCGATTGGCGGGATGTAGTTAATGATATGCTGCAGGGATCTGTGCAGGAACCACTTTTGTTTCCTATTTATATAAATTATTTAGATATAGGCAGTGCTGAGAAATGCATGGTACATTTTGGGAAGAAAATATATTGTAATGGTAAGTTTCTTAACAGAGTGGTGGAACATAGAGTTATAGGGATGCAGGTACATCGATCTTTAAACCTGGGCCTGCAGCTAGAAAAAAGACATAAAAAGGCAAATGGGATTCTGGTTTTATACAAATAAGGTCATCAAATGCAAAATCAAGGAAGTGATGTTGAATTTGTACAGGACATTGGTTAGGCCACAGTTGCAGTATTGCAAGCTAACCTGGACAACCCCTTTAGTTAAAGGCCATTAGGGTTGTAGAAAGGGTACAGTGAAGATTCACTAGAATGATACCAGGAACAAGAAGGTTTGAAAAGTTGGTGCTTTTTCATTGCAACAGAGAAGGTTAAGGGGGGGATCTAATGGCGGTTTTTGAAATTATGAAAGTTTTGGAGAGGGTAAATAGTGAAAGATTTTTTCCACTAGTTAACAAATCAGTAAAAAAAAGGCTTAAACTCAGGAATATCATTATAAAAATGAAACAGCAAGTTAGAAGATTTTTTCATGCAAAGCATTATTCGAACATGGAATGCTTTTATGTGGAGATTATAGGGCCGATTTTCCATGTATATGGCCTGGAAGCTGCCCCAGTGCAGGCCCACCCTCTAGGAGAGCCTGGTACCAAAAAAAGGGATAGGAAAGTCAGGCTTTACGGATGAGAATTCTGGCTGCTGATCTCTATCAGTAGCCAGAAGGTCTTGGTTAAACCTGAAGATCTCAGGGGAAAGTTTAACATAGTAAAAATGGGCCTATCTTGAAGTGTTCAACTTGCCTCCAGGTTTCCTGTGAACTCTGTGGTTAACAGGAGTTGGGGACAGCTCACAGCACCATCGTTTCTGGGCTGGCCTGCACTGGAGCACCCAGTAAGAGTCGGAATACAAGACAGGAAACAGGAACATCCCTCCTGCCTCATTAGAATGGCTGTGACTGGCCTGCACCTACTGCAGGTACAGGACAAACTTTGCTTCCACCCTTCCTCAGGAAAACCTCAGAAATCCCAGAACTATGTAAAAGGGGGGAAGACCCAGTAAACTGTCCACCACTTTTTACTGATCATTGCACCTGGGGTACTGAACATTCCCTAGGGGCAAGGGTGGGGAAATGGGCTTATAAGCATAATTTAATAGATAATAAGTATTTGGAAAGGGAGAATAATTAAAGTTACAGGGAAATGGCAGGGAAATGAAATCAGAGTAGAGAGGTCTAGTTGAAGAGCTAGTGCCAGCATGGAATAGATGGGCAAAATGGCATCCTTCACTGCTCTCATCTCTATGATTTTATGATTCTAACTCCTCTTAGAGACCTAATGGAGTTCCAGTCCGGTGATACCATAAATGAGGACTGCCATCCCCATGTTAGAAAACAGTGTTAGTCATTGATAGCTGTTGCTTTCCTTTCCATTACCTTTCGTGCACTTTGTTGGTGAGAAGCTATGGTGCAGAGCAAAAAATAGTGCTTCACGTTCACAAATGTTCCTCTGACTATGTGTAGTGCCTTTTCTTTTAAGGGAGAGACACTTTTAAACTGTTTTTTCAGCTCGTCAAGTACCAGAAATCCAGTGATTGACATAGCAGCATTACAAATGCAACTAGTTGCTGTGGTATATTTTCAGGGTCGGCAGCAGCCACCTCACCCAAATAGCTATTCTTCATGTATGGCCCTATATAGTTATTGCCAGTAACGATGTCACTACAGGAGCTAATACTACTAAACCAATCTTTATCCTCACCTAGTGCCCACACATTCATCAACATGCGTACACACATTCCCAGCAAGAGTCTCTAACTGAATATTCTTTCTCCTGGCCGAAAGTAAGTTCTAGGTCCTCCATTACTGCTCCAGCTGAAATCGAGTAACTCAACAGAGTTCAGGTACATTCCTGATCTGTATAACTCAAAGACAGCCGTGATACATTTATTCACTGAGCCATCTGGGGATGCGTCCATCCTTTATCATGTTGCAAAATCCTGTTATAATGTGTTAAGTGTGTGTGTCCTATGTTTCACTCAGTTCTTCAAGCTCCAGTGCTGCTACATTGATTTTATTAATTCACATCTGTAGTTTAAATGCTGGCACAGTGCTGGTTTTGCAGTCTCATTAATGAGCATTGAAACCTCAGCAGCAACAGGAAAAATTAGAGGAAGACAGCCAGACAGAGAAATAAATCACAGATTGGTTATTTTATAATTAAAACTGCAGTATCCCATCCATGACAATTTCAGGTCAAGTTAATAAATTGTAAATCAATCAAGTAATTTGATGTCCTCTCAGAGATTTCTAAGAAGTACAGCCAGAAAATATGTTACTTGCTTTAAATTATATGGGGGAAAAATTTGGTTGGTTAGCGCCTCCCGTTAGCGCCTCCGGGGATTGACCTGGCGGTTTGCGGTGGCGCTAAACACTACCGCCACGATCTCCTACGCCTTCATGACGTCATCGAAGCGTGCATCTCCCCGGTAGTGCCCCGGACCGGAAATTGATTCTCGCCCCCTGCCTCAGCGCCTGGCGCTAGGAACGACAGGTAGAGGGGGACGGTTTGCAGTCGGCTGGGAGCTGGGGGAGCGCTAATTAAAGGCGTGCGCTTCCTGCATTTTCCTGTCGGCAAAATATTCTGCATATGCAGGTTGAGAGAGGGAGAGAGGCGTCTGGAGACATTTAACGCTGTCCTACAAGGAGTTTTGTTCCTCAGCAAGATATTTCAGGTTCCCATTTCTGTCAGCTTTATTACCACCACATTTAGAAGATTAAATGGGGGCTGTACTAGCTCGGGGCCTCATCCTCCAGCTTCACCATCGGAGGCAGCAGAGGCGGAGAGAGTGGAAAACGTGGCCAGAGTGAGGAGGGCCAATAGGGGTCTGCACATGAGACCTTACCCTCCCAGGGTATTCCGGGTGCAATTCTCATATATCCATCTGTCCGAGGAGCAGTGTTTTAGAAGGCTCCGTTCCAGCAAGGAGGTGGTCACTGAGCTCTGCCACCTCCTGCAACCAGAGCTCCAGCCTCAGCTCAGGACCAGGAAGTCTCTGTCGGTGGCAGTGAAGGTGACGGTGGCTCTCAATTTCTATGCCAGCGACTCCTTCCAGGCTTCCACAGCGGATATTGCGAACATCTCCCAATTTGCCATCCATTGTTGCATCTGGGAGGTCACAAATGCTCTATACCAAGGGAGAAGGGAGTACATCTCATTCTCCATGACCTGAGACAAACAGCGTGAACGCGCATGTGGCTTCGCTAGGATAGCGGGCTTCCCCATGGTTCAGGGCGCCATTGACTGCACTCATGTGGCATTGCGGGCTCCTCATGAAAATGCAGAGGTATTCCGCAACCGCAAAGGCCTCCACTCTTTCAATGTCCAGTTGGTTTCCGACCACAGATAACCCATCCTCGCCGTCAATGCCTGCTATCCTGGCAGCAGCCACGATGCTTTCATCCTGCGCCAGACTGGTGTCCCAGACCTGTTCCAACTATCGCATCAAGCTCGCGGCTGGCTCCTCGGGGACAAGGGTTATCCACTCTGCACCTGGCTGATGACACCG
Organism: Squalus acanthias; assembly: GCA_030390025.1. Taxonomy (NCBI): domain Eukaryota; kingdom Metazoa; phylum Chordata; class Chondrichthyes; order Squaliformes; family Squalidae; genus Squalus; species Squalus acanthias. Next base: position 54,055,730 of record CM059432.1, read on the forward strand.
CTCCGTAACCTCAACACTCCTGCTGAGCTCGCATACAATGAGAGCCATAGCGCCACCAGGAACCTGATTGAGCAGACTATCGGCATGCTGAAGCAATGGTTCTGATGTCTTGACCACTCTGGAGGAACCCTGCAGTACTCCCCTGATCGAGTATCGGTTTTCATTGTTGTGTGCTGCATGCTTCACAACCTCGCCATTCTGAGGACCCAGCCATCGCCACCAGGGATTGGTGGACCACCTCAGGAGGAGGAAGAGGGAGAGGAGGAGGAGGAGGAGGCGGAGGAGGAGGATGAAGAGGAGGATGAGCAGCAACAACATGGGAAGAAGGTGCTCAATGTTGCTTCTGCAAGGGCCATTCGTGAACGCCTTATAAGACACCGCTTCTGATGAATGACGGAGAAGATGGCTTTTGGGATGAACAAGCACATCATTACAGCCATCCCACAGCCCCTATTATCGGGCAAAGCTCCAATGAGCAAAATGAGCAAAGTTGTAATGTTTCAATAAAAACTTTTATTTTTCGGAACAACTGTGTCTTATTAAGCACAACCAATAACAAACGAACACAACAATTCATTAACAAACAAAACTGGTTCTTACCACATCGAGATAAGTCTTAACAGAGTGAACAATATATTAACATACACATCCAACTTTGGGATAAATATTCCCCCCATTTATTAGAGCATTTTTAGTTATTCGCCCTTCGAGAATGATCTCCCTCCCCTTCGCGCTTCCCCCATTCCAATGCTACTGCTCCTCCATAATGTGGCCCCAGTGGCTGCAACAAGGCTGGCAGAAGGCTGCTGAATGTCGGATCCAGAGACTGGAGATGGCCTTGAAGGACGCCCTCGACCAGCTCTGGTGCTGGAGGGCCCGGCTGCAGACTGCAACAACTCTGCATGGGCGGCAGCAGTCTGGGCTGGCTGGGTTACAGGCTGTGCAAGTGCAATGGCGGAGTGGCAGTGGTGGCAGCAGGAATGCTGTCATCCTGAGAGAGGACAGCACCTTCCTGCTCGACCGACACACTGCCACTCCCTTGGGGCAGAACCTCAGCATCCAGAGCAATCTGCTCGAGCACAGATTGCTGGCCTGCTGCGGTACCGTCAGATTCCCGGTGGACAGTGATCGACCCAGCGACGATGGCAGTAGTGAGAGCATGAGAGCAGTCTGACATTGGATGGCACCAACCAATGACTCGATTCTAGCACTAAGCCATTGCGGTGCCTCGGCCTGTGCTGCAATAGATGCTGCCACATCACCCATAACATGTGGCATGGGGTCTGGGTCCCCACGGTCTCTCTGCAATTCAACCATCCTCTGCAATGAGGCAAGGATGGGCTCGAGGGTTTGCGCACAGATGACAGCTGTGCTGGCGGTGGACCCCTCCATGCTCCTAGCCAGTGCATCCATGCTCTCGGGCACCCTTGTCATTGCACCCATGAGCTCAGTGTGCATGCTCATCGCCTGAGTATTCATTGCCGCGATATCGAGGTCCTCATCTGAGTCCTGTGTAGCAGAACTCATGCGCACACTCACCCTTCGGGGAGATGGCCCCCGAGCTTCCCTTCCCCCATGGCGTTGCTGCAGCCCGCTGGGTCCCGGAGCTTCACCCACATCAGAGTCATTTCCTCTGCTCCCCTCCAGTGACCGCGTGGCCCCAGTATCGGATGTCTCGCCCTCGGGAGACACATGCAGTGAGGCGCCGGCTTCATGTTCCTCCTCCTCTCCCGCATTGCTGCCACTGGGAGGCTGAGGGATAGGCTGGTCAGATGGTGGCTCACTATCTGAAAGCAGGAAGGTACAAGAGTGGCTTTAACGTGAGGGCAGGAAGGGAGCAAGGAATGGAGACAGTATAGTCAGATAGAAAGTGGGAAAGGCTGGTGGTGTGAGGGGGAAGTCGTATGAGAAAAGAGAGAGAGATGATGAACATACCGTTGCTGTCCCCAAAGGGGTCAACCTCACCAACTGCCACAGCGCCTATGACATGGCTCGCGATGAGTCTGTGAACTCGCTCCTCCAGCTGTGTGAGGGGGTGCAGCTCAGCCTGACTTCCTCCCGTGCATTGTTGCTCCCTCCGGTTATGTGAAAGCTTGGCTTGCCATAAAAAGGACAGCGTCTGAGTGAGTGTGCAGCCATGTGTTTGGCCAGATGTGCCTACCATAGTTGAATAGCCGTTAATGTCTTCAAGGTGTGGGATGTGGATGTGACTTTTAGTAGATGGGCATAGTTGTTGGGTGAGTGTTTGGGATTTGGGACTTTACGCCGTCTATGCACAAAGTGAGGTTGAGCTGGTGGGATGTAGAGGTATTTCATGTATCTACTCACCCTGACCACCCGAGTGAGGTCATTGAACTTCTTGCGGCACTGCGTGTGAGTCCCTTAGGCCAGGCTCCTGAATGAAACGTACTGGGCAACCTCCCTCCACACCCTTGTAACCTCCCGGGGCAATGGCCTCCTGCCAGTGTCTGGAAACAGCACTGCCCATCGGCGTTCCACAGCCACAACCAGAGCCACCAATGATTGTTTGCTAAACCGGCGAGCTCTCTCCCTGGGCTCTGAGTAGCCATGATAATCTTGGCTGCAGAATTACACCTCCTTGCAGGCCCAGGTCATTCGCAGCAATGAGCAGGGTGTGGCTGTGCAGCATGACGGACCCTCCCCTTTAAGAACTGGACGACGCCAGTCAGTCTGAGTACAAGGTAAGTGACATCGCCTGAGCTTCAGTAGCATTCTGAGGTAGCGCCCCATTCCCCGACATTAACGCCCTAAGAGAGGTGTGCAGCACTTGATTTAGCGTTCCAATCACCTCCAGGGAGACGCTGGAGACGAATTTCCCGGTTGCCGCGATAATTTGCGCCGGGTGCTAAATTTAGCGCCCGGCCGATATTAGCGCCCCAAAATGGGCGATACCGAATTTTTATCCCTATATATTTTTTTTTAATATTTCCCCACAATCATTTGAAGATATCAGGGGTAATTTTGACCTTTGTTGCCCGGCCAGTAATCTGCTGGAGTGGATCGCCCACCCGTTCTAGAACCTTGCCTGATATTCGTTACATTGAAATCAATGGAACAAAAATCGGGCAGGTTCTAGAAAAGCCACTCTGCCAGGTTACTGCCCAGGTGGCGAAGTTGAAAATGACCCTCGCTGACTCATAATGAGGTACAGATGTCACGGGGGGTGGGTCGCAGGGAATCACAACTGATACTGATCCTGTCCTCACTCAACATCCATTATGCACAGTTGCCAGCAAGAATCATAGAGTACTGGTCGGGAGCAGGAACTCTGGATGATTTTGGACATCTCTAGCCTAAGGATTCTGAGTCCAATTGTAGCGTCCTGACTGCAACTGAGATTAGCTAACTCAGTACAGACTGGCAATTGAAACTGATACCTTCTTAGTTTGTATAGCTGACGACCATAGCAGGCAGTGCATTTACCAAGTATTTCATTGGGCTTGTGCTATCGTTATTGAAAGTTTCTTCATAAGTATAGATAATTAATATGGTGAACATTTGTTGCTGGTCAGTTAAAAGAAAAGAATTGAATATGAAGCAGATACTTCAGTATTGGAATAAATAGAACAAGCTTTCACCTTCTGGCACTGGCTAGGATCAGATCAATTTGCAGAGGTGCACAGAACTTTCGGGGCCAAGCTGAGCTGTAAAATATTACTTCAGTGCCAGAATCAGTAAAGAAAATTCAGAACATAGAAACACCTGACATGCATCCATTGGACGTCACACCTTAAAAGTGACCATTACACCCCAAGAAGTCACACCTTAAAATGTCAATAGGAAAAATAATTATGATTATCTCAAATACCACCATCAGTATGATGATTTGCTCAAATATCCCATTGGCTTAATATAAACCAATAAAAAAAATTCTGTTTACTAAACAGTAGAAAAAGCTACTAATCATCAACCACCATAAAACTATCCACTCAAATTATTTAATTATTTAATAGCTTTCAGCGGCCACATTGGTATTTACCGAGCTGACTGTATTGGAAATTTTTAACATAATAAATGCATAAAGAAATAAATAATTTGAAGAAAAAAATTATACTTAACAATAGTATTAACGATTGTGGCTGGAATTTTGCCTACCTGGGCTGGTCTGGTGCGGTCAGTGCCTGTGACGGGTCACAACCCCGCTGCTGGCTCCATCTCGCTGTTGAAAATGAATTTACTTTAATGGGGCCTATTAAGCCCCCCCAGCAGGTTAAAGGGACCATGGCCACGTTACATTTGAAGTTTAATCTAACATAGTGCTGTCAGTGCACTACAGCATTGGAGTGCTGCAAACACTGACAATGACTGCACAGAGGCACAGGGTTGCACCCAGGTTCTCTGATGACTCCCTCCATATGCTTATCACCTCCTCTTCCCTTCCGATGGGCGGAAGAGACCTCCCCAGGAGACCAAGACAGCCTGTTTGCAGATTGCAGAGGAGGCCACAAGCAGGGATGTGTTTGAGAGGACCTGGGTGCAGTGCCACAAACGTTTCAATGATCTCCTTAGATCAGGAAACATTAGTACAAAGCCACACTCAACCTCATCCTGCTGTGCCTCTAATCACATCCCCATCACTCTGCCTTCCCTTGACTACCCTACTCCTGCACATCCTTACTTACACCAGCATACCTTGCACCTCCACCCATCCCTCTCTCTCTATCTACATTATCACATCCCCATCTCACTAGCTACCCCTCACACTCACCCTCATCCTAGTGCAATCATACCAACTAACAACACACAAGGGTAGCCACTTGGGTGTTATATGCAATGTTTATGTAAAGTTTCTGTTAATTGTGGCGTCAAACATAAAAATATTTATTTTCAACACTTTCCGGTCTTGGAGAGATCTGTGTGCACCTTTGGAAGTGGCTTAGTGAGTTGCAGTGAATGGTGAGACATAACGGTACACCCCGCAATGGTGATGAGTGTGAAAGGAATGGCTTGGTCATTGTTGGGATGCTTTATGGTGTTGCTGTAGGGTGGTGCCAACCTGGCGCATGATGTGGCAGCCATATGGGTGTACAGCGTAAAGTTAACTAAATCTGGTCATGACGAGGCCATCGTTGGCCTCCCAGGCAGCAATATGGTCGGGTGCTGATGCCCTCTGTCCTGTGCAGCATCAGGTGATCTCGGAGAAGGTTGATGTTGTTGTTGGTGCTGCTGGTGTGCCTGGTGCTGCTGGTGTTGGGGCCCATCGTGGTCGGATTCTGAGGACCAAGGTGAGACAGTATAAACGGCACCCATGTTGATGAAATAGATGGCAGGTGAAGTACAGGTGACAGAAGCATTCTGTCAATGGTGAGAGAGTTCTTCCAATGAGGTGAGACTGGATGGAAACATTGCTGAAAACCCTTGCAGCCTGCAGAATCTGTGCTGGAAATAGACTGAGCAACAGCTTCTGCCTGAGGAAAGTGATCATCTGTCAGGTGGAGCTTTCACTGTACACTTGATGCTGTCAAGTAATCAGCTGGAGCAATGGTCACAGAACTCCCGCCTCAGGTTGACAGATGTGGTTCCCGAGCTGTGTGAATCCCGTGGCCATGCAGGAAAATTTAAAAAGTAAGTGAAAAAAAGGCTCTTAAGTGCCTGTAAACTATCTGATAATCATCTCAATTGGGCCACCCGGCGCTGCTGGTCGGGTCGGGTCAGCTCCGCAATGACACGCGCCTGGGGGAAAGGCATGTGGGGACGGGATGACAGCAGGTTCCTAACCCGCTGTCAAAAATAATAACCTTCCCACCTGACCCGCCACCGATCATGGTTGTAAGGGGTTCGCGTGGCTCTGTGCTTAGCCTGGGTGCTAGTGCGGGGTTAGGCCTTGTTGCCTGTTCTGGTCTCCAGCCAGCCTGGTGACACTAGACACCTGTGAGTGGTTCGACCCACTCGCCCTTACGGTTCTGTCACTGGACTTAGGTGCGAGAGCAATAATGCAGAGAAAACTCAGGTAGACCCGGTTGAATAGTGCGAAATGGAAAATCTTTATTGCATATTATTCAAGATTACGAAATACATGTCATAAGCACAGATTAATGACAGTACAAACTTACATACATTTATGCAACTAGGTTTAGGGAAACGAGGAGCGCACGACACATCGTAAAAGGGGACACACATTATAATTATCCTTAAAACATAAACCCTCCCCTATCAATACCTGTCCTAATCTAGATCTGTAGGATCGAGACTCATGCTCACCACTCGTGATAACTCGGAGAATTCCGAAACTCTGCTCGGATGTTTTCACCACAGCACCTGACTATCCATGTGTTGATCAGGGGTCTCTGTACCCCACTTGTTTACTCGCTTTGCTCCGGCTGGCAGGCTGGACCGTCTGCTGTCATGAAGATCTGTGTTGAACTCGGAACTCTGATAAAACTCAAAGAAGAGTCTTCCTGTGCTCGACACCAGTTAGCCGGTAAAATTCAAAGACGAGTCTTTCTGGACCGACACCAGTTGTCGGTAGAACTCGAAGAAAAGTCTTCCAGGGCCAGTTGTGGAGTAGCCGATAGAATTCGAAGAAGTGGTTAATCGATTTTCGGGCGCGGTCGGGGTTTGCTGACCACGGCGGCACGTGTAGTCGTCTTCTTCTCTTCTCATCTCATCTCATCTCATCTCCTCTCGGGCCTTCGGTTCCAACACCGTTTACCGACTTCTCGGGATGGTGCGCCCGCTTACCGGCCTTCGCAGACCAGTTCTCCACAGATCTTCGCGGCAAGCCACGAGGTTGACTCCCGGAAAATCAGCGGATCAGAGAATAAGAGTCAAGAGTTCTCTAACGAGTCAAAGGAATAAGAGAGAAAGATGGACGTTTGGACACTACAGTTATAGTACTGTAATTCCTTATCTCCCGCCCAATCTTAATGTCCATCTTTTGTCATGTTTTGGCGCTCAAACTTCTTGTATGGGGTGGTACTTGTCGTTAATGGGTTTCGGTGATACTTGTAACTGTCTGAGTACCCGTTAATATTTCTCCCCTTGTGGAACCGGCTAGGAGTCTCCCTGGAGGGGTTTTGGGGGCCTCCGAATTCTTGCTGTGAGTACCCGCGAACGGCTCTCTCATCGTAGAGCCGTGGGGAATTTGCGTATCAATGTCTTTTGGATGGGCCTTTTGATTGCCCAGTACAATAGCTCTCATTTGTGCATGGAAAAACCCGATTCCTAGCACTTATATTCCTGGTTTGGGTGTTAAAATGCAAAACAATCTCGTGTTGTCTTATCTCAATATGCTGAGTCCTGTCCGATCTTGCTGAAATGTTTATTGAAACGCCATCTTGTCTGCCTGCTGAAAGTCTAGAACCTTCTGCCACGAGGCGTGGCGGCCATTTTACAGGCTGCTTGTGTCCGTTTTGAAACCTGACAGCATTTTGCTGAAATAAAGCTGTGTTTACGAAACTGTATGCCTCTTTCTCATTATTTTTAAATCGCGATAATATGCGAATTCTACACGGTCACATCTATTTGCAACGCCAAATTTCTGATTGGTTCCCTTGGAGGACAAGACCAGATTTCTGATTGGCCCCTTGGAGGACAAGACACACCCAACAGTTTCTCTGGAATATGTAATTTGATTCTGTCTGCTGGAGTAATCAAGATTTTTGCAATGTGTAATTTGATCCATTCATTGTGACAGCCAGCTCCAGAGCTCACAGTGCTAACACTACTGCTTTCAGAGAGCAGGCAGGGTTCACCCTTAAGGGTTAGGAGCACTCACAGCGCTCACACTGCCACATTCAGATAGGAAGGGGTGAGGCCATGGAGGGATTTAACATGAGGATCAAGGTGTTGGTGGACAATGTTCCCACTAATTTCTTTTGGGTGCGCAGTCCCTTTAATGGGCTGCACAGCCCATTCAAAGTTTTGTGCATTCAGAAGCCAGTAAGTGGCCTGCACAGGACCTCCAGACAGCTGCGCGGATGTGCAGCTTAGAGGGAATGTTGTTCATGGGCCATGAGCCAATGTAAGGCAATGGGTGATGGGTGAATGGGACTTGCCGCGTGTTAGGATTTGTGTAGCAGAGTTTTGGATGAGCTCAAGTTATTTGAGGGTGGAAGATGGGAGGCTGGCCAGGAGAACATTGGAATAGTCGAGTCCGGCAAATAACACATAAATGTAATGTTATGCATGTTGTAGGACCAACACAGAATACACTCTCACTTTTAAAAATGTATTTATTTATTGCCCATCCCTAGTTGCCCTTGAGAGGGTGGTAGTGAGCGGCCTTCTTGAACCTAGGGGTGGGTGGGAGGAGAGGTAGAATGTGGTGCAGGTGTAAAGGGGGTGGGGGTGGAAGAATGTGATCCAGTCCTAACAGAGGGCGAGAGAACATGATCTATCTTCCCCTCTGGATCACGTTCTTGATCTCATCTGCCCCTCTTTAGACCTGGATCACGTTCTTTCACCCCCCTCCCCACTGTTCTCACCGTGCTCCCCCCAACAAGTTCCTGACCTTCTCTCCCCGAGTTCCTGATCTTCTCCTCCCCACCAGAGACTGGACAGGCTGGAGTTGTTTTCCTTAGAGCAGAGAAGACTGAGGGGGTACCTGAGTGAGGTGTACAAAATTATGAAGGGCATAGATAGGGTAGATAGAAAGGAACTTTTCCCCTTAGTAGAGGGGTCAATAACCAGGGGGCATAGTTTCAAGGTAAGAGGCAGGAGGTTTAGAGGGGATTTGAGGAAAATGGGATTAGAATAGACAGGGCTTGATGGCCGGTGCGGACACGATGGGCCAAAGGGCCTCTTTCTGTGCTGTATGACTCTATGACTCTATGACACCGCGAGTTCCTGACCTTCTCCCCCGAGTTCCTGACCTTCTCCCCACCTCTCCTCTCTCCTCTCTCTCCAAGCTCCTCTCCCCACCACGATCACCTCTCCTCTCCCCCCTCCATCCGATCCCCTGACCTTCTCCGCACGGAGCCGAGGAAAGCGTGGCGGAAAGCATGCTGCAGCCGCCGCACCATTTAGTACTGCGCATGTGCGACTGGATCAAATGCGCTGCGCGACTGGATCAAATGCACATGCGTAATACCAAATGGGCGCGCATGCGCAGAGTCTAAAACACCGTGGAAATAATCACTACGATTTTTTTAATGGTTGCCAGCCAGTCTGGCCATTTTCAGAGTATGCCATTACTTTTTATCATAAATCCCCATCCTTCCATCCAGTTCAGCAAAAAAGTAAGATACCAATTGAGTAAATTATTGAAGTAACATGTATCAGAGGGCTAACACCAAGGAGTGAATGGAAAGAGACAGGGTGAATATTCTGGAATTCCTTACCTAACACCATCATGGGAACACCATCAGCACAAGGCCAGCAGCGTTTCAAGGAGAAAGCCCACCACCACTTTCTTACAGCAACGAGCAATGGGCAATAAATGCAGGCTTGCCAGCGTCCATCCCAAGAACAATTTTTGTAATAGACAAGAGAGCAAACAGAGGGAGCAGAGGAGGGAAAGAAAGAGCCAGACAAAATGAGGAGGTGCAGACAACAATATGCAAAAGTTAAACATAGAGAGAAAGAGGGAAACACTAAGAGTGAAATATAAACAGAAAACTGAGACAGGAAGACAAGCAGAGACACAGTTACCGGAAGACAGATACTTTTATTAATTTTTGACCACAAATAACACTAAGGAACAGAGACTAATTAAAATAGTCTCCAGTGAAAGGAAAGCATCAACCATTCTTGCACAAAATTAAAGAGGAAATTAGAGTTAAACAATTACAGTTATTCCTATAACAAGCTCTGACCCAAAAGCATTTTTAATTCCTCAACAATCTGCTTTGGTGATTATAGGATGGACAGTTTTTCTAAACTTTAGTGAGTAGGCCAATACAGATAATTCAGCATGAAAGGCACATGGCTTGTTTTTATTTCATCTGTAACCATGATATTTCACTGTTCCCTTTCAAGTACTTTGTACTCACGTCAGGACCTGACTGTGACTCACTTCGGCTCTGTAGCACGGACAGGCACATCATACTGGTATGTCAGAATGTGTTGACATCACCACAAGTAAAGGGTCGCCAGATCACTCACAAGATTCTTGCTGATGATGACCTTACAAAGAGAACTGTTTCTAACTATAGAGATAGTTGACCATATAACAACATAACAGTCATTTTTTAGAAATAAAATGACACTGTTATAGATTGTGGTAGGCTAACAAATATATTGTCATTTCATATCACGTACTCGAATGCCAAGGTAATGTAATGGTTTCCTTCACCTCTAAACTTCTGCAAAGAATGAGTCACTCGCTTTTATTTAAACAATCAATAATTTAAGAAATTGGAAAAAAGATTCAAGGATATAAATAAAAATATGAAATGAATAATTAATACTTAACTAAAATGACTCCACAATACATGCAATGACAAACTAGAAAATAAATAATATAATTCATAAGCTAAATTTGCCTACCTTGATTAAAAATAAGACAAAGATATGTACATCAAATGTTATCACTTAAACTGGCAGCTTCATACTTGCTGGGTGGTATAGTGCAGGTCAGATTTTTAGTTCAGCCAATGTTATACTGCAGCAAGCCTGAGTATTACAGTTAATTATAATTGTTTGTTGCTACAATAAACTTAAAAGAAACAATTTTTAATAAAAATATCAATTTTAAAACGATTTGCCGGGTATTTTACTTTACAGGCGGAAAAGCAGCCTAGTGAGCAGTTGTTAGCCCGTGTGGAAGTGGCAGCGGGAGGCAGAGCCAATTTTAATGACCAGGCTTCATTAACATGCCGTGGGAAGCGGTAGATAGTCAGATGGCCCCGGAGTCCACTCGCCAGGCCCAAGGTAACTGCGGGGATGGTGGTGGGGGGTGGGGTGGAAGCACTCATCAATTCGTGAAGGGTAGTGGGAGTCCGAGCAGGGGAGGCCTACATTTTCCTTGTGGGGTCTGCAGGAGCACCCTGCTCCTTCTGGTCCTGCAAAGGAATGTATTAAACTAATCCTGGAAAGGTATGTTCGGTGCTCTGACCAGGTTACGGCTCTCGAGGCAGCTGCTGCAGGTGCCCTGCTTACTTTCACGTTGAATTGGTGTCAGGGTCCTATTAATGTAATAGGAACCCAATTTGCATAAATGTATGAGGCTCCCATCTGACTTGTCTGATGGGAGCTTCATAAGCCTGAAAAATTAGGCATGTTAAAATTGCAGCCAGGCCACTCACCTTCCCCTTTCTCTACTCTTATCTATTCTGACTCTGATGCCTGACATTAGGCCACTGATCAATGCAGAGATAGATCCAGACCCCAGTGGAGTGGCAATAGCTGGAGATGACATGCCTGAGGTTGTTGTCTGTCAGGATACCAGCACATGCCAGGCCTCTGGCCTACTTATTCAGAGCACCAAGCCAATGGCACATAAAACATAGGTTGCGTTTATTTGCAACACCAGTGGGTTGGACCAGATTTCTCATTAGTCCCCTTGGAAGACAAGACATACCCAACAGTTTGTCTGGAATGTGTTATTTGATCCTGCCTGCTGTAGACAACCCTGCAATGTGTAATTTGATTCAGTCTTGTTAGGCAGCCTACAAAAGTGGAGCTGTAGTTAGCTTTGTGAAGATCTTCCATTTTCTCGTGTTCTGCAATTGTCCTTGGCTGATAAAATAAAATACTTTGGGGGCGAAATTCACCTCCTTTGCGCCCGCCGTTAGCGCCCCCCCTTTAACGGAAGGGGAGGGGGCGCTGAAATGCATCAGCGCTTCGCGCTCCGGCGCTACCGCGCTTTGTGCCCCACGCACCACCCCGAGAGGAAGTGGAGCGCCCGAGATAGCGCTCCGCTTCCTCGCCGGGGCGGTAAGCCCAATTTAGCAGCCAGGACGGGAGTACCACCCTGGCTGCTAAATGTGAGGCGCTAATTCGGTTACCGCCCCCAAATGGGGTGTAAATTAATTTCGCCCCTTTTATATTCTAATTAGTGGGTTGGTTACTTCTTTTTATGTTTTTTTCCTTCTGGAAGTGATAAAAATTCTTTAATTCAGAATGAAGGGACCAAGGTCAAGACTACAACTTTAAGAAATGCTCATTAAAATAGGAAATAAGAAGTGCAAATACTCAATGATCTCCGGATCTCAGGTGATGTTACTATAGCAGGAAGATAGTAAGAATTTGCCAATCAATAAACCAATGGGTGCGGGTGTGTGGGGTGTGTGTGTGTATCCAACCTATCGATACACCAGTGAGTTCACAGTGGGGAGAGGTCGTTCACCTGCTCAATGTGTGAGGACGGATTCACTAATTCATCCGTTTGGAAGGACATGACCCACGTCTGACAGAGGGGGAGAACGTGATCCATCTCATCCCCCACTTTAGACATGGATCACGTTCTTCCCCCATCCCCACTGTTCTCCCCGTGCTCTAACCCCCCAAAAGTTCCTGACCTTCTCCTCCCTCCCCCCAAGTTCCTGACCTTCTCCTCCCCCCGAGTTCCTGACCTTCTCCTCCCCCGAGTTCCTGACCTTTCCTCCCCCTGAGTTCCTGACCTTCTCCTCCCCCCCGAGTTCCTGACCTTCTCCTCCCCCCCGAGTTCCTGACCTTCTCCTCCCCCCGAGTTCCTGACCTTCTCCTCCCCCCCGAGTTCCTGACCTTCTCCTCCCCCCGAGTTCCTGACCTTCTCCTCCCCCGAGTTCCTGACCTTTCCTCCCCCTGAGTTCCTGACCTTCTCCTCCCCCGCAAATTCCTGACCTTCTCCCCCCCACCCCTGAGCTCCTGACCTTCTCCCCCCCACCCCCGAGCGCCTGACCTTCTCACCCCTCCCTTCCGAGCTCCTCTTTCCCCCCCGAGCCCCTCTCATTCACCCCTCCGAGCTCCTCTCCTTTTTCCTTTCCGATCCTTTCTCCTCTCCCCCCCAAGCTCCTCACCTCTCCCCCCTCCGATCCCCTCTCCTTCACCCCTCTGAGCTCCTCTCCTTTCTCCCCTACGATCCTTTCTCCTTCCCTCCTCCAAGCCCCTCTCCTTCCCCCTTCCGATCCCTTCTTCTCTCCCCCTCCGATCCTTTCTCCTCTCCCCATCCCCCGAGCTCCTCTCCTCTCCCCCCCTCCAAGCTCTTCTCCTCTCCCCCTCTGATCCCCTGACCTTCTCCACAGGGAGGAAAGCATGGTTCAGGCCGCAGACCACAACCCTGCGGCCAGGCGCATACGTGTTTGCAACCTCCAGTGTGCATGTGCAGTTCCGGTGGGGGCGGGGCGGTGTTCAGGTTCCGCCCCCCCATACAGTGCGCATGCAGAAAACCCCTTGCAAATAGTCAGTCTGTAAAAGGTAACACCAGGCTGCCCAGGAACAAGTTCAAGAAATGCAGCCAGCAGTAGCTCCTTCCTGGGAGCAAGCATTCATGAGAGGAGGGCCACCTCAGTCCCATGAGCCTTTTGTACCACAAAAACAGCCAACCACCTCTCGTGATGCTGGTCCTCAGATTGCACCTAGGAGAGAAAGGTGTGTTTAGCCAACCAGGGAAAGCACAATGTCAAGAAAGAGAAGAGGACATTGGCTTGATTTAACTTGGGTATTTTTTTGGCCTAGAAATTTGATTGCTCAGCGCCCATTTTTTGGGGCAAAAAATAGGCGTTGCAGAGTGTGGCATGGGGTGCACATGCGCTCATTCCACACCTGAAGTATGCCGCATGCCATATTGGTTAGGGCACCCTGTGGTCATTGAAGGCACTTGCCTGAACCAGGTTTTAGGTCCATTACCTATGCAAATCGGGGGCCTAATGACTGTTTCAGGCTCCTGTATGCAAATGTGTCCCAACTGAGCACAATATATGTCTCCTCTCTTCCTACCGTCCAGAGCCCCAAACACTCCTTCCAGGTGAAACAGCGATTTACTTGTACTTCTTGCAATTTAGTATACTGTATTCGCTGCTCACGGTGCGGTCTCCTCTACTTTGGGAAAATTAAATGCAGATTGGGTGACCACTGTGTGGAACATTTCCATTTAGCCCGCAAATGTGACCCCAAGCTTCCAGTCACCTGTCACTTTAATTCTCTGCTCCACTCCCACTTTGACCTTTCTGTCCTCAGCATCTAAACTGTTCCAATGAAGCTCAACAGAAACTCGAGGAACAGCACCTAATCTTTTGATTAGGCACTTTACAGTCTTCTGGACTCAAAACATTGAATTCAACAATTTCAGATCATAACCTTTGCCTCCATTTTGATGAGGGAGTGACTATTTAAGATGGTGGATGGGATGCCAATCAAGCGGGCTGCCTTGTCCTGGATGATGTCGAGCTTCTTTGGTGTTGTTGGAGCTGCACTCATCGAGGCAAGTGGCGAGTATTCCATCACACTCCTGACTTGTGTCTTGTAGATGGTGGAAAGGCTTTGGGGAGTCAGGAGGTGAGACACTCGCCGCAGAATACCCAGCCTCTGACCTGCTCTTGCAGCCACTGTATTTATGTGGCTGGTCCAGTTAAATTTCTGGTTAATGGTGACCTCCAGGATGTTGATGGTGGGGGATTCGATGATGGTAATGACATTGAATGTCAAGTGGAGGTGGTTAGACTCTTTCTTGTTGAAGAGAGTCATTGCCTGGCATTGCAGGAAGGACCTTTGGAAACCTGGGCGGATATCAATTTTGGGGTGGAAAAGCAATTGAAACAGTTTGCACCTCATTTCGCTGGCCAGCCAAGTGATTTGGACCAATCCTAAGCCCCAAAATGCTGAAAATGGTGTGGCATTTTGGACTCTCACATTAAAACCTCTTTCTGCTCTTAAATATTTTGTTCTTATCAGTCTTTCTTAAACAAGAAAGATCAGCTACATTTTCTTGACAATGTGATGTACGAACTATTGAAAAAAGACATGAAAAGAGCAGCTGGTCCATCAAGCCTGACCTGTCCACCATCTAACTCATCCTTCAATACCCACAACCTCCCACCTCCCCCTCCCCCGCCCTTCCCCTTACAGTAATCTGGAGGAGGCAAAAAAGAGAGCAAAAACCTTCGGCTAATTTGGGAAAATAAGGGGTAAAAATTTGCTGGGTTAGCGTCCCGAAAAAGTTAGCGCCCCAGCGGCCGATTTTCTCAGGTAGTGCCCCGAGAGGGAGGAGGGGCGCTACTGGAAGCGCCCCGCATCCCTCTTGGGGCGCTGCGAGCCAATATCGTGGCACATCGCGCCACGGTACTGCAGGCCTTCTTCCCCTTATTAAAGGGGAGTGGCCTGGTGCAGCGCATCCCGGCGCCCAGCTGGGCCACCAGGGATCAGGACTGCCGGCAAGCGAGCTGGGCACTCAAGAGGAGTGCTGGGCTCACGGAGAGCAGCTGTCACCCCGCGGGGGGGCTTCACGAGAGCCGGGGACAGCAACGGGGGCAGGTGCTGGCAGGGGGCCAGCAACAAAAATGGCCACCAGCCACTTCTCCTTTAACTAGCGCTGTCCCGGCCATGGGTAGGCCTCCCTGACCCCGGCGGACATAGCGTCCGGCAGTTAGTCGGGGGGCGCCACCCAATATTACAGCCGGGGCGCGAGCGGGGCGCTGCGCACGGTGATGACGCCATCGCCGGTGGCGCAGAGCCGCATGGCGCGAATGGTTAGCGCCGCTGCTAACCTCCCGCTGAATTTCGCGTTAGCGGCGCCGCGCCCAAGCGCTAGTTGATTTGCGCCCCATTAGCGCCCTCTTAGAGCGCTAATGGGAGGAGCAAATCAACCGAATTTAGCCCCCTAAAACTCTAGGATATTCCTCTCCAACTCCTGCAGACAATCAAGCAAACTCCAGGAGAGCATGGTGACTGATACCACTACACAATCAACTCACCTACCTTTTATAACTGGAGATGTCTTCCACTTGTAGGAACTTGTCACCCTTTTGAGTGCTTTCAGTGAATCTGCACTCACCCCTGACATTGGCAACTTGTCACAGAGGTTGATATCTCTCTGCAACACGAAGAACTTCCTGGCATCTAACCTAATTCTATGATTCCACAGTTTACACTGAAGCCTCCTCGTTGTCTGATTATCTAACGCAAATAAACTATCCACCTGGGCAGAACCTATTCCCTTCATAATTTTAAAGACTTCGTTCATTTTCCCTCAAAGTTTAAAAAGACCAATTAGGTATCAATCGAGGAGCCCTCCTTTGAACCTTTGCCAAGGCCTTGATATTCCCCACCAGGTGACAGGACCAAAACAGGGCACAGCTGTCTGTAGATTTAAATTCACTGATCTTTCCTTATTGGGTGAGGTCAGCTTGTAGCCCCACAGTTGTTGTCAGCACCCAATGTGCAGCAGACCAGGGGCCAATCCACTGCTACCATATTGTCTTCCCCACAAGGTGAAACAGCCCATTACAAAGATAGGGCAGACCAGTTTCAGTCAAAAAATTCTAAGGCCATAGCTTTATTTTCCTTAATGGTACTTGTGCCCCTGAAAGAAGGCTTCAAAGATGGTTGCTGGTTCTTAATTTACTTCTTTCCTATCCCTGTAACAAAACTTTATGATGTTTCTATGTGTTGATCTATTACTGTGATCTGTTTTCTGTGATTCTTGGAGTTGTGTAATAGTGTTAGGTATATCTCCAAACTCCTTGGTAATCCAGTAGAACATAAAGGCCTAGAAATTCGGTTGCATAGGGCCTGTTCTTTGGGTACTATGGGTGCCAAATTGGGACCAAAATGGTGTCCGAGCAGCACGCGCACACTTCTGGTGCGTGCCACGCCAGACACCAACTTGGTGAGGGCATTGCGGCGGCTGTTAGAAGCATGCGCTGGAAGTATGGTAAGTAGGCAGATCGTGACGTCAATCAGCGTGCAACACTGATTTGATGCCAGCACTGCCATTTTCATCGTCATCGCTGGATCTAACGTCCTCTCTTAACCTCGCACATATGAACATGTGTTCAGCAGCAGGAAAGACCCCCCACCAGTGCTATTTAAAGGGATCATCACCAATCTCAGGTAACCTGCTTTTTGATTTCTACTGGCTCTGTGTATGTTTGTGGAAGTGTTTGCAGCTTTCTAGAGTTATTTAAAGTTGGCGAGGTGACAGAGAGTGGTGCTGCAAGTGGAGAAGGCCTTGCTTCTGACTTCAAGGATTCTGGTCAGACCAGTTGCTCCCAGTCATGGGTGCTCTCGTTGTTATCCCCCTCGGCCTGCAGCATGACAGGGAGATGGAGCAGAGGCAGCGAAGAAGAGGACAAGCTGCTCACAGAGGGAGGAGCAGGAGAGGGAGAAGAGCTCTCAGCAGGAGACCTTAGGGTCTTCCGAGAACAATTCTCTTACCTCAACCTGAACCTGGAGCAGTGTTTGAGCCATCTGCGCTTTATGAAGGAGGTGCTTACTGTGGTGATCTGCTGTATCCTCCACAACCTGGCCATCATGAGGGCACACCCCTTGCCACCAGGGATATGGCCACCAGCTCAGGAGCAGGAGGAGGAAGAGGAGGAAGTGTAAGAGGAGGAGGAGGAAGCGGAAGGAAAGAGGTAACCCAGACAGACCCTTTCTGGCCATGATATCCAGGATCGAATCATTCGGCTGCAGTACCAGTGACCACAACCCCAATTCCCCTTTCAACATTAGTCTCACACCTTACCTTCCCTCTGTTACTGACTATCACAGCATCCTCTTGGCCACAATGCTGAAATAAAAGCCACCACAAACCAAACATTCCAATCCAACTTTATACATCTATCCATCCAATATTACATTAAAAAATCAACTAATCACCCTTGTGCATTCCCTTAGTGACTGTCTTGCATGAGCCTTTGCCTATCCCAGTGCTCCTATGCAGTGCTACCCCAGTGGTTGCTACATGGCTGGTGAAAGGGTGCTGACTTTCATTGGGGAGACTGTAGATGGCCTTGCAGGACGACCTCGAGGAGTTCGGGCCTAGTAGGCTTGGCTTCGGACTGCACCACCTCGGCATGGGTGGCAGCAGATGAGCTGGTGGCTGACAGGCAACAGCAAGGGCACTGGCGGAGTGGCAGTGGTGGAAAGATGAATGTTGTCATCCTGAGAGAGGACAACAGGGTCGGCCTCCACGGATCCATTGCCACTCCCCAGGGGCAGCACCTCAGCAATCCTAGTAATCTGATGGAGTACAGATTGCTGGACTGCTGTGAAACCCTGCCAGCCCCTTTCAACACTGGTAACCGCAGCCATGATGGCAGCAGTCTGTGCTTGCATGGCAGCAAGCTGAGCTTGCATGACTTCAATTTGAGTTTCCATTGCAGCACTCAGACGTTGGATGGCTTCTGCTTTTGCTGTAATGGAAGCTGAGACTATGGCCATCAGACGCTGCATCATGGTTGTGTCCACAAATAGATTAATGGATCTGACCAGCCCTTCCACGCTGGAAAGGATGGGCTCCAAGCTCTGCCCAAAGCCCTGGGAAAGGCTAGCATTGGACTCCTCCATGCTCCTTGACATTGCATTCAGGCTTTCTGGCAAGCCTGCCAATGCACCAAGCAGTCTTCCTCTGAGTCCTGTGCAGCAGAACTCGTGTGCAGCCTCACGCTCCGGGGAGCTGGCACCTGAGCTACCCTTTCCCCCAGTCCTGACTGCAGGCCGCCTGTGCCCGGTGTCTCACCACGTGCAAATCCTGCATCTATCCTATCCTCTAAAGTACTCACAGTGTCAGTATCTAAGCTGGTGGCTGGGAGTGTGAAATCGAGTGACGGTGTTTCTTCTTTTTCTACACTCTCCTCTCCTTCTTCATGATAACCCACTGGCTGGACATGTTGGATTTCTTGGGTGTCTGAAATGAGAAAGGCACAAGGGTAGGGTTGTGGTGAGGGGAGGGGGGGAAAGCAAGAGGTGCATGCTTACACCATGTGCAGCTTGTAAATCAGAAGAGATTGTGGGATGAGGAGGAAGTGGGATGTGACAAGGAGGATAACATCTAAGGATACCTTCATCATCTATTCTTTCAGCCACGCTGCTGGCCACGGGCTCTGCCTAGCCCCTGCCAAGAATGGCCAGCACCGTCTCCTCCATGGGGGTGAGGTCATGCAGGCGAGCCTGTCCATCGCCGGTTAAGTTCTGCTGGCGCCAGTTATGCGCCAGCTTTTCATGCAAGAGATACGAAAGTGTGCCAGTGAGTGTGCTGTAATGTGTTTGAGTGATGTGCCTGTTATGGTCAAATAGCTGACAGTGTGTTCAAGCTGTGAGATGTGGCTGTGCGGCTTTCAGCAGTGGTAGGTATGTGTGGGTGAGTTGAATCTAAGAATGTGAGGTATGAGTCGTGTTTGGTAGAGATTGTTGGTAGGTGAGTGATGGGGGTGTGGTGCATTGAGCAGTGTGTGAGGCTAGTGGTGCAGATGGTGGGATGTGGCATTTGAAGATGAATTGACTGACCTTGACCACTCGTGTGAGGTCATTAATCTTCTTCCTGCACTGAGTCAAGATTCTCAGGGCTATACTGCTGGCATTGACCACATTAGCTATCTGCTCTCACTGCAGTCTGGTCTGTTGCCTGGAGGGCCTCGTGGCCCCCTGTGGAAAGAGCATCTCTTTCCTGGAGTTTACCTCCTGGACCAATTCCTCCAGTGCTGCATCCGAGAACTTTGGAGCCCTTTCTTTGGCCTGTTGAGCCATTATTAAGTCTTCTTCTTTCTAAGACTTGCCTTCATAACCAGTTCCAGCACCTGTTGCAGGCAGAAGGCACCTCCCCTTTAAGAGGTGCAGACTGCCATAAAGTAGTGCAGGCTAGCTTTAATTGGAGCTAGCCTTGCACAAACTTAGGACCCCTTCCATGCATTCAGCCACTCAGTGCTCGGCTGAATACTAAAATCATGTAAATTAGCAGCCAGCATGAATTTTACGTGCCAAACAAGCACAGGTTGTTATCACATCGCGATCACTATCGCTAGAGAAAAAGTACTAGACAAACTAATGGGATTAAAGGTGGACAAGTCCCCTGGATCCGATGGCCTGCATCCTAGGGTCTTAAAAGAGGTGGCTGCAGAGATAGTGGATGCATTGGTTGTAATCTACCAAAATTCCCTGGATTCTGGAGAGGTCCCAGCAGACTGGAAAACCGCAAATGTAACGGCCCTATTTAAGAAAGGAGGGAGACAGAAAGCAGGCAACTATAGATCAATGTGAGAAGTCGCACAACACCAGGTTATAGTCCAACAGTTTTATTTGAAACTGTTGGACTATAACCTGGTGTTGTGCGACTTCTCACATTTGTCCACCCCAGTCCAACATCTCCACATCATGGCAACTGTAGACCAGTTAGCCTAACATCTGTCATTGGGAAAATGCTGGAGTCCATCATAAAGGAAGTGGTAGCAGGACATTTAGAAAATCATAAGATAGTCAAGCATGGTTTTATGAAAGGGAAATCATGTTTGACAAATTTAGAGACATAGAAACATAGAAAAATAGGAGCAGGAGTAGGCCATTCGGCCCTTCAAGCCTGCTCCACCATTCAATATGATCATGGCTGATCCCCTATCTCAATACCATATTCCTGCTCTCTCCCCATAGCCCTTGATGCCTTTTGTGTCTAGAAATTTATCTATCTCCTTCTATATTCAGTGACTTGGCCTCCACAGCCTTCTGTGGTAGAGAATTCCACAGGTTCACCACTCTCTGAGTGAAGAAATTCCTCCTCACCTCAGTCCTAAATGACCTACCCCGTATCCTGAGACTGTGACCCCTCGTTCTAGATCCCCCAGCCAGGGGAAACATCCTCCCTGCATCCAGTCTGTCTAGCCCTGTCAGAATTTTATACGTTTCAATGAGATCCCCTCTCATTCTTCTAAACTCTAGTGAATACAGGCCTAGTCGACCCAATCTCTCCTCATACGACAGTCCTGCCATCCCAGGAATCAGTCTGGTGAACCTTCGCTGCACTCCCTCTGTGGCAAGTATATCCTTTCTTAGGTAAGGAGACCAAAACTGCACACAGTACTCCAGGTGTGGTCTCACCAAGGCCCTGTATAACTGTAGTAAGACATCCTTGCTCCTGTACTCAAATCCTCTTGCAATGAAGGCCAACATACCATTTGTCTTCCTAACTGCTTGCTGCACCTGCATGTTTGCTTTCAGTGACTGGTGTACAAGGACACCCAGGTCCCTCTGTACATCAACATTTCCCAATGTATTACCATTTAAATTATTCTCTGCCTTTCTGTTTTTCCTACCAAAGTGGATAACTTCACATTTATCCACGTTATACTGCATCTATGCTGGAGTTCTTTGAGGATGTAACGAGCAGGGTGGATAAAGGGGAACCAGTAGATGTCGTGTATTTGGATTTCCAGAAGGCATTCGATAAGGTGCCACATAAAAGGTTACTGCACAAGATAAGAGCTCACGGGGTTGGGGGTAATATATTAGAATGGATAGAGGATTGGCTAACAGAAAACAGAGAGTCGGGATAAATGGGTCATTTTCAGGTTGGCAAACTGTAACTAATAGGGTACCGTAGGGATCAATGCTGGGGCCTCAACTATTTACAATCTATATCAATGACTTGGATGAAGGGATCGAGTGTAATGAAGCCAAATTTGCTGACGATACAAAGATAGGTGGGAAAGCAAATTGTGTGGATGACGCAAAGAATCTCCAAAGGGATATAGATAGGCTAAGTGAGTGGGCAAAAATCTAGCAGATGGAGTATAATGTGGGAAAATGCAAGGTTATCCACTTTGGTAGGAAAAATAAAAAAGCAAATTATTATTTAAATGGGGAGAGATTACAAAATGCTGAAGTACAGAGGGATCTGGGGGTCCTTGTACATGAATCACAAAAAGTTAGCATGCAGGTACAGCAAGTAATTAGGAAGGCAAATGGAATGTTGGCATTTATTGCAAAGGGAATGGAGTATAAATGTAGGGAAGTCCTGTTACAACTGTACAGGGCATTGGTGAGACCACACCTGGAGTACTGTGTACAGTTTTGGTCTCCTTATTTAAGGAGGGATATACTTGCATTGGAGGCAGTTCAGAAAAGGTTCACGAGGTTGATTCCGGAGATGAAAGGGTTGTCTTATGAAGAAAGCTTGAGCAGGTTGGGCCTATACTCATTGGAGTTTAGAAGAATGAGAGGTGATCTTATTGAAACATATAAGATTCTGAAGGGGCTTGACAGGGTAGATGCAGAGAGGATGTTTCCCCTCGTGGGGGAATCTAGAACTAGGGGGCATAATTTCAGAATAAGGGGGCACCAATTTAAAATGGAAATGAGGAGGAATTTCTTCTCTCAGAGGGTCGTGAATCTTTGGAATTCTCTTCCCCAGAGAGCTGTGGAGGCTGGGTCATTGAATATATTTAAGGTGGAGGTAGACAGACTTTCAAATGGCAAGGGAGTCGAGGGTTATGGGGAGCGGGCAGGGAAGTGGAGTTGAGGCCAAGATCAGATCACCCATGATCTTATTGAATGGCAGAGCAGGCTCGAGGGGCCAAATGACCTACTCCTGCTCCTACGTCTTATGTTCTTATGTTCTTATGATCCACGTGCTCTTTTTCGGGGGCTACCGAATTTCTCGGCCAAAACATCTGAGGGCTCATTTCCCAGTGCAAACATTAATGTGGGAGCTCACTGTCAGTGCAGGGAGTGAAATAGACTGCAGTGGCTAAATAAAGGGGCAGCTTAGTTGTTGCTGGACAGAAAACTGGAAAATAACAACAACTTACATTTATATAGCATCTTTAACGTAGTAAAACATCCCAAGGCACTTCACAGCAGTGTCATCAGATAAAATGTTACATCGAGCCACATAAAGAGATAATAGGAGAGGTGGCCAAAAGCATAGTTAAGGAGAGAGAGGCAGAGAGGATTAGGAAGGAAATTCCAGAGGTTAGGGCCCAGGCAGCTGAAGACATGCCGTCAATGGAGAGGCAAAGGAAATCGAGGATGCACAAAAGGTCAGAATTGGATGAACGCAGAGTTACGGAGGGTTGTCGGACTGGAGGAGATTACAGAGATTAGGAGGGGCAAGGCCTCGGACGGCTTTGAACACAAGGATGAGAGATTTAAATTTGAGGCATTTCTGGGCCAGGAGCATATGTAGGTCGCGAGCACAGGGGTGATGGGTGAGCGGAACTTGGTGCGAGTCAGATCACGGGCAGCAGAGCTTTGGATGAGCTGAAGTTTATGAAGATGGGTAAAGGCTAACCAATGATGCAGAACACTTCCATTTTCAGATGCTGCTTACTCTCAGGGTAGTGCCATATCCAGTCTCCAACCCTCTACTGATAAAGATGTGCTAAAAACAGGCAGGACAAGTTAATTAGCACATCATTTGATGAGGTGGCACCAAATACAATGGAGAAAGAGAGAGACAGAAAGAGAGAGAAGAAAGAAAGAAAGAACTTGCATTTATTGGGGCGTTGCATAGAACTAGTCCCTTAACTAATAAATGCTTCAGAGGTTTGGTGAAATTGCAAACAATAGCACAGTTTTATGGTATACATAGTGAAATACTGGAAGTCAATTAAAGCCCACACATTACACTGGAGAACCGATAAAACCATCAAAACAAAAATCAGTGCTAAGCACTCACCACAGGTCTGTAAACACTAGAATGAACATCTGACATTATTTGTGACTCACAAAAGTAAGAAAATAAATGCTAAAATGTTTTGGTACATAATGGGCACTTGGGATAGAAAGTCATACAGGAGCATATAGTTTTTCTAGAGTCTCAGAAGATTGTATCCGAGCATAGATGATGAAGCATCAAAGTAAAAGGAAAATGAGGCAATTGTGTCATTGATTTTTTTTTGTTTTCTTGGGCCTGGGGAACAAGAGCTGGAGAAGTATGTTGCTCAGCTGAAAATCTTAACAGCTAACTGCAATTTCAGGAAATTTTATGAATCTTTGATCAGCAATAGAGTCATATACGGAATAACGGACTTCGACTTGATGGAAGAGACTCCTTAGCAAAACAGTCCTAGGAGTGATTTTAACCTTACCTGCACAGCGGAAACCAAGTGGGTGGGGAGGTAATCTGCCCCAGGTTACTTATCTGCCCAGATTCTGCCAATCGTGGTTTTCACTCAAACTTCCAGACAGGCAGCTAAACCACCCACCCAAAACCAATGTGTCCTTCTTTAAATATGCACATCGATGCTGTCATTGGGCTTCGACTGCAATTAGAACTCCGGCCTGAGCAGGGAAGTTGTCATGGCTTTGCACCATATGAAGGCCAGTCAGGACCTGCCAGGAAGAATAAGAGGCCACAAAAGGTAAGTTTCACAAATTTATTTTGTGAGACTAGGAGGTGCAGCCGGGCCCCACAAGAAAAGTTTAGGCCTCTCCTGCCCCAGAATCCCACCCCAATTCCACAAGACCCCCGTAACCTCCTTTCCCACACTTAACTGAGTGCTGACAGTATGTTAACGAAGTGCAGGGGTTAAAATAGCCCAGACCTGTTTTCTGCTGTAGGGGTAAGTTTCTAACTCACCCCACCATCCAAAATCCCCATTGGATTTGTGGATGGAGACCCATTTTTCTGCACATGTACAATCAAAGCATATGGAAGAATTCTTCAGGTTTCTTCTTATCTTGCTATACACCTATCTAAGCAATGCAATTCTTCCTGTTTATAAATTTACTGAAGTAGTCTGCATGAGCATAAAATTACATTTCCCATTTTGCATTAAAGTCAACTTTTTAGTTAAAACGATCAACAGAAGATTTTCACCCCAAATCTCTTTCTGAACACTGGGGAACAGGATCTCCCTCCTACTGTCTACCACCTACACCAGGGCCTCCAACACAGCATTGGAGAATCTGTCTAGGCCTCTACCAGCGATTTTAGTCCTTTGACAATGTTTTCTTTTGTCTACAACCAGAGTGCACCTTCTCTTTAAAAGGTGCTCGCTGCCTTTAAGGGACATCAAAGACACCTGATTTACCACCACCCCAAACAGGCGCTGGCTGCATGCCTGAATCATTATAATGAGGTTCCAACATGAATTTAACGTGATGCCTGGAACCACGGGAACAGGCGTGTGCAGCACACACCCCGCCAATCCCCTCCCCCCCCCCGTGTTTAAAGCGAGCTGACCCACTGATGTTCATTATTTTTGTATTATTATGTGAAGACAAGTCCAATCGTAACTGTTGCTCTGTATGTTCCCTTGCTGTGAAATAAAGCAGCTTAACGATTTGTTCAGATCTAGCCTCATCTTACCAAATGTTTTATCAGGCTGCCTTCAAAAAGATTGAAGAAGCACAAGTGAAGGTTGTTGGAAAATGGAGGAGAGGCATTGGAAGAGGTTTGTGTGTTGAAGGCTTCAAAGACATGAAGGAGGATCGGGAGGGCATGTGTGGCAGACATGATATCCAGTTCATATGTCAGGGAGGACGCATTGTTGCATCCTCTGGGTTACGCTGCCATATAAGTTAATATTGGGCATTGTGAGTCAACTCTGATGCGTAAGAGCCATGGGATTCGCTTATGGCAGTGACTGACATCACTGAACCCAAGAAAGTATCTAAGGCAAGACCCACATTTGTAACAGAGCCTGATCCTCAATGCTACTGCCTGTAGCAAAATGCAGGAAAGCTATTCAAGATAGTACATCGCACGTAACCCACAAACTTCAAAAATTTGCATACATGTGGACGCTGACTCCATGGCTTCAGATGATGTCACCAAGGAGCAGTATGTGGATGAGGAAAAGGAAGGGGGCGTCAAAGATGAACTCTTGAGGGACTTTAGGTGACAGTATAGGGATGGGAAAAGAAGCCTTTGCTAGAGATCCTCTGGCCATGATCGAAGAGTAAAGAATGGACAAGTGAATGTTGTTGGATAATAGAGGCGAGGCATTGGAAGAGGTTTGTGTGTTGAAGGCTTCAAAGACATTGGGAGTTAATGTGCATAGGTCCCTGAAGCTGGCAGGACATATTGAGAGAGTGGTTAACAAAGCATATCGGATCTTGGGCTTCATAAATAGAGTTATTGAATACAAAAGTAGAGAAGTTATGCTGAACCTTTATAAAGCGCTGGTTAGGCCACAACTGGAGCATTGCGTCCAGTTCTGGTCACCACACTTTAGGAAGGATGTGAAGACCCTTGAGAGGGTGCAGAGGAGATTTACCAGAATGGTTCCGGGGATGGGGGATCTTAGCTACAAGGACAGGTTGGAGAAGCTGGATTTGTTTTCATTAGAGTAAAGGAAGTTGAGGGGTGATTTGATAGAGGTGTACAAGATTATGACAGGTTTGGATAGGCTAGACGGGGAAAGGCTGTCCCCACTAGTTACATAGATTACATAGAAGATAGGAGCAGGAGTAGGCCATCCGGCCCTTCGAGCCTGCTCCGCCATTTAATGAGATCATGGCTGATCCTCCAATTCAGTATCCCGTCCCCGCCTTCTCTCCGTAACCCTTAACCCCTTTTGCCTGTAGAAATATATCTAATTCCCTCTTAAATATATTTAATGAGCTGGCGTACACTGCCCTCTGTGGCAATGAGTTCCACAGGTTCACCACCCTCTGAGTGAAGAAATTCCCCCTCATTTCTGTATGTTGATGATACAAGGACTAGGGGACACAGATTTAAGGTTTTGGGCAAGAGATACAGGGGGATGTGAGGAAAAACATTTTTACGCAGCGAGTGGTGATGACCTGGAATTCGCTGCTGACGGAAGTGGTGGAAGCGGAGACGGTCAATGTTTTCAAGGGGAGACTGGTTAGGCACTTGAGGGAAATAAACTTGCAGGGCTACGGGGATAGAGCGGGGGAATGGGCCTGACTGGATTGCTCTTCAGAGAGCCTGCACGGACTCAATGGTCCGAATGGCCTCCTTCTGTGCCGTTATGACTCTATGACATGAAGAAGGAATAATGCACCATGGTCACAGTCACAGAGAACATTGTTTATAACTTTAGTTAGGGCCATTTTGGTGCTGTGGGGACATACAGGAAGCCAGGACTGTTATAGTGCAAACTGTAAGTAAGTTTTTAAAGGCCTCACTAAAAATAAATATTGCCATATATTATGTGATTGCTTTTAGTTTGGGATTTACAATATTACAACAGTTTTATAATATCTGTCATCACTTTCAGTATTATTGTTTGTAGAAGTTTAATCATACATGATTATTTTAGCTGTGAACATGAAGAACCTAAGGCTATGTAAACATCCATCACCCTATGCTTATTAATTTTTGTATTTACCCTAACTTGTTATGTAAAAGATTCACTCTGATACCAATGTAACAAAAGGAATCTTCGTTTTGTTGTTGAGAAAATTTAAGAATTAATTTTTAAACTATGGTTCATGTGTTAAAAAAAGTCCACTAGACTGAAGAGGTGGAATTGAAGTAAAATACAACAATAGATAAAGCAGTTGTCTTTTGTGTAGTAGGCTGACATTTAACAGGGTCTGAAAATGTGAATTAACATTTTTAATTTTTCAGTTTAGCTCTTATATTATCATAAACCCACAGGAGAGACATTAAAAACTATTTGCGGAAGAACTTACTTTAATTGATGTTCACACCTTACTTTAGGCATTAAATGGGCACCTAAGATTCCATTTGACGAACAGGAAATATGCGTTCATTATAAGCCAGAAGTGTGCCGTCTGCCATATTGGTATAGGCAAAAACTAGGCATCTAGAACCTGTGCCTGAAACAGAAATTAGGCCCTTTGCAAAGGCAAATAAGGGGTCTAATACCTGCTTGATGCCCTCTGTGCAAAACTGAGTTGCCCTGAATGTAGCCAGCACTGGGCCGGCTCCGTTCATGAACCACGTCTGCATACGGCCAAACCAGTGGTCCTTAAAGCGAGTGGGAGACTCGTGGAACCTCCAACACAACGGCGACCAACTGGCGTAATGCGGAATGTTATTGCTTTCTCACCCAACCCAAGCCCACCCGTTTTTGGGGGTTAAAATTACCCCCCTTATGTCTGAGGGTTGCTGCAGTTTCAGATGAAGCTGCCACATGCTCCATTGATGGCTACAATTAAAGCAATGTTTCCAGAAGCACACCAGTCAGTTGCCACACATCCTCGGAGACTGACCTCAGAGCCTCCACATAGATGTGATGCTTCTCAAACATCCTTTTTAGGTGAGTACACAGAGATCAAGGTCCCATGACTCTGAAGCCATGGGCAGCCTTCTCTTCATACTCCACTAAGAAGGTAGTACATCCTCATCCACTCCCAACTCCTCTGGCTCCCTCATGCTCTTTGATTCACATAGTGCCATATCTTCACTCACACTATCTAATACCCCTCGGCTGCATGGGAGTGAGAAAGCAAGTAACACAGGAAATGAAATCCAGCGGGTGATAGCCAATGTTCCCTGTCATTTGTTTTGGCCCGTCACGGCCCCTTTATGGGGCTGCATGAGCCATTCAAAATACCGGACATGCACGGTTTTACATTGAAAAGCCAGCAAGCGGTGCGGCCGCACAGCTTACAGGGAACATTGGTTATAGCAGAGGAACACAAGGCAGGGACTCATGGATGGACTTGACGATCACTTGCACTCCCTCATGATCACTTCCTTGTCATTGTCATCATTGTACTCGACAAGAATAATTTTCCTTCTCAACCGTTCTAACTGCTCCTCCTCATCACCATCATCATCATTGTCATCATCATTTCCTCCTCTTCCTCTTCCTCACAATCTGCCTCCCTTGCTGTGATGGATCAGCAGGAAAGGAGAGTACTACTAGGAATGGATGAACAGAAACTTAACTGGACCAACCACATATATACTGTGCCTACAAGAGCAGGTCAGAGGCTGGCTATTCTGTGGCGAGTGACACACCTCCTGACTCCTCAAAGGCTTTCCACCATCTACAAGCCACAAGTCATGAGTGTGATGGAATACTCTCCATTTACCTGGAGGAGTGCAGCTCCAACAACACTCAAAGAGCTCGACACCATCCAGAACAAAGCAGCCCGCTTGATTGGCACCTCATCCATCACATTCACTCCCTCCACCACCAGCACACCATGGCTGCTGTGTGCACCATTTACAAGATGCACTGCAGCAACTCACCAAGGCTTCTTCAATAGTACCTCCCAAACCCACAACCTCTACCATCTAGAAGGACAAGGGCAGCAGGTGCATGGGAACAGCACCATAGAATCATAGAATGGTTACAGCACAGAAGGAGGCCATTTGGCCTGTCGAGCCCGTGCCATGCAAGAGCACTTCAGCTAGTCCCACTCCCCCACCCTTTCCCCGTAGTCCTGCAAATTTTTTTCCTTCCGGTAGTTATTTGAAAGCCACGATTGAATCTACCTCTTCCACCCTTTCAGGCAGTGCATTCCAGATCCTAACCACTCACTGCGTAAATTTTTTTTTCCTCATGTCGCCTTTGATTCTTCTGCCAATCACCTTAAATCTGTGTCCTCTGATTCTCGACCATTCTGCCAATGAGAACAGTTTCTCTCTATCTACTCTGTCTAGATCCCTCATGATTTTGAACACCTCTATCAAATCTCCTCTCAACCTTCTCTGCTTGAAGGAAAACAACCCCAGCTTCTCCAGTCTATCCACGTAACTGAAGTCCCTCATCCTTGGAACCATTCTTGTAAATCTTTTTTGCACCCTCTCTAAGGCCTTCACATCCTTCCTAAAGTACAGTGCCCAGAATTGAACACAATACTCCAGTTGAGCCCAAGCCAGCGTTTTATAAAGGTTCATCATAACTTCCTTGTTTTTGTACTCATGCATCTATTTATGAATCCCAGGATCCCGTATGCTTTTTTAACTGCTTTCTCAATCTGCCCTGCCATCTTCAACAATTTGTGCACATATACCTCCAGGTCTCTCTGTTCTTGTACCACCTTTATAATTGTACCCTTTCGTTTATATTGCCTCTCCTTGTTGTTCCTACCAAAATGTATCACTTCGCACTTTTCTGCATTAAATTTCATCTGCCACGTGTTCGCCCATTTCACCAGCCTGTCTATGTTTTCTTGAAGTCTATCACTATCCTCTCACTGTTCACTATACTTCCAAGTTTTGCGTCATCTGCAAATTTTGAAGTTGTGCCCTGTACACTCAAGTCTAAGTCATTAATATATATCAAGAAAAGATAAGTTTTGTCACCTGCAAGTTCCCCTCCAAGCTACACAACATCCTGACTTGGAAATATATCGCCGTTCCTTCATTGCCGCTGGGTCAAAATCCTGGATCTCCCTCCCTAACACCACTGTGGGAGTATCTTCACCACATGGGTTGCAGAGGTTCAAGAAGGCAGCTCACCACCACCTTCTCAAGGGCAACTAGGGATGGGCAATATCCCACATCCCATGAATGATAATAAAAAACAGAGGGAAGAATGGAAGAGAATGCTCATTTGATATTACGGTAAAGCATTGCTTCCCCACTGTGAGACATGCAAAGATTTATTTGTTTATGTAACTGTGGTATTTCAGGGGAACAAACTTAAACCTCTGACTCACTGTAAAGGACACTGTAGCAGATCTTCTCATATTATTATTAAAGTTAACTGTCTAGCATCTTATGAGTGTAACGAGTGTTGCTGACTTTCTTTTCATAACGAGCTCATTAGTCTGTGGGAACTACGTGTCCACGTTTTCATTACTCATCACTTAATCCTCCCACTGGAGAAACACCTAGTAGGATTACCGGGATAAATTCAAGAAGAAACACTTCATGGGGGAATTTTAACTCCCGGGCATGAAGCCAGCTGGGCAAGCGGGCGGCCTGCTTGGGTGCGGCAGCGGGAGGCCTGACCAATTTTAACGGCCAGGCATCATTAGCATCCGGCTGACCAGCCGCCTACACGAAATAGGTAGGAAGTGGCAGCTGGCTGGCTGCCGACAGTCGAAGATCGAGTGTCCCAGAGGCTGCCTGCTGGCACTGAAGTAAGTCGCAGGTGGGAAGGGGGAGCCTGGGGCAGCAGAATCCTAGACTTTTCTGTGGGCCAGGAGGAATACTCTTGCTTCCCCTGGACCCACAAAGGAAGGTTCAAAACTTATCTTGCAAGTCTCTTCTTCCTGCAG
Organism: Squalus acanthias; assembly: GCA_030390025.1. Classification (NCBI taxonomy): domain Eukaryota; kingdom Metazoa; phylum Chordata; class Chondrichthyes; order Squaliformes; family Squalidae; genus Squalus; species Squalus acanthias. Next base: position 54,086,660 of record CM059432.1, read on the forward strand.
ACCAGGTTTCACTGAACGGGGCAATCGATGGACTTTGACGAAGCTCTTGCACATTTTATAGGAAAACACTTTAAGGCGGCTTCAGAACTCTTATATGCAAACTTCCCAGTTCCCAGTTCTACACACCCCTTCCATGCTTATGGCAGCCAGAAAGAGAGAGACACAAAGAGAAAGAATTAGCATTTATATAGCACTGTAGCAAATGCTCAGGATGGCCCTAAGTGCTTCATAACCAATGAATTACTATAAAAGTGCAATCATATTTGTTACTTGGGCAAACACAGCAACCAATTTGCGCACAACAGTATTTCACAAACAGCAAACGAGATGAATGAGTTAACTTTTTTGGAGGTGTTGGTTGAGGGAGAAATTTTAGGAAGGATACCAATATTTATTAAATAGTGTCATGGGACCTCAAGTCCTGGACTGAGGTTTGAGTCTACTACCTTCTGACTCAGAAGTGAGAGTCAATTGAAGATGAACAGAAAGGCAGAGAGAGGGAAATAGAAAAAATTAGAGTCGGAAACAATGGCCGGAATTTTGCCTACCTGGGCGGGTCCGGTGCGGGCGGTGGCAATGACGGGTCATGACCCCGCTGCTGGCTCCATCCCGCTGCTGAAAATGAACTTACCTTAATGGGGCCTAATAAGCCCACCTAGCACGTTAGATGGTCCAATTAGATGTTGCGGGTCTGGTGACGTCATTCATGATGTGTTTTCAGCTGGGATCTTTAAAGGGCCATTTAATTTATTGGTCTGCAATTGTAAAGTACACATGCTTTGTTTTCCATCTATATATGCTTTGGAGATTCTGTATCTAATTTACTTCACCTGAGGAAGGAGCAAATCGATAGCTCCGAAAGGTTGTGATTTCAAATAAAACTGTTGGACTATAACCTGGTGTTGTGCGACCTCTCAATCTTTAAAGGGACCATGGCTACATTAGATCTGAAGTTTAATCTAACTTAGTGCTGTCAATGCACTACAGCATTGGAGTGCTGCAAACACTGAAAATGACTGCACAGAGGCAGATGGCTGCACCCAGGTTCTCTGATGACTCCCTCCATATGCTTATGGAGGGAATCAGAGCACGCAGGGAGGTCCTTTTCCCTTCTGATGAACATAACATAAGAACATAAGAAATAGGAGCAGGAGTAGGCCATTCGGCCCTTCGAGCCTGCTCCGCCATTCAATGAGATCATGGCTGATCTTCTGCCTCAACTCCATTCACCGGCCCTATCGCCATATCCCTTGATGTCTTTACTAGTCAGAAATCTATCGACTTCTGTTTTGAATATACCCAATGACTGAGCCTCCAAAGCACTCTGGGGTAAAGAATTCCAAAGATTCACCACCCTCTGTGTGAAGAAATTTCTTCTCATCTCAGTCCTGAATGGCCTACCCTTTATCCTGAGGCTGTGGCCTCTGGTTCTAGACTCCCCAGCCAAGGGAAACATTCTCCCAGCATCCATCCTATCAAGCCCTGTAATAATTTTGTATGCTTCAATGAGATCCCCTCTCATTCTTCTGAATTCAAGAGAATACAGGCCTAGTTTACTCAATCTCTTCTCATACGACAGTCCTGCCATCCCAGGAATCAATCTCGTGAACCTTCGTTGCACTCCCTCTATGGCAAGTATATCCTTCCTTCGGTAAGGAGACCAAAATTGTACACAGTACTCCAGGTGTGGTCTCACCAAGGCCCTATATAATTGGAGTAAGACTTCTTTACTCCTGTATTCAAATCCTCTTGTAATGAAGGCCAGCATACTATTTGCCTTCCTAATGGCTTGCTGCACCTGCACATTCACTTTCAGTGACTCATGTACAAGGACACCCAGGACCCTTTGAGCATTTGCATTCCCCAATCTTTCACCATTTAGGAAATATTCTGCCTTTCTGTTTTTTCTACCAAAGTGGATAACTTCACATTTATCCACATTATATTCCATCTGCCATGTTCTCGCCCACTCACTGAGCCTGTTGAGATCCCCTTGAAGCCTCTTCACATCCTCTTCACAACTGACACTGCCACCTAGCTTTGTATCATCAGCAAATTTGGAAATGTTACATTTAGTCCCCTCATCCAAATCATTGATATAGATTGTGAATAGCTGATGGGCGGAAGAGACCTCCTCAGGAGACCAAGACAGCCTGGTTGTAGATTGCAGAGGAGGTCACAAGCAGGGATGTGTTCGAGAGGACCTGGGTGCAGTTCCACAAACATTTCAATTATCTCATTAGATCAGAAAATGTTAGTAGAAAGCAACACTCAACTGCATCCTGCTGTGCCTCTGATCACATCTCCATCACTCTGCCTTCCCTACCCTACTCCTGCACATCCTTACTCACACCAACATACCTTGCACCTCCACCCATCCCTCTCTCTCTATATTATCACATCCCCATCTCACTAGCCACCCCTCACACTCACCCTCATCCTAGTGCAATCATACCAACTAACAACACACAAGGGTAGCCACTTCAGTGTTTTATCCAATGTTTATGTAAAGTTTCTGTTAAAGTGGTGTCAAACATAAAAATCTTTATTTTCAACACTTTCCGGTCTTGGAAAGATTTGTGTGCACCTTTGGAAGTGGCTTAGTGAGTTGCAGTGAATGGTGAGACATAACAGTACCCCATGCAATGGCGATGAGTGTGAAAGGAATGGCTTGGGCATTGTAGGATCCTTTATGGTGTTGGTGTGGGGTGGTGTCAACCTGGCGCATCATGTGGCAGCCATATAGGTGTTCAGCGTCAAGTGAAGTAAATCTGGCCATGATGATGCCGTCCCTGGCCTCCCAGGCAGTAATGTGCTCAGGTGCTGATGCCCTCTGTCCTGTGCAGCATCAGGTGATTGCGGAGAAGGTTGGTGTTGCTGTTGGTGCTGCTGGTGTGTCTGGTGCTGCTGGTGTTGGGACTCATCGTGGTCCGCTTCTGAGGACCAAGGTGAGACAGTATAAATGGCACCCATGTTGATGGAATAGATGGCAGGTGAAGTAGAGATGACAGAAGCAATCTGTCAATGGTGAGAGAGGTTCTTACAATGAGGTGGCACTGGATGGAGACTTTGCTTGAAAGACTTGCAGCCTGCAGAAAGCTCAATCTGTGTTACAAATGCAGTGAGAATCAGCTTCAGCCTGAGGAAAGTGATCAGCTGTCAGGTGGGAGCTTTTACAGTACATTTCATCCTGTCAACTAATCAGCTGGACCAATGGCCACTCAACTCCCGCCTTAGGTTTACAGACGTGCTTCCCGAGCAGCGTGGTCCCCGTTGGCATCCAGTTAAATTTAAAAGGTAAGGTTGAAAACACTCTTAAGGGTCTGACAACAAGCTACTAATTGTTTAAATTAGGTCGCCCATATCTGCCAGTTGGGTCGGATCCGCAATGACAGATGTGCCTGGGGGAAAGGTGCATGGGAGCGAGATGACAGTGGATTCCCGACCCGCTGTCAAAAATAACAACTTTCCCACCTGACCCGCCACCAATTGCGCCTGCTACCACCCCAGGAAACTTACGGCCAATGAGAGAGACAGTAAGGAAACTCCCTGACCACCAGCATATCTCAGAAAATCACAGCCAGTGTGCTGGCAGTTACCTAATACGGGTAGGCAATATTTCCCTGCATATTGGAAAAATTAACCCTCATACTGTGAAATAGATTTTGCTAGATATAGCTAACTTGCTCATCATTTAAATTCAGTTCTAATTGTGCAGTTGCTAAGCTTTCATAGCTAAATATAAACTAATTGTAATTTTTAGAAAGCCATGCTGCATCTTTTAATATGGAAGCGTCATTTCAATGCCACTATAATGCTAAATACAATTTTTTTTTTGTTTTGTTTTGTTTTTATACCTTGTTGGAACCTTGAGGGCACCCTTTTTCTTTTCCGCCCACTTATAGTGATAAATTAAGCTTTGATCTAAAATATGAGTCTCTGCCTGTGTCTGCTTCTTTGCAAGCAACTCATTTGAGCATCTTATTAGACTTGCTGAGAAAAGATCTGTCTCCACTGCAAACCAACACACTGGTTCCATTAAGTTTGCATGTGTAATAAGTTACCTGACAGAATCCAGCACATGGAATTGGACAAAAAGCACAATGATTTTTTTGTCAGTGGTGTATATTTTAATATAATCGAATCTTGGATCTATATTGGTAATGCAGTCCAGAGGGCTCATCTGAGGGGGTAAGAAGCTCACCTCCATAAATATTCAGTTGTTGTCCACCCCTAAAGTTGTCTTGCAATGGAGGGAGAAAAATGGCTGAAGACAGTTGAACTGCACAATTTAGTGAAACGGCTTTGGAGGTCCTGCTGCAGGGGTCCTGCAGAGAAGGGTGGTTCTATTTGGAAGGAGGAGCCATCCTGCAATCAAAAGCAGCATCAGAACAGCATGAATGGAGGTCGCAGAAAGACAAAGTGCAGTTACAAGTTGATCTGAAACCTGGGAACAAGTGAGGGGGAAATTGTTGGTTGGTTAGTTATGGAAGATTGGTAATATAAACGTGCTGATATATGGCTTGATCTTACTATTATATGTAACAATATATTACACTGCAATTTCAAGCTGAATTTTATGTAGCATCACAGAAGGACAATTTACTGCACATTGGCAACTGTTTCAATACTTCCTACATGCACGGGCATGGTCATGTTAAACCAGGGCTCTGTGTAATATATTTCCCTTGTGGACCATTAAATATGGCAAGCATTATTCACCAAGTATACTGCCAGCACAAAGGGCTGGATTTTACCAGCCCTGAGGACTGCTGGGAAAATGGGAAGCAGGTCCCAACCTCACTCCCAACCCACCTCTGAACCATCTTCCCGGGAGGCAGGTCCCCGACTTGCGCAGGGATCCGTCTCCTAGCGGCGGGGAGGGGATTAGAGCCAATTAACTGCCTGTTAACAGGCAGTTAAGAGGCTTTTCCCCATTTTCCGCCAGCTGATACGGCCTTTCCTGACGGCGGGAAACCCCGCCAGGGTCAGCGAGGCGAGCTGTGGGTTTGCTGTAGTGTAAGTGTGTAAATGACAGCTGCAGAGGTAGTGTGATGGGTGCAATGGTGCACAGGTAAGTATGAAAGGTGAGAGAATGTAGTGAGAAATATTTTTATTCTGTTTATATATATCTGCAGGTGACAAGATTTGATATTTCTGTGAAGCCTCATCTGATCGGCAGAATTGACAGATGGCTTCTGCAATCTCACATGCAGCTGCCATCTGTTTTCTCCTAAGGAGAGAGTCATTGGTGGGCCTAGGTGCAAGGGCTCACCTTTGGACAGTGATTGTCAGGGTTTGACAGCACCTCAATGCTATCAAACACTGACAATTCATCTGTCAAAAAATTATGATGCCTGTCACTTTAACAAAACCGGCAGATGAAGCGTCATGCACTGACGTCATCTGACACCGGCTTTCCCTTAATTGGCCGGCAAGCCCACAGGGCGGGCTTAACAAGGCCAATCAAGGGAAAATAGCGTCAGGTCGTCAGACATCGCTGGGGGGCGGACTAGAACCCGGAAACCAGCAGTCCCACTCCCAACGGGCCTCCTCAGGTAAGATCCCGGCCAAAGTATCTGAATGCTACTTGGTCATACACTTACATAGGATGACTGTTGGCATGGGCACTTGGGTGGCACTCATCTTCCACATTCCTCTTGCCAACATGTGGCCCTTTTATATCTGCTTGCAGGAGATGGTTGCAGATGAGGGTGGGAGGTCACCTAAATTGTGACCATTGGCCCCTTGTGAGGGGAGGGCTAGTGAGATTATATGCATAGGGGGAAATAGAAGAAGGCGAGGTCACAAGCATTCCCCAAACGCATGGCTTGGATCCTTTGCCGTAAATTCCTTATCTCCTTATTCAATCACTTATCCGCTCCCTGACATGCAGGCATACTTTGCAGCTCTGCAGCCTAACATACTGCAATATGTTGCAATGTTACTGTCAATATTGGTAAAACATCTTCTTTCTGTTCCTCCAGGTGCCCAAGAAGAAATGGTGTCACTCTCCATTGATTAGCTCCAACTGAGCACTTCACAAGAACATGCACAACACACTCCTGCAGTGATAAACACCAACACAGATATAGCCACACTTTGGGAGTGACAATTATTGAGAGTGAGCAAGAAAACCTTTAGTTGCTGAACCCAGAGTTTAAATTCAAGACGAATGTCACCTTGCCAGCACCTTGTGCATACTAGAGTTTGGGGCATCAAGGAGCCCTAGTAAAATTGAAGTCAATGGGAATCAGGGAGAAACCTCTCCACTGGCTGGAGTCATACCGAGCACAAAGGAAGATGGTTGTGGTTGTTGGAGGTCAATCATCTCAGCCCCGGGACAACGCTGCAGGAGTTCCTCAGAGCAGTGTCCCAGGCCGAACCATCTTCAGCTGCTTCATCAATGACCTTTCCTCCATCATAAGGTCTGAAGTGGGGATGTTCGCTGATGACTGCACAGTATTCAGTTCCATTTGCAATTCCTCAGAAAATGAAGCAGTCCATGCCCGTATGCAACAAGACCTGGACGACATTCAGGCTTGGGCTGATAAGTGGCAGGTAACATTCGCGCCACACAAATGCCGGGAATGACTATCTCTAACAAACGAGAGTCTAAACACCTCCCCTTGATATTCAACGGCTTTACCATCGCCGAATCCCCCACCATCAACATCCTGGGGGTCACCATGGACCAGCAACTTAACTGGACCAGCCACATAAATACTGTGGCAACAAAAGCAGGTCAGGGGCTAGGTATTCTGTGGCGAGTGTCTTACCTGACTCCCCAAACCCTTTCCATCATCTACAAGGCACAAGTAAGGAGTGTGATGGAATACACTCCACTTGCCTGGATGAGTGCAGCTCCAACAACACTCAAGAAGCTCGACACCATCCAGGACAAAGCAGCCCGCTTGATCGGCACCCCATCCACCACCTTAAACATTCACTCCCTCCACCACCGGCGTACCGTGGCTGCAGTGTGTACCATCTACAAGATGCTCTGCAGCAACTCGCCAAGGCTTCTTCGGCAGCACCTCCCAAACCCGCGACCTCTACCACCTAGAAGGACAAGGGCAGCAGGTGCATGGGAACACCATCACCTGCAAGTTCCCCTCCAAGTCACACACCATCCTGATTTGATATCGCCATTCTTTCATCATCACTAGGTCAAAATCCTGGAACTCCCACCCTAACAGCATTTTGGGAGCAACTTCACCACAAGGGCTGCAGCAGTGCAAGAAGGCGGCTCAGCACCACCTTCCCAAGGGCAATTTGGGATGGGCAGTAAATGCTGACCTTGCCAGCGACGCCCACACCTCAGAACGAATTTTTAAAAAGTTGGTCTACAGTTCCTCGTGCAGCATGTCACACAGCTCTGGCACTGCCTCCCTGGTGAAACACAACCTATTAAACCATTGCTGCTTTGTGAGATCCAGATTATTAGTTTGTGACACATATATTTAGTCTGCACAATGATAGATAAGAGTCCTCCTCCTGTGATGACTCCTCACTTCCCCGGCAATCAAACATTCTTCTTCCTCCAAGCCGATGTACAGTGAGATACTGAATGGTACACCCATTGTGCTAAGGGGTTGGTGTGAGCACAGAACTTCCTCACTCTCCTTGAAAGCTGTCAGTGCAGCTCAAAAGTCAGTTTGCCACATACAATCCAAGTTGGTGCTTGTGTCTTTAAAGTACTAAGGACTGAATGCAAACAAACCAGAACATCCATTTTATAGGGGCGCTCTGTGCAGATGATTTGCAACCAGTATTTTTTAAAAGAAATAGATAAGCAGGCCACATTGATATCAATTCCAGCTTCCTTGTAAATCATTTGTGTGACAGCGCCTCTTTGAGACACAGGCCCCGATATGTATACACAGCAACAGCGGCGTTGATTCTCACAGGTACACAGGTAGCGTGCTGAGTCACTGTTCAACAGGATCGGGACAATCATGGCCGTGCTTATGGGATTCATCGGAAGCCTCGGCACATATGACCGAGCTCATGAACCATTCAGTTCTTCCATTGAGATGTTTTTTAAGGCCAATAACATTATTGAGACCGAAGGTGCAGATGAGAATGTTCTAGCTCAAAATAAAGTAATTTGTGAATGTAAAAATGAAATTTTTCTAACGGAGATCGGGCCAGATGTCTACGGAACGTTGACAAACCTACTCGTGCCAGGGAAAGCAAAGGATGCGTCATTTGCTGACATTGTCGAGAAACTCGAGGACCATTTCGACCCAAAGCCATTAGAAATAGCAGAGAGCTATAAGTTTGGTACCAGAAACAAAAACAAAGTGAAACCATCAGTGAGTACATTGTAGCTCTTAAAAACTTGTCTTTGCATTGTAACTTCGGCACATTTTTGGATCGTGCGTTGAGATAAGTTTGTGTGTGGACTGGTGGATGAGTGCATACAGTCCAAGTTACTGAACACTCCAAACCTAACATTTGACATGGCATGCAAAATTGCCCTATCTATGGAGATGGCATCTAAGAATGCTAGGGAGCTTCGTCCAACTCAAGTGACTAGTGCAGCTGAGGTCTACAGTCACAAAGCCACCGGCAAACCTAAAGTTGTGAGACCAAGTGAAGAGCATGTCGGTGAGAGCAGTTCAGTGAATTGTTATTGCTGTAATGGAAATCACTCACCATAGTCCTGCCAATACAGAAATGTGAAGTGTTTTCACTGCCAGAAGCAAGGCCATATTTCAACAGCTTGCAGAGCTAGATTAAAAGCAGGAAGTAAGAACCATTCTAGTGGCAATGCAAAGCAGTGACAACAAAAGGGATGAATTCACAATATTGAAGTGAATACACCTGATGTTGAAGAACTAGGCATCGACAGTATCTATGCCACTAGCGGCAATGCTAGCAGTCATGAGAAAGACTTCCGTACAATACTTTTGATCAATGTTCAACACAGCGGTAGACTGTTCTATCATGAGTAAGGACACATAGAGTAAGTTTAATCAAGTACCACTTACAAAGAGTACCGTAAAGTTAAAAACCTACTCCGGAGAAATCCGAGAGCCATGTGGACAAATGGAATGTACAGTTCAGCACAATGGCCAGTCAGTAAAGCTGCCTATATTCTAGTGAGCTACAACAACAGGCCAATCCTCATGGGCAAAGACTGGTTGAGAAAGTTAAAACTAGACTGGAAAAATATCTTCAGTGTAGATGCTTCAAAGAAGCGACTCAACACAATGCTGAACAAGTATAAAAGCATGTTCACAGACAGTTATGAGGGCATCACTGGGTATAATGCGCATATCTGCATCAAGTCCAACGTGAAGCCTATCTATCATAGTGTCAGCTGTGGCTCAGTTGGTAGCACCCTTGTCTCTGAGTCAGAAGGTTGTGGGTTCAAGTCCCACTCCAGAACTTGAGCACATATAGCTGGACTGACACTCCTGTGCAGTACTGAGGGGGTGCTGCCTTTTGGATGAGACGTTAAACTGAGGCCCCGTCTACTCTGTCAGGTGGATGTAAAAGATCCCATGGCACTATTTTGAAGAAGAGTAGGGGAGTTATCCCCGATGTCCTGGCCAATATTTATCCCTCAACCAACATAACAAAATCAGATTATCTGGTCATTATCACATTGCTGTTTGTGGGACCTTGCTGTGTGCAAATTGGCTGCCGCGTTTCCTACATTACAACAGCAACTCCACTTCAAAAGTACTTCATTGACTGTAAAGCGCTTTGAGATGTCCGGTGGACATGAAAGGCGCTATATAAATGCAAGTCTTTCTTTCTTTTATTGTAAGACAAGGCCGGTCCCCTATGTGTTGAAAAGTCAGGTGGAGGAAGAGCTAGAGAAACTGAGAGAGAACGGAGTGCTAGTAAAAACTGACAAAAGTGAATGGGCTACCCCGACTGTGATAGTGCCCAAAGCAGACAAAACTATACGCTTGTGTGGTGACTACAAAATTACTATCAACCAAGCAGTTGACGATGAGCAGTACCCATTACCTACATCGCAAGATTTGTATGCATCTCTCTCTGGGTCAAAGGTTTTCTCTAAGCTTGACCTGTTGCACGCTTATGCTCAGCAGAATGTTGACAAAGATAGTCAACAGTATCTCACTATCAACACACACAAAGGACTGTAAAGTCATAGAATCATAGGGGGAAAAATTCGGTTGCTTTGCGCCTCCCGTTAGCGCCCTAAGAGGGTGCGAATGGGGCGCAAAGCAACTAGTGCCCGGGCGTGGCGATGTTTGCGCCGCTCGCGAAATTGACCAGACATTTTGTGGTGGCGCTAAACACTACCGACACGATCTCCTGCACCCGCAGATCGTGACGTCAGTCGAGCGTGCAACGCCCCGGACCGGATATTGAGTGGCGCCCCCTGCCTTACTGCCTGCTGCTAGCAAAGTCAGGTTGAGGGGAGCGTTTTACAGTCGGGAAGGGACTGGGGGAGCACTATTTAAAGGTGACCGCTTCCTGCCTTTTTTTGTCGGCGACATTTTTGCACCACGCATTCTGAGAGAGAGAGAGAGAGAGAGACTTCTGGTGAGATTTAACACTGTGTGAAGGAGTTTTGGGTACTGAGCAGCACTTTGCAGGTTCATTTTGATTTGACCTTCCTTGCATCGATTTAGAAGAGACTATGTAGACTGCACTCTGAGCTCTTTCCCTGGGCCTCTCCATTGTTCTTTCCAGCAGATTTGATGTATAGGTCTCTCCAGGCCGAGATTCAAGGCTGCAATGAGCAGGGTGTGGATGGAGAGCAAGATCAACCCTTCCCTTTAAGAACTGGCCGGCGCCAGTGTGTCTGTGTTCCATTGCTTACTGACATCACATGAGCTTCGCCAGCGCTCTGAGGTAGCGCCTCGCTCCTCAGCATTAGCACCAAGAGAGGTGTGTAGCACCTGATTTAGCACTCCAATCACCTCCAGGGGCGATAGAGGCCAAGTTTGCAGTTGGAGGCGATAATTAGCGCCAGGCGCTAAACTTTGCGCCCAGCCGATAATTGCGCCCCAAACGGGGCGATACCGAATTTCTCCCCCATAGAGTCATAACGGCACAGAAGGAGGCCATTCAGCCCATCGAGTCCGTGCCAGCTCTCTGCAGAGCAATCCAGTTGGGCCCTAAACTTAACAGTAGAACTCATACACCAAGCTGCCGTATGGTGTAAAGTCCTCCCCCAAAATCTTCCAGGCTACGATGGATAAGATTTTGCAAGGAATTCAAAATTGCTTATGCAATCAAGACGCTGTGTTGATCGCAACAAGCAGTGAGGAAGAAAATCTAGAAATATTAGATTTAGTGCTTCAAAGGTTGAATTCCCACAATGTCAAATTGAAAAGGAGCAAATGTGCTTTTGTGCAGCCCAAGGTTGTGTACCTTGGTCTGAAAGTTGATGCAAAGGGCTTACAACTAGTTAAGGAAAAGGTTGATGCTGTCATCAATGCTCCAAAGCCACAGAACATGTCTGAGTTAAAATCTTTCCTTGGAATGGTCCAGTACTATGCACGTTTCTTAGCTGAGTTAGCGACCATGTTAGCTCCATTGCAGGAGCACCTCAAGAAGGATGTCCAGTGGAAGTGGACAAATGCGCAACAGGAAGCTTACGACGCTTGTAAGAGAAGTCATGGTCATAGTCATAGAGTTACACAGCACAGAAAGAGGCCCTTCGGCCCATCGTGTCTGCGCCGGCCATCAAGCCCTGTCTATTCTAATCCCATTTTCCAGCACTTGGTCCGTAGCCTTGTATGCTATGGCATTTCAAGTGCTCATCTCAATGCTTCATGAATGTTGTGAGGGTTCCTGCCTCTACCACCCTTTCAGGCAGTGAGTTCCAGATTCCAACCACCCTCTGGGTGAAAAAGTTTTTCCTCAAATCCCCTCTAAACCTCCTGCCTCTTACCTTGAAACTATGCCCCCTGGTTATTGACCCCGTCTACTAAGGGGAAAAGTTCCTTTCTATCTACCCTATCTATGCCCCTCATAATTTTGTACACCTCAATCAGATCCCCCCTCAGCCTTCTCTGCTCTAAGGAAAACAACCCCAGCCTGTCCAGTCTCTCTTCATAGCTGAAGCGCTCCAGCCCAGATAACATCCTGGTGAATCTCATCTGCACCCTCTCCAATGCAATCACATCCCTCCTATAGTGTGGCGACCAGAGCTGCACACAGTATTCCAGCTGTGGCCTAACTAGCGTTTTGTACAGCTCCATCATAACCTCCCTGCTCTGATATTCTATGCCTCGGCTGATGAAGGCAAGTATCCCATATGGCATTTTAACCACCTTATCTACCTGTCCTGCTGCCTTCAGGGATCTATGTACATGCACACCAAGGTCTCTCTGATCCTCTGTCCTTCCCAGGGTCCTACCATTCATTGTGTATTCCCTTGCCTTGTTAGTCCTCCCAAAATGCATCACCTCACACTTTTCAGGGTTAAATTCCATTTGCCACTGTTCTGCCCATCTAACCAACCCGTCTATATCGTCCTGTAGCCTGAGGCTTCCCTCCTCGCTATTTACCACTCCACCAATTTTTGTGTCATCTGCGAACTTACTGATCATACCTCCTACATTCATATCACAGGGTTCCAGTCACAAAAACAACCTTCGACCATCACCCTCTGCCTCCTGCCACTAAGCCAATTTTGGATCCAATGTGCCAAATTGCCCTGGATCCCATAGGCTCTTACCTTCTTGACCAGTCTCCCATGCGGGACTTTGTCAAAAGCCTTACTGAAGTCCATGTAGACTACATCAACTGCACTACCCTCATCCACACACCTAGTCACCCCCTCGAAAAATTCAATCAAATTGGTTAGACATGATCTCCCCCTGACAAAGCCATGCTGACGATTCTTGATTAATCCTTGCCTCTCCAAGTGGAGACTAATTCTGTCCCTCAGAATTGTTTCCAATAATTTCCTTACCACTGATGTTAGGCTCACTGGCCTGTAATTCCCTGGTTTATCCCTACTACCCTTCTTGAATAATGGTACTACGTTAACTGTTCTCCAGTCCTCTGGCACCTCCCCTGTGGCCAGAGAGGTTCTGAAAATTTGTGTCAGAGCCCCTGCAATCTCTTCCCTTGCCTCACACAGCAGCCTGGGATACATCTCGTCAGGGCCTGTGGATTTTTCCACTTTTAAGCCCGCTAAAACCGCTAGTACCTCCTCCCTCTCAATACTAATTAGTTCAAGTATATCACAATCCCGCTGCCTGATTTCTATGCCTCCATCGTCCTTCTCCATAGTGAACACAGATGCAAAATATTCATTTAAAACCTCACCTACATCTTCCGGCTCTACACACAGATTGCCACTTTGGTCCCTAATGGGCCCTACTCTTTCCCTAGTTATCCTCTTGCCCTTAATATACTTATAAAACACCTTGGGATTTTCCTTTATTTTGCCTGCCAATGTTTTTTCATGCCCCCTCTTCGCTCTCCTAATTTTTTTTTTAAGTACCCCCCTGCACTTTCTATACTCCTCTAGGGCTTCCACTGTTTTTAGTCCTTTGTATCTGCCAAAAGCCTCCCTTTTTTTCCTAATCCATTCTTGTATATCCCTTGACATCCAGGTTCCCTGGGTTTGTTGGTCCCACCCTTGACCTTTACGGGAACATGTTGGCATTGTACTCTCTCTATTTCCTTTCTGAAAGACTCCCACTGCTCTGATGTGGATTTTCCTACAAGTAGTTGATCCCAGTCCACTTTGGCCAGATCCTGCCTCATCATATTAAAATTGGCCTTCCCCCAATTTAGAACCTTTATTTCCGGTCCATCTTTGTCCTTTTCCATGACTACCTTAAATCTCACCCAATGATGGTCACTGTCACCAAAATGCTCTCCTACTGACACTTCTACCACTTGCCCGGCTACATTCCCTAGAATTAGGTCCAGTACCGCCCCCTCTCTTGTAGGACTTTCTACATGCTGGCTCAAAAAGCTCTCCTGGATGCACTTTAAGAATTCTGCACCCTCTAAGCCTTTCACACTCTGATTATCCCAGTTAATATTGGGGAAGTTGAAATCCCCTACTATTATTACCCTATTATTTCTACACTTCTCTGAGATTTGCCTACATATGTGTTCCTCTATCTCCCCCTGACTGTTTGGGGGCCTATAATACACTCCCAGCAAAGTGCTTGCCCCCTTTTTGTTTTTAAGTTCTACCCATATGGCCTCACTAGAGGAACCTACTAAGATATCATCCTTCCTTACAGCAGTAATTGACTCCTTGATTAATATTGCGACACCCCCACTCTTTTACACCCCCCTCTGTCTCACCCGAAGATTCTATACCCCGGAATATTGAGCTGCCAGTCCTGCCCCTCCCTCAACCATGCCTCTGTGATGGCAACAATATCATACTCCCATGTGCTCATCAACACCTTCAATTCATCTGCCTTACTCGCAAGACTCCTTGCATTAAAATAAATGCCATCCAGCCTTGCCATACTCCCTTGTGCCATTACATATTTGCTCTGCCTTCCAGGCTGACTTGTTTTTTTCCTCTATATTTAGCTGTGCATCACCCTCTACTATAGCTCCACTCCGTATCCCATCCCCCTGCCAAGTTAGTTTAAACCCCCCCCCAACAGTACTAGCAAACCTCCCCGCAAGGATGCTGGTCCCGTTCCGGTTCAGGTGCAACCCGTCCGACTTGTACAGGTCCCACCTTCCCCAGAAGCAGACCCAGTGATCCAGGAAACTAAAGCCCTCCCTCCTGCACCAACTCTTTAGCTGCACATTCATCTGCTCTATCCTTCTATTCCTATACTCACTAGTACGCGGCACCGGGAGTAATCCAGAGATTACAACCTTTGAGGTCCTGCTTTTTAATCTGCTACCTAGCTCCCTAAATTCTTGTTGCAGGACCTCATCCCTCTTTCTACCCATGTCATTGGTACCAATGTGAACCATGACCTCTGACTGTTCACCCTCCCCCTTCAGAATGCCCTGCAGCTGTTCAGTGACATCCTTGACCCTGGCACCAGGGAGGCAACATACCATCCTGGAGTCACGTCTGTGGCCACAGAATCATCTATCTGTTCCCCTTACGATGGAATCCCCTATCACTATTGCTCTCCCACTCTTTTTCCTCCCCTCTTGTGCAGCTGAGCCACTCGTAGTGCCACGGACTTGGCTCTTGCTGCATTCCCCTGCAAAATCATCTCCCCCATCAGTATCCAAAACAGAAAATCTGTTGGAGAGGGACCCATGGGACTCCTGCACTACCTTCTTAGTTCTTTTACTCTGTCTGGTGGTCATCCATTTCCTGTCTGCCTGTGCACTCTTTACCTGCGGTGTGACCACCTCATTAAACGTGCTATCCACGAAGATCTCAGCTTCGCGGATGCTCCACAGTGACTCCAGCCGCAGCTCCAGCTCCGAAACACGGATTTCGAGTAGCTGCAGCTGGAGACACTTCCTGCACATGTATTCGCCCTGGACACCTAAAGTGTCCCTGACTTCCCACATAGCACTGGAGGAGCACTCCACACTGCCGAGCTGCCCTGCCATGTCCTACCCTTAATTTACTCCCTTTACTTCCTTTAAATTAAAGAATATTTAATACACTAGGGACCTTACTTCCCTTTAAACACTACTTACTCTAAACTAGAGACCTTACTTTTACTTTAACGACTGGACTGTAGAAATACTCACCAGGTCCTACTTACCAATCAGCTCCTTCCCTGGTTGTGACGTCACTTTAGCGGTTTCACAGTTGTTGTTGTTTGACTGCTCCCGCTCTAGGACTCTTTCCTACAAGGTGAAAAGTTAGGAAAAACAAAGGCGAATCAAGAGAGCTCCTCTTTCCACTCCTCACCTAACTCCCTGACTCCCCCAACTCACAGCACTCTGTTTAAACCGTACTCAGTGCAAAATCACTCTGCAAAGCCTGTTTTGATAGGCCCTGAAACAAAGGAGCTTGCTGTGTTCTGCTACAGGATAACCAGTTTAATCTAGTTTCCCTAATTAACTGCCTTCAGCTGCTCTGAATTGTAGGCCTTGTACTCTTTTTGAGTCAACATAAAACGACTGTAAATTAACAAAACTTCAAATGAAACTTTTCTCATTAAACTAAAATAACATTGTCCGGGGAGACGATGCACTCCAGTCCCTGCGGCACCCACCGGTCTCGGAAGGCTTCAAGTGTGCCGGCGGACACCGCGTGCTCCATCTCCAGGGCCACCCAGGCGCGAACATAGCCGCGGAAGAGAGGCAGGCAATTGGGCCGAACGACCCCCTCGACCGCCCGCTGCCTGGACCTGTTAATGGCCACTTTGGCCAGGCCCAGGAGCAGTCCTACGAGGAGGTCCTCCGACCTGCCCTCTCCCCTCCACACCGGGTGACCATAGATCAGGAGCGTGGGACTGAAGTGCAACCAAAAAGTGAGGAGCAGCCCCTTCAAATATTCAAAGAGGGGCTGCAACCTCTCACATTGTACGTACACGTGGAACACGGAGTCCTCGAGGCTGCAAAAAAGACAGGCGGCCTGGGAGTCTGTGAACCTACTTAAAAACTGATTGCATGGGACTGCTCCGTGCAACACCCTCCAGGCCAAGTCCGCAATAGAAAAGGGGAGGACTCCCGCGTAGAGAGCCCTCCATTGGGGACCTTCGCCTCTGCCGGACGGCAAAATGGCACGCCAAGGCGTGTCTGGACGGCAGGCGAAGATGACAAAGTGGAAAGTGTGCAGGAACAGCCCATACAGGGAACCCCTCCGTGCAGAACTGAAGGGCACGGAGGGCATTTCCCCGAGACGGCTCAAGTTGTGAGGCGCCGGTTCCCGAGAGGGGTTTCGGGGCCGTGCGCCGATGAGGAATTCCGTCCGAACGGAGGTCAGTTCGGACGGGATCGCCCCACGTGCTTGAGCCTCCTCGATACACCTAGTGGAGTCCGGGCCCAGTGCCACTTTCAGCGACTCGATGGCTTTGGTCGCGCGCCAGACGTTGACCCAGGAGAGGCGCCGCGCCAACTCCTCCGGCGCCATCCAGCCCGCTCCTCCACCATCGAACAGGTCCCCGACTCTGGTCACCGTGCCAGGCACAGCCCTGCCCTCCGCCAGCCACCCGATCCGTCGGACGTGGAGGTGCGGATTCCTGAGCAGCGGCTCCCGAAGGAGAGCCGCCACTCCTGACGGGGGAGAACTCCGCCTGGAGGTGACCTGGTTCCAGACCCATAGCAGTTCCTGGTAGAAGACAGGCAGCTGCCACAGGTAGGCTCGCGTGCGGCCCAATTCCACAAACAGGAGCTGCGTGTCATAGTTGAGGCCGTGCATCTGGCGGAAGAAATACATCGCCAGCGCACACCATCTGGGAGGATTCTTGACGTAAAGGTACCTCTGCAGCGTCTGAAGACGGAAAGTCGCCGCCTGGATGCGAAGGCACACCAGCGCCTGACCGCCCTCCCTAAGCGGGAGACACAGAACCGCGGCAGAGACCCAGTGCTTCCTTTTGTCCCAGAAGAAGTCGATGAGCATCTTCTGTATCTTGGCGACAAACGCAGGGGGCGGGATCAAAGTGACCAACTGGTACCACAACATGGCGGCCACCAGCTGGTTTATGACCAGCGCTCGACCCCTGTAGGACAACACTCAGAGCAACCCCGTCCAGCGTCCTAGGCGAGCGGTGACTTTGGCCTCTAGCTCTTGCCAGTTCGCCGGCCAGGTGTCCTCGGCCAGGCCGAGGTAGACTCCCAAGTAGAGGAGGTGCGTTGTGCTCCAGGCGAAGGGCCTGAACTCCTCCGGCAGGGAGTCCACCCGCCACTGGCCCACCAGGAGTCCAGAACATTTCTCCCAGTTGATCCTGGCGGAGGATGCGTCCGAGTAAATCTGCTGGCATTCTCGCATCCTCCGCAAGTCGACGGGATCCGTGACCATAAGGAGCACGTCATCGGCATAAGCCGAGAGGACGACTTCCACGCCCGGCCCTTGCAGAGCCAGTCCCGTCAACCTCTTCCGCAAGAGGCGCAGGAAAGGCTCCACGCAAACGGCGTATAACTGACCGGACATGGGGCATCCCTGACGCACCCCCCTCCCGAAGCGAAGGGGCGCCGTCAAAGACCCATTGACTTTTATCAGACACTCAGCGGCGGCGTACAGAAGTCGGATCCGGGCGACGAAATGCGTCCCGAACCCGAATGCGCGCAGAGTTCCGAAAAGATACTCGTGATCCACCCTGTCGAACGCCTTCTCCTGATCCAGGGAAAGGAAGGCGACCGACAGACCAGCCCTCTGGGATAGGGTGGACCAGGTCCTGGACCAGATGGATGTTGTCGTGGATTGTCCGGCCCGGGACCGTGTAGGACTGGTCGGGGTGGATCATGTGGGCCAGCACGGTGCTGAGGCGGGCAGACATGGCCCTGGCGAAAATTTTATAGTCCGTGCTGAGGAGGGAGACCGGGCGCCAGTTTTTTAAAAGGCGGAGATCACCCCTCTTGGGCAGCAGGACGATGACCACCCTGCGCCAAGAGAGGGGCATCTCCCCCCGGTCGCCAGACTTTCCCCCAGGACCCGCGCGTAGTCGCCCCCCAAGACGTCCCAGAACGCCCTGTGGAACTCCACGGTCAGCCCGTCCAGCCCCGAGGACTTTCCCCTCGAGAGCTGGCCGAGGACGCCGGTCAGCTCCGCCAAGCTTAGCGGAGCGTCCAATTCTTCGGCGCCCTCCGGGCCGACCTTCGGCAGGTCCTCCCACAAAACTCTGCGCGCATCCTCGCTGGACGGATCCGAAGAGAACAGAGCCCCGTAATAGGCCCGGGCCTCCGCGCTGATTGTTCCGGATCCGAGACCAGAGATCCGTCGTCGGCCAGCAGCCCGAAGAGCTGCTTACGGACCCCTTGTCTTTTTTCCAGCGAGTAGAAGAAGGGGGAGCCGCGGTCCAGTTCCCGGAGGAACTGGATCCGCGACCTCACGTACGCGCCTCGGGACCCGACCAGTTGCAGGTCCTTCAGCGCGCCCTTCTTCTCTTCGTACACCTTCCGCAGGGCCGGGTCTTCGACGACTTTACTGAGACGGGACTCCAGGTCGAGCACCTCCCTCTCCAACCGCCCGACCCGGGCCTCCCGCCTCTTGGTCGACCCCCTCGCGTACTCTTGACAGAAGAGACGGACGTGAGCCTTGCCCACGTCCCACCATAGCCTCAAGGAGGGGAAGCCCCCCTGCTTCCTTCTCCAGTCGGCCCAGAACCGACGAAACGAATCCCGGAACCGCTCGTCCTCCAGCAGCAGGTTGTTAAAATGCCAGTACGCGGACCCCCCCCGGCGCCCGCAACGGAGCGAGCTCCGCCCACACCAGGTGGTGGTCCGTGCACGGCACCGGCCGCATGGAAGCCACCAGAACACAGGAGATGTACGCCCGGGAAATATAAAGGCGGTCGATTCTGGACCTTCCTCCTCAGAACCCCACCCAAGTGAAGGCGCTGGAGTCGGGATGGAGATTTCGCCAGACATCCACCAAGTCGAGGGACCCGACCAGGTCCCTCAACTTCACCGTCGCTGCCAGGCTTCGCGGGGGACCGGAACGGTCCCTCGCCTCGAGGGTACAATTGAAATCCCCCCCGAGGATGACGCACTCGCCGACGTCGATGGTGCCCAGAAGAGCGGACACTTCTTCGAAGAAGTGCACTTGCTGCGCACTGGCCTGGGGGGCATACATGTTCACTAAATGGAGCGGCACGCCCCCCCAGGCGAACAGTGACCTGGAGCAAGCCGCCCGGCACATGCTCCTTGACCCCCAAGATCTCCGGCTGAAAATGCGGGGCCAGCAAGATAGCCACCCCGCTGGAAATGTTGGAGAGGTGACTCATGTTGACCCCTCCTCGCCACTCCAGGAGCCACATGGCCTGGTCTCCCAGAACGGTGTGAGTTTCCTGCAGGAAGCACACCGCATGCCTCCCTTCCCGAAGGACCGAGAAGTTATTAAATCTACGGCGTGCCTCTCTGCTGCCGTTGATGTTGAGGCTGGCTATGGTTATCTTCATGACAAGAGCATAGTGCAACCTCTACCTAACCCTAACGGGAGGAGGGAGCGCGGCCGCTAGTCGACCGCCACTCCCTTCTCAGCCCAGCGAGGAACTTCCGGATCTGACGCCGCTCGGCCGGGTCCACACCCCCGTCCGCGCCCATGGTTTTGACGGCGGCGCGGACGGAGCAAACGAGCAGCGCCAGATCCGACCATTTATCAATGGCCAGCCGGATTATATCTTGGCGACCCTGGCCCATGGCCACAAAGTCCCGGAGTTCCACAACAGGGATGAGGGGGGACCCGGAGGGAGGCACGAGGGTATCCGCCGCCTCGCTGGCGACGGAGTCCATGTCATCCTCAGTGTCTCCCGCCGGGTCCCCGTCCTCCTCCGGGGGGTCGCCATCAGCTGGCACTACCTCTGCCCCGATCCCACCCCCAGGATCGACGGCAGAGGAGTCCTCCCTGGGCTCCTCCAGAGGCGCCGGGTCAGGAAGCGGCGGCGGCTCAGGGGCCCCCCTCCGCCCCCGGCACCGGGGTGCATGGGGAAACCGGGGAGTACATTAATGCCAGTTCCCCCAACACCCCCGGCGCCAGC
Source organism: Squalus acanthias (assembly GCA_030390025.1). NCBI lineage: Eukaryota > Metazoa > Chordata > Chondrichthyes > Squaliformes > Squalidae > Squalus > Squalus acanthias. The sequence goes on from CM059432.1 coordinate 54,107,206, forward strand.
GTCGGAGTCGGAGTCAGGGGCCTTCCCCTTCACCGCCACCATCCTCTGACCCAGCGGACCAGGTCGAGCAGCACCTGGGAATAGTCTTGACCGTATACGGCGGGCTCAGCCTCATCGGCCTCGCCCGCCCCGGGCCCCAGGACGCCCGACCTGGCGAGAAACAATGGTTCAATATATAGATCCTCCGCGGGTAGTTCCGCGACCCCCCCCACGAGCAGGGTCTCTTCCCCATCCCCAGGAGGCACAGGCTGGACAGATTCATCTGTCGTACCCTCCCGGGGGACAGGCGACTCCTGCCGAGTGTTGGTGACGGTGTCGGTGGTGGGGGGGGGTGGCGCAGCACACGCGGCGAGCGACGACTCCCCTTGCGAGGGGGGACCCTGTTCCTTGCGGTCCTCCTCCTCCTCTAGGGCGTTGCGCCTCCTTTTCAATGTGAAGGGACACGGAGGTTGGGAGACCTCCATGTGTACCGAGGCCTCCACCTCCGCTCCCTCCTGTCGAACAGTTTGCTCGGGTCTCTCGTGCAGGGGCCCAGGCCCGGCCGCAGGTCTTGATTTTGCCGCCTTGGCGGTTGCGGCCGCAGGCCCGGGCGCGAGGCCCCCCGCACTCTCGAGCACCGCCGCATCCTGCGCAAGGTACGGGGGCGTAAGCCTGGGTAGCTCATCCTGTACGTCAAGGGGACCCGCCTGAAGGTATTTACTTTTCCTCCGCGCCTTCCTTCCGATCGGACGCTCCCCCTTCCCTCCGTCGGAGGCCACGACGGCGTTGACCTCCGGCGTCGACCGCGCATCGGGTGTCGCGGACGCGCAGACAGAAACGGGGGAGGAGCGGCGGCGGCGCCAGCCTTGGCCGCCTCAGATGTTTTGGCGGCCTTGGAGGCGGGGCAGTTCTTTCTTATGTGCCCCACCTCCTTGCAGGCGTGGCACCGCACACCGTCCGACGTCCAGAAGACGCAGTAGGCGGTCCCCTCGTGTTGGACGACAAACGCGCCTTCTGTGTCCTCCTCCCGCAGCAGCTGGATAAACAGCTGGCGCCGGAAGGAGAAGACGTGCCGGAGGCTGGCCTCCCTGCAGCCGAGCGGGATCGGATTAATCCCCGACCTCACCTCCCCCAGTTGACGTAGGTGAGGGAGGAGGAGCTCAACTGGAACAAAGGGCGGGACGTTTGAAAGGACAATTCGCTGCGCGGTGGCCTCAAGCAGATCCACCGGCAGGAAGGTCCCGCCCACGGTGAGCCCCTTCGTGACAGCCAGGGACACCGCCCGCTCCGACCCCAGGAAGAACACAGCCTTGCCGTACATTTTAGAGGCTGCTACGATGGCTGAGGGGCCGACTACCCCAGCCATGGCTTTAACGCAAGCCTCTATGGTCATGTTGGGGTGAGTGTAGCTCTTCACCCCTAGCTTTTTTGTCAGTAACCTGAAAGGCGACGGGGCAGCACAAGCAGCGGGACTGGCTGTGGCTGCCACACCCACGTACGACCTTGCTGGCCCCGTCGCCATAATGAGGTGTTATAAAGGGCTACACTCACCCCAAGTCACAGGCCGGGTGATGGTTGAAATGGCCTAGGTAGTTGTTTTTTTGTCTCTTCCCTGAGCAGAGGGGGTTGTTTTAAAAATGAAGGCACACCTCTCCCTTTGATGATTGGAATTGGGAGAGGGGCCTTCTCCCCTCTGCTCAAATGGGTAATTAATAGATAAAGGATTGAGGTGCCTCGTTAGAGAGAGAGAGGCAGAGAGAGAGAGAGAGGGGGTGGGAAGGAGGGAGGCCGCAGGGGCTGGTTCGCCACTCAGGATAGTGGGTGGGTGGGTGCTTACAGGGGGGGAGGCACTCTCTGATGTTAACTATAGTCTTTGTTGTTTTTCTGTTCTTCTGGTGGGGGGAGAAGATGTCTTCACCTGGGAAAATAAAGCTGGAGATGCCCAGGCTCAGTCCACCACCAGGTCTTAACGATGTTGTAGATTGGGAAATAGGTTGATGACTTCGCCTGGGCAGCTCCAGCTGTCCCAGGTCAAGCAATAGGCAAGGGGTGCTTGTTGATGGTGTGTGTGGCCTAGTTGTTAGCAAGAGCCACACACACTCACACACACCCTTTGCTGTTCCGGTCTTCTCCTTCTTCTTTCCTCCCCCCACCTAAAATACAAAGGGGGAGAAATTCAGTATCGCCCCATTTGGGGCGCAATTATCAGCTGGGCGCAAAGATTAGCGCCTGGCGCTAATTATCTCCACCGACTGCAAACTTGACTTTTATCGCTCCTGGAGGTGATTGGAGCGCTAAATCAGGCGCTTCACACCTGTCTTAAGGCGCAAAGGCCGAGGAGCGAGGCGCTACCTTAGAGCGTTGGCGAAGCTCAGGCGATGTCAGTCAGCAATGGAACACACACACAATGGTGCGGGCCAGTTCTTAAAGGGGAGGGTTGATCTTGCTTTCCATCCACATCCTGCTCATTGCAGCCTTGAATCTCGGCCTGGAGAGACCTGCACATCAAATCTGCTGGAAAGAACAATGGAGAGTACCAGGGAAAGAGCTCAGAGTGCAGCCCCAACAGTCTCTTCTAAATCGATACAAGGAAGGGCAAATCAAAATGAACCTGCAAAGTGCTGCTCAGTACCCAAAACTCCTTCACACAGCGTTGAATCTCACCAGAAGTCTCTCTCTCTCTCTCTCTCTCTCAGAATGCGTGGTTCTAAAATGTCACCAACAATAAAAGGCAGGAAGTGGTCGCCTTTAAATAGCGCTCCCTCAGTCCCTTCCTGACTGCAAAATGCTCCCCTCAACCTGTCGTTGCTAGCGGCAGGCGGTAAGGCAGGGGTCGCCACTCAATATCCGCTCTGGGGCGATACCGGGGCGTTGCGCACTCGACTGACGTCATGATCTGCCGGCGCAGGAGATCGTGGCGGTACTGTTTAGCGCCGCCACAAAATGTCTAGTTAATTTCGCGAGCGGCGCAAACATCAGCGCGCCCAGGCGCTAGATGCTTCGCGCCCCATTAGCGCCCTCTTAAGGCGCTAACTGGAGGCGCAACCAACTGAATTTTTCCCCCAGAGTCTTTTGGAGAGTTCCCTTTTTAACACCCACCTCTCGATGTTGTTTTCTTCTCAATGGCTCTCCCTCCTTCCAAGCAGATGTTGGTATTGGTTTTCTTCTCCCCTCTCTCCCTCTCCTGTAATGGAGACCAGTTGGGGAGGCAATGATGTAATGGCGTCCTTCTGTTGTTGTTGTTGTTTCTTTGGTCTCCTCTCCTCTCTCTCCTCTCTCTCCTCTGGCACCTCAGCAGTAATAGTAGTTGTGGCAACAGGCGTGGTGGAGGTGGAAAGGGTCTCCACTCTGCCCTTCGTGGCTCTGTCTTCTTCTCCTAGGCACAGAGAGAGACCTTTCCTCCCCTCTCCTCTCCTCTTCTCAACACTCTGTTCAAACTGCACTCAGTCCCGTTCACACAGCACCAAGCTGAGCTGAGCTGAGCTGAGAATCTCGCAGCCTGTGTCTCTCCAACAAAGGCGAAGCAAGGGAGCTCCTCCTTCCACTCCTCACCTGACTCCCTGACTCACCCAACTCGCATCACTCTGTTTAAACCGCACTCAGTCTCTTTAGTGATGCTTTACTTGTGCACTACAACACAGAGCATAAGCTTAAGTTAGCATATGATGCTTCCAGGTACGGTGTGATAGCTGTCATAAGCCACGTAATGGATGATGGCCAAGAGAAACCAATCGCGTTCGCATCGCGAACCCTCACAAAGAGCGAAACAACCTATGCGCAAGTTGAAAAGGAAGCACTCGTCATAGTGTTTGGAATCAAGAAATTCCAACAGTTCCTGATCGGCAGAAATTTACCCTGATAACCGATCACAAACCGTTCCTAGCAATATTGGGGCCCAATTCTGCCATCCCTGCAATGGCCGCATCAAGAATGCAACATTGGGCAGTGTTGTTGTCACAATATGACTACACGATTGAATATCGCACTTCAAAGCAAAATGCAATCGCAGATGCCTTGTCCAGGTTGCCACATGAAGACTCATGTGTTGGGAGTGAAGGTGAGATTTTCCCGCTAGGTGCAGTTGACAAAGACTTTCCCGTGAATGCAACTGAGATTGCAAATGAGACTCAAAAGGACTTAGTACTGAAAAGAGTGCATGAAAACACCTTGAATGGATGGACTGATCAGTGTCTGGACACAGAGTTGAAACCATTCCATAACTGTCCTACTGAATTGTCTTGTAAGCAAGGTTGTATCAAGTGGGGAAACAGAGTGGTGGTACCTACTTCTTTGAGAGATAGAATTCTGGCCGAACTTCATACTGAACATCTAGGGATCATCCGTATGAAATCAATTGCAAGAAGCTTTGTTTACTGGCCTGGATTGGACAGTGATCATGAATCACTTGTCAGCAAATGCAGCGTTTGCCAAAATTGCAGAAACAAACCACCCAAAACTCCACTACAACCCTGATCATGGCCAAGTAAACCTTTTCTGACAATACATGTAGACTTCTGTGAGAAAGCAAATGATTATTTCCTGGTACTTGTAGATAGTCACTCAAAGTGGATTGAAGTGAAACACATTGGTTCAAATACTACAACTCAATGTACCATAGATGAGTTGAGGTCTATCTTCGCATGTCAAGGCTTACCTGAAAAGCTTATTTCTGACAATGGCCCTCAGTTCCATTCTGCTCTATTCCAAGAGTTTATGAAATGGAACGGTATCAAACACACTCTCGTTCCACCATATCATCCAGCTTCAAATGGAGAAGCCGAAAGGTCAGTAAGAATAGTAAAAGAAGTTCTCAAAAAGCAAGTTTTGCAGGGTTGTTCGGGACTCAACATGAAGCAACGTTTGGCAATTTTTTTGCTGAAGTACAGAACTAGTCCGCACACTACAACTGGATATACCCCAGCAGAACTTTTGATGTAGAGGAAATTGAGAACATGATTGAGTCTTGTTGAACCAAATTTAGCCACAAGATTTGAACAGAAACAGTTGTGTCAGAAAATCACAATGACAGCAATCAGAAAGTACGCAGTTTCAGACAAAACGAGTGTGTTTGTGTCCTCAGTCCCCCTGGTAAGTCGAGTTCACACAAGTGGGATATAGGAACCATAGTAGAGGTTGGTGGAACCAAGAGATATTTGGTTGAAATTGGTGACAACATCTGAAGTGTTCATGAAGACCAAATGATCTCTGCTAGAGATGAACCAAGACGTGATCTTGAACCACTTGATCATGAACACGTACATGAGTTTGACTCCATTCAGACTTCAGAAACTGAAGTACCAGGTTCAAAAAAATCTGAGATAGAAACAGGAGCATCTTTGAGTTCGGAACCAGATAAAACAGCCCGAAAATTAGTTCAACACCAAAACCTTTTTGTAAGGAGATCAGGAAGGGTCTGCAAACCTGTTATGAAACTGGATTTATAGTTCATTTAAAAGAAAAGAAGCCAGGAGTTTTTGTTTTGTGGTACATGTAATGCTGGGAAATGTGGAACCATAGTTTGTTGTATTTGAGAGAGAATACATACTTTTATTTAAGGGGAAAGCAGCGTACTCTTTTGATGGCACACTTAAAACAAATAAACTGTAACTAATAAAACTTTAAATGAACCTAAACAACTTAAATTAAAATTGTGTTGGCCGGGGTGATGATGCACTCCAGTCCCCGCGGCACCCACCGGTCGCGGAAGGCCTCGAGCATGCCGTCGGACACCGCGTGCTCCATCTCCAGGGGGGAAGCAGTGTAATATATTATCAAATGGTTGGTCACATGGTTTGTCACATGGCTTAGTATGAGCATGCTCAGTTCACTCTGGCCTAGTAAACAAGCACCTTGACGAGTAACTCATCGTGACTCTGTCCTTCATTTGTTCTACCCACATATATTACACAGAGTGCCACCAGAAATCGGGATGCTCCTCCACTGGATTCTGTGGAGTGAACCAGCATTACCTCTGCAAGATGAGTTCTCAGCCCAGTTTGGCCCTGTAGGTGGGAGTTTGCGAAAGGTTGGGCAGTGACGGGAGACAGCGTGCATCATTAGCCCTTAAAGGGCTACACCCCACAACAAAACTGAATTTGACTTGTCAACTACCACGGAACTCATGGAACTCTGAAACTTACACTTAGATGCCTTGTTAAGAGGTCCCATGAAAGATTTTCACTGTAAGACCTCCTTTATATTTTACCTTTTTTAAATTTGTTTTGTTCTACTGAAGTCATCTAAATGCTTCCATTACAGTCAGGTTTCCAGTGATTAAGTGGAACCTCAGGGATCTCATGAAAGGATTCCCTGCCAGATTTCCCAGCCTCTACTCGCCTGTTCCAGTTTATTTAGAATAGAATCATAGAAAGTTACAGCACGGAAGGAGGCCATTTCGGCCCATCGTGTCCGCGGTGGCCAACAAAGAGCTATCCAGCCTAATCCCACTTCCCAGCGCTTGGTCCATAGCCCTGCAGGTTAGAGCATCACAAGTGCACATCCAAGTACTTTTTAAATGTGGTTAGGGTTCCTGCCTCTACCACCCTTTCAGGCAGTGAGTTCCAGACCCCCACAACCCTCTGGGTGAAGAAATTTCCCCTCAAATCCCCTCTAAACCTTCCACCAATTACTTTAAATCTGTGCCCCCTGGTTTTTGACCCCTCTGCTAAGGGAAATAGGTCCTTTCTATCCACTTTATCTATGCCCCTCATAATTTTATACACCTCAATAAGGTCTCCCTTCAGCCTCCTCTGTTCCAAGGAAAACAGACCCAGCCTGTCCAGTCTTTCCTCATAGCTAAGATTCTCTACTCCCGGCAACATCCTTGTAAATCTCCTCTGTACCCTCTCTAGTGCAATCACATCTTTCCTGTAATGTGGTGACCAGAACTGCACACAGTACTCTAGCTGAGGCCTAACTAGTGTTTTATACAGTTGAAGCATAACCCCCCCTGCTCTTGTATTCTATGCCACGGCTAATAAAGGCAAGCATTCCGTATGCCTTCTTAACCACCTTATCTACCTGGCCTGCTACCTTCAGGGATCTGTGGACATGCACTCCAAGGTCCCTTTGTTCCTCTACACTACTCAGTGTCCTACCATTTAATGTGTATTCCCTTTCCTTGTTAGCCCTCCCCAAATGCATTACCTCACACTTCTCCGGATTTAATTCTATTTGCCACTGTTCTGCCCACCTGACCAATTTATTGATATCTTCCTGCAGTCTACAGCTTCCTTCTTCAGTATCAACCACACAGCCGATTTTAGTATCATCTGCAAACTTCTTAATCATACCCCCTATATTCAAGTCTAGATCATTGATATATACCACAAAAAGCAAGGGACCTAGTACTGAGCCCTGCGGAACCCCACTGGAAACAGCCTTCCAGTCACAAAAACACCCATCAACCATTACCCTCTGCTTCCTGTCTCCGAGCCAGTTTTGAATCCAACTTGACACTTTGCCCTGGATCCCATGGGCTTTTAACTTCGTGACCAGTCTGCCATGTGGAACCTTATCAAAAGCCTTGCTAAAGTCCATATAAACTACATCAAACGCACTACCCTCATCTACCCTCCTTGTTACCTCCTCAAAAAATTCAATCAAGTTTGTCAGACACAACCTTCCCTTAACAAATCTGTGCTGACTATCCTTGATTAATCCGTGTCTTTCTAAATGAAGATTTATCCTGTCCTTCAGAATTCTTTCCAATCATTTTCCCACCACTGAGGTTAGGCTGACTGGCCTGTAATTACTCGGTCTATCCTTTTCTCCCTTTTTAAACAAGGGTATCACATTAGCAGTTCTCCAGTCCTCTGGCACCACACCTGAAGCCAGAGAGGATTGAAAAATGATGGTCAGGGCCTCTGCTATTTCCTCTTTTGCTTCACTTAACAGCCTGGGATACATTTCATCCTGGGCCTGGGAATTTAACCAATTTCACAGTGAATTTGAAAAGCAAGTGTTATGGCAAAATCATGTGCAAATACTTTTGTCACTTGCAGACCTTCGCATCTTTTTGTTTCAACTTAGACATTACCATCTCCCTTTGCTTTGGTTCATTGGTTGTAAAGCGCTTTGAGACGTCCGGTGGTCGTGAAAGGTGCTATATAAATGTAAGTCTTTCTTTCTTTCTTTCTTCTTTGTACAATCATACCTTTCGTCATTTAATCTCTCCTGCCTGCCACCCTATCACAGACCTTCCCTTTTGTTCTTTCCTCCCCTTCCCTCGCCCCTTTCCCTGCCCCTGCACTTGCTTAAAATCTGTGACATCTCTTACTTTTTCCAGTTCTGACGAAAGGTCATCGGCCTGAAACGTTAACTCTGTTTCTCTCTCCACAGATGCTGCCTGACCTGCTGAGTGTTTCCAGCATTTTCTGTTTTTATTATTAAACATTGCCTGTATGCTCTGTAAAAAAATAATTCACAATCAAAAAGGCACAAAAAAAAGAGAATCATGCATTTTTAGGGGGAAAAAAAGAAAAAAGACAAAACCAGCACCAAAACAGTTTGTAAAACTGAATTAAAAAAAACCTAGCAAATCATTTGCCTCTGAAGAGGACCGTCTCTTCTGGAGCTTCACTCACATCCACTTAAGATGGACAGAGTGCACAGCATCATCCCATCCTAAACAGAGGAGAAATCATGCTGTGCTTAATTTAAATCATTTTAATATTTGAATTAAGCTCTCATGTTTAGGTAGAGCGCAAACTGTTTGAATTTGGCAGGGATCTCATGAAAGGATTCCCTGCCAGATTTCCCAGTCTCTACTCGCCTGTTCCACTTTATTTCACAGTGAATTGGAAAAGCATGTGTTATGGCAAAATCATGTGCAAATACTTTAGTCATTTGCTTCCCATTTGACCTTTAAAAGGTTAGCAATAGGTGTAACAACACTGGTCAAGGAGTCAATTTTCAAAGATTTGTGCTTTGCTGCTATATTTTGTTGAAGCCGTTGGTGTTAAGCATCTTTTAGCAGCACAACAGAATTTTTAAACACTTGTGCCATTTTCTATCACCATCTACAGTATTGCAAATCGCATATATGCAAATTATATGTAATGTTTGTAAATGCTGTGTTCGTGACACACATCAGTGCAGATCCTCAAAAGCATAGAAAGCATAGCGTGAGTAATGGCAGAACCTAATAAACAGACAGTACCACTTGAAAGTGTGCATAACATTACAATTAGATAAATATTGATGAAGTAGATGCTGATTAGCTGACCAGTCTTAATAATTAATAAAGGAAGCAGCAGTCGTATAATTTGCTGAGCATATCAATAATTAATGTTTATAGTAGGAGTAATTTGCAAAATAGATGAACTAAGCAGAAACATTCTGGTGTGGAAGGGATGTTGAAATCGTATGGAAGTTTCTGCTAAAATGTTACATTTTGAAGTTAATTTTTTTTTAGAAGTGTGTTTCTTGGTTCTGAGTAAAGCTTCAAATTGCTATTGATTTCCATATGTGAACTTGATCAAATATATGCTTTCGTATATTGATCTTAAACTTTAAAACTAAGTTGTGTGGAACATTTAAAATAAACATAACATATCATTGCCTCAGGTGGTCTTGCGGTCCACGCATTTTGTGATGGGACAGGTTTCAATCCATAACTTTTCACACGGTGATTTCCCAGTCCTAGCTGGATCAGCACAGGCATTTCTGTTTTTTGCTACGCATTTGGACTAGCATTATTTGATAGATAATATAACACTGAAAAATAATGTGCAAATTAACCTGGGTTAGTATTGTAACAGTCTTGTAGTCACTTTCTGATACTGGTCTGCGTAAAGCAGGTACCACTGGAGTATTTCGTAGAAATTAATTTGAGAGATGGATGAGAACACCACGGAAGAGGTTGAGCTGCACAGTCCAGTCACATCATGACTGTTGAGCTATTCGTACTATTTAGGTTAGGTTCTTCCGCTCCTCTTCCGTATTTTTTCTTTATCCTCCGTCCTCCGCCTGACTTGTCATGAACATGTCCTTCTCTTTGAAATATCGATGATCCATTTCTTCCGTGTGTAGACGTATTCCTTGTAGCTTAAAGTTGTTCCCTTTTTCATCTGTTTGTCTGTTTCTTCTTGTGTCATATGCCGCAACCAATGGTTTGTCCCTATTCTGTTTTATCTCTAAAGTTTTACACATGCATTAATACAAACGTTACCCGTAACTCTCTTTTGGCCCGTGGGGGTACTCTAGCCTGAGTCCTCCCAGGGCTACATATTATGTTTACACAAACAAGCAAACTACACATGATATCGCGTAACACGTTCATCTTATCACTTTATGTTAACAATGTCCCAAAGGCTATATCGCCAACCTAACCACTTTGTTGCTTGTAAATTCTATTTTCCTGTGGGGGTGAATGGAATATTGTTATTAAGCTGGTTCCTCGATCATAATCATTTGGATTCCCTCCTCCTGCTCGACCGGTTGGAGTTGACGGGACTGTTCCCATACATATTTCAGGATATATCCCAAGGTATATCCTATCAAGATAATACATATTATCCAAACCAGTGTTTGTGTCAGCGTCCATTCCCATTCGTCATATTGTCTAGCATATTCTTCACTTTCTACAAAAGGTACTTGTTCTGGTGTAGCCATTCTTAAATTGGTGAAGGGTCATAGGCTTTCAGCTGTGTCCAGTGCTTCCATCGTCCCATGCCCTTTATATTAATGCAAGCACACGTATCCCCACTAATTAAAATCTGATATGGTCCCGACCATTTTTTTGGGGCGAACCCGGGTTTTCCTGGTAGATTCTTAACCATTACCTTGGTCCCCGCTGGAGCGATATATGGAAATGCAGTCAATTCCAAATTTTTATCTCTTTCCTGTCTTTCCCTAGTTTGCTGTTTCATTTCTTTTAATTGGTTACTCATTTCCAGGACATATCTGCGGAGTTTATCCTTTAGGGGACCCACATCTTCTCCTCCAGTCATTATACCATAGGGGAGCTGCATTGCCCTCCCCGTCATTAGCTCATATGGTGATAGGCCCGTGGTTCAATTTGGGGTGGCTCTTAGTTTCATTAATACTGTGGGTAGCACATCCACCCACCGTTGCTGTTTTTCCCAATGCTTTGGCTACCGCTGTTTTTAAGGTGCGATTCATTCTTTCTACCATTCCAGAACTTTGAGGATGGTATGGGATGTGGAATTTCTGTTTTATTGACCCCCTTCCTGTATGGGCGCTTCCATGATGTAGTTCTAAAAGTATCTGTCTGATGCACACGGGGGCTATCACCTTTCCATTCTTTCGCCATATTGCCTCTTCATCTGGTCTACCCCCTACTCGGTACCATTCCTGTCTTTCGTCTTCTGGGGCGTCTGCATGCAATTTACTGATATCTATTTCCTCTATCTGTGCACTAGCTACGTTCCCTTCAACCATTTCTTGCTCAAGAGCTCGCTGTGCTGCTAGATCAACAGCCTGGTTCACTTTTTTGCTCCTGATTCTGTATCTTCTGGTGCACTTTAATTTTTATTACTGCAGCTTGTGCTGGGGCTTTTGTGGCTTCCAAGAGGGCCTCTATTCGCTGCTGGTGTTTTATGTGATCCCCTCCGGTTGTCACAAACCCCCTTCTCCCCCAAGCTGTCATATAATCGTGTACTGTCTTTCCCCTTGCTAATTCTAGCGCCTTTGTTAACGCTACTATCTCGGCTACTTGTGCCGACAAGCCTCCGTCTAAACTTCCCGACATTTCTGTTTCCAACTGATCATTTACTACTGCCAATCCTGTCCGGGGAGATCCCTTTACATATTTCCTTGACCCGTCTACGTACTGTGTCATCTGAGCTTCCTCCAGCGGTTCGTCCTGCATGAGGGTTTCGTCTAGTTCCCCCTCTGTCTCTGAGCACTGATGGGGGCTTCCCTTACTCAGGATGCCTTCCGCGGGGTTTTCCCCTGTATCCCGAATTACCTTAACTGTCTGGTCTATCGGCAGTAGGACTGCTTCCCATCGAGCTCACCGCATATTGGAAACTGACCGTAGTTTCCCGGTATTTAACATCTCTACCAGTGTATGCCGAGTGTGTAAGACGATATCCCCTGTCATCACAGTTGGTTTGCTACTCTAACTCTGCATCTCTGTCCTACATTATTCTTAGCGCATATTATACAACGGTGACAATACTTCGACACCTCTCGACCCATCTTTGGCCACCACCTGTACTGTGTCAGTAGGTGCAACATGTTACTTCTGCCGATATGTGTTACAACATGGTACAGTCCCATCAGTTGTTGTCTACAACATTCCGGTGCCACCACCTGGTTTCGTGGGCCCCATCTCCAAATTCTATCTCGTAACTGTGCGCCAGCTTGTTGCCATCTCTCCTTTTCCTCTTTACTAGTATTTTCTTGTACCTCCACTATATTCACTTCCTGTACCCCACTGGCTGTCATGACCATATTTATCTCGTGTTTAAACGCGGCTTCTGGTTTAAGTTCCTCCGCGGCTAGTTTTGCGGCCAAATCTGCATATCGATTTCCTATGGGAGCCTGATCCTGGGGCTCCTATGAGTCCATGTCTATCTTCGTGTGGGCCTTTATTTTAATTACCGCGGTTTCTAAAGGTGCCTGTGTCGCCTTAACTAACCTTTCTATTAGCTTTCCATGTTTTACTACCTTTCCAGTGGAGGTCATATAACTCCTTCTGTTAATATTCCGGATGCTGGGTTTATTCCAGTATGTTTTTGTATTAATACTGATCCATCTCTTGGTCAGAAGATTGTTTCCCACTTTGCTTTTCGGCTATCTGATATAGTTCTGTTTAAGAGCCCAAGGGGTTAATTTATCAAATCTTAATTTTCCTTCCATCACTGTGGGGAAATACTAACTTAAAATTAAGACACTTAAATTTCATAATGTCCAATATCTTTAAATTTCGTTCAGCCATACTAAAATTGTTGCTTACAACTGGAGAAAAATTAGTTTTTCACATTTAAACAAATTGCTTCGGAGAATTCCACCATAGCAACCGCGACTCCAAGGTTAAATCTTAGACTGAAACTTAATCTTTTGTTGAACAAACTTTTTGTTTTTCTTCTCAGTTTTTACACACCAGCTTAACTTAAATTGTAGTTTGAAGTTTTGTTTCAATTCTGGGTGCACAATCTTATTCAATGTGGTCTACACAAATTTACACCAACCAGAATTTCACCGTGGCCACAATGAAAGTCTGGTTTCAATAGGTTAATTCACCTCTAACTCCAATTCAATCCAGATCAGTTTTTTCAAACTAACCAGTATCACTTGGAAAAGAAAGAAACCACATTAACAAAGAAACAATTACTCATGCCTTGTAAACATTCAAATTCATTTTCTTCCAGGCACATTGGCAACTATGACTTCAAGGCTGAAGCTTATCTTTTGTAAAACAATTAACAAACTTAAAACAACACACACTTGTCTGTCATTCAAGACAGGTCTTCAAAGGGTTAAACAGCTTTTAGCTCTCTGTACAAAAGAGTGGGTGGAGCTAAAACAAAACTGACTTCGACTTTTTTTTTTAAAAAACAGACTTTCAGACAAAAGACATACTGTAACTTCTTAAACATTCACAGTCAGGAAAACTTTGAGCCTTTAACACACTCTTTCACCCAAACTGAGATCCCAGCATTTTTTAATTTTTCAAGGTTCCTGTCACTTAGCAAATCTTGAGTTTTATTTGTCTCAGCACAAATATTAATATAGCTTCCATGTCGATTTGTTTCCTGACTCATACCCTTTCTTAATCATATAATAATAGCTCTTGTTCTAATTCAAGAATTCTTTCATTTTTACTTGCAAGTTTAGTGTGGAGTCATTGCACCTTGTTTGTTAATGCGACTAATTGGTTTACTAGTATTACCCTCGCCTTTTTCGTCTTTTTCTGTTTTTGACCCTCTACCACTCTCTCTTACCTTCGGATTCTGGAGCGGGTCCCACCCCTCCTTCATCATCTTATCAACTAAACCCGTCTGGTCGTCTATATAGAACCTAGTAAGGGCACCATTTGTCCCTATTCTATTTCTTTCCCCGACGTCAAATATAGTCCAACTTACAGTCTTATCAAATGCTGAGTTCCTCTAATCGGGTTAGTTCTTGATACCTTAAAAGACTTTAAGCGGTTACGTAGTCACATTACACACACACATGTATTAATTGACTTCATGATCCCAGGGTACTTTGGTTCTCTACGCCTACTTGATCCTGGCCATTACGTGGGGCCCAATCGCCCTCTTAATTCCGGCTCAGGCTAGGTGTGTGAGACAGGTGCCCTCCTTGTCCGTGTCGATCAGTCAATTACTTGTACCTTCGCGACATTTATCGTTACACAGTGTTCCCTTAGTAGACGCAATCCACACTCACACAACTGTGTTCTCATACCTCTAACAGACTTTCACTTGATTCGTGATGCTATGGCACTGCCTCTCCGCCGTCCCAAGCGACTCAATTTCTGGACGGTCAAAATTTGACTTCTCGTCCGGCTTCACTGGTACGGGCGGTCTTTCAATCCCAGAGCATCCTGCCGACTACGCCAATTGTTGGTGAAAAATTAATTCACTCGAGTCTGTCGTAAAGCAAAAGATCACAGTTTATTATTCAGAGCGCTCCGGGAGAATTCAGAGCGCTCTGGGAGAAGGCTCATAGCCTGCGGTCTCATGACCCGCTTCTCAACTTAACAATGGGAGCCATGCTTCTTTATACACTTCCAAAAGCCAGAAAATACAAACATCAGCACAGTTAGGGTTAGGGTTACGTCATGAGTGACCCTTAGGTTGTCTAAAAACAACTTGATCAGAATTTACACTGTTAGCAAAACTTATTCTTTTACTACTGCTTTTATCAACCATCTGTGCTGCATTGGTTTCATTCTTACACCTATTTGAGGTTACTTTACAGAAAAACAATGATTCACATTTTTGTTCTGCAGTGTCTGCATTATTTATACTGCAGCCTAAGCAAGTTGGTCTTTTATCTAATTATACCCCTGTCTCCATGCCTTCGGGAGATACTTTGACCTTTACTATAGTCCTTTAAGCAGTTCAACTAATCTTAAACAATACAAATGATTTGCCCTTACGTTATTACAATTACATTTTTTAACTCTTACAGGCAGTATTGTGACAGGTGGTTCATGTAACAAGTAAACCGCAACACACAATTTTAAGTTAAATTGCGAAGTTGGAATGTCTCCTTCACCAAGCATACATCACCTTTCTAGGTAAACCTTACATAATTACCTTAACATTCTAAATATTTTCCAGAAAATAGGTATTTGGAAAAAATTAAGGACATCTTACTCTGCAAGAATATTTTCTGAACATGATCTAATCTTGCTAAGCAGGCAATTTCAGGCTCACTGCTCTCTATGGTATCGGCTGTCCCATGCCCATCTCTCTACTGGTCCCACTGCTCCAGGCCCATTACTCAATACCAGTGCTGGCTTGTCCAGATCCGTTGCTCTCCTCAGTGCTGACTGCTCTGGGTGTGGTGTTAGGTATGTGTAAAGTTAATAAAAGGACAGTGACATGAGGTGTATAGTATCACATAACTAGTGTAATACTAATACCAATTTGTTTTTATGATAGCAGATTATCAGGAATGCATTAAAGGGTACATTTTATGAATCTTCATGCTTATCAGAATACTGGCAAGAGGTCAGAAGATCTAACAGGATTTGTTGTCCATTATTATATTTAACAACATAGATATACTGATTTGATACATTGATTTTCATCTAGCAGGGCTATACAAATGATTACTGACCAGCCTGCACCAGTTGAATTTGAAATCAATACAATTGGGCTGCATAATAGCAAGTTTTATTATAAATCTCACTTAACATTTTTTCCTGGTTCTGCACTTATCTTCTCAAGTGGGACATTTGTATCATTTGATAAAGTCAGTAAGGAAGATAAGATTGTAATATTTACTTTTTCATTATATACACATTAATTTTGCATTAAATAAAATAGTAGCAATAAAATAATATCGAATTAATTACTTCCTTCCTACAGAGGTCAGCACTGGAATACTTGTAGAGAATTATGATTTGCCATACTTTACAGCCGAAGAATTTGTTTTCATGCAGATAAAAGCAGAATTGCAGCAGTGGTTTCCTGTGGTGATGGTACAGATACTACACTAACACACTGAAAGCTAATTATTTGCTTTTCTCTGAGATATCCCTGTGGCTCCTTATTGTGAGTCATCGTCAGATTATAATTTGGTTCATGGTGAGAAACATATGGATACAGTAAGTGTCAAGTTTGGGGTCTGACAGCAGGTGCAAAATGTAGTTTGCATGAACCTCACTAAACACATAACCAAGGTCACCTATCCATCATTCCAACAAGCCATGTAAGAAGTGAGGTGTGAGGTGATGCATTTTGGGAGGACTAACAAGGCAAGGGAATACACAATGAATGGTAGGACCCTAGGAAGGACAGAGGATCAGAGGGACCTTGGTGTGCATGTACATAGATCCCTGAAGGCAGCAGGACAGGTAGATAAGGTGGTTAAAAAGGCATATGGGATACTTGCCTTCATTAGTCGAGGCATAGAATATCAGAGCAGGGAGGTTATGATGGAGCTGTACAAAGCGCTAGTTAGGCCACAGCTGGAATACTGTGTGCAGTTCTGGTCGCCACACTATAGGAAGGATGTGATTGCATTGGAGAGGGTGCAGAGGAGATTCACCAGGATGTTACCTGGGCTGGAGCGCTTCAGCTATGAAGAGAGACTGGACAGGCTGGGGTTGTTTTCCTTAGAGCAGAGAAGGCTGAGGGGGGACCTGATTGAGGTGTACAAAATTATGAGGGGCATAGATAGGGTAGATAGAAAGGAACTTTTCCCCTTAGTAGAGGGGTCAATAACCAGGGGGCATAGTTTCAAGGTAAGGGGCAGGAGGTTTAGAGGGGATTTGAGGAAAAACTTTTTCACCCGGAGGGTGGTTGGAATCTGGAACTCACTGCCTCAAAGGGTGGTAGAGGCAGGAACCCTCATAACATTCAAGAAGCATTGAGATGAGCACTTGAAACGCCATAGCATACAAGGCTACGGACCAAGTGCTGGAAAATGGGATTAGAATAGACAGGGCTTGATGGCCGGCACGGACACGATGGGCCGAAGGGCCTCTTTCTGTGCTGTATAACTCTATGGGCTGGATTTTCATTGACCCGTGGAGGTGGGTTTGGAGGCGTGTGGGGGGTTAAAATTGCGAAAACTGGCGGGCAGGCACAAGCCCGCCTCCATCCCGCCTCCACGCAATTTTCATTGAATCGTGTCTCCTGGTCCCGACTCCGTCCCGCCTCTAAGAGGCGGGATAGGCTGTTAAGGCCCTTAACAAGCACTACATTGCCTCTATAATGCCATTTTGAAAGGCCTTTGTGATTTTAACCCTTTTTCTACGTGTAGCACACCTGTTCTGAACCACGAATGTGAAACCTGGCGGGAGCACATTTGGACAGCTGACTATCAATGGCTGGCTGGCTGGCTGGCTGATATCTGGGAGTGGTATGGATGGAACATATCTGGGAGTGGTGGTGATGGATGGATGAGACATATCTGGGAGTGATGGTGCAAAAATATCTGGGAGCAGACTTAGGGCTGCTGCTCATTTTGCATCCAGGTCCTCTCACAGCAAAGGCCAGGCAGTCTTTGCACACCTTCAATGCAGCAGCAATGATGACATCATCAGAGGCAACTTTCAGACTGAAAACACTAATTGGTTCATGGGTTCCCACATGCTGGAACTCAATTGCCCAATTAAGTGAAAATCGCATCAATCTCCCACATCCAATTGCAGTCGGGTGGATAACACGAAAAGTGGATGACACGACCCCAACCCGCCCCAGTATCAAAATCCAGCCCTATGACTCTATGACTAGGCAACCCACGTCTGCTGGTCCAGTCAGCTGAGGAAAAATCTCTTTACAAATGTGATGGGGATGAGGAATGAAGTCTAAACAGATACTAAATAACTCTATCTCCACTTCCAGATTCCAACTTCACAAGCTGAGTGTAGTAAAAAATGGAAGGAGACAATGGAACATGACCCTGGAAGGGATCAAATGCATAACCAATGTAGCACTGAAGACTGATTGTTAAGTGAGTTCTTGGCTGCAGGTACAGTTCTCCTGGGTCAGTACATGA
The DNA here is from genome assembly GCA_030390025.1 of Squalus acanthias. Lineage (NCBI taxonomy): Eukaryota > Metazoa > Chordata > Chondrichthyes > Squaliformes > Squalidae > Squalus > Squalus acanthias. The sequence goes on from CM059432.1 coordinate 54,125,335, forward strand.
AAGGATTGATCAATGGCCTCCTGTAGGCAGCGAGAAGATGCATCTCAGTTATATGGTATTGAGCTATAAATCATTGCTCCTTATTTGTTCTAGTTGAATAAAAAATAATCCTGAAGATCTGGACCTTCTTTCATCACCTTTGTGTCCAAAAGGCTGACTGCAGATCATATTTCTGTCCTGAGGAACTAACATGTATACCAATAACACCTGTAAGTCAACTGCAGAGCTGGTGTAAATGGGTTGTCTATTTCAATAATCTCTGCAGGAAGATAGAAACAATGGCCGGAATCTTTACCTTGGAGTCGGGTGGGTGCATGCGAGCTGCATAGTGGGTCAGGATCCCAAAGATGTAAACAGTGCATTCTGCAGTGCGACTTTCACTTAATGGCCCCAATTAAACCAGTCATGCGCATTTCCTGGCCCAATTAAGTGGAGCGGGTCTGAAGACGTCATTGATGATTCATTTCCAGCGCGGATATTTAAAGCAGCCTTGCACACATCTCATTTGAAGGTCGATGTAGGAGTGAATAAGTTGGTATCCAGAGGTCTGAGTAGCGTCATAAAACTGATACAAGTGTGGGTAATGAAGACACAAAGGCAGGGGGCCATTGATGGTCTGGTGCAGGTAGTAAGAGCATGCAGGGAGGTCCTCTTCCCTGGCGATAGACGCAAAAGACCACCCAAAGACACAAAAAGGGCATGGTTGGAGATTGCAAAGGAGGTCAATAGCAGGGATGTGATCAGGAGGACGTGGATCCAGTGCTGCAAAAGATTCAATGATCTCATGAGGTCAGGAAAGGTGAGTGCAATGCCACACTCACCTTCATCCTGATGTGCCTGTCACCACAACCCGATCACTCTGCCTTCCCAAGCCTACTCCTGCGCATCATTCCTCACACCAACCCACCTTGCAGGTCGATCCATCCCTCTCTGTCTATGTACATACTCACATCCTCATCTGACTAACCACCACTGACACTCACCCTCATCCTAATCATAGCAAGTAACACCACAGAAGGAGGTCATTTGGCAATGTCATGCCACTCCCTCATAGTCACCCTCTACAGATGTAGCCCATCCATTCCTCACACTCATTCCATCACTCTCACTCAAAGTTCTCTTCTTTCCCTCCTTGCAGGAGAAGAGAGCCCACAACAATAGGGAGAGGCAAAGAACTGGAGGTGGCCCTCCAGTCTTCACGCCATTGACTCCAGCAGAGGAGGAGGCCCTAGAGATCTCTGGAGTTGCAGAGCTGCTGATGATGGGAGACGGAGAGAGGGGGACATCCCAGCAACCTGGTGATAGAATCACATCTCATATAGCCACATGGCATACAACAGTCACCCATATGCTGACTCATGTCAGCAGCCAGTGTAATGTCATCTTGTGCATAATGGTAACGTTACCCATTCTTATTATAACACTTCTAATTCATCTCTTTACTCTCCCACAGGTCCATCATCTGCAAATGCACTCCCCCCCCCACTCCACTATCCAGCTGGAGGAGGAAGATGACTCCTCAGAGGAATCTCCAGCCTCTGAGGGTGCACCATCACCAGACCCAAGTGCAGCCAGCACCAGCGCAGATACGCACACCTCGGTGGGTCCTGTGCGAGATAGAATAGTGTTGTCACCTGGTGTCTCTCAAATCACAAGTGAGCAAGAGCAGATGGTGTTGACAGGGGCAGCAGTGGAGACTCCTTGCCGGAAGGCACAGGACGCTCCAAGCTCTGCTGAGCTGCATGCAGATGCTGAGCCTCAGGGCCATCGAGAATGAGGGTGATCTCGAAGGGGCAGCCACAATTGCATGAGGCTCTGGCAGCTTTTTCAGCCGTGTTGTATGCAACTGTACAGAGAATGGAGGAGTCCATCTCCAACATCAGGACCACCATCTCGCAGGTGATGGCGACGATGTGCTGTTCCATGGAAAGGATGGCCACCTGCATGGAGCAGCAAATGTGCCAGTCACATGAGAACATGCTTGCTGTGGACAACAGATGGCAGATGCTTATATGACCTCATCTCAAGGAGAGATATAAATGCCAGCATTTATTGCCCATCTCTAATTGCCCTTGAGAAGGTGGTGGTGAGCCGCCTTCTTGAAACGCTGCAGTCTGTGTGGTGAAGATACTCCCACAGTGCTGTTATTGAGGGAGTTCCAGGATTTTGACCCAGCAACAATGAAGGAACAGCGCTATATTTCCAAGTCAGGATGGTGTGTAACTTGGAGGAGAACTTGCAGGTGATGGTGTTCCCATGCACCTGCTGCCCTTGTCCTTTTAGGTGGTAGAGGTCATGGGTTTGGGAGGTGTTGTCGAAGAATCCTTGACAATTTGCTGCAGTGCATCTTGTAGATGGTACACACTGCAGTCACGTGCTGGAGGGAGTGAATGTTTAAGGTAGTGGATGGGGTGCCAATCAAGCGGGCTGCTTTGTCCTGGATGGTGTCGAGCTTCTTGTATGTTGTAGCAGCTGCAATCATCCAGGCAAGTGGAGCGTATTCCATCACACTCCTGACTTGTGCCTTGTAGATTGTGGAAAGGCTTTGGTTAGTCAGGAGGTGAGACACCCAGAATACCCAGCCTCTGACCTGCTGTTCTGGAGTGCAAGCCTTCAGCACGACAGCCGGGATGTCGGGGCCCATAGCTGCATCCAGTGCGCTCAGCCATTTCTTGACCACGTGGAGTGAATCGAATTGGCTCAAGACTGGCTTCTGTGATGGTGGGGACGTCAAGAGGAGGCCAATATGATCATCCACTCGGCACTTCTGGCTGAAGATGGGTGCAAACGCTTTAACCTTGTCTTTTGCACTCACGTGCTGGGCTCCGCCATCATTGAGGATGGGGATATTCATGGAGCCTCCTCCTCCCGTTAGTTGTTTAATGGTCCACCAGCATTCACGACTGGATGTGGCAGAGCTGCAGAGCTTGATCTGATCCGTTGATTGTGGGATCGCTTAGCTCTGTCCATAGCATGCTGCTTTCGCTGTTTAGCGTTCATGTAGTCCTGTGTTGCAGCCTCCCCAGGTTGGCACCTCATTTTTAGGTACGCCTGGTGCTGCTCCTGGCATGCTCTTCTGCACTCCCCATTGAACCAGCGTTGGTCGCCTAGCTTGGTGGTAATGGTAGAGTGAGGGATATGCCAGGTGATGAGGTTACAGATTGTGGACAGTACAATTCTGCTGCTGCTGATGTCTGACAGTGCCTCATGGATGCCCAGTTTTGCGCTGCTAGATCTGTTCTGAATCTATCCCATTTAGCACAGTGGTAGTGCCACACCACACGATGGAGGGTGTCTTCAGTGTAAAGACGGCTCTTCATCTCCACAAGGACTGTGTGGTGGTCACTGCCTCCAATGCTGTCATGGACAGATGCATCTGCGACAGGTAGATTGGTGAGCATGAGGTCAGGTAGGTTTTTCTCTCGTGTTGGTTCTCTCACCCCTTGCCGCAGGCCCAGTCTGGCAGCTACGTCCTTCAGGACTCAACCAACTTGGTCAGTCATGGGGCTACCGAGCCACTCTGGTGATGGACATTGAAGTCCCCCCACCCAGAGTACATTCTGTGCCCTTGCTACCCTCAGTGCTTCTTCCAAGTGGTCTTCGACATGGAGGAGTACTGATTCATCAGCTGAGGGAGGGCGGTAGGTGGTAATCAGCAGGAGGTTTCCATGCTTGATCTGAAGTCATGAGACTTCATGGGGTCCGGAGTCAATGTTGAGAACTCCCAGGGCCACTCCCTCCCGACTGTATACCACTGTGCCGCCACCTCTGGTGGGACAGGACCTACCCAGGGATAGTGACGGAGGAGTTTGGGACATTGGCTGAAAGGTATGATTCTGTGAGTATAACTATGTCAGACTGTTGCTTGACTAGACTGTGTGACCGCACTCCCAATTTTGGCACAAGTCCCCAGGAGGACTTTGCAGGGTCGACTGGGCTGGGTGTGCCGTTGTCATGTCTGAAGCCGGTTTTATTCTTATTATTGTTTTCTGTAGCAGTTTGTTACAACTGAATGGCTTGCTCGGCCTTTTCAGAGGGCAGTTAAGAGTCACCACCGCACTCAACTTCTTCACCTCAGGCTCCATCCAGAGATCTGCAGCAGACATTTGAAGGATCTTGCAGTCGGCTGCCCACAGATGCATGACCGATGTATGACTGATGCCATGTTTGACAAGTCAGCCAATTATGTCAATTTTGCCACTGATGAAGCCAGTTTGCAGCTCTGGCTGGCTTTCCACAGGTGCAGGGTGTCATCGACTGCACACGTGTAGCCATGAAAGCACCCCATCATAACCCAGGGCTGTCCCCTAAAGATGGGAATGGTAGCATAGTGGTTATGTTACCTGGGCTAGTAAATCAGAGGCCTGAAACTAATGATCTGGAAATGTGAGGTCAAATCCCACCACCATGGCAGCTGGGGAATTATAAATTCAGTTCATTAAATAAACCTGGAATAAAAAGTTAGCATCAGTAATGGTGCTGGAAACTAAGTCATCAATGATATCATCAGACCCACACTATTTAATAGGGCTGGAAAACACTCATGACTCTTTCAATTCGGGTCATTAAGTGAAAGTTCCTCTCAGTAGTACATTGTGTTTTGGGCCCACACACACCCGCCTGAACACAAAGGTGAAAATTTCGGCCTAAATGTCTGTGATAAGATTCATTTGTATTTATAGCGCAAATCCAGCAATTTCTTGATATTCATGGAGAGGTTGGCGATGAGTTCCTGTTTTTGTGAGGTTAACGGCGAAGCAATGCAAACCATCCAGCAATTTGTGTCGATTCACAACTCAAGGTGTATCTCTTCCTCATCACAAATTGCTGTTTCTTATGCACTAATAATGACATGCGCCGTGAACTCGCCATTATTTTTCCTGCAATTTCTTAGCCATTATTTTCGATTTTATCTCAAAGCTGAGAATGTGTACAACATTCTCAGTAATGGAACACTAACCTAAATAAAATTAAGAGAAATTACTTTGTCAGTTGTTGCAAATTTACATTCATTTTCCATAAGTCACAGAGATTCGATCTGTGAGAAGTGAGTTCTAGATGAATTTAGATTGCATCTATCCAGTTGTTGCTGTGTTTTTTTATAGTTTTAGATGTGATGCTTGTATCAGTTTCAGTGTCAGTGACAATTCTGCATTGACACACCAGGGTGATAAACTAAGCCTCACAACTCTGTTCCTACTCTCACTCGATTACTCTCACTTGCAAAACAGATAGTTATACAGAAAGATTACTTTTTTTACAGAGTATTTATTTTGTATGATTAAAGAGAAGCACAAAAATCGGTTTCATGCTTTTCTCCTATAGTGATGTGGAAAACTTGGATGAAACTATCTCTGGTAACAATACAAGCAGTTTATTTATTATTGTTTTATAATAATTAATTGCCCAAAACAGCTGACTTTGTCATAGTTCTTAAATTGTTCTTTATGGATATTTGCTGAAAAGGCATCTGAAATTAAGTTTAAAAAAAAATAGATCATTAGAATTGCAACCCAATCCTCTGAATCGGGATCTGACACAACAAAGTTAAACATCTTCATAAGCTTAATACGAGTGACATAACAGATTCTTGGATTATCAAGGCCCTAACTGAGGAATAGATACCCTCCTAGCTCAGTTATGTCAATTGATAAATGTTGTTTAAGTATCTGAGTGGATAACATTAAAATGTCTTTTCACAAGAAAGGATCAAAATCAAACTCCAATTACAAAACAATATTCCTAAGACAAAGTGTATCAAACCTCTGAGAAACCACAGTGAATGATAAACTGTTGCAAGGTATCAGTCACAATGATCCTCTATCAATTTAGGCTTTCACGTTAGAGCAAGTTGGTTGACCTGTATTGTTTTGCATCTCCTGGTCTGGAATTAGAACAATCCTCTTGATGTTCACCATGAACTTGCTGCAGTGCCACTTGAGATTTCCAGAGTCTTCAAAAAGGATATGGCATTCCAGCAAGTTAGAAGCTGGCCTCTTGTGTTGGCACAGTGGGTTGCTTGCCTAAATATACAATTTCCTTAGTTATGCAAAGAATGGGCTGTGATAATAAGATGTTCAGTTTTGTTGTCACAATGAATACACAGTAGTCACTCAGGGAAGTGATCTTGGCCTAACTCTACTTTTCACATTCCTCAATGACCGACTATTGGAGCCCCATTTAGCAGGCTCAAACTCATTCTTTCCTTGTATCTCAAAACTGTTTACCTCTCTCAGTCTTTCTTTCCTTCTACTACCTGCAGGTTTTTAAAGCTTCAGCTTGGTGTCACCCAACCACCAGTTTTTGATATATGTTATCTTCTCTCCTGCTTTTTCATCCTATTGGTGTCTGCACTATGAGTCTTATGCTTCATTTCGTTTTTTAATAAACAAGTCTGAAATTTTAAATGGTGGATCTTCAAAATCAAATGATCTTTGATATTAGTGCCTCTAATCGGAATGTTGATGTTACCCATTTGGTTTGTATTTAGCATCTACAGACCTCCATGTATAAGAAGTATGTCTGTGCACTGAACTGTGCCCAATTCATTTTGATTTGGTTGGTGTCATGGAAATCAACTCGGATCTAAAGGTATATCTGAAATAAAAACAGAAAATGCTGGAAACGCCCAGCAGGTCAGGCAGCATTTATGGAGAGAAGAACAGAAAGTTTCAGGTCAATGAACTTCCATCAGAAAGGTATATCTATTTGGGCTAAGAAAGTTCTTCCAACTTATAACTGTCCTAATTAGAACTGAATACAAAAGAATTATTTAAGACTGGCACTCATTACTTTTGTGACAATATTCACAAGTTCAGCACACCCATCTTTAATCATGTTAATGATTTTTTCTGACCAGATTTTCTTCTTGCCTCAGTTTATTTTGTGCTGTGGAGTATTGTCCATTGGGAACTCAATTGAGACTATCCCAACATATTTAATTTAGGATTCTTAATGGTTGCCAAAATCAGAACAAAGCCATCCCATCTGTTTGGGTTGGATGCTAGCCCAGTCTTCTATCACAATCTACAACCCAACCCTCTTGATAAAAGGAAACAAATTGTCATATTTGGCAAAATAAAGGGCTTTTTTCAGACTGATTATTGTGATTCCTATGCTCATAATACAATCAACACTTGCATTTTTAAAGCTATTGGTTGGTATTAATTTTTAATTTACTGTGCTGTAGTATATAACAATTATTTACTGCTTAAGATCATAACATTTCTTTGAATATGTTCTTTGAATTGAATGGTGTACACATTAAAAGCATTTGGGGTGAAATTATTTGTGGCCTGGAATTTCCTGGAACTTTTTAGTGTAACTATGGCATAAGAGCAGCGCTGTACCATTTTTTTCTGAGGAAATATACATGTAACTGATTAACACTGACTTTACACTGAAACATCGCTACGCACAAATTTCCTGGATCGTTTGCGCTGCTTCCAAGATACTTCTGCCAAAGCCCTTTGCTGCTCATTTGTAAAGCTCCACTCCAATTCAAAAGACCAGGTCACGCAAGATTCCTGGATTAACACGAATATTACGCTTCCATTGATTTTTACCCCCAAATTTAGGCGCAACACAGCCCAAAGCCACTTGGTATTGACGGCATAACTAAGATTTCTGGAGTTTGATAGCTACTTCCTTCACTTTTTAAAAAGTATTTTCTTCCTGAGACTTGCACTATACTTAACCAAAGTACCGTCAGTGCCAGTGCACCCGAAATCTTTGGCTGTCCGCCCACCCGCCCCCAACACGTTCAGCAGGAATAAGCAGCTGGAATGGCTTTCCCATTGAGCATACCAATGTTCTACACAATAATGGAAGAGGAAAAGGAGCAGCAAAGGCAAGAGGCTGTGAGAATTAGGTGACATGGCAAAAGACATCAGCTCACTCTCTATTACCTGTATTGGTTGCACTGCACTTGCGCTTGTTTCTATGCCAGTTTTTATGTCCGGTGTAGCCAAATTAACTCTCAAGGAAATTTCAGTTTAGGTTCCCACGCATAAACCAATGTAAATTTTGGCATAATTTCTGCGTAAGTGCGATCCAGTAGTATCGGGGTTACTGTGTGAGATTTTCATGGCTTTGTTGAAGTTTTTTTGCTATTTAAATTTAGGCATTAATTTAAATGAGCTAATGCATTAACTAAAATAGTAAACAGAGGAATTTCATAGAAGCATATTAGTATATTAATATCACACAGCATGATTTCACCTCAATAATAATTTATAGAGATTAAAGACTTGAAATGATTTTAGGTCATTTTGACCTGAATAAATTGATGTAAAGTAAATCAAAAGGCCCAGGAAAATCAAAGTGATGCTCATTTAACTAAGTTTCCAGTCACATCTTGGATTCTTTGAACCCGAAGTTTTTAAACTGAAAGGTCAGCTATTTAAAATGAATGTTTTAACGGGATGTTGAAGTGGATGCTGTTTTTACCCTTTGTGATGGATTTACTTGATGTGATCCAGGTCCTTCCTATTCTTTCAAATCAAATATTCATTTTTAATTAGGCATCATCTTTATCTTAGCTTTAATTCAATTCTGCTTATGTAAGATCCATGCTGCAGAAAAATTCAGTCTTACTTCCATCATAACTCTTTCCTGTTGAATGTCTTATATTGGTGCATTCAAAAATGTATATTAATTAATCTTTTTGACATCGCAACCAGCATGAGAAACAATTATCAAAGTTTTTGTGAATGCTCAGCTGAAATATTATTGCTTTAGTATATACTTATTGATGTAGTGTATGCTTTCTTATAACTTGGAAAGAAAATACCCATTTAATTCAGGGGTAATATCAGGATAAGTGAAAGTACTGAGTGTACGAAGTACTGAATTTTTTCACAAGGTGATTTAGTCAGTCAAGGTTATACACTTTGCTTTCCCTTGTGCAGTACGAGTATGCAATAAAGTGTCAGCTTGACAATCTTCAATGTTTATTTTTGTTTAATAAATTCAGTAAGGGACTAATTTTTTCTACACATCAACATTTTTGCCTGTGGTATGCAATATAATGCAAACTTCTTGATTGGTTCAGTAGATTCATTAAAAGAAAGAAAGAAAGAAAGAAAGAAATATATATTATCTATGTAGCACGTTTCACATCCTCAGGACGTCCAATGAATTACTTGTTGAAGTGTATTAACTGTTATTTTGTATGCAGATGCAGCAGCTAATTTGCACATAACAAGGTCCCACAAACAGCAATGGGATAAATAACCAGTTAATCTGTTTGTTTTGGTGGTGTTGGTTGAGGGATAAATGTTGTCCAGGAAAGTGGGAGCAATCCTCTGCCCGTCTTTGAATAGTGCTATTCGATCTTTTACATCCGCCTGAAACTCCATCCCTCATTCTCAAAGGCGCACTGCTGCAATATCGCCCTTCTCTGCCCCGTGTCTCAGCAGAAACCCTCATCTATGCATTTGTTACCTCCAGACTCGACTATTCCAATGCTCTCTTGGCCAGCCTCCCACCTTCCATCCTCCAAAAATTTCAGCTCATCCAAAACTCTGCTACCTGTATCCTAATTCGCACCAAGTCCCGTTCACCCAGCACCAATGTTCCCACTAAGCTGTGCGGCCACGAGGGCGCGCAATGGCCTGGAGGTCCTGCGCAGACCGGCTTTTCAATGCAAGAAACTGCGCATGCACGAAAATTTGAATGGGCCGTGAAAGGGAACATTTCCCATCACCCCTTTGCTTGCTGACCTATGATGGCTCCCAGTCCAGTAATGCCTTGTATTTAAACTCTCATCCTTGTGTTCAAATCCTTCAATGATCTCGCCCCTCCCTATCTCTGTAACCTCATTCAGCCCAATAACCCTCCAAGATCTCTGTACACCTCCAATACTGGCCTCTTGCGCATTCCCGTTTTCTATCTCCCCACCATTGGTGGCTGTGCTTTCAGCTGCCTAGGCCCTAAGTTCTGGAATTCCCTCCCTAAACCTCTCTGCCTCTCTACCTCTTTCTCCTCCTTTAAGATGCTCCTTAAAACCTACCTCTTTGACCAAGCCTTTGGTCACCTGTCCTCATATATCTCTTTATGTGGTTTGGAGTTAATTTTTTTGGTAACGCTCCTGTGAAACCCCTTGGGATATTTTACTACATTATATGTGCTATATAAATGCAAGTTGTTCTTGTTGTCCTTGATTTGTGGCATGTGTACAAATTATGTGTATGCAATCCCTCCATCATTATAACGGGACCACAAAATTTAGCACATAAGATTTTCTTTTAATTTATTTTCGATTTCTTTTTCACAGCTCTCTCTTTCGACTAACCTTCCTCAAGATTTACCCATTGTATCCACACTAACCTCCTCACTCAGAAGAACAGGATTGAACTGCCTGCTGCTATCTCCATAGAGGCTGCTACTACTGCTGTCTGGCTGACCTATCAAGAGCAGAAGATTAGCAAGATATGGTGAGGATTCCCTCCTCAGTTGTTCTCCTCTTCCCCAGGTCACCCAGATGACTTTTATCATTCTCTTGGGGAAACCCTAATGCAAGTACCATCCCTAGCTGATATATTTCTTCTTTCAGATAAGCCTCTAGCTCCAAAAGTTTTGAGTCATGGGCAGAATTTTCATTGACCCGTGGAGGCGGATTTGGAGGCGTGTGGGGTGGGAAAATAGCAGATTCGGGGGTCCCGAACCCATCCCGCCCCCAACCCACCTCCATGCCAGTTTCACAGGAGGCGCGTACCCGACCTGTGCTGGGACCCGCCTCCCCGAGGCGGGAAGGGGATTAGTGCCAATAAACTGCCTGTTAACAGGTAGTTAACAGGCAGTTTTTTGCCTAATCCCTATTTTTGGCCCTGAAGTGTGGGCTTCCCAATAGGTCCGAACCATGCCGATTTAGCGAGGCGGACCGTGGGTCTGGAGGGCTTGGAGGGGTCGAGATGTCCGGTGTGCAGGTGAGTGATGGGTGCATGAGTGCAGAGGTAAGTGTGTTTGGTGTGTGTAAAGTGTCTTAAGAACTTGTACTTACCTTAACTTTGTCCTGCAGGCTAAGTGTCGGGAGTCCCTCACATCCACAGCACAGAAAGCAGAATGGCCTGCGGAGCTGTCAAAAGCTGCAGTCTCTGCTTTCTGTGCTGGATTGATTTCTAACTGAGTCTAAGTACAGGGACTCATGTTAGAAATCATATTGTCAGTGTTTCACAGAGCTGTCAAATGCTGAAATTTTATCTGTCAAAAGCTCTTGACAGATGAAATTTCAATGGCTGACGTCACCTGTATCCAAGGGACCCTTGATTGGCCTGCTAAGCCCGCTGGGCGGGCTTAACAAGGTCAATCAAGGGACAATACAGTGGGTTGGCCACAAGTCGATGGAGGCGGGACTACAACCCTCCATCACGTCCCCATTGACAAAATCCAGCTGTCAATATTAAATATTTGTTATAACACCAGTTGTAAAAAGGCACATACAATTATTATAACATTCTTAGTACAACCTCTAGTTTTCTTTTACATTAAATCTTTGTATTCTTTTTATGGTTTGATCAATGATCATTAAACAAGTGTCTTTTTTTAATTTGCGATGTTCAATATTGAATACTGGGGTTGTTCCTGAGCACAAACATCCAATACAGTTTCTAATACATGAACTGTGGCCTGATTCTAATCAGTGTGCAGTTGCCTTAGCTTGGCATATATCCCATTAGAACTTAATGAGGCATGCTGACTGCAGACGGCTGCATGCTGATTACAGTCACAGCCCTTGACACATAACATCAAACTAACAATCACAACATTTGAAAGAAAAAAATGTCAACTAAAGAACTCATATATTGGGATTGATTTTATCTGCTCAGGTGCATTTATTTTTTAATTCTTCCTGCATTTTATAAAATAAAAGTATCTTCTTATAATCAGTATGTTCTCTTAGTTTTGGGGCTGAGTTTTTTCAGATTTCAGATCAAATGTCTTCATGCTTTGGGCAGAGATTTCCATTTGGGACTTCACTGGTAATGTAATCGTGAGGCATCTCTCAGATTGAAGACGCAGGGGCGATGGCCAGACTGAAGAGCTAAGCGCCCTGATATTTATGGCGAAGCTCCCAGGAGGCAGTGGGGAAGGCTGAAAGTGGCCGAAAAACCTGGCAAAGCCGGAGATGCGGAAGTCCTGCGGAATTTAACAGCAGGACCTCGTTATCATTTTCTTATTCATTTTCCCACCTGGCAGCTGACCAAATTGACAGACTGGCTGGCTGCCGGGTGGGAAAACCAGAAGCAGAATGTCGCAGCTGCGGACCCTTGGGAATGGTGCTCGACAATCGAGAGGAGGGTAGGCTGGAGATCGGGGATTTGGTGGGGGGGGGGTGTCAGCTGTGATCGCAGAAATTGGGCAGGCTGCAGTTCGGGAGGAGGAGGTCAGCCATGATTGCGGGAGGGGGGAGTAAGATAGGCTATTGGGGATTGTAGGGAAGGTCAGCGATCGTGGCAGGGGCTAGAGAGAGGCCACGATCGGCGAAAGGGAAGCTGAAGGCTTTCTTCAGAGGCCGGGGGAGCACTCCTGCTCCTCCTGGCCCACAAGGAGTGCTATAACAGGCACTTATCTTCTGGAGCAGGCAGCTCCCACCTCCCTTTTATTGCCAGGTTTCCCGAGCCCTGGGAAACGCGCATCGCAGCTGTTAAATTTAGATCAGGCTCCCAATTGCACTGTGGGAGCCCGATTTAAATATGTTAATGAAGTGTCCCACATCTCTAAGACAGGACACCTGCACACCTCGCTAACCGCCACTGTAAAAATGGCAGACAGTGTGTATGCATTGGGCTGTGGTCGTGATTCACGTTTTTTAGGATTTAACCCCCCACCCCCAACCGCATGTCATGGGGGATTAATATTGAGGCCAAAGTGTTCATGTTCACCTCTATACAGACACTATAGAAACTTCTTACCCACCAGTGAAGGTCCAAGCGCTGAAGAAAACAGCGAACCCATTTAATTTCAGAACAATAGCACATGCTCGATGGCAGCCATCTATGTACAATATAAATTGCGCAGTGTCAGCAACAGGAAAACTGATAGCCAGCTCATAAGAACCAGGTCAGAGAGCAGTTCTCCAAGATAAATGGCCAATATATCTCTGACAATGACCAGTTATGTTGTGTCTCACTATAGCAACATGATGAAAAAAAATGAAAGACTTGCATTTCTGTAGCGCCTTTCACGACCACCGGACGTCCCAAAGCGCTTTACAGCCAATGCAGTAATTTTTGAAGTGTAGTCACTGTTGTGATGTAGGAAACACGGCAGCCAATTTGTGCATGGCAAGCTCTCACAAACAGCAATGTGATAATGACCAGGTAAGCTGTTTTTAGTGATGTTGATTGAGGGATAAATATTGGCGAGGACACCGGGGATAACTCCCCTGCTCTTCAAAATATTGCCACTGGATCTTTTACATCCACCTGAGTGGGCAGATGTAGCCTTGGTTTAACATCTCATCCAATGAGATGAAAATCTGCTTTCCCTGATGCCTGTGAAGCTCTTAAGTGAAATGAGATTGGACAGCCAGTGTCAACTTAATTCCTTGTGGGTGTGCATTCACAGCACTAAACTGTGCATTATTAAATCCTAATTAGTAAGAATGAGGTTTCTAGTTTTAGCCCCAGAGTTCCAAAATTGACGTAGCCAAACCTGAAAGTTTCAGCTAAGACTGAAGGTCTGAGCAGAAAAAAACCACCTCTCCTAAGAGAAGGAAGAGAAACCTGAGAATGAATCAGTACAGTTGATCTCATTAGAAGGGCGACGTGAGGTATGTCAGAATTAACAGAAAACTGTGGGAGGCATCATTTTAAATAATGTATTTATGAACCCATAAAATCTGTTAGTGTAAATCAACACAAAAGGATACTGCAGCTGGGGAGATTTAATAGAAGTATGAATTTAGGATTAGTGCTCAAAGCATGAAAGGGAGGTTAAAATAGATTGTTTCATGCAAAGGATTATTAGAATATGTCACCACAGTTGCTTTAATGCCAATTTAATCAAAGTTTAAGAGGGAGTTAGATAAATACATGAAAAACAGATATTAAACATTGCAGGGAAAATTGCAGGAAAGTGGGATTAATGTAGACAGGTTAGAAATTGGTTTGGGCCAGTTCTCGAATGCCAAATGTGTACAGTGAACGATCCCTTTGCCCGAAGACTGAGGCTCAAGGATCCCAAGAAATTGGTCCTTGGCCCTCATTGTAATAATAGCGGCGATCTACGTGTGCCAATCGGGTGCCTGCCAAGCAGCTCACCAATCCAGGCCTTCCCAATTTTGGCCAGCTCAGATGCCAAACCGACCCAGGGGTAAGCCCAGGAAAGGGGGGGCGAGTGAGGCAAACAGAAGTGGGGGGCAAATATGGGCCCACAGCGGCCTGCAGATTTGCTGCGGAGCTGTGAGGAGCATTTCTGCTCCTCCAGGCTCTACATCAAGGTAAATAAAAACTAAAAAAACTACCTTTTTTTCCGTGGCCTCCTTTAAAACTGAAATACTGTAGAACTGGAAAAATCAGTCAGAGCATGCTCCACTTAGCTTTTCACAAATATTGCAGAAGAGTCCTGAAACAGGTGCAGGACCCTTCTTAGCATATTTACAGTGGGCCAACACTGTTTTTCAGGTGGCCTCCAGGGGCGCATAAAAGCAGCGAGGACCAATGTAATGACTGCCATGCCATGCACAGATCAAGCTTGGACCTTACACCCAGAAACTGGCATACATTGTGTCCAGTTTATGCCCAAAAATGGGCACAATGCATATCAATTTATCTCCCATAAATCCAGTTTGGAGTTAGAAGTGGCACAGGTATGATAAGCTGTAATGATTTCCTTCTATGCTTAAACTTCTAATATTCTAATTGTAGAAACTAAGAGAATAGTAAAATCTCACTCTACATCCATATTTTCTCAACATCGTTGTTAACATGATAAATCTACAACAATAAAGGACACTTTCTATAATTTAACCCAACATTTCTACCAAGGCTTGTTCTTATTTAATGTCCTCTGAATTCACTTTTTATAGATTTGGCTAAAGATAGTCTTGGATTAAAGTGGTGTGAAATCCAGAGAAACTAGATTGAACATCCAATTTAAGTGTTCAGCTCAGCAAAATCGAACATGGCAGGGCATTTCCGTGAAGTGCATAAACTGTTGTAGAGGTTTGTAGAAATTACTTAAGTGGGAATGGCATAATACAAATTCGAACTGACATTATGTGCATCACAAATGGCCAAATGTACTTTGGGTTAGTAAAAGTCTAACCAAACCAAACTGTTTTTTCAATCTTCAACTACAGTCCAGCAAGTTGCTCGTTAAGAGTGAGCACTCGGGAAATATAGGAATTGTTAGCTATATAGCCTTTCAGTGTCAGCCTTGCTCAGTGGTAGCACTCTTGCCCCATAGTCAAAAAATTGTGGGACCAAGACCCAGTCCAGAGACTTGACCATATAATCTCGGTTGAAACTCCAGTGCACTAGTGAGGGGTGCTGCACTGTTGGCACTGCTACCTTATGGAGGAGATGTTAAACCGAGAAAGAATACTCAGATGAGACAGAGGAAGCTGACTAGAAAAGGCCCTAGAAATTCAGGTTTATGGCCTGAATGTTGAGGCAGGAGATAGTGAAGCAGGAGGCATGTTCCTAACTCAGGGTTGATTCAAAAATTAATGCCGGCACTAAGCCCATAGTTTGCACTTACCAGCAGCTTGATGTCAGCACTTAGGCAAAGGCTTTTTTGGCCACAAATTTGTGATGGAAACCTGTGGGTAACACTGTTTCTCCTTTTCACTCTCCTAGTGTGGAAGAAGATGCAGAGTTGGGGCCCACTTGTTTAGCGTCACCAGGCATCTCACAGGGCACCCCGTCACTCAATCTCACTCTGGCAAGCAACAGCCCAGGTACATCATCCCCAGGGATTTCGCTAGTGACTTTAAGGGCAGCACAATGGGCAGGGTGTAGAGCACTTGTGAACAGGAACTACGTAAAGATAGTGCAGGAGGAGCAGGAAGCAGGTGTCAGAGGTTCATGCAGCAACCATCCATAGCTAATGAGGACAGGGATTGTGACTTCCAACTTTTAAATAAAGAAGATTTTCTGTGCATTACCGGTTGTTGAAGTCATTGGGAGATCTGCCAACAAGCTTCCATCACATGGCGACTAGTATGGAGGAGTCCACAATATGCACGTGTGGTGTTCGAATGCAGTGAATAGAAACTATGCAGTTAGTCTTGAAACGTATGGCACCTTCACAGCCATCTGCAGCACAGCCCCTGATGCAAAAGCCACAATGCTAGTCTTTCTATTTCTCGTGGTTGCTTGGACATCTGCCGTAAAGGCCTTGTGCTTACTTATAAACTCTAACTTAAATCTCTAACTTCTTGCAGTTCTGATGAAAGGTCATCGAGCTGAAACATTAACTTTGTTTCTCTCTCCACAGGTGCTGCCTGACCTGCTGAGTATTTCCAGCATTTTCTGTTTTTATTTCATACTCTTAACAACTCTTTCTAATTTCCTAACAAGGTTTTCCATGGGGAGAAATTTCATGCTGTGGTATTGCAATTGCAGTTTCTGATTAAATAACTGAATATGTATTATTTAATTAAGAGAATTATCTACAAGTAAGTATTTGTGGCCAAGTAAATAAAGGCTCACTGCAGCACAGACTTCAGATTGCAGCAATGACATATGGGAAATAATGTGATGTTCTATCCCAGTTTTTGTGCGCTGTTTAGGTGTGTACTATGGTGCTTCACAGGCCACATATATAATCATGGAATCTTACAGCATAGAAGGAGGCCATTCGGCCCAACTTGCTTGTCCAGCTCTTTGAAAAATAACCCTGCAAATTAGTCCTCTTCAAGTACATGTCCAATTGCCTTTTGAAAGTTCCTATGGAATATACTTCCACCAGCCTTTCAGGTAGTGCACTTCAGATCTTAACAAACCTCTGTGTGAAAAAAATTCTTCTAATTTCCCCTTTAGTTCCTTTGCCAATTATTTTAAATCTGTGACCTTTGGTTACTGACCCACTTGCCAGAAGAAACAGTTTCCCCCGACTTGCTCTATCAAAACCCCTCATAATCTTGAATGCCTCTATTAGGTCTCCCCTTAACCTTCTCTGCTTTAAGGAGAACAATTCCAGCTTCTCCAGTCTCTCCACATAACTGAAGACCCTCATCCCTGGTATCATCCTGGTAAACCTTCTCTGTACCCTCTCCAAGGCCTTAACATCTTTCCTAAAGTGTATTGCCCAGAATTGTACACAATACTCCTGAGGCCTAACCAGTGGCTTGTAAAGGTTTAGCATGATTTTCATGTGTTTTGTATTCAATGCCCCTATTTACAAAGCCAAGTATCCCATACGGTTTCTTAACCGCCTTATCAACTTGCCCTGCCACCTTCAAACATTTGTGAATATGTACCCACCAGGTCCCTCTGCTCTTGCACCCCCTCAAAATACTACCATTTAGATTATACTGCCTCTCCATGTTGTTCCTCCCCAAATGCATCACTTCACACTTATCCACATTAAATTGCATCTGCCATGTGTCTGCCCATTTCACGAGTCTGTCTATATGCTCCTGAAGTCTGCTACTATCTTGCACGCTATTTACTATATTACCAAGTTTTGTATCATCTGCAAACTTTGAAATTATACTTCCTGGACAAAGTCCAGGTCATTTATATATCACAAGAAAAGCAATGATGCTAATAACGACCCCTGAGGGACTCCCACTGCATACTTCTCTCCAGTCAGAAAAACATCCGTTCACCACGACTCTCTGCCTCTTATCCCTTAGCCAATTCCATACCCAAGTTACCACCATCCCTTTAATACCATGTGCTTCTATTTTCTGAATAAATCTGTTATGTGGCACTTTATTAAATGCCTTTTGAAAGTCAATGGGCTATATTTTCTGATCAGAGGCTTCCTGTGTGCGGAAACATCTGATCTGGAAAAATCTACGCACTTACCTGAGGGCTCCCGAGGTGCGTACTACTTCCACTCCTGGGCCTCTCCAAACTCAAAATGCGCAGGGCCCACGTATCCCAGAGGCGCATGCAGTTCGCAAGCGTCCCTGGGATCACATGGGCCATGGGGAGCCAATAGGAGAAAGGAATCTCCCTTCATACACTTGACAGATAGAACTGACAAATATATGAATGGAGATCACCCCAAAAATACAGTAAAACATTAAATAAATTTTTTAAAAAGCATCCCTTTTTTAAAATGAGTTCAAATTACATTAAATTAAATGTTTTAAACAAAAATTTAATTTTTTGAAAAAAAGAATTAAAGTTTTTTACAGGGCTAAAAATAAACTTACCTTTTTTAAAAGTATTTTTAAATGATAAATGAGTGAAAACATTTTTTTTACTTTTTTCAACTCTTATGCTAGTAAAAGCAGGCCTTATGCCTGCTTTTACCAGGCGTAAGATTTCTAAGGGTTTTCTGTGGGCGGAGGTTCTCCAGAAAGCGGAACTATCCGCCCGCAGAGGCCTTTCTCTTGGGCAGGCGTCCGATCTGTCAAGAGCATTCTTGACAGATCGGAAATGCTGGTTTTCAGCGCATGCGCTTAGCATGCCTGAAACCAGCTTTTCCGATGTCCATACGGGTGTGTACACAGCGCGTACACACCCGTAGGCATCGGAATATATGACCCCATATATACAACATCTCTTCGACTAACTTTATCAACCCTCTCTGTCACTTCATCAAACAACAATCAGGTTAGTCAGACACAATTGGCTGTAAACAAATCTGTGCTGGCTGTCCTTTATTAACCCATGCTTCACTAAGTGAGAATTAATTTTGTCCTTGACACTGGTCTCTAGTAGTTTCCCCACCACTGACCAATGACATGGGTAGAAAGAGGGATGAGGTCCTGCAACAAGAATTTAGGGAGCAAGGTAGCAGATTAAAAAGCAGGACCTCAAAGGTTGTAATCTCTGGATTACTCCCGGTGCCACGTATAGGAATAGGAGTATAGGGCAGATGAATGCGTGCCTAAAGAGTTGGTGCAGGAGGGAGGGCTTTAGTTTCCTGGATCACTGGGTCTGCTTCTGGGGAAGGTGGGACCTGTACAAATCGGACGGGTTGCACCTGAACCAGAACGGGACCAACATCCTTGCGGGGAGGTTTGCTAGTACTGTTGGGGGGGGGTTTAAACTAACTTGGCAGGGGGATGGGATACGGAGTGGAGCTATAGAAGGGGGTAATGCAGAGCCGAATATAGAGGAAAAAACAAGTCAGCCTGGAAGGCAGAGCAAATATGTAATGGCACAAGGGAGTATGGCAAGGCTGGATGGCATTTATTTTAATGCAAGGAGTCTTGCGAGTAAGGCAGATGAATTGAAGGTGTTGATGAGCACATGGGAGTATGATATTGTTGCTATCACAGAGACATGGTTGAGGGAGGGGCAGGACTGGCAGCTCAATATTCCGGGGTATGGAATCTTCAGGTGAGACAGAGGGGGGTGTAAAAGAGTGGGGGTGTTGCAATATTAATCAAGGAGTCAATTACTGCTGTAAGGAAGGATGATATCTTAGTAGGTTCCTCTAATGAGGCCATATGGGTAGAACTTAAAAACAAAAAGGGGCAAGCACTTTGCTGATAGTGTACTATAGGCCCCCAAACAGTCAGGGGGAGATAGAGGAACACATATGTAGGTAAATCTCAGAGAGGTGTAGAAATAATAGGGTAATAATAGTAGGGGATTTCAACTTCCCCAATATTAACTGGGATAGTCAGAGTGTGAAAGGCTTAGAGGGTGAGGAATTCTTAAAGTGCATCCAGGAGAGCTTTTTGAGCCAGCATGTAGAAAGTCCTACAAGAGAGGGGGCGGTACTGGACCTAATTCTAGGGAATGTAGCCAGGCAAGTAGTAGAAGTGTTAGTAGGAGAGCATTTTGGTGACAGTGACCATAATTCGGTGAGATTTAAGGTAGTCATGGAAAAGGACAAAGATGGACCGGAAATAAAGGTTCTAAATTGGGGGAAGGCCGATTTTAATATGATAAGGCAGGATCTGGCCAAAGTGGACTGGGATCAACTACTTGTAGGAAAATCCACATCAGAGCAGTGGGAGTCTTTCAGAAAGGAAATAGAGAGAGTACAATGGCAACATGTTCCCGTAAAGGTCAAGGGTGGGACCAACAAGCCCAGGGAACCCTGGATGTCAAGGGATATACGAGAATGGATTAGGAAAAAAAGGGAGGCTTTTGGCAGATACAAAGGACCAAAAACAGTGGAAGCCCTAGAGAAGTATAGAAAGTGCAGGGTGGTACTTAAAAAATAAATTAGGAGAGCAAAGAGGGGGCATGAAATAACACTGGCGGGCAAAATAAAGGAAAATCCCAAGGTGTTTTATAAGTATATTAAGGGCAAGAGGATAACCAGGGAAAGAGTAGGGCCCATTAGGGACCAAAGTGGCAATCTGTGTGTAGAGCCAGAAGATGTAGGTGGGGTTTTAAATGAATATTTTGCATCTGTGTTCACGATGGAGAAGGACGATATAGGCATAGAAATCAGTCAGGGGGATTGTGATATACTTGAACAAATTAGTATTGAGAGGGAGGAGGTACAACAGTTTTAGCGGGCTTAAAAGTGGATAAATCCCCAGGCCCAGACGAGATGTATCCCAGGCTGCTGTGTGAGGCAAGGGAGGAGATTGCAGGGGCTCTGACACAAATTTTCAGAACCTCTCTGGCCACAGGGGAGGTGCCAGAGGACTGGAGAACAGCTAACGTAGTACCATTATTCAAGAAGAGTAGTAGGGATAAACCAGGGAATTACAGGCCAGTGAGCCTAACATCAGTGGTAGGGAAATTATTGGAAAAAATTCTGAGGGACAGAATTAGTCTCCACTTGGAGAGGCAACGATTAATCAAGAATAGTCAGCATGGCTTTGTCAGGGGGAGATAATGTCTGACCAATTTGATTGAATTTTTTGAGGGGGTGACTAGGTGTGTGGATGAGGGTAGTGCAGTTGAAGTGGTCTACATGGACTTCAGTAAGGCTTTTGACAAAGTCCCACATGGGAGACTGGTCAAGAAGGTAAGAGCCCATGGGATCCAGGGCAACTTGGCACATTGGATCCAAAATTGGCTTAGTGGCAGGAGGCAGAGGGTGATGGTCGAAGGTTGTTTTTGTGACTGGAAGCCTGTGTCCAGTGGTGTACCGCAGGGATCGGTGCTGGGTCCTTTGCTGTTTGTAGTGTACATTAATGATTTAGATATGAATGTAGGAGGTATGATCAGTAAGTTCGCAGATGACACAAAAATTGGTGGAGTGGTAAATAGTGAGGAGGGAAGTCTCAGGCTACAGGACGATATAGACAGGGTTGGTCAGATGGGCAGAACAGTGGCAAATGGAATTTAATCCTGAAAAGTGTGAGGTGATGCATTTTGGGAGGACTAACAAGGCAAGGGAATACACAATGAATGGTAGGACACTAGGAAGGACAGAGGATCAGAGGGACCTTGGTGTGCATCTACATAGATCCCTGAAGGCAGCAGGACAGGTAGATAAGGTGTTTAAAAAGGCATATGGGATACTTGCCTTCATTAGCCGAGGCTTAGAATAAAAGAGCAGGGAGGTTATGATGGAGCTGTACAAAACGCTAGTTAGGCCACAGCTGGAATACTGTGTGCAGTTCTGGTCACCACACTATAGGAAGGATGTGATTGCATTGGAGAGGGTGCAGAGGAGATTCACCAGGATGTTACCTGGGCTGCAGCGCTTCAGCTATGAAGAGAGACTAGACAGGCTGGGGTTGTTTTCCTTAGAGCAGAGAAGGCTGAGGGGGGACCTGATTGAGGTGTACAAAATTATGAGGGGCATAGATAGAAAGGAACTTTTCCCCTTAGTAGAGGGGTCAATAACCAGGGGGCATACTTTCAAGGTAAGGGGCAGGAGGTTTAGAGGGGATTTGAGGAAAAACTTTTTCACCCAGAGGGTGGTTGGAATCTGCAACTCACTGCCTGAAAGGGTGGTAGAGGCAGAAACCCTCACAACATTCAAGAAGCATTTAGATGAGCACTTGAAACGCCATAGCATACAAGGCTATGGGCCAAGTGCTGGAAAATGGGATTAGAATAGACAGGGCTTGATGGCCGGCGCGGACACGATGGGCCGAAGGGCCTCTTTCTGTGCTGTATAACTCTATGACTCTATGACTGACGTTAGACTGACTGGCCTGTAGTTACCAGTTTATCCCTTTCCCATTTTTTGAACAGGGGTGTAACATTTGCAATCCTCCAGTCCTCTGGCAACATTCCTATATCCAAGGAGGATTGAAAGATTGTGGTCAGAGCTCCTGCTATCACCACCCCAGCTTCCCTCAGCAACCTTTGATGCATCCCATCTGAACCGGGTGACTTGTTAACTTTGAGTGATGCCAACCTATTTAGCACCTTCTTTCTATCTATTTTTATCCTGTCCAATATTTCTACTCCCTCCTCCTCTATTGTGACATTAACTTCATCCTCTTCTTCTGTGAAGACAGGTGTGAAGTACTCATTCAGTACCTCAGTCATACCCTCTGCCTCCACAAGAAGATTCCTTTTATTGTCCCTAATCAGCCCCACCATTCCCTTAACTCTCCTTTTACTTTTTATATGTTTATGAAAGATTTTTCGGTTCCCTTTTAAGTTACCCGCTAATCTTTTCTCATACTCTCTTTTTGCCCTTCTTATATCCTTTTTCAATTTCCCCCTGCACTCTCTGTCTTCTGCCTTGTTTTCAACTGTATTCTGTACCTGAGATTTGTCATAAACCTCCTTTTACTGTTTTAGTGCTACTTAAAGGCAGCCTGCACCTCTTAAAGCGGAGGTGCATTGTAGCTGCAAAAAGTGATGGGAGTCATTTCAAAAGTGAATCTGTGCTGTGATACTTTGAGGAATGGCTGAACATGTGAGAGAGCGAGCACCAAGGTTTTCAGATGCTGCAATGGAGGTCTTGGTACAAGACATGGAGAGAAGGAGAGACATCCTGTATCTGCAGGGGGCGGGGGGAGGGGGCAGGAGGTCCTCCAGACATATGTTCAGGAGGTAGTGGGAAGAAGTAACGGCAGAGGTCAATGCCAGGAGTGTAGTTCCAAGAACATGGAGGCAGTAGAGGAAAAAGTTTAATGATCTCACACGAGGTGAGTGAGTTTATCTTCAAATGGCATATTCTCCCAACTACACCACTAGCCTCATCCACTGCTCAATTCTCTACACCACCATCACCCACCTACCTCTATCAATCAGTACTTAACCCTTCAAATCATATGCTTTATCTTATCCTCACACTCTTAGCACTGTTGCAAGCCGTGCACCCACAACCTACAGCTTGCATACACTGGCAGCAGTTCACCATGAGAGCCACATCACTCAAACATGTTGCAGGACACTCATTGACACACTTCCCTCTTCCTTGCAGGAGAAGATGGGGAATAACAGGAGGCAGCAGGAAAGAACTGGAGAAGATCAAATGCGCCTGCATGTTTTAACCACTATGGAGGAGACAGTGCAAGCCATGCACGAAGCATTCGCAACCGTGGCTAACAAGAGAAATTAAAGATAGAATTAGATTAAAGGAAAAGGCTTATAAAGTTGGCAAAAAGAGTAGTAAGCCTAAGGATTGGGAGGATTTTAGAAGTCAGCAAAGGAGGACCAAGAAATTGATAAAGAAATGGAAAATAAAATGAGAGTAAACTAGCGAGAGACATAAAAACAGACTGTAAAAGCTTCTATCGGTATGTAAAAAGGAAAAGAGTTGCAAAAGTAAACATGGGTCCCTTACAGGCTGAGATAGGAGAAATTATAATGGGGAATAAGGAATTGGCAGTGAAATTAAACAAATACTTTTTGTCTGTCTTCACTGTAAGACATTTAAGTTCACCCTTGTCCTTTAACCCGTCCAACAGTTTCCAAATTTCAGACCCATGGAACAGACAACACCAAACACAGGGATTCGAGAATAACTTTCTTTTTACTTAAATTCAGCAAGAGGTTACAAGTAAGCTCACACAAAACTGTTGCATATAATACTCCTGATTATATCTAAGCATTCACAGGTATATTCCCTAACTTTAATCTCAAATGATTACAAGCCAACACTACATACATACTAAAACCAGTGAGTGGTCAGTTCGGCGATGGCTAGACGTACAACTTTAACTGGCAACTGACCAAGTTGCCTTCCCCGACTGCAGCAGCCCCGAGTGTCTTAAAACAACATCTCTTATACCCTAAAAACCTGGGCAGGCTCTTCAATGCGTATGTGTCCCAAACTGTGTGATGAATGGTCGGCGGTTGTTTTCCTCTTCTTATCAGTGGACCCTAAAGCCCTTCACACCTTTTGCCTGAAGATGTTCCTGTCTTTGTAACGCCCAACCGTTTGTTCCTGCTCAGGGTCTGTCGCTTCCTTATCTGATTAACAGCTTTCGTACAAAGTTCCCACAGGAACCAATCGCTCAGCCTCCCGAAGCATCTGGGATATTAAATTTGGTCAACTTTTTAAGTTTGGTCAAGTTATAGCAAATTCTTACAGCAAATGGCTTATTCTTACATCACAGAAGAAGAAGCAAAACCCTCCCGGAAATAGTGGAGAACCAAGGATCTAGCGAGAATGAGGGACTGAAAGAAATTAGTATTAGTAAAAAAATAGTACTGGAGAAATTAATGGGACTAAAAGCCGATAAAACCCATGGACCTGATGGCCGACATCCTTGGGTTTTAAAAGAGGTGGCTATAGAGATAATGGATGCACTGGTTGTCATCTTCCATAGATTCTAGAATGGTTCCCGCGGATTGGAAGGTAGCAAATGTAACCCCACTATTGAAGAAAGTTGGGAGAGAGAAAATGAGGAAATACAGACTAGTTAGCCTGACATCAGTAGTAGGGAAAATGCTAGAATCTATTATTAAGGACATGTGAACAGGGCACTTAGAAAATAATAATAGGATTGGGTAGAGTCAACATGGATTTATGAAAGGGAAATCATGTTTGATGATCCTGTTAGAGTTTTTTGAGGTTGTAACTAGCAGAATAGATAAGGGGGAACCAGTGGATGTAGTGTATTTGGATTTTCAGAAGGCATTCGATAAGGTGCCACACAAAAGGTTATTAAACAAAATTAGGGCTCATGGTATTGGGGGTAATATATTAGCATGGTTTGAGGATTGGTTAATGGACAGAAAACAGAGAGTAAGAATAAACGGGTCATTTTCGATTTGGCAGGCTGTAACTAGTGGGGTACCGCAAGGATCAGTGCTTGGGCCTCAGCTATTCACAATCTATATCAATGATTTGGATGAGGGGACTAAAGTTAATATATCCAAGTTTGCTGATGATACAAAGCTAGGCGGGAATGTAAGTTGTGAGGAGGTTGCAAAGAGGCTGCAAGGGGATATAGGCAGGTTAGGCGAGTGGGCAAGAATATGGCAAATGGAATATAAAGTGGAGAAATGTGAAGTTATCCTTTTTGGTAGGAAAAATAGAAAAGCAGAGTATTTTTTAAATGGTGAGAGATTGGGAAATGTTGGTGTTCAAAGGGACCTGGGTGTCCTTGTACACGAATCACTGAAAGTTGACATGCAAGTACAGCAAGCAATTAGGAAAACAAATGGTATGTTGGCCTTTATTACAAGAGGATTTGAATATAAGAGTAAAGACATCTTACTGCAATTATATGGGGCCCTGGTGAGACCACACCTAGTATTGTGTACAGTTTTGGTCTCCTTACCTAAGGAAGGATATACTTGCCATAGAAGGAGTGCAACGAAGGTTCACCAGACTGATTCCTGGGGTGGGAGGATTGTCCTATGAGGAGAGATTGAGTAGACTAGGCCTATATTCTCTAGAGTTTAAAAGAATGAGGGGTGATCTCATTGAAACATACAAAATTCTTACAGGGCTTGACAGGGTAGATGCAGGGAGGATGTTTCCCCTGGCTGGGGAGTCTAGAACCAGGGGTCACAATCTCAGAATAAGGGGCCGGTCATTTAGGACTGAGATGAGGAGAAATTTCTTCACTCAGAGGGTGGTGAATCTTTGGAATTCTCTACCCCAGAGAGCTGTGGATGCTCAGTCGTTGAGTATATTCAAGACAGAGATCGATAGATTGTTGTATATTAAGGGAATCAAAGGATATGGGGATAGTGTAGGAAAGTGGAGTTGAGGTCGATGATCAGCCATGATCTTACTGAATGGCAGAGCATACTCGAGCGGCCGAATGGCCTGCTCCTGCTTCTATTTCTTATGTTCTTATGTTCTTATCATGAAGAAATAATCCAGCAAATAACCTGTAAGTAGGTCATGATCCCTTTAAATAGCGCTGGCGGGGGCGGGTGGGGGGCCTTCATTCTGTTTAACATCGTGTTCAGCTGCGCAAGATTAAGACAGGGCATTGGCTGGAGTGGGGATTTGGAAAATGGCAGCAGTGTCTTCAAATCAGCATTACGTACTGATTCGTGTTATCATCTACCTGCTCTGCATTTGGCCAGCGGTCGTTAGGCATGCGCGTGCAAACCCTTTTACCAAGATGGCATCCTGCGCATTTCCCATCAGAAGTGTGCGCATGCATTTCTGACCCCATTTTCAAGTTGTATGTGGCCGCGTAGCACCTAAACACGGGCACTACACGGCCCAATTTAGCTCCCAACAACCACAGCAAATAAACCCACTAACCTCGAAAGACATTAACCACTAAAAATACAAGCCAATAAAAACACTGACCACTAAAATCACTGACCAATAAACTAAATACTTGTGATGTAACTTTTTGATTTTCTGTCTGGCTAGGCTCACCGCTTCTCTCTCGACTGCTCCTATATACTGTTGCCGCTGGGGGCGGGGGGCGGTGGTGGGTTCCCGTGGTTGTGGTGTCCCAGGGAATGTGCAATATCTAGGTGCAAAACAGAGGAAAACAGGACGGAGACCTGTGTTGTTGGCTCTCTGGCCCCTTTGTGTTGCCTCAGGATTCCAGTGGTTTCCCTCTTGGGTGGACAGAGTGTTTGCACAGGAGGCATTTAAGTGAGGTGAGAATGGTGCGAGGGCTCCTTCTGCTGACTTTTCCTGTCTCTGAGCAGGGGTCTGAACAGGTCCTGGGTACCAACTGGCGGAGCTAAAACAGAGATAAGTTACTTCCTTTTCAGCAGCACTAAGGAAAGGATGGGGCGGAAAGACGTCTGGCTGTTGTTTCTGGACATTAGACAGAAAAATCCACAGCCAGCAGCCATTACCCATGCCTCAGGCCTGCAGCACACACACATACTTTCAGACACTAGTCCCTGCCAGGGGATCGACCAAATAATTTTTAGGACTGATCCTGGAAAGCAGGACATGTTCAAGTCACATCAGGCAGAGTGCACTTCAGGTGTATTCCACCTGACTAGCACCCAGACAAAGGAGGGGAAGAAAATCTGCCTCACTCAGTAGGACGCAACTACTCAAAAGTATGCTTGATCTCTGTCAATAAATATTTTTTAATTAACTGATAATTTGCAAAAGACTCCTTTTGATGGTGGAGATCAAAAGGATCTCAATTACCTCAGATATCCGTAAGAAGCAGTATGCCCCATAGTGAGATAGTTACATTTCATTTGAGCCGGCACATTAATATTGGTACCATTATATCCTAGAATGCCATTATAATTTCACAGCTGTTTAACTAATATGAATGCTTCTGGTTATCAGCATGTCAGAGCCATGTTTATTGCACAGTTACAGCAATTTACAGCGACACTGCAGGATGTGTAGCTTGGAGATGACCACACGCAGAGTTGCAGTAATTTTTTTTTACCACTTAATGCCACTTCGTCTGATGCGGTCGCGATTCCCTTTTCAGCAGGGATGTGAGTGGGGAAGCTGGATCTCAATGTTCACTCATATTGCTGTGCAGTTAAGGAAGGCTGCGTTCCACACATGTACTCAAACATGTACACCGAATGCTGCTTGCTTGGCTAGGGAGACATTTTTAATACCAGGTCAGGCAAGGTAAGAGAAGTCAGCAGCACCTTGGAAAAATGCATGTTAGTCATTTTCAGTGATCGTCCCTCACTCTTTGTTAAAGTGAGTGAATTGCTTGGCACGAAAGCCCTGAAAACAATACAGTGCCTTTTATACCCCCAGTCTTCACACAGGAGTGTTTCTTTCCCCACAACTTTACATTTAATCACCCCAACTAAAGCCCTACATGGACTCTTATTGCACGATGCATACATTTTTTTTATCACATTCATTATGGGCTGCTTGCTGACACCTTGCTGCTTGCAGACGCCAATGGTACCTAAAGTTAATTCCAGCTCTTTCCATTATTTTTATAGGAAAAGACAGCCCATAATAACAAGGTGGAAGAAGTCAAAGTGGCAAACTCCCTGCCCTTTCCCCCTCTACAAGCAGGAAGTCCTTGCAATCCTGGAAAAGGAGATTATAGAGGAGTCAGAGACGGGGAAGTAAGAGTGTGGGTGAGGGTGACCGTACGTTCCCGTTTTCCGGGGACAGTCCCTGGATGAGGGACTGTGTTCCCGGGCAAACAATGTCCCCAGAAGAGTCCCCGGTTTGCAAAACTCATCCCCGAAGTGTACCCCTGGGCAGTGAGTTTACCCCACCCACCCCCGAGCTGTCAGTTTGTGGCTCTAAGGCTAAATGAAACAACTTGTACAATGGCCAGAGTGACTCACAGCGCATGCGCAACTGGGCGGTCTTTCTGCGTATGTGCCACTTGTTGTTTCTGAATTACCGGACGGGTTTGTGCTGCTGGATTGTCGCCGCCGGAAGTGCCTGGAAGCATGGCAACCGGAGTGGATGAGGGAGAGGCTGCGGGAGAGGGCCCTGTCACCTTCACTGGGTGAAGGGGGCTAATCCTGGACACTGTGGGGGTGTGGGGGTGGGTGGCAGGTGTGACCTCAGACACTGTGGCGGGGGGGGGGGTGCAGTGTGACCTCCATCACTTGGGGGGAGGGTTCATGTGTGACCTCAGTCACTGTGTGCAGGGGGGTCAGGTGTGACCTCAGTCACTTTGGGGGGGCGGGGGTGCAGGTGTGACCTCAGTCACTGGGGGGTGAGCAGTCAGATGTGACTTCAGTCACTTGGGGGAGGGGTCAGATGTGACCTCAGTCCCTGGGGTGGGGTCAGATGCGACCTCAGTCACTGGGGAGGGATCAGATGTGACCTCAGTCACTGGGGAGGGATCAGATGTGACCTCAGTCACTGGGGTGGGGTCAGATGTGACCTCAATCACTGTGGGGGGGGGGGGGGGGCAGTGTGACCTCAGTCACTTTGGGGGGGGGGGGGTGCAGGTGTGACCTCAGTCACTGGGGGGTGAGCAGTCAGATGTGACCTCAGTCACTGGGGTGGGGTCAGATGTGACCTCAGTCACTTGGGAGGGGTCAGATGTGACCTCAGTCACTGGGGAGGGGTCAGATGTGACCTCAGTCACTTGGGAGGGGTCAGATGTGACCACAGTCACTTGGGAGGGGTCAGATGTGACCTCAGTCACTGGGGAGGGGTCAGATGTGACCTCAGTCACTTGGGTGGGTTCAGATGTGACCTCAGTCACTGGGGTGGGGTCAGATGTGACCTCAGTCACTTGGGAGGGGTCAGATGT
Organism: Squalus acanthias; assembly: GCA_030390025.1. Lineage (NCBI taxonomy): Eukaryota > Metazoa > Chordata > Chondrichthyes > Squaliformes > Squalidae > Squalus > Squalus acanthias. Next base: position 54,154,937 of record CM059432.1, read on the forward strand.
GACCACAGTCACTTGGGAGGGGTCAGATGTGACCTCAGTCACTGGGGAGGGGTCAGATGTGACCTCAGTCACTTGGGAGGGGTCAGATGTGACCTCAGTCACTTGGGAGGGGTCAGATGTGACCTCAGTCACTGGGGAGGGGTCAGATGTGACCTCAGTCACTTGGGTGGGTTCAGATGTGACCTCAGTCACTGGGGTGGGGTCAGATGTGACCTCAGTAACTGGGGAGGGGCCAGGTGTGACCTCAGTCACTGTGTGGAGGAGGGTCATCACCTCAGTCACTTGGGAGGAGGGGTCAGGTGTGACTTTAGTCATTGTGGTGGGGGGGTGTAGGTGTGACCTCAGTCACTGGTGGGGGAAGGGTCAGGTGTGACCTCAGTCACTGTTGGGGGGGGGCAGGTAACCTCAGTCACTAGAGGAGAGGGGTCGGGTGTCTGAATGTGCTTCAATAGTGTGTTTCAACATTTATTTTGCTATTGTAGTGTATATGTGCAACTGTTAAAATATAGACTGCTAAAAAAAATTGCCTCGCTACACTGCGCAACCTACATTTTCCGTCCTGGCTGTGCTCCCACCCTGTGTGTCCCGGATTCGATTTAGAAAATATGGCCACCCTAGGGTAGGTACCAGCTGCAGATTGATCAGGATATTCTGTTTCTCATGCATCTCATTCTATTGTAGTCTCCATTACCAGTGAACAAAGTAAATCATGAAACACTTTTGTCACTCCTTTTGACTATGACATGTGAACATGATTCCTCGGCAATGCATTCTGACCTCTCTTCCTGTTTTTTCTCCGTCGGATGTGCCTGATGAGTAAGAAGAAGCAGAAGAATAACAAGTAGCGGGTCTGTCTGCATGCAGCCCTGCCAGCACATCAGAACACATGCGCCGCCAATCATTCTATCCCTTGTAAGCATCATCTTGGAGGCAACGACCTGGGGGAACTAGAAAGTGAGCCAGAGAGATAGCACAAAGTGAAACACACAGCATGAGTGAGCAGGGACAGCTGGGGATGGAAGTTAAAGAAGAAGAGATAGCTAGCAGGAAGATTAGGAAATGTCATCCCTCAGCTGAAGAGCCTTGGGGCCCTGATCTCATAGGTACTGCTTTTAAAAATATGATGCCTCAGAGCATTAAACACACATGCAGAACAGACATCTCGGATACTATGACACAGATGGCAGGTGAATTGGAAGAGTTCAGTACCCCCACTGCAGTCCACCTTGGGGCATACTGCATATCTGCCGCAGAGGTCCCATGATAGAGGCCCGAAGCACTGTCTGTAGTTATAATCGTGACTTCTCAGACTACTGCTGTAGCTGGCTAGGGAGCAGATTGGAGAGGACTGTCTTTACCGACCTGCAAGCTATTGGAGCTGGAACACAAACAAGTATCTCTCATGGTTTTATTATCTAATTGGTACCATTAAGTATGATTTCCAACATTAGTGACCATGCAGAGCCAATTCCCAGTATTGGTGACATAGAAGGAATGTGTTCATTTGATGATACTGTCTCTCAGGATAGTGGCACATGTGTGTCTTCCCACCAGCGTTTTAGATGCCTGCACATCAGGCACAAAGGGTGCAGGACCAGGATGGCCATGCCCCAGCACAAAAGGTGCTGTGAGATAAGAGGTTCATCTAGACACGCAGCAATGAGCCATCTCATGCACTTCTACTGCTCAGCAAGCACCTATAGGGGGAAAAATTTGGTTGATTTGCGCCTCCCGTTAGAGCTCCAAGAGGGAGGCGGGGCGATGCCAGTTGCGCCCCACCTCCCTCTTGGATCGCTACCAGTGAATTTCGGGCGCAGGGGGGCTAATTTTTTCAGGGCGCTAAAAGTAGCTCCCCAACGAAGTTAGCGCCCCAAAGGGGGCGCGACCCAATTTTGCCCCCATAGAATCATAGAATGATACAGCACAGAAGGAAGCCATTCAGCCCATCGTGCCTGTGCCAGCTCTTTGAAAGAGCTATCCAATTAGTCCCACTCCCCTGCTCTTTCCCCATAGCCATGTAAATTGTTCCCCTTCAAGTATTTATCCAATTTCCTTTTCAAAATTTATTATTAAATCTGCTTCCACCACCCTTTCAGGCAGGGCATTCCAGATCACAACAACTCGCTGTGTAATCTTTTTTTCCTCCTGTTGCCTCTGGTTCTTTTGCCAATCACCTAAAATCTGTGCCCTGTGGTTACCGACCCTTCTGCCACTGGAAACAGTTTCTGTTTATTTGCTCTATCAAAGCCCTACATGTTTTTGAACACTTCTATTAAATTTCCCCTGAATCTTCCCTGCTCTAAGGAAAACAACACCAGTTTCTCTAGTCTCTCCACATAACTGAAGACTTTCATCCCTGGTACCATCTAGTAAATCTGCTCTGCACCCTTTCTAAGGCCTTGTCATCCTTCCTAAAATGTGGTGCCCAGAATTGGCCACAGTATTCCAGCTGGGGCCTAACAAGTGTTTTATAAAGATTCAGCATAACTTCTTTGCTTTTGTACTCTCTGCCCCTATTTTTCAAGCCAAGGATCCCGCATGCCTTTTTAACAGCCTTCTCAACTTGTCCAGTCACCTTAAAGTCTTGTGTGCGTACACCCCCAGGTATCTCTGTTTCTGCACCCCTTTATAAAACATTTTATCAGCCTTCTCAACTATGAGGAGAGCTAGATTAGGGTTTGGACTTCACAAAAAACACCAAGGGAAATCACAGTAGTAAGAAGCACTAAGCGCAATTGCACACTATGGGCTGTAAATAGAATTGGGGTAGCACTAAAGATGCTGGGGGCTAAATTCAGTTGATTTGCACCTCCTGTTAGTGCCCTAAGCTAATGGGGTGCAAATCAACTAGCGCCTGGGCGCGGCACCAGTAATGCCTCCCGCAAAATTCAGCAGGAGGTTAGTGGTGGCGCTAACCGTCATTGCCGTGCGCAGCGCCCCGCTCGCGCCCCGGCTGTAATATTGGGACGCTATGTCTGCTGGGGTCGGGGGGGCCTACCTGCGGCTGGGGCGGCGCTAGTTAAAGGGGAGGTGGTGGCCGGCCATTTTTGTTGCTGGCCGCCTGCCAGCACCTGCCCCGTTGCTGTCCCCGGCCCCCATGAAGCCCCCCGCGGGGTGCCGGCTGCGCTCCATGAGCCCGGCACTCCTCTTGAGTGCCAGGCTCGTTTGCCAGCACTCCCGATCCTTGGTGGCCCAGCTGGGCGCTGGGACGCGCTGCGCCAGGCAGCCCCCCTCCTCCCTCTCGGGGCGCTACCTGGGAAAATCGGCCATGGGGGCGCTAACTTTTTCGGGGCGCTAAAATTAGTGCCCGGTGAAGGTAGCGCCCCAAAGGGGGCGCTACCCAATTTTTACCCCACTGTATTTACAGACATTTGCCCAGATTTTGCGGTCAGTGGTGAAGAAATGGCGCTCGCTGTTTATTGCACTTACAACTGCTCACAGACTTTTTGCAGGCTTTTTAGCAGCAACTTGCTGTCATCAGGTGTCTGATACAACATAGGAGGGAATCTGCAGTGTGTGTGAGCAGGGCAAGCAACAGCGTGTCTCTTCAACCAATCAGAATGAAGAATAACCAGGAAGTATAAATTAGAATATTTAATTCAATGTAAAATCATGTACAGAAAGCAAAATAAAGAAAGGGAAAGAAAGATGGGATTGAGAGAGAGAGAGAGATGAAAGAGACATAAAGAAAAGTAAATAAAAAAATGCTATTTTAATTTTTTTTTTTAATCTAGCAATAATTAAGTTCAGAAGGAATGAGACTCCACACTTGTAAAACTAAATTTCCAAGGCCAGAGAAGTTGGTTGGTAGTAATTAAGACTTATCAGACCATTAAAATTTTACTTACACCTAACTGCACCAGCCCTAACTTTTTCTGACGTGTTTAGTGGGTATCAGCAACTTCGCGCCCTTTCATGTATTTTAATGCTGAATCTCTTGGTGAGGTGCTGGTGTAGAGAAACTTGTGGAGGAGCAGGGCAAACTGGACAGCAACTTCCAGATTTGCGCGTTTAACTTGTGCAGACACCAGAATTTGCTGTCCAATATATTCCATAATAACGGTGAGCGCTGATATCCTTACCATTATTTCTAGCGCAAATTCCGGGCCAATATTGTTCCTACAAAGGTTGAACAGTAGTTTTTAATGAGAGAGCATGAATAGGAGTCACGTGATTGGAAGTATATGATAGCATACCTGTGGTGGGAAGGAGTAAACTGCAGATAGGACTGTTCCTGCAGTCAGATATGATAATCAAAAGAAAGTCTCCCATAAAAGATTGGCATGAACGTATCTTGTAGCTGGTAAAAAGTTGTCCTCTGCATTCTCTTCAGGCTGATTCTTCTGCTGCTCATGAGTGCTTTGTCCTCCAGGCATCCATAATGAGACCTCATTGTAAGGCAATGTTGGGCAGCAGAAAGCACACAGCCACTTTTCTTGAAATACTTGCTGGACTATGTTGCACAGCACCCCCAGAACTGAAGTGTGCCTTCAGAATTTGAACACAATAGGTATCATCAACTGACTTTTATGCCAATGTTGATTTTGCACCACAAGATGATTTTTAGAAGTTAACTAATCCATTGGCATACAAGGATAATAATACAATAGGAAGACAAACACTAGCAGCGCAGGTCTTAAGGGATTACTTATACACGTTCAATTATAAATAAGAGAATTGGATTCTGTATTTTTTGACTTACAAAGTAATCCACTTCTTGGCAGAAAAGCTGAATGGTTTAGACTGCCGCCTTTCATCCTTGAGATCCCTAGCTCAATCAAAAAGGAAAGGCAGCATCTAGAGAAATGTGATGGTTGTTAACTTGTCATTTTGTGATAATCTTCTAAAAGCTGAGTCTTGAATCCACTGTAGAATAAGATAATTTCAGATAACTTCAAATAATGTTCACTTGCTGAAACAAGAGTCCTGGGAATACACTTTTTTGTATTACCTTGGCCAGATTATGGTTCTATCAAGAAGCATTTTTCACCATGAGAGGAATAATATTGTATGGTTTAACAAAAAGAAACAGAAGAGAAAACATCATTGTAAGCCTGCCAGTAATGGAAGAAGAAAAGTTATAAACATTTTTAAAATCTGGAGATAGTTTTCTTTTTATTACATATGCAATTTAAGCATGATTTTGATGTAAAGTCTGAAAATATCGGTCTCTGTAATATCCAGTGCTGAAATGATATTGGTGCCTGGCGAGGGAATTAGAAAATGTCTGTGCTGGCTGACCTCGCACACACCTATCCATCAACAATTATCTGTGCTCCCAAAGAATGAGACTGCAGAGTGATGCCTTAACCCAGAACCACTGAACTGTCAATGCAGAAATAGGTGAGTTTAAACTACTTTCATTCCTTGCTGCTGTTTAATATCTTCCAATAAATAATCCAAATTCACAAGCATACGATACAGGTCACAATGTCACTTGCATGAAAGTGAATGTCATTTTGCTTCAAAATAGAGAATAAATGCCTCCTGTGCTCATTCAAACCAGAAGTAAAGTCCGGTTGTTTATTATTTGCACAGAATAAGGTAACATTTTATTGGTTCTTATGATATAAATTGCCTTGAAGCTTCATAACATTTACTCATCTGTAACCAGGGTCTGGTAAAGTTAGAGAATGAACACTCAACATACAAATTAGTTTTTACATCCCTTGGGGGGAAAATTCAGTTGGTTGCGTCTCCCGTTAGCGCCTTAAGAGGGCGCTAATGGGGCGCAAAGCATCTAGCGCCCGGGCGCGGCGAAGTTTGCGCCGCTCGCGAAATTAACTAGACATTTTGCAGCGGCGCTAAACACTACTGCCACGATCTCCTGCGCCGGCAGATCGTGACGTCAGTCGAGTGCGCAACGCCCCGGTATCGCCCCGGAGCGGATATTGAGTAGCGCCCCCTGCCTTACCGCCTGACGCTAGCAACGACAGGTTGAGGGGAGCGTTCTGCAGTCATGAAGGGAAAGGGGGAGCGCTATTTAAAGGTGACCGCTTCCTGCCTTTTATTGTTGGTGCCATTTTTGAACTACGCATTCTGAGAGAGAGAGAGAAAGACTTCTGGAGAGATTCAACGTTGTGTGAAGGAGTTTTGGGTACTGAGCAGCACTATGCAGGTTCATTTTGATTTGCCATTCCTTGTATCGATTTAGAAGAGACTGTGGGGGCTGCACTCTGAGCTCTTTGCCTGGTACTCTCCATTGTTCTTTCCAGCAGATTTGATGTGCAGGTCTCTCCAGGCCGAGATTCAAGGCTGCAATGAGCAGGATGTGGATGGAAAGCAAGATTAACCATCCCCTTTAAGAACTGGCCCGTGCCATTGTGTGTGTGTTCCATTGCTGACTGACATTACATGAGCTTCGCCAGCGCTCTGAGGTAGCGGCTCGCTCCTCGGCCTTTTCGCTTTAAGACAGGTGTGAAGCGCCTGATTTAGTGCTCCAATCACCTCCAGGGGCGATAAAAGTCAAGTTTGCAGTCAGTGGCGATAATTAGCGCTAGGCGCTAATCTTTGCGCCCGGCCGATAATTGCGCCCCAAATGGGGCAATACTGAATTTCTCCCCTCTTGAGTTTTAGCTGGTTGATTCAGTTGATTAAATCAAGTGATAGGGTAGATAGAGAGAAACTATTTCTGCTGGTTGGGGATTCTAGAACTAGGGGACATAGCCTAAAAATTAGAGCCAGGCCTTTCAGGAGTGAAGTTAGGAAACACTTCTACACGCAAAGGGTAGTAGAAGTTTGGAACTCTCTTCCGCAAATGGCAGTTGATGCTAGGTCAACTGTTAATTTTAAATCTGAGATTGATAGATTTTGACAACCAAATGTATTGAGGAATATGGGACAAAGATGGGTATATGGAGTTAGGTCACAGATCAGCCACAATCTCATTGAATGGCAAAATGGGCTCGAGGGGCTGGATGGCCTGCTCCTGTTCCTACGTTCCCAGAAGTGAAATTCAACTTTAGAGGTTATCAATTTAAGTATGTTAAATTGCTACATTTTAGCTCCATAATTATAATTGTTCTTTGTTGTATTCACTATAGTTCATTAAATCTTTATTTATATGCTTTTACATAATGACTGTATGTGATAATGTTTGTTAGTTTTCCATCCTGCCACATCTTAAGAATAGTAATTGGCCTAGCTTGTCTTTGTTTTGTTTGAGAGTGACAGGAATCAACATATACAAACATATCATAAGGTTTCAAGACACGTCTGTAGGATGGGTCTTTTTTTAACTGATAATATAGCATGGGCTTACTAAAATTAATAACTAGGAGCTTGGGCCATGAAAATGTCAAACAAAGGAAAGGAAATAGTCAAGGGCATGTCATGTAGGATGTAAGACTAGATAGAGTTTTACAGAATTTGCCCAATGGGGCAGGAAGAAACTTTGCAGAACCTATCCTCAGGAGAGTTACTGGATTGGGTAGAGTCTATGGGGGTGTCTATTGGTCTATGCCCGATCAGGTGGGGTGTAAAATGGGGCACGGACAATCTGATCCTGTCAGTTTTGCCCCAGGTGGGATAGGTTAAGATTACCTCTGATGATGCAGCAGACTGTACAAGTTCCTGGAGGGAAATACAACCCTGAGGGGCTAATATCTTTTTTCTTTTCCATGCTTTCTTATGTTCTTTTGTTGAGTTATGATTCATTTATGAAGCAATGAAAAATCTGTATATAGCTAGGAAAATAGTGAATATGCTATAATGAATTGTCACGACTGACTTACAGAATGTAAGGGGGAGAAATTCAGTACCTTAGCACCTCCAGTTAGCATTTGGCAGGGGCGCTAATGGGGTGCTGAGGCAGTAGCGCCGCGGTGAGGCGAATTCATCAATGCATGCCAAATCCGGCCCCCCTGTAGTGCCGCCGCTACGAGTTAGCGCCGGGGACGTCACCGCCAGGCAGATCGTGACATCAGTGAGCGTGCTCACTGGGCACCCAATCTGCAAAATTGATTATCAGCCCCTGCCTTAGTGCCTCGCCCCGACAGCGACAGGGAGAGGAGGTGTGAAGCAGTCGGTAGCTGGCTCCAGGGGTGCTACTTAAAGGAATCATGAGTAATGAGTCGCAACTCTCAGGTTAGTGCTGTTTCACTGCTTCCTTGTTAGTTTGACATTGTGTAACAGTTTAATTCAGTCATTTAAAAGTTGTTTAGTCTCCAGAGTGTTGTGGCTACTAAGAATTAGTTACATTTATTCTCATAATATATCAAAGTGCCACACCTCGTTACATTCATGGGGGCTGTACTGGCAGCAATGATGAGAATGAGGTTCTGCAGCATCAATGAACCTCCTCTTTAAGAACTGGAAAGGGCCTGTGGCAATGATGACTTGCGATTAGACTGCACCTGATATTGGTTAGCGCTTTGAGTGTAGCATCACTGAGCTAGGCCATTAGCGCATGATTTAGTGCTCCAATCCTTTCTTTGAGCGATGAGACTTAATTTTGCATGCAGCATGGTTCATTAGCGCCTAGCGCTAAATCTCAAACTTTCCTAAAGTTACTCCTTCCTGGGCTATAATGAATTTCTCCCCTATAGAAAATAAATAGTCATGATTCAACATAGGAACATAAGCAAGAAATGAGAAAATACCATTCAGCCCATCAAGGTCACAACTTGATCAAATTATAAGATTTGAGGTCAAAGACTTTAATAAAGTACACAACTATATGTTGTGATTATTCATATGTCAAATACTTACAATATATATTTATATAAGCCTAGAAATTCCTGGGGATGGAGAGAGTGGAAATACTAAGTTATGCCAGAATGGGCCAGAAATTTGGGCCGGAACCCAGTTACGCAGGAATTCCGCCCCATTTACACTGGCCCTTAAAACTCTGGTGGGAGGGGATGCCATGGGTGGATCTTCTGCCTGTCCATGTCCGCTCATGAAGAGGGCGTGTCTGGAGGAGTTTCTGGGCTTCCCTAAGAATCTCGCCCATTACGCCTTCAGTATGTTTCAGTGCAATTCACACCACTGAGACCTGTCGTAAATTCCGCTAAGGCCTCTTAAAAGGCCCGAGACCGTGCCCAGACTTAATGTTGCATGGTTCCCTTTGTAATGGAAGATCTTTTTACCTTTTTTTTCTGTGGCCCCAGAGTGGGTCTTGGGGACCCTCTAGTGGTTCCTCGGGCTGCCTCACCTTCCAGCTGATGAATCGGGATAGGCACTGCTGAAGCACGTTTGTAGGCTCAATGTGCTCATCCCAGTAATGTAAATGACCCCATCCTCAGGATTTGGGCTGGGGTCTTCGGCTTCAGGTTGGGGCAGATGGCGGTTTCACTCCACTGCACTTGTGCCTGTGGAGTAATTCCCTGGGAATTTTGGGGAGATTGCATCAGTTTGTAATACTCTGCCTCTGAGTTTTCATTAAGTAACCATTCATCTAATTACTTATTTGTGGGATCTTGCTATGTACAAAATGCTACTTTTTGACTACTCAAGTCTCTGCATTTCAAAATATTAATTCTGTGTGGAAATGCTTTGAGAGATTTGTTGAGGTGCTAATAGATGTCTTTTCATATGCATCAAAAATGATGTTGTGATATCCCAAAGTTTCTGACACTGTTTGGGCATGGGAGGTTGGCCCACGAAATTGTCCCTCGTTGCGCCTGTTTTATGTTCGTACAAGGTCCAATTTCTCGGTCTATATACTTAAACGAGGTCCTTCCCACTACAAACATCTTCTCACTAAGCTTTTTTTTCATTCTTCCCCATATGTCATCTGCCTTACATCTAGAATCATTCATGTTGCACTTCTCTACACATTATCCAATGCTTGCACATCTTTTATTGTAGTGTAACGACCAAAACAGTAAACAACATCCAAGTGTGGTCTGACTACTGCCCCAAGATAGGCTCAGGAGCCTTGCACCGCACCGTTATGGTTAAACATCCAGCATTTTGTTAGCTTTTTTAATTACCTCACCAAACTGTCTAGATATTGACAGTGACAAATCCATTACTACTCTCAAGCTTCGTTCTGAGTCACCCTGTTCTAATTCTGTTCTATTTGTTTTGCACTTATGTCACTGATTATTTCATCCAATAGGCAACATTTTGCATTTGTCATTTTTAAATTTCATCTGACATCTGTCTGCCAATTTGCATAAATTATCCAAATCTCCCTCAAATCCCTAACTACTCAGTTTTTACTGCACTGCCTCTTTCAGTATCATCTGCAAATTTTACAATTGATTTCAAAATCCAGGTCATTAATGTCAATAAAAAATGACAGGGATCCAGGCACCAACCCCTGTGGAACTACACTCAACATTTCCCACCCAGTCTGACAAAATACATCTCACTAGTACTTGGGAATCTCAAGCTTTCAGTTTAACTAGAAGGTTTTGCATTAAGAACCTTACTAAAAGTCACCCAAACATCCAACTAAACTATATTATAGGGAATTCCACTGTCTTTATCTGTAACTTCCTTAGTTACAGGAAGAGAGACACACAATTCTTTTAGCTTTGACAGCATGCCACAGGAGATTGACTAACTTACTTATAAGTTTTATATCAGTATGTATGCATATCAGTGAATGTTGAGTGTATCCTGGTTATCTGATTGCTCCCTGCTAATCATGTGCTTAGCAGAGACCAATCAGACTAGATCACAAGAAAGAATGTGGAGTCAACCCTCTCACCACGCTGAGCAATGCACAGAAATTCTGCTGGTTATGTATTAGTTCCAAGATATTTCCCATTGGCGCTCAAATTGCTATCACTATTATTGGCCCAGATATTCCGATCCCTACAGGTGTGTACGCGCTGTGTACCCACCCACAGGGACATCGGAAATGCGCTGAAAACCGGCATTTCCGATCTGTCAAGAATGGTCTTGACAGATCCCCCGGCTGCCCTAGAGAAGGGCCTCTGCGGGCAGATAGTTCCGCTTTTTGGAGACCCTCCGCCCGCAGAAAACCCTTACAATTCTTACGCCTGGTAAAAGCAGGGGTAAGGCCTGCTTTTACCAGGATAAGAGTTGAAAAAAGTAAAAAAAAAATTCACTGATTTATCATTTAAAAACACTTTTAAAAAAGGTAAGTTTATTTTTAGCCTCGTAAAAAACTTTAATTATTTTTTTCAAAAAATAAATTTTTTATTTAAAATACTTAATTTATTGTAATTTCAAGTCATTTTAAAAATATGATACTTTTTTTTATTTATTTAAAGTTTTAGTATGTTTTTTCATTGATCTCCATTCATATATTTGACAGGTCTTCCTGTCAAATGTATGAAGGGAGATTCCCTTCTGTGATTGGAAAATACGGGCCAATATGTTCAAAGCTTACTGAGAAATTGCTATGTATGAAGATAAACTTGACAATTCACACTCCCAATGCAGATCTTTGTCCATGGATGGAAAATCCAGTGGGTCCCACTAACCTCAGCACCCAAATTTCAGATGTGTGTTTTTTTTTATTCGCTTATGGGATCTGGGTGTCGCTGGCAAGGCCAGCATTTATTGTCCATCCCTAGTTGCCCTTGAGAAGGTGGTGGTGAGCCACCTTCTTGAACCGTTGCAGTCTGTAGACTTCGCAAAATACCCCAGAAACTCGAATAGAACCCTAAAGGAGGTGATTTTTGGATCTTAACACGAATTTGGAATGGTGGGACTGAAATGAAGGAATTTGAGGTCAAAACCTCAGTTTTGAAGTACATTTTGACAGGATCAAGGAAGAAAAAAAAGCCCTGAGGAAAATGACTTTGGATGATAAGATACCCTTTAAAAAGGGCCATTGGGTAAACCTGCAGTCACAGAAACACAGGCTGCGGGAAGGGGTGTGGTGAGGCAGTGGACAGCTTTTGAGAATTGGGACCAAATCAAGCTGTCTGGGAGATGTTTGCACTGCAATCCAACCAAGGAGGAAGAGCCTCATCCAAAACATCACAAACACATTCAAAAATGAATAAACCAAGACCCCTTTTGAAATCCCCAGGTCCAGACAGGATACTGGAAGTCTGAAAACAATTCCTAACAATAAAACTTCCAGTACACCGTTTCATAGCCCATCATCCCATCAAAAACCGATTAGCCAAGTATCGACAGGAACAGTTTAACAAGCCCACCAAAACCTAAGACAAAAGAAGCGAGATTTGGCGCATAGATAGAGGCCCTGTCTCAATGAAAGACATCGATAGCCATCAGGACAAGTTAACACTAAGTTAAAATCATCAGACTTAACGAGCCCGCCAAAACCTAAGACAAAAGAAGCGAGATTTGGCGCGAAGATAAACAGGCCTCAACTGAAACCTAAATCACTTTAACGCGAAATCGATTAGTAAAACGGTTTTGGCGCGAAGAACACAATAGACCTGAACAGTATAATTGAGGGCCTAATCCCCCAAGAAAGTTAAGCCACACCCGTTCAACACACACGACACGAGGGCGACACCAGAGCCAAGCAACAAGGAACGAGTCACAAGAAGAACCTTCAGCAGGCAGGCCTAAAGCCACGGGCAAGAAGACACGAGGAACCCGAGAGACACTGTGGTGGTGTCTGTTCAAGCCGTGCAGTTTGTTACAACACTATACTTAAAGTTAGTTCAAGGCTGTCCAGAGAGGCAGTTTAAAGTTAGTAACAGTACCGAGGCACGCAAGGACAACACGCCACAGTAAGGGGGGTCATCGACGGACCCGACTGGGAAAAAGGTTCCCAACGCCTCGCAGCAACCAAGGCCCCACGAACCAACCAACAGAACGCCACCGACCAACCAGGTGCGAACCAGGCCGTCGTGACCACCGAAAGACCAACACCAGGAAAAACCGAAGACACGCAAGTTTCCACGCTACAAACTATTCCTGACTTACCCCTGGGTAAGATTTTCCCTTAAAAAATCCTCTAAACCCTACCTCTAACGAAGAAAATTGGGTACTCACCTGATATAATCCAATACGCACCTTACCGCATCAGCGGACAGACCCAAACTGACCTGGAGTGCAGCTGAAGTCTTCTACCACGTCTGGGGTACGGCAGGTCCCAACAACCAAAAACCCCAGTGAACCCCGAAATCGCGAAATACCTCAACTGTCAAGAACTGTCAAGGAGTGCTGAGCATTATCCCTGGTCCTCTGGAATCAAACCTAGCTAGGCAGTGGGATCGGGAGGGATAAGGGGTTTTGTATACTGTAATTCTCCCTCGCCTGTACCGTGTGTTCCCTAACCTGTGTTTAAGTATTAAGTATGTTTTAAGATTGTTTGTGTTGTATTTACCTTTTCTTGAATAAAAGTCAAAGTTCTTTCATCAAAACCTGTTGTCTACTGCACCTTTGTTCACGACCCCCAAATAAGTCCAAGGTCTAGAATCAAGGGAGTGGTAGCGATTCGAACCGCTCACTGAAGTCAGAGGCGAAGCTGACCCCACCACACCACCCCCTACAAGTCCGTGTGGTGAAGGTACTCCCACAGTGCTGTTAGGGAGGGCGTTCTAGGATTTTGACCCAGCGATGCTGAAGGATCAGCAATATACTTCTAAGTCAGGATGGTGTGTGACTTGGAGGGGAACTTGGAGGTGATGGTGTTCCCATGCGCCTGCTGCCCTTGTCCTTCTAGGTGGAAGAGGTCGTGGGTTTGGGAGGTGCTGCCGAAGAAGCCTTGGCGACTTGCTGCTGTGCATCTTGTGGTGGAGGGTGTGAACATTTAAGGTGGTGGATGGGGTGCCAATCAAGCGAGCTGCTTTGTCCTGGATGGTGTCGAGCTTCTTGAGTGCAGTTGGAGCTGCACTAACCAGGCAAGTGGAGCGTATTCCATCACACTCCATACTTGTGCCTTGTAGATGGTGGAGAGGCTTTGGGGAGTCAGGATGTGAGACACTCGCCGCAGAATACTTCGCCTCTGACCTGCTCTTGTTGCCACAGTATTTATGTGGCTGGTCCAGTTAAGTTTCTGGTTAATGGTGACCCCCAGGATGTTGATAGTGGGGGATTCGGCGATGCTAATGCCATTGAATGTCAAGGGGAGGTGGTTAGACTCTCGCTTGTTGGAGATAGTCATTGCCTGGCACTTCTGTGGCACGAATGTTACCTGCCACTTTTCATCCCAAGCCTGAACGTCGTCCAGGTCTTGTTGCATGCGGGCATGGACTGATTCATTATCTGAGGAGTTGTGAATGGCGCTGAACACTGTGCAGTCATCAGTGAACATCCCCACTTTTGACCTTATGTTGGAGGGAAGATCATTGATGAAGCAGCTGAAGATGGTTGGGCCTAGTACACTGCGTTCCTAGTGGTAGAAGCTCACTGGAAGTGTGGGACTGCAATGGATCAGTCATCCTCTATAACTGCAGGACATGTCATCTCACTAACGTCAACATATGTTGAGTGTGCCTTCACATGGCCAAGTTGCTAGCCATACAGTGGTAGCCACAATAAATACTATAGAGGATCTTGGGAACGCAGGAATGTATATGACCAGAAAAGATCATTGTGATCCATTTGGCCAACCCAGTGCCCAGCAAATATCATGTGGGAAAGTTTTTGCTAAGTTGCGCTGGTTTATTCGGCTCAATTCACCTGAAATCGGCGTAACCCATGCAAAAGATCATGGAATTATAAGCGCCAATTGCATTCAGCGCAAATTGAGTTACCGTGATCTTTTGCGCGAGTTTAAAAAATATCGGGCTAGAAATTTGGTGCATTTGTGCCTCTTGTTAGCGCCCCCTGGGGGCGCAAATGACTTTTCGCCCGGGTGCAGCGCCGCTAATGACTCCTGCTAAATTCAGCGGGAGTTTAGCGGTGGCGGTAACCAGTAGCACCCTGCTCCGCTGCACAGGCGATGACAACGTCATCACCGTGCGCAGCACCCCGTTTTCACCCCGCCTGCAAAATTGGCCCGCGCCCCCTGAATCTGCGCCGGGCGATGACAGCGACTGATTCGGGGGCGGGAACTGAGCGGCAAGAGGCTCGCTTGAATTAGTGCACCACCTCCCTCTTGGGGCGCTAAGACTGAAGTGAGCATTCGCCGGCGCTTTTTTCCGCCGGGCGCTAAATTTAGTAGCAGGCAATGTTAGCGACCCAAAATGGTCGCTAACTAATTTTTCCCCCATCGTGCTAGAAGCTGACCCCATCCACAAAACTGGTCACACCCCCAGGATGAATTAATCAATAAAAGAAAAATAGAAAATACTAGGAAGAGAAAGCAGGTCAACCATCACCAGAGAGACAAAGATAGTTAAAGATCTAGACGGGAGATGAGGAGAAATGTTTTCACTCAGAGAGTTGTCGGGATTTGGAATGCTCTACCTGAAAAGGTGATGGAAGCTGATTCCATAAATAATTTTAAAAGGGAGTTGGACAGTTACTGGAGGATGAGGAACTTACAGGGTTACGGACAAAAAATGGAGGTGTGGGACTAAGAAAGAGCCAGCACAGGCACAACGGGCCGAATGGCCTCCTTCTGTGCTATATGTTTCTATGATTCTATGATTCTTTTATCTGGGGTGGGACCTTTCATTTTAGCATTGCTCTTAGGCTGCAGTAGAGGATGGTTCTAAGTTTGGTAAACTGATTGGCAAAATCATTTCTGCACAATATAGTTAGAAGCTATTGCCAATTTACTCAGCCTTTTCAACATTGAGAGAAAGCACCAAAAGATTCACTGACAGTTACTCCTCAATAAATCTACTTTAATTTGGATGAGTGAAAGTGGGGAGTAGCGGGGTGATTTTCCCCGGATACTTTAGGCGCTAAAGAGCCTCCAAGGTGGCCAAGTTGAGGTCTTAAGCTGAAACGCTGGGTTAGCCCGCGTTTGTGCAAGACGACATCTTGGTAAAGGAATTGAAGCTTGCGCTAGGAACGGCCACCCTGAGGATGGTTAAGGGGCTGATTGCCACATAAATTGCCTGCTAATGCTCATTAACGAGGATGTCCGGCATTTTGGTGGATAGCGCTTGGCCTAACACACTAACATTGCTTCTAATCAACGCTTGAGTGCTAAACCTGCAGGTGTCTATTTAAGTGCCGCTAGGCAAGTTTAAATCATGGTAATGTTCAATTAGCCCCAAAATAGTGTGCAAAAACCAGACTTTCAAACCGACATGTCTTATTAGTACATCACCCATTTAGCGCCTCTTTTCACCCTTTCACCAAAATAACCCCGTAAGTCTTGACTCTGAGAAGCAAAAGCTTGACTAGGATCTTAAGATCACAAATGAGGAGGTAAATTGGCTAATAGGCTACACAACTGCTGGTCCTTACCATATTTCAGACTGCGAAAAATAGTAGTGTAATGTATTGAAGAAAGTGCCAGACACCCAAATCTACATGCATAATCGTATGGGCCTTGAATCGACTGCGTTAACATATTTTTTAATAATATTTTGTGGGGACTTCATTCCTTTAATTATTGTGACCTTCTCTAGAGACACTGGGGCGTGCTGACATGACAGTTCTGCATTACGGAGCTCTGGGAGATTCAAATGGCCTATGTCACCTGGCAAATGAAGGGCTGAAATGAAGAAAAGGTCTTTGTACAATTGGGGAAAAGCCAAATTACTGTCTTTGATGCTGCAATGAAATAAGACCATATATACTTTGATTGATGGGCTATAGCATGCCTGCTGTTGCCTTTTCCGTGGTCTGCTAGAACATTGTCTGCTTTATTCCTGTGTGCTTCGTGTTTCTGTTTTTGAGTGATGTAGTTGGCCATCTGCCCAGCTGCAAAACAAGGCACAAAACTTACCTCTGATGCTTGATTCGCTGCCTCCTGTTCTTACTCATGTCGAGTAATTTTTACTCTGTCTTAAAGACCATTTATTACTAATTGTTGCAGAAATGCTGCTACACTTTTCAACAGGTTAAATTAATCTAACTAATTCAGCTATTACTTAATGTCAGTCATTTAATTTTTATTCATTCACGGGATGTGGGCGTCACTGGCAAGGCCAGCATTTATTGCCCATCCCTAATTGCCCTTGAGAAGGTGGTGGTGAGCCACCTTCTTGAACCGCTGCAGTCCGTGTGGTGAAGGTATATTACATAGGATTATATAGGACATGGCTGCAGGAATTCCTCAGGGCAGTGTCCTAGGCCCAACCATCTTCAGCCTGCTTCATCAATGACCTTCCCTCCATCATAAGGTCAGAAGTGGGGATGTTCGTTGATGACTGCACAGTGTTCAGTGCCATTCGCAACTCCTCAGATAATTAAGCAGTCCATACCCACATGCAGCAAGACCTGGATGACATTCAGGCTTGGGCTGATAAGTGGCAGGTAACATTCGTGCCACACAAGTGCCAGGCAATGAGTATCTCCAATAAGCGAGAGTCTAACCACCGCCCCTTGACATTCAATGGCATTACCATTGCCGAATTCCCCACCATCAATATCCTGGGGGTCACCATTGACCAGAAACTTAACTGGACCAGCCACATAAATACTGTGGCAACAAGAGCAGGTCAGAGGCTGAGTATTTTGCGGCGAGTGTCTCACCTCCTGACTCCCCAAAGCCTTTCCACCATCTACAAGACTCAAGTCAGGAGTGTGATGGAATACTCTCCACTTGCCTGGATTAGTGCAGCTCCAACAACACTCAAGAAGCTCAAAACCATCCAAGACAAAGCAGCCCACTTGATTGGCACCCCATCCACCACCTTAAACATTCACTCCCTCCACCACCGGCGTACCGTGGCTGCAGTGTGTACCATCTACAAGATGCACTGCAGCAACTCACCGAGGCTTCTTCGGTAGCACCTCCCAAACCCGTGACCTCTACCACCTAGAAGGACAAGGGCAGCAGGCGCATGGGAACAATACCACCTGCAGGTTCCCCTCCAAGTCACACATCATCCTGAGTTGCAAGTATATCGCCGATCCTTCATCGTCGCTGGGTCAAAATCCTGGAACTCCCTCCCTAACAGCACTGTGGGAGTACCTTCACCACACGAAATGCAGCGGTTCAGGAAGGCGGCTCACCACCACCTTCTCAAGGGCAACTAGGGATGGGCAATAAATGCTGGCCTTGCCAGCAACGCCCACATCCCATGAACGAATTAAAAAAAAACACAGCACAGAAACAGGCCATTCGGCCCAACCAGTCCATGCCAGCGTTTATGCTCCACTCGAGCCTCCTCTTGTCTTTCCTCATCTAACTCTATCAGCATAACCCTCTATTCCCTTCTCCCTCATATGCTTATCTAGCCTCCCCTTACATGCATTTATACTATTCGCTTCAACCACTCCCTGTGGAAGCGAGTTCCACATTCTCACCACCCTCTGGGTAAAGAAGCTTCTTCTGAATTCCCTATTTGATTTCTTGGTGACTATCTTATATTGATGGCCTCTAGCTTTGCTTTTCCCCACAAGTGGAAACACTCTCTCTGTATCCACTCTATCAAAACCTTTCATAATTTTAAAGACCTCTATTAGGTCACTCTTTAGCCTTCTCTTTCCAACAGAAAAGAGACCCAGCCTGTTGATCCTTTCCTGATAGATATACCATTGCATTTCTGGTATCACCCTTTGTAAATCTTTTTTGTACCCTCTCCAGTGCCGCTATATTCTTTTTATAACATGGCGACCAGAATTGTACACAATACTCCAAGTGTGGTCTAACCAAGGTTCGATACAAGTTTAGCATAACTTCACTACTTTTAAATTCTATCCCTCTAGAAATAAACCCCAGTGCTTGCTTTGCTTTTTTATGGCCTTATTAACCTGCATTACTACTTCTAGTGATTTGTTTATTGCTACTTTGAGATCCTTTGCTCTTCTACCCCATTTAGATTCTTATTTTCCAAGTAATATGTGACTTCCTTATTTTTCTTACCAAAATGTAATATCTCACATTTATCTGTGTTGAAATTCATTTGCCAATTATATGTCCATTCTGCAAGTTTATTAATGTCTTCTTGTAATTTGTTGCAGGTCTTACTCAGTATTGACCATCTCCCCAATTTTGTGTCATCCGCAAATTTAGAAATAGTGCTTTTGATTCCATAGTCTAAATCGTTAATATAAATTGTGAACAACACTGGTCCCAGATCTGATCCTTGTGGGACCCCACTTTCCACCTTCTGCCACTCTCAATAGCTACCCTTTACCCCTAATCTCTGCTTTCTATCTTGACGCCAGCCAGCTATCCATTCTGCTACTTGTCTTCTGACTTTGCATTCTCTGACCTTATTCATTAGTCTATTATGTTGCACCTTATCGAAGGCTTTTTGGAAATCTAGATAAATTACATCTACTACATTACCCTTGTCTACTCTCTCTGTTACCTCATCAAAGAATACAATGAGTTTGGTCAAGCAAGACTTTCCCTTTTGAAATCCATGCTGACTATTCTTTACTATGTTTATGGTTTCTAGATGTTCTTCTATTTTTTCCTCTGGTAGGGATTCCATTATTTTTCCTACCACCGATGTTAAGCTGACTGGTCTATAGTTCCCTGGACATGTTCTATCTCCCTTCTTAAACATATATATGTTAGCTAACTGCCAGTCCTCTGGCACTACACCTTTTTCTAACAAATTATTAAATATGTGTAATAGTGAATCTGCAATCTCTTCCCTAGATTCTTTTAAAATGCGCGGTACTCCCACAATGCTGTTATGTAGAGAGTTCTAGGATTTTGACCCAGCGACAATGAAGGAACGGCAATATATTTCCAAGTCAGGATGATGTGTGACTTGGAGAGGAACGTGGAGGTAGTGGTGATCCCATATGCCTGCGGCCCTTGTCCTTCTAGATGGTAAAGGTCGCGGGTTTGGGAAATGCTGTCGCAGAAGCTTTGGCAAGTTGCTGCAGTGCATCTTGTAGATGGTACACACTGCAGCCATGGCGTGCCAATGGTGAAGGGAGTGAATGTTTAAGGTGGTGGATGGGGGGCCGATCAAATGGGCTGCTTTTTCCTGGATGGTATCGAGCTTCTTGGAGCTGCACTCATCCAGGCAAGTGAAGAGTATTCCATCACACTCCTGACTTGTGCCAAGTAGATGGTGGAAAGGCTTTGGGGAGTCAGAATACCCAGCTTCTGACCTGCTCTTGTAGCCACAGTGTTTTTGTGGCTAGCCCAGTTACGTTTATGGTCAATAGTGACCCTCAAGATGTTGATGGTGGGGGATTCGGTGATGGTAATGCCATTGAATGTCAAGGGGCAGTGGTTAGACGCTTGCTTGTTGGAGATAGTCATTGCCTGGCACTTGTGTGGCACAAATGTTACCTGCCACTTATCAGCCCAAGCCTGAACGTTATCCAGGTCTTGCTGAGGAGTTGCGAATGGAACTGAACACTGTGTAATCATCAGCAAACATCCCTACTTCTGACCTTATGATGGACAGAAGGTCATTGATGAAGCAGCTGAAGATGATTTGGCCTAGGACACTGCACTGAGGAACTCCTGCAGCAATGTCCTGGGCTGAGATGATTGGCCTCCAACAACCATAACTATCTTCCTTTGTGCTAGGTATGACTCCAGCCAGTGGAGAGTTTTCTCCCTGATTCCCATTGACTTCAATTTTACTATGGCTCCTTGAGTCAAATGCTGCCTTAATGTCAAGGACAGTCATTCTCGACTTACCTCTGGAATTCAGCTCTTTTGTCCATGTTTGGACCAAGGCTTTAGTGAGGTCTGGAGCCGAGTGGTCCTGGTGAAACCCAAACTGAGCATCAGTGAGCAGGTTATTGGTGAGTAAGTGTCACTTGGTAGCACTGTCAATGACCCCTTCCATCACTTTGCTGATGATTGAGAGTAAACTGATGCGGCAGTAATTGGCCGGATTGGAGTTGTCCTGCTTTTTGTGGACTGGGCAATTTTCCACTTTGTTAGGCAGATGCCAGTGTTGTAGCTGTACTAGAATAGTTTAGCTAGATGCACGGCTAGTTCTGGTGCACACGTCTTCAGCACTGCAGCCGGGATGTTGTCAGGGCCCATAGCCTTTGCTGTATCCAGTGTGCTCAGCCGTTTCTTGATATCATGTGGAGTGAATCGAATTGGCTGAAGACTGGATTCTGTGATAGTGGGGACCTCAGGAGTAGGCCGAGATGGATCATCAACTCTTGTCTTTTGCACTCACCTACCGGGGTCCGCCATCTTTGAGGATAGGGATGTTCATGGAGCCTCCTCCTCCCGTTAGTTATTTAATTGTCCACCACCATTCATGACTGGATGTGGCAGGACTGCAGAGCTTTGATTTGATCCGTTAGCTGTGGGATCGCTCAGCTCTGTCTATAGTATGCTACTTCCACTGTTTAGCATACATGTGTGTATCTTCACCTGGTTGGCACCTCATTTTTAGGTATGCCTGATGCTGCTCCTGGAAGGCTCTTCGACACTCCTCATCGAACCAGGCTTGGTCAACTGGTTTAATGGTAATGGTAGAGTGAGAGATATGACAGGCCATGAGGTTACAGACTGTGGTGGAATATAATTCTTCTGCTGCTGATGGCCCACAACGCATCATGGATGCCCAGTTTTGAGCTGCTAGATTTTTAAAAATTCATTCCTGGGATGTGGCGTCTCTGGCAAGGCCAGCATTTATTGTATATCCCTAATTGGAATAGAGGGTTAAGCTGATAGAGTTAGATGAGGAAAGATGGTAGGAGGCTCGAGTGGAGCATAAACGCCAGCATGGACTGGTTGGGCCGAATGGCCTGTTTCTGTGCTGTATATTTTTTTTATTCGTTCATGAGATGTGGGTGTCGCTGGCAAGGCCAGCATTTATTGCCCATCCCTAGTTGCCCTTGAGAAGGTGGCGGTGAGCCGCCTTCCTGAACCGCTGCAGTCGCGTGGTGAAGGTACTCCTATAGTGCTGTTAAGAAGGGAGCTCCAGGATTTTGACCCAGTGACGATGAAGGAACAGTAATATATTTCCAAGTCAGGATGTTGTGTGACTTGGAGGGGAAATTGGAAGTGATGGTGTTCCCATGTGCCTGCTGCCCTTGTTCTTCTAGGTGGTAGCGGTCGCAGGTTTGGGAGGTGCTGCCAAAGAAGCCTAGGAGTGTTGCTGCAGTGCATCTTGTAGATGGTACACACTGCAGCCATCTGTTCTGAATCTATCCCATTTAACACGGTGGTAGTGCCGCACAACATGATGGAGGGTGTCTTCAGTGTGAAGACTGGACCTTGTCTCCACAAGGACTGTGCTGTGGTCACTCCTACCAATGCATCTGCGACAGGTTGATTGGTGAGGGCGAGTCAAGTAGTTTTTTCCCTCATGTTGGTTCTCTCAACACCTGCCCCAAGCCCAGTCTGGCAGTTATGTCCTTCAGTACTCGTCCAGCTTGGTACGTAGTGGTGCTACCGATCCACTCTTGGTGATGGACACTGAAGTCCCCCATCCAGAGTAAATTCTGTTCTCTTGCTACCCTCAGTGCTTCTTCCAAGTGGTGTTCAGCACGGAGGAGTACTGATTCATCAGCTGAGGGAAGGCGATAGGTGGTAATCAGCAGGAGGTGTCCTTTCCCATGTTTGACCTGATGCCTTCAGACTTCATTGGTCCAGAGTCAATGTTGAGGACTCCCAGGGCCACTCCATCCCAACTGTATACCACTGTCCCGCCACCTCTGGTGGGTCTGTCCTGCGATGAGACAGGACATACCCAGGGATGGTGATGGAGGAGTCTGGAACGTTGGCTGAAAGGTATGATTCTGTGAATATGACTATGTCAGGCTGTTGCTTGACTAGTCTGTGGGACAGCGCTCCAAATTTTGGCACAAGTCCTCAGATGTTAGTGAGGAGGACTTTGCAGGGTCGACTGGGCTGGGTGTGCCTTTGTCGTGTCCAAATCCGATGCCTAGGTCGATGCCGGGTGGTCCGTCTGCTTTTTTTATTATTATACTTTGTCATTGCAGTTTGATACAAATGAGTGTCTTGCTAGGTGACTTCAGAGGGCAGTTAAGAGTCAACAACATTGCTTTTGGTCTGGAGTCACATATACAGGTCAGGATGGCAGATCTGCTTCCCAAAAGGACATTAGTGAACCAGATGGGTTTTTATGACAAACCGGTAGTTACATAGTCACCTTTATTCCAGATTTATTTAATTAACTGAATTGAAGTTCGTCAGCTGCCATGGTGGCATTTTAACTCATCCAGATCATTTGTCCAGGCCTCTGGATTACTAGTCCAGTATGAGGCCTGACTCATACATAAGAACATAAGGAATAGGAGCAGGAGTAGGCCATTTGGCCCCTCGAGCCTGCTCTGCCATTCAATAAGATCATGGCTGATCTGGTCTTGGCCCCAATTCCAATTTCCTGCTCACTCCCCATAACCCTTGACTCCCTTATCGTTCAAAAATCTGTCTATCTCCACCTTAACTATATTCACTGACCCAGCCTCCACTGCTCTCTGGGGTAGAGAATTCCAAAGATTCACGACCCTCTGAGAGAAGAAATTCCTCCTCATCTCCGTTTTAAATGGTCGACCCCTTATTCTGAAACTATGCCCCCTAGTTCTATATTCCCCCACGAGGGGAAACATCCTCTCTGCATCTACCCTGTCAAGCCCTCTCAGAATCTTATACGTTTCAATAAGATCCCCTCTCATTCTTCTAAACGAAACTCCAATGAGTATAGGCCCAACCTGCTCAACCTTTCTTCATAATACAACCCCTTCATCTCAGGAATCAACCTAGTGAACCTTCTCTGAACTGCCTCCAATGCAAGTATATCCCTCCTTAAATAAGGAGACCAAAACTGTACGCAGTACTCCAGGTTTGGTCTCACCAATACCCTGTACAGTTGTAGCAAGACTTAATACTTTTATACTCCATCCCCCTTGCAATAAAGGCCAACATTCCATTTGCCTTCCTAATTACTTGCTGTACCTGCATGCTAACTTTTTGTGTTTCATGTACAAGGACCCCTAGATCCCTCTGTACCACAGCATTTTGTAGTCTCCCTGCATTTAAATAATAATTTGCTTTTTTATTTTTCCTGCCAAAGTGAATAGCCTCACATTTTCCCACATTATACTCCATCTGCAAAATTTTTGCCAACTCACTGAACCTATCTATATCCCTTTGCAGATTCTTTATGCTCGATTTTGCCAGGCCCGAGGAGGTGGGAATGGAGGCGTGTGGGGTGTTAAAATTGCAAAAAATGGCGGCCGGCCCCAACCCCGCCTCCATCCCGCCTCCGAGCAATTTTCCCAAATGCGTGGTTTCTGATCCCGTCTCCGTCCCGCCTCCAAGAGGCGGGATAGACCCTTAAGGCCCTTAACAACCACTTAATTGCCTCTATAATCCCATTTTGAGAGGCCTTTCTGATTTTAAAACTTTTCCGACGTGATGCACGCCTCCTCTGAAACACAACGGTGAAACCTGGCGGTAGCACACTTGGATTGCTGACTATCAGCTGCAGGTCCACCATTAAGAAGGAGATTTGATCAATCATCATTCTGGGGGAACTTTTAGCAGTCATAACCATTGTTGTGGAAGTTTGGAGCCTGGAGGAGGAGGGTGGTGGTGGTGGTACACAAAAATTCTGGGAGCAGACTTAGGTCTCCTGCTGCTCATTTTGCCTCCAGGTCCCTCTCACAGCAAAGGCCAAAAGCTTCCCAGTCTTTGCAGACTTTAAATGCAGCAGCAATGATGACATCATCAGAGGCGACTTTCAGACTGAAAACACTAATTGGGTCATGGGTTCCCATATGCTGGAACTCAATTGCCCAATTAGGGGAAAATCGAATAATTCTCCCACATCCAATTGGAATCGGGTGGCTAACACGAAAAGTGGATGACACGACCCCAGCCCGCCCCATGACAAAATCGAGCCCTTTGTGTCCTCTTCACAACTTGCTTTCCCACCTATCTTTGTATCATCAGTAAATTTGGCTACATTACACTCGGTCCCTTTATCCAAGTCATTAATATAGATTGTAAACAGCTAAGGCCCCAGCACTGATCCCTGTGGCACCCCACTAGTTACAGTTTGCCAACTTGAAAATGACCCATTTATCCCAACTCTCTGTTTCCTGTTAGTTAGCCAATCCTCTATCCATGCTAATATATTACCCCCAACCCCATGAGCTCTTATCTTGTGCAGTAACCTTTTATATGGCACCTTATCGAATGCCTTCTGGAAATCCAAATACACTACATCTACTAGTTCCCCATTATCCACCCTGCTCGTTACATCCTCAAAGAACTCTAGCAAATTTGTCAAACATGATTTCCCTTTCATAAAGCCATGCTGACTCTGCTTGACTGTATTATGATTTTCTAAATGTCCTGCTACTACTTCCTTAATAATGGACTCCAGCATTTTCCCAATGACAGATGTTAGGCTAACTGGTCTATAGTTTCCTGCTTTCTGTCTCCCTCCTTTCTTAAATAGGGGTGTTACATTTGCGGTTTTCCAATCTGCTAGGACCTCTCCAGAATCCAGGGAATTTTGGTAGATTACAACCACTATCTCTGTGGCCACTTCTTTTAAGGCCCTAGGATGCAGGCCATCAGGTCCAGGGGACTTGTCCACCTTTAGTCCCATTAGTTTGCCTAGTACTTTTTCTCTAGTGATGGTGATTGTTTCAAGTTCCCCCCTCCCTATAGCCCCTTGATTATTATTACTGGGATGCTTTTAGTGTCTTCGACCGTGAAGACCGATACAAAATATTTGTTCATAGTCTCTGCCATTTCCCTGTTTCCCATTATTAATTCCCCAGTCTCACCCTCTAAGGGGCCAACGTTTACTTTAGTTACTCTCTTCCTTTTTATATACCTGTAGAAGCTCTTACTGTCCATTTTTATATTTCTTGCTAGTTTACTCTCATAATCTATCTTCTCTCTCTTTATTATTTTTTTAGTCGTCCTTTGCTGGTTTCTAAAAATTTCCCAATCCTCTGGCCTACCACTAATCTTCGCATCATTGTATGCCTTTGTTTTCAATTTGATACCATCCTTACCTTCCTTAGTTAGCCACAGATGATTCATTCTTCTCTTAGAGTCTTTCTCACTGGAATATATCTTTGCTGAGCGTTATCAACTATCTCCTTAAATGTCTGCCACTGCTTATCTACTGTCTTACCCTTTAACCTATTTTCCCAGTCCACGTATGCGTAAAACCAAATCCTCCAGTCGCCAACGAAAATTATTATACTTTACCAGTTACTTTCCTGTTGTATTGCTCAAAAACATAAATAAATAGGTCTATCTTGCTGTAACTGTCTTTTTGTTTATGTCCCACTCTTTGGGGGAAATTTTAAATCCCCTTACCTGGCGGAAATCAGGCGGGGGGTGGCAGTTAGAATGGAGCGGGTTACCGGCCCCATTCCCAATCAATTGTGATTTTTAAATGCCTGATTATTCAGGCGTATGAGTCAGGTCTGTGCAAATTGAGGTCCTATTCCCTGATGCTACCTTAACCAGAAAGTCCACAACAACCGGGACAACAAGAAAACCCTGGTCAGACCAGTGAAGAGGCCCTGACGGTAAATTTAAAACTTCTTTTTGTGGGGCCAGGAGCTAGAGCTATTAGAACATGTAAGCTAGAATTAGCTAATAAACTTTAACCTGTTTTCCTGGGTTGGGAGTCATTTGGTATTCAGGGTGGGTCCAGGCGAGATCGCCATTACCAAGAGGGAATCTGCTGCTGCAGCACCAGAAGAGGCAGAAGCAGCATTAAAAGAGCAGGAGCACCCAAATGATTGGAAGAAATATCCCACTGAGGGTCTCAGCCAGACTGGTGCCTTCAGCACATAATTGCTGAGGGCAAAATGAAGAGATAGAAAGCCATTATAAGGTTACTGCCAAGAACTTCCATATGGTGGCCCCAGGAAGCCGCTAACAGGAACAGATGTCAGGAAAATCCATTGGGGACCTGGGCCCTGTTTCCTCCCATGCTCCTACTCCATACCACCATTTGCACGTGCCAGATAGAGAATGATCTGTTAGTGGCGTTCCCGGCGAGATTGGGGGGAAACGTAGGTTGGCTGGTAAGTAGGTAGTAGGTCTCATCGCCAGTATTTTCCATCATTCTCCGCCACTATCCCACTTGATTTCAGGCAGAACTGTGAAGGAAAATCCAGCTGGGGATGTCCAGAAAACAGTGGTGGAAGCAGAATCCATGGGCTGACTTTTCCGTGGTGGTAGCGGGTGCGATCGGTGGCGGCTTGGGTGGGAAAGTTGTTTTTTTTGACAGCGGATCAGGAACCCGCTGTAAACTCACTCTCACGCGCCATTCCCACAGGCGCATCTGTCAGCTTGGAGCCGACTCGACCTGCAGCGGCGGGGGACCTAATTGAAATCATTATGAGATAATTTACAGGCACTTAAGAGCCTTTTCCCCCCTACTTTTTAAATTTCCCTGCATGGCCACGGGATTCATACAGCTCGGGAATCACGTCTGTTAATCTTAGGCATCAGTTCCGTGGCCATGGCTCCAGCTGATTACTTGACAGCATGGAAAACAAACCAAAATCTCCACGGATGCTGCCTGACCTGTTGAGTGTTTCCAGCATTTTCTGTTGTTATTTCAGATTTCCAGCATCCGCAGTTGTTGATTACATCAGCTAACAGATTGATGGAGCTTCTGTACTACTTGAAAAGCTACTGGTAAATGTTAATTTTTCACTGGCGATTCTCGGCTGTTGCCTTCCAACTGAACATTAATTGCAGTGAATTGATCTGCACTATAAAAAATGTCATATACCATTTAAATAAATTTTTGTGTTGTTTCTGGTCAGGTTTTTCACACAGTATACTGTGATTGTTCAGTTACACTTTAAATCAAGTCATCAACTGTAACAATTTCATTCTCATCTCTCATTAAACTGGTTCAATTTGCTTTCAGTCCCTGAATATGGCTAATTTAATTTTTCAGTCTGAGACTTTAGGGTGACTTTCTGCGGAGGTTCTCTCATTTGTCCAGTGTTAACTTCAATGGAAGAGCTGCAGAAATCCCAGAAACACATTGTAAGCACCACTTACACTGTTTGTCTGGGATTCTGCAGCTGTTTCGCTGAACTTGCATAAGATTGTAAATCCACCCCTTTACATTGACATTTAAAATCTGCTTAATTTTATGTATTACCTA
Source organism: Squalus acanthias (assembly GCA_030390025.1). Classification (NCBI taxonomy): domain Eukaryota; kingdom Metazoa; phylum Chordata; class Chondrichthyes; order Squaliformes; family Squalidae; genus Squalus; species Squalus acanthias. The sequence goes on from CM059432.1 coordinate 54,182,926, forward strand.
TACACACACATCTTTTAGTTGTACCAGTTACTGATACAAAAGTCTATAGATTTGTGACTAAAGCACCAATAACTTCACACATTTTTGGTTGTGTTCTTGATCATATTTGCAGATGAAGTCATATTACTTAATGATAATTTTATTTAATTATTTCTTTGTCACTCATATATAACTTTTATTATATGATTGTACAGTAAAGATTCAACACATGTTAGATTGAACTTAAAATTTAATGTGGCCAGTATCCCGGCTTAAAACATGTCATGAATGACATCACCAGGCCCGCTCCATCTCATTGGGCCGGGTAACGCGCTGGGCGGGCTTAATAGGCCCCATTAAGGTAAGTTGATTCTGTACAGCGGGATGGAACCAGCAGCGGGGTTGCGACCCGCCACGGACACCGGCTGCACCGGACCCGCTAAGGTAAGGAAAATTCCAGTCCATGGTACCTTTTATGGGGAAGTAGATAAATATCTGGAAAAGTAAAATTTTAAAGGGTATGGGGAAATGACAGTGGAATAGGACTAAGGCTAAAGAGCTAGCACAGGCATGCTGGGCCAAATGACCTCATCTGTACTAAGAAGAATTAATTTAATTCAAAATTCAAAATGGTTATATTTGCATACTCAGTCCTGTTTGAAAAGACAATAGGCTATGACGAAGTGCAATGTACTAACCAGGAAGTTGTTCACAGGACATATCCTTTAACTCAAAGGGGGTGATTTTGCCAATGGGGACATGATGGAGGCGGGACTGCTGCTTGTCGGGCTTTAGTCCCGCCTCCATTGACGTCCGGCCAACCCTCGCTATTTTCCCTTGATTGACCTTGTTAAGCCTGCCCAGCGGGTTTAGCAGGCCAATAAGGGAAAGCCGGTGACAGAGAACATCAGCGTATGACGTTTCATCTGTCAAAAATTTTTGACAGATGAATTGTCATCGTTCGACAGCTTTGAGAAGCTGTCAAACACTGACATTCTCTGTTGTTTGGTGAGTTCTTGTACTCAATGTTCACCAAACCTATTTCCTGAGCAGAAAGCAGATGGCTGTTGCATCGGAGAATGCAGCAGCCATTCTGTCATCTCTGCCGTGGAGATGCCGGAGCCTCCGGATCCCCAACGATTGAAGCCTGCAGGAAGAAACAAAGGGAAGTAAACTTTTTCTAACACTTCTCACTCACCTCACATACTTACTTCTCCACACTTGCACCCATCACTCACCTCTACAGCGGACTTTTCGACCCCTCTCACCCCCGCAGACCCACTGCTCGCCTCGCTGACCCTGGCGGGGTTTTCCGACGTCAGGAAGCCCGCACTTCTATTGGAAAAATGGGGATAATCCTCTTAACTGCCTGTTAACTACCTGTTAACAGACAGTTAAGTGGCTGTAATCCCCTTCCCGCCTCAAGGAGACGGGACCCGGTGCGGGTTGGGTACCCACCTTTGGGGAAGATGGCATGGAGGTGGGTTGGGGGCGGGATGGGTACCCGCTCCCGGTTTCTGCCAATTTTCCGGCAGTCCCGCCTCCAAACCCGCCTCCCCAGGGCTGGCAAAATCACCCCCAAAGCATCTATATCTCCAAAGATGTTTTTATTAAATAGATTTAGAATAAGATTAAGAGATAGCTATTTTAATTGCACAAATATCTGGTGCTTTTAATCTAATTAGTATTGCTTCAACCTGTTTTTCAAAGCTTGTCTCTATTACATGGAAATGAGAATTTAGTTTGCCTTTAATTCAACCTTGGGTTCAGTTAGTGCACTATTTGCTTATTCATTGCTCTATTTTAAGTTTATACTGCTTTTTAATTATTTGAGAGGAAATTAGATAAGAAAACAACAATTTTCACAGTTGGATTTTAATGAAGAATCATAACTGGAGTTTTATTAAAATGAACATTTTAAAAACTAACATTTGCAGAAACAAATAATAACCCCATTACATGCTGTTGAGTAAGTTTTACAATACTTATTTATAATTAAGGCATTGATTTAATCAAAAAAAATGCTGACAAAGTGGATTTGTTGCTTTATATTTCTGGTGCTTTGATCTCATTTAAACAATATACCCATGTTAGCTTGTATCCTGATTAAATGAGAAAGTGTACAATTATCAGCAGAGCGCTAATCTGGCACTTATTTGCTTTGCTCCTGCTAAATGTTCAAAAGCAAAGATTTGATTAACATCAGTTAATTACTTATAATTATTGTTTAGTTTTGATGTATTCTGTCAAGTAACATTTCAGAGAAATTGATCATGTCCGAAGATGTAAACGTTTTAGTCTGTCGAAGGTGGTTGGGCAAGGCAAGGGGGAGAATGGATGGAAGTGAAAGGGTTAAAGAGTGGATGGCAATGAATGAGGAGGTGGAAGAATGGATGGGGTGGAACCCCATTAGAAATAAACCACCTTCAAGATTTGGATTTTGCTTTCAGGTTTTCATGTACCGAGATTATTTTTCCTCCAGGACAAGTGAAGAAACATTATGTATATATACAGTTTATGTTACAAAGCCCATGTAACTATTTTGTTTTCTCATGTCTGATAACTTTAGGAGTTACGTTAAAGATTCTGTTCCAGTACTGAAAGAATTATTAATTTGATTCAAACAGAATTGAGCCAACAAACTGAACCTATTCGCTCACACCCAGAATGAGGAACAGGAGACTAGAAATTCATTTGTGCAATATTAGTACAGGACTGCTTAATATTTAACATGTTCATACTCTATTATTACACACAGTAATTTCAAGGCAGTATTCACCCTCACACAACCCGGTATTATGTTTTTTTAAAGAAGTGCAGTCAGATTACTGCACAAGTTCAAATAAAAGAAAGAAAACAGAGAAAAAGAACTTGCATTTCATGACCTCAGGCTGTCTCAAAGCGCTTTACAGCCAATTAAGTACTTTTGAAGTGTAGCCACGGTTGTAATGTAGGAAATGCAGCAACCAATTTGCACATAGCAAGCTCCCACAAACAGCAATTAAATAAATCATTTGTTTTTATGTGTTGGTTGAGGGTTAGATATTAGCCAGGACATGGAGAGAAGTCCCTGATCTTCTTTGAATGGTGCCGTGGGATCTTTTACGTCTACCTGAAAGGCCTTGGTTTAACATCTCATCCGGAAGATGGCACCTCCGACAGTGCAGCACTTCCTCAGTACTGCATAGAAGTGTCAGCCTAGATTATGTGCTCAAGTCTCTGGAGTGGAACTTGAACCCACAACCTGAAAAGATTACAGTTGCTTTATTAATGTAATATTGCAATTCAATATTCAATAAACTGCTTGAATTATCACAAAGGGTTTCTGTCACATGGTGCTGGCAATGTTAATTTTTCTTAAATGTTTTTGGTGAATGCTTGTGTTCATGAAGATGAACAGATGCTCAGTCTACTGTCAGCCAGGAACAGTTTGTCTATAATACCTGGGATGAAGGGGAGCATTCTATTAATCCCTCAACATCTGCTCTGCAAGGATTTCTTGGGCAATAGCCACTTGTCACCAAGCCTGTTTTCACCTCTTTGATGGTTTGAGAGGGAGTGCCTGGACCTAAACAATAAGCAGGTTAGGGTTGCCAACTTTGGTTGGACACATTCCAGGTGGTTACATCATTTAACTTCTCACATTTCAAGCAATTATACTTCGGAATGTTTGTGCCTTTAAAATTAATAATTGAGTATAAAATAATTTTATGAAAGCAGCCGATTAATAAAATGTAAACAAGCACTGCTATTGAAAAAATAACAAACAAGTCCTCATTTTAAAAAGCTACAACACCCCTTGAATGAATAATTCAAGAGCAGTCACCCACCACGCTTTTTGTTGAGTACAGCATGGAACACTACCATTGGATGAGTAGTCCCTGGATTTATTGTAGCAACAACTCTCCACTCCATAATCAACCTCTCGCCAAATAGGCATCACACACTCTGACTGGGCCACAGCAGGTGTGCGCTGCATGTTTCTGACTCGGTCCGGTCACAGTTGCTGTACTATCACTTCCACTCAAAGAGCATTACTGGGAGAAGGCGGCCAAGCGAGTGAGAGCTAAGGTTGCCAACTCTACTGCCAACTCTGTATGATCTTTCTCTCCCGGGTTGCTCGCAGCAGTGCTCGGGAGATCAATCTTAAATTCCTGGAGACTCCAGGATAGTTCACGAGGATTGGCAACCTTGATCAAGTAAGAGTGGGACATTTATATGACAAAGCTAATTTTGTGCTAATATTTTTCTATTAATACCATATTGTATTTTATGTTATAAATAAGCACAATTTTAGTTAAATGGAAGTACATTAATTTATATCAAAAGGAACATGTGTTAGTGTGTAGGTAATGTCTTATCTTTTCCTCATATCAATCCTTGAATGGCTGGTTTCTTTCTTTGCAGTTATCTTCTCAAACATCAAAATACAAAATCCACTCTCTGTGTAAGAAATAGTGGTCCTATAGAATCATGAGAAATAGGCTTCTCTAGTTAAGGGAAACTCTTCAGCTGTCTGCCTGAGCTGACACAGTACAATGTTAATCATGTTAGATAAGGGTTTTCACAAGGGCTCGATATGAGGCCAAGGACATAATGTAGAAACAGGCCTTTGTGTAGGTATGACTGGGCCTGATAAGAGGGTAGGGAAGGAGCCTCATGATCCGCGTATCTAAAACAAACTCGCTGGGAGAAGGTAATAAGATGTCCATACAAGAGATAAGCAAAGGAATGATCTCATTGGACTGGAGCCTAGGTTAGGAGGGGTCTGCCTTGGGTATCTATTCCCCTGTAATTGAACATTGGACTGAGTAAATGTAATTAAACGAATGATTGACGGGAGGTATCCACCTGCCTCTAAAATAAGGTATATAAACGGGCAGTCGAGAAGGGAAAAAAGGACAGATGGAGGAGGGCTCCCCGAGGTGGATCCATGCTAGCTTCGACTTAACACCTCAGCCAGCTTGAGAGACGACCAAAGAAGAAGAGATCGTTACCGTAGGCTGCAAAGATTAAGTTGTCCTGCCTCATCCATTTGTCCGTCCGATCCGGGCCCAATAAACGTTTCTCACCTGTTACGGGTCGTATGTCTACTGTGTCTATCCTGATTATGTGTTGTATTTGAACTGTCGCTCCTCAATAAACCGCTTGTGACTCCTCGAATCTTTTGGGTAATCTGTGACCCTTGATCAAATCTTACATCTGGAAGTGATATTCCTCTGTACATTTGAGCTAATATGTGTGTTAAAGTAATGCTAATATGTAACAATTTAATGCTTTAATATTAAATAGGGAGCATTAGTGCTCCCAAAATTCTTTAAGGGCAAAACTGAATTAATAAACATTAACACACAGACCACGTGTGTCAAAGTTCTTATGACTTGTTAAGGGCTTACTAAGTACCAATTAAAGGTGAATGTCAAAATTTGCTCATGCTTGCATACCAACAGACATCATGATAATGCAAAATGTCAGGAGTAAGGCAGTGAGAAGACTCAGTAGAGGCCAAGCACGAAGTAAAATGGAAGGCCGATAAAGTATGTACATTGCCAGCAACAGAGCTACCTAAACTTCACTGAAGGGTTATCTATCAGTAAGGACGCCATAGATGACACATACAATCTCCTGGAACCAAACCTGCAGTTGAAATGCAACATAAGCACTGAGTTGCCAGTAGTGGTAAAAGTGATGATGGCACTCAAATTTTTCACCACAGGCAACAGGAGACTTGCCAAGGATCCATCACTCTTATCCATTACACCTATAGCTTATTCACCTAGGCTTATGAGACCGTTGGGCCCAAAATGATTATCATGGTGATGTTATATATGAGCCTGGCAGCCACATGATCCATGTTTCAGCTTATTAGTTTCAACCTGTCACCACAAGACTGTTAATTGTAGTCTTCTAACAGGTTGGTAATAATGCCATGCAGTGTTACTATGTTCTACAAGGTGCAACAAGAAACAAAAGATTCACAGACCGTCTTGGCAGTGATAAAAAGAGTTTTCTAAGCTACCAGGGAAACTGGCATTCATAACTGTGATAACAGTCCTAGAATCGCAGACTGTCTGCTAATAGAATGGAGCAATGCCTTTTTTGTTAAGGAAGTTGTTTGCATTATTAGCAAGTGCACATCAGTAACACCAAGGATATTAGCGAATGGAGCAATAATAATGATTGCTTCACTCATCCTTTTTTTGGTGCTAAAATGATGTTAGGAAACTGATACAGTAATATTTTCTTTAAAGTAAATCAGTGGTGACTTTAGAAATGATGTTGGTGAGAGGACAGAATGGCACACTGGGTTAGCACATTATCCTTCGTAGCACGTGCTCAGGTGTTAGAAGATAGCTAAGCTAATTTTTAAACTTCAATAGTGTACTCACAAACACAAGTCTCTGACAAGTGTTTTGAATCACATACTGTGGACCTATCCAGTTTGTAACATTGCATCTTTTCCCAGTGAGGAAGAAGAATTTACATTATTTTGGCTATTTTGTGCTCACCAGCTTCCTTTATAACTCTCATAACATTTTAACTCAGATGTATTGTATTACACAGCCAAAGACTCAGAATTATAGGGCACGATTTTCCCATTGGAGGCGGGTTGGAGGCGGGTTTCGGTTTGGGTGGGTTCCAAACCCGCCTCCACTGAGAGGTGGGAAAAATTTGCGATTTTCCCCTAATTGGCCAGTTGATTTCAGAAGTGTGGGTTCCCCTGGGCCAATTAATGTTTTGAGACTGAAACTCGCCTCTGCTAATGTCACTTATCCAGCTTCATTGAAGGGCTGCTTGCTGCCTTGGTTCATTCCACTGGTTTTTGGTCGATGCTGCACCACCTCCAAGCTGTTATCTCCTTGAAGAATGGCCAGCTCCAAGGCAAGGGCCTCCCCAAGGTTCTCAGATGAGGCGCTGGGTATCCTGGTTGAGGGGGTGAGAACTAGCAGCGAGTTGCTCTTCCCCTCATCTGGGAGGAAGAGGCCACCCAAAGAAACCAAGGCTGTGTGGGTCCAGCTGGCAAGGGATCTAATCTGTTTATTGATGAAATGCCATCCCTGTAGGAATGTATTAAAATGAGGTGATGGCAAACTGTTAGCATGCTGGCATCTGTTATTTCGGCTTAGGCAGCTCCACATTGCGGGCTCCGCGACACTTGCGTGGTCAGGTTGGTGGTCAGAGTGAAAGGAGGCCAGAGAGTTATGTCCATTGTCTATCATGTGTTAAGAAGGAGCCAAGCACATGTGCCACAATGGGCAACCTATGCAAATCTGGCCAGGATGAGTGCATTCCTTGCACGATGTGCTTCCATGCGCTGGCGCCTTCTGCCCTGTGCAGCATCAGGTGGCTGAGCAGGAGGTTGGGTCTCCTGCTGCTGTTGCTGCTGAGTTGCCTGGTTCTGCTGCTGCCGTGGCTGCTCCTCATCCGAATCTGAGCTCCATGGTGAAAGGAAATAAATGGTTCCCATGGTGCTGGCAGATACCTCCGTTGGGAAAGCGCTCAGTCCAAGCGGGGAGAGGGTCTTTCAAGGAGGTCCCACATTTGAGAGATAGAATCTGCAGCACCTCCGACTTCGGTAGGCCTGCTAAAAGTACTGAAAGACCTTTGGAACAAAAGTTCTGCCACCTGCAACTGCTCCCTGATAAAAGCTCTATTTTAATGGTGGAGCTGCAGCTGTGAGGAGGCCACCCACTTGTCAACCCACCAGGATTAGCTGGCGTGGTTTAGGAGGGTTGTGCAACACGCTGAAAATAAGATAAAATAACGAAGGCCTGTCAAAATAGGATAATAGAGGCCCTTAACTAATATTTAAGCGTCTTAACTACCTCTCCCGACTGATGGAAGAGGGACCGAATCGCACCCATCAAACCCGCCTCCGGCAAAATTGCGCGGAGGCGGGTTGGAGGCGGGTTGGAGGCGGGTTCCGAACCCGCCCTCAGTTTTCGCCATTTTGCCAACTGTCCCGCCTCCAAACCCGCCTCTTCGAGGCTGGGAAAATCGCCCCCATAATTATAATAAAAAGAACAATTTACATCGAGTCTACAGCACAGAAACAGGTCATTTGACCCAACTGGTTTATGCTGGTATTTATGCTCCACACGAGCCTCCTCCCACCCCTCTTCATCTAACCCCATCAGCATATCCTTCTAGTCTTTTCTCCTTCATGTGCTTATCTAGCTTTCCCTTAAATGCATCTATGTTATTTGCCTCAACTACGTCTTGTGGTAGCGCATTCCACATTCTTACCACTCTTTGGGCAAATAACTTTGTGCTGAATTCTCTATTGGATTTATTAGTGACTATCTTATATTTTTGATCTCTATATTTGGACTCCTCCACAAGTGGAAACATTTTCTCTGTGTCTACCCTATCAAACCCTTTCATTATCTTAAAGACCTCTATCAAATCACCCCTCAGCCTTCTCTTTTCTAAAGAAAAGAGCCTCAGCCTAATCAACCTTTCCTGATAAGTATATCCTCTCAGTCTGTTATCATTCTTGTGAACTTTTTCTGCACCTTCTCAAATGTCTCTATATCTTTTTAATAATATGGAGACCAGAATTATGCACAGTACTCCAAGTGTGGTCTAACCAAGGTTCAATACAAGTTTAACATAACTTCTCTACTTTTCAATTCTATCCCTCTAGAAATTAATCCCAGTGCTTTGTTTGCTTTTTTATGGCCTTATTAACCTGTGTTGCTACTATTAATGATTTGTATATTTGTACTCCTAGATCCCTTTGCTCCTCAACCCCATTCAGACTCTGAGGGTGGAATTTTAACCTCCAAAAATGGGTTGGTTGGGGTTGGGTGAGATGTAAAAATTTTTAACATCTCAAACCCGACCCCAACACACCCACTTCCGGGTTTAACGGAGGCAGGACAATGGACAAGCAGTCAACCCACTCCCAGGATGTAGGTTGGCTATTTAAATATTATATTGAACATAAGAACATAAGAAATAGGAGCAGGAGTAGGCCATTCGGCCCTTCGAGTCTGCTCCACCATTCAATGAGATCATGGCTGATCTTCTGCCTCAACTCCATTCACCGGCCCTATCGCCATATCCCTTGATGCCTTTACTAGTCAGAAATCTATCGACTTCTGTTTTGAATATACCCAATGACTGAGCCTCCACAGCCCTCTGGGGTAGAGAATTCCAAAGATTCACCACCCTCTGTGTGAAGAAATTTCTTCTCATCTCAGTCCTGAATGGCCTACCCTTTATCCTGAGGCTGTGGCCTCTGGTTCTAGACTCCCCAGCCAAGGGAAACATTCTCCCAGCATCCACCCTATCAAGCCCTGTAATAATTTTGGATGCTTCAATGAGATCCCCTGTCATTCTTCTGAATTCAAGAGAATACAGGCCTAGTTAACTAAATCTCTTCTCATATGACAGTCCCGCCATCCCAGGAATCAATAACATGAACCTTCATTGCACTCCCTCTATGGCAAGTATATCCTTCCTTAGGTAAAGAGACCAAAATTGTACACAGTACTCCAGGTGTGGTCTCACCAAGGCCCTATATAATTGGAGTAAGACTTCTTTACTCCTGTACTCAAATCCTCTTGTAATGAAGGCCAACATACCATTTGCCTTCCTAATGGCTTGCTGCGCCTGCACATTCATTTTCAGTGACTCATGTACAAGGACACCCAGGTCCCTTTGAGCATTTGCATTCCCTAATCTTTCACCATTTAGGAAATACTCTGCCTTTCTGTTTTGTCTACCAAAGTGGATACTTCACATCTATCCACATTATATTACATCTGCCATGCTCTCGCCCACTCACTGAGCCTGTCGAGATCCCCTGAAGCCTCTTCACATCCCTTCACAACTGACACTGCCACCTAGCTTTGTATCATCAGCAAATTTGGAAATGTTACATTTAGTCCCCTCATCCAAATCATAGATATAGATTGTGAATAGCTGGGGCCCAAGCACCGATCCTTGCGGTACCCCACTAGTCACAGCCTGCCATCCTGAAAAAGACCCGTTTATCCCTACTCTTTGTTTTCTGTCTGTTAACCAATTCTCAATCCATGCTAGTATATTTTAACCAATTCCATGTGCCCTAATTTTGTTCACCAACCTCTTGTGTGGGACCTTATCGAAGGCCTTCTGAAAATCCAAATACACCACATCCACCGGTTCCCCTTTGTCTACTCCACTAGTTACATCCTCAAAGAACTCCGATAGGTTTGTCAAACAGGATTTCCCTTTCATAAATCCATGTTGGCTCTGCCCAATCTTACTATTAGTTTCTAAGTGCCCCGTTATTGCATCCTTTATAATAGATTCCAGCTTTTTCCCAACTACTGATGTGAGGCTAACAGGTCTGTTGTTCCCCGTTTTCTCTCTCCCTCCTTTCTTAAATAGCGGGGTTACATTTGCTATCCCAATCTGCAGGAACCATTCCAGAATCTATAGAATTTTGGAAGATGATAACCAATGCATCCACTATCCCAATGGCCACCTCTTTCAAAACCCTAGGCAGTAGGTCATCCGGTCCTTGGGATTTATCGACTTTTAGTCCCATTAATTTTGCTAGTACTGTTTTTACTAATAATAATTTCTTTAAGTTCCTCATTCTTGCCACACCCTTGATTTTCTCGTATTTCAGGGAGGTTTTTTGTGTCTTCCTCCGTGAAGACAGAAACAAAGTATTTATTTAATTTCTCTGCCATTTCCTCATTCCCCGTTATAAATTCTCCCGTCTCTGACTGTAAAGGACCTACGTTTACCTTTGCCAGTCTTTTCCTTTTCACATACCTATAGAGGCTTTTACAATCCGTTTTTATATTTTTCGCTAGTTTGTACTCATATTCCATTTTCCCTTTCTTTATCAATTTCTTGGTCCCCCTTTGCTGATTTCTAAAAAGATCCAAATCCTCAGGCTGACTGCTTTTTCTGGGAACTTTATGAGCTTCCTCCTTTGACTTAATACTAGCTTTAATTTCTTTTGTTAGCCATGGTTGGATCACTTTTCCTTTTGGGTTTTTATGCCCTAGAGGAATATATGTTTGTTGCAAATTATGCATTATTTCCTTGAATGTTAGCCATTGTATGTCCACCTTCATACCTTTTAGTGTAGTCTCCCAATCTACCATGGCCAACTTGTCCCTCATACCCTTGTAGTTTCCTCTGTTTAGATTGAAGACCTTAGTTTCAGATTGGACTACATCACTCTCAAACTTAATGTAATATTCAATCATATTATGGTCACTTGTCCCTAAAGGCCCCTTTACCACAAGATTATTGATTAGCCCTTTCTCATTACACAGTACCAGATCCAGAATAGCCTGTTCCCTGGTTGGTTCCTCCACATACTGATCCAGGAATCCATCTCGTATGCATTCCAAGAATTCGTCCTCCACACCATTAGTGGTAATTTGATTTGCCCAGTCAATATGTAGATTAAAGTCCCCCATGATTACCATATTGCCCTTGTTACATGCACTTCTAATTTCTTGATTGATACTGTGCCCTACATTACCACTACTGTTTGGTGGCCTATACACAACTCCCACCAATGTTTTCCTCCCTTTGCTGTTTCTTAGTTCCACCCAAACTGATTCCAGTTCTACATCACAATCTGCCGAGCCAAGATCTTTTATCTCTACCGTACCGATCTCATCCCTTATTAACAGCGCTACACCACCTCCTTCCCTTTTTGTCTGTCCTTCCTAAATGTTGAATACCCTGGAACATTCAGTTCCCAGCTTTGGTTACCCTGCAACCATGTCTCTGTAATGGCAATTACATCATACCCATTTACTTCTATTTGTGCCATTAATTCATCCATCTTGTTGCGAATGCTACGTGCATTTAGATAAAGTGCCTTCAACTTTGCCTGTTTAATATTTTTCTGCACTTTGACCCTCTTTACTGTTGGCCTTTGTTTCTGCTCCCTACTAATTTTGCTGACTACTTTTCTAACTTGCATATTGAGGCTGGGAAGCTCACATTTAACCTGTTTTACAGGTTTAACCCTGGCCAGCCAAGTTTCCCAGGCCTCGAGGCAACCCGGCAGCTCAAGGGAGGCAAGGAAAGCTTCGATGAAAAGGTTAAGTGCCCTTATAGCACAGCTTGTGGGCCAGGAGGAGCAGGAGTGCTTCCCCCGGCCCACCAAGCTTACCTGCTTCCCCAGCATCGCACCCTACCCCCATCATCAGACTCCCCCCATCCAGAGACTACACCCCGGGTCATGGATCGGACCCCACCCCCTACGCTTCCACTAACTCAGCAGCAGTTCCTTACCTGCTTCTGTGGCTCCGCCCGACTGGGAGCCAAGCCTGTCAATCAGGCTGGTTTCTGGGCGGGAATCCTGTTAAACAAAAAAGACACATGCTGTGGAGTTAAAACCCCATGACATGCGGGCATACCCAGAATTCCAGGTTTCCCAACCAAAACTCCGCCCCTTGCTCAGAAAATCTGCCCCTGTCAATATCGGGGTCTTATTATCCAAGCAGTATGTGGTCTCCTTATTCTTCCTATCAAAATGCACTTCTTCTTCTCTGTACAGTAAGTAATATAAAGCAAGACATTTCTGTCAGCAATATTATTGTACAAATGCTTAGTATTCTTGTATCAAATTCTTCTTTACTATTTTAATGGAGGTACTAACCTGTTTAAAGTAAATGGGTTAACAACTCTGTTAAAAAGTTGGAGAGGGAAATTTATATGAGCTCATTAAGCTTTTGTACAATAAAATCACTGACTGCAATTTCCAGGCTTTAGTATAAATACTTGGAGATTTCCAGAAGTAATAGGTTGTTAGGCTGAAAAGCACTGGTATATTTAATTGTTCCACAAGTGCACAAAGATCATATTAAAGCTGGACATCTCCCAAAGAAGGACATCAGATAAGACATTAGACAGCAATCTTGCATTTAAAATATTTTCCTAAATTCTAAAATTATAGCATGATATTTAAAGCTGATGCTTTGCCCATTCCATTTCTATGATGTCAACTTAGATTTGGAAATGGGAGTGATCTTGTACCAAGATGGTAGAAAGTGTTCTGCAACATGATCAGTTCAGTCTTTATTGGCTGAATTTATTCCTTGGAATTTACCACAAGGCTTGCTTTTTAGGGATAAGTCAGAGGCAACATTGTCCTACATTACAGTCATAATCTTCATTTTGACAATTTAGCACAACAGTGACAATAGGGAATACCATATTGATTTCCTTTAGTGATATGGGGTGATAACTTCGCCGGGGCGCTACTTTTAGCGCCCCAAAAAAGTTAGCGCCCCTGCACCCGAAATTCAATGGTACCGCCCCAAGTAGGAGGCTGAGCGATACTGAAACGGTCCCCCTCCCTCTTGGGGCGCTCCCATTGAATATCATGGTGCCACATGCAGCAGCGCCATGTGCGTTGGCACGTAGCGCCGTGGTACTACAGGCCTCCCTCCCCTGATTAAAGGGGAGGGGCCTAGCGCAGCACGCACCGGGGCCCTGCTGGACCTCTGGGGAGCAGAGTGCCAGGCTGATGGATCCCGGCTTGCACCCTGCAGCAGGAGGCCAGAGGGGGCAGGTGCTGGCAGGCGGCATGAAAAAATGGCCACCCGGCACCTGCCTTTTAATTATCGCCATCGCAGCCGCAAAAACGCCCCCCTGACCCTGTCGGACATAGCGTCTGGCAGTAGGCCAGGGGACGCGAGCCAAGTTTGCAGCCAGGGTGCTGCTCATGGTGATGACGTCTTTGCCAGAGACGCAGCGCCACAGGGCGCTACCAGCTACCGCCACCACCAACCTCCCGCTGAATTTCGTGGGAGGCGTTAGCGGCACCGTGCCCAGGCGCTAGTTGCTTTGCATCCCGTTAGCCCCCTTGGGGTGCTAACGGGAGGCGCAAAGCAACCAAAGTTTCCCCCCTATAGTATAACTATTTGTTAATCTTCCATATTAAGGGGTAAAAATTCAGTTGGTTGCGCCTCCCGTTAGCGCCTTAAGAGGGCGCTAATGGGGCGCAAAGCCGCTAACGCCCGGGCGCAGCGATGTTTGCGCCGCTCGGGAACTTAACTAGAGATTGTGCGGCGGCGCTAAAACTTACCGCTGCGACCACCTGCGCGCGCAGATTGTGACGTCATTCCATGGTGCAACGCCCTTGTGGCGCCCCGGAGCGGAAATTGAGTGGCGCCCCCTGCCTTACCGCCTGGCACATCCAACGACCGGAAGACTGGAACGCTATCAATCGCTGTGGGGCTGGGGGGGTCGCTATTTAAAGGGGGCCTCTTCCTGTCTTTTTCTGTGGTCGACATTTTTGCACCACTCATTCTGAGAGAGAGAGAGAGATTCGGAGAGAGAGAAAGAGAGACTTCTGCATTGACTCAACGCTTTGTGAGGTAGTTTTGCCTACTGATCCTAACTTCGCTGGTACTTTAGTTGCTGTCCTTCATTACTTTGCTTGCAAAGAGAATATGGGGGCTGCACTGATTGGGGGCGTCGTCCTGCTCCAGCTGAATCGGAGGATACAGAGACGCAGAGAGAGAGTGGCAATGATGGCCAGACGGAGGAGGGCCAACAGGCGTATGTACAGGAGAGCTTACCCTCCCAGGGTATATCGTGAACAGCTCTCCTACATTCATATGTCTGAGGAGCTGTGTTTGCGAAGGCTGCGATTCAGCAAGGAGGTGGTCACTGAGCTCTGCCACCTGCTGCAGCCAGATCTGCAGCCTCAACTGAGGTCCAGGACGTCTCTGTCGGTGGCAGTGAAGGTCACAGTGGCTCTCAACTTTTACGCTACTGGCTCATTTCAAGCTGCTGCTGGGGACCTCGCCAATATCTTCCAGTTTGCGGTGCATTGCTGCATCCGGCAGGTCACAAATGCCCTCTTTAAAAGGAGACGAGAGTTCATCTCTTTCCCCATGACCCCAGACAAGCAGCGTGACCGCGCTCTGGGCTTTGCGAGGGTAGCGGGCTTCCCCATGGTGCAGGGCGCCATTGACTGCACGCATGTGGCTTTGCGTGCTCCGCATGAGAATGCCGAGGAATTCCGGAACAGAAAGGGGTTCCATTCCTTGAATGTTCAGTTGGTCTGTGACCACAGACAGCTGATACTCGCTGTCAATGCCCACTATCCTGGCAGCTGCCACGATGCTTTTATCCTGCGCCAGACTACTGTGGCAGAACTTTTCGAGGCACCGCATCAGCCAGTTGGTTGGCTTCTCGGGGACAAGGGGTATGCATTGAGCACCTGGCTGATGACACCGCTCCGCACGCCCAACACCCCTGCTGAGCTGCAGTACAATGAGAGCCATCAAGCTACCAGGAACATAATTGAGCGCACAATCGGCGTGCTGAAGCAACGGTTCCGCTGTCTCGACCATTCTGGAGGAGCCCTGCAGTACTCGCCTGAGCGAGTATCCAACTTCGTAGTCGTGTGCTGCATATTGCATAACATGGCAATCCTCAGGACCCAGCCAATGCCACCAGGCCTTGGAGCACCACCAGAGGAGGAGGAGGAAGAGGAGGAAGAGGACGAGGAGGATGATCATCAGCAGCACCAAGGCGGGAGGGCGGCCCACAATGGTGAAACTGCAAGGGCCGTCCGTCAACGGCTAATAGCAAGCCGCTTCTAGGGCCCCTGCTGTGGAAATGGCTTCTGCCATTGCTAACAACATTAGTGAACCCAGCACGCAACCCCTAAGCCGGCCAAGGCACCAATAATTCCAACCACCAACCATGTATATTTTGAATACAGAAACTTATTTATTTTACAAACTCTGTGTGTGTCAATTCCTCATGACAAACTCATAGAAATAAACACAAAAAAACAGTCAATAACATAACTGGTTCTCACAACCTGGAGATAATGTCCAAAACACTAAACAAAAGTTGGACCATGAACCTCGACCTTTAATAAAAAAATGACCAGCATTTTGTCACACCTCCTACTTTTTGCCCTTCGAGGGTGATCTCCTTCCCTTGCGCACTTCCCCCCTTCTAACCCTACTGCTCCTCCGTAATGGGACCTCAGTGGCTGCAGCAAGGCTGGTGGAAGGCTGCTGCTCGTCAGACCCTGACACTGCAGATGCCCCTGAAGGACGGCCTCGACCACTTCTGGGCCTGGAGGGCCCGGCTGCAGACTGCACCAACTCTGCATGGGCGGCAGCAGTCTGTCCTACAGGCGGTGGCAAGTGCAGTGGAGAAGTGACAGTGTTGGCAGCAGGAATGCTGTCATCGTGAGAGAGGACAGCAACTTCCTGCTCGCCCGACACACTGGCACTCCCACGGGGCAGCACTTCAGCATCCGGAGCAATCTGCTGGAGAACAGATTGCTGGCCTGCTGCGGCGTGGTGACAGCCCCGGGGACATGTGCATGAACCATCGAGGTTGGCAGCAGTCTGTGCTCGCGTGGCCTCAATCTGAGTCTGCATGAGAGCAGTCAGAGATGGGATCACGGCAGCCAGTGACTGAATTGCAGCACTAAGCGTTAGTGTGGCATCTGCCTGTGCTACAGCGAAGTGCTCCACACTCCTTGCCAGTGACTCAATGCATTCGGGCACCCTTCCCACTGCACCCATGAGCTCAGTGTGCATGCCCACCGCCTGGGTGTTCATTTCTGCGATCAGCCGCTCCTCCTCTGCGTCCATTGCAGTAGGAGTGTCTGGCATACTCTCCCTCTGGGGAGAAGGCCCCCGTTCTTCCCTACCCCCCCATGGCGTTGCTGCAGCCCGCTGGGTCCTGGAGCTTCACCCTCATCAGACCCTTCCCCCCTGCTCCCCTCCAGGGAAGGCGTGTTCCCAGTGTGGGCATGGGCTTCCTCGGGAGAGGGTGGCACTGATGCTCCGGCTTCCTCTTCCTCCTCGGCTGCAGCATCACTCCCAGTGGCAGCTTCAGGGCCCGTCTCCTCAGCTGGTGAATCACCATCTGAAAGCAGGGAGGTACAAGAGTGGCTTTAGCGTGAGGACAGGGTGGCAGTAAGGGAGGAATAAGTGCAGCGACTTAGCAAGTTGGATTGAAAGTGTCAAAGGCTGGTGTTGTGAGGGACAAGTGGAAGGACAGAGGACAAAAAGGTGATGACCTTACCATTGCTGTCCAGAACGGGGTCGGCGTCTCCAGTGGCGACGGGACCGATCACCCGGCTTGCCACAATCCTGTGGACGTGCTCCTCAAGATCGCTGAGGGGTTGCAGCTGAGGCCGCCCTCCACATGTCCGTTGCTGCTGTCTCCGATTATGCGCCAGCTTGGCCTGTAAGAAAAAGGACAGCATCTGAGTAAATATACAGCCATGGTCTTGCCTGATGTGCCTCCCATAGGTGAATAGCCCTTACTGTATGCAGCCATGGTCTTGCCTGATGTGCCTCCCATAGGTGAATAGCCCTTACTGTATGCAGCCATGGTCTTGCCTGATGTGCCTCCCATAGGTGAATAGCCCTTACTGTATGCAAAGTGTGGAATGTGTGTGTGTGTTTCATGAAAGGGCCATAGGTGTTGGATGAGTGTTGTGCATTGGGGTTTTAAGACCCTCTGGCCATAGAGTGAGGTTGAGATGGAGGGATGGAGAGGTATTGAGAAAAAGCCACTCACCCTGACGACCCGAGTGAGGTCGTTGAACTTTTTGCGGCATTGAGTATGGGTCCTGGGCACCATGCTCCTGGAGGAGACGCTCTGAGCCACCTCCCTCCACACTCTTCTGAACTCGCATGGCAAAGGCCTCCTGCCACTCTCAGGGAAGAGCATACATCTTCTGCGCTCCACCGCGCCAACCAGAGCATCCAAGGCCCGCTCTGTGAAGCGATGAGCTCGTTCTCTCACCCTCTCCATGCTTGGCAGCAAAATGGATTCACAGGTCTCTCCAGGCCGAGATTCAAGGCTGCAATGAGCAGGGTGTGGCTGGGGAGCAAGTTGGCCCCCCCCGCTTTAAGAAGTGGCCGGCGCCAGTGTGTCTGTGTTCCCTCGCTAACTGGCAGCAGCTGCGCTGCGCTCGCGCGCTGAGTTAGCGCCTCACTGCTCGGCCTTTGCGCCTTAAGACCGGTGTGCAGCGCCTGATTTAGCGCTCCACTCACCTCCCGGGGCGGTAAAAGTGAAGTTTCCAGTCAGTGCCGATAATTAGCGCCAGGCGCTAATATTTGCGTCCAGACGATATTTGCGCCCCAAATGGGGCGCGACCTAATTTTTCCCCCTAAGTGTTTTAAAGCTATTAGTCTGAAAATATGCAGATTACTCCTGAAATTTATGTATTCTTTTTCATAATAATCCATTGATTGATCGTGAAAATATCAATGTGGCTGTCTGAGGTATTTCATTGAAACATTAACAATGCTAGCGGATGAATGTAATTGAATTCTTTCATGAGGACATTTGCTTTTTTGACTGCATATATTTTGGACGTTGGAAGCTCAGTATATTTGAATACTTTCTTTCTAGTCCTCTAGGAGCTGGTTTTGAAGTTAATCCAGACTGGAAATGATGCATCCTCTCCTTGATAGCTACCAAAGGTCATAAAAAATTTAGGTTTTTTTTCATTCACGGGGTGTGGGCATCGCTGGCAAGGCCAGCATTTATTGCCCATCCCTAATTGCCCTTGAGAAGGTGGTGGTGAGTCGCCTTCTTGAACTGCTACAGTCCGTGTGGTGAAGGTACTCCCACAGTACTGTTAAGGAGGGAGTTCCAGGATTTTGACCCAGCAACGAGGAAGGAACAGCGATATATTTCCAAGTCAGGAATGAGTGTGACTTGGAGGGGAACTTGGAAGTGGTGATGATCCCATGCGCCTGCTGCCTTTGTCCTTCTAGGTGGTAGAGGTCACGGGTTTGGGAGGTGCTGTCGAAGTAGCCTTGGTGAGTTGCTGCAGTGCATCTTGTAGATGGTACACACTGCAACCACGGTGCGCAGGTGGTGGAGGGGTGCTGATCAAGCGGGCTGCTTTGTCCTGGATGGTGTCGAGCTTCTTGAATGTTGTTGGAGTTGTATTCATCCAGGCAAGTGGAGAGTATTCTATCACACTCTTGATTTGTGCCTTGTAGATGGTGGAAAGGCTTTGGGGAGTAAGGAGGTGAGTCACTCGATGCAGAATACCCAGCTTCTGACCTGCTCATATAGCCACAGTATTTATGTGGCTGGTTCAGTTAAGTTTCTGGTCAATGGTGACCTCCAGGATGTTAATAGTGGGGGAGTCGGAAATGGTAATCCCATTGAATGTCAAGGGGAGGTGGCTGGAATCTCTTTTGTTGGAGATAGTCATTGCCTGGAACTTGTGTGACAAGAATGTTACTTGCTACTTATCATCCCAAGCCTGAATGATATCCAGGTCTTGCTGCATGCAGGTGCGGACCGCTTCATTACCTGAGGAGTTTCGAATGGAACTGAACACTGGTAGTTCATGTAGTCAAAATCCATCTTCCCAGTGAACATCTGTACAAAATTGCTGTTCATAAAAAAGATGCAACAGGGCACAAACTGGAATTAATTTGCAATTAAACTCAAATAGCCAACAGAGAAATGCTCTGTCTTGCCGACAGGACGCAATCTCTACCAGAAGTGTGGCGGGACAGGACTCCTGCCTGCCCAGCACTAGGGTGCAATTATAACATTGAGGGTGAGCTCCAGATAGTATAAATGCCTTTAATTGGGAACTCGCCTGTTTGGGGGGTAGTCAATAGTGTACTGCTGTAGGATTTAAATGGATGCAGCAATGTAAAATGGCAGGCATGTTGAAAACTATTTGTTACTGTAAAATATCTGTTCGTTCTGCAGGAGAGCACAGACCACCAATGGTCTCCAAGAAGCAGTGGAAGCACTGCTTTCTCAAGTGAGACAGAGGAGGGATGCTCCCAAAGACATCTGCTCAGGCCCACTGAAAAAAGATGGCCAGGACAAAGACTGCCAACTCCACACATGCATGCATGCTAACTCTCAAAATGTTTAGTGACCTTACCAGATCATTCAAGGTAGGAAGAGCCAACTACACCTTCCAAGAATTAAATGTACTAAGTGTGTCTGTTACTTACAGCCACTTCCTCCTTACTATGTTATAGTGCTTGAAGTGCTAGTCATCAATGTTCAAGTAGCACGAGGCTTTTTACATTTCCAGCTTAAGTGTTTCTTTATATACAGTCTTATATGCGTGCACTCCTTTAAAAGCCTCACATAATATGTAACTAATGGTTCATTAACTTGTCACTACTCCATTCTGTTCTGTATGCTGACATCTGGGTTTGACTGCATCTCATGGCAACCAGATGTTATTCTTATTTTTTACATTCCTTTTAAAGGGGAAAATCAAACCATAAAACCAGAACGAGATCGGTGACTGGTGGTGGACCCCATATGAGGAGGACATTTTGGAGCTCTTGAAGGTGAAGCTAGTAGATGGAGTCAGTGATGGTGAAGTAGGTTCATCATGACATTCGGTTTCTGTTCTTTGTCACCCCACTCTGCCCCACATTATCTGTCAACATAAACTCTCATGTCACTCTTTCTTCTGAAAGTTACATCTGAAGTCTGCTTCTCAGAAACCCATTCTAACCTCTCAACAGGTTGTCCTCCTCAAGATGTGCAAGATGAAGAAAAAGCAGAGGAGAAAGAAAATCAGGCTGGCCCCACTGCTTTTAACTTTTCCAGCAGTTCATTATTCTGTGTATGCCCCTGCGGCTCACTCTCTAATGCCCCTGGGTTATTGGCTCAGGACTGGTGCTTGGGAGGAAGCAAGTGATTGACTGCATTAGAGTGATGCATTAGAGAATGAGCCACAGAATAGTGCACAGGATAATGCACAGAGCATGATTGGCAAAAGGAACTGAGGTAGAACATGAGGAAGGTATTGCTGACCCAAGGGTCAGAAGACATCATCCCTCAGCTGAAGAGCCTGTGAACCTAGATATCATGTTTTGCTTTTAAAATAAGAAAGCTTGCAGATCATGAAATATATGTGCAGGCAGTAAAGATGTGCAGCAGATGGTGGGTCAGTTGGGGAAGTCCAGTATCTGCATCAGTGGCACCCTGATGCAAGGTTTCTCTGGATTGCAGTCCACTCTGGCGTATGTGGCAGCTGAAGTGAAAGGCGCCATGACAGAGGCAATAAAGACAGTTTGACTCGAGGTTGGAGAGGATAGTCTCTTCCGGTCTCCAAGTGACTGGAGCTGGGATATAGAAAAGTATCTCTCAAGACTCGTTGATCTCATTGGTGACATTAGACCTGCTTTCTGACAGATCAGCAGCCATGCAGCACCAGTGCCAGTACCAATGACATGGCAGGAATGTGCTCAAGCTGACATGAAACAAGACCTATTTCAGTTTTAAAAGGCTTACATTCAGAGACAGCAGCCGGTCACCTCACATTCCTGCATTTTTGGTAACACCTAGCAAGAACATGAGATTTAACAGCTGAAACCTTATGCATTCGCACCAAGGGGAAGTGCAGTGGTAAGAAGTAGGCACTCATACAGTATGAGATGTAAGTAAAATTATGGTCGCACTAATGTTGGTTACATGCAGACATTGTTTTTGACAAAGTTTAGAAGTGGCTTGGATTAGGTCGGATAAATCGAAAGTTTGCGAGTTGCCGTGCACGTTGGGTCTGTAAATGATGCCACATCTGTGGTGAGAAGGTGGAAGATATAGACGGGACTGTTCATGCAGTGGCTAGATGTGGTAGTCAAGAGAGGGTCTTCCATATCAGATCAGATCAGCACAAATGTGCTTTGCAGCTGGCAACAGGTTGTCAGAAAATTGATTCCAATTATAATGAAGTTGTGTTCACAACATAATTTTGACTTTAAAAACATATTAATGTCAACAAGGATAAAAGTATTATACCATGAAATGCTCAATCTATTACTACCAAAATGCAGCTTTGTGTAACCTGGTGCAGCCCTTTAAGACCACAAGGTCTAATTGCTGTGCTTTCCTGAGGTCATTTGGAGGCTAAGGGCTGGATTTTGATACTGGGGCGGGTTGGGGTCGTGTCATCCACTTTTCGTGTTATCCACCCGACTGCAATTGGATGTGGGAGATTGATGCGATTTTCACCTAATTGGGCAATTGAGTTCCAGCATGTGGGAACCCATGAACCAATTAGTGTTTTCAGTCTGAAAGTCGCCTCTGATGATGTCATCATTGCTGCTGCATTGAAGGTCTGCAAAGACTGTCTGGCCTTTGCTGTGAGAGGACCTGGATGCAAAATGAGCAGCAGCCCTAAGTCTGCTCCCAGATATTTTTGCACCACCACTCCCAGATATGTCTCTTCCACCACTCCCCGCCAGGTTTCACATTTGTGGTTCAGAACAGGCGTGCTTCACGTAGAAAAAGGGTTAAAATCACAAAGGCCTTTCAAAATGGCATTATAGAGGCAATTTAGTGCTTGTTAAGGGCCTTAACAGCCTATCCCGCCTCTTAGAGGCGGGACGGAGTCGGGACCAGCAGACACGATTTAATGAAAATTGCATGGAGGCGGGCTTGTGCCCGCCCGCCAGTTTTCGCAATTTTAACCCCCCACACGCCTCCAAACCCACCTCCACAGGTCAATGAAAATCCAGCCCTCATAAATGTTCTTAGGTAGATCTGATGTCAATTAGAAGTCAGAAGGAACAGCAGGAAATGTTTGACTTTCTTATTTTTTTTACTGTGTGGCATCTCATCTCTTCTTTTAAATTTGATCTCAGAATGTGGTCTTGCTGAAAAGGCTGCAACTATTACCCATTCCTAATTATCTTGCAAGGTTGATGGTGGGCCATCTTCAAACACTGCAGTCCTTGTGGTACACTATGATGGTGCTATTTTCTGTTGCTGAGTGACTTTGCTTGTAGATTGGAAATGATTGGCTTCCATTTGCTCTTTTTAAAAAAAATGTAAGTGTGATACAGAAAATTGATGTTTAATAGTGTGGCACTTGAAGTGTGATGGATACCTCTCAAATTTTTTATATTAATCGATAGAAATAGCATGAATGATTACATTGTGAAAGTGAGATTGAACTAATTTTACCAGATTACACATATCATTCTCTCTTTGAGGAATCCTTATTGGAGATACCCTCTGTAGTATCACCCTAAGAATGAAGCAACTTCTCAATCATAATTACACAGGATGCTGCCTAAAACACCTCTTTCAATAGGTTTCAACTGACTCTATGCAGATCTGAATGGTGACAGCACAGCATGGTAAATCAGTAGAGTGACAATGGTTGCCTTTGCACAACAGATACTAATCTGAGGCAGGTCTCTGTATAATGCACATTTTATCTGGCAGTCCTGAGTTATACTCCAGCTTACACCTTACTGTACATCACACTGTGTCAAGGCAGCATAAAGCTTAGCATATTTTTTTACAACTTTGCACTTCTTAAACTGAGCTTCACACTGGGCTGGAGTTACACTAAAACTGGTTCAAAGTCCTAGTGATATAAGACAATTTACTGGAGGTGCTCTAACAACTTTTGCTTTAGCGCAGTTGGGGGTCAGATAGCAATGTACTGATATTCACATCAATGTGCACCAGCAATCGCTTTGTATTGGTGTGAAAATGGTGCTATAATGGCATCCAGAGTCTCACCAGTGAATGCATCACATAACTAGAAAGATGGCATGCAGCTACTCGCCTCTGCCGTATGAGGTTATGTTCTCTTGTATGCACAAAGGAATAACACAGCACGTTCCTTCTATATTGATTGAAAGACCAATACACTTGTGGCTTTACCCAAACATATTTATCCAAACATGGCATTTCTTTCTGGTATTAAAAATTCAGGTTTCTGATTAATTAAAAACCAGATGTCCGTATGGTAATGGTAGTACGTTTGTTTCCTAATTACTTAAACAATCAGTGTAGTAGAATGGAATTATAGAAAACTGTTTTATTCTTTATGCAATTGTTTTAGAGGGACTTAATTAGAATTATAACTTTACATATATTTGCATACATTTTTAAACAATCCTTAATTTATTCTTTAGAGAATTGGAGTTCAAAAAAAGCAATTGCTTGGCTGACTATTCGTGACTCAGCACATTACATACACCTCTGTACAATCAACAAATGTAGCTAACAACTGGGAATGGGTCAGTGACAGATTGAAAGACAGTTGGCAGTTCTATAAAGTTGTTGTGCCATGCATTATTGGCAGACATTCTCATACTTAGAAGACAGAAGCTTCTATGAACAAAGAAATGTATTAGCAACTGCTTATAGTGGCTGTACATTGTATATATAAGGGCAACACGGTGGCATAGTGGTTAGCACTGGTGCCTCACAGCGCCAGAGACCCGGGTTCGAATCTGGCTTCGGGTGACTGTCTGTGTGGAGTTTGCACATTCTCCCCGTGTCTGCGTGGGTTTCCTCCGGGTGCTCCGGTTTCCTCCCACAGTCCAAAAATGTGCGGGTTAGGTTGATTTGGCTATGATAAATTGACCCTTAGTGTTAGGGGGGGATTAAATATGTGGGGTTACAGGGATAGGATGGGATATGTTAGGGGGAATTAAATACGGGGATAGGGTGGGATATGTGTCGGTGCAGGCTCGATGGGGATTCTGTGTGAGAAAGCAGGGACAGGGTACTGGATTTGGATGATCAGCCATGATCGTATTGAATGGTGGAGCAGGCTCGACGGGCCGAATGGCCTACTCCTGCTCCTAGTTTCTATGTTTCTATGTTTCTATGTTTAATCCAATGGGATCTATCAAACACATCATGCTAGTGGAAATGATAAAGGAACTTGAAACGTATGGAAGATTCAAGGCCAAAATACTGGTGTAACTTATGTCAATAGCACCAATGTGGCTTTAATATTTACAAAGCAAAAATAGCAGTGAAGAGAATACACAGGGGGCTCGATTTTGCCAGGCCCGAGGAGGTGGGAATGGAGGCGTGTGGGATGTTAAAATTGCAAAAAATGGCGGGCGGGCCCGACCCCACCTCCAAGCAATTTTCCCAAATGTGTGGTTACTGATCCCGTCACCGTCCCGCCTCCAAGAGGCGGGATTGGCCCTTAAGGCCCTTAACAACCACTTAATTGCCTCTATAATCCCATTTTGAGAGGCCTTTCTGATTTTAAGACTTTTCCGACGTGATGCACGCCTCCTCTGAAACACGACGGTGAAACCTGGTGGTAGCACACTTGGATTGCTGACTATCAGCTGCAGGTCCACCATTAAGAAGGAGATTTGATCAATCATCATTCTGGGGGAACTTTTGCAGTCATAACCATTGTTGTGGAACTTTGGAGCCTGGACTAGTAGTAGTAGTAGTGGTGGTGGTGGTAGTGGTGGTGGTGAAAAATTCTGGGAGCAGACTTAGGTCTCCTGCTGCTCATTTTGCCTCCAGGTCCCTCTCATAGCAAAGGCCAAAAGCTTCCCAGTCTTTGCAGACCTTAAATGCAGCAGCAATGATGACATCATCAGAGGCGACTTTCAGACTGAAAACACTAATTGGGTCATGGGTTCCCACATGCTGGAACTCAATTGCCCAATTAGGGGAAAATCGAATAATTCTCCCACATCCAATTGGAGTCGGGTGGCTAACACGAAAAGTGGATGACACGACCCCAGCCCGCCCCAATGACAAAATCGAGCCCAGGGAGTATGCATGGATACAAATAATGGTGCAATATACAGGCAACATAGCTTTGACATTGAATTAGATGTAGCTCAGTCAATAACCCACACTAAGGGCTGAATTTTGCCGGTGCTCAGAGCGTGGGTTCAGAGGCGGTTCCGCTGTCAAAATCCAAATGATATCCCGCTCTAAACCCGCCTCCTTGTGAGTTTCCCTAGTGGCGGTTCTGCCTGCCATTCCATCAGCATCGGCGCCTTTGAAAAAATCTCACCTTGGTCCTCAGAATCCCAACACGATCAGCCCCAACACCAGCACCACCTACATCCACAACAACCTTCTCCGCAATCAACTGATGCTGCACTGGACACAGGGCATCATCACCCGTGCACATTGTTGCCCGAGATGCCAGCGATGGCCTCACCATATCCAGATTTGCTCCACATGATGCACCAGGTTGGCACCACCCCACACCAGCACCATAAATCATCCCTACAATGTCCAAGCCATTCCTTTCACACTCATCACCATTGCGGGGTGGTGGGACGTTATGTCTCACCATTCACCGGAACTCACTAAGGTGCACACAAATCTGTCCAAGAACACAAAGTGGTGAAAATGAGGATTTCAATGCTTGACAGCACATTAACAGAAATTTTACATGAACATTGGTGAAAACACCCAAGTGCCTACCCTTGTGTGTTGTTAGTTGGTATGATTGGATGAGGATGAGGGTGAATGTGAGGGGTGGCTAGTGAGATGGGGAAGTGATAATGTAGATAGAGAGGGATGTGTGGAGGTGCAAGGTAAATTGGTGTGAGTAAGGATGTGCAGGAGTAGGGTACGGAAGGCAGAGTGATGGGGATGTGATGGGTGGCACAGCAGGATGAGGTTGAGTGTGGCTTTGCAGTAAATTTTTGTGATCTACTGAGAGAGAGATCACTCCAAATACTTCAAAAGTGCATAAAGCTCAAAAGTGGGTTCTGACGTAAGAAAACTACTAGGCACTTGGTCTAAGCATTAAACAAGGCTTTAATCAACTGTTTTACAACATGGAGATCTAGTTGTCCTTCACTAGTTCCTGTTAAAGAATGTCCTGAGCAAGCTGGGCCCATGCCCGAGTATTTATACTCTCCCAGGACACCGCCACCAGCAGGCCGCCCAGTATTATGTCATAAGTTATTTCCCATGAATGACAAGATTCATGTCAGGTTCTAAATACTGAAGGCTGAAGCTTCTGAGATTGGAAAGTGACCAGTTGTAAAATTATAGCTTTTATACCACTTTTGTAGCTGCCACCTAATGAAAGAAATGGAGAGTTGTTCAAAACCCGACATACTTACCTGGCATGATCCCCGAGCAATGGGAACCTCGTGGAAAACTTTGTACCTGGTAAAATGGTGATTAAATTGCTTTAAACACCCTCTTAAATAGCACGATTGCATGAACCGCCGCTTAGTGCTGGGTCTGCAAAGCGCAGGCTGAACCAGCATTAGGGAAACTCACGAGGAGGCAGGTTTAAAGCGGGATACCGCCCCACTGTCAATCTTTTGGATTTTGACAGTGGACCCGCCCTCTGAGCGCCGGCAAAATTCAGCCCAAAGTACTTGTTTAATTTCCCTGCCATTTCCTTATTCCCCATTATAATTTTTCCTGTCTCAGCCTGTAAGGCACCCATGTTTACTTTTGTTAATCTTTTCCTTCTTACATACCTATTGTAAGAATAAAAATGTATGTTTTGTCAAAATTATGATGTGTGATGGACTCGAGACTATTAATATAAGATGTATGTAATAAAGATGAATTTAATGTGTATGTAGCTCCCCTGGGTGGGCGGAGCTCAAGGCAACGGCGTGAAATTTAACAAAAGAAACCTGCATAACAAGGTAACCCCCACAGCGACAGCATGACTTTCAGGGTAACCAAACCCATCGAAAACCCATCGAAACTCACCATCGAAACTCAGAGCCATTAAAAGGTGTTAACAAAACAATTAACTTAATCAAGAAATGGCACCAGCCTCTGCAGACAGATACATGAGTAAGGAGAGCCAATTAAGAACTGCCATTAAACTAAGACCCAATCCTGGGGTTTTAGCAATCTATACTAGATGGACTTAAAAGATATAAAAGCAGGAACCCAAAAGCTCTCTCTCTCTCTCTCTTGATGAGCACACGGCAAAGCAGGAAACCCCCCTCTACAGACCAGACTAAGAAGAAAGCAAGAAGACCACGTGCATTGCCTGCCTCAGAGGGAAGTATAAGTCTGTTTAAATCTGTAACCCATTACCTTACCTGTTGTAATCAAGTAGAGTCCATAGGATACCAGTAGACTGATTGTTTTGTCCAATAGGCTATGTGCATGTGTGTGTGTTTAATAAACTTATTCCAAATTGTTTCAAAATAATTGGTCTTGCTGTCAATTTAATGCCAGTCAAAATAAAAAGCTTACACTATAGAAACTTTTACTGTCTGTTTTTATGTCTCTCGCTAGTTTACTCTCATATTCTATTTTTCCTTTCTTTATCAATTTCTTGGTCCTTCTTTGCTGAATTCTAAAATCCTCCCAATCCTCAGGCTTACTACCTTTTTTGGCAACATTATAAACCTCTTCCTTTAATCTAATACTATCTTTAATTTCTCTTGTTAGCCATGGTTGGACCATTCATCCCGTGGTGTTTTTATTTCTTAAGGGAATGTATATTCACTGCAAATTATGAATTATTTCTTTAAATGTTTGCCATTGCTTTTCCACTGTCATATCTTTTAATCTAGTTTCCCAACCTACCTTAGCCAACTCGCCTCTCATACCTATGTAGTTTGCTTTGTTCAGGTTTAGGACCCTAGTTTTGGACTTAACTAAATCACTCTCAAACTCAACATAAAATTCTATCATATTATGATCACTACTCCCCAGAGGCTCCTTTACTGCAAGGTTATTAATTAACCCTGTCTCATTACACAGTACTAGACAGGGTATGGGAGTGAAAATCGGCCCTAACATACAGATACACACAGACAGTGCATTGTTAGTTGCATTTTTTACTCACTGTCAGAAATGCACAGCTTTAATACACAATTTTCTGAAAGCATGGGTGCATTAGGATGCACTAAAAGTAATTCACAACTAAGTGGCCAATCAGAAAACAATGGTAATAGCTAATTAAATAGCTTAAGCACCATATACAGTGTATTGTGGGTATATCAGCTGTGGAATGTGTAACTTCTGAGCGAAATGGAGGAGCAGTGCAGACAGAAGAAACCACGATTGACAGGTGAAGATCTGCAAATCATAGTCAGATCTGTGAGAGCAAGGGAAACTGATGATACCAGAACTGAGAGGTTATGCCTATCAGAAAAGACTGAACAGGCTGGGGCTCTTTACTCTAGAGAAGAGAATGCTGAGGGGTGACCTAATAGAGGTCTTTAAAATTATGAAAGGGTTTGATAGGGTAGACATAGAGAAGATGTTTCCACTTGTGGTGGAATACAAAAATATGGGTTATAAATATAAGATAGTTACTAATAAATTCAATAAGTAATTCAGGAGAAACTTCTTTATCCACAGATCGGTTAGAATGTGGAACTTGCTATCACATGGAGTAGTTGAGGCGAATAGCATAGAAGCCTTTAAGGGGAAGCTAGATAAGTCCATGAAGGAGAAAGGAACAGAAGGATATGCTGATAGGGTTAGATGAAGTAGCATGGGAGGAGGCTCGTATGGAGCATAAACACTGGCATAGACCAGTTGGACCGAACAGTCTGTTTCTGTGCTGGAAACTCTATGTACTGCCATGATGTATATAGTTAAGTAAGGCATTCCACCATTAACCAGAAAGCCAAGAAGTTTTTGGAGGCCATTGCCCTGATTAACACTGGTGACCATATACAAAGCAACTGGAAAATTACCAAAAAAAGATGTCTGACTTGATGAAAAGTATTAAAATAAGAATTAAAGATGACTGATGGCACACACACATATATAAATGTACATATTTGTAATACAAGGGGAAGAGAAATAATAAAGATGATTGAGAACCAGTAAAGCAATCCAAAAGACTGGAAAGATGCCACTGAAAAATTATTCATGTGTGGAAGCACTCAGTCAGCTCTCAAATGCTGTTAACTTCTCAAACATTCTGCAGACAAGGTTCTTTCCAATAAACTGTACATATGGCCATAAAACTGTGCTGTAAATTAAATTGCACAGCACAAAATATGTACTCATTTAATGCATATTTCCTTCTTTTCACAGAAAAAAGGCAGCATACAACAGAAAACACCAACAAAGATATACTCAGCAGGTCAAATCCCTTACATTCTTCGAAGATGTAATAATGATTGGGGGGGGGTGGGGGGTGGCAGTACATGGTATGGATAACACGTAAACAAGAGAAGAATAGACTTCTAGGTTGCAGAATTTAAATTATATAACTTATGTATGCAATTGTCTTTCAGCAGGTGTGAAGCGATAAATATGGCATGCTGCAAAAATGTGTCATGTAATATCTGCACACCAACAACATGGCAAAGTGTGCGCATATACTTACCAGGGTCGGTTTTCCGAGCCCTCATGAGCAGCAATTTTCTGATGTGACTACCTCACGCATATAAGGACTCAGAGAATCTCTGTAATCATGTGGACTTCTCTTCTCTGTAAAGATATATCAGAACTACAAGAGCAGCAAGGCAGGCCATCTCACCAGCAATCCTCAACACAGTATTCAGCGTCATCAGTACTGAAACCAAGCCCAGAGAGAAACACTTCAGAGGTTTTGCTGATTTAAAGGAAGAAGCAGAGTGAGTCACTTCACACTGGGAGAGAAAGGGCAAAGGTGGGGACTGAAAAAGGGCTGGTGGCAGCTGAGCAGAAGCCTAGCATTGCCACGATCCCTGTTGATTCACTTTGTGATTCAGAGCTCATGGGGTTAGCTATGAAAGGAAGTATATTACAGAAGCACAAACAGGTGCATCAATCACCTGCCTCCTTGCAGAGCAGTTGGGTGATGCAGTGCAAAAAATGGATACTCTCTACAGACTGCTGTTGAGCAGCATATATACCAGCATCGATGACATCTGTAAGGGAGACGCCAGGCACACAAGCAGTGAGCACAATTGGAGTTATTTTCATGAATACTCCCACTGATGTTGTCAACACATTGAGGTCAACAATCTAAGATGCAATTATATCAGTACTGGTGTAATTTTGGCCCGTACATTCCAATCCAGCAGGAATCTCACTGGATCCTGTGTGTATATGTATGAGATTCGCTCACTGGAACATTTCTCACTGCTAGTCTGGAGTCCTGTGCATGTATTGTGGTGGAATGCAAGCTGCACAGTAGATCCTGGGAATTGTACCCCACTTCTTTGACACAATTCCTGGGGTGCAGTTGGTTTACTTTTTCAAATATTAAGTTGATCTTCCATCGCATTGCTCAAGGACAAAATGTACAGGTTCATCCATCTGAGGGTCCTAAAGGAGATGGGACAGGTGCTGTGGGAGGAGCTTATCCATGTCTGTAATAGTTCACTGGTGTCAGGGACTACTTCCTTAGACTGGAAGGAGGATATTGTAGTTCCAATTTTTAAAAAGGGGAATAAGGCAGAACCTTGTAACTATAGACCCATACGTCAGTAATAGGAAAGATGCTCGAGGCAATCATTTGGGATGTAACGGGGTACGGTAGCAGAATGGTTATGTTACTGGACTAGTAATCCGGGAGACATGAATTCAAATCCCACTACGGCAGCTGTGGAATTTAAATTCAGTTAATTAAATAAATCTGTAATAAAAAGCTAGTATCAGTAATGGTGACCATGAAACTACCGGATTGTTGTAAAAACCCATCCTGTTCACTAATGTCTTTTAGGGAAGGAAATCGTACCTGGTCTGGTCTATATGTGACTCCAGACCCATAGAAATGTGCTTGACTCTTAACTCCCACTGAAATGGCCGAGCAAGCCACTCAGTTGTAACAACCTGCCACAAGAAATAAGAATAAAACCAGATGGACCACCCGGCATCAACTTAGGACACGGCAAAGGCACACCCAACCCAGTTAACCCTGAAAAGTCCTCCTTGCTAACGTCTGCCGACTTGTGCCAAAATAGGGAGAGCTGTCCCACAGACTAGTCAAGCAACAGCCTGACATAGTCATACTCACAGAATTATACCTTTCAGCCAATGTCCTAGACCCCCTCCATCACTATCCCTGGGTATGTCTTATCCCACCAGCAGGACAGACCCACCAGAGGTCGCAGCACAGTGGTATACAGTCGGGAGAGAGTAGCCCTGGGAAACCTCAACATTGACTCCAGACCCCATTAAGTCTCATTGCTCCAGGTCAAGCATGGGCAAGGGAACCTCCTGCTGATTACCACCAACCGCCCTCCCTCAGCTGATGAAGCAGTACTCCTTCATGTTGAACACCACTTGGAAGAAGCATTGAGCGTAGCAAGCGCACAGAATGTACTCTGGGTGGGGACTTCAATGTCCATCACAAAGTGTGGCTCGGTAACACCACTACTGACTGAGCTGGCTGTTATGTGTATGGGTGTGTGAGGAAGAACCCGTGTGTGTGTGTGTATATAGAAAAATCACAAGAGTGCAAAATAAATTTATAAAATAAAAATAATGAACATAAATTTCAAGTAGGAACAATATTCTAAAGCAATAAATAGCCACAGTAACTGTCTTGGTCCTGAACAGTTCTGAAAGTAACAGGTACCCCAAGCTACATGTTTGAGTGAAGCATTACTAAAGGATCTATAACGCAGCTGGAATGGAAAAAGTGAAATTACCTGGTTGCTGCACCACTTAGCTCACGTAATTGCTGACAGATTTGTTCAGCTCAGTGGGACTGCCCTTGCTTGGCTCCACTCTCACCTATCCAATCGTAACCAGAACCTACTCCGGAATTGGCTTCTCTTTCCGCCCCAAAACATTAGCTCTGAAATCCTCAAGGATCTATCTTTGGACTTTCTTCTTCCACACCTACATGCTGCTTTTTGGCGATATCATCCACAGGCAGGGGGTCAGCTTTCACATGTATGCTGAGAACACCCTGCTTTAAATCTCCACCACCTCTCTCATCTCCTCCACTGCCTCTGTTGTCAGATGCTGCAATTTCCTCCAATTAAATATTGGGAAGACCAAAGCCATTGTTTTCGGCCTCTGCCACAAATTCAGCACCCTTACCAGTGGTTCCATCCTCTCCTCCGACCACTGTCTCAGACTTAACCAGACTGTTCACAACCTTGGCATCCTATTCAACTCCAAATTGACCTTCCAATCCCATATCCACTCCAAGACAAAGACTGCATACTTCCACCTCCATAATCTACTTAAGCCCATCTGCAGCTAAAACCTTCCTCTGTGTCTTTGTAAACTCCAGACTCAACTATTCCAATGCTCTCCTGGCTGACCTTCCATCCTCCACCCTCTGTAGTCTTCAGCTCATCCAAAATTCAGCTTCCCATATCCTACCAGCACCAAGTCGCGCTCACCCATCACCCCTGTCTATGCTGACCTGCATTGGCATCTAGTCCCCCAATATCTTAGATTTAATATTCTCATCCTTGTGTTTAAATCCCTTCATGGCCTTGTCTCTCCCTTTCTCTGTAACCTCCTCCAGCCCTACAACACCCCACCCCACACCCAAACTCCATTTCTCTGAGTCTGGCCTCTTAATGATCCCTCTCTTCCTTTACCTCATCATTAACAACCATGCCATCACCCACTTGGGCCCCATGCTCTGGAATTCCCTCCCTAACATTCATGAGCAGGTGAAGAAATCCATGGGTGCCAGAAGGAAACAATGGGCGTGGAATTCGGTTACGCCTCGTTTGGGGACAGTAACCGAGTTAAGGACGGACATTTAGCGCCTAGCGCAGATGTCTGGCCCGGCTGCTAAATTCGGCTTACCACCCCACACAGGAAGTGGAGTGCAATGTCGAGCGCTCCACTTCCTGGCGGGGCGGTATCCAAGGCGATGTCGGGGCGCGATCGGCAGTGCTCCGCGTAGGCTCCGCGGAGCGCTGCCACGTTTCAACGCCGCTCCCCTTCAGTTAAAGGGGAGGGCCGCTGCGCATTCTGCAAGGCCTCCGATGGCCCACACTGGGCCACAAGGGCAGTGTGGTGCCATGGCAGCAGCCCGGTGTCGAGATGCGGTGCTGGGCTGCGTGATAGCGGCCTGGACCATGCCACGGCACACCACGGAGGTTTTGACCTGGAGGTGGCCAAAAAAAGAAAATGGCGGCGCGTGTCGCAGCTGCACCTCCCCTTTAAATACCGCCCCACAAGTGGAGGTCGACCCGGCTCGTGACCCGCGAGGCTGGCGCTGACACTGCCCACGGCAGCCTCGCAGGGTGCAGCTGAATTTCTGCCGTGAGGCAGTAGAGGGACGCGGCGGGGCGCTAAGAGGTCACTGCGCATGGCGATGACATCATCGCTGGCGGCGCAGCGGCCCGGGGCACTAGCGGCAGGGTGCGGCACTATCGGGTAGCGCCTCAGCAACGCCCCACCGAATTTCTCTGGAGGTGCTTTTTTCGCCCCCCCCGGGCGATAAGCCCTTTGTGCCCCATTAGCACCCCCTGGAGGCGCTAGCGGCAGGTGCAAAGGAGCCAAATTTCTAGCCCACTAGTGGGTCCAAAATTACTGGCAGAAGAGAAACCACCTGTGGCCACCAGTAACAACTGGTGGGAGAAGATGCTGCCAGCAAACTGGATGCTGGGATAGAAGCAGTGGATGTGTGACATTCATGTACACGCACCCAGCACTGAGGGGCATTGATGTCCTGAGTATGTGAGAGGGCTTCCACGGAGGAATTTAG
This sequence comes from Squalus acanthias, assembly GCA_030390025.1. Classification (NCBI taxonomy): domain Eukaryota; kingdom Metazoa; phylum Chordata; class Chondrichthyes; order Squaliformes; family Squalidae; genus Squalus; species Squalus acanthias. Next base: position 54,217,232 of record CM059432.1, read on the forward strand.
CTAGGGCACTAACTTCACACATGTATGGATGACCAAAAAACACAGATGGAAGGACCAAGTTAAAAAAAAACACAGCAAGCATGCCCAAGGCCCTGAAAGTGAAGCACAAGTAGATTAAAATTGTTTAAGTGTGTGAGTATATTGATAAATTTTGTTCAATTCAAATATATCTGTATGTGTGTGTGTGTGCACATGTATGTGTGGGAATATAGGTTCCAAAGTGAAATTTTGAAATAAATTGTCTTTATATAAATGGTTGTTAACTGCGATAATTTTTCAGTATTGTAAAGTGCACAACTGAGAAATGTTTTATTTTTCAGTAGTGACTTTGGGAAATTTTTACAGCCTCAATGTTATTTACTATTGCTAATCAAGCTAGCAGATTGCAAAGAGTAGAATTGTCTCATTAGGGCGAAACAGTTAGGAGAAATTTCCTAAATGAGCTCAGTGACAAAACTGTAAGGGGGAAATATGCAGTATCGCCCCGTTTGGGGCGCAATTATCGGCCGGGCGCAAAGTTTAGCGCCTGGCGCTAATTATCGCCTCCGACTGCAAACTTGGCTTTTATCGCTCCTGGAGGTGATTGGAGCGCTAAATCAGGCACTACACATCTGTCTTAAGGCGCAAAGGCCGAGGAGCGAGGTGCTATCTCAGAGCGCTGGCGAAGCTCATGTGATGTCAGTCAGCAATGGAACACAGACACAATGGCGCCGGCCAGTTCTTAAAGGGGAGGGTTGATCTTGCTCTCCATCCACATCCTGCTCATTGCAGCCTTGAATCTCGGCCTGGAGAGACCTGTACATCAAATCTGCTGGAAAGAACAATGGAGAGTACCAGGGAAAGAGCTCAGAGTGCAGCCCCCACACTCTCTTCTAAATAGATGCAAGGAATGGCAAATCAAAATGAACCTGCAAAGTGCTGCTCAGTACCCAAAACTCCTTCACACAGCGTTGAATCTCTCCAGAAGTCTCTCTCTCTCTCTCAGAATGCGTGGTGCAAAAATGTCACCAACAAAAAAAGGCAGGAAGCGTTCGCCTTTAAATAGCGTTCCCCCAGTCCCTTCCTGACTGCAAAACGCTCCCCTCAACCTGTCATTGCTAGCGTCAGGCGGTAAGGCAGGGGGTGCCACTCAATATCCGCTCTGGGGCGTTGCGCACTCGACTGACGTCACAATCTGCCGGCGCAGGAGATCGTGGCGGTAGTGTTTAGCGTCGCCGCAAAATGTCTGGTCAATTTTGCAAGAGGCGCAGATATCGCCGCGCCCGGGTGCTAGTTGCTTTGCGCCCCATTAACACCCTCTTAAGGCGCTAACGGGAGGCGCAAACCAACTGAATTTTTCCCCCTAATTGTTAGCACCATGAAAGTCAACATGAAATCAATGTTTATAATTGTACACAATTGCTCTTAGCTCTCATTCTGTGTGGTGGTGCATTGCCTGATGTATACCTCACAATCTGAGCTCTCTGTGTCGTGAATCTTGTAAAGTAGTGGGAGCGAAGAGAGGGAACAGTTATTCTACTGAGAATTTTTTTTAAATTCGTTTATGGGATGTGGGCGTCGCTGGCAAGGCCAGCATTTATTGCCTATCCCTAATTGCCCTTGAGAAGGTGGTGGTGAGCCGCCTTCTTGAACTGCTGCAGTCCCTGTGGTGAAGGTACTCCCACAGTACTGTTAGGGAGGGAGTTCCAGGATTTTGACCCAGTGACGATGAAGGATTGGTGATATACTTCTAAGTCAGGATGGTGTGTGACTTGGAGGGGAACTTGGAGGTGGTGGTGTTCCCATGCGCCTGCTGCCCTTGTCCTTCTAGGTGGAAGAGGTCGCGAGTTTGGGAGGTGCTGCCGAAGAAACCTTGGCGAGTTGCTGCAGTGCATCTTGTAGATGGTACACACTGCAGCCATGGTACACCGGTGGTGGAGGGAGTGAATGTTTAAGGTGGTGGATGGGGTGCCAATATGAACTAATAACCCAAATAGTTGCAGTACTTCCCTTTCAATCACTCACCACTTTAGGGTTATGCTACTATATTGTGTACTAGGCTTTTTGTTTTCTTTAAACAGATTCTTGAGATTTAAGGGTAGATTTTACAAATTTATACTCTCAGAAAATCCTGCAAGGCATGCTTATCTTGTCAACTGAGTTCTCAATATGCATCTCCGGCACATGAAGCTCTGTGCTGGAAGAGCAAATTCATAAAATCTACCCCTTGGTGAAATATAATTCAATTTATGAACTCATTTCAAAGCTTAAGCTTTCAGCTCTTTTTGGTACACCCTCTGGATTTTGTCCAGCAGCAGTAATGTTCGTGTGTATTAGCAGTTAATTGCTATAGAAAATCTCAGAATGTTGTGTGTATGTCTGAATAATATTAAAAATATAAATAACTGCTTTTATAAGATTGGTGTATCTGTGCCTTTTTTCAGCAGCCATGTTCTAAATTATTGTACCTCTACATACCAGCCAAGAGCTTACCAAATTGGTTGGAGGACCTTTTGTGAAGTATCACTGGAAGGCTACCCAAATCACCTAGTATTTCCTGGTGTATAGCCATCAGCTTTCTTCGGCAGACTGGGCTCTTGATGTCAGCATCTGAATACTCTGCAACAAAGCTAGTGTGTGATCTTGCCAACCAGTGATCTGGCCCCTGTGCCATCCTATCACCCTGCCCTAGCTCCTGCATGCTTTTGCCCGGTGATTTATCGCATGAAGACTCAACCTCTAGCCTACACTCTAAAGTACGCGTGGTGCCAGACTCAGAGCTGGTGCTTGCCATGGTCTGATTAAGTGACGGTGCATCTTCAGGAAGGCTGGTCTCTTCCCGAAGTGGCAGAGGGGCGTCCACATTTTCAGCATCTGAAATGAAAGAGATGGACAAAGGTTAACTTTTAGTGTCAGAGAGATGAGTGGCTGCTGAATGCATCTGCAGTTTATCATGCAGAATGTGTAGAGTGAGATAGAAAGGGAAAAACGTAAAAGAGGATAACGGGTGAAGAAATACAGCATAATGTCTCCTCCAGCGTTGCCACTCGCCACGCCCATGACTCATCCCCCTGCCCATGATGTTTAGAAGGTCCTCCACAAGTGGGGAGAGGGTGTGCAGGCATCCTGTGACGTCTCCGGTCACCACCTCCTGCCTCATGTTGTGCCTAACTTTCTCGCCTGTAAAATAACCCATCTGATTATCTTTTCAATATAGGTGTGTGCTTCAACCTGCCCAGTTTTCTGCTAGTTACCATGCCCAGGCTCACTGTATAGTCTTAAACACTCCAGGCAGCTCTGGGACTTAGCTTCATGTCTAATTAAACTTTGTGAATAATTGGATTTTTTACTCATTCTTTTTTAATTTACATTATTTCATTTTTTATTAATGTTTACCTCACCCAAAATATAGTAAAGATATGGCCAAGCAACCTTGTTTACAAACAAATTATATGGGTGTATAATGGATTCATGTTTTTGCTATTAGTGTGCAATTAGTTTGATCTAAATTATATATTCCAGGGCCCCCATGTACCTTGTCTACTAACAAACAAGGTGCAAATTGCTCTAATTCAGATACATGTATAAATATCTATTCAGTAATCAATTTAATGTTCTCATTGGAATACAAAACCCAGGAGACAATAATTGAGATAATCCTATCTTCTTGAAACAAAGTGAAAAGCACTACTCCTTGTTTATTATTTCAGATAGCACACAACTTGTACAACCTGCTCTTGGTATTTTATTTATAATTTGTTATTCTTCACCTTCCAGGCCTGCTCTGTTATGACACTAGTTGAGAAGGTCTCTTTCAAATTTTATAATCCCTTTCTTTGCATGTGTGGGCACGTTTCCAGTAAAAGAACAGGGGATCTGTGTAAATGAATCCATTGCTCCTTTTCACAATTCAGTCACAGACCAATTTAGAGTCAGATTTATTTGATTTCAAGTGCAAAGTGGAAGCTTTAGGACCACAATGATTAACGCTGTTGCTAAGTCTGAGAAAATATTCAAACTCCAGAGTTTACCTAAAATATGAAGGAAAGGGCAATGTCACCTGTGGATTCATCAAGCTTTTTTTAAAATTTGAAACTCTTTCTGTCATGCATTCCCTACCTGTACAGCGCTAAGAGCTCTTACTTTCTAAATCTTCTATGTAGAATATTCATTTACAGGAATGAAAACGATAAATCTTCTTCCGGTGTCACCTGAACTACCAGAGTTTTCTGGAGTCGGCGCAATGATTTATTCATGGTTTTAGCTTCGGTTCTGAGAGCTCGCCAAAGGTGGTCACAGGAAATTGCAGGTGTCAGCAGAGCTTCAAAGGCTGCAGCTAAAATTTAAAGAAATAAGGCGACTTAAAGGTAAATGACTGCATAAGAGGCTAAACATTGGGTTACACCCTTTACAAAAGCTATTTTAAAAAGTATAATTTAGCCTGTCTAAAGGCCTTATCAGGCAAAAACAAGAGGCAAAAGACAAAAACCAGTGGCTGGCAAAATAAATGCGGAGGCAGGAGGAAAAGAGCCTCGTGTAGCAGCACCTCCATTTGACAGTTTGATGGCTGGCAAATTGGAGGTGCCGCAGCACGAAGTAGGCGCGAAAAGCATTTCCCTGTTTGGTACTCACTCTCCACAGAAGACCGCAGTACAGCATGCCCAGCCGTAGGTAGCAGCCAGGGTCAGAGCTGTGTATACCAGCCGAGCATTGCAGAGGAGGCTGTTTTTGAGCAGGGACTGGGGCCGAGCAGAATCTCTGCCTGCCCCACGTGATGCGCCCCCGACCCCATCCCGTACAGGATTGCCAACTTTGGTTGGAGGTATTCAGGGAGGTTTCATCACATGACCGCCCGCCTCCAACTGCCTCGCCCAGCCAAACACCCTTTTTTTTCCCATCTCCAATATTTTTATAACTAATAAACAAAAGTATTCAGAGAAAATGAAAAAAAAACCCCACAATGATCCCTATGATTTTTCTCCCGTGTTGCTCACAGCAGTGTCCATAATCTTTAACTCCTGGAGATTGCAAGGCAATCCTGGCAGGTTGGCAAGCTATGTCAGGGGGCGCTTGCAGTCTGGGCAGCATTGACAGTGCTGATGAAACACCCAACTTGGCTGGCAGGGGCAGGGGTTTTGCTGCCACACCTTTCCAGTCGAAGTGGACCTGCAGTCCCAGTTCAGCAGGTCAAAAAACAATTCAGTGCTGCTGCTTTCCCATTAGGTTGGTTTCCTGAATGCAACGATTGCTTTTGTGAAGAAAGCATTTTAATTTTTAAATCTTCCTGAGGCCCTTAGCAACCCTGGATGCCAGGGATACAAGAAGCATCCCTCGTGCCCAGTAATGCTAGGACACAAATGAAGCAAAATGCTGCAACTGCTTCATTCGCATCGTGTCATAATGTACCTGCCCATGGGTACGCAGGCATATTATATGCCCATCCCCATGCCAATCGCAGCTTCTGACATGGAAAAAGAGATGACAACCAGGCGTGACTAGATTCCGCCCCAACTTGCTCGCTTCAACTCGCCAGCGTGAGGCCCAAGCCATTTTAACCCCCAGGCCTCATTACAATATCCACGACTGCCTCCCGCACGAACCTGGTGGGTATGACGCGATGCCTAGTGGGCAATAAAGGGACAGTAAGCAGCAGTGGGCCACCACCGGGGACCCAAGGAAACAGTTCCAGGCAAGGTACGTGACGAGAAGGGTCCAAGCCAATCGCAGTCAAGTGAAGGAACAGGGAAAACCGAGGCAGGGGAGGCCTAAGGATTCCTTGTGGGGCTCAGTCGAGAGCACCCGCCCTTCCTGACCCACACGGGATCCTTTAAAAAATGTTAAAAAGCACTTACCTGGGTCTCTTCTGGCCCTGGTTGCAACAGCTTCCCCGGGCGTAGGTGACAATTTCCACGACTCACACAGCCCGGGTTAAAATAGAGTTGGGTTTGAATTATGTCATTGGACCCCGACAGTTGAATATTCAGGAGGCCCTCGCCTGTCAGCCTCATAATGGTTGTCAGTGCCTCATAATTCTGGGATAAATACGATCTATTCCTGGGGATTTATTTGTTTTGAACCCTTTTAGCCTGTCTAGAACTTCTATCTAATTTATAATAAAATCATAAATTTTGCTTTGGTTATCTCTGGTTGGGGAAGACATGTTGCTCATGTCTGCCCCAGTGAATTCAAAATATTTACTGTCTTGTATTCATCTGCAGTTTTGAGCTCATTGCCATCTATTATGGTTCTCACCTCCTCACTAACTGCCCTCTTACAGTTGCAGTACTGAAAGAATTCTTTACTGTTATGCTTTGCCTCTGCCACTAAGTTGCTGGGATTCACTAAATGGGGAGAGATCTAACAAAAATGACCTCTAATAATAATTCCAACCGACATTTTAAAATGGCGCAATCAAGGCCTAATCCGAATGGTTGGATGGGCTGTCAATCATATCGCGCGCACATTGCCGCCATTTTGTGTGGGCACAAAAGGAGAGAAAGGGAAAGATAGTAAATGTGGAGGAGAACAAAATAAAAGCTGAGCGATGTTGCGTCGTGATTCATGTCCGTTTGACTGCCAGGTCTATGTGGGTGACCTCGGAACCAATGGAAACATTCCCTCCCTCCCCATTCCCCGCAGATTTAAAAAACAGCAAACTCACTGTAACATTCAGCTATTTAGGTTCCACAGCCCCATTATGTACCGCTAGGAGAAAGAAAGAACATTTAAAAACATAAAATTGAACAACTGTTGCATAACTACCAACAAAAATTGTTAACAGAATTAAAAAATATGTTGAAAACTGGAAAAACGAAAGCCATTTAAGTAGCATAGATCCAGCCAAATGATCATGTGTCACCAGGCTTAGGGATTGCATTATATTTCTTTAACAGCAGTTTTATTTTAAACATAACATCCAAAGCTAATAAAATGTCTAATCTGTCTCTGAATTCATCAGATGCACCCAGGCGAGAGATGCGAGGATCAGCTTATTTGCAGACAGTGAGTTGTGTTTTGTCAGCTTAGTGCTCTATTTCCTGTTTTATGAGGAATTACCTCACAATCTCCAATCATAAAGCAACTAGGACAACATGAGCAATAAAGGGAGAAAAATGCAACTTCCTGAAGTGATTACTACATCCTCTCTGAAATGGCACGTATGCCCCAACCAATTAAACTACAAGGCTAGAAAATGAACAGACGGGACGAAAACCAATCTGTTGAGCCGTGGTTAATAAATTCAAGAGGAGTTTGGTGTGTGGCACTTTCCAGTTGATTGATGTTTATTTGAAGAAATAATAAAAACAGATCAAACCATATTACAGTTGGAGTTTATTCACCATTACCCACTGATAACAGGAAGCAGTTACATCAGAAACCATGTACCTTTGGGAACAATAAAAGCCCTCAACTCATTATACAGAGATATAATTGTAATATTTCTCCATGTTCATTTCCTCTATGCTTTGTGTAGTATCTAATATAACTACACTTTGATGATAATACCATTTTAGACACATAGACACTCATACTGGTTTCCTCCTCACTAAACTCACAATCAGCAGATAGCAGGTTACTCAGGAAGACTTATTCCAACTTTATTTGCATTTTATAACCATGCATTTATTTACACAGGTGTCTGTATTTTGTGAAAAAGGTTAAGCACAGCAGAAACAAAACAATATTAACGTGTAATGAAAATATCAACCGAGTATTTGTTCATTTGTTCGTGTGCAGAGCCCAACATACATCTTCATTTCTGTTTTGGAAAAATAATTATTATATTGTTCTGTTATTGCATAATTTTACTGTTATAAAGAAGAACAGTTGAGGAAGTGCTCCAAGCATGACAGGCATAACAAGGAGGATTTTAAATAAAGAAAAATAAGAAGGACTTAGATTTATATAGCATCTTTTATGACCTCAGGACATCTCATAGCAATTCACAGCCAATAAAGTGCTTTTGAAGTGTAGTCACTGTTGTAATGTAGGAATCGTGGCAGCTTAATTGCGCACAGCAAGACCCCATGAACAGCGATGTGATAATGGCCAGATAATCTGTTTTAGTGATGTTGGTTGAGGGATAAATATTGGCCAGGACACTGTGGAGAACTACCCTGCTTTTCTTCAAAATAGCATCATAGGATCTTTTACGTCCACCTGAGATGGCAGATGAAGCCTTGGTTTAATGTTTCATCTGAAAGCCGGTACCTCTGACAATGCAGCACTCCCTCAATATTGCACTGGAGTGTCAGCCTAAATTTTGTGCTCAAGTCTCTGGAGTGAGACTTAAACCCACAACCTTCTGACTCAGAGACAATAGTGCTACCAACTGCTATAGAGATAGACTTGACTGTAGTTGGGAAGGCAGACAAACACATTGGGGGGATAAATTGGTGGTGCACATGCTGCATGTTGCAGAAGAGGCCGGCCTAAGGACCACCCGAAATTGGTCTTTGGTCCTCATCTCAATATTTTGGGCAAGTTGGCAGCGCTTGTTGTGTCTCCAGATGCAGTTCCCCCTCCAATTTTGAGCCATCTTCCTTGCCTGCAGCAGCCCTAAGGTAAAATCAGGTGGGGGTGGAGGAGAACAGACCGGGGGGGATGAGCGTGGGCCAACAGAGGACTGCACTCGTGCTAAGGAGCTGGGAAGAGAACTGCTGCTCCTCTCAGCTCCACATTAAGTATTTTATTAAACTTACCTCGTTGGTGGCGGCCTCCAGCGGTTCCTTTAAGGAGCGCTGGTTAGGCCACATGTAGATCAGCTAATCCTGACTGCTGCAAGCCCAGGGCCAACACATTTTTGGAATGGGTCTTAAAACAGGTGTTAGGCCCCTTATTAGCATATTCAAAGGCCTTGACGCCTGTTTTAGTCAGCCACCAGGGCCGCCTCTACAGCGCCTGAACCAATTGGACGTGTTTGCAATGCTGTTCGGGTATGGGAGGGTGCCTCCTAAATTGGGCCACTGCGTCCCCATTTTCCGCATGGCAAATGCGTGCAACGAGGTCCAATTTCACCTCCATTATGACTGCCTATTAAACTTGGTCTCTTGGTGGCACAAGTCAACTATTGTGCCACTGCATCACTTTAGCAATTCAATTCACTGTGCAGGCAAAACACAGTGATGCTCTGTAACATCAGTCAGTGAGCAGTGGGATAATACGGTAAAAGCAGTAGGATATCCTTGATTAAACTCAATCCAATGCCTAGCTAATTAGGATAATGTATGGGGCATAGCATGGTTCCTGAACTAAAGCAACAATAAATTTTATCAGGATACACGACGCAGCATTCTCTGTGCAGTAAGCTTGATCTATATCAGCTTATATTTCTTATTTTTAGTTTAATTTTCTTGCAACTATTATTTATTTCATAAACTCTACAGTTGGTCAGAACTTTAGCTGTACGCTCTGGTGTTACAGCAATTTTGAACCTACGGGCTTAGAAATTTGGGAGCACCCATTTTTGGGCACTCGCCCATGCAGGGTATTTACCACAAATAGGAGGGTAAAAGGAGCCCCTGCTACTGGGCCTGGGACCTTATTCTGAGATCAACGGCGCTGTGGGAGGAAGCCAGACAGGTAAGTGAGAGAAGTTCAGACCGTTGCTAGTGCCACAGTGGCCCACAGGTTAGCGATCGGTGGCCGGAGAGGTATCGGTAGTCTGAGGTGTGAGGCATGGTGGTTGGAGCTTGGGAGAGGGAGGTGGCAGATCGGGGAGCCTGAGTTGGGTACGGGGTGAGGGGTTGAAGTCGGGAAGGCTGGAGGTCGGGGTGGCAGGGGGAAGGGTGCAGGGTAGGGTGGTCGGTGGTCAGGGCCAGAGCCTGAAGGTCAGGGATCTCGGGGAGGGGGAGATTGGAGGTTGGGGCCAGGGCCTGAAGGTCAAGGATCTCGGGGAGGGGGAGATTGGAGGTTGGGGCTAGGGCCTGAAGGTCAGGGATCTCGGGGAGAGGGAGATTGGAGGTTGGGGCCAGGGCCTGAAGGCCAGGGATCTCGGGGAGGGGGAGATTGGAGGTTGGGTCCAGGGCCTGGGGGGTCAGGGATCTCGGGGAGAGGGAGATTGGAGGTTGGGGCCAGGGCCTGAAGGCCAGGGATCTCGGGGAGGGGGAGATTGGAGGTTGGGGCCAGGGTCTGGGGGTCGGGGATCTCGGGGAGGGTGAGATTGGAGGTTGGGGCCAGGGTCTGGGGGTCGGGGATCTCAGGGAGGGTGAGATTGGAGGTTGGGGCCAGGGTCTGGGGGTCGGGGATCTCGGGGAGGGTGAGATTGGAGGTTGGGGCTAGGGCCTGGGGGGGTCAGGGATCTCGGGGAGAGGGAGATTGGAGGTTGGGTCCAGGGTCTGGGGGTCGGGGATCTCGGGGAGAGGGAGATTGGAGGTTGGGTCCAGGGTCGGGGGGTCGGGGATCTCGGGGAGAGGGAGATTGGAGGTTGGGGCCAGGGTCTGGGGGGTCGGGGATCTCGGGGAGGGGGAGATTGGAGGTTGGGGCCAGGGTCTGAAGGCCAGGGATCTCGGGGAGGGTGAGATTGGGAGTCGGGTCTAGAACCTGGCAGATATCGGAGAGGGTGATTTACAGTTAAGTTACTTACTTTTGTTGTGCAGGTTATCTTTGGGGTAGGTTTCCCTGAGTACATCCAGTGCTGGCTGCCTCGTGGCAAACCAGTGTTGCAGCGGGGACCTCAAGCAGGCGTTGGGCTCCTTATTTGCATATGCAGATAAAGAGGAAATAAAGGGAGTAAAATTCAGCTATGTGGAGGGTGCAGAATGGGCAGTAATGGATTGGCTGCCCATTAAGCAACCTGTCTGATTTTCCTTACCATTGGTTAATCAATTTCCACCAGTTTTACACCCCCACCGAAGATGAATTTCACCCCATAGTGCTTTTGAAGCATAGCACACATAGGGATATAAATTGTTATGCATTGTTCTCGGTTTTCATATATAAAACAGGCGTGTATCATACCAATTTAGCAGTGGGATGGCCTACGCCCAATCGGCACAGCCGTTGATCCCAGTGCCAAATTCATGGGGCCCATTTTTTAGGCATCCGCCCGGCGTTTGCTCTTTGAATATGTAAATATGGGGCCTAACCCCTGTTAAAGGACGCCTTTGCAAAAGTAGTAGCTGATAAGCAGGCCAAGTGTCAGGCCTGCCCCACTCAGGATTCTTCAATGGCCTCCATAGGTAAGTATTTTCATGTTTTTTTCTTAAAATACCTTCCGATGGAGACAGGAGGAGCAGTAGTGCTCCCTGACTGCACAGGAGTTGTGATCACCCTTCTCCAATAGCCTGCACAAACCCCCTTCCTGAGACTTACCAGCAGCTGCTGCCAGCGAGCCAGGCAGCCCGAAACTTACTTCTCCTGTTGGGCAAGCTGCCTGTGCAGGCACGACCAGCGCCAGCAGCTCATCCCAATTATTCAGATGAGGCTCTTGGCCCAATTTCAGGCAGGTCATGGGCCTCTGTTTGGGCATCTGCCTTGAAACGGGCCCAGACTAATTTCTACCCCGTGTAGTTTAATAATCAGACAAGCAACACAAAGGTTTTCTTCTTTTGTTTTGTTGAGAGTTTGAATATCATGGAAGTGACAGGTCAATTAAAATTTGGACAGCAGATCAGTAATTGCACCACAGCATGAATGAAACATTTTCTGACGTGCAGTGCTATGTGGTGATGATGCCCTTGGAGTAATGCTTTGTTGGTATAGTCACTGCGTTATGACACCATTTTAAGACAGAAACATAGATTGGGGCAAAAGAGCTGTCATTCCCCAAAGCATTAAGAATATGAAATTCCACTGAGTGATCATTACTCCAATCAATTCTACTGTATTTCAACAAATGGCAAATGTAAATATTCTAATGTACATGGATGATTTATGTGTCCAACACCAGAGCTATCACTGGGGAATATTGGCCTAGAAATTGGAGGTGTTAGTGCTGGCCGTTAAGGCCTGATTTGGAAAAAAAGATGGCCGTCTCACTTCCGCCTGCTGCCAGCGGGTCCCGCAGCGGCCACCATTTTCAGCTGTGTGGCAGTGCTGCCGATCTCTGTGCTCCCTAGGGATATGTAGGTTATGCAGATCGTGACGTCAATGAGTGTGCAACGCCCACTTGACACCCGATCTGCCATTTTGGAGTGCACCACTCAATTTACCGGCCTGTGTTAATTATGATCAGCTGACCAAGTGTTCAGCAGCAGGAAGGAGCCTCCAGCAGTGTTATTTAAAGGCATCATCAGCAACAACTTGCAGCTGACATGTTTGTTCAGTTTGTCTGGCTCTGTGGAACTTTCTGCAACTCTAGCAGCTTTATTAACTTCTTACAAGTTCCTAAGTTGACAGGGAGTGTTGGTGCAAGTGGAGAATGCCTTCATTATTATTTCAATGATGCGGAGATGCCGGTGTTGGACTGGGGTGGACAAATGTGAGAAGTCGCACAACACCAGGTTATAGTCCAACAGCTTTATTTGAAATCACAAGCTTTCGAGCGCTGCTCCTTCGTCAGGTGAAGTGAAGAGATGCATATAGGCACAGCATATATAGTCAGAGAACACTGCCAGAAAACATTACATCAAAGACAATGAGGTGAGGTCACAAGGGGTCAAATGTGGCAGATGCTGGGGTCTGTATGGAAAACAAAAAACTTTTTTTGCTGGAAATCACAGCAGGTCCGGCCGCATCTGTGTAGAGAGAACAAGCCAACACCATGGAAAATGGTCCGACCCAATTTCAGGTAGAACATTTTTAAGGTGTCCTTCCGGTGCAGGACTTAGTTCCTCTAGATTGGGCCTTGTTGCGTTCATTTTACAGCTGTAAAATGGGCACAATGTGTTCCAATTTCTGCACCAATTTGTCCCTATTTCCTTTATCACCACTCTCTAAATCCCTTAACAGAAGCCTTCCTTTCCTGATTGTATCCAGATATTGTTGACACTGTTGTGTTGGATCCTCCGTTTTTACTGAAGCACAAGAAGATATTCAACCTCCTGTCAGGAAAGTTTCTTGCATTGTAAGTGGTATTCCAGAGCCTTGAGCACCATCACAATCTGTCCGGTTTACACAGAAACTTTATTGTAAGCTGGGTGATAATGTTCAGAAGTGATTCACAGAGCTGTCCAGTAGTTTCTGATAATCTATACCATTTAAAAGACACCAATCTCACACATACCTGCAGACAGATTTTTGTTTTTTGCATTCCACCCCCACATTGACTTTTAAAGTGGTAGCCAGTGCTGACAAACTGTCCAGTAGAAAGGTTAATGGGACTATCCTCTGCTGACTGGCTTCTGGTGACTCAACCTCCACTCTCCTGTTACCTGAATTCTCCCACCACACCTCGTCCACCAACCATTGGCTAAATTTTGCAGTCATTGGCACCAACCCCTTCCTCCAGCCCCCCGCCACACAGAGAGGATTTCCTAGGAGAGATGCAGTCTACTGAATAGCACCCCTTCATGTGTGCTTCCTTTCCCCCTCTCCCATTTACCCTCCTTGCGGTGCTTATGCTTCTCTCCCCATCTTCTCCCTCCTCTTTTTCCTTTTTATTTCTCTTCTCCTTTATTCCTCTCCCTCCTCCTTTTCCTCCTCTCTTCCTCCTCCTTCTCCTTCTCCCCATACCCCTTCTCCATCCTTCCCTTCCTCTTTCTTGTCTTGGACCAATTTTCCACGCCCTCTAACACTGCTTACTTGAATACTATCCTTGGTCTTGACCCTTCATCTACAACATCATGAGAGCTTGAATAGTATAAATGAAAAATAGTGACTGTCCACTGTCCATCCTTGTTTATCTGTCTTTGTCCACTCTAAACATCTGCTTGCTTATGCAAACCATACATGTCAGCTATAATTGGCCTCGGTGTTGTCAATCTGGTGATTAGCAGGGTCCAATCAATAACATGACAGCTGCCATCTTTCTCTGTGCTCTCGGCTTTGTGGAGTACAGTGCTGCTTCTAAGGTTTTGCTTGGCCCTCTGTTCTGCCTTGTTCAGTGTTCAGCCTTGTTCCTGGATATTCCTGGGCCTGTCCTGCTCCTCCAATCCTACAGGTCCCAATTTCATTGCATTCAGGCTGAGCCTTCCCACTTTGTGAAGCCCAATAGGGGACTCTGCCCTCAGCCTCACCCCTTGCTCACAGCCTAGCACATCTCCACACTCCAATCAGTGGGAGCCTGTGTGTGAAATCAGCTCCAAAAGATATTGCACCCAAGCTTACAGCCTGTGGTCATGTCTGTGCTTGGATAAATCTGCAGCCATGCAGAGAAGGAAATGTTTAGAAGGAAAATGTTTCTTTTTAAAAAGGTGCACTTACTTTTCAACTAAGGTTTAGACAGATGCATGTGCAGAACAAGATCACTTTCTCACAGTATATTACAAAGGAGACAACAAGATCAGTAGATTGAGGACCTGATCTAACCTAATGTTTCATCCACCTACAGATTTTATTTAGCTCCTTTGTAGTTCCTTGGTTTCTTCATTAGACTTGACCGGTTCAGTATCTTTTGCGAATTTAACCAGTTTAATTTGATGTAAATTAGAAACAGAAGGGATCCCAGCACTAATCCCTGGGGTACCCCAATAAAAACTGATCCAATTCAGATTCAGAATCTACCAGTTTCTGATTCCTCAATTCTTTGAATATTAAACCCCCTTTAAAAAATGTTAACTGTAAACTGTTTTTTCGGAATGTTATTGTTGTGCAGGAAGCTTTCCATTGTGAGTGAAATTGATTACGAGGTTTTACAGGTTTATTTCAATAATATTAGCGGCTTCATTTCAAAGCGGTTGGCTTTAGGATTGTAATTACTCTGCAGTACTGTTTTGTCAGTAATATCGCTTTCCTTTGAAATTTTGTGACAGCATAAAGCCTGTATCAAGGAAGAATGCACAACACAACAGTTTATGTGAATTAACTGTCTAAATGTAACAGTACTTTTATTAAATTAATACAGGAAAGACCACAGCTGTCAAGACCTCACACTAACATATGCCATATGCATATAACATTTTCATTATTCAGTCACTGAGGCCATCACTCATCTGGAGAAATGCAGTGATTGCAAGGCAAGTGTTTTGTAGGAAATATGTTCCTGTGTTTAAAAAAAGTGGCAATCTGGTTACCAGGTGCATGACAACAGCAAAATTCTGTCAAGTCAATGTCAATTAAGTATAAGTCTTAAATTGCTAACTTTCAAAACCTATTTTAACAAATTGTGAAGATAGTAGTAACTTACAAATTGGTCAATGAACCTTAATCATTGGTGAAGGTGCCTGGTGAAAGGATTAGTGTAATGTCAAGCCCAGCACTGTGAAACAGTACACTGTGATTCTAATTATTCCTTTTCACTGCCACTTGGTAAGATGTAATGCCTATCAATGTTCAAGTGATTCACAATATGTGTACTTTAATATAATTTACTTCTTGGGGTGTAGCATTTATACTGCAATGTAGAAAGAAAGATAAGCCTACTTGCCATGGCAACTGGAACTCGAGGGAGCAACCTCATATACCCAACAAGGGACCATGTGGGAATACAAGAACAAAGCAAAATGTTATCCTGAAAATATGTTAGCTGGTTAATTGATTTGGAAATGAATAATATAACAGCATGATTGCCCAAACATGTCACTTTGCGAACATAGCAGAGTTTCACATTGAATCCACTATAATCCTCCAATAACAAAAATGAATTTGAAGTTAACATTAAAATTTAATAATAAAGCCCCTTTAAATATTTAACATCAACTCAAAGGTCTCAGCTTTCTTCACCCAGCATGATGTTCTGTCTCCACTGTTCTTGCGCAAATTAGTGTTCATTAAAAAAAAACTCCACCTGGTTGTACTGCTGCAATGCCATCTCCACACAATCACATTAATCACCCCATTCAGTATAAATAGCCAAAGAATTTGACTGAGTACTATATTTTGATCATACACAAAAACATGTTTTTTAATTCTTTCGTATGCTGACTAACACATTTATTCCAATATTTCAATTTTTTCTTTGGATCTCCTGATTGAGTATTTATGGGCAATTAATTTACACATTGTGAAGTTCTGTGTGTGTGTTTTACGCAAGCTGAAACATCCTCCAACAATTCATCAAAAATATGCAAAAGTTTTATAAATAACTGTAATAGCCTCTGTCGTCTGGCAATTGTAGGGTTAACGATATCATGGGAGCTGGAAATTGGATTGATAATAAAATTAAAATTATCATAAAAGTCAGCAAGACAAAAGGACAAAGAGCTCAATTATTTTAGATACACAATTTATGTGAATGTTGGGGCCACCTTAGAACATAGTATTACATAGTATTTACAGCACAGAAACAGGCTGTTCACCCCATCAGGTCCATGCCGGTGTTTATGCTCCACACGAGTTTTCTCCCATTCTTCTTCATCAAACCCCATCAACATATCCTTCTATTTCTTCCTCCCTCGTGTGTTTATCTAGCTTCCCCTTAAATGCATCTATGCTGGTCGCCTCAACCACTCCCTGTGGTAGCGAGATCGACATTCTCACCACTCTCTGGGTAAAGAAGCTTCTCCTGAATTCCCTACTGGATTTATCAGTGGCTATCTTATACTGATGGACCCTAGTTCTGGTAACCCCCTGTGTAAAACTAAAGTGACGTCAGCACAAGGGAAGGCGCTGATTGGTGAGTAGCTGGTGATTTTTTTTTAAGTCTTCAGTTTATTTCTGTTAAGTTAGTTAACAGTCTATTAAATAGAGGCACGTCAGGGCACCTCAGTCCCGTGGAATGCACATCTTGTGCCATGTGGGAACTCCAGGATGCTTCCCATGTCCTGGAGTTCCCACATGTGCAGGAAGTGTGATCAGCTGGAGTAACTCGAGCTCGGGGTTTCAGAGCTTGAGCAGCAGTTGGCGTCACTGCGGTGCATCCGTGAGGCTGAGAGCACATTTCAGGAGGTGGTCACCCTGCAGCTTAAGAGTGTGCAGGTAGAGAGGGAATGGGTGACTGCCAGACAGAAGAGGAGGACCAGGCAGATAGTGCAGGAGTCCCCGGAGTGTATCTCACTCTCTAACCAGTATTCAGTTCTAAATACTGGTGAGGACGATGGTTCCTCTGGGGAGTACAGCCTAAGCCAAGTCCATGGCACCACGGGTGGCTCAGCTGTACGGGGGTGGGGGGGGGGAGGAGGAAGATCGAGGAAGCAATAGTGATAGGGGATTCAATAGTAAGGGGAACAGATATGCTTTTCTGTGACCACAGACGTGATTCCAGGATGGTATGTTGCCTCCCTGGTGCCAGGGTCAAGGTTGTAACTGAGTGGCTGCAGAACATTCTGAGGGGGAGGGTGAACAGCCAGAGGTCGTGGTCCATATCAGTATCAACGACATAGGTAGAAAGAGGGATGAGGTTCTGCAGGCAGATTTTAGGGAGCAGGGAAAGAGATTAATAAGCCAGACCTCAAAGGTAGTAATCTCCGGATTGCTCCTGATGCCACGAGCTGGTGAGTATAGAAATAGTAGGATAGAGCAGATGAATGTGTGGCTAGAGAGATGGTGCAGGACGGAGGGCTTTAGATTCCTGGGGCATTGGGACCAGTTCTGGGGGAGGTAGGACCTGTACAAGCCAGACAGGTTGCACCTCAACAGAGCCGGGACCAATATCCTTGCAGTGGGGGGGTTTGCTAGTGCTGTTGGGGAGGGTTTAAGTTAATTTGGCTGGGGGATGGGCACTAGGATGTAGCATTAGAAGGGAGAAACAAGTTGCACAAAGGATTGGGAGAGACAGATAGCACTAGAGTAAGAAATACTACAGTATTAGGTGGGGTCAGACTAAGAGAGAATGCAAGAAGGTCTAAGATAGGTTTACAGTGCATGTGTGTAAACGCACAAAATGTGGTAAAGAAGGTTGGTGAGCTGCAGGCGCAAATAGCCACAGGGGAATATGATGTCATGGTGATAACGGAGACCTGGCTCAAAAAAGGGCTGGATTGGGTACTAAATATCCCTGGATATAAGGTGTTCAGGAAAGATAGGGAAGGAAAGAAAGGAGGTGGGGTGGCTGTATTGATTAAGGAGAATATTACAGTATTGATATTAGAGAAATACAATGTTAGAGAAAGGATGTCCAGGAGGGTTCATGGACAGAATTTATTTCGTTAGAGTTAAGAAACTCTAGTAGGTGTACTGAATAGGCCAACAACTAGTGGGAAGGATATAGAGGAGTAAATTTGCAGGGATATTACAGAGAGGTGCAAGAACTATAGAGTAGTCATAATGGGGAACTTCAATTATCCTAAATAACAACAGAAAATGCTGGAAAAACTCAGCAGGCCAGGCAGCATCCGTGGAGAGAGAAACAGAGTTAACGTTTCAGGTCGAAGACCTTTCGTCAGAACTGGAAATAGCAGGAAATGAAATAGATTTAAGGCAAGGATAAAGCTGGGAAAAGGGGGAGGGGATGAAAGAACAAAAGGAGAGATTAAGAGACATTGAGAGACATTAAGAGATGATCAAGGCAAGAGGTGGTGTTAATGTGACAGGTTGAGGCTAAAAGAAGTGTGAAATGCACTGGCAGAATGAAGGACAGCTGCCAGCTTCTGGGAGGGGAAAAAAAAGGGGAGGGGGGGGGCCAAACAAAAGGGTGGATGAAAAAATAAAATATAAATGTGATAGGGGCTGAGGTTATGATCTAAAATTGCTGAACTCGATATTGAGTCCACAGGGCTGTAGCGTGCCTAAACAATCTGCGTTTGGTCTCCCCAATGTAGAGGAGACCACATCATGAGCAGCGAATACAGTATACTAAATTGCAGGAAGTTGGGTGACCGCTTTGCGGAACACCTCCGTTCAGTCCGTAAGGGGGACCCCGAGCTCCCGGTGGCCTGTCACTTTAATTCTCCGCTCCACTCCCACTCTGACCTCACCGTCCTCGGCCTATTACACTGTTCCACGGAAGCGCAGCGTAAGCTCGAGGAACAGCACCTCATCTTTCGTTTAGGCACGCTACAGCCCTGTGGACTCAATATCGAGTTCAACAATTTTAGATCATAACCTCAGCCCCTATCACATTTATATTTTATTTTTTCATCCACCCTTTTGTTTGCCCCCCCCCCTCCCCTTTTTTTTCCCTCCTAGAAGCTGGCAGCTGTCCTTCATTCTGCCAGTGCATTTCACACTTCTTTTAGCCTCAACCTGTCACATTAACACCACCTCTTGCCTAGATCATCTCTTAATGTCTCTTAATCTCTCCTTTTGTTCTTTCATCCCCTCCCCCTTTTCCCAGCTTTATCCTTGCCTTAAATCTATTTCATTTCCTGCTATTTCCAGTTCTGACGAAAGGTCTTCGACCTGAAACGTTAACTCTGTTTCTCTCTCCACGGATGCTGCCTGGCCTGCTGAGTTTTTCCAGCGTTTTCTGTTGTTATTTCGGATTTCCAGCATCCGCAGTATTTTGCTATCGTATTCAATTATCCTAATATAGACTGGGATAGTAATAGTGTAAATGGCAGAGAGAGGGAAGAATTTCTGAAGTGTGTTCAGGAGAACATTCTTGATCAGTATGTTTCCGGCCCAACAAGGAAGGAAGGAGACATTGCTGGATCTGGTTCTGGGGAATGAGGTGGGTCAAGTGGAGCAAGTGTCAGTAGGGGAACATTTAGGGAACAGTGATCACAGTATCATAAGGTTTAGATTAGCTATGGAAAAGGACAAGTAGTAAAAATACTTAATTGGAGGAGTGCCAATTTCAGTGGGTTGAGAATGGATCTGGCCCGAGTAAATTGGAATCAAACATTGGCCAGCAAAACTGTAATCGAACAATGGCTGCCTTTCAAGAGGTGACGGTTCAGGTAATGTCGAGGTATGTTCCCACGAGGGGGAAAGGTAGGGCAACCAAAGCCACAGCTCCCTGGATGAAGAAAGAGATAGAGACTAAGATGAAGCAGAAAAAGGGGGCATATGACAGATGTCAGGTTGAGAATACAAGTGAGAACCAGGCTGAATATAGAAAGTTCAGAGGGGAAGTGAAAAAGGAAATAAGAGGGGCAAAGAGAGAGTATGATAATAGACTGGCAGCTAACATAAAAGGGAATCTAAAAGTTTTCTATACGCCTATAAATAGTAAACAGGTAGTAAGAGGAGAGGTGGGGCCGATAGGGACCAAAATGGAGACCTACGCATGGAGGCAGAGGGCATGGCTGAGGTACTAAATGAGTACTTTGCATCTGTCCTTACCAAGGAAGAAGATGCTGCCAAAGTCATAGTGAAAGAGGAGGTAGTTCGGCCCCTCGAACCTGTTCCGCCATTTAATGAGATCATGGCTGATCATCCAAATTCAGTACCCTGTCCCTGCTTTCTCCCCATATCCCTTGATCCCTTTAGCCTTAAGAAATATATCTAACTCCTTCTTGAATATATTTAATGAGTTGGCCTCAACTGCCTTGTATGGTAGAGAATTCCATAGGTTCACCACTCTCTGGGTGAAGAAATTCCTCCTCATCTCAGTCCTAAATGGCTTACCCCTTATCCTTAGACTGTGACCCCTGGTTCTGGACTCCCCCGCCGTCGGGAACATCCTTCCTGCATCTAGTCTGTCAAGTCCTGTTAGAATTTTATAAGTTTCAATGAGATCCCCTCTCATTCTTCTAAACTCTAGCGAATATAAGCCTAATCGACCCAATCTCTCTTCATACGTCATTCCTGCCATCCCAGGTATCAGTCTGATGAATCTTCGCTGCACTCCCTCCGCGGCAAGAAAATCCTTCCTCAGATAAGGCGACCAAAACTGCACACAATATTCAAGGTGTGGTCTCACCAAGTGGTACAACTGCAGCAAGACATCCTTGCTCCTGTACTCGAATCCTCTCGCTATGAAGGCCAACATACCATTTGCCTTCTTAACCGCCTGCTGCACCTGCATACTTACCTTCAGCGACTGGTGCACAAGGACACCCAGGCCTCATTGCACTTCCCCTTTTCCCAATCTATTGCCGTTCAGATAATAATCTGTCTTCCTGTTTTTGCCACCGAAGTGGATAACCTCGCATTTATCCACATTATACTGCATTTGCCATTCATCTGCCCAATCACTCAACCTGTCCAAATCATACTGGAGTTTCTCTGTATCCTCCTCACAGCACACACGCCCACCCAGCTTTGTGTCATCTGCAAACTTGGAGATATTACATCTAGGTCCCTCGTCTAGATCGTTTATATATATTGTGAATAGCTGGGGTCCTAGCACCAATCCCTGCGGTACCCCACTAGTCACTGCCTGCCACTCGGAAAAAGACCCGTTTATTCCAACTCTTTGCTTCCTGTCTGCCAACCAGTTCTCTGTCCAAGACAGTACCTTACCCCCAATCCCATGTGCTTTAACTTTGCACGCTAATCTCTTATGTGGGACCTTATCGAAAGCCTTCTGAAAGTCCAAATACACCATATCCACTGGTTCTCCCTTATCTATTCTACCAGTTACATCCTCAAAAAATTCCAGTAGATTAGTCAAGCATGATTTACCTTTTGTAAATCCATGTTGAATTTGTCTGATCCTGTCACTGTTTTCCAAGTGCTCTGCTATTACATCTTTTATAATGGACTCTAGCATTTTCCCCACTACTGATGTCAGGCTTACTGATCTATAATTCCCCGTTTTCTCTCTGCCACCTTTTTTAAATAGTGGGGTTACATTAGCTATCCTCCAATCCATGGGAACTGTTCCAGAGTCTATAGAATTTTGGAAGATGACCAGCAATGCACCTATTATTTCTAGGGCCACTTCTTTAAGTACCCTAGGATGTAGATTATCAGGCCCTGCGGATTTATCGGCCTTCAATCCCGTCAATTTCCCTAAAACCATTTCCCTACAAATACTGATTTCATTCAATTCCTCCGTCTCATTAGACCCTATGTTCCCCGACATCTCTGGGAGGTTATTTGTGTCCTCCTTTGTGAAGACAGAACCAAAGTATGTATAATTGGTCTGCCATTTCTTTGTTCCCAATTATAAATTCCCCTGATTCTGACTGCAAGGGACCTACGCTTGACTTCACCAATCTTTTTTCTCTTCCCATATCTTTAGAAGCTTTTACAGTCAGTTTTTATGTTCCCTGCATACTTACTCTCATAATCTATTTTCCCCCTCTTAATTAATCCCTTTGACCTCCTTTGCTGAATCCTAAACTGCTCCCAATCTTCAGGTTTGCTGCTTTTTCTGGCCAAATTATATGTCCTCTCCTTGGATCTTATGCTATCCCTAATTTCCCTTGTTAGCCACGGTTGAGTCACCTTTTTTGTTTTATTTTTATGCCAAACAGGGATGAACAAATTCTGTAGTTCATCCATGCAATCTTTAAATGTTTGCCATTGCCTATCCACCGTCAACCCTTTAAGTAACGTTCCCCAATCCATCCTAGCCAACTCATGCCTCATACCATCATAGTTTCCTTTATTTAAATTCAGGACCCTAGTCTCTGAGTCAACTACTTCACTCTCCATTTTAATGAAGAATTCTATCATATTATGATCGCTCCTCCCAAGGGGCCTCGCACAACAAGATTGCTAATTAATCCTTTCTCATTGCATAATACCCAGTCTAAGATGGCCTGATCTCTAGTTGGTTCCTCGACATATTGGTCCAGGAAACCATTCGTATACACTCTTGGAATTCCTCCTCCACAGTGTTTTTACTAATTTGGTTAGCCCAATCTATATGGCCCAAAAATTCGTGAGGAAGCCTTCGTGCGAGGGATCTCTCACTGCGCGTTGGCTTTTTCAGTTCCAGCTCGCACGAACTTGATGTTCTGGACAGCTGCTGTGCTGGGCTTGCGTATCCCACAGGCGTAGTTAATTCGTGCGAGCTGTGGGATCACGTGACTCAGTTAGAGCCAATGGCAGCACACCATCTTCCATTCATAACTTTCACGTAAGTGCTGTGAAAGCTATGAATACTATAGCCCCCCAAAAGAACAGCTAAACCTCAATTAAATTTAAAAAAAACCATCACATTAATAAAATAAGTATAGTTAAATAAATTAATCATTTTAAATAAAAAATTAAATTTTTGAAAAAATTTAAAATCTTTTAAAAAGTTATAAAAATAAACTTACCTGTCTTTAAAGTCTCTAAAAAAGATATACCTGTTAAAAAAAATTCAAAATAATACTTAATTCACTACTTACCTTGTTAAAAGTGGGTCTTACTCCTCCTTTTTTTATGTGTAAAATCTTCCGTACTTACCTGCGCGTTGAAACCACTAAGTGCACTGCATGCGCGCAGCCTGTAGCGCGCACGCGGTTCAGCTAGGAACCGCCCCCTTTTCCATTCACCAAGTGCCGGTTTTCAGCGCATGCGCAGTGCATGCAGAAAACCGGCAATTGGAGACAGAATACGCGAGAGTACACAGTGTGTACTCTCGCGTAGCGGCACTAATTTTTGGGCCTATATGTAGATTAAAGTCACCCATGATAACTGCGGGGCCCTTATTGCACGCGTCTCTAATTTCCCATTTAATGCCATCCCCAACCTCAGCATTTTTGTTTGGGGGTCTGTATACAACTCCCACTAACGTTTTCTGCCCCTTGGTATTTCTCAGCTCTGCCCATACAGATTCTACATCATCAGAGCTAATATCCTTCCTTACTATTGTGTTAATCTCCTCTTTAACCAGCAATGCTACCCCACCTCCTTTTCCTTTTTTCCTGTCCTTCCTGAATATTGAATACCCCTGGATGTTGAATTCTCAGTCTTGGTCACCCTGGAGCCATGTCTCCGTAATCCCAATTATATCATATCCGTTTATATCTATTTGCGCAGCTAATTCATCCACCTTATTACAAATGCTCCTCGCATTAAGACACAAAGGGGGAGAAATTCAGTATCGCCCCATTTGGGGCGCAATTATCAGCCGGGCGCAAAGATTAGCGCCTGGTGCTAATTATCGCAACCGACTGCAAAATTGACTTTTATAGCCCCTGGAGGTGATTGGAGCGCTAAATCAGGCACTTCACACCTGTCTTAAGGCGCAAAGGCCGAGGAGCGAGGCGCTACCTCAGAGCGCTGGCGAAGCTAATGTGATGTCAGTCAGCAATGGAACACACACACAATGGCGCGGGCCAGTTCTTAAAGGGAGGGTTGATCTTGCTTTCCATCCACATCCTGCTCATTGCAGCCTTGAATCTCGGCCTGGAGAGACCTGTACATCAAATCTGCTGGAAAGAACAATGGAGAGTACCAGGGAAAGAGCTCAGAGTGCAGCCCCCACAGTCTCTTCTAAATCGATACAAGGAAGGGCAAATCAAAATGAACCTGCAAAGTGCTGCTCAGTACCCAAAACTCCTTCAGACAACGTTGAATCTCTCCAGAAGTCTCTCTCTCTCTCTCTCAGAAAGTGTGGTTCAAAAATGTCACCAACAATAAAAGGCAGGAAGCAGTCGCCTTTAAATAGCGCTCCCCCATCCCTTCCTGACTGCAAAACGCTCCCCTCAACCTGTCGTTGCTAGCGGCAGGTGGTAAGGCAGGGGGCGCCACTCAATATCCGCTCCGGGGCGATACCGGGGCGTTGCGCACTCGACTGACGTCACGATCTGCCGGCGCAGGAGATTGTGGCGGTAGTGTTTAGCGCCGCTGCAAAATGTCTAGTTAATTTCGTGAGCGGCGCAAACATCGCCGCGCCCGGGCACTAGATGATTTGCGCCCCATTAGCGCCCTCTTAAGGCGATAACGGGAGGTGCAACCAAATGAATTTTTCCCCCAAGTCCTTTTAGAATTATTATTTACTGTGGCCCTGTTTGATTTACACCCTTGATTTCTCTGCCTTCCACCTTTGCTTTTCTGCTTCCTGTCTTTTGTTTCTATCCTTGCTTCCCTTTCCTCTGTCTCCCTGCACAGGTTCCCAACCCCCTGCCATTTTAGTTTAAACCCTCCCCAACAGCACCAGCAAACACTCCCCCTCGGACATCGGTTCCGGTCCCGCCCAGCTGCAAACTGTTCAGTTTGTACTGGTCCCACCTCCCCCAGAACCGGTTCCAATGTCCCAGGAATTTGAATTCCTCCCGCTTGCACCATTCCTCTAGCAACGTATTCATCTGAAATATCCTTCTACTTCTACTCTGACTAGCACGTAGCACTGGTAGCAATCCTGAGATTACTACCTTTGAGGTCCTATTTTTTAATTTACCTCCTAACTCCCTATATTCAGCTTTTAGGACCTCATCCCATTTTCTAGCTATATCGTTGGCACCTATATGCACCACGACAGCTGGCTGTTCACCCTCCTCCTCCAGAATGCCCTGCAGCCGCCCCGAGACATCCTTGACCCTTGCACCAGGGAGGCAACATACCATCCTGGAGTCCCGTTTGCGGCCGCAGAAACGCCTATCTATTCCCCTTATAATAGAATCCCCTATCACTATAGCTATCCCACTCTTTTTCCTCCCGTCCTTTGCAGCAGAACCACCCATGGTGCCAGGAAGTTGGCTGCTGCTGCCTTCCCCCGATAAGCCATCTCCCTCAACAATATACAAAGTGGTATATCTGTTTGAGAGGGGGATGGCCACAGGGGACCCCTGCACTACCTGCCTGCGCCTACTACTCTGCCTGGCGGTCACCCATTCCCTTCCTGCCTGTGCAGCCTTTACCTGCTGGTGTGACCAACCCATTAAACGTGCTATCCACGATGTCCTCTGCATCGCGAATTCTCCAGTATGTATCCATTCGCAGCTCCAGCACCGCAATGCGGTCTGCCAGTAGCTGCAGCTGGATACACTTCCCGCACACATGGTCGTCAGGGACACAGGAAGTATCCCTGATTTCCCACATAGCGCAGGAAGAGCATGCCACGGGGCTGAGCTGTGCTGCCATGACTTACCCTTTAATTAATTTAAATTAAATTAAATCAAATTAATACCACGAATTACACTACAATTAAATGATATACTCAAGGGCCCTTGTTTACTAACACTCCCCGCTACACAACAGAGACCTTAGAAACTATAACCACAAAAATTAAGACCGTCTAAACTTTATAAACTATCAATCTTAACTGTCAAACTACAGAGTAGTATAAATACTCACCTGGCCGTACTCACCCAATCAGCTGCTTCCTCTTGCCCGCGTCACTTTTTGAATCGTGACATGGCTCTGGAACGCCGCCGCCAGTCTGTGAGATTGGTAAGCCTCTGTAAAAAAGCCCGCAAAAGTGAGTATTATTACTCAACGGCTTCTCCCGACACTGGGCCTCTGAAAAAAAGCCCGCGAAAGTGAGTATAAGTACTCACCGTCTTCTCCCGACACTGGGCCTCTGTAAAAAAGCCCGCGAAAGTGAGTATTATTACTCACCGGCTTCTCCTGACACTGGGCCTCTGTAAAAAAGCCCGCGAAAGTGAGTTTAAGTACTCACCGGCTTCTCCTGACACTGGGCCTCTGAAAAAAAGCCCGCAAAAGTGAGTATAAGTACTCACAGGCTTCTCCCGACATACTGGTTAAGAAAGAACATAAGAACAAAGAATTAGGAGCTGGAGTAGGCCATATGACCCCTCGAGCCTGCTCCGCCATTCAATAAGATCATGGCTGATCTTCAACATCAGCTCCACTTTTTTGCCCGATCTCCATATCCCTTGATTCCCCGAGAGTTCAAATATCTATCTACCTCAGCCTTGAACATACTCAACGACTCAGCATCCACAGCCCTTTGGGATAGAGAATTCCAAAGATTCACAACCCTCTCAATGAAGAAATTCCTCCTCATCTCAGTCCTAAATGGCCAACCCCTTATCCTGAGACTATGCCCCCTAGTTCTAGACTCTCCAACCAGGGGAAACAACTTCTCAGCATCTACCCTGTCAAACCCCCTCAGAATCTTATATGTTTCAATGAGATCACCTCTCATTCTTCTAAACTCGAGCGAATCTAGGCCCAATCTTCTCAATCCCTCCTCATAGGATAACCCTCTCATGCAGGGACCTTCGTTGCAATGCCTCTAAGGCAAGTATGTCCTTCCTCAGATAAGAGGACCAAAAATGTGCACAGTACTCCAGGTGTGTTCTCACAAAAGCCCTGTACAATTGTAGTAAGACTTCCTTATACTTGTAATCCAACCCACTTGCAATAAAGGCCAACATGCCATTCGCTTTCCCAGTTGCTTGCTGTACCTACATGCTAACTTTTTGTTTCCTGTACGAGGGCACCTAAATCTCTCTGAACACCAACATTTAATGGTTTCTCAGCATTTAAAAAATATTCTGAGTTTCTTACCAAAGTGAATAACCTTACATTTTCCCACATTATAATCCATCTGCCACCTTATTGCCCACCACTTAACCTGTCCATATCTCTCTGCAGGCTCTTAGAGTCCTCCTCACAGCTTACTTTCCCACCTAGCTTTGTATTGTCAGCAAACGTGGATACATTACACTCGGTCCCTTCATCTAAGTCATTAATATAGATTGTAAATAGCTGAGGCCCAAGCACTGATCCTTGCGGCACCCCACGAGTTACAGCCTGCCAACTGGAAAATGACCCGTTTATCCCTAGTCTCTGTTTTCTGTCCGTTAACCAATCCTCCATCCATGCTAATACATTACCCCAACCCCGTGAGCCCTTATCTTGTGTAACAGCCTTTCATGTGGCACCTTATCGAATGTCTTTTGGAAATCCAAATATATTACATCCATTGGTTTCCCCTTTATCTACCCTGCTAGTTACAACCTCAAAAAACTCTAATAAATGTGTTAAACAAGATTTCCCGTTCATAAAACCATGTTTACTCTGCCTAATCATATAATGGGCCAAAAATTCGGCCCTTGCCGGATGAGTACGCACTGTGTACTCACCCGTAAGGCTTCCTGAAGTGCCGGTTTCCTGCATGCACTGCGCATGCGCGGGAAATCGGAACTTCTGGTCTGGTGAAGGGAGCGGTTCAGAGGTGAACCACGTGCGTGGTAGAGGCTGCGTGCACGCAGCAAACTTAGGGGTTTTTTCAGGTTTCTCCGGGAGGGTAAGTATTGAAGAACTTGCGCTTTTAAAAAGGAGGCGCAGGACCCGTTTTCAACAAGGTAAGTGGTTAATTAATTATAATTTTTTAAAAATTTCAACAGGTTTATCTTTCTTAGATACTTTAAAGAAAGGTAAGTTTATTTTTAGCACTGTTAAAAAGTATTTAAATTTTTTCAAAAATTTAAATTTTTGTTTAAAGTAGTTAATTTATTTAACTTATAGTTATTTTATAAATGTGATGTTTTTTTTTTAAATTTATTTGAAGTTTAGCTGTTCTTTTGGGGCCGATTTCAATTCATAGATTTGACTTCCTGTCAAATCTATGATTGAAAGATGGTCTGCTGCCATTGGCTCTCCATGGCCCACGTGATCCCAGGGGACGCATCGCACTAACTACGCCCCTGGGACACGCAAGCACTGCGCGCCGGCACTTGGAGCAGGCCCAGGAGCTGAAGTTCCCGTGGGCCCAGAGGTCAGCGGCAGGCGCGGTAGGTAAGTGCACGCGCGATCCTTACCCCCGCGGCAAGCCGGAGAGGCGAATTTCAGGGCTATTGATTTTCTAAGTCTCCTGTTACCACCTCCTTAATAATGGATTCCACCATTTTCCCGATGACTGATGTCAGGCTAACTGGCCTGTAGTTCCCGGTTTTCTCTCTCCCTCCTTTCTTGAATAGTAGGGTTACATTTGCTACCTTCCAATCCAATGGGACCATTCTAGAATCTAGGGAATTTTGAAAGATCACAACCAATGCATCCACTATCTTTGCAGCCACCTCTCTTAGAACCCTAGGATGTAGG
This sequence comes from Squalus acanthias, assembly GCA_030390025.1. Classification (NCBI taxonomy): domain Eukaryota; kingdom Metazoa; phylum Chordata; class Chondrichthyes; order Squaliformes; family Squalidae; genus Squalus; species Squalus acanthias. Next base: position 54,245,969 of record CM059432.1, read on the forward strand.
CCATCAGGTCCAGGGGATTTGTCAGCTTTTATTCCTATTAGTTTCTCAAGTACTTTTCGTCTACTGATATTAATTACTTTAAGTTCCTCACTCTCATTAGCCCCTTGGTTCCCCATTATTTTTGGTATACTTTTATGTCTTCTACTGTGAAGACAGATACAAAATATTTGTTTAAAGTCTCTACCATTTCCTTATTCCCCATTATAATTTCTCCTGTCTAAGGGACCAATGCTTATTTTTGCTACTCTCTTCCTTTTTACATACTTGTAGAAGTTCTTACAATCTGTTTTTATATTTCTTGCTAATTTACTCTCATATTCTATTTTCTCCCTTTTAATCAATTTTTTGTTCATCCTTTGCTGGATTCAAAAGCTCTCCCAATCCTAAGGCTTATTACTATTCTTAACAACATTATAAGCCTCTTATTTTAATGTAATACTATCTTTAACTTCTTTAGTTAGCCACTGTTCCAGTACAGCTACAATACTGGCATCTATCCGATAATGTGGAAAAATGCCCAGGTATGTCCTGTCCACAAAAAGCAGGACAAATCCAACCTGGCCAATTACCGCCCCATTAGTCTACTCTCAATCATCAGCAAAGTGATGGAAGGTGTCATCGACAGTGCTAGCAAGCGGCACTTACTCACCAATAACCTGCTCGCTGATGCCCAGTTTGGGTTCCGCCAAGACCACTCGGCTCCCGACCTCATTACAGCCTTGGTCCAAATATGGACAAAGGAGCTGAATTCCAGAGGTGAGGTGAGAGTGACTGCCCTTGACATCAAGGCAGCATTTGACCGAGTGTGGCATCAAGGAGCCCTAGTAAAACTGAAGTCAATGGGAATCAGAGGGAAAACGCTCCACTGGCTGGAGTCATACCTAGCACAAAGGAAGATGGTTGTGGTGATTGAAGGTCAATCATCACAGCCCCAGGACATCGCTGCAGGAGTTCCTCAGGGCAGTGTCCTAGGCCCAACCATCTTCAGCTGCTTCAGCAATGACCTTCCCTCCAACATAAGGTCAGAAATGGGGATGTTCGCTGATGACTGCACAATGTTCAGTGCCATTCGCAACTCCTCAGATAATGAAGCAGTCCATGCCCGCATGGAACAAGACCTGGACGACGTTCAGGCTTAGGCTGATAAGTGGCAGGTAACATTCGCGCCACAGAAGTGCCAGGCAATGACTATCTCCAACAAGCGAGAGTCTAACCACCTCCCCTTGACATTCAACGACATTACCATCGCCGAATCCCCACCATCAACATCCAGAAACTTAACTGGACCAGCCACATAAATACTGTGGCAACAAGAGCAGGTCGGAGGCTGGGTATTCTGCGGCGAGTGTCTCACCTCCTGACTCCCCAAAGCCTTTCCACCATCTACAAGGCACAAGTCAGGAGTGTGATGGAATACTCTCCACTTGCCTGGATGAGTGCAGCTCCAACAACACTCAAGAAGCTCGACAACATCCAGGACAAAGCAACCCGTTTGATTGGCATCCCATCCACCACCTTAAACATTCACTCCCTCCACCACCGGCGTACCGTGGCTGCAGTGTGTGCCCTCTACAAGATGCACTGCAGCAACTCACCAAGGCTTCTTCGGCAGCACCTCCCAAACCTGCGACCTCTTCCACCTAGAAGGACAAGGGCAGCAGGTGCATGGGAACACCACCACCTCCAAGTTCCCCTCCAAGTCACACACCATCCTGACTTAGAAATATATCGCCGATCCTTCATCGTCGCTGGGTCAAACTCCTGGAACTCCCTACCTAACAGCACTGTGGGAGTACCTTTACCACACAGACTGCAGTGGTTCAAGAAGGCGGCTCACCACCACCTTCTCAAGGGCAACTAGGGATGGGCAATAAATGCTGGCCTTGCCAGCGATGCCCAGATCCCATAAACAAATTAAAAAAAAGGATGGATCACTTTTCCCATAGAGTTTTTATTTCTCAATGGAATGTCTATTCGTTGAGATTTTTGGAATATTTCTTTAAATGTTTGCTACCGCTTATCTACCATCATATCTTTTAATCTAATTTCCCAATCTACCTTAGCCAACTCGCACCCCATACCTATGTAATTAGCTTTATTTAAGTTTAAGACTCGTTTTGGACTTGGGTATTTCACTCTCAAACTCAATGTGAAATTCTATCATATTATGATCACTCTTCCCCAGAGGAACACTGCACACATTGTAAAAACTCTATTCCCTGTACCTCTTTCACTACTTCACCTTGCCAGTTTATTTGGGGGTAGCTAAAATCTCCCACGATTATTATTCAATGTCCTTTACTCATTTCACATATTTGCTTACACATTTTTTTCACCACCTCCTTTCCTCTCTTAGGTGGTCTGTAATATATCACTATTAGCATGATCAATCCCTCCTTATCTTTTATCTCAATCCATATGGATTCTTTTTCTAACCTTCTGTTGGTTACTTCACTTGTTTCCACTGACATAATGTTATCTCTAATTAGTACAGTTACCCCAACCCCCCTTTTCCTTCCCTATCCTTTCTGATTATGTTATAACCTACAATATTTAGTTGCCAATCCTGTTCTTTATGTAGCCATGTTTCAGTTATTCCTACTATATCTGGTTCCTCACTACGGATTATTGCCTCCAGTTCCCTCGTTTTATTTTGGATGCTGTGTACAGTGCTGTGCAGGCAGTTTAATTTGTCTTTAATAGTTGTTCCTTTTACTTTATTTTTAACAATCCATTTATAGTTCTATTTTATAACTGTATTTGTTCCTTGGCCGTTTAGTTCAGGGCAGATTTTGCGTTCGTCAATATGCAAATGAGCTTGATCTTGTTCCTGACCTTGGTCTGACCTTTACTCTCATCTGCTATTTCTTTGATCTTCAGACTTATGGGGGTAGAGTTTCTACTTTGGGCGCAATCAGCCCCCCTCCCCCAAGTTTCTAATCAAACTCATTTGCATATCGCTGAATGCAAAATCTGCCATGAACTAGCACAATCGGGCAGTGTTTTAAAACTTAATTTTCTTTTAAAAAGAAATTTGCTTTAAAATATTTCCTTCATATATTTAGGAGTGGTAACTTGGTGAAGTTTGATTAAAACAGCTGAAAATAGGTTTATCACAAAAAAAAAGCATTTTTAATCACGGTGTCAATCCACCACCTCTGAGTAACCCGATTTTAAATTACTGAAATTCACTTTTTAAAAAATCTATAAAACAATTTTCTGGTTATATTGGGATACAGTAGTTAGTTTCTTAGTAAGTTAAAACAAAAGTTACATTCAAAAGCTTTTAAAACATACCTTTTACTGTCCTTGTGCCAAACGATCCAGCTTAATTTTTGAAGCCTCCCTGAAGGCCCGCAAACGAGCGCAATTAGCGGAAACTCCCAACGGTGATTAATTTACCCTGGGGGCGTGGTCAATTTTGTGGGCGGGGCCTTCTTCCAGCTCAATATTTTTAAAACTAGCCCAAAAGATTGCAGAAACTCGATTTGCATTGAATGCAAATTGTGCTTAAAATTCCACGATCTTTTGCGCCGGTTACACCGATTTCGGCCGAATTGTGCTGAAAAAACCAGCGCAATCAAGCGGAAACTCTAGGCCATGTTATTTTCACCAGATTCGTCCCCCCTCACCCCTACCGCCCCCCCCCGCCCCCCACCCCCGTCTTACCAGTTTAAAGTCCTATTGACAGCCCTATTTATCCTTCACGCTAGGACACTGGTCCCACTCCGGGGATATTATCAAATATTTTTGTGCCAAAGCACTCAGCTTGTATTTTAGAATTAGCAATGGCACCTAAATTTGTAACAGTCTTTGACTACATAAATCCTTAATTACACTTCAGGCACATTACTATGCTAAACCTAATCCCGGAGCCAGAGAGGAATGACTTCTGTAATTAAATAAATAAACAATACTTGCATTTATATAGAATAGAAATATTTCAAAGCTCTTCATGCAATGATTTACTTCTAGAGTGCTTTGACTGTTGTTAACTATGTTTTCCTGCACCAACAGCCCACAAACAGCGATAAGATGAATAGCCAATTATCCTATTGTTTTTGCTGGTATTGGTTGAGGGAGGAATATTGGCCAGGATACTGAGGGAACAGCCGGCTCTTCCTGAAATAGTACCATGGGATCTTTACTGTCTGCCTGAACCAGTAGAACAAGCAGACGAGAACTCCAACAATCCAGCATTCCCTTCGTACTGAGCTGGCATATCAGCCTAGATAATGCCTCAACATCCTGGATGGGGCTCAAACCCACAGCCTTCTAACAAAGAGGCAAGAGTGCTAACATGTCTTCTCAATCCTTCCCTTTGTCTTTTAGTATTTCATATTAAAGAGCCAATTTCCTATTCAAAAAAGATAAATGTCTCGGAAGGGTAAATTCTATAATTCAGTACTCCTGCTGTAGAGCTTCACGTGACAGGAAGTTATATCTGGAATTCAGGCATGGAAGGCCTAGTTCCCCAAATGACTAACAACCATTAATTTTAATGTCTGTCATTGACCTCTGTGCCTGAGTTCCTGACACGTGCAAAGCCTGCACCAAGAGCACTAAATTGTAAAAATGGCCTGATTGTACTGCGATTACTTCACCAGAATGAAGCTTTGCCTGTAGTGTTAAGGCATTGCCTCTGCAATAGGATTTTTTAAAGCATGTACAATGTAGAGGTCTTTCTAACATCGAAATGAGTAACATTTAAACGGCTCTAAGACCTCATAAATGGTCAACCACATAACCTATCCTATACTTCAAAAAACAATTAAGAATGTAATAACAACAACAACTTGCATTTTTCTAGTGACTGTAATATAATAAAATGGTGCATGGTTTATGATGTAAAAGAGTGCCGACCCTGAGCAGTACTAGGAATTAGGAGAGAGAATGAAAGCACGTTCAAAGGCATTTTGAGGGAAGTAGCAAGAAATGAGGGAGCTTCCAAGAGTGGAATCATAGTGACTGAAGACTCTGGAGGGAATTTTAATCAGCCAACCCACTGCCAGGAGGCGGGCCATCTATTTAAATATTATAATGAGGCTGGAAGCCTCTTCTTTAACCTCCATTTTGTCTTTAACTGTAGCTGGTCGGGTTTTCCACACCTCATAAAACTTGCCGGCTACAGCAAGGCGGAGACTGCTGCATCCAGGAGGTAAGTGCCTTTACACCTACCTCCTGGATCCAGGGTCCCTGCCTAACCCACCCCCCCCCCCCGTGATCGGAGACTCCCCCAGGCCTCTGATTCCCCACAAGGCATCCCCCGCTCCCAGGCCTTCGATCACTCCCCCCCAATCATGCCACCAATCCCCCCTCCCCCAGGCCTCTGATCCGCCACGAGGCCTCCCCGCCCCCAGGCCTCCAATTCCTCCACAAGGCCACCCCCCGCCCCCGCTCCTCCGGCGTTCCTCGTGCTGCTCCCAGCCCCCAATCGTTTCAGACCCTGCACCCCCGCCCCCCACCTGCGCCTCCGGCCGGCCCATCACCCACAGTCTTCTGGAGACCCCTCCCACCTTCCACGTGATCATGATCTTCTGGATAATCTCATGTAAGATGTATGGTTACTGCAACCGCCACTTTCACTTTGTTTTGTAGTTAGGAAAAAAACAGCAGTAAGTGGATTTTTTTTAACATCATCCCACAATTAAAAGAAACCTATTTGATCTCTGTTTCCTGTAGGGAATGATGATTTTCTAATACAGTGTAACATTTACTTAGCTTGAAGACATGCATCTTAGATTGAATACTTGATTTCTTTATACCTGAATGGCTTAAGAAATCTACAGTCACAAATGAACCACTGTGCAGTGAATAAGCCACAGATTTAGTAGGGTCTTTCAAGCTTCACTTCCTGTTTGAACCTTCCTATACATTGCAAAAGCAATCCTGGCAAACAGCCACTTTAAGCATTGCTTCACGCTTACTCTGTAGGTTAAACTTCAAAGAACTTTTGTATAATTGTTCCATGATCCTTGTAAATTTTTCAGTATCATACACTGGTATGGCTTCAGCAGAAAAAGTTACGGTCACCGCATAATGGATCACTCAGACTATTGTGAGTAGCTTGCAAAGTTTGTTTATTTGAACAGGACTTAAATTCTGGTGGATTTTCGAACAAAAATGGGAAGATATCAAATGGTGAGCAGGTTAGACAGACTGGAATATTTGAGGGCTTAGTGAGCTGTGTGAAATGAAACCTTAAAGAGTTCCAGCTGGATTCCACTCATCACTACTGCATCTCAAAATCTCTCAGCATCACTGCAATGGTGAGCATTTTCCAACGGCTTACTGATGGGGGTTAAATGAATTGAGACTGATTAAAAATGCATCTTGAGATCACCCTCTGGTTGGGTACTTCCTGTGTATGGTTCCCAATTCCGCTATGCTACATTTTGCATGTTTACTATTTAACAAAGGCTTGGCTTCACAATGATGGAGCTACCATCTACAAGATGCACTGTAGCAACTTGCCAAGGCTTCTTCTGGCAGCACCTCCCAAACCTGCGACCTCAACCACCTAGAAGGACAAGGGCAGCTGGGCGCATGGGAACACCACCACCTCCAAGTTCCCCTCCAAGTCACACACCATCCTGATTTGGAAGTATATCGCCGATCCTTCATCGTCGCTGGGTCAAAATCCTGGAGATCCCTCCCTAGCAGCACTGTGGGAGTACCTTCACCACATGGACTGCAGTGATTCAAGAAGGTGGCTCACCACTACTTTCTCAAGGGCAACTAGGGATGGGCAATAAATGCTGGCCTTGCCAGTGAAGCCCACATCCCTTCAACGAATTTTTAAAAACCCCTGACAAAATGTGAGTATGATTGGTAGCCCTGTTTTGTTTTTGCTCTTCAAGCTTTAATCGCGATCTTGTTGAGACCACCCCTGCTCCTCCCGGCCTGCGATCTTTTTGAAACCCCCTCCCCCGGTCCTCCCGGCCTGCAATTTTGTTGGAACCCCTACCCCACCCCGGGCTGCTCCTGGCCCATGATCCTGTTGAGACCCCCGACCCCCCCCCAAACCCGTGCTCCTCCGGGCCCGCAATGTTGTTGGGACCCTCCCACCACCTGTGCTGCTCCCGGCCCATGATCCTGTTAAGACAACCCACCCCTCTATGCTCCCCCGGGCCCGCGATCTTGTTGCGACACCCCCACCACCCGTGCTGTTCCCGGCCCGTGACCTTGTTGAGACCACACCCACTACATGGGCCGGCTGACCCTGGCCCACATGCAAACCCTCCCTCCCTTCTCTCTTTAGCCTAGTGCCGCAGGCCTGCCCTCCCGGAGCCAGCCAGCCTCTCAATCTGGCTGGCTGCGGGTGGGAAACAGAGGCTTCCCATGCAAATCAGGCTCTGCTGTTAAATTCAGCAGGGCCTGATTTCCCGGGCTTCCCGACCTCTTCGGAGTCCCCCCATCCCCTCACTCTCAACCCGCCTTTCCCATTAAAATTCAGCCCTCTGTCACTGATTGAGTAGTGGTGGTAAGGGGAGGTATGGTGCATCGGAGGCCAGAATCGGAGGACCAAAGGGAGCAGGCTAGGATGTAGAGGTGGGGAAGGTTGGAGAAGGATGGTGGGTCAAAACAACTAATGGATTTGTAAGCAAGGAAAATTACATTTTATTCAGTGCTTTGGAGCAGAGTGAGCACACATCGATAGTGAGCTTAACACCACATTATATTAGAAAGACTACCAAATATGCTCCAGCGAGTTGTGTCCCCTCATTCTGAAGTTAGAATCCAGCTGAATTGTTCGGGCATAGTAAAGGGAGACTTGACTTGGAAGTGCTTGGTGCTGACTGGGTTTATTTTATTTTTATAGAGGTGAATCCTTACCTCAGAGTTACATAAAATATACTGCACAGAAACAAGCCATTCGGCCCAACTAGTCCATGCCAGTTGGTGTTCAATCAAGCTTAAGAGGTATTACACAAGTGATATTGGAAACACTGCATAATTTCCCAGGCTGCAGAGAGACCTTCAGTCAGTCTATGCCAGTCTTGGGAATTCTTAGTGTGGAGTCTGTGATACCTTCTTCCCATTTGATAAAGTCTAGAGCCACAAAATTCCCCTTCTTAGCGTTGGCATTTAAGGCCGGTTTCGGCAGAAAAATGGCTGCCACCTCGCTTCCGGCTGCGGCGGTCGCCATTTTGGGCAGGTCAGTAGCGCGGCCGTTGCCTGCGTTCGGCAGAAGAATGCAACGCTGATTTGACCCACAACCTGCTATTTTGGACGTTGCCACTCAACTGTACACACTCTCCAAAGCACACACAGAACATGTGTTCAGCTGCATGAGGGACCCCCAACGGTGATATTTAAAGGGATCATCAACAACTTTCATGTAACTTGATTTTTTGATTTCTACTGGCTCTGTGTAAGTTTGTGGAACTGTTTGGAGCTTTCTAGAGTTATTTAAAGTTAATGAGGTGACAGGGAGCTGTGCTGCAAGTGGAGAAGGCCTTGCTTCTGAATTCAAGGGTTCTGGTCAGTCCACTTACTTCCATTCATGGGGGCTCTACTTGCAGTTCCCCCTCGCTGCAGCATGATGAGGGATGGAGCAGAGGCAGCAAAGAAGAGAACAAGCTGCTCGCAGAGGGAGGAGGAGGGAGGGCAAGAGAGCTCTCAGCAGGAGGTCTTACCCACCGAGGGCCTTCAGGAAGCACATCTCCTAGCTGCACGTAAGCCAGGAGCAGTGTGTTCAGAAGCTTCACTTCACCAAGGAGGTGGTCACAGTGCTCTCCCACCTCTTGGAACCAAACCTACAGCCTCAGAGCAGGACAACGATGGCGCTGCCAGTGGCCCTCAAGGTGACCGTGACCTGAATTTTTTCACTTCCGGATCCTTCCAGTCTGGAACAGGCGACATAGCTAACATCTCCCAGTTCGCCATCCTTCGCTGCATTCAGAAGATCACTGTGGATCTGTACTCCAGGAGAAGGAAAGGGAATTCATTGTCTTCTCTCTGAACAGAGAGAAGCAGGAGTAGTGTCATGTGGCCTTGCCAGGATATCGGGCTTCCCCATGGTGCAGGGCGCCATTGACTGCGCACACGTGGCTTTGCGAACGTTGTATATCAATCCTGAGATGTACCGCAGTTTCAAAGGCTACCACTCACTTAATGTGCAGTTGGTCTGCAACCATGCCCAGCACATCATGATGGTGGATGCCCGCTATCCTGGCAGCAGTCATGATGCCTTCATCCTGCACTAGCCCACTATGCCAGCAATCTTCCAGCCATGTCGAACCCGAGGGTGGCTGCTCGGAGACAACGGCTATCCACTCTACACCTGGCTGATGACTCTCTTCCGCAACCCCACCACTTGTGGTCAGCACTCATATAATAACAACCATGCTGCCTCGAGGAACCTCATCGAGCAGACCATCGGGTGCTCAAGCAACGGTTCCACTGCCTTGACTGTTCGGGAGGATCCCTCCAGTACTCACCGGAGCGGGTATCCCATTGTGGTGGTCTGGTGCATCCTTCACAACTTGGCCATCAAGAGGGCACAGCCCTTGCCACCACGGGTTCCCCGTCCACCTCAGGAAAAGGAGGAGAAGGAGGAGGAGAGAGGGAAGAGGAGGAGGAGGAGGAAGAGAAGGAAGAGGAGGAGGAGGAGGAGGAAGAGAAGGAAGAGGAGGAGGAGGAGGAAGGGAGGAGGCAGGCAGCAAATCCCCATTCCGGACTGGCTTTCTGTGAGCGCCTCATCAGACTCCAGGTCCAATGAATGAAAACCCAGATCCCCGTTGCTCAGCACTTCCCCACCTTACCATCCCTCTGTCATGGAACATCACAGCGTCCTCTTGGGCACAAAGCTGAAATGAAAGCCATCACAAAACAAACATCTCAAACATAATTCATAAATGATTATTTGAGAGCTTACATAACAAAGTCAACTAATCACCCTTGTACATTCCCTTAGTGTCTGTCTGTTGTGTTCCTTTGCCTATTCTAGTGCTCCTACACAGTGCTGCCCCAGTGGCTGCATCATGGCTGTTGGAAAGCTGCTGACTTTCAGTGGGGGACACTGCTGATGGCCTTGCAGGACAGCCTTGAGCAGCTCTGGGCCTAGAAGGCCCGGCTGTAGACTGCACCACCTCGGCATGGGCGGCAGCAGTTTGGGCTGGCTGGCTGACAGGCAGCAACAAGGGCACTGATGGAGTGGCTGGGTGGGAGTACGAATGGTGTCATCCTGAGAGGACAGCAGGTTCTTGCTCCACAGAGCCACTGCCACTCCTCCGGGGTGGCACCTCAGCATTCCTAGCCATATGTTTGAGGACAGATTGCCGGACTGCTGTGAGACCCTGCAAGCCTCTTTCCACACTCATAAACCCAGCCACAAATTTTGCGTGCTGCCTACGGCACTTTCAACGGGAGCAGGCAGATCACGCATCGCGATCCCCGCGCCTGTTTTTGAGCCTAATCCAATTTCACCCCCTAGCAGTCTCCTGTTCCTGCAAAGGAGTATTTTTATTTGCAAGGTTTTTCTTCTGCTAATGCACCTTTCTAGTTTTTTAAAAATCCATAAGCAACATATATCCTGTGGGTATACGATGGCACACTAAACGAAATATTGAGTATCGCATACCAAGAACTACATTTTGGGATTCCCAGTATTGAACAAAGAATCAAATAAATACTGTTACTCAGCTAGAGGCAATGAGATGCAAAGTACAGTAATGAGATTCCGTATTGCAGACAATGGAATGGTCCAAATTAGCACTAATCTGGTAACCTCACTCAGATAAACCATAAGGAATGACTGCACAGGAAAAATCAAATTGCTGTTGTAGGAGATACTCCTCTGAGGTGCAGAGTAAGGGAGTTTTTCCTTCCATCTTGCCATACCTGACCTCTTTTTTGCTGACACTAGGTGAGATAAATTGAAAATATTCAAATCCCCAGCACCTTATTTGAGCACCATTAAAACATTTTTAAAAAGTTATACATTTTAGAAATGGAAGCTACAGAATAATATTGTTAGTCTTTGGAAGCTATTCAAAAGACATATTATAATGAAGGCACAAGTTACAGAAAAGCTTTTTTGTAGCATATCCACATTCAAGGTGAATAGTACTGTAGAGAAGTAATGTCAGAGTAAACTATGTACCCTTTCTGTATCCAATAACATTTCATATTGAATAGGCACCTTTAAAGTATAGTCATTAGTTGAAACATTTCTCAGTGGAGCCTGGTAGACTGAAATTTAATTGAAGCAAATGTCCTTTGTTGACTTAAGGGAGATTTATCCTTGCTAAAAGCATCTGCTAGCCAAGGGTATAAAATGATATGGAGCCAAGGCAGGTGGATGGCGTTAAGATACAGATCAGCCATGATCTCATTGAATTGCCGGACAGGCTTGAGGGGCTGAATGGCCTCCTCCCGTTCCTGCGTTTCCTATGTTTCCTATCAATATACAATGTTTTACTCATTTACACAGGAATCAATTTGTCAAACTGCATGGAAGAGACATCAACGAATTGTTCTTCACTGACAAACTGACATTTTGTTGAAGGAAACACGCTAAGCTCAGACCAAATAGATGGCTGATTATGAAGCACATCCACCAGCCATCACTGAGCTCCACATTGTTAGGCAATTTACAGACAGAGCTGTCGTTTTCTCTTCAGGACAGCTGCTATTGTCTTTGCTTATTGGTTAGCCAAGAACACAGCAAACGTCAGTAGGGTATGCATTAAAATGAATAAAATGACTCGCATTAGGTCTCACACAGGCAAGCTATGCTATGCTGCTCTTAATTGTGGCTACTGGATGCTTTTACTATGGATAAATCTGTCTGTAAATTGCCTAACAATGTGGAGCTCAGTGATGGCTGGTGGATGTGCTTCATAATCAGCCATCTATTTGGTCTGAGCTTAGCGTGTTTCCTTCAACAAAATGTCAGTTTGTCAGTGAAGAACAATTCGCTGATGTCTCTTCCATGCAGTTTGACAAATTGATTCCTGTGTAAATAAGTACAACATTGCATATTGATAGGAAACATAGGAAACGCAGGAACGGGAGGAGGCCATTCAGCCCCCTCAAGCCTGTCCGGCAATTCAATGAGATTATGGCTGATCTGTATCTTAACGCCATCCACCTGCCTTGGCTCCATATTATTTTATACCCTTGGCTAGCAGATGCTTTTAGCAAGGATAAATCTCCCTTAAGTCAACAAAGGACATTTGCTTCAATTAAATTTCAGTCTACCAGGCTCCACTGAGAAATGTTTCAACTAATGACTATACTTTAAAGGTGCCTATTCAATATGAAATGTTATTGGATACAGAAAGGGTACATAGTTTACTCTGACATTACTTCTCTACAGTACTATTCGCCTTGAATGTGGATATGCTACAAAAAAGCTTTTCTGTAACTTGTGCCTTCATTATAACATCTCTCTCTCTCTCTCTCCTGCTGTTCATTTTGCATCCAGGTCCTCTCACAGCAAAGGCCAATGATGACATCATCAGAGACGACTTTCAGACTGAAAACACTAATTGGTTCATGGGTTCCCACATGCTGGAACTCAATTGCCCAATTAGGTGAAAATTGCATCAATCTCCCACATCCAATTGCAGTCGGGTGGATAACACAAAAAGCGGATGACACAACCCCAACCCGCCCCAGTATCAAAATCCATGTCTCCTTGTCCTAGACTCCCCCACCAGCAGAAAAAGTTTCTCTCTATCTACTATATCAATTCCTTTCAAAATCCTAAAATCCTCAATCAAATCACGCCTTAACCATCTATATTCCAGGGAATACAAGCCTAGTTGTAGGAAGTTCTGGCATAGGTTAGGACCCAGCATATCTCAGGCTTTTTCCATTCATCTCCACTAGATTCCTGTTGCAGATATGGCAGGAGTCTGCCAGAACACTGTATTCTTAGGATATGATGTGGAGATGCCGGCGTTGGACTGGGGTGGACAAAAATGAGAAGTCGCACAACACCAGGTTATAGTCCAACAGATTTATTTAATTTTACAAGCTTTCGAAGCAGTTCGCTCCTTCGTCAGGTAAGTTAGCAATGAGAGAATCTCCCAGAATTCACAATTTAAACCCAGACAAAATCTATTCACATTATTCCCTACAACAAAGAGCACAGCCAAGACAATGAGATGTGTCCCAGGGGGTCCAACGTGTCAAACCACCTGCTGGCTGCATATCCTGTCAATTTGTGTTCTTGTGTTAGTCTTTTTTTGTGTGAATAATGTGAATAGATTTTGTCTGGGTTTAAATTGTGAATTCTGGGAGATTCTCTCATTGCTAACTTACCTGACGAAGGAGCGAACTGCTTCGAAAGCTTGTAAAATTAAATAAATCTGTTGGACTATAACCTGGTGTTGTGCGACTTCTCATTCTTAGGATATCTATAAGGCTTTCTTGTAATTATTTTTGTAATTTTATGCTAGCACTTAGGCATTCAGGAGCCAGTTATCATTCATCTTTTTCTGCCACTAGCCTCTTTTACTGGTGAGTTTGCCGGCAGAGATCCGCTGAGTTGACTTGTTTGGGGGAAGAGGAGGACCAGCAGGGAATGCCAGGCTGCTCAGCTGCCGAAGAGGTGCTGTGTGCCACCTTACTGGCACCTGCACCTCTGCATCAGCAGAAAGAGGTGTTAAAGCAGTGCTAAACCATTTAGAACTGACTTACAAGAGAAGACGAAAGCCTAGAAATTCAGCTACATACCATACACTGGTAAGGCCCATTTCTTGAAAAAAAACGGCGGCCGCCTCACTTCCACCTGCCTCTGGCATGGGACTCGATGGCCACCATTTTGGAGAGGGCAATAGCACTGCCATTAGCAGCGCTGGCCCTAGAAATGCGAAGCAGCAGAGCGTGACATCAGTCGTCGACTTCACGCCACGCTCTTGAAATTTGGACCTTTGCGCTGACTTTAACGCTGGGTCCTAAGCTCGCACTGAAAAACGAGTGTGCAGCAGACTGACAGAGAAGCTGTCAGTGCTACTTAAAGGGATACACACATCTTTCAGGTAAGTTTGTATTTAAGCTTTTGGACTGGATTTTTTATATTTTATTGAAGTGGAGTCACTGTTGTAATGTGGGAAACGCGGCAGCCAATTTGCACACAGCAAGCTTCCACAAACAGCAATGTGAAAATGCCCAGATAATCTGTTTTTGTTATGTTGGTTGAGGGATAAATATTGGTCAGGACATCGGGGATAACTCCCCTACTTTTCTTCGAAATAGTGCCATGGGATCATTTACGTCCACCTGAGAGAACAGACAGGGCCTCAATTTAACATCTCATCTGAAAGACGGCACCTCCGATAATGCAGCACTCCCTCAGCACTGCACTGGAGTGTCAGCCTAGCTTTATGTGCTCAAGTCTCTGGAGTGGGACTTGAACCCACAACCTTCTGACTCAGAGGTGAGTGTGCTACCAACTGAGCCACAGCTGACACTGTGAGGAAGAAACAGAAGAGGAGGAAGCAGAAGGAAAGATGCAACCCAGCCAGACCCTTTCTGGCCAGGATATCAGAGATGGAATCATCTGCCTGTGGTACCAGTGACCACAACCCCAATTCTCGTTTCAACATTAGTCCCACACCTTACCTTCCCTCTGTTACTGACCATCACAGCGTCCTCTTGGCCACAATGCTGAAATAAAAGCCACGACAAAGCAAACTTTCCAATCCAACTTTATACATATATGCATCCAATATGACATCCATAAATCAACTAATCACCCTTGTGCATTCGCTTAGTGATTGGCTTGTGTGTGCCTTTGCCTTTCCTGCTGATGTCACGCAGTGCTACTCCAGTGGCTGCAGCATGACTGGTGGAAGGCTGCTGAATTTCAGTAGGGGACACTGCAAATGGCCTTGCAGGATGACCTCGAGAAGCTGGTGGCTGGGAGTGTGAAATCGAGTGGCGGTGTTTCTTCTTCTTCTTCTTTACTCTCCTCTTCCATTCTTGATCAACCATTGGCTGGGCAGGCTGCATTTCTTGGGTGTCAGAAATGAGGAAGGCACAAGGGTGGAGTTGTGGTGAGGGGAGGGCGGGAAAGCAAGAGGTGCATGCGTATGGAGGATAACGTATGAGGATACCAGCATCTTGTATCCTTTCAGCCCCGCCGTTGGCCAAGGGCTCAGCCATGCCACTGCCAAGAATGGTCAGCACCATTTCCTCCAAGGGGATGAGGTGAAGCTAGGAATGGGAGGTGTGCCTTGTGTTTGGTCCAGATTGTTGGTAGGTGAGTGATGGGGGGGCGGTTGTGCTGAGCAGTGTGCGAGGCTAGTGGTGCAGTTGGTAGGAGACGGCTTTTGTAGGTGCATCACTGACCTCGACCACTGTCTGAGGTCACGAAGCTTCTTTGGGCACTGGAGCTAGGTCGTGGCATTGAGACTGCTGTCATTGATGGCCTCGGTGATCTGGTCCCACATCGTTCTTTCTGGAGGGCCTCCTGGCCCTCTGTGGTTTGAGGACCCCTCTTGCAGTGTTGACCCCTGCACAAAGCTGGAGTGCTGCGTGCGAGACCCAGGGTGACGCTTCCCTGGGAGACCCTTCCCTGGCTTGTTGAGCTATTTCTGTTAGTGCTGAAGGACTTTTACCATTTTTTTAGGTGTGCAAGGCAATTCAGCTTTAAGATCTGGATACTGCCATCTATGAATAATTTTAATTTTTTTTTTCAGACAGCAGTTGAGCTCCACGGGCTAAAAACTGCCTATTTTTTAAATGATTTTTATTTTTTTCATATTAGAAGGCAGTTCCCCTTTAAGGGATTGACACTGCTTTCTAAAATGACAGCCTTGCTTTAAGAGAAGGCTGCTCTTGCTCCAGGGACGCTACGGCCATGCTACATTGGGCCTCCTGTTGTGAGTAGCACCAAAAACCAGCCTTACACAGTGAGTTTAGCGCTGCGCTAATGTTAAACTGCAGGCAGCACCAAAATGCCGGTGCTGCCTGTGAGATTAATTTAAGAGGCTGTTAACAGTGGCCCGCAGTGGCACTGGCAGCTTTTCGGCGCACTCGAACTTTTAGCCTGAAAATCCATATTATGGTCACAATTCTCCAGTTGTTATTTCTCTTTAAGCTGCGTCCATTGTTGGGATGAAATTTCTTTAGGCTCATTTTCGGGCCTGAGATGGGTGCCACAGACAGAGAACAGGCCCCAAACAGGTGGTCCAAGTTCGGCTCGTAACTGGGCTTCGGGCCTCATTAACATTATTTGTGTGAACTGCCGGCACCTGTTGCGCCGCCACAGGCCCAAAGATAAGTCCTGGGAAGGGGGGTGGTGGGGGCGGGTAGTGGAGCTGCAATGTTGGGGGTGGGGTGAGGGGCTCACAAGTACTGTGGAGTCTGGGGCGCACTCCTGTTCCTCCTGGCTCCACAGAAACGTATTATTTTATATTTTTAAAAGAAAACTAATCATTTGGTGGCACCCTCTGAAGAATCTGGATTGGAGCAGACTCGACTCCTGCAATGTCCAATTTCAGCAAGGGATGAGGCCCTTCATTTACATATGTTTTAGATGGCCGCCAGGAATGCCTAAAAAATGGCCTGACCCAATATTGTGTCAGATGTATTTCAGGCGTCCTTTGGGCCCGGGATGTTGGCCCCTGAAATTGACCTTTGTTGTGCCCATTTTACGCCCCTAAAACATGCACAACAAGGTTCAATTTGTACCCTGATAGATCACGAATTAACAAATGGCGCTTAACAGTTTGTGAGTTTAGAATTTCTTACCGCAGATGCACAAACTCAGGTAATCTATATGAACACAGGCCAATGAACTGGAGTTTCCTTTCTCGTAGCAATCAAGTGTTAGTCTTCATCACTAATGTTAAACACTAAATTAAAATAAGCAAATATCCTCTTGCTTTTGTTCTGCTGGTGCTTTTAGGCCAGGAATGTAACCACCACCAGCAGAAGCAATTGGGCGAGAAGTCTGCCCAACCAGACTGTGACAAGGTAAAGTTAATGGCCCAGAAATTGATCTCGCTCTGTTCCCGCGGGGGTAAGCCTTCCCCGCGATCTCTCACTCCGCTTGTGCTTTTTCAGATCCAGCTCGCACGAACTTGATGTTCCAGACATCAGCTGGGCTGTGCTTGCGTATCCCACCGGCGTAGTGAATTCGTGCGAGCTGTGGGATCACGTGACTCAGTTAGAGCCAATGGCAGCACACCATCTTCCATTCATAAGTTTCACATACGTGCTGTGAAATCTATGAATCTTACACCCCCCCAAAATAACAGCTAAACCTCAATTAAATTTTTTTAAAAAGCCATCACATTAATAAAATAAGTATAGTTAAATAAATTAACCATTTTAAATAAAAAATTAAATTTTTGAAAAAATTTAAAATCTTTTAAAAAGTTATAAAAATAAACTTACCTGTCTTTAAAGTCTCTAAAAAAATATACCTGTTAAAAAAAAATCAAAAAAATACTTAATTCACTACTTACCTTGTTAAAAGTGGGTCTTACTCCTCCTTTTTCCATTTCTAAAGTCTACAGTACTTACCTGTGCGTCCAAAGCATGAAGTGCACAGCGTGCGCGCAGCCTGTAGCGCGCACGCGATGCACCGAGGAACCGCCCCCTTTTCAAAAGAGCAATTGCCGGTTTTCAGCGCATGCGCAGGGCATGCAGAAAACCGGCAATTGGAGTGGGAATACGCGAGAGTATGCAGTGCGTACTCTCGCGCACCGGGATGAATTTTTGGCCCATTCATTGTAACCTCTCTGCCTGAGTTGATATTTGAACACACCGCTGCCGTTCTGGCCTTTTAAGTGCAGCAGAGAGGAGTTTATAAAGAATAGAGTTGAAACTGGGAAAAAAATACAAAAATCAGGAGAAGGTAGTTCTGTTGCCCCATCCACAATTACTCCATTCCAATCCTTTAATTAGTAAGGAATTAGCACCAGCATCAAAATGTTTTTACCTATTACCCTCAATTTCCACCAGATAAGAAATATTCAAAAATTGGATGATGTATTGAATGATGAAAGGAACATCTTGGCTCATGTGCTTTGGGGAATCCCCTGATTTGCTCTGAAATTTTTGCTTTCTTTATATGATGTTTATGTTACTGGGCTCTGAATCAGTATGACAGTGCTGCAAAAAATGTCATTTTGCTGCAATCTCGGAATTAGTTTAAAGTAGTGCACCATGCTGTTATAGCACACACAGCATGACTAACAATAAGCTATGATCCTAGCTGTTTGCATGTGAAAACAAATGTTAAAGCTGCTTGTTAAGTCAACACGATAATAAATGTCATGGAGCACATCAACATAATAAGCATCATTGTTACATCTGGTTATGGCTGGCTTCTTCATATGTTAAATACTCTTGAGCACATCTACTTGAAAATAAAACATTTGTAAATTTGATAGATTTAATTAGCTTAAAAAAATCTTTGTGATCTTAGCAGTAAACTTTAAAAATTGGTATATAATTAGCCAACTTGGACTTATCATTAAGGTTCATGAAGTTGTTTTGTTGTGATTAACTTAGCTGTACATCCTCTGCGTAGGAAAGCATTTTGAAAAGCAAACGATTTCTTATGTGTATTGCAAGATTACACTCATTATCTAGAGTCTCATCTGGCTTGCGTAGTTAGCTTGAGCAGACTGACTACAGTCGGGTGTTGTTAGCAGTCCTTTTCATGATCCTTACAAACACCTTTGTGTGGGTTGTAATTACATATTTTAAGATAATTGTGACTGAAGCTTATGCGTCCTGCTGGGGCAACGGATATAAATCAACAGACTCCACTCGGGGACTCTGCTAACTGACCTTTCTGGTATCATGCTGCGTTTTGAATTATCTGTCATGTTTTGTCCAACCTTCCCCCATGAAATTAGCTTGAGGTAGGCATTCCAGTTCAGGAAGTCACATTGAATAATATTTGCTGGCCAGAGAAAATTTTCTAGCTCTGTGCTGATGAAGGTCTGCAGATAATGGGAAAATCTCTCGTATCATTAGCAACAATAGTACTGGCAGAGTAAATATGTAAATTTGTTCCACATTTCTCAGCCACTTACCATTAAGATTATGCTGAACAAACATTTGACTTAGCAAAGTTCTTATCATATAGCCTAAAGGCTCAATGTCAGGACTTGATTTTTCTTTCTGTAATAATGCTTGCATTTATACAGTGCCTTATCACTTCAAAATAGCTCAAAGTGCTTCACACAATGAATTAACTTTTGAAGTGCAGTGCCTGTTGTTATGTATGAAAATCTATCTATTATGCTCATTTTAGGAAACAGGTGGGACCAATGTTAGTCTTGGCTGTTGAAACCGAGATAAGTACAACAACAATATTGGTCGCCCAAGTCCACAGATGCTGAACTCAGCCTGTGGCCAAGGTGGAGATGTAAATTATAGATAGGATTGGCAGCTCACTCACTAGCAGTGGGATAAATTAATGCTGCTACAGATCTTAAAGGACACAGTAGCTTAAAGGGGCATTGGTGTTGTTCTGGCAAAAAGGGCAAAGAGACTTGTAGCTATTTTGCTGACAAGTCTTCAAGTATTCATGAGTGACAGGGTGCCTTGCTTTTCCAATAGGAAATTCACCCCACAGATACATTAGCCTAGATTTTCCAGTATAATGTCAGTTTAGCCTAGGTTGGCTAGAAACAAGTACCAAACTCACCTTGAGTGCAGTGTGTTGATTGGACACAATTTTCTGTGGTCAGCTGATTATCATTATTATTTACAGCTTCAGTTGCAGCTTTGCAGATGTTTAGGGAGGTGGCCTAGTAGTGGAGGCCAGAAAATTCCAATTCAGTTGAAATTTAAAAGTATGGGGACACTTAAAGGGAAGTGGCAGAATACATGACCAAAACTTATCTTTGAAAAGGCATAAAAGGCATTTGGACCCCTTGACAGCCTTTGCCAAGGCTAAAGTGTGAGAGGAGGAAGAAATGGCAGGCAAAAATAAAGTGAAAGGAATTCCAATAGGAAGACATGAAACAAAGTCTTAGGTGAGCGATGGACAGCTCAGCACTCCTCTGTGTGATGGCTGCTGAGGTGGGAGTGGTACTGCATAAGGTGGTTGTGTTTGTCACTCCAGTGCAACCTCCTCATAGGGCAACATTGCAACGTGCCTGGAAGGAGGTGTTGATCTCCAAAGGGAGTGATTTCTCTTCGATTTCATTAAACCCACCTCTACACATAAAACACTGACAATAAGGATTGGCGAAAGCAGCTGAAATACATGAGGAGGAAAAAAAACTGTTTGAAAGAAAAGACACTTAAATTCTGCTTGAGTGTACAGCTATCAAAAATGGCTTCAGCAAATCCACTGTGATTCACAGTGCAGAACTGGCTAAAGAGGAATGAAGAGGCAATGACTAGATTGAATTTACTGCACTCAAGCGGAAAAGGGCTCTATTCCTAAATTACAATTGGGAGGGGTTAAGAAATTCTGTAAACTCTGACTAATTTGTGGTGTGGTCATGATTATGACAGTGTAAAAGTAACACTTACCAATCTCTTTAAACCCAAGAAAAATGTTCCGGCCTGGAAATTGCGGTCAGAGGTTTGCCGCCCGCTTACACCTCCAAACCGCAAGAAAACTCCGTACTTACCTGCTGCCTCCGGAGCTTTGGACTCTTGCGGTCCTGGGTTTGCAGGCGTATGCCTGCGTAAAGGCCCACGCATCCCAAGGGCGCAGGCAGTTCGCAAATGTCCCTGGGATCACGTGGGCCAGGCCAACCAATGACAAAGGGGGATTCCTATGATGCTTATGGGGATTCCATCTCCGTATGGAATCCCCATAAGCTGAATAGAAATCACCTAATAAATAAAATTTCACAACACCAAAATAAAAATAAATAATCACAGGTTCAAAATTAATTAAAATACCCTTTAATTAAACATTTAAAATAAAAATTAAATTTTTTGAAAAATAAATTTAAACATTTTTAAATGGGACAAAAATAACCTAAACTAATTTTAAATGTAAGTGAATGTTTAAATCATTTTAAAAATGTTATTTTAACATTTATTTTAACCCTTACACTGGTAAAAGAAGGCCTTATGCCCGTTTTTACCAGGCATAAGTGTTTGGTGGGTATTCACTGGGCAGCAGTTGAGCAAATAGCCCAACTCTGCGCCAGCGAAAGCGAATTTACAGCGGATGGGTACGATCTGTCAAGGAGAAACTTGACAGATCACAAGTTCCGGGTTTTCGCGGATTCTCATCGCATGCGGAAACTCAGAATTTCCAGGGCACTTACGATGGTGTATGTGCGTCATAAAATCCGGGCTGTTATAAACGGAGCAAATCTCTTTCTTAAGGCTCAACAAAATGTAAAATCGACAGTGGATTGTTGTGTACAAGACTAAGGCAGTTAGCCTTAGGTGAAGTTTTAAATTCAAGAATATAGATGGTGAGCTCCAAACACAGGTTATCAAAGCTTCTGCTTCAAAGTTCCGTCAACTTGGATTGGAGAAAGACCGTGATTTGAATGACATGTTAAAGTTTGAGCCAGCATTTGAGCTATCAAAAAACAGGATGGAAAATGTGGAAAATAAACCAGTCAAGAAGTTAAATATTAAGCAGTGGAATCCAAAACAAACACCACAAAAGCTCAAGAATATTATATGTGTGACGTGCGTATTCAAATGAATGTGAGTGTCCAGCAAAAAGAAAACCATGCTGATCTCATGGGAATCAGAGCCATTTTTTACGCTCCTGTTGTTTGCTAAGTAAAAATGTAATAAAGAATCCAATAGCTAAGCTGAAACCACAAATCTAGGGCCGTGAACGAAAGAGAAAAACTCAACATATCTGAAACATATCATGGGACATAGCCAATAGTAGCTCAAGAGAAGAAATAGGGAAACAAGGAGAAAAGATGAGCATTGTGTCAAGTAAAGAATTGATAATGGTGCTACAGACTGAAGGTGTACCAGTGAAAGTAGTGGTTATTTCTGGGTGTCCATGATACATTATTAAGGAGTTTGGCTTCAAGGAAATTAAGTGGAATGTTTGCTCAAGACTGAGACTACAGAAAATCTTAGCAAAACTGTTTTCATATGGCTCTGACACATCTGCCAGAGCTTGATACATTATAGCAAGGATAAATGCAGAAAAGAGAGTCACAACTGGTGAAGGGAAGTGTTAGATCTCTTCTAAGCCCAAGGACAGCACGAGAGTTACAGTTGCTGAGTATAAGTGATAGAATTTAAAAATGAAAGAAAGCAAGAAATTTCCAAATTCTTCAAAGACACAGGCCACGAATTTGCCGGCGCTCAGAGGGCGGGTTCGGAGGCAGGTCAGGTGTTAAATCCAAAATGATTGAACCCGCCCCTAACCTGCCTCCACGCCACTTTCCAAAGTGTCGGGTCGGCGCCTTCATAGCCGACCCGACACCAAGCGGCGGGAGAGATATTTAAGGTTGTTAACAGCTTGTTAACTCCTTGTTAAATGCTATTTTGCCAGGGTAATTCCTTTTTCACACATTTTCAACGTGTTTCAAGCCGTTCGGCAACCACGCCAGCTGAGTGTGTCGGGTTTTCCAATGAGCTGAACAGTTCGCAGCTGCAATTGCTGCATATAAACTTACCTATCACTTCAGTTCAATTTCAACTGTCTGATGTGGCTGAATTCATAATTTTGAGGAGACCTTTGAGCTGTATTGAGGTTGTGAGTGTGTGCTGTGAACTCTATATGCACTATCACCTCCTCGGAATAAGGTCTCTCCCCATTGACTTACTCCTGATAGCATCTCATCCTAAACTGACAGATATACCAGCAGAATGGGAACCATTTATACCCTCTCATCCTGGTCCTCAGATTGAGAAGAGGATCATCCGTGGCAGCAGCAGAACCAGGCACAGCAGCAGCACCAACAACAGGAGCTCCAACCTTCTCCTCAGCCTCCTGATGCTGCACAGGGCAAAGGCCATCAGGGCTTGGCTGCCCTGCGCCGCAGGAGAAACCCCCAACACAGGGTTTACAGGCAGAGGATGAGCTTCCTCAACATGAGTGAGCAGCACTGCCAAAGGAAGCTGAGACTATCGCGAGAGGTAGTCGCTGACATCTGCACAATGCTGCACCAATACCTGCAGCCTAGAGGAGCGGGTGGACACTCCTTACCAGTGACTGTCAAAGTCACCACCTGCACTCAACTTCTTTGCGTCTGGGTCCTTCCAGGGATCAGCAGCAGACATTAGCGGCATCTCCCAGTCGGCCGCCCACAGATGCATCACGCAGGTCACCGATGCCCTCTTTGCAAAGTCCGCCAATTACATCCACTTTTCAACTGATGAAGCAAGTGTTACCACGCGGGCACTAGGCTTTGTCAATCTGCCTGGCTTTCCATGGATGCAGGGCATCATTGACTGCACCCATGTGGCCATCAGGGCACCCCATTGCAACCCAGCAGTATTTGTGAACTGCAAGGGCTTCCACTCCCTTAACGCGCAGCTGGTGTGTAACCACAGGAAGAGCATCATGCATGTGTGCGCAAAGTACCCTGGCAGCTGCCATGACTCCTACATCCTGCACCAGTCCACTGCGCCTCAGCTCTCCTCTCCTCTAAACGACCTTTTAGGATGGCTCCTTGGAGACAAGGGCTATCCCCTGAAGATGTGGCTTATGACGCCGATGAGGAGGCCATCAAACAGGTCTGAGGAGCGCTACAGTCAGAGCCACATCTCCACCAGAAGTGTCATTGAGCAGACAATAGGGTTGCTCAAAATGCACTTCAGATGCCTGGACAGATCAGGGTGGAGCACTGCAGTACTCACCAGCCAGGGTCTCGAGAATCATCGTGATCTGCTGTGCCCTGCACAACATCGCACTACAACGTGGATTAGCGCTGCCTGAGGAACACGTTGCACAGCGCACAGCCTCTTCAGAGGAGGAGGAGGAGGAGGAAGAGCTGAATGAGGTTGCTGGTGAGGAACACCTGGCGGAGGCGGCTGACCCAGTGCGACCAGCATGCGAGCACATTGCTGCCCGTCAGGCAAGGGATGGCCTAATCCATGCCAGTATCAACTAACTTTAGGCATCACAGACATGTGGCTGCCACATGCACGTGAGGGTTCGGATGACCCAACTTCCACACCATAGAGTATCCCTTCAATGAACTGTGCATTCCTAGCCCTTTCACCACCATTGCTTCAGATGAAAGGTGCCCTCACCCCTCGCTGTGCCACCTCCACCTGTGAGCACACACAGGGCAATGCTTTGAAACATTCACATGACATAACTTTAATACAATAAAATAAAAGAACACAAACTTTACACTGATTTATATGAAAGCACCCAAGTGACTACCCTTGTGACTATTTGTGTGTTAGCTTTCTCTTATGTGTGCTTCTTCATGGTGCTTCCCCTGTGGCTTCAGTAGATGCAGAGGCAGCCTGCTCACTTCCCTGCTGCGCCTGCTTAGATGCCTTTGGCGGCTGTCCTCTGGGTCGTGGAGCCTGTGAGGGCCCCGCCAAAGTCTGCTCTTCCTGCGGCTGTGTAGGGACAGACTCGGCCATCTCTGTTGGGGGAGGCATCTGGGGCTCTGAACGAGGGGTTGGCAATGGGATGGCAGTGTGAGCGCTTGGAGAGGAGCCCCCACTTCCATTTCCCCTTCCACCACCATCCCTCTCATGGGCTACCCGCACTTCTCTGCCAGCAAGTAGCTGGCGAGCACCTTGCTGCACATCAGTGGAGCTATGAGGACCCGTGTCTGTGCTGACATTCCTCATAACAAGGACATCCATGAACCTCTGGTTTCTCTCCTCGATAGATGCCCATCTATCCTCCATAGCTGACCATCTATTTAGAAGTGTTACCATGTTCTCCTGTGTCTGGTGATTTATGTCCTCCATGGAAGTTGCCATCCTTTCCATGGCGGGACCTACATTTGCCAGAGCCTGCACCATGGCGCTGCTCATACTTGAGATGGACTCCTCCATTCTCTGCATACTCGCAGTCACCATGGTTGCAAACCCTGTCAGAGCCTCCTGCACTTGTTCCTGAAGTTCCAGCACCGCTCTCTTTCTGGATGGCCCCAGAGGCTCAGCGTCTGCATGCAGCTCAACAAAGCTAGGAGAGTCCTGCGGCCTCCGACGAGGACTCTCCTCTGCTGTCCCTGTCTCCACCATCTGCTCTTGCTCACTTGTGAGTTGTGAAACACCAGGTGACAACACTAATCTATCTTGCGTTGGACCCACTGAGGTGTGCGTCTCTGCGCTGGTGCTGGGTGCGCTCATTTCTGCTGACGCTGCTCCCTCAGAGTCTGGAGGTTCCTCTGAGGAGTCCTTCTGCTCTTCCTCCTGGAGAGTGGGGAGGGGGCTCTTGATGGTCCTGTGGGAGAGTAAAGACATGATTTAGATATGTGATATGTAGGTTGCAAACACATTCCCTTGTGCAAGTCATTAGCACTCAATCTCTAGGAACATTAGATCCCATATCAGTCACTCCTGAATGCCAAATCAGATGTTTGGTAAATATTTCTGTCGCCAGGTTGTTCGACTGAGCCCATCTCTCCATCCCCCACTTCAAGCTCCTCAGCTCCTCCAACAATGTCCAGAACTGACTCCTCAGCGTGGGTTAGCTGCACCACAGACTGTGGTCCTCCACCTGTTCTCTCCCTCACCCTCTTATTGTGGGATCTCTTTTCCTGCAATGAGGAACAGAAGTGCAGTCTTAGTGAGTGTCCTGGAATGAGTGTAAAGAATGGATAGGATAGATGTTTAGAGGGAGACTATGATGGAGTGAGGTGCCAATACCAATTTCCCTCCTTGTGAGTTGCTAGTTGTTGTCATGGCATAACATTGAGAGTGAGTGTGAGGGGTGCATAGAAAGATGGGGATGTGATTCTGTACATACGGAGAGAGGGATGGGTGACAGTGCAATGGATGTTGGGGTGAGTTAATATGTGCAGGAGTAGGGCTGGCAATGCAGAGTGATGGGGATGTGAAGACAGGCACAGCAGAATGAAGGTAAGTGTGCTGTTATACTCACTTTTGCTGAACGCAGGAGATCACTGAACCTTTTCTTACACTGGGCCCAGGTGCGTGTACAGATGGACCTCGCACTTACCTCCTCAGCAATTTGCAGCCAGGCTGCCTTGGTTTGCTGAGGAGGCTTCCCCCGTCCATCCAAAGGGAACAGAACCTCCTTGCGCCCTCTTACTCCCTCCACAAGAACATGGAGGAAGTCATCTTCAAAGCGGGGAGAAGCCTTTGGTCTAGGAGCAGTCACCTCGGCAAACGGCAGCACTCAGGAGCATCACAATGTCAATGAAAGCCAAAGGGTACATGGCCCCTTAAATGCAACTGCTTCAAAGACGTCATCAAAGGTGAGCTGCAGACAAGCACCCACTGATTGGGCCGGGTAGCGTGCACAGCGGGATTAATAAGCCCAATCTACTGAAAATCATTATCTCATTGCGGATCCAGCTGGCAGCGGGTCCAGAACCCGCCAGACAGCGAACCCGATGCCAACCCCATTCAGAGAGATTTGGGTGTCCTCGTGCAAGAAACACAGAAAGCTAGCATGCAGGTACAGCAAGCAATAAGGAAGGCAAATGGCATGTTGACCTTTATTGCAAGGGGGTTAGAGTATAAGAGTAAGGAAGTCTTGCTACAATTGTACAGGGCCTTGGTGAGACCACACCTGGAGTACTGTGCACAGTTTTGGTCTCCTTATCTAAGGAAGGATATACTTGCCTTGGAGGCGGTGCAACAAAAGTTCACTAGATTGATTCCTGGGATGAGAGGGCTGTCCTATGATGAGAGATTGTGTAGAATGGGCCTCTACTCTCTGAGGAATGAGAGGTGATCTCATTGAAATGTACAAGATTCTGAAGGGGATTGACAGGGTAGATGCTGAGAGGTTGTTTCCCCTGGCTGGAGTGTCTAGAACTAGGGGGCATAGTCTCAGAATAAGGGGTAGGCCATTTAAGACTGAGATGAGGAGGAATTTCTTCACTCAGAGGGTTGTGAATCTTTGGAATTCTCTGCTCCAGAGGGCTGCGAATGCTGAGTCTTTGATTATATTCAAGGCTGAGATAGATAGATTTTTGGACTCTAGGGGAATCAAGGGATATGGAGATCGGGCGGGAAAGTGGAGTTGAGGTCGATGATCAGCCATAATCTTATTGAATGGCGGAGCAGGCTCGAGGGGCCATATGGCCTACTCCTGCTCTTATTTCTTATGTTCTTATGTAACCCATCTCCGGACAGAAAATCCAGCCCACAATCTTAAAGTGTATGCAAGTGAAACTATCCAGAGATTAATTCATGCAGCCCATCACACAATGACTTAGAAAACGCTCATTCATATTCAAGAAGAAAATTGTAAAGGAACTAAAAAGTAAAAATTGTATTTATACACCAGTGGTGCAGCCACGAACTGGGCGCAAGGGAAAGAAGGACTTGTACCTGATATGTGCCGTGAACAATCTGCCCAGGATTTTCCGCCTACTGAGGGAACTGGAGACTCGCTCATTACAGGCCTTAATCTTATTTTTTGTGTGTAGGACTTTCCAGCCCTGCAAATTCTGCTCATTCATGCCAATCACCTCTGTGTGCCTGTATAAACAGCCAGCAGTAGGCAATTCCTGTTCTTCAAGCTGTGCTGGTAAATTATTCAAACCATTTTTTTTGGTATTTTGGGGGTTTACCTGGGTTATATCACTCTAGTTGTGTTTCTTTTTAATTGCACTTTAATTTATCCTTTTATTTTAGTTTCTTTGTCTCTTTTTACCAGTTGACATTCAAGGGAATTTTACTCATATTGCCAACAGCCTCCTTTGCCTGGCATGGGCATTCCTTTAGAAATTTATCTTGCCCTTAGGAAGCTGTAGGATGAGGAGGATTTGTACAGCTATGACCAGAAGCAGGTGGGACTGTATTGGAGGAGGGCTCATTGGACCCATGTCTATCTAATCAGCAATGTGTATAGACCCCACCATATTTACTTGGACACATCTAAGGAGCTGTCTTTGCCATTTATGATTCGCTGGAAAGGCAGTCACGGAACTTTGCTGTCTCCTGCAGCTAGACCACCAAACCACCTCTATGACTCACACAGATCTGCCCATGACAGTGAGAACCACCACTGCTTTGAACTTCTTCGCTATTAGTTCCTTTCAGGCTGCCATGGGTGATATCTGTCAGATCAGCCAGTACACAGTGAACCGTAGACATCAGGTAAATGAAGAATTGTTTGGCAGAGCAGCTATGAGGTTGCTGGAGGCCTGTGGTGGGTTACTGTCTAGATAATTTACCCAGAATGGTGAACATTAAAGTAAGTGGCCAACAGAATCCACAAGCAGGTCCTCAAATGACCTCTTGGGAAACCATTCCAAAAGTACATCACTTAGAACACCAGTGGGTAGACTTCCCCCACCCACCACTTCTTTACCCAGGGGGCATAGTTTCAAGGTAAGGGGCAGGAGGTTTAGAGGGGATTTGAGGAAAAACTTCTTCACCCAGAGGGTGGTTGGAATCTGCAACTCACTGCCTGAAAGGGTGGTAGAGGCAGGAACCCTCACAACATTCAAGAAGCATTTAGATGAGCACTTGAAACGCCA
The DNA here is from genome assembly GCA_030390025.1 of Squalus acanthias. NCBI lineage: Eukaryota > Metazoa > Chordata > Chondrichthyes > Squaliformes > Squalidae > Squalus > Squalus acanthias. The sequence goes on from CM059432.1 coordinate 54,274,492, forward strand.
TAGCATACAAGGCTACGGACCAAGTGCTGGAAAATGGGATTAGAATAGACAGGGCTTGATGGCTAGCGCAGACACGATGGGCCGAAGGGCCTCTTTCTGTGCTGTATAACTCTATGGCTCTATGAGTGGCAAGAACGTGGAATTTGCTACCACAAAGAGTAGTTGAGGCGAATAACATAGATGCATTTAAGGGGAAGCTAGGTAAGTACATGAGGGAGAAAGATATAGAAGGTTATTCAGATAGAGTTAGATGAAGTAGGGTGGGAGGAGGCCCATGTGGAGAATAAACACTGGCTCAGACTAGTTGGGCCGAATGGCCTGTTACTGTGCTGTAAATTCTGTGTAATTCTATGTGGTTTTCAGGCAGTCAGCTGGCTGACCATCCCAACCGACCACCCAATAGTGCCGGCGGAAGGCTCGGTCCACGGGGTCGATCTCCCTTTGGGCAGCCAGCCGGCGGAGTGCATATCAACAGCAAACACACTCACAAAATGGAAGGAGAATATTTTTTTATATTTCTTACATCAATTCTATGCACCCACCTGTAAAAGAGAGATTTTTAAATCAGAAAATAAATCTGAGGGTGAACTGTTATTGGAGAATAATAAAACTTTGAATTTACTGGAGCAGCAGATAGAAAAGGATCTACTAAAGTTCCTTTTGCTCTCAAGCTAAACAGCATGGAGTGAGCACAAATCCAGACCAAAGCAGCAAGCATAGCTGAATTTGTTACATTGAATTGACAAGCTAGACTGTTTAAAAAAAAAAGTTTGCAACCTATATCTAATTTGTGGAGCAACAGTAATGGCACATGACATTTTTCCTTGTCTCATGAAATTTCAGCAGTAATGGGATCATATCACTATATTATCCCTCCACAACAATAAACGTAGAAGGGAATGTTGAGCCGGTATGGGACGCTTGACAAAGCACCATCTGTAAATTAAACCTTAGAATATTCATTAGAAAGCAGGAAGCATTCATTTTTATTTTAAGCCTCAAATGTTAATTTCAGAAAGGCTAGTATCAACTCCAAGTAAAGTTGTAGCTCTCAAACTCTGGATGGCCAATGTGTTTGTCAAGGAAATATGGTAGGGTCAGACTCAGATTAACCTAAAGCTTCTGCTGTAGCTTTGGTTAAATGTATTAATTTGTTGAAGTGGGATTAAAGGTAGAGCTGATAGGATTTTTAGGGTTTGAGAATGTGATATCAAAAGAGATGGACTATTTTTTAATATTTTAACGTTGGTTAAAAGGGTGCAAATAAAATCAAATTGAGCTACCAAAGCACTTCAAGTTTCTTTATTTTCAGGAAGGCACTTTTAAACTAACTTTCTACTCAGCTTCCAGATTACATGGAGGCAACTTATTCTCTTGGCCTGATGTAGCATCACTTTTTGACTATTAAAGAAAACTTACAAACAGCTGTGTGAAAAATAAAATTTCCAATAAATACTGCTGTATATTAACAATTCTTTTAAATATTACATTTATAAAAACATAGAAGAGCCATAAATAACTTCAACTAAATATGCAAAAACACAGGGATTCAGAACGCTGTACAATATTAGTATTGAAATCTATGAATGCATTTGTCTGAAAATTCCCTTGTCTTTTAATTCATTTAAAAATTTTCATGAAGGCATTAAGGGCTAAAAATTGAGTAGCGCCCCCTTTGGGGCGCTAACTTCGCTGGGGCACTACTTTTAGCGCCCCGGAAAAATTAGCGCCCCCGCGACGGAAATTGAGTGGTAGCGCCCCAAGAGGGAAGTGGGGCGCTACTGGAAGCGCCCTGCCTCCCTCTTGGGGCACTGCGAGGGAATATCGCGGTGCTATGTGCCGCAGCGCACGCCATGGTACTGCAGGCCTTCCTCCCCTTCTTAAAGGGGCGGGGCCTTGCGCAGCGCAACCTGGGTCCCAGCTGGGCCCCCGGGGATCGGGAGTGCCAGCAAAAGAGCCTGGCACTCAAGAGAAGTGCCGGGCTCATGGAGTGCAGCCGGCACTCTGCGGGGGGGCAGGTTAGGAGGCCGGGGACGGGAGCAGAGGCAGGTGCTGGCAGGCGGCCAGCAACAAAAATGGCTGCCCCGCACCTCGCCTTTAAATAACGCCTCCCCAGCCGCAGGTAGGCCCCCCTGACCCCGTCGCACATAGAGTAAGTCAGGGGGCACTCCCGAAGATCACGGCCGGGGCGCGAGCAGGGCGATACCGGTTACTGCCGCCGCTAACCTCCTGCTGAATTTCGCGGGAGGCGTTGGCGGCCCCGTGACCGGGCGCTAGTTGCTTTGCGCCCCATTAGCGCCCTCTTGCCCTCTTAGGGCGCTAACGGGAGACGCAAAGCAACCAAATTTTTCCCCCTAAATCCTTTCCTCCATTTAGGGCATGAAGGTTTGAAGTGGAAAAAATCGCCGCAACAGTTTCCAATGATGGACTGAATTAAGAAATAGAGTGAAAGCCTGTTTTTTTTAATAATATTTAATTCCAATTTATGGATTCTGGACCCCTCTTGCTGACATGCAGTGCTTAACTGTGAAACATCAAAGGGTGAAGTTAATTGTCTTTGTAGCAGCTTACAGAGCACTCCAAAGTATAGTTCTAAACCTGCAGTCGGTCTTCAGTGTTCATCATCCAAACCGACAGTGAAATAGCAATGAACTATAATGTATCTGGCACACTGTACCTTCTGGGGCTGAAATTATTTCTGCAATGTGTTAAAGGGTTTTCCACACTGACACCAATTAGTTTTTGGACAGCGGGTGTATAAATGATGTGCTCAACAATCACAAAAAGGCAACTAAGGAGCTCTCAGCTCTGGTACTTCATGCCAGACAAAGTCCTAGACACTCTTTTCCCATAGCTTTAGTGGCATTACTGTATAACAAAGGATTTAAGTAATGAGAAGATGTAAAGAAGCCTTTCTGTAAAAGAGTTCCTGTTTATCTTCTGTTCATATTTAAATTATATTAATGCTAATAGCTCTCCATAGCAAATTATTTCCACCCATCTTGTGATAATCATTTTGAACTGAAACTCTATTGATTATTCTGTTTTTAGAAGTAAATGATTATAATTAAAGAAATCTATTTAATATTGTTACCAATAACGTAATGGCTCCCCCCAAAAAATTGTACACATAAGTCTGAGGCCTGCAACATGCTTGAGGCCTCAGTGTGAGCACAAAGGGGGAGCCTGAGCACAAGCTGTGCACTAAGCTCGTTAGTGCTCCCGACTTCCATGTTAATTTGGCAGCTATCGCATAATGCATGTGGAGTGTCTGAGCAGCGCTCCAGCCACACAGTGCCCATCTGGAACAGACACTGAAGGGAAGGCTGCCACCAAAATTTATTCAAAAATATCAGGCGCCTCTGCCCTTTAAACCCTTTGCAGGTGCCCCACTTTTGACCACCACCCAGGAAAGTGCCCCGTGCACAACAATTAGCCAGAAACACTTCACAGGCCTGATAATGCTGCCCCAGTACTCCTAATGCATCATGAGAGGAGCGCCTAAAGCAACAATAAACTATTCATTTGGGCTGGCCCTGCATTTTCTGGTGAGTTCAGCCCATTTGTTAGCAGGTGCAGGCGCAGGTAGCATTTCCGATAAGTTGTCTGATGAGTATCACCACTTTTACTTACACCGGGGATTGCCTGTTCTCAGACAACTCAGAAAACAATATTCTCGTGGTGAACCGAGATCAAAGGGGCTGATAATGAGATGTTCGATGCCTGTGGCACTACTGTTCCATATTAGTGGGTGCTGAGGCCTGCTTAACATGTTCGCTGAGCTCATTAAGGCCCAAAAATAAGAAAAAAGAGGTTGCACTGCTTGAATGTGCAGCTGCTCTGCGAGCACAGGGACAGAATCATGAAGATTGATGCCCAAAACCCTGCCAAATAAACCATTGCCATCTTTACCCAATAGTGTACATCAGGACACATAAATATAACACCATTTATTCTCAGCTATCTTGTTCCTAAATGAAGGAACACAATGCAGTACAAGTTAAGCCAAAGGTTATTTATTTTAACAGTGTGTGGTACAAGTGGGTTAAGTATATTTTTCCCTTGTGCTCCTTTGTAACAGTGATTACATTTGATAAGATACACATAAGATACTTATAGCAAAGATAATAACACCTGCAATTAAGGGGAATGTAGCCACATAAATAGAACAATATTAGAACGATATATTATATAAGCCTTTAGCTTAGTGGTAGCGTTCCCACCTCTGAATCAGAAAGTGCAGGGATCAAACCCAGCTCCAGACAGTCTTAGCGAATGAAGGCGAAAGAGCTTTGGTTCTGAATTCTGAGTTGCCATCTAGTGGAGTACTTGCAGCTGCTGTGTAGTGGTGCCCCTACCCATCTCCAACCACCCCCCACTCTCTGGGCTGAATTTTCATAGAATCATAGAATGGTTACAGCACAGAAGGAGGCCATTCGCCTGTCAAGCCCGTGCCGGCTCTCTGCAAGAGCACTTCAGCTAGTCCCTCGCCTCCGCCCCTGCCCCGTAGCTCTGCAAATGTTTCTCCTTCAGGTACTTATCCAATTCCCTTTTGAAAGCCACGATTGAATCTGCCTCCACCACCCGTTCAGGCAGTGCATTCCAGATCTTAACCACTCGATGTGTAAAAAAGGTTCTTCCTCATGTCGCCTTTGGTTCACCTGCCAACTGCCTTAAATCTGTGTCCTCTGGTTCTCGACCCTTCCACAAATGGGAAGAGTTTCTCTCTATCTACTCTGTCTAGAGCCCTCATGATTTTGAATACATCTATCAAATCTCCTCTCAATGTTCTTTTTCATTTTATTCATTCTGCGATGTGGGCGTTGCTGGCAAGGCCAGCATTTATTGCCCATCCCTAATTGCCCTTGAGAAGGTGGTGGTGAGCCATCTTCTTGAACCGCTGCAGTCCGTGTGGTGAAGGTACTCCCACAGTGCTGTTAGGGAGAGAGTTCCAGGAGTTTGACCAAGCAACGATGAAGGAACAGCGATATATTTCCAAGTCAGGATGGTGTGTAACTTGGAGGGGAACATGGAGGTGATTGTGTTCCCATGCACCTGCTGCCCTTGTCCTTCTAGGTGGAAGAGGTCACAGGTTTGGGAGGTGCTGCCGAAGAAGCTTTGGTGAGTTGCTGCAGTGCACCTTGTAGATGGTACACACTGCAGCCACGGTGTGCTGGTGGTGGACAGAGTGATGTTTAAAGTGCTGGATGGGGTGCCAATCAAGCGGACTGCTTTGTCCTGGATGGTGTCGAGTTTCTTGAGTGTTGTTGGAGCTGCACTCATCCAGGCAAGTGGAGAGTATTCCATCACACTCCTTACTTGTGCCTTGTAGATGGTGGAAAGGCTTTGGGGAGTCAGTAGGTGAGAAACTCGCCACAGAATACCCAGCCTCTGACCTGCTCTTGTTGCCACTGTATTTATGTGGCTGGTCCAGTTAAGTTTCTGGTCAATGGTGACCTCCAGGATGTTGATGGGGGATTCGATGATGGTAATGACATTGAATGTCAAGGGGAGGTGGCTAGACTCTCGCTTGTTGGAGATAGCCAATTGCCTGGCACTTCTGTGGCGCACATGTTACTTGCCACTTATCAGCCCAAGCCTTAATGTCGTCCAGGTCTTGCTGCATGCGGACTGCTTCATTTTCTGAAAAGTTGCAAATGGAACTGAAGACTGTGCAATCATCAGCAAACATCCCCACTTCTGACCTTATGATGGAGGGAAGGTCATTGATGAAGCAGCTGAAGGTGATTGGGTCTAGGACACTGCCCTCAGAACTCCTGCAGTGATGACCTGGGGTTGAGATGATTGACCTCCAAAAACCACAACCATTTTCCTTTGTGCTAGGTATGACTCCTGCCAGTGGAGAGTTTTCCCCATGATTCGTATTGACTTCAATTTTACTAGGGCTCCTTGGTGCCACAATCGGTCAGATGCTGCCTTGATGTCAAGGGCAGACACTCTCACCTCACCTCACCTGATATGATGGAGTAGGCTTGACAAGGCAGATTGAGGAGGGGTATGATGTGCACAGCAGGATGCAGGTGAATGTGCTACGGTGCTCAGCTCTTTTGTCCATGTTTGAACCAAGGCTGTAATGAGGTCTGGAGCCGATTGGTCCTGGCGGAACCCAAACTGAGCATTGGTGAACAGGTTACTGGTGAGTAAGTGCCGCTTGATAGCACTGTCGATGACACCTTCCATCACTTTGCTGATGATTGAGAATAAACTGATGGGGCGGTAATTGACTGGATTGGATTTGTCCTGCTTTTTGTGGACAGGACATACCTGGGCAGTTTTCCACATTGTCGGGTCGATGCCAGTGTTTTAGCTATACTGGAACAGCTTGGCTAGAGCCGTGGCTAGTCCTGGAACACAAGTTCTCAGCATGACAGCCGGGCTATTGTCAGGGCTCATAGCCTTTGCTGTATCCAGTGCGATCAGCCGTTTCTTGATATCACATGAGTGAATCGAACTAGATGAAGACTGGCTTCGGTGATGGTGAGGACCTCAGGAGGAGGCCGATAAGTAAATGGCTGTTTTTCAGACTGGAGGATGGTAGACAGTGGTGTTCCCCAAGGGTCAGTGCTGGGGCCATTGTTTTTTTTGATATGTATAAATTACCTGGATATTGGAATACAGAGCAGAATTTCTAAATTTGCCGATGGCACCAAACTTGGGGGTGTGGCAAACAGTGATGATGATATCAATCGACTGTAACAGGACATAGAAAGGCTAGCAGAATGGGCAGACAAGTGGCAGATGGAATTTAATACAGCGAAGTATGAGGTGATGCATTTTGGCAGAAGGAACAGGGAGAGGCAATATACACTTAATGGCACAGTTTTAAAGAGTGTGCAGGGACAGAGGGACCTTGGAGTTAATGTGCATAGGTCCCTGAAGGTGGCAGGACATATTGAGAGAGTGGTTAGCAAAGCATATGGGATCTTGGGCTTCATAAATAGAGGTATTGAGTACAAAGGTAGAGAAGTTATGCTGAACCTTTATAAAGCGCTGGTTAGGCCACAACTGGATTATTGTGTCCAGTTCTGGTCACCACACTTTAGGAAGGATGTGAAGGCCCTTGAGAGGGTGCAGAGGAGATTTACCAGAATGGTTCTGGGGATGGGGGATCTTAGCTACAAGGACAGGTTGGAGAAGCTGGATTTGTTTTCATTAGAGCAAAGGAGGTTGAGGGGTGATTTGATAGAGGTGTAAAGATTATGACGGGTTGGGATAGGCTAGACGGGGAAAGGCTGTTCCCACTAGTTGATGGCACAAGGACTAGGGGACACAGATTTAAGGTTTTGGGCAAGAGATACAGGGGGGATGTGAGGAAAAACCTTTTTATGCAGCGAGTGGTGAGGACCTGGAACTCGCTGCCGACTGAAGTGTGGAAGCGGAGACACTCAATGTTTTCAAGGGGAGACTGGATAGGCACTTGAGGGAAATAAACTTGCAGGTCTACGGGTATAGAGCGGGGGAATGGCACTGACTGGATTGCTCTTCAGAGAGCTGGCACAGACTCGATGGGCCGAATGGCCTCCTTCTGTGCTGTTATTACTCTATGACTCTATGACTTATCAATTTTTATCCCATCCAGTATCTCAACTACCTCCTCTTCCTCTATGACTTTGGCAGCAGCTTCTTCCTTGGTAAAGACAGATTCAAAGTACTCATTTATTACCTTAAGCACGCCCTCTGCCTCTATGCGTAGGTCTCCTTTTTGGTCCCTAATTGGCCCCACCCCTCGTCTTACTACACGTTTAAAATTTATAGGCTTATAGTAGACTTTTGGATTCCTTTTTATGTTAGCTGCCAATCTATTCTCATACTCTTTCTTTGCCCCTCTTATTTCCTTTTCAGTTTCCCTCTGAACTTTCTATATTCAGCCTGGTTTCATTTGTATTCTCAACCTGACATCTGTCATACACCCCCTTTTTCTGCTTCATCTTACTCTCTACCTCTTTTATCATCCAGGGAGCTCTGGCTTTGGTTGCCCTACCTTTCCCCTGTGGGAATGTACCTTGACTGTACCTGAACCATCTCCTCTTTAAAGGCAGCCCATTGTTTGATTATAGTTTTACCTGCCAATCTTTGATTCCTATTTACCTGGGCCAAATCTATTCTCAACCCACTGAAATTGGCCTTCCTCCAATTAAGTATTTTTACTCTAGATTGCTTCTTTTCCTTTTCCATAGCTAATCTAAACCTTATGATACTATGATCACTGTTCCCTAAGTGTTCCCCTACTGACACTTGTTCCACTTGATCCATCTTTCTACAGAACCAGATCCAGCAATGCCTCCTTCCTCATTGAGCCAGAAATGTACTGATGAAGAAAGTTCTCTTCAAAACACTTCAGAAATTCTTCCCCCTCTCTGTCCTTTACACTATTACAATCCCAGTCTATATTAGGATAGTTGAAGTCCCCCATTATCACTACTCTATAGTTCTTGCACCTCTCTGCAATTCCCTTGCAAATTTGCTCCTCTATATCCTTGCCACTAGTTGGTGGCCTATTGAATACACCTAGTAGTGTAATGGCACCTTTATTGTTTCTTAACTCTAACCAAATAGATTCTGTCCTTGACCCCTCCGGGACATCCTCTCTCTCCAGCACTGTAACATTCTCCTTAACCAATACAGCCACCCACCTCCTTTCTTTCCTTCCCTATCTTTCCTGAAGACCTTATATCCAGGAGTATTTAGTACCCAATCCTGCCCTTTTTTGAGCCAGGTCTCCGTTATTGCAACAACATCATATTCCCCTGTGGCTATTTGCACCTGCAGCTCACCAACCTTATTTACCACGCTTCGTGCGTTTACATGCATGCACTGTAAACCTATCTTAGACCTTCTTGTATTCTCTCTTAGTCTGACCCCATCTAATACCGTACTATTTCTTACTCTAGTGCTATCTGTCTCTCCCAATCCTTTGTGCACTTTGTTTCTGCTTTCTAATACTACATCCTGATGCCCATCCCCCTGCCAAATTAGTTTAAACCCTCCCCAACAGCACTAGCAAACCCCTTCCATGAGGATATTGGTCTTGGCTCTGTTGAGGTGCAACCTATCCAGCTTGTACATGTACAGAACCAGTCCCAATGTCCCAGGAATCTAAAGCCCTCCCTCCTGCACCATCTCTCCAGCCATGCATTCATCTGCTCTATCCTCCTATTTCTATACTCACTAGCGCGTGGCACCGGGAGCTTGAGCTCCTCCAGCTGACGACACTTCCTGCACACGTGGTTGTCCAGTGTCCTGGAGTTCCCACATGGCACAAGATGTGCATTCCATGGGACTGAAGTGCCCTGTCATGCCTCTATTTAATAGGCTATTAACTAACTTAACAGAAATAAACTCAAGACTTAAAAAAAAGCACCAGCTACTCACCAATCAGCTCCTTCCCTTGTGCTGACATCACTTTAGTTTTTTTTACCTCGCTCCCTGACGCTCGCGCTCCCTCACGGCTCTCGGGCCTACTTTTATCTCTGGCCGCACCTCTCGCTCTACCGCAGGTCCACTCTCAGGACTATTAACCTAGAGTCCTTGGGTTTTGTGGCTCCACTCCTCCTTTTCAGTTCGACAATTTTAATGGAGAAGGTGGGTTGGGGGGGGAGGGGGCTCCTAGGCGTTCGGGAAACGCGGGAGAACAGGATTCCCACAGGCCCAGTCGAATTTCCCACCAGCAGCCAGCCAGATTGAGAGGCTGGCTCTGGGCGGGTAGCCCTGCGGCTCTAGACAGCATAGAGGAGGGAGGAAGGGATCATTTGGGGGCCAGGGTCAGCCGGAGGTGCGGGGGGGTGGGGGGCGGGGGTCTGAAAAGTAGGAGAAGCAGGGGGGTAGTCTGAAAAGATCGGCGGCCTGGAGCAGCGGAGGTGGGGGTCTAAAGAGATCGCGGGGCAGCTGGAGGAGCGGGGTGGGGAGTCCAGAACAATACGATCATGGGCCAGGACCACCACGGGGAGCAGGGTCAGAAAAGATCCCGGGCCGGCAGGGGGAACGGGGGCGGTGAAGTCCACAACTTCGCAATCGCGGCCCGGGGCCAGCACAGGGAGGGGCTCCAGAGCATTGTGGGCCAGCCGGAGCAGCGGTGGGGGGAGCGGGTGAGGATCAGGTGCCGGGAGCAGCACGGGCGGTTGTCTGAAGGGATCGGAGGCCAGAGGAGCACCACAGGGTGGGCAGGAGCGGTGGGGGGAGGCCTCGTGGGGGGATCGGAGGCCTGGGGTGCGGGGGGGAAATTGGTAGGCCTGGGGCGGTGATCGGAGCCCTTGTGGTGGGATCTCCGATCAGGGGGTGTGGGTTAGGCAGGGACCCTGGATTCAGGAGGTAAGTGTAAAGACACTTATCTCCTGGATCTAGCAGTCCTCGCCTTGCTTTATCTGGTGCATTTCATGAGGTGTGCAAAACCCAACCAGCTGAAATTTAATACAAAATGGAGGTTGAAGAAGAGGCTTCCAGCCTCATTATAATATTTAAATAGACAACCCGCTTCCTGGCAGCGGATTGGTTGCCCACCCCCGCCCCATCCCACCTCCGTTAAACACAGGAAGTGGGCACGTTGGAGGTGGGTTCAGGTCGGGATTCACATTTTTAACACTTTAACTACCCACACACCCCCCAATCCACCATTTTTTTTAGGTTAAAATTCCTCCCATTGTATAGGTTGTGGGAGCCCATAAAACCCTCCCGCCATGTAGAGCTAACCACCCGATAAAAAGATGGTTACGGCCACGGAAAAACTATTCACGTTGTGGCCTATCAGACTTAATCAGCTTGTGAATCGAAGGGATGAGTGTGAAGATGTGACAACAATAATAGGGAAATAGTTGGAGGGCAGAAATCTAAGGGTAAAGGAAGTTTTTTTAAATTCGTTTATGGGATGTGGGCGTCACTGGCCTGGCAGCATTTATTGCCCATCCCTAATTGCCCTTGAGAAGGTGACGGTGAGCCGCCTTCTTGAACCGCTGCAATCCGTGTGGTGAAGGTACTCCCACAGTGCTGTTAGGGAGGGAGTTCCAGGATTTTGACCCAGCGATGATGAAGGATCGGTGATATACTTCTAAGTCAGGATGGTGTGTGACTTGGAGGTGGTGGTGTTCCCATGTGTATGCTACCCTTGTCCTTCTAGGTGGAAGAGGTTGCAGGTTTGGGAGATGCTGCTGCAGCCACAGTACGCCGGTGGTGGAGGGAGTGAATGTTTAAGGTGGTGGATGAGGTGCCAATCAAGCGGGCTGCTTTGTCCTGGATGGTGTCGAGCTTCTTGAGTGTTGTTGGAGCTGCACTCATCCAGGCAAGTGGAGAGTATTCCATCACACTCCTTACTTGTGCCTTGTAGATGGTGGAAAGGCTTTGGGGAGTCAGGAGGTGAGACACTCGCCGCAGAATACCTAGCCTCTGATCTGCTCTTGTTGCCACAGTATTTATGTGGCTGGTCAATGGTGACCCCCCCCAGGATGTTGATGGTGGGGGATTCGGCGATGGTAATGCCGTTGAATGTCAAGGGGCGGTGGTTAGACTCTCGTTTGTTGGAGATAGTCATTGCCTGGCACTTCTGTGGCGCACATGTTACCTGCCACTTATCAGCCCAAGCCTGAATGTCGTCCAGGTCTTGTTGCATGCGGGCATGGACTGCTTCATTATCTGAGGAGTTCTGAATGGTACTGAACACTGTTCAACCCCATTTCTGACCTTATTTTGGAGGGAAGGTCATTGATGAAGCAGCTGATGATGGTTGGGTCTAGGACACTGCCTAGACTAGTTTCTTGGACGTGGATGATGTGGTGAGTTCTATTCCACTGGAGCCTATGTTGATGCCATTCTTATTTACTGTAAGCACAATGATCATGAGTTAGGAATTGAGAGAACAATATTGAACTTTGCTGATAATGCTGAATTGTGGAGTATGCAATTTTGAGAAAAACTGCAGAAGGACATAGGTAAAGGGTAGATAAGTGATAGGTACAGTTCAATGAAGAAAACATATAAAGTAATGCATTTTGGAAGTGAGAATAAGGAATCAAAAAGACCTTAATCCAGAGGATTTTAAATGCAGTAGAGGAGCAGAGAGACCTTGGTATACAGATACACCGGTCATTAAAGATGACAGTGCAAGTAGATAAGGAAAGTCATAAAAAAGGCAAATTAAACCCTTGGCTTTCTATTTATAATGCGGAGATGCCGGTGTTGGACTGGGGTGGACAAAATTGAGAGGTCGCACAACACCAGGTTATAGTCCAACAGTTTTATTTGAAATCACAAGCTTTCGGAGCTATCGATTGCCCCTTCCTCAGGTGAAGTAAATAGATACAGAATCGCCAAAGCATATATAGATAGAGAACAAAGCATGTGTAAGGTACATCAGTGAAACCATACCCCAGGTTAAGTCAGCACCATCAAACGAAGCAATGAAAAAAGGGAGGAAATACGAAGATAAAGAAAAAAATTATTTCTTTATTGCAATCCAGTCCTTCTTTATATTCAGCCTCCTCCTCATTCTACCATCTTGCCCCATATAGCCAATCAGTTGGACTTCCCATCCTCTCCTTATCATGGGACAGTGACTATGTCCTTGGCCTGAATAATATCAGAACACTACTGACAAATACTTGGTTACTCTAAAGTGGCAGTTACCAATAGTTGTGAAAGGTGGATCAAACAGTGGGGTAGATTTCACGAATTAGCGCTCCTAGCACAGAGCTTTGCATGATAGGAGTACATATTGGGAATTTCAGCATGGATATCAATGCACCCAGCATGATTTTCCATCTATTAAAATTAATGAATACAACTTACACACTAAAGGTAGCTCATTATTTGCTGCTGTTGGAGAAATCTAAGCACAGGGGCTTAGGTGATTTCTTTTCATTTTGCTTAGCATTATTATTCTTTCAACCTTTTTTTTGTGAAGGATGTTAGAACAGTTTCCATTTCTGGCATCTAGTATCAGCATAAGACATTCTCCATTCAGGTATAACCTCTGATCTGCTCTAATAATGTGCTTAAGCCCAACCTTACAAGAGCAGCCCCTCCTGCATTTTATCCATGTCCCACATCAGGCACCTTCTGGCCTCACTGATTGCCAACATATGTGATAATAATTAAGGGTAGTTTTGTACTCAGGGCTCAGGCTCACTCAGAAACAGATTGATATTGCCCAGTATGTTCCAGCGATATCTCAGCTGGTTAAAGTGATGAATAACTAAGCCATACAGAGCAGGTAGGTCTGTATTGAATTAGCTGATCTCAGTTGGAACAGCAGCAGAGGTATTACAATTGGCCTTAGTGCCCTTAAATTAAGGAGGGTAAAATTGGCTGAGAGTTCACACTCCTAGTCACTCTCCTCACTGGAAGTACATGTATGCAAACATTTGGGTAGGTTGCCCCCTCTAAAGGACTGGTCAGCTAACATTAACTGTCTAGGCCCAAACATGAAGAATGGTAGTTAGGTGAGGCACCTAGCACTTGTGGAACATACCCCAAAAATAAAGGTAGGTGGGAGAATGGATGGGGTCAAGAAGAGGGAAAAAAACACCTATTCTGCCCAAACCTATTCCACAAAGGACTCTTGCACAACACAAAAGGAGGCCATTGGAATCAATGGGTGGGATATTACTCACTGCCTGAAAGGGTGGTAGAGGCAGGAACCCTCACAACATTCAAGAAGCATTTAGATGAGCACTTGAAATGCCATAGCATACAAGGCTACGGACCAAGTGCTGGAAAATGGGATTAGAATAGACAGGGCTTGATGGCCGGTGCGGACACGATGGGCCTCTTTCTGTGCTGTATAACTCTATGACTCTATGACTATGACTCTATCCAGTGACAGCAGCCCAAGGGCTGCTTACCGCTGCATTTAAGCTATCCCAACCTTCGATGTGCCAGTAATTTTCATGTGTACCATCTACCATGGCAGCAAGGAGGGAGAGGAGCAAGACAACCCTTTTTGAGGATGCTATTTAGAGACCTTTGTCCATGAGGTCCTGGCAAGTGGAATGGTCCTCCTTGGAGCTTAGGGACAGCCTCAAATTCTCACAAATATGCACAGACCACATGAATGCAGTATCACACATGCATAGAATGTGACAGGAAATAAGAACATTATTTTTAGGACTGGGGTAGGTTGCAAAGGTAAGTACATTGGTGCTTTGCCTACTTTTTGGTATATGACCTTAGGATGAATATCAATAACAGTGCACTCTCACTTTGGTGCTCCTTCACACAAACAAGTAGCATAGCACTCCAGCAGTTATTTACCTGGTTGGCAAATACACACACATACCTATGTTGCTGGGCACGTTTTCTTGGTGGCAGAGAAATATGCTTCGAATGCCACAGATAGATCCATCACCATGCTACCAGTATTAGCTACCTGCAAGCTGCATTTTGATGGATTTACATAATCTGGTTGTTAGGTTGAACATATGGGTGCCACTCTCTGCTATTGCAAATTCCAACATATGTTCCTTAGATGAGGACTAGACGGATACCTCCCAACTTGAAACTCTCTATGAGATGAGAGGCCTACAAAAGGCAACAGAGGGAATCTGTTGGCGGTGGGGCAGGGGTGGGGGGGGAGGGGTGGTGGCAGGGGCGGTAAGTTGGAAACCTCTGCCAAAATTAATGCTATTACCATTCTTTGCGTTTTATTCTTTCACCCCATACTGAGTTTCTCATGTCATTTCCTTAAGGGTAGCTAGGGATATTGAGAAAATGCGGGTAAATGGAGTTAAGATACTGATCAGCCATGATCCAACTGAATGGCAGAACAGGCTCAATGAGCTGAATGGCTTACTTCTGTTCCTATGCTGATGTCAGTTGTGGTTCTGAGTCAGAAGATTGTGGGTTCAAGTCTCACTCCAAAGACTTGAACACATAATCTAGGCTGACACTTCAGTGCAGTACTTAGGGGGTGTCTTTCAGAGAAGACATTAAACCCAAGGCTCATCTGCCCTCTCAGGTGGATGTAAAAGATCCAACGGCAATATTCGAAGAAGAGCAGGGGTGTTCTCCCTGGTGTCCTGGTCAATATCTATCCTTCAATCAACATCACAAACTGATTATCTGGTCAATATCTCATTGCTGTTTGTGGGACCTTGTCATGCAAATTGACTGCCAAATTTCCTACATTACAACAGTGACTACCACTTCAAAAAGTACTTAATTGGCTATGAAGTGTTATGGGATGTCCTGAGGTTGTGAAAGGTGCTATATAAATGCAAGTTCTTTCTTTCTTTATACATTGTATACATTGCATTGCAGCAACATAACACATAATACCTTGGCATTTAAGTTGTGTTTGATGGGGTACTTTTCTGTAGAATTATAAATTATATCTCCTTTTGATCCTCTAATTAGTCATATAGAGAAGCCTACCGATGGTTCATTGAGGTTGCATAAAGTAATAGTACAGAATGGAATGGTATCCATTGTACTTGATGTAAAGCTGAGGGAAATTATGGGAATATTTTTCTGTTCCACTTTATTGGGAGTGAATTAAGTTAATTTAGCCTAATTTTTAAAAATCTTAATTTAATCCGTTGTTCTGTATTTGCTTAATACATTGATTAAATAAAGAAAACTTGACGATATCGATTTATGTAAACTTTTCCTGAACAGAATATAGCTTTTACCGTATCATGCAAAATAAGAGCAAAACATTTCCAAACTATTTTCATTCTTACCGTATCTAAAGGATTTTAACACCTAAAACTAGAACAAACTCCTAGAAAAAATAGCAAGGAAAGGATTCCTAGAGAAGGTAGTTCATTTGGAGTTAACCAACGCCGTTAAAAGGAATTGGACTTCATATTCAGGAGAACCTTGGTGCTGATCAGTGCTCCAAACCACCTTCAATTGAGGACAGGGGGTTTGAGGAGACATGAGGCAGTCAGGCTGGGGGCCTATCATTCTTTTAAACTTTACTTTCACTGCTGCAGGAAAAGGGATGCCAATGCTATCTCTCTCAATCCCACCTTTAAAAATCCATCAAAAGAGTGGCTTTCTTTTATGTTGGGTTCTGTGGAATCTTGTTAGAATTGTAAATGTGTTGTTTCATCTTCTTGCTGCTACAGCTGAATTAGCAGTCTATACATGCTCAGCCACATCAATTTGAATTGCACAATAGGTCTGATCCAATTCATCCTGTATATTATGCTAATAGAAATTCTATTTGCTGTCACTCAGTGACGGAGTCCAGGGCTCAGAAAACCATTTGAAAGTTTAAAAACTGATATGTTTTAAATGTTCTATCACAGTTGAACTGGAATGAGTTACGGGCTGTAACACAGAATGTTTTGTGAACATGCACTGCATGTCATTAGCAGAACTGTTTGGTTATGTTACAGATTTGGAACACCAACTGTTATTCTATATATATATATATATGTGCATGTATATAGTGTCACTGCTTCCAGTCTCCAAATCCTGCCAATTTCTTTTATAAGTATTCTTATGACACTGAGTGTAAAAAGACCCAATTCAGTCAAGCTGTTTTGCCACCCAGATTGGCTTAAGAGCATCAAATTGCAAAATCAAATTCAGTGCTGTAAAGCAGGGCTATTTATGGCAAATCCTGCAGTTGTGATAAGAATAGTTTCCTAATGTTTTTATATTGTTTTCTTAGAACTTGAGCTATCAGCTGATTGAATGTAGCAGGATTGTATGAGAGACGCTGGGGAGAATTTTAACAGCAAAGAGTGAGTGGGTTTGGGAGTGGGTGGGTGGTTAAATGCGCTGAAATTGACAGCGCGTCGGGAAGCCGGCTACAACCCGCCGTCTTTCGCATTTCACTCAAGCACGTTTGGCTGCGTGCGAGAAACCCCCCTCGGAAGAGGCATGTTACCAATTTAAAGATATTATGAAGTAGTTAAGAGGTAATTAACACCTTTTTTAACAGGGGTTTTCAACTTTCACTGTGGGTCCACGGGTTTCCCGAGCTTCATGGACCTCACCAGTGAAAGCAAGGTGAGAGCACAGCAGCAACTGAGGGCGCTGAACAAACGACAGGTATAAGTACTGAGACCTCACACCTGTTTCCTTGCCGAAGTGAAAGCTTACAGCACTTGTTCTGAGAGTTTGCTTTCAGTACTTTGCAGGTTATTTCTACAACTGTGGAGATGATTTCTACTACTTTGGAGGTGACTTTCACTACATTGGAGGTCACTCTCGCTATTTGAAGATGTCTTTCACTACATTGGAAATCACTCATACCACTTTGGAGGTTTGTGCATCTGATCTCCACTTTACATGTCATATATCAGGTCAGCAAAGGTGCCACTTATGTTATTTCACCTTGGACCTCAGATGAGAACCAAGATGAGCACCAGTAACAACACCAGCAACACCAGCAGGAGCACCAGCAGCCTTCTCCACACCGGCCTGCCGCTGCAAAGGAGAGAGGGGATAAGCTCAGAGTGGTCTGAAACAGAGTGCTTCTAAACAGAGTGTTAAAGTTGGGAATTTGGAGAGAGTGGGAATTCAGAGCAGAGGGAATATTCCAAAATTCTCAACGAATATACATTCCATTGAGAAATAAAGGGCTAGAAATTCATTATAGCCCAGGAATGGGTGGTAAAATTAGAAAAGCTGGCCACATGTTCCAGTCTTTCTCGCTGCCTCCGCTCCCTCCACCATAGATCCTGGAGAGCCAGGCAGACTGCCCATACAGCCCCCATTATTGTAAGCCAAGTGTAGCACTTTTGATATTTTTAAAGAATAAATGTAACTACTTTTTAGTTACCACAACACTCCTGATACAAAAGAACCTTTAAATTCCTGAATTAAACTGTTGTACAATATCAAACTGACAAGAAAGCGCTGAAACTCCACCAACCTGACAGCTGAGACTCATTACTCATGATCCCTTTAAATTACATCCCTGGAGTCGGCTTCCGCCTGCTTGATGCCTCCTCTCCCAGTTGCTGTCTGGCCGAGGTGCTAAGGTAGGTGGCGAAAATCAATTTTGCAGATCGGGCACCACGCTCACTGACATCACGATCTGCCTGGCGTTGAAGTCCCCTTTTAAGACTGAGATTAGGAGGAATTTCTTCACGCAGAGGGTTGTGAATCTTTGGAATTCTCTACCTGAAAGGGCTGTGAATGCTGAGTCATTGAGTATATACAAAGCCGAGATAGATAGATTTTTGGACTCTAGGGGAATCAATGGATATGGGGTCGGGCGGGAAAGTGGAGTTTGAGGTCAAAAATCAGCTATGATCTTATTGAATGGCAGAGCAGGTTTGAATGGCCATATGACCTACTCCTGCTCCTACTTCTTATGTTTTTATGTAGGTACAGCTCACAGGAGGCAAAAGCCGCAACACAGGGTATATAGGCAGAGGATCAGCTTCCTTGACATGTCCAAAGACCAGTGCCTCAGGAGGCTCAGGGTATCGGGTCAGGTCATGGGGGATATTTGCACCCTGTTGGACCAAGACCTGCTGCCAACTGGACCTAATGGCCATGCTTTACCAGTGGCTGTCAAAGTGACCACCGCCCTCAACATCTTCACATCAGGCTCCTTCTAGTGATTTCCAGGAGATATTTGAAGGAATTTGCAGTCGGTCGCCCACAAATGCATTACACAGTTGACCGTGCCTTGTTTGCCAGGGCAGACAGTTATGTACACTTTGCCCCCGATGAAGCCAGTCAGACTGAGCAGGTGCTCAGGTTTTTGGCTCTAGCTGGCTTCTCACAGGTGCAGGCGTCATTGACTACACACATGTGGCAATCAAGGCACCCCCAGATCACCCAGGAGTGTTTGTGAACCATAAGGTTCACAAAGCTGGGTGAGAGTGTAAGTTGTGAGGAGGATGCAAAGAGGCTTCAAGGGGATATAAACAAGCTAAGTGAGTGGGCAAGAACATGGCAAATGGAATATAATGTGGAGAAATGTGAAGTTATCCACTTTGGTAGGAAAAATAGAAAAGCAGAGTATTTTTTAAATGGTGAGAGATTGGGAAATGTTGGTGTTCAGAGGGACCTGGGTGTCCTTTTACACGAATCACTGAAAGTTAACATGCAGGTACAGCAAGCAATTAGGAAAGCAAATGATATGTTGGCCTTTATTACAAGAGGATTTTAGTACAAGAGTAAAGGGGGGCAAAATTGGGTCATGCCCCCTTTGGGGCGCTAACTTCGCAAGTAGCGCCCTGAAAAAGTTAGCGCCCCCACTCCTGGATGATCTGGGGGTGCCTTGATTGCCACATGTGTGTAGTCAATGCCCCGCACCCGAAATTCACTGGTAGCGCACCAAGAGGGAGGCGGGGCGCTACTGGAATCGTCCCGCCTCCCTCTTGGGGCGCTGCGAGTGAATATTGCGGCACTAAGTGCAGCAGCGCCACGCGCTGCGGCACATCACGCCGTGGTACTGCAGGCCTTCCTCCCCTTATTAAAGGGGAGGGTCCTAGCGCAGCACGACCCGGGGCCCAGCTGGGCCACCAGGGATCGGAGTGCCGGCAAAAGAGCCCAGCGCTCAAGAGAAGTGCCGGGCTCACGGAAGGCAGCCGGCACCCCGTTGGGGGGCTGCACAGGAGGCCAGGGACAGCAACGGGGGCAAGTGCTGGCAGGTGGCCAGCAACAAAAATGGCCACCCGGCACCTCCCCTTTAATTTGCGCCGCCCCGGCCACAGATAGGCCCCCTTCACACTGTCAGACATAGCGTCCGGCGGTAAATCATGGGGCGCTACCGAAGATCGCGAGCGGGGTGCTACACAAGGTGATGATGTCATCGCCAGAGGCTCAGCGCCGCGGGGCGCTAACGGTTACTACCGCCGCTAACCTCCAGCTGATTCCCTTAATATCCAAAAATCTATCGATCTCTGTCTTGATGGGAGGCGCAAATCAACCGAATTTTTCCCCCAAGATGTCTTACTGCGATTATATAGGGCCCTGTTGAGACCACACCTGGAGTATTGTGTACAGTTCTGGTCTCCTTACCTAAGGAAGGATATACTTGCCATAAATGGGAGTGCAACGAAGGTTCACTCGACTGATTCCTGGAATGGGGGGATTGTCCTATGAGGAGAGATTGAGTAGACTAGGCCTATATTCTCTAGATTTAGAAGAATGAGAGGTGATCTCATTGAAACATACAAAATTCTTACAGGGCTTGACAGGGTAGATGCAGGGAGGATGTTTCCCCTGGCTGGGGAGTTTAGAACCAGGGGTCACAGTCTCAGAATAAGGGGTCGGCCATTTAGAACTGAGATGAGGAGAAATTTCTTCACTCAGAGGGTGGTGAATCTTTGGAATTCTCTACCCCAGAGGGCTGTGGAGGCTCAGTCATTGAATATATTCAAGACAGAGATCGATAGATTTTTGGATATTAAGGGAATCAAGGGATATGTGGATAGTGCAGGAAAGTGGAGCTGAGGTAGAAGATCAGCCATGATCTTATTGAATGGTGGAGCAGGCTCGAATGGCCAAATGGCCTACTCCTCCTCCTATTTCTTATGTTCTTATGTTCATCAATGTGAAGCTCATCTGCAACCACAAAAAGATCATTATGCAAGTGTGTGCAAGATTCCCAGGGAGCTACCATGATGCATTTGTCCTGCACCACTCCACCCTCCCTGATCACTTCGCACCTCCAAACAGACTTACCGTCTAGCTGCTTGGAGACAAGGGCTGTCCACTTAAGACATGGTTGATGACACCCCTGAGGAGCCCAATCAATAAGGCCTAAGAGCGCTACAATCAAAGCCATATGACGATGAGATGTGTCATTAAGCAAACAATCGGGATGCTGAAGATGCGCTTCAGGCTCCTCGACAGATCTGGAGGCGAACTTCAATATGCGGCAGCCAGGCTCTGAAGAATGATTGTGGCTTGCTGTGTTCTGCAGAACAGTGCAGCAGCAAGGATTGGAGCTGTAGGAGGAGCAAGGCACAGAGCACATTGCCTCTTCAGAGGAGAAAGATGACAAGGAGGAGGAGGAGGAAGAGGAATGTCAGGTGTCCATTGCACCAGCAGTGGTGCACATTGCTGCCCGGGATGCTTGGGATGGACTCATCATGGTAAGATTTAGTTAGGTTGCACCACTGTAGCCATCTGGCAGCCACATGCTGAACCCACTTGCCCCCTCCCCCAGCACAAAGCAGTCCCGCAATCAGCAAGGCATCCCTTTCACAGACACCCATTGCTCAGATTTAAGTCTTGTCTTACCAAGCATTAGAACTGAGAAGGCCAGTTGCCAGGTTGCAGGCAAAAATGGGCAAGACTGGAAAGTGGTGCAAAGCAATAATTTTATATGTGGCTCAAAACTTATACATTAACTTATCAGAGCAACATGTCTATCACACCCATGTGCACAACCTTGTGCAACTACTAATCTTTCATTTTCCTTTTCCTACAGCTCCTATGCCGTGTAACTCCTGTGGCTCCAGCAGAGGTAGAGGCAGGCTGCTCACATCCCTGCCCTGACTGCTGAGATGCTCTTGGCTGACGTTCTCTGGGTTTTGGAGCCCATGAGGGCCCCGCCAAACCCTGCTCCACCTCCACCTGTGCAGGAGCAGGCTCGACAATCGGGACATGAGGCAGCAGGTGGAGTACTGACTGAGGTGGGGCAATGGGTGAGAAACATAGAAATATAGAAAAATAGGAGCAGGAGTAGGCCATTCGGCCCATCGAGCCTGCTCCGCCATTCAATATGATCATGGCTGATCCTCTATCTCGATACCATATTCCCGCTCTCTTCCCATACCCCTTGATGCCTTTTGTGTCTAGAAATCTATCTATCTCCTTCTTAAATATATTCAGTGACTTGGCCTCCACAGCCTTCTGTGGTAGAGAATTCCACAGGTTCACCACCCTCTAAGTGAAGAAATTTCTCCTCATCTCAGTCCTAAATGTCCTACCCCGTATCCTGAGACTGTGACCCCTCGTTCTAGACCCCCCAGCCAGGGGAAACATCTTCCCTGCATCCAGTCTGTCTAGCCCTGTCAGAATTTTGTACGTTTCAATGAGATCCCCTCTCATTCTTCTAAACTCTAGTGAATACAGGCCTAGTCGACCCAATCTCTCCTCATACGACAGTCCTGCCATCCCAGGAATCAGTCTGGTGAATCTTCGCTGCACTCCCTCTATGGCAAGTATATCCTTTCTTAGGTAAGGAGACCAAAACTGCACACAGTACTCCAGGTGTGGTCTCACCAAGGCCTTGTATAACTGTAGTAAGACATCCTTGCTTCTGTACTCAAATCCTCTTGCAATGAAGTCCAACATACCATTTGCCTTCCTAACTGCTTGCTGCACCTGCATGTTTGCTTTCAGTGACTGATGTACAAGGACACCCAGGTCCCTTTGTACATCACCATTTTCCAATCTATCACCATTTAAATGATACTCTGCCTTTCTGTTTTTCCTACCGAAGTGGATAACTTCACATTTATCACGTTGTACTGCATCTGCCATGTATTTGCCCACTCACTCAACTTGTCTAAATTGCCTTAAAGCCTCTTTGCATCCTCCTCACAACTCACAATCCCACCTAGTTTTGTGTCATCAGCAAACTTGGAAATATTACATTTGGTTCCCTCATCCAAATCATTGATATATATTGTGACTAGCTGGGGCCCAAGCACTGATCCCTGTGGTACCCCACTAGTCACCGCCTGCCACCCCAAAAATGACCCATTTGTTCCTACTCTCTGTTTCCTGTCTGTTAACCAATTTTTAATCCATGCCAGTATATTACCCCCAATCCCATGTGCTTTAATTTTGCACACTAACCTCATATGTGGGACTTTATCAAAGGCCTTCTGAAAATCCAAATGCACCACATCCACTGGTTCTCCCTTATCTATTCTACCAGTTACATCCTCAAAAAACTCCAGTAGGTTTGTCAAACATGATTTCCCTTTCATAAATCCATGTTGACTTTGTGTAATCCCGTTGATATTTTCTAAGTGTCCTGTTATCACATCCTTTATAATAGACTCTAGCATTTTCCCTGCTACTGATATTAGGCTGACCGGTCCGTAGTTCTGTGTTTTCTCTCTCTCTCTGCTGTGATTTCCAGCAAAAAAAGTTTAAAAAAAATTTGTTTTCCATACAGACTCCAGCATCTGCCATATCTGACCCCTTGTGACCCCACCTCATTGTCTTTGTTGTATTTTGCTATCGTCTTTGATGTAATGTCTTCCTGACTGACCTGGTTGGACACCATCCACACCTTTGATTGCCGTGATTGTCTCTCTGCCGAGGTGTGATAAAGGGCAGTTAGAAAGATTAACTGTAGTCGTCTGGCATTGTTCTCTGACTACATATGCTGTGCCCATATGTATTTCTTCACTTCACCTGATGAAGGAGCAGCGCTCCAAAAGCTTGTGATTTCAAATAAAGCTGTTGGACTATAACCTGGTGTTGTGTGACTTCTCCTTTTTTAAATAGTGGGGTTACATTTGGCACCCTCCAATCTGCAGGAACTGTTCCATAATCTATAGAATTTTGGAAGCTGACAACCAATGCATCCACTATTTCCATGGCTACCTCTTTTAGTATTAGAAGTGGAAGCGCTTTGAGCAGAGTACCCACTTCTATGCCCCGCTTTTCCATTTCCCTCTCATGGCCCACCCGCTAGCAATGAGCTGGAGAGCACTTTGTTGCACATCCATGGGGCGCTGAATGGCCAAGGCTTGGTTTTGATCCATCCTACTTTAGGTGGCATTCAGAGTGTGCAAGCCATTGGCGAGGGCAAGCATGCACTCATTTGACTGCCGCCTTTGATGCTCCATGCTAGTGGCCACTCTTTCTATGGACGAACACATCATAGATAAGGTCTATGACATCATGCCACTCATGCATGAGATGGACTCCTCCATTCTCTCTGCAAGCATGCAGAGTGCGGCTGGAAATCCTGCCAATACCTCACACATTTTTTGCTGCTGTTCCAGAATCATCCTCTTTGTCAATGACTCCCGAGGTTCAGCATCTGCATCCAACTGAGGAGAGCATGGAGCATCCTGTGCCCTCCAACGAGGATTCTCTACTGCTGTCCCTGTCTCCACCATCTGCTCTTGCTCACATGTGCTGTTTGGGACACCAGATGACAACACAACTATCTGTCTTGCTGCTCCCACTGACGTTGTGTATCTGCGCTGGTGCGAGGTGTGCATGAGTCCTGTGACGGTGCACCCTCAGAGTTAACGACTTCCTCTAAGGAGTCGTCTTCCTCCTCTGGCACCACCTCCTGTGGGACACTTGATGGACCTGTGGGAGATTAAAGACATGAATTATAACTGTTATGATAAGAATGCTTAAAGTTACCATTATGCACATAATCATATTTCACTGGCTGCTGATATCAAGTCAACATGAGTGACTGTTGTATGCCATGTGGCGGTGTGATATTTAATTCTGCCACCAGGTAGCTGGGAGCTCCCCGTCTCTCCATCTCCGATCGCCAGGCACGCCGACACTCCGTTTATTCGAGAGCATCCTTCTCTGCAGTTGTCTCCGGTTTTCTGCCTCTCCCTGATGTTCTGTGCTCTCTTCTCCTGCAAGGAGGGAATCAAGGGACCTTTGAGTGAGAGTCATGGAATGAGTGGAACAGATGGATGGACAACATCTGTTGAGGGTGACTATGAGGGAGAGGCGTGACATTGCATTAAGATGAGGGTGAGTGTCAGTGGTGGATGGTCAGATGGGGATGTGAGGAAGTGCATACATAGAGAGGGATGGGTGTACCTGCAAGGTAAGTTGGTGTGAGGAGTGATGTGCAGGAGAAGGCTTTGGAAGGTAGAGTGAGGGGGTTGGGGTGACTCACACATCAGGATGTAGTTGAATGTCCCATTGCACTCACTTCTCCTGCCCTCATGAGGTCATTAAAGTGCTTCTTGCTCCAAGAGCGTGGCACCACACTCCCGCTGCTCTCCTCCTCCGCTATCTTCAGCCACACCTTCTTTGTCATTGAGGCTGGCTTCTTCCTTCCATCAGCAGGGAATGAAATCTCCCTGCTAGCCCTTACACCGCGCAGTATGAAGTCTAGGGACGCATCACTGAAGCGAAGCGCAGCCTTTGTACGCTGAGACTCCATACTATAGTGCTTGATATGTTTCTCCCACCTCCACAATCCTTCAACTGTCATCTTTGCAGTGTTCCTTTAAATACCTCAGCTGAAATAGACCCATGCGTGCCGTAATCATGCCCGCTCATGCTAATTGGTCGGGAAACCCGGAAGTCAGATGCAAATGCAGTGGCTGGGTTAAAACGCCACTGACAGAGGCACTGCAGCTAATTCCAGGTTTCCCGTGTGCTACCGGACCCCACCTCTTCCAATGCATCGGCAGGTAAATATTCTGGCACTGTATGTATCCATTACAAATTACTGTATTCGGTTACAATACATTATGATTGATATTGGATGAAACTTTTCGTAACACACATGGCCAAGGGTTTTACTGTTAAGAAAATAAATAAGTGTTTATTTTGAACTGTAGAAAGGAGAAACTTTGGTAATTTAGTGGATCACAATGTTACAATTCGGCCTTGTCTTTTAATTCTCTTTATTCGTGATCATTTCAAAATTCAGCTACCAGAGGCAAGGCCAATCTTCCTGTGAACTGAAGCATGGCCTTATGCAGAAAATGCTGAAAGTTGAACTATGAAGCCTTACACTTGGGGGTATGTAAAATACACTACTGATCCCTCCAATAAATTGAAAAGCATCATGTTGACAGATTGTGTAGCTCAGGCTAAAACAGCTGATTTGTATTTATTAAGAGAACACAACATATACAGAGCAAAATGGGTCACTAGAGTAAAATAAAGTACAGTGCTTAATTCCCATCAGTACTATAAACCATTTTCTGCTACCAAAACAACTAAATTAGCTTTTTATGTAAGCACATACCTTTAATCTCAAAGAGTTCTTACAATGTATACTTGGTTGATTTGAGCAAACTAACTCAATGATCATTAGCTATCACATTTATTCTCAGCCTGTAAGGGTTCTGGATACAGAATTATCAATCAGGCCAGATTTCAAGGACACAAGGAGCTGCCTCTCAAACATTTAGTTCAAGCAGACTCTCACTCCTCCGGGACAAAGCAAATCTGCCACAATAGGCAACACTCTTGTTATCAAACACTCCCTGGAGGAACAGCCCTTACAGTTAATGGCTCTATCTCTTTCTCAAGAGCCTGGTAAGCAATTTAATCATTTCTATCACTTGGATCGGTTTTGTACCTTCGAACACTGAATAAGGCATTACAAATCGCTTGCTCCTAAGTGATCGTTATATGTCTGATAGGAAAGTACAAAATATCACATCCCTAATAACATGTCTATTGTTTTACAGGAATCTAAAACTTGATGGGCTATTGTTCACAAATTACCAGGATGATCAAAAGTTTTTGTAACCAGGAGAGAATATCTGCTGCCATTAACATGTGGGGCTGGAGTCTTCTCTGTGATCCTGCCCAAAATCAAGTGGGATAGCGGCGGAGAAAATTCGGGCAGTGAGATCTACTTGCCCTGCCGGCAGTGGCCCAAAGGTAAGTCCTGAGAGTTGGGGAGTATTCCTGCTCCTCCTGGCTCCACAGGGATTTTTATTTTATTTTAAACTAACCTTTAGGTGGTGGCTGCTGCTTAGGCCACTGCTACCGCTGAAGAATTCTGGCTCTACGATGTCCAATTTGGTAGAGGGGGTCTAAAACACACATTCGGCCCCTCATTTACATATATAAGGAGCCTGTTTTACTAGGCTGCCAGGGACGCCTGAAAAATTGTCTGATCCAATTTCGAGTCGAATGTCTTTCAGGCATCCTTTGGGGACGAGACGTTGGTCACCAAAATTGGCCTTCGTTGTGCCCATTTTACGCCCGTAAAACAAGCATATCAAGGTCCAAATTTGACCCCAATGTATATGTTTTCACAAACCCATTGAAGGTACAGACACTCCCACATCTTTAACCCCAACTGCCAGGCTAAAGTAGAAGTAAGTTGTGGTCATTGCTTCCTCTTCATATGGTGTCATATGCCAGACATCCTCCTGCAGTAGCCTGGCATTCCTTGGCATTGAGTACTGTCTTCTTCTGCAGGAGAAATGCACAGTGTTAAGTGGCTGCTGCTGTCCTCGGATCCAGCAGTCACAATCAGTCAAGATTCATGAAATGGATGGTAGTAATGGTAGGCAACAAGGATCTAGATTATGAGACACTCCTAGTACCAGCAAGCATTACAGCATGAGATACTTAAAATAAGGGTTGCCAAGTGGCTTGGTGCCATGTGATGCCCTTGACTATTGTTCTGTAAAAGACACATGTGCTTCTTTCTGATTCAGTTATCTGCCCTAATATTCATCTGGAAATACTCTCACCTTTGCTGACCTAGTGATAACATTAAACTCTTCAAACACTGCAAGGTCTTTGGGGTTATGGCAGTACCACTGACAGTCACAACCAACTTCCTTCCCTATGGCCCATGCTGTTGCACGTGATGGCCTCACCCCTGGTTTTCCAAAAACGGAGTCCCTCTGCTCTAGAATGTGTGGCAGCAACACTTCCACGTCAGCCTCCGAAATATTAGAAGCTCACCTTTCCCTTCTTTATAACCAGCCATTTCAGTTCCTCCTGCTCAGCTCTTTAAATGCATGAAGCCCTTTAAATAGGGAAGTTGCACGTTTGCTCTGCTCCTTTCCAAATTTTCCAGGGTCCTATCTGGCCCTCTGCTGGCAGGACTTCTGCCATTCTACTAGCATTATTTAAGTTAGCTGATGCTGGGATTTCTGGCAGGATCAGCCTCCTCCTATCTGGCGGCATAAGTTCCACTCCACTCCACTTACGCCAGCGGAGCAGGGTCCCAGGAATTTTCAGGCCATCCTGCTAACAAAACAGATGGATTCCATTCTCGGAAGCAGTCAAGAAACCATGTTAAATTGTTACAATACTGGGCATAGCTACAAATCCATATATAATTGTACAGTGTAAAAATTCCTCTGACTTAAAATGGTGCCAATCTTGTTCTGTCATAGAAGGTAATTTGATCTCTAGTAGTGCAGTGGGGCAGGGATATCTAATCCCTGGCAATTAGAATAAGGATCTAACCTTCAGGGTCAGCGTCACACCAACCTGTGTATGAGATCTGTAGAGCTGAATCTTAGTGAAAAAGTTAAATTATCGCAGTTGCACTATATAAGCTGTGATTTATTTTAGTGCAAAGAATTAAACAACAACACACAAGGATCTTGGAATTTGGAAGAGTTAAGACGTGAAGCCTGGAGTAGTGAGAGAAAAGTATTTTGCTGAGTGAAGTGGACAAATAGCAAATGTGGGAGGAGAAAATGAAGAAAGACTTATCAGTTGAAAAGTATGTAGATCAGAAGAAGAGAGTCTAGCTATTATTGTTGTTTTTGTGGAGGATAAGAGAAAGAGAAATACGTTAACAGAATTTGAGAATGATATATTACAAAGTGGGAAATCAAAGTTCTGAAAAGATTAAGAAATGAGCATGTGAGGCATAGAAACAGATCTAGTTAATTGACATTTTAATAAATTTATTTGATTCAGGAAAGATCCATGAGGATATAAAAATGGTAAACACAACTCTATTATTTTTTTTTAAATAGGATCAAAAGGGTGTACAAAACTATAGACCATAAAGCCTAACATCAAGTACAGAGAAAACCTTCAAGCAGTTTTCACAATTCTGAGGGAAGGGAAGGGCATTTGGCAAAGCACAGCTTGATAAAGGACAACCAGCATGAATTCAAGAAAATGAGGTCATACTTAATTAACTTACTAGAGGTCTTTGAAGATATCACTGGCATGGTGCAAAAGCGAAAGGCAGTCTATGTTACATACTTAAAATGAAGTGACAAGGTTCCACAATGGAGATTAAGGTAAAGTAAGACAAAGGGAAAGCTGGTTAGAAAATTGCTTACAAAAACAAGAAACAGAGTAAACATAAATTGTGACTTTTCATGCTAGATTGTGTACCCTAGGATTGGTCTTGGGGCCCATGCTATTTGTAAAACATAGGGTGAAAAATTCGGTATCGACCATTTTGGGGCGCTGACATCGCCTGGACGCTAACTTTAGCGCCCGGCGCTAATTAGCGCTGGCAAACGCGAAATTGAATTTTAGCGCCCCAAGAGGGAAGTGGAGCGCTAAATCAAATGCTACACACTTCTCTTAGGGCGCTAACATCGCAGAGCAGGGCGCTACCTTCAGAACACTAATCAAGTTCCAGCGCTGTCAATTAGAGAGTCCTCAGACAGACTGGTGCTTTCCAGTTCTTAAAGGGGAGGTTCAATCATGCTGCACAGCCTCACTCTGATCATTGCTGCTTGTGAGCTGGGCCTGCAAGGAGCTGAAAGCCTTCATTCAAGCAATTGATGGCTGATCAGAGGCCCAGAGAGAGAGCTTGCCGGTTTAGCGACCACGCCTTAGAGGCTCTGGTCGCGGCTGTGGAATACCGATGGGCAGTGCTCTTCCCAGACACTGACAGGAGGCCATTGCCACAGGCCTTTAGGAGGATGTGGAGGGAGGTCGCCCAGCACGTGTCGGCCAGAAGTGTGGTTCCCAGAACTCCCACCCAGTGCCGGAAGAAATTCAACGACCTCACTCGGGTGGTCAGGGTGAGTAGATGCTTCAAAAACCTTTATATGCCACCATCTCAACCTCACTCTGTGCACACACTGTATAAACTGCCACATCCCCAACACTCACCCACCTACTATGCCTACCTACTAAAAGTGACATGCACATCTCACGCCTTGCATACATTAACAGCCATTCAACTATGGTAGGCACATATGCCAAACACATAGCTGCACACTCACTCACACGCTTTCCTTTTTCTTGCAGGCCAAGCTTGCTCACAACAGGAGGGAGCAGCTATGAACGGGAGGAGGTGAGGTGGACCTGCACCCCCTTACAGACCTGGAGGAGTGAGTGGGCCACATCATTGCCGCCCAGGTCGTGGGTGCTGTGGCCGTCTGAGACGTCGACCCCCTTGGGAATAACAACGGTATGTTCATCACCTCTCCCTCTTCTCTCATACCACTTCCCCTCACACCACTAGCCTTATCCACTTTCCATCGAAGTATACTTTCTCCATTCCTTGCTCCCTTCCTGCCCCCCTCCCCTGACCTTAAACCCACTCTTGTGTCTTTATGCTTTCAGATAATCAGCCACCATATGACCAGCCTATCCCTCAGCCTCCCAGTGACGCGGGGGAGGAGGAGGAAGAACAAGCCAGAGCCTCACTGCCTGTGTCTCCCAAAGGCGCTAGGTCCGATAATGGG
This sequence comes from Squalus acanthias, assembly GCA_030390025.1. NCBI lineage: Eukaryota > Metazoa > Chordata > Chondrichthyes > Squaliformes > Squalidae > Squalus > Squalus acanthias. Next base: position 54,304,743 of record CM059432.1, read on the forward strand.
GTGACACGGTCGCTGGAGGGGAGCCTAGTACATGGGGCTGATGTGGGTGAAGCTCAGGGACAGAGCAGGCTGCAGCAACACCATGGGAAAAGGGAAGCTTGGGGGCCATCTCCCCGGAGGGTGAGTTCACACGCGAGTTCTAGCTGCACAGGACTCAGATGCGGACCTCGATGTGGAGGCGATGACCACCTGGGCGATGGGCATACACACCGAACTCATGGGTGCAATGGCAAGGGTGCCCGAGAGCATGGATGCACTGGCTAGGAGCTTGAAGGAGTCCGCCTCCAGCATTGCTCTCATCTCTGCGCACACCATCGAGCCCATCCTTGGCAGTTGGTCGACTCGCAGAGAGACCGTGAGGACCCAGATCTCATGCCGCATGTCACAGGTGAGGTGGCAGCAGCTATTGCAGCACAGGCTGAGGCAACGCAACAGCTTAGTGCTGTAATGGAGTCAGTGGTTGCTGGCATGTAATCTCAGACTGGTCTCATGCAGTCTCAGATTGATGCCATGCAAACGCTGACTGCTGCCATCATCGCTGTGTCGCCCACTGTCCACCGGGGATCTCATGGTGCCACAGCAGGCCAGCAATCTGTGCTCAAGCAGATTGCTCCAGATGCTGAGGTTCTGCCCCGGGGGAGTGGCAGTGTGTTGGTCAAGCAGGAAGGTGCTGTCCTCTCTCAGGATGACAGCATTCTTGCTCCCACCTCTGCCACTCCGCCATTGCACTTGCCGCAGCCTGTAACCCAGCTATCCAAGACTACTGCCGCCCATGCTGAGGTGGTGCAGTCTGCAGCCGGGCCTTCCAGGCCCAGAGCTGGTCGAGGGCGTCCTGCAAGGCCATCTGCAGTCTCTGGCTCCCAGACTCAGCAGCCTTCAACCAGCCTTGCTGCAGCCACTGGGGCCACATTATGGAGGAGCAGTAGGGTTGGGAGAGGGGGGGAGCTCAAAAGGGGAGGGAAATCATTGAAGAAGGGGGAATAAAGAATACCTTAGTAGCAAATGGGGGTAGTGTGTGTTAATAAAGCGATGTGTTTGTAAATATATTGTGTTTCTTTATGAATAGTTGTGTTTCATAACAGATAGTAAATTGTTCATTTGATGATCCACATTTTGTGATGTTTCTCATTTGACCTTTGCCTGGTGATAGGGACCACGAGCTGGATGTAATGATGTGGTTCTGCTCTGCAAACGCCATGTGATATATCATTTATTGGAAGTGCTGTCTAATGAGGCGCTCACGAACAGCCCTTGCAGAAGCAAGATTGAGTGGCTCCCTACTCCGTTCCTGCTGCTCCTCCTCCACCGCCTCCTCCTCCTCCGCCTTGTCCTCCTCCTCTCCCTCTTCCTCCTCCTGAGTTGGACCTGTAGTCCTGGTGGCAATGGCTGGGCCCTCAGAATGGCCAGGTTGTGTAGCATGCAGCACACAACAATGAAAATGGAGACTCCAGCAAGCCTGAGGATTGGGAGCAGTTTAGAGTTCAGCAAAAAAGGACCAAGAGATTGATTAAGCAGGGAAAAATAGAGTATGAGAGTAAACTTGCAAGGAACTTAAAAGTGGACTGTAAAAGCTTCTACAAGTAGGTAAAAAGAAAATTATTAGTGAAGACAAATGTAGGTCCCTTACAGTCAGAAATGGGAGAATTTATAATGTGGAGCAAGGAAATGGCAGGGCAATTAAACAAATACTTGGTTCTGTCTTCATGGAAGAGGACACAAATAACTTCCCAGAAATGCTAGAGAACCAAAGGTCTAGTGAGAAGGAGGAATTAAAGGAAATTAGTATTAGTAAAAAAATAGTGCTGGAAAAATTAATGGGACTGAAAGTTGATAAATCCCTGATCCAGGGCCTGATAATCTGCATCCCAGAGTACTAAAAGAGGTAGCCATGGAAATAGTGGATGCATTGGTTGTCATCTTCCAAAATTCTATAGATTATGGAACAGTTCCTGCAGATTGGAGGGTGGTAAATGTAACCCCACTATTTAAAAAAGGAGGGAGAGAGATAACTGGGAACTATCATCAATAGTAGGGAAAATGCTAGAGTCTATTATAAAGGATGTGATAACAGGACACTTAGAAAATATCAACGGGATTAGACAAAGTCACATGGATTTATGAAAGGGAAATCGTGTTTGACAAACCTACTGGAGTTTTTTGAGGATGTAACTGGTAGAATAGATAAGGGAGAACCAGTGGATGTGGTGTATTTGGATTTTCAGAAGGCCTTTGATTAAAGTCCCACATAAGAGGTTAGTGTGCAAAATTAAAGCACATGGGATTGGAGGTAATATACTGGCATGGATTGAAAATTGGTTAACAGACAGGAAACAGAGAGTAGGAATAAACGGGTCTTTTTCGGGGTGGCAGGCGGTGACTAGAAAGGTACCGCAGGGATCAGTGCTTGGGCCCCAGCTATTCACAATATATATCAATGACTTGGATGAGGGAACCAAATGTAATATTTCCAAGTTTGCTGACGACACAAAACTAGGTGGGATTGTGAGTTGTGAGGAGGATGCAAAGAGGCTTCAAGGCGATTTAGACAAGTTGAGTGAGTGGGCAAATACATGGCAGATGAAGTATAACGTGGATAAATGTGAAGTTATCCACTTCGGTAGGAAAAACAGAAAGGCAAAGTATCATTTAAATGGTGATAGATTGGGAAATGCTGATGTATAAAGGGACCTGGGTGTCCTTGTACACCAGTCACTGAAAGCAAACATGCAGGTGCAGCAAGCAGTTAGGAAGGCAAATGGTATGTTGGTCTTCATTGCAAGAGGATTTGAGTACAGGAGCAAGGATGTCTTACTACAGTTGTACAGGGCCTTGGTGAGACCACACCTGGAGTACTGTGTGCATTTTTGGTCTCCTTACCTAAGAAAGGATATACTTGCCATAGAGGGAGTGCAGCGAAGGTTCACCAGACTAATTCCTGGGATGGCAGGACTGTCGTATGAGGAGAGATTGGGTCGACTAGGCCTGTATTCACTAGAGTTTAGAAGAATGAGAGGGGATCTCATTGAAACATATAAAACTCTGACAGGGCTAGACAGACTGGATGCAGGGAGGATGTTTCCCCTGGCTGGGGGGTCTAGAACGAGGGGTCACAGTCTCAGGATACGGGGTAGGACATTTAGGACTGACATGAGGAGAAATTTCTTCACTCAGAGGGTGGTGTACCTGTGGAATTCTCTACCACAGAAGGCTTTGGAGGCCAAGTCACTGAATATATTTAAGAAGGAGATAGATAGATTTCTAGACACAAAAGGCATCAAGGGCTATGGGGAGAGAGCGGGAATATGGTATTGAGATAGAAGATCAGCCATGATCATATTGAATGGCGGAGCAGGCTCGAAGGGCCGAATGGCCTACTCCTGCTCCTATTTTTCTATGTTTTCTATGTTTCTACTGCAGGGCTCCTCCAGAGCGGTCAAGGCAGCGGAACCGTTGCTTTAGCACCCTGATAGTATGTTTGATCAGGTTCCTGGTGGCGCTATGGCTGTCATTGTATGCGTGCCGAGCAGGAGTATTGGGGTTGCAGAGGGGTGTCATCAGCCAGGTGGCGAGTGGATAACCCTTGTCTCCGAACATCCAGCCGCGAGCTTCATGTGGTGGTTGCATTAGTGCTGGGACTCCAGTCTGTCGCAGGATGAATGCATTGTGGCTGCTGCCAGGATAGTGGGATAAAATAAAAACAGAAAATGCTGGAGATACTCAGCAGGTCAGGCAGCATCTGTGAAGAGAGAAGCAGAGTTAACGTTTCAGGTCGATGACCTTTCGTCAGACTGGGCGAAGGGCCAGGATAGTGGGCATTGACAGCGAGGATGCGCTGTCTGTGGTTGCACACCAACTGAACGTTCAGAGAGTGGTAGCCTTTGCAGTTACGGAACACCTCTGCATTGTGATGAGATGCCCGCAATGCCACGTGGGTGCAGTCAATGGCGCCCTGAACCATGGGAAAGCCCGTTATCCTTGCAAAACCACATGAGCTTTCATCCTGTTTCTCTCTGGTCATGGGGAATGAGATGTACTCCCTTCTCCATCCGTAGAGAGCATCTGTTACCTCTCGGATGCAGCAATGGACAGTGAAATTTTTGCAATATCCCCTGTTGAAGACTGGAAGGAGCCGGTTGCGTAGAAATTGAGAGTGACTGTGACCTTAATTGCCACTGAGAGAGACGTCCTGGTCCTGAGTTGAGGCTGGAGGTCTGCCTGCAGGATGTGGCAGAGCTCTGTGACCACATCCTTGCTGAAGCGGAGCCTTCTATGGCACTGCTCCTCTGAGAGATGAATGTAGGAGAAATGCTGCCGGAATACCCATGGAGGGTAAGACCTCCTGTTGAGAGCCCTGTTGGCCCTCCTCCCTCTGGCCACGTTTTGCAATCTTTTCCGCTGCCTCCGATGGTGACGCTGGAGGGCGAGGTCCAGTGCCAGTACAGCCCCCATTAAATGATGGAAATGTTGCACTATCAAATGTAACCCAAATGAAAGTGGTAAATTTTTCTCAGCCAGAATAGTCATTCAAGTTGAAAACGATCAAATGGGTAAAAGCGCCTGTCTGCTTGTGTCAAACTGACAAGGCAGCATTGTTTGCCAACAAAATAAAAACGAGAAGTTGCCCCCTTCAGAGCTCATCTGACTGCAAACCACCTCCTGAGCCTGTCGTTGCTAATGACAGGTGCTCAGGCAGGGGGCGAGAGCATATTTCTGAGCTGGGACGCTGCGCACCCGGATGCCGTCATGATCTCCGGGCGTAGGAGATCGTGGCACTAGTGGTTACCACCGCCGCAAACCTCCAGCTCAATCTCGCGGCCGTCGGTATGAGCGCCACGCCCGGTCGCAAATTGGTAGCGCCCCGTTATTGCCCCCGGAGCCACTAACAGGAGGCGCTACGGTACCGAATTTCTCCCCCATAATCTATAAATGATTTAGATGACTGTATTTAAAGAAGATTATCCAAATTTACAAATTTTGCTAGAACAATGCAAGAGGCCGAGGACGGTGAGGTCTGAGTGGAGCGGTGAATTAAAGTGACAGGCGACTGGAAGCTCGGGGTCCCCCTTACGGACTGAACGGAGGTGTTCCGCAAAGCGGTCACCCAATCTGCGTTTCGTCTCCCCAATGTAGAGGAGACCACATCGTGAGCAGCGAATACAGTATACTAAATTGCAAGAAGTACAAGTAAATCGCTGTTTCACTTGGAAGGGGTGTTTGGGGCCCTGGACAGTGGGAAGAGGGGAGGTATAAGGGCATGTGTTGCATCTCCTGCGCTTGCACGGGAAGGTGCCGGGCGAAGGGGAAGGGGTGCTGGGGGCGATAGAGGAGTGGACTAGGGTGTCTCGGAGGGAGCGGTCCCTACGGAATGCTGAAAGGGGAGGTGAGGGGAAGATGCGTTTCATGGTGGGATCACACTGGAGGTGGCGGAAATGGCGGAGGATGATCCATTGAATGTGGAGGCTGGTGGGGTGAAAGGTGAGGACAAGGGGAACTCTGTCGTGGTTCCGGGAGGGAGGGGCAGGGGTGAGGGCAGAAGTGCGGGAGATAGAACGGACACGGTCAAGGGCCATGTCAAACACTGTAGAGGGGAATCCTCGGTTGAGGAAAAAGGAAGACATGTCAGAAGCACTGGTATGGAAGGTGGCATCGTCAGAGCAGATGCGGCGGAGACGGAGAAACTGAGAGAATGGAATAGAGTCCTTACAGGAGGCGGGGTGGGAGGAAGTGTAGTCCAGGTAGCTGTGGGAGTCAGTGGGCTTGTAGTGAATGTTTGTCAATAACCTATCTCCAGAGATGGAGACGGAGAAGTCGAGGAAGGGAAGGGAAGAGTCGGAGATGGACCATGTGAAGGTGAGGGAAGGGTGGAAATTGGAAGCAAAGTGAATGAAATTATCTAGTTCAGGGCAACAGCAGGAAACGGCACCGATACAGTCATCAATGTACCGGAAAAAGAGGTGAGGGAGGGGACCTGTGTAGGACTGGAACAAAGAATGTTCACATATCCCACGAAAAGGCAGACATAGCATTTCTGGTACATTGATGACTGTATCGGTGCCGTTTCCTGCTCTCACCCTGAACTAGATAATTTCATTCACTTTGCTTCCCTGGTGGCATTGGCTGGGTCCTGAGGATTGCCAGGTTATGAAGAATGCAGCACACAACTATGAAGAGGGAGACTCGCTCAGGCGAGTACTGCAGGGCTCCTCCTGAGTGGTCCAGACAGCGGAACCGTTGCTTGAGCACGCCCATCGTCTGCTCACCGATGTTCCTGGTGGCGAGATGGCTCTCATTCTACCACAGCTCAGCAGGGGTGTTGGGGTTACGGAGCGGTGTAATCAGCCAAGTGTAGAGTGGATAACCCTTCTCCCCGAGGAGCCAACCACTTGGCTGATGCGGTGCCTGGAAAAGGTCTGGCACACCAGTCTGGTGCAGGATGAAAGCATCGTGGCTGCTGCCAGGATAGCGGGCATTGACAGCGAGTATCAGCTGTCTGTGGTCACAGACCAACTGGACGTTTAAGGAGTGGAACCCCTTGCGGTTTCGGAAAACCTCTGTATTCTCATGCGGTGCCCGCAATGCCACATGCATGCAGTCAATGGCGCCCTACACCATGGGGAAGCCTGCTCTCCTCGCAAAGCCCAATGCGCGTTCATGCTGTTTGGCCCGGGTCAGCGGGAAAGAGATATACTGGCGTCTCCTTTTATAGAGGGCATTTGTGACCTGACAGATACAGCAATGGAACGCGAACTGGGAGATATTGGCGATGTCCCCAGTAGCTGCTTGAAAGGAGCCGGTGGCATAAAAATTCACAGCCACTGTGACCTTCACTGCCACCGACAGAGACATCCTGGTCCTCAGTTGAGGCTGCAGATCTGGCTGCAGCAGGTGGCAGAGCTCAGTGACCACCTTCTTGCTGAAGCGCAGCCTGTGCAAACACTGCTCCTCAGACAAATTAATGTAGGAGAATTGTTGCCGAAATACCCTGGGAGGGTAAGGTCTCCTGTACAGAGGCCTGTTGGCCTTCCTCTGTCTGGCCATGATTGCCACTCTCTCTCTGCGTCTCTGTTGCCTCCGATTCTACAGGCACAGGACGACGCCCCGAATCAGTGCAGCCCCCAAAGTCTCTTGGTAATCGAAGTAATGACGGTCAAATCCAAAAGTACCTGCAAAGTGATGCTCAGTAGCCAAAACTACTTCACACAGCGTTGACTCTATGCAGAAGTCTCTCCTTCTCTCTCTCAGAATCTCTCTCTCTCTGTCAGAATGAGTGGTGCAAAAATGTCTACCACAGAAAAAGCCAGGAAGAGGCCACCTTTAAATAGCGCCGCCCCAGCCCCTCACCGACTGGGAAACATTCCAGTCTCCCTGTCGTTGCTTGCGCCAGGCGGAAAGGAGGGGGGCGCCACTTAATATCCGGTCCGGGGTGCCACAAGGGCGTTGCACGCTCGACTGACGTCATGATCTGCGGGCGCAGGAGATCGGAGCGGTAGTGTTTAGCGCTGCCGCAAAATGTCTGGTCAATTTCGCGAGCGGCACAGACATCACCGTGCCCGGGCGCTAGTTGCTTTGCGCCCCATTAGCGCCCTCTTAAGGCGCTAACGGGAGGCGCAAACCTACCAAATTTTCCCCTCAAAATATTTAGCACTGAGGAAAGGAATCCAAATAGGAAGTGTGTGAATGGAAATTATTTTTTATACTGAGCAGGAAAGGGATTTGGGAGTCATTGTGTAAACATTGTCACACACTCCGCCCAGTGCATAGATACAGTCATTGGTACAGCCTCACGCGATGAGAAGGCAGATCAGAAAGTTGGGCACAGAGGTCAGCACAGCCAATTCACACTGCTGATAATTTTCTGGTTATTTTAATGACTGGAAAACCAGGAACATCATAATCTGGGTGCATTAACCTTTGCGCGCGATTCTTTGACCTGCACTCCTGCTCAAGGTGGAATCTACACCAGGATCTTAAGTTCCAAATATTTACCCCACTGTTCCTGAATCTTACACTGAGCTTGGTTGGAACAGTGTAGGAAGCCAAAGATCAAGTCAGCATTCTTGACAATTGAGTACTTTCTGCTGTTCTTTCTCCCCTCCCCTTGTTTAGTCTTATTAGGGGCTTGTTTACATTTATATCTCATCAGTTGCTATGATTTAGAAACAGCAGAGGAAAGATCAAATATAACACCTGAAAAATAATGGGTGCAAATTATGAAACACATTGGCCCGAAAATTAGACCTAATACGCGAGAGTACGCACTGTGTACTCTCGCGTATTAGGTCCCGAATTGCCGGTTTCCTGCATGCACTGCACATGCGTGGGAAACCGGCACTTCGTGTATTGCAAAGGGGGCGGTTCCTAAGTGAACCGCGTGTGCGCTACAGGTTGTGCGCACGCAGTGCACTTAGTTTTTTTTTCAGGTTTGAACGCGCAGGTAAGAGGTGAAGATTTTACACATAAAGAAAGCAGGCGTAGGACCCCCTTTTAACAAGGTAAGTAGTTAATTAAGTGTTATTTTAAATTTTTTTCAACAGGTTTATCTTTTTTAGAGACTTTAAAGAAAGGTAAGTTTATTTTTATAACTTTTAAAAAGATTTAAAATTTTTTCAAAAATTTAATTTTTTGTTTAAAGTGGTTAATTTATTTAACTATACTTATTTTATTAATGTGATGGCTTTTTTTAAATTTAATTGAGGTTTAGCTGTTCTTTTGGGGGCTTGTAGTATTCATAGCTTTGACAGCCCTTGCTGTCAAAACTATGAATGAAAGATGGTGTGCTGCCATTGGCTCTAACTGAATCACGTGATCCCAGAGCTCGCACGAACTAATTGCGCCTCTGGGACACGCAAGCACTGCATGGTTGCAACAGGAAGAGGCCCTGAAACTAAAGTTCGTGTTGGACCGGAGCAAAAAGGTAGGCGCGGAGTGTGATATCGCAGGGAATCCTTACCCCCGCGGGAACCATTGATGTTTAATTTCTGGGCCATTACTTTGTTAATCTGATTACCAGAAATCAAAGAATATAGTAACAGAAACAATGGGAATATTTTATCTATGCACCTGGTGGAAACTGGGTGGGTGGGCAGTTAAAATGTCGCAGGTAACTTATCCGCCAATTTACCACCTGTTTCGCGCTGATCCTGATTTTAACCTTAGAGGTGATGGTGTTTCCATGCAATTGCTGCCCAGGTCCTTATAGGCGGTGGAAGTCACGGATTTGGGAGGTGCTCCCGACGAGGCCTTGATGAGTTGCTGCAGTGCATCCTACAGTTAGTAGGCACTGCAGAAATGGTGTGCTGGTGATGGAGGGAGTGAATGTTTAAGGCAGTGGCTGGGGTGCCAATCAAATGGATTGCTTTGTCCTGGACAGTATTGAGCTTCTTGAGTCTTCTTGGAGCTGTACAAATCCAGGCAAGTGAGGATTATTCCATCACACTCCTGACTTGTTGGTGGTAGAGAGGCTTTGGGGAGTCAGGATGTGGTCACTCACCATAGAATACACAGCCTTTCATCTGCTCTAGTAGCCACAGTATTTATGTGGCTGGTCCAGTTCAGTTTCTGGTCAATGATGATCCCTGGGAGGTTGATGGTGAGGGACTTGGCAATGTTAATCCCATTGAATGTCAAGGGAAGGTGGTTATATGCTCTCTCTTGTGGATATGTTCATTGCCTGACACTTGTGTGATGCAAATGTTACTTATCAGATGTTGTCTAGTTCTCGCTGCATGTGGCCATGGACAGCTTCATTATCTGAGGAATTGCAAATGGATCTGAACACTGTGCAATCATCAGTGAATAGCTCTACTTCTGACCTTATGATGGAGCAAAGGTCATTGATGCGGTAGCTGAAGATAGTTGGGCCTAGGATGCTGCTCTGAGTAACTCCTGTGGCGATGTCCTGAGGCGGAGATGATTGGCCTCCAACAACTACAATCACCTTCCTTTGTGACAGGTATGACTCCAGGTACTGGAGAATTTTCCCCCTGATCCCCAATGACTTCGGTTTTACTAGGGCTCCTTGGTGCCACACTCAGTCAAATTCTGCCTTCATGTCAAGGTCAGTCACTCTCACTTCACCTCTGGAATTCAGCTCTTGTGTCCATGTTTGTACCAAGGCTTTAATGAGGTCTGGAGCTAAGTAGTCCTGGCGGAACCCAAACTGAGCATCAGTGAGCAGGTTACTGGTGAGTAATAGCGTTTGATAGCACTGTCGATACCTTCCTTAACTTTGCTGATCATTGGGTATAGGCCAATGGGGTAGTAATTGGCCGGGTCAGATTTGTCCTGCTTTTTACGGACAGGACATACCTGAGTAATTTTTCACCATTGTCGGGTAGATGGCAGTGGTGTAGTTGAACTGGAACAGATTAGCTAAGGGCTAGTTCTGGAACACAGGTCTTCAGCACTACAGTCAGGATATTGTCGGGGCTTGTAGCCTTTGCTGTGTGCTGTGCACTCAGCCCTTTCTTGATGTCATCTGGAAGGAATCGAATTGGTTAAAGACTAGCATCTGTGATGGTGGGGACCTCAGGAGGAGGCCAAGAAGGATCATTTACTCAGCATTTCTGGCTGGCGATGGTTGCAAACGCTTCAGCCTTGTATTTTGCACTCACATGCTGAGTATGAATGGGAGTCATGGTGGGAGTGAATGGTGGGCAATGGTGCTGCTGTAATTTCTACCCTTATGGATCCAAAAATTGTTACTTGCTTTAGATTCACTGCTTTAACACTTGTAACTTCATCTGTGTAAATACAAAATATGCTCACCAGTACAGATTCATAGCCCAGGACAGCTCTAGCAGTATAGAAGTGCAGCTATTTCCTACTAGGTTCTCACTTTATAGAAGCACCTTGGCCACTATCATTACAACAGCAGCATCACATCTTTTTAGAGGAAATGTGATTTGTTTGCTTGACTGTGGCTGCTCCTTTGCTTTTCAGAGACACATAAAATGCTTGTGATTGTTGGCGAAATCATCAGCTCACAGTGGCTGTTGATTCCTTAAATTAGAGGCTAACATCAGATCTCTACTGGACTGTTCATATTACAGATTGGTCACATACTCTTTTGTTGTCTATGCTTGAAACCGTCCACTTAAACACTAAGGGGGAAAAATTCGTGTATGGCAAGAGAATTCCCAGTGTCACCGGCAAATCGAGTTAACAGCCGCTGAAAATGGCCGCAGCGCTACCGGGCAAAAGTTTACGTTGGGGGCTGGCGACGTGTAGCGCAGCGCTAACTTACGTACAACACTCTTCTGATGGCATTAATGGAGGCCACTGACCCGAAGATCCCGTCCAGAGTCAGCATTGCAGCTTCATACAGCCTCTGGGAGCAAGGCTGTGGAGTTCACAAGGAATTATGGGCAATTAAAGGGGCTTTTAATTAAAAGGTTAATGCATTTAGAACTAATAAAAATTACAATGAAGTGAAAAAATGCAGCTTCCAGCCCTTACTGCATTTCAATAAAAAATATACCATTAAAAAGAAGTCACAAATGGGATTCTTCAGCACGTAAAGCTGAATTCCCTTCCGAACCTCAAAAAATGGGAAAAGAGCTCCAACCCTAACACAAATGGCTCAGCAAGCCAGGGAAGGGGCACCCAGGGTCTTGCCCGCAGCACTCCACCTTTGTGCAGAGACGTCCTCTACCCACAGGGGCCAGGAGGCCTTCAGGAAAGAACGATGTGGGACCAGATGACCAAGGCCATCACTGCCAGCAGTATCGCCCCCACCACCTGGCTCCAGTGCCCAAAGAAGCTTCATGACCTCAGACCACTGGTCAAGGTCAGGGAATGCATCTTCAAAAGCCGATCTCCTACCAACTGCATCACTAGCTTCACACACTTCTCAATGCATGACTCCCCCCTCCCAATCACCACTCCACCATTTTTTTTTCAGGGCGCTACCACTTACTGGCAGCGCTACCGGAATTTGGAAATGGAGGACGCCGTGGGACCCGCCACCAGCTGGCGAAAGACCAGCGGCCATTGCTCTTTCACCATTTTTTGCCAGTAATGGGTGGCGTTAATTCCCCGAATGTTTTGCCATAACATTTTCTATTAGTACCCACAATGAACCTCAAATACTACAATTATAATTATTACCAAAGTACAGGTTAATTTGTACTTCAATATTTCTTGAAGTACCTCCAAATGACAAGTGCAAGACATCTATCATCACTGTGCTATCACTCTCTCCTCCCCCAAAAACCAAGGTTAACAATTTCTCTGTGTTTCAAATATATCCTTTGAGTTATGATAAGGTATAGATAGATACCAGATTGGTACTGGTGTGAATTATTGAGTAGAATGAGCCTATATTCTCTGGAGTTTAGAAGAAGGAGAGGTGATCTCATTGAAAAGTATAAAATTCTTAGAGGGTTTTACAGGGTAGATGCTGAGAGGCTGTTTCCCCTGGCTGGGGAGTCTAGAACCAGAGGTCATATTCTCAGGTTAAGGGGTAGGCCATTTAGGACTGAGATGAGGAGGAAATTCTTCACTCAGAGGGTTGTGAATCTTTTGAATTCTCTACCCTAGAGGGCTGTGGATGCTCTTTTAAGTATATTCAAGACTGAGATCGATAGATTTTTGGACACTAGGGGAATCAAGGGATATGAGGATAGGGCGAGAAAGTGGAGTTGAGGTAGAAGATCAGCCATAATCTTATTGAATGGCAGAGCAGGCTTGAAGTGCTGTATGGTCTACTCCTGCTCCTATTTCTTATGTTGTTATGAACACAGCACACACTACCAGTCCTGGACCTCAAGAAGAGATGTGCAGGTTCAAGCCAAATCTCCCAAAAGTCATGGCTCTTCTTTTAAGTGTTTGTATCCTTTCCATATTCACAGATTTGATATTGATAATCTTGAAATACAGTTATTTTATTTTTGTGCACTCAAAGTATCATTTTATTCAAGGTCACAAAGAGCAGTTTCACGTCACAAGATAAATGTGAATGATGTGATTGCTGTGCATTTCTGATTTGCTTTCTCATCAATATGTCAGGACTTTATCAGGGCACCAAGAAGGAGATGGCCTCATGGAGCACAGTGAAAATGCAAACAATGAGGACATTCTATCCTGCATCGATGGAGAAACAGGGATGGCTAAAGACTGCCAGAAATCAGTGGTATGTCAGCAATATACACCCTTAAAAATGTTTTTAATGTTTTTTCGTACTTGTATACAGCCAAGAGATGCTATAAGTTATATCACAGGAGGAGGTGTTCCTGAAGATCCTTCAAAATTTAGGTGACAATATCTCACACAACTTGAACCGTTATGGGGTTCCTTGGTAGGTTCAGGGAAATTCCTGTCTCCCTGGGAAATCTATTTTTCAGCTCATGCACTATGTCGCTGAAATAAACATTAATATTACAGTCATAAGGCTATTCAAACTTCAGGAATAGTTTTATTATAGTAATATCAACTCTAAACTATAAAATCCTGAAAACATAATAAAATAACAACACTGTAAGGACTTTTCTCACCCTGTCATACCTTTCTCTCTTCCCTATTCTCTTCAAATTTTAACTTTAATTTTACTATTTTTGTAATCTGTTCTACTTCTAATCCACTTCTCCTAATCCATTTTCCTACTTCATTAAGGTAAAATGTTAAACTTTGTCTGTTGCCGCCGCCCTGCCTTCACCATTCATTTTGGAGGCAGGAACAACATTTTTTTAATGGTTTGAACTGTCTAAAAACCAGCTGTGAGGCTCAGTTTTCCAGATTTTCAAAACTGATAGTCACATCTATTCTTCACAAATAATGCCCAAATATACGAAAGTGCAAGACAGCACCTGAATAAATTGACAGGGTTTGAACAATTAACACAACAGCCTCTTCTACCTCAGTGCCATCTTACACCACTGTGAAGGATGGCTTGAATACCATTGTGGGGTTCCATAAATATTATAACATTCTTTCCAACCTCTGTTAAATTATTTGTTAGTTATTTTTAATATGAAAGTCGAATTGAAGAAATATATAACAGCAACATGATTGAAATCCCAGAATATTTACTGCACAGTGGTGCTTTTTGAGACAACTAAGCACTTTCATCTAATTATGTTGTTTTCTGTACAGGTATCTGCTAAGGTCCTTCAGGAGTTTCTATTGCGTCAGATCATTGGCTTGAATTTACCAATAAGTGTGCTGGCTGTTTCTGAAAATATATAGCAGAGCAGACTGATATGGCAAAGTATATTTTCCAGTCTGATTTTCAAAGTGAAGTAGTGAAACATTCTTGATGAAGAGGGCAGAAATGTTTATCCTACAAAGTATTTCTGTTATTGCTACCAATAATGTGTTCGATCAAACACGCATTGCACTGTGAGAAAATGAAAAGAAACCATATCTCAATATTTTGTACAATTGAATCATTACCAGTACATTTCCTGCTGCCCTAAGAATGATCAGATGGTTTAAAACTTATCTTGGCACATTCTCAGTATTGTTCCAAAACATCTCCAGACAACATAAAATCTATTTTGCTCTTTTACCTATAACAGCAGCATGACAGTATTGACGCCATTGAGATAGGCAGCATTAAACTCACTTACAACTGTTGCGTTGCACTTGCAGACACCCGAGGTTGTGATTGTACAAGACTCTCCAAATTAGAGCTAAAACCTAGAGCAATTGGCCAAACACGTCCAGCTTAGTTATTGCTATGTGTTGAATTTACACTAGTTACCTTCTCAAAGAATCCCAGTAGATTACTAAGGCATTACATAGTGCTTAACAGGAAGAAAGGAGAACCTGCATTTTATATAGCATGTTACATGTCCTCACCATGTCCTAAGGTACTTTACAGCTAATAAAGTACTCTTGAAGTATAATCACTATTATGTAGGCAAGCATGGCACTCAATTTACACACAGCCAGGTCCTACAAACAGCAATGAAATAAATGACCAGATCATTTGTTTTTTTAGAGATGTTATATGATGTTAAATGTTGGGCAGGACAGTGGGAGAACTTGCCAGCTCTTCTTTGAATAGTGCTGTAGAATCTTATATCTGAGAAGGCAGACAGGGCCTTGGTTTAACATCTCATCTGAAAGACAGCACCTCCAGTGCAGCACTCCCTTGGCACTACACTGAAGTGTCAGTCTAGATTATGTGCTATCAAGTCTGGAGTGAGGCTTGAATCCATGACTTTCTGACTCAGAGGTGAGAGCCAAGGCTTCTAATTTTATATTGACTGCTGCATAAACTTTTTAAATGAACACTAATAACATCTCAGTAAATACTCAAACATGTTCCCCACTACGAGGCCTGCCTCAAGTTCATTCACCTTGTGTTCGCCTTGGATATTGTATTGAAGCTAATACAACATGAATGCCCAAGATCATTTCCTGTAGGATTCTTATAGCCAACAGTTTTAGTTGGATTCCAAAATAGGTCTCACCAAAGGGTAGATCTGGTGGAAGGTCTCTAATCAGTATCAAAAACATAAAGCTTTGCAGCTGTATTTTCCTGCACTATCCTGCCCCAAATTAGGTGGGATAGCAGTGGAAATAGCAAGAAAATGGGGTGTTGAAGCCTATTACCACCTCCCTGCCCCAAGTTTAACTTCCCTCACCACCCCCGCCCACTCCCCAACTGGGACAGCCGACACATGCCACCCATCTCTTGCAAATACTAGTGGGGCTCAGGGCCTAAAGTCCCAGAGGATGTTCCTCCCATTCTCCACTCTTACCACTGCTCCACTAGAGAAAGATGAAACTTGGCCCAGGGTAGCAATGGTAAGGCCCCAAATTTTCTAAATGGAGAGAGAGGACCTAGTTGAAACCTCCTCTCTTTCTAATTTGGCTCCCATACACTTACTTTTGTGGGCCTCAGTCTCTGCTAAAGCCTACAAAGCTGATAAGTGTGTTCATCTTTGTAGCTATTCTGCCTCTTTAAGGTCCCTCTCCACCTCTTCTGGTGCTACAACGGTAGTCCCACTGCAGCACTACCTCATTCTCCTCATCGCCATTGGTGGGCTCCCTTTTGAGCAGCATGAAGCCTACTGTGCATCCCAAATTACGCCTTCCCAGGAAAATGGAAATTCCCAGCTTGGTCTCTCGGACTGGGTATTTCAGTGTAATACCCACTCAGAGAGACTAATGTTTTATGTTGTTGATGCTGATCATAGGCTTTCCACCAGAGCTGTTTCACTATCAGTCAGGATTACAAGGCACCGCTTCAATTGAAGTTGGTAGCTACATACTTTGAATTGTATCATTTTAGGAATGTCCTAAAAGAAAATGTGTAATTAATTTTATAGAGCATGTAGTACTACACATCACATTGCTTCACATCAACACAAAGGCCTAGATATTAACAGGGGCGGTTTACGTAGGTGGGGGCAGAGTTTAAGATGGGAAACGCGGAAATCTGGTTTGCCCTGCGTGCTGTGGAGTTTTAACTCCTGAGCATGTGTCTTTTGTCCTTGACAGGTTCCCCACCCGGAAGTTAGCCTGACTGAGGGGCTTGGCTTCAGTCGGGCCGGTGCACTCCAGAACAGGCCGCAGGACTAGATAGGTCCAATCCACAAATGAAGCTGGGCAGGTAGAAGGCGTATCAGTGGGGGAGCATTTTGGTGCTAGTGACCATAATTCTGTTAGATTTAAGGTAGTTATGGAAAAGGACAAGGATAGACCAGGAATAAAAATTCTAAATTGGGGAAAAGCAAATTTTGCTAAGCTCAGAGGGGATTTAGCCATAGTGGACTGGAAACAGCTACTTGAAGGATAAATCAGTGTCAGAGCAGTGGGAGGCATTCAAAGAGGAGATCTGGAGGGTTCAGACCAAACATGTGCCCTTAAAGAAAAAAGGTGGGAATAACAAATCTAGAGCCCCCTGGACATACAGGGTAGGATAAAGAAAAAAAGGGAGGCGTATGACAGATTCCGAGGGCTAAATACTCCAGAATCTTTAGAGGAGTACAGAAAGTGCAGGGGTGCAATTAAAAAGGATATTAGGAAAGCAAAGAGAGAACATGAAAAATTCTTGGCAAGTAAAATCAAGGAAAACCCAAAGATGTTTTATAAATATATTAAGAGTAAGAGGATAACTAAAAAAAGGGTAGGGCAGATTAGAGATCATGAGGGTAATCTGTGTGTGGAGGTGGGAGACGTCGGTAGGGTTCTTAATGAATATTTTGCGTCTGTTTTCACAAAGGAGAGGGGCGAAGCAGACATTGCTATCGAGGGGGAGGAGTGTGAAATATTAGATGAAATAAACATAGTGAGAGAGGAAGTATTAAGGGATTTAGCAGCTTTAAAAGTGGATAAATCCCCAGGCCCGGATGAAATGTATCCGAGGCTATTAAGTGAAGCAAAAGAGGAAATAGCAGAGGCCCTGGCCATCATTTTTCAATCCTCTCTGGCTTCAGGTGTGGTGGCCAGAGGACTGGAGGACTGCTAATGTGGTACCCTTGTTTAAAAAGGGAGAAAAGGATAGACCGAGTAATTACAGGCCAGTCAGCCTAATCTCGGTGGTGGGAAAATTATTGGAAAGAATTCTGAAGGACAGGATAAATCTTCATTTAGAAAGACACGGATTAATCAAGGATAGTCAGCACGGATTTGTTAAGGGACGGTCATGTCTGACAAACTTGATTGAATTTTTTGAGGAGGTAACAAGGAGGGTAGATGAGGGTAGTGCGTTTGATGTAGTTTTTATGGACTTTAGCAAGGCTTTTGATAAGATTCCACATGGCAGACTAGTCACGAAGTTAAAAGCCCATGGGATCCAGGGCAAAGTGTCAAGTTGGATTCAAAACTGGCTCGGAGACAGGAAGCAGAGGGTGATGGTTGATGGGTGTTATTGTGACTGGAAGGCTGTTTACAGTGGGGTTCCGCAGGGCTCAGTACTAGGTCCCTTGCTTTTTATGGTATATATCAATGATCTTGACTTGAATATAGGGGGTATGATTAAGAAGTTTGCAGATGATACTAAAATCGGCTGTGTGGTTGATACTGAAGAAGCAAGCTGTAGACTGCAGGAAGATATCAATAAATTGGTCAGGTGGGCAGAACAGTGGCAAACGGAATTCAATCTGGAGAAGTGTGAGGTAATGCATCTGGGGAGGGCTAACAAGGAAAGGGAATACACATTAAATGGTAGGACACTGAGTAGCGTAGAGGAACAAAGGGACCTTGGAGTGCATGTCCACAGATCCCTGAAGGTAGCAGGCCAAGTAGATAAGGTGGTTAAGAAGGCATACAGAATGCTTGCCTTTATTAGCCGTGGCATAGAATACAAGAGCAGGGGGGTTATGCTTCAACTGTATAAAACATTAGTTAGACCTCAGCTAGAGTACTGCATGCAGTTCTGGTCACCACATTACAGGAAAGATGCGATTGCACTAGAGAGGGTACAGAGGAGATTTACAAGGATGTTGCCGGGAGTAGAGAATCTTAGCTATGAGGAAAGACTGGATAGGCTGGGTCTGTTTTCCTTGGAACAGAGGAGGCTGAGGGGAGACCTTATTGAGGTGTATAAAATTATGAGGGGCATAGATAAAGTGGATAGAAAGGACCTATTTCCCTTAGCAGAGGGGTCAAAAACCAGGGGGCATAGATTTAAAATAATTTGGAGAAGGTTTAGAGGGGATTTGAGTGGAAATTTCTTCACCCAGAGGGATGTGGGGGTCTGGAACTCACTGCCTGAAAGGGTGGTAGAGGCAGGAACCCTAACCACATTTAAAAAGTACTTGGATGTGCACTTGTGATGCTGCAACCTGCAGGGCTATGGACCAAGAGCTGGGAAGTGGGATTAGGCTGGATAGCTCTTTGTTGGCTGGCACGGACACGATGGGTCGAAATGGCCTCCTTCCTTGCTGTAACTTTCTATGATTCTATGACCCCGTGGAGGTCCAATCCTGGGGGGTAGTGGGCGGTCCAATCCCCAACCCCAGGAGCCTTTGCATGGGCAAGGGGCTGATGCGGGGGAAGGGGGGGGAGCTTGAGGGGGCTTGGGGGGAAGCACTCCTGCTCCTCCTGGCCCACAGTGCTGTAAAGTCACTTATCTTCTCCCAGAAGTTGTCCTTGCCTCTCTTCAGCTGCCGGGTTTCCCAAGGCCTGGAAAACCCGGCAAGCCACAGTTAAACTTGTAAAACAGGTTAAATCAGAGGCTGCCAGCCTCATCAAAATATTTAAATGCCCATCCCTTGTGCCGCGTCCGTTAAACCCAGAAGTGGATGGGTTGGAGGTAGATTGAGGTTGGATTTGAGATTTAAAATTTTTTAACCTCTGACCTATTTTTGGGTGTTAAAATCCAACCCAAAGTGTGTAATGTCAACCGAATCAATCTTAGACAATTGGTGTGTAGCCATCTCAGGAAGCTAGTCTCGCACCGAGTTACTTTCAGTTTTAATTTTAATGTTAGCAGAAAGCAGACAGAACAGTTTAACTGGCATTCAGATGTCAACGAGCACAGCTGTTGAGATGCATGCTTGCATAAGATATTTTCTTTGCAATGCAGAGCTACTCGTATAACTCAGGGCTGCTGGTCTCAAACCAACACATGTAGTATGACAACACCCACAGACTTTAATTGTCTTGAAAAACGTAACTCATTTAAAGTTACCTAATCCAGATTTAATTTTGGTACTTTGTGCTGTTTTGACCACCGATTATAGTAAAAGATATTAAAGCAATAGAGAGTATACAGCATAGATTCACCAGAATGATGTCAGGGATAGGAAACTATAGTTATGAGGAGAGTCTTGTGTTACGAGGAGTATTTCCACTGGAGCAGACAAGGCTAAGGAGATTTAATGGAGGTTCTGGGTTTTGAAAGAGGGAATAGGGAAAAACCATTTTCTCTGGTTGAGCAGTCAGTGATAACGGACCTTCAACTTAAAAAGGGAGTGAGGAGAAAAGTTAGGAGAAATGTCTTAATACACAGGTTATTGGAGCACATAATCACAGGGGGTTATATAATTGCAGAGACCAATGCATCTTTTAAGCGAAAATTTAATAAATATCTGAGCAGAGGAAGATACACAATTATGGGTAGAAAATGGGCAGTGAGATTAATTTTGGATTGCTCTGGTAAAGAAGCAACACAGACACAATGGGCCAAATGGCGTCCTTCTGTGCTTTTAAGCTTCTATAGTTTAAAGCGATTTTGTATGGTTGCAACTAAAGCTATGAATAGTGAATTTGTATATTTTGCCATATAATTTATAGTTGTATCTGCAATAGTTTACATTTAAAGTACATACATTGGCAGAAGAACCAGAAGCAACATGAAAACTTTTTAATGCAATGAGTGGTTAGGATTTTGAATACACTGCCTGATAGGGTGGTGGATACAGATTCAATAGTAGCCTTCAAAAGGGAATTGGATAAATACTTGAAGGAGAAAAAAAATGGCAGGGATATGGAGAAAGAGCGGAGGAGTGGGACCAACCTTGGAGAGCTTAAGCCGAGAGCACAGCAGAGTGAGCTGGGAAGAGTCAGGACTTCTAATTTGGGAATTTGGTGAGAGTGGGAAAACCAGGGGCGAGTAGAAGAGAAACAGTGGTTAAGCAGTGGGTAAATAGTACAGATATTGTGTTTTTTATCAAACTGAAATGTAAGCCTAGCTTTAACTTAAAAATTACATGTCAGTAGGCAGTTAACTGTCAGTCACTGTAAGTAGGTCACTGGCCAGGTGTTAATTAGCTATTGTATAGCTGGGGGCTGACTAACCATTGAAACTGGTTTGTGTCTGAAAGGTATATGAAGGGTGATACTTACGAGAACCCAGCAGAGTGAGCCAGTAACGGAGTGAGCTCGGAACAGAGTGAGGACTTCTTGAATGAGAACTTGGTGAAGGTGGGAAGGAGGCGCTCAATAAATTAACTGAGGAAGAAAAGCTGATGTGCTAATAATGCCAGCTCAGAGTCGTTGAGCTGGAGTATGAGTTAGAGACACTCCAACACATAAGGGAGGGGAAGGAATATCTGGACAGTTTACTCCAGAGCACAGTCACATCGCATAGACAGATACAGGTACAGGAAGAGGAGTGTGTGACTGAGACAGCAGGGTAGAGGAACCAAGTGGAGGAACAGAAGGAGAAACTGCAGAATCTGGTCCGGTCCAACAGGTACAATGCACTTGCCAGTTGTGGGAATAAGGAAGAAGGCTGCAGGGAGATTGGCCAGAATGCAAACCAAGGCACTTTGGAGCTGCAGGCAGTCTCAGGAGGGGGAAGAGCAGAACAGAAAGATTGTATTTACAGGGGAATCAATAGGGGGATAGAGGGTATTCTCTACAGTTGAGATCAGGAGTCAAGGAGGGTGCGTTGCAAGGATAAGGGATATCTCAAAGTGACTGGAATAGAACAGGCAAGAAGCAGAGGAGCAGGAGCATGAGGAAGGGAGGATGAGGAGGAGGAGCAAGTGGAGGAGGAGAAAGAGGAGGAACTTGAACAGAAAGTGGAGGAAGAGGAAGTGGAAGGGAGGTTACAATGTAGACAGACCCTTTCTGCCCGGGCTCTATGTGCTCAAATAATTTATGAGTGATATCAGTAACCTCAACCACACCTTCCCATTCACCAACAGTCCCACACTCCTTACCTTTCCTCTATCACTGACCATCACATCGTCTTCTTTCCGACAACACAAAAATAAAAAACACCAGAAAATGCATATTCTAATCCAATTTGATAAATTCGCTCATGATATAATGCATACAAAATTAAACCAGTCACCCTTGAGCATTCCCTTAGTGCCTGTCTTCCATGTGCCTTTCCCTATCCTACTGCTCCTACAAGGTGCTTCCCCAGTGGCTGCAGCATGGGTAGTGGAAGGCTGCTAGAGATTGAGATTGTTGGAAAGTGGGTGATGGGGGGGTGTAGAGAATTGAACAGTGGATGGAACCGTGGTGGTCAATTCCAGAAGTCAAGCCCTGAGGACCTGGATGCAGTGCCGCAAAAAGTTCAATGACCTCACACGAGTGGTCAAGGTCAGTGAATTAATTGTCAATTGCTATATCCCACCATCTGCACCACTAGCCTCATGCAATGCACCACACTCCAATCACTCATCTACCAACAATCTCTATCAAACAGGACTCATACCTCACATTCATAGCTTCACCTCACATGCACACACTTACTGCTGCAAGCCTCACACCCACATCTCACAGTTTGCACTCACTGCCAGCTATTCAACCATGACAGCCACATCACCCAAACACATTGCACCACACTCACTGAAAAACTTCCCTCTCTCTTGCAGGACAAATTGGTGCATAACTGAAGGCAGCAAGAGCTAACCAGTGGGGGATAGGCAGGCCTGCATGACCTTACCCTAATGGAGGAGACGGTGGTCGCCATCATTGGAGTGGCCATTGCTGAGGCCGTGGCCAGCGGCAGAGCTGAATCAATTGAAGATGACGGTATCCTCATACATGATTCTCCTCCTCACCTCCCACTTCTCCCTCATCCTACAATGTCTTTTGATTTAAAAGTTGCAGATTGTAAGTATTCACCTCTTACTTCCCCCCACCACCCCGCCCCACCCCCTCCACTCACTGCAACCCTACCCTTGTGCCTTCTCTTTTCAGATACCCAAGAACTGCAACCTGGCCAGGCCGTAGTGGTGGAGCAATAGGTGGAAGAGGAAGAAAGCAGAGATGTTGAAGACACAGCACCATCACTTGATTTCACACTCGCAGCCACAAGCTCAGATACTGACACGCCGCATACTTTAGAGGATAGCTTAGATGCAGTATACGCACATGGTGAGACACCGGGCACGAGTGCCCTGCAGCTAGGGCAGGGGACAAGGGTAGCTCAGGTGCCAGCTCCCCGGAGGGCAAGGTCACACACGAGTTCTGCTGCAGAGGACTCAGATGAGGACTTCGATGGGGCGGCCTACAGAAGAAAGCTGATGGCTATGCACAATGAAATTCTTGGTGTATTGGCAGACCTGCCAGAAACCTTGTGTGCAATGTCAAGGAGCTTAGAGGAGTCCAGCACCAACTTGGCACAGGGCTTTGCACAGAGGTTGGAGCCCATCCTTTCCAGCATGGAACTGGTGGCCAACTCCATTAGCGCATTTGTGGAACCAACCATGATGCAGCATCTGATGGCCAATGTCTCAGCTTCCATTGCAGCACAAACAGAAGCCACCCAATGTCTGGGTGTTGCAGTGGAAGCTCAGACTTCTGTCATGCAAACTCAGACTGTTCTCATGCAGGCTCAGCTTGCTGCTGCGCAAGTTCAGACTGCTGCCATCATGGCTGCACTTACCAGTGTTCAAAGGGGCTTGCAGGGTGTCACAGCAGTCCAGCAATCTCTCCTCCAGCACAATACTAGGATTGATGAGGCACCACCCCGAGGGAGTGGCAGTGGCTCTGTGGAGGACGAACCTACTGTCCTTTCTCAGGATGACAGCATTCATCCTTCCACTCCTGCCACTCCACCAGTGCCCTTGCTGTTGCCTGTCAGCCAGCCAGCCCAGACTGCTGCCACCCATGCTGAGATGGTGCAGTCCAAAGTCGGGCCTTCTAAGCCCAGAGCTGCTCGAGGTCGTCCTCCAAGGCCATCTGCAGTGTCCTCCACTGGAAATCGACAGCCTTCCACCAGCAATGCGGCAGCCACTGGGTTAGCACTGCGTAGGAGCACTAGAACAGGCAAAGGCACATAAAGGACAGGCACTAAGGGAATCCACAAGGGTGATTAGCTTACCTTTGAATGCAATATGGCATGATTCATAATTTGTTTTGGAATGTTTATTTTGTGTTAGCTTTTATTTCTGCACTGTGTCCAAATGGACGCTGAAATGGTCAGTGACAGAGGGAAGGTAAGGTGTGGGACTGTTTGTGAATGTCGTATTGGGGTTGCATTTACTGGTATCACAGCTGGATGAGTCGATCACGGATAGCCTGGCCAGAAAGTGGTTGTCTGGGTTGCCTCCTTCTTGCCTCCTGTAGGAATTATTTATTAATTTCCCATCTTCCATGTTGGGTGTTAGAGTGGGGTTCATAGACCTGCATCCACCTTAACAGAAAACACACACAGATAAACTATCTCTCAGAGATCTTTTATTTAACCACTAACTCACAGATTAAATAACAATCCAACTTGACCTGTCCTGGAGTCTTCAAGTGCCTGGTGGCCAAACCAACGATCATTTAAAATCTGTTGAATCTTTAGACGTCTTCTTTCCTTTAGACCAGGACATGTTTGTCCTGGCTGATTGAAGTAAAAAAATTTGGTATTGTGTTAGTTCTTATATTCTTTGGCTGCAAAATTTGGTACGTTAGCGCCTCGCATTAACGCCTGGTGGGGGCGCTAACGGGGTGCTAAGGGGTTAGCGCCCGGGCGCGGCAAATGCAGCAACGCCCGTGATCTTCAGTGTCGGTTTAGCGCAGGTGCTAACTCTTAACGCCTGGGCCTCTAGCGCCTCGCAGATCGTGACGTCATAAAGTATGCAGTGCCCCGTTATCATCCCGGATGGAAAATTGACTCTCGCCCCCCTGCTTTATTGCCTCTCGCCGACAACGCCAGCAAGAGGAGGCATTGTGAATTCGGCTAGCCGCTTCGGGAGCGGTAATTAAAGGGAATGCTTTTCAGCTAGTGCAGCCTTTATTATTTGCAACAGTCTGGTGCCTCCGCAAAGTCTTTAATGTTTCATTGGTGCAAGATAACCAAGCCCTCCACTTTGAGAGAGTGTTTGGGGAGAGAGCGGGAATATGGTATTTTGTGAATGGATGCGAGATTGAGGCGGGACAGCTGCTTGTCGTGTCAATATCCCACCTCCATCCTCGCCTGACCAACCAGAGGGATTTTCCCCTGATTGAGCTTGTTAAGCCCGCCCTGCGGGCTCAGCAGGCCAATTAGGGAGGAAGTCACTGACAGATCACGTCAACGTCAGACGTGCTATCTGTCAAGACTTCTTGAAAGAAGAAATGTCAGCTCTGTGAAGCTGTCAAACACTGACATTCTCTGTAGTTTGATGAGTCCTTGTGTTCAGGACTCATTAGACCTTTCAAATTTGTAAATTTCACATGGCTATTGGAACGGAGGTTCCAACTGTGAAATTGACAAGCAGGATGTCGGCTCTCCCGATCCACCGCGGCTGAAGGCTGTAGAAAGAAAACAAGGTAACTGAACACTTTTTTAAACTTATCACTCACCTTGCATACTTACCACTCCACACTTGCACCCATCACTCACCTCTACACCTTACTTCCAGGTGCCTCCGACCACCGCAGACCTCCTCCACGTCTCCTCCAACCTGGCGGGCTTCTCCGAGGTCGGGAAGCCTTCACCTGTGAAGGTAAAATGGTACTAATCCTTTTTTCTGCCTGCTAACAGGCAGTTAAAAGGATTAAATGCATTTCCCGCCTCCAGGAGACGGGACCCGAAGCTGCACATCTTCCCGCCTCCTGGCAAAAGGGCACGGAGGCGGGATGGGGGCGGCTTTGCCATCCGCCCCCACTTTCTCCGAGTTTAGCGGCTGTCCCGCCTCCATGCCCGCCTCCTCGGGGCTTGGAAAATCCAGCCCAGAGGATCAGCCATGATCATATTGAATGGCGGAGCAGGCTCGAAGGGCCGAATGGTCTACTCCTGCTCCTATTTTTCTATATTTCTATGTTTGGGGCTGTAATGGCAGTTGCCCAGGTCGCCTTGCAAAACAGAACTGATGACAACTAGCTTGTGCAGCATCATTGGCCCTTCCCGTTAAGTGAGGGAAGCAGCCTCTGTGATGAAAGAGTGCCGTTTACAATGCGCTCAAAATTGTTTAACACTCTGCCGCTACTGCCCCGCTCTCGGACTTTAGTGCCCTAAGAGAAGTGGTTAGTGCTTGATTTAGCACTCCACTTCCCTCTTGGAGCGCGAAAATTAAATTTTGTGGGAGGCGAGAATGATTAACGCCTGGCGCTAATTTTTCAACTTTAAAGTTTTAGCGCCCCAAACGGGGCTATACCGAATTTCTCCCCCATTGTGTCCAGACTTCTCTCATGATTCTCACTTGCACATCTCAATGATTGGTTCCTTCAAGCATGGCTATTTACCTTGCTGTTCATGGTTGGTTCAAAGTTTAGTGGGGTTATCTCATCATGCATGTCACTTGTTGAAGTTTAATGAGGGTCTTATCTCAAGACAGTGCCAGTTGGTTCTGATGATCCCATAGCAACCCTACATTTGTCCTTGGTTGCAAGCTGCCTTTGTCTGATATAATGTCTGTTAAAATGTTCCTCCATATTCCTGTTTCTCAACTTGCATTTTAATGTAGTTTACCATCATTAAAAGTTCTTCTAGTTGATAGGCATGTTTAATACAGATTTTTCCTTCACTCTTCCTCCTCCTCCTCTTCCTCCTCCTCTTCCTCCTCGTCAGTTGCTCGCCATATGGCTGGTGGGAAGGGCTGTGCCCTCATGATAGTGAGGTTGTGCAGCATGCAGCAGACCACAACAAATCACGACACCCGCTCTGACGAGTACTGCAGGGCTCTTCCAGAGCGGTCCAGGCAGTGGACGCGTTGCTTCAGCATGCCAATGGTCTGGTCAATGATTTTTCATTTGGCAGCATGGTTTTCGTTGTATGAATACTGCCCACGTGTGCATGGGTTGTGCATGAGAGTCATAAGCCATATTGTTAACAGATAGCCCTCGTCGCCCAGTAGCTACCCTCTGGTTTGTCATGGTGGCTCAAATGCAGATGGGACAGCGGACTGCCACAGAAAGAAGGCATCATGACTGCTGCCAGGATACCGGGCATTCACCTGCATGATTTGCTGAGCATGGTCGCACACCAGCTGGACATGGAGAGAGTGGAATCCCTTTCAGTTGCCATACATCTCAGAGTTTACGTGTGGCTCCTGCAAAGCAACATGCGTGCAGTCAATGGCACCCTGCACCATGAGGAAGCCTGCAATCCTCGCGAAACCTCGTGCTCGCTCCACCTGCTGCTCTCTGGTCATGGAGAAGGAAATGTATTCAGCTCTCTTGGAATACAGAGCCTCAGTTATGTCCTTTATGCAACAGTGCATGGCAAACTGGAAGATGTTGCAAATAACTCCTGCTTCAGTGTGGAAGGAGTCCGACACATAAAAGTTCATGGCCACCGTGACCTTCACAGCCACTGGCAAAGCGGTCCTCACCCTGCTCTGAGGTTGTAGTTGTGGCTGCAGCAGGTGGCAGATTTCAGTGAGGACGTTCTGGCTGAGGTTGAGGCAGGAGAATTGCTCCCTGAACACCATGGGCGGATATGGCCTCCTGTGGAGAGCCCTTCTCCCCCTCCTCCTCCTCCTCCTCCCTCTTCCCACAGCTTATCCTGCTCTGTGTCACCTCTGCTCATTCTCCCGGTCATGCTGTAGGCCAAGAGGAATGCCTACTAGTGCACCCATGTCTTGGAGCAAGTGATCTGTGCAGAATCCTTGAAGTCAGGACAAAGTCCTTCAGCACCTGCCACACCACTCCCTGTAGACTTTAGCAACATTAAATAACTGTACAAACCACCAAACATTTCTACAAACTCAGCAACAGCCAGTAGAAATCAACCAGCAACCAACCTGTCAGTAGGTGATGATCGCATTAAATAGCTCTGGTAGGGGGGTCCTTCCAGCTGCTGAACGCTGGTTCAGTTGTGCGAGCTTGAGAGGGCATAGGTTGCAGGTCAGCCATGACCTCATTGAATGGCAGAACAGGCTTGAGGGGCTGAATGGCCTACTCCTGTTCCTATGATGTGTCAGTCTATATTATATACCCAAATCTCTGGTGTCGATGAATCCACATTCTTCTGACTCAGAGGTGAGAGTACTACTACTGAGCTATGGCTGACACCTAAGAAGTAAATTGACCACAGTAAACTGGGCTGAACTGTTAATGGATCAACCTACAGACAAATAGTGGGAAGTATTCAAAGTATTTGGTACAGTACAAAACCAGTATATACACCTAAAAGGAGAACAACCACCTTATCTCCAAAAAAAATCACTGCAACCACTAGTATTGAAGAAAATAAATCTTCACATAAAAACAGTCCCAGAAAGTTCCTTTTGAGGAAAGTTTTGGAAGTTGCATTTTAGAAGCTTACCTGTTATATAGAATTTCTTTAGGAACAAGCAATAAATAAACACATACCCCTAATGAGGACTCAGAAACTGAGCTCATTTAACATTTTCTGCCTCAGTTTGTGCACAACAAAGATTGGAAGTGAGAATAACATCTGATTGGCTCTTGTTCCAGCTCCAAACTATTTGGTTCTGATAGGCTCCAGTTCCACTTTATAAATGGTCTGATTGGTCGATACTGATCATTTCCAGTGCCAATTAAACAAATTTGATATTTCTTGTAAAATGCAAGTTGACCTGTGGATTGAAAAGCTGCTGTCAGCTTAAAAAGCGGATGGTTTGGCATGTATGGAAGTGGTCACAAGATCCAAGTTTAACAGGAACAGAACTAAATCAGAATACTTGAAAGAAATGCAGACATTTGGGCAATGGAGTTTAGATGATATCATTCTATACAATCTAGAGTAAAGGAGGAAGATGCAATGGATCTATCAGTATGAATTTGTATTTCTGATCCATTAGTTTTACCTGTCTCTCTGACGAATTTTCATTTGTAAATTGAGTTGGACTTCCTGATACTCAAGAAAGGACAATGGAATATTTGGGCCATCAAGAATACCTGCATAAATGACAGCAAATATTCCAAAAAGCAAGCACTATCAGACAGCAACAAAAACACCAGATATGACCGACTCATTTGCAGAGTTATTGCAATGCACTCCACAAGGAGCTCTATGGCTAACCGAATCTCAGTAGATGATCAGCAAAACCTGTACACTTACTCCTTTCAATATGGAATCACTGAGGAAAGTAGTAGGTTAGTTGTCATATGTCACAAACAAACCACAAGTAGAAAGGGAAGCATGGTGCTTCACACAGATAATGTTCACAAACTACAACGGATTCAATAAATAAACTGCATTTAGTTTAATCATTTTGCTGAGAATTTATGGAGGTAATTTTTACCTTACCCACCTGGCAGGAAGCTGATGGCATTGGGTCAGCCACCCATTTTACACACACCAGATTTTCCCTCCATTGACTTCAATAGGGTGTAAAATCAGGCGGGTGTAAAACAGGCAGCCGACCCAAGCCCGTCAGTTTCCAACCAGGTGAGGTAGGTTATAATTACCTCCATGTGTCCAAGATAGAAATATATTGGGCTGGATTTTGATACTGGGGTGGGTTGGGGTCGTGTCATCCGCATTTCGTGTTATCCACCCGACTGCAATTGGATGTGGGAGATTGATGCAATTTTCACCTAATTGGGCAATTGAGTTCCAGCATGTGGGAACCCATGAACCAATTAGTGTTTTCAGTCTGAAAGTCGCCTTTGATGATGTCATCATTGCTGCTGCATTGCAGGTCAGAGACTGCCTGGGCTTTGCTGTGAGAGGACCTGGATGCAAAATGAGCAGCAGCTCAGAGAGAGAGAGAGAGAGAGAGAGAATGATTGATTGATTGTTAAGGGCTTTAATGGCCTCTCCCGCCTCTTGGAGGCGGGACGGAGACGGGACCACCGCACACGATTTCATCAAAATTGCGTGGAGGCGGAATGGAGGTCCGATCGGGTCCGCCCGCCACTTTTCACAATTTTAACCCCCCACACGCCTCCAAACCCGCCTCCACGGGTCAATGAAAATCCAGCCCATTGTATTTGAGGAATTGTACAGGTGGTCTGGAAAGGTTAATTTGCAGATGTGGGTTGCAGGTTTAAGAAATGAGCAACCTCTGACACACATTGGAAAGCATCTTGGATTAGTGCCTGGCACTCCAGTATTCCTTGCTGCATGGGTGGTTTAGCAGCTAATTTCTCTTTGTCACCTTTGCTCGCCTGCTCTGCCATGGTTTTAGCATTTGGTTCTCCCTCCATCATGATGCCTTCTTGCAGTGTGAAATTATGTGTCATGAAGCAAATAGTTATTTATGGGATCCTTGGGCATCTGTAATGTAAGACAGTACTTTGAGACATTATAAACATTGGTTCAAGATCTCAATGGTATGCTGGATAATCATTCCGTTTGCAGCACAAACCGTGTTTTGCCTATGTTCTGCTTCTATCAGTTTTTGCTACAAGGGTGTCTGGAGCTTTGGCTTGCAAAGAGTATCCTTGGTCTCCAAGCAGCCATTCATCCAGTCTTCCTTCCACTTCAAAGTAAGATCTTAAAGATGTATTTTGGAGATCCTTGAGTCAAAATTTCATAGACCTCGTAGCTGCCCAAAGTTCTGCTCTCAGACAGATCAAAAGACATGATGAGAGAGTGGCCAGCAGTGGCACCATGTCTGCAGTAGTCATGCACGAAGCAGCACAGTTGATTTCCTTAAAATGAAACCATTATGGAAACACATGGAAGGGTAAGGAATTCACATGCATTGTTCTGTGCAAGTGTATACTGATGGAATAAAAGTCCTTATAGTTCATATAGGACCATGAATTGTAGAGGCCCAAATAGCAACATGGATTCAATAATGGTCCCCTGCCCTCTTGGAAAGCCTGGAGACCTGCACATTGTGCTTTCTGTCATAATATAGAATCATAGAATAGTACAGCACAGAAGGAGGCTATTCGGACCATCGAGTCTGCGCCGGCTCTTTCGAAGAACAATCCACTTAGTCCCACTCCACCTCTCTTTCCCCATATCCCTGCAATTATTTCTCCTTCAAGTATTTATCCAATTCCCTTTTGAAGGCTACTATTGAATCTGTATCCACCACCCTATCAGGCAGTGCATTCCAAGTACTAACCACTCGTTGCGTAAAAAAGTTTTTCCTCATGTTGCCTCTGGTCACCTCCAATCACCTTAAATCTGAGCCCTCTCATTATCAACCCTTCAGCCATTGGAAACAGTTTCTCTTTATTTACTCTATCTAAATCCTTCATGATTTTAAACACCTCTATCAAATCTCCTCTTAGCCTTCTCTGCTCCAAGGAAAACAACCCCAGCTTCTCGAGACTATCCACGTAACTGTATTCCCTCTTCCCTGGAACCACTCTAGTAAATCTCTTCTGCAACCTCCCCAAAGTCTTCACGTCCTTCCTAAAGATATTGTACCCAGAATTGGACACAATACACCAGCTGGGGCCGAACTAGAGTTTTATAAAGGTTTAGGATTACATTCCTTGCTCTTGTACTCTATGCCTCTATTTATAAAGCCCAGGATCCCATATGCTTTATTAACTGTTTTATTAACCTGTCCTGCCACCTTCAAAGATTTGTGCACAAGCACACCCGTGTCTTTGTTCTTGCACCCCCTTTAAAATTGTACCATTTAGTGTGTATGGTTTCTCCTCATTGTTCCTACCAAAATGTATCACCTCACACTCCTCTGCATTTAATTTCATCTGCCATGTGTCTGCCCATTCCTCCTGCCTATCTAGGTCTTCTTGAAGTCTATTAATATCTTCCTCACTGTTTACTGCACTTCCAAGTTTCGTGTCATCTGCAAATTTTGAAATTGTGCCCTGTACCCCCAAGTACAAGTGATTAATGTTATCAAAAACAGCAGTGGTCCTATTACTGAATCTTGGGGAACGCCACTGTATACCTCCCTCCAGTCCGAAAAACAGCCATTCACCACAACTCTATATTTTCTATCCTTTAGCCAATTTTGTATCCATGCTGCTACTGTGCCTTATACCCCATGGGCTTCAATTTTGCTACACGCCTAGTATGTGGTACTTTATCAAACGCCTTTTGAAAGTTCATATACACAACATCAACTGCACTGCCCTCATCCACCCTCTCTGTTACCTCATCAAAAAACTCAATCAAGTTAATCAAACACGATTTGCCCTTAACAAATCCATGCTGGCTCTCCTTTATTCATTCATGCTTGTCCAGGTGGCAATTAATTTTCTCCCGGATTATTGTTTCTAAAAGCTTCCCCACCATCGACGTTAAACTGACTGGCCTGTAATTGTCAGGTTTATCCTTCTCCCCTTTTTTGAACAAGGGTGTAACATTTGCAATCCAACTGTCCTTTGGCACCACCCCGTATCTAAGGAGGATTGGAAGATTGTGGCCAGCACCTACGCAATTTCTACCTTTACTTCCCTCAGTAACTTCAGATGCATTCCATCCAGACCGGGTGACTTATCTACTTTAATTACCACCAACCTGTCTAATACCTCCTCTTTATCTATTTTATCTCATCCAGTATCCCAGCAACCTCCTCTTCCTTGGTAAACACTGATGTAAAGTAGTCATTTAGTACCTCAGCAATGCCTTCTGCCTCCACCAATAGTTCTCCATTTTGGTACCTAATCGGCCTCACCACTCCTCTGACAACCTTTTTACTATTAATATGCCTATAGAAGACCTTTGGATTCCCCTTTATGTTAGCCGCCAATCTATTCTCGTACTGCCTCTTTGCCCCTCTTTTTAGTTTTTTCACTTCTCTGTACTTTTTATATTCAGCCTGATTCTCACTTGTATTATCAAGCTGACATCTGTCATACGCCCCCTTTTACTGCTTCATCTTACTCTCCAGCTCCTTCATCATCCAGGGAGTTCTGGCTTTGGTTGCCCTCCCTTTCTCCCTTATAGGAATGTACCTAAACTGTACACGAACCATCTCCTCTTTAAAGGTCGCCCATTGCTCCATTACATTTTTGCCTGCCAGTTTTGACTCCAATTTACCCGGGCCAGGTCCTTCCTCAGTTTGCTAAAATTAGCCCTCCTCCAGTTAAGTATTTTTATTCTAGATTGCTCCTTGTCCTTCTCTATAACTAATCTAAACCTTACAATACTATGGTCACTATTCCCGAGATGCTCTCTAAATGTGACATTCTCCACTTGACCCACTTCATTCCCCAGAACCAGATCCAGCAATGCCTCCTTCCTCGTTGGGCAGGAAACATACTGATCAAGAAAATTCTCCTGAACACACTTCAGAAATTCCTCCCCTTCTCTGCCCTTAACACAATCACTGACCCATTCAACATTGGGGTAATTAAAGTCTCCCATTATCACTACTCTATAGTTCTTGCGCCTCAGTAATTTATTTGCCAATATGCTCCTCTATATCCTTCCCACTATTTGGTGGCCTATAAAATACACCCAGTAGTGTAATAGCTCCTTTATTGTTTCTCAACTCCAACCAAGTAGACTCTGTCTTTGACCCCTTAAGGAAATTCTCTCTTTCTAGCACTGTAATATTTTCCTTAATCAAAACTGTTACCCCTCCTCCTCCTCTTCCTTCGCTATCTTTCCTGAATACCTTCTACTCAGGAATATTAACCATCCAATCCTCCCTTTTTTGAGCTGGGTCTCAGTTATCACCACTACATCATATTCCCCACGTGGCTATTTGCACCTGCAGCTCACCAACCTTATTAACCACACTTTGTGCATTTACACACATGCACTCCAAACCTAACTTAGACTTCTTTGTATTTTCCATGATCCCACCTAATTCTGTATCATTTCTAACTCTAACTGTCTCTCCCAATCCTCTGTGCACCTTGTTTCTACTTTTTAATACTACATGCTGGTGCCCAACCCCCTGGCAAATTAGTTTAAACCCACCCCCTCTGCACTAGTTAACATGCCCGCAAGGATATTGGTCCCAGCTCTGTTCAGGTGCAACCCGCCCATCTTGAACAGCTCCCTCCTGCCACAGATCTGGTCCCAATGTCCCAGGAATCTGAAGCCCTCCCTCCTGCACCATACTGCTGCTGGTCAGTGAAAAAAGTAATGAAGTCATTGCCCTGATACAACCTCTCTGATATATCTGTGGACAGCAAACTAGCTGGCACTGCAAATGTTAACAGTGCTGGTCTGGATGGAACCCAATACACCAAAAACAGCAGGCCATGGACACTTGGTTAGCCTCTGTCAGTGTCATATAGGTGTCTGATCATATCTAGAGATCTGCAATGAGGAGATGACACACTCTATCAGAGTTCCCTCCATAGCCTCAACTACTTAAAGCCCAGCATTTCAATCAATCATAGTTAACTGTGTCTGGGCAGAAGACAAAAACAACAAGTTGCATTTATATAGCACTGTTAATGTAGTAAAACTTCCCACGGCGCTTTACAGGAGCTTTATCAAACAAAATTTGACATCGAGCCACATAAGGAGATATTAGGGCAGATGAGAGGTTGGTTTTAAGGAGCATCTTAAAGAAGGAAAGAGAGGCGGAGAGGTTTAGGGAGGGTTAGGGCATCGGCAGCTGAAGGCACGGCCGCCAATGGTGGCACGATCAAAATCAGGGATGAGCAAGAGGCCAGAATTGGAGAAGCGCAGATATCAGAGGATTGTAGGGCTGGAGGAGATTACAGAGATAGGGAGTGGCGAGGCCATGCAGCGATTTAAAAACAAGGATGAGAATTTTAAAATTGAAGCATTGCTCAACCAGGTGCCAATGCAAGTCAGCGAGCACAGGGGTGATGGGTGAACGGGACTTGGTGCGAGTTAGAATACGGGCAGCAGAGTTTTGGCTGATGGAAAAGAACTGGGAACCCAGATGTTCAGAAAAAAAATTAATCTGATCATTTAGCTGGTCAAAAAATATATAGCAGTTTACAAACTGTGTGCTGAAATCAATCAATCATAATAACAGGCAACACTGTACTTCAGGCAACAGTTAAGTGACCAGATCTTGTAATCTAATTTTGTTGAAATTTTGTGATTCACATTTTTCCAGGAAATAACAGTGCCCCAGCTTAAATAAATCGCTGCTTCTGTAGTTAAACTCTGTATTTAATAAGCAATCATTAGATTTGTTGATAAATATATACGTTTTACTGCAAGTGTAGGACGAATAATACACAACAGCCTCAGCAGGAAGGAATGGGTGGATAAGGATAAAAGGGAATGACATAACAGAAACCGAGGTGTGAATTCTTCTGGGAAGTGCTGTCAAGGCCATTTTAGCCATTCACTTGTCAATTTTACAGATGCAAGAACCCAAATGTCTCTAGTGAGGCTGAAGACTGACTGGACAAGAACGGCTAATTAGTTAGTCTCAAACTATTTAAGTTAATTTCTGTCTAACTTCAGTAACATTTCTTGCCTTTCACAGATAATACAAACAACTGGATTTGAGTACAGGAGTAAAGAAGTCTCACTCCAATTATATAGGGCCTTGGTGAGACCACACCTGGAGTACTGTGTACAATTTTGGTCTCCTTACCTAAGGAAGGATATACTTGCTATAGAGGGAGCGCAACGAAGGTTCACAAGATTGATTCCTGGGATGGTGGGACTGTCGTATGAGAAGAGATTGAGTAAACTAGGCCTGTATTCTCTTGAATTCAGAAGAATGAGAGGAGATCTCATTGAAGCATACAAAATTATTACAGGGCTTGATAGGGTGGATGCTGGGAGAACGTTTCCCATGGCTGGGGAGTCTAGAACCAGGGGCCACAGCCTCAGGATAAAGGGTAGGCCATTCAGAACTGAGATGAGAAGAAATTTCTTCACACAGAGGGTGGTGAATCTTTGGAATTCTCTACCCCAGAGGGCTGTGGAGGCTCAGTCATTGGGTATATTCAAAACAGAAGTCGATAGATTTCTGACTAGTAAGGCCATCAAGGGATATGGCGATAGGGCCGATGAATGGAGTTGAGGCAGAAGATCAGCCATGATCTCATTGAATGGCAGAGCAGGCTCAAAGGGCTGAATGGCCTACTCCATGTTCTTATGTTCTTATGTTCTTATGTTCTTATGTTCTTATGTTCTTAACTGTGTTTTTGTTTGCTGTGTGGGTTTGAGGTTGCTCTGCAACCAGCATGTTGGCCATATTGATCATTTTCACCTTTGCATTACAAGTACGTGGGCTGAGGTACAGAGATGTTAATCTTAATAAATTAAAGCCAAGAGAAAAAGCAATTCAATGAACTTTCCATGATGAAAAATTGTACATATTAATCTTTGTGAGTTGACACTGCTGAAATAAGCTTTTTTTAAAAAAAAACATGGATTACTGGGTCTGGTAATTTACAGAATCCCCTTAGGTTGTCCAGTCTTTCAGCAGTGTAGTAAGCTCTTGTACTAGAGTATAAGCTTTGTTGAAAACTTATCCCTTTCCTTATAAATGTTCCTGTCACAATGGTTGATAATAAAGTAGAATGGAATTCAAGGTTATTACAATAAAACAGATCGCCTGTGGCATTGCTCACAGTAAATCAAATGATGCACTGTTTTGCGCTAGATTTTCCACCCACTAACTATGAATGAGCAGAAAATCTATATCATGTAACTGACAATATATAATTCTACTGCCAAGATGGAGCTGTGTCTTAGCTAGCCTGTCCCTTTGAGGCCACAGATTGTAATAGTTGTAAGTAACCAAAGCCAGAGGCCAATCAGAGCTTATTGCTGTTTGGTGAGGGAGGCTTGCAGATTGGAGGGTGCTTGTAAATTTTAGACTCCAAATCAGGAAAAAGAAATGAGATCAGTGTCTTTTCTAATATTTTTGACACTTTGAAGTATATGTTTGAGTGTGATGGATGCTCTCCAAACCTTTATATAGCATAATAGATCTCCATAGCATCGTTCATGAATAGTCTGGAGCAGCACTTACATGGCCTGTCCCTTTAAGGACGATAGTTCTAAATAGGCAAATTCCATAATAGTAGCTGGTGCAAATGGCTGAGGTCATTCATGGGAAATACGACTTTCAGTCTGCAGATCAATAACTGACTTCTTTTTAATATATTTGGCATCTGTAACAATGTAGGGCAGACACGAGCTAGACTTTTTAATATACTGTCAGCCTTGGCTCAATGGTAACACCGATGTTTCTGGACGAAAGGTCAGGGGCTCAAGCTTTACATCGAGATGAGTATATAATCTCGGCTGGCAGTTTAGTAATGAGGAGGTGCTGCACTGTTAGATGGGATGTTAAACCAAGCCCTCCTCTGCCTGCTTAAGTGGATATAAAAGATACCATGATATCATTTAAGAGCAGAGAAGTTCTCTGTGTCCTGGCCAACATTTATCGCTCAGCTAACACCACTAATGCAAATTATGTGATCATCTATCTCATTGCTGTTTATGGGACATTGCTGTGTGCAAATTGGTTACTGTGTTTCCCTACATTACAACAGTCACTACACTTCAAAAATTGGTTGTGAAGAAATTTGGGACATACTCAAGACATGAAAAGTGCTCCATAAATGCAAGCTCTTTCTTTATATGCTAGCAGGTTATCTGCAACATTGCTCATGGTGAGTTGAAAGCTGTTTTATAGTGATTACACAATTAATTCAACGAATTGTAATTTCTATTATAAAGTTTCTTTGATGAGGTAACAAAGAAAGTTGATCAAGGTAATTCAGTAGATGTTGTATATATGGACTTTCGGAAGGCATTCAATAAAGTGCCACAGAGGAGGCTTGTTAAGAAGGTGGAAGCCCATGGAATTAAAGGGAAAGTGGCGGCATGGATATGGAATTGGCTCAATGACAGGAAGCAGGGGGGTGGTGGTGGTTGAATGCTTTTCAGGCTGGGTGGTGGTTGCAGTAGTGTTCCCCAAGGGTCAGTTTTGGGTCCATTGCTCTTTTCAATTTTTATAAACGACCTAAACTCAGGTGTAGGGAACAGCATTAT
The DNA here is from genome assembly GCA_030390025.1 of Squalus acanthias. NCBI lineage: Eukaryota > Metazoa > Chordata > Chondrichthyes > Squaliformes > Squalidae > Squalus > Squalus acanthias. The sequence continues at coordinate 54,342,316 of CM059432.1, forward strand.
AAAGTTTGATGATATGAAACTTGGCAAAGTTGTTGATAGTGATGAGGATATTTGTAGACTTCAGAATGACATAGACAGGATGGTTAAATGGGCTGAAGCATGGCAGATGGAGTTCAATGCAGAGAAGTGTGATGTAATGCACTTTGGGAGTACTAATATGGAAAGACAGTACACAATAAATGGCACGATTTTACTCGAGCAGAGAGACCTTGGTGTCCATATACACAAATCCTTACAGGTGGTAGGGTAAGTTGTTAAGGTGGGTAAAAAAGCATATGGGTTACTTGGGTTTATAAATAGAGGCATAGAATATAAAAGCAAAGAGATAATGCTAGAATTTTATAAATCACTGGTTAGGCCTCAGCTGGAGTATTGTGGACAATTCTGGGCACCACATTTCAGGAAAGATGTAAAGGGTACAGAGGAGGTTTACCAGGAGGTTACCAGGGATGAGGAGAGGTTGAAAAAGTTAGGACTGTTCTCCTTGGAACAGAGAAGGTTAAGAGGTGACCTAATAGAGGTTTTCAAGATGATGAGAGGTTTTGATAGAGTAAATAGAGAAAAACTATTCCCTCTGGCGAGTGGGTCAATAACCAGTGGTCATAGAATTAAAATCATTGACAAAAGATTTAGAGGGGAGACTAGATTTTTTTTCACTTAGAGAATTGTCGGGGTCTGGAACACTCTACCTGAAAAGGTGGTGGAAGCTGATTCGATGAATAATTTTAAAAGGGAGTTGGACAGATACTTGAGGATGAGGAATACAGGGTTACTGACAAAAAGCGAGGCTGTGGGACTAAGCACGACTGCTCTTTCAAAGAACCGGCACAGGCACGACAGGCAGAATGGCCTCCTTCTGTGCTGTAAGTTTCTATGATTCTATGATTGTATGTAAGTGCTATTGGGAGTGTCAGAAGGATTTTTGAGCTCAGTTTATGTGCTTCTGTCTACAGTTTCATGGGAGTTATAAGTCAGTCACCTTGATTCTTGTTATATGTTTGTTTATGTGGCTTGGCTCAATAGTAACATTCTTGCCTCTGAGTCAGATGGTTGGGGGGGGTTCATAGTCCCACTCCAGAGACTTGAGCACATCATATAGACTGACACTCCAGTGCAGTTCTGAGGAGCTGCCATCTTTCAGATGAGCTAAAGCAAGACCATGTCTACACTCTCAGGATATAAAAGATCTCACAGTAATATACAAAGAAGAGCAGGGGAGTTCTCCTGGTGTCCTGGCCAATATTTAGCCCTCAACTAACATCACTAAAACACATTATCTGGTCATGATCTCATTCCTGCTTGTGGGACCTCGTTGTGTTCAAATTGGCTGCCTGTTTCCTACCTTACAACAGTGACTACACTTCAAAAAGTACTTTATTGGTTGTAAAGTGCTTTGTGACATCCTGAGGTTGTGAAAGGTACTATATAAATGCAAAGAGAAAAGTCAAGACAATGGAGCAGTGTAGTGAATTGGGTAAAGATAAGCAGTGTGTGACAGAAAGGGACAGAGAGTTTAACGGTAAAAGTGCATCAGCAAATAAGGTGAAAGCAGGGAATAAGGGTAAAAAGTTAAAACTAAAGGATCCTTACCTGAATGCATGAAGCATCTGTAACAAGGTAAATGAATTAGTGACACAAATAGAGACAAATGGGTTTGATGTAATAGCCATTACAGATGCATGGTTGCAAGGTGACTAGGGTTGGAAACTAAATATTCGAGGGTACTTGACGTTTTGAAAAGACAGGCGGACTGGAACAGGAGCGGGGGTAGCCCTGATAATTTATTTTTATTTGTTTCTGGGATGTGGCCGTCACTGGCAAGGCCAGCATTTATTGCCCATCCCAGGTGGTGGTGGTGAGCCACCTTCTTGAACTGCTGCAGTCCATGTGGTGAAGGTACTCCCATAGTGCTGTTAGGGAGGGAGTTCCAGGATTTTGACCCAGCGACGATGAAGGAACGGCGATATAATTCCATGTCAGGATGGTGTGTGACTTGGAGGGTAACATGGAGGTGATTGTGTTCCCATGAGCCTGCTGCCCTTGTCCTTCTAGGTGGTAGAGGTGGCGGGTTTGGGAGGTGCTGTCGAAGAAGCCTTGGCGAGTTTCTGCAGTGCATCTTGTAGATGGTACACACTGTAGCCACGGTGGTGGAGGGAGTGAATATTTAAGGTGGTGGATGGGGTGCCAATCAAGCGGGCTGCTTTGTCCTGGATGGTGTTGAGTTTCTTGAGTGTTGATGGAGCTGAACTCATCCAGGCAAGTGGAGAGTATTCCATCACACTCCTGACTTGTGCCTTGTAGATGGTGGAAAGGCTTTGGGGAGTCAGGAGGTGAGATACTGGCCACAGAATACCTAGCTTCTGACCTGCTCTTGTAGCCACTGTATTTATGTGGCTGGTCCAGTTAAGTTTCTGGTTAAGGGTGACCCCGAGGCTGTTGATAGTAAGGGATTCGGCGATGGTAATGCCGTTGAATTTCAAGGGGTGGCGGTTAGACTCTCTCATGTTGGAGATAGTCATTGCCTGGCACTTGTGTGGTGCGAATATTACTTGCCACTTATCAGCCCAAGCCTGAATGTCATCCAGGTCTTGCTGCATGCGGACAGGGACTGTTTCATTATCTGAGGAGTTGCGAATGGAACTGAACACTGTGCAGTCATCAGCGAACATCCCCACTTCTGACCTTATGATGGAGGGAAGGTCCTTGATAAAGCAGCTGAAGAGGTTGGGCCTAGAACACTGCCCTGAGGAACTCCAGCAGTGATATCCTGGGGCTAAGAAGATTGACCTCCAACAACCACAACCATCTTCCTTTGTGCTAGGTATGACTCCAGCCAGTGGAGAGTCTTCCCCCTGATTCCCATTGACTGCAATTTTACTAGAGTTCCTTGATGCCACCTTTAGTCAAATGCTGCCTTGATTAAGGATGATATAAGGACAGTAGTGAGAAAGGATTTTGGCTCAGAAGATCAGAATGGGTGGAGATAAGAAATAACAAGCAGCAGATAACAATGGTGAGAGTAGTTTATAGATCCCCTAAGAGTAGCTGTACCATTGTTACAAGCTCCTATCAAGAAATAATAGGAGCTTGTAACAAAGATAATGCAATAATCATGGTGGACTTTAATCTTCATATAGATTGAGCAGATCAAACAGGCAAGGTTAGTCTGGAAGACGAGTTCATGGAATGCATTCAAAAAAGTTTCCTAGAACAATACGTCAAGCAACCAACCAGGGAATTAACAGGCTATTTTAGATCTTGTTTTGTGTAATGAGACAGGGTTAATTAGTAATCTAATAGTAAAGGATCCTCTAGGGAAGAGTGGCCAGAAGATGATAGAATTTCACATTGAGTTTGAGAGTCACATTCTTAAGTCCGAAACGTCTTCTTCTTCTTCTTCTTAGGCAGTCCCTCGGAACCGAGGATGACTTGCTTCCACACTAAAAATGAGTTCTCAGGTGACTGATGAGTCCAATGCAGGACCTACAGTCTCTGTCACAGGTGGGGAAGACGGTGGTTGAAGGGGCGGGTGGGTGGGGTGCTTGGGTTGACGTGCGCTCCTTCTGCTGTTTGCGCTTGGCTTCCGCTTGCTCCCGGCGAAGAGACTCGAGGTGTTCGGCGCCTTCCCGGATGCTTCTCTTCCACTTTGTGCGGTCTTGGGCCAGGGATTCCCAGGTGTCGGTGGGGATGTTACACTTTTTCAAGGAGGCTTTGAGGGTGTCCTTGAAGCGTTTCCTCTGCCCACCTGGGGCTCTCTTGCCGTGTCGGAGCTCCGAGTAGAGCGCTTGTTTTGGGAGTCTTGTATCGGGCATGCGGACGATGTGGCCTGTTCATCGGAGCTGATCAAGCGTGGTCAAAGCTTCGATGCTGGGGATGTTGGACTGAGCGAGAACACTGACGTTGGTGTGCCTATCCTGCCAATGGATTTGCAGGATCTTGTGGAGGCAGCATTGGTGGTACCTCTCCAGTGCTTTGAGGTGCCTGCTGTACATGGTCCATGTTTCTGAAGCATACAGGAGGGCGGGTATCACTACTGCTTTGTAGACCATGAGCTTGGTGCTGGGTTTGACATCCTGGTCTTCAAACACTCTCTTCCTCAGGCGACCGAAGGCTGCACTGGCACACTGAAGGTGGTGTTGGACTTCGTCATCGACGACTGCCCTTGTTGACAGTAGGCTCCCGAGGTATGGAAAGTGGTCCACGTTGTCCAAGGCCTCGTCATGGATTTTGCTAATCGGGGGGCAGTACTGTGTGGCGGGGGCAGGTTGGTAGAGGACCTTTGTCTTACGGATAAGTCTGAAACTAGAGTCTTAAACTTAAACAAAGCCAATTATATAGGTATGAGGGGCGAGTTGGCTAAGGTAGATTGGGAAATTAGATTAAAATGTATGACGGTAGATAAGCAGTGGCAAACATTTAAAGAAATATTCCAAAATTCTCAAAGAATATACATTCCATTCAGAAATATAAACTCCATGAGAAAAGTGATCCATCTGTGGCTAACTAAAGAAGTTAAGGATAGTATTAGATTAAAAGAAGAGGCTTATAATGTTGCAAAGAATAGTAGTAAGCCTGAGGATTGGGAGAGCTTTAGAAACCAGCAAAAGATGACCAAAAAACTGATAAAAAGGGAGATTATATTGGGGAACAAGGAAATGGCAGAGACTTTAAACAAATATTTTGGGCTGGATTTTCAATGACCCGTGGAGTCGGGTTTGGAGTCGGAGGGGGGGGGGTTAAAGTTGCAGATTCGGGGGTCCCGACCCCATCCCGACTCCAACCAGCCTCCATGCCAGTTTCTCTGGCGGCGGGTACCCGACCTGTTCTGAGACCCGACTCCCCGAGACGGGAAGGGATTAGTGACAATTAACTGCCTGTTAACAGGTAGTTAACAGGCAGTTTTTTGCATAATCCCTATTTTAAAAAGAAAACTGTGGGCTTCCCGACAGGTGGCAACCACTCCAAGTTATCGGGGCGGGCCGTGTGTCTGCAGGGGTCGATATGTCCAGTGGGCAGGTGAGTGATGGGTGCATGTGTGCAGAGGTAAGTGTGTAAGGTAAGTGCTAAGTGTTGAAAAAAGTTTTACTTACCTTAACTTCCTCCTGCAGGTGTCAGCCCTTCAGTTCTCGGGAGTTAGAAATCTCACTGGCACAGAAAGCAGGAAAGCCGTGGTTCTGTCAAAACCTGCAGCCTTCTGTTTTCTGTGCTGGAATGATTTCTAACTCAGCCTGAAAGGAAGGACTGAAGTTAGAAATCATATTGTGAGTGTTTGACAGCTTCACAGAGCTGTCAAACGCTGATATTTCATCTGTCAAAAGCTCTTGACAGATGAAATGTCAGTCTGTGACGTGACCTATTGCCGGGTGGCCCTTAATTGGCCTGCTGAGCCCACTGGGCGGGCTCAACAAGGTCAATCAAGGGAAAATACAGTGGGTTGGCCACATCTCGATGGAGGCGGGTTCACAAGCCAGAATGTGTGATTCCCGACCCCAACCCGACTCCAACTTCAAAATCCAGTCCTTTGTATCTGTCTTCACAGGAGAAGACACAAAAAGCATACCAAAAATAGTGGGGAACCAAGGGGCTAATGAGACTGAGGAACTTAAAGTAATTAATATCAGTAGAGAAAAAGTACTTGAGAAACTAATGGGACTAAAAGCTGGCAAAACCCCTGGACCTGATGGCCGACATCCTAGGGTTCTAAAAGAGGTGGCTGCAGAGATACTGGATGCATTGGTTGTGATCTTTCAAAATTCCATAGATTCAGGAATGGTCCCAGCGGATTGGAAAGTAGCAAATGTAACCCCATTATTCAAGAAAGAAGGGAAGAGAAAACAGGCCAGTTAGCCTGACATCAGTTGTCAGGAAAATGCTGGAATCCATTGTTAAGGAATTGGTAACAGGGCACTTAGAAAATCATAATATGATTAGGCAGAGTCAACATGGTTTTATGAAAGGGAAATCATGTTTGACAAATTTATTAGAGTTTTTTGAGGATGTAACTGCAGTGTAGATAAAGGGGAAATGGTGGATGTAGTATATTTGGATTTCCAAAAGACATTCGATAAGGTGCCACATAAAAGGTTGTTACGCAAGATAAGGGCACATAGGATTGGGGGCAATGTATTAGCATGGATAGAGGATTGGTTAACGGACAAAAAACAGAGAGTAGGGATAAACAAGTCATTTTCAGATTGGCAGGCTGTAACTAGTGGGGTGCCGCAAGGATCAGTGCTTGGGCCTCAGCTATTTCCAATCTATATTAATGACTTAGATGAAGGGACCGAGTGCAATATATCCAAGTTTGCTGATGATACAAAGCTAGGTGGGAAAGTAAGCTGTGAGGAGGACGCAAAGAGCCTGAAAAAGTATATAGACAGGTTAAGTGAGTGGGAAATATGGTGGCAGATGGAGTATAATGTGTGTAAATGTAAGGTTATTCACTTTGGTAGGGAGAATAGAAAAGCTGAGTATTTTTTAAATGGTGAGAGATTGGGAAATGTTGGTATTCAGAGAGATTTAGGTGTCCTCGTGCAGGAAACACAGAGAACTAGCATGCAGGTACAGCAAACAATTAGGAAGGCAAATGGCCTTTTTTGCTGGAGGGTTGGAGTACAAGAGTAAGGAAGTTTTGCTACAATTGTACAGGGGCTTGGTGAGACCACACCTGGAGTACTTTGCACAGTTTTGGTCTCCTTATCTAAGGAAGGATATACTTGCTTTGGAGGCGGTGCAACGAAGGTTCACTAGATTGATTCCTAGGATGAGAGGGTTGTCCTTTGAGGAGAGATTGAATAGATTGGGCCTGTACTCTCTGGAGTTTAGAAGAATGAGAGGTGATCTCATTGAAACATATAAGATTCTGAGGGGAAGTGACAGGATAGATGCGGAGAGATTGTTTTCCCCTGGCTGGAGTGTCTAGAACTAGGGGGCAAAGTCTCAGGATAGGGGGACTGGTCTTTTAAGATACAGATGAGGAGGAATATCTTCACTCAGACAGTTGTGAATCTTTGGAATTCTCTGCCCCAAAGAGCTGTGGATGCTGAGTAGTTGAGTATATTCAAGACTGAGATAAATAGATATTTGGACTCTAGAGGAATCAAGGGATATGGGGATCGGGCAGGAAAGTGGAGTTGGGGTCGAAGATCAGCCATGATCTTATTGAATGGTGGAGCAGGGTCGAGGGGCCGTATGGCCTATGCCTGCTCCTAATTCTTATGTTCTTGGCCCGTATTTTCCGATCGGAGGTTTCCTGCATGTGGAGGCCTCCAATCTGGAAAAAATTTACGGACTTACCTGAGGGCTCCCGAGGTGCATATACTTCCGTTCCTGGGCCTCTCCAAATTCGAAAGGCACAGGGCCCACGTATCCCAGAGGCGCATGCAGTTTGCAAGCGTCCTTGAGATCACGTGGGCCATGGGGAGCCAATAGGAGAAGGGAATCTCCCTTCATACACTTGACAGATAGACCTGTCAAATATATGAATGAAGATCACCCTCAAAACACTGTAAAACATTAAATTAATTTTTTTTAAACATCATATTTTTTAAATGAGTTGAAATTACAATAAATTTAATATTTTAAACAAAAATTAAATTTTTTGAAAAAATAATTAAAGTTTTTTACGGGGCTAAAAATAAACTTACCTTTTTCTAAAGTATTTTTAAATGATAAATGAGCAAAAAAAAAATTTAAAACTTTTTTCAGCTCTTATGCTGGTAAAAGCAGGCCTTATGCCTGCTTTTACCAGGCGTAAGATTTCTAGGGTTTTCTGCGGGCGGTGGTTCTCCAGAAAGCGGAACTCTCCGCCCGCAGAGGCCCTTCTCTAGGGCAGGCGTCCGATCTGTCAAGAGCATTCTTGACAGATCGGAAATGCTGGTTTTCAGCGCATGCGCTTGGCATGCCTGAAACCGGCATTTCCGATGTCCCTACGGGTGTGTACACAGCGCATACACACCCGTAGGCATCGTAATATACAGCCCCTTATGTTCTCAGTCTTACTTTCTATTTATTGAATTTCATGTGTTACATTTTTTTGAAGTCTCGGAACCAGAGGAAGAGTGATGCTTTAGGTTGCAGGAAGTTAGGAGGTGTATTGAGATACTGAGCAAGGTGTGGCAATGTGGTTTTAGTAGTATTGGGGAAATAGTCTACAGTATTGGAGTAGTGCAAGGGTAGTTTTGGGCTGTGGGAAAACTGGGATGGTGGGCTGTCAGAGCATTGGCGAGGGGGCTTGTTGGGTGTACGAGTAGTGGGAGGTGGATCCAGTGACTGCGTACCATGGGACATTGTTTACAGGGTGCTGCTGCAAAATGTGATATAATCACATTCATTAATGTTACTGCGAAACTGCGTATAAGCTCTTTATAGGGCTAACAGTTCTTCTACTTTCTTAGCAAAAACGCAGTAAGTACTTTAAACAATTTAAAGCTAGTACCCAAATCACAGTCAGGAACACAATATTAGGGGCTTAAATCAATAGTGGATGGGCAAGGGTGTTCGGGCAGGAGTGGCGAATGGTAGTAGTCAGGAGGAGAAAGTATGGGGGCTACGGCAGGAGACAGCAGGAGGGAAGATTGAGTAGTGAGGGATCTGAAGACATGGGCCTTCAGTGTGGTAGCAGAAGAAGTGGTTGGAGAGAGTGGGGAGGAGGTTCATGCCCAATAACGAGCACGAGTGAATTTATCCCCCGTAGATTCCATAGATCATCAGTTCTGATTTGCTGCTGTTTTACTTTGAGCCAAGTAACAAAATGTGTTGACATAATTCTGGTAAAGGATTTTACAATTACAAAATATTAAATTCTGAGAGCATGCCTACCTGCATTTAAGCCAGGAGCAGTGTAATAGATGGCTCCGCTTCACCAAGGAGGTGGTCACAGAACTCTGCTACCTCCTGCAACCAGACCTGCAGCCTCAGAGCAGCGTAACAATGGCACTGCCAGTGGCCCTCAAGGTCACCAGGGCCCTCAGTTTTTTCGCCACTGGATCCTTCCAGTCTGGAGGTGGAGACATAGCTAACATCTCCCAGTTCGCCGTCCATCACTACATTTGGGAGGTCACAGAGGCTCTGTACTCCAGGAGAAGGGACTTAATTGTCTTCTCTCTGAACAGAGAGAAGCAGGAGTAACGTGCATGTGGCTTTGCCAGGATATCGAGCTTTTCCATGGTGCAGGACGCCTTCGACTGCACACATATGGCTTTGCGGGCACTGCAAATCATATACCGCAACCGCAAAGACTACCACTCATTTAATGTGCAGTTGGTGTGCGACCATGCCCAGCTCATCATGATGCTGAATGCCCTGTATCCTGGCAGCAATCATGATGCCTTCATCCTGCGCAGTCCAGGGTGCCAGCAATCTTCCAGCCACCACGTCGAACCCGGGGGTGGCTGCATGGAGACAAGGGCTATCCATTCTGCACCTAGCTGATGACTCCCCTCCGCAACCCCACCACACGTGGCCAGCACTCATAATAACAGCCAAGCTGCCACCAGGAACCTCATCGAGCAGACCATCAGGGTGCTCAAGCAACGGTTCTGCTGCCTTGACCGCTCAGGAGGAGCCCTCCAGTATGCGCCAGAGCGGGTGTCCCATTTCGTGGTGGTCTGCTACATCCTCCACAACTTGGCCATCATCAGGGCACGGCCCTTGCCACCACAGGTTCCATGACTACCTCAGGAGTAGGAGGAAGAGGAAGAGGAAGAGGAAGAGGAAGAGGAAGAGGAAGAGGAAGAGGAAGAGGAAGAGGAAGAGGAAGAGAGGATGAAGAGGATGAGGAAGAAGAAGAGGAAGAAGAAGAGATGAGGCAGGCAGCAGATCCCTGTTCCGGACGGGTTGTCTGTGAGCGCCTCATCAGAATCCGGTGAATGAAACCCCAGATCCCCGTTGCTCACCACTTCTCCACCTTACCATCCCTCTGTCATCACAGCGTCCTCTTAGAATCATAGAAATGTATGGCACAGAAGGAGGCCATTCGGCCCATCAGGTCTGTGCCGGCCAACAAAGAGCTATCCAGCCTAATCCCACTTTCCAGCTCTTGGTCTGTAACCTTATAGGTTACACACTTCAAGTGCATATCCTTGTACTTTTTAAGTGTGATGAGGGTTTCTGCTTCTACTATTCTTTCAGGCAATTGAGTTCCAGACCTTCACCACCCTCTGGGCAAAAAATGTTCTCCTCAACTCCCCTCTAATCCTTCTACCAATTACTTTGGCAGATGGAGTATAATGTGGGAAAATGTGAAGTTATCCACTTTGGTAGGAAGAATAGAAAAGAAAAAAATTATTTAAATGGAGAAAGACTACAGAATGCGGCGGTACAGAGGGATCTGGGTGTCCTCGTACATGAAAACATGCAGGTGCAGCAGGTAATTAGGAAGGCAAATGGAATGTTGGCCTTTATTTCAAGGGGGGATAGAGTATAAAAGTAGGGAAGTCTTGCTACAACTTTATAGGGTGCTGGTGAGACCACACCTAGAGTACTGCATGCAGTTTTGGTCACCTTATTTAAGGAGGGATATACTTGCATTGGAGGCAGTTCAGAGAAGGTTCACTAGGTTGATTCCTGGGATGGAAGGGTTGTCTTATGAGGAAAGGTTGAGCAGGTTGGGCCGATACTCATTGGAGTTTAGAAGAATGAGGGGTGATCTTATTGAAACATATAAGATTCTGAGAGGGTTGGACAGAGTAGATGTGAGAGGATGTTTCCCTTCGTCAGGGAATCTAGAACGTGGGGTCATAGTCTCAGAATAAGGGGTTGCCCATTTAAGACGGAGATGAGGAGGAATTTCTTCTCTCAGAGGGTTGTGAATCTTTGGAATTCTTTACCCCAGAGAGCTGTGGAAGCTGAGTCATTGAATATATTCAAGGCTGAGATAGACAGATTTTTGAGCAACAGGGGAGTCGAGGGTTATGGGGAACGGGCAGGAAAGTGGAATTGAGGCCAAAATCGGATCAGCCATGATCTCATTAAATGGCAGAGCAGGCTCAAGGGGCCGAATGGCCTGCTCCTGCTCCCGTTTACTATGTTCTTATGTTCTTATCTGCTGCTAAGGAAAGTAAGTCCTTCCTATCCACTCTATCTAGGCCCCTCATAATTTTACACACCTCAATCAAGTCTCCCCTCAGCTCCTCTGTTCCAAGGAAAGCAACCCCAGTCTATCCAATCCTTCCTCATAGCTAAAATTCTCCAGTCCCGGCAACAGCCTCATAAATCTCCTCTGTATCCTCTCTCGTGCAATCACATCCTTCCTGTAATGTGGTGACCAGAACTGTACACAGTACTCTAGCTGTGGCCTAACTAGTGTTTTATACAGTTCAAGCATAACCTCCCTACTCTTATATTCTATGCCTCAGCTAATAAAGGAAAGTATCCCGTATGCATTCTTAAACATGTTATCTACCTGTCCTGTTACCTTCTGGGATCTGTGGACATGTACCCCAAGGTCCCTCCGTTTCTCTACACTGGTCAGTATCCTACCATTTAATGTGTATTCCCTTGCCTTGTTAGCCCTCCTCAAATGCATTACCTCACACTTCTCCAGATTGAATTCCATTTGCCACTTTTCTTCCCACCTGACCGGTCCATTGACATCTTCTTGCAGTCTACAGCTTTCTTCCTCACTATCAACCACACGGCCAACTTTTGTATCATCTGCAAACTTCTTAATCATGCCGCCTACATTGAAGTCTAAATCATTGACATGTGCCACAAAAAGCAAGGGGCCTAGTATTGAGCTTTGTGGAAGACAACCTTCCAGTCATAAAAACACCCATTGATCATTACCCTTTGCTTCCTGCCACTGAGTCAATTTTGGATCCAACTTGCCACTTTCCCTTGGATCCCATGGGCTTTTACTTTTCTGACCAGTCTTCCATGTGGGACCTTGTCAAAGGCTTACTAAAATCAATGTAAACTACATCAAACGCACTATCGTCGACCGTCCTTGTTACCTCCTCAAAAAAATTCAATCAAGTTAGTCAGACACGACCTTCCCTTAACAAATCCATGCTCACTGTCCTTGATTAATCCATGCCTTTCTAGATGATTAATACTGTCCCTTAGAATTTTTTCCAATAATTTGCCCACCACCAAGGTTAGGCTGACTGGCCTGTAATTACTCGGTCTTTCCTTTTCTCCCTTTTAAGTAACAGTACGATGTTAGCAGTCCTCCAGTCCTCTGGCACCACACCTGTAGCCAAGGAGGATTGGAAAATGATGGTCAGAACCTCCATTATTTCCTCTCTTGCTTCTCTTAACAGCCTGGGATACATTTCAACTGGGCCTGGCGATTTATTTACTTTCAATGATGCTAAACCCCTTAATATTTCCTCTCTCACTATGCTTATCTCATCTAATATTTCACACTCCTCCTCCTTAACTACAATGTCTGCATCGTCCCTCTCTTTTGTGAAAACAGAAGCAAAGTATTCATTAAGAACCATACCCACATCGTCTGCCCCCACACACAGGTTACCTTCTTGGTCTCTAAAGGCCCTACTCTTTCTTTAGTTATCCTCTTGCTCTTTATGTATTTATAAAACATCTTTGGGTTTTCCTTGATTTTACTTGCCAATATTTTTTCATGGCCATCTCTTTGCTTTCCTAATTTCCTTTTAAATTTCACCCATGCACTTTCTATACTCCTCTAGGCTTTCTGCAGTATTTAGCTCTCGGTATCTGACATAAGCTTTCCTTCCTTGCCTTATCCTACCCTGTATGCCCCTTGAGATCCAGGGGGCTTTAATTTTGAGAGTCCCACCCTTTTCTTTGTGGGAACATATTTGCTCTGAAACCTCACTATCTCCTCCTTGAATGCCTCCCACTGCTTTGACACTGATTTATCTTCATGTAGCTGTTTCCAGTCCACTTTTGCTAAATCACATCTCAGCTTAGTAAAATTTCTCCAGTAAAATTGGCCTTTCCCCAATCAAGAACTTCTACTCCTGGTCTATCTTTGTTCTTATGCTAAATCTAACTGAAATTATAACCACTACCACTAAAATGCTCTCCCACTGATACCCTTTCCACCTGCCCAGCTTCATTCCCTAAAACTAAGTCCAGACCACCCCCTTCTCTTGTTGGGCTTGCTACGTACTGGCTAAGAAAGTTCTCCTGAATTCATTTTAAGAATTCTACACCCTCTATACCTTTTACACTGATTCTATCCCAGTTAATGTTAGGGTAGTTGAAATCCCCTGCTATTACTGCCCTATTGTTTTTGCACTTCTCAGAAACTTGCCGACATATTTGCTCTTCTATCTGCCTCTGACTATTTGGGGGTCTAGAGTACACTCCCAGCAGTGTGATTGTCCTTTTTTTGTTCTTCGTTTCAATCCATATGTCCTCATTTGATGATCCTTCTAACGTATCATCCCTCCTCACAGATGTAATTGTTTCTTTAACCAATACTGCGACCCCCCTTCTTTTTTTATCTCCCTCTCTGTCTCGTCTGAAAACCCTGTAACCAGGAATATTGAGCTGCCATTCCTGCCCTTCTTTCAGCCATGTTTCAGTAATAGCTATGATATCATACGTGTCTATCTGTGCCTTCAGCTAATCTGCCTTATTCACCAGACTCCTTGCATTGAAGTCTATACCATTAAACACTGCCAAACCCCTTTGTTGTCCATTTTCTAGCCTTTGTTTCCTCTGCCTTCCAAACTCACTTACTAATTTTCTGCCTTCCATTTCCAGCTTTTCTTCTCTCCCCTATGCTGAGATTCCCATCCCCCTGCCAAGCTAGTTTAAACCCTCCCCAACAGCACTGGCAACGCCCCAACACCCTGCCCCCTGCGAGGATATGGGTCCCGGCCCCATCGAGGTGCAACTATTCTTGCCTGTACAGGCCCCACCTCTCCCAGAACCAGTCTCAATGCCTCAGGAATCTAAAGCCCTCCCTCCTGCACCATCTCTCCAGCCACGCATTCATCTGCTCTAACCTCCTATTTCTGTACTCAGTAACACATGGCACTGGGAGTAATTTGGAGATTACGACCTTTGAGGTCCTGTTTATTAATCTATTTCCTAGCTCTCTAAAATCTGCCTGCAGGACCTCATCCCTCTTTCTACCTCTGTCATTGGTACCGATATGAACCACGGCTGTTCTGCAGCCGCTCAGTGACATCCTTGACCCTTGCAGCAGGCAACATATCATCCTGGAGTCATGTCTGCGGCTGCAGAAACGCCTGTCTGTTCCCCTAACTATTGAATCCCCTATCACAAATGCTTTTCTGACCTTCCTCCTTCCGCCCCTCCCTCCCCCCCACCCCCATATAGCTGAGCCACCCATGGTGCTGTGGACTTGGCTCTGGCTGTACTCCGCAGAAGAACCATCACCTTCACCAGTATTTAAATACCAGTTAGAGAGCGAGATGCACTCAGGAGACTCCTGCACGACCTGCCTGGTCCTCCTTGTCTGTCTGGCAATCACGCATTCCCTCTTGTTAAGCAACCTCCTTTCTCCTCTGGTTCATAACAATGCGTTTTGAGTAAGCATGAAACTTCGTATGGAGTATACGGAACAGACTTTATTGATACACTGCCACTTCTCTTCTAGGAATGCCCACCTTGAAGAAGTTCTGCTCTTCTCTCCGACAGGATTTTCGTTTGTCGACGTTAACTCTGTTTCTCTCTCCACGGATGCTGCCTGGCCTGCTTCTTGTTGAGAGGTCGCACAACACCAGGTTATAGTCCAACAGTTTTATTTGAAATCACAAGCTTTCGGAGCTATCGATTTGCTCCTTCCTCAGGTGAAGTAATGCTTCTTGTTTCCAGCATTTTCTGTTATTTCAGATTTCCAGCATCCGCAGTATTTTGCTATTGTATTAGTGTTGAAAGCCATGCTCCTTTATACACCATATTTTGACTACAACAAAGGAAAATGTCAAAATGATGTATCTATTTCCCAAATCCTCTAAAAGCAGATTATCTATATAAATAGTTTGCAATTGTTTACCTCAGAACCATTTCCCCAACACAAGACTTCCTGACGTAACATTTTCTAGCATCTTTGACCAATTGTTATCTGTATCTAATGGATACCTACTTCCCATGTTTATTACCCTAAACTAAACATTCACTATTCATGGGTGATGTTATCACTAACACTTATTCCCTTACTCAAGCACTTTACATTTCAGAAAACAAGCAATACCTTCTCCTCAGACACTTCAATGTCATCCTGTTTATATCTTGGTAAGCCTGACAAGGCATTCTTTTACGACACTTCCAGGAAAACCTGTTTAACAAAAAAGTTCGACTGTTAAACTTTTAACCCCCCCCAAGATGTCCAATATACATCTCTCCAGGATGTCTAACACCTCTCTGCCTGCAAACTCTTAAGCTGCGGGGTGACCACCTCCTGAAACGTGCTATTCACGTAGCTGTCAGCCTTGCGGATGCACTGCAGTGATGCCAGCCGCTGCTCAAGCTCCGAAACCCAGAGCTCGAGCTCCTCCAGCTGATGACATTTCCTGCACAAGAAGCATCCTGGACTTCCCATATGGCACAAGATGTGCATTCGATGGGGCTGAGGTGCCCTGCCATGCCTCTAATTATTAGACTACAAACTAAACTTCTTAGTTTAACCCACTGCCCTAACTTAGAGAGAAAAAAGACAAAATGATTTACTCAAGTTGAACAAGAACCACTGAGATGCTAAACACAAAGGGGGAAAATTCAGTTGCTGGCGCCTCCCATTAGTGCCTTAAGAGGGCGCTAATGGGGCGCAAAGCAACTAGCACCCGGGCGCGGCGATGTTTGCGCTGCTCGTGAAATTAACTAGACATTTTGCGGCGGCGGTAAACAGAACCGCCACGATCTCCTGCACTGGCAGATCGTGACATCAGTCGAGTGCGCAACGCCCCGGTAGCGCCCCTGAGCGGATATTGAGTGGCGCCCCCTGCCTTACCACCTGCCGCTAGCAGCGACAGGTTGAGGGGAGCATTTTGCAGTCAGGAAGGGACTGGGGGAGTGCTATTTAAAGGCGACCGCTTCCTGCCTTTTTTTGTTGCCGACATTTTTGAACCACGCATTCTGAGAGAGAGAGAGAGAGAGAGAGAGACTTCTGGAGAGATTCAATGCTGAGTGAAGGAGTTTTGGGTACTGAGCAGCACTTTGCAGGTTCATTTTGATTTGCCCTTCCTTGTATTGATTTAGAAGAGACTGTTGGGGCTGCACGGAGCTCTTTCCCGGGGCCTCTCCATTGTTATTTCCAGCAGATTTGATGTACAGGTCTCTCCAGGCCGAGATTCAAGGCTGCAATGAGCAGGATGTGGATGGAAAGCAAGATTAACCCGCCCCTTTAAGAACTGGCCGGGGCCATTGTGTCTGTGTTCCATTGCTGACTGACATCACATGAGCTACGCCAGCGCTTTGAGTTATCGCCTCACTCCTCGGCCTTTGCGCCTTAAGACAGATGTGTAGCGCCTGATTTAGCGCTCCAATCACCTCCAGGGACGATAAAAGTCAAGTTTGCAGTCGGAGGCGATAATTAGCGCCAGGCGCTAATCTTTGCGCCCGGCCAATAATTGCGCCCCAAACGGGACGATACTGAATTTTTCCCCCAAAGAACATAAATATTAGATATCTAGATACTTAACCTAGAATTCGCGGGTTCTGTGGCTCCACTCCACCTCTTGAGTTGGATGAGAAACCGGTTTCCTCCTCGCCACCAAATTCCTACCATCATCAACTTCTTCCACGCTGCTTGCAACCCACTCCGATTGCGGTTCACCCACCTTTGTCTCCAAGCTCTGTGCTCAAGCTCTTGGGCACAAAGTTGAAATGAGAGCCACCACAAAACAAACATTCCAAAAATAATTTATAAATGAATCAATCCAAAACTACAGAACGAAGTCGAGTAATCACCCTTGGGCATTCCCTTAGTGTCGGTCTTTCATATTCCTTTGCCTACTCTAGTGCTCCTATGCAGTGCTACCCCAGTGGCTGCAGCATGGCTGGTGGAAGGCTTCTGAATTTTCCGGGGGGGAAACTGTTGATGGCCTTGCATGACGACCTCGAGGAGCTCTGGGCCTAGAAGGCCTGGCTGTAAACTGGATTACCTCAGCCTGGGCAGCAGCAGTCTGGGCTGGCTGGCTGACAACCAGCAGCAAGGGCACTGGCGGAGTGGTAGGGGTGGGAGTATGAATGCAGTCATCCTCAGAGCCACTGCCACTCCTCTAGGGAGTGGCCCGCAGCATTCCTAGCCATCTGTGGGAGGACAAATTTCTGGACTGCTGTGAGACCATGCAAGCCCCTTTCTACACTCGTAAACCCAGCCACGATGGCATCAGTCTGAGCTTGCGTGGCAGCAAGCTGAGACTGCATGAGACCAATCTGAGCTTGTATGGCAGCAAGCTGAGTCTGCACCAGGGCCGTCTGAGCTTCCAGTGCAGCACTGAGATGTTGGATCGCTTCCGCTTGTGCTGCAATGTAATCATAGAATCATAGAAGGAGGCCATTCGGCCGTCGAGCCTGTGCTGGCTCTCTGCAAGAGCACTTCAGCTAGTCCCACTCCCCTACCCTTTCCTCATAGCCCTGCAATTTTTTTTCCTTCAGGTACTTATCCAATTCCCTTTTGAAAGCCACGATTGAGTCTGCCTCCACCACCCTTTCAGGCAGTGCATTCCAGATCCTAACGACTCGCTGCGTAAAAAAGTTTTTCCTCATGTCGCCTTTGGTTCTTCTGCCAATCACCTTAAATCTGTGTCCTCTGGTTCTCGACCCTTCTGCCAATGGGAACAGTTTCTCACAGTTTCTCTCTATCTACTCTGTCTAGACCCCTCATGATTTTGAATACCTCGATCAAATCTCCTCTCTGGAAAAACTGGGGCTGTTCTCCTTAGAGCAGAGAAGATTGAGAGGAAATTTGATAGAGGTGTTCAAATTCATGAGGGGTCTAGACAGAGTAGATAGAGAGAAACTGTTCCCATTAGCGGAAGGGTCGAAAACCAAAGGGCACAGATTTAAGGTGATTGGCAAAAGAACCAAAGGCAACATGAGGAAAAAATGTTTTAGTAGCGAGTGATTAGGATCTGGAATGTACTGCCTGAAAGGGTGGTGGAGGCAGATTCAATCGTGGCTTTCAAAAGGGAATTGGATAAGTACCTGAAGGAAAAGAATTTGCAGGGCTATGGGGAATGGGCGGGGGAGTGAGACTAGCTGAAGTGCTCTTGCAGAGAGCCTCCCTGGATCGGAATGGCTTCCTTCTGTGCTGTAACCATGCTATGATTCTATGATTTGAGACAGTTTTAGGTAGAAATGCACTTATAGCTGTTATTGTTCCAGGATCCAAATTAATGCCTTGAGGAGAAATAGTATGTGCTTTTTTAAGTTCTTAAGAACCTATAAAATTGACATTAACTTTTGTATGGTGACGTTGAAGTCGATGTACGGGTGTAGGCAATGTAAGTACTTCACTCATTTGCATCTCAGGGTAATAGGTTGGCCATTTAGGCCTGAGATGAGGAGAAATTTCTTCACTCAAAGGGTTGTAAATCTTTTGAATTCTCTACCCCAGAGGGCTGTGGATGCTTAGTTGTTGAGTATATTCAAGACTGAGATCAATAGATTTTTGGACACCAAGTGAATCAAGGGATATGGCTCTAGGGCAGGAAAGTGGAGTTGAGGAAGAAGATCAGCCATGATCTTATTGAATGGTGGAGCAGGCTCGAGGGTCCGTATGACCTACGCCTGATCCTATTTCTTATGTTCTTATTTCTTATGTTCTTATATAACATCCTCTGTGGCTCAGAATGCAGGATGATGAAGGAATGATATGCCATAAACTGATTTGTCTTGTAAATTTGAAGGACAGACAGCACCATATTGAAATATGTTCTAAATTCAACTTAAGCTATTGAACCTCTTTCAGCCATTTTTTTTGGCAATTCCCAAACCATGCTCTTAAGATTCCCCAGAGAGTCTCCCAGTCTCCTACTTAACACCACTGGAACCTGCAAAAGCCGATCTGCCAACTTCCAGCAGAGTGATCGTGGGAGACTGGGAGAACCCCTGCAGAATTTCAGGGCCCGTGGCTTTTAGTTGCTATGGATCTACATTCACCAAAAGCAGCAGTAAAGCATGACTATTTCCATGTCAACAGGTTTCATATGGCTGAATAGGAGAGGTGTTTGTTGTGACCTTCTGAGGCAGCATTTGATTGGAGAAGAAAATAGAGGAACAGTTAGGTAGCACAAGGGTTTTCCCAAATCGCTTTGCAGCAATTCTGCAATAAAGGAAAATAATAAATAAGTGTTTTCAGAAATGCCACAGTTTCAGCAGTAGCAGCAGCAACAACAACATGAATTTAAATAAGGCCTTTAACGTAAAAAAAAGTCCCAAGGTGCTTCACAATAATCAAAAACAATAGACGCCAAAGGAGATATTGGCAGGATTAACCAAAAGCTTGCTCAAAGAGATGGGTTTTAAGGAGGAGAGGGAGGTAAAGAGGCAGAGGGCTTAGACAACTGAAGGCATGACCGCCAATAGTGTGAGGAAGGGAAGGGGATGCATCAGAGTTGGAGGAACGCAGAGTTCTGGAGGAGTTGTAGGGCTAGAGGATGTTACAGAGATAGGGAGGAGTGAGGCCATGAAAGGGTTTAAATACAATGATGGGAATATTAAATTGGAGGCTTTGGGGGACCAGGAACTAATGTAGGTCAGCAAGGTCAGGAGTAATGGATGAGCTGGACTTGGTGTGGGGTATAAGTGGTCCAGGATGGGTTTTTTGAGGAGGGGCTGATGATACTGGTTTTGAATGAGAAGAGAACAGTACCTGAGGAAATGGAACCATTTACAATGTCAGCTAGCTTAGGGGCCAGGCAAGGAAGTTGCGTGGTCACCAGTTTAGTGAGAATGGGGTCAAGGGAGCAGAAGGTAAGTCTCATGGACGAGATTGGAAGGGGGTAGGGGAATGTGGGTGGTCAGAGATGGCCTTATCTGTGATCAAGACCACAGGAGTTGAGAGGCCATGTGAGATGGCAAGGTTGAAAGGGTGGTTGTGAATATGGTTAAGAGAGTTTATATGGAGTTAAAAGTTGAGGGAATGCAGGAGGGCAGTGAAATCAGAGAAAAGAGGACAAGATGAGTTGAGATGGAGATTAAAATGACTGAGGATGCAAACTTATTCACTGATTGTGTTTTTGCTCTGCATGCAAACTTCATCTACACATTTTAAATGCATTAAAATTTTTATCTAAATTTGCTGATACTAACCCATTGTTTGACACATCGGTAACCAAGCTTTTTATCTGGTTCATATTTCTAAAATTTCAATGATCAATTTGGAACATTCTGCATTGTTAATTCAATGCAAGTTTAATACATTTCAAGAGACCTTAATTGCACATTAGGAAAAAATAATTCCCTCAACCTTTTTCTGGGAAAAGGCATGGGGGCAGGAAAATTGGCTTGCGCCCCCTTTGGGGCGGTAACTTCGCCAGGGCGCAACTTTTAGTGCCCCGAAATAAATTAGCACCCCTGCACCCTAAATTCAATGGTATCGCCCCAAGCAGGAGGCAGGGCGCTACTGGAAGCGCTCCCCCTCCCTCTTGGGGCGCTCCCATTAAATATCGCGGCGCTATGTGCAGTAGTGCCACGCGTGCCGGCACGTAGCCCCACAGGTACTGCAGGCCTCACTCTCCTGATTAAAGGTGAGGGGCCTAGCGCAGTGTGCACCCGGGCCCAGCTGGACCACCGGGGAGCGGGGTGCCGGCAAAAGAGCCCGGCTCTCAAGAGGAGTGCAGGGCTGCCCGATAGCGGCTGGCACCCCACCTAAGGAGGTGAGAGGGGGCAGGTGCTGGTAGGCGGCCCCAAAAAAATGGCCGCCCGGCACCTGTCTTTTAATTATCGCCGCCCCGGCCGCAAAAACGCCCTCCTGACCCTGTCGAACAAGGCGTCCGGCGGTAGGTCAGGGGGTGCGAGCCAAGTTTGTGGCCGGGGCGCGAGTGGGGTGCTGCGCACAGCAATGACGGGAGGCGCAAAGCAACCAAATATTTTCCCAATGATATTTTTGGCTCTGTATTTACCTTATTAGTGTATAATTGAGTTAGCAACGCTTTGATCAGATTCAGATACTTTTGGCTCAACCCCTTCCTCTGCCCCAATCCAATCCATATTGGTCTGGATTTTGCTCTAAAAATCATGGTGAGGCTAACAGCATTCACTGTTGTTTATGTGTAAATTGGACAGCAACTCCCAACTACCGCACATGCACAGTTAAACAAGGAAATCCAGAAATTTCTGTCTGAGATGCCCTGCTCCTCCAAAAGCGTCCTGTAAATAGCATCCCGCCATCTGACTCACCATTCAAATGTATTGAACGGCATGAAGTTCCTGTACTTTCCTCTTTGATACGGACTAAGCTCCCCAAAAATAGTTAGGGCTTGTTCATTCCAGTCTAAGTACGTTTTTAATGGTGTGGGAAGTATTAATTACTACCAAACAACCTCTCTAGCTCTGAAGTTTAACTTTTACAAGCGTGGAATCCCAATTCTTTAGCATTTAATTATTGCTGAAGATTTTTAAAAATTTAAATACCTTTTATTTTTTACTTTTCTTTCTGACTCTTTTATCTCACTCTCTTAATCCAATTGTATTTTCCCTTTATTTCGCATTCTGTACCTGATTTGACATTGTTCAATGTACCAACTGACATATCCTGGTTTTAGGTGGCCCCCTCCCAGATGCCCAAAAATCATCCGAGGCCAATATGACGTAGGATGTTTTTCAGGCATAGTGCTGATAAATTAGTAACTTTCCCCCCATTTTCCACCTGGATAACAAGCACAATGATGACCAATATCTACCCCATTGAGCCCAATGCAGGCAGCATGTAAACTTTGTGCTGCCTGGTAATTAACCTGATTGCAGCGTTGAGGTAGTGCTAAATGTGCTGTTCAGTGGATGAGCATCTCAGCTGGGGGCCCAAGTTCGTGCAAGGCTAGCACCATTTAAAGGTAGCCTGCACTACTAAAAGCCAGCCTGCACCTCTTAAAGGGGATGTGCATGTTGGCTGTAGTAGGTGCTGGAAGTGACTGAGGAAGAGAGCCTGACCTGCAAGAACAGTGAATTATGGCGCAACAGGGAAGGTTCTCTGATGCTGCACTGAAGGTCTTGGTAGAGGAGATGGACAGGAGAAGAGCGGTCCTCTATCCACAGTGGGCCAGGAAGCCCTCCACACAAACTCTACAAAGGCAGTGGGAGCAGGTAACAGTGGCGGTCAATGCCAGAAGTTAAGCCCTGAGGACCTGGATGCAGTGTCGCAAAAAGTTCAATGACCTCACACGAGTGGTCAAGGTCAGTGAATTCATCTTCAAATGCTGTATCACACCAACTGCACCATTAGCCTCACACACTGCTCAATGCACCACACCCCCATCATTCACCTATGAACAATCTCTATTAATCAGGACTCAAACCTTACACTCATAGCTTCACCTCACACTCACACACTTAGCACTGCTGCAAGCCTCACACCTACATCTGACAGCTTGCACACACTGCCAGTTATTCAACCATGACAGGCACATCACCCAAACACATTACTCCACACTCACTGACACACTTCCCTCTCTCTTGCAGGACAAGGTGGTGCATAACTGACGGCAGCCGAGGCTCCCCGTAGGGGGACAGGCACGCTTGCATGACCTAACTCCCATAGAGGAGACAGTGGTAGACATAATTGGAGAGGCCATCGCTGAGCCCGTGGCCAGTGGCGGGGCTGAAACAATCAAAGATAACGGTATCCTCATACCTAATCTTCCTTCTCACATCTCACTTCCCTCTCATCCCACAATCTCTATTGATTTGCAAGCTGCAGATGGTGTAAGCATGCACCCCTTGTTTCCCCCCCCCCCACCACCCCCACCACCCCCATTCCCCTCACCACAACACTACCCTTGTGCCTTTCTCCTTTCAGATACCCAAGAACTGCAACCTGGCCAGGCAGTGGTGGCAAAACAAGAACTGGAAGAGGAAGAAGGCAGTGATGCTGAAGGCACAGCACCATCAGTTGATTTCATACTCGCAGCCACCAGCTCAGATACTGACACTCCGCATACTTTAGAGGGTAGCTTAGACGTGGGATCTGCACGTGGTGAGACACTGGGCATGAGTGGGCTGCAGCCAGGGCAGAGTTGGCAAGAGTACCGCAGGTGCCAGCTCCCCGGAGGGTGAGGTCGCACACGAGTTCTGCTGCAGAGGACTCAGATGAGCATTTCAATGGGGCAGGCTACAGAAGAAGGCTGATGGGTATGCACAATTAAATGCTTGGTGCATTGGCAGACCTGCCAGGAAGCTTGCATGCAATGTCAAGGAGCTTGGAGGAGTCTGGCACTAAGTTGGCACAGAGCTTTTCGCAGAGCTAGGAGACAATCCTTGCCAGCATGGAAGTGATGACCAATTCCATGAGCACACTTGTGGACCCAACCAAGATGCAGTGTCTGATAGCCGATGTCTCAGCTTCCATTGCAGCACAAGCAAGCACTAAAGAAATGCACAGGGTTGATTAGTTTAAATTTGTATGCAATGTGGCATGAATTCATTTACAAATTTGGTTTGGAATGTTTATTTTGTGTTGCCTTTTATTTTTGCATTGTGGCCAAACGGATGCTGTTATGGTCAATGACAGAGGGAAGGTAAGGTGTGGGACTGTTGGGGTTGCGTTTACTGGTATCACAACCAGATGAGTTGGTCACGGACTGTCCCGTCAGAAAGGGGCTGTCTGAATTGCCTCCTCCCTTCCTCTTCCTCTTTCTCCTCCTCTTCCTCCTGCTCCTCCACTGATCACCATATGGTTGGTGGCAAGGGCGGTGCACTCACGATGGTGAGGTTGTGCAGCATGCAGCAGACCACCACGAATCTCGACACCCGCTCTGCCGAGTATTGCAGGGCTCCTCCAGAGCGGTCCCGGCAGCGGAAGCATTGCTTCAACATGCCACTGGCGTGCTCGATGTTGTTTCTTGTGGCAGCATTGCTTTTGTTGTATGAATGCTGCCCACATGTGCGTGGGTTGCGCACCAGAGTCATGAGCCATGTTGTTGTTAATGGATAGTTCTTGTCTCCCAGTAGCCAATCTCTCGTTTGTCCTTGGAGTTCAAATGCAGATGGGACACGGACTGCCGCAGAATGAAGGCATCATGACTGCTGCAAGGATACCGGGCATTGGTTTATATGATTCGCTAAGTACGGTTGCACACCAGCCGGATATTGAGGGAATGGAATCCCTTTCGGTTGCAGTACATCTCAGAGTTGAGATGCAGAAGCCACACAGCTACATGCGTGCAGATTTTTTTCTAAAGGTAATTATTGCACACTCAATGGCAGGCAGCGAAATTAAAGACCAATTTCAAGGATTATATTCAAAGTAGACGAGTGTTAAAACATTTTTCTGCATTTCAAAGACATTAGCAAGAACTTCTTAAATATAAGTGCATAGAATTTCCATGAGGGTTCTCCTGATCCACCAGAACATCAGCGGAAACCTCAAAGACCATTTCCGCCGTTTCTCCCCGTTTCTGCCAATGTTTCACTGAAAATACGGCAGGAAAATAGGAGAACTCCTGTTGAAATTCCAGGCAATGATACTCAAAAAGGAAACTGAATCCAAATTGAACAAATTCCGATGTTTGTATAAAACATGATTTCGTCAGACATAATTAGATCAAAATCAACTTTATCTCCAGTAAAAGCATAAACTGCTGGAAATGCAGACTAATTGACTTGCTGTATATTCTCTAGATTTTCTGCTTATATTTCAGATTTCCAGTATTCATTGTTTACATTTTATCTCAGTTCCTATAAGGTGTCTATAACCAACACAAATCTGTAAATTGAGCGATACGCTAACCTCAATGATGAATGAAATATGCATTTATAAACACAATGAGGAGAATTTTAACCTAGTAACAACTCGCCTCTTTGAGTGACGTCAAGATGGAGAGATTGATTGTTGTTTGTAAAACAGCAAAGGAACAGCTCAAGTGTCAAATTTTGATCTTCTGCCACTTTGGACAGACCAGCCTAACCCACCTCGCCCCTCTGTAAAGGTGCTGCTGCAGAATTCCGGGGCCCCCATGGGACAGGTGCACTGGTAGCACCATAAATGATGGCGGGAACCCTGACCCTTTTATACAAATGACCGCATCCCCGAGATTTGGGATGGGGTCATCGCTGGAATAGTGTCGCCAACTCTGGTTGGATATATTCCTGGAGGTTTCATCATATGACCTCCCGTCTCCAACTGCCCCACCCAGTCAAATAGGCTTTTTTCTCATCTCCAATATTTTTATAACTAATAAACAATAGTGTTCAAAGAAAATTAAAAAAAACACTTTTTTTAATGCCTCTATGATTTTTCTCCCTGTTCCTCACAGAAGTGTCCTGGAGATTAATCTTAATTGCTAGCGACTCCAGCTACAATCCTGAAGGTTTGCCACACCATAGTTCCAGCAGTATAGCTGCCAAACAGAAAATTCTAGGCTCCTGTTTTTTATTTAAGGTGGTTTTCTCCCCTGCTTTCTTGGTTCCCACAAACCATGCACCATCCATAGCCAAGAGGGTGGGCAGCAGACCTGTTTCCGTATCTCTACAAATATTGCTTGCTAAGTGATAGCTTTACTGCTGAATTTTCCTCTTTCTCACGTCTGAGGTGGATAACTCTGTATGTGGGCCATTGTAATCAAAAACCTATATCTTGCTACTCCAAGGTACAACGTGTTGATACTGTAATTAATTATGCCACTATACTCCTCTTTCTACCATTGATAATCAACTCCCTCAAAGGAGCAATCTCTTGGGGGGAAAAAAAGTTTTTGGCAATGAAACACAAAAGAGCTTGCCTATCTCTTTTTAATGAAGAGCTTGCCCCTTTAAGCTGGTTGCATTTTTTTACATTATATAATCCGGTATCTTGCCATGCTTTGACGAAATAACTTTACTTTTCTTAGCCGACTAAGAAGTGCTGTCTGTTATTTTAACACATTGGTCACCTTTATCCCAAGACAGCTGGTTATGATGCTACAGTCTTCAGGCACATAATTGGAGCCAAAACTTGTCCTTCGGTGTGATTAATACCAGCAACAGAAGGGGTGATTCATCAGCATAGAATCGGGTTTTTGGGGATTTGAAGGCTGAGTAGATCAGCACCAGCAAATTCATTGTTCTAAACAATGCTGTATCTGAAAATCTAATAAAAACTGGAAAATCAATAAGTCTTAAAGGGACTCTTTGGGGAAGAAATTCCCCTTGAGGGCCATTTGGGGCACTAAGTCAAAAATGTTTGAAAAGTTAGCGCCAGGCACTAACCTTTTCAAACATTTAAGAAATTCCCATTTTTTGCTCCAAGAGGGAAGTGGAGCGCTAAATCAAGTGCTCCACTTGCCTCTTGGAGCACAAGAGGCAGGGAATGTCCCGATCCGGGGCGAGGTGCTCAGCAGCGCCACGTGTGGCCATGCGTGGCGCTGCCGCGTTGCAGGGGTTCTTCCCTCAATTAAAGGGAAGGTTTCCCTGCTGCGAGCTCTGCATTTTTTTTGGCATCTGCGAGAGCACCGGGATCTGGGAGTGCCAAGCGATCAGCCCGGCACTCAAGTTTTTTTTTTTTAAAATCGGTGACTTTTTTCATGTCGGCCGGCCACCGCGCCTTAAAATGGCACCCCGCGATCGGCTGGCCTCACTGTTCGCGACCCCTGCAGCAGTCGGTAACATCGCCCGGCGCTGCTGCAGGGCATGAGGGGGAATTGTTCTTCCAAGGCGTTACCACTACCGGGCACAGAAGATCGGGGCGATACCCAGTAGTGCCGCCGCTAACCTCCCACGGAATTTCACTGGAGGCACGGTTATCGCCTCGGGGGGGGGGGGGGGGGTGGGTGGGGGGAGGTGCGAAAAGCCATTTGCACCCCATTAGCACCTCCCACCGGAGGCGCAAATGAGGGGAATTTTGCCCCCTTTATTTCTCTTTATTTGTGGAGAGAGAATGCTCATTGACTGGAAACGTTAACACTCGCCATAGATGCTGCCTGACCTGCTGAGTGGTTCCAGCATTTTCTGTTTTTACTTTTGCGTAAGTGTAGTTTCTGTATTGCAGTAAAACTTAACCAACCATTAAATTGCTTCCACCAAACATTTAGTACAGAACTCATTGTTTTTATCCTTTGCTCCATGACATCACAGACATAGCTCCTCATTTAATTATTATAATTGTCAGTCAACTGTTTATTTGTGCTGTAATCAGAACATGTCTGCTTGACTCAATTGATAAGACTCTCATGTCCAGGTCAGTAGGTTGAAGGTTCAAATCCTGCACCAGTGAATAATTGCAGAATCTAGCTGACATACTAGTACATTATTAAAGGGATGATGTGTTGTCAGGGGGAATTTTAACCTAAAAAACCACAGGTGGGTTGAGGGCGTGGGGATAGTAAAGTGTTAAAAATCAGCATCCTGACCTCAACCCGCCCACATCTGGTTTTAATGGGGGCAGGCTGTCTATTTAAATATTATAATGAGGCTTGAAGCCTCTTTAACCTCCATTTTGTGTTTAACTGTATCTGATCGGGTTTTGCACAGCCAGTGGCTCAGTTGGTAGCACCCTCGCCTCTGAGTCAGAAGGTTGTGGGTTCAAGTCCCACTCCAGAGATTTGAGCACAAAAAATCTAAGCTATCAGTACAGTACTGAGGAAGTACTGCACTGTCGGAAGTGCCGTCTTTCAGATGAGACGTTAAACCGAGGCCCCCATCTGCCCTCTCAGGTGGATGTAAAAGATCCCATGGCACTATTTCGAAGAAGAGCAGGGGTGCTCTCCCCGGTGTCCTGGCCAATATTAATCCCTCAATCAATATAACAAAAACAGATTATCTGGTCATTATCAGATTGCTGTTTGTGGGAGTTTGATGAGCGCAAATTGGCTGCTGCGTTTCCTACATTACAACAGTGACTACACTTCAAAAAGCGCTTTGGGATGTCCGGTGGTCGTGAAAGGCACTATATACATGCAAGTCTTTCTTTCTTTTCTTTCTCATAAAACTCTGTTGAAATTCTTAAACACACAGCTGCTTGTGGAGTTAACTTCCCTTTTTCATGTCAAAAGAAGACAATCCCACACATCATCAATCAAGGGTCATCTGACGAAGGGTCATCCACCTGAAACGTTAACTCTGTTTCTCTCTCCACAGATGCTGCCTGATGCTGAGTATTTCCAGCATTTCTGTTTTTATTTCAGATTTCCAGCATCCATAGTATTTTGCTTTTACATCATCAATCAATGCCAGCTTGAGTTACACAACTTCTTGCAGCTTTCAAATAAATTTTACAACTTTTACCCGATATCATACACACAGTAATAGCATTCCCCCTTTTCTCCCTTTTGGTCACACATTCCAGTATCAACAAAATGAATAAAAATCACCTCAAAGCATTGAGTAGTACTGAAATTGGTCAGAAATTTTAAAAATACTAATTATTGACTCATGTCTGGAACCACAGACTTTCACACAATTTACAACAACCAGAATTTCACCGTGGCCATAATAAAAGTCTGATTTTCACAATTTTATAGTAATTTAACCTCAATAACGTCAATTTAATTCAGACCAATATCCTAAATTCAACACACATTCCAGCCTGAAAAAGAGGGAGGCGCCACAGCTACAGTAACATTCACACATGCTTTTTAAAAAAAAATTAACATTCACACTGAAAACAAAAAACTGTGAATCAGTAGAAAAGAGACACGATCTTCCATTTACTTCTTTATTCCATCAAAACTATTTTATCCTTTTTCCCATAATTAATTTTCAATTACTGATGTTTTCTATTGAATCCCATTCTGTATGGATTCAAAGTTTCAAGCGGACAGTCCAAGCCTCTTTCCTCCTGCACAATGCTGAGGAGATTTCTCTGAGCCTTTTTCAGAATTTTTTCAGTGCAAGGAAGAGAATATTTTGAATAGATTGTCTCCTTATTCTCCTTGTGACTTCAATAGGATTCTCCCCGGGCTTAATAGGTCCTACCTCCCGAGCCAGTGACTCAGGCTGCGATTTCCCCTACCTTGGTGGGTCCGGTGAGGCCGGGGTCGGTGGCGGCGTGTGACCCCGCTGCCGGCTCCAGCCCGCTGTCCCAAGTGATCTTACGCTGATTGGGCTTGTTAAGCCCGACTAGCACATTTCCCGGCCAACTGAAGGAAGCGGGTCTGATGACATCACTTGATGACGCGTCATCAGCCGGTTTCCTTAAAGGGACCATGCGCAAATTGATTTTGACAGTTATGCTGTCAGTGTTCTACAGCGTTGAGGTGCTGCAAACACTGACAAGCACTGCACAAAGGTGCACAGCTGCACCCAGGCTCTCCATGACCCCCTCCATATGCATCCCTGAGGTAGAAAATTCCAAAGATTCACAACCCTCTGAGTGAAGAAATTTCTCCTCATCTCAGTCCTAAATGGCCGCCCCCTTATTCTGAGACTGTGACCCCTAGTTCTAGACTCCCCAGCCAGGGGAAACATCCTCCCAACATCTACCCTGTCAAGCCCCTTAAAAATATTATATATTTCAATGAGATCACCTCTCATTCTTCTAAACTAGGAATATACGCCTAGTCTACCAAATCTCTCCTCATAGAGAGGGGCTGTACTGCAAATGTCCCCAGATCTGCCACTCATTCCAAAGTTGATTGTATGCTTTACATGCCCTGCCTGAACATCCCATACATGCAGGTACTGGGGTCCTCCACATTTGTCTCAGTGTTTGGGAAGCAGATCCCCAAAAGACTCCAACAATCACTCATGCTCTGGAAGCAACAACAGCAACAACAACAACTTGTATTTATATAGCAGCTTTAAAGTAGTAAAACATTCCAAGGTGCTTTGCAGGAGTGATACAAGACAAAATTTGACGCCGAGCCACATAAGGAGAAATGAGGGCAGATGACCAAAAGCTTGGTCAAAGAGGTAGGTTTGAAGGAGCGTCTTAAAAGGAGGAAAGAGGGGTAGAGAGGTGTGGATTGTACATGAATTTGCAGTTAGTGAAGGAACCATTAAAAATTGTTATATCAGAAAGCAAAATTATAAAAGGGGTATACCATATTCACTAATGACTCAAGAGTTGCAGTTAGCTATTTTTCTTTTGTGCAAGAACTCCTGCTTACGGAACAGGAATAATCTGAGATAAATTTCACAGTATTTCACAATCATGTTTTCAAATATTTCTAAATTCATAAGAATCTTACAGACACTTTTATTGTGACCATTGACAAAGATTAAAATTGGAATTCACCTTTATATTCAAAATGTTACATCCAGTAAAAGAAATTAAAACTGTTTTTATTGGAAACTTAACTAATGTGCTTACCAATCTTTTAAAGACACATTCTGCCTAAAGCAGCAACATAGGTTAACTCCTTTCCATTATCATCAATTTAGACTGTGTTGATGTTCTACTCACTCCACATAAAATTAGAATTTCATTTACTTTAAAGGCTATCAGTGTCAACATTAACGAGTTTTAATCTGTCATAGCACATAATGCAACCCATGTCTCCTGAAGTAAATCATACCCTGGAGAAATTATAACATTACAAGATACCTGCTTCACAATCTATGAGATTTTGATGAAGCTATTGAGACAATCAAGGCTTAATGCAGCCAGACTAAAGCAATAGGATTGTGAAATCCTACCCATTTTATTTCCCAACTGAATTGACAGGCACTACTACCTTTCAGATATTACTACTGCTTTAGTTAATTTTCTGCTCAATCTTTCTGCTCAGTCTTTTTTATATTGGAGAATAATCAAATTGTATTTGACATTTTAAATAGTTCATAAAATGTAGCTTACTGTTATTGACTTTCAGTATTTAGGTACCCTGAAAATTTCTGGAAGATGCTGAGAAATGTTTTTCCATTGATTGTTGATTTTCTTTTGCTTGAAACAACTGCCAATACCCATTATCTTAATTCATTGGAGTAGCACTCAATGTCTTTGGTATCCCTTTTATGAAGTTTGTTGCTGCCATTTAGCAGTTAATTGTGGCTGTTGGGCATTTGATTGAAGGGCAATGTTGTCTGGCAAGTATTTCTGGTGTTAATTGCTTAATTAAACTCATTATCCAATTTCCATTCAATTGAACTGACAGATGTACTGACCTGTTGTGTTTTTTTTCCCTGAGACTTTGGGCTGGCACACAGGTACAAAATTAATCAAAAAGTCTAATGGAATGTTGGCCTTTATCACAAGGGGGTTGGAATTCAAAAGTGAGGAAGTGGTGCTTCAGTTTTACCGAACTTTGGTCAGATTCCACCTGAAGTATTGCATTCAATTTTGGGACTGCACCTCAGGAAAGGGGTACAGTGCAGATTCACCAGGATGATACCAGGGCTTAAAGGGTTAAATTATGCGGCTAGGTTGCATAACCTTGGACTGTATTATCTTGAGTATAGATTTTCAGGGTGATCTGATCGAGGTAGTTAAAATGATTAAGACGTTGATAGGGTAGACACAGTAAACTATTTTTTCTGGTGGGGGAATCCAGAACAAGGATGTGTAATCTTAAAATGAGAGCTCGGCAATTTAGGAGTGAAATCAGGAAGCACTTTTTCACGGAAAGTATAATGGAAATCTGAAACGCGCTCCCCAAAAGGCTGTGGATGCTGGGTCAATTAAAATTTTCTAGACTGAGATTGATAGATTTTTGTTAGGAAAGGATATCAAAGGATAAATGGAGTATAGGTAGAGATCAGCCATGATCTAATTGAATGGCAGAACAGGATTGAGGTGCTGAATGGCCTACTCCTCTTCCTTTGTGCCATCTTCCTTGCACTACCATTATACAATATATTTAGAGTAGGTACTGTAAGCCTCTCTCTTACTACTGTTCAGACCTCGAGAATTACAAATAAGCGTAACAATGACAGATAAGTATGTGATTAATAAAATTGGTCTTTATTCACACTACAGTTCAAAATTCAAGTGTACATAGAAGCATTCTCTCGCAATTAATATGCTTACAATTTACCGTACATAAAAGTACTTCCCAGCAACTTATATGCTAATTCCTGACGATTCATATCCCAAGTCAACCGTACATAAAAGTACTCTTTAACAATAGCTAAGCTCTATGTCCAACTTTCATACATACTATTATCCCAGGGTGATCAGTCCGGAAAAGTAGTAGGTTGCACACATATACTGGCCAGCTTTCTTTGTTCCTCTCTTCTTCTTCTGCTTCCTTCTGAATTTCCCGCCTCTGGTCATTTCTTTATAGTACCTTTCTGCTGGCCCCCCTCGTACATCTCCATCTGCCTCCCTCTGATAGGTCAGTTTCACTCCAAGCCTTCCCTGATTGGAGTTTCTTCTGCATGACACGTTCATGTTCCTGTGATGTGTGTGGGGGCAGGACTTCCTCTTCATCTGGTGTTTCTCCTTCCTGTCCATGTGGTCTCACAAACAAAGGACCATATGCTGACCATCAGGCAAAGGACCCCCTGCTGACTTCCTCCATTTTGTGTCTTCACAAACAAAGGAACACATGCTGACTTCCTACAATTTGAGTCCATCCATTACCATTTCACAATTCATTTGTAATTTCAATCTCCACATGGTAGCAGCAGTTTTATTAAGGTTTTTTAGAATCTTACAGTACCACCATGGTCTCTGACTTAAGAACATAAGAATTGAAGCAGCAGTAGGCTATAAGGCCTCTTGAGCCTGCTCCGCCATTCAATAAGATCATGGCTGAACTTTTACATTAACTCCACTTTCCCGCACTATTCCCATATCCCTTGATTCCCTTAGTGCCCAAAAATCTATCGATCTCAGTCTTGAATATATTCAATGACTGAGCATCCACAGCCCTCTGAGGCAGAGAATTCCAAAGATTCACAACTATCTGAGTGAAGAAATTTCTCCTCAGTCCTTATTGGCCGACCCCTTATCTTGAGACGATGGGCTGGATTTTATCAATGGTGGCGCGTTGGGGGCGGGACTGCTGGTTGTTGGGTTTCAGTCCCACCCCCAATGACATCCAGCCAACCCACGCTATTTTCCCTTGCTTGACCTTGTTAAGCCTGCCCTGCAGGCTTAGCAGGCCAATTAAGGGAAAGCCGGTGACAGAGAATATCAGCATATGACGTCAACATTTACTAGTCTCTCACCATTTAAAAAATATTCTGCTTTTCCATTCTTCCTACCAAAGTGGATAATTTCACACTTCCCCACATTATACTCCATCTGCCACCTTCTTGCCCAATATCGCAACCTGTCTATATCCCTTTACATCCTCCTAACAGCTTACTTTCCCACCTTGCTTTGTAACATCAGCAAACTTGGATATATTACGCTCGGTCCCCTCATCTAAGTCATTGATATAGATTGTAAATAGCTGAGGTCCAAGCACTGATCCTTGTGGCACTCCACTTGTTACACCCTGCCATCCTGAAAATGACCCATTTATTCCTACTCTCTGTTTTCTGTCCATTAACCAATCCTCAATCCATGCTAATATATTACCCCCAATCCCATGAGCACTAATCTTGTGTAACAACCTAATGTGTGGCACCTTATCGAATGCTTTCTGTAAATCCAAATATACTACAAGCACTGGTTCCCCCTTTTCTGCCCTGCTAGTTGCTCCCTCAAAAAACTCTAATAGATCTTTCAAACACAATATCCCTTTCATAAAACCACGTTGACTCTACCTAATCATATTGTGATTTTCCAAGTGCCCTGTTACCACGTCCTTAATAATAGATTCTAGTATTTTCCCTATTACTGATGTCAGGCTAACAGGTCTATAGTTCCCTGTTTTCTCTCTCCCTCCTTTCTTGAACAGCGGGGTTATATTTGCTACCTTCCAAACCACAGGGACCATTCTAGAATCTAGGGAAATCTAGAAGATCAAAACCAATGCATCAACTATCTCTGCAGCTACCTCTTTTAAAACCCTAGGGTGTAGGCCGTCAGGTCCAGGGGATTTGTCAGCTTTTAGTCCCATTAGTTTCTTTAGTACTTTTTCTTTACTAATATTAATTACTTTAAGGGGGAAATATTGGGTTGCTTTGCGCCTGGGGCGCTAACAGGAGGCACGAAGCAACCCAATTTTTCCCTCTTGTTCTTTGTGTCTTCTACTGTGAAGACAGACACAAAATATTTGTTTAACGTCTCTGGCATTTCCTTATTCAGAGGTCGCACAACACCAGGTTATAGTCCAACAGTTTTATTTGAAATCACAAGCTTTCGGAACTATCGCTCCTTCCTCAGGTGAAGTAAATTGGATACAGAATCGTCAGAGCATATATAGATGGAAAAAAAAGCATGTGTACTTTACAATTGCAGACCAATAAATTAAATCATCCTGACTATCTGCCGAGGTGTGATAAAGTTAATTAAGTCAGCCAGGAAGGTACCACATCAAAAGACATAGCAAGATACAACTGAGACAATGAGGTGAAGTCGCAGGGGTTCTAACGTGTCAAAAGCTGCCGTCTGTATGTAAAACGAAAAGCTTTAAAAAAAAATTTACTTTTTTACTGGGAAAATTTTTACTTTTTTACTGGGAATCACATCTGTGAACAAGCTAACGACGACTCGAGTCCGGATCACGTCATGTATCGTGACATAAACCCAAGATCCCGATTGAGACCGTCTTCATGAGTGCAGAACTTGGCTATCAGTTTCTGCTCGATGATTTTGCGTTGTCGTGTGTTTCTAAGGTTGCCTTGGAGAACGCTTACCCGCAGATCCGAGGCTGAATGTCCTTGACTGCTGAAGTGTTCCCCGACTGGGAGGTAACAATCCTGCCTGGCGATTGTTGCGCGGTGCTCGTTCATACGTTGTCTCAGTGTCTGCATGGTCTCGCCGATGTACCATGCCGCGGTGCATTCTTTCCTGCAACGTATGAGGTAGACAACGTTGGCCGAGTCACATGAGTATGTACCATGTACCTGGTGGGTAGTGTCCTCACGTGTGATGGTGGTATCTGTGTTGATGATCTGGCATGTCTTGCAGAGTTTGCCATGGCAGGGTTGTGTGGTGTCGTGGTCGCTGTTATCCTGAAAGCTGGGTAATTTGCTGCGAACGATGGTACTTCTGAGGTTAGGCGGCTGTTTGAAGGCAAGTAGTGGAGGCGTGGGGATGGCCTTAGCGAGGTGTTTGTCGTCATCGATGACATGTTGAAGGCTGCGAAGAACATGTCGTAGTTTCTCCGCTCCGGGGAAGTACTGGACGACGTAGGGTACCCTGTTGGTTGTGTCCCGTGTTTGCCTTCTGAGGAGGTCTATGCGATTTTTCGCTGTGGCCCGTCGGAACTGTCGATCGATGAGTCGAGCGTCATATCCCGTTCTTACGAGGGCGTTTTTCAGCGTCCGTAGGTGTCCATCGCGTTCCTCCTCGTCTGAGCAGATCCTGTGTATTCGCAGGGCTTGTCCATAGGGGATGGCTTCTTTAACATGGTTAGGGTGGAAGCTGGAGAAGTGGAGCATCGTGAGGTTGTCCGTGGGCTTGCGGTAGAGTGAAGTGCATCGGCGAGACCATGCAGACACTGAGACAACGTATGAACGAGCACCGCGCAACAATCGCCAGGCAGGATTGTTACCTCCCAGTCGGGGAACACTTCAGCAGTCAAGGACATTCAGCCTCGGATCTGCGGGTAAGCGTTCTCCAAGGCAACCTTAGAAACACACGACAACGCAAAATCATCGAGCAGAAACTGATAGCCAAGTTCTGCACTCATGAAGACGGTCTCAATCGGGATCTTGGGTTTATGTCACGATACATGACGTGATCCGGACTCGAGTCGTCGTTAGCTTGTTCACAGATGTGATTCCCAGTAAAAAAGTAAAAATTTTCCCAGTAAAAAAGTAAATTTTTTTTTAAAGCTTTTCGTTTTACATACAGACGGCAGCTTTTGACACGTTAGAACCCCTGCGACTTCACCTCATTGTCTCAGTTGTATCTTGCTATGTCTTTTGATGTGGTACCTTCCTGGCTGACTTAATTAACTTTATCACACCTCGGCAGATAGTCAGGATGATTTAATTTATTGGTCTGCAATTGTAAAGTACACATGCTTTTTTTTCCATCTATATATGCTCTGACGATTCTGTATCCAATTTACTTCACCTGAGGAAGGAGCGATAGTTCCGAAAGCTTGTGATTTCAAATAAAACTGTTGGACTATAACCTGGTGTTGTGCGACCTCTCAATTTTGTCCACCCCAGTCCAACACCGGCATCTCCGCATCATTTCCTTATTCACCATTATAATTTCTCCTGTCTCTGTCTCTAAGGGACCCATGTTTACTTTTGCTAATCTCTTCCTTTTTACATACCTGTAAAATCTCTTACAATCTGTTTTTATACTACCTAAATAGTGGATGATCCAATGTGTCTGAGCCATTTTCTCTCTAGCTAGAGGATAGTATATGGTGTAGCACTGTCATTCTCCAATATCACTTACATACACCTCCAATTGTGTGGCTCAAGAGCAATACATGGTAGAGCTTTTGGGGACAGGTTTGTCTGCTCAATCTCCCAGCTGCACAATGCTGCAAGAGGGAGACAGAAATAAAATTACATTTTTAACAACTAAAAGTTTTGTTAACCCTTAGCATGCTGCAGCTGAGCTTATTCATTTGTTGTCAGCCATTTCTTTTCTGACATAAAAATACATAATCTTCGATTTAACAGTACAATCTCAACTCTACTAGTTTTCAATGGCCTAAAATGTGGCATCTGACCAAACCTATTTTTCTAAAAGTTAATCCCACCCACAAAACAGAGAATGGCAACTAGGATAACAAAGAAAAGAAGTAACTAAAGAGTTACTTCTTGGAGAAATAAGATACAGAAAAAATAATACTTGGTTGAAAATAATTAACATTAAAGGGCAAAGATAACGGGTGAGTGCTGAGTGAGCAGAAGTGTTTGAAATGTTTTATTTTTATTTTCAATATATCTTTCATGAATTTATGGCCGGAATTTTGCCTACCTGGGTTCAGGCGGTGTCCGTGGCGGGTCGCGACCCCACTGCTGGCTCCATCCCACTGTTGAAAATGAACTTACCTTAATGCGGCCTATTAAGCCCACCCAGCGCGTTACCCGGTCTAATGAGATGGAGTGGGTCTGGTGACGTCATTCATGACACATTTTCAGCTGGGATCTTTAAAGGGACCATGGCCACATTAGATTTAAAGTTTAATCTAACATAGTGTTGGAGTGCTACAAACACTGACAATGACTGCACAGAGGCAGAGGGCTGCACCCAGGTTTTCCGATAACTCCCTCCATATGCCTATGGAGGGAGTCAGAGCACGCAGGGAGGTCCTCTTCCCTTCCAATGGGTGGAAGAGACCTCCCCAGGAGACCAAGACAGCCTGGTTACAGATTGCAAAAGAGGTCACAAGCAAGGATGTTGTCAGGAGGACCTGGTTGCTGTGCCGCAAACATTTAAATGATCTCATTAGATCAGGAAACATTAGTACAAAGCCACACTGGATTTGGGGCTCATCGTGGTCCAATTCTGAGGACCAAGGTGAGACAGTATAAACCGCACCCATGTTGATGGAATAGATGGCAGGTGAAGTACAGATGAGAGAGTTCTTCCAATGAGGTGACACTTGATGGAGACTTTGCTGGAAACACTTGCAGCCTGCAGAATCTTGCTGTGCCTCTCATCACATCCCCATCACTCTGCCTTCCCTACCCTACTCCTGCACATCCTTACTCACACCAACATACCTTGCACCTCCACCCATCCCTCTCTCTCTCTATCTACATTATCATATCCCCATCTCACTTGTCACCCCTCACACTCACCCTCATCCTAGTGCAATCATACCAACTAACAACACACAAGGGTAGCCACTTGGGTGTTTTATCCAATGTTGATGTAAAGTTTCTGTTAATGTGCTGTCAAACATAAAAATCTTTATTTTCAACACTTTCCGGTCTTGGACAGATTTGTGTGCACCTTTGGAAGTGGCTTAGTGAGTTGCACTGAATGGGGAGATATAATGGTACCCCCCCACAATGGTGTTGAGAGTGAAAGAAATGGCTTGGTCATTGTAGTGATGCTTTAAGGTGTTGGTGTGGGGTGGTGCCAACCTGGCGCATCATGTGGCAGCCTTATGGGTGTACAGCTGGAAATGGTCTGAGCAACAGCTTCTGCCTGAAGAAAGTGATCATCTGTCAGGTGGAGCTTTTACTGTACATTTGATGCTGTCAAGTAATCAGCTGGAGCAATGACCACGGAACTCCCGCCTCAGGTTGACAGACGTGGTTCCCGAGCTGCGGTATACGCCTGACCATGCAGGGAAATTTAAAAAGTAAGTGAAAAAAGGCTCTTAAGTGCCTGTAAACTACCTGATAATGATTTTGATTGGGTTGTCCTCCGCTGCAGGTCAGTGAGCATCTTACATAGTATTACTTTGTTCATTGAAGACGTCACAGGTGCTGTGGTGGGAATGGTAAGCAGCCTACAGGGCAGACAGTGATCTGCAGAGCAGGATTGTGGCTGTCGCTCCAGGGACAGGCCTGTGTACCAAGCCCACAGCGGCCTGGGCCCAAATATCACCCAACATCAGACCCCACATCAATATCATTAGCACTGTCACACGCCTCGCTGAGTCTTTGAAAAACTGAGCATTGCAAAGTCTTAATTTTTGTTTAGAATACAATAATTTTGCGCTTACCTAATACTGCAAATCACCCGCCAGAAACTCAAGAGCAGTACCCAAACATAGCAACATGGTGATAACAGGTAGGATTTTTAAAAAGTTTTTTGTAAAGCACTTTCAAATGCAGTAATATAGTTTTTTGTAAAGAGCTGTGACCTGCTGGGGATTAAATAAAGTCACTAATGAGGTTTATAAACCAACTGTCATACTAGATTGGTTTATGTTTGTAAAAAAATAGAAACATTGAAACAGATAGTAAGAGCTTCTACAGGTATATAAAAAGGAAGAGGGTAGCTAAAGTAAACATTGGTCCTTAGAGGATGAGACTGGGGAATTAATAATGGGGAACGGGGAAATGGCAGAGACGCTGAACAAATATTTTGTATCTGTCTTCACGGTAGAAGACACTAACAACATCCCAATAATGGATAATCAAGGGGCCACAGGGAGGGGGGAACTAAAGATAATCACTATCATTAAGGAAATAGTACTTGGTAAAATAATGGGACTAAAATATGAAAAGTCTTCTGGACCAGATGGCTTGCATCCCAGGGTCTTAAAAGAAGTGATTGCAGAGATAGTGGATGCATTGGTTGCAATATACAAAAATTCCCTGGACTCTGGAGAGGTCCCAGCAGATTGGAAAACCGCTAATGTAACACCCCTATTTAAGAAAGGAGGGAGACAGAAAGCAGGAAACTATAGAACAGTTAGCCTAAGATCTGTCATTGGGAAAATGCTGGAGGCCTTCATTAAGGAAGCAGTAGCAGGGCATTTGGAAAATCATAATGCAGTCAGGCAGAGTGAGCATGGTTTTATGAAAGGGAAATCATGTTTAACAAATTTGCTGGAGTTCTTTGAGTAACGAGCAGGGTGGACAAAGGTGAACCAGTGGATATGGTGTATTTGGATTTCCAGAAGGCATTCGATAAGGTGCCACATAAAAGGTTACTGCATAAGATAAGAGCTCACGGAATTGGGGGTAATATATTAGCATGGATAGGGAATTGACTAACAGAAAGCAGAGAGTCGGGATAAATGGGTCATTTTCCGGTTGGCAAACGGTAACTAGTGGGGTGCCACAGGGATCGGTGCTGGGGCCTCAACTATTTACAATCTACATTAATGACTTGGATGAAGGGACCGAGTGTAATATAGCCAAGTTTGCAGATGATACAAAGATGGGTGGGAAAGCAAGTTGTGCAAAGGACTCAAAGAACCTGCAAAGGGATATAGACAGGCTAAGTGAGTGGGCAAACATTTGGCAGATGGAGTATAATGTGGGAAAATGCGAGGTTATATACTTTGGCAGGAAAAATAAAAAAGCAAATTATTATTTAAATGGAGAGAGATTACAAAATGCTACAGTTCAGAGGGACCTGGGGGTCCTTGTGCATGAAACACAAAAAGTTAGCATGCAGGTACATAAGTAATCAAAAAGGCAAATGGAATGTTGGCCTTTATTTCAAAGGGGTTGGAGTATAAAAGTAGGGAAGTCCTGCTACAACTGTGCAGGGTATTGGTGAGACCGCACCTTGAGTACTTCGTACGGCAATAGATTGGGAAAAGGGGAAGTGCAACGAGACCTGGGTGTCCTTGTGCACCAGTTGCTGAAGGTAAGCATGCAGGTGCAGCAGGCGGTTAAGAAAGCAAATGGTATGTTGGCCTTCATAGCGAGAGGATTCGAGTACAGGAGCAAGGATGTCTTGCTGCAGTTGTACAGGGCCTTGGTGAGACCACACCTGAGTACTGAGTGCAGTTTTGGTCACCTTATCTGAGGAAGGA
The DNA here is from genome assembly GCA_030390025.1 of Squalus acanthias. Lineage (NCBI taxonomy): Eukaryota > Metazoa > Chordata > Chondrichthyes > Squaliformes > Squalidae > Squalus > Squalus acanthias. The sequence continues at coordinate 54,382,770 of CM059432.1, forward strand.
TGTTCTTGCCATGGAGGGAGTGCAGCGAAGATTCACCAGACTGATACCTGGGATGGCAGGAATGACGTATGAAGAGAGATTGGGTCGATTAGGCTTATATTCGCTAGAGTTTAGAAGAATGAGAGGGGATCTCATTGAAACTTATAAAATTCTAACAGGACTAGACAGACTAGATGCAGGAAGGATGTTCCCGATGGCGGGGGAGTCCAGAACCAGGGGTCACTGTCTAAGGATAAGGAGTAAGCCATTTAGGACTGAGATGAGGAGGAATTTCTTCACCCAGAGAGTGGTGAACCTGTGGAATTCTCTACCACAGAAGGCAGTTGAGGCCAATTCATTAAATAGATTCAAGAAGGAGTTAGATATATTTCTTAAGGCTAAAGGGATCAAGAGATATGGGGAGAAAGCAGGGACAGGGTACTGAATTTGGATGATCAGCCATGATCTCATTAAATGGCAGAACAGGCTCGAGGGGCCGAATGACCTACTCCTGCTCCTATCTTCTATGTACAGTTTTGGTCTCCTTATTTAAGGAAGGATATACTTGCATTGGAAGCAGTTCAGTGACAATTCACTAGGTTAATTCCAGAGATGAGTGGGTTGACTAATGAAGAAAGGTTGAGCAGGCTGGGCCTATACGCATTGGAATTTAGAAGAATGAAAGGTGATCTTATTGAAACATATAAGATACTGAGGGGGCTCGACAAGGTAGATGCAGAGAGGATGTTTCCCCTCGTGGGGAAATCAAGAACGTGGGGGCACAGTTTTAGAATAAAGGGTCGCCCTTTTAGAACTGAGATGAGGAGGAATTTCTTCTCTCAGAGGGTCGTAAATCTGTGGAATTCTCTGCCCCAGAGAGCTGTGGAGGCTGGGTCATTGGGCCAAAAATTCGGGCACTTGTCGGGTGAGTACGCACTGTGTACTCACCCGTAAGGCCTCCTGAAGTGCTGGTTTCCTGCATGCACTGCGCATGCACTGCGCATGCGCGGGAAACCGGAACTTCCGGTCATGTGAAGGGAGCAGTTCAGAGGTGAACTGCGTGCGCGGTAGAGGCTGCGCGCACGCAGCAAACATAGGTTTTTTTTCAGGTTTCTCCGGGAGGATAAGTATTGAAGAACCTGCGCTTTTAAAAAGGAGACGCAGGACCTGTTTTCAACAAGGTAAGTGGTTAATTAATTATAATTGAAATTTTTTTTTAAGGTTTATCTTTTTTAGATACTTTAAAGAAAGGTAAGTTTATTTTTAGCACTGTTAAAAAGTATTTTATTTAACTTATAGTTATTTTAAAAATGTGATGGTTTTTTAAAAAATGTATTTGAAGTTTAGCTGTTCTTTTGGGGCCAATTTCAATTCATAGATTTGACAGGTCTGCTGCCATTGGCTCTCCATGGCCCACGTGATCCCAGGGGACGCATCACACTAACTACGCCCCTGGGACACGCAAGCACTGCGTGCCGGCAGTTGGGGCAGGCCCAGGAGCTGAAGTCCCCGGGGGCCAGAAGCAGAACGGCAGACGCGGTAGGTAAGTGCGTGCGCGATCCTTACCCCCGCGGCAAGCCGGAGAGGTGAATTTCTGGGCCATTAAATACATTTAAGGTGGAGATAGACAGATTTTTGCAAGATAAGGGAGTGAAGGGTTATGGGGCAGGGAAGTGGCTTTGAGCCTAAGATCAGCCATGATCTTATTGAATGGCGGAGCAGGCTCGAGGGGCCAAGTGGCCTATTCCTGCTCCTATTGCTTATGTTCTTATGTTCCCTCCGACAGGGCCTTCACACATACAGCAGGAGTCCATGGATATCACCGACGACGAATCCTCAAAGGAGTTGATTCCTTCTGAGGGTGCACTGTCACAGGACTCATGCTTACCATGCACCAGTTCAGATACTTGCACTTCGGTGGGTCCAGTTAGACAGATAGTTGGGTTTTTACCCGGTGACTCAAGGCCTGCATGGACACATTTGATTGCCACTATCGATGTTTCATGGAGTTGGCTACTCTAACCACGCAAGAAGACATCCTCGCAATGCCCTGCGATATCAATCCACTCATGCTTGAGGCGGAGCCCTTCATTCTCTCTGCATTGATGAACAGTGACTCAGATTTCACAAGTGAACAAGACAGACAGTGGTGGCAAGGACAGCTATGGAGAGTCACGTTGGAGGGCGCAGCCCTCTTAGAGCTCTGCTCATCTGGACATAAATGCGGTGCCCAGGGGCCACCAATGAAAAGGAGAATCGTCGATGAGTATAAGAAAATATGTGTTGTACTGACAGTCTTTCTAAGCACACTGTCCATCAATGCAAAGAGAATGAAGGGCTCCACCTCAAGCATGAGTGGATTGATATCGCAGGGCATTGCGAGGATGTCTTCTTGCGTGGTTAGAGTGGCCAACTCCATGAAACATCGATAGTGGCAATCAAATGTGTCCATGCAGGCCTTGATCACAGCCATGCAGACTCTGGATGCCAACATATCTTCCGCCTAAAATAGGATGACAGGTATCTTAGCCTTGGGCTTACAGCGCGTCACTGATCCGCACCAAATTGCTCTCCAGCAGCAGCAGAGTGGTAGCAGTGAAGTGTGGTTAGCCCATGAGAGGGATGAGGTAAGGGAGGTGGGGTAGCATTGCTGGTTAAAGAGGGGATTAACACAATTGAAAGGAAGGATATTAGCTCTGATGATGTGGAATCTGTATGGGTAGAACTGAGAAATAACAAGGGGCAGAAAAGGAGTGATATATAGACCTCCAAACAGTAATGCGGAGGTTGGGGATGGCATTAAAAGGGAAATTAGAGAAGCGTGCAATAAGGGCACAGCAGTCATCATGGGTGACTTTAATCTACATATAGATTGGGCTAACCAAATTAGTAACAATACTATGGAGGAGGAATTCCTGGAGTGTTTACGGGATGGTTTCCTGGACCAATATGTCGAGGAACCAACCAGAGATCAGGCCATCTTAGACTGGGTATTATGCAATGAGAAAGGATTAATTAGCAATCTTGTTGTGCGAGGCCCCTTGGGTCGGAGCGATCATAATATGATAGAATTCTTCATTAAGATGGAGAGTGAAGTAGTTGACTCAGAGACTAGGGTCCTGAATTTAAATAAAGGAAACTACGATGGTATGAGGTGCGAGTTGGGTAGGATTGATTGGGGAATGTCACTCAAAGGGTTGACGGTGGATAGGCAATGGCAAACATTCAAAGACTGCATGGACGAACTACAGAATTTGTTCATCCCAGTTTGGCATAAGAATAAAACAAAAAGGGTGACTCAACCATGGCTAACAAGGGAAATTAGGGATAGCATAAGATCCAAGGAGAGGGCATATAAATTGGCCAGAAAAAGCAGTAACCCTGAGGATTGGGAGCAGTTTAAGATTCAACAAAGGAGGACAAAGGGATTAATTAAGAAGGGGAAAATAGAATACGAGAGTAAGCTTGCAGGGAACATAAAAATTGACTGTAAAAGCTTTTATAGATATGTGAAGAGAAAAAGATTAGTGAAATCAAGCATAGGTCCCTTGCAGTCAGAATCAGGGGAACTTATAATGGGGAACAAAGAAATGTCAGACCAATTAAATACATATTTTGGTTCTGTCTTCACAAAGGAGGACACAAATAACCTCCCAGAGATGTTGGGGAACATAGGGACTGATGAAAGGGAGGAACTGAAAGAAATCAGTATTTGTAGGGAAATGGTGTTAGGGAAATTGAAGGGATTGAAGGCCGATAAATCCCCAGGGCCTGATAATCTACATCCTAGGGTACTTAAGGAAGTGGCCCGAGAAATAGTAGATGCATTGCTGATCATCTTCCAACATTCGATGGAATCTAGAACAGTACCCATGGATTGGAGGGTAGCTAATGTTACCCCACTATTCAAAAAGGGTGGTAGAGTGAAAACGGGGAATTACAGACCGGTAAGCCTGACATCGGTAGTGGTGGAAAATGCTAGAGTCCATTATAAAAGATGTAATAGCAGAGCACTTGGAAAACAGTGACAGGATCGGACAAAGTCAACATGGATTTACAAAAGGTAAATCATGCTTGACTAATCTACTGGAATTTTTTGAGGATGTAACTGGTAAAATAGATAAGGGAGAACCAGTGGATGTGGTGTATTTGGACTTCCAAAAGGCTTTTGATAAGGTCCCGCATAAGACATTAGCGTGTAAAGTTAAGGCACATGGGATTGGGGGCAAGGTATTGACTTGGATAGAGAACTGGTTGGCAGACAGAAAGCAAAGAGTTGGAATAAACGGGTCTTTTTCGAAGTGGCAGGCAGTGACTAGTGGGGTACCGCAGGGATCGGTCCTTGGACCCCAGCTATTCACAATATATATTAATGATCTAGACAAGGGAACTAGATGTAATATATCCAAGTTTGCAGACGACACAAAACTGGGTGGGCGTGTGTGCTGCGAGGAGGATGCCGAGAAACTCCAGGATGATTTGGATAGGTTGGGTGATTGGGCAGAAGTGTGGCAGATGCAATATAACGTGGATAAATGCGAGGTTATCCACTTTGGTGTCCAAAACAGAAAGGCAGATTATTGGCCCAAAAATTAAACCTAATACGCGAGAGTACGCACTGTGTACTCTCGCGTATTAGATCCCGAATTGCCGGTTTCCTGCATGCACTGCGCATGCGCGGGAAACCGGCACTTCGTGAATTGAAAAGGGGGCGGTTCCTAAGTGAACCGCGTGCGCACTACAGGCTGTGCGCACGCAGTGCACTTAGTTTTTTTTTCCAGCTTTGAACGCGCAGGTAAGTGGTGAAGATTTTACACACAAAGAAAGCAGGCGTAGGATCCCCTATTAACAAGGTAAGTAGTTAATTAAGTGTTATTTTAAATTTTTTTCAACAGGTTTATCTTTTTTAGAGACTTTAAAGAAAGGTAAGTTTATTTTTATAACTTTTAAAAAGATTTTAAATTTTTTCAAAAATTTAATTTTTTGTTTAAAGTGGTTAATTTATTTAACTATACTTATTTTATTAATGTGATGGCTTTTTTTAAATTTAATTGAGGTTTAGCTGTTCTTTTGGGGGTTTGTAGTATTCATAGCTTTGACAGCTCTTGCCGTCAAAACTATGAATGAAAGATGGTGTGCTGCCATTGGCTCTAACTGAATCACGTGATCCCAGAGCTCGCACGAACTAATTGCGCCTCTGGGTCACGCAAGCACTGCACGGTTCCAACAGAGAGAGCCTTTGAAACTAAAGTTCGTGTGGGCCCGGAGCAAAAAGCTAGGCGCGGAGTGCGATATCGCGGGGAATCCTTACCCCCGCGGGAACCATCCATGTTTAATTTCTGGGCCAATATCTGAATGGCAATAGATTGGGAGAAGGAGAAGTGCAACGAGACCTGGGTGTCCTTGTGCACCAGTCGCTGAAGGTAAGCATGCAGGTGCAGCAGGCGGTGAAGAAGGCAAATGGTATGTTGGCCTTCATAGCGAGAGGGTTTGAGTACAGGAACAAGGATGTCTTGCTGCAGTTGTACAGGGCCTTGGTGAGACCACACCTTGATTACTGTGTGCAGTTTTGGTCACCTTATCTGAGGAAGGATGTTCTTGCCATTGAAGGAGTTCAGCGAAGATTCACAAAGCTGATACCTGGGATGGCAGGGATGACATATGAGGAGAGATTGTGTCGATTGGGCTTATACTCGCTGGAGTATAGAAGAATGAGAGGGGATCTCATCGAAACATATAAAATTCTGACAGGACAGGAAAACTAAATGCAGGAAGGATGTTCCCGATGGTCGGGGAGTCACAGTCTAAGGATAAGGGGTAAGCCATTTAGGACAGAAATGAGGAGGAATTTCTTCACCCAGAGAGTGGTGAACCTGTGGAATTCTCTGCCACAGAAGGCAGTAGAGGCCAATTCATTAAATAGATTCAAGAAGGAGTTGGATATATTTCTTAAGGCTAAAGGGATCAAGGGATATGGGGAGAAAGCAGGGACAGGGTACTGAATTTGGATGATCAGCCATGATCGCATTGAATGGCGGAGCAGGTTACAGGGGCCGAATGGCCTACTCCTGCTCCTATCTTCTATGATTCTATGATTCTATGATGGTGAAAGGGGTCATGGAAGTGGGAACTCCATTCAAAGCACTCCCACTTTTCACCCGTTGCCACCCCCACCCCTCAGTCGGTACCTGACATGCTGCCTCCTGTCCCGATGGTCGAGTCTGCCCCTGCACAGGTGCAGGTGGAACAGTCTTTGGCGGGGCCCTCATAGGCTCCAAAACCCAGAGGGTGTCGGCTAGGGATCAGTCAGAGCAGGGATCTGAGCAGCCTGCTTCTGCATCTGCTCAAGCCACAGGGGTTGCACCACGTAGGAGCAGTAGGAAAATGAAGAGTAAAGCTTTGTAGTTGTACAAGGGTATGTGCATGGGTGTATGAAAAAATTTTATGTTGTGAAGTTTCCGTTCTTTGGTAGAAGCACGTGAAAATTGTTAGTTTGCACCACTTTCCCGTGATGCCCATTGATGGTTGTCGGGTGGCAACTCGCCTTTACACTTGCTTGATGATGAATGGGAAGGTATGAATTGACGGGGACCAATGGGGGGACTTGAAAAAGGTGTATGATTGCTTTGTCTCAGTGGCATTGAGGGTGGGGGGAAGGGTAGACATTGTGTGTGGTTCTGACATCGGTCCAGTGGTGGTAAGTAACTGAACCTTGCATTAATAAGGGCATCCCTGGCATCCTGGGCAGCCATTTGAGCAGCTGGTGCTTTCATCCTCTTCCTCTTCCTCCTCTTCCTCCTCCTCCTCCTCGGAATCGTCTGCAGACAATGTGCGTTCTGTGCCTTGTTCCTCCTGCAGCTCCAAACCTCGCTGTTGCACAATGTTGTGCAGAGCGCAGCACACCACGACCAATCTGGGCACTCTGGCTGGTGAGTATTGAAGGGCGCCTCCAGATCTGTCCAGGCACCTGAAGCACATCTTAAGCATGCCGATCACTTGCTCAATGACACATCTGGTGTTCATATGGCTTTCATTGTCTTGGGATTTAGTGGTTCGGTTCCTCACGGGTCTCAGCAGCCAAGGTTGATGGGGTTATCCTTTGTCTCCTAGAAGTCTCCAGTAAGTCTGCTTGCAGGTCCAAAGACGTCAGGGATGAAAGCATCAAGGCAGCTCCTTGAGAACACCTGCATAAATATCCTTCTGTGGTTCCACAGCAGCTGCACATTGATGGAGTGGAAGTCTTGTGGTTCACGAATACACCTGGGTGATCTGGAGCTGCGTGGATTGCCACATGTGTGCAGTTGATACACCTGTGGGAAGCCAGCCAGAGACACAAACCCAAGCGTCCTCTTGTTCTGACTGACTTCATCACAGGCGAAGTTCACATAATTGCCAGTCCTGGCAAACAACCCATCAGTCACCTGCCTTATTCATTTGTGTGCCACCAACTGAGAGATCCTGACTATGTCTCCGGCAGAGCCCTGGAAGAATCCAGAGGCAAAAAAGTTGAGGGTGGTGGTCACTTTGACAGCCACTGGTAACACGTGGCCACCAGGTCCAGCAAGGAGCAGGTCTTCTTCACCACCTGGCGCTACAACCTGAGCCTCCAGAAGGAAGCTTAGCCTCAGTACACCCTGTTTCACAGGTAGCGCCTCCTGCGAGCTGCACCCCTCTGCTGCTCCCCTCTCTGCTGCTCCCCTCTCTGCTGTCCAGCTGCAGGTCTGTCAACAGCAGCCTGTTGCTGCTGCTGATGGTCATATCGCTTCTCGTCCGAGATCCAATCTAAGGCAGCCAAGGCGCCACCCATCTGATCTGATTTAGAAAACCTCCAAAGTGTAGAAAGTAAACTCTCAGGAAAAGTATTGTCAACAAACCCTTTCCCACTAGTAGATAAGAAAGCAACTGTGAGTACTGAGTATTTATTGAAGTATTTGCATGACTTTTAATCAGCCCCTTGAATTGCCATTGTGTTTGCGGTTTCAATGGCAAGTTTCAGGTAGCCCGGGAAACTTGTGGATGTGCTGTTAAATTTGAAAATGTGTTGAAATATCGCTCCAATTAAGCAATTAGCATATGTTAATAGTTAACCCGCCTCTCGCGCAACCAGCCCAACGAACCCTGGTTAAACCTGGTAGTTGGCTGGTTGGAGGCGGCATCCAGACGCACCTAAACCCACACGCTGATCCATTTTGAAATTCTCTCCTTTATTCCTATTTTTTGAAAAGTTCTTACCTGGCCTAAAGGCAAAAGAAGATCTATTGAAGATGATAGAAACATGGCACAGACAACAAAACAATTAACATTCTTACATTTCAATTGTTTTCTTTCCTCTGCTAGTCACCATGATATAATTGCTTGCTTAAAATATATCTATCTTAAACCATATTTAACCCTGTCTTTGTTTCCTTGGCCCAGCCTCAGCTATTTACATTGCTATCCTCTTGCATCCTGTATGTGTCTGCTTGGCACAGTGGTAGCACTCTTGCCTCTGAGTCAAAAGATTGTGAGTTCACTTCTGTGCTATACTGAGGACGTACGGCATTGTCAGAGGTGTAACCTTTTGGGTGAAATGTTAAACCAAAGTCCCATCTGCCTGTTCAGGTGGGTGTAAAAGATCCCATAGCACTATTTGAAGAGAATATCCTTTGTCATTGCATTACTCATGTGTGACGTTCTTACAACAAAAATTCTTCTCCCTCCTCAAACAAAACGTTTTGTTCAACATTTTTTCATGACAGTGCCATTTTAAGTAATATGAAAAGAAAATGAGGATATTAATGCTGCTGGTGCTTTAGTTGTCTCCATTCATCTTGTCCCTTCAGAGAACTATTTTTCTCTCTCGTTCTCTCTCCCCTCCCACCGCAGCCCCCCCCCCACTTCCTGTCTCCCCTCCCCTCTCTCCCCTCCCCTCTATGAGGCGAATAGCGTAGATACATTTAAGGGGAAGCTAAATAAACACGTGAGGGAGAAATTAATGAAAGGATATCCTGATAGGGTTAGATGAAGAGTGGTGGGCGGAGACTCATGTGGAGCATTAACGTCGGCAGAGACAAGATTCTATGCTATAGATTCTATGGCCGCGATTTCGCCGGCGCTCAGTGGGCGGGACTGGGGGCGGGTCAGCTGGGAAATTGACCAAGATTGACAGTGGGTAGGGAACCCGCTGTCAAGCCGCCTCCACGCTAGTCTCCCAGATGTCGGGTCAATCATTGCTGAACAGACCTGACACCAAGCGGCAGGGGAGGCAATTTCAACGATTAAGAGCTTGTTAACAGGCACTTAAAAACTATTTTAGGCTCACCTTTAGATTTTAAGACTTCGCCCACGGCTTCCCCGCTGCTCGGGGATCACGTCAGGTAAGGAGGTCGCGAGTTGTGTCACCATGGGATCATTTCTTAACTTGACAGCTGCAAATGTGCTATAAAAGCTTCCATTTCATAGCTGTTCACTTTCTAAGGTCAGAAGCTGTTGTTTACTGCATTTGGAAGACAGATTGAGCTTTATGCAGCTTGCAAGTGTTTGGAGCAATCTCTCTATCCAGTGTCACCTCATTGGAACAACCTCTCTCACCATTGACTGATCGCTTCTGTCATCTCAACTTCACCTGCCATCTATTCCATCAGCATCGGTGCCCTTGAAACTATCTCACCTTGGTCCTCAGAATCCCAACACAATCAGCCCCAACACCAGCAGCACCAGGCACACCAGCTGCACCAACAACAACACCAACCTTCTCCACAATCAACTGATGCTGCACAGGACACAGGGCATCAGCACCTGACCACATTGCTGTCCGGGACGCCAGGGATGGCCTCACCATGGCCAGATTTACTTCACTTGACGCTGTACATCCTGGCTGCCACATAATGCACCAGGTTGACACCACCCCACACCAACACTATAAAGCATCCCTACAATGCCCAAGCCATTCCTTTCACACTCATCACCATTGCAGGGTGGGTACCATTATATCTCACCATTCACTGCAACTCACTAAGCCACTTCCAAAGATGCACACAAATCTGTCCAAGAACACAAAGTGTTGAAAATAAAGATTTCAATGTTTGACAGCACATTAACAGAAACTTTACATGAACATTGGCTAAAACACCCAAGCGCATACCTTTGTGTGTGGTTACTTGGTATGATTGGACTAGGATGAGGGTGAGTGTGAGGGGTGGCTAGTGAGGTGGGGAAGTGATAATATAGATAGAGAGGGATGGGTGGATGTGCAAGGTGAGTTGGTGTGAGTAAGGATGTGCAGGAGTAGGGTAGGGGAGGCAGAGTGATGGGAATATGATGAGTGGCACAGCAGGATGAGGTTGAGTGTGGCTTTGCACTAACATTTCGTGATCGACTGAGATCATTGAAAGGTTTGCACTACTGCAGCCTTGTCCTCCTAATGACATCCCTGCTTATGTCCTCCTGTGCAATGTGCAACCAGGCTCCGTTGATCTCCTGGGGAGGTCTCTTCCGCCCATGGGAAGGAAAGAGGACCTCCAGGCATTCTGTGACTCCCTCCATAAGCTTATGGAGGGAGTCATGGGAGAGCCTGGGTGCAGCCATGCACCTCTGTGCAGTGCTTGTCATTGTTTACAGCACCTCAATGCTGTAGAACACTGAAAGCTCAATTGTCAAAATCAATTTGCGCATGGTCCCTTTAAGGAAACCAGCTGATGACGCATCATCAAGTGACGTCATCAGACCCGCTTCCTTCAATAGGCCGGGAAACGCACTGGCGAAATTAACAAGCTCAGTTAGCATAAAATCATTTCACAGAGCGGGCTAGAGCCAGCAGCAGGGTCTTCGACCAACAAAAAATTATCCAGCTTCCTCTTAAATTTCTGACACTAGTAAGGATTTTAACTCCCTGGCATAAAGCAGTGGAAAGGCATCGGACTTTCTACCCAGGAGTTTATGTGAGAAGCCCGATCAATTTTAACAACTGGGCCTCATTAACATTTTGCCGGAAATGGAAGTAAAGAGGCACATGATCAGCTGCCACCCGCCGGCACTCACATAAGTCACGGGGGATTCAGGAGGTTTTAGCGCGTGGGAAGGCGGGTGAGGGGCTGGGGGGCCAAACTTTCCTTGTCGGGCCCGCAGAAGTGCTCCTGCACCTCCTGGCCCCACAAAGATAGGTTTTTTGGTTACCTTTTGAGGTCACTTCTTCTTCTCCAGCAGCTTTTACTGGCTGGAGTATCAATAGCAGATGCTCCAGCCAGTAGGTTATTAAAATTGTTCGGGAGTCCTATCACAACAATAAGACCCTGATTTGCATATATTTATGAGGTGTGTGCCTGACTCATGCAGACGTCTCAACCATCTGGTGTTAGAATAGCCGCGGAGCAGTATCCAAGCAGCAAACATACAGCAAGGTTTCGACTCCCATTCCGCCCGATTTCCACCTTATCTGTTACTAATGCCCCTTTGGGAAGCCTGTTTCACATATGCACCACCAAATTGTCGTGGAAAAATTGTTGTAAGGAGAATTAAGTGAAAAATATTAAAAATCAAATGGTTTGAGGAGGCAGAATGTTTTTAAAGTGATGCAATGCATGTAAACAGTCAACAAGCTATAACATTACATATTGCCCAGTTAATCTACATATTGACTGGGCAAATCAAATTACCACAAATGGTTTGGAGGACAAATTCTTGGAATGCATGCGAGATGGTTTCCTGGATCAGTATGTGGAGGAACCAACCAGGGAACAGGCTATTCTGGATCTGGTACTGTGTAATGAGAAAGGGCTAATCAATAATTTTGTGGTAAAGGGGCCTTTAGGGACAAGTGACCATAATATGATTGAATTTTACATTATGTTTGCGAGTGATGTAATCCAATCTGAAACTAAGGTCTTCAATCTAAACAGAGGAAACTACAAGGGTATGAGGGACAAGTTGACCATGGTAGATTGGGAGACTACACTAAAAGGTATGAAGGTGGACATACAACGGCTAACATTCAAGGAAATAATGCATAATTTGCAACAAACATATACAGTATTCCTCTAGGGCATAAAAACCCAAAAGGAAAAGTGATCCAACCATGGCTAACAAAAGAAATTAAAGCTAGTATTAAGTCAATAGAGGAAGCTTATAAAGTTGCCAGAAAAAGCAGTCAGCCTGAGGATTAGGATCTTTTTAGAAATCAGCAAAGGGGGACCAAGAAATTGATAAAGAAAGGGAAAATGGAATATGAGCACAAACTAGCGAAAAATATAAAAACTGATTGTAAAAGCTTCTATAGGTATGTGAAAAGGAAAAGACTGGTGAAGGTAAATGTAGGTCCTTTACAGTCAGAGATGGGAGAATTTATAATTGGGGATTGAGGAAATGGCAGAGAAATTAAATAAATAATTTGTTTCTGTCTTCATGGAGGAAGACACAAAAAACCTCCCAGAAATACGAGAAAACCAAGGGTGTGGCAAGAATGAGGAACTTAAAGAAATTATTATTAGTAAAAAAAATAGTACTAGCAAAATTAATGGGACTAAAAGTCGATAAATCCCAAGGACCGGATGACCTACATCCTAGGGTTTTGAAAGAGGTGGCCATTGGGATAGTGGATGCATTGGTTGTCATCTTCCAAAATTCTATAGATTCTGGAACGGTTCCTGCAGATTGGAGGATAGCAAATGTAACCCCGCTATTTTAGAAAGGAGGGAGAGAGAAAACGGGGAACTACAGACCTGTTAGCCTCACATCAGTAATTGAGAAAATGCTGGAATCTATTATAAAGGATGCAATAACTGGGCACTTAGAAACTAATAGTAAGATTGGGCAGAGTCAACATGGATTTATGAAAGGGAAATACTGTTTAACAAACCTATTGGAGTTCTTTGAGGATGTAATTAGTGGAGTAGACAAAAGGGAACCGGTAGATGTGGTGTATTTGGATTTTCAGAAGGCCTTCGATAAGGTCCCACACAAGAGGTTGGTGAACAAAATTAGGGCACATGGAATTGGAGGTAATATACTAGCATGGATAGAGAATTGGTTAACAGACAGAAATCAAAGAGTAGGGATAAACGGGTCTTTTTCAGGATGGCAGGCTGTGACTAGTGGGGTACTGCAAGGATCGGTGCTTGGGCCCCAGCTATTCACAATCTATATCAATGATTTGGATGAGGGGACTAAATGTAACATTTCCAAATTTGCTGATGATACAAAGCTAGGTGGCAGTGTCAGTTGTGAAGAGGATGTGAAGAGGCTTCAAGGGATCTCGACAGGCTCAGTGAGTGGGCGAGAACATGGCAGATGGAATATAATGTGGATAAATGTGAAGTTATCCACTTTGGTAGGAAAAACAGAAATGCAGAGTTTTTCCTAAATGGTGAAAGATTGGGGAATGCAGATGCTCAAAGGGACCTGGGTGTCCTTGTACATGAGTCACTGAAAGTGAATGTGCAGGTGCAGCAAGCCATTAGGAGGGCAAATGGTATGCTGGCCTTCATTACAAGAGGATTTGAGTACAGGAGTAAAGAAGTCTTACTCCAATTATATAGGGCCTTGGTGAGACCACACCTGGAGTACTGTGTACCATTTTGGTCTCCTTACCTAAGGAAGGATATACTTGCCATAGAGGGAGTGCAACGAAGGTTCATGAGATTGATTCCTGGGATGGCGGGACTGTCACATGAGAAGAGATTGAGTAAACTAGGCCTGTATTCTCTTGAATTCAGAAGAATGAGAAGGGATATCATTGTAGCATACAAAATTATTACAGAGCTTGATAGGATGGATGCTGGGAGAATGTTTCCCTTGGCTGAGGAGTCAAGAACCAGGGGCCACAGCCTCAGGATAAAGAGTAGGCCATTCAGGACTGAGATGAGAAGAAATTTCTTCACTCAGAGGGTGGTGAATCTTTGGAATTCTCTACCCCAGAGGGCTGTGGAGGCTCAGTCATTGGGTATATTCAAAACAGAAGTCGATAGATTTCTGACTAGTAAGGGCATCAAGGGATTTGGCGATAGGGCCGATGAATGGAGTTGAGGCAGAAGATCAGCCATGATCTCATTGAATGGCGGAGCAGGCTCGAAGGGCCGAATGGCCTACTCCTGCTCCTATTTCTTATGTTCTTATGTAACACTGGGCCAAAAATTAATGATTTTAATTCAAAAATATTTAGGGGTAGTATTTTCAATACCTCCAACACAGCGTCAAAAAAATAGGGGGGGTGGATGGCATTGCAGCTTTTCCTGTGCCTGCCATTATCAACAATCTTCAGTGACAGTTGCCTGCAGCCAAAATGCACCTCCCCCTTAAAAGGTGCAGTTTGCCTTTAAATGGCATCAATAACACGTGATATTGACATCCCCTGCTCCCGCCACCCACTGCCGCCCCCCCCCCTCACCCACCCCCCATTAGGTGAGCCAATAAACGGCGTTGTTTAATGTGGCCCTTCCAGCAAGGCAGCTAAACAGAGCTTTTGTGAGCCACATTTCAGCTACAGAAGAGCTGCATGTGGCTTGCAAAATCCAAGGTTGACCACCCTTGATCCAACACATCGAGGTTAGAAGCTTTACTGGGATAAAACTTTTAAAGGAAACATTTATCCTTCTTGTATCTGATCTTGATATCGTTTTGGATTACTACACTTTAATGAGCTTTTCAGTACATGATTTTAGATTTCACATGATTCTTCACCAAGTATAGTGCTCAATAATTGGTTTGTTCTCATGATGTCACGTGATTCTGTATTTCTCAATAAGGAGTTGAGCCCAGTGTTGAAAAACTGACACAACGTTCTTCATTCTTTTGAAGCTGTTTAGTGGTATCACTTTGATATTTTGATGCTGTATACCAGTAGAAATATAATTTTTATTTTCATTACTTTTTCCCTCGATAAAAGTTTCTTGATTTGGGAAGTGAATTACCTGGCGGTAATCCAATCAAATAGTTCAGATAACATTATAAACCAGGAGAGCAAAGGACGAGCTGTTTGTTAGTCATCTGAATCCCAATATTGGATTACTGCCTGTAATCTTCTGCCACTCATCCAGCATTTACATCAACTTATTTTTAACCTATGTTATTACTGCCGCTTTTTCTGTGCCATTGCCGTGACAATGACGCAAAATGATGAGGAACGTCACAGCATATCAAGCTGGTGACTCAATGTTGCAGGAACATCAAAGAATATCAAATTCTTTCAGAAGTTATTTTACATAATAATTCATGATCTACGAAATATGCAGAGATGATATGCCATAGACAGTCCTGACCTATGATAAATATTTCTGTATTACCTTTGTCTCATAACTGGAGATGTTTATTATATGTAATGACTAGTTATGATAAACCTGCTGTAAATGTTAGAAAAACTATCAGCGTGAAATTGGGATCGGTCGCACCCGTTGTTTTGGTGCTACAGGTGCTGTTTGGGTACCGAAATGGCATCCGATGCGCGCGCGCACTTGTGGGGTGAATCGCGCTGGACACCATATTGGTGAGGACACATCTAACGTCCACTGGAAATATGCAGAGCAGGCTGATCATGACATCAATCAGTGTGCAACGCTGATTTGATGGCAGCGATGCCATTTTGGAGCTCAATGCTCCAGCCAGCACCTTCTCTTAACCTTGCACAGCTGAACACACATTCAGCAGCAGGAAGGACCCCCCCACCAGTGCTATTCAAAGGGATCATCAATTACTTACACGTTAGTTGCTGCTTGATTTCTTCTGGCTGTTGCTACGATTCTACAAGTGTTTGGTGCTTTCCATAGATGTTTCGAGTTGCAAAAGTCTGTAGGGAGTGGTGTGGCAGGTGCTGATGGACTTTTGCTGAGTTCAAAGATTCTGCACAAACCACTTGCTGCCAGATATGTGTGCATTAGTAGGCATTCCCCTTGGAATTCAGCAGGACTGGTGAATGAGCAGAGGCCAAGCAGAGCAGGACAAGCTGTTGGAAGAGGGAGGAGAAGTAGGGGGAGAAGGGCTCTCAGCAGGAGGCCATATCCTCCCAGGGTGTTCAGGGAGAAATTCTCCTATCTGAACCTCAGTGATGTAAAAGATGAGAGACATCTGCGCTTCAGTAAGGATGTCCTCACTGAAATCTGCCAGCTGCTGCAACCACAACTGCAACCCCAGAGCAGGGCAAGGACCGCATTGCCAGTGGACATGAAGGTGACCGTGGCGATGAACTTTTATGCGTCTGGTTCCTTCCAGGCTGGAGCTGGAGGTATTTGCAACATCTTCCAGTTTGCCATCCACTGTTGCATAAGGGAGTTCACTGAGGATCTTTATTCAAAGAAAGCTGACTACATTTCATTCTCTCTTCCCCAGACAAGCAGGCAGAGTGAGCACACGGCTTCACTAGGATTGCAGGCTTCCCCGTGGTGCAGGGTGCCATTGACTGCACACACATCACTTTGTGGGCACTGCATTCCAACTCTGCCCTGTACCAGAACCAAAAGAGATTCCATTCCCTTAACGTGCGGCTGGTGTGTGTCCATAGGCAGCGCATCATGCAGGTCAATGCCCGGTATCCTGGAGCAGTCATGATGCCTTCATTCTGCGACAGTCTGCTGTGCCAGCTGCATATCAGCAACCAAGGCAAACCAAAGGGTGGCTACTGGGCAACAAGGGCTATCTGCTGATGACATGGCTCATGACTCAGGTGCTCAACCCACGCACACGTGCACAGCATGCATACAATGAAAGCCATGCTGCCACATGAAATGTGATAGAGCAGAGCATTAGTGTACTGAAACAATGGCCGCGATTTTGCCGGCGCTCAGAGGGCAGGTTTGGAGGCGGGTCAGAGGTTAAAGTCGTTTTTTTGACGGCAGGTTCCGCATCCGCCATCATCCCTCCTCCACATAACCTTCCCAAGTGTTGGGTCCCCGATTTGCGAATGGGCCCGACACTTAGCAGCGGGAAACGGATTAAAGGCAATTAACTACTTATTAACAGGTACTTGTGAGCAGTTTTCAGGGTCTTTTTCGATTTTCCAGCTTCTGGGTCGAGTTTTACGACATCCGGACAACACGCCAGGTAAGTGTGGTGTGTTGTGAGTCTGGCCTGATGTTTGTGAAAAGCTGACAGCTGCAGAAGTGGTGTCAAGGATGCCATGTTGCACATGGTGAGTTTCAGAGCAAAGAAAATGTTGGTTACTGCATTTTTAATACATATATAGATTTCTTTAGCTTACAAGTTTTTAAATCCAACTGTATGTCCAGTGCCACCTCATTGGGAGAACCTCTCTCACCAGTGACAGATCGCTTCTGTCATCTCACCTGCAGCTGCCATTTATTCCAGCAACATCAGAGCCAATGAAACAATCAGACCGTGGTCCTCCGAACCCTTCCAACACTTCCCCAATACCAACATCTCCAACCTCATCACCAACCTTCGCCGCCATCACCTGATACTGCACTGGACACAGGGCGTCAGCCCCTGACAAAATTGCTGGCCGGGATGGCATCACTATGGCCAGACTTTCTTCACATGGGCATTGGCTGAACCTCTCAAGTGCACACCCTTGTGTGTTGTTAGTTGGTATGCTTGCAGTAGAATGAGGGTGAATGTGAGGGGTGGCTAGTGAGATGGGGAAGTGATAAAGTATATAGAGAGGGTTGGGTGGAGGTGCAAGGTAAGTTGGTGTCCTGGGGAGGTCACTTCCGCCCTTGGAAGAGAAGAGAACCTCCCTATGTACTGTGACGCCCTCCATAAGCATATGGAGGGAGTCATTGGAGAGTCTGGGTGCAAGAGTTCACCTTTGTGCAGTGATTGTCAGTGTTTTCAGCACCTCAATGCTGTCAAACACTGAAAAATCAACTATCAAAATAAAATTGTGCATGGTCGCTTTAAGGAAACCGACAGATGACGCGTCATCAAATGACGTCATCAGACCCGCTTCCTGTTAATTGGCCGGTGGGCGGGCTTAACAAGGCCAATCAAGGGAAAATCATGTCTGCAGAGCAGAGGCAGCTGGGGGCAGAGCTGGAACCCGGAAACCAGCTGACCCGCCCCCATCCCGACACCGATGAGAAAATCGCGGCCAATGCTTCTGGTGCCTGGACTGCACTGGAGAAACCTTGCAGTACTCAGCAGAGCGAGTGTCAAGATTCATGGTGGTCTGCTGCACGCTGCACAACCTCGCTATCATGAGGGCACAGCCCTTGCCACCAGCTACATGGCGAGCAGCTGAGGAGCAAAAGCATGAGGAGGAGTAGGAAGAAGAGGAGGAAAAAGAGGAAGAGGAAGAGAGGAGGCAACCTAGACAGCTCCTTTCTGCCTGGGCTGTCCATGAAGAACTCATCCAAGTGCGATACCAGTAACTGCAACCCCAATTCCCCATTTACCAACAGTCTCACACTTTACCTTCCCTCTGTCACTGACCATCACAGCATTTGCTTGGTCACAATGCAAAAATAAAAGCCACCACAAAATAAATACTCCAAACCAAATTTATCAACGAAATCATGCCATATTGCACGCAGAAGTCAACTAATCATCCTTGTGCATTCCCTTAGTGCTTGTCTTCCGTGTTTCTTTCTTTTTTATTCGTTCATGGAATGTGGGTGTCACTGGCAAGGCCAGCATTTTATTTCCCATCCCTAATTGCCCTTGAGAAGGTGGTGGTGTGCCTTTGCCTGTCCTAGTGCTCCTATGCAGTGCTACCCCAGTGGCTGCAGCATGGCTGGTGGAAGGCTGCTGAATTTCAGTGGAGGAAACTGTAGATGTCCTTGGAGGACGACCTCGAGCAGCTCTGGGCTTAGAAGGCCCGGTTGCGGACTGCACCATCTCGGCATGGGTGGCAACAGTCTGGACTGGTTGGCTGACAGGCAACAGCAAGGGCACTGACAGAGTGGCATGGGTGGGAGGACAAATGCTATCTTCCTGAGAGAGGACAGCAGGTTCATGCTCCGTGGAGCCACTCTCCCTCAGCAACCCTAGTAATCTGTTGGAGGACAGATTGCTGGACTGCTGTGACACCCTGCAAGCCCCTTTACACACTGTCATCCACAGCCATGATGGCAGCAGTCTGACCTTGCATGACAGCAGTCTGAACTTCCACTGCAGCACTCAGATGTTGGGTGGCTGCTGTTTGTGCTGCAATGGAAGTTACGACGTCAGCCATCAGACGTTGTAGCCTAGTTGGGTCCGCAAGTGTGCAAAAGGAATTGACCAACACTTCCATGCTGGAGTGGATGGGCTCCAAGCTCTGTGCAAAGCCCTGTACCAAGTTGGTGCCAGACTCCTCCATGCTTCTTGACATTTCTGGCAGGCTTCCCAATGCACCAAGCATTTCATTGTGCATACCCATCAGCCTTCTGCTGTAGCCTGCCCCATCGAAGTCTTCATCTGAGTACTCTGCACCAGAACTCATGTGCAACCTCACCCTTCTGTGAGCTGGCACCTGCGCTAACCTTTTACCCTGCTCTGGCTGCAGGCCACTCGTGCCTGGTATCTCACCACGTTCAGATCCCACCTGTTTGCTATCCTCTATATTACGCAAAGTTTCAGTATCTGAGCTGGTGGCTGCGAGTGTGAAATCAAGTGATGACGTGTCTTCATCATCATTGTCTTCTTCCTCCACTGCCTGGCTAGGTTGCACTTCTTGGGTATCTGAAAAGAAAAAGGCACAAGGTTAAGGTTGTGGTGAGGGGAGGGGAGGGAAGAAAGAGGTGCATGCTTACACCTTGTAAATCAGAAGAGATTGTGGGATGAGGGAGAAGTGGGATGTGAGAAGGAAATTAGGTATGAGGATACCATCATCTTCGATGGCTTCAGCCCCGCCACTGGCCTCGGCCTCAGCAATGACCATTCCAATAATGGCCAGCACTGTCTCCTCCATGGAGGTTATAACATGCAGGCGTGCCTGTCCCCCTTCGGTTAGCTCCTGCTGCCTCCGGTTGTGCGCCACCTTGTCCTGCAAGAGAGAGGGAAGTGTGTCAGTGAGTGTGGTGCAATCTGTTTGGGTGATGTGGCTGTCATGATTGAATAGTTGGCAGTGTGTGCAAGCTGTGAGATGTGGGTGTGAGGCTTGCAGCAGTGCTAAGTGTGTGAGGGTGAGCTGAAGCTATGAATGTTAGGTATGAGTCCTGATTGATAGAGATTGTTGGTCGGTGAGTGATGGGGGTGTGGTGCATAAAGCAGAGGCTGAGGCTAGTGGTACAGTTGGTATGGCATTTGAAGATGAATTCACTGACCTTGACCACTCATGTGAGGTCACTGAGCTTCTTGAGGCACTGCATCCATGTCCTCGGGGCTTGACTCCTGGCATTGACCTCGGCGGTTATCTGCTCCCATTGCCTTCTGAGCGTGTGCCTGGAGGGCCTCCTGGCCCCCTGCAGATACAGGACATCTGAACCAGTCTGGGACCAGGGTCCTAGCAGAAAGGATAAATAGGGCGGTCAAAATGACTTTAAACTAGTAAATGGGGGAGAGGGCTCAGGTGGAAAATGTAGTACAAATAATAGTTCAAAAACAAACAAAAGGGAAGAGAGTAGATTAACAGTCAGAAATTGTGCTTTAGGCACCGCATGTCAAGGGAAAACTAAAAGATGTAAAGTGATTAAACCAGGAGAGAGAAATAAGAAACATGTGAGTAAAATATTCGAGCTGAAGGACAGGCTAGGGTGTGTGGCCCAAATAAGCGTTCTTTTTACAAATGCATGGAGTATAAGGAATGAATTGAATGAACTGCAGGCACAAATTCAACTTGGAGGGTATGACATGGTAGCCATTACTGAGACATGGCTGCAAGACGGTCAGGACTGGCAACAAAATATACCAGGTTAGAAGGTCTACAGGAAAGATAGGGAAAATGGTAGAGGGGGAGGAGTAGCCTTAGTGATTAAGGATGATATCACTTCAATAATAAGAGAGGATATAACAAGAGCTAAGCAGGTAGTGGAGACTTTATGGGTAGAATTAAGAAATAGCAAAGGATTTAAGACTGTAGTGGGAGTTGTGTATAGGCCCCCTGGTAGCAGCTGTGAAGAGCTAGATTGTATAAATGCAGGATTAGACAAGAATGTAGCAAAGGCAGAGTGGTTTTAATGGAGGATTTTAACTTTCATATAGATTGGGATAAGCGGTCAGAAAGGTAGTGAATTTCTTGAGTATGTCTGGGATAGTTTTCTGCAACAATGGCCCGTAATTTCCGATGTCTACAGGTGTGTGCGAGCTGTGTACACACCCGTAGGGACCTCGCAAGTGCCGGTTTTAGGCATGCGAAACGCATGCGCTGAAAACCGACATTTCCGATCTGGCAAGAATGCTCTTGACAGATCGCACGACTGCCCTGGAGAAGGGCCTCTGCGGGTGGAGCGTTCCGCTTTCTGCAGAACCTCCGCCCGCTGAAATCCCTTAAAAATCTTACGCCTGGTAAAAGCAGGCGTAAGGTCTGCTTTTACCAGCATAAGAGTTTAAAAAAATTAAAAAATAATTTTTTTTCACTCATTTATAATGTAAAAATACTTTAAAAAAAAAGTAATACAAAAGCAAAATACTGTGGATGCTGGAAATCTGAAATAAAAACAGAAAATGCTGGAAATACTCAGCAGGTCAGGCAGCATTTGTGGAGAGAGAAACAAAGTTAACATTTCAGGTCGATGACCCTTCGACGAAGATCATCAAATGATGCCATATGGGTTGAACAGAAGAACAGAAAAGGGGCAATTACAATGCTGGGAGTGTACTATAGACCGCCAAACAGTCAGGGGGAGATAGAAGAGAAAATATGTAAGTACATTTCTGGGAAGTGCAAAATCAATAGGGCAGTAATAGTAGGGGATTTCAACTACCCCAACATTAACTGGGATAGAATCAGTATAAAAGGTATAGAGGGTGCAGAATTCTTAAAATGAATTCAGGAGAACTTTTTTAGCCAGTATGCAGTAAGCCCAACAAGAGAGGGGGTCGTTCTGGATTTGTTTTAGGGAATGAAGCTGGATAGGTGGAAGGGGTATCAGTGGGAGAGCATTTTGTTGGTAGTGATCATAATTCAGTTAGATTTAGCATAGTTATGGAAAAGGACAAAGAAAAATCAGGAGTAAAAGTTCTCAATTGGGGAAAGCCCAATTTTACTAAGCTGAGATGTGATTTAGCAAAAGTGGACTGGAAACAGTTACTTGAAGGTAAATCAGTGTCAGAGCAGTGGGAGGCACTCAAGGAGGAAATAGCGAGGGTTCAGAGCAAATATGTTCCCACAAAGAAAAAGGGTGGGACTCCCAAATCTAGAGCCTCCTGGATGTCAAGGGGTACACAGGGTAGGATAAGACAAAAAAGAGCAGCTTATGTCAGTTACCAAGAGATAATTACTGCAGAAAGCCGAGAGGAGTATAGAAAGTGTATGGGTGAAATTAAAAAGGAAATTAGGAAAGCAAAGAGAGGACATGAAAAAATATTGGCAAGTAAAATCAAGGAAAACCCAAAGATGTTTCATAAATACATTAAGAGCAAGAGGATAACTAAAGAAAAAGTAGGGCCTATCAGAGTCCAAAAAGGAATCTTGTGTGTGGAGGCGGAAGACGTGGGCATGGTTCTTAATGAATAATTTGCGTCTGCACAAAAGAGAGGGACGATGCAGACATTGTAGTTAAGGAGGAGGAGTGTCAAATATTAGATGAGATAAGCATAGTGTGAGAGGAAGTATTAAGAGGTTTGGCATATTTTAAAGTAGATAAATCACCAGGCCTGGATGAAATGTATCCTAGGCTGTTAAGAAAGCAAGGGAGGCTCTGCCCATCATTTTCCAATCCTCTCTGGCTACAGGTGTGGTGCCGATGGATTGGAGGACTGCTAACATTGTACTGTTGTTTAAAAAGGGAGAAAGGGATAGATCGAGTAATTACAGGCCAGTCAGCCTAACCTCGGTGGTGGGCAAATAGTTGGAAAAAATTCTGAAGTACAGAATTAATTGTCATTTAGAAAGGCACAGATTAATCAAGGACAGTCAGCATGGATTTGTTAAGGGAAGGTTGTGTCTGACTAACTTGATTGAATTTTTTGAGGAGGTAACAAGGAGGGTTGATGAGGGTGGTACATTCAATGTAGTTTAAATGGATTTTTAGCAAGGCTTTTAGCAAGATCCCACATGGCAGACTGGTTAGAAAAGTAAAAGCCCATGGGATCTAAGGGAAAGTGACAAGTTGGATCCATAATTGGCTCAGTGGCAGGAAGCAAAAGGTAATGGTCGACAGAGAAAGGGTTAATTAATAACCTTGTAGTAAAGGGGGCTTTAGGAAAGAATGACCATAATATGATCGAATTTTATATTGAATTTGAAAGTGATTTAGTTAAATCCGAAACTAGGGTCTTAAATCTAAACAAAGCAAACTATGTAGGTATGAGGGGCGAGTTTGCTAAGGTAGATTTGGAAACTACATTAAAAGGTATGACAGTGGACAAGCAATGGCTAGCATTTAAAGAATTAGTACATCATTTACAACAAATATACATTCCTTTAAGGCACAAAAACCCCACAGGAAAAGTAATCCAACAGTGGCTAACAAGAGAAGTTAAAGATAGTATTAGATCAAAGGAAGAGGCTTATAATGTTGCCAAAAAGAGCA
This sequence comes from Squalus acanthias, assembly GCA_030390025.1. NCBI lineage: Eukaryota > Metazoa > Chordata > Chondrichthyes > Squaliformes > Squalidae > Squalus > Squalus acanthias. Next base: position 54,406,283 of record CM059432.1, read on the forward strand.
GTAAGCCTGAGGATTGGGAGGATTTTAGAATTCAGCAACGAAGGACCAAGAAATTGACAAAGAAAGGGAAAATAGAATGTGAGAGTAAACTAGCGAGAGACATAAAACAGACTGTAAAAGCTTCTATAGGTATATAAAAAGGAAAAGATTAGCGAAAGTAAATGTGGGTCCCTTACAGGCTGAGACAGGACAAATTATAATGGGGAATAAGGAAATGGCAGAGAAATTAAACAAATTTGTGTCTGTCTTCACGGAAGAAGACGCAAAAAACTTCCCGGAAATATGGAGAACCAAGGGTCTAGCAAGAATGAGGAACTGAAAGAAATTAGTATTAGTAAAAAAATTGTACTGGAGAAATTAATAGGACTGAAAGCTGATAAACCCCCTGGACCAGATAGCCTACATCCTAGGGTTTTGAAAGAGATGGCTACTGAGATAGTGGATTGTTGGTGAAAAATTAATTCACTCGAGTCTGTCTCAAAGCAAAAGATCACAGTTTGTTAATCAAAGCGCATTGGGAGAAGAGTCATAGCCCCCGCGGTCTAGTGACCAGCTTTTCAATTTAATAGTAGCAGCCAAGCTTCTTTATACACTTCAAGAAGCCAGAAAGTACAAACATCAGCAGTTATTACATCATGAGTGACCCTTAGTCAGGGTCTCTAAAAACAACCTGATTAGAATCTTACAATGTTAGCGAAACCCATTCTCTAGTTCTGCTTTTGTCTAATGGTGGTTAGCCATCTGGGCTGCAATGTTTATTCTTGCTCCATCATAGCTTCGGTCAACCTGAGTTGTCTGTTAATGATTGAACACCATTCGAGGTTAGTTTATTATAGACAACAATGATTCACGTTTTGTTCTGCAATGTCTGCATTATCTATACCGCAGACCAAGCAAGCAGGTTCTTATTTAATTATACCCCTGTCTCCATCGGCTTGTGGCCTTCGGGAGATACTTTGACCTTTACTCTAGTCCTTTAAGCAGTTCAACTAACTTTAAGCATTACAACTGATTTGCCCTTACATTATTACAATTAATTTTACCCTTACATGGATGCATTGGTTGTCATTTTCCAAAATTCCATAGATTCTGGAATGGTTCCCGTGCATTGGAAGGTAGCAAAAGTAACCCCACTATTTAAGAAAGGACGGAGAGAGAATACGGGGATCTACAGACCAGTTAGCCTAACATCTGTAGTAGGGAAAATGCTAGAATCTATTATTAAGGATGTGGTAAAAGGGCACTTAGAAAATTATAATAGGATTGGGCAGAGTCAACACAGATTTATGAAAGGAAAATCGTGTTTGACAAATCTGTTAGAGTTTTTTGAGGTTGTAACTAGCAGAATAGATAAGGGGGAACCAGTGGATGTGGTGAATTTGGATTTTCAGAAGGCATTTGATAAGGTGCCACACAAGAGGTTGTTAAACAAAATTAGGGCTCATGGGGTAATATACTAGCATGGATTGAGGATTGGTTAACGGACAGAAAACAGAGAGTAGGAATAAATCAGTCATCTTTCGGTTGGCAGGCTGTAACTAGTGGTGTACCACAAGGATCAGTGCTTAGGCTTCAGCTATTCACAATCTACATCAATGATTTGGATGAGGGAACCAAATGTAATATATCTAAGTTTGCTGATGATACAAAGCTGGGTGGGAATGTAAGTTGTGAGGAGGATGCAAACAGGCTTCAAGGGGATATAGACAGGCTAAGTGAGTGGGCAAGAACATGGCAAATGGAATATAATGTGGAGAAATGTGAAGTTATCCACTTTGGTAGGAAAAATAGAAAAGCAGAGTATTTTTTAAATGGTGAGAGATTGGGAAATGTTGGTGTTCAGAGGGACCTGGGTGTCCTTGTACACAAATCACTGAAAGTTAACATGTAGGTACAGCAAGCAATTAGGAAAGCAAATGGTATGTTGGCCTTTATTACAAGAGGATTTGAGTATAAGAGTAAAGACGTCTTACTGCAATTATATAGGGACTTGGTGAGACCACACCTGGAGTATTATGTACAGTTTTAGTCTACTTACCGAAAGAAGGATATACTTGCCATAGAGGGAGTGCAACAAAGGTTCACCAGACTGGTTCCTGGGATGGGGGGATTGCCCTATGAGGAGAGATTGAGTAGACTAGGCCTATATTCTCTAGAGTTTCGAAGAATGAGAGGTGATTTCATTGAAACATACAAAATTCTTACAGGGTTGACAGGGTAGATGCAGGGAGGATGTTTCCCCTGGCTGGGGAGTCTAGAACCGGGGTCACAGTCTCAGAATAAGGGGTCAGCCATTTAGGACTGAGATGAGGAGAATTTTCTTCACTCAGAGGGTGGTGATACTTTGGAATTCTCTACCCCAGAGGTCTGTGGAGACTCAGTCGTTGAGTATATTCAAGGTAGAGATCGATAGATTTTTGAGGGTTAAGGGAATCAAGGGATCTGGGGATAGTGCAGGAAAGTGGAAATGAGGTAGAAGATCAGCCATGGTCTTATTGAATGGTGGAGCAGGCTCGAAGGGCCAAATGGCCTACTCCTGCTCCTATTTCTCATGTTCTTATGTTCTTAGATGTTTTTGTGACTGGAAAGCTGTTACCAGTGGGGTTATGCAGGGCTCAGTACTATGTCTCTTGCTTTTTGTGGCATACATCAATGATTTAGACTTCAATGTAGGGGGCATGATTAAGAAGTTTGCAGATGATACAAAAATTGGCCATGTGGTTGATAGTGAGGAAGAAAGCTGCAGACTGGAGGAAGATATCAATGGACTGGTCCGGTGCGCAGAAAAGTGTCAGATGGAATTCAATCCGGAGAAGTGTGAGGTAATGCATTTTTTTTTATTCGTTCATGGGAAATGGGCATCGTTGGCAAGGCCAGCATTTATTGCCCATCCCTAGTTGCCCTTGAGAAGGTGGTGGTGAGCCGCCTTCTTGAACCGCTGCAGTCCGTGTGGTGAAGGTACTCCCAGTGACGATGAAGGAACGGTGAAATAATTCCAAGTCAGGATGGTGTATGACTTGGAGGGGAACTTGGAGGAGGTGGTGTTCCCGTGCACCTGCTGCCCTTGTCCTTCTAGGTGGTAGAGCTCACGGGTTTGGGAGGTGCTGCTGAAGAAGCTTTGGCGAGTTGCTGCAGTGCATCTTGTAGATGGTACACACTGCAGCGACGGTGCACCGGTGGCGGAGGGAGTGAATGCTTAAGGTGGTGGATGGGGTGCCAATCAAGCGGGCTGCATTGACTTGGATGGTGTCGAGCCTCTTGAGTGTTGTTGGAGCTGCAGTCATACAGGCAGTGAAGAGGATTCCATAAAACTCTTGACTTGTGCCTTGTAGATGGTGGAAAGGCTTTGAGGATCAGGAGGTGAGACACTCACCGCAGAATACCTAGCCTCTGACCTGCTCTTGTTGCCACAGTTTTTATGTGGCTAGTTCAGTTAAGTTTCTGGTCAATGGTGACCCCCAGGATATTGATGATGAGGGATTCGGCAATGGTAATGCCATTGAATGTCGAGGGGCGGTGGTTAGACGCTCGCATGTTGGAGATAGTCATTGCCTGGAACTTGTGTGGCGCGAATGTTACCTGCCACTTATCAGCCCAAGCCTGAATGTCGTCCAAGTCTTGCTACATGCGGGCATGGAATGCTTCATTATCTGAGGAGTTGCGAATGGCACTGAACACTGTGCAGTCATCAGCGAACATCTCCACTTCTGACCTTATGATGGAGGGAAGGTCATTGATGAAGCAGCTGAAGATGGTTGGGCATAGGACACTGCCCTGAGGAACTCCTGCAGCGATGTCCTGGGCTGTGATGATCGACCTCCAACCACCACAACCATCTTCCTTTGTGCTAGGTATGACTCCAGCCAGTGGAGAGTTTGCCCCCCCCGATTCCCATTGACTTCAATTTTACTGGGGCTCCTTGATGCCACACTCGGTCAAATGCTGCCTTGATGTCAAGGGCAGTCACTCTCACCTCACCTCTGGCATTCAGCTCTTTTATCCATGTTTTGACCAAGGCTCTAATGAAGTCTGGAGCCGAGTGGTCCTGGCGGAACCCAAACTGAGCATCAGTGAGCAGGTTATTGGTGAGTAAGTGCTGCTTGATAGCACTAACGACGACACCTTCCATCACTTTGCTGATGATTGAGAGTGGACTGATAGGGCGGTAATTGGCCGAATTGGATTTGTCCTGCTTTTTGTGGACAAGACATACCTGGGCAGTTTTCCACATTGTCGGAGAGATACCAGTGTTATAGCTGTACTGGAACAGCTTGGCTAGAGGCAAAGCTAGTTCTGGAGCACAGGTCTTCAGCACGACAGCTGGGATATTGTTGGGGCCCATAGCCTTTGTTGTATCCAGTGCGCTTAGCCATTTCTTGATATTATGTGGAGTGAATCAATTGGCTGAAGACTGGCTTCTGTGATGGTGGGGACCTCAGGAGGAGGCCGATATGGATCATCCACTCAGAGCTTCTGGCTGATGATGGTTGCAAACACTTCAGCTTTCTCTTTTGCACTCACGTACTGGGCTCCGCCATCATTGAGGATGGGGATATTCATGGAGCCTCCCCCTTCCGTTAGTTGTTTAATAGTCCACCACCATTCACGACTGGATGTAGCAGGACTGCAGAGCTTTGATCTGATCTGTTGATTGTGGGATCACTTAGCTCTGTCTATAGCATGTTGCTTCTGCTTTTTAGCAGTCCTGTGTTGCAGCTTCCCCAGGTTGGCTCTGGTGCTGCTCCTGGCACACTCTTCTACACTCCTGATTGGACCAGGGTTGGTCCCCTGGCTTGATGGTAATGGTAGAGTGAGGGATATGCTGGGCCATGAAGTTACAATTTTGCTGCTGCTGATGGCCCACAGCGCCTCATGGATGCTCTATTTAGAGCTGCTAGATCTGTTCTGAATCTATCCCACTTAGCACGGTGGTAGTGCCACACAACTCGATGGAGGGTGTCCACAGAGTGAAGATGGCACTTCGTCTCCACAATGACTGTGCGGTGCTCACTGCTACCAAAGCTGTCATGGACAGTTGCATCTGCGACAGGTAGATTGGTGAGGACAAGGGCATGTAGAAACATAGAAAACATAGAAACTAGGAGCAGGAGTAGGCCATTCGGCCCGTCGAGCCTGCTCCACCATTCAATACGATCATGGCTGATCATCCAAATCCAGTACCCTGTCCCTGCTTTCTCACACAGAATCCCCATCGAGCCTGCACCGACACATATCCCACCCTATCCCCGTAACCCCACGTATTTAATTCCCCCTAACATATCCCATCCTATCCCTGTAAGTTTTTCCATCGTGTTGGTTCTCTCACCACCTGTCGCAGGCCCAGACTGGCAGCTATGTCCTTCAGGACTCGGCCAGTAGTGGTGCTGCCGAGCCACTCTTGGTGATGGACATTGAAGTCCCCCACCCAGAGTATATTCTGCACCCTTACTACTCTCAGTGCTTCTTCCAAGTGGTGTTCAACATGGAGGAGTACTGATTCATCAGCTGAGGGAGGTAGGTGGTAATCAGCAGGTTTCCTTGCCCATGCTTGACCTGAAGCCATGAGACTTCATGGGGTCCGGTGTCAATGTTGAGGACTCCCAGGGCCACTAATTCCTGACTGTATACCACTGTGCCGCCACCCCTGGTGGGTCAGGTGGGAAAGGTCATACCCAGGGATGGTGATGGAGGAGTTTGGAACATTGGCTGAAAGGTCTGTGAGTATGACTGTTTCAGGTTGTTGCTTGACTAGTCTGTGGGACAGCTCTCCCATTTTGGCACAAGTCCCCAGCTGTTGGTGAGGAGGACTTTGCAGGGTCGACTGGGCTGGGTGTGCCGTTGTCGTGTCCGTAGCCAGTGCCGAGGTCGATGCCAGGTGGTCTGTCCGGTTTTATTCATGTTTTTCGTAGTGGTTTGGTACAACTGAGTGGGAAGTTAGGCCATTTCAGAGGGCAGTTAAGAGTCAACCACATTGCTGTGGGTTTGGAGTCACAGATAGGTGCAGATTTCCTTCCTTAAAAGGACATTAGTGAACCAGATGGGTTTTTACAACAATCCGATAGTTTCATGGTCACCATTACTGATACTAGCTTTTTATTCCAGATTTATTTAATTAACTGAATTTAAATTCCCCAACTGCCGTGGTTGGATTTGAACTCACGTCTCCGGATCATTAGTCCATGCCTCTGGATTACTAGTCCAGTAACATAATCACTATGCTACCATTCCCATTATTTGCGGAGGGCTAACAAGGCAATAGAATACACAAAAATGGTAGGGTACTGAGAAAAGTAGAGGAACAGAGGGACCTTGGAGTGCATGTCCACAGCTCCCTGAAGGTAGCAAGACAGGTAGATAAGGTGGTTAAGAAGGCATATGGGATACTTTTCCTTATTAACTGAGGCATAGAATATAAGAGAAGGGAGGTTATGCTTGAACTGTCTAAAACACTAGTTAGGCCACAGCTAAAGTACTGTGTACAATTCTGGTCACCACATGACAGGAAGATGTGATTGTACTAGAGAGGGTACAGAGGAGATTTATGAGGATGTTGCCAAGACTGGATAATTTTAGCTATGAGGAGAGCTTGGATAGGCTGAGGTTGTTTTCTTTGGAACAGAGGAGGCTGAGGGGAGACTTGACTGAGGTGTATAAAATTATGAGGGTTCTAGATAGAGTGGATAGGAAGGACCTATTTCCCCTAGCAGAGAGGTCAATAACCAGGGGGCAGAGATTTAAAGTAATTGGTAGAAGGATTAGAAGGGAGTTGAGAAGAACTTTTTTCACCCGGAGGGTGGTGGTGTTCTAGAACTCACTGCCTGAAAGGGTGGTAGAGACAGAAATGCTCATCACATTTAAAAAGTACTTGGATATGCACTTGAAGTGCCGTAAACTTCAGGGCTACGGACCAAGAGCTGGAAAGAGGGATTAGGCTGGATAGCTCTTTTTCAGCCGGCACAGACTCGATGGGTCGAATGGCCTCCTTCTGTGCATTAATTTCTATGATTCTATGATAAAACCTACACAAAAAAATGTTTAGACTTATATTAGCAAAAAGAAGGCGGTCAGGAGCAATGTTGACCCCTTGAAAATGGATATCAGTGATATTTTCAATGATAATAAGGAAATGGCGGGCATGTTGAATAATTACTTTGCATCAGTATTTACAGTAGAGCAAGAGGATAGAATGCCAGAAATCCCAAGGAAACTAATATTGAATCAGGGACAGGGACTCAATAAAATTTACATAAGCAAAATAACAGTAATGAAGAAAATAATGGCACTAAAGAGTGACAAATCCCCAACACAGATGGTTTCCATCCCAGAGTTTTAAAGGAAATAGGTGAGCACATTGCAGATGCCCTAACTATAATCTTCCAAAGTTCTCTCAATTCAGGAACCGTTCCTTTAAATTGGAAAATTATGCATATCACTCCGCTATTTAAGAATGGTGAGAGAGGGAAACCAAGGAATTATAGACCAGCTAGCCTAACATCTGCCCTCGAGTCTATAATTAAGGATAGGGTGACTGAACACCTTGAAAATTTTCAGCTGATCAGAGAGAGCCAGCATGGTTTTGTGAAAGATAGGTCAGTCTGACAAAGCTGATGGAATTTTTTAAAGAGGTGACTAAAGTAGTGGACAGGGAAATGTCTATGTCTATGTTTATTTATTTGGACTTCCAGAAGGCATTTGATAAAGTCCCTCATAAGAGACTGTTAACTAAGGTTGAAGCTCATGGAATTGAAGGAAAATTATTGACCTTTTTCGGAAATTGGCTGAACGGCAGGAGACAGAGAATAGGGATAATGGGTAGGTACTCAAATTGGCAGGACATGTCTGGTGGTGTCCTGCAGGGATCTATGTTGGGGCCTCAACTATTCATTGTATTTATTAATGACTTAGATGATGGGATAGAAAGCCATATATCCAGATTTGCCGATGACACAAAGATAGGCGGCATTGTAGGCAGTGTAGATGAAAGCATAAAATTACAAAGGGATATCGACAGATTAAGTGAATGGGCAAAACTGTGGCAAATGTATTTCAATGTAGGCAAATGTGAGCTCATCCACTTTGGACCTAAAAAGGATAGAACAGGGTACTTTCTAAATGGTGAAAAGCTAAAAACAGTGGAGGTCCAAAGAGACTTGGGGGTTCAGGTACATAGATCATTAAAATGTCATGAACAGGAACAGAAAATAATCAAAAAGGCTAATGGAATGCTGGCCTTTATATCTAGAGGACTAGAGTACAATGGGGTAGAAGTTATGCTGCAGCTATACAAAACCCTGGTTAGACCACAGCTGGAGTACTGTGAGCAGTTCTGGGCACCACACTTCAGGAAGGATATATTGGCCTTGGAGGGAGTGCAGCGTAGGTTTACCAGAATGATACCCGGACTCCGGGGTTAAATTACAAGGAGAGATTACACAAATTTGGGTTATATTCCCTAGAATTTAGATGGCTAAAGGGTGATTTGATCGAAGTTTTCAAGATATTAAAGGGAACAGATAGAGTAGATAGAGAGAAACTATTTCCGTTGGTTGGGGATTCTAAGACTAGGGGGCATAGTCTAAAAATTAGAGCCAGACCTTTCAGGAGTGAAATTAGGAAACACTTCTACACACAAAGGGTGGTAGAAGTTTGGAAATCTCTTCCGCAAATGGCAATTGATGCTAGATCAATTGTTAATTTTAATTCTGAGATTGATAGCTTTTTGTTAACCAAAGGTATAAAGGGATATGGGGCAAAGGCGGGTATATGGAGTTAGGTCGCAAATCAGCCATGATCTCATTGAATGGCGGAACAGGCTCGAGAGCTAAATGACCTATGTTCCTATGTTAACATGTTCCTATGTTCCTATCTCTCCTCCTTTCCACCTCCTCCACCAAGGCCTCCAGTGCAGTGTCCGAAAATCTTGCAATTCTCTCTCTCCCATGGTGTGCTACTCTTCACTGTTTCCCAGGTCAGTTATCTTCAACCACGACTCCCACCACCTGCTGAAACCAGAATATACCTCCCCTTTAAGAGGTGCAGGCTAGCTTTAAGCAGTGCAGGCTAGATTTAACAGGTGCTAGCCTCTTATGATATTGTCCCCCTGCTGATGTGTCCAGCAGTTAGCACTGGCTGGACACAAAGATCATTTAACTGAGCAGGCAGCACAAAGTTGGTGTGGTGCCTGCATTGCAATCAACGGGCACGGGTTAATCGCGCATCGCGATCCCTGCGCCCATTTTCGGGGGCTATCCAATTTAGCTCCCTATAAGCCATTTTTAAAACTGAATTTAAATCACCATTTTTGTGAGTACAGAGTGAATAAGAAAAACTGAAGTTGCACTACGCTGTTACTCTAATCTCATGCCATTTGTATTGTCACTGGGGGTTTATTTTGGCAAAGGGTGAGAACAGGTGCTAAATGGGTGCTGTGCTAATAAGAAATGCCTGTTTGAAAGTCCGGATTTAGCACGCAATTTTCAGGCTAATTGATGATTTTCATGACTTGAACGTGCCTGCAGGCGCTAACCAGAAACTTGCAGGTGTAGCATTGAAGTGCTGATTAGACGCAATTTTCGTGGAGCACTATATGTGGGCTCCTCACACCTACTCCCACTGAATGTGTGGAGTGCTCTGGCTGGCACACAACAGCACGTTGCAGGATGGCTCAGGGACTGAATGAGAGTGCGCAGAAGTTCTCGTGGAGGAAGTCCAGAGGAGGAGGGATGTCCTGAAGCCATGGTGGGAAAAGACGCCACATCGCCCTCCTCACCCTCCTTTCCCTCTCTCCTGCAGCAGCTGCTGCTGCTCTTCCTGGCCTCATGTCCTCCTCCCATTCCTCCTGCAGAACAAGGTGGACACCTAACAAGATGCCGATGACCAAGCACTCCCTTTCTCTTGGTGACTCCTATAAGGTGTCCAATAAGGTGATGTTGGTTGAGGGATAAATATTGGCCAGGACACCGGGGATAACTCCCCTGCTCTTCTTCAAAATAGTGCCTTGGGATCTTTTACTGTCCACCTGAGAGAGCAGACAGGGGCCTCGGTTTAACGTCTCATCCGAAAGATGGCACCTCCGACAGTGCAGCCCTCCCTCAGCACTGCACTGGAGTGTTAGCCTAGATTTATGTGCTCAAGTCTCTGGAGTGGAACTGTGAACCCACAACCTTCTGACTCAGAGGTGAGTGTGCTACCCACTGAGCCACAGCTGACACAGAGAGGTATTCTCATAGCTAATTAGCATCCCAATGTGGCTGCAAGGATGATGGGTTTGATTTATCTTAAATTGATCAGAATCAGTTTTCTGACCCAAAATTGCTTTATTCAAGAATGCATGACTGATTCCGCTAATATTTATTTTGAATCACTTTAGCCATTGATTAAGTATCATGTTGTATACAAAGATTACCAATGGTTTGGTTACTTAATCAGTTGACTATTAACTTACTATACTAATCAATCAAATTTGTTCTGGTTGACTAATTTTGCTAACACTATTTTAAATTTTCCTAAAATAACAATGTGATGATAAAATAACTTTTAGTTACAATCTTAGGGTGAATAGCATGGCTATGAAGTGATTTTACCTTCACAACCTGAACTGCAGCTAATGTCTCAGACCAGGTTCCTCAATGTATGCCTAATCACTACTCTGGATTCACCTAGTCTTTTTTTACTCTTTTCAGTCTTCGTGGCATCTTGCACTACAGGCCTTGGCTCTTCGGTGCTGATTCCAGCGTACTAGCAGCAACATACAAACTATGTATGATCAGGCAGCTACAATCATTTAACAGTCACAACAGTGACTTTTGTCATCTGGGCGAAGACCTTCCCCTCTCCTCTGCACCGAGCAGGAGAAGTTCCGTACCAACCTGCAATACATTAATGGCCTGTATTGCTGTGCTGATCCCTATCTCCCTCTTGGGCCAAAAGAAGTGGCAACCAATGGCACTTCTTGAGGCAGTTCTTATCACCCTTTTACATTGCAGTCATCAAAATTAGTGCCAGCATCAGTGGTAGCCCTATATAGTAAATGCAACATTACACAGTGTCTCATTTGGAAAAAAGATGGAAAGAAATAGCTGAAGTTCATACCTCATTCAAAGTACTCAGGTAAGAAGATTTATCATATCAGTTTGATTACAATGCTTAGCACACCTCTTTGCTGGAACACAATAGGAGGTATTTGCATAAGCTTTACACTCGCATATCTTCTTCTTCTTCTTAGGCAGTCCCTCGGAACCGAGGATGACTTGCTTCCACATTAAAAATGAGTTCTCAGGTGACTGATGAGTCCAATACAGGACCTACAGACTCTGTCACAGGCAGGGCAGACGGTGGTTGAAGGTGCGAGTGGGTGGGATGTTTGGGTTGACGTGCGCTCCTTGTGCTGCTTGCGCTTGGCTTCCGCTTGCTCCCGGCGAAGAGACTCGAGGTGTTCGGCGCCTTCCCGGATGCTTCTCCTCCACTTTGTGCGGTCTTGGGCCAGGGATTCCCAGGTGTCGGTGGGGATGTTGCACTTCTTCAAGGAGGCTTTGAGGGTGTCCTTGAAGCGTTTCCTCTGCCCACCTGGGGCTCTCTTGTCGTGTCGGAGCTCTGAGTAGAGCGCTTGTTTTGGGAGTCTCGTATCACGCATGCAGACAATGTGACCAGTCCATCGGAGCTGATCGAGCGTGGTCAAAGCTTCGATGCTGGGGATGTTGGCCTGAGCGAGAACACTGACGTTGGTGCGCCTATCCTGCCAATGAATTTGCAGGATCTTACCCTCAGTAAGCTCCCCGCTGGAGTGGAGCTAATTTACAGAACAAACGGGAAACTGTTCAACCTCCGTCGCCTCCAGTCCAGATCTAAGGTCGTCCCATCCTCTGTCATCGAATTACAGTATGCAGACGACGCTTGCGTCTGTGCTCACTCGGAGGTCGAACTCCAAACCATCGTCAACACCTTCACCGAAGCGTACGAGAGCATGGGCCTTACACTAAACATCCGTAAGACAAAGGTCCTCTACCAACTTGCCCCCGCCACACAGTACTGCCCCCCGATTATCAAAATCCACGACAAGGCCTTGGACAACGTGGACCACTTTCCATACCTCGGGAGACTACTGTCAACAAGGGCAGACGTCGATGACGAAGTCCAACACGGCCTTCAGTGTGCCAGTGCAGCCTTCGGTCGCCTGAGGAAGAGAGTGTTTGAAGACCAGGACCTCAAACCCAGCACTAAGCTCATGGTCTACAGAGCAGCAGTGATATCCACCCTGCTGTATGCCTCAGAGACATGGACCATGTACAGCAGGCACCTCAAAGCACTGGAGAGGTACCACCAACTCGCATATAAACAATCATCAGGTGGATTAATAGTTTCTCATAATCATTTTACTTGTAATTTTGCAACTACAGAATTGCATATGAATGAAGCAACAAGGTAAAAATGGATTGATAAATTTTAGAAAAATAAATTTGTTTTAAATTTTCACTAAAAAGAACTGAAGAATTTAAATGGGTGTAGGTGGAGATGCAGAAATATTCAAAAGCACCATTCATGCAAGTGAGTCCTGCTCGTAAAGTCGACAATTTACCATCAATTGATCTGCATGCATCACCACTGTAAAAATATATAAAATAATGATTACATAAAGTTTAACTTTAACTTACTACTCTTATTTGTTTTATTTTTATCTAGGCTATTGTAGACACATAAGTTTGTCTTTGGCTGAAGGGCTTTCACCTTTCTGCAGAAGAATTTTAACTATCTTAAAAACAACAAAGATTATTTTTTTAAATAGCCATAATAATTACATATTTTAATCATTTGTTTTGGATCCAGTTTGAATTTCAATTTTCTTGATTGTTTTCACACTCTAAATATTAACAAGACTATAAATAAACCGTATTAATGTCGTCATATGGCCTTTCCACTAACCGCAGCAACAGAGACACTCTTCTGCTATAATTCCTTCCCAAACTGCCCATTTTAAAATATGTTTACATTTTCAGTGCCAGTGAGTCATGCAGCCAGAAATTTAGACTAGCATTTTGACAGATTATTAAAATATACTATTTTGAGATTATTAACTGCAGCCATTGCAGTGGTTTGATGTAAAAGGGAATTGGTCCCTGTCTATATAGGTGAATAAATTTAAGCAAATGAAAGACTGTTGAATAACAAAATGTATCAGATGGTCTTTATCCAGATGAATATGTTATAAACTAGGATTCCAGAACAATAGACAACTATTTATATAAAAAACTTTGCACTTTCTACAAAACTTGTATATATTTGTATTCATCTCCTAAATGAGAATGACGTTTTAAATCTCTTGTGAATCAGTTTTTCCTCTTTTTAAGATCTCAAGAAAACTGAATACTGGCAGTGTCAAGCAACAGAATTGTAATTCATTCATCTTTATTCATGGATTCACAGCATTAAACTGCCATAACCTTTTGAGACTAGGGCTATTTTTAAATTTGTCAAGAATAACTGATTTACATCACATTGCTCAAAAAAAGTTAATTCTGCTTAAACCCAATAATAAAATATTACAAGCATTGATCAGAAATAGCGCATTGAGGATTTAACCACATCTCAGAATATTTTCATTTACCTATGTAGGTTGGATTGCTAGACTTACTGCACAATATAAATATTCAACAATCAAATACAGCTCAGGAGCTGTTGTGTTGAAGTGCTGGATACCGAAGTGCAATACACAAGCTCCAATCCCAGTCTCATAAGAACATAAGAATTAGGAGCAGGAGTAGGCCATACGGCCCCTCGAGCCTGCTCCACCATTCAATAAGATCATGGCTGATCTTCGACCTCAACTCCACTTTCCCGCCTGATCCCCATATCCCTTGATTCCCTTAGAGTCCAAAACTCTATCAATCTCAGCCTTGAATATACTCAACGACTGAGCCTCCACAGCCCTCTGGGGTAGAGAATTCCAAAGATTCACAACCCTCTGAGTGAAGAAATTTCTCCTCATCTCAGTCCTAAATGGCTGACCCCTAATCCTGAGACTATGCCCCCTAGTTCTAGACTCTCCAGCCAGGGGAAACAACCTCTCAGCATCTACCCTGTCAATCCCCCCTCAGAATCATATATGTTTCAATGAGATCACCTCTCATTCTATTAAACTCCAGAGAGTATAGGCCCATTCGACTCAATCTCTCCTCATAGGACAACCCTCTCATCCCAGGAATCAATCCGGTGAACCTTTGTTGCACTCCCTGTTAGTCTCTCAACTAACATTCTCACTCGGACCTCTCTCAAATCAAGAAGCTGTGTGAGGAAGTTAAACCACTCTTCCAAATGACCTTTGCTCTCTGACAGTATAGGCACTTGGGTTCTCAAAACCCTATGTGAAAATCAAGCTGTTCCTTAGGCTTATCTATTTTAGTTGTCCATCAGCTGGTGTTTTTCCCCATTGATTAGAAAACAGCAAGTATGGAAATTACTGTGAGTAATGCTAATGTTCATATCAAATTGCGCTCTTTGCTATTTTAATCAAGTTAACCCGTTTAAAATAATCTGGTTAACAACTCTGTTAAGATAATAGAGAGAGGAATTTGATATGAGCACATTAATCTTTTGTACAATCGCACCACTCACCGTAATTTCCAGGCTAGTGGGGTAAATTTTCAACTTCACTGCCTTGTCGGTAAACTGCCGAGGGTATCGGTAAAGACCCCGCCCAGTTTTTATTGCATTGATTTCATTCAATCCACTCACTACAAAGAATTGATATCAGACACTAATTTCTACAGGCCAGCATCTCCAGTGACAAATGGTCATCCTCATGGAAACCACAGTGAATAAGAAGTATTACAACAGCTCATCACAACAACATGCGAGAAAGTTTACAAACTTGGCTTTAGAGCAAATTGTGGTGCTGTCACTCTCATGGTCCAGAAATAGAGTGATTCTCCAAATGACCAGCATGAAATGTGAGCAAGGCATTCAGCATTCATAGAGCATTTAATATAGCACTGCACATCTGGCTTACTGAGAAGTTCGCCTCTTACATCATATCTGATGAGCTGCTGAACCAGGCACACAACACCTTTGGTGCTGGTGAGGCACCACGGGATTAACATCTGCATAGAGGTTACTTTATTAGAAATAGATAACATGGTTTTAGAACAAAAAGATCATGGCCCAGAATTTGCAGTCAGCGGTGAAGCAATGGCAATTGCCACTGACCTCAAATCGAGAGAACTTTGGAAGATTATTGTTAGGGAATCTGCAATGTGCTCACCTACTTCCTTTGATCCCTGTAATGGAAACCATCTGGTCCTGAGGATTTGTCACTCTTTAGTGCCATTATTTTCTTCATTACTATTACTTTGTGTATGTTAAATTTGTTGAGTCCCTGTCCCCGATTCAATATTAGTTTCCTTGAGATTTCAGGCATGCTATCCACTTCCTCTACTGTAAATACTGACGTAAAAAAATTATTCAATATGTCCGCCATTTCCTTATTATCATTGACAATATCACCGCTATCGGTTTTCAAGGGGCCAACATTGCTCCTGACCACCCTCTTTTTCCTAATATAATTGTAAAAAAAGTTTTATGTTGATTTTGTTATCCTTTGAAAGTTTCTTTTCATATTCCCTTTTCGTAGCTCTTCTGTCTGTTTTGTGTCCCTTTGCTGTTCTTTGTATCTTTCCCATTCACCAGGATCTGTGATACTTTTTGCATTTTTATATGCTTTTTCTTTTGTCTCTCACCTCTTTAGTTTTTTTGGCAAGTAGAGCTCTTGCCCCTCAGGGGTATAAACTGGTTCTGTATCACATTAAATTCTTTTTTGAACACCTCTCACCGATGATCTGTCGTTTTACCCATTAATAGATTTACCCAGTTTACTGTGGACAGTCTCTGTCTCATTGCATTGAAGTCAGAATTACCCAAGTCTAGAATCTTAGTAGCTGTTTCGCGTTTCTCCCTTTCAAAAACTATGTTGATCTCGATCATATTATTATCGCTATTAGGTAAATGTTCACGCACATTAAGGCTGTTAACTAAATCTTGCTCATACTCATTACCAAATCTAATATGGCTTGCCCTTTGTTGGTTCTAGGACATATTGTTGGAGAAAACTATCCCGGACACACTCAAGAAATTCACTACCTTTCTGACATGTGCTAATCTGCTTATCCCAATCTATACGAAAGTTGAAATCTCCCATTAAAACCACTCTGCCTTTACTACACTCTTACATAAGAACATAAGAAATAGGAGCAGGAATAGGCCACTTGGCCCCTCGAGCCTGCTCCGCCATTCAAGAAGATCATGGCTGATCTTGGCCTCAAAGCCACTTCCCTGCCCGCTCCCCATAACCCTTCACTCCTTTATCTTGCAAAAATTTGTCTATCTCTACCTTAAATGTATTTAATGACCCAGCCTCCACAGCTCTCTGGGGCAGAGAATTCCACAGATTTACGACCCTCTGAGAGAAGAAATTCCTCCTCATCTCAGTTCTAAAAGGGCGACCCTTTATTCTCTTGTCTAATCCCTGCAATTATACAATCTACCACTTCACAGCTGCTACCATCATGACCATCATGGCAATCTCCTCCGCTCAGCAGAGCCATATTTATTTAGGTCTACAATGTCTGCCTTTTCCAAGGTTTTGTCAGTCCACTCCCTCTTGCTCCATGTGCTGCTTTGCCTCCTTGTTCTGTTTCAGCAAATTAATCCCACACATGCTCTGGCCTTATTGTTCAGCTGCTTGCTCTCTCCCACTCCTCTGAAGCTTCCCACAAACAAGCATGAATATTGCAAAAAATAGAAGAGAGATAAATCAGAAGTATTACAGACAAACAAGAGAAAGAGAGAGGGGAATACACAGACAGGTAAGAAAGGAACAGAGAAAAAATAAAAAATGAAAGAAAGTAAGAAACTGAAGTGAAAGAAAGAAGAGTGATCTTGCATTTATACACTTTTCATGTCCTCAGGATATCCCAAAGCTTTTTAGTGAATGCATTTTTTTTCAAAACTAAGGCCTACAGTTTGGAGGTGTTAGCACTGGCTGTTAAGACCCGTTTTGGTGACCTGCAGCCTGAGAGCAGGGCGACCACGGCTCTCCCAGTGGCAGTCAAGATCACCGTGGCCCTCAATTTCTTCGCCAGCGGATCCTTCCAGTCTGCAGTAGGAGACATAGCTAACATCTCACAGTTCGCCGTCCATCGCTGATTCCGGGAGGTCACTGAGGCTCCTTACACCAGGAGAACATAAGAACATAAGAAACAGGAGCAGGAGTAGGCCATTCGGCCCTTCGAGCCCGCTCCGCCATTCAATGAGATCATGGCTGATCTTCTGCCTCAACTCCATTCACCGGCCCTATCGCCATATCCCTTGATGCCTTTACTAGTCAGAAATCTATCGACTTCTGTTTTGAATATACCCAATGACTGAGCCTCCACAGCCCTGTGGGGTAGAGAATTCCAAAAATTCACCACCCTCTGTGTGAAGAAATTTCTTCTCATCTCAGTCCTGAATGGCCTACACTTTATCCTGAGGCTGTGGCCCCTGGTTCTAGACTCCCCAGCCAAGGAAAACATTCTCCCAGCATCCACCCTATCAAGCCCTGTAATAATTTTGTATGCTTCAATGAGATCCCCTCTCATTCTTCTGAATTCAAGAGAATACAGGCCTAGTTTATTCAATCTCTTTTCATACGACAGTCCCGTCATCCCAGGAATCAATCTCGTGAACCTCCGTTGCACTCCCTCTATGGCAAGTATATCCTTCCTTAGGTAAGGAGACCAAAATTGTACACAGTACTCCAGGTGTGGTCTCACCAAGGCCCTATGTAATAAGAGTAAGACTTCTTTACTCCTGCACTCAAATCCTCTTGTAATGAAGGCCAGCATACCATTTTCCTTCCTAATGGCTTGCTGCACCTGCTCATTCACTTTCAGTGACTCATGTACAAGGACACCCAGGTCCCTTTGAGCATCTGCATTCCCCAATCTTTCACCATTTAGGAGAAGGGTCTATGTTTTCTTCTCTCTGAGCAAAGAGAAGCAGGACGAGCGTGCATGTAGCTTTGCCAGGATAGCGGGCTTCCCCATGGTGCAGGACGCCTTTGAATGCACCCACGTGGCTTTGTGGGTGCCACATAACAATCCTGAGATGTTCCGTAACCACAAAAGCTGCCACTCAATTCATATGCAATTAGTGTACGACCATGCCCAACGCTTCCTGATGGTCAATGCCTCAGTACTGCCTCTCTGTGAGTGTAGCTCTCCCTCAGTACTGCCACTTTGAAAGTGCAGCACACCCTCAGCACTGCCCCTCTGACAGTGCAGCGCTCCTCAATATCCTGGCAGCAGTCATGATGCCTTCATCTTGCGTCAGTCCGGTGTGCCAGCAATCTTCCAGCCACCACATGAAACTCGAGGGTGGCTGCTCGGAGACAAGGGCTATCGGCTCTACACGTGGCCGATGACTCCCCTTCGCAACCCCACCACTACTGCCCAGCACTCATATAATGAGAGCCATGCTTCCACCAGGAACACCATCAAGCAGACCATTAGGCTACTGAAGCAATGGTTCCGCTGCCTTGACCGCTCAGGCAGAGCCCTCCAGTATTCGGCGAAGTGGGAGTCCCATTTTGTGGTGGTCTGCTGCATGCTTCATAACTAGGCCATCATGAGGGTGCAGCCCTTGCCAGCAGGGATTGCGGGACCACCTCAGGAGGAGGAGGAGGTAAAGGGGGAGAAGGAGGAGGAAGAGGAAGATGAACAAGAGTAAGAGGATGAGGATGAAGGGAGGAGGCAGGCGCCCAATCCCCCTTCTGGCTCGGCTGTCCATGACCACCTCATCGGGCTCCGATTCCAATGAATGAAACCCCAGATCCCTGTTGCTCACCACATCCCCATCATTCTATCCCTCTGTCATGGAATATCACAGCGTCCTACTGGGCACAAAGCTGAAATGAGAGCCACCACAAAACAAACATTCCAAACAAAATGAATAAATTAATCAAAAATTAATTTACACTAATGATATCAACTAATCACCCTTGCGCAATCCCTTTCTGCCTGTTGTTTGGGTGCTTTTCCTGATCTGGTGCTCCTATGAAGTGCTCCCCCAGTGGCTGCAGCATGGCTGGTGGAAGGCTGCTGAGTTTCCATGGGGTAGACTTCAGATGGCCTTGCAGGACGACCTTGAGCAGTTCTGGCCCTCGAAGGCCCGGCTGTAGACTGCACCACCTCGGCATGAGTGGCAGCAGTCTGGGCTGGATGGCTGACAGGCAACAGCAAGGGCACTGGCGGAGTGGCAGGGGTGGGAATAGGAATGTTGTCATCCTGAAAGAGGACAGCAGGTTCTTACTCCATGGTGCCACTGCCACTCCTGCAGGGCGGTGCCTCAGCATTCCTAGCCATCTGTTGGAGCACAGATTGCTGGGCTGCTGCGACACCCTGCAAGCCCCGGTCGACAATGGTAAACCCAGCCATGATGGCAACAGTCTGAGCTTGGGTGGCATCAATCTGAGACTACATAAGAGCGGTCTGCGCTTCAGCTGCGGCACTAAGACGTTGGCTTGCTTCCGCCTGTGTTGCAATGTCTAGGTCAACATGGTCTCTTCGGGAGTTTTACATAATTTCCAGTCTGGAAATCCTGGGCCCCAAGCTCTGCGCAAAGCCCCGTGCAATGTTGGAGAGGGTCTCCTCCATGCTCCTTGACATTGCCAACAGGCTCTCTGGCAGGCTTGCCATTGCACCTAGCAATTCGGTGTACATGCCCATCACCCTTGTTCTGAAGCCCGCCCCATCAAAGTCCTCATCTGAGTCCTATGCAGCAGAACTCATCCGCGAACTCGCCATCCGGGAAGCTGGCCCTTGAGCTACCCTTTCCCCCGGCCTTGCTGCAGCCCACTCGTGCCCGGTGCCTCACGCTGTGCAGATCCCACTTCTACACTAGCCTCTAAAGTACATACAGTGCCAGTTTCTGAGCTGGTGTCTGCAAGTGAGAGATGCAGTGATGCTGTGTCTTCTTCTTCCTCTCCTCCCCCTCGCTCTCCTCCATCGCCTCGGGAACTGGCTGGTCTGGTGCTTGTGCTTGATTAGCTGAAAACAGAAAAGCACAAGAGTCAGGTTATGGTGAGGGGAGGGGGAGGAAAGCAAGATATGCATGCATACAGCATCTAGACACAAAAGGCATGTTAGGGGTATGGGGAGAGAGCGGGAATATGGTATTGAGATAGAGGATCAGCCATGATCATATTGAATGGCGGAGCAGGCTCGAAGGGCCGAATGGCCTACTCCTGCTCCTATTTTTCTATGTTTCTATGTTTCTATCAGCAGCTTGAAAGTGAGAAGAGATTGTGGGATGAGGGGGAAATGGGATGTGAGATGAAGGATTAGGAATGAGCATACCATTGTTGTCCCCAAGGGCTTCAACCTCGCCAGTTGCCACGGCCTCCATGGCTTCCCGTCCAATGATCTCCAGCACTCGCTCCTCCAGTTGGCTGAGGTCCTGGATGGCAGCTTTCCCCCCACCTGTCTACTGCTGCTCCCTCCTGTTATATGTGACCTTGGCCTGCAAGAGAAAGGGAAGTGTGTAAGTAAGTGTGGTGCAATGTGTTTGGGTGATGTGCCTGCCATAGTTGAATAGTTGTCAGTGTGTGCAAGGTGTGAGATGTGGGTGTGAGTGTTGCAGCATTGGTAAGGTTGTGAGGGTTCAGTGAAGCTATGATTGTGAGGTCTGAGTGGTGTCAGGTAGAGATTGTTGGTAGGTGAGTGATGCGGGTGTGGTGCATTGAGCAGTGCGTGAGGCTTGTGGTGCAGATGGTGGGATATGGCATTTGTTGAAGCCTTCACTCACCTTGACCTGCCGTGTGAGGTCATTAAACTTCTTGCGGCACTGGATTGCCGACCTGGGGACCACAGTGCTGGCCGTCACATGTTTTTCATATTATGAGAATTTTATGGGGAATATGTTTCATAAAATAAAAATCTTTAAATTGTACAATAGATTTGATTAACTTCAATAATATTTTGTTTATTTCTCTTTCTGCTGATTCTTTTTCCTTAAATTATCTCTACATTTAAAATATTGACCTCTTTGCAGTTGCTGGCTCGGAGACGCTGCTGAGCCTAATGACGCAAGCAACTAGAATTAACAACAGCAAAGATCTAAGCGCCAATTGTAACCTGGGGCGCATCCGGAACGGGCGGGAGTTCCCCATAGACTCCTTGGAGTGAGGCCTGGGCCATTTTCATTCCGGGCCTCATTTAAATCTGTCTCCCACCCGAAACTCGGTGGCAACACGGTGGCATAGTGGTTAGCACTGTTACCTCACAGCGCCAGGGACCCGGGTTCAAATCCGGCCTCAGGTGACTGTCTGTGTGGAGTTTGCACATTCTCCCCGTGTCTGCGTGGGTTTCCTCCGGGTGCTCCGGTTTCCTCCCACAGTCCAAAAATGTGCGGATTAGGTTGATTTGGCTATGATAAATTGACCCTTAGTGTTAGGGGGGGATTAAATATGTGGGGTTATGGGGATAGGATGGGATATGTTAGGGGGAATTAAATACATGGAGTTACGGGGATAGGGTGGGATATGTGTCGGTGCAGGCTCGATGGGGATTCTGTGTGGGAAAGCAGGGACAGGGTACTGGATTTGGATGATCAGCCATGATCGTATTGAATGGTGGAGCAGGCTCGACGGGCCGAATGGCCTACTCCTGCTCCTAGTTTCTATGTTTCTAAACCAGTGGGAGCGATATCGCGGTCAGCAGGCAGGAGCGAGAATTCATATGGGACACATGGACACCGGAGAATGGTCCCTGGCATAATGGAGACCACATTGTCATTAAAACTATCAACAGCCTCTCTGACGATGACATGGAATTCGATAGCAGCAAGGGCCTTTCTGAGTATTTATTTGGAATAGTTTGCAAGTGTATGTTCACAGTGAATTGGGAACCTCAGCAAGTGCCTGGAGATGAAAAAGAAAAGAGAGATCGATATAGTTGCCACAGGCCTCCATGATCTGCCGCCCAATGATCTCCAGCACTCGCTCCTCCAGTTGCCTCTAAACCTTTTATAATGAAGAATAAACCTGTTCATAATATCAATGAAGACTGTAACATGGTCACCTTTTTAAATGTTACAAGCAATAAGCCATCAGGTGCAGATAGCTTAAATGGCATTTTTTATTAGCAGTGACTTGTCCAATGATATTTCTCATTGATTGAAAACTGAAACTAATCAGATCTATTTGGGGTTTCAATGTTTTTCTACAATTAATGACTCAATAAAGTGCATTTAATTTTACGATGTACTTTAATTTACAAGGTTTCCTCTGTGTATGTACTTCATTCCTTTTATCTATCTGTCTCTTTTTATCTCCTTTTCGATTTCTCTCATTCTATCTCTTCTTATCTCTCTTTTAATATCTCTCTTTCTATGACCCCTCCACAATGGATAGGGGAAGGGTCGTGGGGGGTTGAGGTTAAAGACATAAATATGAGGAACACGTCCCCAACACGCCGCGCGGGACCACCACCCTCTTTACGGAGGAGGGCATCATGGCGTCCGAGAGTTCCACCGTGGAGAACGGGACACTTCATTAAAATATTCAAATCGGGCTCCCACAGTGCAATTCAGAGCCCAATTTAAAATTCATTGCTGCTGCAAGCGTTTCCCAGGTGTCGGGAAACCCGGAAGTGAAAGGGAGGTGGGAACTGCCGGCTCCACAAGGGAAATGTCTTTTCCAACACTCCTTGTGGGGCTGGAGGAGCAGGAGTGCTTTCCCAGCCACTCAAGGAAGACTTCGGCACCCCTCCTTCTGTCGATCGTGGCCTCAGCTTCCACCATGCCACGATTGCAGACAATCAGTGCACCCCACCCCGCCTAGATGACCTCGCTCCTTGCAGCGATCTCTCCCCCCTACCACGATGGCCGATCTCTCCCCCCGCTGCGATGGCCGATCCCTCCCCCTCCCATGCCGTGATGGCTGATCTCCTCACCACGCCGCGATGGTCGACCTTCCCCGTTGCTCAAGGTTACCCGGCTGCAGACTCCTGCCATTGGTTTTCCCTCCCAGGTGGCGGCCAGGCTGTCAATTTGGCCGGCTGCCAGATGGGAAACAGATCAAAAAATTGATAATGAGGTCCTGCCGTTAAAATTGGCAGGACCTCTATGTTCCTGCAGAAACTGATCCTATCGAACAGTTACAATGTATTTGCTACCTGTGAGGATAAGGATAAAGACTGTCGGAAGGACAGCCAGAATGCGGACCATAGGCACTTTGGAGCAGGAGGTAGTCCTAAGGGGGGAGGAGGAGGAGGAGAGGAAGTGTAGTGTGCTAGTTGTAGGGGATTCTATAGTTAAGGGGACAGATAGCATTCTTTGTAAGCAAGATCGAGAGTCCCACATGGTATGTTGCCTACCTAGTGCCAGGGTGAGGGACATCTCAAACCAGCTTGAAAGGATATTGGAGAGGGAGGAGGAGGATACAGTCGTTGTGGTCCATGTTGGGACCAACAACATAGGGAAAAGTAGGCAAGAAGTCCTGTTTGGGGAGTACCAGGAACTAGGAGCTAAATTAAAGAACAGGACCTCAAGGGTTATAATCTTTGGATTATTACCTGAGCCACGTGCAAATTGGTGTAGGGATAAGCTGATTAGTGAAGTGAACATGTGGCTAAAGGAGTGGTGTGGGAAAGAAGGGTTCCATTTCATGGGGCACTGGCACCAGTATTGGGACAGGTAGGAACAGTACCATTGGGACAGGCTCGACCTGAACCGGAAAAGTAAAAGATGTAAAGTGATTAAAATAGGAGAGAGAAATAAGAAACAAGTGAGTAAAACATTAGAGCTGAAGGACAGGCTAGGGTGTGTGGCCCAAATAAGCATTCTTTATACAAACGCACGGAGTATAAGGAATAAATTGAATGAACTGCAGGCGCAAAGTCAAATTGGAGGGTATGACATGGTAGCCATTACTGAGGCATGGCTGCAAGACGGTCAGGACTGGGAACTAAATATACCAAGTTGTAAGGTCTATGGGAAAGATAGGGAAAATGCTAGAGGGGGAGGAGTAGCCTTAGTGATTAAGGATGAAATCACTTCAATGATAAGAGAGGATATAATGAGAGTTAAGCAGGCAGTGGAGACATTATGGGTAGAATTAAGAAATAGGAAAGGATTTAAGACTGTAGTGGGAGTTGTGCATAGCCCCCCTGGTAGCAGCTGTGAAGAGCTAGATTGTATAAATGCAGAGATTAGACAAGAATGTAGTAAAGGCAGAGTGGTTTTAATGGGGGATTTTAACTTTCATATAGATTGGGATAAGCAGACTAACACCTGTCAGAAAGGTACTGAATTTCTTGAGTGTGTCCAGGATAGTTTTCTATAACAATATGTCCTAGAGCCAACAAGGGGGCAAGCCATATTAGATTTAGTAATGAGTAATGAGCCAGATTTAGTTAACAGCGTGAACATTTATCCAATTACAATCATAACATGATCGAGTTCAACATAACATTTGAAAGGGAGAAACGTGAAACAGCTACTAAGATTCTCGATTTGGGTAAAGCTGACTTCAATGGGATGAGGCAGAGACTGTCCACAGTAAACTGGACAAATCTGTTAATGGGTAAAACGACAGAAGATCAGTGGGAGATGTTCAAAAAAGAATTCAAGGTGATACAGAACCATTTTATACCCCTGAGGAGCAAGAGCTCTACTTGCCAAAAAAAAGCCATGGACAACTAAAGAGGTGAATAAAATTAAAATAAAATGCATACAAAAATGCAAAATTAAGCAAAGATCCTGGCGAATGGGAAAGATACAAAGAACAGCAAAGGGTCACAAAACCGACAGAAGAGCTACAAAAAGGGAATATGAAAAGAAACTTGCAAGGGATATCAAAATCAACACAAAGAATTTTTACAATTATATTAAGAAAAAGAAGGTAGTCAGGAGCAATGATGGCCCCTTAAAAACTGAAAGCGGTGATATTGTCAAGGATAATAAAGAAATGGCAGACATGTTGAATCATTATTTTGCATCAGCATTTACAGTAGAGGAAGAGGATAACATGCCAGAAATCCCAAGGAAGCTAATATTGAATCGGGGACAGGGACTCAATAAAATTAACATATATAAAATAACAGTAATGAAGAAAATAATGGCACTAAAGAGTGACAAATCCCATGGACCAGATGGTTTCCATCCAGGGTTTAAAGGATGTAGGTGAGCACATTGCAGATGCCCTAACTATGATCTTCCAAAGTTCTTTCGATTCAGGAACCGTTCCTTAGAATCGGAAAACTGTGCATGTCACTCCGCTATTTAAGAATGGCGAGAGAGGGAAACCAGGGAATTATAGACCAGTTAGTCTATCATCTGTTGTTGGGAAATTACTAGAGTTTATAATTAAGGATAGGGTGACTGAACTCCTCAAAAATTTTCAGTTGTTCAGAGAGAGCCAGCATTGATTTGTGAAAGGTAGGACATGCCTGACAAAGCTGATGGAATTTTTTGAGAACGTAACTAAAGTAGTGGACAGGGGAATATCTACGGATGTTATTTATATGGACTTCCAGAAGGCATTTGATAAAGTCCCACATAAGAGATTATTAACTAAGGTAGAAGCCCATGGAATTGAGGGCAAATTATTGACCTGATTAGGAAATTGGTTGAGCGGCAGGAAACACAGAGTAGGGATAATAGGTAGGTACACAAATTGGCAGGCTGCGACTGGTGGTGCCCTGCAGGGATCTGAGTTGGGGCCTCAACTATTCACAGTATTTATTAACGACTTAGATGATGGGATAGAAAGTCATATATCCAAATTTGCTAATGACAGAAAGAGGCACAAAGGGTGGTAGAAGTTTGGAACTCTCTTCTGCAAACAGCAATTGATGCGAGAGCAATTGTTAATTTTAAGTCAGAGATTGATAACTTTTTATTAACCAAAGGTATTAAGGGATATGGGCCAAAGGCGGGTATATGGAGTTAGGTCGCAGATCAGCCATGATCTCATTGAATGGCAGAACAGGCTCGAGCGGCTCAATGTGAAGGGATTGTTACTAGTCCTAGCCCCTTTAGGGCTACCCCGGATCAGGTGTATTCCCCAGACGTTCACTTTTAACTAAAGTTTGAGGTAGCCGAATCCTAAAGACGCTTAACTGGGTCTAAACGTCTGGACCATCTCTCCCTAAAGAAAAGGAACAACCTGAAGATGTTACCGTCCTCCAGATAGCACTTTTAATAAGTTTAGCTAGACTGTAACCTTCTGGATATTATGAGGGTCCGGAAAACTCCCCCAGAATTCTGCAACTCCTCACCAAAGAGTGTACAGAGATTGAGTTCGCAAGTTTGATACAGAAGAATTATGTGAGACAATTCTAAGAATATATAGATTTATTAAAGAACCGACATGAAATTACAGTAGGTGTTTCAATCGCAACATTAACAGTTCCAAAAAGAGAAAGCTTACAATTCTTATCAGATCTTAACTTCATTACATTTTTACAGTTCTAGTCTTTATTCCAGGATATCCACCAAAATCAAATACAGTACAGTACCTTTGATCCCCGAGATACAAAGAGTTGTAGACTTACAGAGATGCCTCTGAAGCCTGAGAATCACTTTGCCCCTTTACAGCGAGACTATCATCCCATTTGAAAGTTCAATATTTATATCCTTTTCCAGTGGTATTTCCTTTGAAGTTTTCTGCTGATGTAAGCTAATTATCTCTAGTCATTTTTCTGCTGACCCCTGCTATTCTTACAGTCACCTCAGCTGGTAGTAACACAGAATTATGTCTCTCCTCTCCTCTAGGTATTCCAATGTAATAGCAGGTGCATTTATTTGATGTCATTCTTACCAAGGTCTTCTGTTTGTGTCTTTTTATGAAGCGTAAATTAAAACACCTCAACCAGGGTGATCTATTCAATTCTTAGTCACCTCAGCTGGTTGCAACACAGAATCGTGTCTCCTGTGTTTCATTTGGTGTCATTTTTACAAAGGCATATGTTTCTTAATTTTATGTGTTTCTTTCTGAAGTGTAATTTAGAACACCTTAACAGGGTGTACCATTGTGTTCTTTCCAAAGCTTCAGACTTCAGGAGCCTCCAACCTCCTGTTTCAATAAGGTTATTGATTCAGTGTCAACAACTTATCTTATCCGAATAGCCTGAATGCTGTTAACAATACAGCTTCTCCATTGTTAGGTTTTTAGATTTTCAAGCCCAGTTTGTCATGTTTTAATAAGGCCAGAATTCTTTCATAGAATGGTGTATTTTTCTGAATATGGCTTATTCCTTCACAAATGGCCTACTCCTGTTCCTATGTTTCTATGTTCTTCGGCTATTTTTGACTTCCCCTGCTCCCTTGCAAATATCAGGGCCTGTGTCTCTCTTTGTCTTTCTTTTTCAATGTCTATTTCTTTCTTATATTCTGCTTATTCACCCACAACTCTGTGAATGCAGAGGAAACCTCTCTTTTTCTTCTCATGCCTCATTCACCCACTCACTGGTTCACACCGGCCACACCCACTGAAACCCACTCCAGATTAAAATCAGCCTCCTTGTATTTTGTAGGATAAATATATCTACGTTCAGATAGTTTATGGGGGGGGGGAAGAGGAAGACATCCAAGTCCCTAGTGATCTCATGTATACATTTATCTTTGGAACAAGGGTGTGTGTGTGTACACGCTCGGGTGTGGCTGTGAAAGCATCCTAATTCCCTGGTAGTTTAAAGAGAGAATACCCATGATATTCCCCCTTCCCTTCTTTTCTTTCCTCCACTGGAAAGGTGCAACAAACCCAAAGTGCTCTGTGCCTATCCAAACTTCAGATCATCCAAATTTGGTGGGCTGGGTTATTTACATGGTCCTATTGCATGTCTAGCGCAGGTCTGCCACCACCCCCACCACCCCTCAGCAGGACCACCAGCCTCAGGAGAATGACAGCTAGAAGTCCTTGAGAGTCAAAGATCATGGGGGAGGTGGGAAAAGATGGTTTCACTTACCTTCTCAGGTCTCCCTTGCCTTGCTGCCTTGCCCCTTCACATCAACATCAACTTGCATTTATATGACACCTTTAATGTAGTAAAACATCCCAAGGCACTTTAGAGGTGCGTTATCAGACTAAATTTTACACTGAGCCAAATAAGGAGATATTAGGGCAGGTGACCAAAAGCTCGGTAAAAGAGGTAGGGGGAGAAATTCGTTTTAGCCAGTAAAGTTGCCGGTGTCACCAGCAACTGGAGTTAACGGCCGCTGAAAATGGCCACAATGCTAACGGAGCAAAGTTCATTGGGGGGATGAAGCTTCTTGGCGGAGCGCTTACCTGCCATGCAATGCCGTCCTGATGGCATTACTGGAGGCATCCAATGCGATGTTCGTGTGCAGGAGTGGCGTTGGAGCTTCGCACAGCCTCTGGAAGTGAGGTTGTGGAGCTCGCAAGGAATTGTGGGCAATGAAGAGGTCTGAGAATTAAAGGGGCCATGCACACTGAAGCAATATAAATTAAAATGAAGTGAAACAATTCAGTTTTCAGCCCTTTCTGCCTTTTAAAAAAATACTTAACATTAAAAAGAAGTCCTAAATGTGATTATTCATCTGTTAAAGCTGAACTCCCTTACTAATCTCAAAAAATGGGAAAAATGCCTCAGCACTAACACAAATGGCTCAACAAGCCAGGGAAGGGGCACCCAGGGTCTCGCACGCAGCACTTCATCTTTGTGCAGGGGGTCAACACTGCAAGACAGACCCTCTACCCACACGGGCCAGGAGGGCCCCCAGAAAGAATGATGTGGGAGTACATCACCGAGGCCACCACTGCCAGCAGTGTCACCCCCACCACCTGGCTCCAGTGCCCAAAGAAGCTTCATGACTGGTCAGGGATAGTGAATGCATCTTCAACAGCCATCTCCTACCAACTGCACCACTAGCCTTACATGCTGCTCAATGCATGACGCCCCACCCCAATCACTCACCTTCCAACAATCTGCACCAATCACGAGGCACAACATCCATTCCTAGCCTCACCTCACCTCCTTGGAGGAGACGGTGCTGGCCATTCTTGGCAGAAGCATGGCTGAGCCCTTAGCCAGCGGCAGGGCTGAAAGGATACAAGACGCTGGTATCCTCATATGCTATCCTCCTTCTGGCATGCACCTCATACTTTCCTGCCCTCCCATTACCACAACTTTAGCCTTGTGACTTCTTCATTGCACATACCCAAGAAATGCAGCCTGCCCAGCCAGTGGATGACCAAGAAGAGGGAGAGGAGAGTGAAGAAGAAGAAGATTGATTTGACACTCCCAGCCACCAGCTCCTCAAGATCAACCAGCAAGGCCATTTGCAGTGTCCCCCACTGAAAGTCAGCGGCCTTCCACCAGCCATGCTGTAGCCACTGGGGAAGCATTGTATTATATCAGTAAGATAGGCAAAGGCACACACAAGATACTCACTAAGAGAATACAAAAGGGTGATGAGTTGATTTCTTGATGTCACATTGGATGGATAGACATGTATAGGTGGATTGGAAAGTTTGCTTTGTGGTGCCTTTAATTTCAGCATCGTGGCCAAGAGGACACTGTGATGGTCAGTAACAGATGGAAGGTAAGGTGTGGGACTAATGTTGAAGGGGGAATTGGGGTTGCGGTCACTGGGACCGCAGGCGGATGTTTCCATCCTGGATATCCCGGCCACAAAGGGCTGTCTGGGATGCATCCTTCCGTCTGATTCCTCCTCTTCGGCTTCCTCCTCTTCTGCTTCCTCCTCTTCTGCTTCCTCCTCTTTGGCTTCCTCCTCTTCTGCTTCCTTCTTTTCTGTGTCTTCCTCTTCCCTCTGCAAGCGGATGCTGTAAATGTGAAATGTCAGCATAAAATAGCTTGAAATACTCAACTGGTCCGGTAGCATCTTGACCTGAGACCTGAACTCTGTTTTTCTCTACATGGATGTTACATGACCTGCTGAGTATTTGCAGCATATTCTGTCTTCTCAAAGGCCTTCATTTACCATCCGAGCCCTTGCAAGCATCCAGCAGCACTACCTACTCACTTAAAAATCTTTTCACATCTATTGCAGCAAGCCACCACTTCAATAAAACCAAAAAAAAACAGTCCAAAACCTTTAATCCAAACTTACCTGAACAATGTGTGTGTCCCTTTAACAGGTGCAGACATCGTCACTGTCAGCCTGCTTGCTCACCAGGTTAACCTACCATGCTTAGGACCCAGCGCTGAATTTAGCACTAGAGTCGAAGTTCGCACTTGTGACGTCACAGCACCGCCATTTTGTTCGGGATGGCACTGCAGCAAAGCAAAGGTAAGGACAAAAACGGCGGCGGCCGCGGAACCCACCAGCAGCTGGCGAAAGAGTGGCGGCCGCCGTTTTAGCGCCATTTAATGGCTCTATGGAGTGGCGCTAAGGCCACGAATTTCAAGCCCATAGTTTTTATCAAGGAGTGTCTTAAAGAGGAGAGACAGGTGGAGAGGCAGAGAGATTTGGGGTGGAGGGCGAGTTCCAGAGCTTATGTCCTAGACAGCTGAAATCATGGATGCCAGTGGAGGGGCAACGGAAATTGGGGATGCACAAGAGGCCAGAATTGGAGGAATACAGGGGGAAAAATTCTGTAGCTTAGTGCCTTCCGTTAGCGCCTGCAGATGGTGGTAACAGGGGTGCTGATCCAGTAGCGCCAGGGCGAGGTGAATCCAGTGCCCCATGGCAAATCCGGCCCACGCCAATTGCGCCGCCAGTACGAGGTACCGCCGGGGACTTCAACACCTGGCAGATCGTGATGTCAGTGAGCATGCACTTCCTGGGTGCCTGATCTGGAAAATTCATTGTCGCCACTTACCTTAGCGCCTCGACCAGACAGCGACAGGGAGAGCTGGCGTGCAGCTGCAGGAAGCCGGCTCCAGCGACGTTATTTAAAGGCATCAGCATTAATCACTCCCAGCTGTCAGGGCAGGTTAGTTTCGGTAGCTTCTTGTCAGTTTCACCCAGTGGAACAGTGTGTATGAGCAATTTCAAGCTTCCTTTGTATCAGCAGTCTTCTAGCAAGTGCAAAGTAACTACATTTATTGCTCAAAGATTCAAACTGCTACACTTAGCAACCTTAATGGGGGCTGTACTGGCATGCCACCTCGCCCTCCAGGATCTACAACAGAGGGAGCGTAGGCAGCGAGAAATATGGGAACATGTGTGCAGAGTGATGAGGAGGGACATCAGGAGTCCTTACCCTCCAAGGGTATTCTGACAGCACTCCTCCTACCTTCAATTAAGCAAGGAGCAGTGTATTAGACAGCTCCACATCACCAAGGTGCTGGTCACAGAACTCTGCCACCTCCTCCAAACAGACCTCCAGCCTCACAGCAGGATGACCTAAGCCCCAGATCCCTTTTGCTCGCCACATGCCCATCATACCATCCCTGTGTCATGCCACATCACAGCATCCTCCTGGGTGCAAAGGTGAAATGAGAGAGGCCACAAAATATTGCAAACTCCATTAAAAATGTATGCATAAACATATCACACAAATCACATTCATTCTAATAACTAATGACCCTTGTGCCTGCCATAGTTGAATAGCTGTCATTATGTGCAAGGCGTGAGATGTGGGTGTGAGTGTTGGTAGGTAGAGATTGTTGGAGGATGACCGCTGGGGGTCTGGTGCTTTGGGCAGTGTGTGAAGCTTGTGGTACAGATGGTGGTATGTAGCATTTGTTGAAGCATTCAATCACCCTGACCACCCGACTGAGGTGGATCTGCCATGAGCACACCTGCTTCAGTCCTCCGGCTCCTTCTCCTTGTTGTGCTTCTCCTCGCTGAGGCAGCTGCACAGCCAGCAATGTTGGGAATGAGGTGCTGCAGCATCAATGAACCTTCCCTTTAAGTACTGGGAAAAGCCTGTGGCAATGAAGAGTTGCGATTAGACTGCACCCAATATTGGTCCACTTGTGTAACACCACTGAGCTAGGCCTTTAAGACTTGATTTAGCACTCCTATCATTTCTTTGAACAGTGAGAATGAATTTTGCGTGCAGTCTAAAGCAGCACCTGGCACTAATTCTCAAACTTTTCTAAAGATACCACCCATTCCTTGGCTATAATAAATTTCTAGCCCGCAGAGTTCTCGGAGGGTTGTAGGGCTCGAGAAGGATACAGAGATAGGAAGGGGCAAGGCCACATCCTCCAATGTCAGGGAGCCAGACTCAAGGCTAACACCAGGTTCTTTTGGACGCTACTAAAATGGCCGACCTTTGGTCACACAGAAAAAACCTCATCTGCATGGCTGCCATTGTCTTGCACCTGTTGCTTTCAACAACTGCTAAACTGCAATTTTCTTTCACAAATATTTCATTTAAAGTTGAGTAGAATTAAAGGCCTTTAGCCCAGAGGCGCATTCCATGCGGAGGGGATGTTTTGAGGTCGGGAAACCCGGAAGAAAGAGTTTCCCAAACGTCTCATCTTTAAAAAAATTTCTGTCGGTTTCCCACCCACAGACAGCCTGATGGACCGGATGGTGGTCGGGGTGGCAGATGGTGGTCTGGGGGAGCAAATGGTGGTCGGGAGGGGTCCAATGGTGGCGGAGGGGCAAATGGTGGTCGGGAGGGGTCCAATGGTGGCGGGGGGGGCAGACAGATCACGGAGGGCGGGGAGGATTACTGGGGAACTTGTTGGGCCTGGAGGAAACACTCCTGCTCCTCCTGGCCCACAAGCAGTTCCGTAAAGGCACTTATATCATGTATTCAACCCTTCTCACCTCCTTTCAGCTGCCGGGTTTTCCGAGGCCTCTGAAACCCGGCCGCCAGTGGCTAAAAATAGAATCACTGTTAAAATTAAGCCATGCAGCATCATTAAAATATTTAAATTACCAACCTACCTCCTTCGAGTAGATTGGTCACCCCCCCTTGACCCACCTCCGGTAAAACTGGAAGTGGGCAGGTTTGAGGTGGTTTGGATTCCTGTTTCAGATTGTTTGAATTTTAACCTCTTACCCAACCTCAACCCACCCGTTTGTGGGAGTTAAGATTCAGCCCAAAGTGTAGGCATGCTGTGTGATTTCAGTTTTCAATCCATGAACAATATGTCAATTTTCCATATTGTCTTAGGTTTTTGAATACACAGCCTCACTTCTATATTTGTTTTATAAAGAGGGATGCCAGTAAGAAGTTCTTTGTTGCTTACTCAAGGTGAAGTTGAAAAGAATGAAAACAACTCTGACAATACATTGTATTACTTCAATCTTTAACAATGACGACTCGTCCTTCTTCTCACCACCTCGTCATAGCTGCAATGTCAGCTATTGTAAGGATCTCTTTTATTAACACGGGCAAAGATTGGTGCAGAGAGACAGTTTCAAAAATACTTGCTGATGGCCTTCACAGTCCATCTTCAAATTCCATTACCAAACCATTACCTTCTACAAATCACTTATTGAAACCCACACAAAGTTTTCATAAGTTTCATGAAATTTTAAACAATAAAATATGTGGGAGAACTTTAGAAGCATCAAGAGTTCTGTCTGTCATTGTCTCCTCTCCCTCAGTACGTACAGACTCCATCACATATTACATGATGCAGTTGATGTGTAAGGGGTGACACGCCTGTGGCTCTGTGCTTAGCCTGGGTGCTAGTGCGAGGTTAGGCCTTGTTGCCTGTTCTGGTCTCCAGCCAGCCTGGTAACACTAGACCCCTGTGAGTGGTTCGACCCACTCGCCCTTACGGTTCTGACACTGGACTTAGGTGCGAGAGCAATAATGCAGAGAAAACTCAGGTAGACCCGGTTGAATAGTGCGAAATGGAAAATCTTTATTGCATATTATTCAAGATTACGAAATACATGTCATAAGCACAGATTAATGACAGTACAATCTTACACGCAGTTATGTAACTAATTTTAGGGAAACGAGGAGCGCACGACACATCGTAAAAGGGGGCACACATTACAATTATCCTTAAAACTTAAACCCTCCCCTATCAATACCTGTCCTAAACTAGATTTGTAGGATCGAGACTCATGCTCACCACTCGTGATAACTCGGAGAATTCCGAAACTCTGCTCGGATGTTTTTACCGCAGCACCTGACCACCCACGTGTTGATCAGGGGTCTCTGTACCCCACTTGTTTACTCGCTTTTGCTCCGGCTAGCAGGCTGGACCGTCTGCTGTCATGAAGATCTGTGTTGTCCTCGGAGTTCCGACACTACTCAAAAAATAGTCTTCCTGTGCCCTCGCACCGATGCGATAAAACTCGAAGAATGGTCTTCCTGTGCCCTCACCAGTTTGTAAAACTCAAAGAATGGTCTTCCTGGGCAAGGAAAGTGTTTATTCGACCTACAGGCGCGGTCGGGGCTTACTGACCGTGGCGATACGTATTGTCGTCTTCTTCTCATCTCATCTCATCTCATCTCATCTCATCTCGGGCCTTCGGTTCCAGCACCGTTTACCGACTTCTCGGGATGGTGTGCCCGTTTCAAGGCTTCACAGCCCAGTTCCACACAGATCTTCGCGGCAAGCCACGAGGTTGATCCTGGCGGATCAGAAATTTCAATAGTCTTCCAGCAAGTCAAACAGCAAGAGGCAGAGACAGCAGTCAAGAGTCAAGAGAAAGATGGACGGTTGTACCTTACAGTTATAGTGCTGTAATTCCTCTTTTCCCGCCCAATCTTAATGTCTTTCTTTTGTCAGGGTTTTGGCGCTCAAACTTCTTGTATAGGGTGATCTCCGTTTTTAATGGGTTTCGGTGATACTTGTAACTGCCTGAGTACCCGTTAATACTTCTCCCATTGTGGAACCGGTCAGTATTCTCCCTGGAGGGCTTTTGGGGCTTCCAAATGTTTTCTGTAACTACCCGCAAACGGCTCTCTCATCGTAGAGTCGTGGGGATTTTGCATATTAATGTCTTTGGATGGGTTCTTGATCGCTCGGTACAATAGCCCTTATTCGCACCTGGGAGACCGATTCCAGTATTTATGTGTAAAATGCAAACCCATTATGTCTTGTGAATTATCTCAAATGTGCTGAGTCTTGTCCGATCTCGCACAAATGTTTATTGGAACGCCATCTTGTCTGCTCATTGAAAAGTCTAGAATGTTCTGCCACGAGGCGTGGCGGCCATTTTACAGGCTGCTTGTGTCCACTTTGAAAACCTGACAGCATTCTGCTGAAATAAAGCTGTTTGTACAAAACTATATGTCTCCTTCTTATTTTATAAAATCGCGATAATTTTGCGAATTCTACAGATGACAAAGGCAGAATTTAATAAATTCACACTATCTAGTGTTACTCAGATAGAAAGTTATTATACAAATATGTGATGTGTATTGCATGGATGGATATGTGTTTGTTTCTCGGCAAAACCTGCTGTGTATCATACATACGTGCATAAAATTAACATGTTATTGGATATTCTATAATATCCTTCAGGATTTATTTCCAAAACCTCCAAGGATCCTAACAATTTTCCAATGGGTTATTTTGCAGGATCTGTCGGTAAGTGTAAAGTTTTCTAAACTTTCCCACTAGTCCAGAACACACTGAGATGAAATCAGTGTAAGTAGGGAAGAATCCTTTCCTATGATCTATTTAAAATGGAAAATAATCTTTTATGCCTCTGACATTCTTCAAATATGTATTATCAGGAATATCACCTATACAAATGATAACGAAAGATGGGCTTTGAGAATGGGTGAAGAGGTGTACATATGATGAACCTAATATTTCTCCCCCCTTTGCCCAGGAACTGGACAGGCATTTGACAGCTGAAGTGCGCTATGCCAGTCCAGTCCTCAGAGTGTCTGAGTTTGGTGAGCCAGGTCATTTGCATGGCCTGGTTGCACACCCAGGGTCCTTAGCAAGGCCTTGTGCCAGGAAACGAAAGGCTGGGGGTGGCAGGGGGCGGGGTGGGGGGGTGCAGGTGGGGAGTTAGTGCAGGGAGACAGGCACAGCTGAAGGCCTGAGATACCAGCTGTTGGTAAAAACAGAAGGCTTCCAATCTGAGAATTGTAAGGGAGGCTACAAAAGAAGGCTTCACTTACTTTCTCAGGTCTCTCTTGCCTTGCTGCCTGGCTCCCTCAGACACTCCATTCTAAGGCACTCCCAGACATAAGGCTTAAGTGCTTCTTCGTGCACCCCTGCAAAAGGTGGCCCTTCCAATGGAAACGAAACTGAAGTGGAAGGATGGGAATACCCCGTCCCATCTCATTTCCATGACTGCTCTGGCCTGTGCTTGTTGCAGGCCCAGGTCTGCCTATCTGGGGAAGCCCCAGAAATTCTGGGCAACATAAAGGGGTGGTAACTCAGTAACAAATCTCTCCCCCGCCCTTTTCCTCTCTGTAGTACCTGGGAACTGGGCATTTCCCAGGTGCTACAAGAGAGGAATATCATGTAAAGCTGCCATGATAATCTCACTAAAACCTATATGCCTCAAGGAATCTCTCTGTGAAAATACATCTCTGTGATGAAGCAGAAATATTGAAGGAATCACTCACAATTTGTACTACTTGTATTGCTGCATTTTGAAACTTACTTGAGTTATAATTCATTGACCCTGATTTATTGCAAAGAAAGAAAAGCATGTACAGTAACAAATATTATGGATACATTCCATGTGTTTTACAACGATGAAAAACAACAGTCCTTGTGTTTTCTCTGTCTAAAAGTTGCTTTGTACTTTATCACAGTACACTCCATGTTTACATTGTTATTCACAAGGGATCTGTCCGAGAATGCAGCACTGCTGGACTGCTGAAACCATGACAACTTACTGCTGTTCTCACTGATGGCCAAAGCACTTTAATATCTATCTGATATGTTGCCCCACGCTATGATCTGTCAACCACAATAGTGACCTGACTCCGATCAAACTTTTGAAGAGATCTATAACAATGGCCATTTCAACTTGATAAATAAAAGAAACCTACTGGGATATACCATTTAATTTATCATCTTTGTTCAATCAACTTTCAATATATGCAGAGTTCTGCTCAATAATAGTGTTATGGTCAAGCTCGAAAGGGGAATACGAATGATTTTGTTGATCAACAAAATTAATTTGCACATATATATCTGATATTCTTCTCAATCAAGATTAATTTATTTTTGTGGCTACAATTGAACTGCATTACATGAGGGGTACAAATTTATTTCTTCATCCACCTGCAGAGGGAACATGTGTAAATTTTCCAGTCCTAAGTTTGGTACTCAAGTATATACACTGGGCTGACCTCACAGGCTCTATCATACATATCTTTTCATTTTCTATAGGTGGCCCATAAGAACCAGCTCGATCTGCTCCAGATGGCCACCAATTCAGTACCTCGCAGTGCTCCAGGGGTACTTTTACAAGTCCGCTCTGCCAGCAGGGAGGAGCTTCATCTGCTGGCAGTGCATATCAGGCACTTACTTTTCTGACCACACCCACCTCAGGCAGCATCATATGCACCAACCACAAAGGGGCAGATGTTGGACTGCTTCGTCACTTTTCCCAAGAATTGGTACAGCACCTACATATTGGGTTTCTTCTTTGCCTGTCATATCTGTCTCCCCTCAGTCTTGTCAAAGGCTGCCATGGGATTGAAATGTCTTTCTAAAGGCTGTGAAAATGTTTGTCTCATGCTACCATTTTCCTTTAAGTGGTTGTTTCCTTTAAATTAACCCCTAGCAAATCTCCACTTGGAGCTGTGAATAATTATGCAAGTTAGCTGACCCAGGAAAATTGTGTGCAATTAGCACTTTGCCATCCTGGCATGATTTACACCAGTCATTCCTTCAGCACTGAGTTATACCAGTACATGAAATCAGCTGCTATCATTTTAATGGGTTTAAGACATCTTACCAGAAAAACTTGAAGGAATTCAAGAGGAAGATGTTTTCATCTAAGTTAGGAGGAACAGTAAACTGTGCAGATGGGAGCAGGAAGTTAAAAAAAGGACATTGACAGATTAAGTGAGTGGGCAGATGGAGTTCAATATGGGGAAGTGTGAGGTAATCTACTTTGGATCCAAGAAAGGCAAATCAGAATATTTTCTTAAAGTCGAGAGACTAGCAACTATGGAGGAACAATGGGATTAGGGTGTTCATATACACAAATCATTAAATGCCGGAGCACAGGTACAAAAAACAATCAAATAGGCTAATGGAGTGTTGGCCTTTATCTCAAGGGGGTTGAAAAACAAAGGGGAGGAAATTATGCTTTAGTCATACAAAGCCTTGGTCAGACCCCATCTGAAGTACTGCATTCAGTTTTAGGCATCACATCTCAGGAAACATATATTGGCCTTGGAAGGGGTACAGCACAGATTAACCAAAATGATCCTGGGCTTAAAAAGTAAAATTATGAAGAGAAATTACACAAACTTGGATTCTATTCCGTTGAGTCTAGAAGGTTGAGGGGTGATCTAATTTTTTTATTGGATTATGGGATGTGGGCATCGCTGGCAAGGCCAGCATTTATTGCCCATCCCTAATTGTCCTTCAGAAGGTGGTGGAGGCAGACTCAATCATGGCTTTCAAAAGGGAATTGGATAAGTACCTGAAGGAAGAAAAATTGCAGGGCTATGGGGATGGGCGGGGGAGTGGGATTAGCTGAAGTGCTCTTGCAGCAAGCCGGCACGGGCCCGATGGACCGAATAGCCTTCTTTCATGCTGTAATCATTCTATGATTCTATGAAGCCTAAGTGAGTTGCTGTAGTGCATCTTGTAGATGGTACACATTGCAGCCACGTTGCGCCAGTGGTAGAGAGAGTGAATGTTTAAAGAGAAATGGAGAGGCAGAGAGATTTTGGGAGGGAATTCCAAAGCTTAGGACCTAAGCAGCTGAAGGCACGACCGCCAATGGTGGAGCATGTAAAATTGGGGATGTTAAAAATGCCAGAATAGGCGGAGTGTAGAGGTCTCGGGGGGTTATAGGATTGGAGGAGAATACAGAGATAAGGAAGTGCGAGGCCATGGAGGGATTTGAAAACAAGGATGAGAATTTTAAAATCAAGGCGTTGCTTTCCTGGGAGCCAATGTAGGTCAGCAAGCACAGGGGAGAAGGGTGAGCAGGACTTGGTGCGAGTTAGCACACAGGCGGCAGAGTTTTGGGTGATCTCAAGTTTATGGAGGGTAGAACTAGGGAGGCTGGCCAGAAATGCATTGGAATAGTCAAGTCTAGAGGTGATAAAGGCATGGATGAGGGTTTTAGCAGCAGGTAAGGGCGGTGACAGGCGATATTATGAAGGTGCAAATGGGCAGTCAGTGACAGAACGGATATGTGGTCGGAAGCTCAAATCATAATCAAATATGACACCAAGGTTGCGAACAGACTTGGACAACCTTAGACAGTTGCTGGGGAGAGAGATCGAATCAGTGGAAAGGGAATGGAGTTTGTGGCGTCAACCGAAGACAATGACTTTGGTTTTCCAGGTATTTAAGAGCTGAGTCAAGAGGTGAGTCACTCACCATAGAATACCCAGCCTCTGACCTGTTCTTGTAGCCACAGTATTTATGTGGCTAGTCCAATTAAGTTTCTGGTCAATGGTGACCCCCAGGATGTTGATGGTGGCGGATTCAACGTTGATAATGCCATTGACTGTCAAGGGGAGGTAGTTAGACTCTCTCTTGTTGGGAATGGTCATTGCCTGGCACTTGTGCGACACGAATGTTACTTGCCATTTATACGCCCAAGCCTGGTTTTGCTGCATGCGGGCATGGACTGCTTCATTATAAGAACATAAGAACATAAGAAATCGGAGCAGGAGTAGGCCATTTGGCCCTTCGAGCCTGCTCTGCCATTCAATAAAATCATGGCTGATCTTCTACCTCATCTCCACTTTCCTGCACTATCCCCATATCCCTTGAGTCCCTTAATATACAAAAATCTATCGATCTCTGTCTTGAATTTACTCAACAACTGAGCCTCCACAGCCCTCTGGGGTAGAGAATTCCAAAGATTCACCACCCTCTGAGTGAAGAAATTTCTCCTCATCTCAGTCCTAAATGGCCGACCCCTTATTCTGAGGCTGTGACCCCTGGTTCTAGACTCCCCAGCCAGGGGAAACATCCTGTAAAGTTTCCAAAATTTGCAGATCCCCAAAAATCTAAGGAAAAAGGACTTTGGAACTACCCCAGAGTGATAAAAATGCATTTGGGCCTAACATAAGGAATTTAAGACCAAAACCAAGCTTTGGCATTTTAAAAGGCTGGAATTCAAGCCCCAGCAAACATTAACATTTGGACAATAGGCCCTGGGAGAAGGCAGCCCCACCCAAAACACAGAACCCATTAAAGAGACGCATAAAGATAGGAATGCTAGGCCCAGCAAGAAACCCAAAACATGAGGACAATGCAAACTCCGATTAAACAACAGATCGACAGGACGCAAGCCATTTGACACTCAGTAAAAAGCCGTTACTGTTGACGAGGTCTCACAATGACCAGGATTTGATTTGGTTTAGCATAATTGAAGGCCCATCAAGCAGTTACAACAGTTCAGTAAGAAGAGAGTTCAGAACATTTTAACACCAAGTTAAACCCATCAAAACTTAACAAGCCTGCAAGGAACCAAGACAATGGAATGAACAGGCCTCAACTGAAACCAAATCACTTCGCACAAAACTATTTTTAGTAAGGGGTTCTGGGAGTGAAAAGAGCAAAGGAGCTGAACAAGTATAATAGGGGGGCCTAATTCCCCAAGAGGCACTCTCTCCGGACTTTCCGACAACGCTGGCACAGCTCCCTCTCGGCTCTGTTCCAGAAGCAGCACGTTCCAGGAAGACACTCGATGACCAGACCACCATCGCAATCAACTTACCTGGTTGGATTTCGCACTGTTATATCCCCTGTTTGGTGAGCATTATCCCTGATCTCCTGAAACCGAAACCTAGCTAGATAGTGGGATTTTTGGGAGGTATAAGGGTTTTTGTATATTGTCATTCTCCCTCGCCTGTACCGTGTGTTCCTCAACCTGTTTAAGTGTTAAGTGTATTTTTAAGTTTGTTACCTTTTTCTTTTAATAAAGGTCTAAATTCTTTCATCAGAACCTGTTGTCTACTGCATCTTTATTCAGAACCCCTAAATAAGTCCAAGTTCTGAACCTGGGGCGTGGGAGCGATTCGAACCGCTCACTGAGTCAGGGGTAAGGCTGACCCCTACCACCACCACCTCCTACAATCCTCCCTGCATCTACCCTGTCAAGCCCTGTAAGAATTTTGTGTGTTTCAATGAGATCACCTCTCATTCTTCTAAACTATAGAGAAAATAGGCTTAGTCTACTCAATCTCTACTCATAGGACAATCCTCTCATCCGAGGAACCAGCCTGGTGAACCTTTGTTGCACTCCCTCTATGGCAAGTATATCCTCTCTTTCAGTAAGGAGACCTAAACTGTACACAATACTCCAAGTGTGGTCTCACCAGTGCCCTATATAATTGCAGTAAGACGTCTTTACTCTTATACTCAAATCCTCCTGTAATAAAGGCCAACATACCATTTTCTTTCCTAATTGCTTGCTGTACCTGCATGTTAACTTTAACTTTCAGTGATTTGTGTACAAGGACACCCAGGTCCCCCTGAACACCAACATTTCCCAATCTCTCACCATTTAAAAAATACTCTGCTTTTCTATTTTTCCTACCAAAGTGGATAACTTCACATTTCTCCACATTATATTCCATTTGCCGTGTTCTTGCCCATTAACTTAGCCTGTCTATATCCCTTTGAAGTCTCCTTTCATCCTCCTCACAACTTACATTCCCACCCAGCTTTGTATCATCAGCAAACTTGGATATATTACATTTGGTCCCCTCATCCAAATCATTGATATAGATTGTGAATAACTGAGGCCCAAGCACTGATCCTTGCGGTACCCCACTAGTTACAGCCTACCAACCCGAAAATGACTCGTTTATTCCTACTCTCTGCTTTCTGACTGTTAACCAATCCTCAATCCATGCTAGTATATTACCCCCAATCCCATGAGCCCTAATTTTGCTTAATAACCTCTTGTGTGGCACCTTATCGAATGCCTTCCGAAAATCCAAATACACCACATCTACTGGTTTCCCCTTATCTATTCTGCTAGTTACAACCTCAAAAGACTCTAACAGATTCGTCAAACATGATTTCCCTTTCATAAATCCATGTTGACTCTGCCCAATCCTATTATTATTTTCTAAGTGTCCTGTTACCACGTCCTTTATAATAGATTCTAGCATTTTCCCTACTACTGATGTCAGGCTAACTGGTCTGCAGTTCCCCGTTTTCTTTCTCCCTCCTTTCTTAAATAGTGGGGTTACATTTGCTACCTTCCAATCTGCAGGAACCGTTCCAGAATCTATGGAATTTTGGAAAATTACAACCACTATCTCTATAGCCACCTCTTTCAAAACCCTAGGATGTAGACCATCAGGTCCAGGGGATTTATTTGCTTTCACTCCCATTAATTTCTGCAGTACTATTTTTTTACTAATACTAATTTCTTTCAGTTCCTCATTCTCGCTAGACCCTTGGTTCTCCACTATTTCCGGGAAGTTTATTGCTTCTTCCGTGAAGACAGACACAAGGGGCTGGATTTTCCAAGCCCCGAGGAGGCAGGCATGGAGGCGGGACTGCCGGTAAAGTAGCAGAAAGTGGGGGCAGATGGCACACCCGACCCCATCCTGCCTCCGTGCCCTTTTGCCAGGAGGCGGGAAGATGTGTTGCTTCGGGTCCCGTCTCCTGAAGACGGGAAAGGCATTAAATACTTTTAACTGCCTGTTAACAGGTAGTTAACAGGCAGAAAAAAGGATTAGTGCCATTTTACCTTCAAAGGTGAAGGCTTCCCGACCTCGGAGAACCCAGTCGGGTTGGAGGAGACGTGAAGGAGGTCTGCGGCGGTCGGAGGCACCTGGAAGTAAGATGTAGAGGTGAGTGATGAGTGCAAGTGTGGAGTGGTAAGTATGTAAGGTGAGTGATAAGTATAAAAAATGTTCACTTACCTTGTTTTCTTCCTACAGACTTCATCCTCTCTGGATCGGGAGACCTGACATCCTCGTTGTCGATTTCACAGACTGGCTTTTGGATCCTCTGAACCAACAGCTTTCTGAAATCGACAAAGTTGAAAGGTTTGATGAGTCCTGAACACGAGGCCTCATCAAACTACAGAGAATGTCAGTGTTTGACAGCTTCACAGAACTGTCAAATGCTGACATTTCTTCTTCCAAGAAGTCTTGACAGATAGCACGTCTGATGTTGATGTGCTCTGTCAGTGACTTCCTCCCTAATTGGCTTGCTGAGCCCACAGGGCAGGCTTAACAAGCTCAATCAGAGGAAAATCCCTCTGGTTGATCAGGCAAGGATAGAGGTGGGACATTGACACAACAAGCAGCAGTCCCACCTCCAACTCGTCTCCATTGAGAAAATCCAGCCCAAAGTATTTGTTTAATTTCTCTGCCACTTCCTTATTCTCCATTATAATTTCTCCTGTCTCAGCCTGTAAGGGACCCACATTTACTTTCGCTAATCTTTTCCTTTTTATATATCTATAGAAGTTTTTACAGTTTGTTTTTATGTCTCTCGCTAGTTTACTCTCATATTCTATTTTCCCTTTCTTTATCAATTTCTTGTTCCTCCTTTGCTGAATTCTAAAATCCTCCCAACCCTCGGGCTTACTACACTTTTTGGCAACGTTATAAGCCTCTTTCTTTGATCTAATACTATCTTTAACTTCTCTTGTTAGCCACGATTGGACCACTTTTCCTGTGGGGTTTATGTGCCTTAAAGGAATGTATATTTGTTGTAAAATATGTATTAATTCTTTAAATGCTAGCCATTGCTTGTCTACCATCATACCTTTTAATGTAGTTTCCCAATCTACTGTAGCCAACTCGCCCCTCATACCTACGTAGTTTCCTTTGTTTAGATTTAAGACCCTAGTTTCGGATTTAACTAAATCACTTTCAAACTCAATATAAAATTCTATCATATTATGGTCACTCTTCCCTAAAGGCCCCTTTACTACAAAGTTATTAATTAACCCTTTCTCATTGCACAATACAAGATCTAAAATAGCCTATTCCCTAGTTGGTTCCTCAACATACTGATCCAGAAAACTATCTTGCATACATTCCATGAATTCGTCCTCCACATTATTACTGCAAATGTGTTTGCCCTGTCTATATGTAGATCACTGTATTACCCTTGTTACGTGCGCCTCTAATTTCCTGATTTATACTCTGTCCTACATTACAACTACTGTTTGGGTGCCTATAAACAACTCCCACCAATGTTTTCTGTTTCTTAGCTCCACCCAAACTGATTCTACTTCTTGATTTTCGGAGCTAAGACCCTTTTGCTCTACTGTCTTTATCCCATCCTTTATTATCAGGGCTGCCCATCCTCCTTTTCCATTTTGCCTATCTCTTCTAAAAGTTAAGTATCCTGGAATATTTAATTCCGAACCTTGGCCACTTTGCAACCACGCCTCCGTTATGGCTATTAGATCAAACCTGTTAATTTCTATCTGCGCTATTAATTCATCTATTTTGTTGCGAATGCTTCACGCATTCAGATATAGTGCCTTTAGCTTTGACTTATTTCTATTTTTCCCTGATGTCACTTTAGTCACTGATGCCTTATTACCTTTGTTACTCTCTCTGTCCCTTCCTGACCCACTCTGCTTATTTTTACCCAAAACTCTACTCTGCTCTAGAGCCTTGACATTTCT
This sequence comes from Squalus acanthias, assembly GCA_030390025.1. Taxonomy (NCBI): domain Eukaryota; kingdom Metazoa; phylum Chordata; class Chondrichthyes; order Squaliformes; family Squalidae; genus Squalus; species Squalus acanthias. The sequence goes on from CM059432.1 coordinate 54,450,947, forward strand.
CTTGCTGCTTTTAAATTTACACTTTCCTGAATAATCCCACCCACCTCCCCTTCATTAATTTAAAGCCCTGAGGAATTGCGAATGGAACTGAACACTGTGCAATCATCAACGAATATCCCTACTTCTCACCTTATGATGAAGCAGCTGAAGATGGTTGGGCCTAGGACACTGCCCTGAGGACCTCCTGTGGCGATGTTCTGAGGCTAAGATGATTGGCCTCCAACAACCAAAACCATCTTCCTTTGTGCTAGGTATGACTCCAGCCAGTGGAGAGTTATCCTCCTGATTCCCATTGACTTCAATTTTACTAGAGCTCCTTGGTGCCACATTCGGTCAAATGCTGCCTTAATGTCAAGGGCAGTCATTCTCTCCTCACCTCTGGAATTCTTTTGTCCATTTTTTAACCAAGGCTGTAATAAAGTCTGGAGCTGAGTGGTCCTGGCAGAACCCAAACTGAGCATCGGTGAGCAGGTTATTGGTGAGTATGTGCCACTTGATAGCACTGTCGACGACATCTTCTATCACTTTGCTGATGATTGAGAGTAGGCTGATGGGGCGGTAATTGCCGATATTGGATTTGTCCTGCTTTTTGTGGACTGGACACACCTGAGAAATGTTTCACTTTGTCGAGGAGATGCCAGTGTTGTAGCTGTTTTGGAACAGCTTGGCTAGAGGCACAAGTCTTCAGCACGATAGCTGGGATGTTGTCAGGGCCCATAGCCTTTGCTGTATCCAGTGCACTCAGCCATTTCTTGCTATCACGTGGAGTGAATTGAATTGGCTGAAGACTGGCTTCTGAGTTGGTGGGGACCTCAAGAGGAGGCCGAGATGGATCATCCACTCGGCACTTCTGGCTGAAGATGGTTGCGAACGCTTCAGCCTTATCATTTGCACTCACGTTCTGGGCTCCGCCATCAATGCGGATGTGGATGTTCATGGAGCCTCCTCCTCCTGTTAGTTGTTTAATTCCCCACCACCATTCATGACTGGATGTGGCAGGATTCCAGAGCTTTGATCTGATCCATTGTTTATGGGATCGCTTGGTTCTGTTTATAGCATGCTGCTTCTGCTGTTTAGCAAGCGGAGCAGGCTCGAGGGGCCAAATGGCCTATTCCTGCCCCTATTTCTTATGTTCTTATGAGGAAATGATTTTGCTACCTAGATACTTGCTTTTCTTTTAATCAGTGTTTGCACTATAGATAATTCTAATTACCTAATTGCTGCACAGACTGCAGTGATTCAAGAAGGTAGCCCACCACGTACTCAAGGCCAATTAGGGATGGGCAATAAATGTTGGCCTTGCCAGCGACGCCTACATCCCATGAACGAATACAAAAAAATTGCCTCATATAGCTACAAGAGTTAATTTTCCACACCAGAATATCTCGTCTTCAGTCATTCTACTTGAATTTTCAATTCAAGGACAGCATATTCAACAATAAAATTCAGTTCTGCTTTCTGTGAGAGCACAAATTAGCAAGTACTGCTATTCTTTGCGAAAGGAAGTGATTTGTAGAATGTACGATAGGAACTTTCAAGCAGTCACAAGCAAGGACATGTGACGAGCATCTATCAGCTAGAAACTGTTTGTATCAGATCTACTCATGCTTGAAAGAAGTTGATCATACCATTAAATACTGCTGTATATGGAAAAGTGCTGCACCTGACTTAAAACATGTAAATCCAAAGAAAAGCTCCAGAAATTGAGTCATTTGTTGGTGCATTAAGGCAATGCATTGCAGGATACAGGTTTGTGGCTGCAATTCCACATACAATGAGATTCTTATCTTTGGAAGGTCAAAAGAAAGGTTTTGGCTGAGGTGGTTGGAACGCGGTCATTTTTGGTGTTTTCAAGTTATTCTGAAACATCCAAATCTGACTTACTTTGGATCTCCAATTTGGATCAGTATTCATCTGCACTGCTATTTGCACAATACAAGCTGGGATCCATTGCATTTAGTCAAGTGTTGGAGAATAAGAACACATACTTTATCAAATAATACTATTTTGTCTGAACTAAGTTTTGATTGGAATTGGGGACAGTCCCCGGTATTCGGAATAGATCGAGTCATGGTGGGGGGGTTGGAGCATGGCAATCGGGAGGGAGAGAGGGAGGCAAAGATTGGGTCATGGTGGAGGGTTGAGAGCATAGCAATTGGGAGGGAAGCAAAGCTTGGGGCATGGTGGTGGGGTTGAAGCATGACAATCGGGAGAGAGGCAAAGATCGGAGCATGGTCAGGTGGTGGGGGGGGTGGTGGGTTCGGACAATCGCTGCAGCTAAGAGAAGCCACGATCGGCAGAAGGTTTGCTTGAGGGGCCGGGGGAGTACTCATGCTCTTCCTGGCTCACAAGCAATGCTATAAGAAGCACTTATCTGCTTGATTCAGCTGCTCTTGTCTCCATTTAGCTGCCAGGTTTCCTGAGCCGAGCGAAACTCGGTCGGCCAGAGTTAAATTTAAATCAGGCTCCCAACTGCACTGTGGAAGCCTGATTTAAATATTATAATGAAGTATCCCACCTCTCAAGAGCAGGACACAGACATGCCATGCAACCCATTGCCGTAAAAATGGCAGCAGACGTGTACGTGGCGAGTTGGGGCTACATTTTGCGATTTTAATTTTTAAACCCTCAACCGACCCGCTCCTGCCCATCACAGGTGGGTTAATATCAAACCCCTACTCACTATTTTCTCCCTTCTAACCAATTTTTAACCCACATGTTATCCTTCCACTAATTCCATACCACTGAATCTTCTCTAGTAATCCTCTGTGTGGTACCTTATCAAAGGCTTTTCCAAAGTCCATATACACTGTATCCATTGCATTTCCCCCGTCAACCATATCTGTTACCTGCTCAAAGAATTCTATGAGGTTGGTCGAACACCATCATAGTTCTGAAATCCATACTGGCTACTTTTAACTATTTTCACTTTATCTAAATATGTGGCAATGTCTGTCTGTAAATCAGCTTCGACCAACTTTTCATTGCCTGAGAAACAAAACAATATCTCTGGAGATTTTGGTGGTCTAAGCAGGGGTAACAAAGACATAGCCTGTGATGTAGCCTTTTTTCATATATTAAGGGGTCTCTTTTATGTGTATATGGGGGGGAATTGCAAGTTTTTGTGCACAGGAGACTCACTCTTCATGTATGGAGATTGTGCTTATTGTAGATTTGGGTCTCACTTTTAAAGGTGGATGTGGGTCTCACTTTTAAGGGTCACATTTTTTATTTGGATGGGGGTGACACCTTGTTGTGTATGGGGTCTCACCTTTTGAATCTATAGGGGTTTTGGGCCGGAATTTTCCGGGGTGGTAGCGGGCGCGATCGGAGGCGGGTCAGGTGGGAAATTTGTTATTTTTGGGAGCGGGTCAGGAACCTGCTGTCATCCCGCTCCCACGTGCCTTTCCCCCAGACGCATCTGTCAGTGCGGACCCAACCCGGCCAGCAGAGGCGGACGACCCAATTTAAATTATTAGTAGCTAGTAGCCAGAGTGGCTTTAACCTTACCTTTTAAATTTAACTGAATGGCCACGGGAAACACGCTGCTCGGGAACCACGTCTGTCAACCTGAGGTGGGAGTTCAGTGGCCATTGCGCCAGCTGATTAGTTGACAGCATCAAATCTACTATAAAAGCTCCCACTTGATAGATGATCATTTTCCTCAGCAGAAGCTGTTTCTCACTGCATTCCCAGCACAGATTCTGCAGGCTGCAGTCTTTCCAGCAAAGTCTCCATCGAGTGTCACCTCATTGGAAGAACCTCTCCCACCATTACTTCTGTCATCTCTACTTCATCTGCATGGATGCCGTTTATACTGTCTCACCTTGGTCCTCAGAATCTGACCACGATGAACCCCAACACCAGCAGCACCAGGTACACCAGCAGCACCAACAACAACACCATCAAACTTCTCCGCAATCACCTGATGCTGCACAGGACCGAGGCCATCAGCACCCGAGCACAGTACTGCCCGGGAGGCCAGGGATGGCCTCATCATGGCCAGATTTACTTCACTTGATGCTGTCCACCCATATGGCTGCCACATGATGTGCCAGGTTAGCACCGCCCCAGAGCAACACCATAAAGCATCCCTGCAATGACCAAGCCATTCTTTTCACACTCACCACCTTTGCTGGAGGTACCATTATGTCTCACTATTCATTGCAAATCACTAAGCCACTTAAAAAGGCGCACACAAATATGTCCAAGACCGGAAAGTGTTGAAAATAAAGTTTTTTTTTAAAGGTATAAAAATGCAAACACAAATACACACATATACATAAAAACACACAAACACACAAACACAAACAGCCTCTATTTATTTCTCAGCAATCGTCAAATTTGTAAGAACCTACTAATACTTTTACAACGAGCTTGATTGAAACCTAAATGATTCCAAGGTAGCGCAACGTAAATATTTAGAAACATAGAAAAATAGGAGCAGGAGTAAGCCATTTGGCCCTTCGAGCCTGCTCCGCCATTCAATATGATCATGGCTGATCTTCTATCTCAGTACCATATTCCCGCTCTCTCCCCATACCCCTTGATGCCTTTTGTGTCTAGAAATCTATCTATCTCCTTCTTAAATATATTCAGTGGCTTGGCCTCCACAACCTTCTGTGGTAGAGAATTCCATGGGTTCACCACCATCTGAGTGAAGAAATTTCTCCTCATCTCAGTCCTAAATGTCCTACCCCGTATCCTAAGACTGTGAACCCTCGTTCTAGACCCCCCAGCCAGGGGAAACATCCTCCCGGCATCCAGTCTGTCTAGCCCTGTCAGAATTTTATACGTTTCAATGAGATCCCCTCTCATTCTTCTAAACTCTAGTGAATACAGGCCTAGTCGACCCAATCTCTCCTCATACGACAGTCCTGCCATCCCAGGAATCAGTCTAGTGAACCTTTGCTGCACTCCCTCTATGGCAAGTATAGCCTTTCTTAGGTAAGGAGACCAAAACTGCACACAGTACTCCAGGTGTGGTCTCACCAAGGTCCTGTATAACTGTAGTAAGACATCCTTGTTCCTGTACTCAAATCCTCTTGCAATGAAGGCCAACATACCATTTGCCTTCCTAACTGCTTGCTGCACCTGCATGTTTGCTTTCAGTGACTGGTGTACAAGGACACCCAGGTCCCTTTGTACATCAACATTTCCCAATCTATCACCATTTAAATAATACTCTGCCTTTCTGTTTTTCCTACCGAAGTGGATAACTTCACATTTATCCACGTTATACTGCATCTGCCATGTATTTGCCCACTCACTCAACTTGTCTAAATCGCCTTGAAGCCTCTTTGCATCCTCTTCACAACTCACAATCCCACCTAGTTTCGTGTCGTCAACAAATTTGGAAATATTACATTTGGTTCCCTCATCCAAATCATTGATATATATTGTGAATAGCTGGGGCCCAAGCACTGATCCCTGTGGTACCCCACTAGTCACCGCCTGCCACCCTGAAAAAGACCCATTTATTCCTACTCTCTGTTTCCTGTCTGTTAACCAATTTTTAATCCATGCCAGTATATTACCCCCAATCCCATGTGCTTTAATTTTGCGCACTAACCTCATATGTGGGACTTTATCAAAGGCCTTCTGAAAATCCAAATACATCACATCCACTGGTTCTCCCTTATCTATTCTACCAGTTACATCCTCAAAAAACTCCAGTAGGTTTGTCAAACACGATTTCCCTTTCATAAATCCATGTTGACTTTGTCTAATCCCATTGATATTTTCTAAGTGTCCTGTTATCATTTCCTTTATAATAGACTCTAGCATTTTCCCTACTACTGATGTTCCCTGTTTTCTCTCTCTCTCCTTTTTTAAATAGTGGGGTTACATTTGCCACCCTCCAATCTGCAAGAACTGTTCCATAATCTATAGAATTTTGGAAGATGACAACCAATGCATCCACTATTTCCATGGCTACCTCTTTTAGTACTCTGGGATGCAGATTATCAGACCCTGGGGATTTATCGGCTTTCAGCCCCGTTAATTTCTCAAGCACTATTTTTTTACTAATACTAATTTCCTTTAATTCCTCCTTCTCACTAGACACTTGGTTCCCTAGCATTTCTGGGAAGTTATTTGAGTCCTCTTCCATGAAGACAGAACCAAAGTATTTGTTTAATTGCTCAGCCATTTCCTTGTTCCCCATTATAAATTCTCCTGTTTCTGATTGTAAGGGACCTACATTTGTCTTCACTAATCTTTTTCTTTTTACATACTTGTAGAAGCTTTTACAGTCCGCTTTTATGTTCCTTGCAAGTTTATTCTCATACTCTATTTTTCCCCTCTTAATCAATCTCTTGGTCCTTTTTTTCTGAACTCTAAACTTCTCCCAATCCTCAGGCTTGCTACTTTTTCTAGCAACTTTATATGACTCCTCTTTGGATCTAATACTATCCTTAATTTCTTTTGTTAGCCAGAAAGGAATGTATAACTATTGCAATTCATGCATTTGTTCCTTAAATGTTAGCCATTACCTATCCACTGTCATGCCTTTTAATGAAGCTCCCCAATCTATCATAGTCAACTCACTCCTCATACCTTCGTAGTTTCCTTTGTTTAGATTTAGGACCCTAGTTTCGGATTGGACTTCTTCACTTTCCATCTTAATGAAGAATTCTATCATGTTATGGTCACTCTTCCCTAAAGGACCCCGCACAACATGATTATTAAGTAACCCCTTCTCATTGCACAATACCCAACCTGTTCCCTAGTTGGCTCCTCAACGTGCTGGTCTAAAAAACCATCTCGTACACACTCCAGGAATTCATCCTCCACAGTATTATTGCTAATTTGGTTTGGCCAGTCTATATGTAGATTAAAGTCACTCATGATTACTCTAGTACCCTTGTTACATGCATCTCTAATTTCCTGTTTGATGTCATCCCCTACATTACCACTACTGTTTGGAGGCCTATAGACAACTCCCACCAATGTTTTCTGCCCCTTGGTGCTTCTTAGCTCCACCCAGACTGATTCTACATCTTGATTTTCTGAGCCAATATCCTTTCTCACTATTGCTCTGATTTCATCCTTTACTAACAACGCCACCTCACCTTCTTTTCCTTTTCACCTGTCCTTCCTAAATATCGAATATCCTTGGATATTCAGCTCCCAGCCTTGGTCATCCTGCAGCCATGTCTCCGTAATCGCAATTATAACGTATTCATTTACATCTATTTGCGCTGTTAATTCGTCTACCTTATTACGAATGCTTCATGCTTTCAGATACAGTGCCTTTAGATTTGTCTTTTCAACATTTTTAGACATCTTAACATTTTTTTGTACTATGGCCCTATTTGTCTTATTACCATTTTTTCTTACCCGGACCTTATTTGTTAGTGCACTCCTTTGTTTGTACGCCCTGTCCCTTCCTGACACAATCTGGTTATCCTTACCCCAATCACTTTCCTGCACTGCTTCCTTGTCTTTTCTCTTTAGCATTCCAGATTTCTCTCCACCGGGACCCTTCCCCCCGCCCCCCCCCCCCACTTATTTAGTTTAAAGCCCTATCTACCTCTCTAGTTATTCAATTCGCTAGAACTCTGGTCCCAGCATGGTTCAGGTGTAATCCGTCCCAACGGAACAGCTCTCTCTTTCCCCAGTACTGGTGCCAGTGCCCCACGAGTCGAAACCCACTTCTCCCACACCAATCTTTCAGCCATGCATTCATCTCCCTGATCCTATTGACCCTATGCCAATTTGCTCGTGGCTCCAGTAATAATCCAGAGATTATGACCTTTGCGGTTCTGCTTTCTAATTTAGTTCCTAGCTGCTCAAACTCTCTCAGCAGAACCTCTTTCTTTGTCCTACCTATGTCATTGGTACCTACGTGGACCATGAGAACTGGATCCTCCCCCTCTCACTCCAAGTTCTTCCCCCCGGAGGAGATGTCTTTACCCTGGCACAGGGTAGGCAACATAACCTTCGGGACTCACGCTCCTGGCTGCAGAGAACAGTGTCTATCCCCCGAACTATACTGTCACCTACTACAATCATCTTCCTTTTTACTCCCCCCACTTCAACACCTTCCTGTACCACGGTGCCGTGGTCAGTTTGCTCGTCCTCCCCGCAGTCCCCGCGCTTGTCCACAAGGATTGCAAGAACCTCAAATCTATTGGACAAGTGTAGGGACTGAGGCAATACTACCCCCTGGATCCCCATACCTGCCTCACTCGCAGTCACACCCTCCTGTCCCTGACCACGTGTCAATTCTAAAGTATTTAATCTAAGGGGTGTGGTTGCCTCCTGGAGCAAAAGGTCCAGGTAACTTTCTCCCTCCCTGATGTCTCGCAATGTCTGCAGCTCAGACTCCAGCTCCTCAACTCGGAGCCGAAGTTCCTCGAGCCGCAGACACTTACCACAGATGGAGTCGCCCTGGACAAAAATGTCCACAAGCTCCCACATATTGCAGCAGCAACACATCTCCTGTTCTCCCATTATTTTATTTATTTAATTAATTAGTTTAATGTTATCAAATTATTTACCTCGTTTAGTTTATTAAATTAATTAAATTAAGTTTAGTTTTTAAAATTTAGTTACATGTTAACTTAAAACTTAGCCCACAGTCACTACCAATCACTTACCTGCCTTACCTGTGATGTCACACTGCCATTTTCTCTAGAGAGGATGTCTATGAGCCTCTGCCATCTATTCTCCATACATAGCCATCTATTCTCCATAGAGACCATGGAGGAGAAATTCAGTTTCGCCCCATTTGGGGCGCAATTATCGGCCAGGCGCAAAGATTAGCGCCTGGCGCTAATTATCGCCTCCGACTGCAAACTTGGCTTTTATCGCCCCTGGAAGTGATTGCAGCGCTAAATCAGGTGCTTCACAACTGTCTTAAGGCGCAAAGGCCGAGGAGCGAGGCGCTACCTCAGAGCGCTGGCGAAGCTCATGTGATGTCAGTCAGCAATAGAACACACACACAATGGCACGGGCCAGTTCTTAAAGGGGAGGGTTGATCTTGCTTTCCATCCACATCCTGCTCATTGCAGCCTTGAATCTCGGCCTGGAGAGACCTGTACATCAAATCTGCTGGAAAGAACAATGGAGAGATCCAGGGAAAGAGCTCAGAGTGCAGCACCCACAGTCTCTTCTAAATCGATACAAGGAAGGGCAAATCAAAATGAACCTGCAAAGTGCTGCTCAGTACCCAAAACTCCTTCACACAGCGTTGAATCTCTCCAGAAGTCTCTCTCTCTCTCTCTCTCTCTCTCAGAATGCGTGGTGCAAAAATGTCACCAACAAAAAAGGGCAGGAAGCGTTCGCCTTTAAATAGCGCTCCCCCAGTCCCTTCCTGACTGCAAAACGCTCGCCTCAGCCAGTCGTTCCTAGCATCAGGCGGTAAGGCAGGGGGTGCTACCGGGGCATTGCGCACTTGACTGACGTCACAATCTGCTGGCGCAGGAGATTGTGGCGGTAGTGTTTAGCGCCGCCACAAAATGTCTAGTTAATTTCGTGAGCGGTGCAAACATCGCCGCGCACGGGCGCTAGTTGCTTTGCGCCCTATTAGCGCCCTCTTAAGGTGCTAACAGGAGGCGCAAACCAACTGAATTTTTCCCCCCATGTGCTCCTGTGAGTGGCGCATTAGCTGCTCCATGTAGGTGGCCATCGTATCCATGGAGGAGCCTACAGTCACCAGCGCCTACAACATGGTGGTGTTCATGTTAGAGATGGACTCCTCCATTCTCTGACCATTTGCAGACATTCCTCTCGCAAAACCTGTCAGAGCCCCCTGCACTTCTTCCTGCTCCTCCAGGATCGCCCTCTCTCTGGATGGCCCCCGAGGCTCAGCGCCTGCATGTAGCTGAGCAGAGCTAGGAGCGTCCTGCGCCCTCTGGCAAGGAGTCTCCACTGTTGTCCCTGTCTCCACCATCTGCTCTTGCTCACTTGTGAGTTATGCGACACCAGGTGACAAGACTACTCTATCTCGCATGCCACCCACCGAGGTGTGCGTATCTGCGCTGGTGTTGGGTGCGCTTATGTCTGGTGACGTTGCGTCCTCAGAGGCTGGAGGCTCCTCTGAGGAGGCATCCTCCACTTCCTCCTGGACGGTGGGGGGGAGGGTGGTTCTTGATGGACCTGTGGGACAGTAAAAAGATGAGTTAGTTATGTCATATGAAGATTGGGTACATATACCAATATGCACATGATGACCATTCAGTGACTGCTGACATCAGTGCCCATATTTATTTTTTATTCGTTTATGTGGGCGTCGCTGGCAAGGCCAGCATTTATTGCCCATCCCTAATTGCCCTTGAGAAGGTGGTGGTGAGCCGCCTTCTTGAACCGCTGCAGTCCATGTGGTGAAGTACTCCCACAGTGCTGTGAGATAGGGAGTTCCAGGATTTTGACCCAGCGACGATGAAGGATCGGTGATATACTTCTAAGTCAGGATGGTGTGTGACTTGGAGGGGAACTTGGAGGTGGTGGTGTTCCCATGCGCCTGCTGCCCTTGTCCTTCCAGGTGGTAGAGGTCGTGGGTTTGGGAGGTGCTGCCAAAGAAGCCTTGGTGAGTTGCTGCAGTGCATCTTGTAGATGGTACACACTGCAGCCACGGTACGCCGGTGGTGGAGGGAGTGAATGTTTAAGGTGGTGGATGGGGTGCCATACAAGCGGGCTGCTTTGTCCTGGATGGTGTCGAGCTTCTTGAGTGTTGTTGGAGCTGCACTCATCCAGGCAAGTGGAGAGTATTCCATCACACTTCTTACTTTTGCCTTGTAGATGGTGGAAAGGCTTTGGGAAGTCAGGAGGTGAGACACTCGCCGCAGAATACCTAAGGCTCGATTTTGTCATGGGGTGGGCTGGAGTCGTGTCATCCGCTTTTCGTGTTAGCCACCCGACTCCAATTGGATGTGGGAGAATTATTCGATTTTCCCCTAATTGGGCAATTGAGTTCCAGCATGTGGGAACCCATGACCCAATTAGTTTTTTCAGTCTGAAAGTCGCCTCTGATGATGTCATCATTGCTGCTGCATTTAAGGTCTGCAAAGACTGGGAAGCTTTTGGCCTTTGCTGTGAGAGGGACCTGGAGGCAAAATGAGCAGCAGGAGACCTAAGTCTGCTCCCAGATTTTTCCTCCACCGCCACCGCCACCGCCCCCACCCCAAAGTTCCACAACAATGGTTATGACTGCTAAAAGTTCCCCCAGAATAATGATTGATCAAATCTCCTTCTTAATGGTGGACCTGCAGCTGATAGTCAGCAATCCAAGTGTGCTACCACCAGGTTTCACCGTCGTGTTTCAGAGGAGGCATGCATCACGTCGGAAAAGTGTTAAAATCAGAAAGGCCTCTCAAAATGGGATTATAGAGGCAATTAAGTGGTTGTTAAGGGCCTTAAGGGCCTATCCTGCCTCTTGGAGACGGGACGGAGACGGATCAGAAACCACGCATTTGGGAAAATTGCTTGGAGGCGGGATGGAGGCGGGGTCGGGCCTGCCCGCCGTTTTTTGCAATTTTAACACCCCACACGCCTCCATTCCCGCCTCCTCGGGCCTGGCAAAATTGAGCCCCTAGTCTCTGACCTGCTTTTGTTGCCACTGTGGCTGGTCCAGTTAAGTTTCTGGTCAATGGTGACCCCCAGGATGTTGATGGAGGGGGATTCAGGCGATGGTAATGCCATTGAATGTCAAGTGGTGGTGGTTAGACTCTCGCTTGTTGGAGATAGTCATTGCCTGGCACTTCTGTGGCGCGAATGTTACCTGCCAATTATCAGCCCAAGCCTGAACATCGTCCAGATCTTGTTGCATGTGGGCTTGGACTGCTTCATTATCTGAGGAGTTGTGAATGGTGCTGAACACTGTGTAGTCATCAACGAACATCCTCATTTCTGACTTTATGTTGGAGGGAAGGTCATTGATGAAGCAGCTGAAGATGGTTGGGCTGATATGAGTGACTGATGTATGCCATGTAGCTGTATGATATGTAATTCTGTCACCAGGTTGCTGAGAAGTCCCCCTCTCTCCGCCTCCCCCTCTCTCCATCTCCCACTTCCAGCTGCTCGGCAACTCCAGATATTTCTAAAGTAGCCTCCTCTGCTGTTGTGAGGTTTGCAAATGATGGAGGACCACTGCTGGTTCTACCCCTCTCCCTTTTATTTTGGGCTCTTTTCCTGCAAGGAGGAAACGAAGAGAAGGTTGAGTGAAAGTGATGGAATGAGTGTAAGGAATTAATCGGTTAGATCTTTAGAGGGTGACTATGATGGAGTGGCGTGGCAATGCCAAGTGGCCTCCTTGTGTGTTGTTAGTTGGTATGATTGCATTAGGGTGAAGGTGAGTGTGAGAGTGGCTAGTCAGATGGGGATGTGATAATGTAGAAAGAGAGATTGGGTGGACATGCAAGGTATGTTGTTGTGAGTAAGGATGTGCAGGGGTAGGGTTGGGAAGGCAGAGTGATGGGGATGTGATGAGAGGCACATAGAAACATAGCAAAATAGGAGCAGGAGTAGGCCATTCAGCCCTTCGAGCCTGCTCCACCATTCAATATGATCATAGCTGATCCTCTATCTCAACACCATATTCCCGCTCTCTCCCCATACCTCTTGATGCCTTTTGTGTCTAGAAATCTATCTATCTCCTTCTTAAATATATTCAGTGACTTGGCCTCCACAGCCTTCTGTGGTAGAGAATTCCACAGGTTCACCACCCTCTGAGTGAAGAAATTTCTCCTCATCTCAGTCCTAAATGCACAGCATGATGAAGGTGAGTGTGGCTTTGTACTCACGTTTCCTGATCTAATGAGATCATTGAAACATTTGCGGCACTGAACCCAGGTCCTCCTGACCACATCCCTGCTGGTGACCTCCTCTGCAATCTCCAACCAGACTGTTTGGGTGTCCTGGGGAGGTCTCTTCCGCCCATTGGAAGAGGACCTCCCTGGATGCTCTGACTCCCTCCATAAGCATATGGAGGGAGTCATCGGAGAACCTGGGTGCAGCCCTCTGCCTCTGTGCAGTCATTGACAGTGTTTGTAGCACTCCAATGCTGTAGTGCCTGACAGCACTATGTTACATTGACATTCAAATCTAATGTGGCCATGGCCCCTTTAAAGATCCCGGCTGAAAACGTGTCATCAATGACGTCACCATACCCGCACCACTTAATTGGGCTGGGTAACACGCAGGACGGGCTTAATAGGCCCTATTAAGGGAAAGTCATTTTCAGCAGCGGGATGGAGCCAGCAGCGGGGTCGTGAACCGCCATCGCCACCGCCCGCACCGGACCCGCCCAGGTAGGCAAAATTCCAGCCTTGCTGTTTTATCTATGATGTCTCGCATTTTTGTGTATGGGGACTCACATTACTGTGTAATCTTACACAGTTTGTGAAACTCCTGCCAATGACGTGGAAGCTTTGAATCTCAGTTTCTTTAACATTCCTGGGCCTGGAGGACTGGAAAAAGCTTTTTCCTGACTGGTGGAATTTGACCAGTCAGTGAGCATCCTTTACCAGTTCTCCATGCCTGGGAATTTTAAAGAGCTAAAGCTTCCACGTTTTCAGCCTTTTGAGGTAGGCCAAGAACAAGGGGACAGAAATGGAGGTTAGGGAGGTCCTTGCAATTTTTGTGTATGGAGGAGTCTAAACTCTTTTTGTGAATAGAGTAGACACACTTTTTTGTGTATGGTAGTTCTCATTTTTTGGTATATTAAGGGGTCTCTTTTTTGTGTATATGGCAGGTGGGGGTGGAAATTGCAAGTTTTTGTGTACAGGTGACTCACTCTTCATGTATGGAGCTTGTGCTTATTGTGGATGTGGGTCTCACTTTTAAGGGTCTCACTTTTTGTGTGGATGGGGTGGCACCTTGTTGTGTATGGGGGTCTCACCTTTTGAATCTATAGGGGTCTTGCTGTTTTGTATATGATGTCTCGCATTTTTGTGTATGGGGTCTCACATTACCGTGTAATCTTATGCGGCTAATCACTGGTTTGAGACATGTATCTGGCTTCAAAAGGTGGGACATCCCTTGTCTAAGCAAAGTGTTGTTGCTGTCTCCAAATAGTTGATTTAGAGGCAGATTCTGCAGTGAGCATATCCTTGGTAGCAGCATTGAAAGTGTCTTCCATTCTTATCTTCTATGCTTCCAGGTTATTACAAATGTGAGAAGTCGCACAACACCAGGTTATAGTCCAACAGCTTTATTTGAAATCACAAGCTTTCGGAGCACTGCTCCTTCGTCAGGTGAAGTAAAGGCGGCCTTCAAGACACACGACAACGCAAAATCGTCGAGCAGAAACTGATAGCCAAGTTCCGCACCCATGAGGACGGCCTCAACCGGGATCTTGGGTTCATGTCACGCTACATGTAACCCCACCTGACGTAGAGTCATCCAGACTCGAGTCGTCGTTGGCTTGTTCTCTCTACACAGATGCGGCCGGACCTGCTGTGATTTCCAGCAAAAAAAGTAAAAAGTTTTTTGTTTTCCATACAGACTCCAGCATCTGCCACATTTGACCCCTTGTGACACCACCTCATTGTCTTTGATGTAATGTTTTCCTGACTGACCTGTTTGGACACCATCTACACCTTTGATTGTCGTGATTATCTCTCTGCCGAGGTGTGATAAAGGGCAGTTAGAAAGATTAACTGTAATCATCTGGCATTGTTCTCTGACTATATATGCTGTGCCTATATGCATTTCTTCACTTCACCTGACGAAGGAGCAGCGCTCCGAAAGCTTGTGATTTCAAATAAAGCTGTTGGACTATAACCTGGTGTTGTGCGACTTCTCACATTTGTCCACCCCAGTCCAACACCGGCATCTCCACATCAAGGTTATTACAAGCTTCAGCAGGTAAGCCAGTGCATCAAATTATATCACACAAGCCAAGTAAGAGCTGCTTTGAACATCCATGTTAGTAAATAGGGAGGGGGGAAATCCTCCAATAAGACCACAATGACATTGGGCCGAAAATTGATCCCGGGACGCGAGAGTACGCACTGCGTACTCTCGCGTATTCCCACTCCAATTGCCGGTTTTCTGCATGCCCTGCGCATGCGCTGAAAACCGGCAATTGCTCTTCTGAAAAGGGGGCGGGGCCTGGGTGCATCGCGTGCGCGCTACAGGCTGCGCGCACGCTGTGCACTTCATGCTTTGGACGCGCAGGTAAGTAGGGAAGATTTTGGAAATGTAAAAAGGAGGAGTAAGACCCGCTTTTAAGAAGGTAAGTAGTGAATTAAGTATTTTTTTGAATTTTTTTTTACAGGTATATCTTTTTTATAGACTTTAAAGACAGGTAAGTTTATTTTTATAACTTTTTAAAAGATTTTAAATTTTTTCAAAAATTTAATTTTTTATTTAAAATGGTTAATTTAATTAACTATACTTATTTTATTAATGTGATGGTTTTTTTTAAATTTAATTGAGGTTTAGCTGTTATTTTGGGGGGGTGTAAGATTCATAGATTTCACAGCCATGCTGTGAGACTTATGAATGGAAGATGGTGTGCTGCCATTGGCTCTAACTGAGTCACGTGATCCCACAGCTCGCACGAATTCACTACGCCGCTGGGATACGCAAGCCCAGCACAGCTGATGTCTGGAACATCAAGTTCGTGCGAGCTGGATCTGAAAAAGCATAAGCGAGGTGAGACATCGCGGGGAAGGCTTACCCCCGCGGGAACAGAGCGAGATCAATTTCTGGGCCATTAAGTACAGTTGGATTCTGACGCCACAATGAGCTTCCCAAGGCTAGAGTTAGTAACAGATTTCCAGAATGTTACATTATTGGCATTGCTGCAGACAAATTCAGCTCTACAATCAGATACAGTTGTGTTCTGTTGAATAATAAATCGTTCTTGATGCTCACAAAGCCCTCATCAACCCAAAAATGACATCCTCTTCCATCCAGAATATTAGCTCAAGGTCATTCCCCGGAAAGGACATGACTCAGTCTGAGTCAGAAACATATTGAAAAAGTTGGTCAGTAAGACTACAGAATAGCAGTGGTGCAGCTTTACAATGCTTCTCCTGCCTGTAGAACTGTCTCTCATAGGGCCATAGGTCTTATCTCTGCTGACATTTTAAAACCAAAAGTTGGGAACTAATTCAGTAATCCCACTGGCATTCAATGGTAATTAACTAATTTCTGCAAGCAGCAAAATCATTTCACCTGATTGTTTGCCACTACAGACAGGTACAAAATCAATCAAAAAGCAGGCAGCACATTTCCCCGAACAGCAATATCCAGCTTTGTCTCTCTGTTGATATTAATTCATGTTGATTGGTCTTAGGAAGGGGCGCTGATAGTGGAAACTTGCCTTTTAAAACAAAAAATGAGCTAAAAAATTTTGAAAGAAATAACATTTTAAAAGTATTTTCTTATTGCACAGCATTACTTATTTTGTTCTTCTGAAGTTGATGTACTCCCCAGAACCACTTAGTACAACTCAGAGATCTCAGAAGTAATGTCGAATGCATGGCCTGTACTCAGGTTTTTAATGATTGTTTGTTCTGATCCCCTGATGTGCAATGCACCACAGCGACATCCTGACTGGCAAACTGGAGTGTGAGCAGAATAGAAATGAACAGTGGTCAGTTTAATTGCAGCCGGTGAACAACTCAGATGCTTTAAATTCCAATTATTTTGTTGAAGCTATTTATTTCACAATATCTAAATATTTATTTTCATAAAGCAATAATTGTGGGATCATATATCTGTAAGAAAAGGCATTTTCTTAAAATCTGGTTAACAAGGCGATTAAAATCCACTAGGGAAAAAAAATGTTAGGTCTCAATTTTTTTTTACACGTTTGCCTTCATTCTGGAATCAACCCATGTACATTCCGAGGCTTTTGAATTGTAGGGAGTTGCCTCAGGATCACAATTTTCTGCCAAGTATTTGTATTTTAACTTGTATATGTAATTAGAATTTCCAGCAAGATTGGCAGATAACTATTTGTATGATGCAGCCCACGTTGAAGTGCATTGATGTGATCATCCGAAGCCACGGAGCCACACTGCAATGGTTTTTCCCTCCAGTTCTGCACACAGTGAGATCACTCTCTCTACTAGGTTGTCTCGGAAAGGAACAGAGCAAAAGCAAGCAGACCTGGTAAGTGACACCCACCAAGAGTGAGAATCGCTCATTCTGGTTAAAATATATCTTCTATTTTGATGAAAGTCACTTTTAAAAATAAACATCCCTTCATACATTTAAATAGGCTCATAATCTGCATCATTCTTGCTAATTGCAAATATCTCTGCTGTTGACAGCTATGAACAAGCTTCTCCCACAGGAAGGAATAGAAAATTAGAAGTATTTCACAGACTTCATCCTGGCCAATTACAGTAAGGGGAAAAAAAGAACTTACACATCATCAGGACAGCTCAAAAGTGCTTCACAAACAATAAATTACTTTTGTAGTGTTATCACTGTTGTTATTTAGGCAAATGTGGCAGCCAATTTGCACACAACAAAGAGCAAATGAGATAAATTAGTAGTGTTGGTTGAAGTGGTAGAGGCCGAGGAACAAGCTGCGTGCTTGCCATTTTGTTGATATAGAATAATTTAGCACAATCTAAAGAGGAGGAGAAATTGGGGGAGAAATTGGTTATGGTCCCTTTCCAAGCAGCTAACCAACTGTGCACAGGTGCTGGTCGTGCCTCCTTCGGCAGCTCGGGCCGAGTATATGTAGGAAATGCAGCAGCCAATTTGCGCACAGCAAGCTCCCACAAGCAGCTGATAATCTGCTTATTATCTGGTAATCTGGTAATCTGCTCTAGAGGTTTTGTGGGAAGGAACCTCGCTTCAATATGCATTCTGGGCATCATGTGATGTGACTCAGTTAAAGGAGAAGATCCTTTAAGGATGCCTAGAAGGTCTTTTTGGACATGTGACAGATGAGTAAAAGAGAATGGGTAGCTTCTTGTAGTTAGAGCTCACGGGACTTTTGGAAGTCCAACCCCTACAGAAGCGAAGCTTGATCACCTTGGGTCTGCAGGAAACCAGGCTGTATAAGTCTATTGTATAACCGTAATAGTTATTGTACTATTGGTGTCTGAGTAATAAACTTGTATTTGGACAATACGCTCGAGCCTGAACCACAAGGAATCATTTAATTGAGTTTAAAGAGATTTCCTTACGGTGAGCCGCCTTCTTGAACCGCTGCAGTCCATGTGGTGAAGGTACTCCAACAGTGTTGTTAGGGAGGGAGTTCCAGGATTTTGACAAAGCGACTATGAAGGAACGGCGATATATTTCCAAGTCAGGATGGTGTGTGACTTAGAGGGGAACTTGAAGGTGATTGTGTTCCTATGCGCCCGCTGCCCTTGTCCTTCTAGGTGGTAGAGGTCGCGGGTTTGGTAGGTGCTGCCGAAGACGCCTTGACGAGTTGCTGCAGTGCATCTTGTAGATGGTACACACTGCAGCCACAGTACGCTGGTGGTGGAGGGAGTGAATGTTTAAGGTGGTGGACGGAGTTCCAATCAAGTGGGCTGCTTTGTCCTGGATGGTGTCGAGCTTCTTGAGTGTTGTTGGAGCTGCACTCATCCAGGCAAGTGAGTATTCCATCACACTCCAAGCTTGTGCCTTGTAGATGGTAGAAAGGCTTTAGGGAGTCAGGAGGTGAGACACTCACCGCAGAATACCCAGCCTCTGACCTGCTCTTACAGCCACATTATTTATGTGGCTGGTCCAGTTAAGTTTCTGGTCAATAGTTACACCCAGGAATTTAATGTTGGGAGATTCGGCGATGGTAATGCCGTTGAATGTCAAGGGGCAGTGGTTAGATTCTCTCTTGTTGGAGATTGTCATTGCCTGGCACTTCTGTGGCACAAATCTTACTTGCCACTTATCAGTCCAAGCCTGAATGTCATCCAGGTCTTGCTGCATCCGTGCATGGACTGCTTCATTATCTGAGGAATTGCAAATGGAACTGAACACTGTGCAATCATCAGTGAACATCCCCACTTCTGACCTTATGATGGAGGGAAGGTCATTGATGAAGCAGCTGAAGATGGTTGCACCTAGGACACTGCCCTGAGGAACTCCTGCAGCAATGTCCTGGGATGAGATGATTGGCCTCCAACAATCACATCATTTTCCTTTGTGCTAGGTATGAGTCCAGCCAGTGGAGAGATTTCCCCCCGATTCCCATTGACTTCAATTTTACTAGGGCTCCTTGATGCCACACTCGGTCAAATGCTGCTTTGATGTCAAGGGCAGTCACCCTCACCTCTGGAATTCAGCTCTTTTGTCCATGTTTGGACCAAGGCTGCATGAGGTCTGGATCTGAGTGGTCCTGGCGGAACCCAAACTGAGCATCAGTGAGCAAGTTATTGGTGAGTAAGTGTCGCTTGATAGCACTGTCGATGACATCTTCCATCACTTTGCTGATGATTGAGAGTAGGCTGATGGAGCGGTAATTGGCCGGATTGGATTTGTCCTGCTTTTTGTGGACAGGACATTCCTGGGAAATATTCTACTTTGTCAGGTAGATGCCAGTGTTGTAGCTGTACTGGAACAGCTTGGCTAGAAGCGCGGCTAGTTCTGGAGCACATGTCTTCAGCACAAAGCTGGGATGTTGTCGGGCCCCATAGCCTCTCTGTATCCAGTTCATTCAGCCGTATCTTGATATCACGTGGAGTGAATCGAATTGGCTAAAAACTGGTTTCTGAGTTGCTGGGGATCTCAGGAGGAAGCCGAGATGGATCATCCACTTGGCACTTCTGGCTGAAGATGGTTGCGAACACTTCAGCCTTGTCTTTTGCACTCTGAGGATGGGGATGTTCATGGAGCTTCCTCCTCCTGTTAGTTACTAAAGTGTCCAATGATTTTTCATCAGCAGCAAAGAAAATACAAGAACTCAAGCCATGATCCCATTCGTTGACTTGCCGCTGTCTTGTCCCTGTTTGGTTTAGGACTTGGGAAAAGGAGGTAACTGTATATAAACATATATGTATCACTAAGTTTGTCCTGTGCATTTGAATAAGATAGCACAATAGCTTGAAGCAGTACCCTACACTTCTAGGATCTGGATCCAAATCTAGTGGTATTAAAATGGCCCCTCTTTGATTGCTGTTTGAGTTCTAAGTGAAATAGGTTTGAAATATGTCATCTTAGTTTCACGGAGCACAGCATAAAACCATTTTGCACTAGTTCTTTTTAGCCAATAGTCATTATAAATAACAAACAGCTGAAGAAACTCTGGCATAATAAACAAGACCTCCTGCTATATCAGAAGTACTATATCATGGATGAAATTGGAATCACACATAACTTTTTATATTAATTATACATCCACACCAACGTGGTATTGTTTGATAATGATGGAAGGAATTCCCTATTGCATTTTGACTTTCACACCAGTATCAAGAGGAATCCAGGAAATATGAATTATGCAAGCTAATACAAATTGAAAACTACACACTTCAGTGGTTTATTCTTTAACATTAATCACACTCCCCAGATATTTATTTATGATGAATGAAATGTATTTGTGCATTTACTATCCAAGGCTTGAATTTAATGTTTAACAGCCCATACTGACCCCTGATGTTTTATTCACAGGCCATATCCCTATGCAAAACTAATTTATAAGTGCAATGCAATTGCACTTTCCATCAGTCTTTCAGAGTCCTTATCAAATCAGTTTTATCCTTGAACCTTTGTTGGTATCTGTATTAAACACTGAAAGAAAAAGAAAGACTTGCACTGATATACCAATTTAGCACATCTCTCAGAACATTCAAAAAAATTCTCACTTCCAATTAATTAAATAAAATATGCTTCCATTCAGTGAATGTGGTTTGTTGTATTTCATATTAATTGCCGCGAAATTTGGCACCTTAGCGCTGATAGTTAAGGCCGGTTTGGAATAAAAAGGCGTTCGCCTCACTTCCACCCACTTCCGGTGCAGCCTGCACTGTTCGCCATCTTGGTGAGGTCGATAGAGCGGGCAGGACGTGCATGGACCAGCAATATGCAGAGTAGGCAGGTCGTAACATCAGTCAGCATGTAACGCTGATTTGGCACACGACCTGCCATTTTGGACATCGCCACTCCATTCAACGCCCTTTCCTAAACAGCTGAGGTTGCGGGTTTGGGAAGTGCTATCGAAGAAGCCTTGGCGAATTACTGCAGTGCATCTTGCAGATGGTACATTGCAGCCACAGTGCACCAGTGGTGAATGGAGTGAATGTTTAAGGTGGTGGATGAGGTGCCAATCAAGTGGGCTGCTTTGCCGTGGATGGTGTTGAGCTTCTTGAGTGTTGTTGGAGCTGCACTCATCCTGGCAAGTGGAGAGTATTCCATTACGCTCCTGACATATGCATTGTAGATGGTGGAAAGGCTTTGAGGAGTCAGGAGGTGAGACACTTGTCGCAGAATACACAGCTTCTGACCTCCTCTTGTAGCCACATTATTTATATGGCTGGTCCAGTTAAGTTTCTGGTCAATGGTGACACCTAGGATGTTGATGGTGGAGGATTTGGCAAAGGTAATCCCATTGAATATCAAGGAGAGGTGGCTAGACTCTCTCTTGTTGGAGATACTCATTGCCTGGTACTTGTGTGACACAAATGTTACTTGCCACTTATTAGCCCAAGCTTGAAAGTTCTGCAGGTCTTGCTGCATGCGGGCACAGACTGCTTCATTATCTGAGGAGTTGTGAATTGAACTGAACACTGTGCAATCAAAAGCGAATATCCTCACTTCTGACCTTATGATGGAGGGAAGGTCATTGATGAAGCAGCTGAAGATGGTTGGGCATAGGACACTGCTTGAGGAACTCCTGCAGCAATGTCCTGGGGCTGTGATGATTGACCTTCAACCACCACAACCATCTTCCTTTGTGCTAGGTATGACTCCAGCCAGTGGAGACTTTTCCCCCTGATTCCCATTGACTTCAATTTTACTAGGACTCCTTGATGCCACACTCAGTCAAATGTTGCCTTGATGTCAAGGACAGTCACTCTGGCCTCACGCCTGGAATTCAGCTCTTTTGTCTATGTTTGGACTAAGGCTGTGATGAGGTCTGGAGCCAAGTGGTCCTGGCAGAACCCAAACGGAGCATTGCTGAGCAGGTTATTGGTGAATAAGTGCCACTTGATAGCACTGTCGACGACACCTTCCATCACTTTGCTGATGATTGAGAGTAGACTGATGGGGCAGTAATTGGCTGGATTGGATTTGTCCTTCTTTTTGTAGACAGGACATACCTGGGCAATTTTACACATTGTCAGATAGATGCCAATGTTGTAGCTGTACTGGAACAGCTTGGCTAGAGGTGCGGCTAGTTCTGGAGCACATGTCTTCAGCACGATAGCTGGGATGTTTTCGGGGCCCATAGCCTTTGCTGTATCCAGTGTGCTCAGCCGTTTCTTGATATCACGTGGAGTGAATCAAATTGGCTGAAGTCTGGCTTCTGTGATGGTGGGGACCTCAGGAGGAGGAGGAGGAGGAGGAGGAGGAGGCCAAGATGGATCATCCACTCGGCACTTCTGGCTGAAGATGGTTGCAAACGCTTCAGCCTTGTCTTTTGCACTCAGGTGCTGGGTTCCGTCATCATTGAGGATGGGGATCTTCATGGAGCCTCCTCCTCCCATCAGTTGTTTAATTGTCCACCACCATTTATGAATGGATGTGGCAGAAATGCAGAGCTTTGATCTGATCCATTGGTTGAGGGATGATTTCGATCTATTTATAGTATGCTGCTCTGTTGTTTATCTATAGTAGTTCTGTGTTGTAGCTTCACCAGGTTGGCACCTCATTTTTAGGTACACCTGGTGCTGCTCCCTTCTACACTCCTCATTGAACCAGGGTTGGTCCACGGGCTTGTTGGTAATGGTAGCATGAAGGATATGCTGGGCCATGCATTTACAGATTGTGGTGGAATACAATTCTGCTGCTACTGATGGCCCACAACGCATCATGGGTGCCCAGTTCTGAGCTGCTAAATCTGTTCTGAATCTATACCATTGAGCACAGTGGTAGTGCCACACAGCACGATAGAGGGTGTCTTCAGGACTTAGTCGCCATAAGGACTGTGCGGTGGTCACTACTACCAATAATGTCATGGGCAGATGCATCTGCAACAGGTAGATTGGTGAGGACAAGGTCAAGTAGGTTTTTACGTCATTTTGGTTCTCTCATCACCTGTCGCAGGCCCAGACTGGCAGCCATGTCCTTCAGGACGCGGCCAGCTCACTCAATACTGGTGCTACCAAGCCACTCTTGGTGATGGACATTGATGTCCCCCACCCAGAGTAGATTATGTGCCCTTGCTACCCTCAGTGCGTCCTCCAAGTGGTGTTCAACATGGAGAAGTGCTGATTCATCAGCTGAAGATGAGCGGTAGGTGGTAATCAGCAGGAGGTTTCCTTGCCCATATTTGATCTGATACCAGGAGATTTCATGGGGTCCGAAGTGAATGTTGAGGACTCTCAGGGCCATTCCCACCTGACTGTATACAACTGTGCCACCACCGGTGGGACAGGACATACCAGGGATGGTGATGGATGAATCTAGGGCATTGGCTAAAATTTATGATTATGTGAGTATGTCTATGTCAGGCTGTTGCTTGACTAGTCTGTGGGACAGCTCTCCCAATTTTGGCACAAGACCCCAAATGTTAATGAGGAGGACTTTGCAGGGTCAACTGGGCTGGGTGTGCCTTTGTTGTGTCTGAATCAGGTGTCTCGATCAATGCCGGGTGATCTGTCCAGTTTTATACTTATTACTGTTTTTCATA
Source organism: Squalus acanthias (assembly GCA_030390025.1). Lineage (NCBI taxonomy): Eukaryota > Metazoa > Chordata > Chondrichthyes > Squaliformes > Squalidae > Squalus > Squalus acanthias. Next base: position 54,474,654 of record CM059432.1, read on the forward strand.
GCAGTTTATTACAACTCATTGGCTTGTTAGGCCATTTCAGAAGGCAGTTAAGAGTCAACCACATTGCTCTGGGTCTGCAGTCAAATGTAGGCCAGACCGGGTAAGGGTGACAGCTTTCCTTCCCAACAGGATATTAATGAACCAGTTGGGTTTTTACAGCAATCGGGTAGTTTCATGGTCACCATTACTGATACTAGCTTTTTATTCCAGATTTATTTAATTAAATGAATTTAAATTTCACAGCTGCCGTAGTAAGATTTGAACTCATGTCTCTGGATTACTAGTCATAAGAATATAAGAACATAAGAAATAGGAGCAGGAGTAGGCCATTCGGCCCTTCGAGCCTGCTCCGCCATTCAATGAGATCATGGCTGATCTTCTGCCTCAACTCCATTCACCGGCCCTATCGCCATATCCCTTGATGCCCTTACTAGTCAGAAATCTATCGACTTCTGTTTTGAATATACCCAATGACTGAGCCTCCACAGCCCTCTGGGGTAGAGAATTCCAAAGATTCACCACCCTCTGTGTGAAGAAATTTCTTCTCATCTCAGTCCTGAATGGCCTACCCTTTATCTTGAGGCTGTGGCCCCTGGTTCTAGTCTCCCCAGCTAAGGGAAACATTTTCCCAGCATCCATCCTATCAAGCCCTGTAATAATTTTATATGCTTCAATGAGATCCCCTCTCATTCTTCTGAATTCAAGAGAATACAGGCCTAGTTTACTCAATCTCTTCTCATACGACAGTCCCGCCATCCCAGGAATCAATCTTGTGAACCTTCTTTGCACTCCCTCTATGGCAAGTATATCCTTCCTTAGGTAAGGAGACCAAAATTGTACACAGTACTCCAGGTGTGGTCTCACCAAGGCCCTATATAATTGGAGTAAGACTTCTTTACTCCTGTACTCAAATCCTCTTGTAATGAAGGCCAGCATACCATTTGCCTTCCTAATGGCTTGCTGCACCTGCACATTCACTTTCAGTGACTCATGTACAAAGACACCCAGGTTCCTTTGAGCATCTGCATTCCCCAATCTTTCACCATTTAGGAAATACTCTGCCTTTCTGTATTTTCTACCAAAGTGGATAACTTTACATTTATCCACATTATATTCCATCTGCCATGTTCTCGCCCACTCACTGAGCCTGTCGAGATCCCCTTGAAGCCTCTTCGCAACTGACACTGCCACCTAGCTTTGTATCATCAGCAAATTTGGAAATGTTACATTTAGTCCCCTCATCCAAATCATTGATATAGATTGTGAATAGCTGGGGCCCAAGCACCGATCCTTGCGGTAACCCACTAGTCACAGCCTGCCATCCTGGAAAAGACCCGTTTATCCCTACTCTTTGTTTTCTGTCTGTTAACCAATTCTCAATCTATGCTATTACCCCCAATTCCATGTGCCCTAATTTTGTTCACCAACCTCTTGTGTGGGACCTTATCGAAGGCCTTCTGAAAATCCAGATACGCCACATCTACCGGTTCCCCTTTGTCTACTCCACTAGTTACATCCTCAAAGAACTCCGATAGGTTTGTCAAACAGGATTTCCCTTTCATAAATCCATGTTGACTCTGCCTAATCTTACTATTAATTTCTAAGTGCCCAGTTATTGCATCCTTTATAATAGATTCCAGCATTTTCCCAACTACTGATGTGAGGCTAACAGGTCTGTAGTTCCCCATCTTCTCTCTCCCTCCTTTCTTAAATAGCGAGGTTACATTTGCTATCCTCCAATCTGCAGGAACCGTTCCAGAATCTATAGAATTTTGGAAGATGACAACCAATGCGTCCACTATTCCAATGGCCACCTCTTTCAAAAGGTTGCCATTGGATTACTAGTCCAGTAACATAACAAAGTCTGAGCTTTAATAGTTTAAAATAGTAATAAAAGTTTTAATAAAAATTCAATCCAGCAAAAATGTGATCAAAATTTAAAAAAAGACTTTGGGCTGGAAATTGGCCTCCTTAGCGCCTCCCGTTATCGCCTCTGGGGGGGCGATAACAGGGCACGAACGACTTACTGCCTGGGCGCGGTGAGATGAACAACTCCCGCTAACTTGGCTGGGAGGTTTGTGGCAGCAGTACCACTTTGCGCAACGATCTCCTGCACCCGGAAATCGTGACCCCGGTAGCGCCCCAGACCCGAACCTCGTTTCCACCCCTTGCTGCATCGCCGGGTGAAAATACCGACAGCTGCAGGAGGCATTTTTCGGGAGGCCGGGAGCTTCAGGGGCAGAAGTTAAAGGGGAGGTTGCCGAGGTAAGTAGGAAAATTTCTAATGCTTTATTCCAATTGTTTTCAATTCTCCTGCGCCGTGATCAATCAGCTCAGCACTCTGCTGAAGTGCTTGGGGCTGATCGGGCCAGATCACGGCTGCCATTGGGGACCAGCTAACCGGTCCCAATGCAGAGCCTGCAGCGATGGCCCTTCCTTTTAAGGGAGGGAAGGAGCCTCAGATCGCGGCAGCACTGCACAGGACATTGCGCAGCGCTGCACCACTACTGCCCCGCCTGTGTCCTTTAGCGCTCCAGAAATGAAGTGGAGCGCTTGATTTAGCGCTCCACTGCCTTCCTGGAGCGCTAACACCGAATTTAGAAAAAGCTGGGAATCATTGGTGCCTGGCGCTAAGTTTCCCAGCTTTCAAAGGGTACCGCCCCCAACGGTACCGAATTTCTCCCCCCAGGGGGGCGATTTTCCCACTGGAGGCGAGATGGAGGCGGGTTTCCATTTGGATGTGTTTGAAACTTGCCTCCACTGATAGGTTTCAAAAATTTGTGATTTTCCCATGGTTGGCCACTTGATTTCAGAGGTGTAGGATGCCCTTGGTCAATTAGTGTTTTGGGACTGAAACTCGCCTCTGTTGACAGCACTTTTCCAGCCTGATTTTATGGCTTCTTGCTCCCTTGGCTCATTCCACAGCATTTCTGCATCTCCGGCACCAACTCCAACATCTTTTGAGAAACCATTATGTCCAATTCCAAGGCAAGGGCCTACCCGAAGCTCTCGGATGAGGCACTGCAAATATTGTTTGAGGGGGTGACAGCTAGCATGGAGGTGCTCTTCCACTCATCTCAGAGGAAGAGGCCTGCCAAAGAAACCAAGGCTGTGTGGGTACAGCTGGCAAGGGATATAACCTCCAGATCTGTGTGCAGGTTGGGAGACTGTTTCTGTGTATTGATGAAATGCCATCCCTGTTGGAAAGCATTAAAATGATTTGAAGTCAAAATGTTGGCATTATGCCATCTGTGCTTTCGCCTTAGGCAGCGCCACATTGCGGCATCCGCCACACTTGCATTGTCAGGTTGGTGGCCTGAGTGAAAGGAGGCCAGAGAGTCATGTCCATTGTCAATGATGTCCTTGGATGGAGCCAAGGACATGTGCCAACTTGGGCAACCTATGCAAATCTGGCCATGATAAGTTCATCCCTTGCATCCCGGGCAGCCATGTGCTCAAGTGCTGCTGCTGCCACGGGTCAATATACCAGCGCTCTGACCTCCTCCTCCTCCTCCAGATTCTCCTCCTCCTCATCCTCATCTGAGGTCCATGCAGAAAGAAAACAAATGGTTCCCATGCTGCTTGTAGATGCCTTCTTTGGGAAAGTGCTCATTGCAAGCAGGGAGAGGCTCTTCCAAGGAGGTCCCACAGTTGATGGAGTCAAGCTGCAGCACCTCCGACTTCGGAAGGCCTTCTAAAAGTGCTCAGAGACCTTTTAGAGCCAAGGTTTGGCACCTGCAAGTAATCCTTGCTGCAATAAATTATGTCTTGTTAGACCTGCAGCAGTGAGGAGGCCACCCACGAGTCAACCCACCAGGTTTACCTGGCGTGGTTCAGGAGGTGTGTGGATCACACCGAAAAAGCTGAAAAAGTCACGAGGGCCTCTCAAAATAGGCTTAGAGAGGCCCTTAATGAGCATCTAATAGCGCAATGACCAGCTGGAGGCGCGAGCGTTTCCCGACCTCCAAAACCGGCACCGGCAAAATCCCGCGGAGGCGGGTTGGGGGCGGATTCCAAACCCGACCTCTTCGATTCTGATTTTCCCGCCTTTCCCGCCTCCAAACCCACCTCCTCCGATGTCAAAAAATCCCCCCCCTGGTCTCTGGAAATCCATTATAGTAGGCACTAAAAATGCTCTTGATAAATGTTCACCATGACAGAAGTCTGAGCTTCCACTGCAGCACTCAGACGTTGGGTCGCTTCCGCTTGTGCTATAATGGAAGCTGAGACATTGCCCATCACACCCAGCATCATGGATAGGTCCACAAGTGCTCCTCCATGCTCTTTGACATTGACAACAGCCTTTCTGGCAGGTCTGCCAATGCATCAAGCATTTTTGTGTTCATGCCCATCACCCTTCTTCTGAAGGCCACCCCATCGAGGTCATTATCTGACTCCTCTGCAGCAGAACTCATGTGCCACCTCGCCCTCGAGGGAGCTGGCACCTGTGCTACCTTTTGCCCCTCTACCACTCTCCTCCTCTTATTCCTGCACAGGTTGGGCTGGTTGGGGTTCTTGGGTATCTGAAAGGAGAAAGGCACAGGGTAGGTTGTAGTGAGGGGAGGGGGGAAAGCAAGATACGCATGCATACACCATCAGCAGCTTTTAAGTGAGAAGAGATTGTGGGATGTGAGGGAAGTGGGACGTGAGAAGGAGGATTACGTATGAGCATACTGTCATCTTCAATGCTTTCAGCCTCGCTGATTGCCACAGCCTCAGTGACGGCCCCTCCACTGATATCCAGCACTGTTTTCTCCAGCTGGGTCAAGTTCTGCAGTTGTGCCTGCCCCCCGCCTGTTAGCTGCTGATGGCGCCGGTTATGTACACGTTGGCCTGCGAGAGAAAGGGAAGTATGTCAGTGAGTGTGGTGCACTTAGCATGTCTCCACAGGCAGCTCGAACATTTTATAAATATCGATGTCCGGCCGCTTGCCTCACCAGGAGCTTGAAAGTAAGTCCTGGAGAACATGAGGAGGCCAATCCCGGCGTGGCAGCAGCTTTCAGGAAATGAAATGGAAAGGAATATCGGATGGGGTGCATAACAAGTGGCCGATCCCACACCGGCAGTTTTCCACCCCCGCTGAAATTGAAAGTAATTCCCAGTATCTCATCTACCCCTTTAGCACCCAGCAGCCTTTGGTCTGAATACTGGCATTAGTAACTTCAGCCCTTTGCTATACCCCCCATTTTCTCACAGCAGAGACTGCCGTAGTATGAAGAGTAACTGCCTGTACTTTTGAGAGGGTCTGCCAGTGTCGGGGTTGGTGGCTTTGTGAAGGAATACGCCATATTCAGAAAAATACACCATCCTATGAAAGAATTTTGACTTTATTAAAACATGACAAACTGGGCTTGAAAATCTGGAAGCCTCAACAATCTAAAGCTGTGAACAGCATACAGGCTGTTGAGATAAGATAAGTTGTTGACACTGAATCAATAGCCTTAATGAAACAAAAGGTTAAAGGTTCCTGGAAGTCTGAAGCCTTGGAAAGAACATAATGGTATACTCAGTTAAGGTGTCTTAAACCAACATTTTGAAATTAAACACAGAAAATTAAAGAAACATATGCCTTCGTAAAAATGACATCAAATGAAATATGGAGACACGATTATGTGTTGCAACCAACTGAGGTAACTAAGAAGACAATGGTGCAACCGGTTGAGGTGTTCTAAATGCAAAAGATACAAACAGAAGACCTTGGTAATAATGGCATCAAGTGGGGGAGGCACCACCTGTCACATTGTTTTTGTGTTGAACTTGAAACACCTAAAGGAGAGACACGAGTCTGAATGCTACCAGCTGAACTAACTGTAAGAATAGAAGGGGTCAGCAGAAAAATGACTCGAGATAATTAGCTTACATCAGCAGAAAACTTCAAAGGAAATACCACTGAGAAAGGGTATAAAAATTGAACTTTCAAATGGGAAGACAGATTCGCTTGAAGGGGCAAAGCGATTCTCAGGCTTCAGAGGCAAGCTCTGTAAGTCTTCAACTCTTTGTATCTCGGGGATCAAGGTACTTGTATTTGATTTTGGTGGGATATCCTGGAATAAGACTAAGAAATGTAAAAATGTAACAAAGTTAAGATTTGAGAATAAGGATCTCTGATAATAGAATTGTAAAAACTTACTTGTTTTTGGAATTGTTAAAGTTGCGATTGAAACACCAACTGTAAATTACATGTCGGTTCTTTAATAAATCTATATATTTTTAGAATTGTCTCACATAGTACTTCTGTATCAAACTCGCAAACTCAATCTCTGTACGCTCTTTGGTGAGGAGTTGCAGAGTTCAGGGGGAGTTTTCCGGACCCTCATAATATCCAGAACAATACAGTCTAGCTAAACTTATTAAAAGTGCTATCTGGAGAACGGTAACATCTTCAGGCTGTTCCTTTCCTTTAGGGAGAGATAGTCTGGACCTTTAGACCCAATTAAGCGTCTTTAATATTCGGCTACCTCTAACTTTAGTTGAAGGTGAACGTCTGGGGAATACGCCTGATCCGGGGTAGCAAAAACGGGGCTAGGACTAGTAATTATCCCTTCAGCGTGATGTGTGGCGCAAAGACTCTTCATATTGCATTGTAGCTATTTCAGAGATGATCAACAGCATCCAAATCAATTTATGCATATTTTTGGATGTGCAACAGTACAAATTAGCTCTCTGATTATCTTTTCATATCAACTAATTGGTTCATATTCAATAGTTTGCAGGTCATTTAACACAGTAACTCCCTCCTTGCAATCGGCACATGTTAGTTCTTTTCCCATCTCATCGTCCCTTTTTCTCTTTTTTCCAAAATAAAAGAAAAAAGACTTGCACTTATATAGCGCCTTTCACAACCATCGGACGTCCCAAAGCATTTTACAGCCAATGAAGTACTTTTTGAAGTGTAGTCACAGTTGTAATGTAGAAAACGCGGCAGCCAATTTGTGCACAGCAAGCTCCCACAGACAGCAATGTGATAATGACCAGATAATCTGATTTTGTTATATTGATTGAGGGATAACTATCAGCCAGGACACCGGGGATAATTCCCCAGCTCTTCTTCAAAATAGTGCCATGGGATCTTTTACGTCCACCTGAGAGATGACAGGGCCTCGGTTTAACGTCTCATCCGAAAGACGGCACCTCCGACAGTGCAGCACTCCCTTGATTTTTGTGCTCAAGTCTAGGCATTACTGAAATGCCGGCTTATCTTTCAGTTCGGATGAAGGGTATGCACCCAAACCAAAATAACCTGCCTTTTTTCTATGCAGAAGCTGATTACATTTTCAGAATTTTCTATTTTGATTTCTACATGTTTTTATTTTTATTTCTGTGTGTTCTTGTTTTTTGCCCTCCTGTACCATTACTTCAAAATAGAATAATTGATTATGCCTTTATGTTTGGGATATATTAATGCTAAAATTTGTATGTATCCTCGTGCATTTTCTGGATGAGAAAATAAAAATGCCCTTTGCAGGATCATCTTACGTTTCACAGCCATTTCACTGACAGAAGGTACACAGTGGGCAATAGTGAAATACCCTTTTAAGTCTACAAGTTGAATTTCCTGAAGGTCTCACTTCTATGTGGTAATGTCACTGGGCTAGTAATGTCCAGAGGCCTGGACTAATAATCCAGAGACGTGAGTTCAAATCCCACCATGGCAGCTGGGGAATTTAAATTCAGTTAATTAAATAAATCTGGAATGAAAAGCTAGTATTAGTAATGGTAACCATGAAACTATCGGATTGTCGTAAAAACCCATCTGGTTCACTTTAGGGAAGGAAATCTGCTGTCTTTACCCGGTCTGGCCTATATGTGACTCCAGACCCACAGCAACGTGGTTGACTCTTAACTGCCCTCTGAAATGGCCTAGCAAGCCACTCACTTGTAAAAAAAACTGCGACAAAACACAATAATAAAAATGAAACTGGACGGACCACCTGGCATCGAACTCAGCACCGGCTACAGACACGGCAACGGTGCACCCAGCCCAGTCGACCCGGCAAAGTCCTCCTCACCAACATCTGGGGAATTGTGCCAAAATTGGGAGAGCTGTCCCACAGACTAGTCAAGCAACAACCTGACATAGTCATACTCACAGAATCATACCTTTCAGCCAATGTCCCAAACTTCTCCATCACCATCCCTGGGGATATCCTGTTCCACCAGCAGGACAGACACAATGGTATACAGTCGGGAAGGAGTGGCCCTGGGAGTCCTCAACATTGACTCTGGACCCCATGAAGTCTCATGGCTTCAAGTCAAGCATGGTTAAGGAAACCTCCTGCTGATTACCACCTACCGCCCTCCCTCAGCTGATGAATCAGTACTCCTCCATGTTGAACACTACTTGGAAGAAGCACTGAGAGTAGCAAGGGCACAGAATGTACTCTGGGTAGGGGACTTCAATGTCCATCACCAAGAGTGGCTCGGTAGCACCACTAGTGACCGAGCTGGCTGAGTCCTGAAGGACCTAACTGCCAGTCTGGGCCTACAACAGGTGGTGAGAGAACCAACACGAGGGAAAAACCTACTTGACCTCGTCCTCACCAATCTACTTGTCGCAATTGCATCTGTCCATGACAGCATTGGTAGCAGTGACCACCGCACAGTCATTGTGGAGACGAAGTCCCATCTTCACACTGAGGACACCCTCCATCGTGTTGTGTGGCACTACCATTGTGCTAAATGGGATAGATTCAGAACATATCTAGCAGCTCGAAACTGGGCATGCATGAGGCGCTATGGGCCATCAGCAGCAGCAGAATTGTATTCCACCACAATCTGTAACCTCATGGCCCGGCATATCCCTCACTCTACCATTACCATCAAGCCAGGGGACCAACACTGGTTCAAATAAGGAGTGTAGAAGAGCATGCCAGGAGCAGCACCAGGCGTACCTAAAAATGCGGTGCCAACCTGGGGAAGCTGCAACACAGGACTACATGCATGCTAAAAAGCGGAAGCAGCAAGCTATAGACAGAGCTATGTGATCCCACAATCAACGGATCAGATCAAAGCTCTGCAGTCCTGCCACATCCAGTCATGAATGGTGGTGGACCATTAAACAACTAATGGGAGGAGGAAGCTCCATGAATATCCCCATCCTCAATGATGGTGGAGCTCAGCACATGAGTGCAAAAGACAAGGCTGAAGCGTTTGCAACCATCTTCAGCCAGAAGTGCCGAGTGGATGATCCATATCGGCCTCCTCCTGAGGTCCCCACCATCACAGAAGCCAGTCTTCAACCAATTCGATTCACTCCACGTGATATAAAGAAATGGCTGAGCGCACTGGATACAGCAACGGCTATGGGTCCTGACAACATCCCGGCTATCGTGCTGAAGACTTGTGCTCCAGAACTAGCTGCGCCTCTAGCCAAGCTGCTCCAGTACAGCTACAACACTAGCCTCTATCCGACAATGTGGAAAACTGCCCAGGTATGTCCTGTCCACAAAAAGCAGGACAAATCCAATCGGCCAATTACCGCCCCATCAGCCTACTCTCAATCATCAGCAAAGTGATGGAAGGTGTCATCAACAGTCCTTTCAAGTGGCACGTACTCACCAATAACCTGCTCACTGATGCCCAGTTTGGGTTCCGCCAAGACCACTCGTCTCCCGACTTCATTACAGCCTTGGTCCAAACATGGACAAAGGAGCTGAATTCCAGAGGTGGTGAGAGTAACTGCATTTGACATTAAGGCAGCATTTGACCGAGTGTGGCATCAAGGAGTCCTAGTAAAACTGAAGTCAATGGGAATCGGGGGGAAAACGCTCCACTAGCTGGAGTCATACCTAGCACAAAGGAAGATGGTTGTGGTGGTTGAAGGTCAATCATCACAGCCCCAGGACATCACTGCAGGAGTTCCTCAGGGCAGTGTCCTAGGCCCAACCATCTTCAGCTGCTTCATCAATGACCTTCCCTCCAACATAAGGTCAGAAATGGGGATGTTCGCTGATGACTGCACAGTGTTCAGTGCCATTCACAACTCCTCAGATAATGAAGCAGTCCAAGCCCGCATGAAACAAGACCTGGACGACATTCAGGATGGGCTGATAAGTGGCAGGTAACATTCGCGCCACAGAAGTGCCAGGCAATGACTATCTCCAACAAGCGAGAATATAACCACCGCCCCTTGACATTCAACGTCATTACCATCGCCGAATCCCCCATCATCAATATCCTGGGGGTCACCATTGACCAGAAACTTAACTGGACCAGCCACATAAATACTGTGGCAACAAGAGCAGGTCAGAGGCTAGGTATTCTGCAGCAAGTGTCTCACCTCCTGACTCCCCAAAGCCTTTCCACCATCTACAAGGCACAAGTAAAGAGTGTGATGGAATACTCTCCACTTGCCTGGATGAGTGCAGCTCCAACAACACTCAAGAAGCTCGACACCATCCAGGACAAAGCAGCCCACTTGATTGGCACCCCATCCACCACCTTAAACATTCACCCCCTCCACCACCGGTGTACCGTGGCTGCAGTGTGTACCATCTACAAGATGCACTGCAGCAACTCGCCAAGGCTTCTTCGGCAGCACCTCCCAACCTGCGACTTCTTCCACCTAGAAGGACAAGGGCAGCAGGCGCATGGGAACGCTACCACCTCCAAGTTCCCCTCCAAGTCACACACCATCCTGACTTAGAACTATATCGTCGATCCTTCATTGTCGCTGGGTCAAAATCCTGGAACTCCCTCCCTAACAGCACTGTGGGAGTACCTTCACCACACGGGCTGCAGCGGTTCAAGAACGCAGCTCACCACCACCTTCTCGAGGGCAATTAGGGATGGGCAATAAATGCTGGGCTTGCCAGCGACGCCCACATCCCATAAACAAATTAAAAAAAAACTCCATGTTGAATTGTTCCCCATTATGTGCTCTCCAATGTTTCTAGATGTTCTGAAAGCACTTTGAATTATGCCAGTACACAAGAAAACACACCGGAAGCACCAAAAAATCATATAGCAGCACTCAAGGTCTGGCATCTCTGTGATTTCACTAGGAAAGAATTGCAACAAAGCATGGAACCACAGATGCCACCACTTGTCAACACAATGAAACTTACAAATGCTCGGATGTCGTCTCCACCCAAAATATCTTCTCTTCCATAGCCTTAATTTTTTTTTAACAATCACCCGTTAGTGGTCATATGGAATTTTGTAGGCATAGTAATTACATATAATATATATACTGACTGTTCTTTTCTGGTAATTTGCCACAGATTACCATTCGGCACTTGTATTTGTAGCACAGTTGTTAATGCTTCAGTCATCACACAGCAGCTGCTTAAAGCGTGCTGAGAACCAGTGACCACTATGACATCTGCCACAGGAAAGAAAAGAAATGGAATGTAACAGATCACAGTAAATTATAAACTTCTTGAACTTTGTTCTTGGAATTAAAACATCATATGAGCACCTCTGCTTTCTATTCACTCCACTAGTCTCTATGTGAATGGCACTCAGCTCTTTTAATGTGCTGTTCCATGGGAGGAAAGTCGAAGGAGCAGAAGTAACAGCTGAGCTGCATTAGAAATATTTGCATTGCGATATCAAGGTGGACTTTTTTGTCGAAGAGGTACTGAAAAGAAAGAAAAACGTAGCTCGGGGTGTAATATACAGGGCTCTCATTCCAACAGAGAGGAAGAATGTCAGACATCATCTGGCTCTGAAAATTAATATATTTTTGCAGGTCAAGAGGTCAGGTTATGAGTGTCTCATGTGATTTAATATGTTGTCAGCTGGTCTCACAAGAAGCTATGTGCCAGAAAAGGACCATGATGGGCATTAGTGATGAATCTAATACTTCCAGTATATGCTAGCCCTGGTGCAGTGTTGACATCATTTATTTTGGCCACTCATAGCATTATGTCGGAGCTCCATATATAAATGAATGCACAGAGTACAATTTACCAGCTTCCTGTACTGCTGCTGAATTTTCCTTTGATTGCAAATAAGTAAAAGACGAATGTTATGCCAACTATAGCTGAAGTGCTGTCGGCACAAAAAAATCAATGCAAGACTACTTCCAAGAGGTTTTTACCATTATCCTGATAGGAAAATTCCATTGCACCAGCACAAATTGTGTACCCTTGTGCCAAACAGAAAATTTAGCCCCCCAAAATATAAGTATCCCTGTTTTAAAATTTAATAACAGCAAAATGGTACAAGTCAATCTGTAATATGGAATAAAATGACAGCCAGGTCAGATTCAAGAAAGTAAAGTAGTGAATAAATATTCATTTTCATCTCATTTCAAGCTGCCTTTTTGAGTTAAAACCTACAAATCACATTCATTTTAAAGGATTTGCAACATAATACAGATAAATGCTTGGAAACTTGTAATTAAAATTACTTTTGTAAAAGGCAAGTCATGTCTGCCAAATTTAATAGAGTCCTTGAAGGAAATAATGGAATGTATTGATAAAGATAAAGTAATGGTCCGCATTTTCCGATGCCTACGGATGTGTACGGGCTGTGTACACACTCGTAGGGACATCGGAAATGCCGGTTTCAGGCATGCGAAGCGCATGTGCTGAAAACCGGCACTTCCGATCTGTCAAGAACCTTCTTGACAGATCGGACGCCTGCCCTGGAGAAGGGCCTCTGCGGGTGGAGTGTTCCGCTTTCTGCAGAACCTCCACCCGCTGAAATCACTTAAAAATCTTACGCCTGATAAAAGCAGGCGTAAGGCCTGCTTTTACCAGCATAAGAGTTTAAAAAAGTTAAAAAAATATTTTTTTTCACTCATTTATAATTTTAAAATACTTTTAAAAAAGGTAAGTTTATTTTTAGCCCCGTAAAAAAACTTTAATTATTTTTTCAAAAAATTAAATTTTTGTTTAAAATATTTAATTTAATGTAATTTTAACTCATTTTAAAAACGTGATTTAAAAAAAAATTATTTAATGTTTTAGTGTCTTTTTGGGGTGATCTCCATTCATACTTTTGACAGGTCTATCTGTCAAAAGTATGAAGGGAGATTCCCTTCTTTCATTGGCTCGCCTGTCCCACGTGATGCCAGAGACGCTTGCAAACCGCATGCGCCCCTGGGATACGTGGGCCCTGCGCATTTTGACTGTGGAGAGGCCCAGGAGCGGAAGTGTCCGGACCTCGGGAGCCCTCAGGTAAGTGCGTAGATTTTTTTCCAATAGGAGGCATACGCACGCAGGAAGCCTCCTGTTGGAAATTACGGGCCAATGTCATGTATGTAGATTTTCAAAAGATGTTTGATAAGGTGTCGCATAGAAGGGTTGCTAATAAAATTAAAAGGAACGTGGCAGCCTGGACAGGAAGTTGGTTAATGAGGGGTCGCTTTTCAATTCTGGCATACAATGGGCAGCCAATGGGCGGGGCATCCACTCCATCCACCTACCTGCCCAATGACGTCGGCGGGAGGCCCGATCACTTTTCATGATCAGGTCTCATTTAAATACAGGAGACAAGCTGTCAACGCTAATCACGCTGCTTATAGGCTGCTCACTGTTTGGAACGAAATCGGGTAGGCCTGGTTCTGGATGTCTTCCAGGGAGCTTCCGTAACATATCGAAGATGGTGGAGGAGTCCACTACCAACTTCTGAGCAAAGCACTGACGCTCTGCAACCAACCATGGAGCATGTGGTCACCTCAGTGGACACTGCTGCTGGGCCCTCCTTGCAGGAGTAGGTGGCCCCAGTAGTAGCATCTCAGGGATGTTCATACTGGGACCATGCAGGATCTGGGCTGCACCATCTCCTTCCCCCTTGGATAGGCTAGGGCACGGCTGGATTATGGCTACTGTCACATCGCAGATCTCCTCGCATATCAGTGCGAGAGCATTGAGCCACATCCCGATAGCAGGGGCAGTCATGCAAAGGGTGTGGACCATGTTGCCCTCTCTCAGGATGGCAGCACATCCACAACCTCGCAAATCCCCCTCAACCAATGCCCACACTGGTGCCAGAAAGACAGCTGGGCCTGACCGCCCTGGCAGCCATGGAGATGCTGCAGTCAGCAGCCAGGCCCTCTCACACCCATTCCTAGATATCACGTGCCACAAGCAACTCACGAGCCCTTGACTGAGCCACAGTGGGTAAAATTACAGAAGATCAGTGGGAGATGTTCAAAAAAGAATTTAACGTGATACAGAACTAGTTTATACTCCTGAGGGGCAAGAGCTCTACTTGCCAAAAAAACCAGCCATGGACAACTAAAGAGGTAAGGGACAGCATAAAACTAAAAGAAAAAGCATACAAAAATGCAAAAAATAGCACAGATCCTGGCAAATGGGAAAAATACAAAGAGCAGCAAAGGGTCTCAAAACAGAGCGTAAGAGCTACAAAAAGGGACTATGAAAAGAAACTTGCAAGGGATATCAAAATCAATACCACAAATTTTTACAATTACATTAGGAAAAAGAGCGTAGTCAGGAGCAATGTTGGCCCCTTAAAAATCAAAAGCGGTGATATTGTTAATGACAATAAGGAAATGGTGGACATGTTGAATAATTACTTTGCATCAGTATTTACAGTAGAAGAACAGGATAGAATGCCAGAAATCCCAAGGAAACTAATATTGAATCGGGGACAGGGACTCATTAAAATTAAAGAAAGTAATGAAGAAAATAATGGCACTAAAGAGTGGCAAATCCCCAGGACCAGATGGTTTCCATCCCAGGGATTTAAAGGAAGTAGGTGAGCACATTGCAGATGCCCTAATTATAATCTTCCAAAGTTCTCTCGATTCAGGAACCATTCCTTTAGATTGGAAAATTGGGTATGTCACTCCGCTATTTAAGAATGGCGAGAGAGGGAAAGCAGGGAATTATAGACCAGTTAGCCTAACATCTGTTGTCGGGAAATTGCTAGTCTATAGTTAAGGATAGGGTGACTGAACACCTTGAACATTTTCAGTTGATCAGAGAGAGCCAGCATGGATTTGTGAAAGGTAGGTCATGCCTGACAAACCTGATTGAATTTTTTGAAGAGGTGACTAAAGTAGTAGACAGGGGAATGTCTATGGATGTTAGTTATATGGACTTTCAGAAGGCATTTGATAAAGTCCCACATAAGAGACTATTAACTACGGTAGAAGCCTACGGAGTTGAGGGAAAATTATTGACCTGGTTAGGAAATTGGCTGAGCGCAGGAGAAAGAGAATAGGGGTAATGTGTAGGTACTCAAATTGGCAGGATGTGACTAGTGGTGTTCCGTAGGGATCTCTGTTGAGGCCTCAACAATTCACAGTATTTATTAACGTCTTAGATGATGGCATAGAAAGTCATATATCCAAATTTGCCGATTCACAAAGATAGGTGGCATTGTAGGCAGTATAGATGAAAGCATAAAATTACAAAGAGATATTTCTAGATTAAGTGAATGAGCAAAACTGTGGCAAATGGATTTCAATCTAAGCAAATGTGAGGTCATCCACTTTGGACCTAAACAGGATAGAAAAACATAGAAACATAGAATCTAGGAGCAGGAGTAGGCCATTCGGCCCATCGAGCCTGCTCCGCCATTCAATACGATCATGGCTGATCATCCAAATCCAGTACCCTGTCCCTGCCTTAATCCCCACAGTACACACATCCCACCCTACCCCCATAACCCCACGTATTTAATTCCCCCTAACATATCCCATCCTATCCCCATAACCCCACATATTTAATTCCCCCTAACACTAAGGGTCAATTTATCATAGCCAAATCAACCTAACCCACACATTTTTGGACTGTGGGAGGAAACCGGAGCACCCGGAGGAAACCCACGCAGACACGGGGAGAATGTGCAAACTCCACACAGACAGTCACCCGAGATCAGATTCGAACCCGGGTCTCTGGCGCTGTGAGGCACCAGTGCTAACCACTATGCCACCGTGTTGCCAGAACAGGGTGCTTTCTAAATGGTGAAAAGCTAAAAACAGTGGAGGTCCAAAGAGACTTGGGGGTCCAGATACATTGATCATTAAAATGTCATGAACAGGTACAGAAAATAATCAAAAAGGCTAATGGAATGCTGGCCTTTATATCTAGAGGACTAGAATACAAGGGGGTAGAAGTTATGCTGCAGCTATACAAAACCCTGGTTAGACCACAGCTGGAGTACTGCGAGCAGTTCTGGGCACCACACTTCAGGAAGGATATATTGGCCTTGGAGGGAATACAGCATAGGTTTACCAGAATGATACCCGGACTTCAAGGGTTAAGTTACGAGGAGAGATTACACAAATTAGAGTTATATTCTCTAGAATTTAGAAGGTTAAGGGGTGAGCTCATTGAAGTTTTCAAGATATTAAGGGGAACTGATAGAGTAGTTAGAGAGAAACTATTTTCGCTGGTTGGGGATTCTAGGACTAAAAATTAGAGCCAGACCTTTCCGGAGTGAAATTAGGAAACACTTCTACACACAAAGGGTGGTAGAAGTTTGGAACTCTCTTCTGCAAATGACAATTGATGCTCGATTAATTGTTAATTTTAAATCTGAGATTGGGCAACACGGTGGCATAGTGGTTAGCACTGGTGTCTCACAGCGCCAGGGACCCGGGTTCGAATCTGACCTCGGGTGACTGTCTGTGTGGAGTTTGCACATTCTCCCCGTGTCTGCGTGGGTTTCCTCCGGGTGCTCCGGTTTCCTCCCACAGTCCAAAAATTTGCGGGTTAGGTTGATTTGGCTATGATAAATTGACCCTTAGTGTTAGGGGGGGATTAAATATGTGGGGTTATGGGGATAGGATGGGATATGTTAGGGGGAATTAAATACGTGGGGTTACGGGGGTAGGGTGGGATATGTGTACTGTGGGGATTAAAGCAGGGACAGGGTACTGGATTTGGATGATCAGCCATGATCGTATTGAATGGTGGAGCAGGCTCGACGGGCCGAATGGCCTACTCCTGCTCCTAGATTCTATGTTTCCATGTTTCTATGATTGATAGTTTTTTGTTAACCAAATGTATTGAGGGATATGGGCCAAAGGCAGGTATATGGAGTTAGGTCGCAAATCAGCCATGATCTCATTGAATGGCGAAACAGGCTCAAGGGGCTCAATGGCCTACTCCTGTTCCTATGTTCCTAGAAGCCTTCCACCTCCTATCCTGAAGCCACTGAGGGACTATATCATATGAATAGTACAGTACGTAAGAGATCAGTTAAGCCAAGGCACTATGGGCTCACACTGGGTGATTATTGTGGAATTTGTGGGTTTGTAGGCATTTGTGTAAACCAGTAAGAATATAAAGCAATTTGAAATTCCAATTTTAACTCAGGGCAAGAGTGTGGCGTGGAGCGACAAGCTCGCAGGGTTGCGCCAGCGGGAGGCCCAAGTCATTTTAACTGTCGGGCCTCATTTAAATTTTTTATTCATACTCCTGCCAGAACCCAGTGTGCATAATGAGATGGTCAGCAGGCAGGAGCAGGAAATTGCACAGCAGCAGGCCAACACCAGGAACTCAAGGAAATAGTCCCCGGCACAACTGAGTGATAAGGGTGGGGGGGGTCTGAGGTGACCATGGTCCCATGAAAGGGAAGGGAAGCCTGGACCGGGGAGTACAAGGGTTCCTGTAGGACGGGAGGAACAGTCCTGCTCTTCCTGGCCTGCAAGGCATCCTTCAAAAAATTAAAAATATTTGCTTACCTCCGCCTCTTCTGTCCCTGGGTCCAGGTCGGGGCAGAATCCCCAGGAGCAGTCGGCACTGTGTGCGACTCACACAGCCCAGTGTTAAAATAGTGTCAGGGTCTGAATCACATCGCCGCACCCCAACTTTTAAATATTCATATATGCTTACAGCAAGGGCCTCACACGCTTCCCGAAGAACAGGAGTTAAAATAGCAGCTGGCAGGAGTGCAGTGTCCAAGGGGACGTAAGTAATCTGTCTATATTTTAACCCCCACATGCCCTGTTCTCACCGGGCACAGAGGGGTTAAAATTGGGGCTTTTGTGTGCAGAGTGTTCCTGTCGTATCTATTGATCCTGAAATTTCACGTGACATGTATCTCAATGCCAGTCTTTTGGCAGTAGTAGGTTATTGCAGGGTAGAAGGACTGGGAGAGACATTAGACGGTTAATGCGGGGGGGGGGGGGGTGGGGGGTGGGGGCAGGGATTGTTCAACTGAAGCACTCTTCAATGAGCCGTTGCTGAAGAGCTCTGGCTGCAGGCTGGTGTTGGTGCCCTCCTGCTTCTTTGCCATCTGTGTTGTCTTCATCGTCTGGTTGAAGATCATCATCCAATGGTAACTCCGTGTTGTCCCTGTTGCAGAGCAATGTTATGCAGCATACAGCCAACCATGTTGATACGGGACACTCTGGGCTATATAGGAGGAAGCCACCAGACCTGTCCAGGAGCACTCGATGATATGCTCGATGAGGGCTCTGGTTGACCCATGGATCTGACTTTAGCACAGTTTGGCCAGTGAGCGTGGGCCTCTGAGTTGAGTCATGAGCCAAGTGTGCAAGGATAGCCCTTGTCCCCAAGCAGCCAACCTCTCAATTAGGGTTGGGATGGAGGATTGGTGCAAGGTAAAGCTCTCATGTCAGATACCAAGTAAGTGGGCACAGACCTGCATGATGTGCTGCTGGTGATCACACACCAGTTGCACATTAATAGAATGGAAGGTATTGGGATTCATGAAGGCAGCAGGCTCATCTGCAGGAGCCCGCATGGTGATTTGCACATTCTCCCCGTGTCTGCGTGGGTTTCCTCCGGGTGCTCCGGTTTCCTCCCACAGTCCAAAAATGTGTGGGTTAGGTTGATTTGGCTATGATAAATTGACCCTTAGTGTTAGGGGGGATTAAATATGTGGGGTTATGGGGATAGGATGGGATATGTTAGGGGGAATTAAATATGTGGGGTTACGCGGGTAGGGTGGGATATGTGTACTGTGGGGATTAAAGCAGGGACAGGGTACTGGATTTGGATGATCAGCCATGATCGTATTGAATGGCGGAGCAGGCTCGATGGGCCGAATGGCCTACTCCTGCTCCTAGATTCTATGTTTCTATGTTTCTATGTGATGTGGGTGCAGTCAATGACACCCTAGACTCGGGGGAAGCCTGTAATCTGCGTGAATCCCACAGCCCTATCCTGCTGTTTCTGATTGTCCATGGGGAACATGATGTAATTGTTTGCTTTAACAAACAAAGCATTTGTCATCTGCTTAATACAAGCATTAACTAATATTGCCTGTTGCAGCCTGCAAGGAGTTGGGGGCCTAGAAGTTGAGGGCCGTAGTGACCTTGACTGCAACAGGCAACACAGTGCCAGCTGTGGCAATTGGTTGCCGCTCTTGTTGTAGGAGGCAACCTAGTTCTTTGACAGCCTCTCTGAAGAAGCGCAGCCTCCTTATGCACTACTCCTCTGAGAATTGCAGGTATGTGAAGGTTGTCCAGCCACTACAAGAATTTATAAAGTGATTCGGTAGTCTAAAATGACTGTGGACTAACAACAAGATGTCTGCCAAACATTTACAGTGATTTAAATGAGAGCAGGTGAGGATTCCTTTAAGGAGTGTTGGAAATGATCGCCTGCCACCCTGTACCACCCATGATTTGTGGGCAGGTTGAGGACTTAGCACTGATTTACACAAAAACAGCATTTAGATCCTAACAACATCATAGGATCCTTATTTGAATGTATTTATTTAGCCCTTGTCTGTTTCCGGCAGGAGCGCTGACAACCTAAGTCGAGATCTGCCGAAAAATTGGAATGGTGAGTCAGTAATTTTTTTCTCCGTTTTTGACCCGCTAAACCCCAAGAAATGGGGTGGGAGGCAGACGAAAATCAGCCCCTGAATGTCTTTCAGATTGGTGGGGTGTAAGCAGTGGTGTCTCCCAAGGGTCAGTATAGGTGCTATTAATCTTATATATATAAATATACACACAAATTATCTGAACTAGGGTATGGGGGCATTATATCAAAATTTGCAAATGGCATAAAAATAGGGAGTGTTGTTAAATGTGAAGAGGACTATAAGCAACTTCGGGAGAACATAAACAAGTTAGTAGATTGGGCAAATAGATGTCAAATAATGTTTAATGTGGAGAAACGTGAGTTTTGGAAGGAAGAACAAGGAGAGGAATTAGATACTAAATGGTTAAACTTTAAAGGAGTACTGGAGCAAAGAGACTTAGAGGATCAGGTACACAAATCTTTAAAAGTACAAGCTGTAAGAAAAGCATATAGGATTCTAGGTTTTTTTAAATAGGGGTATAGAACACAAAAGCAAAGAGGCAAGACTAAACCTGTGCAAATCATTGATTAGGCCACAGTTAGAATATTCTGTCCAGTTTTTGATGTCCTACTTAGAAAAGATGTCACAGTCATGGAGAGGATGTAGAAAAGATTCACTAAAATGATCCCAGGGATGAGAGGCTTTAGTTATGAGGCGAGACTAGAACAACTGGGGTTCTTTTCATTAGACCTGGGCACAGGGGTATGGCAACATAGTGGTTATGTTACTGGGTTAGTAATCCAGAGGCCTGGACTAATGATCTGGAAATATGAGTTCAAATCTTGCCATTTTAAATTCAGTTAAATAAATCTGGAATTAAAAAGCCTAGTGTCTGTAACAGTAACCATGAAACTACCAGATTGTCAGAAAAACCCACCAGGTTCACTAATGCCCTTTAATTTTCACCTACCCTAAAATTACCCAGTCTGACCTATGTGTGACTCCAGGCACAGCAATGTGGTTGACTCTGAAATGGCCTAGCAAGCCACTCTGTTGGATCAAACCGATATAAAAAAGCCAAGTTTTCTTTGATAGCACCTCCCAAACCCACCTTGACAGCTACAGGCAGTGCTGCCCATGCCCTAGTACGAGGCTCAAATTGTAGCTGGAATAGGTGGGATAGCTCAATGACAGTCTACTGTGTGAAGCAAAGGAATCTGAGGCATTGCTCCTTAGTGGCATTCATGTAGAAGTGTTCCCTGAAGAGCCACTGTGGGTACAACCTCCTGCATAGCACCCTTCTCCTCCCTCTTCTGTAAGCTGCTCCAGCTCTATCCTGTCTTCCTTGCTGCTTCCCCTTGTCCTCTAGCCCCAAGACAACCCCACCAGACCACCCATGACCACAGCACAAGTGTTGTGAAGACAGCCAAAAGCAGTGCAGCACCAGCAAAAACTGCTCAGAATTAGGTTTTCACAGTCAGAAAACAGGCAAGAAAACGCCAAGAAGTTAACCAACAGCCTCAAATGACAAACCAGTAACTAACCTTGGATGAGCCCTTTAAATAGCACTGCTGATGGGTCTTTCCTGCCTGGTACCCCCACGAGTTGCTGGGCGGTTTTATCACGTGGCGAGTCAGGCACTGGGGCAGTCCAATGCCAACAAGCTTAGGACACTTTGTGATTTAAATAGTTCTAGTGTGTGTCGTCGACACCTACAGAGCAGCCAAATCTAATATGGCGGATGCGCACTTCCAGCATGTAATGAGCATGTGGCCCCGCCCATCATATGGGATGCTTAGGCGCCTGTTTTGCTCTTGAATAACGGGCACAGCGCCATCAAATTTCTAGGCCTATATGTTTTTTAAAATATTTTGCATTATAATCACTTTACATTTTTAATAGTTTTAATTTTTTATAAGAAATATTTCTGCCTAACTTCAACACATAAATAGTGTATGTGCACAACATAATTTGCCAACAGCCCTCAATTAAAGTATGATACACTGGGTGCTGTCAGGATCTGGAGTCATTACCTCCAACATAATTAGAAATGTACCTGAAATCTTACAAAAATACAGCATTGCAGTTTTAATAATCCTCTGGAGACACTCTAAGAGTATCGCTAGTGATGAGTTTATTTCATTCCAATATTAACTGGCCACAACCACTGAGAAAATCACTAGACAGTTTCCAGAGAAGGTCAAATGTTAGGAAGAAAGTAGCTTTTACCTTGTGTGAATGTAAGTATATATTTTCAACAAATAGTATAGATGCCTTTATGAAACAGAGATTAAGTATTGTAGATGATAAAGGTGGATGAAAGGTGTGTAATTCTCTTTACATCTTGGTTTCTACAAGGTTCCAACCATTTATCAGTATTCAGCCCAAGAATCCTTTAAAATGCATGTGATGTGTGGGTTTTAACTTGAATAGATGCGCTGCATGCTGAGACATAACCAGTAGACACACACTTTCAGAAATGTGAAGGTTGCAGTGACAAAAACTGTGACAATAACGGAAGGGTACTGAGCTCAGGATCAGGTAATGAGGGAAATATCTTTGTAAAGATCAATACAAAGAAATACAACGTGGAGAGCTTGAGTCAGTCTGACAGGCGAAATGAGACTAGAACCTGTCAGCAGCTACTCAACAGTATCGCTAGGCACCATGTGCCCTTGGTGAATATAAGAAAAGCTTTTTTTTTACTTACGGTTTCCTAGCCAGTTTAATGAAACGTTTTACTTGATTGCTGCTTTAGTCATTCCTGCCACTGAAACTTACAGTACAAACTTGATAAGACTTCGCTCTTTGGAAATGATTGCAATTAGTTCCATCCCTTTTTTTTCTCTTCCTCTATATATCCTGACCTTGGTATTTTAACGTTACAAGCAATTAACTGTGGTCTGGATTCAAACTTTAACTACAAATTTGCACTACAACTTTCAAAGGTGGCAGTTCAAATAATTAAAATAGCAAAGCAATTTAATTAACTCTTACATTAGTTGTGTATTATATTACAGAATTTTGCTCTTTCAGCTAAGGTTAACTGGATAAAAAGGTAACAATCTATTTGACAATTGTCATATGTTAGAAAAGATGCAGACTGAAAAAAAACATAGATAGCAAGAAAAAAGCGTGAATGCTGGAAATCTGAAATAAAAACAGAAAATGTTGGAAGCATGAGAAAAGTTAAAATTTTGGATGGGTCCCATCATCAGTCATGACAGATTGTCCCACTCAATACTTTATCCTTTCTTTCTCAGATGTTGACTAGCCTGCTGTGCATTTGCAGTATTTTCTGTCTTTATTTAACAAACTAGCAGATCTCCCATGGTGTTGTTTATGGTGAGTCAGACAATACACTGTTGTATAACAATGGGGGGGTGGGGGTTATGCCATGTAAGGGATGACATCAGGGCTACTAATTTACAGTAACAATACAGGAACCCAGTTGCACATGAGAGGAAATAATTGCTCATGTTTTTCCTCCCCCAGGTCATTTGCCTGGCTGGGCCATGTACTTAAACGTCAGACACGAATTCCCATACCTCGGAGATCAGGGCCATCTGGCTGCTACTGTGGAATAGCAGCCCAAAGCCCAAAGGCCCCAAGTGCCTGAATTCATCCTGGAGCGTGGGTGGGGGGGGGGGTTATTAAAATATTGAACCTGTTTGGGTTTATCTTCAGTCTGGAACCATTGCAGACCTAATGTTCAGTGGAGATCTGTGGGCAGACCATAGTGCCAGCTTTTCATGAAGAGCCCTGTGCTGAGGCACCCTTTGAGTGAATCCATCAGAGAATGAGGTGGGAGGCTAGGTTTACTGGGCCTGGGCCTACTGCAGACACAGACACCTCATAGAGAAGCCTCAGGAAATCTCTGGGAAGGTACAGTGGGGGCCAGAGACCTGATTTATTGGGTCTCTGCCCCTTTATCCTCTGCTCTGTACCTGGGAACACCAACAGAATCTGCCACAGGTGTGCAATCAGTACATTCTGTCAGGTTCTCTCTCTCTCACACACACACACACACGTACAAACAGACATGAATTTTAAATTACAGTATAAACAGTATAAATTTTAATTGATCAAAGGATTTGAAATTTGCCCACAAGTACTGGTCTTGAATAATTTTCAAAAGTAAAAGTAGCCAAATAAATTTAGTTACAGGCTGGGTTTTTGGCCCCATTATTTTTGCAGTAAATTTAAATTTGAGCTTTTTGTTGGAAAACTGGCAACAAAGATAAACTGTAAGATTATCACGGATTAGTTGGTTTTTAGAATACTTGTTTTAATATCTTATAATCATTAATATCTTATAATCATCAGCAATGGATTTATAATCGTGTGTAAGATTTAAATATAGACGTCTGTAATCATCAACTGTAGTCAATGATAACCTGAATTATATATGACATGTACTCTTTTGCTTATAATTAAAAGTCTGTGAGTAAGCTGTAACCCAGACAGCTTGGGGTGAGAAATAGGACTGCCATAGTCGAATAGGGAAGCTGTTGAGTGAATTAACGAAAGTTGGATATTAGCCAACAGTAAGGATGAGGCATAGAGTGCAGCTAGCCTGGGAACCAAGGTCAGATGTAGTTGTGACTATGTTGGAATGTTATGATGTCTGCAGTGAGTTAAAAACATAGCCCTTTCACAGGACCAGCAAGGGCATGTATCTCTACAGTATGGAGACATGGGGGGAAAAATTCAGTATCGCCCCATTTGGGGCGCCATTATCGGCCGTGCGCAAAGTTTAGCGCCTGGCGCTAATTATCGCCTCCGACTGCAAATTTGACTTTTATCGCCCCTGGAGGTGATTGGAGCGCTAAATCAGGCGCTACACACCTGTCTTAAGGCGCAAAGGCCGAGGAGCGAGGCACTACCTCAGAGCGCTGGCGAAGCTCATGTGATGTCAGTAAGCAATGGAACACAGACACATTGGCGCCGGCCAGTTCTTAAAGGGGAGGCTCGATCTTGCTCTACATCCACAACCTGCTCATTGCAGCCTTGAATCTCGGCCTGTAGAGACCTGTACATCAAATCTGTTGGAAAGAACAATTGAGAGGCCCAGGGAAAGAGCTCAGACTGCAGCCCCCATATTCTCTTCCAAATCGATGCAAGGAAGATCAAACCAGAAAGAACCTGCAAAGTGCTGCTCAGTACCCAAAACTCCTCAACACAGCGTTGAATATCTCCTGCAGTCTCTCTCTCTCACTCAGAATGCGTAGTGCAAAAATGTCGCCGACAAAAAAGGGCAGGAAGTGGTCGCCTTTAAATAGCGCTCCCCCAGTCCCTTCCTGACTGCAAAACGCTCCCCTCAACCTGTCGTTGCTAGCAGCAGGCGGTAAGACAGGGGGCGCCAGTCAATATCCGGTCCGGGACGCTACCGGGGCGTTGCACTCTCAACTGACGTCACGATCAGCCGGCGCAGGAGATCGTGGCAGTAGTGTTTAGCGCCGCCGCAAAATGTCTAGTTAATTTTGTGAGCGGCGCAAAGATCGCCGCGCACGGGCGCTAGTTGCTTTGCGCCCCATTAGCACCCTCTTAAGGCGCTAATGGGAGGCGCAATCCAACTGAATTTTTCCCCCATGTTCTTTTGTGTTGCTATAACTACCTCAGATGGTAGTTGATGGTCAAACACAGATGATGTAAGGGGGTCATAAGACTAGAACCTGTGTAAACCAAGGTGCTGTGGATGTGGCATATTTATGATTGGATTTTGGGTTTTGGGTGTAAGCCAGTGATTGGTTCAGTAAGACTCCATGGGGGACAAAATTCGATTGCTTTGCGCCTCCTGTTAGCGCCCTAAGGGGGCGCTAACGGGGCACAAAACAACTAGCGCCCAGGCGCGACACCACTAACATCTCCCACGAAATTCAGCAGGAGGTTAGCGGCGGCAGTAGCCGGTAGCGCCCCATGGCGCTGCACCTCCGGCGATGACATCATTGCCGTGCGCAGCGCCCCGCTCGCGCCCCGGCCACAAACTTCGGTTGCACCCCCCACGTACTGCCGGACACTATGTCCGACAGGGTCAGGGGGGGGCGTATGTGTGGCCAGGGCAGCGGTATTATTTTTGCTGGCCGCCTGCCAGCACCTGCCCCCTCTGCCGTCCCCCTGCCGGCCGCGATCGGGCAGCCCGGCACTCCTCTTGAGTGCTGGGCTCTTTTACCGGCACCCTAATCTTTGGTGGCCCAACTGGGCCCCGGTTCGTGCAGCGCAATGCCCCTACCCTTTAATAAGGGGAGGAAGGCCAGCAGTACCGCGGCGTGACATGCCGGCACGCCTGGCACTGCAGCATGTAGCACTGCGATATTGGGCTGGAGCACCCCAAGAGGGAGGGGGAGCGCTTCCAGTAGCGCCCCGCCTCCTGCTTCGGGCGCTACCATCGAACTTCGGGCGCGGGGGCGTGACCCAATTTTTGCCCCCATAGGTTTTGAATGAGAATAAGGATATAAGAAGGGGCTCTCAACAGCCACAAAGAGTAGAAGATTTCAGGAAGAATCAAGGAGACACCCAGGAGACAAAGAGAGACGAGAGACAAGAGACACAGGATGCAGCTTACTCACGGTTGTGGCTTCTACCCAGGGGTAATACAAGTCTCAATTACTCTCTGTAAATTGCTGCTCGATTACTGTAACATATTAAGTCTTGCTTGTGCTGAATAAAGTTAAATCACTGTCCCCAATACAGGTCAACCTCGAATCATTTGGAATCAGGGTCCCTCTGGGATTCTACAAAACTTATTATGATAATATGGAATGTATTGCATATAGAGTTTGAACATGTGCACACCCCCCACCCCCAACCTCACTTTTAACACATACATTTAAACAATACTAAGTTGCTAACCTATTTTATTTACTACAACAGCTGCTGGGAAGGGAGTGAGAGGAAATTAAAGAGTGGCAGTCAGAAGCTGCTTTTATATTGGTTTTGTGGCATGCTACTGCCATCAGCTCCCAGTGCGTGGGTCTTGCTTAGCCGGTGGAAACTCCCAGGTAAATTTGCCTGATTCCCTGAGGCCAGTGACTCAATCCTCCCTCTAATCCTATTTTTTTCAGAGAAGCACATTTTTTCAAGCCTGTACAATAATAAGTTTGATTGCACAGCAGTCAGTAGATCTTACTTGTCTTCTGAAAAGTTCAGTTTACTCACAGGAATATTTTGTAGAATCATAATCTTACAGCACAGAAGACGACCATTCGGCCTGTCGTGTCTATGCCGGCCCTTTGAAAGAACTGTCCAATTTAGTCCCACACCTCAGCTTTTTTCCCATAACTCCGCAAATTAGTTCTCTTAAAGTACATGTCTAACTTGGAAGGAAATATGGGTTTAGAATGTATTTGGGGAAACTGGGCCAAAAGAATTAAAAATTGCAGCCCTGCCTAGAACAGAGGATTCACCTTAAACTACTACAATTGATAATCGGCTTTTCCAGACTACCGAGTATTCTATTTATTCCTTTGTCCAATTTACAATCTCTTTAATCTTTAATTAGTTTATAATATTGGACCTTGGTAGACTACATTTAGCTTCGATAGGCCACAATTACATTCATTCCTCTAAGTAAATTAGTAAAGAGAACAATGTTTTGAGACTTGATTGCAGTCAGTAAGGCCATTAGTTTCAAGGTCTGCAGGATGGGCCATTAACCCAGAGACAATAGAAGCTTGTGATGAGACTGAAGACAGAGATAAGAGGGGCCCAAGCAACATCTGTGCCTGTATGTATCATCAATATGATTGGGTAGGTTGGGGGGAATATGGGAGAAAACATGATTGGACAAATTCTGCTGCAAGTTCCTGTTTGAGGGGTATAACCAGGGGCTTGGGACCACTCTCAGTGTAGAAGATTCGACAGTGAGCACCTGCAGGGTGAACAAGGACGAACTGTAGAGGGAATGTGGAACAGGAGTCACAACTTCTACCCAAGGAACACTGGAGTAATATAATTCTCGACTTGTCTTCTGAAAAGTTCAGTTTACTCACAGGAATACTTCGTAGAATCATAATCTTACAGCACAGAAGGAGGCCATTCGGCCCATCGTGTCTATGCCGGATCTTTGAAAGAACTGTCCAATTTAGTCCCACACCCCACCTTGTAAACTGCTGCTCAAATATTGTAATGTATTAAGTCTTATTTATATCAAATAAAAAACACCACTGTTACCAATATGACGTCAGCTTTTGACAATTGGAAAGAGTCCAAAAGGGCTATAAATTGCCTTTTGAAGGTTCTAATGAAATCTGCTTCCACCACCCTTTCAGGTAGCATGTTCCAGATCTTAACAACCCTGTGTGTGACAAACATTCTCCTCATTTCCCCTCTAGTTCTTTTGCCAATTATTTTAAATCTATGACCTCTGATTACTGACCCACTTGCGAGAGGAAACATTTTCTCCCTAGTTGTTCTATCAAAACCCCTCATAATTTTGAACACCTCAATTAGGTCTCCCCTTAACCTTCGCTGCTGTAGAGAACAATCCCAGCTTCTCTAATCGCTCCACATAACTGAAGCCCCTCATCCCTGCTATCATCCTGGTAAGCCTCCTCTGCACCCTCTCCAAGGCCTTGACATCCTTCCTAAAGTGTGGTTCCCAGAATTGTACACAATACTCCAGCTGAGGCCTAGCCAGTGATTTGTAAAGGTATAGCATAACTTTCTTGTTTTTGTATTCAATATCCCATTTACATAGCCATGTATCCCATACGTTTTCTTAACTGTCTTATCAATTTGCCCTCCCACCTTCAAAGATTTGTAAATATGCACCCAGGCCCCTCAGCTCTTGTACCCCCTCAAAATAGTACCATTTAGATTATTCTGCCTCTCCATGTTGTTCCTTCTAAAGTGCATCACTTCACACTTATCCACATTAAATTGTATCTGTCATGTATCAGCCTATTTCACCAGCCTATGTCCTTCTGAAGTCTACTGTTATCCTCCGCACTATTTACTACATTACTACATTTTGTATCATTCACAAACTTTGAAATTGTACTCCCTATACCTAAGATCAGGTCATTTATATATAACAAGAAAAGCAATGGTCCTAATACCAACCCCTGGGGGACCCCACTGCATACTTCTCTCCAGTCAGAAAAACATCCGTTCACCACTACTCTCTGCCTCCAATCCCTTAGCCAATTATGTACCCAAATTACCACTGTCCCTTTAATCCCACGTGCTTCTATTTTCTGAATAAGTCTGTTATATGGTACTTTATCAAATGCCTTTTGAAATCTATATATACAGCATCTACTGCACTACCTTCATCAACCCTCTCTGTTACTTCATGAAAGAACTCAATCAGGTTATTCAGACATAATTTGCCTATAACAAATCCATGCTGGCTGTCCCTTATTAACCCATGCTTCTCCAAGTGAGAATTAATGTTGTCCTTGACAATAGTCTCTAGTAGTTTTCCCACCATTGGCTTTAGACTGACTAGCCTATAGTTACCAGGTTTATCCCTCTCCCCTGTTATGAATAGGGCTGTAACATTTCCAATCCTCCAGTTCTCTGGGACCACTCCCATATCCAAGGAGGATTAAAAGATTGTGGTCAGAGCTTTGCTGTTTCCACCCTTACTTCCCTCAACAATGCTCCCTGTAATTTTGTTTGGGTGCGCGGCCCCTTTAAGTGGCTGAGTGGCCCATTCAAATTTTCGCGCATGCGCGGTTATTCCAATTGAACAGCTGGTGAGTGGCCTGCGCGGGAGCTCCAGACTGCTGCGCAGCTTAAAGGGGCTATTGCCTAGGAGGCATCCCATCTGGACTTATTTAGCACCCCCTTTCTATCTATTTTTATCCTATCCAATATCTCTACTCCCTCCTACTGCAACATTGGCTCAGATTTTCCAGGGCCTATGACCGCGTACACAGCCGTAAGCGCCTCGCAAGTTCCGGGTTTACACATGCGCTGCGCATGCACGAAAACCCGGGACTGCGATCTGTCAAGAATCTTCTTGACAGATATCCTCTGCATCCCCAGGAAATGGCCATTCGCTGGCGGAGAGTTGGGCCCAGTGAATGCCCAGGGAACTCTTACGCCTGGTAGAAGCAAGCGTAAGGTCTTCTTTTACCAGCGCAAGGGTGAAAATAAATATTAAAATAAATGTTTTAAAATCATTTTAACATTCAAAAACCTGTAAAATAAGTTTGTGTTATTTTTGTTCCCTTGAAAAGTGTTTACATTTATTTTTCAAAAAATTAAATTTTTGTTTAAAATGTTTAATTAAATTGTATTTTAATTCATTTTAAACATGTAATGATTTTTTTATTTCAGTGCTGTAAAAATCTATTTTTTGGGTGATTCCTATTAAGTAGTGGTTCTACTGATCTCCAGCCAAAGTAGGAGATTAGGAGAGCTCCTGTAGAACATTCAGGCCATTATATTTAAATGGATACTCGCTATCATTTTTTATTATCAGTGCCGGAGATGAGATAGGTGATTTAGGAATAGGATTTTACAACCAATGAGCATCAAAACTTTTGCTCCTGACTAAAAGTAGGACTTGAGAGAAATTTATAAATTATATTTTTGCAAATTAAACTCACTACTTGGCGCCCACTTGCACAATTGTAAATGTGCAACACTGCCAGTAAAAATATTTAACATTATTGAATGATGTCAGTTGTTTCAGTACATAAAATATTCTTCCATTACATTACTGGCAAATGTAACTTGTTTATTCCAGATACAGCGAGCCAATCACACCTGTTGTGAGACTACGATTAGCTGCATTAGGGAAATTGTCTGGGTAGAGATGTTTTGAGATAATTAGCCCCCTAGTTCTTATGGTGAGATTCTACAATTAAACTAGCTTGTTTATTACAAAGTATTCATTTATTTATGTAGAGGGATTTATGCTTCAAGATACCATTGCCAATGCTAATGGGTACTAAACATAACAGAGTCACAAGCCAGGATTTTCAATTCTGTTATATCCATATATGGACACAATTGTGGAGTAATGTACTGCAAATATTGACGGGGATCACTTAAGCCAAATTGCTGTGCCTGACAAGCATTTCCGATGGGATTCTTCAGGAGGCAAGAGCTTCCTGTTAATATTATAATGAAGAGGAGATGACATCATATGGAAGTCCTTACTATTTCCTGTTGTTTATGCTGGATATGCATTCAGTCATAAGTACATTCATGTAAGACTGACAATCAAAATTAATTAAAAGCTGTTCAATGCTGAAACGATGGTTTAAGGGGACAGAGGAAGATAAATCACTTTTGAAGGAAACCATTGTTAATGTTTTGGTGCTTTTTTTTTGTTATCCACTTTTGTATATTTAGTTAGGGTTGTGGTAGTGCCTTGTTTTAATTAGGTCCTAGAAATTTGGGCAATGGCTTCCCTATGGAAATCCCACTGTACTGATGAGTTCGGGAGGAAGAAGTGGAGGAACAGAGGGAAGCCATTTTGTTTAAGGCCATCAGGACCGCCTAAAAAAAGGTCTTGTTCAATTTAGCTGCAGCCCAAACATCTGTGCAGATCAGCCATTGGCCTCTGCACTGCTAAATTGGTTATCATTGCACCTGTTTTACAACCGTAAAACAGTTGCAACAATGTTGAATTTAGGACCCAATAACTGTCACCAGAGATAGTCTATTTATTCTTTAAAGCTGATATAGTATACGAAAAACCTCCACTCCATGCATATGTGAACAAACGCAAACAGCACCGAATAAACAATCACTATGTATTATATATATAGAGCATCGGTGACAAAAATGTATTGTTAAATAAGACTAGGTTATTCGGTTGTATGTGAGGGGTAATTTTCTGAAGCTGCACTTCCTAATTTTAAAGGATGGAAAATCGTGAATTCCCAATTTCCACTCCCAGTGGGCAAGGCTCCATGCTGGAAATGTGATTTTGTAAAAATTACCCTGTGCTTTCATCCATGAACAATCATAATTAAAGATCCTATGCGGTTAGTTAGTCCACTGATCTTTCACCTATGGAATCTGGATTTGAATCAATCCCTTGTCTTTGCCAGTTATATAGAGCTTAAGTGAAATTACTTTAAGCAGTCTCAACTTAGTTCTTACCAAACACAAATCTACAGCACAAAAGTACCCACAATTAAGCACTAATTGGAACTAAAGTGTCAGTCTTAGAAAGATGACTAGTGTGAGAATGTAAAGGTCGAGTTGTGTTAGGTCAAGCTACATTGTTGGGGCAGTAGATGGAGCTTTATTCTGCTTCTGAACTGTGCTACACCTGACTGTTAGTACTTGATACTGACAATTAAATATAGACTAGTAAATGGAAAACATGTTCCATTCCACAGAACTGACATCCCTCACCATGACAATGAGAGAAATGCACTCAGAAAATAATTAACTAACAATCATAATTAATTCAGTGTGTGGCCAGTGGAGCTGCAAGGTACTCTCTTGACTTAGATAGAATGTATATGTCAACATTTTCCGAAATGTAAGATTTCAAAATGTAAATGTAAATGGAGTGTTTGAATACATCCTTCCCTTATCCATGAGTATATCTTAGTTAAGTCCCAGAAAATTAGACAATGGGTTACCCAATGGGACCACTGCTAATTTTTATGTTTTCTAGAGGAAGAAAAGGAGCAACAGAGGAAAGCCAAGAAAGTGAGGAAGCACCTCAAGAAGACTGTACCCATTTAACCCCATCCTCCCTCATCCCTTCTTTCTGCTCTAGCTCCCCTCCTCCCCTGCCATCTTCTCCCTTCTTCCTTTCCCCCTTCTGCCTCTCCCCCTCTCGTCCCTCTCCTCTCACCTCTGCCTCTCCTTCCCTCTCTCTTTCTCCCCTCCTATCTCACCCTTCATCCCATTCTCCCCTTTTCTCCACTGCCTCCCCTCTTGTTCTCTCCCAAATACTCCCCTCCCCTTTCCCCATTCCAACCTGTTTTACTCCTCACTCCTCCCCTCTTTTCCTCTCCCTCTTTTACTTTATTTGCCTTTTCTCTCCCATTACCCTCCCCGCTCCTCCTTGCCCTCCTCTCTCCCCTTCTCTTCCTCTCCCTTGATCTGATCTTTTGTCTCTCCTTTAATGAGCTCAGTTTCTCTCTCTCTCTTTCTCTTTCCTTCTCTCTCACAGTCTCTGGTGATCTCTCTTTCTCTCCTTTTTTGATCTAAACAGGTAGTTAAATTAGGCAAAACTGTTTGGAAATGTAATTGTACAACATTATGAGAACACTTGGTTGGAAACAGTGTTGCATGTGAAATTTATTACAAGTTTGATTTTAACTGTTTTCATCTCTTAACTGGTGTTTAGAGGCAGTACATTTAGCTAATCTATCATTGCTTTTACAGAAAGTCATTCTTGAATGCAGAGTTTGCCTTCACTGTATGTGCTTGATTGTAATTTTATTTGATATGTACGGCTCTTACTGTAGGCAGTAAGAATTATTGTATTGTATTGTTCTACCTGTTATTTTACTTGAATACATTTCTTCTCTCTTACAATACCATGCGCAGCCTGCCACTCAAACCGGAATAAAATGAACAAGTGGGACCAGTTAGAATCAATACAGCACAGAAGGAGGCCATTCGGCCTGTCAAGCCTATGCCAGCTCTCTGCAAGAGCACTTCAGCTAGTCCCACTCCCCCACCCTTTCCCTGTAGCCCTGCAAATTTTTTTCCTTCAGGTACTTATCCAATTCCCTTTTGAAAGCCACGATTGAAACTGCCTCCACCATCCTCTCAGGCAGTGCATTCTAGATCATAACCACTCGCTGCGTAAAAAAGTTTTTCCTCATGTCGCCTTTGGTTCTTCTGCCAATCACCTTAAATCTGTGTCCTCTGGTTCTCGACCCTTCCACCAACAGGAACAGTTTCTCTCTATCTACTCTGCTTAGACCCCTCATGATTTTGAACACCTCTATCAAAGCACCTCTCAAACTTCTCTGCTCCAAGGAGAACAACCCCAGCTTCTCCAGTCTATCCACATAACTGAAGTCCCTCATCCCTGGAACCATTCTTGTAAATCTTTTCTGCACCCTCTCTAAGGCCTTCACATCCTTCCCAAAGTGTGGTGCCCAGAATTGGACACAATACTCCAGTTGAGGCCAGACCAGTGTTTTATAAAGGTTCATCAAAACTTTGTTGCTTTTGTACTCTTATGCCTCTATTTATACAGCCCAGGCTCCTGTATGCTTTTTTAACCACTTTCTCAACCTGCCCTGCCACCTTCAACGATTTGTGCACATATACCCCCAACTTTCTCTGTTCATGCACCCCCTTTAGAATTGTACCGTTTAGTTGATATTGCCTCTCCTCGTTCTTCCTACCAATATGTATCGCTTCACACTTTTCGGCGTTAAATTTCATCTGCCACGTGTCCGCCCATTCCACCAGCCTGTCTATGTCCTCCTGAAGTCTATCAACTATACTCCTCACTGTTCACTATACTTCCAAGTTTTGTGTCATCTGCAAATTTTGAAATCATGCCTTGTACACCCAAGTCCATGTCATCGATATATATCAAGAAAAGCAGTGGTCCGAGAACCGACCCCTGGGGAACACCACTGTATACCATCCTCCAGTCCGAAAACAACCGTTCACCACTACTCTCTGTTTCCTGTCACTTAGCCAATTTCGTATCCATGCTGCTACTGTCCCTTTTATTCCATGGGCTTCAACTTTGCTGGCAAGCCTATTATGTGGCACTTTATCAAACACCTTTTGGAAATTCATGTACACCATGTCAACCGCATTGCCCTCATCAACCCTCCCTGTTACCTCATCAAAAAACTCAATCAAGTTAGTTAAACACGATTTGCCTTTAACAAATCTGTGCTGGCTTTCCTTAATTAATTCACACTTGTCCAAGTGACTGTTAATTTTGTCCCTGATTATCGTTTCTAAAAGCTTCCCCACTACCAAGGTTAAACTGACTGGTCTGTAGTTGCTGGGTTTATCCTTACACCCTTTTTTGAACAAGAGTGTAACATTTGCATTTCTCCAGTCCTCTTGCACCACTCCTGTATCCAAGGAGGATTGGAAAATTATGGCCAGTACCTCCGCAATTTCCACCTTAACTTCCCTCAGCATCTGAGGATGCATCCCATCCGGTCCTGGTGACTTATCTACTTTAAGTACAGACAGCCTTTCTAGTACCTCCTCTTTATCAATTTTTATCCCATCCAGTATCTCAACTACCTCCTCTTTCAACATGACTTTGGCAGCAACTTCTTCCTTGGTAAAGACAGATGCAAAGTATTCATTTAGTACCTCAGCCATGCCCTCTGCCTCCATGCATAGGTCTCCTTTTTGTTCCCTAATCAGCCCCACCCCTCCTCTTACTAGCCTTTTACTATTTATATGCCTATAGAAGACTTTTGAATTCCCTTTTATGTTAACTGCCAATCTATTCTCATACTCTCACTTTGCTCCTCTTATTTCCTTTTTCACTTCTCCTCTGAACTTTCTATATTCAGCCTGGTTCTCACTTGTATTCTCAACCTGACATCTGTCATATGCCCCCTTTTTCTGCTTCATCTAAGTCTCTATCTCTTTCATCATCCAGGGAGCTCTGACTTTGGTTGCCCTACCTTTCCCCCTCGTGGGAATGTCCCTCGACTGTAACCAAACCATCTCCTCTTTAAAGGCAGCCCATTGTTCGATTACAGTTTTGCCTGCCAATCTTTGATTCCAATTTGCCAGGGCCAGATTCATTCTCGACCCATTGAAATTGGCCTTCCTCCAATTAAGTATTTTTACTCTAGAATGCTCCCTGTCCTTTTCCATAGCTAATCTAAACCTTATGATACTGTGATCACTGTTTCCTAAATGTTCCCCTACTGACACTTGCTCCACTTGACCCACCTCGTTCTCCAGAACCAGATCCAGCAATGCCTCCTTCCTCGTTGGGCTGGAAACGTACTGATCAAGAAAGTTCTCTGAACACACTTCAGAAATTCTTCCCCCTCTCTGCCCTTTACACTATTACTATCCCAGTCAATATTAGGATAGTTGAAATCCCCCATTATCACTACTCTATAGTTCTTGCAGAATACACCTAGTAGTGTAATGGCACCTCTATTGTTTCTTAACTCTAACCAAATAGATTCTGTCCTTGACCCCTCCAGGACATCCTCTCTCTCTGGCACTATAATATGCTCCTTAATCAATACTGCCATCCCACCTCCTTTCTTTCCTTCCCTATATTTCCTGAACACCTTATATCCAGGAATTGTTGTACCCAATCCTGCCCTTTTTTGAGCTAGGTCTCCGTTATCGCCACAACATCATATTCCCATGTGTCTATTTGCGCCTGCAGCTCACCAACATTATTTACCACACTTGGTGCATTTACACACATGCACTGTAAACCTATCTTAGACCTTCTTGTATTCTCTCTTAGTCTGACCCCACCTAATACCGTACTATATCTTACTCTAGTGCTATCTGTCTCTCCCAATCCTTTGTGCACCTTGTTTCTCCTTTCTAATGCTACATCCTGGTGCCCATCCCCCTGCCAAATTAGTTTAAACCCTCATCAACAGCACTAGCAAACCCTCCCCACCGCGAGGATATTGGTCCCGGCTCTGTTGAGGTGCAACCTGTCCGGCCTGTACAGGTCCCACCTCCCCCAATGTCCCAGGAATCTAAAGCCCTCCCTCCTACACCATCTCTACAGCCACGCATTCATCTGTGCTATCCTCCTATTTCTATACTCACTAGCGCGTGGCACCGGGAGTAATCCGGAGATTACTACCTTTGAGGTCCTGCTTTATAATTTCTTTCTTAGCTCCCTGAAATCTGCCTGCAGGACCTCATCCCTCTTTCTACTTATGATACCGATATGGACCTCAACCTCTGGCTGTTCTCCCTCCCCCCTCAGAATGTCCTGCAGCCGCTCAGTGACATCCTTGACCCTGGCACCAGGGGGGCAACATACCATCCTGGAATCATGTCTGCGGCCGCAGAAACGCCTGTCTGTTCCCCTAACTATCGAATTCCCCTATCACTATTTATTTCCCAATCTTCCTCCTCCCCCCCTGTACCGTGGACTTGGCTCTGGCTGTACTCCCCAGAGGAACCATTGTCCTCACCAGTATTCGGTTAGAGAGTGAGATGCACTCAGGGGACTCCTGCACTACCTGCCTGGTCCTCCTTGTATGTCTGGTGGTCACCCATTCCCTCTCTGCCTGTACACTCTTATGTTGCAGGGTGACCACCTCTTGAAATGTGCTATCCACTTAGCTGTCAGCCTCACCGAAGCTTGAGCTCCTCCAGCTGACGACACTTCCAGGACACGGGAAGTGTCCTGGAGTTCCCACATGGCATAAGATGTGCATTTCACAGGACTGAGGTGCCCTGCCATGCCTCTATTTAATAGACTAGTTATCTTCTAAGAGGGAGGAACTCGAGGACGCAAGCCACAGTCCCCATTGCATCTAGTTAACTATTTGTAAATAGGTCCAATTTGGATTTAAGGCTATGTTGGGATTAATGAATTGTGAGAATTTGTATCAGCAAGGAATAAATTGACATAACTTTAGTCACAGCCTCAGATTTCCCCTTAATTAATGGATAAGTAAGCATGAATATCTGGAGCAACAATAATTACTGAATTCACGCTCCATATCATTAATTTATAAAACAAGTTAAATGTGAAATACAAAAACTTCAGATAACTTATCTGTAATAAGTTGAAATAAATACAGTGATGTGTTTTAAGGGCAACGCGGTGGCATAGTGGTTAGCACTGTTGCCTCACAGCGCCAGGGACCCGGGTTCGAATCTGGCCACGGGTGACTGTCTGTGTGGAATTTGCACATTCTCCCCGTGTCTGCGTGGGTTTCCTCTGGGTGCTCCGGTTTCCTCCCACAGTCCAAAGATGTGCGGGTTAGGTTGATTTGGCTATGATAAATTGACCCTTAGTGTTAGGGGGATTAAATACGTGGGGTTACGGGGATAGGGTGGGATATGTGTCGGTGCAGGCTCGATGGGCCAAAATGGCCTCTATCTGCACTGTGGGGATTCTGTGATTCTGTCTGCTCACCGGATGTGTAGTTCCTTAAAGCACATTTATGAAATGGAAACCTGATGAGACAGTTCTGAGAATCTGTAGTTGTAAGATAATGCCCAATACAGTGCTCCAAATAATTGCTAAGACAGATGTGTAAGTGTTTTTCACGAAGTGAAAAATCAGCTTCCCTTAAATGTTAATAAACTCCTTTTGTTTCATCCAAAACTAACAATAACTCATAAGAACACAAGTCCGGAGTGAGGAAAGGGCATTCAGCCCATCAAACTATTTCAGAGCCCAGATACAATTATTCTATCATGCAGTCGCCACTACCACCTCCATGAAAAGATAACCAAGCAGTGCTATTAATTTCTTTATACTTCTCAATCTCTAAACTATAGATAGTATTATAAACATATGGGGTACAATTTCCTCGGTGGTTCCCCAGTCTCCCTTGGTAACTTCACCAGAAGATTGCCAGAAAACTCAGAGAAACAGTATAAATGGCCATTTATACTGGTTCTCCGGGGTTTCTGCCTACGTTACAATGGAAGACTGGGAGAACCCAGGCAACAGAGTAAAATAGCAATGCAGCTAAAGTTGAATCTGTGGTCCAAGATATTGTTAATCTTGGCAATCGACCTGGACAATTCTGATGAAAGGTCATCTGTTTCTTTCTCCACAGATGCAGCCCTGACCTGCTGAGTATTTCAGCATTTTCTCTTTTTATTTCAGATTTCCAGCATCCTGCACTAACACGAGAGAACCCTTGTTATTCAAAAGCTTCCCTGCACTAAAGAGAGAGAACCCTTGTTATCCATAACTTTACCGATATTGGGGTCTGTACTAAATTTAGATGTGCTAACAATTCGCTATGGAATTAGTAGTGCCAATCCGGTACTTATACGGAAATGATTTGCAGAGCAGAGCTATGCAAATTCTTACAGATAGATCCTTCAAAATCCAAGTTATGGTCCTGAGTTTCCCCTCGAATAATGGATAAGAAAGCGTACAGACTCCTGGAGCATCAGTAATGAATGAATTAATGATTCATCTCATTAATTTATAGAGCAAGTAAATGTCAAATTAAAACCTCCAATTACACCTGTCTTCAGTAAATTGGAATAAAAGCATTAACATATAAATGCAAAAATGAATATTTAGTATTTTAAAAGCAGATGACATTCATTGTACTTTACACTGACACAAAGGGATGGATTTTAGTCGTCACCGCCTGGGTGGTAATCTGGCGGACGGATCGCATGCCCTTTATAGAACCCGCCTGATTTTCATTCAATTGAAGTCAATAGAATGAGAATCAGATAAATTCTATCAAGGATGAGCAATCCACTCGCCAAATTACTGCCCAGGCAGAAAGGACTAAAGTCTACCCACCCCAGGCTATCATACCTGCCTGGTAAAGGACTTTTGTACAAGGAATTTTTTTTCTAGAAATAAAGAACTCACATCGATACAATACCTTTCACATCGGCAGGACATCCAAAAGTGCTTCACAGGAAACACAGGTTTAAACTAATGAAAGGCTATTTTTGGATTGATGTCAGGAAATTGTCCTTTACACAAAAAGTGATCAACACAGGGAATGAGCTTCTGGGTCGAGTAGTAGAGGCAAAAACCCATTGAAGAAACAATTGGATGCGATGATGGGAGAGTGTCTTTTTTTTGTATGGATGTGCTCGGTTGGACTAAAAGAGCCTCCTCATCCATATCTATCCTGTGATCTTGTGAAATGAGATGTAAGCCAGTTCTTAGAGTGGAAGCACCTGCATCACAACACTTCCTGAATTTGGTACTGATTAGTAATCTCATGCAGAGGGGCTGCAGGTGGTTTGTAAATTGAAAAATGCCACATTCGTCAAGTAGGCTGAGGTTAGGGCTGAGACACATTGTTGAGCATAATAAAAGGAGCTTTGCTTTGCATCTTGCTGTGCTATTCCTGACCTGGAGGTGCTTGGTTCTAAAACAGAGGGGGGTAATTTTAACCTAACCCGCCGGGTGGAAAACGGGCGGGTTCGGGTTCAATGCCCATTTTACACCCCACCTGATTT
Source organism: Squalus acanthias (assembly GCA_030390025.1). NCBI lineage: Eukaryota > Metazoa > Chordata > Chondrichthyes > Squaliformes > Squalidae > Squalus > Squalus acanthias. The sequence continues at coordinate 54,514,341 of CM059432.1, forward strand.
TGCTCTCCATTGAAATAAAAACAGAAAATGGTGCAAATGCTCAGCAGGTCAGGCACCATCTGTGGAGAGAGAAACAGAGTTAACATTTCAGGTCGATGACCTTTCGTCAGAACAAAACAGTGTTCTGTTCCCAAGTATTAGCATCCCTCATCTTGAAAAAAAATTCAAATGACAGAGGAAAATAATGCTAAAGTTAAAATAAAATTAAATAATATTAAACTAACTCATCTGGATAGAACTAATACTCCTAAAAGGTAGCCACATTTTGGACCTGTGGACCTTGGGCAGTAATCTGGCGGAGTGGATTGGCTGCCCATTGTAGAACCCGCCTGGCTTTCATTCCCTTGATTGCATGGAATGAAAATCTGTCAGGTTCTACAATAGGAATGCAATCTGCTCTGCTGTATTACCACCTAGGTAGTGAGGATGAAAATTCACCTCAAGGGTACTGAAGTCAGCAAAATCATAAATATTTATCAATCTTAATCTCATACATTTTAGAAAGAAATCACTGAAGATGCAAAATTGTCAATGTCAGTATCAGAATTATCATTATGTTCATTGTTTCTTTTAGACAAATTTGAAGAGGATGTTTCATCTTTTGCTTGGACTTTAATATGTGCACAATTTTTTTAAATGTATTCATTTTTGGGATGTGGGCATCGCTGGCAATTATTGCCCATCCCTAGTTGCCCTGAAAAGGTGGTAGGCCTCCTTAAACCAGTTTGATACAAGGACTGACTTGCTATTCAGAGGGCAGTTAAGAATCAACTACATTGGTGTGGGACTTGAGTCATATATAACCAGACCAGTTAAGGACAGCAGGTTTCCTTCCCTAAAGGACAATAGTGAACCAGTTGGGTTTTTACAACAATCCAACAGCTTCATGGTCACTTTTTACTGATACCAGCTTTTTATTACCAGATTTTTTTTAAACTAAATTCAAATGATCAAACTACCATGGTGGGGTTTGAATTTATGTTCTCTGGATTATTAGTCTAGGGGTCTGGATTGCTAGTCCAGTAATATTACCACTAAGCTATCAAACCAAATATAAATATATGGCCCAGAAATTAGACTCCCTGGCTTCCCGCGGGTGCAAGGATCCCGCGCGCACCTACCTACCGCGCCTGCCGTTGACCTCTGGGCCCACGGGAACTTCAGCTCCTGGGCCTGCTCCAAGTGCCGGCGCGCAGTGCTTGTGTATCCCAGGGGCGTAGTTAGTGCAATGCGTCCCCTGGGATCACGTGGGCCATGGAGAGCCAATGGCAGCAGACCATCTTTCATTCATAGATTTGACAGGAAGACCTGTCAAATCTATGAATTGAAATCGGCCCCAAAACAACACCTAAACTTCAAATAATTTTTTTAAAAAAACATTACATTTTTAAAATAACTATAAGTTAAATAAATTAACTACTTTAAACAAAAATTTAAATTTTTGAAATAATTAAAATACTTTTTAACAGTGCTAAAAGTAAACTTACCTTTCTTTAAAGTATCTAAAAAAGATAAACCTGTTGAAAAATTTTTTAAATTGTAATTAATTAAACCACTTACCTTGTTAAAAACGGGCCTTGCGCCTCTTTTTAAAAGCGCAGCTTCTTCCATACTTACCTTCCCGGAGAAACCTGAAAAAAACCCGAAGTTCGCTGCGTGCACGCAGCCTCTCCCGCGCACGCGGTTCACCTCTGAATCCCTCCCTTCACGAGACCGGAAGTTCCGGTTTTCCGCGCATGCGCAGTGCATGCAGGAAACCGGCACTTCAGGTGGCCTTACGGGTGAGTACACAACGCGTACTCACCCGACAACAGCCGAATTTCTGGCCCAATATATATACATACCAGCCCATCATATAAATGTATTTTTAACATCTTTAATTGCAATTCCCTATTTCATTCCCAATATAATTTCAATTCAATATAGAAAGTTGTTAGAAGGCTGCCACAGGAACACCTGTGATGCAACAGACACAACATGGAAACTATCCTTCGAATGAGGTGGCAGACAGTAAGCAAATTCATATTGACAAAGTTTGCTTCACCAATTGCTCAAGAGGGCTGCCTACCTTCAGTTTGACATACCTACTTCAAAACCTTTCTTTAAATTAACCCTTGATCAAAAGATTAGTGATCTATGCTGGCAAGTGTGTGTGAACATCAGGCAAGGAGAGGATTGAACTCCAGCAGTCAAACAGCCTACCAACACTTACTGCCATAGCTCACACATGAACAACGGCCAATTGGGTGAAATACCAGAGTGCGACCAACACCCACGGAACTGAACAACCCCAGCAAGGAGTCAACTTTCTGGAGAGGAAATGGTTGGGAAAAAATAGATGCTTATCAGTGTAGAACTAGTATCTACTGGAATTTCATACTTTATTCAAACATTATCCTTTCTTCCTTAATTCATCTATATCTTGTGAGGAACGCATTAATGTTTCCTTAGAGGCATAAATAGATAAGGTATATCTTCTCCTATAAGCCTCAGCAGTGTAATGCATTGTATGTATTGGTATTAAGTCACGCAAATTAGAAAAATCCTAAGTTAGCTGATTCAACTGGGATAGCAATAGGGTTCTACAGTTGGCTTCAGTGTCCATGGACCAGGGAGGGAAAAAATTAGGTGGAGTTCCTATGACTAATTGTTATCTATTATCCAAAGTGGGGCAGGAGGCCCTACAGGCACTCGCTGAGAAGGGAATGGGAGCAGATATCTGTCACTGTCAATGCCAGCAGTGTAGCCCCAAGGACCTAGATGCAATGCAGGAAGAAGTTTAATGACCTCACACGAATCGTCAGGTTCAATTAATTCATCTTCAAATGCCATATCCCACCATCTGCATCACTAGCCTCACACAATGCTCAATGCACCACACCCCCATCACTCACCTACCAACAATCTCTATCAAACACGACTCACATCTTACATTCATAGCTTCAGCTTGAGCACAAGCTTGGAGAGGCTTGAGCACAGACCTTGGAGACAGAGATTGGGTGAATCGCAATCGGAGTGGATTGCAAGTAGAGTGGAAGAATTTGGTGATAGTAGGAATTTGGTGGAGAGGAGGAAGGCGGTTTCTCACATCCAACTCAAAAGGAGGAGTGAAGCCACAGAACCTGAGGAGTCTAAGTTAAGTATCTAGCTATCTAATATTTAGATTCTTTGGGGGAAAAATTTGGTTGGTTTGCACCTCCCATTAGCGCCCTAAGAGGGCGCTAATGGGGCGCAAAGCAACTAGCGCCCGGGCGCGGCGATGTTTGCACCGCTCCCAAAATTGATTAGAGTTTTTGCGGCGACGCAAAAGTTTACCGCCCCGATCTGCTGCGCCCACAGATCATGACGTCAGTTGAGCGTGCAACGCCCTGGTGGCCCCCCGGACCGGATACTGAGTGGCGCCCCCCTCCTTTCCGCCTGGCGTAAGCAACGACAGGGAGACTGGAACGTTTCCCAGTCAGTGAGGGGCTGGGGGGGCGCTATTTAAAGGCGCCCTCTTCCTGGCTTTTTCTGTTGCAGATATTTTTGCACCATTCATTCTGACAGAGAGAGAGATTCTGAGAGAGAGATAGAGAGACTTCTGCATAGAGTCAACACTGTGTGAAGTAGTTTTGGCTACTGAGCATCACTTTGCAGGTACTTTTGGATTTGACCTTTATTACTTCGATTGCCAAGAGACTTTGGGGGCTGCACTGATTCGGGGCGTCGTTCTGCGCCTGCAGAATCGGAGGCAAAAAAGACGCAGAGAGAGAGCGGCAATCATGGCCAGATGGAGGAGGGCCAACAGGCCTCTGCACAGGAGACCTTACCCTCCCAGGGTATTCCAGGAACAATTCTCCTACATTAATTTGTCTGAAGAGCAGTGTTTGCGCAGGCTGTGCTTCAGCAAGGAGGTGGTCACTGAGCTCTGCCACCTGCTGCAGCCAGATCTGCAGCCTCAACTGAGGACCAGGACGTCTCTGTCGGTGGCAGTGAAGTTCCCAGTGGCTCTGAATTTTTATGCCACCAGCTCCTTTCAAGCAGCTACTGGAGACATTGGCCCTGAAATTCCGTTCACTACGGGTGAGTACACGCTGTGTACTCGCCCGTAGGGCCAACGGAAGTGCCGGTTTCGCGCATGCACTGCGCATGCACTGGAAACCGGAACTTCCGTTCTCTTGAAGGAAGGGGTTCGGAGGCAGCGCGTACACATCGAACTTCCGTTTTTTTCTCAGTTCATGGAGTGCGGCTAAGTCCCTAGCAGCTGCGCGTGGAAAAAGCAGGCGCAAGGCCTGCTTTTAACAAAAATGAGAAGTCGCACAACACCAGGTTATAGTCCAACAGTTTTATTTGAAATCACACGCTTTCGGAGCTATCGATCGCCCCTTCCTCAGGTGAAGTAAAGAGATACAGAATCGCCAAAGCATATATAGATAGAGAACAATGCATGTGTTACTTACAAAAGCAGACGACTACATTTAAATCACCCTGACTGTTTATCTGCCGAGGTGTGACAAAAGGCAATCAGGTCACATCAAAGACATAGCAAGATACAACTGAGACAATGAGGTGGAGCCACAGGGGGTCCAATGTGTCAAAAGCCGCAGTATGGGAAACGATAAACTTTAAAATTTTTACTTTTTTACTGGTACATCGGCGAGACCATGCAAACACTGAGACAACGTATGAACGGACACCGCGCAACAATCACCAGGCAGGAGTGTTCCCTCCCAGTCGGGGAACACTTCAGCAGTCAAGGACATTCAGCCTCGGATCTGCGGGTAAGCGTTCTCCAAGGCGGACTTAGAAACACACGACAACGCAAAATCATCGAGCAGAAACTGATAGCCAAGTTCCGCACTCATGAGGACGGCCTCAACCGGGATCTTGGGTTTATGTCACGATACATGACGTGATCCAGACTCGAGTCGTCGTTGGCTTGTTAACAGATGTGATTCCCAGTAAAAAAGTAAAAATTTTAAAGTTTATCGTTTCCCATACTGCGGCTTTTGACACATTGGACCCCCTGTGGCTCCACCTCATTGTCTCAGTTGTATCTTGCTATGTCTTTGATGTGACCTGATTGCCTTTTGTCACATCTCGGCAGATAAACAGTCAGGGTGATTTAAATGTAGTCGTCTGCTTTTGTAAGTAACACATGCATTGTTCTCTATCTATATATGCTTTGGCGATTCTGTATCTCTTTACTTCACCTGAGGAAGGGGCGATCGATAGCTCCGAAAGCTTGTGATTTCAAATAAAACTGTTGGACTATAACCTGGTGTTGTGCGACTTCTCATTTTTGTCCACCCCAGTCCAACACCGGCATCTCCGCATTATGCTTTTAACAAGGTAAGAGGTGAAGAAAGTAAAAGTAAAACATTTTTTCCACAGGTTTATCATTTTAAAATACTTTAAAGAAAGGTAAGTTTATTTTTAGCCCCGTTAAAAACATTAATTATTTTTTTCAAAAATTAAAATTTTTGTTTAAAGTAGTTAATTTATGTAATTTATAGTTATTTAAAAAATGTGATTTAAAAAAAAAATTATTTGAAGTTTTACTTAGGTTTTGGGGCCGATCTCTATTCATAGATTTGGCAGGTCTTCCTGTCAAATCTATGAATGAAGATTCTCTGCTCCGATTAGCTCCCCATGGCCCACATGATCCCAGGGGACGGTGCGAACTAGCTGCGCCCCTGTGATACGCGAGGACTGCACACCGGCAGCAATGATTCCAAAGGCCAAACCTGTACATTTTGAATACAAAAAATTTTTTATTTTACAAACTCTGTGTGTGTCATTTCTTCATGACAAACTAATAGAAACAAACACAAAAAATCATTACTTAATATAACTGGTTCTCACAACCTGGAGATAATGTCCAAAACACTAAACAAAAGTTTAAACACAAACCTCGGCCTTTTATAAAAAAATTCGCAACATTTCATCACACCTCCTACTTTTTGCCCTTCGAGGGTGATCTCCTTCCCTTGCGCACTTCCCCCCTTCCCACCCTACTGCTCCTCTGTAATGGGACCCCAGTGGCTGCAGCAAGGCTGGTGGAAGGCTGCTGAATGTCAGAACCTGAGACTACAGATGCCCTTGAAGGATGCCCTTGACCAGCTCTGGGCCTGGAGGGCCCGGCTGCAGACTGCACCAACTCTGCATGGGCGGCAGCAGTCTGGGCTACAGGCGGTGGCAAGTGCAATGGGGAAGGGACTGTGGTGGCAGCAGGAATGCTGTCATCTTGAGAGAGGACAGCACCTCCCTGCTCGACCGACACACTGGCACTCCCACAGGGTGCTGATGCTCCGGCTTCCTCTCCCTCCTCGCCTGCGGCTTCGCTCCCACTGGCAGCTTGAGAGCCCGTCTCCTCAGCTGGTGAATCACCATCTGAAAGCAGGGAGGTACAAGAGTGGCTTTAGCGTCAGGACAGTGGGGCAGTAAGGGAGGAAGGAGTGGAGCGATTTAGTAAGTTGGATTGAAAGTGTCAAAGGCTGGTGTTGTGAGGGACAAGTGGAATGAGAGAGGAGAGAAACTCCTCCAGAGGAGAGGACTGGAGGACAGCTAACGTAGTACCATTATTCAAGAAGGGTAGTAGGGATAAACCAGGGAATTACAGGCCAGTGAGCCTAACATCAGTGGTAGGGAAATTACTGGAAAAAAGTCAGAGGGACAGAATTAGTCTCCACTTGGAGAGGCAAGGATTAATCAAGGATCGTCAGCATGGCTTTGTCAGGGGGGAGATCATGTCTAACCAATTTGATTTAATTTTTCGAGGGGGTGACTAGGTGTGTGGATGAGGGTAGTGCAATTGATGTAGTCTACATGGACTTCAGTAAGGCTTTTGACAAAGTCCCGCATGGGAGACTGGTCAAGAAGGTAAGAGCCCATGGGATCCAGAGCAATTTGGCACATGTGATCCAAAATTGGCTTAGTGGCAGGAGGCAGAGGGTGATGGTCGAAGGTTGTTTTTGTGACTGGAAGCCTGTGTCCAGTGGTGTACCGCAGGGATCGGTGTTGGGTCCTTTGCTGTTTGTAGTGTACAATAATGATTTAGATATGAATGTAGGAGGTATGATCAGTAAGTTCGCAGATGACACGAAAATTGGTGGAGTGGTAAATAGCGAGGAGGGAAGCCTCAGACTACAGGACGATATAGACGGGTTGGTTAGATGGGCAGAACAGTGGCAAATGGAATTTAACCCTGAAAAGTGTGAGGTGATGCATTTTGGGAGGACTAACAAGGCAAGGGAATACACAATGAATGGTAGGATCCTAGGAAGGAGAGAGGATCAGAGGGACCTTGGTGTGCATGTACATAGATCCCTGAAGGCAGCAGGACAGGTAGATAAGGTGGTTAAAAAGGCATATGGGATACTTATATTCTATGCCTTGGCTAATGAAGGCAAGAGCAGGGAGGTTATGATGGAGCTGTACAATACACTAGTTAGGCCACAGCTGAAATACTGTGTTCAGTTCTGGTCGCCACACTATAGGAAGGATGTGATTGCATTGGAGAGGGTGCAGAGGAGATTCACCAGGATGTTACCTGGGCTGGAGCGCTTCAGCTATGAAGAGAGACTGGACAGGCTGGGGTTGTTTTCCTTAGAGCAGAGAAGGCTGAGGGGGGACCTGATTGAGGTGTACAAAATTATGAGGGGCATAGATAGGATAGATAGAAAAGAACTTTCCCCTTAGTAGAGGGGTCAATAACCAGGGGGCATAGTTTCAAGATAAGGAGCAGGAGGTTTAGAGGGGATTTGAGGAAAAACTTTTTCACCCAGAGGGTGGTTGGAATCTGGAACTCACTGCCTGAAAGGGTGGTAGAGGCAAGAACCCTCACAACATTCAAGAAGCATTTAGATGAGCACTTGAAACGCCATAGCATACAAGGCTACGGACCAAGTGCTGGAAAATGGGATTAGAATAGATAGGGCTTGATGGCCGGCGCGGACACGATGGGCCGAAGGGCCTATTTCTGTGCTGTATAAATCTATGACTCTAAGGGGGAAAAATTCAGTTGGTTGCGCCTCCCGTTAGCGCCTTAAGAGGGTGCTAATGGGGCGCAACGCATCTAGCGCCCGGGCGCGGCGATGTTTGCGCCGCTCGCGAAATTAACTAGACAGTTTGCGGCAGCACTAAACACTACCGCCACGATCTCCTGCGCCGGCAGATCGTGACGTCAGTCGAGTTCGCAGCGCCCCGGTATCGCCCCGGAGCGGATATTGAGTGGCGCCCCCTGCCTTACCGCCTGCCGCTAGCAACGACAGTTTGAGGGGAGCGTTTTGCAGTCAGGAAGGGACTGGGGGAGCGCTATTTAAAGGCGACCGCTTCCTGCCATTTATTGTTGGTGACATTTTTGAACCACGCATTCTGAGAGAGAGAGAGAGAGACTTCTGGAGAGATTCAACGGTGTGTGAAGGAGTTTTGGGTACTGAGCAGCACTTTGCAGGTTCATTTTGATTTGCCCTTCCTTGTATCGATTTAGAAGAGACTGTGGGGACTGCATTCTGTGCTCTTTGCCTGGAACTCTCCATTGTTCTTTCCAGCAGATTTGATGTGCAGGTCTCTCCAGGCCGAGATTCAAGGCTGCAATGAGCAGGATGTGGATGGAATGCAAGATCAACCATCCCCTTTAAGAACTGGCCCGTGCCATTGTGTGTGTGTTCCATTGCTGACTGACATCACATGAGCTTCGCCAGCGCTCTGAGGTAACGCCTCGCTCCTCAGCCTTTGCGCCTTAAGACAGGTGTGAAGCGCCTGATTTAGCGCTCCAATCACCTCCAGGGGCGATAAAAGTCAAGTTTGCAGTCGGTGGCGATAATTATCGCCAGGCGCTAATCTTTGCGCCTGGCCGATAATTGCGCCCCAAATGGGGCGATACTGAATTTCTCCCCCTATGACTCTAAAGCTGATGACCTTACCATTGCTGTCCTGAACGGGGTCGACCGCTCCAGGGGTGATGGGACCGATCACCTGGCTTGCCACAATTCTGTGGACGCGTGCCTCAGGATCGCTGAGGGGTTGCAGCTGAGGCCACCCTCCACCCGTCCGTTGCTGCTGACTCCTGTTATGAGATAGCTTGGCCTGCAAGAAAAAGGGCGGCGTCTGAGTAAATATACAGCCATGGTCTTGCCTGATGTGCCTCCCATAGTTGAATAGCCCTTACTGTATGCAAGGTGTGGAATGTGCATGTGTGTTTCATGAGAGGCCATAGGTGTTGGATGAGTGTTGGGCATTGGGGTTTTAAGACCTTCTGGCCATAGAGTGAGGTTGAAATGGAGGGAAAAAAAGCCACTCACCCTGACGACCCGAGTGAGGTCGTTGAACTTTTTGCGGCATTGAGTATGGGTCCTGGGCACCATGCTCCTGGAGGAGATGTGCTGAGCCACCTTCCTCCACACTCTTCTGTAGTCGAGCGGCAAAGGCCTCCTGCCACTCTTAGGGTAGAGTATAGATCTTCTGCGCTCCACCGCACCAACCAGAGCCTCCAAGGCCCGCTCACTGAAGCGCTGATCTCGTTCTCTCACCCTCTCTATAGGCCTTGGCTGCAAAATGTAGTCACAGGTCTCTCCAGGCCGAGATTCAAGGCTCCAATGAGCAGGGTGTGGCTGGAGAACAAGATCGACCCTCCCTTTTAAGAACTGGCTGTGTCTGTGTTCCATCGCTAACTGACATCACCTGCGCTGCTCCCGCGCTCTGAGTTCGCGCCTCGCTCCTCGGCCTTTGCGCCTTAAGACAGGTGTGCAGCACCTGATTTAGCACTCCAATCACCTCCAGGGGCGATAAAAACCAAGTTTGCAGTTGGAGGCGATAATTAGCAGCAGGCGCTGTAGGGGGTGGAGTGGTAGGTTCAGCTTCACCTCTGACTCAGTGAGTGGTTCGAATCGCTCCCACGCCCCTGGTTCTAGACCTTGGACTTATTTGGGGGTCGTGAACAAAGGTGCAGTAGACAACAGGTTTTGATGAAAGAATTTTGATCTTTATTCAAGAAAGTAAAGCACAACACAAACACTCTTAACACTCTAAAGGTGGGGAACACTTCGGTACACGCGAGGGAAATAACATTAGAAGAATACTTCACCCCTCCCAATCCCACTTCACTAGCTAGGTTGGACTCTGGAGAACCAGGGATAATGCTCACCAAACGAATCCTTGACAGTTGAGAGTTAGGGTTTAGAGTCTTTTGAGTAAAAGGTTTCGTAAGGCCCTTGTTGCCGCGAGGTGTCTGATGGTCACTGAGGCGGTCGCTCTGGTCTATTCTTGCGTGTCGGCCTACTTCTGGAGCTGTTGGCTTTCTTTGTTAAACTGCTTTCTGTTTAAACTGTCTTCTTCCAAGCTGTGGAACTGCCTTCTTGCAGAACTGTGGAAACTGCCTTCTGCCTGCTTGTTGAACTTGAACGATTTTTACTGGAGAACTCCCTTCTTACTGAACTGTCTTCTTTAACTGCCCAACTTGCTTCTCCTGAACTCTATAATTCCAGCACTGACTTCTGCTGAAAAACAGGCTTTCAAATTGAACTTCAAAACTGCAGAACTGCCTTCTGTTGAACTTGAACTGTTGTAACTCCTGAACTGCTTGATGGGCCTTCAATTATACTAAATTGAAGTGGCCTTATCAAACCCAAATCAAATCGCGGTCATTGTAAGACCTCGTTAACAGTAACGACTTTACTAGAGTGTTAACTGGTTTTGTAAATGTGTGAAGTGGTTTCAAAATAGCTCCATCCTGTCGATCTGTTGTTTAATCGGAGTTTGAATTGTCCTCATGTTTTGGGTTTCTTGACTGGGCCTAGGGCTTCGATCGAATATTTGCTTTATGCATGTCTTTAATGGGTTCTGTAATCGGTTTGATGGGACCTGTTGTTTTGGGTGGGGCTGTCTCCTCCTAGGGTCTATTGTCAAAATGTTAATGCTTGCTGGGGCTTGAGTGAGGTCATCCCGATTCCCCAGACAATGCAATTTAACTGCAATACCCAAAACTGCTTTTGCAGAGGTTGAGCCCAACTTCCTTCACAGCCTTTTCTCCCTTCACAGGCCCAGACATGCTTTTAAAATGCCAAAACTTGGTTTTTGGTCTTACAGTCTCTTAGGTTAGGCCCAAATGTATTTTTATCACTCTGAGGTAGTTCCAAAGTCCTTTTTCCTTAGGTTTTGGGGATCTGCAAATTTTGGAAACCTTACAGGCGCTAAACTTTCCGCCCGGCCAATAATTGCGTCCCAAACGGGGCGATACCGAATTTCTCCCCCTTTGTGTTTAGTATCTCAGTGGTTCTTGTTAAACTTGAATAAATAATTTTGTATTTTTTTCTGTCTAAGTTAGGGCAGTGGGTTAAACTAAGAAGTTTAGTTAGTAGTCTAATAAATAGAGGCATGGCAGGGCACCTCAGTCCTGTCGAATGCACATCCTGTGCCATGCGGGAAGTGCAGGATACTTCTCGTGTCCTGGACAACCACATGTGCAGGAAGTGTTGTCAGGTGGAGGAGCTTGAGCAGCAGCTGGCGTCACTGCAGTGCATCCGCAAGGCTGAGAGCTACGTGGATAACACGTTTCAGGAGGTGGTCACCCTGCAGCTTAAGAGTTTGCAGGCAGAGAGGGAATGGGTGACCGTCAGACAGAAGAGGAGGACCAGGCAGTTAGTGCAGGAGTCCCCTGAGTGCATCTCGCTCTCTAACCAGTATTCAATGGTTCCTCTAGGGAGTATAGCCAGTGCCAAGTCCACAACACCATGGGTGGCTCAGATGTACAAGGGGTGATGAGGAAGGTCAGAAAAGCAATAGTGATAGGGGATTCAATAGTTAGGGGAACAGACAGGTGTTTCTGCAGCCGCAGATGTGACTCCAGGATGGTATGTTGTATAAGGATGTCACTGAGTGGCTGTGAAACATTCTGAAGGGGGAGGGTGAACATCCAGAGGTCATGGTCCATATTGGTACCAATGACATAGGTAGAAAGAGGGATGAGGTCCTGCACGCAGAATTTAGGGAGCTAGGAAAGAGATTAATAAGCAGGACCTCAAAGGTAGTAATCTCCGGATTACTCCCGGAGCCACGCGCTAGTGAGTACAGAAATAGGAGGATAGAGCAGATTAATGCGTGGCTGGAGAGATGGTGCAGGAGGGAGGGCTTTAGGTTCCTGAGGCATTTGGACCGGTTCTGCGGGAGGTAGGACATGTAGAAGCCGGACGGGTTGCACCTCCATAGGGCCGGGACCAATATCCTTGCGGGGTGGTTTGCTAGTGCTGTTGGGGGGGGTTTAAACTAGCTTGGCAGGGGATGGGAACCTGAGCATAGAGTCAGAAGGGAGAGAAGCAAAACTGGAAATGGAAGGCAGTAAATTAGTAAGTAAGTTTGGAAGGCAGAGGAAACAAAGGCTAGAAAATAGACAACAAAGGGGTTTGGCAGTGCTTAATGGTATATACTTCAATGCAAGGAGTCTAGTGCATAAGGCAGATGAGCTGAGGACACAGATAGACACATGGAAGTATGATATCATAGCTATTACTGAAACATGACTGAAAGAAGGGTAGGAATGGCAGCTCAACATCCCTGGTTACAGGATTTTCAGACAAGATAGGAGGGGGATAAAAAAAGATGGGGGGTCACAATATTGGTTAAAGAAACAATTATAAAAAGAAAGAAAGAAAGACTTGCATTTATATAGCGCCTTTCACAACCACCGGACGTCTCAAAGCGCTTTACAGTCAATGAAGTACTTTTGAAGTGGAGTCGCTGTTCTAATGTGGAAAACGTAGCAGCCAATTTGCGCACAGCAAGGTCCCACAAACAGCAATGTGATAATGACCAGATAATCTGTTTTTTTCTGTTATGTTGGTTGAGAGATGAATATTGGCCAGGACACCGGGGATAACTCCCTTACTCTTCTTCGAAATAGTGCCATGGGATCTTTTACGTCTCATCTAAAAGACGGCACACTCCGACAGTGCAGCACTCCCTGCTGTGAGGAGGGATCATATGTTAGAAGGATCATCAAATGAGTCCATATGGGTTGAACTGAAGAACAAAAAAAGGGCAATCACACTGCTGGGCGTGTACTATAGACCCCCAAATAGTCAGAGGGAGATAGATGAGCAAATATGTAGGCAAATTTCTGAGAAGTGCAAAATCAGTAGGGCAGTAATAGTAGGGGATTTCAACTATCCTAATATTAACTGGGATAGAATCAGTGTAAAAGGTATAGAGGGTGTAGAATTCTTAAAATGCATTCAGGAGAACATTTTTAGCCAGTACGTAGCAATCCCAAGAGAGGGGGGCGGTTCTAGACTTAGTTTTAGGGAATGAAGCAGGGCAGGTGGAAGGGGTATCAGTGGGAGAGCATTTTGGTGGTAGTGATCATAATTCAGTTAGATTTAGCATAGTTATGGAAAAGGACAAAGATAGACCAAAAAAGGCCAATTTTACTAAGCTGAGATATGATTTAGTAAAAGTGGACTGGAAACAGCTAATGAAGATAAATCAGTGTCAGAGCAGTGGGAGGCACTCAAGGAGGAGATAGTGAGGGTTCAGAGCAAATATGTTCCCACAAAGAAAAAGGGTGGGACCCCAAATCTAGAGCCCCCTGGATGTCAAGGGACATACAGGGTAGGATAAGGCAAAAAGGGAAGCATTTGTCAGATACCGAGAGCTAAATACTGCAGAAAGCCAAGAGGAGTATAAAAAGTGCAGGGATGAAATTAAAAAGGAAATTGGGAAAGCAAAGAGAGGGCATGAAAAAATATTGGCAAGTAAAATCAAGGAAAACCCAAAGATGTTTTATAAATACATAAAGAGCAAGAGGATAACTAAAGAAAGAGTAGGGCCTATTAGAGACCAAAAAGGAATCTTGTGTGTGGAGGCGGAAGACATGGGTATGGTTCTTAATGAATACTTTGCGTCTGTCTTCACCAAAGAGAGGGACGACAAAGACATTGTAGTTAAGGAGGTAATGCATTTGGGAAATATTAGATGAGATAAACATAGTGAGAGAGGATATATTAAGGGGTTTGGCATTTTTGAAAGTAAATAAATCACCAACCCGGATAAAATGTATCCTAGGCTGTAAAGAGAAGCAAGGGAGGAAATAGCAGAGGCTCTGACCATCATTTTCCAATCCTCTCTGGCTACAGGTGTGGTGCCAGAGGACTGGAGGACTGCTAACATTGTACCGTTGTTTAAAAAGGGAGAAAGGGGTAGACCAAATAATTACAGGCCAGTCAGCCTAACCTCGGTGGTGGGCAAATTATTGGAAATAAATTCTGAGGGACATATTAATTATCATTTAGAAAGCCATGGATTAATCAAGGACAGTCAGCGTGGATTTGTCAAGGGAAGGTCGTGTCTGATTAACTTGATTGAATTTTTTGAGGAGGTAACAAGGAGGGTTGATGAGGGTAGTGCGTTTGATATAGTCTGCATGGATTTTAGCAAGGCTTTTGACAAGGTCCCACATGGCAGGCTGGTCAGAAAAGTAAAAGCCCATGGGATCCCAGGGAAAGTGGCAAGTTGGATCCAAAATTAGTTCAGTGGCAGGAAGCAAAGGGTAATGGTCGGCGGGTGTTTTGTGACTGGAAGGCTGTTTCCAGTAAGGTTCCACAAGGCTCAGTACTAGGTCCCTTGCTTTCTGTGGTATATATCAATGATTTAGACTTCCATGTAGGGGGCATGATTAAGAAGTTTGCAGATGATACAAAGATTGGCTGTGTGGTTGATAGTGAGGACAAAAGCTGTAGATTGCAGGAAGATATCAATGGACTGGTCAGGTGGGCAGAAAAGTGGCAAATGAAATTCAATCCAGAGCAGTGTGAGGTAATGCATTTGGGGAGGGCTAACAAGGCAAGGGAATACACAATCAATGGTCGGATACTGAGAAGTGTAGAGGAACAGAGGGACCTTGGAGTGCATGTCCACAGATCCCTGAAGGTAGCAGGACAGGTAGATAAGGTGGTTAAGAAGGCATACGGGATATTTGCCTTTATTAGCCGAGGCATAGAATATAAGAGCGGTGAGGTTATGCTAGAACCATATAAAACACTCGTTAGGCCACAGCTAGAGTACTGTGTACAGTTCTGGTCACCACATTACAGGAAAGATGTGATTGTACTAGAGAGGGTACAGAGGAGATTTATGAGGATGTTGCCAGGACTGGAGAATTTTAGCTATGAGGAAAAATTGGATGGGCTGGTGTTGTTTTCTTTGGAACAGAAGAGGCTGAGGGGGGACTTGATTGAGGTGTATAAAATTATGAGGGGCCTAGATAGAGTGGATAGGAAGGACCTATTTCCCTTAGCAGAGAGGTCAATAACCAGGGGGCATAGATGTAAAATAATTGGTAGAAGGATTAGAGGGGAGTTGAGGAGAAATGTTTTCACCCAGAGGGTGGTGGGGGTCTAGAACTCACTGCCTGAAAGGGTGGTAGAGGCAGAAATCCTGATCACATTTAAAAGGTACTTGGATATGCACTCTCGAGATGACAGCATTTGTGTTCCCACCACTGCCACTCTGCCAGTGTCCTTGCTGTTGTCTGTCAGCCAGCCAGCCCAGACTGCTGCCGTTCATGCCGAGGTGGTGCAGTCTAAAGCTGGGCCTTCTAGGCCCAGAGCTGCTTGAGGTCATCCTGCAAGGCCATCCACTGAAAGTCTCCCCCACTGAGAGTCAGCAGCCTTCCACTAGCCATGCTGCAGCCACTGGCGGGGGCACACAGAAGACAAGCACTAAGACAACGTACAAGCGTAATTAGTTGACTTTGTTATGTAATATTGGATGGATTGATGTATAAAGTTGGTTTGGAATGTTTGTTTTGTGGTGGCTTTTATTGTAGCATTGTGGCCAAGAGGACGCTTTGATGGTCAGTAACAGAGGGAAGGTAAGTTGTGGGACTGCCTGTGAATGGGGAATTGGGGTTGCGCTCATTGGTACCGAAGTCAGATCAGTTGCTCACGGATAGCCCGGCCAGAAAGAGTCTGTCTTGGTTGCCTCCTCCCTTCCTCCTCCTCCTCCTCCTCTTCCTCCTATTCCTCCGCCTCCTCCTCAACTCTTCACCGTATACCTGCTGGCAAGGGCTGTGCCCTCATGATGGCGAAGTTGGGCAGCATGCAGCAGATCTCAACGAATCTTGAGACGTGGTCTGGCGAGTACTACAGGGCTCCTCCAGTGCGGTCCAGGCAGTGGAAGCATTGTTTAAGGGCATCAATGGTCTGCTCGATCAAATTCCATGTGGCAGCATGGCTTTCGTTACATGCATGCTGCCCATGTGTGGTTGGGTTGTGCACCAGAGTCATGAGCCCGGTGGCAGCGGATAGCCCTTGTCGCCCAGTAGTCACCCTCTGGTTTGTCGTAGTGGATGAAAAGCAGACTGCCGTAGAATTAAGGCATCATGGTTGCTGCCAGGATACCAAGCACTGACTTACATGATGCACTGAGTATGGTGGCACACCAGCTGGACATTGAGGGAGTGGAATCCCTTCCAGTTGTGGGACATCTCCAAGTTCACATGCAGCATCTGCAAAGCAACGTGTGTGCAGTCAATGGGACTCTTCACCATGGGGAAGCCTGTTATCCTTGTGAATCCACGTGCTCATTCCAACTGCTTCTCCCTGGCAAGAGAGAGTGAAATGTATTCACCTCCCTTTGCATACAGAGCCTCAGTGACCTCCCTTATGCAATGGCGAACGGCGAACTGTGAGATGTTACAAGTGTCACCTGCTCCAGCCTGGAAGGAGCCGAATACATAAAAATTGATAGCCACACTCACCTTCACAGCCACTGGCAATGCCGCCCTCGCCCTGCTCTGAGGCTGTAGGTCTGCCTGCAACAGGTGGCAGATTTCAGTGAGCACCTCCTTAGTGAAGCGGAGACGTCATATGCACTGTTCCTCACTGAGGTTGAGCTAGGAGAAGTACTCCTTGAATACCCTGGGTGGATATGTCCTCCTGCTGAGTGCCCTTCTCCTCCTCCTCCTCCTCCTCCCTCTTCAAGCAGCTTGTCCTCCTCTGTGTCGCCTCTGCTCATTCTCCCTATCAAACTGCAGGCCAAGTGAGATACAAACTACTGCACCCATGTCTGGGAGCAACTAGTCTGAGCAAAAGCCTTGAAGTAACTGCCACACCACTCAGACTTCAGCAACTTCAAATAAGACACCAAACCAAGAAATACCTCTATAAACTCAAGAGCCAGTAGAAATCAAACAGCAACTAACCTGAAAGCAGGTGATGATCCCTTTAAATAGCGCTGGTGGGGGGTCCTTCCTGCTGCTGCATGCATGTTCAGCCATGCGTGTTTAAGAGAGGGCGTTGGCTGCAGCATTGAGGTCCAAAATAGCAGTGCTGGCATCAAGTAAGCATTACATGCTGACGGACGTCACGATCTGCGTACACTACATAATTCCAGTGCCGTTCCCAACACCCGTGCTAGTGACCTCACCAGAAATGCGCGCATGCGGCGCTGGCGCCATTTTGGGCACAAAACGGCACCCATAGCGCCGAAAACTGGGTACTACGGAGCCAAATTTCTCAGCCTCTAAATCCATTCAACATTAACAAGGCTCCACAGCAACAACAACATCTTATAATTTTGGCCTCAGTGTTTCAGGCTATATCATGTCATTGCATATATATCCAGCAGATGGAGCCTTGTCATGAAGGTAATAGCATCATTCATTGTGTAAGATGTGGTGGGTTGACAAATAAGAACGTGTTCGGCTGATGAAATGAACACAAAGAGTGATTTTGTAAAGGGAGCGGTTTCTCTTCAATTTTACTCAAACCCAGTTCCACACTGAAGGCTGCTGCTGCCACTTATGGAACTGTATGTGTCACCAAGAAAGAGGTAGAAGAGAAGAAACATCAACTCGAGGTACACTAACAAGTCCCCATGCATGCAGCTTATCACTGTGTCTATCTCTGTTGCCTGCCTTTGCTGGTTCTCTCACTCTTTCTCTTATGTTTCTCTCTCTGGCCCCCTACTCCCAAACATTAGACTAGCGGCCTCTTGTGATACTTATACTTCCAAATTCCAACATCTCTCTTGTATCATTACATCTCCAGTACTAATCATACCCATGTACAAGCCACTCCTCCAACATTGGCCAGAATATTGTGTGCAAAAACATAGCTCACATACTGGATATTACCATATGTATCCAGGACCAGAAGGGCAATTATTGTGTCCCAGCATTTACCCAAAGAACTACTATGATCTATTTATATTTTACTACAAACAAGACTGTGCAGAAATACTAAAGGAAAGGAAACATTTTATTAATGCATCTGTCCTGATATGACTGCAAAAGTAGTACAACTTATGCACTAAACTTTCAAACAAGCTGATGTATAATCCACCTGTTATTAATCTGTTGGAGCCGAAAAGCTGTGCCACAGTCAATAAATTTGGTTACTATCACAGTGGTGCCAGGATAGAACCATCAGTTAGCTGCCCACTTCTTAACCTTGTGTTCCTGTCCTTAAAAAAATAAACTTTATATATAAACTATGATTATGCCCCGCATTAGTCAGTAACATAAATCTCAATACCACTGCTTGTTCAATAATATAATATAATTTGGGACTTGTTTGTTGGAGTTTTTAATGAAATTACTGTACTCTTGTTGTTAGGAGGTATTGTCATTGAACTAGTTACTAGTGACTATAAAATCCCTTACTTGGAATCACCTACCATCTCTACAGCCAACAAATAGGGTGAATTATAAAGGGTTTTGGTTCAGGCCTGCTCTGGCTTTGTAATTCCCCTTTTCTCTTTTTTAAATATCGTTTACTTTACTTATTGTCCTGTTGGTTTAGGTGTATAAGGTTTTATATAGGAATAGTCAATGCATTTCATAGGTACATAGGAACAGGAGTAGACCACTCAGCCCCTCGAGCCTGTTCCGCGATTCAATTAGATCATGGCTGATCTGTATCTTAACTCCATCTACCTGCCTTGGTTCTGTAACCTTTAATACCTTTGCCTAATAAAATCCATTAATCTCAGTTTTGAAATTTTCAATTGAGCTAGGTTCAACTGCTTTTTGGGGGAGAGAGTTCCAGATTTCCACTACCCTTTGTGTGAAAAGGTGCTTTCTGACATCACCCCAGAACGGCCTAGCTCTAATTTTAAGTTTATGCCCCCTTGTTCTGGACTCTCCCACAAGAGGAAATAATTGCTCTCTATCTACCCTATCAACCTTTTTGATCATTTTAAACACCTCAATTAGTTCACGCTTTAATCTTCTATACTCAATAGTATACAAGCCTAGTCTATGCAACCTGTCCTTATAATTTAATCCTTTTAGCCCCAGTATCATTTTGGTGAATCTGCACTGCACCCCCTCCAAGGTCAATATATCCTTCCTGAAGTGCAGTGCCCAGAACTGAATGCAGTTACTCCAGATGGGGTCTAACCAGAGCTCTGTACAGCTGTATCATAACTTCCACTCCTTTGTATTCCAACCTTCTTGAGATAAAGGCCAACATTCCATTCGCCTTTTTAATTATTAGCTGTTAGTGATTTCTGTACTTGGATCCTTAAATCTCTCTGCTCATCTGCAGTTCCTAGCTCCTCACCATTTAGAAAATACTCTGATCTATCTTTCTTAGGTCCAAAGTGGATGACCTCACATGTTCCCGCATATTGAGAGATATAAAAAAAGTGATTATTCTCTTTTCCTTGTGTTTGTGGCAGAGCAATGGCTAGTGCCTCAAGTCTGTACTAAGCCCACAAACCTTGACAGGGTTATCACACAATGTTGTTGAAGATTTGACATCAGAAGAGCACAAACTGTTAGGCATAAGGCAGACTTCAAGGTTTGCTCTACAAATTAATAGGAGGGCATAGGGAGATCTTAATGTGTCTGCAGACACATGGGTCACAGAAAATAAGCTAACATTGTCCACCAGACCCAGAACTCAAAGTTAATGATCTTTGGATCTTTGCAGCACCTAGGGTCAAAGAGGAGAGCCTAGATTTAGGTTGAAGGCCTGAATGGAAGGATATACACAATTTTAGAACCAAATTATGAAAACAGGAATGTAAGATAACATAGGTTAGGGAAGAAACTGCCTGAATAGATCTGTACCTTTTATAAATAAAATACATGGCATAGTTTCAAATTGCTCACTTTTATAGCGAGGTGTTTGTTGTCCTTGTTCAAGCTGTGCCTCAACTGTTTGTTTATTCCTCAAAAAACTTAAATGCCCAAATATATCACTTCTGCTCATGCTCAAAAATGTAATGCACGCACAGAAAAGGCAAGCTATTACGTCTCAATGTGCTTTGCAATGTCCTGAGGTTATGAAAGGCGCTTTATTTTTTATTTTTACCAGCAGGCGAGTTTTCCTGGCCCATGAACAGTGCAAACATGAGTATGCTGACCTTCCCACACTTGTGCTGATTTTGCAAATGGGGCCAAAAATAAACACAATAATGGCAGGGAATTTGAGGTTGTAATGACAGCGAAACTGTCAGCTTTCGCCATCATTACAACTGTGAAACTGACAGCAACTTCTGGCATCCGCACATGCACATATAACACAGAAATCCAAAAGTTGGTGTCAGTCATTCCCTGCCTCTTCACAAGGTGTGCTGTTGAACTCCCCACAGCCGGCAATCAATTGAAATTACTGAACTGATGAAAACTTCAACTTTTACACTTTAATATCGCTGTTAAAAAAAAAGTTAAGCCTTGTTCAATGAGGTGTAACTGGGTTTTTAATGGTGTACTGAGTCATAACTACTGCTGAACAACCGTTCTAGCCCTGAAAAACTAATTTTATATTTGAGGACTATCAAATTTTTCCATTATGATAAAAATTCCATGGTTTTTAATATAATATATATATTTTTAAGTTTGTTTATGATATGTTCAAGCTGTGCCTCAACTGTTTGTTTATTCCTCAAAAAAATTAAATGCACAAAATATAATTCTGCACATGCACAAAAATGTAATGCACGCACAGAAAAGACAAGCTATTATGTCCCAAGGTGCTTCCACCTTAATGTGTAGGTCCCAGTCTTTATTTTGCTCTCTGTAAAATTATTTAAAAAGTGAAGGATAATCAGTGCAATTTACTTCCTGGTTTGCTGCTTGTGAGAATTTTTCAATGTGATTGGCTGCTTAGCCAACTTGATGACATCACTGTTGCTAGATACTGGAGATCCGCTAGACTTGGTACCAGAATCAAATTAACATCAGGAGAGGTGAAATCCACACCACAGAGATTGCTAAATCTTTATGGGCAGCTTTCTTCGAGGTCAGTGGCGAGCGCCATCACTTCACCACTGACCACACAATCCGGACCAATATTTTAGTTAATTTTAATAAAAAGGGAAAAAGTTAAATATTGACATGGACAACTTTTTTAACTTCAGTTCTAAAACTGCAAGTTCAGACAAAGCAACAGGTATCTTCAGCACATTGATGTGGGCAAATATTCTGCGTAAAACAGAGACATGTCCTCAGAGTATGCACTGTACAAATCTGCCAGGAAACACGATACAACTCTTCCATTTCTGCACATCTATCTAATGTTGCAATCAAGGATTATTCATATGAAGATCGATCTCAAATATTACTTCCAAGATGGGAAGAGCAAATAACATAAAATATTAATTAACATTCCATAAAAATATCTAAACAAGCACACAACACTGCATTTGGACACAAACATAACTTGTAGCCTATTACATGAATTTTTGTTTTTATTCGTTCCTAGGATTTGGGCATTGCATTTATATAGCACCTTTCACAACCACCAGATGTCTCAAAGCGCTTTACACCCCCTCCCCCTCCCGTTAGTTGTTTAATGGTCCACCACCATTCATGACTGGATGTGGCAGGACGGCAGAACTTTGATCTGATCCGTTGATTATGGGATTGCTTAGCTCTGTCTATAGCATGCTGCGTCCGCTTTTTAGCATGCATGTAGTCCTGTGTTGCAGCTTCCTCAGGTTGGCACCGCATTTTTTGGTACGCCTGGTGCTGCTCCTGGCATGCTCTTCGACACTCCTCATTGAACCAGGGTTGGTCCCCTGGCTTAATGGTAATGGTAGAGTGAGGGATATGCTCGATCATGAGGTTACAGATTGTGGTGGAATACAATTCTGCTGCTGCTACAACATTACAACAGTGACTACACTTCAAAAGTACTTCATTGGCTGTAAAGTGCTTTGTGACGTCCAGTGGTCGTGAAAGGCGCTATATAAATGCAAGTCTTTCTTTCTTTCTTTCTTTGCTGATGGCCCACGGTGCCTCATGGATGACCAGTTTTGAGCTGCTAGATCTGTTCTGAATCTATCCCATTTAGCACGGTGGTAGTGCCACACAAAATGACAGAGGGTGTCCTCAGTGTGAAGACGGGACTTTGTCTCCACAATGACTGTGCAGCACTCACTGCTACCAATGCTGTCATGGACAGATGCATCTGCGAGAGGTAGATTGGTGAGGACGAGGTCAAGTAGGTTTTTCCCTCATGTTGGTTCTCTCACCACCTGTCGCAGGCCCAGACTGGCAGCTATGTCCTTCAGGACTCGGCCAGCTCGGTCAGTAGTGGTGTTACCGAGCCACTCTTGGTGATGGACATTGAAGTCCCCCACCCAGAGTACATTCTGTACCCTTGCTACTCAGTGCTTCTTCCAAGTGGTGTTCGACATGGAGGAGTACTGATTCATCAGCTGAGGGAAGGCGGTAGGTGGTAATCAGCAGGAGATTTCCTTGCCCATGCTTGACCTGAAGCTATGACACTTCATGGGGTCCGGAGTCAATGCTGAGGACTCCCAGGGTCACTCCTTCCCAACTGTATACCACTGTGCTGCCACCCCTGGTGGGTCAGTCCTACCGGTGGGACAACATATACCCAGGGATGGTGATGGAGGGGTTTGGGACATTGGCTGAAGCACTGTGCAATCATCAGCAAACATTCCCACTTATGACCTTATGATGGAGGGAAGGTCATTGATGAAACAGCTGAAGATGGTTGGGTTCCTGAGGAACTCCTGCAGCGATATCCTGGGGCTATGATGATTGACCTCCAACCACCACAACCATCTTCCTTTGTGCTAGGTATGACTCCAGCCAGTGGAGAGTTTTCCCCCCGATTCCCATTGACTTCAGTTTTACTAGGGCTCCTTGATGCCACACTCGGTCAAATGCTGCCTTGATGTCAAGGGCAGTTACTCTCACCTCACCTCTGGACTTCAGCTCTTTTGTCCATGTTTGGACCAGGGCTGTAATGAGTTCTGGAGCTGAGTGGTCCTGGCGGCACACAAACTGAGCATCAGTGAGCAGGTTATTGTTGAGTAAGTGCCACTTGATAGCACTGTCGACAACACCTTCCATCACTTTGCTGATGATTGAGAGTAGACTGATGGGGCGGTAATTGGCCGGATAAATAATGGCCCTGACTTTGCAGTCAGCAGTAAACAATCGGTTCCAGTCGTTCATTACGCTTACAATTGACCACAGACTTTCTATGGGATTTTGCACTGGAACTTGTTTTGATTTGAAAACCATTTTGGTGCAGCGCCCTCTACAGGGGATCTGGGACCTGTGTAAACAGGGCAATCAACTGTGTATCTCCTTAACCAATCAGATTAAAGAATCGTTAATGAGCAGCACAGTGTCTGAACCAGGAAGTGTCAGTTGGAATAATTAATTCAATGCCGAATCATGTATTGAAAATGAAATAAAGAGAGGGAACTAAAGATGGGATTAAGAGAGAGAGATAAAAGTGACAAAGAAAAAGATAAATAAAAAATTATTTACATTTTTTAATTGTTTTAATTCTCCAACAATAATTAAAATCTGATGAAATGAGACTCCACATCTGTAAAAGTAAGTTTTCCGTGCCAGAGAGATTGTTTGGCAGTAATTAAGACTTATCACGCTGTTACAAATTTACTTACACTGGAATGGACAAGCCCTAACTTTTTTTGGCATGTTTAGTGTGTATCTACCACATAAGTACAGCAACTTCACACCATTCTAAGTGTTTCAAAGCCGAGTCTATTGGTGAGACACTGTTATAGCAAAGCTTCTGGAGAAGCAGGGCAACTCTGGCAGCAACCTCCTGACTTCCACGTTTAACTGTGCATGTGTGGTTGCCAGAAGTTGCTGTCCAACTTACGCTTTAATAACAGTGAGCGCTGCTAACATCACCGTTATTTTTACCACAAAATTCGGGCCATTGTGACCCATCTCAAGAAAGTGCCACTCTTACCTACTGAGATTTTTTTGGCAAAAGCTACAGAGATAAAAATTAACGGCAGGTCAACCAATATCAAAGTTACTATCTTATCCACAAGCAGATCAAGCCTCACTTCTTTGGATCTGGAGTCCAAACAGTTCCTTCAGCATCAGTCCTGGACAACATTCCTCCCTCAATGCCATCAAAAAACAGGTTAACTGCTCATGCTCATTCATCTCATTTGCTCTTTGTGGGACTTTGCTGTGTGCTCTGCTTACCCTTTTGCAATAGGTGACCAAAGACATATCTTACAGGGAGAAAGGGGCAGGGTTACTGGGATGAAAATAAGAACATGCTGAAACACATTAAGCAGGTGAGCAGAGGGGTGGAAAATGTGCCAAAAGAAGTGTAAAATTTTTTAATTACCTGAGGGGCGTGCCCCCAGTCTCTCAGGAAATACATTTTGCATCATCAGAATACACCACCCCTTTCAAAATTGTCTAAATCCACCACTTTTATGTAGTGCAGTTTTTTTCCCTTAATGCAACTGATGGAATATTGGGTATGGCGAGAGATTAAGTTATGACAAATCTATGTCCCACTGCTCTCCTGTTGCAACAACTTCTTTTTGTGCATGATTTAGTCGCCTTGAAGCAGCGGCTTTGGTCATAGGCCTCTATTCAGGAACGTTTTTTGGTTGTACGTTTGTTTTTAGAGCTGTCAGCTTTTTTAGGGTTGTTTCAGCTTTTCCGAGTTTTGTAAGTTAGCATGTATGATCTACATACTTTTCGTTTTACTTGAAATCTGACTGATGTCCATTCTTGCACCATTTAATTCTATGACTCTGTGGCGGATCGCCACCTAAATGGGCATTATCCACTCTTCCATCCGTGGACAATATATCGAGCACCTTCCCTTTAAGGCACCTTACCTTTAAGGCAGGAGTGGGCGGGGCCTCAGGATTTTTCAGAGAATTCTGGGGGCTAGCTGATCAGCCATTTTTGTACCATGCAGTTGTATTAAAAAAGTCTCTTGTTTTCCGCACATGGATTCAGCCTTAATTCGTGTTTCGCGGCAGCCTCAACATTGGTGACCCCGACGCTCAGAACATATTCCGAGCACTGCAATGGCGGACACGAACGCAGTTTCCGTGAAACTGCTGGAGATTTGGGAAAACCAGCCCGAAGCCTGGTTTCTCCAAGCTGAATCTCGCTTCCGGCTGCGAAACATCACCACAGATCGGACGCAGTACGACTACCTCGTCACATCACTCGGTAGCGCCACAGTTTCAAAGGTTTGGACAGTGCTGCAGAACCCTCCAGAGGAAGGCAAGTAAGCACATCTCAAGACAGCGCACCTTAAAAAATTTACGGCCTCGGCATATCAGAGAAACTGCCACCTCCTCGACCTTCCAGGCCTCGGTGATGCCTCACCGTCAGACCTCCTCTCCCACATGCTCTCCCTCACCGACGAGAGCCCACCCGGATTCCTCTTCCGCACGCTGTTCATCCACCAGCTCCCTCTCAGCATCCGCCCAGCGATCGTGGCGTCCGGCCTAACGAACCTGGAAGCCCTGGCCGATGAGGCCGACAAGCTGCTGTCCGCTCACTCCAGCCGCGACGTCACTCCGGACCTGGCAGCCAATGCCTGGGCGCGCCCCTCACCAGCCACCACGCAGCTACAAGGGCCTGCCACCAGGCCCACGGGGCCTTCACGCCCCACTAACCCGGGCCACTGTTACGACCACACACGGTTCGGCGCCAGGGCACAACGGTGCACACCACCCTGCTCTTTCAAGTCCGCCCCCGTACCAGCCCCCGCAATGGCCGTGGGCCACGTGGGCTCCCTGCTGTTCGTCACGGATGACAAAACTGGCCGCCGGTTCCTGTGCGACACGGGGGCTCAGCACAGCATCATCCCAGCCTCCTCCCTCGACATCCAAAAGGGCGAACGAGGACCGGCGCTGGCTGCTGCTAACGGCTCGGAAATCCAGACGTATGGCACCCGGACAGTCACCCTTGACCTCGCTGGTCGCCGCTACAGATGGGAGTTCATCACTGCCAAGGTGCTCTCCCCTCTCATCGGCGCAGATTTCCTGTGCGCCCACGGCCTACTGGTAGACATCCCCCGTCACCGCCTCGTGGACATGAACACCATGTCCCCCATCCTGGGCGCCATGTCCCCCGTCAACCCGCCGATATGGCGTCACAGTGCCACGCCCGGGCCACGGATGACTACTCGGCACTCCTGGCCGAATTCCCGGCCCTTACCAATCCGACCTTCTCCGCGGAGGCCGCCAAACACGGGGTGGAACACTTCATCCCCACCACAGGCCCCCCCAGTGTACGCCCACGCCCGCAGGCTGGACCCAGCCAAACTGGAGATCGCGCGGACCCAGTTTGCCACCATGGAACAGCTCGGCATCATCCGCCGCTCCAACAGTCCCTGGGCCTCCCCACTCCACATCGCCCCCAAACCAGGTGGAGGTTGGCGCCCCTGCGGGGATTACCGCCGCCTCAACGACGCCACCACCCCTGATCGGTACCCCGTGCCGCACATTCAGGACTTCTCGGCTAGACTGGCCGGCCACTCAGTCTTTTCCAAGGTTGACCTGGTGCGCGGCTACCACCAAGTCCCCGTCCACCCCGCGGACGTCCCCAAGACGGCCGTAATCACCCCCTTCGGCATGTTCGAGTTCCTGCGGATGCCCTTCGGCCTCAAAAACGCGGCCCAGGCATTCCAACGGCTCATGGACTCGGTCCTTCGGGACCTGAAGTTCCTGTTCGTCTACCTGGACGACATCCTGGTAGCCAGTTCCTCCAAGCAGGAACACCTCGAACACCTTCGCATCCTGTTAGGGCGCCTCAAAGACCACGGGCTCATCCTCAGCCCAACCAAATGCCAGTTTGGCCTGGACAAGATCGGATTCCTCGGCCACCACATCACCCATGCTGGGGCCATTCCCCTGCCCACCAAGGTGCAGGCCGTCCAACAATTTCCCCGCCCCACCACCATCAAAGGCCTCCAGGAGTTCCTCGGGATGGTGAATTTCTATAACCGCTTCATCCCCAAAGCGGCGTCCCTCATAAGGCCCCTGTATGAAGCCCTCCGGGGCAGGAGCGGTAAGATGGCGGTCGAATGGACGGCAGATGCGTCCGCCGCCTTCGACTCCACCAAGACCGCGCTCGCCAACGCCACCCTGCTCGCGCACCCACGGCCCAATGCCAGGGTAGCGCTCACCACGGACGCCTCCGACCACGCGGTCGGCGCCGTGTATGAGCAGTGGGTCGACGGCGCCTGGCAACCACTTGCCTTCTTCAGCCGCCAACTACGCCCCCCGAAGGTCAAGTACAGCACCTTCGACCGCGAGCTCCTCGCGCTGTTCCTGGCGGCCCACCATTTCCGGTTTTTGCTTGAGGGCCACCCCTTCACTGCGTTTGTCGACCAAAAGCCCCTGACATTCGCAATGGCAAAGACAACCGACCCCTGGTCCGCCAGGCAGCAGCGCCAGCTCGCGGCAGTGTCCGAGTTCACCACGGACATCCAACACGTCTCCGGCCGAGACAATGTGGTAGCCGACTGCCTCTCCCGCCACGCCATCCACGCCGCACACCTGGCAGTCGACTACGCTCAACTCGCAGCAGACCAGATCACCGACCCTGATCTGCTCTCCGCACCCACCAACCTACCAGGGCTACGCCTGGCCGACGTCGCCTGTGGCCCGACCGCAGTCACGGTCAAATGCGACATATCCCTATGTCAACCTCGGCCCGTCGTCTCAGCGTCCTGGCGCCGCCGGGTATTCGACATTCTCCACAACCTCTCCCACCCCGGCGCCCGCGCATCCATCAAATTGGTAGCCAACCGCTTCATCTGGCGCGGCCTTCGCAAGGATGTGCGTACTTGGGCCAACTCCTGCCTAGCCTGCCAACGGGCCAAGGTACAGCAACACACGAAAGCACCCCTCGAGGAGTTTACCGTCCCCTCGCGGAGATTCGACCACATCCACGTGGACATCGTCGGGCCCCTGCCGCCGTCGCAAGGCCACACGCACTTGCTGACCATCGTTGACCGTACCACACGCTGGCCCGAGGCAATTCCACTGACCTCTACCACCGCCGCCGACATCGCCAGAGCCTTCGTCAGCACCTGGGTCACACGGTTCGGCGTCCCCTCCGACATGACGTCGGACAGAGGTCCGCAATTTACCTCTGAACTCTGGACCGCCGTCGCACGCAATCTCGGGGTGACCATTCACCGCACCACAGCGTACCACCCCCAAGCCAACGGACTGTGTGAGCGGTTCCACAGATCCTTCAAGGCATCTCTTCAAGCCAGCCTCCAGGACGGTGCCTGGACCGACCGACTTCCGTGGGTCCTCCTCGGCCTGCACACCGCGGTTAAAGAAGACCTCCACGCATCGGCAGCAGAGCTCGTGTACGGTCAGCCGCTGCGCGTACCCGGCGACTTCCTGCCCACCGCCACGACACCCTGGTCAGCCGACCAGCAACGCCACGACTTCGCCTCACCGGCGCTGCAGTTCGCCCCGGTGCCCATTGCCTGACACGGCGAATCCACCTCACACGTCCCACTAAGCCTGCACCAGGCACGGTTTGTTTTCATCCGGCACGACGCCCACCGCGGACCCCTTCAACCCCCGTATGACGGGCCCTACAAGGTGCTACAGGCTGGGGACAAATTTTTCACCCTGCAAGTGGGCGACAGGACCGAAAAAGTGTCGGTTGACCGACTCAAGCCAGCACACTCGGAGCCCGGTGAGCAGGTCCCTGTAGCTCGTCCACCTCCACGCGGCTGACCTGCCCTCAAGCCGGTTCACCCGGCTGCTCCACGCCCGGCCGTTCCACGTCCACCGGTGTCCTACAAGAGCCGCTCCGGCCGGCCCATCAGACCGCCGCACCATCTCGTCCACACCTCCTAAGCGGATTCTGGGGGGAGCTGTGTGACGGATCGCCACCTAAACGGGCATTATCCACTCTTCCGTCCGTGGACAATATATCGAGCACCTTCCCTTTAAGGCACCTTACCTTTAAGGCAGGAGTGGGTGGGGCCTCAGGATTTTTCCAGAGAATTCTGGGGGCTAGCTGTTCAGCCATTTTTGTACCATGCAGTTGTATTAAAAAAGTCTCTTGTTTTCCGCACATGGATTCAGCCTTAATTCATGTTTCGCGGCAGCCTCAACAACTCAGCTATTTACAATCTATATCAGTGGCTTAGATGAGCGTAATGTATCCAAAATTACTGACATACAAACCTAGGTGGGAAAGGAAGCTGTGAGGAAGATGCAAAGAGGCTACAAAGGGATATAGACAGATTAACTGAATGGACAAGAATATGGCAGATGGAGTATAATGTGGAGAAATATGAAGTTATATGTTTTGGTAGGAAAAATAGAAAAGCAAAATATTTTTTATAAGGTGAGAGAGGAGGAAATGTTGGTATTCAGTGGGACCTGGGTGTCCTTGTACATGAATCATAGAACGTTAACATGCAGGTACAGCAAGCAATTAGGAAATCAAATGGTATGTTAACCTTTATTACAAAGGGATTGGAGTATAAGAGTAAAGAAGTCTTACTGCAATTATATAGGCCTTGGTGAGACCACACCTGGAATACTTTGTACAGTTTTGGTCTCCTGACCTATGGAAGGATATACTTGCCTTAACGAGGGTGCAAAAAAGGTTCACTGGGCTGATTTTTGGGATGAGGGGATTGTCCTATGAGGAGAGATTGAGTAGACAAGACCTATATTCCCTAGAGTTTAGAAGAACAATCTCATTGAAACATATAAAATTCTTAAGGGGCTTATCAGGGTAGATGCTGGAGGGTGTTTCCCCTAGCTGGGGAGTCTAGAACTAGGGGCCACAATCTCAGAATAAGGGGTCGGCCATTTAGGACTGAGACGAGGAGAAATTTCTTCACTCAAAGGGTTGTGAACCCAGAGGGCTGTGGATGCTCAGTCGTTGAATAAGACAGAGATCAATAGATTTTTGTACACCAAGGGAATCAAGAGATATGGTGATAGGGCAGGATAGTGGAGTTGAGGTAGAAGATCAGCCATGTTGAATGGCGGAACTGGCTTGAAGGGCCAAATGGCCTACTGCTGCTCCTATTTCTTAATGTCTTATGTTCTTATGACTTCCCCTGTGTAAGACACCTTACAGATTGGAATCTGATAAATTAAAAATACTGAACGGATGTTATTGTGAGGAAAGCTTACCAATTCACTATTTAGCTGCACTGTTGTAAATTGAAAAAACACATCATCCTATTGAATACAATAGCCATAGTAAATGAACAAATGTTATCATTCAGTTGTTATGAAATAGTCTGTATTGTACCTGAGATTATAACGGATAAATTCAGTGATCCAGTGGGGCCTCGCATTCCAAGGGTGTACGTGGTCAGGAAATCAGGGCTACAATGTTGTAGCTCTATCTCTAATCCACACATCCTTTGATTGCAGCTCTCTATTGGAAGCTTGATATCAGTGAGTTTACTCTATAATCTACTTATAATTAATTCAAAACTATATCTGCAGGTAATAGAATCCTGAAGTGGTCCAGAAAAAAATGAATAAAAAGACTAACAAAAGAATAACCAGAGGGACTTAAGAATATAAGAACATAAGAATTAGGAGCAGGTGTAGGTCATATGGCACCTCGATCCTGCTCCACCATTCAATAAGATCATGGCTAATCTTCGATCTCAACTCCACTTTCCCACCCGATCCCCATGTCCCTCGATTCCCCTAGAGTCCAAACATCTATCTATCTCAGCCTTCAATATACTCAACAACTGTGCATCCACAGCCCTTTGGGGTAGAGAATTTCAAATATTCACAACACCCTGAGTGAAGAAATTCCTCCTCGTCTCAGTCTTAAATGGCCGACCCCTTATCCTGAGACTATGCCTCCTAGTTCTAGACTCTCCAGCCAGGGGATACAACCTCTCAGCATCGACCCTGTCAATCCCCCTCAGAATCCTATATGTTTCAATGAGATCACCTCTCATTCTTCTAAACTCCAGAGAGTGTAGGCTCAGTCTATGCAATCTCTCCTCAGAGGACAACCCTCTCATGCCAGGAATCAATCTAGTGAACTTTCGTTGCACCGCCTCTAAGGAAAGTCTATTCTTCCACAGATAAGGGGACCAAAACTGTGCACAGTACTCCAGGTGTGGTTTCACCAAAGCCCTGTACAATTGTAGCAAGACTTCCTTCCACTTGTACTCCAACCCCCTTGCAATAAAGGCCAACTTGCCATTTGCCTTCCTAATTGCTTGCTGTACCTGCATGCTAACTCTCTGGGTTTCCTGTACGAGGACACCTAAGTTTCACTGAACACCAACATTTAATAGTTTCTCACCATTTGAAAAATATTCTGTTTTCTAGTCTTCCCACCAAAGTGAATAACCTCACATTTCCCCACATTGGGCCAGAATTTCGGCTCTCTGGCTTCCCGCGGGTGCAAGGATCGCGTGCGTACTTACCTACCGCGCCTGCCGTTGTGCTTCGGGCCCGCATGGACTTCAGCTCCTGGACCTCCTGCAGCTGCCGGCGCGCAGTGCTTGCGTATCCCAGTTCGAAGCATCTCCTGGGATCACGTGGGCCATGGAGAGCCAATCGGAGCAGGGAATCTCCATTCATAGATTTTGACAGGAAGACCTGTCAAATCTATGAATAGAGATCAGCCCCAAAACCTCACTAAAATTTCAAATAAATTTAAAAAAACATCACATTTTTAAAATAACTATAAATTACATAAATTAACTACATTAAACAAAAATTAAAACTTTTGAAAAAATTAATTACACTTTTTAACGGTGCAAAAAATAAACTTACCTTTCTTTAAAGTATGTAAAAAAGATAAACCTGTTGAAAAAATGTTTAAATTCTACTTAATTCACCACTTGCCTTGTTAAAAGCAGGCCTTGCGCCTCCTTTTTTCCTGCGCAGCTTCTCCGTACTTACCCTCACTCCAAAACCTGTAAAAAAAACGGAAGTTCGAGGCATGCGCGCTGCCTCTCCGGCGCACACGGTTGACCCTCGAACCCCTTCTTTCACGAGACCGGAAGTTCCGGTTTCCCATGCATGCACAGTGCATGCGCGAAACCGGCACTTCCGGTGGCCCTACGGGTAAGTACACAGCGCGTACTCACCCGTGGAGACCTGAATTTCTGCCCCATAATACTCGATCTGCCACCTTATTGCCCACTCACTTAACCTGTCTATAATCCTTAGCAGACTCTTTGGCCACAATTATGCCGGCGCTCAGAGGACAGGTTCGGAGGCGGGTCAAGTGCTAAACTCGCTATGATTGACAGCGGGTTGGAAACCCGCCACGAACCTGCCTCCGTGTGAGTTTCAAGAGTGTCGGGTCTGTGATTTCACAACAGACCTGACACCAAGCGGCGGTTAAGGAATTTAAGCCACTTAACTCCTTGTTAAGTGCTTGTTAACTGCCATTGTGACAGCCTTTTCCTATTTTCCAACATTTTCAATGGGTTTCACGACGTTCGGAGATCGCGCCAGGTAAGTGTGTTGGGAAGACCAACGAGCTAGATACTTCACAGCTGCAACTGCAGTCTCAAATCTGCTCAATTTCAAATGTCAGAGGTTGCTGATTTAACGATTTGGGAGACACATTGGGCTCGATTTTGCCATTGGGGACAGGCTGGGGGCGTGTCAGGTGGTCGGCGTGTCAGGATCCCGACTCCGATGTGAGGCGGGACAAAAGTGCGATTTTGCCCTAATTGGGCACTTGATTTCCAGCGTGTGGAAACTCCTGGCCCAATGAGTCTTTTCATACAGAAAGTCGCCTCCGATGACATCATCAATGCTGCTGGATTTAAGGCCTGCAAGCAGCCTTGCTTCTTTTTCAGCTTTTAAACTTTATGCCCATTGTTCTGAGCGCTTCCTTCACCAACTATGTCCACCAGTAGACCAAAGTGTGCTTCAAGATTCGATGAGGCCTCCCTCCAAGCTCTGGTGGAGGGAGCAAGGGCAAATAAGGAGGTGCTCTTCCCTTCCTCAGGGAGGAAAAAGCCTCCCCAGCAGACTAAAGCTGTGTGGCTGCAAGTGACCCAAGAGGTAAACGCAATTTCTATGTGCAGCAGAACCTGGCTGCAGTGCAGGAAGAGGTTTCATGACCTTCTCCGCACAGGAAAAGTGAGTATGACTTTCCCATCACCCTCAATCTGATCCCCATCGCCTCTCCTCACCAGCACTCTGCTTTGCCAACCTCTTCCTCCACATCCCACTTGACACTTACATCCCTGCACCCTTACCCATTCCCTCTCTCTCTATGATCACATTCACTTAACTATTCGACCATGCAGCCCTCAAACTCCCTATCACGGTGATGCAATGACAACAACTTATAACACAGAGGGAGGGCCCTTTGTCTCCTTCTAAGCATCTATGCTATGGATTCTCTACACTCACTCCTTCATTCTCACTCAAACTCCACTTGTGTCCCTCATTGCAGGAAAAGAGAGCCCACAATAAGAGGGAACGAGCGAGGACAGGAGGAGGGCCACCCTCAGTAGCCCAGCTCACCACATCGGAGGAGGCGGCCCTGGAGATCGCCGGAGTGGAGGACGATTCATAAGTGGGGGACGGACAGACGGGCGCATCACAGCAAGCTGGTGACAGAATAGTTTAGCATCTCTCTCATTGACATTGCATGAGTGACTGATAATGATTCTGATGCTCTAACAGATTGACTTATGATCATCTGCATAATACCTCACATCTCTAACTCTTTCCTTTACTCCCCCACAGGACCATCGGCAGCCCCCGTCCCCACTGTCCAGGAGGAACAGCCTGAGCCTCAAGACTCCTCAGAGGAAGCTGCAACCTCTGAGGGCGCAGCGTCAGCAGAATTCAGCGCACCCAGGACCAGTGCAGACACTCACACCTCGGTGGGACCTTCACGAGATAGAGTAGTGTTGTCACCTGGTGTATCACAGATCACAAGTGAGCATCAGCAGATGGTGGAGACAGGGACAGCAGTGGAGAGTCCTCGTTGGAGGGCGCAGGACTATGCCAGCTCGGCTCAGCTGCATGTCGACCCTGTGCCTCCGGGTCCATCCAGAAGGAGAGCGGTGCTGGAACTCCAGGAACAGGTGTAGGAGTCTCTGGCAGGTTTTGTCTCCAGGGTCGCTGTGAGTGTGGAGCGAATGGAGGAATCCATCGCAAACATGAGCAGAGCCTTTGTGGAGGCATTGGCGCATGAACGTATCACCACAGAAAGGATGGCAACCTCCGTGGAAAGGATGGCTACCTCCGTGGTAAGGCTGGCTACCGTAGAGGAGAGGATGGCTACAGTAGAGCAGAGGATGGCTACGGCCATGGAGGAGCTTAGTCGCCAGGGTATGGAAAACATGGTAATCGTTCAGAATAGACTGACATCTCTTGAGGAGCGATGATCAGCTATTGAGCATAGAAACCAGACCTTCATGGCATTCCTCTGGAGTAGGACTTCCAGTACAGAAACAAGTCCTCATGGCCCCCCTGAAGTGCAGCAAGGTGCTGTCAAGCCACTTGCTAGCTCTGAAGTGGGACTGACCCATGAGAGGGATGTTGGTGACAGACAACAAGGAAGTGGGGGCTCCTCTCCAAGCGCTCACACGACCATGCCACTGCAAAGCCCTTGGTCAGAGCCCCACTAGAGTCCTCACCCAACTGAGATGGGCGTCTCAGCCCCTGCACAGCCGTAGGAGCAGCAGACTGTTGCCGAGCCCTCACAGGTTCGCAACCCCAGAGGACGGCCGCCAAAGGTGTCGAGACAGGAGCAGCAAGAAAGTGAGAAAAGGGCCTCCACATCTGCTGAAGCCACAGGGGAAGCACCACGTAGGAGCATGCGTAAGAGGAAGATAAAGCACAAGTAGTCACAAGGGTAGTCACTTGGGTGTTCTGTTGTATTGATTTTTGACAAGCCATCCTTGAATTGTTATGATTAACAGATTTGATGGCAAACTGTTGAAGTTGTGGCCTGTGTCATTTCGCAAATGGGACTTCCACATTGAGGGCTTAGGGCGACTTGCAATTGTCAGTATGGTGGTCAGAGTGATAGGAATCTGCAGGTTCTTGTCCATTGTCGATGCTCTGGTAAGAAGGCGCGAGGCAAAAGTGTTTGATTGTGCAGGCTAAGTAAATCTGGGCAACATGAGTGCGTCCCTTGCATCTTGGGCAGCAATGTGGTCATGGTCTGGCACCTTCTGGCCTGTGCAGCTTCAGGTGGGTGAACAGCAGCTTGGCGCTCCTGTTGTTGCTCCTGCTGTTGGTGGTGCTCAGGGTTCTGCTGCTGCCATGGGTGGTCTTCGTCCGAATCTGATGTCCAGGAGGAAAGGAAATAAATGGTTCCCATGCTTCTGGTATATACCTCAGTTGAGGGAGCGCTCAGTCAAGGTGGGGAGAGGGGTTTCCCAGGAAGTCACTCTGGAGATGGGTGTCAGGCTCCAAACTTCCACAACAATGAGTAGGCCTGCTAAAAGTTCCCCCAGACCTGAGACAACAAAGTTCTGCCACCTGCAAATGATCATTGGTGAAAACTCCTTTTTAATGGTGGAGCTGCAGCTGTTAGTAAGCAATCCACTTGTGAGGCCGCCAGGATTAACTGGCGTGTTCCAGAGGAGACATGCAGGACGGGGGAAATGTGTTAAAATCAGAAAGGCCTCTCAAAATGGGATTATAGAGGCAATTAACTGGTTGTTAAGGGCCTTAAGGGTGTATCCCACTTCTTGGAGGCGGGATGGAAACGGGGTCTGAAACCATGAATGTGGGAAAATTGCTCAGGGGCGGGATGGAGGCAGAATCGGACCCACCCGCCATTTTTTGCGATTTTGACAACTCACACGCCTCCAAACCCGCTTCCTCGAGCCTGGTAAAATCGAGCCCATTCTGTCTTGAGGCTGTAAATGTATGGTGTTAACTCTATATCCACTGTCACCTGCATTGTTGGACATAAAAGACACCCTCACCCTTCACTGTGCCACCTCAAGTTGTGAGCACACAAATGACAACGATGTCAAACGTTCATACAAGATTAATTTATTCCAACATAATAAAAAACAGAAACTTAACATTCAATTCTATCAGAATACTCAAGTGAGTACCCTTGTGATCATTTATGTGTCATCTTTCTCTTTTGCGTGCTTCTACGTTGTGTTACCCCTGTGGCTTCAGCAGATGTAGAGACAGCCTGCTCACTTCCCTGCTGCGCCTGCTTCGATGCCTTTGGTGGTCATCCTCTGGGTTTGGGAGCCTTTGAAGGGCCCACTAAAGTCTGCTGCTCCTGCGGCTGCACAGAGGCAGACTCGGCCATCACTGCTCGGGCAGTCATCTGGGGCTCTGACCGAGGGTTTGGCAAGGGGATGGAAGTATGAGTGCTTGGAGAGGAGCCCCAACTTGCATGTCGCCTCCCACCATCATCCCTCTCATGAGCCACCTGCACTTCACTGCTAGCAAGTAGCTGGAGAGCATCTTGCTGCACATCAGTGGGGCCATGAGGACCCGTCTCTGTACTGACAGTTCTCATAACGGGGACGTCCATATACCTCTGGTTCCTCTCCACGATAGATGCCCATCTATCCTCCATATCTGACCATCTGTCTAAAAGAGTCACCATGTTGTTCTGAGTCTGGCGATTTATGTCCTCCATGGAGGTTGCCATCCTTTCCATGGTGGGACCTACATTCGCCATTGTGTGCACCACGGCATTGCTCATGTTTGAGATGGACTCCTCCATTCTCTGAACACTCGCAGTCACTGTGGCTGCAAACCCAGTCAGAGCCTCCTGCACTTGTTCCTGAAGCTCCAGCACCGCTGGCTTTCTGGATGGCCCCAGAGGCTCAGCGTCTACATGCAGCTGGGCAGAGCTAGGATCATCCTGCGGCCTCCGACGAGGACTCTCTGCTGCTATCCCTGTTTCCACCATCTGCTCTTGCTCACTCGTGAGTTGTGATACACCAGGTGACAACACTACTCTATCTCGCAAACGACCCACCGAGGTGTGCGTCTCTGCGCTGGTGCTAGGTGCGCTCATTGCTGCTGTCGCTGCTCCCTCAGAGGATGCAGCATCCTCTGAGGGGTCCTCCTGCTCTTCCTCCTGGACAGTAGGAGGGGGGCTCTTGCTGGTCCTGTTGGAGAGTAAAGACATGAGTTAGACATGTGATACGTAGATTGCAGACACATCCCATTGTGCACATGATGAGCTTTCAATTTCTATTGACATCAGATGCCATATGTGTCACTCATGAAAGCCAAATAAGATGGATGGAGAAGCATTCTGTCACCAGGTTGTTAACTGAGCCCGTCTCTCCGTCCCCCACTTCGAGCTGTTCCACTGATCCCACAATGTCCAGAGCGGCCTCCTCAGCGTTGGTCAGCTGTGATAAGGATGGTGGTCCTCCTCCTGTTCTCTCCCTCTCCCTCTTATTGTGGCCTCTCTTTTCCTGCAATGAGAGAAAGAAGTGGCATTTCAGTGAGAGTGATGAAATGCGTGTAAACAATGGATAGGATAGATGTTTAGAGGGAGACTATGATGGAGTGGGTTCCCATTATGGAGTTCGCTCCTTTTGAGTTGTTAGTTGTTGTCAGTGCATAACCGTGAGGGTGGGTGTGAGGGGTGCATAGTAAGATGGGGAAGTGATTCTGTACATAGGGAGAGAGGGATGGGGGATGGTGCAAGGGATGTTGGGTTGAGTTAGGATGTGCAGGAGTAGAGTTACCAATGCAGAGTGATGGGGATGTGATGACAGGCACAGCAGAATTAAGGTAAGTGAGCTTTTATACTCGCTTTTCCAGAGCACAGGAGATCATTGAACCTTTTCCTGCATTGGACCCAGGTGTGTCTGAACATGGACCTGGCATTGACCTCCTCAGCTATTCGCAGTTAGGCTGCCATTGCCTGCTGAGGAGGTTTCCTTCTTCCATCACCTGGGTATAGGACCTCCCGACGTCCTCTGACTCCCTCCACAAGAACATGGAGGGAGTCTTCGTTGAAGCCGGGGGGCTGCCTTTTGTTTCTCTGCAGACATCGTGGTGAGAAGCAGCAGTCAGAAGCACCAGAAACCACCTGAGATCTAATTGTGAAATGGCCCCCTTAAATGCACCAGCTGCAAGCATGTCAGCATATCAGCTGAACAGACCCGCACCTTGTGATCAGGGCGGGTAACCCACATGGCGGGCTTAACTAGCCCAATTAACCAAAAATTGTGTCAGCAGGCCAGCTGGAGCTGGCAGTGGGACCGGAACCCGCTGACTACCGTTCCCGACGCCAACCCGCCTCACCGCAGAAAATCATCACCTTCGTGTCCTCCTCGCAGCTTACTTTCCCACCTAGCTTTGTGTCATCAGAAAACTTGGATACATTACACTTGGTCCCTTCATCTAGGTCATTGATATAGATTGTAAATATCTGAGGCCCAAGCAATGATCTTTGCGGCACCCCACTAGTTACAAGCTGCCAACCGGAAAATGACCCATTTATCCCCACTCTATTTTCTGTCCGTTAACCAATCCTCTATCCATGATAATACATTACTCCCAACCCCATGAGCCCTTAGCTTGCATAACAACCTTTTATGTGGCACCTTATCGAATGACTTTTGGAAATCCAAATATACTACATCCACTGGTTCCCCTTTATCTACCCTGCTAGTTACATCCTCAAAAAAAGGCAAATAAATTTGTTAAACACGATTTCCCTTTCATAAAACCATGTTGACTCTGCCTAATCATATTATGATTTTCTAAGTGCCCTGTTACCAATTCTTTAAGAATGGATTCCAGCATTTTCCCAACAAGTGATGTCAGGCTAACAGGCCTGTAGTTCCTTGTTTTCTCTGTCCCTCCTTTCTTGAATAGAGGGGTTACATTTGCTACCTTCCAATCTGCTGGGACCATTCTAGAATCCAGGGAATTTTGGAAGATCACAACCAATAGATCCATTTTCTCTGCAGCCACCTCTTTTAGAACCCTAGGACGTAGGCCATCAGGTCCAGGGGATTTGTCAGCATTTAGTCCCATTAGTTTTTCAAGTACTTTTCCTGTATTGATATTAAATACTTTAAGTTCCTCACTTCCATTAGCCACTTAGTTCCCCACTATTTTTGGTATGCTTTTTGTGTCTTCTACTGTAAAGACAGACACAAAATATTTGTTTAATGTTTCTGCCACTTCCTTATTCCCCAATTTCTCCTGTCTCAGCCTCTAAGGGACCAACACTTACTTTTGCTGCTTTCTTCCTTTTTACATACTTGTAGAAGCTGTAGTCCTTAATATAAATTGTAGATAGCTGAGGGCCAAGCAATGATCTTTGTGGCACCCCACTAGTTATAGCCTGCCAACTGGATAATTTGAAGAAACAGGTGTAACATCTGTTTTTATATTTCTTGCTAATTTACTCTCATGTTCTATTTTCTCCCTTTTAATCAATTTTTTGGTCATCCTTTGTTGGTTTCTAAAGCTCTCCCAATCCTCAGGCTCACTACTATTCGTCGCAATATTATAAGCCTCTTCTTTTAATCTAATACTATCTTGTCAAAATACATAGCCTAAGTTGATGCCACTAATCCTTTTATACTGTCCATATGGTTTATATTTTCCTGTTGTCATCTTACAGTAATGAGGTGTGTTTGTCAGCAACTTACCGGCAAGGCAAAACCTACTGCAAAAGAAAACAGCTCACGCTGTTTTGTGGGTTTGGACCGATGAATAATAGCTCCTCAGTTAGTCTGAGAGATGGGCTCCATCAGCAATCAGTTCCTGCAGCAGTCAGACGTTCCTTGATGAACAGCAGAGGATTTTGACATGTAACAACTCCAGTGTTTGCAAGCTGCTACACATTTATGATTCTCAGAACCGACACTTTCAACACGTGTAATCAGACCACAGGACTGCAGTCCACGTGATTCACTCTGTCCCTGAATGGAGCCAGATCTCTCACTTGTCCTAATTTAATCAATAAATCCTGATTTTACAGGTCAGTTTCAATTCTGTTCAACTATACTGAATTTGGGGCATTAGTCTCGCATTTTAGAAAGTTCTCCATGCCTAAAACTGTTGGCTC
This sequence comes from Squalus acanthias, assembly GCA_030390025.1. Classification (NCBI taxonomy): domain Eukaryota; kingdom Metazoa; phylum Chordata; class Chondrichthyes; order Squaliformes; family Squalidae; genus Squalus; species Squalus acanthias. The sequence goes on from CM059432.1 coordinate 54,554,590, forward strand.
TGAGATGACTTTCTGACGTTATATGAGTTTGATGAAACAGGTCTGAAATATTTAATGTGTTTTTATCCACACATTTTAATGAGAGAATTAGCACCTTATCGCATTTTGATATTAAAAACTATCTATTCTGCTGCTACTACCAAATTAACTCTTTATCATATTAGAACTGAAATTCCATTCGTGTGAGCTTGTGGCACTGGCCGCTACAGGAGCAGAAACCAGGTATAGAGTCAGAGTGCCTGATTTGCGTTTGGCCTGCTTTTTCTGATGGGCACGCATTCACTAAGGGGTGTTGGAATCTTGTCCTAGCTGTCCTGGGAATTCCGATATGCACTTGGTGTGAGCCCAGCATTATGTGCCTTTAAGACTTGGTATGAAGCACACTCCTGCAAGCGCACAGCTACCAGAAGTACTTCTGAAACTATCCAAACTGACCTTTTGGTGAGATTAGTCCTTGTTTTTTGCTGTTTTATGTTTCAGGGCAATGGATAGCTTGTTTCTTTGATGTGGATATGCGTTCCTATTCATTTGGTTTCAATTTTACTGCTGGATCTCACCATTGAAAACACTTGGCCTAACATAGGCTGTCCTCTCTGCATCCTGGGCATTAGTAGTTTCCAGCCTCAGGTCAGAAAAAATGCCCAATTTCAAACTTTATCATCAACAAGAAACATAATTGCTGTTTTCAGAAGCTGCACTTGCACATTTCTGCTCCTGTCCATGAAATCTCAACCTCTGCATTCCCAGCGCATGATGCAAATTACGCTGTCAGAACACTAGCACTGTGTAAATAAGGAGACAGTGGAAAACTGTCCCATTCCACATCAACATACTGTGCCTGTAGTATGTACAATCTACAAGATGCACTGCAGCAACTTACCAAGGTTACTTCAACAGCAGCCCCTCCCCGGTGAACTCTGCCACCAAGAAGGACAAGAGCAGCAATGCAATCACCTCTAAGTTCCCCTCCAAGTTACACATCATCCTGATTTGAACATATACCGCTGTTCCCTCATTGTATCATTCGCTACATAACACCATATGGGAGCACCATCAACCACAAGGACTGCAGTGGTTCAAAGAGAAAACTCAGCACCACTTTCTCAGGGCAACCAGGGATGGGCAACAAAATATAGCCTTGCCAGTATTGCTCGCATCCCAAGAACACATTTTTTAGAAGTCTGCTCTGTGTGCCAGCAGCTCGAATACATACTAGCGCCACTGATGCTCTGGGAGAGGCAGGTCAGCCCCATTATTCATTAAAATCTCTGTTTCGATGTCATATTAAATATTGTATTTTTCTGATGGATCATTTCTGGTAAAATTAAGTCATTAGACATGATCTGACATAGATTAGTAGTTCCTGTAAAAAATGTAACATCAGTTGGATTCATGGATCTACTGTTGAATTATTCCGGTCAAAAGAAAACATTCAACAAGGGAAAACACGTCAACTGCCTGTAAAAATGTACAGCTCCAAGTACCAGCACAGTTTGAATCTCACTCAAACTCCAATCCTGAAATAAGCTCTGGAGTCTTCATTTTTGCCAGGAAAATGTAATATGATCCACTTAGTACCATTAATAAGTTAAAATGACATGCACAGAAACCCATATATAAGTCACCGATCCAAACTCATGAGAAATCCACACAGGTAGAAATCCTGTTTACCTGATGTGGAGTGCACACTCTCTCCCTGTAGGACTGCACCCCATTTATCAAGGCCCAAAGCCATTGATGCATGATGTGGGGCATTCCTGAATCCACAGAGAATTCAGGAGGACACATGTATGAAGTGTCAGGCTTAGTTGCTCAAGCAGAGAAAGACTGAGCTCAAACATCAACTGACCACATTCAGCAACACGTAGGGGGAAGGAAGATTCCCAGAATAAATATTCCAGAAGGTGGTCACTACAGAGAAAAATAAGGAAGCAGAGGAGTAGGTGCAAGGGAGACGGAATGAAACAGGGGGAGTCAGTACCATGGAGCTCTGTGAACTTTGATTTGCCCAGTAGGTATATTGGCCCAGAAATTCGTCCGAATACGGGAGAGTACGCACTGTGTACTCACCCATATTCGGTCCCGAAGTGCCGGTTTCCTGCATGCACTGCACATGCGCGGGAAACCGGCACTTCCGATATTGCGAAGGGGGCGGTGCCTAAGTGAATCGCGTGCGCACTACAGGCTGTGCGCACGCAGCACACTTCGGTTTTTTTTCAGGTTTGAACGCGAAGGTAAGTGTTGAAGATTTTACACATGAAGAAAGGAGGCGTAAGACCCCCTTTTAACAAGGTAAGTAGTTAATTAAGTATTATTTTAAATTTTTTTTCAACAGGTTTATCTTTTTTAGAGACTTTAAAGAAAGGTAAGTTTATTTTTATAACTTTTAAAAAGAATTTAAATTTTTTCAAAAATTTAAATTTTTGTTTAAAGTGGTTAATTTATTTAACTATAGTTATTTTATTAATGTGATGGGTTTTTTTTAATTTAATTGAGGTTTAGCTGTTCTTTTGGGGGCAAGTTGTATTCATAGTTTTGACAGCTCTTCCTGTCAAAACTATGAATGAAAGATGGTGTGCTGCCATTGGCTCTAACTAGCCCACGTGATCCCAGAGGTCGCATCGAACTAACTGCGCCTCTGGGATACTGCACACACTGCGCGCCGGCACCAGGGAGAGGCCCAGGAGCAGAAGTTCGTGTAGGCCAAAACCATAAAGGCAGGCGCGGTAGGTAAGCTCGTGCATGATCCTTACCCCCGCGGCAACCATCGAAGTCCAATTTCTGGGCCAATGTGCTTGAAACTCAGAAGGCCAGAAAAAAGACACCACAGGGTATGGTAGCCACAAACAAGACCACAGCAGATGGGAGCAAGTGGTTGCCTGGGGCAAAACAAATTAAACAAATAAGCAGTAGTGATGTGATTAAGGGGATAGTTACTCTTTTTTATCAGTGCAACCCAGTGTCCTGAATGGTGTTTGCCTCTCAGGTGCCAGGGACATAAAAGAACAGAGAGAAAAGCTTTTGGAAAGGGAAGTCATGGATCATTTTGGAACCAATGACATAGGAAAGAGTTAAAGAGATGTCTTGCAGAGGGAGTTTGAGGAGTTAGGATCAAAGCTGATGAGCAAGACCTCAAGGGTAGTAATCTCAGAGTCACTCCTGGTGCCATGCACTAATGCACTAGGGTACTTAGGGAGAGAAAAATTAGAGACATTAATGCATGGCTTAAGAAATAATGCTGAAGGAAGGGTTTCAGATTTCTGGAGTATTGGGGTAAATCCTGGGAAAGGTGGAAGATGTACAGAAGAGATAGTCTTCACCAAAACTAAAATGGGACAAAGGTCCTTGCAGAGAGAATTAATTAGATGGTGGAAGAGGATTTAAATGCGTGCGGCAGTGGAGAGGGACAGACAAACCCCATTTTGCTGGTACTCATTAACTGCAGATTCTGGGCGGACTTTGTCCAATCAAGTGATTAGTTGTCCTGTTCACGACAGACCTTGGATTGAACAAGTGAAAGTGATTAGGATACGACAACCCAGAATCTGCAGTTAAGAAGTATCATCAAATTAGTATGCTGGAATATATGAACACCATGCAAAATGGGTAAGCTGAGCAAAGGCCGAATACAAAATAAAGAGGTAACAAATCGGCAATCTTTGGATTGACTAAAGTGAAGTGAACAGAATGTGCACATTTTTCATCCAAACCTATTATACGCCAGCCCAGAAATGAAACAGGAGAGCATTGTGGCAGTCATTACGAGCAAACAAATTGCAAAAGCCCATAATGATACAATCTAGTGAATGAGACAATCCTCACAGTGAGACTACAAACAAGACCTATGAGCATTACCAGCATACAAGTCTGGGCTCCGGTACTGCTAATTGATGATGAGAATGTTGAAGCAATTTACAGCAAACAATTGAAGCTCGACCAAAGCAAGACATCCTAATCATCATGAGAGACTTTAACCCAAGGACCAGAAATAACTCTTTGTATAGAAGTGTGGTGGGACAAGTAAAGGAAAGAGAGAGAAGACTGATGAGTGCAAGAACTGCTGTGTGGCAACAGCATAAATGCATTTTAAAAATGCATCTACAATGTCACTACACAGAGTGACCAAACAAGATGATCCCCATAAAATTGTGCATCAACAAGCTGATGATGACAATCAGGAGGAAGTTCTTTTCACAGAGAGTGAACAACCTATGGAACAAGTTACCAACTCATGCAGTGATTGTGAATTCACTACAAACCTTCAAGAAGGAGCTGGACGAGTTCCTGACTGTGGCCGCCATCATTAGGTTAAGCTAAGTGGGGTATTGGGGGATGTGTCTCCCTGTCACTGTGGTCTCCTAGAAAGTTTTGATCACTTTCAGGAAATTCCCAGAGGATTTTCCCCCCTAAATTGGCTTAGGATTTTTTTTCTTTTTTGCCTCTCTGAGGAGACCCAGGAGCTGATTTGGGGAGGGGCGTTGGGAGGAGAACGTTACACTGTGCCTTGACGGGACAGACTTGATAGATCAGCTGCTCTTTTCCTGTCCTTTTTTGTATGTTCCTAAAGCTGAAGTGCACCTGCTTTATGTGCGTTAGCAGCACTAGAGAAGACAAGACCTAGTACTTACTACGAATCACTTGCATGGATTGCACTGAACAGTGAGGGCTTTGCTCGCTCTTTGCAAGGCCTCCAATAAGTTAAAATATCTTAGCACCAAAAAGTCGGGCGGGCTGTAAATCAGGTGTGCTGGTTCTCCAATCCCCAGTGCTATGAAATGAGACTTCTACAGCGATTGGTTTGGCAAATAGCCCGACTGAACACTATGACTGATTCCCCATGGGCCAATAACATGAGAAAGCGGCCCTTATCCAGGGGTTAGCTCCAGCGAATCTGGCAGGTTTACTTTGGGTTGCTGTTGACTGCGAAAGACTTGTTTTTTGGGAGCCAGCCGCCATGTCACCCCACTAAATCCAATAGAAAAGCTGCTTTATATGCATCCGATAGAAAGTTGTATCGGCAAACAGGCTTTATTTTGGGGATTCTGATGGCAGGACAAGACCCTAGCATCCCACCAATCCCAATATGAAAGCAGTTTATGCCTTGTGCTGTACTTTACAGTAATCTTCAAGCCTTACATTGGTGCTGCTCTTTAAGTCATGAAAGTTTTCCTTCACTCCGATCAACATTCTCCTTCCCATTGAGATGGTGTACACCGTGCCTGTGATGTACTTCCAAGCATTCCTTCTCTGCATACCTGGGGCTCATAAAATCTTTGTGATGATCCATTACAATGTCCAGTCTGGTCACTGAAACAAGGCATTATCATTTATTAATACAGTCTTTATGACAATTATGCACTTAAAGCTGGATAAATGAATTTTTTGACATTTAAAGGACTCATTAGCTGCTTGAGAATTCAAGTTCTTTCTTTTTTCTTGCAGAAGCGTTAAGAAATCGTTATTGTTTTAATTGGTCTGGCTAATGGAGAGGTGTTCCTGTTTCCAATCTGCATGCTGCCCCTCGGCGACATCATTCAAAAACGCAATGTCAGATTCCAGGTGTACGCTGACGACACCTCCACTGCCTCCGATTTGTTACTCTGCTTGTCAATATCTAGTATTGGATGAGCAAAAATTTCCTCCAATTAAATATTAGGAGGAGAGAAGTCATTGGCCCGGATATTTACAGGGACGGTGTGGGAGAGGCCAAAAACAGCCGAAGAACCCGGCAAGGCTGGGGACGCGTGGATCCTGCCAAAGAGAGGCCATCAAGGCTGGGGGTGGGGGTCAGCGATCGTAGCAGGGGCGAAGATAGTCCATTGGGGCGAGCGGCGGAGATCGACGATCACAGCTGGGGAAAAGAGAGGCTGCGATCAGCAAGGGGGAGGCCAAAGGCTTCCTTGAGAGGCCGGAGAGAGCAGTCCTGTTCCTCCTGGCCCAAAAGGAGGGCTGGAAAAGGCACTTACCTTGTGGAACCGGCAGCTCCCGCCTCCCTTTCACTTCCGGGTTTCCGGACCCCGGGAAAACCGCACAGCAGCAGTGAATTTTAAATTGGGCTCCCAATTGCACGGTGGAAGCCAAATTTAAATATGTTAATGAAATGCCCCATCTCTCCACGGCGGGACACTCGAACGCTCCGATAACCGTCGCTGTAAAAAAGGTATTGAGCGCGTGCGCCGCGTGTTGGGGATGCATTCCCTATATTTAAATTAATGCCCCCCACCCTCTCCTGCCCGTCATGGCGTGGTTAATATCACAGCCATTGTCTTCGGTCCCCACCACAGATCTGTTCCCTAGCCACCAACTCAATCCCCCTTCCTGCCCACTGTCTGAAGCTGACCCAGACTGTTCACAACCTCACAGTCCTATTTAACTGTGAGCTGAGCTTCCGGCCCCATATCCTTTCTATCGCCAAGACTGTCTACTACTATCTCCTGGGGGTACGTGTTCACAAATTGTTGAAGGTGGCAGGGCAGGTTGAGAAAGCAGCTAAAAAGGCTTACGGGATCCTGGGCTTCATGAATAGAGGTATACAGTACAAAAGTGTGGAGGCAGATTCAATCACGCTTTCAAAAGGGTGTAGGGGGTGATGGTTTGTGTCAGCTTCACCTCTGACTTCTGAGCGGTTCGAATCGCTCCCACTCCCTTGGTTCTAGACCTTGGACTTATTTGGGGGTTGTGACAAAAAGTGCAGCAGACAACTGGTTTTGATGCAAGAACTTTGATCTTTATTCAAGAAAGTAAAACACAACACAAACACTCTTAACACTCTAAAAGTGGGGAACACTTCGGTACAAACGAGGGAAATAACATTAGAAGAATACCTCACCCCTCCCAATCCCAAGTTGGGCTCTAGAGAACCAGGGATAATGCTCACCAAACGAATCCTTGACAGTTGAGCTGGTTCGCAGGTTTCGGGGTTCGCTGGATTGGATTTATCGGGTGAGTACCCACTTTTCTTTGGTTAGAGTTGGGGTTTAGAGTCCTTTTAAGTAAAAAGTTTCGTAAGGCCCTTGTTGCCGCGAGGTGTCTGATGGTCACTGAGGCGGTCGCTCTGGTCTCTTCTTGCGTGTCGGCCTACTTCTGGAGCTGTTGGCCTTCTTTGTTGAACTGTCTTCTTCAGAGCTGTGGAGCTGCCTGCTTGTTGAACTTGTTTCTGTTGAACTGTGTACGGTTGTACTGGAGAACTCGAACTTGAGAACTGTGTAACTGCTGTCCTGTCTGTGTGACTCCTGTGCTTCTCCTGTCCTGCTTGTTGCTTGTTGAACTTGAGAAAAGCAGGCCTTCAATTCTACTAATTGAAGCCTCCTTTGTTGCGCGCCAAATCAAATCCGGTCATTGTAAGATTTTGGAGGGCTCGTCAACAGTAACTGGTTTGTAAATGTGTGAAGTGGTTTCGGGATAGCCCCCATCCTGTCGATTTGCCACTTAATCGGCTTTGCGTTTTGGGGGATCTGTGAATTTTGAGAATCTTTCAAGGGAATTGGATAAGTATCTGAAGGAAATAAATTTGCAGGGCTTCAGGGAAAGGGTGGGGGAGTGAGACTAGCTGAAGTGCTCTTGCAGAGAGCCGGCACAGGCTCGACGGGCCGAATGGCCTTCTTCCATGTTGTAACCATTCTATGACTCTGACTCTATGATCTCTGCACTCCTCTAATTCTGGCCTGTTGCGCATCCCCGATTTCTATCTCCCCACCATTGGTGCTCGTGCCTTCAGCTGCCTAGGCCCTAAGTTCTGGAATTCCCTAAACCTCTCTGCCTCTCTGCCTCTCTCTCCTCCTTTAAGACCCTCCTTAAAATCTACCTCTTTGACCAAGCTTTAGGTCACCTGTCCTAAAGGCTCTTTACGTGTCTCGGTGTTAAATATTGTTTGATAACACTCCTGTGAAGCGCCTTGGAACGTTTTACTATGTTAATGGCGCAATATAAATGCAAAGTTGTTGTTGTTGTTCATACTCATATCTGTCCTGCCATCTCCCACATGAGTGATGTCATGGACCAGTAATTATCAGCAGCCTACCATTGAGCATTTGGCAACACCAGTGGCATTGAAGTGGCAACCTCAGTAACATAGACCATAGGCACAGTACAAGGCCTCTCATTGCTCCCACTGCTGCTATTGCATCTTTGTGACCCAAATCCCAAGAAGCTGTCACGGCTGGCTTCAACACGGTGTTACAAAAGCAAAATACTGCGGATGCTGGAAATCTGAAATAAAAACAGAAAATGCTGGGAATACTCAGCAGGTCAGACAGCATCTGTGGAGAGAGAAACAGAGTTAACGGCCCAGAAATTGATCTCGCTCTGTTCCCGCGGGGGTAAGGCTTTCCCGCGATCTCTCACCTCGCTTGTGCTTTTTCAGATCCAGCTCGCACGAACTTCATGTTCTAGAGATCAGCTGGGCAGTGCTTGCGTATCCCAGCGGCGTAGTGAATTCGTGCGAGCTGTGGGATCACGTGACTCAGTTAGAGCCAATGGCAGCACACCATCTTCCATTCATAAGTTTCACAGCACCCTGTGAAATCTATGAATCTTACACCCCCCCAAAATAACAGCTAAACCTCAATTAAATTAAAAAAAAAAAACATCACATTAATAAAATAAGTATAGTTAATTAAATTAACCATTTTAAATTAAAAAAATAAATTTTTGAAAAAATTTAAAATCTTTTAAAAAGTTATAAAAATAAACTTACCTGTCTTTAAAGTCTCTAAAAAAGATATACCTGTAAAAAAAAATTCAAAAAAATACTTAATTCACTACTTACCTTCTTAAAAGCGGGTCTTACTCCTCCTTTTTACATTTCCAAAATCTTCCCTACTTACCTGCGCGTCCAAAGCATGAAGTGCACAGCGTGCGCGCAGCCTGTAGCGCGCACGCGATGCACCCAGGACCCGCCCCCTTTTCAGAAGAGTAATTGCCGGTTTTCAGCGCATGCGCAGGGCATGCAGAAAACCGGCAATTGGAGTGGGAATACGCGAGAGTACGCAGTGCGTACTCTCGCGTCCCGGGATCAATTTTCGGCCCAACGTTTCAGGTCGATGACCTGTCGTCAGTTCTGATGAAAGGCCATCGACCTGAAACGTTAACTCTGTTTCTCTTTCAACACGGTGTTGTTGGAACCATTGCTCCTCAGGCAGTGTCTGTATGGCAGAGAGCTTACCCAGCACTCGAGTACAAGGTGAGTTGCTTTGCATGAAATCATTGCACTGCTGGTGCGCAATTAATGAAGCTACTAGATCTCTAGAGGCACCATGAAGCCAAGTGATAGATTTTTTCAGCAGAATCAGCCCTTAAAAGCAGAACCTCTCTATTTAATGAAACAGCTTTGGAGATGCTGCAAAGAACCATGGCCCATTTTGGAGCTGAGAAACAACCTTCTGTGAAGAGCAGCACCATAGCAGCCTTGGTAGAGGTAGCTGAAAGAGTGAATGCCATTTCCCCATTGCACCGAACTTGGGAGCAAGTGAGGAAGAAATATATTGGCCTCAGGATGAATGCCAAAGCAAATTTTGTGCACATTTAACTCAATTTTATCATGTTGCCTTACAAAGCAAGTTAAATGCATTAATGTTTTGAGTTTGGCAGGCACTATGGGAGAAACTTTCAATTTCGGCAGGGCATAAAATGGCCCGTAGCAGATTGGTTGCCCGTTATACAGCCCGTCCGATCTTCCTTTCCATTCAAGTTAATTACAGCTCCATTAGTTAACACCCACAGATGGCAGGTGGGATGTAACTGTGAGAAGGGGTGAATAGCTGCAGCAGTGAAACCCAATTGACATGAAATTGCTTGATTAGCATGCAGTTACTTGATACAACAACTCGGAACACAGGAACAGGAGTAGGCCATTCAGTCCATTGAGCCTGTTCCGTCATTCAATGAGATCATGGCTGATCTGCGATCTAACTCCATATACCTGCAATAACAACAGAAAATGCTGGAAACACTCAGCAGGTCAGGCAGCATCCATGGAGAGAGAAAAACAGAGTTACATTTCAGGTCTGAGACCCTTCGTCAGAACTGGAAAAAGTTAGAGATGTAACAGATTTTTAAGCAAGTATAGGGGCAGGGAAAGGGAGGAGGGGAGGAAAGAACAAAAGGGAAGGTCTGTGATAGGATGGAAGGCAGGAGAGATTAAAAGACAAAAGGGATGAAGGTGCAAGGCAAAAGGAGTTGGTAATAGGACAAGTTAAGAAACAAAAGATGAGTCTAGATGAAGTGTAAATGGCAATGGCAGAATCATCAACAGCTGCCATGTGAGAGATAAATTTAAAAAAATAGGTTATGGTCTGAAATTGTTGAACTCGATATTGAGTCCAGAAGGCTGTAAAGTGCCTAATCGGAAGATAAGGTGCTGTTCCTCGAGCTTACGTTGAGCTTCGTTGGATCAGTGTAAGAGGCGAAGAATTAAAGTGACAGGCGACCGGAAGCTCGGGGTCATGCTTACGGACTGAACGGAGGTGTTCTGCAAAGCGGTCACCCAATCTCCGTTTGGTCTCCCCAATGTAGAGCAGACCACATCGTGAGCAGCGAATACAGTACACGAAATTGCAAGAAGTACAAGTAAATCGCTGTTTCACCTGGAAGGAGTGTTTGGGGCCCTGGACAGTGGGAAGGGAGGAGTTAAAAGGGCAGGTGTTGCATCTCCTACCTGCCTTTGGCCCATATCCTTTAATACCTTTGGGTAACAAAAAGCTATCAATCTCCAATTTAAAATTAACAATTGATCTAGCATCAATTGCCATTTGCAGAAAAGAGTTCCAAACTTCTACCACCCTTTGTGTGTAGAAGTGTTTCCTAATTTCACTCCTGAAAGGTCTGGCTCTAATTTTTAGACAATGCCCCCTAGTCCTAGACTCCCCAACCAGTGTAAATAGTTTCTCTCTATCTACTCTATCTGTTCCCCTTAATATCCTGAAAACTTCGATCAGATCACCCCTTAACCTTCTAAATTCTAGGGAATACAATCCTAAGAGGAATACAACCCTAAGAGGAATACAACCCTAAGAGGAATACAACCGGTTATTGTGCGACTTCTCACTTTTGTCCTCCCCAGTCCAACACCGGCATCTCCGCATCAGGAATACAACCCTAAGAGGACTCTGCTTCAATTTTTTTAAAGTTTTTTTTCATAGCATGTTGTTCAGACTCTGCATTATGGGGCAAGAACCTCATTAATATTTTCCATTAGGCTTTAATGAACCTAGTGCTTATCTGCTACACAAGCTCTCATTTTCACCGGCACACCACAAACCTCAGGGCCTGGAATTTCCAGTGGGTGTGCACCGACAATTATGCCCATTCCTGTGCCCATTATGCCGATGTCAAATTACGCTCAAATTTCCTGCCAATCTCATTAGCATACGCCCGAACCTAGAATGGGTGTAAATCAGCATAAATGGCCAGCGTGGTTTAAATATAATTGGAACATAATTAATGGGGCCACAAGGTGTTAGGATGGAGGACTATCAAAGTGTGAGGGGAAAGAAATTCCTTCAGAGTGAGACTGGGAAGTGCAAAGTAAGTAGCATACGACGCGCTGTCATAAAGATTTTAATTAATTCATTTAAATTGTTCCGTAGAGTATCTCCATTATCTCAAATCTTTCCCTTCTCACAGATGACTGATTCATAGGAGAAGGCTGACAGTAAGAGGGTCTTTAACTTCACGGAGGGCAACCTGCAGGCCCTCTTGGCTGAGATAGAGGAAAGGCAGGACTGGCTCCTCAGCTTCCATAAATCCCAGTCCTGCTGTGCGGTCAGGATGGCAGGCATAGATGGAGGTGACAGAAGCACTCAGTGCCACAACCATAGTGCCCAGGATAGCAGAGCAGTACCACAAGAAATTCAATAACCTGACCAGGTAAGATAAGACACTCATCATGCTCTCTCATCCACTTTGGGCACCATACTTAAGTCTCTGAGGCAGAACTAGTTGATCAGCAAAAACTCCCCAGAAAGATACAGGAAACTCTTTATTAACCGGCACCGACGGGACCGGCGTGGTGCCGGTTAATCAAAAAGTCCGGATAATGGAGAGTTATATCTCCCAACGTACGAGAGCCCCGTACACATTGACATGCGCCTGCATTCGGAGCTCCGTCTCCCCGGGGACCGCCAGCTGACCATCTGTCGTGTCCGCTGCCTACCCGGGCTGCACATTCCCCCCCCAATCTACACGCTCCGATACAAGGCAAACGCCTCGGGGTTTTTTTTAAAGTTAATTTTAAACGAGAGATGAAGGAAAACCCCGGTTACCTACTCAAGAATTTTGCCGGTTAAGAGAGATTTCCGGATATTTGGGTGCCGGTTAATAAAGAGTTTCCTGTACAGACCAGTAGCACCTTCAATTGTTCCACACATTCAAACGACTGCAACAACAACAACAAATTGCATTTATATAGCACCTTTAACATCGTAAAACGTCCCAAGGCGCTGCGCAGGAGCGTTATCAAACAAAATTTGACACCGAGCCACATAAGGAGATATTAGGGCAGATGACCAAAAGCTTGGTCAAAGAGGTAGGTTTTAAGGAGCGTCTTAAGGGAGGAAAGTGAGGTAGAGAGGTTTAGGGATGGAATTCCAGAGCTTAGGGCCTCGACAGCTGAAGGCACGACTGCCAATGTTGATGCGATTAAAATTGGGGATGGGCAAGAGGCCAGAATTGGAAGAGCGCAGACATCTCGGAGGGTTGTAGGGCTGGAGGAGGTTACAGAGATAGGGAGGAGCGAGGCCATGGAGGGATTTGAAAACAAAGATGAGAATTTTTAAATTGAGGCGTTGCTTAACCAGGAGCCAATGTAGGTCAGCGAGCACAGGGGTGATGGGCGAACGGGACTTGGTGCGAATTAGGATACAGGCAGCAGAGATTTGGATGAGCTTAAGTTTATGGAGGGTGGCAGATGGGAGGCTGGCCAGGAGTGCATTGGAAGAGTCAAGTAACAAAGGTATGGATGAGGGTTTCAGCAGCAGATGAACTGAGGCAGGATCAGAGTTTGGCAATGTTACGAAGGTGGAAGTAGGCAGTCTTAGTGGGGCACGGATATATGGTTGGAAACTTATCTCAGGATCAAATATGACACCAAGGCTCCGAACAGTCTGGTTCAGCTTCAGACAGTTGCCAAGGAATGATATGGAGTCGGTGGCTGAGGAGCAGAGTGTGTGGTGGGGATCGAAGATATTGGGCCAAAAATTGATCCCGCTGCGCGAGAGTACGCACTGCGTACTCTCGCGTATTCTCTCTCCAATTGCCGGTTTTCTGCATGCACTGCGCATGCGCTGAAAACCGGCACTTGGTCTTTGGAAAAGGGGGCGGTTCCTCGGTGCACCGCGTGCGCGCTACAGGCTGCGCGCACGCAGTGCACTTAGTGCTTTGGACACGCAGGTAAGGACGGAAGATTTTAGAAATGAAAAAAGGAGGAGTAAGACCCACTTTTAACAAGGTAAGTAGTGAATTAAGTATTATTTTGAATTTTTTTTAACAGGTATATCTTTTTTAGAGACTTTAAAGACAGGTAAGTTTATTTTTATAACTTTTTAAAAGATTTTAAATTTTTTCAAAAATTTAATTTTTTATTTAAAATGGTTAATTTATTTAACTATACTTATTTTATTAATGTGATGTTTTTTTTTAAAATTTAATTGAGGTTTAGCTGTTATTTTGGGGGGGTGTAAGATTCATAGCTTTCACAGCACGTATGTGAAACTTATGAATGGAAGATGGTGTGCTGCCATTGGCTCTAACTGAGTCACGTGATCCCACAGCTCGCACGAATTCACTACGCCGGTGGGATACGCAAGCACTGCCCAGCTGATGTCTGGAACATCAAGTTCGTGCGAGCTGGATCTGAAAAAGCCAACGCGGAGTGAGAGATCGCGCCTGCTCCTTACCCCCGCGGGAACAGAGCGAGATCAATTTCTGGGCCAATGGCTTCGGTCTTCTCAATATTTAGTTGGAGCAAATTTCTGCTCATCCAGTACTGGATATCGGACAAGCAATCTGACAATTTAGAGACAGTAGAGGGGTCGAGAGTGATGGTGGCAAGGTAGAGCCAGGTATCATCAGCATACATGCAAACCTAATTATTCTCTTTGTCCTTTCAGGGTAAGATGGCACACATCGCACGGGAGAGAACAAAGAGTGGGGGTGGGGGGTGGTCCGAAACCTCTGCGCCCTGAGATCTCATCATGAGGACAAGGCGGTGGAGTAGCTGGGCTGCAGCACCACTGTGGCTACAGTGGAGGCCAAGGTGGGGAGTCCAGAGCCAGCTGAGTACCTGTCCACCTGCTATCTATCAATGCTCCAGGACAGTGGCCCAGCATTCCCCTAACCAACACTCCCCCCCCCCACCCCCACCCCCACCCCCCGCCCCCCACCCCAGGGCATCTCAGCATGGACAAAGGTAACCATTCAAACGCTCTGCTTTTTCTTCCCATAGGTAATTCAAGATGCTAGAAGTTAATCGCTGTGGAGGAGGAGGATTGGCTGGTGGAGGAAGAGGAGGTTTAGGAGGGGGTGAGGCAGGGGAAGAGGGTGACGGAGCAACTTCCGGAGTAGCTGGAAAATGCGGACCCTGGTTTTGGTGAACAACTTATCTCCATTGAGCTGCCAGATGAGGGGGTAATGAAAAACCAGAGCCACACACCTCTGCTCTTTCCTGGGAGTGCACCCTCCCCCTTATCTTCAGGCTACCTCTAAACTCACTCAGAATCACCCAGCTCTCCTCAACCACATACCAGCGCGGACACGTTCCGCCGGAGCGAATGAGAGCCTCAAGGCTAGGTGGGCACTCAGTGTCACAATTCAGTTTCGGGCACGGGAAGACTCTGAGGAGGTGGAGGATGTCGCCACCTCTCCAGAGAGACCAGCTAGAAAGCAGCCATGTCCTGGTGAGTCAGTGAAGTCTGATTTGATGGCTGCAGGCTTGCAGGCTTGAAGAGGCCCCAGCTGGGGCAACATCAGAAGGGTATGAGGACTCTGGGATCCATTAGCAGTAACATGGAGCTTCTCACAGGTGTGGCCTCAGAGTCTGCTGTCATGCTGAGAACCAACATTGCACAGGCAGTGTTAGAGGTCCAAGAACCACCTCCGCAGGTGGTGGCTGCATTGAGACATCTAGCAGGTCCCCCGATAGGGGACAGTGAAGGAGCAGTCAAGGCTTCCAACTTGATGGAAGCTCAGACTTCTGCTCTTGAGGCTTTGGGTGACAGACGAGAGGGCACAATGAATCATGGCTTTCTGTCTCTTACTGTGGCCTTGTGGGATCTGACGGCTGCCATCGTGCCAGTCATCAGACTGATAATTGGGGCCACAGATCAAGACCGCAGTAGAAGGGCAGCTGGTATGATCCAAGTGCCTGCTGCTGCCACCTCTCTGGGCAGCAGCACCAGCCTGGGCTCCGGCCTTCTAACAGCAGGCATGGTGCCACCTTTACACGGCAGACTGCATGAGCAAACTCCGGATCTCCCTTCAGGGATGCAGCCAGGAGCGGCCCTGGTCTAGGAGCATACGGCTGTCAGGATGGACTGCCACAGGCCCATGACTCATCAGCCTGGCATCCTTCCACCATCCTTCCCGCCTTTCCGGTCCCGAGTTTACTGGGACACAGCGCAGAGCAGCAGCTGGCCGAAGGGCTTGTCTAGGAGCCAGGGCCAAGTGGGGTGTCTGGAGGGAGTAGGGGGAATTGAATTCCCGTCTCTTTTTGCTATTTGCACCAATTTCATATGCCTCCGGACGCAAATACATAGGAAATTCCAAGCTCAGGTGTTAACACCCAAGTGGATAGATTTTGACTTTGTGTGTTAGTGTAAAATGGGTGATAGTGAATCAGCAGCCCATTTTACACTATCACGCAAAGTCAATATAACCCCCAGTAATACATTTGCCAGTTTGTATCAATGCTATGGGCGACAAACATAGACTGGCCCGGATTTTGCGGTCGGAGGCGTAATTACGGATTACATCGCCGGCATGTTGCGAGTCCCCAAACGAAAGTTGCTGTCAGGCGCTGCAGAGTTGAACGCAGCATAGTGGCCCACAGAACCTAGGGGTGCACCGCATGCGGAAGCGTACCTGGGATCACGTGGGCCGGTGCTCCAATCAGATTGTACATTTTCAAATGACTCAAATGGAATGGCTTTGGAGAAAGGCCAGGGATCAAGTCACTTACCTATCATCTTCGCTGTAGATGGTTCATGGCCAGCTGGCTCCAGTTTGGAAAAAGGGAGAAAGTAAGATTGCTGTGGAGCCCTCATAATAAAACAATGTTATCATATAATGCAATAATATTCATTGCTGAACTGGTTTTTCTTCTAAATCCTGTTTAAGTGTCAAAGTCTGCAGACAGCTAATAACCCTTAAGGGAAAGGATTTTCACCAAAATGAAGATTTTTTTATTGACAGCTATCCCCTTACGCTGTGCAAACAGGCTGCTGCACCTGTTTGCACCAGCCATAAAATTTTCAGGTGTAATTGCTGGGCAGTTGGTGGGCAATTAGCCCAACTTTGCGCCAGCAATTAGGATTTCAATGTCGGAGCGGATGATCTGTCAAATCAGAACTTGCAAGTGTATGCGGAAATCCCGAATATGCTGTCCATTTCAAAGGAGGTATGATGGCGTACTCTGAGAGTATGCCATCATACCGACCGCAAAATCCGGGCCAACATTATCGGCCCCCATGTGTACTGCTGCACAGCACTGATGGGCACTTTAAGCAGCTGATTAATGCTGAGTAGGATTCCGCTCAGCTGATCTGGGACTAAATGAATGGACCGAAATAAAGCAGGGATATTAAAATCAGCTGACTTTAATAGGTGATATTTATGCACTGATATTAAGAGGAGAGGCTGAGAGCTGCTAATTAATCAGTCATTTATGTACCTGTTAGCACTGAACAGGAGTTGTAGGAGTGCAGGAGAAACTAATTAGTGCATATTTTATATAAATTGATTTTGGCAACTAAGTTTGGACTTTCCATCCGTATGGTCGCTATAAGTGGATTCTACTGTTTGCAGGACAGAAAAAGAAATGACTAAAAGCATTAAAAATACAGTATTGATTTCTTTACTAATACACCAATCATGGCCGTACACTTGCAAAATAAAGAGGAATGATCTGTGAGCTAACCTTGCTTCATTGGCAAGGCAAGGTCCCTGGCACAAAGCATTGCAAAATTCACCCTCATATTAATATTACAGGTTTCAAATTAGATTTAAATATATAACCCGCATAACTTTCCAAAACCCCAGACACTTTTGAAATGAGCCCTCTGACATTATTTAGAATTATGAAAATCACTTTTAAGTGTCTGGTAGTATTATGTGTGTGTGTGTGTGAATGTTATTAGAATCCCTTGTTTCATTATTATGTATCATATGTGGTCAGTTCCTAGTCTTCCATTCCTTTACAGTAATTGAAATTCACTTGTTTGCATGCAAAACTATAACATTTACTAGAAAATTCCCTGGAGTTCAGCAATTAGGGAGAAATTTTATGCGCCTATTGACAGTTTGCTGAATGCTAAAATGGTTTCATTCTGGTTGGTTTCTGTTGTCGTGGCAGGAATTTAAATCCAAAAGTTAAGGTGTATATGGCTGAAGTAACTATACATAACCTGTAGAGTCTTGTGATAGTTAATACTGCATTTAAAAGTGAAGTTAGGTGTTTTTGCAGTTCAGGCAAGTCCCTGGAAAAAACAAAATTCCACTTTACAAAAAGCACGTTCATGAATTCACTACAAATAGCGAACAAAGGAAATGTTAACTGCTTCCCCAATATTGGCTACCAGAAAAGTTTGCAAAGTAGTTTTCAGGTGTGGAGTATTTTCTTTCACTGAACTTAAAACAAGTCATTTGATTTAGCACTGAGAAAATTGGTGATGAAGTGATAGTATCCCTCTGCCAAATGTTTATATATTTGTTAAAATTATATACCAATTATAAGTGAGGCAAAAGCATCAAAATAGAAACCAGGGGATCCACAAGATATGCTTTTGCCTTATTTATAATTGTATTTTTCTTTCTTTTCCTTTCCACATCAATCCTTTGTTCCAATTCTGTAGTTGGTTTAGAACTCTACAACCTGGTGTCTCTTCCCTCATTAAATTGCAAATTTCAACTTCGGGAATATCTCACATGTGGAAAGGAAAAGAAAGAAAAAAACCTGCATTTAAGGACCACTGGTTAAGCCATTCTAAATCCAGAAGAACTAGTTGAGCTTGTGCAGTGCAAGCGCCGTGTAGTTGCTGTCCAATTTCACATCACGTCTTACAACCAGCATAGGACCCCAATTTATGTAACCAAATCAGCCTGCCGCCTGTTTCAAGTGGGCGCCCTGGGAAACTAAAAGTCGCTTGATTCAATTTTGCGTGATGCGCACTTCCAGAGTCAATGGGGCGTGGGAGATCGTGACATGATTTTGGACCCCGTTTAGTCTATTTCATGCTCAAAAAACATCCACATCAATGTCAAATTTCTCCCCCATGGTTTCCATTTTATGGGACACTGGCACCAGTTTGGGGGAAAATGGGAGCTATTCCACAAGGATGCGCTACATCTAAACAGGAAGGATCTGATGCACTGGCAAAATGGATAAATAAGGAAGTGGAGTCATTTAAATTAGGAAGGAACAGAGTAGGAAGGAACAGAGCAGGAAAAATAAAACCAAAGAGGAAGTAGAGAAGATAGAAATCGATACCTTTGGTATGCTAATTAAAAAGAATTTAGCAAAAGGGCTAGCATGAAGAAGGAACAAAGGGAGTAGAGGTGGATGACAAATCGACCAGTTATAAGGAAAAGACTGAGATAAAGGAAAAAGGTATTAGCTTTGACAAAAAAAATCAAGGGAAAAGACATAGCATTAAATGAAAATAAAAGATAAAGAAATATTCCAAAATTCTCATCGAATATACATTTCATTGAAAAATAAAAACTCCACAGGAAAAGTGATCCATCCGTGGCTAACTAAAGAAGTTAAGGATAGTATTAGATTAAAAGAAGAGGCTTATAATGTTGCGAAGAATAGTAGTAAGCGTGAGGATTGGGAGAGCTTTAGAAACCAGCAAAGGATGACCAAAAAATGCATTAAAAGGAAGAAAATAGAATGAGAGTAAACTAACAAGAAATATAAAAACAGATTGTAAGAGCTTCTACATGTATGTAAAAAGGAAGAGAGTAGCAAAAGTAAGCATTGGTCCCTTAAATGTAATTTATAGTTATTTTTAAAATGTGATGTTTTTTTTTCTATTTATTTGTAGTTTTAGGGATGTTTTGGGGCCGATCTGTATTCATAGATTTGACAGGTCTATGCCCTACACACTAACTATGCCCCTGGGATACGCAAGCACTGCACGCCGGCAGTTGGAGGAGGCCCAGGACCGGAATCCCCCGCGGGCCCAGGGGCAGGCGCGGTAGGTAGGTGCGCGCGCGATCCTTGCACCCGCGGGAAGCCAGGGAGCCGAATTTGTGGCCCAGTGTATATTTAGAGATCAA
Source organism: Squalus acanthias (assembly GCA_030390025.1). NCBI lineage: Eukaryota > Metazoa > Chordata > Chondrichthyes > Squaliformes > Squalidae > Squalus > Squalus acanthias. The sequence goes on from CM059432.1 coordinate 54,574,081, forward strand.
AGATGAAATTGCCATTGTGGGTTGCACTACAAACCTTCTAATTGCGAGGAAAACGAAATAGTAAATCTGTAGACAGATCAGGGAAATGAGTGGGAATAACAAAATGATTGTTGTAGGAGATTTTAATTACCGACTCATTGATTGGGACAGCGATGAAGCAATATGAGTAAAGATAACTGATTTCCTAAAATGTATGCTGGACTCCTTCCTCAAGCACTATGTTCACATGCCCACAAGGGGAGAAACATTGCTGGATCTAGTTGTAGGTAACAAAATAGATCAGGTGGACATTAAGGGCTGGATTTTCCACCCGGATGTGGGATGGTGGCGGGTCCACTGTTTGGCGGGTTCCAGTCCCGCTCCCGGTTCCAGCCACCCTGCAATAATGATTTTCCCCAGATTGGCCTCATTAAGGACGCCATGCACGCTACCCGGCCCAATCGGTGGGTGCGAGTCGGCTGATCGCGCTTGATGACGCGCTGGGAGCCTCTATATTTAAGGAGGCCATGTCCCCTTTGATTAGTGCTTTCTTTTTTCTGCTTCCGAATGCTGGTTGCTGCAGGCATAGCAGCGCAACGGACCAAGGCTGCTCCCCGGTTTGATGATGACACCCTCCATGCTCTTGTGGAGGGAGTAAGAGGACGCAAAGAGGTCCTCTTCTTTTCAGATGAAAGGAGGAAGCCTCCTCAGCACACAAAGGCAGCCTGGCTGCAAATTGCTGAGGAGGTCAGTGCAAGGTAAGTCTTTGCACGCACCTGGGTGCAGTGTAGGAAGAGGTTTAATGACCTGATGCGCTCAGCAAAAGTGAGTATAACACCACACTTACCTTCAATCTGCTTCCCATCTCTTCTCATCCCCATCACTCTGCATTGACAACCTACTCCTGCACATCCCAACTCACCCTAACATCCCTTGCACCCTCACCCATCCCTCTCTCTCTATGTACAGTATCATGTCACCATCTTACTATGCATCCTCACACTCACTCTCACTGTTATGCAATGACAACAACTAACAACGCACAGGGAGGCACCTTGGTATTGGCACCTCACTCCATCATAGTCTCCCTCTAAACATCTATGTTATCCATTCTTTATACTCCATCAGTCTCTCTGAAACTCCACTTGTGTCCCTCATTGCAGGAAAAGAGAGCCCACAATAAGAGGGAGAGGGGGAGGGCAGGAGGAGACTCACCATCCGTGGCGCATTTAACTAACGCTGAGGAGACAGCTCCGGAGATCGTGGGAGGTGCAAAGGACCTGGAAGTGGGGGAAGGAGAGACAGTACAGCAAGCTGGTGACAGAATTGACTTCCAACCCTCTGATTTTGCATTCATGAGTGACTGATATGGGATCTGACGTTCATAGAAATTGAGTGCTGATCATCTGCACAATGGGATGTGTCTGCAACCTACATATCACATGTCTAACTCATGCCTTTACTCCCCCACAGGACCATCGAGAGCCCCCCTCCCCACTGTCCAGGAGCAAGAGCAGGAGGACTCCTCAGAGGAACCTCCAGGTTCTGAGGGAGCAGCGTCAGCAGAAATGAGCGCACCCAGCACCAGCGCAGATGCACACCTCGGTGGGACGTTTGCGAGATAGAGTAATGTTCTCACCTGGTGTATCACAGCTCACAAGTGAGCAGGAGCAGATGGTGGAGACAGGGACAGCAGAGGAGAGTCCTCGTCGGAGGGCGCTGGGCTCTCCAAGCTCTGTTAAGCTGCATGTGGACGCTGAGCCTCTGGGGCCATCCAGAAAGAGAGCGGTGCTGGAACTTCAGGAACAAGTGCAGGAGGCTCTGAGTGGGTTTGCAACCACGGTAACTGCGAGTGTTCAGAGAATGGAGGAGTCCATGTCAAACATGAGCAATGCCATGGTGCATGCAATGGCAAATGTAGGTGCCGCCACGGAAAGGATGGCAACCGCCATGGAAGACATAAATCACCAGACACAAACCAACATGGTGACTCTTCCAGATAGATGGTCAGTTATGGAGGAAAGATTGGCATCTATCATGGAGAGGAACCAAAGGTACGTGGACGTCCCCGTTATGAGGACTGTCAGTACAGAGATGGGTCCACATGGTCCCACTGATGTGCAGCAAGGTGCTCTCCAGCTACTTGTTAGCAGCGAAGTGCGGGTGACCCATGAGAGGGATGATGGTGGTCAAGAACAAGGAAGTGGGGGTTCCTCTCCAAGCGCTCACACTCCCATGCCACTGCCGAGCCCTCGATCAGAGCCCCAGATTCCTCACCCAACAGAGATGGCCGACTCTGCCCCTGCACAGGAGGAGCAGACTTTGGCGGAGCCATCCAAAGTTCCCAAACCCAGGGGACGACCGTCAAAGGCATCTAAGCAGGTGCAGCAGGGGAGTGAGCAGGCTGCCTCTACATCTGCTGAAGCCACAGGGGAAGCACCACGTAGAAGCACGCGTAAGAGAAAGCTAACACACAAATAGTCACAAGGGTAGTCACTTGGGTGTTTTCATATAAACCAAAGTTACATTTGTGATCTTTATTTTTATTGCATTAAAGTAATGCGATGTGAATGTTTCAATGCGTTGCCCTATGTGTGCTCAGAATTGGAAGTGGCACAGTGAGGGGTGAACACGCCTTTCATCTGCAGTAATCATGGGGAGAGTGATAGGAATGCACAGTTCATTGTACAGATGCTGTATGGTGTGGAAGGAGGTCCTGCCAACCTTCATGTGCATGTGCCAGCCACATGTCTGTGCTGTGTAAAGTTAAGCGAATCTGGCATGGATTAGTCTATCCCTTGCCTCACGGCCAACAATGTGCTCGCGTGCTGGTGGCACTGAGACAGCCGCCTCCGCCAGGTCTTCCTCATCTGCAGCCTCATTTGGCTCTTCTCCTCCTCCTCCTCTGAGGAAACTGTGTGCTGTGCCACTTGTTCCTCAGGCAGCGGTAAGCCACGCTGCAGTGCGATGTTGTGCAGAGCACAGCAGACCACGATGATTCTGGACACACTGGCTGGTGTGTACTGTCGGGCTCCAGGCATCTGAAGCACATTTGAGCAACGCTATGGTTTGTTCTATGATGCTTCTGGTGGAAATGTGGCTCTGATTGTAGCGCTCCTCAGCTTCGTTTGATGGCCTCCTTATCGGTGTCATTAACCATGTCTTCAGGGGATAGCCCTTGTCTCCAAGGAGCCATCCGGAAAGTTGGGTTGGCAGATTGAAGAGCTGAGGCGCAGTGAACTGGCGCAGGATGTACGAGTCATGGCAGCTGCCAGGGAACTTTGCGCACACATGCATAGTGTTCTTCCTGTGGTTGCACACCAGCTAGACGTTAAGGGAGTGGAAGCCCTTGCAGTTCACAAATACAGCTGGGTTGTGATGGGGTGCCCTGATGGCCACATGGGTGCAGTCGATGACACCCTGCACCCTTGGGAAGCCTGCCAGATTGGCAAACCCACACGGTAACACTTGCTTCATTCATTGAGAAGTGGATGTATTCGGCCGACTTGGCAAACAGAGCATCGGTAACCTGCATTGTGCATCTGTGGACGGCCAACTGGGAGATGCCACTGATGTCTGCTGCTGATCCCTGGAAGGACCCTGAAGCACAGAAGTTGAGGGCGGTGGTGACTTTGACAGCCACTGGTAAGGAGTGTCCACCCGCTCCTCTGGGCTCCAGGTGTTGGTGCAGCATTGTACAGACGTCAGCGACTACCTCTCACGAAAGTCTCAGCCTCCTTTGGCACTGCTGCCCAGTTATGTTGAGGAAGCTCATCCTCTGCCTGTAAACCCTGTGTTGGAGGTATCTCCTGCGGTGAGGTGCAGCCCTGCGCTGACGCCCTCTGCCCTGTGCAGCATCAGGTGGCTGAGGAGAAGGTTGGCGCTCTTGTTGTTGTGCTGCTGGTGTGCCTGGTTCTGCTGCTGCTGCGGCTGCTCATCCTCTGAATCTGAGGACCAGGATGAGAGAATATAAATGGTTCCCATTCTGCTGGTATATATGTCAGTTTAGGATGAGATGTTATAAGCGCTCAGCCAATGTGGAGAGAGGTTATTCCAAGGAGGTCACTGTGTATATAGATTTCACAACACACACTTATGTTCAATACACCTGAAATATGTCTTCCAAATCCTGAAATCAGAAATCAGAAAGTTCTGGCATCTGAAATTGAACTGTTGTGGCAGATTAGCTTTTATGCGACAGTTGCAGCTGTGAACTATTCAGCTTGTTGGAAGACTCGACACAATCAGCTGGCGTGTTTGTCAAACGACGTGGAACGCGGTAAAAATGTGGATAAATTGAAAACCCTCTCAAAATAGCAGTTAACAAGTAGTTAAAAAGCTGTTAACTACCTTAAGTGCCTCTCCCGCCACTTGGTGTCGGGTCTGATCTGAAGTCGCAGACCCGACACTTTGGAAAGTCACGTGGAGGCAGGTTCGCGGTGGGTTCACAACCCGCCATCAATCATGTTGGATTTAACTCCTGACCTGCCTCCAAACCTGCCTTCTGAGCACCAGCAAAATCGCAGCCTAAATGTGGGTAAGCATCTCAGGAGTAGTGACCAGTATATATTAAAGTTTAATGTCCAAATAGAAAGGGATAAAAGCTTACAGAAACAAGGACACCAGATTTTAATAAGACAGACTTTGGAACGATTAGGAGTGAGCTGGCTGAGGTGAGCTGGAAAGGGAAATTGGCACACACAACTGTAGACAAACAATGGGATATTTTTAGAAAAGGAGATTGCAAAGGTGCAGAATAAATATTTATCATTAAAAAGGAGAGTACTTCAAGTTTCAGAATACCGTGGCTAAATAAATAGGTTCAAAACAACCTAAAATTGAAGAACAAAGCATATGGGGGCATATAGGTATGATAAAATGAGAGAGAATGGCCTAGAAATTGGATATGGCCCGAAAATGGGCGGTGTCATCGCCCAGCACTATTTGGCTGCGCCTGTTCTAAGTGGTCCGGGCAGCACGCAAAATTCGTGCTGCCTGCTCATTTACATGATTGGAGTGCTGATCGCAGCGCTAAACGCGCAGTTGATTGGCTTACCGCTCAACAGGTGGGCCAATATTGGGTGCAATCTAATGGCCATTAATGTTTGGTCTAGTCTTTCTCCACTACTTAAAGGGGAGGTACTTTGATGTAGCAGCACTTCATTGTCATTGGAGTTGGAGCTGGAATTGCAGTTGGAACGCATGGCTCAGCAGCAGAAAAGAGAACGAGCCAGAAGGTTCTCCGATGCGACTCTGGAGGCATTGGTACTGGCCGTGGAGAAGAGACGGGCTGTCCTGTTCCCGCAGAGTGGCAGGAAGCCATCAGTGCATACATCAAGAAGGCTGTGGCAAGAGATAGCTGGGTACCTCACGGCCAACAGTGTCGCACTGAGGACATGGATCCAGTGCCGCAAGAATTTAATGACCTTACACAAGTGGTCAAGGTGAGTGAAGGCTTCAGAAAATGCCATATCCCACAAACTGCACCACAAGCCTCACACACTGCTCAATGCAGCACACCCCCATCACTCACCTACCAACAATCTCTAAGTTTCACCACTCAGACCTCATAATCATAGCTTCACTTCACCCTCACAACCGTACCACTGCTGCAAAACTCAAACCCACATCTCACACCTTGCACACACTGACAGCTATTCAACTATGGCAGGCACATCACCCAAACACATTGCAGTACACTCAATGACACACTTCCCTTTCTCTTGTAGGCCAAGGTGGCTCACAATCACCGCGAACAGCGGCAGATGGGAGGCGGCCAAGCCGCTTTACAGGCGTTGAGCCAACTGGAGCAGTCGGTGCTCGACATCATTGGCGGAGAAGTCACCAAGGCCGTGGCAACGGGCGAAGTTGAAGCCCTTGTGGACAATAACGGTCTGCTCATTCCTAATCCTTCTTCTCACATCCCCCTCATCCCACAATCTCTTACAAGCTGCTGATGTCGTACGCATGGATATCTTTCTTTCCCCGCCCCTTCCCTCACCATAACCCAACTCTTGTGCCTTTCTGCTTTCAGATACCCAAGAACTGCCACCCACACATCCTGTCCCCGAAGTAATGGAGGAGAATGGAGATGAAGAAGAAGGCAGACCGTCACTGCATCAGACACTAACAGACACCAGCTCAGAAACTGGCACTGCGCAGAATGTAGAGGGTAGTATAGATGTGGGATCTGCACATGGTGAGTGGGCTGCAGCAAGGTCAGGGGGAAAGGGTAGCTTGGGGGTCGGTTCTGCGGAGGGTGAGTTCGCGCATGAGTTCTGCTGCATAGGACTCAGATGATGACCTCGATGGGGCGGCCTTCAGAAGAAGGGTGATGGACATGCACACCGAAATGCTAGGTGCAATGGCAAGCCTGCCAGAGCGCCTCCTGCCAATGTCAAGGAGCATGGAGGAGTCTGACTCCAACATTGGACGGGGCTTTGCTGGAAATGATATACAACTCCAGGAGAGACCTTGTGAGCCCAGCCATGATGCTGCGTGCAATAGGCAATGCTGCGGCTTCCACTGCAGCACAGGCGGGAGCGACCTAACTTCTCAGTCCTGCAGCGGAAGTGCAGATTGCTCTTCTCCAGGCACAGCTTGCTGCCACCCAAGCTCAGACTGCTGCCATCGTGGCTGGGTCTACTACCGTCGAAAGGGGCTTGCAGGGTGTCGCAGCAGGCCAGCAATCTGTGATCCAACAGATTGCTAGGAATGCTGAGGCGCCGCCCCGGGGAAGTGGCAGTGGGTCTGTGGAGCAAGAACCTGCCGTCCTCTGTCACGATGACAGCATTTCTGCTCCCACCACTGCCACTCCACCATTGCCCTTGCCACTGCCTGTCAGCCAGCCAGCCGAATCTGCTGTTGCCCATGCTGAGGTGGTGCAGTCTACAGCTGGGCCTTCTAGGTCCACAGGCCCCCGAGCTACCCTTTCCCCCTAGCCTTGCTGAGCCCACTCGTGCCCGGTGCCTCACTATGTACAGGTCCCACATCTATACTACTATCTACATTCCGAGTAGTGCCAGTTTCTGAGCTGGTGTCTTCAAGTGTCAGATGCAGTGACAGTGTGTCTTCTTCTTCTTCTCCACTTTCCTCCATAGCATGAGGGACAGGCTGGGCTGCTGGCAGTTCTTGGGTATCTGAAAGCAGAAAGGCACAAAAGTCGGGTTGTGGTGAGGGGAGGGGGAGGAAAGCAAGATATCAATCCATAGAGCATCAGCAGCTTGTAAGTGAGAAGAGATTGTGGGATGAGGGGGAAATGAGATGCGAGAAGAAGGATTAGGAATGATCATACTATCATTGTCAGCAAGGGTTTCAACTTCTCCCATTGTCACAGCCTCAGATTCCCCTCCAATGATGTCGAGCACAAACTACTCCAGTTGGCTCAAGGCCTGTAAAGCGGTTTGGCCGCCTCCCATCTGCCGTTGTTCCAGCGGTTATGAGCCACCTTGGCCTGCAAGAGAAAGGGAAGTGAGTCAGTGAGAGGGCGATTTTGCCAGGCCTGGGAAGCGGGTTTGGAGGTGGGACTGCCGGGAAAATGGCAGAATCTGGGGGCGGGTACCCATCCCGCCTTCGTTCCATCTTCCCAGGAGGCGGGTAGCCGACCTGCGCCAGGTCCCGTCTCCTGGAGGCGGGAAGGGGATTACAGCCACTTAACTGCCTGTTAACAGGTAGTTAACAGGCAGTTAAGAAGATTATCCCCATTTTTCCAACAGAGGTGCAGGCTTCCCAATGTCGGGAAACCCCGTCAGGGTCAGTGAGGCGAGCAGTGGGTCTGCGGGGGTGAGAGGGGTCCAAAAGTGCGCTGTGGAGGTGAGTGATGGGTGCAAGTGTGGAGAGGTAAGTATGTGAGGTGAGTGAAAAGTGATAGAAAAAGTTTCCTTACCTTTGTTTCTTCCTGCAGGCTTCAATCGTTGAGGATCCGGAGGCTCCGGCATCTCCACGGCAGAGATGACAGAATGGCTGCTGCATTCTCCGATGCAACAGCCATCTGCTTTCTGCTCAGGAAATAGGTTTGTTGAGTCTTGAGTACAAGAACTCACCAAACAACAGAGAATGTCAGTGTTTGACAGCTTCTCAAAGCTGTCAAACGATGACAATTCATCTGTCAAAACATTTTGACAGATGAAACGTCATACGCTGACATTCTCTGTCACCGACTTTCCCTTAATTGGCCTGCTAAGCCCGCTGGGCTGGCTTAACAAGGTCAATCAAGGGAAAATAGCATGAGTTGGCCAGATGTCGATGGAGGCAGGACTGAAACCCGACAAGCAGCAGTCCCACCTCCAACGCGCCCTCATTGGCAAAATCACCCCCTGAGTGTAGTGTAATGTGTTTGGGTGATATGCCTGTCATAGTTGAATAGCTGTCAGTGTGTGCAAGGTGTGAGATGTGGATATGAGTGTTGCAGCAGTGGTAAGGTTGTGAGGGTGAAGTGCAGCCTTGATTGTGAGCTATGAGTGGTGATAGGTAGAGTTTGTAGGTGAATGATGGGGGTGTGGTGCATTGAGCAGTGTAAGGCTTGAGGGGCAGATGGTGGAATATGGCATTTGCTGAAGCCTTCACTCACCTTGAGCTGCCGTGTGAGGTCATTAAACTTCTTTCGGCACTGTATCCATGTCCTTGGCCCACACTATTGACCATGACGTACCCAGCTATCTCCTGCCAGAGCCTTCTACTGTTAGCCTTTGATGGCTTCCTGACACCCTGTGGGAGCAGGACATCCCACCTTCTCTCAACTGTCACTACCAAGACCTTGAGTGCAGCATCCAAAAACCTTCTGGCTCTCTCTGTGGGTTGTTCTTGCTGTGCTATGGCTTCAGTCTGCAATGACAATGAGGTGCTACTGCAACGAAGCACCTCCCCTTTAAGTAGTGCAGAGAACCTATGCCAAACATTATTGGCCTGCTTGTGATATTGCACCCCGACCCCCCCCACCCCCACCGTTGAGCGCTAAGCCAAGCAGCGGCGCACAATCATTATAATGGGCAGGCAGCACAAATTCTGTGTGCTGCCTGGATCACTTTCAACAGGCGCAGGCAAATAGCGCTGACCATTGACACCGCCTGTTTTTGGGCCGAATCCAATTTCTAGGCCATAGAATCTGTAAATCTGCAACAGGAAGGGTAGCAAATTGGCTTTAAAAACTGGTAGAAAGGGAGGAAACGAAGAGTAGAAGGTAACAGGCAGTTTCTCAGAGTGGCTGGATATGGGTAGTGGTGTCCCACAGGGTTCCATTCTGGGGCCGCTTCTGTAAATTATGTACATCAAGGATTTGAATATTGGGCTAGAGATTGTGGTGTCCAAATTTGCAGATGATATCAAAATAGGACACGTATAACTGATACTCAGGATGTAAGGAAGTTGCAAGGAGATACTGATAAGATGGTGAAATTGGAAAAAGTGGCAGATGGAATTCAATGTTTGTGTAAGATGGTACGTTTTGGTAATAAAAAGTAATAATTTACTTGAATGGGGGAAGGTTGTGTGATGTAGAAGAGCAGAGGGATTGGGGGTTCATGTTCACAAGACATTAAAAGCAGCACCTCAAGTGTTTAAGGTAATGAAATATTGGGTTTTATGGCAAGAAGTATAGGCCGAGAAATTCCATACCTGTGCGCTGGCCATTAACGCTGGCTTGCTGCAATAAAATGGCAGCCGCCTCGCTTCCAGCCGCCTCCGGCACAGGACAGGGTGGCCACCATTTTGCTAAGGGGCATAGCACTGCCGTTGACAGCGCTGGCCCCTGCAGATCGTGACATCAATCGCGTGCAACGCCGACTTGACGCCACGTCTGCAAACTTCGACGTTCTCACTCTGTTTAACGCCTCGTCCTAAGCTCGCTCAGAAAAACGTGCATGGAGCAGCCCTGCAGAGATGCTGTCAGCGCTTCTTAAAGAGACACAAGCACCTTTCAGATAAGTTTGGATTTAAGCTTTTGGACTTTGTAAAAAATATTTTTGTCACTCTCCCCATTCCTCCAACAAGATCCTCATTGTTTACCACTCCTTGAGACCTTCACCATTTTCTGTTATTCAGATTTGGATTATGAACTAACTACAGCAAAACTGCTGCAGAACTATCAATTAATCTATTTGCTTCAAGCATACCAAAAGAAAAGGAATTGGGACATTATTATCTAAGACTTTGCAAGATCTTACTACATTTTATTAGTTTGCATATTAGACAAGACTTTATAAATATTGCTGTGATATTATTTATGAATTATGAAGGATTCTGAATAGCAAATTACACACAACAGAGTCAGCAGAAGGCTGTGATACAGAGTTATTAGGGGTAATTTTAACCGCAAAAAATGAGTGGGTTGGGGTCGAGTAGGAAGTAAAAAATTTTAAAATCTCAAACCCGACTTCAACCCGCCTCCAACCCGTGCACTTCCGGTTTGAACGGAGGCCCGACAGGGTGTGGGCAACCAACCCGCTCACAGGAGATGGGTTGGCCATTTAAATATTATAATGAGGCTGCGTGCCTCTTATTTAACTTGTGTTCCAGGTTTAATGCTGGCAGGCCCAGTTTGGAAACCCAGCAGCTAAAGGGAGGCGAGGACTTCTTTGTGGAAAAGATAAGTGCTCTTTCAGCACTGCTTGTGTGCCAGGAGGAGCAGGAGTGCTTCCCCCGGCCCACCAAGCTTACCTTCTTCCCCCCCGCCCGCCATCAGACACCCCACCCCATCCAAAGACCCCCCGTGATCGGAACACCACCCCCCAGGATCGGTGATCTGACGCCCTTCCCAGGGATCGGCGACCACCCCGCCCCTAAGATCCGGACTCCCACGCTCCCACTATTGCAACTGCAGGCTCCCTACCTGCTCTTGGGGCTGTGGCCTCCTCCAGAATGTTACCCGCCCAACAAGGAGCCAAGCCTGTCAATCAGGCCGGCTTCCGGGCAGGGAACCTGCTAGAAAAGATGCACGCTGTGGACACCCAAACTAAACTCCTCCCCCCGCTCACAGAACCCACCCCAGTCAATATCGGGGTCATTGTATCCCTTTCCTGAGATTGAGCAGTCATGCAATCATGCGCTCTGGTTGTACGAGATGTTTCCTTGCTGATCTTTGATTTTCCTGTGCAGTATATTTCTTCTCTTGTGTTGATATTTCACTTCAGCAACCATTTTTCTTTTGCAATTATCCTCTGAGCTCAGTTCACTCATGAATATCAATTGACTTTATGACAATAATGACCCATGCTTTTTAACAGCCCTCTGGTCAATAACATTAACCTGAAAATTATCATTTACTCTGCAATATCATCATGAGAACATTTATTACATTTGTATCAAATTCCTGTTATTCTGACAAGAGGGATAAATCCCAAAGGATTAAAGTCACTGTTAAAGTAACAAAGGAATTTGATATGAATTTGTTAATCTTTTGTATGATCATATTTACAATACAAAAGATAAATTTCCCTGAAATGTGTTGTGAGTTTTGTCTAAGCTGTCATTTGCTGTCATAACCACATTAAATCACATCATTTGCACAGGTCACCTTTGAATAATAACAACTTTCCTCTGAATGTGCTGCCCACAGAACTTTAAACCCTGGTGAAATTGAAAGTAATTGCAATTGGTCCAATGTGTTTTAATACTAAAATGTTCTTCATGTATTAAGTTTCAAGCCAGCACCAATTTTTCCCCATTCCTACATTGTGAAGTGGTGAAATAACAAGAAAACCATATTCAGTTCAGAATGGCTTAGAATTTAGCATTGGAATCCCAGCACCCTTGTAATAGAAATTTTCCTGTGGAAACTACACTTGTTATAATAATGGGAATTGCAAGCGTAATGTGACAAGTGCAGACTGGAACGGAACTGTGACACTTTAGAGTCCTTGTGCACACTTGTAGCTAGCATGTGAAACAGGCTGTTTATACAGCCTGTCTTAATAAATATCTTATGGAAATATTGGCAACTTACATATTCATAACTGCATCAGTAATCTTTACCCTGCAGTAGTAGCAACAACTACCAAAATATATTGTTTGGATCTGAATTATTCATATTATTCGCATATTGCTGAAAAATAACCCCATGAACTATTTAATTAATTAGCATATTGTGAAATATTAGCATTGGCGCAATTTGATTGCATAGCATGAAAATACTATAGCTAGAAAGAAAAACAATCTTAAAGCAGGCTTCAGACACAGGCCCCCGATGTTTATGGGGATGCGGGGAGGAAGCGGGGACGCGTGTCTACAGCCGGGAAATCTGGAAATGTCAGAAACATGGAGGTCCTGCTGAATTTAACGACATGACCTCATTAGAATTTTTTTACTCCTTTTCCTGCCCGGCAGCCTGCCAGGTTGAAGGCTGGTCGACTGCCAGGCGGAAACTTCTGCGGTAGAAGATCAGAAAAGATCGGGGGTTGGCGTGGCGGGCTTGGATCGCGGTAGCGAGGAGGGTGGGAGAGAGATCGTGGGAGAGAGATCGGGGGAGGGAGAGATCACAGGGGAGGAGAGATTGCGGGGGAAGAGATCATGGAGGGAGAGATCGTGGTGGGTGGTTGGCCGATCACGGGGAGGGAGAGATTGCAGCAGTAGGTTTGCTTGAGGGGCCGGGGGAAAGCTCCTCCTAAACCACAAGCAGTGCTGGAAAAGCACTTATCTGCTGGAGCTGGCAGCTTCCGCTTCCCTTTAGCTGCCGGGTTTCCCAAGCCCTGGGAAACAGGCCCGCAGCTGTTAAATCCAAATGGCTCCCTAAATTTGAGGCACAAACCTATATTTAAATATTATAATTATGGACTCGCCTCTCCAGAGCAGGATACTCGGCCACCCCCAAACACACTACGGTAAAACCAGAAGTAGGTGCATTCGCAGCAGGTTGGGGTCTGGTTTCACACTTTTACAGATTTAATCCCCGACCCTCTCCCGCCTGTCGTGGGGAGGGGTTAAAATTATCCCCAAAATCTTTATATAAAACCTTATCGTGTACTCAGGACATTTTCAAAGCACTTTTCAAATAATAGATCCCTTTTGAAGTGCAGTCAGTGTTGTTATGTAAACAAACACAGCAGCCAAAATGCACACAGCAAGATCCCACAAACAGCAACTGAATGAATGACCAGATTATCTGTTTTTGGTGATGGTTGACGGAGGAACGTTGGCCAAAACATTGGGACAAATTTTCTCCCAATGCATCCCTGCTCTTCTTCAAATAGTTTGGTGGGATCTTTCACATCAACTTGAGGAAGCAGATGGAGCCTCAGTTTAAAATGTCATCCAGGATTTGGCACATCCCTGAAGAGTCAGCCTAGATTATATGCTCAAGTCCATAGTGGGGCTTGAACTCAAAACTTCAAAGATAAGAGTGCTACCAACTGTGGAAAACTGACAACAGTATCAATAAAAGTAAATTAATTTAATGACAAAGTTTGCTGCTGCTAATTTAAATAAAAATTGACTGCCTACAAATCAAGGCTGATTACAGGTCTGCACCACCATGTTATCAGCCATGACTAATCCAGACAGGCATAAGGAGAAGCCAGATTTACTGAACATAACAAACTAAAGCATGAATATGCCATAAAGTGCAAATAAAACAATCTTCTTAAGAACCTTCCCGGTACAATTTTTGGGGGAAATAAATTGGTTGGATAAATCAATCTTGGTGTTTCTCACTAGCATGACTGAGCAAGCTGATTTTTTTTTAGTCATTTCTATATTCTTCAGCAAATACTGAATTAAATCAGTGGCCAAGGCCATTTCCTAAACAGAATCCCCAGAATAAAAATGAAGATTTTCCATTATGGAAAATAAGCAATTAACTTTAGATGTTAAGTCTAGAGTCATGGTCCATTTTCTGGTTGGCAAACTGGGTCCTGCTGGAGAGGAAAGTGTGAGCACGAGCTGGGAAATGGGATCAGGAACCCCTTACACACGATCCCTGCCTGATTTGGGCTGCCTGCGACCTCATAGCAGGAGCTTTAATCAATGGGAAAGGGCTTTTGCACAAATCATACAAGAGCCCTGAAAATTAAGCAAATAAATGGACAGTACCTGCTGCCGAGATTTCCTGTTTTCTCTCCTGAAATGTACTCTGCGAGCCCATATAATGTGGGTGATGATAAGAACACATAATCTGACCTTTGAAGAATTGATTTCATAAAGCTGTGTTGACGTTTCTTTGGCAGAGTTTTGCTTGCTAGATTGCTGCTTTCTGCTTGAGTTTCGCTGCATTTTCGTTGAATTATTTCCTTCATTGTTTCCTGCTTTTTCTCCTGCCTTTTTGCATTTCTGAATTTTTTTACAGCTGCAATTTTGGTTGCTGCAATCAAAATTCAAAATGAGAATTGCTCCGGGTGCTCTCTTATTGAGGTATTGGAGGAGAAAAACAAGGATCTGAGGAGGGTTGAGAGGCAGTTGTGTCAGCATCTTTAATGAGGAAAGACAAGCTAACAGTTCAGGTACAACCCTTTGTCAGATTCTGAGCGGCCCGCTGTTTATTTCCAGCATGTTTTGTTTTTATTTCAGATTGCCGGGTTTTTTTTGTTGCTTTTTCTTTGTATTTGAGAGGTAGTTATATTTACACCAGAGGCAGATTGGTTGCACCCACCTTCACCCAAACAGTCATGTCTACAGATGCAGGCACATGGTAATGACTGAGGAAAACTGCTGTAACAGGCTCTGCTTTACTAGGGAGGCAGTGACAGAGTTATGTCATACCCTCGGGCTTAACCTGTAAACAAGATTCACTACAGGGGCGGCTCGGCCAGTGTTTTGTGAAGGTGACAACTGCACTAAACGTTTATGCCTCTGGAGCCTTTCAAGGCATTTCTAGGGATATGTGTAGCATTAGTCACTCAGCAATGCACTGATGCACACAGCCAGGGCAAAGTTATTCATAAATGTTGACATGAAAAACTGGAGTACACTTTTTCGGTGTAGCAGGATTCCCCAAAGTGAAAGGCAATATTGATGACACTGTAGTTATCCGGGCCCCTACATTGAATGCTATGGCATTTATGCATGACAAGGAGCTCCATTCAATGAACTTGCAGGTGGTCGGTGACCATTGGCAGAAAATGCTGCAAGTGGATGGCTACTTTCCTGGCCACAATCACGATGCATTCATTTTAAGACTATCTGTTGAGCCTCCAGACTGGACAGATAGGTGACCAAGGGTATCCTCTTCGGCCCTGGCTCATGACCCCATTGTGATAGCCACAAACATGAGGCAAATGTTGATATAACGAAGCTCGTGTGGCCAGCTGGATAACTGTGATGTTGTATTTTAGATGGCTGTGCAGATCAGGGGGCCATATTGCAGTATAGTCCTGCCAAGTAGTCTGTTGCATGTTGAGCAATGTTGCCATACAGAGAGCTGATGTATGGAGCAGCTAATAACAGTGTAGGACAGTGAGAACAAGCCCCAAAATATCCTTATTTTTACCTAGGAAGAATTATATACCAGACCCTAATAGGTGACAATTTCAGCTAAATGCCTGATCGACCCAATGCACACAGTCCAGTCTGCAAAGACCTGCCTCAAGGTTCTCTCCACCCAATTCCCCAGCATGTTGAAGTTGAATGGGACAGTCTGTTGTACATCGAAATCCAAGACCTCTCTAGTGGAAGTCTGACGATTCACAAGAAGTATTCTACCTGGGCTTTGGACCTCTGCCACTATAGGATCCACTGTATAGGTTTGTGGCATTGCCACATGCTCCATGGTGCACTGCAATTCTGTTAAGTGGTCATAGACAACTGTACACATACAGGTAATGGGCAACTCCACAGTCATCACCAGACCTTGCAGGGTGCTTTGCATACTCTCAAATGACTGCATAAAACTTTGGTGCTCATAAAGCAACATTCTTTTATATGCATGCCCCGCGAGGACCAAATTCCTTGGAGAGGAAGGATGCAAGTTGGCCCTTTGGTCATCAGGTTCCTGCTCCTCCACTCCCATTTCCACCTACTTTTTCTCAACTACGGTGAATGCTTCATCTGATGCTCACACTTCAAACTGATTATCAAAATCTCCTATGGTGACTGTACCTGTGCTGATGCGTGCAGCAGGTGGAGACATTGATGCAGGGTGCTGTGAAGTGTTGGCTTCTTTTACAGATTCTTTGAGGAAAATATATTAGAATGCTGGCTGCAGGTTGCCCCTTCAAACAGAGCTTAGAAATGTGGCAATGATCTGTTAACACTCCTGATTGCCCAGCACTAATGGGTCATCTACAATAACCACACCTTTGGACACCTCCTTATCCTACTTATTTCCTGAAGGCTGCTGTTCATTGGTTTCCTGCATGCTGATGTATTTCTCAATTGTGATAACCTCAAACATGCAGCACAGCATCACTATTTTGGACACTTTGGCCGGAATTTCCTGGGGTCTGTGCGGACGCTATTGAGGCGGGTAGGGTGGGTCCTCTTGACCACATCCCTGCTGTTTACCTCCTCTGCTATTTGGAGCCAGGCTCTTTTGGTCTCCTGGGAGGTCTCTTCCACCCATTAGAAGGGAAGAGGGCCCCTGCGTGCTCTGACTCCCTCCACAAGCATATCGGAAAGCCTGGGTGCAGCCCTCTGTCTCAGTGCAGTCATGTTTGGCACTCTTTCCAGCAGTCCAATTGTGCAGTGTGCTGCCTGCACTATCCTAGATGAATCTTCAAATGCAATGTGTCCATGGCCCCTTTAAATATCCCGGCTGAAAATGTGTCATCGCTGACGGCATCAGACCCACACCATTTAATTGGGCCAGGTAACGCGCAGGGTGGCCTTAAGCGGCCCCGTTAACGCAAAGTCGATCTGAGGAGCGGCATGGAATCAGGAACAAGGTCGCAACCCGCCACGGCGACCGCCCGCACCTGACCCGCCCAGGTACGGAAAAGTCCAGCCTTTCTCAGAGGTGTAGTATAAGGTGCCTTCCCCTAAGTGATCCTGGCAATTGAACTATTAGTTTGGAATTTCCTGCAATGGTGCAAATATCGACGTACACTATTAATTATGTCATTTTGTGCCTGTTCTTCATGTTGCAAACCTACTCCAAAATTTCCTGGAACACTAATTTGAATGTGCCCCCGTGAGCACAGTGAAGAATCAGGAACCTGAGAACTGGCACAGCAATAGCTTACCCCATCTGAATCAATTAACTAAGTAAGCAGATCAATATTGACACAAACAGAGACATAGGCCCGGATTTTGCAGTCAGCAACAAAGTGACTGTGCTCGCTGCCGACCTTGAAGAAAGCTGCTCACAAAGTTTTAGCGGGCTCTGTGGCATCGATTTCCCATTTTCCGATGTGACTTTCCACCTGTCGCCGTCTATAGGGGATTTCTGGTGTGCAGCAACAGTGATGTCATCAAGCAGGTTGAGCAGCCAATTGAAGAATTCTCACAGGCAGAAAACCAAGAAGTAAAAAGCAGGTTTTATCATTCACTTTTTAATCATTTTACAGAAAGCGAAATAAAGATTGGGACATACACATGGGATTAAGGTAAAAGGTGAAATATCATAAACAAACTTTAAAAAAAATAAAAATTAATTTAAATTATTTTAAAAATCTATGGAATTTTTATCATGGAATGGAGGAAATGACACTCCACAATATAAAATTAGTTTTTCAGGGCCAGAGAGTTGTTCAGCAATAATTATGACTTAGTATGCTGTTAAAAACTCAGTTACACCTCATTCAACAAGGCTTAACTTTTTCAAGGGTTTTTACAGCAAGAATAATGCATAAAAAGTTAAAGTTCATGTCAGGTCACTGATTCTGTGTTGATTGCAGCTGCGAAGACTGCAACAGTGCACCCTATGGAGAAGCAGGGTATCACTGACAGAAACCTTCGGATTTCCGCATTTAACTGCGCATGTACGGACGCCAGAAGTTGCTGTCAGTTTTATAGAGTAATGACAGTAAGCGTCATTACAACCGCAAAATCCGGGCATTGAATTCTGAATTTCAAATCTTTTCATTAAACTAAAAAGTACTAAAAAGATTCGCATTACTAAAAGTTGGTAAGTCACCTGGTCCAGATGGAATGCATCCTAGGTTGCTGAAAGAAGCAAAGGTAGAAATAGCAGAGGCATTGGTCAGAATTTTTCAATCCTCATTGGATACAGGAGTAGTGCCAGAGGAGTGGAGGGTTGCTAATGTTATACCACTATTCAAGAAAGGGAAGAGGAATAAATTACAGGCCATTCCATCTCATATCGGTGGTGGGGAAGTTATTGGAAACCATTATCAGGGACAAAATAAACTTTCATTTGGAAAGGCATGAGTAAATCAAGGAGACCCAACATGGATTTGTTAAAGGTAAATCGTGTCTGATAAACTTGACTGAATTCTTTGACGAGGTAACAGAGAAGGTTGATCAAGGTAGTGCAGTAGTGTTGTATATATGGACTTCCGGAAGGAATTCAACAAAGTGCCACACAGGAGGCTTATTAAGATGGAAGCCCATGGAATTAAGGGGAAAGTGACGGTACGGATACAAAATTGGCTCAGTGACAGGAAGCAAAGGGTGGTGGTGGACGGATGCTTTTCAGACTGGGAGGTGGTTTGCAGTGGTGTTCCCCAAGAGTCAGTTTTGGGTCCATTGCTCTTTGCAATTTTTATAAATGACCTTGGCTCGAGTGTAGGGAACACCATTATAAAGATTGCAGATGATACAAAACTTGGCAAAGTAGTAGATCATGATGAGGATCATTGTATTCTTCAGGCTGATATAGACAGGATGGTGAAATGGGCAGAAGCATGGCAAATGGAGTTCAATGCGGAGAAGTGTGAAGTGATGCACTTTGGGAGGACTAATATGGAAAGGCAGTATACTATAAATGGCACATATTTGAAAAGTGTAGATGGGCAGAGAGATCTTGGTGTCCATATACACAAATCCTTAAAGGTGGCAGGGCAAGTTGGTAAGGTGGTCAAAAAAGCATATGGGTTTTAAATTTTGTTTTATAAATAGAGGGATAGAATAAAAAACCGAAGAGATCATGTTAGAACTTTATAAATACTCAGAACGAGTATTCTGGACAATTCTGGGCATCACATTTCAGGAAAGATGTAAAGGCCTTAGAAAGGGTACAGAGAAGGTTTACCAGGATGTTACCAGGAATGTGGGACTTCAGTTATGAGGAGAGGTTGGAAGAGTTAGGACTGTTCTCCTTGGAACAGAGAAGGGTAAGAGATGACCTAATAGAGGTTTTCAAGATGATGAGAGGTGTTGATAGAGTAGATAGAGGAAAAACTATTCCCTCTGGCGAGTGGGTCAATAACTAGAGGTCATAGATTCAAAATCATTGGAAAAAGATCTAGAGGGGAGATAAGGAGATTTTTTTTCACTCAGAGAGTTGTCGGGATCTGGAACGCTGTACCTGAAAAGGTGGTGGAAGCTGATTTCATAAATAATTTTAAAAGGGAGTTGGACGGGTACTTGAGGATGAGGAAATTACAGGGTTACGGACAAAAAGTGAGGCTGTGGGACTAAGCACGACTGCTCTTTCAAAGAGCCCGCACAGGCACAATGGGCCGAATGGCCTCCTTCTGTGCTGTAAGTTTCCATGAATCTATGAATTATTCTGAACTTGATCACTTGCAGAAAATGGAGATATGAACACACTAAGCTGCTGTACTCAGTTTTCAGAAACATTCTAAGTTAGAACTTTATTTTTTTGCCATTTATTTAGTAGATGACATTAGTAATTTAAGTTGCCTAAAAAGTCGCATAAAACAAACACTGTATTTCAACAATGGCATCTATCGTATCCATTCTTTACACTCACTGATGCCCAGTTTGTGTTCCGCCAAGACCACTCAGCTCCCGAACTCATAGAAAGTTACAGCACGGAAGGAGGCCATTTCGGCCCATCGTGTCCGCGCCGGCCAACAAAGAACTATCCAGCCTAATCCCACTTCCCAGCTCTTGGTCTATAGCCCTGCAGGTTAGAGCATCCCAAGTGCACATCCAAGTACTTTTTAAATGTGGTTAGGGTTTCTGCCTCTACCACCCTTTCAGGCAGTGAGTTCCAGACCCCCACAACCCTCTGGGTGAAGAAATTTTCCCTCAAATCCCCTCTAAACCTTCCACCAATTACTTTAAATCTGTGCCCCCCCCCCCCCCTGGTTTTTGACCCCTCTGCTAAGGGAAATAGGTCCTTTCTATTCACTTTATCTAGGCCCCTCATAATTTTATACACCTCAATAAGGTCTCCCCTCAGCCTCCTCTGTTCCAAGGTAAACAAACCCAGCCTATCCAATCTTTCCTCATAGCTAAAATTCCCCAGCCCAGGCAATATCCTCGTAAATCTCCTCTGCACCCACTCCAGTGCAATCACATCTTTCCTGTAATGTGGTGAGCAGAACTGCACGTAGTACTCTAGCTGAGGCCTAACTAGTGTTTTATACAGTTGAAGCATAACCCCCCTGCTCTTGTATTCTATACCACAGTTAATAAAGGCAAGCATTCCGTATGCCTTCTTAACCACCTTATCTACCTGGCCTGCTACCTTCAGGGATCTGTGGACATGCACTCCAAGGCCCCTTTGTTCCTCTACACTACTCAGTGTCCTACCATTTAATGTGTATTCCCTTTCTTTGTTAGCCCTCCCCAAATGCATTACCTCACACTTCTCCGGATTTAATTCTATTTGCCACTGTTCTGCCCACCTAACCAATTTATTGATATCTTCCTGCAGTCTACAGCTTCCTTCTTCAGTATCAACCACACAGCCGATTTTAGTATCATCTGCAAACTTCTTAATCATACCCCCTATATTCAAGTCTAGATCATTGATATATACCACAAAAAGCAAGGGACCTAACACTGAGCCCTGCTGAACTCCACTGGAAACAGCCTTCCAGTCACAAAAATACCCATCAACCATTACCCTCTGCTTCCTGCCTCTGAGCCAGTTTTGAATCCAACTTGACACTTTGCACTGGATCCCATGGGCTTTTAACTTCGTGACCAGTCTGCCATGTGGAACCTTATCAAAAGCCTTGCTAAAGTCCATATACACTACATCAAATGCACTACCCTCATCTACCCTCCTTGTTACCTCTTCAAAAAATTCTATCAAGTTTGTCAGACACGACCTTCCCTTAACAAATCCGTGTCTTTCTAAATGAAGATTTATCCTGTCCTTCAGAATTCTTTCCAATAATTTTCCCACCACCGAGGTTAGGCTGACTGGCCTGTAATTACTCGGTCTATTCTTTTCTCCCTTTTTAAACAAGGATACCACATTAGCAGTCCTCCAGTCCTCCGGCACTACACCTGAAGCCAGAGAGGATTGGAAAATGATGGTCAGGGCCTCTGCTGTTTCCTCTTTTGCTTCGCTTAACAGCCTGGAATATATTTCATCCGGGCCTGGGGATTTATCCACTTTTAAAGCTGCTAAACACTTAATACTTCCTCTCTCACCATGTTTATTTCATCTAATATTTCACACTCCTCCTCCCTGATAGCAATGTCTGCTTCGCCCCTCTCCTTTGTGAAAACAGATGCAAAGTATTCATTAAGAACCCTACCGACGTCTCCTGCCTCCACACACAGATTACCCTCATGATCTCTAATAGGCCCTACCCTTTCTTTAGTTATCCTCTTACTCTTAATATATGTATAAAACATCTTTGGGCTTTCCTTGATTTTACTTGCCAAGAATTTTTCATGCTCTCTCTTTGCTTTCCTAATATCCTTTTTTAATTGCACCCCTGCACTTTCTGTACTCCTCGAACGATTCTGCAGTATTTAGCCCTCAGTATCTGTCATTACAGCCTTGGTCCAAACATGGACAAAGGAGCTGAATTCCTTAGGTGAGATGAGAGTGACTGCCCTTGATATCAAGGCAGCATTTGACCGAGTGTGGCATCAAGGAGCCCTAGTAAAACTGAAGTCAATGGGAATCGGGGGGGAAAACTCTCCATTAGCTGGAGTCATACCTAGCACAAAGGAAGATGGTTGTGGTGGTTGAAGGTCAATCATCACAGCCCCAGGACATCACTGCAGGAGTTCCTCAGGGCAGTGTCCTAGACTCAACCATCTTCAGCTGCTTCATCAATGAACTTCTCTCCAACATAAGGTCAGAAATGGGGATGTTCGTTGATAACTGCACAGTGTTCAGCGACATTCACAACTCCTCAGATAATAAAGCAGTCCATGCCCGCATGCAACAAGACCTGAACGACGTTCAGGCTTGGGCTGATAATTGTCAGGTAACATTCGCACCACACAAGTGCCAGGCAATGACTATCTCCAACAAGCAAG
Organism: Squalus acanthias; assembly: GCA_030390025.1. NCBI lineage: Eukaryota > Metazoa > Chordata > Chondrichthyes > Squaliformes > Squalidae > Squalus > Squalus acanthias. Next base: position 54,596,299 of record CM059432.1, read on the forward strand.
AGTCTAACCACCGCCCCTTGATATTCAATGGCATTACCATCGCCGAATCCCCACCATCAACATCCTGGGGTTCACCATTGACCAGAAACTTAACTGGACCAGCCACATAAATACTGTGGCAACAAGAGCAGGTCAGAGGCTAAGTATTCTGCGGCGAGTGTCTCACCTCCTGACTCCCCAAAGCCTTTTCACCATCTACAAGGCACAAGTAAGGAGTGTGATGGAATACTCTCCACTTGCCTGGATGAGTTGGGCTCCAACAACACTCAAGAACCTCAACACTATCCAGGACAAAGCAGCCCACTTGATTGGCGCCCCATCCACCACCTTAAACATTCACTCCCTCCACCACCGGCGTACTGTGCCTGCAGTGTGTACCATCTATAAGATGCACTGCAGCAACTCACCAAGGCTTCTTCAGCAGCACCTCCCAAACCCACGACCTCTTCCACCTAGAAGGACAAGGGCAGCAGGCACATGGGAACACCACCACCTCCAAGTTCCCCTCCAAGTCACACACCATCCTGACTTGGAAATATATCGCCGTTCCTTCATCATCACTGGGTCAAAATCCTGGAACTCCCTACTTAACAGCACTGTGGGAGTACCTTCATCACACGGACTGCAGCGGTTCAAGAAGGTGGCTCACCACCACCTTCTCAAGGGCAACTAGGGATGGGCAATAAATGCTGGCCTTGCCAGCGACGCCCACATCCCATAAATGAAATTTTAAAAATGTGCACAATGGGATGTGTCTGCAATCTACATATCACATGTCTAACTCATGTCTTTACTCTCCCACAGGACAATCCATAGCACCCCTCCCTACTGTCCAGGAGGAAGAGCAGGAGGACTCCTCAGAGGATGCTGCATCCTCTGAGGGAGCAGCGTCGGTAGAAGTGAGCGCACCCAGCACCAGCGCAGAGACGCACACCTCGGTGGGTCATTTGCGAGATAGAGTAGCATTGTCACCTGGTGTATCACAACTCACGAGTGAGCAAGAGCAGATGGTGGAGACAGGGACCGCAGTGGAGAGTCCTCGTCAGAGGCCGCAGGACGCTCCTAGCTCTGCTCAGCTGCATGTAGACACTGAGCCTCGGGGGCCATCCAGAAAGAGAGCAGTGCTGGAGTTTCAGGGACAAGTGCAGGAGGTTCTGACTGGGTTTGCAACTACGGTGACTGCGAGTGTGCAGAGAATGGAGGAGACCATGTCAAACATGAGCAATGCCATGGTGCACGCAATAGCGAATATAGGTACTGCCTACAGGAACATGGTGACTCTTTTAGATAGATGGTCAGATATGGAGGATAGATGGGCATCTATTGTGGAGAGGATCCAGAGGTATATGGACGTCCCCGTTATGAGAACTGTCAGTACAGAGACGGGTCCTCATGGCCCCACTGATGTGCAGCAAGGTGCTCTCCAGCTACTTGCTAGCAGAGAAGTGCGGGTGGCCCATGAGAGGGATGATGGTGGGAGGTGGCATGCAAGTGGGGGCTCCTCTCCAAGCACTCATACTTCCATCCCCTTGCCAAACCCTCGGTCAGAGCCCCAGATGACTGCCCGAGCAGTGATGGCCGAGTCTGCTCAGCTGCACGTAGACACTGAGCCTCGGGGGCCATCCAGAAAGAGAGCAGTGCTGGAGTTTCAGCCACAGGAGGAGCAGACTTTGGCGGGGCCTTCACAGGCTCCAAAACCCAGCGGACGACCGCCAAAGGCGTCTAAGCAGGCGCAGCAAGGAAGTGAGCAGGCTATCTCTACATCTGCTGAAGCCACAGGGGTAGCACCACGTAGAAGCACGCGTAAGATAAAGCTGACACATAAATAATCACAATGGTACTCACTTGGGTGTTCTGCTAGAATTCAATGTAAAGTTTCTGTTCTTTTATTCTGTTAGAATAAATTAATGTGGTATGAATATTTGACATCGTTGCCATATGTGTGCTCACAATTTGAAGTGACACTGAAGTATGAGGACGTCTTTTATGTCCAGCAATGCAGGTGACATTGGATACAGAGTTAACACTACACATTTACAGCCTCAAGACAGAATGGGCTGGATTTTGATACTGGGGCGGGTTGGGGTCGTGTCATCCACTTTTCGTGTTATCCACTCGACTGCAATTGGATGTGGGACATTGATGCAATTTTCACCTAATTGGGCAATTGAGTTCCAGCATGTGGGAATCCATGAACCAATTAGTGTTTTCAGTCTGAAAATCGCCTCTGATGATGTCATCATTGCTGCTGCATTGAAGGTCTTCAGAGACTGCCTGGCCTTTGCTGTGAGAGGACCTGCAAAATGAGCAGCAGCAGTCCTAAGTCTGCTCCCAGATATTTTTACACCACCACTCCCAGATATGTCTCCTCTCCATCCATCCATATATACATCCATCCACATAGCCATCCATATATGCATCCCCATAGCCAGCCAGCCAGCCAGCCAGCCGGCCGGCTGGCTAGTCATAGTCAGCTCTCCAAATGTGCTCCCGCCAGGTTTCACATTCGTGGTTCAGAACAGGCATGCTTCACGTAGAAAAAGGATTAAAATCACAAAGGCCTTTCAAAATAGCATTATAGAGGCAATTTAGTGCTTGTTAAGGGCCTTAACAGCCTATCCCGCCTCTTAGAGGCGGGGCGGAATCGGGACCAGCAGACACGATTTAATGAAAATTGTGTGGAGGTGGGATGGAGGCGGACTTATGCCCGCCCGCCAGTTTTCGCAATTTTAACCCCCCACACGCCTCCAAACCCACCTCCACGGGTCAATGAAAATCCAGCCCAATATGTCTCCCAAATCATGAAATCAGCAACCTCTGACACTTGAAATTGAGCAGATGTGAGATTGCAGCTTTTAGACTGCAGTTGCAGCTGTGAAGTATCCAGCTCGTTGGTCCTCCCGACACACTTAACTGGCGTGATCTCCGAATGTCGTGAAACCCGTTGAAAATGTTGGAAAATAGGAAAAGTCTGTCAAAATAGCAGTTAACAAGCACTTAACAAGGAGTTAAGTGCCTTAAATCCCTTACCTGCCGCTTGGTGTCGGGTCTGTTGTGAAATCGCAGACCCGACACTCTTGAAACGCACACGGAGGCGGGTTCGCAGCGGGTTTCCAACCCGCTGTCAATCATTGCGACTTTAACTGCTGACCCGCCTCCGAACCCAGCCTCTGAGCGCCGGCAAAATCGTAGCCAAGGCTTTTATTTTACTTCAATCAATTATTTTGAACACATGAATTTAAATGCGTTTGCTGGTCAAACAAATTGATTTAATGATGTTGTACTTACCTCAGTGTACTTCATCCACAGTGAACATGATGCTAATTTATTTTTGATGGTGATGTCAAGGTGTCTATTTATTATATATACAGTCCATTCACATGATTTCAGACTTCAGAGATGAATCTCTCAAATTTTATGGTCCACTCAGGCTGAGAATCATGTTAATACCAGGTGACCAAGGGCCCACCTGCACCATTATTTTTCAGTCTAAGTGGCTGCTGCAGGAAAACTAGTGTAAATCTAGGAAATTCATGATCGCCATTGACTTAAATGGGAGGTGAAGCTATGAGAATCAAATTTTTGAGGTCTCGGCAAAGGGTATAGGTGGAGCAGCGCAGAAGTCCCAGGAAATTATGGCACGACATGAAAAATGGCGTAACTCGCTTGCGACATCATTTCCTCTGTCTTTTACAGTGCAAATTGAATGCGCAAGTCTCCAGAAAATTCTGGGCCATTGTTTCAAGCCTCCAAAACATTGCTCAGTGAACACCCTGATTTTAGCTTGGGACTCAGTGTAGTGCTTCTCAGCTCTATTGATTGAAGAGAATACCTGGAATCCCCGAAGAGCCAGGTATCCAGTCCGCCATCTCTGTGGAACAGTTCTTGAAAGTTGAACTGTGGAAAGATGTAAGAATCATGGCATCTCCCCAGATACCTGATGTTAAAGAGGTGGGTACACAGATTGACATCGCACTAATTTTGTATGGTACAGCTTATCCTGATGAAGTCTGAACTCCTGTCAAAACTCCCATGGCCTTTTGAATGGGGTCTGAAACATAAAGGTTTAGGCTGTGGTTACTTTAAGAGTTATGGACAGAGGTATGCTCGCAGTGCATTGTTCCTCTTGTGCCACCCCAAGATGGCACAAGACATCTAACCAATGATGTCCAAGGTAACCACAGGCACTGCATGCACTGCTCTACAGTCATATCCAGGTAGTTGGTGCTGAGGTGGTAAATGCATTCCTGTGAATGGCTGCTGTGAGCGTTCTATGCAATCTGTGTGCCCTTTCAGCCCTTTACCTTCTGTGCCTATGCATTAAATACAAATCAGGCAGGGTGTACAATGGACAACCGACAGTTTTCCACCTGTATGCAATGTGAAAATTACCCCCCTTCACTCCAGTATGGAACCAACAGATAAGTCCAATTTCTGTCAGCAGTGGCAGTTGCTGCTGCTACCTCAATTTTAGATATTCTCTGATGAGTTTAACGCATTTGACAATGAGCACTAGATCTAAAACCTGATAAAGAAATTAGCCCCATAAAACACAACGAAGGCCAGGATATTCCTTGGAGCTGCTGCCTACTGTTTACCTGCGTTAACAGGATTTCCACTGCACTTCTGGCGAAGTAACGCCAGTGGGATGGCAGCAGCTCTGGGGAATTTCCTGGGTTTAGTGTTAACACAGCTCAAAGAAATATTAATGCCATGTGCGCTATTTTCCAGTTGGCATTCAGTCAACAGAAAGGTTACCTGGACTCAGCAATAAATCCCTCAGATGCCTAAATCCAGAGACCAAGCATTAACACAACCACGCGCACAACCTACTCACTTACCCTTTTATCCATGTCTAGAGTGGATAAGCAAGAGTGCACACCAAAAATAACAGAAGCTAGATCCAAAAACACGTAATTCTGGAATAGAGGCTCACAAATTAACCCCAAATTTGACCCAATCAAGAATTTAATTAAATTTGGCCAACATCTCTGCTATTATAGCCTTCAGCCTTTCAAAGAGGTCAAAGCAGGTTTAAGCCAGTTTTACATATGTCTGTGATTTGCACCAACAAATAATTCAGAAAACACCAGGGATGGTAGGGGATACGGCAATACAGTGATAAAACACCAGGGATGGTAGGGGATACGGCAATACAGTGATAAAACACCAGGGATGGTAGGGGATACGGCAATACAATGAGAAAACACCAGGGAAGGTAGGGAATACAGCAATACTGTGAGAAAACACCAGAGACGGTAGGAGATACGGCATTACTGTGAGAAAACACCAGAGACGGTAGGGGATATGGCAATACAGTGAGAAAACACCAGGGAAGGTAGGGGATATGGCAATACTGTGAGAAAACACCAGGGACGGTAGGGGATATGGCAATACTGTGAGAAAACACCAGGGAAGGTAGGGGATACGGCAATACTGTGAGAAAACACCAGGGAAGGTAGGGGATACGGCAATACTGTGAGAAAACACCAGGGAAGGTAGGGGATACGGCAATACTGTGAGAAAACACCAGGGACGGTAGGGGATACGGCAATACTGTGAGAAAACACCAGGGACGGTAGGGGATATGGCAATACTGTGAGAAAACACCAGGGACGGTAGGGGATATGGCAATACTGTGAGAAAACACCAGGGATGGTAGGGGATATGGCAATACTGTGAGAAAACACCAGGGATGGTAGGGGATATGGCAATACTGTGAGAAAACACCAGGGAAGGTAGGGGATATGGCAATACTGTGAGAAAACACCAGGGATGGTAGGGGATACGGCAATACTGTGAGAAAACACCAGAGACGGTAGGGGATACGGCAATACTGTGAGAAAACACCAGGGAAGGTAGGGGATACGGCAATACTGTGAGAAAACACCAGAGACGGTAGGGGATACGGCAATACTGTGAGAAAACACCAGGGAAGGTAGGGGATATGGCAATACTGTGAGAAAACACCAGGGAAGGTAGGGGATATGGCAATACTGTGAGAAAACACCAGGGATGGTAGGGGATACGGCAATACTGTGAGAAAACACCTTCTAAGATGAGAGAAAATTTTGAAGTACTATAGCTTGGAAATTAGGCTCAATGATGTTAACCTACTTATTTTAAACAAATAAATGCCTCTATTAAACAGAGGAATTTGATCTAAACATGTTAATCATTCATCTGCTAATATCGTTCTGCATAATTTCTAAGCTTACATGCAAATAATTTTTAAAAGTAAACTAGAACTGTAATGTTTTATATTATGATTCGACTATACCCAGAATTAGCAGGAAAATTATTCGATAGTTCAAGCAGTAGCACTTCTATTGGAAAGGTTTGCTTAAACAAAATATTTTTTTATTTATAGTTTGTTTCCAATATTGTTGAAATTCTTAATTATATCTTTTAGGCTTAATGACTGATGCAGTAGTGATTCAACAACTCATCTCCTAACTCTTTAAACATATAAGCAGATGTGTGATTTAATTCGGACAGAAAATAGAGCAAGAAAATTGAAGGCTTAATGTTATTCCTTTACTTGCTGTAATGGTGAAGTACCATCGGATTAAGTTGGATGTAATGCACATCAGCAGGCTGTTCACTCATATATCAGTTGGATGTTCTTCAACTTCGAATTAGCTAAGTGAGGCTGAAACAGGGTAAGCTGATTAGTCGCTTTCCAAGTGGAGCTTACTAAAATGAGTTTGATGCAATGTGTTCCTTCTTAGTTCTGTTTGTTTTTCAAAATGTTGCTAGGGCGGGCAGAGATGGCTAATTATATATTTTTTAATTTGTTCTTGGGATGTGGGCAACACTGGCAAGGCAGTATTTATTGCCCATCCCTAGTTGCCCAAAGGACATTAAAGGTGAGCCATGTATGTGGGCCTGGAGTCACGCGTACAGCAGACCAGGTAAAGATGATAAGTTCTAGTTGTTTCAACAATCCAGTAGCTTTCATGGTCATGTTCTGGGGCTATCAGATTTATTGCATTCAATTTCACAATTTACTATGGTGTGATTATAAACACACAACCTCTGGATTGTTACTCCAATATTATAACCGCTAGGCTACCATACTCCATACTTGATAGTAAGAGAAAGAGAAATAAAGGAACCAGATTGATTTAGAGGTGAAGTTCAACTTGACTAGACTTGATACAAAGTAGGTGAATCACCTGTCTGATGAACCAGATCTCTTAGCCCTGTATAGTAATATGCACAGTCGAGATGATTTCTTTAAAAAGCAGATTGACAATATAAAGGCCCAGAATTTGTGGTCAGCGGCAAACGCTTCCAAGTAAGCTTTGCAAATAGATCTCACAATCTGTGTCAAGAAGTTCGGGTTTTCCGACATTCAATTCAAATCAACGGAGTACAGTGGGAATCCCCTAATGCAAGCTGCTGTGACGTCAGCAAGCTGTCTAAGCAGCCAATCAAAATACAGAATTCTCACAGGCAGCAAACAAGGGAAGTGGGTAAGCTCTTAAAACTCTAAGGGAGAGAAATTCACCATGTTAGCGCCTCCCGTTAGTGCCTGGGGCGCTAACGGGGCGCTAATGTGTTTCCGGCAGGACGCGGCAAATCCAACGCCGCACGCGACATTCACCCAGGATTTAGCACTGCCAATAACATCGAGCGTCTACGCCTTTAGCAGCTGCCAGATCGTGATGTCAACGCATGTGGAACGCCCCGTTAACGGCCCAAATGCAAAATTGACTGCCGCCCCCTGCCTTAGCGCCTGGCGTGAACAACAGCAGGAAGAGGAGGCGTGATGCAGTCAGATGGCTGCTGTAGGAGTGGTATTTAAAGGCATCAACATCCGGTTTGATTTTAGTCGCCACTCAATGCTGCCTTCTCAGTTTGACATAGGAAAACAGCTGTTTTCACTGAGGTAAACATTCTGGCTGCTAAAAATTTGTCAGTTTCAATGTGCTGAGATTGCAATCTCCTACACTTGTATACGTTAATTGGGGGCTGTACTGGCACTTAACCTCGCTCTCCAGCATCAACGTCGGAGGCAGCGGAGGCAGAGACAGAGATTGGAAAATGTGGCCAGAGTGAGGAGGGCCAACAGGGCTCTCAACAGGAGGCCTTAACCACCCAGGGTATTCCGGGAGCACTTCTCCTACATAAATTTAACTGAGGAGCAGTGTCTTAGGAGGCTCCGCTTCAACAAGGAGGTGGTCACAGAGCTCTGCCACCTCCTGCAGCCAGACTCGAGCCTCAGATCAGGACCACCACGGCTCTCTCAGTGGCAGTCAAGGTCACCGTCGCCCTCAATATCTATGCCAGCGAATCCTTCCAGTCTGCAGCAGGAGACAGATCTAACTTTTCACAGTTCGCCGTCCATTGCTGCATCCAGGAGGTCACAGAGGCTCTCTGCAGAAGGAGAAGGAACTACATTTCCTTCCCCATGACCAGAGAGAAGCAGGACAAGCGTGCATGTGGCTTTGCCAGGATAGTGGGCTTCCCTATGGTGCAGGGCGCCATTGACTGCACCCACGTGGCTTTGCGGGCACCGCATGACAATCCTGAGATCTTCTGTAACCACAAAGGATACCACTCACTTAATGTGCAGCTGGTGTGTGACCACACACAGCGAATCCTCACCGTCAATGCCTGCTATCCTGGCAGCAGCCACGATGCCTTCATCCTGTTCCAGCTCTGTTCCAGCCACCACATCAAGCTCGTGGCTGGCTGCTGGGAGACAAGGGCTATCCGCTCTCCACCTGACTCATGACTCCACTCCACAACCCCAACACTCCTGCCCAGCACTCATACAATGAGAGCCATGCCACCACCAGGAACATCATCGAGCAGACCATCGGAGTGCTCAAGCAATGGTTCCGCTGCCTTGACCGCTCGGGAGGAGTCCACCAGTACTCGGCTGAGCGGGTGTCCCTTTTCGTCGTAGTGTGTTGCATGCTGCACAACTTAGCCATTATGAGGGCGCAGCCATTGCCACCAGGCATAAAGAAAGAAAATAGAAAGACTTGCATTTATATAGTGCCTTTCATGACCACCGGGTGTCTCAAAGCGCTTTACAGCCAATGAAGTATTTTTGAAGTGAAGTCACTGTTGTAATGTGGGAAACCACCTCAGGAGAAGGAAGAGGGAGAGGAGGAAGACGAGGAGGAGGAGGAACAGCAGCGAGGGAGGAGGCAGCCATTCAATCAGCCTTCTGGAAGTGACCGCCTCATCACACTACGGTTCCAATAAATTCTACCCCACATCCCGGTTGCTGACCACATCCCCATCATTCCATCCATTTTGTTTGCCAAAGCACAGCGCAAAGCTGAAATGAGAGACATCACAAAATCAGCAACATTTCATTAATAAATTTATCAACATTCAATAAACGCATATATACAACAACAGTATTAACTAATCACTCTTGTGCAAACCCTTACTTCCCCTCTTTACAGTGCCTTTTCCTAATCTACTGCTCCTACGTAGTCTATCCCCAGTGGCTGCAGCAGGGCTGGTGGAAGGCTGCTGAGTGTCGGTGCCAGAGACTACAGATGGCCTTGCAGGTCGCCCTCGACCAGCTCTGGGCCTGGAAGGCCCGGCTATAGACTGCACCACCTCAGGCTGGGCGGCGGCAGTCTGGGCTGGTTGGATGACAGGCAGCGACAAGGGCAATGACGGAGTGGCAGTAATGGGAGCAGGAATGTTGTCATCCTGTGAGAGGACAGCAGGTTCCTGCTCGAATGACACACTGCCACTCCCTGGGGCAGCACCTCAGCATCCCTAGCCATCTGCTGGAGCACAGATTGCTGGCCTGCTGCAGCACCGTGAGATCCCCAGTGGACTGTGGTGGACCCAGCGACGATGGCAGCAGTCAGAGCTTTCATGGCATCAAGCTGAGGCTGCATCAGAGCATTCTGAGACTCGATGGCAGCAACGATTGACTGCATGACAGCACTAAGACGTTGCTTGGCTTCCACCTGTGCTGCAATGGATGCTGCCACATTACCCATGATATGCAGCATGAGGTCTGCATCTCCACGGTCTCTCAGGGAGTCCACCATCCTTCGCAGACTGCCACGGATGGGCTCCATGTTGTGCGCAGAGCTCTGTGCAATGTTGGAGGCGGACTCCTCCATGCTCCTTACCATTGCCGATAGGCTCTCGGGCACCCTTGCCATTGCACCTATGATCGTGTGCATGCCTATCACCCTTCTTGTGAACACCTCCCCATCGAGGCCCTCATCTGAGTCCTCTGCAGCAGAACATGTGCGCTGGCCCCTGAGCTACCCTTTCCCCGTGGCCTTGCTGCAGTCCACTCATCCCCAGTGCATCACCCAGTGCAGACCCCTCTACTAAACTTGCCTCTAAAGATAGTGGGGCAGAAATTCGGCTCCCCACGGGTGAGTACGCGCTGTGTACTCACCTGTAGGGCCACCGGAAGTGCCGGTTTCGCGCATGCACTGCGCATGCACAGGAAACCGGAACTTCCGGTCTTGTGAAGGAAGGAGTTCGTGGGTCAACCGCGTGCGCGGGAGAGGCAGCGCGCACGCAGCGAACTTCAGCTTTTTTTACAGGTTTCTCCGTGCGGGTAAGTCCCTAGCAGCTGCGCGGGGAAAAAGCAGGCGCAAGGCCTGCTTTTAACAAGGTAAGTGGTGAATTAAGTAAAATTAAAACATTTTTTCCATAGGTTTATTATTTTTAAATACTTTAAAGAAAGGTAAGTTTATTTTTAGCCCTGTTAAAAACTGTAATTAATTTTTTCAAAAATTTAAATTATTGTTTAAAATAGTTATTTTATGTAATTTATAGTTATTTTAAAAATGTGATGTCTTTTTTTTAATTTTTTTGAAGTTTTAGTTAGGTTTTGTGGCCGATCTCTATTCATAGATTTGACAGGTCTTCCTGTCAAATCTATGAATGGAGATTCCCTGCTCCGATTGGCTCCCCATGGCCCATGTGATCCCAGGGGACGCTTCGAACTAACTGCGCCGCTGGGATCCGCGAGCACTGCACACCGGCAGCTGGAGGAGGCCCAGGATCGGAATCCCACGTGGGCCCACAGCACAACGGCAGGCGCGCTATGTAAGTGCACCTGCTATGCTTGCACCCGCGGGAAGCCTCCGACCCGAATTTCTGGCCCAGTGTAGTCCCAGTATCTGAGCTGGTGCCTGCGGGTGAGACATGCAGTGATGCGGTGCTTTCTTCTTCCTCCTCTTTTCCTGCCTCACTCTCACTGGGAGGCTCAGGGACAGGCTGGTCATCTGGTTGCTGATTACCTGAAAGCATAAAGGCACAAGAGTCGCGTTAAGGTGAGGGAAGGGGGGCAGGAAGGGAGCAAGGAATGTAGACATTCTCAGGAGGTGGGAAGTGAGAAAGGTTTGTGGTGTGAGGGGGAAGTGGGATGAGAGAAGGAGAGGGGATGAACATACCATTATTGCCCCCAAGGGGGTCGACATCGACATCGCCGACGGCGCCCACCACCTGGCGCCCAATGACTCTCAACACTCGCTCCTCCAGGTCTATAAGCTGTTGGATGTCCATTTCACCCCCACCTGTTCGTTGCTGCTCCCTCCTATTTTGGGCCAACTTAGCCTGCAAGAGAAAGGAAAGTGTGTGAGAGAGTGTGCAGCTATGTGTTTGGGAGATGTGCCTGTGATAGTTGAATAGCTGTGATTGTAGGCAGGGTGTGAGATGTGGATGTGAGTTTTAGTAGGTAGAGATGCTTGGTGGGTGAGTGGTGGGGGTGTGGTGGTTTGTGCAGTGTGTGCAGACTGAGGTTCAGATGCTGGTATGTAGGACTTGTTGAAGCATGTACTCACCCGGACCACCCGAGAGAGGTCATTGAATTTTTTACAGCAGTGTGTGAAGGTCCTGAGGACCAGACTGCTGGCCGAGACGGCCTGGGCCACTTCGCTCCACATTACCCTGAAGACCTGGGGCAATGGCCTCCTGCCAGTGGCCAGGAACAGCACTGCCCGCCTTCTTTCGACTGCCATGACCAATGCCTCCAATGCCTGGGCGCTGAAACGGCGAGCTCCCTCCCTGGGACTGGGATCAGCCATGGGGATAAGAGGTGTAGCTGTTGAGTTGCTTGGAGGTCGCCTTCAGAGCCAGCAATGTTGAGAATGAGGTTGTGCTGAATCTTCAACCTCCCCTTTAAGAGCTGGAAGGAGCCAATGTGAATGATGAGTCCCGATTGGAGTGCACCTGAAATTGGTTATCGCTCTGCGGGTAGTGCCCTGCTCTGTGTGTGTAGCGCCCTAAGTGAGGTGATTAGCGCTTGATTTAGCGCTCCAGTTTTCCCTTGGAGCACTAACAATCAATTTAGCGGGAGGTCAGAAGGATTAACGCCTGGCACTAATCCTCCAACTTTTTAAAATTTAGCGCCCCACCTGAGGCGATAACAAATTTCTAGCCTTAACTTTTTAAAAATATTAGAGGGAGCAAAACAAAGATTGGGGCTCTCATTTTTTTTTTAAAGTTTCTTAAAATGTTTAATTTTTATTAAAATGGATAAATTTCACACTGCGCAAAATTAAAATTAGTTTTTCAGGACCATAACCTTTGTTTAACAGTCAATACGTTGTTAAAACCCCAGTTACACCGAATCTCTTTGGGTCTAACTTTTAGTGGGGAATTTAACAGAGTAATTACTGCGGTTGAGCCGAAGTTTTCGTCAGTTTCCCTGATTTGGCTGATTTCACAGATTGCCGGCTCTGTGTAGGGGTTGGGGGGTGGGGCACAGTGCGGCCAATGTCGGAGCTTTGAATGACAAACCACAACTTCAGGATTTGCGCGTGTGCCTGTGCATGCACCAAATTCCGAAGTGTGGTCAGTTTCAAAGGCGTAATGACGGTGAACGCTGCCAGTTCGCCATCGTCCAGACCGCAAATTCCGGGCCAATTATTGATTCTCCAGATATACATGAACCCTGAATTTCCGACCCCCATGGGTGCGTACGAGGTGTGTACGTGCCCATAGGGGCCGCGCAAGTTCCGGGTTTAAGCATGCGAAGCGCATGCGCTGAAACCCTAAACTTACGATCTGTCAAGAATGCTCTTGACAGATCATCCGCATGCCCGGGAAAGTGCCTCTGCGGGTGAAGAGTTGCGTTATTTGCTCAACTTCCGCCCGCTGAAAGACCACAGAATTCTTACGCCGGGCGTAAGACCTGCTTTTACCAGCATAAGAGTTTAAAAAAATAGAAAAATAAGATTTTATCACTCACTTATAAATTAAAAACCCTGCCCAATAAGGTAAGGTTATATTAAGCCCCGTTAAAACCTATTAAAAATAAATTCAAAAAATTAAATTTTTGTTTAACATATTTAATTAAATGCCGTTTAAATTAATTTTATATATGTAATGGTTTTTATTTATTTATTTCAATGTGTTAGTGCATTTTTGCAGTCATCCCCATTCATACTTTTGACAGTTCTGTACGTACGGAACTGTCAAAAGTATAAAGGGGGATTCCATTCTTCCATTGGTTGGGCTGGCCCACGTGATCCCAGGGGCGCTTGTGAACCGCATGCGCCCCTGGGATACCTGGGCCTCTGCGCATTTTGATGAAGAGAGGCCCAGGATCGGAAGCCTCGGTATCTACGGAACCAACAGGTAGGTTCGTAGAATTTTTTCTGATTGTAGGCATCCGCCCGCAGGAAGCCTCCGATCGGAAATTCAGGGCCATGATTTGTGAATTAATTGCTTTTACTTTCCTATGTCATGAGGGTTGTATACATTGAAAGAATAAAACACGTGTTCACACTGACCTATAAAGAAATGCTTGTTTATTTATCTTGATGAACATGAAAGCCATCAGCTTGAAAAGACTACAGGAGCAGTGGGTAATCATGTGAAACTGAATATGTTTCATTCAGTATAATTGTTGTCTGAGATCCTGAGCTCAGATGAACTCAAAACACTGTGGGGGCAATTTTTCGGGGTTCAGCGGGTGCATTCGGTGGCGGGTCAGGTGGGAAAATATTTTTTGACAGCGGGTCAGGAACCCGCTGTCAACCCGCCGCCACGTGACTTTTCCAAATATCGGGTCTGTCAGGGCTGAACAGACCCGACACGCAGTGGCAGGGGAGGCAATTCAGGTCATTATGACCTTGTTAACAGCCTATTAAAAAGTATTTTGAGCTCACCTTACCATTTTGCGAGGTTGCCCACAGGGTCCACGCTGCTGGGGATCACATCAGGTAAGGAGGTCGGGAATTGTATCACCATGGGATCATCTCATTACTTGACAGCTGCAAATGTGCTATAAAAGGTCCCATCTCACAGCTGTTCACTTTCCAAGCTCAGAAGCTGTTGCTTACTACATTTGGAAAACAGATTGAGCTTTATGCAGGTTGCAAGTGTTTGGAGCAAACACTCTATCCAGTGTCACCTCATTGGAACAACCTGTTCACCACTGACAGATCGCTTCTGTCATCTCAAGTTCATCTGCCATCTATTACATCAGCATCAGTGCCCTTGATACTATCTCACCTTGGTCCTCAGAATCCCACCATGATAAGCCCCAACACCAGCAGCACCAGGCACATCAGCAGCACCAACAACAAGACCAACCTTCTCCGCAATCAACTGACGCTGCACAGGACAGAGGGCATCAGCACCCGACCATATTGCTGCCCGTGAGGCGAGGGAAGGCCTCACCATGGCTAGATTTACTTCACTTGACGCTGTAAACCCTGGCTGCCACATGATGCGCCAGGTTGGCACCACCCCACACCAACACCATAAAGCATCCCTACAATGCCCAAGCCATTCCTTTCTCACTCATCGCCATTGCGGGGGGTACCGTTATGTCTCACCATTCACTGCAACTCACTAAGCCACTTCGAAAGATGCACACAAATCTGTCCAAGAACACAAAGTGTTGAAAATAAAGGTTTCAATGTTTGACACCACATTAACAGAAACTTTACATGAAAATTGCATAAAACACCCAAGTGCCTACCCTTGTGTGTTGTTAGTTGGTATGATTGGACTAGGGTGAGGGTGAATGTGAGGGGTGGCTAGTGAGATGGGGAAGTAACAATGTAGATAGAGAGGGACGGGTGGAGGTGCAAGGTAAGTTGGTGTGAGTAAGGATTGCAGGAGTAGGGTAGGGAAGGCAAAGTGATGGGGATGTGATGAGTGGCACAGCAGGATGAGGTTGAGTGTGGCTTTGCAGTAACGTTTCATGATCTACTGAGATCATTGAAAGGTTTGCGCTACTGCAGTCTGGTCCTCCTGACCACATCCCTGCTTTTGCCCTCCTGTGCAATGTGCAACCAGGCTGTGTTGATCTCCTGGGGAGGTCTCTTTCGCCCATTGGAAGGGAAGAGAACCTTCCTGTGTGCTGTGACTCCCTCCATAAGCATATGGAGGGAGTCATGGGAGAGCCTGGGTGCAGCTCTGCACCTCTGTGTAGAGCTTGTCAGTGTCTGCAGCACCTCAATGTTGTAAAACACTGACAGCACAACTGTCAAAATCAATTTGCGCATGGTCCCTTTAAGGAAACCAACTGATCACACGTCATCAAGTGATGTCATCAGACTCGCTTCCTTCAATTGGCCGGCAAACGCACTGGGCGGGCTTTACAAGTCCAATCAGTGTAAAATCATTCTACACAGCGGGCTGGAGTCAGCAGCGAGGTCGGGACCCATCACTGACGTCGCCCACCACGGATCCACAGAGGTTGGGGAAATCGCAGCCCCTGTTCCAGTTTGGATGGAAGGAGAGACCTCTCATACGATGATTTGGAAAGAAGATGCTGTCCATTATAATGAACTGAGGTTTCCACAATAACTGGTGATGACTTTGTTGATACATTTTCTAAAAATTCAAAAGAAATCCAACATATGTGTTTGTAGCTTGTGAAAATAGATTTGTTTGAAGAATCAAAATGAAATGTCAGTGTGTTATAATATGCTGTGAATTGCAGTTATTAAATATTGGTCCTACACAGCTTTGCACACTGCCACTCTAACCTTTCTGTTGGTAACAATGTATGTTTCTCTTCCTTCCATAAACATTTGGCTTATTTGAGTTCTATGCAATGATCAGTTCAAAGTAATGAAAAAGGTAACTCATGAAACACTCTACAGACTTTTAGGGCTGGATTTTCAATGACCCATGGAGTCGGGTTTGGAGGTGTGTGGGGGGTTAAAGTTGCAGATTCGGGGGTCCCGACCCCATCCCGACTCCAACCCGCCTCCACGCAATTTTGACAAAATCGGTCGCGGGGTTCCCGACTCCGTCCCACCTCCAAGAGGCGGGAGAGGCCATTAAAGCCCTTAACAATCCCCAAATTGGCTCAGTAATGCCATTTTGAAGCATTTTAGGTAGTTTAACCCTCTTCCCACGTGAAGTACGCCTGATGTGAAACACGCCAGTGAAACCTGGCGGGAGCACAAGTGGATTGCTGACTCTCAGCTGCAGCTCAACCTTTAAATAGGAGATTTGATCAGCCATCAATTGCAGGTGGCAGGACTTTGTTGTCACAGGTCTGGTGGAACTTTTAGAAGGCATAACCACAGCTCTGGAAGTTTGGAGCCTGACACCCATCTGCAGTGTGACCTCCTGGGAAACCCCTCTCGCCACCCTCATTGAGCGCTTCCTCAACTGAGGCATATACCAGAGGCATGGGAGCCATTTATTTCTTTCCCTCCTGGGCATCCGATGAGGACGAACAACAGCCGTGGCACCAGCAGAACCACGAACAACAGCAGCACCAACAGCAGCAGCAACAGCAGGAGCGCCAAGCTGCTGCTCACCCACCTGAAGCTGCACAGGACAGAAGGGGCCAGCGCATGGAAGGCCGTCGGCGCAGGAGATACCCCCCAAACAGGGTCTACAGACAGAGGGTCAGCTACCTCAACATGTCTGAGCAGCAGTGCCAAAGGCGGCTCCGACTTTCGCGACAGGTAGTGGGTGACATCTGCGCAATGCTGCAACAAGACCTGGAGCCCAGAGGACCAGGTGGACAACCCTTACCAGTGCCCGTCAAAGTCACCACCGCACTCAACTTTTTTGCCTCAGGCTCATTCCAGGGATCAGCAGCAGACATCAGCGGCATCTCCCAGGCGGCCGCACACACCTGCATCACGCAGGTAACCGATGCCCTCTTTGCCATCGCGCACAATCATATCCATTTCACCAAGGATCGAGCAAGTGTCACGGCGCGTGCGGTTGGATTAGCTAATCTGGCAGGCTTTCCAAGGGTGCAGGGCGTCGTTGACTGCACACATGTGGCCCTTAAGGCACCCCGTCGTAATCCAGGTATTTTTGTCAACCGCAAGGGCTTCCACTCCCTCAACGTTCAGCTGGTGTGTGACCACAACAAGGAAGTTCTGCATGTTTGTGCCAAGTACCCTGGCAGTTGCCATGACTCCTTCATACTGCGCCAGTCTAGTGTGCCTCCGCTATTCAGTCCGCCAGACCAACTTCACGGATGGCTACTTGGAGACAAGGGCTATCCCCTGAAGACGTGGCTAATGACGCCGTTGAGGAGCCTATCCAACGCAGCTGAGGAGAGCTACAACCCCAGCCACATTTCCACCAGAGCCATAATCGAGCAAACCATCAGTATGCTGAAGATGTGCTTCAGATGCCTGGATAGATCAGGTGGAGCCCTGCAATACTCAGCAGCCAGGGTCTCCAGAATCGTCCTGTTTACTGTGCATTTCACAACATGGCACAGCATCGTGGCTTACAGATGCCGGAGGACCAAATGGCTCCTCACATATCCTCCTCAGATGAGGAGGAGGAGGAGGAGGAGGAGGAGGACAGAGAGAACGAACAAGTTGCAGAGGCCCCTCAATCAGCGGCAGCATTACGCGAGACCATAGCTGCCCGGAATGCAAGGAACGCACTCATCTTGGCCAGATTTGCTTAGCCTAGACAAGAAAGCACTTTTGCCTCGCAGCTTCTTACCAGAGCTACGACAATGGCCCAGACCCAGTGGATCCCTAACAATGTGACCACCATACTGACAATTGCAAGTTATCCTGAGGCCTCATTGTGGAAGTCCCATTAGCAAAATGACAGATGCCACAACTGCAGCTGTAGCCATCAGAGTTTTTATTTACACTTTACACCTGATGGCTTTTTCACATTAAACATCAAAATCCACCCAAGTGACTACCCTTGTGACTATTTGTGCAGTTTCTTTCTCTTACGCGTGCTCCTACGTGGTGCTTCCCCTGTGGCTTCAGCAGAAGTGGAGGCCCCCTACTCAGTTTGTTGCTGCTCCTGTCTCGACTCCTTTGGCGGGTGTCCTCTGGGGTTGCGAACCTGCGAGGGCTCGGCAACAGTCTGCTGCTCCTGCGGCTGGGCAGGGGTTGAGACGCCGATCTCACTTGGGTGCGGACTCTGGTGGGGCTCTGACCGAGGACTTGTCAGTGGCATGGAAGTGTGAGCGCTTGGAGAGGAGCCCCCACCTCCTTGTTGTGTGCCACCAACATCCCTCTCATGGGTCAGGTCCACCTCAGCGCTTGCAAGTGGCTTGAGAGCACCTTGCTGCACATCAGGGGGGCCATGGGGACCCGTATCTGCACTGGAAGTCCTACTCAGAAGGACTTCCATGAAGGTCTGGTTTCTCTGTTCAATAGATGACCATCGCTCCTCAAGAGATGCCAGTCTATTCTGAACAATGACCATGTTTTCTGCACTCTGGCGACTTATCTCCTCCATAGCCGTATCCATCCTCTCCTCTACTGTAGCCATCCTTTCCACGGAGGTTGCCATCCTTTCCGTGGTGATGCGTTCATGCACCAATGACTCCACAAAGGCTCTGCTGATGTTCGCTATGGACTCCTCCATTCGCTCCACACTCGCAGCGACCCTGGAGACAAAACCTGTCAGAGACTCCTGCATCTGTTCCTGGAGTCCCAGCACCGCTGATCTTATGGATGGACCCAGAGGCAGAGGGTCGACATGCAGCTGAGCCGAGCTAGGACAGTCCTGCGCCCTCCGACTAGAACTCTCCACTGCTGTCCCTGTCTCCACCATCTGCTGATGCTCACTTGTGAGCTGTGATACACCAGGTGACAACACTACTCTATGTCCCGAGGGTCCCACCGAGGTGTGAGTGTCTGCGCTGGTGCTGGGTGCACTGAGTTCTGCTGATGCTGCGCCCTCAGAGGTTGCAGCTTCCTCTGAGGAGTCTGTCTGCTCAGGCTCTTCCTCCTGGCTAGTGGAGACGGGTGCTTGCGATGGTCCTGTGGGGGAGTAAAGGAAAGAGTCAGAGATGTGATGCCAAGGTTACATGCACATTGCATATTGCAGATGATCATAAATCCATCTGTTAGAGCTTCAGATTCATTATCAGCGACTCATGCAATGTCAATGAGAGAGATGGAACACTATTCAGTCACCAGCTTGCTCTGATGCATCCGTCTGTCCGTCCCCCACTTGCGTTTCCTCCTCTACGCCCACGATCTCCAGGACCGCATCCTCCCAGGGGGTGAGCTGGGCTAATGAGGGTAGCCCTCCTCCTGTCCTGGCTCTTTCCCTTTTATTGTGAGCTCTCTTTTCCTGCAATGAGGGAGACAAGTGGAGTTTGAGTGAGAATAAAGGATTGAGTGTAGAGAATCCATAGCATAGATGCTTAGAAGGAGACAAAGATGGATTGAGGTGGCGACACTAAGGGCCCTCCCTGTGTGTTGTAAGTTGTTTTCAAAGCATGACAGTGATAGGTAGTGTGAGGGCTGCATAGTCGAATAGTAAGGTGAATGTGACCATAGAGGGAGAGGGAATGGGTAAGGGTGCATGGATGTCAGTGTCAAGTGGGATATGGAGGAAGAGGTTGCTAAAGCTGAGTGCTGGTGAGGAGAGGCAATGGGGATCAGATTGAGGGTGAAGGGAAAGTCATACTCACTTTAGCAGTACGTAGAAGGTCATGAAACCTCTTCCTGCACTGGATCCAGGTTCTGCAGGTGAATGATAAGGAGGTGACCTCCTGGGCGATCTGGACCCACACAGCCTTGGTCAGCTGGGGAGGCTTCTTCCTCCCTGAGGAGGGGAAGAGCACCTCCCTGTTGGCTCTTGCTCCATCCACCAAAGCCTGCAGGGCAACGTCATGGAATCTGGGAGCAGCCCTGGGCCGTTAGCTGGCCATTCCTGCTGCAGGTGCTTAGATTTGAGGTCCAAAAGCTTGGCAGCCTGCAGAGGAAGCAAGGCTTGTTGCAAACCTTAAATGCAGCAGCAATGATGACGTCATCAGAGGCGACTTTCAGACTGGAATAACTCATTGGCCATGGGTTCCCACATGTTGGAACTCAATTGGCCAATTAAGTTAATATCGCATCATTCATCCACATTAATCTGGAGTCGGGGGGGCAACACGAAATGTGGGTAACACGACCCCAACCCGCGACAGTATCAAAATCCAGCCCTTAAGGTCTGTTTGATATTAAAGTAGCTGCACCTTATCTGGATCTACCGTAATGTTTTCCAGTTTTATTCACATTGGCATTTGATGATGATACCATAGAGAAAAAAATTGTATTATTACAATTATATTAAAGTGTTTGGAACCACCACCACCAATCCCCGATTGCGCCTGGGACCCCAGTCGCCTCGAGACCCCCCACCGACTGTCGGGGAACGTTCCCACTGATCCCCGGCTGCGGCCGCCTGCCGTCAAATTCCTGCTCCCAGCCGCTGGTCAGGTAGTGGATCAGGCTGGATTCGGGCAGAACTCTGGGAACATTTATGTAAATGAGGCCCAGCCGTTAAGATCGATTGGGCCTAATGGCTGGGCCTCCATGTTACCGGACTCCCCAAGTGCGCCGTCTGTTTAAGGGCTCACGGGCACCGTAACCACTGCCCCTTTAAAATAGGGGCCGTAATTTCTACATAATGTGATAGCTGATCCAACAGTAGAGAAGAGTGACACAAAGGCTTTTGTGCATTTAATAAAATATATATTTTTTTTTTTAAATCATGCACTGGTTTGTATAATTGTGCAGGAGCACAAACTGACATAGTGGGGGTAATTTTGACTTTCGGCTGTAGGGTAAAATGGGCGATATCGGATCAGCCACCCACTATACAACTCTCCCTATTTTCAGGAGAAATGTATAACAGGTGGTAGATCTGATTCCGCTCGTTTTCCATTCGCCCAAAGTCAAAATTACCTCCAGTGAGTCTGTCGGCATAGTTATACATACTGCTATAGGAATATTGTGAGCTTCTGTGTCAGGAGATCACATTGGGACTGCGAAGAACAGGTAGCTTACCAGCCACTGCACAAGAGGGAAGCAGTTGTAGCCCACTCCTTAGTGCAGCCCGAGGCCGAGGATAATATAGAAAAGGTGCTCTGGAAAATGAAAAAGGGCTTACAGCAGTTCTTCAAAGAGCTGAGAGAGACCAATGCTACAAGTGCAAGAGGGCTGGGAAGCCACTGGTAACTCTTGAAGCAAGTAAATGGGCTGGAAGCATACAATCTGGTGTGATGAGGGGAGTAAACTCAACTGCCGCAGATGTCAGGAACAAGAGCATGCAGAGCATTAGTACTGGATTTAACAACAGTCCAACTACCAATTTGAAGTCAAGTACTGGCCAAGGAAGAATTGGCAGCATACTGCCTAGGATGTCATTGAAAGGTGGAGGACCCAGAAGAGACATCTCATATTGAAGATATGGAGAAGCATGTCTATGGCGCCAAGAGGACAACAACATTGATTTGCAATAATAGGACAGAAACAACCAAGGCCATCTGTGAGGTCTTCTTAGATCTAGTTTCAGTAGCAGGAGGAACCTACAACAAGAAAGAGGTCAACCAAGAAAAGTAAGGGAAAGGCTGCAACTGCAAAGTATTCTCTTTTGTAACACAGACTGAGTGGATGCAACTGGACACCAAGGATGAATAAAGCCATAAGGAAAAAATTGAGGGTAGAGAAAGGCATAAATTAAGTACATAGACAGCAGGGGAGAGCATGATAAGGGAAAATACGAAGAGATTAGGAAAGAAGTCAAAAAAACAATTAGGAAGGCAAAGAGGAACTATGAAATAAAATTATCAAGGAACATAAAATAAAATAGTAAAATATTTTACAGGCACATCAATAAAAAAGGAAGGTCAGGATGGGAATAGGGTCACTAAGGGATGGACAGGATAAAATCACAGGCAGTGATAGAGAAATGGCAGAAATATTAAATAATTACTTTGCCTCAGTATTTACCAGGGAGACAGAACAGGTGGACATGACATTGGATCATGAGATTAGTAATGAAATAACTGCATTTAAAATAAAAAGAGTAGATATATTAAATAAACTAATCAAACTCAAAGAGGAAAATAATCCTGGTCCGGATGGATTACATCCGCGCATTTAAAAGAATCTAGGGAAGAGATAGCAGAGGCATTACTACACATATTTAATAATTCATTAGAAAAAGGTGTAGTGCCAAAGGACTGGCGGATAGCTAACATAATACCTATATTTAAGAAGGGAGATAGAACATGTCCAGGGAACTATAGACCAGTCAGCTTAACATCGGTGGTAGGAAAAATAATGGAATCCCTACTAAAGGAGAAAATAGAAGAACATCTAGAAACCAAAAATATAATAATGAATAGTCAGCATGGATTTCAAAAGCGAAAGCCTTGCTTGACCAACCTAATTGAATTTTTTGAAGTGATAACAGAGAGAATAGACAAGAGTAATGCAGTAGATGTAATTTATCTAGATTTTCAAAAGGCCTTTGATAAGGTACCACATAATAGACTAATGAATAAGGTCAGTGAATGCAAAGTCAGGGGACAAGTAGCAGAATGGATAGTTAGCTGGCTTCAAGACAGAAAGCAGAGAGTAGGGGTAAAGGGTAGGTATTCACAGTGGCAGAAGGTGAGTAGTGGTGTTCCACGAGGATCAATGCTGGGACCACTGCTGTTCACAATTTATCTTAATGAATTAGACTTTGGAATCAAAAACACAATTTCTAAATTTGCGGATGACATCAAATTGGAAGAGATAGTTAATACTGAGGACTGCAACAAATTACAGGAAAACATTAATAAACTTGCAGAATGGGCACATAATTGGCAAATGAAATTCAACACAGATAAATGTGAGGTATTACATTTTGGCAGGAAGAATAGGGAGGTCACTTATTACTTGGAGGGTGCGGGTCTGGGTGGGGTAGAGGAGCAAAGGGATCTCGGAGTACAAATACACAAATCATTAAAAGTAGCAACACAGGTTAACAAGGCCATTAAAAAAGCAAACCAGGCACTAGGGTTTATTTCTAGAGGAATAGAATTGTAAAGTAGTGAAGTTATGCTAAACTTGTATCGAACCTTGGTTAGACCACACTTGGAGTACTGCATACAATTCTGGTCGCTATATTATAAAAAGAATATAGAGGCATTGGAGAGGGTGCAGAGAAGATTTACAAGGATGATACCAGAAATGCGAGGGTATACCTATCAGGAACGGATGAACAGGCTGGGTCTGTTTTCGCTTGAAAAAAGAAGACTGAGGGGTGACCTAATTGAGGTCTTTAAAATTATGAAAGGTTTTGATACAGTAGTTACAAAGACAGTGTTTCCACTTGTGGGGAAAAGCATAACTAGAGGCCATCAATATAAGATAGTCACCAAGAAATCAAATAGGAAATTCAAAAGAAGAGAGTGGTGAGAATGTGGAACTCGCTACCACAGGGAGTGGCTGACGTGAATAGTATAGATGCATTTAAGGGGTGGTTAGATAAGCATATGAGGGAGAAGGGAATGGAGGGTTATGCTGAGAGAGTTAGATGAGGAAAGACAGGAGGAGGCTCGAGTGGAGCATAAGCAACGGCATGGCCTGGTTCTGTGCCGTATATCCTATGTAATTCTATGTAAACTGCAATGGGAGGACCCTGTGTTGGAGACTTTTTTTGAACCTGAAGAAGCAAGTCCAGCCCACAGGAACAGTCAGGAGTCACCTGATATCACATAGCTATTGACACAATAGCATCAGTTGCAATTGCACAAGGGCTCCTGTACAGGATGGAATGTGAGCAGAAACACCCTTTTCCAATACACCAGTTGTTGCCCCCAACAGAAAAGAGACAGAAGATCTTTCCATCTCCCTGCACCCACAGATGATTGAACTCTTCCTTCACACAGGAAAGTCACACAGGGAGAGTATTTAAATGATGGCCCAAATCAGTGGTGAACAATCAATGCCAGCCATTCATTACACTTACACTTGACCACAGACATTCGATGGGCTTTTGCATTGGAACTTGCGGTGATTAGAGAGCCATTTTGGTGCAGCACCTTCTACAGGGGATCTGGGACCTGTGCGAACCGGGCAAGCAACTGTGTGTCTCCTTAAGCAATCAGATTGAAGGATCGTTAGTGAGCTGTGCAGAGTCTGAACCAGGAAGTGTCAGTTAGAATATTTAATTCAATGTCAAATCATGCACAGAAAGCGAAATAAAGAGAGGGAAAGAATGATGGGATTAAGAGAGAGAGTTAAAAGAGAAAGAAAGAAAAAGTTTTTTAAAGTATTTTAATTTTTTAATTTTTTTAAATCTCCAACAATAATTAAAATCTGAAGGAATGAAACTCCACACTTGTAAAAGTTAATTTTCACCACACTGTTAAAAATTTACTTACACTGGAATGTACAAGCCTTAACTTTTTCTGGCGAGTTTAGTGGGTATATATCACGTAAGTACAGCAACTTCACACTGTTCCATGTGTTTCACTGCCGAGTCTCTCGGCAAAATACTGTTAAAGCAAAGCTTCTGGAGGAGCAGGGCAAATTCTTGATTTTGCGTTTAACTGCACATGTGCGGTTGCTGGAAGTTGCTGTCCGATTTATGCTTTAATAACAGGGAGTGTTGTTAGCCTCACTGTTATTGTTACCGCAAAATCCAGGCTGTAGTTAATTAACTGATGCTCCAAATCTACTGATGGGTTTCCACTCAACCAGTGAGGATGCGCCAGGAATAAGAGCCATTTCTTGACCTGACTGCAGAATCGACCCTTACATTTAACAAAGTGCTACCATTTAACTTCCCTGCAAGGGAATTGTGCACGCGGCGCTATTATTTGGCAACCTTGGTAACAGTGTTTGGCTTCTCAATGCTAATTGACTGCTCCTTCAACTGCTGCCACATTGGATGGATGTGGCCTTGTGGGGGTGAAATTAGTTAATGCCAGTTGTACAAATGTGTAGCTGACTGAGAGGCAGCTGCCTTATCTGTGCCTCTGGCCAGACATGGTGTACTGCCATCCTTTGGGGAATGTCCCTGGAGTGCCAAACAGGGAAATGATCCTCACACTCACCTCTTGCACATCACCAGCCATCAAAAGCAGTTGAGTACAATGCTGCTCGACAATTTCTTCACAGATTCCATTTTGTGCTTCCATCTTTTGTTTTAGCCCCTTAATCATTCTACACCTCATACAATGTTTGGAAAGGCTGGCAAATATTCAATATTAGTATGAAGCCTTTATAAGGCTCAACAATATTTGAACCCAATTGCAACTAATACACCAGGGGGGAGAAATTCAAATGATTAGTGCCTTCCATTAGCACCTGACGGGGGCGCTAATGGGGCACTAATGAAATAGTGCTGGGGCGAGGCGAATCCAGCGCCACACGCCAAATCCAGTCATCCCTTAGCGCAGCCGCTAACAGTTAGCACCTGGGGCTGGATGACGGGCAGCGACAAGGGCAATGGCAGAGTGCCAGTGGTGGGAGCAGGAATGCTGTCATCCTGAGAGAGGACAGCAGTTTCCTGCTCCACTGACCCACTGCCACTCGCCCGGGGTAGCACCTCAGCATCACTAGCAATCTGCTGGAGCAAAGATTGCTGGCCTGCTGCGACACCATGAAAGTCGGTAGTAGACCCAGCCATGATGGCAGCAGTCAGAGCTTGCGTGGCATTAAGCTGAGGCTGCATGAGAGCAGTCTGGGAATCGATGGCACCAAGCATAGCCTGCTTTACAGTGCTAAGACGTTGCGTGGCTTCCGCGTGTGCTGCAATGGAAGCTGCGACATCACCCATCACACGTGGCATGAGGTCTGGGTCACCACGGTCTCTCTGGGAGTCTACCATCCTTTGCAGACTGCAAATGATGGGATCCATTCCCCCCTCATTCTTCTGAACTCCAGAGGATACAAGTTCAGTTGACCCAATCTTTCTTGATATGTCAGTCCGGCCATCCCAGGAATCAATCTAGTGAACCTTCGCTGCACTCCCTCAATAGCAAGAATGTCCTTCCTTAAGTTAGGAGACCAAAACTGCGCACAATACTCCAGGTGTGGCCTCACCAAGGCCCTGTACAACTGCAGCATCACCTCCCTACTCCTGTACTCAAATCCCCTTACTATGAAGGCCATCATTCCGTTTGCTTTCTTGACTGCCTGCTGCACTTGCATTCCCACCTTCAATGACTGATGTACCATGATGCCCAGGTCTCGTTGCACCTCCCCTTTCCCTAATCTGCCACCATTCAGGTAATAGTCCGCCTCTCTATTTTTACCACCAAAGTGGATAACCTCACATTTATCCACATTGTACTTCATCTGCCATACATTTGCCCATTCACCCAACCTGTCCAAGTCACTCTGTAGCCTCCTAGCATCCTCCTCATTGTTCACACTGCCTCCCAATTTAGTGTCATCCGCAAATTTGGAGATATTACATTTAATCCCTTCGTCCAAATCATTAATATATAATGTAAACAGCTGGGGTCCCAGCACCGAACCCTGTGGTACCCCGCTGGTCACTGCCTGCCATTCTGAAAAGTACCCATTTACTCCTACTCTTTGTTTCCTGTGTGCCAACCAGTTCTCAATCCACGTCAACACATTACCCCCAATCCCATGTGCTTTAACTTTGCTCACCAATCTCTTGTGTGGAACCTTGTCGAAGGCCTTCTGAAAGTCCAAATACACCACATCTACTGGTTCCCCCCTGTCCACCCTATTGGAAACATCCTCAAAAAATTCCAGAAGATTTGTCAAGCATGATTTCCCTTTCACAAATCCATGCTGACTTGGACCTATCATGTCGCCACTTTCCAAATGGTCTGTTATGACATCTTTAATAATTGCTTCCATCATTTTACCCACAACCGATGTCAGGTGTGCGCAGAGCTCTGTGCAATGTTGG
Organism: Squalus acanthias; assembly: GCA_030390025.1. Taxonomy (NCBI): domain Eukaryota; kingdom Metazoa; phylum Chordata; class Chondrichthyes; order Squaliformes; family Squalidae; genus Squalus; species Squalus acanthias. The sequence goes on from CM059432.1 coordinate 54,623,389, forward strand.
AGGTGGACTCCTCCATGCTCTTTACCATTTCCGAGATGCTCTCGGGCATGCTTGTCATTGCACCTATCATTTCCGTGTGCATGCCTACCACCCTTCTTCTAAACGCCCCCCCATCGAGGTGCAGCAGAACTCGCGCACGAACTCGCCTTCTGGGGAGCTGACTCCTGAGCTACCCTTTCCCCCTGGTCTTGCTGCAGCCTACTCGTCCCCGGTGCCTCACCCTGTGAAGATCCTGCTACTATACTAGCCTCTAAAGAACACGTAGTGCCAGTATCTGAGCTGGTGGCTGCGGGTGAGAGATGCAGTGACATGGTGTGTTCTTCCTCCTCCTCTTCTCCCGCATCGTTCACAATGGTGCCCTCAGGGTCAGGCTGCTCAGGTGCTTGCTCATTATCTGAAAGCATCAAGGCACAGAAGTCAGGTTAAGGTGAGGGGAGGGGGGCAGGAAGGGAGAAATGCATGCATACAGCATGATTAGCCGGAAGGTGAAAAACGTTTGTGGGGTGAGGGGGAAGTGGGATGAACACACCGTTGTTGTCCCCAAGGGGGTCAATGTTGCCGGTGGCCACGTCACCCACCACCTGGCACCCAAAAATCTGCAGCACTCTATTCTCCAGTGCAGACAGTGGTTGGATGTCAGCTTGTCCCCCGCCTGTGCGCTCCTGCTCCCTCCTGTTGTGAGCCACCTTGGCCTGCAAGAGAAATTAAAGTGTGTGAGTGAGTATGGAGCAATGTGTTTGGGTGATGAGCCTGCCATAGTTGAATAGCTGTCATTGTATGTGAGGAGTGAGATGTGGGTGTGAGTGTTGGTAGGTAGAGATTGTTGGTGGTGCTTTGGGCAGTGTGTGAAGACTGTGGTTCAGATGGTGGTATGTTGCATTTGTTGAAGCATTCACTCAACCTGACCACACAAGCGAGGTCATTAAATTTCTTCCTGCACTGTGTGTGGGCCTTGGGGACCACAGTGCTGCCCTAGATGTGCTGCGCTACCTCCCTCCACATGGTGCGGAAGACTTGAGGCGAGGGCCTCCTGCCACTTGCCGGGTAGAGCACCACACTCCATCTCTCCACAGCGAACACCAGCTTGATCGCTGAATCTGTGGCTCTCTCCCTGGGGCATGGATCTGCCAGAGTACAGCTGCTTCATTCCTCCGGCTACTTCTCCTTGACCTGCTGTTGCTTGCTGAGGCAGCTGCACAGCCAGCAATGCTGAGAATGAGGTTCTGCAGCATCAATGAACCTCCCCTTTAAGAACTGGAAAAAGCCTGTGGCAATAATGACTTGCGATTAGACTGCACCTGATATTGGTCCACCTTTTGAGATTGGGCTTAAAGACTTGAATTAGTGCTCCAATCATTTCTTTGAGCAGTGAGAATGAATTTTGCATGCAGTCTAAAGCATTAGCGCCTCGCGCTAATTCTTCAACTTTTCTAATTATACTGCCCATTCCTGGGCTATAATGAATTTCTAGCCCCTTGTTTCTCCTTTCTAATGCTACATCCTGGTGCCCATGAATGTGACTGATTTTTTTTTAACAGAGTAATTGATGCATAAGGTACCCCCACCATATGTCCCTCTCTCTCTCTCTCTCATCTAAAGCAACAACTACCAAGGTATTAGCCTATGGAACCTGAACAAAACTCACCAAGTCTCCCTTACCGCAACAAGGGGGCTGCCCCCATTCAAAGTAGTATCCACAACATGGTTAGGACTGGAAACCTCCTTTTAGCCAAGGTAAGGCCTGTTTTTTTATATGCAGAGTTAGCAGTAGTGCAAGTGGGTTTAGTTATATTCCCAAAAATTGAATTTTTCCCTTATGTAGAAATTTAAAAAGAGAACATAGACTCGCTATAAATTACTGCAGTTCTAGAAAATAATGGATTTGGTTATGTGCATATTTTACTTAAATGTCAGCTGCTAGGTTAAATTTTTATAGCTATGAGGAAGGCCAGTAATGAGAATAGTTCTTGTTTGAAGTAAATAATCTGAAGGTTATTGTTTGCTTTCTTTGAATGTCTCCAATTTTAATGCAGCATTGGGATTAATCATGCAAATCAGATCAACCGAATCAAGAATTAGATGCTGTAAATGAACCGATCTCTGATAACGTGTGTGACTTCTGTTAATTGTTTCTATCTATGTGAAACATCCATGGGGTATTAATATGATGGGTTTTGAAAGATAAACTATGAAACTTTTATGATTTTTTTTAGTTTATATTATACTATTCACAAACAATTTTTAGGAAGCGTGGGGGGGATATTTTGCTTGTTAATGTGAGGTATGTTAGAGAATAGAACATCTTTGTACTTTTTCCTCAAAAGTACTACCTAGCTGTATTTGCAAACCCTTTACAGGGTCAGCTTGCCTCAGTTGGTAACAGCCTCATCTCTGAGTCATACAGTTATGATTTAAGCCATACTCCAGGATTTGAGTATATATTCTGGACTAGCATTCCAGTGCAGTACTGAGGAAGTGCTGCATTGTCAGAGGTGCTGTCTTTTGGCAGAGACATTAGCTTGTTCAGGTGGACATAAAAAATCCCTCAATGTCCTGATCAACATTGCTTCCTGAACCAACATCACCAAAAGCAGATTAATTGGTTGTTCTCATCTCATTTGCTGTTTGTGGTATCTTGCTGTGTGCAAATTGGCTGCATGTCTACCAATGTAACAACAGTGATTATCTTTCAATAGTGATTCATTGGATGTCAAGTGCTTTGTCATGTACTGAGAACACAATAAGTGCTATATAAATGTCCTTTCTTTACTCTGTCCCACAATCATATACTTACAGAGCCTTTCATCTGGTCAGGGTTCAATCCAGCCTCCAAACTGAATGAGAAGAACTCTAAACCACTGCATTACTCAGTTCTGTAACAACATACTGTTAAATTTAGAAATATAGAATATCAGCTAGCTAACAGTTAATTAGAATATTGTAATTACATTGAGGAGCATGTGGTTCAAGCAGTTGATGAACATCAGCAGAACCCACTTTTAACTTATACCATTTAACTCGCAGCTCAATATTTGTTACTATAAACTACTATAAGTGTTATGGATAATGACCCAATAATGTTTTTGTTTTGGTGGCCTTGGATGAGGGATAAATGTTGGCCAATACATGGGAGAACTCCCCTGCTCTTCATTGAATAGCACCCTGGAATCGTTACATGTACCTGAGAGGGTAGACGGGGCCTCAGTTTAACATCACATCTGAAAGACAGCACCTCTCCTCTAAGTAGGACGCATGCAGCAGGCACACGCTAAACTTCGTTTTTGATTAAAAGAAATCTACCTTCCATATATCTAACTGCAATGGGTCAGGTATATCTTAGTGTAATCTTTACTTAAATGTAGCTGCTGCAGCAATGACCTGGGGAGGAAATAACTACTTTAATTTTATTGCACTGTCTGAGGTCATTACATCTGTAACACACTGATTATATTGTAATACAAAGGCATATAGGGCTAGAAATTGGGCTCCTTTGGGCCTCCTGTTGGTGCCTCCGGGGGGCGCTAATAGGGTGCAAATGGGTTGGCGACCGGGCGCAGCGATATCAACGCCTCCCGCTAAATTCGGCGGGTGTTTTGCGGCGTTGCGCCCTGATCTCCTGCGCCCAGAATCGTGACCTCATTGCCGTCTGCAGCGTCCCGGATGAAAAATTCCCTCTCGCCCCCTGCTTGTGCGCCTGCCGTTAACAACGACAGGTAGAGGAGGCGGCTTTCAGTCAGATGTCCGCTGGAGGAGCGCTATTTAAAGGCGTCCACATCCGGTTTAGTTTTCATCGGCCAACAATACTGCTTTGTTAGTTTCACATAGGCAAAGAGGCCTTTTGACCGATTTCAGCGTTTTGCATTTGAACGAGTGTTCTGGCACATAAAGATTCTTCAGTTTCATTGAGGGGAGATTTGAAAGTGCAATATTTGTATCCTTTCATGGGGCTATACTGGCACTGGACCTCACCCTCCAGCATCAATGTCTGAGGCAGAGACAGAGATTTGAAAATGTGGCCAGAGGGAGGAGGGCCAACAGGGCTCTCAACAGGAGGTCTTAACCACCCAGGGTATTCCGGCAGCACTTCTCCGACATAAATTTAACTGAGGAGCAGTGTCTTAGAAGGCTCCACTTCAACAAGGAGGTGGTCACAGAGCTCTGCCACCTCCTGCAGCCAGACCTCAAGCCTCAGATCAGGACCACCATGGCTCTCTCAGTGGCAGTCAAGGTCACCGTCGCCCTCAATTTCTATGGCAGTGGATCATTCCAGTGTGCGACAGGCGACATCTCCAACATCTCCCAGTTTGCCGTCCATTGCTCCACCCGCGAGGTCACAGATGCCATGTACAGAAGGAGAAGGGACTACATTTCCTTCCCCATGACCAGAGAGAAGCAGGACGAACGTGCATGTGGCTTTGCCAGGATAGTGGGCTTCCCCATGGTGCAGGGGAACAATCCTGAGGTATTCTGTAACCACAAAGGCTACCACTCACTTAATGTGCAGTTAGTGTGCGACCACACACGGCGAATCCTCACCACCAATGCCCGTTATCCTGGCAGCAGCCACGATGCCTTCATCCTGCGCCAGGCTGGTGTGCCAGATCTATTCCATCCACCGCATCAAGCTTGTGGCTGGCTGCTGGGAGACAAGGGCTATCCGCTCTCCACCTGGCTCATGACTCCCCTCCGCAACCCCAACACTCCTGCCCAGCATTCATATAATGAGAGCCATGCTGCCACCAGGAACATCATTGAGCAGACCATCGGAGTGCTCAAGCAACGGTTCCGCTGCCTTGACCGCTCGGGAGGAGCCCTCCAGTACTTGGCTGAGCGGGTGTCACCATTTGTCGTCGTCTGCTGCATGCTGCACAACTTGGCCATTATGAGGGCGCAGCCATTGCCACCAGGCATTCTGCACCACCTCAGGAGGAGGAGGATGAGGACGAGGACGGAGAGGAGCAGGAGGAATAGGAGGACGAACAGCAGCGATGGAGGAGGCAGCCACTCAATCGGCGTTCTGCAAGGTTGGTCTGTGACCGCCTCGTTTCCAGTGACTTCGAGTCCTCTTTCCAGTTGCTGAGCACGTCACCATCATTCCATCACTTTGTGATTCCACACCACACCCCAGAACTGAAATGAGACACAGCACCAAATCTGCAACATTCCAGTAATAAACATATCAAAAACCATTAGCCACATAAATACAACAATATTGACTAATCACCCTTGTGCAAACCCTTACTTCCCCTCTTTACAGTGCCTTTTCCTAATCTACTGCTCCTACGTAGTCTGTCCCCAGTGGCTGCAGCAGGGCTGGTGGAAGGCTGCTGAGTGTCGGTGCCAGAGACTACAGATGGCCTTGCAGGGCACCCTCGACCAGCTCTGGGTCTGGAAGACCTGACTGTACACTGTACCACCTCAGGCTGGGCGGCGGCAGTCTGGGCTGGCTGGATGACAAGGGCAATGGCGGAAAAGCAGTGGTGGGATCAGGAATGCTGTCATCCTGAGAGAGGACAGAAGGTTCCTGCTCCACTGACCCACTCCCACTCCCCCGGGACAACACCTCAGCATCCCTACCAACCTGCTGGAGCACAGATTGCTGGCCTGGTGCAACACCGTGAGACCCCCCGGTGGACTGTGGTGGACCCAGCGATGATGGCAGCAGTCAGAGCTTTTGTGGCATCAAGCTGAGACTGCATGAGAGCAGTCTGAGACTCGATGGCAGCAACCATTAACTGCATTACAGCACTAAGACTTTGCGTCGCTTCCGCCTGTGCTGCAATGGAAGCTGCCACATCACCCGACACACGTCATGAGGTCTGGATCCACACGGTCTCTCTGGGAGTCCACTATCCTCTGCACAGTGGAAATGATGGGCTCCATGGTGTGCGCAGAGCTCTGTGCAATGTTGGAGGCAGACTCCTTCACCTTCAAAATTTCAAAAGTTAGCGCTCCAAACGGGGCAAAACCCAATTTCATCCCCGAAAACTTTACTGCTGGCTATTTAGTCAGTGCTGATTCTACTACTACTACTATTGCTATTAGTACTACAAGAAGAAGAACAACAACAGCAAGAACAACAACCATTTATATAACACATTTAATGTGGAAAAATGTCCAAAGGCGCTTCAAGGTTCTGCAATCTGACAAAAATGGATGCCAATCAAAGAAGGAGATATTGGAAGGGCTAACCAAAAGCTTGATCAAAGAAATGGGTTTTAAGAAAGGCCTTAAATGAAAAGAGCAAGGTGGAGTAAATGAGAGGTTTAGGGAGGGAATTCCAGAGCATGAAGCCTAGACAGCTGAAGGATCGGCCACCAATGGCAGGACAAAAGGAGTGGGAGGATGCACAAAAGGCCAGAGTTAGAGGAACACAGAACTATCTGAGGGTTGTGGAGTTGGGGGAAGTTACAGAGATAGGAAATCAAGTACGGGGACTCCTTAGTCCAGAAGTAATACTGAAGACCAGTACACTAAGAGAGATGAGGCATATTGGCCTCCAGATTGGTGGACACGGGGGGGCTACTATCAGGGGGCAAGGGGGGGATCCAAATCAAAGAAGTGACCTGGAACCCGAAAGATGACAGAATTTTTTTTTTTTAAGTGGGATCAGACCCCTTCAACTGAGGGCCAAGGGGATGCTCCATAGGGTCAAGGGAGAGGCCTTGGCAACCCCCCAAGCCAAGGCAGCCAAGTGCCAGATTTCCTGGCTGAATGGGACAAGTGGGTGTTAAAGACACCCCCCAGTAGTGTGTTTGCCCATTTAGCCCACGCCAATTAGGTGCCCTCCTGCTAACTCTGCAAACTCCGTATTTTCAGGGCTATTATTTTCAAAGAAACGGCTTAAACTTCAAAGAAGAAAGTGTCAGCATGGATTTTACAAATTGGCACCCCCAATTTTCTTCTATTAATTTGAATGGGCATAGGAATTGCTCGATGAAAAAGGACCACGGTCCATCTAGTTTGCCTTCTACCATTCTGGTATGAATCAATACTACCTGCTTCTACAGTCTCCCTCGGGAGTCTGGTCCATAGCTTGACATATGGGGTGTGGTGACCTCTATGCCTGAAATCTTGATAAGCACTCCTGTCACGTAAAAATCCATGCTAATTCTAAAATATTCTAGATTGTTCAAGAATAATTCGATATTCACCAGTTCTATTATTGTGCAAGAACACAGGTTGAGGGTAACAAGAATCTGTAAGCAACACTTAAGTATTAATCACCAATGTGCATCAGTTTCTGGGACATTAGGGAAAGATAAAGAGGCAGATTTGTTTGATATTTAGTGCATACGTTTCCCAAATGGACAAAGCTCATTTACCTAAGAGCCCCAAGTATATGCAGTGGTACTGCAACCAGCTAAAACCAGTTTACTAGAGCAGAGCATTGGTAAGGATCCCACTGCTTATCTAACTGGGACTACCCTATCTATTAGGTCATTGGCTTTGGGCTAATGAGAAGAATTCTAATGCTTTGTAAAAGATTTTCCCCTCCAGGACCCATCAATAGGCCAGGCTGGCTAATCAATCATCCATGGCAACCTGGAGTACAAAATTGAGAGGTCGCACAACACCAGGTTATAGTCCAACAGTTTTATTTGAAATCACAAGCTTTCGGAGCTATCGATCGCCCCTTCCTCAGGTGACTTCACTTGAGGAAGGGGCGATCGATAGCTCCGAAAGCTTGTGATTTCAAATAAAACTGTTGGACTATAACCTGGTGTTGTGCGACCTCTCAATTTTGTCCACCCCAGTCCAACACCGGCATCTCCGCATCATAACCTGGAGTACTACAGTCCTGCCTAACTCAGGTATCAGATTACCAAATCTACCACAGCATATCTACTCAGTTCCAATCTCACAATGCTAGGCATATCATCACAAAATCATTTTAACCCAAGAGACCACATTTCCTTTCTCCAAGATGCGGTGGTGGTGGAGGGAGTGAGTGTTTAAGGTGGTGGATGGGGTGCCAATCAAGCGGGCTGCTTTGTCCTGGATGGTGTCGAGCTTCTTGAGTGTTGTTGGAGCTGCACTCATCCAGGCAAGTGGAGAGTATTCCATCACACTCCAGACTTGTGCCTTGTAGATGGTAGAAAGGCTTTGGGGAGTCAGGAGGTGAGTCACTCACTGCAGTATACCCAGCCTCTGACCTGCTCTTGTAGCCACAGTATTTATGTGGCTGGTCCAGTTAAGTTTCTGGTCAATGGTGACCCCCAGGAATTTGATGCTGTGGGATTCAGCAATGGTAATCCCATTGAATGTCAAGGGGAGCTGGCTAGACTCTCTCTTGTTGGAGATGGTCATTCCCTGGCACTTGTGTGGCGCAAATGTTATCTGCCACTTATCAGCCCAAGCCTGAATGTCATCCAGGTCTTGCTGCATACGGGCATGGACGGCTTCATTAGCTGAGGAGTTGCAAATGGAACTGAACACTGTGCAATCATCAGTGAACTTCCCCACTTCTGACCTTATGATGGAGGAAAGGTCATTGATGAAGCAGCTGAAGATGGTTGGGCCTAGGACACTGCCCTGAGGAACTCCTGCAGCAATGTCCTGGGGCTGAGATGATTGACCTCCAACAACCACAACCATCTTCCTTTGTTCTAGGTATGACTTCAGCCAGTGGAGTTTCGAAGAGCAATCCAGTTAGTCCCACTCCCCCACTCTTTCCCCATATCCCTGCAATTTTTTCAAGTATTTATCCAATACTATTTTGAAGGCTACTATTGAATCTGTATCCACCACCCTATCAGGCAGTGCTTTCCAAATCCTAACCACTCGTAAAATAGTTTTTCCTCATGTCGCCTCTGGTTCTTTTGTGAATCACTTTAAATCTGTGCCCTCTCGTTATCGACCCTTCAGCCATTGGAAACAGTTTGGGCTGGATTTTGATACTGGGGCGGGTTGGGGTCGTGTCATCCACTTTTCGTGTTATCCACCCGACTGCAATTGGATGTGGGAGATTGATGCGATTTTCACCTAATTGGGCAATTAGTGTGTGGGAACCCATGACCCAATTAGTGTTTTCAGTCTGAAAGTTGCCTCTGATGATGTCATCATTGCTGCTGCATTGAAGGTCTGCAAAGACTGCCTGGCCTTTGCTGTGAGAGGACCTGGATGCAAAATGAGCATCAGCAGCCCTAAGTCTGCTCCCAGATATTTTTGCACCACTACTCCCAGATATGTCTCCCATCCACTACCACTCCCAGCCAGTCAGCCAGCCATAGTCAGGTATCCAAATGTGCTCCCGCCAGGTTTCACATTCATGGTTCAGAACAAGCATGCTACACGTAGAAAAAGGGTTAAAATCACAAAGGCCTTTCAAAATGGCATTATAGAGGCAATTTAGTGCTTGTTAAGGGCCTTAATAGCCTATCCTGCCTCTTAGAGGCGGGACGGAGTCGGGACCAGCAGACACGATTTAATGAAAATTGCGTGGAGGTGGGATGGAGGCGGGCTTGTGCCCGCCCACCAGTTTTTCGCAATTTTAACCCCCCACACGCCTCCAAACCCACCTCACGGGTCAATGAAAATCCAGCCCTTTCTCTTTATTTACTCTATCTAAATCCTTCATGATTTTTAAACACATCTTCCTCCCCAAAGGTGGCCAACATGGAAGAGGAAAAGCAACAAAAAGGAAAATAAAACCTGAGTTAACAATTACTGTCCGCTCTTTTCCTCCTCCCCCTCCAAAAAATCGTATTAACCAAGCTTCTTTTAGCACTCAACATCTGCAAAAAGGATACTTAACAAAATGTTATATAGATCTGTTGTGCAGATAGATGTAATTTAATCAAAGAAAATAACAAAACACACTAACTGTTCAGTTTTCTCCAAAACACTTAAAATAGCTGAGAAGAATGTGGCCTGAGTGCTGTTGGAAAATGTATAAATAGAAATGATACATAATTTTTTATTCAAAAATAAATCATTGAGAGTTATGCTACTCACTATCACAAATCATTTATTCTCTTTGCACCATTTTTTAAATCAGGTATTGATGTGTTTGTTTTTCCTACATATATAAAACATTAAGACAATTAATTGTGACCCATTTCAAGCACATTTGCCAGTGCAGACGTTGTATCCAATTAAGCAGTGTCTGGTAGTTAGCATCAGGGCCTCATATTTCAAGCAATGGCACACGTTAGCCACAAACTACTGGTCATAAGTCATTGTAGGAACAAGCCAAACACACTGTATAATGAGGACTTCCTCACAGCTGAGTGCTGTCATACACAAAGGGAAAACATTCTGAGCTTCCAGCAAATATAGCTGCTTGTCTTAATTACCTGTCAACAGTCCAGCTTATGCTCCATTAATCCAGGACACTTTTTTAAATATACACATAACACTCCTCCAATATCTAGTGCATAACACTAATTAGGTTTCATGCTTATCAAGGCAATGGATGTCAGTGCTGAAAAATGGCACTTTTTTAATACTTTTGCAGCCCACATCAGCATTGTGCATTCCTCGGTCAGTCGTACTATGGACTAGATGCAGAGTTAAGTTTCCTCTATGCTTCCCAGTTATGCATCTTACTCCCAAACACATAAAAGCACGGTATTTTTCCTTTATGGCATGGCAGAAAGTACATCAGAGGTTTGCTTACACCAACCAACAACAGTAATGTCCTTAGCAAGCCAGTTAATTGAGGCATGAGCTAGAAAGACAGCACTGGATGTACATCAGTTAAAGCAAGGTCAATAGTGGTTCTACCAGCAGTCAGGGGAGGAAAATGGAGCAAGGATGGAAAAGAATCAGAGGTATTGGTTAACTCAGGCACCAAGTACTGTAATACATCCCTACTCAAATGAACATTGCTTTATTTAAAATAAAATTGGAACAAAACTTAATACTATTTCCCAAATAAAGTGTATGGGTGGACGGTTGAAAAATTATGTAAAACAGTCTAACAAAAAGAAGCTGACATATGTAGGGGGTGGTGTGGTAGGGTCAGCTTCACCTCTGACTCAGTGAGCGGTTCGAATCGCTCCCACGCCCCTGGTTCTAGACCTTGGACTTATTTCGGGGTTGTGAACAAAGATGCAGTAGACAACAGATTTTGATGAAAGAGTTTTGACTTTTATTAAAGAAAAAGGTAACATACTTAAAACACACTTAATGCTTAAACACAGGTTGGGGAACACACGGTACAGGCGAGGGAGAATTACAATATACAAAAACCCTTATCCCTCCCAATCCCACTGCCTAGCTAGGTTTAATTCCCAGAGGATCAGGGATAATGCTCACCAATTGACAGTTCTTGACAGTTGAGGTATTTCGCGATTTCGGGGTTCACTGAGGTTTTTGGTTGTTGGGGCCTGCCGTACCCCGGACGTGGTAGAAGACTCCAGCTGCACTCCAGGTCAGTTTGGGTCTGTCCGCAGATGCGGTAAGGTGCGTATTGGATTCTATCAGGTGAGTACCCGATTTTTCTTCCTTAGAGGTTGGGTTTAGAGTTTTTTAAGGGAAAATCTTACCCAGGGGTAAGTCAGGAATAGTTTGTAGCGTGGAAACTTGCGTGTCTTCGGGTTTTCCTGGTGTTGGTCTTCCGGTGTCGCCTGGTGGTTGGTTGCTGCGCGGTTTCCGCGGTACTTTCAAGTGTCGGTCTATCTCGTGGAGCCCTTGGCGGCTCTTGTTGTTGGTTCGTTGCGTTGGAGGCCTGTCGGGGCGCTACCTCCTGGAGCTGGACCGTGGGTTGAGCGATGCCGACTCGCTCCCAGCTTCCAGTGACCTTTGCTAGTATCTGCTAGAGCTGGACCGTATACTGAGCGATGCCGACTCGCTCCCAGCTCGTGGTCTCAGTTCTAGCCCTTGCCTGGCCTTGTCTGTCCTTGCCTCCGATCTCGCCTCGGGTCTGCCTGCCTCGTGGCCTAGCTGCTTGTCTCTCCTCCTGCTCGTGTCGTGTGACTCACCCGTCTGTGCAACTCGCTGCTTCTTGGGGGATTAGGCCATCAATTATACTGTTTAGGCCTATTGTGTTTTTCGCGCCAGAACTGCTTTACTAAATCGGTTTCTCATTGAAGTGATTTAGGTTTCAGTTGAGGCCTGTTTATTCTATTGTCTTAGGTTTTGGCGGGCTCATTAAGTCTGATGACTTTAACTTTGTGTTAACTTGTCCTGATGGCTTCCGATGTCTGCCATTTAGACAGGGCCTTTATCTACGCGCCAAATCTCGCTCCTTTTGTCTTAGGTTTTTGGTGGGCTCATTAACCTGTTCCTGTAGATACTTGGCTAATCGGTTTTTGATGGGATGATGGGCTATGAAGCTGTGTACTGGAAGTTTTATTGTTAGGGATTGTTTTCAGACTTCCAGCATTCTGTCTGGACCTGGGGATTTCAAAAGGGTCTTGGTTTATTCATTTTTGAATGTGTTTGTGAGGTTTTGGATGAGGCTCTTCCTCCTTGGCTGGATTGCAGTGCAAACATCTCCCAGACAGCTTGGCTTGGTCCCAATACCCAAAAGCTGTCCACTGCCTCACCACACCCTTTCCCCGCAGCCTGTCTTGTTTCTGTGACTGCAGGTTTTCCCAATGGCCCTTTTAAAGGTATAGTATTATCCAAAGTCATTTTCCTCAGGGTTTTTCTTCCCTGATCCTTAAAAATGTCCAAAACTGAGGTTTTGACCTCAAATTCCTTCATTTAGGTCCCATCATTCCAAATTCGTGTTAAGATCCAAAACTCACCCCTTTTAGGGTTCTATTCGAGTTTATGGGGGATTTTGCAAAGCCTACACATAGTCTGACAAAAAAGGAGTGGCACAGGAGGAAGACAACCCAACATAAGATCTATCACTTTCACAGAGATGGAAGTGACCGGATTCTTCTACATGGAGAACATTAAAGGGCCACAAGGGCAAAATTGGACTGCCCATCCACACCGCAGCACTACTGTCGTATAAGCATTGAATTATACAGTAATAGCCATACAAAAAATTATATACAATAAGGTGAGCAATGTTAAAGGCCTGATGTGTTCAAACTAGTGGTTTAACAGAAATAGCTATTCAAAGTTTAGAGGCTGTACATAATTTTACATTGAATTGGCAGTTCCTCAGCACTACATTGCAATTTCCTGCTGGTAGTAACTGAGAACTGAATTACTGCCTGTAGTAATTTGATTTTCCATCGGTGGTAGTGATAAAATGGGGTGACAGCAGGTTTTGTCCTCCTCTGTATTGCCAGCCAGTCCATGGAATATGAAGAGGAAAGTGTCTGAAGAAGGCACAGGGAAAGCAAAAGTGATTTGTCACTCAGTATCTCATTAAATGTTGGTGCTACCAGCGACAGAGATACAATGAAAAGATCAACAATCAAAACAGAACCCCCTGGGTACTGAACCTATGATTATACCTTGGACTTTGGAGAACATGGTTTCACATCTATACATTGGAAATTGTTTGAAGTTTTTTATAATCTACTCACTATGTGTTTGGTATTACAGTGAACATTCATTTATTCAGACACATTGGCCGCGATTTCCCCAACCTCGGCGGGTCCGTGGCAGGCGACGTCGGTGGCGGGTCCCAACCCCGCTGCTGTCACCAGCCCGCTGTGTAGAATGATTTTACGTTGATTGGGCTTGTAAAGCCCGCCCAGCGCGTTTGCCGGTCAATTGAAGGAAGCCGGTCTGATTACGTCATTTGATGAAGCGTCATCAGCCGGTTTCCTTAAAAGGACCATGCGCAAATTGATTTTGACAGTTGTGCTGTCAGTGTTCTACAGCATTGAGGTGCTGCAAACACTGACAAGCACCACACAAAGGTGCACGGCTGCACCCAGGCTCTCCCATGACACCCTCCATATGCTTATGGAGAGAGTCTCAGCACGCAGGGAGGTCCTCTTCCCTTCTAATGGGCGGAAGAGACCTCCCCAGGAGACCAACGCAGCCTGGTTGCACATTGCACAGGAGGACACAAACAGGGATGTTATCAGGAGGACCAGGCTGCAGTGGCTCCAACCTTTCAATGATCTCAGTAGATCACGAAACATTACTGCAAAGCCACAATCAACCTCATCCTGCTGTTCCACTCATCACATCCCCATCACTCTGCCTTCCCTACCCTACGCCTGCACATCCTTACTCACACCAACTTACCTTGTACTCCACCCATCCCTCTCTATCTACATTATCACTTCCTCATCTCACTAGCCACCCCTCACACTCACCCTCATCCTAGTGCAATCATACCAACTAACAACACACAAGGGTAGGCACTTGGGTATTTTAGCCAATGTTCATGTAAAGTTTCTGTTAATGTGGTGTCAAACATTGAAACCATTATTTTCAACACTTTGCGTTCTTGGACAGGTTTGTGTGCACCTTTGTAAGTGGCTTGGTGAGTTGCAGTGAATGGTGAGACATAACGGTATTCCCCGCAATGGCGATACTATTGAATTGGGGACAGGGACTCATTAAAATTAACGCAGGTAAAATAACAGTAATAATTAAAAAAATGACACTAAAGAGTGACAAATCCCCAAGTCCAGATGGTTTCCATCCCAGGGTTTTAAAGGAAGTAGGTGAGCACATGGCAGATGCCCTAACTATAATCTTCCAAAGTTCTCTAGATTCAGGAACCGTGCCTTTAGATTGGAAAATTGCGCATGTCACTCCGCTATTTAAGAATGGCGACAGAGGGAAATCACAGAATTATAGACCAGTTAGCCTAACATCAGTTGTGGGGAAATTGCTAGAGTCTATAATTAAGGATAGGGTGTCTGAACACCTCAAAAATTTTCAGTTGATCAGAGAGAGCCAGCATAAATTTGTGAAAGGTAGGTCATGCCTGACAAACCTGATTGAATTTTTTGAAGAGGTGACTAAAGTAGGGGACAGGGAATGTCTATGGATGTTATTTATATGGACTTCCAGAAGGCATTTGATAAAGTCCCACATAAAAGACTGTTACCTAAGGTAGAAGCCCACAGAGTTGAGGGCAAATTATTGACCTGGTTAGGAAATTGGCTGAGCGGCAGGAGACAGAGAGTAGGGATAATGGGTAGGTAATCAAATTGGCAGGATGTGACTAATGGTGTCCCGCAAGGATCTGTGTTGGGGCCTCAACAATTCACAATATTTATTAACGACTTAGATGATGGCATAGAAAGTCATATATTCAAATTTGCCGATGACACAAAGATAGGCGGCATTGTAGGCAGTGTAGATGAAAGCATAAACTTGCAAAGAGATATTGATAGATTAAGTGAATGGGCAAAACTGGCAAATGGATTTCAATGTATGCAAATGTGAGGTCATCCACTTTGGACCTAAAAAGGATAGAACAGGGTACTTTCTAAATGGTAAAAAGCTAAAAACAGTGAATGTCCAAAGAGACTTGGGGGTTCAGGTACATAGATCATTAAAATGTCATGAACAGGTACAGAAAATAATCAAAAAGGCTATGTAATGCTGGTCTTTATATCTAGAGGACAAGGGGGCAGAAGTTATGCTACAGCTATACAAAACCCTGGTTAAACCACACCTGGAGTACTGTGAGCAGTTCTGGGCACCACACCTTAGGAAGGATATATTGGCCTTGGAGGGAGTGCAGCGTAGGTTTACCAGAATGATACCCGGACTTCAAGGCTTAAGTTACAAGGAGAGATTACACAAATTATTGTTATATTCTCTAGAATTTAAAAGGTTAAGTGGTGATCTGATCGAAGTTTTCAGGATATTAACGGGAACAGATAGGGTAGAAAGAGAGAAACTATTTCCGCTGGTTGGGGAGTCTAGGACTAGGGGGCATAGTCTAAAAATTAGAGGCAGACCTTTCAGGAGTGAAATTAGGAAACACTTCTACACACAAAGGGTGGTAGAAGTTTGGAACTCTCTTCCGCATACGGCAATTGATGCTAAATCAATTGTTAATTTTAAATCAGAGATTGATAGCTTTTTGTTAACCAAAGGTATTAAGGGATATGGGCCAAAGGCAGTTATATGGAGTTAGATCACAGATCAGCCATGATCTCATCAAATGGCGGAACAGGCTTGAGCGGCTGAATGGCCTACTCTTGTTCCTATGTTCCTATGTCAAAGGAATGGCTTAGGCATTGTAGGGATGCTTTATGGTGTTGGTGTGGGATGGTGCCAACCTGGCGCATCATGTGGCAGCCAGGGTGTACAGCATCAAGTGAAGTAAATCTGACCATGGTGAGGCCATCCCTGGCCTCCCGGGCAGCAATGTGCTCGGGTGCTGATGCCCTCAGTCCTGTGCAGCATCAGTTGATTGCGGAGAAGGTTGGTGTTGTTGTTGGTGCTGCTGGTGTGCCTGATGCTGCTGGTGCTGGGGCTAATCGTGGTGGGATTCTGAGGACCAAGGTAAGATAATTTCCAGGACACCAATGCTGATGTAATAGATGGCAGATGAACTTGAGATGACAGAAGCGATCTGTCAGTGGTGAAAGAGGTTGTTCCAATGAGGTGACACTGAATAGAGAGTTTGCTCCAAGCACTTACAAGCTGCATAAAGCTCAATCTGTCTTCCAAATGTAGTAAGCAACAGCTTCTGAGCTTGGAAAGTGAACAGCTGTGAGATGAGAGCTTTTATAGCACATTTGCAGCTGTCAATAATGAGATAATCCCATGGTGATACAACTCCTGACCTCCTTATCTGACGTGATCCCCGAGCAGCGTGGACCCTGTGGGCGACCTCGTAAAATGGTACGGTGAGCTCAAAATACTTTTTAATGGGCTGTTAACAAGGTCATAATGTACCTGAATTGCCTTCCCCGCCGTTGCATGTCAGGTCTGTTCAGCCCTTATTTATTACCCATTCCTAATTGCCCTTGAGAAGATGGTGGCGAGACACCTTCTTGAACTGCTGCAGTCCATGTGGTGAAGGTAATCCCATGGTGTTGTTAGGTAGGGAGTTCCAAGATTTTCACCCAGCAACGATGAAGGAATGGCGATACATTTCCAAGTTTTCCCCCTAATTCCCATTGATTTCAAGTTTGCTAGGGCTCATTGGTGCCACATTCAGTCAAATGCTGCCTTGATGTCAAGGGCAGTCACTCACACCTCACCTCTGGAATTCAGCTATTTTGTCCATGTTTGGACCAAGGCTGTAATGAGGTCTGGAGCCGAGTGTCCTGGCGAAACCCAAACTGAACATCAGTGAGCAGGTTATTGGTAATTGCCACTTTATAGCACTGTCGTTAACACCTTCCATCCCTTTGCTGATGATTGAGAGTAGGCAGATGGGGCGGTAATTTGCCAGAATGGATTGGTCCTGCTTTTCTTGAACAGGAAATACCTGGACAATTTTCCACTTTGTTGGGTAGAAGAAGGCATTATCCTGCCCACAGCGTGTCCATGCTGTAGAATTCGCAATATATCGCGATTTTATTAATAAGGAGAAAACACAGAGTTTCGTTCAAACAGCTTTTATTTCAGCAGAATGCTGACAGGTTTAAAGTGGACACAAGCAGCCTGTAAAATGGCCGCCGCACCTCGTGACCGAACATTCTAGACTTTTCAACAGGCAGACAAGATGGCGTTCCAATATACATTTGTGCAAGATCGATTAAGAGTCAGCACAGTGAAGATAATACACGAGACATTATGGGTTTGCAGTATACACATAGATACTGAAATCGGTCTCCCAGGTACAAAGGAAAGCCATTGTACCGAGTAATCAAGGGCCCATCCAAAAGACATTAATATGTAAAATCCCAACGACTCTACGATGAGAGAGCCGTTAGCAGGTAGTTATACAGGACACTTGGAAGCCCCAAACCCCTCCAGGGAGATTACCGACCTATTTAACAATGGGAGAAATATTAACAGGTACTCAGACATTTACGAGTAGCCCCGAAACCCATTAAGAACGGAGATCACCCATACAAGACATTTGAGCGCCAGACCCTAAACAAAAGAATGGACATTATAGTTGGGCGGGAAACGGAAGATTTTGCACTATAATTGCAGGCTCCAAACCGTCCATCTTTCTCTTGCTGCTCTTATCATCGTGGCTGCTCCTGTGCTCTTATCCGGTCGATTCGTAACCTCGTGGCTGCTCCTGTGTACTCGTAGTTGGGCTTCTGCTTGCCTGTTGTCTCTTCTGAAAAGACTGTTGAACTTTCTGATCCGTTCGGATCTACCTCGTGTCGCGTAACGAAGACCTATGTTGGTAACTGGCAGCGGAACCAAAGGCCCGAGATGAGAAGAGATGAGATGAGATGAGATGAGAAGAGAGGAAGACCATATCCATCGCCACGGTCAGTAAATCCCGACCGCGCCTGTAGGTCGATTAGCCAAGTTTTCCTTGCCAGGAAGACTTCTTCGAACTTGCAAAGAAACATATCGTATCGATGATATCGACAACTGTGCTCGAAAAGTACCTGTTAAACCAACCAACACAGGTCTTCATCACAGCAGACGTTCCAGCCTGCTAGCCGGAGCAGCAGAAGCAAGTAAACAAGTGGGACCAGGAGATCTCCTGACCGACACGTGGGTGCTGCGGTGAAAAACATCCGATCAGCTATTCGGAATTTCTCCGAGTTATCATGAGTGGTGAGCATGAGTCTCGAAATCCTACGAATCTAGTTTAGGATAGATATTGATAGGGGAGGGTTTAAGGATTAAGGATATTTGTAATGTGTGCCCCTATTTACTTTGTGCCGTTCGTTCCTCGTTTCCCTAAGATCGACTATATAACTGCTTGTAAGATTGTACTGTCATTAATCTGTGCTTATGACATGTATTTCATAATCTTAAGTATCATGCAATAAAGATTTTCCATTTCGTACCATTCAAACCGAGTCTACATGAGTTTCATCTCCATTACTGCTCTCGCATCTAAGTCCAGTGTCTAGAACCGTAAGGGAGAGTGATTCGAACCACTCACAGGTGTGTCTAGTGTTCCCAGACTGGCTGGAGACCAGAACAGGCAACGAGGCCTAGACCCGCACTGACATACAGGCTGCACAGAGCCGCGTGAATCTCACAGGCTGCGAGACACGCAGGGTCAGAATCCCTTACAATGCTTAGAGTGAGCTTCCTGGATTTATCTGAGGAGCAGTGCGTGGGGAGGGGGTGCTTCTCCAGACTGACTGTTGCAGACCTTTGCAGCTTCCTGCAAGAGAGCCTACTGCCTGCTGGGCCAGGTGGTCATGCTTTGCTTGTGGCATGAAAGTCACCACCGCACTTACTTTCTTTGCCTCAGCCTCGTTCCACGATGTTGCAGGGGCCATTTATCACATCTCTCAGACTGTAATTCACAAATGCATCAGGCAGGTCACCGATGCCCTCTTTGCCAAGGTCAATGACTACATTACTTTCCCAATGGACACCAGCAGTCAGAATGAAAGCGCTCTGGGATTTGCTGCAGTTGTTGGTTTCGCTCATGTGCAGGGGGTTATAGACTGTACACATGTAGCCATCAGGGCACCAGGAAACCAGCCAGGAGCATTCGTTAACAAAAAAGGATTTACTTCTATCAATGTGCAGTGATCACTGCCACAGAATAATGCATGACTGTGCCAGGTTTGCAAGCAGCTGTCACAATTCCTCCATTCTGCATCAGTCATCTATCTCCTGCACTTTGCCACCCATCAAAGAACATTGGAGATTGATTGCGTGGGGACACTGGCCCTACTCTCCACTCATGGCTTATGATATCCTTTTGTAACGTCAGCCATGGGACCATCATGGTGCTCATCGAGCACACAATTGGGCTCCTGAAGCAATGGTTTAAGTGCTTGGAATAATCTGGGGGCTCACCCCAGTACATCCCGCAGAGAGGCTGGCACATTGTGTTGGAGTCCTACATGTTGCACAATCTCACAATCCAAAGAGAATTGCACATGGAGGAGTTGCAGCAAGAGGACCTTCCCTCATCTGATGAGGAAGACTTGGGCGATGGTGAAGAAGGAGCAGAAAAGGGAGGGCCAGTGCAACACCTTGCAGCCAAAAATACCAGGGATAAATTCATGGTGCAGCGCTTTGATTGACCTGCGCATTACCCTCAAAGATTCCACAATCCCCCTTCACATTGACAGTCCTCATTACCTCCTTTAGCAGTCTTTCAACCCTGCAATAAAGAACATTGAAACCATTGAACCAATTATCATATATATGACATCTTGACATTGCAGACTCATAACCTGCTATGAAACCACACTGAAGATGAAAATGCAAATCAAAAGTGTCTTCAAAATGGATTAGAAAAGATGAATTTTTTAATAGCTGCGACAATAATAGCCTTAACACCATTTGTCACTTATGTGGCAACCCATGGTGCCTTTCTTTAATTTGTTTTACTAATCCTACGATTAATATGGGTGGAGCCCCAAGTGGCTTCAGCATAGCTAGTGGAAGGCTGATGTTGTTGAAACCCTTGAGATGCCCAGGCTCTGTGTCCTCTGGGAGCTCAGTGCCTTAGAGAGCCCAGCTGCATACTGCCGCAGGCTGGCCCAGCTGGCTTTCTGGCACCATGGTGCCAATCTTTGTGCTGATGCTTGGGATGGATGGAGCGTGTGACTGTGCTTCTACCAGAGAATTGTCCTCCTCCGAATCCTCTTCAACAGAGCCCAGGTGCTGAAAGGACCTAGAGAAAGGGGAAAGGGACAAGAGTTAACAGGGCACTGACAGGATAGACAATAGCAGATTATAGGCTTCACTATGCAACATTAAGTTGTCATGCAGCTTGAATGTACAATTGCTTGAGGTCACTGGAAAGGTGCAAGTAATAGGCAGACACCATGCTAGGTGCTGCCCCCGCACCCCACCCCCACCTCACCGGCTCTGATGTTCTTCTCTCTGGATGGCCCTATTATCTCCAGGGCTGCGTGCTGTATCAAGCCTTTACAACAAGCAAGTGAGTGTGTGATTGGGCAGAGGTGGTACAGTGTCCCATGGTGATTGGTGAAGAAGGATCTTGTGCAGGGGAGGTAAGTGTTTCAGAGTGCTGGGGGAGTGGGGTGAGGGAGAAGTGCTGTTGCCAGGTGTAATGCAGAGGAATAGAGATATGAAGAGCTGTATTCACCCTTGCTTATCTGATCAGTTCATTGAAGTGTTTCCTGTATTCAATCCAGGTCTTCAGGTGATGCTCAGAGAGTTCACTACCTCTGCTACCTCTGCCAGGCCTGCTGCAAGTTATTTTTGGCAGTTTCATTGCATCATATGGAAACAGGACATCCTTCTGTGCCCTCACCTCCTCAACAAAGACTTCCACGGATGTGTCTGAGAACCTGAGGGCCTGCTTCCGACACATGTTCAATATTGAGATGTTTCCATCAATGTAAATGTAACATCTCCTTAAGCGGGGCATTCACATTTGAAATAGCCATCAGGAGGCCCACAGGAAATCCTAGCCTACAAGTGGGCATCACTGTCTTGATCAGGTGGGCAGCCCGCCAATCAAATGCTACTGAGGCTTAACTTAAAATCATCCAAGCCTCAGACGAGTGTGCCAACTGCCATGTGATTGTCAATGCAAGCAATGAAAAAGAGTTTATTAATGCATTTGTATGAAAAATTATGTGTGATGCATAAGCATAAGAGACAAGACAGCATGAACGTTATGACCAACCTGCAGCTGGCATCTTCCCCCCTACTTCCTTATCTCCTATTCCCTCTCCTGTCTGCCTGCCCAGCAGTTTGAGAGCTTCCTCCTCATAAGCAGTTAGAGGCTGGATACTGGGGAGTCCACCACCTGTTCCAGTTCTCTGCCTTCCATTATGAGTTATTTTCTCCTTTAAAAGGAAATCACACAGTATGAATGCCCGCTGGTTACCATGACATGTAATCGTACCCAGCTGACAGAAAGAAAATCACTATGGAGGTGAGAACAGGTGCATGGAAAAAGCAAGAAAATCTTGTGAGGTTTTTTTGTACATCCATCCAAGTTAGGCTTGAGGGAAGAAAAAGAGAGTTAATGTTTTTTCAGTTCTTCCTATACATTGATGGTAAGATACTGAATAACTTTCAAACAATGAGGAGCAGGGTGAATTTAAGTGTTCACCAGTGCATTCTTAGAAAATGCCAAAGCCTCTGATCACCTTGGCTGCCCTGCCGAGGTTCTTTTGGTGCTCTGTTGCATTGTAGAGGGGGAGCATGGAGATGCCGCTAACTGCCATCCCTGTACACTTCCTTTCAATGGGCGTCTGCACTCATTCCCAGATATTTGTACCCTCATTTGTCTAATTTGGATCAGCAATTCTGCCACCAATAAGTCAGAGAAGTTTGGGGCTTGCACTGCAAGATATTTTGCTTTCAATAACGAGGCTCGTTTTAACCTAACCCACCCAACAGGAAACTGATGAGCTCGGATCGGCAGCCCGTTTTATACACCACCCAATTTTAATTTCCATCAACTTCAATGGTTAGGTTAAAATCATCCCCGTACATTCAGGTTTCAGTAACGGTTCACAATTCTGTGCCTTTCCCCTTTAAACTGCTGCACCCATTTAAATACTGCCGCAGCTTCTGGTTCCCCACACAAGTGGCAAGCAGGCAGTATTACCGCTGGGAACCTCCCCACAAAACAGAAATATGGCTAAACCTGAAAAACGATGTTTCTGCCGCACTTCCGGCAAAGTTACAGAACAGGCGCAGCTCTGAGGAAATATCGGTCAATGTTCACCATGGCAGCAAAAGACAAGGCCTGCTTGACAGACACAAGAACGGTTATTAAAAAGATATATAACTTATTAAATGTAAATGATGTATACAAAATAGCAAGCTCAAGCTGTAAAGTGCCAAATATTTTGATAGCAGCTTAATGGAATCATTGCCAATTACAGGAAACTTTCGTTTATCCGGCATCGACGGGACCGGCGTGGTGCCGGTTTATCGAAAGTACCGGATAACGGAGAGTTATATCTATCGAGGCTATTTTTAACAAAGAGACTCCAGGCAGCGCGGGACTGCAGTGTTTCGGACTTCCGACTGACTAAATCGGCGTTCGCGGACTCGGACTTGGAATCGGGATCGGCAACATTGCCGGTTATTTGAGAGGAGTTTTCGGAGCCCTCGGCGTTCGCGGAGACTCGACTGCGACTCGGCAACATTGCCGGTTATTTGAGAGGAGTTTTCGGAGGATGATTTTTGCCGGTTAAGCGAGAATTCCGGATATTTGGGTGCCGGATAAACGAAAGTTTCCTGTAGTACCTTTAGAAAGGAGAGAGAGAGAGGAAGCAAAGTGAAAGG
The DNA here is from genome assembly GCA_030390025.1 of Squalus acanthias. NCBI lineage: Eukaryota > Metazoa > Chordata > Chondrichthyes > Squaliformes > Squalidae > Squalus > Squalus acanthias. The sequence continues at coordinate 54,646,555 of CM059432.1, forward strand.
GGAATAGATTGAGCTTAAAAGTGTGAAAGCAGCAGATTTTAAAGCTTGAGAATGTATTTGAATCAGAATGAGAGCTGAGTAGAAAGAACTGAAGAATGAAAATTTACTTGCGTTAACTATTAGTAGATCTATGAGATTGATTGAGATTGTAGCCAAATAGGTCAGGAGCTGTACACATTCAATGGACCATTGTCTGGCACTGAATGACCCTGACCCTCTGAAAGTCGATGTTATCAGTGGACAGTAAGTTACATTTTCGGTGATACACATTACTTCAGTTAATTTTGCAAACACCTTGAGAATTCTATCAGCAAGTTACATATGAATGAAATGAATAATATTTATATTTAGGGTTGCCAACTCTGGTTGGACATATTTCATGAGGTTTCATCAAATGATGTCCAACCTCCAACCACCCCACCCCCACGCTCCTGCCATTGGTCACCCAACATGTCCATCTTCACGGTGCACCGCCTTTTAAACCAATCAGAAAACTCTTTATTACCCGATAGGATGAATCTTTGACTGTGAGTCAAACAGCCGTTTTCCCATCTCTGATGTTATTATAAGTAAAAACTGAAGTGTTGAAAGAAAATGAAAAAGAAACATATTTTTTTTTTTATGTCCCTATGATTTTTCTCTCTGGTTGCTCACAGCAGTGTCCTGGAGATAATCATTAATTCCTGGATACTCCAGGTTGATTCTAGAGGGTTGGCAACCCTATTTATATTGCTGTCCTGCTTTCACTTACCTGAAAATTTAGGGCCTGAAAATCCATGGGCCAGCATTCATAGAAACATAGAAAAATAGGAGCAGGAGTAGGCCATTCAGCCCATTGAGCCTGCTCCATCATTAAATATGATCATAGCTGATCCTCTATCTCAATACCATATTCCCGCTCTCTCCCCATACCCCTTGATGCCTTTTGTGTCTAGAAATCTATCTATCTCCTTCTTAAATATATTCAGTGACTTGGCCTCCACAGCCTTCTGTGGTAGAGAATTCCACAGGTTCACCACCTTCTGAGTGAAGAAATTTCTCCTCATCTCAGTCCTAAATGTCCTATCCTGTATCCTGAGACTGTGACCCCTCGTTCTAGACGCCCCAGCCAGGGGAAACATCCTCTCTGCATCCAGTCTGTTTCAATGAGATCCCCCTCTCATTCTTCTAAACTCTAGTGAATACAGGCCTAGTCGACCCAATCTCTCCTCATACGACAGACCTGCCATCCCAGGAATCAGTCTGGTGAACCTTCGCTGCACTCCCTCTATGGCAAGTATATCCTTTCTTAGGTAAGGAGACCAAAACTGCACACAGTACTCCAGGTGTGGTCTCATCAAGGCCCTGTACAACTGTAATAAGACATCCTTGCTCCTGTACTCAAATCCTCTTGCAATGAAGGCCAACATACCATTTGCCTTCTTAACTGCTTGCTGCACCTGCATGTTTGCTTTCAGTGACTGGTGTACAAGGACACCCAGGTCCCTTTGTACATCAGCATTTCCCAATCTAGCACCATTTAAATAATACTCTACCATTCTGTTTTGTAAAGTTTCGCAATTATCGCAATTCAAAATAACAAGATAGAAGCAGGTTCGTTTGATCAGTTTTATTAAACGAAGTGCTGTCATGATATAAAGGACACAGAAGCCTGTAAAATGGCCACTGCGCATCGTGGCAGAAGCTTCCAGAAGTACAGTGGGCAGACAAGATGGCGTTCGAATAAACATTTCAATATAAGACTGGATCATACTCGATAAACACTGATAAAGACAGGATGCAACCTGTTTGCATTTGTGACAATAGCAAAAGATATAAGTGCTGGAATCGTTTTCCATGCACAAGTAAGGACCATTGTACTGGGCAATCGAAGGCCCATCCAGACACATCAATACACAAATACCCCCACGGCTCTACAATGAGAGAGACATCGACGGGTGATTAAGCAAGCATTCGGGGGCCCCCAAAACCCAGCCAGGGAGGCTCCTAGCCGGTTCGACAATGGGAAAAACATTAACGGGTAGTTGGCCAGTTTCAGGTGCTACCGAAACCCGTTAAGGAAAGAATAGCCCCACGCTGGGAGTTTTGAGCGCCAATATTATACAAAGGACAAACATTAAGATTTGGGCGGGAGATAAGGGAACACAGCACTATAACTATAGTGAACAAATGTCCATCGCTCTCTTGATTTTCGGCTCTTATTCGCTCGAATCGTCTCTTATTCTCTTATCTCGCTGCTGACTGCTGAACTCTTATTCGCTTGCCGCTTCATGGACTCGCTTGACTGGTGAGCTTTTGATTGTCTCTCTGGACTTTGTTGACTCTTGACTTTTAACCGTACTGGTCGGTTATTCGAATGTTGGGTGGAGCTCAATCGGAACGAGCCGCCTCGACAAGGGCAAGTGCACCATCCCGAGAGTCGGTAAACGGTGTCTGGACCCGAAGGCCCAAAAAGACAAGACGAAATGACAAGAAAAGAAGAAGAATCCACGTGCCGCCACGGTCAGTAAACCCCGACCGCGCCCGAAAATATAGAACTCATTTCTTGAATTCTACGGGTTATTGCACGAACTGGTTTGGGTCCATCGACTTCTTCATCACAACAGGAAGACTCTTCATTGAATTCTACCGACAACTGGTGTCGGTACAGGAAGACTTTTCTTTGAGTTCTACAACCGTGCCCGAGTTCTGTCGAGTTCTTCGTGACAACGGGGAGCCCGGCCTGCTTGTCGCAGCAGTGAAGATAAACAAGTGGGGTACAGAGACCCCTCCAAACACGTGACAGTCAGGCGCTGCAGCGAACGAGCCGAGTGCCTCACTTTAAAATTCTCCGAAGTATCACGAGTGGTGAGCATGTTTCCCGATCCTACAAATCTAGATGTAGTGTAGGTATTGATAAGGGAGGGTGGTTTTTATTAAGGATAAAGTATAATGTGTTCCCCTTTTTACGATGTGCCGTGCGTTCTTCATTACCATAGACCAAGCTTTATGAATGTATGTATACTTGTACTCTCGTTAATTTGCGCCTATGACATGTACTTCATGATCTTGGACGCTATGCAATAAAGATTTCCATTTCGTACTATTCAACCGGGTCTATTTGAGTTTTTCTCTGCATTACTGCTCTCGCACCTAAGTCCAGTGTTAGAACCGTAAGGGCGAGTGGGTCGAACCACTCACAGGTGCTTATTGCAACAAGGCTGGCCGGAGACCAGAGCAAGCAATAGTATTAGGCAACGAAGGCCTAACCTCGCACCAGCACCATCTGTGATGCAAGCACGACAAAACCCCTTACGGTTTTTCCTACCGAAGTGGATAACTTCACATTTATCCACATTATACTGCATCTGCCATGTATTTGCCCACTCACTCAACTTGTCTAAATTGCCTTGAACCCTCTTTGCATCCTCCTCACAACTCACAATCCCACCTAGTTTTGTGTCATCAGCAAACTTGGAAATATTACATTTGGTTCCCTCATCCAAATCATTGATATATATTGTGAATAGCTGGGGCCCAAGCACTGATCCCTACGGTACCCCACTAGTCACCGCCTGCCACCCCGAAAAAGACTCATTTATTCCTACTCTCTGTTTCCTGTCTGTTAACCAATTTTCAATCCATGCCAGTATATTAACCCCAATCCCATGTGCTTTAATTTTGCACACTAACCTCTTATGTGGGACTTTATCAAAGGCCTTCTGAAAATCCAAATACACCACATCCACTGGTTCTCCCTTATCTATTCTATCAGTTACATCCTCAAGAAACCCCAGTAGGTTTGTCAAACACGATTTCCCTTTCATAAATCCATGTTGACTTTGTCTAATCTCGTTGATATTTTCTAAGTGTCCTGTTATCACATCCTTTATAATAGACTCTAGCATTTTCCCTACTACTGATATTAGGCTAACCGGTCTGTAGTTCCCTGTTTTCTCTCTCCCTCCTTTTATAAATAGTGGGGTTACATTTGCCACCCTCCAATCTGCAGGAACTGTTCCATAATCTATAGAATTTTGGAAGATGACAACCAATGCATCCACTATTTCCATGGCTACCTCTTTTAGTACTCTGGGATGCAAATTATCAGGCCCTGGGGATTTATCAGCTTTCAGTCCCATTAATTTCTCCAGCACTATTTTTTTACTAATAATAATTTCCTTTAATTCCTCCTTCTCACTAGATCCTTGATTCCCTAGCATTTCTGGGAAGTTATTTGTGTCCTCTTCTGTGAAAACAGAACCAAAGTATTTGTTTAATTGCACTGCCATTTCCTTGTTCCCCATTATAAATTCTCCCATTTCTGACTGTAGGGGACCTACATTTGTCTTCACTAATCTTTTTCTTTTTACATACTTCTGGAAGCTTTTACAATCCGCTTTTATGTTCCTTGCAAGTTTACTCTCATACTCTATTTTTCCCCTCTTAATCAATCTCTTGGTCCTTTTTTGCTGAACTGCTCCCAATCCTCAGGCTTGCTACTTTTTCTGGCAACTTTATATGACTCCTCTTTGGATCTAATACTATCCTTAATTTCTTTTGTTAGCCATGGTTGGGCCGCTTTTCCTTTTGTGTTTTTGCGCCAGAAAGGAATGTATAACTTTTGCAATTCATGCATTCCTTGCTTAAATGTTAGCCATTGCCTATCCACCGTCATGCCTTTTAATGAAGCTCCTGGCATTTACACCAGGATTGTACCCAACAGTTACCTTTGCCACTGACCCTACCAAATTATGCAGGGTATGGGGAAGGTCGCTTAATCTGGAGGCCATTGGTGGGCACATCTAGCAACCCTTGTGAAGCATGCCACAAACTGTGGTGTAATTGCCCAGAACATGGTGTTGAGGGGAAGGTGAGTGCAGTGTGTCAGCATTGACTTCAATGGAAATAAAACTCAGGAGAGATGTAAAGCGAGCTGCCGGTTCCCTATCACCCGTTTTACACTATCGCACAAAATCAAGATCTATACTCAATGGAATACAAGCCTAATCTATGCAACCTGTCCTCATAATTTAACCCCTTTAGCCCCGATATAATTCTGGTGAATCTGCGCTGCACCCTCTCCAAGGCCAATGTATCTTTCCTGAGGTGCAGTGCCCAGAACTTAACATAGTACCCCAGATGCGGTTTAACCTGAGCTTTATACAAATATAGCATAAACTACACCCCTTTGTATTCCAGCCTCCTTGAGATAAAGGCCAACATTCCATTAGCCTTTTTAATTAATTTTTCTCACCATTTAATAATTCTCTGATCTATCTTTCTTAGGTCCAAAGTGGATGACCTCACACTTCCTACATTGAACTCCATCTACCACAGTTTTGCCCACGCACTTTAATCTATCCCTATGCAACTTTCTAATCCCATCTACACTACTTACTGTGCCACCTAACTTAGTATCATCAGCAAACTTGGATATACTGCTTTTGGTTCTTCATCTAATTCATTGCTAAATATAGTGAAAAGCTGAGGCCCCAGTACAGATCCCTGGTTGACACCACTAGTACATATCCATTATCCCTACTCTCTGTCTCCTACCTCCTAACCTCTTTTCTACCCATGTCAATAGGTTGCCTCCAATTCCATGTGCTTTTGTTTTTGTCAACAGTCTCGTGTGGAAACTTATCGAATGCCTTCTGAAAGTCCATATAAATAACATCCATAAACACTTCCTTATCTACCACATTAGTAATCTCCTCAAACAATTCAATTAGGTTAGTTAGACATGACTTTACAAATTCATGCTGGCTCTCTCTGATCACTGGCAGAAATTAAATAAAATTAAAGCTGTAGGAGATAAACTGTAGGAGATAAACTTGTCTTTACATTGCAGTTATGCAGCATACAGCAAACCATGGTTGTTTTGAACACATTTGCTGGATATAGAGGAGCACCCTGCCTGAGCATTCCAAAACAACGGATGATTTCCTTTAGCATCTGAATGATGTACTCACAGTAATTGTGTTTGAGGGATGTGACTCATTCTAGTTATGTTACGTTACTGTTCAAGGGTTTTTCAGACAAATCATCCGTCATGGATTATTTTTTACACAGATGTCTTTTTGTTCAAAATATGTTTGTACTCGAGCACAAACATGAACAAAATCTGTGAGAACCTCAGGGAATTACTTACATGTAGTGAAACTTGTTCTTCCTTTGTATTTTAAATTGGCAGAGTTATTCGAATTGTAGAATCCTCTAAATAGATATCCGCAGAGTTTATCACTTACAGCTTAAATTTTATTTCATTTTTGCCAGTGATTCAGCCCAATAGATTGTTTTATGCATGATAAACTAGACTCCCAGCTGTTTTTTTTACTTAAGCGCGCTATGAAAATTCTGCCAGAATATTTTGAATCACTGCATCAGATTGTCCACAAATTCTGAGTGGACAGAAATCCAGCAGTATAGCTCACTGCCTCAGATTATCCTCACCATTTGATTTGGTACATCTAGTCTCAAGCTGATAAAGAACCAAAGCAGTGAGCTGAAATGTCTTGCAAAAATTTCAACTCAGCATTGAAGGCAGAAATCATTCAATTTCTCATGAATACAATCCATTAAACAAACACTGGGCCCCAATTTAGGATCTCTTTTTGCAGAATCTTTTCTTCTGCCCAGGAAGTGTTTAGGTTGGCCTCTGGCAGATTGGCACACTGCAACTCCATTTTTCAAGGGCAGATTGGGGCATTTGCCTCTGAAGTGCCCTTGCAGGTGCGAATGTCCTGCTCTGACCCTATCCCCGGAATTTGGGAACGGGTCTCATCTATGTGCATGAGTAGATGGGGTTCTACTCTGTCACACTTATGCTGGCAGAGCAGGATTCCAAGAATGTGTCTATGAGACTCCTAGTTGTCCAGTGGGAGATATTAGATGGTCATTCAGTGGTGATCCAATCCTACCCAAGCTCCGAAAAGAGCAATGTTACCTATGTTAAGGAGTAAGTGAAAAATTATAATAGTTCTTACCCTTTCTTCTTGATGTAAATCAAATCATTCGATGTTACAGAGCAATTCCACCAGTGCTCCAAAACATGGATAAGAACTTTTTCCATTTTGACCTGCACATCTTTAAATTCATACTTAGAATTCATACTTAGAATTCAAAGGAGCCCACAGAAGCTAAATCTGATCCCAAAAAACTGAATTAACCTGAATGATCCAGTAACTAGTGTCCAAACTGTCCAGTGTTTTTTTTAGACATTAGAGTGACTTTATTATACGAGTCACTTTGCATAGTCTGAGGATAGTTGTGTGTGATTCTTTGTGATACATAGTTTTGATTTTGTTTATTTTGGAACAGATGTTTACTCCACTACAGGAAGTAGCTCAATGCATATGTTTAAATACATTACATTTAAAAATGGAGTCACTCAGATTACTATAAAACCCATGCTTGTAGGTCCCAATGTTCCTGCACCCAACATGAGCTTCATCTGTCCAAGCATCAGATCGCACAATTTTGTTGGGCCTAGTCATTATTATGGCCCAGGGAAGGCTGCCCCCTGGCAGAGCCTTGCACCAGGAATTGGCAGTGGGAAGCAGATATTCAGAAAATTACTCCTCATTAGTCACCATCTTCAAGAGAGGAGAGAAAAAAGGGAAATGGAAACAAAAATAATGTTATTCAAGTACGCTTCAAAGTTTCAAAAGAAAATATTAGAAAGAGCTCTAATTGCTCCAGTATTTAGAAGAATATTGAAGGTGGCACTGAATAATGGGCTTGTCAACTTCAATGGAGGAGCTGGCTAAAAGAATTGATAGTTGCGGATATTCCATTTTCTGAATTTGATACAAATGTCAGTGGAGACTGGCCTCCTGAGTATCTACAGACTTTGTCATTTTTGAAAGGTCAACAGATGCTGGATCTATTCTTCTCAGTGGTAGCAGCTCAACATCTCAAGGTCAAATCTTTTTGTCCATAGACAGCAAATAAGAAGCAATGTTGTCCATGTCTTTCTTAGGCTTTTTGTCATAGTATTTTGAAAATAACATTTCTGTGCATGTTAGGTAAAACCTTCTGACTTTTTTAATTTGGAGAGATGGGGGTAGGTTTTTGTCTTCACCACCTGGGTCGCAATCTGGAAGACCTGCCCAAATTTCATTCCATTGAAATCAGTGAGACCGGGCAAACCAAGCAGCCGAAGGGTGGATGTGGGCGCCAGCTGGGGTTCTAGTCCTGGACTCCCCAAGAGGAGGCAAATTTTGAAGATGTATTTTGGCTCCGTTACAAAAGGGGGGCGAGGAGCCACCCACCTCTTCCTTCATTCTTCAGGGGAAAACCCTGCAACTCCCCAGAACTGGTAATTTGAGATTTCCACTACACTTTGTGTGAAAAAGTGCTTCCTGATTTCACTACTGAATGGCCTAGCTCTAATTTTAAGATTGTACCTTATTATTCTGGATTTTCCCACCAGAGGAAAGAGCTTCTCTGTATCTACCCTATCAAATCCTTTTATCATTTTAAACACCTCATTTAGATCACCCCTCACCCTTTTAAACTCAAGAGAATACAAGCCAAGTTTATGCAACCTGGTTCATAATTTAACCCTTTAAGCCCTGATATTGTGAAGGAATAAGCTATATTCAGAAAAATACACCATTCTATGAAATAATTCTGGCCTTTGTAACATGACAAACTGGGCTTGAAAATCTAAAAACCTAACAATGGAGAAGCTGTGAACAGCATTCAGGCTATTGAGATAAGATAAGTTGTTGACACTGAATCAATAGCCTTATTGAAACAGGAGGTTGGAGGTTGCTGAAAGTCTGAAGCTTTGGAAAGAACACAATGGTACACCCAGTTAAGGTGTTTTAAAGTACATTTCATAAACAGGCACATAAAAGAAGAAGAAACATATGCCTTCGTAAAAATGACATCAAGTAAAAGAAACACCTGCCGTCAAATCGTTTTTATGTTAAACTTAGAACACCTACGGACAGGAGACATAAGTCTGTGTTACAACCAGCTGAGGTGACATAAGAATTGCATAGATCACCCTAGTTGAGGTTGTTTTAATTTACACGTCGTAAAAAGAATTTTCTGGGGTGACAGCAGGCCGGGTGGGAAAGTGTTTTTTTTTGACAGCAGGTCAGGACCCCGCTGTCAACCCACTGCCACATGCCTTTCCCAATGTTTGTCAGCACTGAGCAGACCCGACCAGCAGCGGTGGGGGATCCAATCAATCTCATTATTGCCTTGCTGACAGATCATAAACAGGATTTTTTAACTTACCTTTTGACTTTAACTTCATGGCCATGGGAACCACACTATTTGGGGACCACGGCTGTCAACCTGAGGCAGGAGTTCAGTGGTCATTGCTCCAGCTGATTCTTGACAGCTTCAAATGTACAGTAAAAGCATCCACCTAACATATCTTCACTTGCCTCAGCCACAAGCTGTTTCTCAGTCCATTTCCAGTACAGATTCTGCAGGCTTTCCACTTTCCACTCTCCATCTAGTATCACCTCTTTGGAAGAACTCTCTCACCATTGACAGAATGCTTCTGCCATCTCTCCTTCACCTGTCATCTATTCCATCAACATGGGTGCACTTTATACTGTCTCACCTTGGTCCTCAGAATCCCACCATGATAAGCCCCAACACCAGCAGCACCAGGCACACCAGCAGCGCCAACAACAACACCAACCTTCTCCACAATCACCTGATGCTGCACAGGATAGAGGACATCAGCACCCGAGCACATTGCTGCCCAGGAGGCCAGGGATGGCCTCACCATGGCCAGATTTACTTCACTTGACGCTGTACACCCTGGCTGCCACATGATGCGCCAGGTTGGCACCACCCCACACCAACACCATATAGCATCCCTACAATGTCCAAGCCATTCCTTTCACACCCACCACCATTGCGGGGGGTACTGTTATGTCTCACTATTCACTGGAACTCAATAAGCCACTTACAAAGGTGCACACAAATCTACCCAAAAACGCAAAGTGTTGAAAATAAAGGTTTCAATGTTTGACACCGCATTAACAGAAACTTCACATGAACATTGGAAAAAACACCCAAGTGGCTACCCTTGTGTGTTGTTAGTTGGTATGATTGCACTAGGATGAGGGTCAGAGGTAGCTAGTGAGATGGGGATGTGATAATGTAGATAGAGAGAGAGGGATGGAAGGAGGTGCAAGATAAGTTGGTGTGAATAAGGATGTTCAGGGGTAGGGTATGGAAGGCAGAGTGATGGGGATGTGATGAGAAGCACAGCAGGATGAAGGTGAGTGTGGTTTTGTATTAACATAGAAACATAGAAGATAGGAGCACGAGTAGGCCATTCGGCCCCTCGAGCCTGCTCCACCATTCAATGTGATCATGGCTGATCATCCAAATTCAGTACCCTGTCCCTGCTTTCTACCCATATCCCTTGATCCCTTAGCCTTAAGAAATATATCTAACTCCTTCTTGAATATATTTAATGAATTGGACTCAACTGCCTTCTGTGGTAGAGAATTCCACAGGTTCACCACTCTCTGGGTGAAGAAATTCCTCCTCATCTCAGTCCTAAATGGCTTACCCCATATCCTTAGACTGTGACCCCTGGTTCTGGACTCCCCCGCCATCGGGAACATCCTTCCTGCATCTAGTCTATCTAGTCCTGTTAGAATTTTATAAGTTTCAATGAGATCCTCTCTCATTCTTCTAAACTCTAGTGAATACAAGCCCAATCGACCCAATCTCTCTTCATACGTCATTCCTGCCATCCCAGGTATCAGTCTGGTGAATCTTCGCTGCACTCCCTCCATGGCAAAAACATCCTTCCTCAGATAAGGCGACCAAAACTGCACACAATACTCAAGGTGTGGTCTCACCAAAGCCCTGTACAACTGCAGCAAGACATCCTTGCTCCTGTACTCGAATCCTCTCACTATGAAGGCCAACATACCATTTGCCTTCTTAACCGCCTGCTGCACCTGCATGCTTACCATCAGCGACTGGTGCACAAGGACACCCAGGTCTCATTGCACTTCCCCTTTTCCCAATCTATTGACATTCAGATAATAATCTGCCTTCCTGTTTTTGCCACCAAAGTAGACAACCTCGCATTTATCCACATTATACTGCATCTGCCATGCATCTGCCCAATCACCCAACCTGTCCAAATCATACTGGAGTTTCTCTGCATCCTCCTCACAGCACACACTCCCACCCAGCTTTGTGTCGTCCGCAAACTTGGAGATATTGGGCTGGATTTTGAATGACCCGTGGAGTCGGGTTTGGAGGCGTGTGGGGGGTTAAAGTAGCAGATTCGGGGGTCCAGACCCCATCCTGACTCCAACACGCCTCCACGCAATTTAGACAAAATGGGTCGTGGGGTTCCCGACTCCGTCCCGCCTCCAAGAGGCGCGAGAGGCCATTAACGCTCTTAACTATCCCTAAATTGGCTCTGTAATGCCATTTTGAAACGTTTTAGCTAGTTTAACCCTTTTCCGACATGAAGTACGCCTGATGTGAAACACTCCAGTGAAACCTGGTGGGAGCACAAGTGGATAGCTGACTAGCAGCTGCAGGTCCACTATTACAACGGAGATGTGATGATGGTAGTAGTAGTATCTCTCTCACTCTCTCTCTCTCTCTCTCTTTAGAGATGCTGCTCATTTTGCATCCAAGTCCTCTCACACCAAAAGCCAGGCAGTCTCTGAGACCAGGCAGGCAGTCTCTGACCTGCAATGATGACATCATCAGAGGCGACTTTCAGACTGAAACCACTAATTGGTTCATGGGTTCCCACATGCTGGAACTCAATTACCCAATTAAGTGAAAATTGCATCACTCATCCACATTAATCTGGAGTCGGGGGGGCAACACGAAATGTGGGTAACACGACCCCAACCCGACCCCAAGACAAAATCCAGCCCATTACATCTAGTTCCCTCGTCTAGATCATTGATATATATTGTGAATAACTGGGGTCCTAGCACCGATCCCTGCGGTACCCCACTAGTCACTGCCTGCCACTCGGAAAAAGACCCGTTTATTCCAAGTCTTTGCTTCCTGTCTGCCAACCAGTTTTCTATCCAAGTCAGTACCTTACCCCCAATCCCATGTGCTTTAACTTTGCACGCTAATCTCTTATGCGGGACCTTGTCGAAAGCCTTCTGAAAGTCCAAATACACCACATCCACTGGTTCTCCCTTATCTATTCTACCAGTTACATCCTCAAAAAATTCCAGTAGATTAGTCAAGCATGATTTACCTTTTGTAAATCCATGTTGACTTTGTCCGATCCTGTCACTGTTTTCCAAGTGCTCTGCTATTACATCTTTTACAATGGACTCTAGCATTTTCCCCACTACCGATGTCAGGCTTACCAGTCTATAATTCCCCATTTTCTCTCGACCACCTTTTTAAATGGTGGGGTTACATTAGCTACACTCCAATCCATGGGAACTGTTCCAGAGTCTATAGAATTCTGGAAGATGACCAGCAATGCATCTATTATTTCTAGGGCCACTTCCTTAAGTACCCTAGGATGTAGATTATCAGGCCCTGGGGATTTATCGGCCTTCAATCCCGTCAATTTCCCTAACACCACTTCCCTACAAATACTGATTTCATTCAGTTCCTCCCTCTCATTAGACCCTATGTTCCCCGACATCTCTGGGAGGTTATTTGTGTCCTCCTTTGTGAAGACAGAACCAAAGTATGTATTTAATTGGTCTGCCATTTCTTTGTTCCCCATTATAAATTCCCCTGATTCTGACTGCAAGGGACCTACGCTTGACTTCACCAATCTTTTTCTCTTCACATATCTATAGAAGCTTTTACAGTCAGTTTTTATGTTCCCTGCAAGCTTACTCTCATATTCTATTTTCCCCCTCTTAATTAATCCCTTTGTCCTCCTTTGCTGAATCCTAAACTGCTCCCAATCTTCAGGTTTGCTGCTTTTTCTGGCCAATTTATATGTCCTCTCCTTGGATCTTATGCTATCCCTAATTTCCCTTGTTAGCCATGGTTGAGTCACCATTTTTGTTTTATTTTTATGCCAAACAGGGATGAACAAATTCTGTAGTTCATCCATGCGATCTTTAAATGTTTGCCATTGCCTATCCACCATCAACCCTTTAAGTAACATTCCCCAATCCATCCTAGCCTACTCGCGCCTCATCCCATCGTAGTTTCCTTTATTTAAATTCAAGACCCTAGTCTCTGAGTCAACTACTTCACTCTCCATCTTAATGAAGAATTCTATCATATTATGATCGCTCCTCCCCAAGGGGCCTCGCACAACAAGATTGCTAATTAATCCTTTATCATTACACAATACCCAGTCTAAGATGGCCTGATCTCTAGCTGGTTCCTCGACATATTGGTCCAGGAAACCATCCCGTATACACTCTAGGAATTCCTGCTCCACAGTATTGTTACTAATTTGGTTAGTTCAATCTATATGTAGATTGAAGTCACCCATGATAACTGCTCTGCCCTTATTGCACGCATCTCTAATTTCCCATTTAATGCCATCCCCAACCTCAGCATTACTGTTTGGGGGTCTGTATACAACTCCCACTAACATTTTCTGCCCCTTGGTATTTCTCAGCTCTACCCATACAGATTCCACATCATCAGAGCTAATATCCTTCCTTACTATTGTGTTAATCTCCTCTTTAACCAGCAATGCTACCCCACCTCCTTTTCCTTTTTGCCTGTTCTTCCTGAATATTGAATACCCCTGGATGTTGAATTCCAAGCCCTGGTCACCCTGGAGCCATGTCTCCGTAATCCCAATTATATCATATCCATTTACATCTATTTGCACAGCTAATTCATCCACCTTATTACGAATGCTCCTTGCATTAAGACACAAAGCCTTCAGGCTTGTTTTTTTAACACTCTTAGACCATTTAGAATGATTGTTTACTGTGGCCATGTTTGATTTATGCCCTTGATTTCTCTGACTTCCACTTTTGCTTTTCTCCTTCCTGTCTTTTGTTTCTATCCTTGCTTCCCTTTCCTCTGTCTCCCTGCACAGGTTCACAACCCCCTGCCATTTTAGTTTAAACCCTCCCCAACAGCACTAGCAAACACTCCCCCTAGGACATGGGTCCCAGCCCTGCCCAGGTGCAAACCGTCCAGTTTGTACTGGTCCCACCTCCCCCAGAGCTGGTTCCAATGTCCCAGGAATTTGAATCCCTCCCCCTTGCACCATTCTTCTAGCCACATATTCATCTGAAATATCCTTCTATTTCTACTCTGACTAGTACGTGGCACTGGTAGCAGTCCTGAGATTACTACCTTTGAGGTCCTATTTTTTAATTTACCTCCTAACTCCCTATATTCAGCTTTTAGGACCTCATCCTGGTTTTTACCTATATCGTTGGTACCTATATGCACCACGACAACCGGCTGTTCACCCTCCCCCTCCAGAATGCCCTGCAGCCACTCCGAGACATCCTTGACCCTTGCACCAGGGAGGCAACATACCATCCTGGAGTCTCGTTTGTGGTCGCAGAAACGCCTATCTATTCCCCTTACAATAGAATCCCCTATCACTATAGCTATCCCGCTCTTTTTCCTCCCCTCCTGTGCAGCAGAACCACCCATGGTGCCAGGAAGTTGGTTGCTGCTGCCTTCCCCCGATAAGCCATCCCCCTCAACAATATCCAAAGTGGTCTATCTGTTTGAGAGGGGGATGGCCACAGGGGACCCCTGCACTACCTGCCTGTGCCTACTACTCTGCCTGGCGGTCACCCATTCCCTTCCTGCCTGTGCAGCCTTTACCTGCGGTGTGACCAACTCATTAAACGTGATATCCACGACGTCCTCAGCATCGCGAATGCTCCAGTATGCATCCATTCGCAGCTCCAGCGCCGCAATGCGGTCTGCCAGTAGCTGCAGCTGGATACACTTCCTGCACACATGGTCATCAGGGACACAGGAAGTGTCCCTGATTTCCCACATAGCGCAGGAGGAGCATGCCACGGGGCCAAGCTGTGCTGCCATGACTTACCCTTTAATTAATTTAAATTAAATTAAATCAAATCAATACCACCAATTACACTACAATTAAATGTTATACTCAAGGGCCCTTGTTTACTAGCAATCCCCGCTACACAACAGAGACCTTAGAAACTATAACCACAAAATTAAGACCTTCTAAACTTTATAAATTACTAACCTCAACTGTCAAACTATAGAGTAGTATAAATACTCACCTGGCCGTAATCACCCAATCAGCTGCTTCCTCTTGCCCGCGTCACTTTTTGAATCGTGATGTGGCTCTGGAACGCTGCCGCTGGTCTGTGAGATTGGTAAGCCTCTGCAAAAAAGCCCGCGAAAGTGAGTTTAAGTACTCACTGAACCGCTGCTCTCTGCTCCTCCCGACTCCGACCTCTGCAAAAAAGCCCGCGAAAGTGAGTTTAAGTACTCACTGAACCGCCGGTCTCTGCTCTTCCCGACTCCGGCCCATAAGCATACAGAGCGAGTCATGGGAGAGCCTTGGTGCAGCCCTGTGCCTTTGTGCAGTCATTGTCAGTGTTTGCAGCACCTCAATGCTGTAGAACACTGACAGTTGGCCACGGTCCCTTTAAGGAAACCGGCTGATGACGCATCATGAAATGATGTCACCAGACCCGCTTCCTCTAATTGGCCCAGGAAATGCGCTGGGAGGGCTTAACAAGCCCCATCAACGTAAAGTAATTTCACAGAGCGGGGTGGAGCCAGCAGCGGGGTCGGGACCGGCCACCAACATCGCCCACACCGGAACCGCCGAGGTAAGTAAAATCGTGGCCTTCATCACACAAAGGGTAGTAGAAGTATGGAACGCTCTCCCACAAAAAGCAGTAGGTGCTAGCTCAATTAATAATATTAAAACTGAGATCGATAGATTTTTGCTAGCCAAGGTTATTAAGGGATATAGAGCCATGGTGGTTAAATGGAATTAGGATACAGATCAGCCATGATCTCATTGAATGGCGGAACAGGCTCGAGGTGAAGAATTGCCTATTTCTCTTCCTATGAGACTGATACACAGACTAAACTTTATCATTTTCTTGCTAAAGAATCAAAAATGTCTCCAAAAGCTCTGTACAGCGTTACGTGAGAGCAGCTGTGAATCCCTTTCAATAGCATTTCAATTGGGCACCTCAGGATTGTACTGTCCATGGTTGATGGGAGGGAGCAGAAAGTTACAGCAGTTAGAGGGTGAGGTTGGGAAATAACATTGGCGTCATTATGATGGCACTTGACCCCGATTTGAATTTATTCATGCAGCTTCCACCTGCTTCAGACAGGATTAATGTCTATTGGAAAATCTGACCAGCTGTAAAAACAGCAGCAAGTGGGCAGGGCAAACAGCAGTTTTATTTTCCATCCAGTATCATCCTGTTTTTGATTGTCAATGTGGTGGTAAAGAGATAAAGATTGCCCCCAATATTTAGACTTATGATAGTACCCAAATTTTCCTTCCCTCTTTTGATTTAATATTCATATCAGAAACCTTAATTGCCTCTGAGTCAGAAGATTGTATTTCAAGCCCCATTCCAGAACCTGAGCCTGTCGGGATCAATAATGCTTTTGGGTCCAGGTCTGCATTTACTGGCTGATGCCTGAGGCATCCCAAAGGGCAGTGGCACTGAAGGCTAGAGCACCAGGCATGTGCTAGCCTTATTCACACCTCAAAAATAAGGTCTATGCAGCCCTTGCTCCGTGACATGTTCACGTTGCCTGAACAGCATTGTTGGAGCTCGTGCCAATATAAAATGCACACTGGATGGTTGGCCCATTTAGCCACGTTGCTTCTTGGTCCTTAAATGAGAAGTCCGCTTGTTAATTGGATTAATAAATGATGAAATCATTGGGTGATTATATACAGCAAGGTTCCACAATCAAGTTGAATGGTTATTTTTCACTGATTTTCGTTGGGCTTTCTGAAGTGGGTGGCCCACCTCCTGACTCCCCAAAGCCTCTCCACCACCTACAAGGCACAAGTGTGATGGAAGGACAAGGGCAGTAAGTGCCTGGGAACACCATCACCTCCAAGTTCCCCTCCAAGTCACACATTATCCTGACTTGAACATGTATTGCTGTTCCTTCATTGTCGCCGGGTCAAAATCCTGGAACTCCCTACATAACAGCCTTATGGGAGCACGTTCAACATATGGACTGTAGCAGTTCAAGAAGAAGGCCCAGCACCATCTTCTCAAGGGCAATTAGGGATGGGCAATTAATGCCAGCCTTGTCATCGATGCCCACATTCCGAAGAACGATAAAAATGATGAGAAAAATATACAGCACAATTCACTTATTATTTAACCAATTATAACAAAGACAAGGAGGCATTGATTAGAAATGAAGTAGCAAACAACTTAACATAGAAGTGAGACCCTAAAAAATACAGTTATTCATATGCAGTTGATTAATGATTCCCAATGGTACAAGTTTGGTTAGAATAATTTGACAAAATTCCATAATCCATTTATACTGCTAATAATTGATTTTTTTCCAAGACTATCCAGCATGTCAAATTAAACCAGTTTAAAAATATCTGCTATACGTGTACCTAATTTAAGTAGGATTTTTAATGAGATAATGCAATAAGGTTAACTCCATGTGGAGTGATGGATTAGGTGATGTTAATACTGCATGTTCATGTAAATAAGGTCCCACATCACATTCTCTGTGAGGTAAGAGTTCACATTATTCATTATGACTCTTGTCAGTTGACTGTCATCAAAAATGTTTGTCTTTGACATGAAATGATATGTGTGTATGTGTTTACTAAAGAGATAACCACCGTCCAAAATCCCTTCTATTATAAAAAGGTTGAAATCTAATTAGCTCCCAAATGAATATAATTCAGTATTTCATGCATTGAAGCAAAAAGTGCATGAGGCATCTGTAAAAGCAGGATTAAAAGGTCACATCAGAAAATCTCTTAAAATTAGTTCGATTATCATTTGCTTAAAAAGTAACAGAAATTCATGCTGTTGAATAGTTATGAAGTACTTGGGGAAGAATGTCTCTGGTTGCCATTTGTAATTAAATCATAAACACATTCTTTTTGAATGCCTTTCTAAAGTCACTGCATGTAGTGACCGGAGGCATTCTTCTCCCAGTTATCTAACTTAGGTATATTAGCCTAAATTATATCATTTTAAAATACCTTACACAGAGAGAATGGGTTCAAATAAGTTTCAAAAATGTAATGAAACACATTAGGAGCCATCGTACTCATGTTCAATACTTCCTACATACCCAGTTCTTCTTATATAATAGGAGATCATGGAAGATTTATTAAAAATTCTATTCAGTCTTAATTTTCCTTGAGTGAATGCAAAGGTCTGGCAGAGATCTTCTTGAAGCTTAAAGGAAGCTGTTCTGAATACCATTAAGGTATTCATGATTCTCGTCATTGATTTCTTCATAGACCTGACCATCAGTCATCAAATTGCCTTGCAGCTTTCTTTCCCCATTGGCACAAGATGTGCCCTGTATTCTTTATTCTACAAGTAGTTGCATGTAGAATATTTAGTTGCTAGCTGATTATTATCATCCCATTTCTTTTGATTCTGATAAATAGAGGAAGAATTTCAATTAGATTTACCAAAGAGGTTGCTCAGTTCCTAGGGATGCATGTCTGAAGAATTGAAACCTTACAAAACGTTCTCATGTTGGCTTATTGGGTGAATACACTCTATAGTGTGGTACTGAACCACACAGGCCCAAGTTAGATCCTCAGTTTGTGATGATCTCAGCTACCTGTTCAAAAAAGGGTGTAAGGATAAACCCAGCAACTACAGGCCAGTCAATTTAACCTCAGTAGTGGGGAAGCTTTTAGAAACGATAATCCAGGACAAAATTAACAGTCACTTGGACAAGATGGATTAATTAAGGAAAGCCAGCTCAGATTTGTTAAAGGCAAATCGTGTTTAACTAACTTGTTTGAGTGTTTTGATGAGGTAACAGAGAGGGTTGATGAGGGCAATGCGGTTGATGTGGTGTACATGGACTTCCAAAAGGCGTTTGATAAGGTGCCACATAATAGGCTAGCCAGCAAAGTTGATACGAAATTGGCTAAGTGACAGGAAACAGAGAGTAGTGGTGAACGGTTCTTTATCAGACTGGAGGAAGGTATACAGTGGTGTTCCCCAGGGGTCGTTACTAGGACCACTGCTTTTCTTGATAGATATTAGTGACTTGGACTTGGGTGTACAGGGTACATTTTCAAAATTTGCAGATGACACAAAACTTGCAAGTATAGTAAACAGTGAGGAGGATAGTAATAGACTTCAAGAGGACATAAATAGGCTGGTGAAATGGGCGGACACGTGGCAGATGAAGTAAACTAATTGTACAATTCTAAAGGGGGTGCATGAACAGAGAGACCTAGGGGTATATGTACACAAATCATTAAAGGTGGCAGGACAGGTTGAGAAAGCAGTTAAAAAAGCATACGGGATCCTGGGCTTCATAAATAGAGGCATAAAGTACAAAAGCAAGGAAGTTCTGAGGATCCTTTATAAAACACAGGTTTGGCCTCAACTGGAGTATTGTGTCCAATTCTGGACACTGCACTTTAGGAAGGATGTGAAGGCCTTGGAGAGGGTGCAGAAAAGATTTACGAGAATGGTTCCAGGGATGAGGGACTTCAGTTATGTGGATAGACTGGAGAAGCTGGGGTTGTTCTCCTTAGAGCAGAGAAGGTTGAGAGGAGACTTGATAGAGGTGTTCAAAATCATGAGGTGTCTAGACTGAGTAGATAGAGAGAAACTGTTCCCATTGGCGGAAGGGTCGAGAACCAGAGGACACAGATTTAAGGTGATTGGCAGAAGAACCAAAGGTGATATGAGGAAAAACTTTTTTACACAGCGAGTGGTTAGGATGTGGAATACACTGCCTGAAAGGGTGGTGGAGGCAGATTCAATCGTAGCTTTCAAAAGGGAATTGGATAAGTACCTGAAGGAAAAAAAATTGCAGGGCTACAGGGAAAGGGCGGGGGAGTGGGACTAGCTGAAGTGCTCTTGCAGAGAGCCGGCACGGGCTCAATAGGCCAAATGGCCTACTTTTGTGCAGTAACCATTCTATGATTCTATGAGGTTGGAGCCCATCCTTTCCAGCATGGAACTGGTGGCCAACTCCATCAACACACTTGTGGGCCCAACCATGATACAGCATCTGATGGCCGATGTCTCGGCTTCCATTGCAGCACAAGCAGCTTCCACCAAATATCTGAGTGCTGCAGAGGAAGCTTAGACTGATGTCATGCAAGGTCAGCTTGCTGCCATGCAAGCTCAAACTTCTGTCATGCAAGCTCAGACTGCTACCATCATGGCCGTGGATACCAGTGTTGAAAGGGGCTTGCAGGGTGTCACAGCAGTCCAGCAATCTGTCCTCCAACAGATTACTAGGATTGCTGAGGTGACGCCCCGGGGGAGTGGCAGTGGCTCCATGGAGCACGAACCTGATGTCCTCTCTCAGGTTAACAGCATTCATGATCCCACTCCGCCATTGCCCTTGCTGTTGCCTGTCAGCCAGCCAGCCCAGACTGCTGTCACCCATACCAAGATGGTGCAGTCTAAAGTCGGGCCTTCTGGGCCCAGAGTTGCTCGAGGTCGCCCTCCAAGGTCATCTGCAGTCCCCTCCTGAAAGTCAGCAGCCTTCCACCAGCCACTGCGGCAGCACTTCTTGGAACACTAGGCAAAGGCCCACGGACGACAGGCACTAAGGGAATGCACAAGGGTGATTGGTTTAATTATGCATGCAATATGGCATGATTTCATTTATAAATTTGGTTTGGAATGTGTATTTTCTGTTGGCTTTTATTTTTGCATTGCGGCCACGAGGACGATGTGACAGAGGGAAGCTAAGGAGTGTGAGACTGTTGGTTAATGGGGAATTGGGGTTGAGGTTACTGGTATCGCACTTCAACTAGTGCTTCACGTACAGCCCGGGCAGAAAGGGGCTGTCTAGGTTGCAGCCTCCCGTCCTCTTCCGCCTCCTCCTCTTCCTCTTCCTCCTCCTTCTCCTCCTGCTCCTCAGCTTCTCGCCTGATAGGTGATGGCAAGGGCTGTTCCCTCATGATGGCATGGTTGTGCAGCATGCAGCATACCACCACAAATCTTGAGACCCACTCAGCCAAGTACTGCAGGGCTCCTCCAGAGTGGTCCAGGCAGTGGAATCATTGCTTCAGTGCACCAATGTTCTGCTGTATCACTTTTTTTGTGGCAGCATGGCTCTCATGGTATGCATGCTGTGTGCATGGGTTTCGAACTGGAGTCATGAGCCATGTTGTTAGCAGATAGTTCTCTTTGCCCAGTCGCCACCCTTTGGTTTGCCGTGGTGGCTGAAATGCAGCTGGCACAGCGGACTGGCGCAGAATGAAGCCATTGTGATACCGGGCATTGGCCTACATGATGCGTTGCCTATGGTCACACACCAGCTGCACGGTGAGAGAGTGGAATCCCTTTCAGTTCAGGTACATGGGAGAGTTGACATGCGGCACCTGCAAAGCAATGTGCGTGCAGTCAATGGCACCCTGCACCATGGGGAAGCCTGCAAACATTGCAAACCTCGTGCTCACTCTGCCTGCTTCTCTCTGGCAAGAGGGAATGAAATGAAGATATCTCTCTTTGAATAGAGAGGCTCATTGACCTCACTTATGCAACAGGGGACGGCAAACTGGAAGATGCTGCTTATATCTCCAGCACCAGCCTAGTTGGAGCCAGACGCATAAAAGTTCATCATCACAGTCAGCTTCACAGCCACTGGCACTGCGGTCCTTGCCCTGCTCTGATGTTGCAGTTGTGGCTGCAGCAGTTGACAGATTTCAATGACGACCTCCTTAGTGAATTTTAAATAGAGAAAAATAGTTCAAGTAGACCAAGGAAAAGAGATAGTGGCCTAAAAACTGGACCCCATTGCATCCATTTTATTGGCACTATTAGATCATTTTTACCTCACCTGCCCAGCAAGAAACGCATAGGATCGGATCAGCCGCATATCTCATGCCCCGCCCAATTTTATTTTACATGGGCTTCCATGGAAAGTAAAATCGCATGAGGTATAAAACTCTAATTCCATGAATTTCCCACTGGGGGGGTTAGGGTAAAATTACCCCCTATGAGTGCAATTGAAGTGAAAATGCTGAAAAATGGGATGTATGATATCACCATATCATTACCACCTTATTTGCACGTGCTTGCCCAAAAATGCCAGAAATGTCGGCAGAAAATGTAGCGTACAGAGATCCAGTGTTGCAGATCTCTATCCCACTTCCCACAGCTGCCTGCCTGATTAGCACCAGAAAATTGGCTGGAGGTCAGTGCAAAACCTAGGCTCTGGAGTCTGAAGACAAAGGGCTAGAAATTCTGTAACGGCCCGTTTGGGGCGATAACTTCTGAAATCTCGGAAAAGTATCGCGAGGCGATAATCATTTTCTGGTCCCGGGAAATTGAGCTTTAGCGCTCCAAGAGGGAAGTGGAGCGCTAAATCAAGCACTAATCACCTCTCTTAGGGTGCTAAAGTGAGAGAGCGGGGCGGTAGCAGCAGAGCGCTGAACAATGTGGAGTGCAAAGATACTGGCATCGGAGGCTGCTTCCCTCGCTTAAAGGGAAGGACGAATGATGGTGCACAACATACTTCTGCTCAGTTCTGTGTTGCCAGGCGACCTGCGCAACTGCCATTACAGCCCCAAACACTCTCAGAGAGTGGAGGGCTCGGACATCTCGCAGGAATAAAGCCTCGAAAACTTTCAGCAGGCACCAGACTGGTGAAAAGAATAAAGTTTGGCCTACCTGAAAACCACTGCCTTTAATTAGCGCTCCCCAAGTGGCCAGCCGAGTTGACAACGCCTCCTCTTCCTGCCATTGCTGACACCCGGCGATACAGCAGGGGGCGGGAGGCAATTTCACATCCAGGGCGGTAACGGGGCGCTGTGCACTTTATGACGTCGCGATCTGCGAGGCGCTAGAGGGCAAGGCGGTAAGTGTTAGTGTCAGCGCTAAACCGGCAGGGAAGTTCGCAGGCGTCGCTGAATTCGCCGTGCCTGGTCGCTAACCCCTTAGCGCCCCATTACCATCCCCCCCCGGCGCTAACGGGAGGCACAAAGCAGCCGAATTTCTCCCCCAAATTATACATGTGGGCTGGCCATCAACATTCAAATTTTCAGACTCAATATGCCTGAAGCTGATCTTAATAAAGCAATTGATTTGTTTGTGAAGAGTCACATAGAAATTAAACTGTAAAGCCATAATTATGGATGCCCTCAAAGACAAAATAATATTCAGAATGATTCTTGTCAGTCAAAATTTAAATATGAAGGGTGAAGCTATGATTAATATTTATAAATAGCGTATAATTTAAAGTCGCAGACCCAAATTAATCACACTTATTTGTATGTAAGGATTCATCTTTGAATAGATTAGGCCACAATTTTCCATAGATCTAATTAAGCACATTCACATAATTATTTTGAAGAGATAGGCTCACCCTTCTCTTGTAAAAATCAAACTGATATAAAAAATTATATGTAACTTATGTCCATGGCTTTTTTTAGAACATAATTGTTTTTAACAGTGATGTTCAATATTACCCATGGTGTTCTAACTTGACTGATTTCAGTTGTATAATTGAGCTGCATTAATATCAAACCAGCATGCTTCAGTTACATTTGACAGTTCAGTTGCCTCATGCCACTTGGCTCTGTAATCCTCCAAGTCATTCACTCACTATCAAAACTAAATCAATCAACAGAATTCACAGAAAAATAATCAAAGTAATTTTTTTTTAATTATATTTACAAAGGTCTTGATGGTGAGACATCTTCAAGCAAAAGTGTCATTATTTTCCTTTTCTCAGCAAGCTAATTTGTTTCTTTTCTAGTTTGATTTGCATTCAGCTAATTTTATGACTTAAGCTAACAATATTTTTTGTACTGTTGGAGTGCTGATATTTTTTGCGTGCTCGTCAGCTGTTGCTTCTAATAAATGAAATATGTATATGAAATTTCAACAACAAAAAAGTTGTCTCCATCTAACATGCTCTGTTCTTATAAGTCCTCTGTCATAACAACTATTTCCCTGCTCCGAACTTAAGCTTTAGTATACTTCCTACTCCATCCCCAAAAGGGACTGATACCTCAACAAAATTATTTCTTTGTTCTTTTATGTTGGGCATCATAAAGTGAAAGAAAGACTTGCATTTATATAGCACCTTTCATGTCCACTGGACATCTCAAAGCGCTTTACAGCTAATGAAGTACTTTTGGACTGTAGTCACTGTTGTAATGTAGGAAACGTGGCAGCCAATTTGCGCACAGTAAGCTCCCGCAAACAGCAATGTGATAATGACCAGATAATCTGTTTTTGTCATGTTGATTGAGGGATAAATATTAGCCAGGACACCAGGGATAACTCACCTGCTTCGAAATAGTGCCATGGGATCTTTTACGTCCATCTGAGAGAGCAGACGGGGCCTCGGTCTCAGTACAGTGATGCTGAGGGTACACAAAGACTTGAAGAATTTGCACTGGGGTGCTGACAGGTGACTGCCCAGAGGAGCAGAAATGCTCCTCTGGGTCTCACAAGGAGGTTAGGGTCTCCCCTGCCCAGTCCCCCGCCCCCTCAGAACCCCCTTTCCTCCACTTACCTGAGTGCCAGCGGGCTGCCCGATTTTCCAGAGGACAGCAGCCACTCACAGCTAACTTCCCGCCCATGCAATGTTCATGAGGCCTGGGTGTTAAAATACCCCAGGCTTGTTTTCTCCTACAGTGGGTGAGTTTTTAACTCACTCCACCAGCCACCCACCCAAAGTTAAACTAAGGCCCCATGGCTTATACATGAAGAATGCTTCTTGATTAGGTGCCAACAGGCTGCAAGCACTGTGTGGAATCGTATCCAGAAATAATTAATGGGGTCAATTTCTGAAGGACTTAATGGAGCTAATTTTTGTCTTCGAGTGTAATCAGTTCTAAATGGTTTAGCATTACTCTTGCACCCACCTGAAATTCAAGTACAAATAGCAATCAATTCTCAGGTCTAGGCTCATTTACATAATTATTCTCAACTCCAGGGTACAAACTCAGATGGGTTTAGGCATGACAGCGTGGTAAGAGAGGAAAATTGTGTGTAAGTGTAAATTAGATTGAAAGGGATGGGACAATTAAAGGTAGTATCACAATGAGGGGGTCAAAAATTCAGAAAGTTTTTGGAGAGCCTCAACCCATCAGCAGTCTTTGCCAAAGATAAATGGGCAGGGATTATGAAGTAGCAGGCCAGACTGAAGGGTAAAAGGAATCCCAGGTGGAAGCATGAGTCTGCAGACAAGCGAAGGCCAGCCTTGCAGCTAACTCGCTGCTTGATGGTGCTACTGCAGGAGTTTCTTGTGAGGAGCATTGCCCTCTATGCCACTCCATGGTACCATTCCATAGGTCAGTGTTGCAGCATGCTTGCAAGGAGGTGCCACCAAGTTTTCAGGCCACAGGTTACCACAACTGCCCCTGCATGTACAAACCTTCTGCTGCATGGTATCTGCAGATGGCACAGCTTGGCATCTGCCTTGCTACTGACTCTGAGAAGACAGGCTGTCACATCATACTCAGATAGATTTGTCAGAGCCTGCAGAATGGATGGTGGCATCTTGTGAGTGTGGCCAATCAAGGTAGACTGGTTGTTGACCACACTGTCATGCCTTCTTTCAGATCGTCCCACTGAAAGCAGACTGTGATTGAGATACCTGTGGAGAAGCATCCAACATTAGTCAGTCAGGCATTGACATAGGTTAGTGCTGCCATTGCCTCTGCTGGCCCAGTTTCTTTTCGAAGAGGAGCCAATGCAGGCCCAAATTGCCAAAGCACCTGGAGTGCTCCTCCAGTGTCTCAGCTGGTTAATCTAGTGATTAGCTGAGCCATACAGACAAGTACGTTTTCCTGGTCTGTGTCACACAATCTGATTTCAGCTGATGACAGAATTTAGGATGCTACAATTGGCCTCAGAATATTAATACTCTGTCGATTGTAACCCTATTGCCTGATGCTTAGCATTTGTTCATCTGGTGGAATAAGACTCAGACCAAAATAATTGCGATACCAAGGTGTGAAACCAGTGACTGCTTATTTCAAGGAAGTAATTTACACTGAATTCAGTTCTTAAATTAAGCTTTCTTGGTGAATTAGTCTTAAACCAATGTAACTGGTGACAGCAATTAAAATTTTGTCTTGTGATGGTTCTTTATATTTTCAAAATCTTATGCAATCAGTCTGTCCTTTTTTTCACTTTAAGATGGTCAATATGCTACGAACTGTCTAACTCATCCTTTATATTGAAGCTGATGATTACTGTTGACAATAATAGTGGATGAAAGCTTAATGGGCTGAATTCTCGTTCGTTGTCGGATTAGCGGCAGGGCATGTCTTCCACCTGCCCATGTGTCTCTGCTGCTAATCTGCTGAACTTTCCTCCCGGTGCCCTTAATATCTATGTAGGGCTCGTTAGGATCAGTAATATCGCTCCTCATTTGGGTTACCTCTGCTGGAAGCAAGGAAAATATAGTGGGTTTCAGCCTTTAAAAGGCTGCAGCTAATTAAGGGGGACTTGACTCTTTGAACAGTAAGAACCACAAGTGTAAGAATGCCTGACGGAGCAGCAGTCTCGGAGGGGCCAGTAGCAGGAAGAGCTCCTCTGATACATCTATGGAGGTTTTGCTAACTGAGTTAAAGGCTCGAAGAGAACAACTCCTGGGAACTGAGGGCAGGAAGCCCGATAAGAGGGTGGCTCAGGCTGTATGAAGGGAGGTTACTGAAGCTGCCAGTGCAACCTCCACCACCGCAAGAACTGTCATACAGTGCAGGAAGAGGTTTAATGATCTCACAAGGGTGACCAAGGAGATTCAGGCACTGTTCTCATTCCATATTCTGTACCATGGATAGAGACTTAATTCATCTCTTACTTCTCATTCTCTTTCTGTGTCATCACCTGGGTATTTGGAAAACGCATTTATGCAAAAGGGAACTTCTGCAAACACTGAAGCACCAGCTTAATTCACAAACACTTGATCAACTTGCATAGCAAGCCACAAGGGTTTCTGTTGGTCTCGAAGGACAGTTCACTTAAAGGGTCAATGCAACTGCACCTCTTATCATTATGGGATGCATACAATCACATGGGGGAAAAGAAGTGCCTGTGCCACTAACATACCTTTAACTTTGTGTTCTCTCCCTGCAAAAGGAAAGGTTACACACAACCACCAAGAGAACAGTGACTGGGGGGAAGAACACCAGTACTGAAAACCCTGGGGGTAATTTTAACCCCAAAAAATGGGTGGGTTTGGGTCGGGTGGAGGTTAAAGTGTTAGAAATCTGAATCCCACCTCCAACCTGCCCATTCCAGCTTTAACGAAGGGGGACGGGGGGGCAGGCGGCCAACCCACTCCAAGCAGGCGGGTTTGCACTTTAAATATTATAATGAGGTTGCTTGCCTCATTTTGAAGTACTATTTTAAATATAACTCTGGGCGGCCGGGTTTCCCGGGCTTTGCAGACACCAGCTCAGAATATGGCTCTGTGCGGAATTTAGAGGGGCGTGTAAAGGCGGGATCTGCACATGGTGAGGCACCGGGCATGAGTGGACTGCACCAAGGCCAGGAGGAAAGGATAGCTCGGGGGCCAGCTCCCCAGAGGGCAAGTTCACGCATGGGTTCTGTTGCACACGACTCAGATGATGGCCTCGATGGGGCAGCCTTCAGAAGAAGGGTGATGGACATGTGCACGGAAATGCTAGGTTCAATGGCAAGCCTGCCAGCGAGCCTCTTGTCACTGTCAAGGAGCACGGAGGAGTCCGGCTCCAACATTGGACAGGGCTTTGTGCAGAGCTTGGAGCCCATGATTTCCAGGGGGAGCACTGCATAGGAGCACTAGAGTAGGTAAAGGCACACGAACGACAGGTACTAAGGGAATGCACAAGGGTGATTAGTTGATATTGTAATGTTGATTGGATTCTGATAAATTTATGATTTTTGTTTGGAATGTGTGTTTTGTGGTGGCTCTCACTTCAGCTTTGTGCCCAGGAGGACACTGTGATATACGATGACAGAGGGATGGTATGATGGGGATGTGGTTGATGGGGAAGTGGTGAGCAACAGGGATCTGGGGTTTCATTCACTGGAATTGGAGTCTGATGAGGCGCTCACGGACAGCCCGTCCTAACGGGGATTTGTTGCCTGCCTCCTCCCTCGCCCTTGTCCTCGTCCTCCTCTCCCTCCTCCTCCTCCTGAGGTGGCAAGGGCTGCGCCCTCATGCTGGCCAAGTCATGAAGCATGCAGCAGACCACCACAAAATGGGACACCCACTCCACCGAGTACTGGAGGGCTCCTCCCGAGCAGTCAGGGGAACGGAACCATTGCTTGAGCACCCCGATGGTCTGCTCGATGATGTTCTTGGTGGCAGCGAGGCTCTCATTATATGAATGCTAGGCACGAGTGGTGGGGTTACAGAGGGGAGTCATCATCCAGGTGCAGAGCAGATAGCCCTTGTCTCCGAGCAGCCACTGTCGGGTTTGACGTGGTGGCTGGAAGATTGCTGGCACACCGGACTGGTGCAGGATGAAGGCATCATGACTACTGCCAGGATAGCGGGCATTCACCATCATGATGTGCTGGGCATGGTCGCACAACAACTGCACATATAGTGAGTGATCAGCCTTAGCAGTTACGGAAGATCTCAGGATTGGTAGTTGGTGCCCTCAAAGCCACGTGGGTGCAGTCGATGGTGCCCTGCACCATGGGGAAGCCCGCTATCCTGGCAGAGCCACATGCGCACTCCTCCTGCTTCTCTCTGTTCAGAGAGAAGACAATGTAATCCCTTCTGGAGTAGAGAGCCTCTGTGACCTCCCAGATGCAGTGATGGATGGCAAACTTGGAGATGTTAACTACGTCTCCTGCTGCAGACTGGAAGGATCCGCTGGTGAAGAAATTGAAGGGCACAGTGATCTTGAGGGCCACTGCTCTGAGGCTGCAGGTCTGGTTGCAGGAGGTGGCAGTGTTCTGTGACCACCTCCTTGGTGAAGCGGAGCCTCCTAATACACTGCTCCTCGCTTAAGTGGAAGTAAGAGAAGTGCTCCAGAAGACTCTAGTTGAGTAAGGCCTCCTGTTGAGAGCTCTCCTGGCCCTCCTCCTCCTCCCTCTGTGTGCATCTTCTCCTCTTATTCACTGCCTCCCCTCCCTCTCTCGAAGATACTCTAGCGCGAGGGGGACTGGAAGTAGAGCTCCCATGACTGTGAGCAAGTGGTGTGAGCAGAAGCCTTTAAATGAGAATGAAGGTGTTCTCCACTTGCACCCACACTCCCTGTGACCTCAGGAACTTTGAAAAAGTTTTGAAAGCTGCAAGAGTTGCAGAAAGTTAGAGTAAGTCAATCTGAGAAACCATGTCAGCTGCAAATTGTTGCCAATGATCCCTTTAAATATCGCTGCTGGAGTCTCCCTCCTGCTGCTGAACATTTGGTCAGCTGGTCATGATTAAGATAGGGCGGTAAGTGGAGCGACAACAGTGAAAATGGCAGATAGTGCATCAAGTGAGTGTTGCACACTCATTAATTTCATGATCTACCGCATTTCCATTTCTGCAGGGAGCGAAGGCAATGGCAGCGCTGCCGACCTGCTGAAAATGGTGGCCGCCACGGGACCCGCCAGAAGAGGGCGGAAACAAGGCAGCCGCCATTTTTTCTTCAAAATGGGCCTTAACAGCTGGCGCTAAACCCCCAAATTTCTAGGCCATAGACTTCATCCTTAGTTACCTCAACACCATTCATGGATTATGCATGTTGCCCAGTTTTCCTTCCAATATCTGGTACTTTAAATTGTATCTGTATTATCTTTCATTCCTAACCTCCTACTTCTCAATGCTCAGTTGAAGGAGGGTGCAAAATTGCTGGCTGGTGCTTTCATAGAATCATAGAATGGTTACAGCACAGAAGGACGCCATTCAGCCCATCGAGCCCGTGCCGGCTCTCTGCAAGAGCACTTCAGCTAATCCCACTCCCACGCCCTTTCCCCGTAGCTCTGAATTTTTTTTTCCTTCAGGTACTTATCCAATTCCCTTTTGAAAGCCACGATTGAGTCTGCCTCCACCACCCTTTCAGGCAGTGCATTCCAGATCCTAACCACTCGCTGCGTTAAAATGTTTTTCCTCATGTCGTTTTGGTTCTTTTGCCAATAAAATTAAATCTGTGTCCTCTGGATCTTGACCCTCCCGCCAATGGGAACAGTTTCTCTCTATCTACTCTATCTAGCCCCCTCATGATCTCGAACACCTCTATCAAATCACCTCTCAACCTTCTCTGCTCTAAGGAGAACAACCCCAGCTTCTCCAGTCTACCACGTAACTGAAGTCCCTCATCCCTGGAACCATTCTCGTAAATCTTTTCTGCATCCTCTCTAAGGCCTTCACATCCTTCCTAAAGTGCAGTGCCCAGAATTGGACACAATACTCCAGTTGAGGCCGAACCAGTGTTTTATAAAGGTTCATAACTTCCATGCTTTTGTACTCTATGGGGGTGATTTTGCCAATGGGGGCATGTTGGAAGCGGGACTGCTGCTTGTCGGGTTTCAGTCCCGCCTCCATCGACTTGTGGCCAACCCACGCTATTTTCCCTTGATTGACCTTGTTAAGCCCGCCCAGTGGGCTTAACAAGTCAAAAAGTTTTGGCAAATTCCAGCCCTCTATTTATGAAGCCCAGGATCCCGTATGCTTTTTTAACCATATTCTCAACCTACCCTGCCACCTTCAACAATTTGTGCACATATATCCCCAGGTCTCTCTGCTCATGCACCTCCTTTAGAATTGTACCTTTTAGTTTATATTGCCTCTCCTCATTCTTCCTACCAAAATGTATCACTTCACACTTTTCTGCGTTAAATTCCATCTGCCACGTGTCCGCCCATTTCACCAGCCTGTCGATGTCTTCTTGAAGTCTATCACTATCCTCCTCACTGTTCACTATACTTCCAAGTTTTGTGTCACCTGCAAATTTTGAAATTGTGCCCAGTACACCCAAGTCCAAGTCATTAATATATATCAAGTAAAGCAGTGGTCCTAGTACTGACCCCTGGGGAACAGCACTGTATACCTTCCTCCAGTCTGAAAAAAAAATGTTCACCACTATTCTTTGTCCTGTCACTTAGCCAATTTCATATCCATGCTGCCACTGTCCCTTTTATTCCATGGGCTTCAACTTTGCTGGCAAGCCTATTATGTGGCACTTTATCAAACGCCTTTTGGAAGTCCATGTACACCACGTCAACCGCATTGCTCTCATCAACCCTCTCTGTTACCTCATCAAAAAACTCGATCAAGTTAGATAAACACGATTTGCCTTTAACAAATCAGTGCTGGCTTTCCTTAATTAATCCACACTTGTCCAAGTGACTGTTAATTTTGTCCCTGATTATCGTTTATAAAAGCTTCACCACTACCAAGGTTAAATTGACTGGCCTGTAGTTGCTGGGTTTATCCTTACACCCTTTTTTGAACAAGGGTGTAACATTTGCAATTCTCCAGTCGTCTGGCACCACCCCTGTATCCAAGGAGGATTGGAAGATTATGGCCAGTACCTCTGCGATTTCCTCCCTCAATTCCCTCAGCATCCTAGGATGCATCCCAGAATTGGACACAATACTCCAGTCCTGGTGACTTATCTACTTTAAGAACAGCCAGCCTTTCTAGTACCTCCTCTTTATCAATTTTTAGCCCATCCAGTATCTCAACTACCTCCTCTTTCAATATGACTTAGGCAGCATCTTCTTCATTGGTGAAGGCAGACACAAAGTACTCATTTAGTACCTCAGCCATGCCCTCTGCCTCCAAGCGTAGGTCTCCTTTTTGGTCCCTAATCGGCCCCACCCCTCCTCTTACTATCCGTTTACTATTTATATGCCCATAGAAGACTTTTGGATTCCCTTTTATGTTAGCTGCCAATCTATTGACATACTATCTCTTTGCCCCTCTTATCTCCTTTTTCACTTCCCCTCTGAACTTTCTATATTCAGCCTGATTCTCACTTGTATTCTCAACCTGAATACGCTCTCTTTTTCTGCTTCATCTTCCTCTCTATCTCTTTCGTCATCCAGGGAGCTCTGACTTTGGTTGCCCTACCTTTCCCCCTCGTGAGAATGTACTTCGACTGTACCCAAACCATCTCCTCTTTAAAGGCAGCCCATTATTCGATTACAGTTTTGTCTGCCAATCTTTGATCCCAATTTACCCGGGCTAGATCCATTCTCAACCCACTGAAATTGGCCTTCCTCCAATTAAGTACTTTTACTCTAGTTTGCTCCCTGTCCTTTTTCATAGCTAATCTAAACCTTATGATACTATGATCACTGTTCCCTAAATGTTCACCTACTGACACTTGCTCCACTTGACCCACCTCATTCCCCACACACTTCAGAAATTCTTCCCCCTCTCTGCCCTTTACACTATTACTATTCCAGTGTATATTAGGATAGTTGAAGTTCCCCATTATCACTACAATATAGTTCTTGCGCCTCTCTGTACTTTCCGTACATATTTGCTCCTCTATATCCTCCCGACTAGTTGGTGGCCTATAGAATACACCTAGTAGTGTAATGGCAGCTCTATTGTTTCTTAACTCTAACCAAATAGAGTCTGTCCTTGACCCCTCCAGGACATCCTCTCTCTCCAGCACTGTAACATTCTCCTTAACCAATACTGCCACCCCACCTCCTTTCTTTCCTTCCCTATACTTCCTGAACACCTTCTATCCAGGAGTATTTAGTATCCAATCCTGCCCTTTTTTGAGCCAGGTCTCCATTATCACCACCACATCATATTCCCACGTGTCTATTTGCGCCTGCAGCTCACCAACCTTATTTCCCATGCTTTGTGCATTTACACACATGCGCTTTAAAACTATCTTAGACCTTCTTGTATTCTCTCTTAGTCTGACCCCACCTAATAACTTACTATTTCTTACTCTAGTGATATCTGTCTCTCCCAATACATTGTGCACCTTGTTTCTCCTTTCTAATGCTACATCCTGCTGCCCATCCCCCTGCCAAATGAGTTTAAACCCTCCCCAAAAGCACGAGCAACCCCCACCCCCCACGAGGATATTGGTTCCAGCTCTGTTGAGGTGAAACCCGTCCAGCCTGTACAGGGACCACCTCCCCAGGAACTGGTCCCAATGTCCCAGGAATCTAAAGCCCTCCCTCCTGCACCATGTCTCCAGTCACGCATTCATCTTTGCTATCCTCCTATTTCTATAATCACTAGTTCGTGGCACCGGGAGTAATCCGGAGATTACTACCTTTGAAGTCCTGCTTTTTAATCTCTTTCCTAGCTCCCTAAAATCTGCCTGCAGGACCTTGAAGGGATTATTACTAGTCCTAGCCCCTTTAGGGCTACCCCAGATCAGGCGTATTCCCCAGACGTTCACTTTCAGCTAAAGTTTGAGGTAGCCGAATCCTAAAGACACTTAATTGGGTCTAAAGGTCCGGACTATCTCTCCCTAAAGGAAAGGAACAACCTGAAGATGTTACCGTCCTCCAGATAGCACTTTTAATAAGTTTAGCTAGACTGTAACATTCCAGATATTATGAGGGTCCGGAAAACTCCCTCAGAATTCTGCAACTCCTCACCAAAGAGCGTACAGAGATTGAGTTTGCAAGTTTGATACAGAAGTATTATGTGAGACAATTCTAAAAATATATAGATTTATTAAAGAACCGACATGCAATTACAGTAGGTGTTTCAATCGCAACATTAACAGTTCCAAAAAGAGAAAGCTTATAATTCTTATTATCAGATCTTAACTTCGCTACAGTTTTACAGTTCTCAGTCTTATTCTAGGATATCCACCAAAATCAAATACAGTACAATACCTTGATCCCCGAGGTACAAAGAGTTGGAGACTTACAGAGCCTGCCTCTGAAGCCAAGAATCGCTTTGCCCTTTACAGTGAGACTATCCTCCCATTTGAAAGTTCAATATTTATATCCTTTTTCAGTGGTATTTCCTTTGAAGTTTTCTGCTGATGTAAGCTAATTATCTCTAGTCATTTTTCTGCTGACTTCTGCTATTCTTACAGTCAGATCAGCTGGTATCAATGCAAAATTATGTCTCTACCTCAGGTGTCCCAAGCCCACCATAAAAAACAGTGTAACAGCAGGTGCATCTATTTGATGTCATTTTTACCAAGGCCTTCTGTTTGTGTCTTTTTACAAAGTGTAAATGAAAACGCCTCAACCAGGGTGATCTATGCAATTCTTAGTCACCTCAGCTGGTTGTAACACAGAATCGTGTCTCTCCTCCCCTCTAGGTATTCCAAGTTCAACACAAAAATGGTTTGACAGCAGGTGTTTCTTTTACTTGATGTCATTTTTATGAAGGCATATGTTTCTTAATTTTATGTGCCTGTTTACGAAGTGTAACTTAGAACACCTTAACAGGGTGTACCATTGTCTGCTCCCAAAGATTCAGACCGTCGGGAGCCTTTAACCTTCTGTTTCAATAAGGTTATTGATTCAGTGTCAACAACTTATCTTATCTCAATAGCCTGAATGCTGTTAACAGTTTTAGATTGTTAGGCCTTCAGATTTCCAAACCCAGTTTGTTATGTTTTAATAAGGCCAGAATTCTTTCATAGAATGGTGTATTTTTCTGAATATGGCTTATTCCTTCACAACCTCATCCCTCTTTTTACCTATGTCATAGATACCGATATGGACCACGCCCTCTAGCTGTTCACCCTCCCCCCTCAGAATGTTCTGCAGCTGCTCAGCGACATCCTTGACCCTGGCATCAGGGAGGCAACATACCATCGTGGAATCACGTCTGCGGCCACAGAAACGCCTGTCTGTTCCCCTAACTATCGAATCCCCTACCACTATTGCTTCCCTGATCTTCCTCCTCCCACCCCTTTCCCCACCCCACCCCCCATATAGCTGAGCCACCTGTGGTGCTGTGGATTTGGCTCTGGCTGTACTTCCCAGAGGAACCATTGCCCTCACCAATACCGGTTGGAGAGCAAGATGCAGTCAGGGGACTGCTGCACTACCTGCCTGGTCCTCCTTGTCTGTCTGGCAGTCACCCATTCCCTCTCTGCCTGCACACTCTTACACTGCGGGGTGACCTGAAACATGCTATCCACGTAGCTCTCAGCCTCATGGATGTACCGCAGTGACACCAGCTGCTGCTCAAGCTCTGAAACCTGGAGTTTGAGCTCCTCCAGCCGACGGCACTTCCTGCACACGTGGTTGTCCAGGACGCTGGAAGAGTCCTGGAGTTCCCACATGGCACAAGATGTGCATTCCACGGGACTGAGGTGTCCTGCAATGCCTCTATTTATTCGACTATTAACTAACTTACAGAAATAAACTTAAGACTAAGGGGGAAAAATTCGTGATCGCCAGCAAAGTTGCCGGTGTTACCAGCAACTGCAATTAACGGCCGCTGGAAATGGCTGCAACACTAACCGAGTGAAATTGGTCTGGGGGGAATAAGAACATAAGAACATAAGAAATAGGAGCAGGAGTAGGTCATTTAGCCCATCGAGCCTGCTCCGTCATTCAATAAGATCATGGCTGGTCTTCTACCTCAACTCCACTTAACTGCACTATCCCCATATCCCTTGATTCCCTTAATATCCAAAAATCTATCGATCTCTATCTTGAATATACTCAACGACTGAGCCTCCACAGCCCTCTGGGGTAAAGAATTCCAAAGATTCACCACCCGATGAGTGAAGAAATTTCTCCTCATCTCAGTCCTAAATGGCCGGCCCCTTATTCTGAGACTGTGACCCCTGGCTCTAGACTCCCCAGTGAGGGGAAACATCCTTCTTGCATCACCCTGTCAAGCCCTGTAAGAATTTTGTATGTTTCAATGAGATCACCTTTCATTCTTCTAAACTCCAGAGAATATAGGCCTAGTCTACTCAATCTCTCCTCATCCCAGGAACCAGTCTGGTGAACCTTCGTTGCACTCCCTCTATGGCAAGAAAATCCTTCCTTAGGTAAGGAGACCACAACTGTACACAATACTCCAGGTGTGGTCTCACCAGGGCCCTATATAATTGCAGTAAGACATCTTTACTCTTATACTCAAATCCTCTTGTAATAAAGGCCAACATACCATTTGCTTTCTTAATTGCTTGCTTTACCTGCATGTTAACTTTCAATGATTCATGTACAAGGACACCCAGGTTCCTCTGAACATCAACATTTCCCAATCTCTCACCATTTAAAAAATACTCTGCTTTTCTATTTTTCCTACCAAAGTGGATAACTTCACATTTCTCCACATTATATTCCATTTGCCATGTTCTTGCCCAATCACTTAGCCTATCTATATCCCCTTGAAGCCTCTTTGCATCCTTTGCATCCTCCTTAAAACTTACATTCCCGCCCAGCTTTGTATCATCAGCAAACTTGGATATATTGGACCAAACATTCGGGTCTCCACGGGTGAGTACGTGCTGTGTACTCACCCGTAGACCCAATGAAAGTGCCGGTTTCGCGCATGCACTGCGCATGTGCTGGAAACCGGAACTTCTGTTCCCTTGAAGGAAGGGGTTCGGAGGTCAAATGCGTGCGCCGGAGAGGCAGCGCGCACGCAGCGAACTTCGGGGTTTTTTTCAGGTTTC
Organism: Squalus acanthias; assembly: GCA_030390025.1. NCBI lineage: Eukaryota > Metazoa > Chordata > Chondrichthyes > Squaliformes > Squalidae > Squalus > Squalus acanthias. The sequence continues at coordinate 54,683,162 of CM059432.1, forward strand.
TCCGTGAGGGTACGTATGAAGAAGCTGCGCAGGAAAAAAGGAGGCGCAAGGCCTGCTTTTAACAAGGTAAGTGATGAATTAAGTACAATTTAAACATTTTTTCAACAGGTTTATCTTCTTTACATACTTTAAAGAAAGGTAAGTTTATTTTTAGCACCGTTAAAAAGTGTAATTAATTTTTTCAAAAATTTTAATTTTTGTTTAAAGTAGTTAATTTATGTAATTTATAGTTATTTTAAAAATGGGATTTTTTTTAAATTTATTTGAAGTTTTAGTGAGGTTTTGGGGCCGATCTCTATTCATAGATTTGACAGGCCTTCCTGTCCGATTGGCTCTCCGTGGCCCACGTGATCCCAGGGGACACTTCGAACTAACTGTGCCCCTGGGATACACAAGCACTGCGTGCCGGCAGCTGCAGGAGGCCCAGGAGCTGAATTTCACGCGGGCCCAAAGCACAACGGCAGGCGCGTTAGGTAAGTACACGCGCGGTCCTTGCACCTGCGGGAAGCCGGAGAGCCGAATTTCTGGCCCATTACATTTAGTCCCCTCATCCAAATCATTGATATAGATTGTGAATAGCTGAGGCCCAAGCACTGATCCTTGCGGTACCCCACTAGTTACAGCCTGCCAACCCAAAAATGACTCGTTTATTCCTATCTCTGTTTTCTGTCCGTTAACCAATCCTCAATCCATGCTAGTATATTACCCCCAAACCCATGAGCCCTAATTTTGTTTAATAACCTCTTGTGTGGCACCTTATCGAATGCCTTCTGAAAATCCAAATACACCACATCCACTGGTTCCCCCTTATCTAATCTGCAAGTTACAACCTCAAAAAACTCTAACAGATTCGTCAAACATGATTTCCCTTTCATAAATCCGTGTTAACTCTGCCAGGAGATAGGTGGCGCAGCACTCATCTTCCATGCAATGCCATCCTGGAGGGATCATGATGAAGTTCCTGTCCAGGTCCGGCATTGCAGCCTCCCACAGCCTCTGTGAGTGAAGCTGTGGAGCTCGCAAGGAATTGTGGGCAATGAAGAGGTTTGAGAATTAAAGGGGCCATGCACACTGAAGCAATACAAAATAAAACGCAGTGAATCAATACATTTTTCAGCCCTTTCTGCCTTTTAAGAAATATTCAACATTTAAAAAAAGTTCCAAATGTGAATATTCAGCTATTAAAGCTGAATTACCTTCCTAACCTCAACAAATGGGAAAACTGCCTCAGTACTAACACAATGGCTCAGCAAGCCAGGGAAGGGGCACCAAGGATCACAAATACAGCACTCCAGCTTTGTGCAGGGGAACAACACTGCGAGAGCTGCCCTCTACCCACAGGGGCCAGGAGGCCCTCCAGAAAGAATGATGTGGGAGTACAACACTAAGGCCGTCACTGCCAGCAGTGTTGCCCCCACCACCTGGTTCCAGTGCCCAAAGAAGCTTCATGACCTCAGACCACTGGTCAAGGTCAGTGAATGCATCTTCAAAAGCCGTCTCCTACCAACTGCACCACTAGCCTCACACACTGCTCAATGCACAACCCCCAATCACTCACCTACCAACAATCTGCACCAATCACGAGGTACATCTCCCATTCCTAGCCTCACCTCACCTCCTTGGAGGAGACGGTGTAGGCCATTCTTGGCAGGGGCATGGTTGAGCCCTTGGCAAGAGGTGGGGCTGAAAAGATACAAGATGCAGGTATCCTCGTATGTTACCCTCCTTCTGGCATGCACCTCTTGCTTTCCCACCCTCAGCACAACTCCACCCTTGTGCCTTCCTCATTTCACACACCCAAGAAATGCAGCCTGCCCAGCCAGTGGGTCAACAAGAAGAGGCAGCCTGCCCAACCAGTGGGACCGCAGGCAGATGATTCTATCCTGGATATCCCAGCCACAAAGGGCTGTCTGGGATGCATCCTTCCATCTGATTCCTCCTCTTTGGCTTCCTCCTCTTCTGCATCTTCCTCTTCTGTGTCTTCCTCTTCCCTCTGCAAGCGGATGCTGTAAATGTGAAATGACAGCATAAAATGCTAGAAATACTCAGTTGGTCAGGCAGCATGTCGACCTGAGACATGAACTCTGTTTTTCTCTCCACGGATGTTGCGTGACCTGCTGAGTACTCGCAGCATGTTCTGTCTTCTCAAAGGCCTTCATTTACCATCTGAGCCCTTGCAAGCATCCAGCAGCACTCCTTACACACTTAAAAAATCTTTTCACATCTATTGCAGCAAGCCACCACTTCAATAAAATCAAAAAAAAAACAGTCCAAACCCTTAAATTCAAACTTACCTGAATGATGTGTGTGTCCCTTTAAGAGCTGCAGACATCGCCATTGTCAGCCTGCTTGCACGCCAGGTTAACCTGGCGTGCTTAGAACCCAGTGCTGAATTCAGCGCTAGGGTCGAAGTTCACATTGGTGACGTTAAGTCGGTGTTGCATGCCGATTGACGTCACCACACTGCCATTTTTTTTTCCAGGGCGCTGCGAGTTACTGGCAGCGCAAAGTGGGAGAGGAATATGGCAGCCATCGCAGGAACCGCCACCAGCTGGCGAAAGAATGACGGCCACCATTTTATCGCCATTTCATGGCACTACAGAGTGGCAGTAAGTAGATGAATTTATAGCCCCCTGAATCTTAAAAGTCAGGCCTTCCTTTATCTCCAGCCACTTCTCTTGCTCTCTTACTTAAAGTCTTTATTCAAACGATTATTTATAGTTACATTATCAACTTAAGTTAGAGAAAAAAAATGTTAATACTCACCCACCAATCACCTACCTGCTGTCCTGTGATGTCACTTCTTGTTTTTTGCTGTTCTTTTGGAATTCGCCAGATTTGTACCACCTCCGGTGCTGCCGACTCCTTCCGGGTCCGCGCTGTCCTCGGGTCCCGCTCTCTTTATTCTCTACCTCCGGTGCTGCCGACTCCTTCCAGGTCCGCGCTGTCCTCGGGTCCCGCTCTCTTTATTCTCCACCTCCGGTGCTGCCGACTCCTTCCGGGTCCGCGCTGTCCTCGGGTCCCGCTCTCTTTATTCTCTGCCTCCGGTGCTGCCGACTCCTTCCAGGTCCGCGCTGTCCTCGGGTCCCGCTCTCTTTATTCTCTGCCTCCGGTGCTGCCGACTCCTTCCAGGTCCGCGCTGTCCTCGGGTCCCGCTCTCTTTATTCTCTACCTCCGGTGCTGCCGACTCCTTCCGGGTCCTTTAGGTGTCTTTGGGGATTAAGGTAGCCCTCACTTCAGGGCTTTTCATGAAAGCTTGAGGACATTGAAAAGAATTAAGTTATTCTCCAGTTTGATGCACAACTGACAGCAATTATTTTTTTCATTATTTGTCTTTCCTGCTAAACAAAATATATGTTGCTTCAGATGTTTTTCCTATCTTGAGTAAGATTAACAAATCCCAGCTCGTTCCAAGAAAGGAGGGAGACAGAAAGCAGGAAACTATAGGCCAGTTAGCCTAACATCTGTCATTGGGAAAATGCTGGAATCCATTATTAAGGAAGTAGTAGCAGTACATTTAGAAAATCATACTACAATCAAGCAGAGTCAGCATGGTTTTATGAAAGGGAAATCGTGTTTGACAAATTTACTAAAGTTCTTTGAGGATGTAACGAGCAGGGTGGATCAAGGGGAACCAGTAGATGTTGTGCATTTGGATTTCCAGAAGGCATTCGATAAGGTGCCACATAAAAGGTTACTGCACAAGATAAGAGCTCACGGGGTTGGGGGTAATATATTAGCATGGATAGAGGATTAGCTAACTAACAGAAAACAGAGAGTCAGGATAAATGGGTAATTTTCAGGTTGGCAAACTGTAACTAGTGGGGTGCCACAGGGATCAGTGCTGGGGCCTCAACTATTTACAATCTATATTAATGACTTGGATGAAGGGACCAAGGGGTAAAAATTGGGTAGCTACCTTCGGATTAACGCCCCGAAAAATGTTGGCACCCCCGCGGCCGATTTTCCCAAGTAGCACCCCGAGAGGGAGGAGGGGCACTACTGGAAGCTCCCCGCGTCTCTCTTGGGGCGCTGCGAGCCAATATCGTGGCGCTACGTGCCGCGGTACTGCAGGCCTTCCTCCCCTTATTAAAGGGGAGGGGCCTGGCGCAGTGCATCCCGGTGCCCAGCTGGGCCACCAGGGATTGGAGTGCCGGCAAATGAGCCCGGCACTCAAGAGGAGTGCCGGGCTCACGGAGAGCAACCAGCACCCTGCGGGGGGGCTTCACGGGGGCCGGGGACAGCAACGGGGGCAGGTGCTGGCAGGCAGCCAGCAACAAATATGGCCACCCATCACCTCCCCTTTAACTAGCACCGCCCCGGCCGCAGGTAGTCCCCCCTGACCCCGGCGGATATAGCGTCCGGCGGTAAGCCAGGGGTCGCCACCCAATATTACAGTGGGGGCGTGAGTGGGGCGCTGCGCACAGCGATGATGTCATCACCAGCAGCGCAGCGCCGCGCGGCGCTAACGGTTAGCGCCGCCACTAACCTCCCGCTGAATTTCGCAGGAGGCGTTAGCGGTGCCGCGCCCAGGCGCTAGTTGATTTGCGCCCCATTAGCACCCTCTTATGGCGCTAACAGGAGGCGCAAATCAACCGAATTTAGCCCCCAAGTGTACTGTTGCCAAATTTACTGACAATACAAAGATAGGTGGGAAAGCAAGTTGTGAGGAGGACACAAAGGCCGAAATTTTGATTGAGGAGGCGGGTTGACGGTGGGCCCGCTGGTCGGCGTCTTCCCGACCCACTCCCGGTTGCCGTCGCCCCGCAGATGAGATTTTACGCTGATTGGCCTCGTTACTGCCGATGTGTGGGTCCCTCCAGGTTATTGCTTGCAGAGTGTCAGATGCTTGTGTCTGATGATGCATTGTTTCAGTAAAGATTTAAAGGGGCCATTTAAAGGCTGCACCCAGGTTCAATGAGGGCTCCCTCCATGCTCTTGTGGAGGGAGTTAAAGGACATCAGGAGGTCCTCTTTCCCGGAAAAGGAAGGAGGAGGCCTCCTCAGCAAACCAAGGCAGCTTGGATGCAAATTGCTGAGGAGGTGAGTTCAAGGTCTGTGTGCAGACGCACATGGGTTCAGTGTCGAAAAAGGTTTAATGCTCTGCTGAGTATAACATCACACTTACCTTCAATCTGCCTTCCATCTCTTATCATCCCCATCAATCTGCATTGGGAACCTTCCCCTGCACATCCCAACTCACTGTAACATCCCTTGCACCCTCACCCATCCCTCTCTTTCTCTGTACAGAATCACATCCCCATCTTGATATGCAACACTCACACCCTTATGCAATGCCTACAACTTAAAATGCTCAGGGAGGGAAGATGGTTAGTGCACTTCACTCCTTCACAGTCTGCCTTTAAATATCTATGTCATGCATTCTTAACACTCACACCATCAGTCTCTCTCAAACTCCACTGTGTCCCTCACTTCAGGAGAAGAGAGCCCACAATAAAAGGGAGAGTTGGAGGACAGGAGGAGGACCACCATCCCTGGCTCACCTTCGACCGCTAAGGAGGCAGCCCTGGAGATCGTTGGAGATGCAGAGGAGTTGGCAGTGGGGTACAGAGAGATGGGCATAGAACAGCAAGCTGGTGAGAGAATTCATTTCCAACCCTCTGATTTAGCAATCATGAGTGACTAATATGGGATATGATGTTCATAGAGAATGAGTACTGAGCATCTGCACAATGCCATGTATGTGCAACCTACATTTCACTTGTCTAACTCATGCATTTACTCCCCCACAGGACCATCGAGAGCCCCGCTCCCCACTGTACAGGAGGAAGAGCAGGAGTACTCCTCAGAGGAGCCACCAGCCTCTGAGGGAGCAGCGTCACCAGCACTCAGCGCACCCAGCATCAGCGCAGAGACGCACACCTCGGTGGGTTTTGTGCGAGATAAAGTAGTGTTGTCACCTGGTGTATCACAGCTCACAGGTGAGCAGGAGCAGATGTTGGAGGCAGGGACAGCAGTGGAGAGTCGGAGGAGGAGGACGCTGGGCTCTCCAAACTCTGCTCAGCTGCATGTAGACGTTGAGTCTCTGGGGCCATCCAGAAGGAGAGCCGTGCTGGAGCTTCAGGAACAAGTGCAGGAGGCTCTGAGTGGGTTTTTTCCACGGTAACTGCGAGTGTGCAGAGAATGGAGGAATCCAAGCTAAGCATGAGCAATGCCGTGGTGAACGTTATGGGCAATATAGGTGCTGCAATGGAAAGGATGGCAACATCCAGGGAGCACATAAATCGCCAGACTCAGGAGAGCATGGTAACACTTCTAAATAGATGGTCATCCATGGAGGATAGATGGACATCTATTGAGGAGAGAAACCAGAGGTTCATAGACGTCCCAGCTATGAGGACTGTCAGTACAGAGACGGGTTCACATGGCCCCACCGATGTGCAGCAAGGTGCTCTCCAGCAACTTGCTAGCAGTGAAGTGCCGGTGACCCACGAGAGGGACGGTGATGTATGAGTACAAGGAAGTGGGGGCTCCTCTCCAAGTGCTCACACTCCCTTGCCACTGCCGAGCCCTCGATCAGAGCCCCATCTGCCTGAGGCAACAGAAATGGCCGAGTCTGCCCCTGCACAGCCGCAGGAGGAGTGGACTTTGGCGGGGCTCTCGAAGGCTCCCAAAACCAGAGGACGGCTGCCAAAGGTGTCTAAGCAGGAGCAGCCGGGAAGTGAGCAGCCAGCCACCACATCTGCTGAAGCCACAGGGGTCTCACAACGTAGAAGCATTCGTAAGACAACGATGTCACGTTAGTTATCACAAGTGTTCTCACTTGGGTGGTATGATATAATTATTTGAAAAGTTTTTGTTCATAGCGATGTTTGTTATAAATTTATGTTGAACCAAGGTTTGGCATCGTTGTGGTGACAACTTGAGGTGGCACAGTTTAGGGTAAGTGTGCCTTTAAAATCCAGCAATGCTGGTTAGAGTGCATCTATAGTGCCCAACACAGACTCGCAGAATAAAAACAGAATATGCCCCCCAAATGACTCAATCACCAAGCTTAGAGATTTCTAAATGACTAGATTGAAGAAGACTGCAGCTTTTACACTGCAGTTGCAGCTCTGGAGTCTGCAGCTAGCTGGTGTTCACGCCACACTTACCTGGGGTATTGTCCGGACATCGTAAAACCCAACCCAGAAGCTGGAAAATAAAAAAAGACCCTGAAAATTGCTCACAAGTACCTGTTAATAGGCAGTTAATTGCCTTTAATCCATTTCCCACTGCTAGGCGTCGGGTCCATTCGCAAATCGGGGACCTGACACTTGGGAAGGTTATGTGGAGGCGGGATGATGGCGGGTTCGGAACCCGCCATCAATCAAAATGAATTTAACCTCTGACCCACCTCCAAACCCGCCCTCTGAGCGGCGGCAAATTCGCAGCCAAAGAATCTGCAAAGGGATATAGATAGGCTAAGTGAGTGGGCAAAAATTTGGCAGATGGAGTATAATGTGGGAAAATATGAGGTTATCCACTTTGGTAGGAAGAATAAAAAAGCAAAATATTATTTAAATGGAGAGATACTACAGAATGCTGCGGTGCAGAGGGATGTGGGTGTCCTCGTACATGAAACACAAAAAGTTAGCATGCAGGTACAGCAAGTAATTAGGAAGGCAAATAGAATGTTGGCCTTTATTGCAAGGGGAATGGAGTATAAAAGTAGGGAAGTCTTGCTACAACTGTACAGGGCGTTGGTGAGACCACACCTGGATTACTGCGTACTGTTTTGGTCTCCTTATTTAAGGAGGGATATATTTGCGTTGGAGGCAGCTCAGAGAAGATTCACGAGGTTGATTCATGAGTTGAAGAGGTTGTCTTATGAGGAAAGGTTGAGCAGGTTGGGCCTATACTCATTGGAGTTTAGAAGAATGAGAGGTGATCTTATCGAAACATATAAGATTCTGAGGGGGCTTGACAGGGTAGATGCAGGGAGGATGTTTCCCCTCGTGGGGGAATCTAGAACTAGGGGGCATAGTTTCAGAATAAGGGGTCGCCCATTTAAGACGGAGATGAGGAGGAATTTCTTCTCTCAGAGGGTCGTGAATCTTTGTAATTCTCTACTCCAGAGAGCTGTGGAGGCGGAATCATTGATTATATTCAAGGCTGAGATAGACAGATTTTTGAAAAACAGGGGAGTCAAGGGTTATGAGGAGTGGGCAGGAAAGTGGAGTTGAGGCCAAGATCAGATCAGCCATGATCTTATTGAATGGCGGAGCAGGCTCGAGGGGCCGAATGGCCTACTTCTGCTCCTATTTCTTATGTTCTTATGTTCCTCACAAGCCTTATATATAGCTGGTTATAGCAATATGATAAGAATAAGCAGAAGAAAATTTGCAGGCAATGCAACCAAGTATTAGAAGTATAGTTTGATCATAAATGGAAACATCTCAATATTTAAAGAAAACTATTTTCAAAAAGATTGTTACAGCTAGAATGAAATAAATATTGTATAAACAAACACATTTGATTGCCAAAATAACAGTCCAGAATGACATGGTGTTGTTTTGACATATGGGAGTCTTCCGTATGATCAATGCAAATGCAGAAATTGAAATTGACTGCACATCCTCCTTAAAATTGTTTGAATGACAACAATTTAACAGGAGTAGGTTTATAAAAGCCCAAGTAAGTGCATCCTGTTTTGCAATTACAAACAGCTGACACTGGGGTGAATCTTTCCCCAACTATGAATTAAAGGTGAGAGGAAATTTCCACCAATGTTAACATGTTTATCACTGAAAACACCTGATTTTAAACACACTCTTCCAAAGATTATGTAAAATGATTTTTCAGTCGTTCTGTTATAGAAATAGAACACAAAAACTAGTGAATGCAATATACTCATGAGCAATTCATATTATAAGTCAATATTCAGATGGAAAAGGTCATTTGTTAATTAAATTTGAGCCTTGAAATTCCATGGGCTACCATCCCAGCAATTGTCAGCTCTGTACCCTACCAGTGGGACCCACATGCACCCTTTTGGAGGCTGATACGCCTCATCTTTCTCAGTGTAATGGCCATCAGTGATATAAGCTCTCCATCCAGGGCCAGGATTGGGAACTCCTAGCTTAGGGAGTCGCCGTCCTTGGCCCCGACCCGCCATTTGCCTTTTACATAGAATTAACTAGAATATACAGCACAGAAACAGGCATTTCAGCCCAACTAGTCTGTGTTGATGCTTATAGTCCACGAGTCTCCTCCCATTCCATCTACCTCATCCCAGCCTTTCAGCATATCTTTCTATTTCCTTTTCTCACATGTACTCGTCTAGTTTCCTTTTGAAAGCATCTAAGCTATTTGTCTCAACCACTTCCTGTGGTAGCAAGTTCCACATTCTAACCACTCTCTGAGTAACAAAATTTCTCCTTATTTCCCTATTGGATTTATTGGTAACTATTATATTTATGGCCCATAGTTTTGGATTCTCCCACAAGTGGAAACATTCTCTCCACATCTAGCCTCAGGCTACAGGACGATATAGACGGGTTGGTCAGATGGGCAGAACAGTGGCAAATGGAATTTAACCCTGAAAAGTGTGAGGTGATGCATTTTGGGAGGACTAACAAGGCAAGGGAATACACAATGAATGGTAGGACCCTAGGAAGGACAGAGGATCAGAGTGACCTTGGTGTGCATGTACATAGATCCCTGAAGGCAGCAGAATAGGTAGATAAGGTGGTTAAAAAGGCATATGGGATAATTGCCTTCATTAGCCGAGGCATAGAATATAAGAGCAGGGAGGTTATGATGGAGCTGTACAAAATGCTAGTTAGGCCACAGCTGGAATATTGTGTGCAGTTCTGGTCGCCACACTATAGGAAGGACGTGATTGCATTGGAGAGTGCGCAGAGGAGATTCACCAGGATGTTACCTGGGCTGGAGCGCTTCAGCTATGAAGAGAGACTGGACAGGCTGGGGTTGTTTTCCTTAGAGTAGAGAAGGCTGAGGGGGGACCTGATTGAGGTGTACAAAATTATGAGGGGCATAGATAGAGTAGATAGAAAGGAACTTTTCCCCTTAGTAGAGGGGTCAATAACCAGGGGGCATAGTTTCAAGGTAAGGGGCAGAAGGTTTAGAGGGGATTTGAGAAAAAACTTTTTCACCCAGAGGGTGGTTGGAATCTGGAACTCACTGCCTGAAAGGGTGGTAGAGGCAGGAACCCTCACAACATTCAAGAAGCATTTAGATGAGCACTTGAAACGCCATAGCATACAAGGCTACGGACCAAGTGCTGAAAAATATTAGAATAGACAGGGATTGATGGCCGGCGCGGACATGATGGGCCGAAGAGCCTCTTTCTGTGCTGTATAACTCTATGACTCTATGACCCTGTCCAACCCATTCATAATTTTAAAGACCTCTATCGGGTCTCCTCTAATTCTTCTCTTTTCTAAAGAAAAAGCCTCAACCTGTTCAATCTTTCCAGATAGCTGTGATCTATCAGTTCTGGTGCCATCCTTGTAAATCTTTTTTACACATTCTCCAGTGCTACTATGTCCTTCTTATAATATGTGCACAGTACTAGTGTGGCCTGACCAGAGTCCTATACAATGAACCAAGACCAGCAGAAGCCTTTGTGGCTTGCTATGTGAGTTGATCAAGTGCGTGTGAGTTAAGATTTCCTTTTTAATCTAAATTTCAGGAAGCTTTGACCTGTGTGCTTACATCACTGACCTTTGCCCTGCCAATTTCAAGACATAACGTAGAGGCAGAGGGTGGAAGTCAACAATATGCCATACCAACCACACCTATCTGAATTTGACCCCCATTGTGAAGACTTCATAGCACACATCAATCAATAGGGGGTAAGGCTGTGGATACTAGGACAATTGGAACTTTCATGTCTGAGATTGATACATTTTTGTTAGGCGAGGGTATCAAGGGATATGGAGCTAAGGCCGGTAAATGGTATTGAGATACAGATCAGCCATGATCTAATTGAATGTTGCAGCAGACTCAAGAGGCTGAATGGCCTACTCCTGTTCCTATGTCTCTTTATCTCCCAAATACGTTGGGGAAAATAATTGTTTTGCAATAACTGTGCACCTATAACTTTAAGATTATGTCAAAAATAAAATCTGCATCTTACCCTCATCTACCATTTAAACCTTTGGCTCATCAGTTTACTTGTATTTCTTAATGTTATGTCATGTAAGATTCTCAAAATTCACAGATCCCCCAAAACTCGAAGACAAACCCGAAGGAAAAGGACTTTGGACTCTTTTCTAACTATTACAGGGTGGTGGAATGCATTGGGCCTAACCGAAGGATATTTTAGAGCAAAAACCAAGATTTGGTATTTTAAAAGACATGTCTGGACTTGTAAGGGAGAAAAGGCTGTAAAGGAAGGTGGGGTCAACCTCTGTAAAAACAGTTTGGGTATTGGAGTTAATGGAAACTGTCTGGGGAACCGCATGACCTCGCTGGGAGCTAAATCTGCCCCTATCAGACATTAACATCCTAACAATAAACCCGAGGAAAAGCAGTCTCCACCCAAATTTACACAGCCCATTAAAGACATGCATAAAACAGATCATCTCGACCTACTCTAGAAATCCCAGGCCCAGTCAAGAAACTCAAAACTTGGGAACCATCAACTATGATTAAGTGGCAAATCGACAGGATGGAGCCATCCCAAAACCACTTCACACATTAGCAAACAAGTTACAATTTACGAGCCCGCCAAAATCTAATCTGATTTGGCGCGCAGATAAGGAAGCTTCAATTGGTATAATTGAAGGCCCGTTCTCAACCTGAAAAAGAAGAAAAAGGAAGAAGGATAAGTTCATCCACGGAGGCATTCATCGCAACACAGTTCTCCAGCACCACCGTTCAGCATTCCGTGTCCAGCCAGAAGGTCCACAGCTCGAAGGCCAGACCATTCAACAAAGTAGGCCAACACATGGAAGAAACCAGAACGACCGTCTCAGTGACCATCAGACACCTCGCGGCAACAAGGGCCTCACGAAAACAACCAACTGAACATGACCACCAATATTGGGCCACCGCGACCAAAGAAAACCAACTCGGAGAAAAACCGAAGATCCGCAAAGTTTCCACTCTACAATCTACTCCTGACTTACCCCTGGGTAAGGTTTTCCCTAAAAAACTCTAAACCCTACTTCTAAACCAAAGAAAAGTGGGTACTTACCTGATAGATCCAATACGCACCCTACCGCATCAGCGGACTCGCGAAGACTGACCAGCTACGCAGTTGAAGTCCTCGACCGCGTACGGGGTACGGCAGACACCAACCAACATATAGAGCGAACCCCAAAACCGCGAACTAGCCGAACTGTCAAGGATTCTGGTGAGTATCATCCCTGGTCCTCTGGAGTCCAACCTAGCTAGTGAAGTGGGATTGGGAGGGGTGAAGTATTCTTCTAATGTTATTTCCCTCGCTTGTACCGAAGTGTTCCCCACTTTTATTAGAGTGTTAAGAGTGTTTGTGTTGTGTTTTACTCTCTTGAATAAAGATCAAAGTTCTTGCATCAAAACCAGTTGTCTGCTGCACTTTTTGTCACAACCCCCAAATAAGTCCAAGGTCTAGAACCAAGGGTGTGGGAGCGATTCAAACCGCTCAGAAGTCAGAGGTGAAGCTGACACAAACCACCACCCCCTACAGTCGGGGTAGTGTTTATTGTATAGAACTGAACGTTTGGTAAGTATAATTCAGTATTGTTTAGTATGGATACTAGTAACACCCTAAACATTTTACCAAAATGTATATTTAATAAAATATGCTGATTATATAGCAATAAAATATTTATTGCAAAAGGCAGCCTTTTAAAATCACAAAATGGACCAACTTCAGTGGCAAAATAACTATAGTGATTGTGTTGCTTTCTTTCAAAATTAATTTTACTGATACAAAATTGACTTCTAGTCCACAGAGAAAATTCAGTGTCAACTCCAGAGTTTATAACACAGTAAACAATGAAATATCGTGCTGAATTTGTTTATTAAATTTTGTCTGTTGTTTAGTGTGCTATTGCAAGTCAACGTGAAGATATCCTGCAATATTTCCCTTTTACTGCTGCCAAAAACACCAAAGTGGTTCCTATAATATTCAGCTTGTTCCTACATTAATCTGGCTGAAGTTCTGTTAACACTACTGCCTCCTCCAAAAGACTCTCATCCATGCTATTCAATGGCAATTTTTTTTATTTAAACTGGCAATAATCCCTGTGCTGTTCATGCACCTCACAAGAGGGATGCATTTCACCCCACCCCAAAATTCACTAAAGCAATGATCCAATGACACTGACTCAAAAAACAAGCATAGCAACATTCTTTCATACTACTGCCAACTCCAGAATCAGGCTCCTAGGTTGACCGCAAATCACACTGTGAGGCTCATCAGGGCCTGATTTGCATGGGAAACCTTTGTTTCTCACCTGCAGCCAGCCAGATTGAGAGGCTGGCTGGCTGCGGGTGGGTAGGCCTGTGGCACTAGGCCGCATGGAGGAGGGAAAGAGGGAGGGATCGCGAGGGGGCTGGAGGGTGGCCGGAGGAGCACGGGGAGGGCCAGAGGAGTGGGTGGGGTGTAGGGAGAGATTGTGGGCAGGAGTGAAGCGATCATGGGCTGGAGAAGCGGAGTGGGGTCGGGAACGACCGGGGGCTGGAGCAGAATGAAATCAATGTGAAGGTGTGAGGTTGCCGTACTTACCCACTAGTTACCCAGAAAAAGTTAGGGCTGGTGCATTCAGGTGTAAGTGAATTTTTAACGGTGTGATCAGTCATAATTACTGCCAAACGCCCTCTCTGGCCCTGAAAATTTTATTTTACAAGTGTGGAGTCTCATTCCTTCAGAATTTAATTAGTGTTGGAGAATTTTATTAATTAATTTTTTTGTTTTACTTTTTCAGTCTGTCTCTTTTATCTCTCTTATTTAATCCCATCTTTCTTTCCCAATCTTTATTTTGCATTCAGTACATTATTTAAATGTAATTTATACTTCCTGCTTTATACTTCCTGGTTTTAACTCTGCGGGCTGGATTTTGTGAATGGAGGCGAGTTGGAGGCGGGACTGCTGCTTGTCGTGTCAATGTCCCGCCTCCATCCTCGCCTGACCAATCAGAGGGATTTTCCCCTGATTGAGCTTGTTAAGCCCGCCCTGCGAGCTCAGCAGGCCAATAAGGGAGGAAGTCACTGATAGATCATGTCAATGTCAGACGTGCTATCTGTCAAGACATCTTGAAAGAAGAAATGACAGCGTTTGACAGCTCTGTGAAGCTGTCAAACACTGCCATTCTCTTTAGTTTGATGAGCCTTTGTGGTGGGGACTCATCAAACCTTTCAACTTTGTAAACTTCACATGTCTGTAAGATCGGAGGATCCAACTGCCATTATGTGAAATTGACAAGGAGAATATCGGCTCTCCCCATCCAGTGCGGCTAAAGGCTGTAGAAAGAAAACAAGGTAAGTGCACACTTTTTTAAACTTATCACTCACCTTACATACTTACCATTCCACACTTGTACCCATCACTCACCTCTACAGCCTTACTTCCAAATACCTCCGACCAGCGCAGACCTCCTCCACGTCTCCTCCAACCCAACGGGGTTCTCCGAGGTCGGGAAGCCTTCACCTTTGAAGATAAAATGGCACTAATCCTTTTTTCTGCCTGTTAACTACCTGTTAACAGGCAGATAAAAGGATTAAATACCTTTCCCGCTTCCAGGAGACGGGACCCGAAGCTGCACATCTTCCCACCTCCTGGCAAAAGGGCACGGAGGCGGGATGGGGGCGCGTTTGCTATCTGCCCCCACTTTCTCTGATTTTACCGGCTGTCCCGCCTCCATGCCCACCTCATCGGGGCTTGGAAAATCCAGCCCTGCATGTCTCAGTGAGGATTCTTCAATCTGATTGGTTGAAGTGCCTCGCTGTTACTTGTCCTGCTCACAGATGCCACAGATCCCCTGTAGAGGGTGCCACGCTGAATCAGATGCCCGATGACAGCAGGTCTACGCTCAAAAGCCCGTAAAAGCTCTGTGGGCAGCTGTCAGCATAGTGAATGGCGAGCACCGTTCCTTTGCTGCTGACCACAAAATCAGGGCCATTACAAACAGTGCAGGATAGCAAATTAATGGGGAAACAGAGTCTGTTAAACAACGCAGATGATCTGCATTTTTCTCTTATAGTATAACAGAGCTACACCTTTACAAAGTGGATATAGTCTAGTAGAATTTCTGATGGATATGACATTGAGAGCAATTTTGCCAATTTACCAACAAATTCTCAAATGGCCAGATTTGAAAGCAGTAAGAGTGAAACACAGAACAATCAAAACAAAACAACTTGGTATAACACTCAACACCTAAATAAAGTATTGAACACTTAACAATTGGCTACATCTGGAGCCAAGATGCATAATCCAGGGGTACAATGGTTGCAAAGTTAAAGACAATGGGGTCTCACCCTGCCAGTGGCTCAGGTGGAACTCTGGCAAAACATGCACCGCCTCATATCTACTGCAACCTAACAGGACACTCAAGAAGATGAATCAAACTGAGAAATCAGAAATTCAGCAAAATTATCTGCGACTGAAGCACGGGCTACAGAAGCAATAGGTACTCAACTGTTAACCAAAGGGAATCAGGATATTATTCAAGATCTTTGAAAACTGCCATCTACGAGAGAAAAATAAAGTTATTTTTTTCCAGTAAACCTGTAGAGGGGAATGTAATGTTAGCTATCACTTTAAGAACACGTATGAACACTTTGTGAACTTGGCAGATGTATATATTTATTTTCCTTCATTGTTGAAGTCTGTTGCTTTTGTCAATGGAATATTTTCATATAACTGCACTGGTTTCTACTTCAGGAAGAAAACCAGGCTGACCCACCTAATTGAGAGCAAGATGTGGCAGATAAATCTAAGTGAAGTCTTCAATGGCAACGTGTTCTTCTAGACATTAATACGTCAACTGGCTGAGTATTGAAAATATAAAGGGGAAGCAAAAAGATCTGAAAGACTAAGAGGGGGTTATGAGAAAAGACTGGCAAGTAACTTAAAGGAAAACAGTAAAGGATATTAAAAGCATATAAAAAGTAAAGGAATAGCTAAAGAAAGAGTAGAGCTGATTAGAAATGAAAAGTTAAATTTTCTTATGGAGAATGAAAGAATGGCAGAGATACAAAATGAGTATTTTACTTTTCGCAGAAGAATGCAGTCATGGGAATGAAAGCATACAAGAGGAACAAGTGGAGCAATTAGATAGGATGACTATAGATAAGGAGAACTGAAAAGGTTGGTGGAACTCAAAGTGCTAAAGGCACCATGCCCGGATGTCATATATCCTATAATATTAACAGGTCAGAAAGAAAATAGCAGAGGCTCTGATCACAATCTTTCAACCATCCTTGAATTTGGAAGTTGTGCCAGAGGACTGGATGTTTGCCAATATATAACCTCTATAATTGTTGGGAAAGGAATGTCCTACCAAAAAGAGTGATGGAAGCAGAACCCATGCTAGCTTTTAAAATGGAAGTGGATAAATATTTGAAAATGAAAATTTTAACAAGGTATGAGGAAAGGACAGATGAATGGGATTGAATGAATAGCTCTTTCAGAGAACCAACACTGGCATGATGGGCCTAATGGCCTCCTTCTGTACTGTAAAGTTCTATGATTCTATGGAGCAAGCTATATGTTACAATCCACTTCTGGTTATTTTTGTTTTGGTCTCAGTGTGGGCAAATTAACTGTTATTATTTTTTTTATCCTGTGCCTATTTTAAATATCTTCACAGATGCCAGAAGGATGAGATTTCTCAAGCAGAGTGAGACAGAGTATAATAAGAGAATCCTCTAGATATGAAAGTTTTGGTAAGCCTTTTTCTGGTTAATGAACACAATGATGTAAATTGAATCAGAATGGATCATTGTATTACATGATATCATGAAACCTAAAATTATATCCTCCCCATTAGTAAAAGTTTTGCTGAATAGTTTTCATGAAAATTTAAACATCTCAACATTAATTTGCTTTTAGCACACTGATTTTATGTCAAATAAGGTTCACTTTTGATACATTGATAGGCCTGTGGAACTTTATTCAGTGCAATTTCCATGAGATCATCTGCATTGCAACCAATGCACTACTGAGTGGCCAATCACCATACGGTCAAAAGTATATAAAAGAGAGAGAAAACAAGCCAGTGATCTTTGTTTCCTGACTGCCTTTTCTGGCCTTAATAACATGGCCTCTCTACATGACAGGAGCTAGGATTAGCAAGTGCCTGCCAATCTACAGAAACTTCCCTCAAAAAAATAGCCTCTGATTGACTTCAGGTTGTTCGTATTTAGACCTCTTACCCACAGGAAGTACCTGAGCAATTACCTTAAAGAAGCAGGCCAGGTTAAGCGCAGGTCCATTTTAGCAGCTAAATATCACAACCCTGCCATGGGAAATCAGTTGGTATTTGAATGATAATCCTGAAGGTAGGTGTGGGGCGAGCGCTTGTTTACTGTTGGAGCTATTGGTATTCTGGCCTTCGTACCATGAACCTCAGTAATTTTCAGTATCTCTAAAGAAATACTGGCCACAGAGGTTCTACCATTCTCTTACTGTGACTCCAATGGAAAACCAACAGAACCCACAGAGAAACAGCATAAATGGCTAAAAACTGAGTTCTGGCAGGAATCTTATAGAAGCCCCAATCAGATTTCATGGACACTGTATCCCAGTTCCTTTTTATATATATTCTTGATGAATGCGACTATTTTGATTTCAAGAAGAGCAAACCAATTACTTGATTTCAAATTGAATACTTTGTCAGGTGAAATGATGTGAGAAAAGGATAAAACACACTTTTGCATGCTTGCTCTCAAACGAGACTGGTCTCTCATATTGGAAGACTAAGTTATGATGAGAAACGTGGGTTCTTTAAAAGGCAACCACTGAGAGGGGAACCTTGCAGAGGTATATGATAGTAAACGGTACAGAAAAGTTAAATCAGGAACATTACTTCATCATAAATGTTAACAGTAGGACAATCAGGCACAGGTTCAAACTGGTGAAAGTCAACTTTAGGATTAATATCATAGAATTACATTGAATTTACAGCACAGGAACAGGCCATTCAGCCCAAATGGTCTATGCCAGTGTTTATGCTCCACACGAGCCTTTTCCCACCTGACTTCATCCAACCCTATCTGCTTCTTCATTCAGCGAATAATTAATTGTGGAATGGACTTTTGGGTAGGATAGTGGAGGCAAAAACCAGTTGAAAGTTGAATGCTATGATAGGAGATTATAGGTTTTTCTAGATGGATCAGCTAAGATGAGCCAAGTGGCCTTCTACACCTTTATTTATCGTGACCTTTAAGAACGTACTTCTAATAATGCTACTGAGGCAACTGCTAATCTGCTAGCCATCCATTTAATGACTTTGAACCTGTAAGTGTTGGGTAATTCTGTGCAGTGTGCATTCTTCTAGTGCTTTTTGTTCTGATTGACAGAGGTAAAAGTTTGGGAAACTCAAGTACCCAGAAGGCTTGCGTTACCCTATCCCTATGATGCTAACTATTCTGCTTTTTACTTATAAAAATTAGAAGCCTCTATTGAAATAATTATTTGTGGGAGAACTCCTTGCTGTCTTTTTCAAACAGCTTATCACCAACTAAAAAATACATATGCACTGACTCGATGAACAGGTCTGTCATTTTTGAAAACCAGAAGGATGAAATCATACAACAAGCCTTAACAAAAGTAAAAAAATTTACAACTTCATGCTCAGGAAGTGCAATGAAGTATTTTAAAGTGGTAAAACTACAAATGCTGGAAATCTGAAATAAAAGCAGAAAATGCTGGAATTACAGATACACAGTCCATCAGCATTTCAGTGCAGTGCCAGGATAGCTTCAAGAACAGCACAGAGAGACACCAGGGATAGGCTTGGTGGTAAAAAGAAGCACTTGCTATAAATATATATGTGCACAGTAAAACCACTTTCTCATAATATTTCAAGTGCCCTGAAATTAGTCTGTTCTTTGTTTTTTGTGTTTCAGAAGATGTTTGGAGGTCAGTTTGCAATGGGAGACACGGAGTGAAATTGATCTTCAGCAAAAGCACAAAACGGATGATCACAAATCGGTAGGTGTTTGATAAAGTGCCAAATAATAGGCTTGCCAGCAAAGTTGAAGCCAATGGAATAAAAGGGACAGTGGCAGCATGGATATGAAATTGGCTAAATGACAGGAAACAGAGTAGTGGTTGTTTTTCGGACTGAAGGAAGGTATACAGTGGTGTTCCCCAGGGGTCGGTACTAGGACCACTGCTTTTCTTGATATATATTAATGACTTGGACTTGGGTGTACAGGGCACAAAACTTGGAAGTACAGTGAACAGTGAGGAGGATAGTTATAGACTTCAAGAGGACATAGACAGGCTGATGAAATGGGCGGACACGTGGCAGATGAAATTTAATGCAGAGAAGTGCGAAGTGGTACATTTTGGGAGGAAGAATGAGGAGAGGCAATATAAACTAAAGGGTACAATTCTAAAGGGGGTGCATGAACAGAGAGACCTGGGGGTATATGTGCACAAATCATTGAAGGTGGCAGGGCAGGTTGAGAAATCAGTTAAAAATCATGAGGGGTCTCGACAGAATAAATAGAAACTTTTCCCATTGGCAGAAGGGTCGAGGACCAGAGGACACAGATTTAAGGTGATTGGCAGAAGAACCAAAGGTGACATGAGGAAAAACTTTTTTACACAGCGAGTGGTTATGATCTGGAATGCACTGTCTGAAAGGGTGGTGGAGGCAGATTCAATCATAGCTTTCAAAAGCGAATTGGATACGTACCTGAAGAAAAAAAATGTGCAGGGCTCCGGGGAAAGGGCGCGGGAGTGGGACTAGCTGAAGCACTCTTGCAGAGAGCTGGCATGGGCTCGACAGGCTGAATGGCCTCCTTCTGTTCTATGATTCTATGATTCTACACCATGCAGGATTTTCTTTTCCATTGAAGTCAAAGCTACCGATTCATTATCGCCCATTTTACACTTTTGCAAAGACCAATTTCACCCCCAGAATTCCTTCTATACCTCATTACTAAACTCTTCTGAGACATCAAGGGAGCAGCGTGGTCTGTAGATTGTGGTGGAATGGTTCCTCCTAGTTAATCTTTTTCTCCTTTGGTGTAGCCTTATCCTGCATCCCCCTGGCATTTCCTCTTCCTCCAGCTCCTATTCTGCCATCTATACAAGGACATATATGGGAACACCCACAGTGAACCTTATGGTGAGGCTCCTTGACAGAAGGGTGAGAAACAAAAGGCTTCCCTGTCTGAAGCTGCAGAAAGGCAGCATGCAGAATTATTTCTTAATCAGCACAGCTCAGAAAAGATTTTTGTAATCACGTCACAAAGTTTGTGAACATTCAAAGCCTGTGAACTCAACCACTTCCTGGTTTAGCATGTCATGCTTGTTACCTTCCTTAGGGAGCAGGCGCATCTTCCGTCAGCAGTCACTTCTACTGAAATTTGGCATGTATTTCAGAACGGATGTAACACTAGCATTTCTGACTTACATCCCGAATTCCAGTCCCCTACTTTTGCACCAAACAAATAAGTTGATTTGCCAGAATCCCTTAATACAAATTGGTTTACTTAGCCAACCTGCCCTTTGACACTTTAGCTAACTGATTTTGGTTGGCCATGCGCCAATGGGAATACAACTGAGATCCACCATGTGGATGATTTTGTGCATTGTTATCCAGTATTAGGGGTAGAGTTTGCCCTTTGGGCGCATCCCAATCTGGGCGCAAATTGTGTTTGAAATTGTGCTGTTTTCCGAGGTGAAGTTATGGTTCAACTTTCCACCCATAATCACAAACGTAAAATCTTCCATGAACTAGCGCAATCAGGCAGCGTAATAGAACGTAATCATTTTTTTTTCTTGCATTAAAAATATTCTTTGATGTTTTTAAGAGTGGTAACCTGGTGCAGTTTTATTAATAAAGCTGAAAATGGTTTTAAAAAAAACTATACTGAACCATTTGCTAGTTTCATTGGTGTACACTGTTCAGTTTCTCAGTAAATTTAAAATGTGCTTACTCATGCCTTTGCACCTAAAAAATGAGCTTTATTGGAAGCGCCTCCACGAATGGTCGCAAATAGGCGCAATCGGCAGAAACTCGCCATGCTCATTATTTCAATCTGAGGACGTGGCCAGTTTTGTGGGCGGGCCCGTCTTCCATGCAACATTTTTTAAACCATCGTTAAAGATTGTGGAAATTCGATTTACCCGCAACGTAACTTGCACTTAAATTTCCGTGATCTTTTACACTGGTTTGGTCGATTTCAGGTGGATTGCAGAACCTCTAGGTCATAGTCTACAAACATTTCAATGCAGTGATAGAACATGAAGCTTGAGACAAAACAGTTGATGCCGAGTTTTGGGATAAAAAAAGATTTGGTCATTAAAGCCTGTGAGTGCAGCCAGCACTGAGTGCAGTGAGCACAGAGTGAACAACTGGGAGTTTGGTAAGTGTGGGAGTTTTAAGGGTTAATCTCTTTTAAAATCTAGTGTTAATTGCTAGTAGCTCTTAAGTAAGATCAACTGTTTAAGTTAAAATTTAAACTTTAAATTTTTAAGTTTCTTCAGGCTTAAGCAGAGACAAGCAAGCTCGGCTGCTGGAGAGCTGCTGTGGTTAGTTAATTAGCCAGCTAGAATAAACTGGTTCCTGAAACAGTAGCAGAGCAGTGCTAACTCATCTGAGTTACAAACAGTATAAACACAGGAGCCTGTGAGTGCAGCGAGCACAGAGTGAACAACTGGGAGTTTGGTAAGTATGGGAGTTCGGTGAAGTGGGGGAAGGAGGTGCTTGCTTTTCCTAACTTCTCCCGCAGAGCGGCAGCAGACCTGAGTGGGAGCACACCGAGGCCCGAGAGCAGGGATAAGAGCAGCAGCAGACCTGCATCAACAAGAGAAAACGGCAGTGTGATGTCACAGGTAAGGCAGGTAAATGATTGGTAGTGACTGTGGGCTAAGTTTTAAGTTAACATATGACATATAACAAAATTTTAAAAACTAAACTTAATTTAATTAATTTAATAAACTAAATGAGGTAAATAATTTGACTAACACTAAACTAATTAACTAAATAAATCAAATAATGGGAGAACAGGAGATGTGTTGCTGCTGCAATATGTGAGAGCTTGTGGACATTTTTGTCCAGGGCGACTACATCTGCGGTAAGTGTCTGCAACTCGAGGAACTTCGGCTCCGAGTTCAGGAGCTGGAGTCTGAGCTGCAGACATTGCGAGACATCAGGGAGGGAGAAAGTTACCTGGACCTTTTGCGCCAGGAGGCAACCACACCCCTTAGATTAAATACTTTAGAATTGACACGTGGTCAGGGACAGGAGGGTGTGACTGCGAGTGAGGCAGGTACGGGGATCCAGGAGGTAGTATTGCAGGAGCCTCAGTCCCTGCACTTGTCCAATAGATTCGAGGTTCTTGCAACCCTTGTGGACAAGTGCGGGGACTGTGGGGAGGACGAGTAAACTGACCACAGCACCATGGTACAGGAAGCCGTTCAAGTGGGGGGAGTAAAAAGGAAGGTGGTTGTAGTAGGCGACAGTATAGTTCGGGGGATAGACACTACTCTCTGCAGCCAGGAGCGTGAGTCCCGAAGGCTATGTTGCCTACCCGGTGCCAGGGTAAAAGACATCCCCTCTAGGCTGGAGAAGAACATGGAGTGGGAGGGGGAGGATCTAGTTGTCGTGGTCCACGTAGGTACCAACGACATAGGTAGGACAAAGAAGGAGGTTCTGCTGAGAGAGTTTAAGCAGCTGGGACTAAATTAAAAATCAGAACCATAAAGGTCATAATCTCTGTATTATTACTAGAGCCACGACCAAATTGGCATAGGGTCAATAGGATCAGGGAGATGAATGCGTGGCTTAAAGATTGGTGTGGGAGAAGTGGATTTCAATTTGTGGGGCACTGGCAGCAGTACTGGGGACAGAGAGAGCTGTTCCGTTGGGACGGACTACACCTGAACCATGCTGGGACCAGAATTCTAGTGAATCGAATAACTAGGTAGGTAGATAGGGCTTTAAACTAAATAAGGTGGGTGAGGGTCCCGGTGGAGAGAAATCTAGAATGCTAAAGAGAAAAGACAAGGAAGCAGTGCAGGAAAGTTATTGGGGTAAGGATAACCAGATTGTGCCAGGAAGAGACAAAGGAGTGCACTAACAAATAGGGTCCAGGTAAGAAAAAATGGTAATAAGACAAATAGGGGGAAAAATTAGGTCGCGCCCCGTTTGGGGCGCAAATATCGTCTGGACGCAAATATTAGCGCCTGGCGCTAATTATCGCCACTGACTGGAAACTTCACTTTTACCGCCCCGGGAGGTGAGTGGAGCGCTAAATCAGGCGCTGCACACCTGTCTTAAGGCGCAAAGGCCGAGCAGTGAGGCGCTAACTCAGCGCGCGAGCACAGCGCAGGTGCTGCCAGTTAGCGAGGGAACACAGACACACTGGCGCCGGCCAGTTCTTAAAGCGGTGGGGGCCAACTTGCTCCCCAGCCACACCCTGCTCATTGCAGCCTTGAATCTCGGCCTGGAGAGACCTGTGAATCCATTTTGCTGCCAAGGATGGAGAGGGTGAGAGAACGAGCTCAGCGCTTCACCGAGCGGGCCTTGGATGCTCTGGTTGGCGCGGTGCAGCGCAGAAGATGTATACTCTTCCCTGAGAGTGGCAGGAGGCCTTTGCCACACGAGTACAGAAGAGTGTGGAGGGAGGTGGCTCAGAGCGTCTCCTCCAGGAGCATGGTGCCCAGGACCCATGTTCAATGCCGCAAAAAGTTCAACGACCTCACTCGGGTCGTCAGGGTGAGTGGCTTTTTCTCAATACCTCTCCATCCCTCCATCTCAACCTCACTCTATGGCCAGAGGGTCTTAAAACCCCAATGCACAACACTCATCCAACACCTATGGCCCTTTCATGAAACACACACACACATTCCACACTTTGCATACAGTAAGGGCTATTCACCTATGGGAGGCACATCAGGCAAGACCATGGCTGCATACAGTAAGGGCTATTCACCTATGGGAGGCACATCAGGCAAGACCATGGCTGTATATTTACTCAGATGCTGTCCTTTTTCTTGCAGGCCAAGCTGGCACATAATAGGAGACAGCAGCAACGGACAGGTGGAGGGCGGCCTCAGCTGCAACCCCTCAGCGATCTTGAGGAGCGCGTCCACAGGATTGTGGCAAGCCGGGTGATCAGTCCCGTCGCCACTGGAGACGCCGACCCCGTTCTGGACAGCAATGGTAAGGTCATCACCTTTTTGTCCTCTGTCCTTCCACTTGTCCCTCACAATACCAGCCTTTGACACTTTCAATCCAACTTGCTAACTCGCTGCACTTATTCCTCCCTTACTGCCACCCTGTCCTCACGCTAAAGCCACTCTTGTACCTCCCTGCTTTCAGATGGTGATTCACCAGCTGAGGAGACGGGCCCTGAAGCTGCCAGTGGGAGTGAAGCTGCAGCCGAGGAGGAAGAGGAAGCCGGAGCATCAGTGCCACCCTCTCCCGAGGAAGCCCATGCCCACACTGGGAACACGCCTTCCCTGGAGGGGAGCAGGGGGGAAGGGTCTGATGAGGGTGAAGCTCCAGGACCCAGTGGGCTGCAGCAACGCCATGGGGGTAGGGAAGAATGGGGGCCTTGTCCCCAGAGGGAGAGTATGCCAGAGACTCCTACTGCAATGGACGCAGAGGAGGAGCGGCTGATCGCAGAAATGAACACCCAGGCGGTGGGCATGCACACTGAGCTCATGGGTGCAGTGGGAAGGGTGCCCGAATGCATTGAGTCACTGGCAAGGAGTGTGGAGCACTTCGCTGTAGCACAGGCGGATGCCACACTAATGCTTAGTGCTGCAATTCAGTCACTGACTGCCGTGATCCCATCTCTGACTGCTCTCATGCAGACTCAGATTGAGGCCACGCGAGCACTGACTGCTGCCAACCTCGATGGTTCGTTCACATGTCCCCGGGGCTCTCACCGCGCCGCAGCAGGCCAGCAATCTGTGCTCCAGCAGATTGCTCCGGATGCTGAAGTGCTGCCCCGTGGGAGTGCCAGTGTGTCGGGCGAGCAGGGAGTTGCTGTCCTCTCTCACGATGACAGCATTCCTGCTGCCAACACTGTCACTTCTCCACTGCACTTGCCACCGCCTGTAGGACAGACTGCTGCCGCCCATGCAGAGTTGGTGCAGTCTGCAGCCGGGCCCTCCAGGCCCAGAACTGGTCGAGGCCGTCCTTCAGGGGCATCTGCAGTGTCAGGGTCTGACGATCAGCAGCCTTCCACCAGCCTTGCTGCAGCCACTGAGGTCCCATTACGGAGGAGCAGTAGGGTTAGAAGGGGGGAAGTGCGCAAGGGAAGGAGATCACCCTCGAAGGGCAAAAAGTAGGAGGTGTGACAAAATGCTGGTCATTTTTTTATTAAAGGCCGAGGTTCGTGGTCCAACTTTTGTCTAGTGTTTTGGACATTATCTCTAGGTTGTGAGAACCAGTTATGTTAATGACTGTTTTTTTGTGTTTATTTCTATGAGTTTGTCATGAGGAAATGACACACACAGAGTTTGTAAAATAAATAAGTTTTTGTATTCAAAATATACATGTTTGGTGTTTGGAATCATTGGTGCCTTGGCCGGCTTAGGGGTTGCGTGCTGGGTTCATTGATGTTGTTAGCAATGGCAGAAGCCATTTCCACAGCAGGGGCCCTAGAAGCGGCTTGCTATCAACCGTTGACGGACGGCCCTTGCAGTTTCACCATTGTGGGCCGCCCTCCCGCCTTGGTGCTGCTGATGATCATCCTCCTCGTCCTCTTCCTCCTCTTCCTCCTCCTCCTCTGGTGGTGCTCCAAGGCCTGTTGGCATTGGCTGGGTCCTGACGATTGCCATGTTATGCAACACGCAGCACACAACTACGAAGTTGGATACTCGCTCAGGCGAGTACTGCAGGGCTCCTCCAGAATGGTCGAGACAGCGGAACCATTGCTTCAGCACGCCGATTGTGTGCTCAATGATGTTCCTGGTAGCTTGATGGCTCTCGTTGTACCGCAGCTCAGCAGGGGTGTTGGGCGTACGGAGCGGTGTCATCAGCCAGGTGCTCAATGGATACCCCTTGTCCCCGAGAAGCCAACCAACTGGCTGATGCGATGCCTTGAAAAGTTCTGCCACAGTAGTCTGGCGCAGGATGAAAGCATCGTGGCAGCTGCCAGGATAGTGGGCATTGACAGCGAGTATCAGCTGTCTGTGGTCACAGACCAACTGAACATTCAAGGAATGGAACCCCTTTCTGTTCCAGAATTCCTCGGCATTCTCATGTGGAGCACGCAAAGCCACATGCGTGCAGTCAATGGCGCCCTGCACCATGGGGAAGCCCGCTATCCTCGCAAAGCCCAGAGCGCGGTCACGCTGCTTGTCTGGGGTCATGGGGAAAGAGATGAACTCTCGTCTCCTTTTAAAGAGGGCATTTGTGACCTGCCGGATGCAGCAATGCACCGCGAACTGGGAGATATTGGCGAGGTCCCCAGCAGCAGCTTGAAATGAGCCAGTAGCATAGAAGTTGAGAGCCACTGTGACCTTCACTGCCACCGACAGAGACGTCCTGGACCTCAGTTGAGGCTGCAGATCTGGCTGCAGCAGGTGGCAGAGCTCAGTGACCACCTCCTTGCTGAATCGCAGCCTTCGCAAACACAGCTCCTCAGACATATGAATGTAGGAGAGCTGTTCACGATATACCCTGGGAGGGTAAGCTCTCCTGTACATACGCCTGTTGGCCCTCCTCCGTCTGGCCATCATTGCCACTCTCTCTCTGCGTCTCTGTGTCCTCCGATTCAGCTGGAGCAGGACGACGCCCCCAATCAGTGCAGCCCCCATAGTCTCTTTGCAAGCAAAGTTATGAAGGACAGCAACCAAAGTAGCAGCGAAGTTAGGATCAGTAGGCAAAACTACCTCACAAAGCGTTGACTCAATGCAGAAGTCTCTCTTTCTCTCTCTCCGAATCTCTCTCTCTCTCTCAGAACGAGTGGTGCAAAAATGTCAACCACAGAAAAAGACAGGAAGAGGCCCCCTTTAAATAGCGCCCCCCCCAGCCCCACAGCGATTGATAGCGTTCCAGTCTTCCGGTCGTTGGATGCGCCAGGCGGTAAGGCAGGGGGCGCCACTCAATTTCCGCTCCGGGGCGCCACAAGGGCGTTGCACCATGGAATGACGTCACAATCTGCGCGCGCAGGTGGTCGCGGCGGTAAGGTTTAGCGCCGCCGCACAATGTCTAGTTAAGTTCCCGAGCGGCGCAAACATCGCTGCGCCCGGGCGCTAGCGGCTTTGCGCCCCATTAGCGCCCTCTTAAGGCGCTAACGGGAGGCGCAACCAACTGAATTTTTACCCCATAGAGCCATAGTACAAAAAAATGTTAAAATGTCTAAAAATGTTAAAAAGACAAATCTAAAGGCACTGTATCTGAATGCACGAAGCATTCATAACAAGGAAGGCGAATTAACAGTGCCAATAGATGTAAACGGATACGATATAATTGTGATTACGGAGACATGGCTGCAGGGTGACCAAGGCTGGGAGCTGAATATCCAAGAATATTCGATATTTAAGAAGGACAGGCAAAAAGGAAAATGAGGTGGGGTGGCATTGTTAGTAAAGGATAAAATCAGAGCAATAGTGAGAAAGGATATTGGCTCAGAAAATCAAGACATAGAATCAGTCTGGGTGGAGCTAAGAAGCACCAAGGGGCAGAAAACATTGGTGGGAGTGGTCTATAGGCCTCCAAACAGTAGTGGTAATGTAGGGGATGGCATCAAACAGAAAATTAGAGATGCATGTAACAATGGTACTACAGTAATCATGGGTGACTTTAATCTACATATAGACTGGCAAAAACCAAATTAGCAATAATACTGTGGAGGATGAATTCCTGGAGTGTGTACGAGATGTTTTTTTAGACCAGTATGTTGAGGAGCCAACTAGGGAACAGGCTATCCTAGATTGGGTGTTGTGCAATGAGAAGGGGTTAATTAATAATCTTGTTGTGCGGGGTCCTTTAGAGAAGAGTGATCATAACATGATAGTATTCTTCATTAAGATGGAAAGTGAAGAAGTCCAATCCAAAACTAGGGTCCTAAATCTAAACAAAGGAAACTACGAAGGTATGAGGAGTGAGTTGGCTATGATAGATTGGGGAGCTTCATTAAAAGGTATGACGGTGGATAGGCAATGGTTAACATTTAAGGAAGGAATGCATGAATTGCAACAGTTATACATTCCTTTCTGGAGCAAAAACACAAAAGGAAAAGCGGCCCAACCATGGCTAACAAAAGAAATTAAGGATAGTATTAGATCCAAAGAGGAGTCATATAAAGTTGCCAGAAAAAGTAGCAAACCTGAGGATTGGGCGCAGTTTAGTGTTCAGTAAAAAAGGACCAAGAGATTGATCAAGAGGGGAAAAATAGAGTATGAGAGTAAACTTGCAAGGAACATAAAAACGGATTGTAAAAGCTTCTATAAGTATGTAAAAAGAAAAAGATTAGTGAAGTCAAATGTAGGTCCCTTACAGTCAGAAATGGGAGAATTTATAATGGTGAACAAGGAAATGGCAGTGCAATTAAACAAATACTTTGGTTCTGTTTTCACAGAAGAGGACACAAATAATTTCCCAGAAATGCTAGGGAACCAAGGGTCTAGTGAGAAGGAGGAATTAAAGGAAATTATTATTAGTAAAAAAATAGTGCTGGAGAAATTTGTGGGACTGAGAGCTGATAAATCCCCAGGGCCTGATAATCTGCATCCCAGAGTACTAAAAGAGGTAGCCATGGAAATGGTGGATGCGTTGGTTGTCATCTTCCAAAATTCTATAGATTATGGAACAGTTCCTGCAGATTGGAAGGTGGCAAATGTAACCCCACTATTAAAAAAGGAGGGAGAGAGAAAACAGGGAACTACAGACCGGCTAGCCTAACATCAGTAGTAGGGAAAATGCTAGAGTCTATCATAAAGGATGTGATAACAGGACACTTAGAAAATATCAATGGGATTAGACAAAGTCAACATGGATTTATGAAAGGGAAATCGTGTTTGACAAACCTACTGGAGTTTTTTGAGGATGTAACTGGTAGAATAGATAAGGGAGAACCAGTGGATGTGGTGTATTTGGATTTTCAGAACGCCTTTGATAAAGTCCCACATAAGAGGTTAGTGTGCAAAATTAAAGCACATGGGATTGGGGGTAATATACTGTCATGGATTGAAAATTGGTTAACAGACAGGAAACAGAGAGTAGGAATAAATGGGTCTTTTTTGGGGTGGCAGACGGTGACTAGTGGGGTACCGCAGGGATCAGTGTTTCGGCCCCAGCTAGTCACAATATATATCAATGATTTGGATGAGGGAACCAAATGTAATATTTCCAAGTTTGCTGACGACACAAAACTAGGTGGGATTGTGAGTTGTGAGGAGGATGCAAAGAGGCTTCAAGGCGATTTAGACAAGTTGAGTGAGTGGGCAAATACATGGCAGATGCAGTATAACGTGGATAAATGTGAAGTTATCCACTTCGGTAGGAAAAACAGAATGGTAGAGTATTATTTAAATGGTGCTAGATTGAGAAATGCTGATGTACAAAGGGACCTGGGTGTCCTTGTGCACCAGTCACTGAAAGCAAACATGCAGGTGCAGCAAGCAGTTAAGAAGGCAAATGGTATGTTGGCCTTCATTGCAAGAGGATTTGAGTACAGGAGCAAGGATGTCTTATTACAGTTGTACAGGGCCTCGATGAGACCACACCTGGAGTACTGTGTGCAGTTTTGGTCTCCTTACCTAAGAAAGGATATACTTGCCATAGAGGGAGTGCAGCGAAGGTTCACCAGACTGATTCCTGGGATGGCAGGTCTGTTGTATGAGGAGAGATTGGGTCAACTAGGCCTGTATTCACTAGAGTTTAGAAGAATGAGAGGGGATCTCATTGAAACGTATAAAATTCTGACAGGGCTAGACAGACTGGATGCAGGGAGGATGTTTCCCCTGGCTGGGGCGTCTAGAACGAGGGGTCACAGTCTCAGGATACGGGGTAGGACATTTAGGACTGAGATGAGGAGAAATTTCTTCACTCAGAGGGTGGTGAACCTGTGGAATTCTCTACCACAGAAGGCTGTGGAGGCCAAGTCACTGAATATATTTAAGAAGGAGATAGATAGATTTCAAGACACAAAAGGCATCAAGGGGTATGGGGAGAGAGTGGGAATATGGTATGGAGATAGAGGATCAGCCATGATCATATTGAATGGTGGAGCAGGCTCGAAGGGCCGAATGGCCTACTGCTTCTCCTATTTTTCTATGTTTCTAAATATTTACGTTGCGCTACCTTGGAATCATTTAGGTTTCAATCAAGCTCGTTGTAAAAGTATTAGTAGGTTCTTCCAAATTTGACGATTGCTGAGAAATAAATAGAGGCTGTTTGTGTTTGTGTGTTTTTATGTATATGTGTGTATTTGTGTGTGCATGTTTATATGCATGTTTGTATGTCTGTTTAATGTTTGTTTGTGTATGCTTATGTGCGTGGGGTGGGGCCCATTAAACTGAAATGTCTCCTGTATCTGGGAATGCACTGCAGCAAAAAGATGTTTGCAGAGTACAAAATTAAGCTGTTGTGATCTCATCTTCAGATTTAATGCTTGCTTTGTTTTATCAAAAAGTGCACTGTAATAATTAATTTTTAATCAAATGAGCTTTACAGAACTAACTTCTATTTGCACCTCATGGTGACTGGTTGCCGTTCATTCAAACAACAAATATCATAATAACCCTCAGACCATCGCTGCAGTGCTGTGGCAGCTTTCTAGATTACGTTTGATTATATTTAGAGATTTAAGTTAAACACAAGGGAGAACCTACTTTAATTGTCTTTATCCCACGCCCCTCACCCCCATCATCCTGAAAATAATAGCAAAAGAAAGGCTTGCATTTATATAGCGCCTTTCACGACCACCAGACGTCTCAAAGTGCTTTTCAGCCAATGAAGTACTTTTGAAGTGTTGTCAAGTGAGAAATGCGGCAACCACTTTGCGCACAGCAAGCTCCCACAAACAGCAATGTGATAATGACCAGATAATCTGTTTTTGTTATGTTGATTGAGGGATAAATATTGGCCAGGACACCAAGGATAACTCCGCTGCTCTTCTTCAAAATAGTGCCATGGGATCTTTTACGTCCACCTGAGAGGGCAGACTGGGCCTCGGTTTAGCGCCTCATCTGAAAGACGGCACCTCCAACAGTGCAGTACTCCCTCAGCACTGCACTGGAGTGTTAGCCTAGATTTATATGCTTAAGTTCCATGGAGTGGGACTTGAACCCACAACCTTCTGACTCAGAGGCGAGTGTACTACCCACTGAGCCACAGCTGACACTAGCAGGGCACACTGATACCAAAATAGTGTGGCGTAATGAGAAACATCATTGTGTTAGTGTTTTATTGTAATGTACATCTAATACATTATACTGGCTTATCAAATTTCATCAGATAAGAAATATTCCCTGGCCACTAGTACTGGACCACCACTTGTAGTCAAATCACATAAAGCATTACGATTTATAAATCAGTGTGAGGACAAGTGGTGATAATCTGTTGCTCCTAATGGAATCAGGATTATTATCCCACTCATCATTTATTTAGTTTATATAAATCTATACATCCCTCCAAGCGTCCATCCCCCTGATTCATTCAAACAGTAGAGAACAACGCGATGGTAACTTGTGTTACGTCCGGTGGCGATAGCGTCAGAAGGATAATCTGACGTGAGCTAATTCTCCTCCACTTTAAAGTATACGGGGAATTCTAAAATTATTAAGCCGTATTATCCTAGGTTGAGAAATGCTAATGAAACCGGAATGAGCCTTTTTACACTGACGAAATCAGTTTCACAATATACAATGGTTCAATTCATCCATCGATTGGCGGACTGATTAATTGGTCCCTCTGACACACACTGTGGGCTGATAAATTTTCAATTTGTGAGTTTGGCAGTAATACTACAATTATGTTATGATGATCCATAAGAAGAACAGCTCCATTTCAATATTAATTTTCATGCATTCTGTTTAAAGACCAAATAAACCAAATGTTATTGTTCCTAGGTACAGCAACAAAGAAAAAGGGGACTGGTTAGGCCAGTGGTTCTCAAACTGGGGTCCATGGACCCTTGGGGGTCTGTAGAGACTTTCCAGGGGGTCCGCGAAATAATTCAAAAGTTACTTAGCTGGGAGAAGTCACTTCAATTCTATTTAAAATTTTGTACCTCCTATTTAGGATCTGGTTGACAGAAAAGCCATTTGGAATCAATGGCATGGAAATGGCTTGTGAAGTGTTCATGTTAATTATTCACGGTTGCTAAGTGATATCAAGCCCAGGCTATGGCATGGGATGCCTGGAGGGGGCTGGTTGAGGCAGTCGGGTAGAGGCAGCCGGCTGGACAGGCAGGGAGGAATGCAATGGGTCAGGCCGCTGCTCAGCTTCTTTCGGGAACCAATGGAGCAGCAGAAGGCGGCTCACGGTTGCTGCGGCCAGGCCCCTGACGTTGCAACGTGGCCAAGCAGAGAGTGGGAGTCCATGGACTCTAGCTATGGGCGCCATGTGTCGGCCTCACTGAAGAAACAAAAGGTGAGTTGGAGCCCGGTACAGTCGGTACACTCCCCGACAATGTGGAAAACTGCCCAGGTGTGTCCTGTCCACAAAAAGCAGGACAAATCCAATCCGGCCAATTACCACCCCATCAGTCTACTCTCAATCATCAGTAAAGTGATGGAGTGTCGTCGACAGTGCTATCAAGTGGCACTTACTCATCAATAACCTGCTCACCAATGCCCAGTTTGGGTTCCGCCAGGACCACTCGGCTCCAGACCTCATTACAGCTTTGGTCCAAATATGGACAAAGGTGCTGAATTCCAGAGGTGAGGTGAGAGTGACTGCCCTTGACATCAAGGCAGCATTTTGCCCAGTGTGGCATCAAGGAGCCCTAGTAAAACTGAAGTCAATGGGAATCGGGGAAAACGGACCGCAAATTCCTGGATTCTGCTATGGCAGCAATGAAGACAAAGTACAAGTCCTTAAAAGCATTATTAAAACACTCTTTACATGCAGCACTTACATAGTTTTATCTCGTATTATAATGTAGATGGGGGAGTGATTATTAATCCATTTGAAAAGGGGTCCTTCAACCAAAAAAGTTTTGAGAACCACTGGATTGGACAAATAGGTGTGTGTGTGTTTGTCTGTACTGCTGCAGAGAAGGCTACAGATGGAGCTCGATATATCAATGATGCGGAGATGCCGGTGTTGGACTGGGGTGGACAAAAGTGAGAAGTCGCACAACACCAGGTTATAGTCCAACAGTTTTATTTGAAATCACAAGGTGAAGTCTGACGAAGGAGCAGCGCTCCGAAAGCTTGTGATTTCAAATAAAACTGTTGGACTATAACCTGGTGTTGTGCGACTTCTCGATATATCAAGGCAGACCCAGTCCGTCTATGGGTTAAATGAGCCCATATCCAACGGGTCAAATTTTCAACCCAAAGCGAAACCAATACCTCCAACCTCCAGAGACCGAATTTCTATCGGATTGACGAGATTCTTTGAAAGATTCCAATGCTTTTAAGATCACCGCAAGCTCTATGAGTAAAAGAGAACGGTTCGAAATACTGTTAGCGGTTTGATGTCAGTGTGAAAGACAGAAATCGATGAGGTGGCAGGGTAAAGCCTAATACAGGGGCTTCAGTCGAAACTGCCAACGCATATGTTCTTTTACTTATGCAAATAGACAAAGGAGTAAACGCACCAATATTACGGTTTTCAGTAAACATGCACTTAGCAGTCCTTCATTCGCAGTGAGAATACTTGTTTGAACCAAGAGCTTCAGTTTTTGCTGTGTTGCATTTGTTTCAATATAAGAATTTTTTTTACACTTCAATATCAACCTCCTAATGTTTTGCTGTAATTCTTAACCCAAGCACAGCGATGAATGTTGGATTCACAGTGCAGTAATGGTGTCACCCATGTTTTAAGACCCTTTTTGTTTCAATACTTTCATCCATCTGCTGTCAGTTTGGATGGCAGATCCAGAATGGAGAGAAAATCACTACTTCGGCCAGAAATTATTTAAAAGGGGTACTGTTGCTTACATTTCTTGCTAAATTGACAAGTACTTATTTAATCCTAAAGCTTTGTGATGCTTCAGTGCAGCGTGTTGAATATTTAAGTGCAGTAGTGTTGGGAGGTTTAGTGCTGCCGACTGGCTCTGAGCAGTGTCTGCAATATTTCCAAATCCCACCTCATTATTCGTGACGTGCATCATCGGGGGCATTGCCTAAAGTTAGGAACAGTTTATATAAATATTTGCATATGTTTGCAAAGCGTAATTGTTATAACACGCAGGTGAACTGCAAGGGTTTATCCGTGTTTGTGTCTCATATATATCCAGATCTGGATATTTTTGGTTCGTTAGTCACACAATAAAAGGTCTATGCTATCCATCATAATCTAAAAATAGCCTTTAGTGGTGAGCGATTCCAAGACTGTAAGTTTTGCTGTTCAGTTGAAACCATTCCAGTTTTGCTTTTGCAGTTTAAATGCATGTTATGACTGCTCTGCTTAGATTGCAGCTCTCTAATGCATTGACAGATATGTTGCTCTTTTCGTTGTCCATTTCAAGCGGGTACTATTAATCTGTGTTCAGTTGTGATTCTTTACACAAAGAAAAAAGTTAAAATGCCCTTTAACATTCTATTGAAGGAGCTATACAGAAAGACCAACTTTAGGATTCATTCCATTGATTAAAAATGAGAATTATTGAAGCAAACATTTCAAGTGCCATAGGTTAAATACCAGCTGTTGGGCATTGTGAGTTGCGATTTTATTTGAACAGTGTGACTTGGAAAGCAGGTGGGAAATTGTTTAAAAATAAGATATTTTTTTTTAATATAAAAAGAAATGATGTTGGGATACAAACTATAAGGCTGCATATTAGCAACGACTCATTGTTGTAAATAACTGTTGTAAATAAATTGAAGATAAAGCATCTTTAATGTTGTCACATAGACAGAATTAAGCATTTCAAACAGCAAATAGTGCAACAATAAAGCATAAACAGGTCCCATTTCAAAGGTAAATTATATATAGGAGATCTATATGAATCTGAAATATTTCTTGTGTCAAATACGTTAATTTAGGAAATGTGCATTGGGTAGGCTATATATATCAGTTATTGTGGATTTATCTTCATTTAATATTTTAGGAGTTATCAAATTAACTTGTTTGAGACACCGATATGATACAGATGTGGCAAGAGGATTGCTATCATAGATCACTTATTTTGTCAAGGAGAAACATGACTACTTCAATATGCATCCCAGGAATTGGGGAGAAGAACAGAACTGGATTGTAATGCTTCTTTGCTTGCTATAGCATAGAATCAATTTGTGACAGATTGTTTGTGAGATGCAACATATTGTATTAAATTCACTATTTAATACCGCTGAGAAAACCTCCTCCAGGCAATGCCATTAGATATGCTTGTGTGAGCACTAAGCATGCAAATTGTTTTTATGTGGCATGGAGCCCAATAAATCTGCCTTCATTTCCTTATGAATCTCGTTTCTAGCATACATTTCACCTTGGTAGAAATTACAACATTTTTTAAACAATATAACATCCAAAAACAAGTGAACTACAGGAAGGTATTGTACCGAATAGATCATCATTAATTTTCATAACATAAGAAAGCTTATCATGAGAAATGACCATTTGGCCCACTGGCTACGCAGTCCATTTATACAGTCCATTTTATTATTGGAAATTATCCAATCTATTTAATCTATTCAGCCTTGAAATAAATACATTGGTGTCATGCAAAGCCTTGTAAATATATGTCTGGCCAATTTTTCATGCTTGTGGCAAATTAAGATTGTACTCCCCATTCCCAAGCCCTTCTTCATTAATTCAATAGTTGGATGAGTGCAATTCCATGAATTTGCCATAAACCTCCAGTGGATTTAGATGTGAGTATAAAGCTTTACTCATGCATCTGATATCAAGCAAAAGTAATGGCTACAACAATCTAATGAAAATTAATTTCATTATACTAGTTACAGTATACATTTGTGAGGTGTTTAGCCAGTGGTATCATAAACCAGCCTTCCTCTCGAGTTTCAGCCCCTTTGAATTTAGAATTTTCTCCAGCTGGTAGTTCAACTGTGTTGT
Source organism: Squalus acanthias (assembly GCA_030390025.1). Classification (NCBI taxonomy): domain Eukaryota; kingdom Metazoa; phylum Chordata; class Chondrichthyes; order Squaliformes; family Squalidae; genus Squalus; species Squalus acanthias. Next base: position 54,719,451 of record CM059432.1, read on the forward strand.
GCAGACATTTTCATCTGGCCTTGTATTGTGCACTCTTTATATAATCAGTTGCAAAAGAGGCAAAACTCATAATTTTATACTCAACTGTTTCATCTACATATTGCATAATGTAAAAATACAATTGAATATAAAAGGTACCATCCAATACGTTTGCCTTATTTGAAGATAATGTTGAAGCTTTACTTCCATTCATCATCCTTCACCTGTGAGGAGCCCCAAATCAAAAGATGTCATGATGGGTATCATAGGCTTTGATAGTCTCAGCTCAGTCCACAATATTACTATAGCACACTACGTCTCAGCTCTGATGGATTCAAAAGAGGACGTGTGGTGTGAGGTATGGCATGGTAATAAAAGCAAAGGCTGCTCCTCTGACATTTAACTTGATGTGAGTAGTTAAGGCAAGCTGTCCAACATTCTTGCTGACCTGTAACCATATTTAATCCATGAATACATAATGCAGTTATTGGATCTACAAGTGAATGTTTCTCTATTTCTACCCCTATCACCTATCTGTCTGACAAGCACTAAATATTTTCAATTAAAGGTATCATTTGTTAAAAATTCTGAAGGTATCTTGTAAGTTCAAATACTGCTTAAGATCAACTTATTTCATGTACAAATTTCCCATTCAACACATTGTACTTTATTTTATATATAAAATGGGCTAATGTCAAAAGTCAAAATCAATGTTTTGAGAAAATTTAATTCCAGGGTGAATTCAAATCAGTTTCTGACTTTCTCTCCTTTCACAATATTAATAGCTTCACTTTCAGAATTTGACATCTCTTAGACAAATAAAACTATAGCTTATGTAGAACCCTATCTTTGGCATGAGTTGTAAATACTACAGTACAGTATTTAGAAAGTGTTATTCATATTTAGTAGCACAAGGCACTATTATATCAGTTGTTTATTTTTTAAAGAACACTGATAATGCTCCATCGAGGCTTTATTCTGGAATTACCTCAATGTTAAGTACTGCCCCATGATAAAATAATTGTTTTGTTAAACTTATTTGAAATTCATTTACTAAATATCAATGGATTTCTAAAGTTCAAATTATAAGATTCCTTTCTTCTTGGAAACTGAAATTGTGTTAAAGAGGAATCCACTGCATTATATTTTCAATAATTGCTCCCAATACGAATGTTATTTACATCACATGCACACAGACACTGTTATTAACCAACAGGCACTAAAGCTGCATCACACAAACTAACTCATGCTCCAATTGTTTTCCAGACGCTCCATCCATTTGTACTGCAACTAAGACCAGATCGCTCTCCATTAAAAGTAAAAATATGTTATTAGGTAATAATGGATATAAGAATGATTACAAGGCAGAAATCATTTTGATGTAGTCAGATTGATCATATAAACTGTCAGAGTGCAGCTTGAATGGTTTGTAACTAGTATCTGAACAGAGACTTGTTACTACCTTGAAATCATTTCCATCAAAGTGAATTTTTTACAATGTAATATATGGACTTCATAGGGGCAATTTTATTCTGCTTTTTTCCTAGAAATAGGTGTTACAATGGGCATCGACAGCCAGAGGTTAATTCATAATTACGTCATCGCTAAAAGATTAACAACTATGATATAATCGCAGCAAATTTAATATGCAGTTGATTATTAGAAACCAGCCAAAACAATATTATATGCTCAAGCTAAAATCTAGAGCATGCTGATAAAATGTACTTAGTGACATAACAAAGGTATTAACTGCTTTTGAGGACTGTAGTGCTGAACACTAATGGTCACAGAAATAACTGGGAATGCTATCACTTCCACAGTCAAATTGTGAAATCTATCTTGACACTATGTTATGAAGGCCTGAGGGATATAACTTATATCTAAAAAGTAAAAGAAAGACTTGCATTTATATAGCGCCTTTCATGACCTCAGGACATACCAAAGAGCTTTACAGCCATTGAAGTACTTTTGAAGTGTAGTCACCATTGTAGGAAACTCGGCAGCAAATTTTTAACATAGAATTTACAGCACAGAAACAGATTATTCAGCCCAACTGGTCTATGCCAGTGTTTATGCTCCACATGAGCAATTTGTGCACAGCAAGGTCCCATAAACAGCAATGTGATAATGACCAGATAATCTGTTTTAGTGATGTTAGTTGAGGGATAATTATTGGCCAGGACACTGGGGAGAATGCCCTTGCTCTTCACAGAATCCCCACAGTGCAGATAGAGGCCATTTCGGTCCATCGAGCCTGCACCAACACATATCCCACCCTATCCCCGTAACCCCACGTATTTAATCCCCCTAACACTAAGGGTCAATTTATCATAGCCAAATCAACCTAACCCGCACATCTTTGGACTGTGGGAGGAAACCGGAGCACCCGGAGGAAACCCACACAGACACGGGGAGAATGTGCAAACTCCACACAGACAGTCACCCGAGGCCGGATTCGAACCCGGGTCCCTGGCGCTGTGAGGCAACAGTGCTAACCACTATGCCACCGAAATAGTGCCATGGGATCTTTTACATCCCCCTGAGGGGCAGTCGGGGCCTCGGTTTAACATCTTATCCAAAAGGCGGCATCTCCGGCAGTGCAGCATTCCCTCTGTACTGAACTGGAGAGTCTAACTTTGGCCTGACCTGGTCCTCATGAGTGACAAGATTGTGGTCAATGCCAAGAGTGGGATATAGGTCATTTGTAACCAGTCTTTATAATGTATTCTGATTGTACAATATGTAGCATGTCTGTTACTGTTAAAATGTTGCTGCCACTGTTTCTTAGACAAATAGATGACTGGTGGTCACTAATTCGATTGACTACTTCTGAGGGTGTATCAGTGGAGCTCCAACAGTCTATGTATACCTGCAGCACCACAAAGTTGTGAATATCAGTAGAACCCAGAATGACTACCTTAAACTGATTGCCTGCCATTTGTTATTCTTCAAAATACATATCTAATCATTTGGTCCATTGGACTGAACAAGCCCATTCCTTATTGCTTATTTGACCGGTCTCCGCCACACCTACCACCCTTCTATCTCCAGAAATGTATTGCCTCTGGAACGGTCTGAACTGTCTGCTTCAATTACCTTCCCTGGTAACTTATTCTGCAAAACAAACAATGTTTGTTTTAAACTTTTCTTACAGTTCTGCAATGAGCACAATAAAGAAGTATGGTAGAAGAAAGGGCAGTAATGACAATAGTGACATAGGGCCTCAAGGTTTATAGCATCATGTGACAGGTGCAATTGCATTAGTAGATCTTTGAAGGGTAACAGTGTGATGAGAAATAAATCAAGTGTATTTTATAATCCATGATATGCCTAGAAAACAGTAGTTCTTCCCATTATTTTTTCCTACTTGGAATTCTGGAAGCAAGTACCATGAAGAAGTGCACAATTACAATCACTGGTCACCAGCATTGCTCTGCTCAGTTCCATTGGTATCATTAATAATGTCCCTGTATGCAAAAGTGAAGGAAGAAATCATTATGAACACATGCTTTGTGAAACTGCTTTGTTCTCAATTCATAGGACTGAGCACACCACTCTGCCTTGTACAAGTGTTATTGCTACACTTAATGCCACTTTGCTGAGGATGGGCCAGTTCTTCAGATAATACAAAATAATGCTAATATTAATGGCCTAGCACCGATCATATAATGCTGCAAAATGTAATATATATTTCTTTGTAATTGCAACATTTTGTAACATAGATTAATTTGTTATTCAAGCATTGCAGCATAACAAACTAAAGGAGTTCTAACTATTGATCAACTAAAGACTTTACAACTACTACACATATATAGCAGGTTTGCAATATTATTTAAAAAACAGCTTATAACAACAACAACCTGCATTTATCTAGTACCTTTAATGTAGTAAAACATCCCAAGGCGCTTCACATAACATAACTTCATGGTTCAAATAACTTGTATCAATTGCAAATGCTGTGTTGCTGCTTTCTTACTCATTTCTATTTATCTACTTATTACTGTGTTTGTAGCTCTGGTAATTTATATAATCTGAAGTCCTGCAATTGTCTTAAACCTTGTAACTTCATTCTATATGTTCTTGTATGATACGGACACAAAATTACTGTAATATACACTGCAGTTAAAAAAGCATGTTATTGTTTTAGTATTCTTCTCATGACACATGATGCCAATACATAGTCTAATGTCATAACTCCGGTTAATCTGCTCCTGTCACATAATGCAAAAAAAATCCATTTCAAAGAATGCAATGCCCAGTGATTAAAGTGGAATTTGTTAAGAAGGGGTATGCAAACCTGTGTAACCTTTGATCCTGCCCTGTAATCTTTAGTGCTGTTGTCTTTCTTTCTTTCACGTTCCCTCGTGTATGCACAAACATTCAAACATCCCCCCTCTTTCCTCATTTTCATCTACTCCAAAACCAATCTCTCCTTCCTTGCCTATTTCTCTCTCAACCACAGATATCCCCATTTCTCTTCCATATCTCTCTTCACCATTTCCATCACTCCACTCATGCCCCCATTTCTCTCACTGTCCTGCCATCTTCTTGTTACATTTTCCACCCAGCCTATCTACCTTCCTCTTTCCACTTCGTTTGGCCTCTCTTCCTCCTTATCCCTCCCTATTCTCCCCTCTCCACTCCTGCCCTCGCTCTCTTTCCTCACTGTCCTGTTCTGTATGCTTCTCCCTTTCTCTTCATGCCTTCCCTAGCTAATTTCCAAACGCATCTCCCTCAGCCTTGCGTTCTGTATTTTTTGCTGTAACTCTCCCTCTGTCTGCTTTCCTCTCTACCCCTTTCATTCTGCGTCTCATTCCTTACCCTGCAGATACGTTATGTAAACTAAAACATAACAACCTCTCACCAAATTTTGCAACTTATCACGTGGCCAATGGTCTCTTTCTTTGACCTTCTAATTCCCCACTACTGCCCAAACCCTATGTCAATTGGTATCTTTCACATCACAGGTGTAGGCTGAGATGGGTTGCATCCCTGGGTCGGTTTCATAAAGCAAATGGTATAGATAAGAATGCTTGAAAATCTTCCACTATTTGATAGCTTCAATTCAGCTTTACTGGGACAACAGTGGGCTGTATCCGACCTGGATCGGCTTTACAGGAATTGCAATCTGACAGCAAGGGATCTTTACAGTTGGATCCTGGATTGCTTTTAAGCCCCCCCGCAAGTGAACACAGACTGTAAGCAACTAAGTACATTACAGACACTTGATTTATATTTAACAGTCACAATGCAATACCAGGTAAGTCTGCCCCAGGAATGGTATGGACTACACTTCGCATATAACTCATGGTTCTGCTTATTAAATCTGCAGCTTCAGCTTTACTCTTGCCATTGCTGTCCATTGTTCTAATACACACACAGCTATTATTCTCTATAGAATAATAAGCAGGGCTGTAACATAACATTTACATTTATGTAAAACATAAGGGTAAATTCAGCAATTCCACGCTCCTAGCAGAGAGCCGGGTTTGCAAGGAGTGCCTGTGAGAAACTCACCACTGCAGTATCGTAGCCCAATCTGACCCGCACAACATTCTAGCACAGCTCCCTGCTGGGTGGTTTGCATCAGTGAATTTATCTCACAACGCACTGCTTTTCAGAAAAAAAACCCAGTTCTTCCTGTTAGTTTAGCACCATTATAACCCAGGTCTAGCATAATAAGGAGACTTTGTCCACTTGGGCATTCCCAGCACGTGGGAAATTGAGCACCTGCAGCCTGTGATTTTCCATCCATTAAAATTAATGATGGAAAATCAGGCACTGAGGGGTGCGCAGTTTTCCACTGTGCATTCCTACCATGCAACAAAGCAGTAATTATCCTCTCTGGTGTTACAAAACACCGTTTCTTCTTGCTGCCGATCTGTGTTACAAAGCCCGATGAGCATAATGGCTGATGGTTAGCAGCAGTAACAGAAAGTAAGAACATAAGAACATAAGAATAGGAGCAGGAGTAGGCCATTTGGCCCCTCGAGCCTGCTCCGCCATTCAATAAGATCATGACTGATCTTCTACCTCATCTCCACTTTCCAGTACTATCCCCATATCCCTTGATTCCCTTAATATTCAAAAATCTATCAATCTCTGTCTTGAATATACCCAACGACTGAGCCTCCACAGCCCTCTGGGGTCAAGAATTCCAAAGATTCACCACCCTCTGAGTGAAGAAATTTCTCCTCATCTCAGTCCTAAATGGCCTGACCACTTATTCTAAGACTATGACCCCTGGTTCTAGACTCCCCAGCAAGGGGAAACATCCTCCCTGCATCTACCCTGTCAAGCCCTGTAAGAATTTTGTATGTTTCAATGAGATCACCTCTCATTCTTCTAAACTCTAGAGAATATAGGGCTAGTCTACTCAATCTCTCCTCATAGAACAATCCCCCCATCCCAGGAACCAGTCTGGTGAACCTTTGTTGCACTCCCTCTATGGCAAGTATATCCTTCCTTAGGTAAGGAGACCAAAACTGTACACAATACTCCAGGTGTGGTCTCACCAGGGCCCCATATAATTGCAGTAAGATGTCTTTACTCTTATACTCAAATCCTCTTGTAATAAAGGCCAACATACCATTTGCTTTCCTAATTGCTTGCTGTACCTGCATGTTAACTTTCAGTGATTCATGTACAAGGACACCCAGGTCCCTCTGAACACCAACATTTCCCAACACCAACATTCCCCAAGAACTATAATGGTAAACATTTTATGACAAAGATCTAAGCAGGATAAAAAGATGAAATAATGCATAATACCTGAGAAGTGTGTTCAAAGTTATACAGCACTCTTGGGGTTCGGGGAAGGTTGTGAACGACTCAACCTTTCCACTTGCAGATTGTGGCATCATTGAGTGTACTGCAGTTTAGCAAGAAACACCCAGCAATCATTCATTTGCTATTTTATACTCACTGCCTATAATCACTATTAGGCAGATCAGCCGGTTATACTGGCAATCATAAACTGGAGCACACTGAATTTCCCCATGTATTCCAGTTTCCATTGAAGGTAAAAACATTGCAGAGATGGGCAATAATTAACTGATTTTGATTCTGACAGCAGAATGAACTGTATATAGCACTTTTCACAACCACGTGATGTCCCAAAGCGCTTACAACCAATTAATTACTTTTTGATGTGTACTCACTGTTGTAATATAGGAAACGCGGCAGCCAATTTGCGCACAGCAAGCTCCCACAAACAGCAATGAGATAAATGACCAGATCACCTGTTTTAGAGATACTGGGTGAGGAATAAACATTAGCTAGGACACCAGGGAGAATTTCCCTGCTCTTCTTTGAATAGTGCCAAGGGATCTTTTACAGCCACCTGAGAGGGCAGACGGGCCTCAGTTTAATGTCTCATTCGAAAGACTAAATTTGGTTACCTAGTCATCTGAATTATCAAAAAGGTGACAATGACATTATTATGTAGATGTAACTTCATCACTGCAACAACACACATATGCTGGTGGTCAGAATTCTGAGTTTAGAATTCAAGGCTAATTAAGTACAAATATTCAGGATGTATCTGGAATGGCCCAGATTGCCTAATACCAGTCCCAACATAAATGGAGCACAGACAGTAAATATTAGTGGCTGTATTAAAATAGGTGGAGCAATGGCTAATTTTGTGAGGAACTTTTCTCGTTGGCAGCACCAATCAGAAAATAGTGGGTGCACTACCCACAGTGTTCTGATATTCACTGCCAGAGAGTTTCCATTGAAGTGTGAAAGAACTGAATGTTATGTGCACCTGAGAGTTTGTGACCTGATGGAAATTGGTGTATGTAGAGTGAAAAGAGTAGACAGGGTAGATTGAAGCAGATCATTGATGTGAAGAAGAAACAGAGTAGGAGAGAGAGCATGTACATAGAGTTCACACATACATTATGAGCTTTTACATTTTGACTTTTTCTTAAGCCGGTCCCCGTGTAAGGAAAAAATCATAAAAAGCTAGTTATGAAAGAACAACAGCAGGTGAAAAGGTAGAGGCCATGTATTTATTCACATAGCTTTGGGTAGTACCTTGTATGCCTGCTTAATGGCCAGTGAGCATCTAGTCTCCAACTTGGTTTGGGCCTTAGACCAACATCTGAAATGAATCTTGGATAACTTGGTGTTTTTGGTTGGTTCGAGTCCTTTAATATTCCTTTAAAAGGAATTTGCATGCAAATCCACATGTTTTTTTCAACATTAAGTAGGGTATCAATCTCACTGTGGGCTAAGAAGAGATAAAACTCAACGTTAGTTCCACAGAATGAAAGTAATGGCCCCCCTTTCTTTATAAACAGCAATTTTTGTATTTATTTCAAATCTATGTTGTTGTCCATTCAATTTTACAGACCAGAGATCATACTTGATGGATATGGGGCACTTCTTATATATTGGAATAAGCTGGTAAAAATAAGTCATCCTAGTTATTCACCCAGAATATGAGGACTAATACCAACCTGTGAGGTCATAGGCAGCAGTCTTTTTTTCTATTGCCTGCTGATGTCACTTCTGAAAGATTATAACCCTTTTCAGTGAATAACAGCACAAATTATATTAAGTCATATGTATACATCTCATCCAATCACATTTGAGATTAAATTTCAGGGTATAATATACAGCTACTGACTGTATGTAAAGGCAATAGTGCTAAAACATGGCCCCAGTTTCAAAAGCTAAGTGCATTGTTGCATATTCAAGGTCAAATTTGTAACCTGTGGGTCAAAATTTTAATATTAAAAAGGCAGAAATACTGCAAGTACCAGTCTCAGATTGGTACCTTTATAGAGCAGCATAAGATCAGCTGATTTTATTTAATACTGACACCAGCCTGGAACTCTACACATGTATACTTGCACATGTGCAGAGCTCCACTCAGTCACTTCCTAACACCAGGTAAATTTTAATGTTAGGAGAGAAGGGACAAGAGCATGGCTCTCTGCTGTCATTAAAGATTCACATTTTTATTTACAAAGTTCCCTTGTGGTCTGTTGGACTGCCTAGGATCCTATTAGACCACAGCCTGTGTGAAGCCCAAGCAGTGTGAAACTAGCCCCTGGAGCTGGTCTCACACTTCATGCTTTATCATGGTAGGGAGTCAGACTAGGAACTGACCCCTGAGCTATACTGACTCTTTTGCATTAATACACATCTGAAACTGCTTCCCAGAGATACAAAAGTGATAGTATAAACAGCCCACTAGAGGAAAATCTTCTGTCAATACCTGTTCTATTATAAGTTTATACTGTGCATTTGCTAGTACCATAACCGTATGCAACCAGTTTACTGAGGAATGACTGAGGCTAAGGATCACTTAGCTGTGAGGTCCCTGAGACAGCATTAGTTTTATGTGTCTTAATGTACCCACTAAGTCAAAAAGATTGTTGAACAAAATAATGTTATGTCATTTGAGCTTATTACATGGAAAACACTAAACCAACGATTCAATCATTTTCATTATTCAGCAAAATATGCTAACCATTAGTATTGACAGTGAGACACACTACACTTAAAATCTGGCCATCAATTGTCAGATTAGTAATAATTAGAGCAACATTTTAGCCATAGTTGCTATAGTAATAATATTTCTGTATCTTTGGATGCAGAGTACTAGTGCAAAATATTATATCTGGCATCAACTGATGACAATTATTACACACACTGATGAGCTGTCTAGCTATAGTTCTGGATGATGCTACTTCTAAACAAAACATTTAGGGGGTGAAATTCCCCTTGTTTGCGCCTCCGGTGGGAATGGCTTTTCACTCCCCCTCCCCCGAGGCGATAACCGCGCCTCCCGTGAAATTCCGCAGGAGGTTAGCGCCGGTGCTATCGGGTATCGCCCCGATCTTCTGCGCCCAGAGATCATGACGTCATCTCCGGGCGCAGCGCCCCGATAGTGCCTCAGGAGAAAAATTCCCCCTCGTACCCCGCAGCAGCGCCGGGCGATGATATCGACTGCTGCAGGGGTCGCGAACACTGAGGCCGGCCACTCGCAGGGCACCATTTAAAGGCGCGGTGGCCGATCGAGATGAAAAAATCGGCAATTTTTTTTTTTCTGAGCACCAGACGCAGGCTGAGTGCCGCAATCGGTCAGCCCGGCTCAGTCAGCCCAGCACTCAGCTTGAGTGCCGAGCTGATCGCGTGGCACTCCCACACCCTGGTGCTCCAGCAGATGCCGAAAAAAATGCAGAGCTCGCAGCGGGGAACCCTTCCCTTTAATTGAGGGAAGAGCCCCTGCAATGCGGCAGCGCCACGCATGGCCACACGTGGCGCTGCTGAGCACATCGCCCCGAATCGGGACATTCCCCGCCTCTTGTGCTCCAAGAGGCAAGTGGAGCGCTTGATTTAGCGCTCCACTTCCCTCTTGGAGCAAAAAATGGGAATTTCTCAAATGTTTGTAAAGGTTAGCGCCTGGCACTAACTTTTCAAACATTTTTGACTTAGCGCCTCAAATGGCCCTCTTGGGGAATTTCTCCCCCTTAGCACTGTAATGTGTATTAGCTTTTTCTTTTGGCTGATATATTTTCCATTGTCTGTCTATATAATTGGAAAAAAACAGAAGAAATACCATTTGTAATTTAGATATCAGTCATGCTTTGATCTAATTATTATAAGTCTTAAGTAACTCAAATTGATATGTACTGCATTGTAAACTTTAGGTACATTGGTTAACAATTAAACTGAACATCACTGAACATCAGCCATGATCTTATTGAATGGCGGAGCAGGCTCGAAGGGCCGATTGGCCTACTCCTGCTCCTATTTCTTATGTTCTTATGTTCTTATGTGTTAAAGAGAGGATCTTACCTTCAGCAACTCTTTAAAAATGAAATTGCTAAAAAGTGCTATGATTAATATTAATAGCTTGTTTATGTCCTTATATGGGTCTTAAAAATATTTTTGTTTAAACTGTGAATACTAATGACATCTTTGAGGAAATTGGATGTAAGGTGTTACAGAACTAGAAAGTATGAGGGAGCTGGGTTAATATTAGTAGATATCATCATTAACCCAGAGTGTATCAATTATTTTAACCCCTTAATACAAAAGCAAAAGGGTCATCGACCTGAAAGGTTAACTCTGTTTCTCTCTCCACAGATGCTGCCTGACCTGCTGAGTATTTCCAGCATTTTCCGTTTTTATTTTAACCTTAGATAGGTTATTTCAACTCTCATGAACTGCTGATCTTAGTAATTTACTGTTTAAAATGTTTCCCATCCTTATAAGTGAAAAAGTTTAATTAAAGTCCTGGGGAATGTTTTTTGTGCAAAGTACTCTCCTTTTGTAGAAAAAACCTGCAGTCCAAGCAAAATTTGTTGGCATTTTAGTAAAAATGTTAATTCTCTTAGCAGCATGAAACTCTCAAGTTAGATATCCTTCACTGCTAGCCTGCTCCAGTGATGTCAGCAATGGAGAGATTTCCTAGTGTATGTCATAGTTTGCTGGGGTCCTGCAGTTCCAAACTAGCCCTCAGACCAGTTCAAAGTTACTGTTTCCTACTCAACCATTCAGCAATGTTCCACACTAGTGATTTCACCATAGCAGCCTATCAATGAGGGCAACTCGATTTAGTGGTGTCCATGCTGGTAAAAAAATTACATTTTTACTAAAACATCAAAAAAGTTCTGTGTAGACTATTATTATCTTCGGTAAAATTGGGGAGTACTTTTAACAAAGAAAAGAATTCTTCATGGCAGTATCATGCACTTACCTCCAACCCATCACCTACCCAGCCAGTGTTCTTTGAGGAATCAAGATAAACAGATGAGCGAAATGTGACTTTTATTTATCGCATTGGTATTTTTAATCACAAGTGTCAAAGTTGTGTCTGAATTATCAAGTTATCCAAGCATTATATAACAGTCACATTTTCAATGTTAATAATATGCCTGATTGGATGTTGAAATTATAACAGTACAGAGCAACACTCTGGTGGAATTTTTCACCTACCAGTAAAAAAATAATGGACTGAAAGAAAAACTTGCATTTTAAAAGTACCTTATCATGTCTCTCAGACACATCTGGACCCTTATTACTCACAATGAATTGCATTATCCAGCCATTATACATAGAGTAAGATCCCTCAAAGAACAGAAAAATAAATTACCAGTTAATCTGTTTTTAGTTGAGGGAAGAATGCTAGTATAAATACCAGGAGATTTTTCTGCTTTTCTTGAAAAATTGGGTTTTTTAAATCTACCTGAACAGGGAAGCATGGCCTCAATTTAACATCCTTATTCTGAAAGATGGGAGCTCTGACAATATAGCATTCTGTTACTGCTGCTTCAGTCCTGGAGTGAGGCTGGAGCCTTCAAACTCAGCTTGGTTTAGTTGGCAACATTCTCACCTCTAACAGTAATACTATCACTATTTGATGCATAAGATAAGGGGGCGGTAATTCCTCAATCCCATTCCGCCATCATAAGTGGGGCAGAGCAGGATGTGCCAGTGACCAACACTCTGGTTCCCACTGAAGTATCCGGGGTAAGATCAGGATCACCTAATTAAAATAAATTAGCTGGGCACCCATGCCAAAATGGACACATCTTGTATTCCCTCTATAAGGAAGGGAGTGCAAGATGCTGGGGGAAGGAGCTGGTGTGACAAGCTGAAAAATCAATAGAAATGTGCTTAGAAAAGGACTGACTTGCTTGATAATATCCAAAGCCAAGTCCCAGGCCTGGATGCACCTGTGAGCCCCACTTGTGCCTTTCCATTGGCCTGGATGCTGGCATCTTTCCATTCAAGGAGGCCATTCCACCAGACCCACCTCCTTTTTAACATCAGGTCATTTCTGAGGTGGGAGGAACTATTACTCACCCCCGCCTCCCACAGGAAATCACAAACTGACAGTTACGGAGCAGAGACTCAGCGTTTCCGGGTCACAACCAATTTCCCCCCCCCCACTGATCCACTCCCAACACACTGAGAAAATTCAGGACCAAAGTCTACGGCTACCTGACAACCACATTATTAGCAAATTTCTACTGGTGAAAAACAATTTTTGTAATTTATCAAATACAGTAAAATAATAAAGCAAATCTAAAACAGTGGGGTCTATCGCTACTAAATAGATGTGCACACTTTTGCTCTCTAGTTTATGTTTAAAGTGCATATACATGGGTGAAGGTTACAAAGGGTTATTTTCAAATTTTGTTTTAGGAATATGCAAACAATCACATGCAGTACAGACCAACTGTGACCAGCAAAAAAAGCATTTGCAACATAAACATTGACACGTGCTCATTCAGACTTTACAGTGGTGACATGTCTCCTCAGTACCAATGCTATTAGTACAGAATTGTCTGAATAAGTTGTGAACTATTAAACTGCACTTAAAGAATTTTATGTTTGCATCAACTTTTGTATTGCATTAACAACAAAAGGAAAATATGTGCATAAGTCTGATTGGTACCTCTTTCAAAAAATCAAGGTTAAAAATAATTGTCATTAACATTAGTACACTAGTTTTCCTATTTCTGTTGCTCTTTTGAATAACTTTGTTTAAACAGTGAGCACTGTGAGCATCATCAATGGTACTAACATAGGAACATAGAAACAGGAGTAGGCCATTCAGCCTCTCAAGCCTATTCCTGCCATTCAATGAGATTGTGGTTGATCTGTATCATAACTCCATCCACCCGCCTTGGCTCCATATCTCTAAATAACCTTGGCTAGCAAAAATATATTGATCTCAGATTTAAAATTATGAATTGAGATAGCATCTATTACTTTTTGTGGGAAAGAGTTCCACACTTCTACCACCTTTTGCATGAAGAAATGTTTCCTAACTTCTCTCTTGAATAGTCTGGCTCTGATTTTAAAGTTATGTCCCCTTGTCCTAGACTCCCCACCAGTGGAAAAGTTTCTCTCTATCTACTCTATCAATTCCTTTCAAATCCTAAAAACCCAATCAAATCACCCCTTAACCTATTATGTTCCAGGGAATACAAGCCTAGTTTATGTAATCGCTCCTCATAATCTAACCCTTGGAGCCCTAGTAACATTCTGGTGAATCTGCTCTGCACTCCTTCCAAGGCCAATAAATCCTTTCTAAGGTGTGGCATCCAGAACTGTACACTGATCTGAATTGGTAGATACAGTCATTCTGAAGGCATTTCAGTAACCGTTGTCACTTCAACTGTGTACATCCATAGAATCATAGAATGCTATAAGTACAGAAACAGGCCATTTTGTCCAAGAAGTTTACACTGGTATTTTTCTCTGTGAGCCTTCTAGTCTAATCCCACTCTTCTACTCACGCCCCATACACTTTAATATTCCTCTTTTTCAAGCAATTTATGGATTCTGTTTCAACAATGGATTGTGATACAGGAATTTAAATCCTAACCATCCTTTGCATAAAGAGTTTTTTCATGTTTTCCCCTATAAGACTTCTTGTGATTATCTCAAATTCGTGCCGTCTTGTTACCGTCTCATCGATCAATGGAAACAATCTACCACAATTTACCTTATGAAAAACCTTCAAAATCTTGAAGATCTCTACCAGGTCAACCTTTAACTTTCTACTAAAAAAGAGCCCTAACTTCTCAAATCTCTCTTTATAACTAACCCCTCATCCCAGATTTCATCCTAGTGAATCCAACTACACTTTTTCCATTGCTTTTACATCCTTCCAACAATGTGGTGCCCAGAAACAGTACACCCTAATCCTAACTAAAATCTTGTTTAAGTTCAGAATTACCTTTTATTTTATTTGTTCTCAGAATGTGGGTGAGACTGGCAAAGCCAAATTTATTTCCCACATTTACTGAATTCAATCTCACAATTTTCACTTTTGGGATCTAAATTCCTGACCTCTGGGTTGCTAGTCCAGTACCACTCCATTACATTACTATACCCAGTTTGTTACAGTTTGCCATACCTCTTGCTCTTGTATTCTATGCCTATAGATACAAAACTATGGCTTTATCGACTTGTACTGCTGTTTTCATTGCCTGCGTATCTACAGACCAAGGTCTCTTTGCTCTTTTGTTCCATTTAAAATCTTACCATTTAAGATTAATTTCCTTTCCGTTAAAACATCCAAAATGCATTATGTCACATTTTTCTGCATTGAACTGCATCTGCCAACTTTCTGCCAATCCTGCTAGCCTATCTATGTCCTCCTGTGATCTTTTTCAATCTTCATCACAGTTTTCCATACCCTCATTTTGGTGTCATCAGCAAATTTCAATATTGTTCCCTCAATTCCTAAGTCCACATCATATATGTTACAGTAAATAAAAGGGGCTCCAACATGGTCCTCTATGGAACACCACTCACCACGCCTTACTATTCTGGGAAACTTAATTTTACTCCTACCCTTTGTTTTCTACCCTCCAAACATCTCTATCCATGTGGTCATATTCCCTTTAATGTCATCAAATGTGAAAGAATTGAATTAATGGCACATCAGTTCCTTCACACTGGTAGGTGCAGTGACTTCTATCAGACATAAAATAAATAAATGCTGGAAATGCACAGAAGGTTGATCAGCATTCAAACTCAAAACCTTAACTTACCCTTTTTTCTTCCAGATGCTGCCTGACCTACTGTGCATTTCAGCATTTTCTGTTTCTAGCTCACTTTTCCAACATTTGCTGGGTTTTTTTATACCGCCATCCTTCACGCTGTCAACCAGACTCACTGTTGAGACAAAAATATTTCAGAACATACAAGAAAAGTGGTATCAACAGTCAATGATAATGATTTGTAACTGTTAGATACTTATTAAGATTTTTTTTAAAGTGTACTGATAGCCTGATTCTCCAATATCTGTAATTATTTTGTTCTGAACTGCCACCACTTGGCATATGGATTTGATGCCATGGACTACAGCTTTTATTCCAGAGGTGCTACAGCAATGTTGGGCAACATGCAGCCCGATCGGACCCACTATTGCAGGGGCTGTACCAAGTGCGGGCCTCTGAGCCACAGCATTGAACTGCACTGTTCATTTAACAGCAGCAAAACTGAAACTGACCCCCAAGTGTTACTCTTATTCACAGAATCCCCACAGTGCAGATAGAGGCCATTTCGGCCCATCGAGCCTGCACCGACACATATCCCACCCTATCCCCGTAACCCCACCTATTTAATCCCCCCTAACACTAAGGGTCAATTTATCCTAGCCAAATCAACCTAACCCGCACATCTTTGGACTGTGGGAGGAAACCGGAACACCCGGAGGAAACCCACGCAGACACGGGGAGAATGTGCAAATTCCCACAGACAGTCACCCGCGGCCGGATTCGAACCCGGGTCCCTGGCGCTGTGAGGCAACAGTGCTAACCACTATGCCACCGTGTTGCCCAATTATTCATTAATTGTTACTCTGCTGTGGCTCCCATTTACTTTTTATTTCCTCTGGGCTGGGAGCAAAGAAGAAATCAGTACCTTGCAAAAGAAACAAATTAAAAGTACAGAGCTGCATTGCCTGTTGCTCTGAAGTAGAGAACCAACTGATGCCCTTGTCTTCCCATTTATTATTAAGCAGAAGAATGTGAGCGGGGAGCTCATGCTGGTGAGTAGCAGCATGAGGCAGATATCAACGCTACAGGTTTTGCTTACCTGGGCAGCATGCTAACGCTGTGGGAGATCAACAGTGAAAACACTGAGGAAATCATGTGGCTGCGCCAAGAAGGTTCTTCCCCAAGTTCAAAACACAAACAGAAAGAGGAACATAGCAGTATTGATGTTATTGTAACAGTACTCCCAAATTCATTACCAGCCTTAATTCCACTTCACCTTTTCCCCCTGCTTTACCTGTATTTTTCATTTGCTTTCCCATATAAGTTAATGGCCCAGAAATTCGCCTCTCCGGCTTGCCTGCGGTGGTAAGGATCGTGCGCGCACTTACCTACCGCGCCTGCCGTTGTGTTTTGGGCCCACGGGAACTTCAGCTCCTGGGCCTGTTCCAACTGCTGGCGCGCAGTGCGTGCATGTCCCAGGGGCGCAGTTAGTGCGATGCATCCCCTGGGATCACGTGGGCCATGGAGAGCCAATGGCAGCAGACCATCTTTCATTCATAGATTTGACAGGACCTGTCAAATCTGTGAATTGAAATCGGCCCCAAAAGAACAGCTAAACTTAAAATAATTTTTTTTTAAAAACCATCACATTTATAAAATAACTATAGTTAAATAAATTAACCACTTTAAACAAAAATTTAAATTTTTGAAAAAATTAAAATACTTTTTAAAAGTGATAAAAATAAACTTACCTTTCTTTAAAGTATCTAAAAAAGATAAACCTGTTAATTAACCACTTACCTTGTTGAAAACGGGTCTTGCACCTCCTTTTCATAAGCGTAGGTTCTTCACTACTTACCCTCCCGTAGAAACCTGAAAAAAAATCTAAGTTTGCTGCGTGCGCGCAGCCTCTACCGCGCACGCGGTTCACCTAGGAACCACCCCCTTCACCAGACCGGAAGTTCCGGTTTCCCGCGCATGCGCAGTCCATGCAGGAAACCGGCACTTCGGGATGTCTTACGGGTGATTACGCACTGTGTACTCACCTGGGAAGGGCCGAATTTTTGGCCCAATAACTGTATGAACACCTGAAATCTAGCTTCATATTTATTCTTTGTGCTCCTATATATTCTCAACTATATTTCTTGGCCCAGATTTTCCAGTGGTAATGACAGCGAACTGTAAGTTTTCGCCGTCATTGCCCCGCTAAAACTGACCATAACTTCAGGATTTAGTGCATGCGCAGATAAACACAGAAATCCTGAAGTTGCGGTCAGTCATTCCCTGCTCCGCCACAAGCTGCCGGCAATCAATGAAATCAGTTGAACTAATGAAAACTTAAGCTTTTCCGATCTAATTGTGTTGTTAAACACCCCATTAAAAGTTAAGCCTTGTTGGATTAGGTGTAACTGGGGTTTTAATGGTGTATTGACTACTGAACAACTGTTCTGGCCCTATGAAACAGATTTTATATTTGTGGAATGTCAAATTTCTCCATTATGATAGAAAATTACTAGATTTTTTAAAAAGTTTTACTTTTTTAAATTTGTTTATGATTTTCAGCTTCTACCTTAACCCCATGTGTATGTTTCAATCTTTATTTTGCTCTCTGTAAAAAATTTTAAAAGTGAATTGAATCACTGCTTTATATTTCCTGGTTTGCTGTCTGTGAGAATTCTTCAATGTGATTGGCTGCTTAGACAACTTTATGATGTCACTGCTGCATCACTACAATCAATTTATCATCGAGAAAGCTTAAGTTTTCACCACAGAGATCATGAGATCTTTTTGGGCAGCTTTCTTCGTGGTCAGCGGCGATCACCGTTGTCGCTTTGCCGCTGACCGCAATTTCCGGGGGCTTTGTCTTTTTCGGTTCTCTTTCTTTTTCCCTGCTCTTTCTCCAGTTCTATCCTCATAAATATTTGGGTCCCTTATTCCCCTGTTCTCACTGTTCACTAACTGTTTCTTACTCTGCACGTTCCTGCTGCCTGGTAGAATTGCTAGACTTTGCAACTATTGCCTTTCTAGAATATACACTTCAAAAAGAAACAAAATATTAGAATTAATTTAACTTTTGCAAAGATTATTAAGGCATGTAAACTTTTTACATAGTGATGAACTCTTACACCCAGAAATAAACAAAAGAATGACAGAGAACAAAAATTGGATTCTTATATAATTATTACTATTCTGACCTGGGAGAGGGATGGCATAAGGATGGAAAAGGGGGGGTTGGTGAAGAAAAAGATCATTAAGTATGTATAAAAACTTCAGATTGCTAGTTATGACCCTAACTGCAACCATGCTGTTAACTAATATGACAAAAATGTTGACAATCTGAAATAACCTGATTTTTTTGTAACTATATTACCCTTTTGCATTGATGCAAAGCAGTTTTGAATGTGCATCAATGAAAAAGCAGTAACATAACTCAGGAGTCAGGTCAATAATCTGACTCTTTCTCACCCCTAGCTCTAATACCAAAGGGTATGAAACCATTTAAAGATTATTAAGGTGTGTAAACTCATTACCTAGCGATAGCCTTACATAATCTAGGTTTCACATCACTATAATTCAGTGCCAAGCCATGTTTAAAAATGTCCTAGATAGTCAACTACGTGTTCTGAGAATCTTTTAATATAATATTTAATGTTTTCAATGCTGGAAGAGAGCCCACCCTGCCATTCTCTTCCTCCCATTATTAAAAGGGGTTCGCTAATATGGCAGCAATACTGACAACCCAAAATCACCTGGAGACTTTTATGTAATATGCTGACTCCATAATATTGCTTTTGTATCTAAGTGAAGCAGCTTTGGATGTGCAGCAATGCAGAAATAATAATGTGAACCTTGGGAGTCAGTTCAACGTGTGCACAGCTCCTCTGCCATTTAACAGGGTGACACAGGAACCAGCGCTATCATTCAGGCTTGCTGAATGTGCACACCACTCCACAGGTACTGGCCTGAGATGAGTGCCAAACTTATCACTGAGTATTATAACACTGAAACTGAATTAAAAAGTGTGATTTTATCAATTTACTACAGATATTGGCCTCGAACTTCATCTCGGGCAGTGGCACAAAACGGGCAGTATCAGTCAATGGAACTGAATATCAGACGCTGCGTATATGGGCCCTGCACTTACAGTTAGTTAAAGAGGTTGTGTGAATTTCCATTCTAAATATTCCCTTTATGCCCCAGTTATCATAGAATCAATCATACAGCACAGATGGAGGCCAATCAGCCCATCGTGCCTGTGCCGGCTCTTTGAAAGAGCTATCCAATTAGTCCCACTCACTGCTCTTTCCCCATAGTGCTGCTAGAGATATTGGTTTGAGACTAGAATCTGCTTACAGAACTATTATACTCTTGCTTTTTCATCAATGCAAATCACTTTTGACTGCACATCAATGTAAAAGTGGCAGTGTAACTCAAGAACCGGATCCTGATCTGACTCCTGTGCACACTGAAACCAGAACTTGTAAAATCACTTCTAGTAGATAGTCTTGTGACACTTGGGCATCACACTGGTTGTAGTGTAACTCCAATCTGGTGGGCAACCACATTAAACATGTCATTCGGGGCACTTGGGCATTTTATTAAACTTATTTTTGAATCATTCTAGTGTTAGGAGAGAACTGACACTCTTGCCCATTAAAAATCTACTGGTTGGGGAGCAAATCTCTGTGTATGCATGGATACCTACATGCACAGAGCTTTCTCCTCATTGGTCAGAATGCATCGCACAGCAATGCCAGCAGTGTAACTGGGGTCCATCAGCTGCAATTCACACACTACAGATACTGGTCTCTGTGGTATGAGGACAGCCTTAGAGTGATGTGGAGCTGGGAGACCAGAGCTATACTGCCTGCTTCGCCTTGCTTTCTGCCAGGAAAGGTGGGGTTTGGTGAATGAATAATTGCATTGACACACAAAGCTCCACAGACTTGCTCCCAAATGCTAGTTAAATTTTAACATTATTGAAGAGCCAAAGGGACAATCAGTTCTTTACCTGCATTAAACTTTATGTTTAGATTGTTTAAAAAGTCCTTAGCCATTCCAGTCGATCACCTGGGAACTTTTTAAACATTCATTTTACTGTTTATACTATGGAAACCATTTCACGCCACCTTGCGCCGCCTTAAACACGTCAAACAAATTAATTTTCAGTATTATAATGGCAGAATGTTACAGTACAGGAAATTGAATTATTCAGGTTAGACTGAAGGATCACAATTACATGGGTTAAAATCGTTCTTCTTTTGCATACTTCAGTCAGTATTAAGACTATAGCCACTAACGGCAGCTTTTAAATGAGTGAAAGAGTATTTGATTAAATTTCAGACATACCTTAGTGCTTCAGCACAAGGCTGTATTGTTATATATTAGCTGTGGATAAGTCTATTGGTTAACCAATTCGCTCCCCTGTATCTGCAAGAGTTTGTGGGCAGTTAGGTTGTTTTAATCAACCTGGGTTGGGGGCGGGTGCACGTTCACCAGTGGCGATTGCGTCTGTGATTTGTCTGCGAGTGTTTGGGGGAGAATAAGAAATGTACTGGTCGGTGTAAAACCCAGCAATAACCCGCGACCGCTGTTTAGTTTAACCGAAATTAGTGTGTGCCCCACTGCTCCCCACAGTGTTCCCGGATTACACTCAAATGAAGCCGAGTGCTGTGTTCGGGCAGCCTGAAGCAACATGTGCCCATTGGGCGATTTATGTTCACTTAAAAGTGAATGAAATGAAGTTGCCGAGTGTTAGCCGCTGACTAATTGTAGTTTAATTCCGACTTAGTATGGAAGAGTAAATAAATTCAGGCAAGTGGGATGAAAGTGTAACAGGAGAGGCACGCTTTGAATTGTCAGCACCCTCGCTACCTTTGGGGCTGTCGGGTGGGAATCACGTTGACCAGAAGTCGATCTTTTATTTGAGGGCTCCGAAAATGAGTGACCCGCTGGCTGCTGTGAGATGTCATTTTATGGTTAGCCGGAGAGTAACTTTCGCGATGTCAGACTTCGAACAGAGTATTTTATTTATATATATATATATATATCAGACACCGTTAAAGCGCAGGATGACCACCTGTGCGGTAATAAAGATACCGTATTGTCCCTAAAATAATTATACTTTTATTTCGGTCCATCACAGAATATTTTAAGAGTTAGGATTAATATAGTTTTAAAGCAGTAATTATAGCATAAGAGCAAGTCTGTTCGCAGCACATGTGCAAAGATTAGACGAAGTTGTGTTTATAAAAATGTATTAATGTAAACTTTACAAAGTGTTTGGATAGACATTGATGATCGAATCCTATTTAAAGTACAGCTACGCGCCTAAACTCGTTTGGATTCCTTAATTTGCTCAACTGCGCAAATAAAAATATGTCCAGAATTGCAGTTTCTATTACTGTTTAATCAAGATCGATCAAATGTCTAGTCTGTGTAAAGTTTAGTAAGGCATGTGGTGTCCCTATAGTTATACACAATTGTCTCTTGGTCACGCGAACATTAACGAAGCACAGCATTTTATTAAAACGTCTAGAATAGTTAGTAATCTCCGCTGAACACCACACGTAGCGCAGTACAGAATTCACCGGCTCTACACAACTTGCAACGATATACCACGAGATCCGCGGACTGTAAGAGGCTCAAATGTAAGCTGGTGTGTTGCAGCAATGTAGGGCCACTTTTAAAAAGGAAAAAGAAAAATAAACCCTCTGTAATTCATGTCGATTTAAATGACGAATCAAGGCACCAAAGCTGCAAGCTGCATCCTGGGTCAATTTGCCTGGAGGAGAATGCAAAATTAAAATAAGATTGATTTCATACAGGCGTCGCTCCAAATGCCTATGAGCTACTATTGTTTTCCAAAAGGATATTTGAAACTTCCGCCTTGCGTGGGAGTGATTTTGCTTTTCTTTTATCTCTTCAAATAAACAAAACCGCGTAGTTTGTAATTTCTACCATGACCTTCTTTAGTAATCAATGTTTTACATGACCAGGACGTTTATGGGTTAGCTGAAATTTAATGTTTATAAAACTAGTTATTAAATAATGCACAATGTTCACTTATACAAGGGTGAATCCGTTTCGCGTTGTGCCAAGGTGTGGTCTGAACTTTTGAAACTCACATGCCTGCTTTAGTCGCCTTGGTAAAATGAAACCTTGTTTCTCAAAGGTAGTCAAATCGATCGTTCACATTATAATTTCTAGACAGGCAGAGCCATTTTTTTCAGATCATCGATTTTAAGATCATCTTAAGGTAAGCAAATCAACATTCGAATGCAAATTGATCCCAAAAAAAGTATTAATTGCTCCCCTCCCCATTATAACCAGATTATCAGGGTTTAGTGTTTTAGCGGAAGCAGCAGTTTTTAATTGCACGGTGCAACAATATTGCACCAAAGCTTCGTGTGAGACTACCTCCCATACTTCGCAGGAAATCTCACTGCATTCGTTTGGAGGTATTTCATGGCAAACGCAGCTGCAATGTAATTGACTGTTAACATTAGGTTTTATTTTTGGGGCTGATCCGCTGTATATGATGTGGGTGTTAAAACGTGGTTCTTGTGCTCCCGCACTGCTGATTCCCATGTTCCTAATTATTGTCTATCTGCAGTCACTAATGAACGGCAGAACCATCTTTTAACAGAGCCGTACATCATACTCCGTCAGCCAGCCCGTCAGAGGCCCCTCCTTCCCCAACATCTGCACCTTGGTTACACGGTTTACTTTGCTGTTTAAAACCCGGTGACTAGGCACGACATGTGAGTTTGAGGTCGATTAGTATAGTGTTGAGAAGCTATTTAGTAATGGGGGCCACTGCCCCTTTAACTTGTCTTGTGTGAAAGCAGCCTATGCTGGAACTCACCGACAAGGAGATCTGCTGCAGCAATTCTCCCAAATCAATATCATAATCCCCTCCAAGCAGCCTAAGCAGGGCATCAATGTCTATGTCGCCGAAAATTTGGGTAATATTAATATCTTCAGGGCTGTTGTGGATGAAAAACACTATCCTTTTAATTTTAGTTCGAATACAGTATATGCACACACAAACAGAAACAATATCCCAACATACCTACACCGATTATAGCTAGCTATGTATTTCATATAAAACCAGCCGCTCAGACGGATATTGTTCTTGTGCACACTTTATATGAATTGCTCTGTAATATATAACCCAAAAATGAATCGTCCACAAAGTAGATTTGTGCGTTCTTTCGTGTTTTACAAAAAACAATATTTTTATCAAAATATTCGTTTTTAATGGCTTTACTTCATACATAAATACATGTTTAAATAACAGAGGAGCGATGATTATTCAGTCGTTTGAAACGAATCTTGGATAGGGCTGTATACAGAGGGTGGGTGCTCACTCATCGCTACAAATAGAATACTCGGCGTCCTTTATTTTTAACCCTTTGTTTATACCTTTTCCCCAGGACGGCTGCCAGGTATTTCTTGACAGCCATCTGTTTCCTGTAACGGCTGTAGCTGTCGGTAAAGATGCCATCGGAGTGTCGCTTTGACAGGGGTTCTGTATCCATTCCAACACTGCTGCCACTGCAGATGAAAAACAAAATCAAAACTCCAAGACCGTTTACATATATATGTGCAACTCCTTATAGATTAAAACGCATCCTGCACTAAACTCGCGCCATTCCCATGACACTAAACAGTAGAGTCCTCACTAACTCGCTCCTTGACAGGTCGAGCAATGCGATGAACGGAGGCGGTTATTTGGAAGGCGAATGTGATTCATATTTACTTCAATTGAAAGGCACTGCTACTTGTTGGGTAGTTCGCCAAACACCAAACACAGAACGAGGCATGCTGTGTTCATGAACAGTGATATCCTGGATCTTCATAACTAATGTAAACAGTCCCATTCCCAGGGGGGTACCCAACATGGCTTTGCCAGATTGGAAGAGACAATAGGGAGTGGAGCAGAGAAAATTAATAAAGAAAAGGAACAAACGAGATGGATGCGATGAAGCAGTAAGGCCACCTAGATAGAGTATGAGAAAGAAATTTAAAAACGATACATTGGGACGTCGCAATTTTTAAAATGATTTCTAAGTGCTAAAAAACTTACCCATCGCGTTTTGAAGGGATGAGCGAGTGAACGAATTTCCTTGCTTCTTCCCGCGCCATCAATGCCCTTAGGCGTTTATTAAATAACCCATCAGCATGTCTTTCAGTTCTGAGATACACAAAGGCCACGTACAAGAAAACATCAGTGATCCACGATTAGAACTAGACACCGAAATTAATTATTTGTTCAAAATAGATTTAGGATTCGCTGATAATGTCACCAAAACCCTAATTTCTATTATCTTAAATGAATACTGCTAGATGTTGAAGATTTTTGAATTGCTCGACATTGCAGAGCTTTCTTGACGAACGGGTCTGGCATCTTAATTATTGAATTGATTAACATAAATTTAAGCTATTTTTTTAAACCCACGTTATGCGCTATCTCGCTGATACGTAGCCCGTACAGGGCTTCTTTAATAATTCGGATTTTTTTTAAAGTGTCCTTATTTTAACATGAATATTTGATATGTAAATATACAAAAATATTTTTTTTAACTCCGATACAATGCTGTCGATCAAAGGTCGAGATAGCACTTCGGGCTGTTTTCGCACGAATATAAACTCAAGTCACCTTTTCTCCGGCGGATAGTATAACGTGTTCATATCATCGATCACCGATGAAGGAATTCGGATGCCATTTCGATCAGTTTCGTAAGTCAAATCCGGTAGTGAGTTTCCCTCTTCATCATACGCCTCATCTTCAACCCTAGGAAGGAACAAAAAGATTAAGATCTATACGTACCAGTTGGTAAAATGATGAAATGACACCGAAGTGGTTGGTGGTGAACATTCATTTGTTTTTCTTTTGTTCTCTGCTTGTGATTTACTTCTTTTCCATAGCCGTAGATGAGCTCTGCTTAGTATTGAGATTAAGGCATTGATGTAAGAGTCTACCGAGACCCACATCAGACGTGAGCAAACTAACAAGTGGTGCCCAACTTGTTCTGACGTTCTCCATTCCCATAAGTAATTCATAACCCTGTAAATCGAAATCCAGGACTCTACAGGAATCTTTCTGGTATTGTACACTGCCCTATCCTCAGGGGGGTCCGTGGTCTATACGGAGCGTGAATAATTCAAACAGGCCTATTTCGTAGCTCTTATGGTGAGGCGAAATGAACGTTCAAAATGTTCATGTTTTTCCCCCACAGGGTAACGTCGGGTATCATATGGGGCGTGGGCCAGATTTCGATACTTTAACCGGTCCATACTGTTAACAAAAGAACTAATGTAAAATCACTATTGTTCTTCGTATTTACCCCAGGAGTTTATTTACAGGAATAACGATCAGGAAAAAAAAACTTTGCACTGTCAGTAATCGTTATTACTGTTAACAATCCCCTCACTGTCATCATTGACTTAAACATCTGACACTAGAAGTTGTTGACCAGAATGATGAATGATCTCTGTTGTTGGGGACAATATCATAAAATGATGCGCAGGACCAACTAACAATGATGTATTCCTAATGTTCGACCCACCATGCTCAGGATACGATAGATCGAACACCAAACATACACGAGCACTGCTAACGCTTTAAACAGAACTGTAATTCTAGTTACCTTCACGCTCCACGCACCCATCTACCCAATGAAATGGGTTCTAAGCATAAGGTTCGATATTTTAACCATTAAGCGCTATTTCCAGTCGCCACGCTAGTAATGTTGACATTTTTTTAACTCCTGGATGATTACAAAGCAACTTTTTAACAACTGAAATGACATATGGATCCCTCCCGGTTTACTGGGACCGCGAGAACATTTCTCCCAGTATTTGTTAAGGTGTCCTGCGGATCCAATACACCAAACGTTTTGTCATTTACCAGCGTGCAATTATATTCCGAAACTGCAACTTCCCAATGTACTCCGAAAGAGACAAAACCCTCGATGTATTTTTTTAAAAACTTCAAAAATCTATAAGAAAATCACAGCATTACTAAAAAAAAATAGCAAATATACCTCCAAGCCTGAAGAACGTTTCGTCAGAGAAACAGAGGACTTACATCGGTTTTTTAAATTTCGGCAGGGGCTGGACTGGTTATTGACTCGAGTTTTCTAAAGTCTGCAGCTCATATATTTAATAAGCGCTCCTGGACTTATGCAGCAGGCCCGCGTTTGCAACAGTAGCCTCTTCCTCCTCCTACTCGCCCCATGACAGTAATTGACGCGCGATTTCACACCGACTCTCTCGGGACTTCCATTAGGCTCAGTCTCTACATTCATTTTGCCAAGCACTCAACTCCATCACACCAACCATACATCCATACAACTCGACTTCCTGTGCCGTCCAGTCAACCCACGGCCATATGTATTTTCTCTATCCAGTATTAATGCTAATCACACGATTCTCTCTTTTACTTCTCATTCAGCAAAATGAAGACTCCAAGCCTGCTATAGGCTTTCACCCCCACATAAACAAGCATTGACATACCACCTTCGATACTATTCCAGAACCGATCCCTTGTTGCGATCTTTTTAATAGGCTCGGATTATTCTTGAACGCCTCACGGAGAATTCCAAACCGACATAAAATACGCTTTTTGGAAAAAAAATAGCAAAATCCTACCAGCTCCTAAGGTTTTGCTCCAAGTCCTTCAGCACGTTTGTTAAGGAATAAGAAGAAGCAACTGGCGCTGCATTGTGGCTCTGCCCTCGGCTGGCTCTTTTACATCTTCCCTTTGCTCTTCTTTCTAGTTCCCATTTAACTTGTCCATGTTTCCGGCTCCCGTCTCTATCTATTTGAATTCCACATCTCGTACGACTCCCTACCGCTGCCTTAAATCCCCCTGTCTTTTACAATATAATTTTCAATGTCTCTCTCTCTCTCTCTCTCTGCTCCTCGCCCCTCTCTCATCCCTTCCTATCTCCCACGCTGCGAAATCAAGACTGGGAGATAAAAATCAAGAGGCATCGCCGGAGCGGGGCGCCCGGGATCGCGCTCGCATCACTCGCTGTCAACAAGTAAAAGTCTCCACATGGAAGGATGACCTACCCACTGGAAGCAGTAACTTAAAAGAGAGAAGAGCAGGGCAAAGAAGGGAGATAATACAATGCAAAGTAAACAGGTGGTAACAAAGAAAAGATCCAAATCAGAAAGGTGTGAAGGAAAACTCAGCACCACTGAATGACAGGGACAGTTACCTACCTAAGTCCTGGGTACTTCACTCCAGTCGGTGAACAGTAGACACTGCAATGCATTATGATCCCATACACAACCATAAATGCTATCGTCGCTTTGTTAGACATTCTTAATCTGTAAAGTGAATATCAAAAGTTTAAAAGCAGAAAGCAAAATTCACGTTTAATTCTCCCAATAAAGAAATTAACTCGATTTGATGAGCACCTCGACTTGATATTAGAGAAATAAAAAGTTAGAAAATTACATATTGTGCATCCTTCAAAAAACAAAACCTATCTTTCTATCTCCTACCCTGTGGTAAGACAGAAGCGCCTAGCAGTTAGATTGTAGAAAACCTAACTTTGCTGCCTCTCACATACCTATTGCAGTTTGGTTGAGTGTTGTGCACGATCTGGTCCAGGTTTAGTTCTGAATCTGATAAAATCTTCCTCACGGCAATTCACTGAGGCGTCGCTGAGATTCTGGTGCCGTTCAACTTGCCACCGTTCCACGCTAGTATATATATGCAATTATCAGAAATCTTCGCAAACACTGTTTGAAATACACATAGCAACAGATGTCTTTGTAAACATTTGTCTACATCTTAGCTTTTTTATGAACTATTGTTTGTTGTGCACTTGCACTCGGATTTTTATTCATGAATCAGACTGCTTCTCTTTTTTTCAGAGTCGGTGCAAGTCACGTTAAGACCATGTATCACCAATAGACGTCATCAGCTTGCGATATTCCTCCCGGAATATAACACTCTTTCTTTCTCATCGTTTATTTGGCCAAAGCCATAACCCACTCATAAACACTCATGCCAAATTAAAAAATCTATTGCGCTGGTTATTGTGCCAGTATTTATCAAGCCACTTTTAGGATTCTCAAGTCAGGAAAAGCAATAACTCAGACGTGTCACGATGATAAAACTAAACTAAGTAAAGGGAAATAAACAGTGCAAGGTGATTTGTTATAAGCACAAAGCAGAATAGGGTTAAACTGAAATTTGTTAGCAAATATTAAAGTTTTGGAAATAGGGATTGCATGCATTGATCGGTATTGATTAAATGCATCAGCGGAATGATCGAGCTGTCCACAGAGACAGGGCTGAAAACTATTAAAGGTGTCACCATGATACAGCATCGAGGGTATAAACGGCAAGCAACGTCAACATAGTTTGACTTTAATTCCCAAAGTGTCTGTGAATCCAACATTTTAGAACCTGGGGAAGGAAGACCTAACACTAATGTTAGCAGCTCACAGTTTTCCTGTTGGCAAGACTCGTCTTTTTCTTTAGTGTACCCCAAGTGTTTGCTAGGGTTTCGTGCCTAACTCGTTTTAATATTGTATCAGCCCGTATCTCGGTGTAATCCAGAGGGAAAATAGTGACAAAGTTGTCTCTGTTTTAGGTCATAAAGGTATCATCCAACATCTGATAATGTCCGAAGAACTTTGGTTCAAAGGTGACAACACCTCTACCCTCTGTGTGCCCAGTTGTTTAATGCTGTAAAGTTCCACCTTTGAAACATTTAAAAGAATTGCATTGTATTCCCAAAAAAAGGTGACGCTTTTGGGACCCATTTAATGGCACTACAACTAGCTCTTTATTTCACTTGTAGATAATAGTGATATAATAAACCAGCTCCTGAATTGCTGTTTTTGGATTACTAAGAACATTAGCAAGAGCTGTTAACTCAAACCCTGGAACTTTACTTCCGCAGGATTTCTGCAAATTCAAAAGTGTTGAATGTCAATGAAAATAAGAGAGTTACATAAAAACAGCAATACAGACTCCTTCATTCTAAATGCTTCTCACCGAGGGCATTTCAAGTGTTGTTCTCTTCGGCTTTCAAGCTGATTTTTCACACAGAGTACATTGCAGGAGAGTTCTCTGAAGATGGTCTCTCATAGCTGTACTATTAGCTTCTCAACCATGGGTAGCCTTTCATTTATTTTAGGACACCAGTAAAACCACTTTAAAAATAAAACTTTCTTTTAGTGATTTGACCTTACATGAAATCAAAACCTGAAGTGGCCGATGTCATTCGGCTGGCTTCTTTGTATCAACCGAAGTCAAATCGCTCTAAACAGTTACGCATAGCGGAAAAAAGTAATCACAACATGAAACCAGGCACAAAAAGGTTGTTTGTTCACATTTCTTCAAGTTTTTTAGATCAACAATGTGATTTTAAGCATGTTAAATTATCGAAACGATAACTGTGTTTGGTATACTCGTTCCATACATGAAATACGACACCCACACAGGGCCATGATATGTAATTGTAACCAGCACGTTCGTTTGTTTTTAAAAATCGTGTAAAAAGTCAAGCACGTGTTCTTGCACTGCCCTATAAACGAGTATATCTCCGGGCCGGTCTATAAAATACAACCTTGCACGATTCAGTCACAAAATGCACATCTGAGTTCTCATAAATCCTTTTGCACATTTACTGTATACTGTCAGCGTCTTGAGGGGCAACGGATGATCATTTAGCATTTCCTGTACACATCCCTAAAGCAATTACGATGTGATTAGTTTTAAATTTGCAACAGCATTCCCACCCCCAGGTCCCGTGTGCCCGAAAATGCAAAGACGGGATCAGAGCTCCCCCGTGTGGCCAAAGAAGAATTCTGTGAATTGCCTCATGTGTTTTCAGCAAGATGCGGTTGCACTGACGGTATAGATTAGTCATTCTTACTGAAAGAACAGAGCACAAACCCTCTCCAGTAAGAATCATTTCTAGTTACAGTACAATACACGATTTCATTCTCCGTGTATTGTTCATCACTTTCAACAGAAGCCCTCTGTGACTTAATTGACTCAATCGTTTTCTGTGCGGTAACTTGAAAGGATATTTGTCTCCGAAGGACGATGGCGTGCGTTCTTTTTTGTCCAAGTTTTGCTTTTTTGTTTCCAGTAGTAGTTGATTTTCTTTATTCTTCATTCCTGCGATGTGGGCGTCCCTGCAAGGCCAGCATTTACTGCCCATCTTTAATTGCCCTGAACAAGTCGTGGTGAGCCTTCTTCATTGAACTATTGCCCTTCCTGTGGTGAAGGTGCTCCTTCAATACTGTTAGGCAGGGAGTTCCAGGATTTTGACCCAGCCAGAATGAAGGAACTGCAATATAGTTCCATGCACCTGTCTAGGTGGTGGAAGTCACCAGTTTGGGAGGTGCTGTGGAAGAACTATTGGCAAGTTGGTGCAGTGCATCTTCTTGTAGCATCTTCTAGATGGTACACACGGCAGCCACAGTACATAAGAACATAAGATGTAGGAGCAGGAGTAGGTCATTTGGCCCCTCGAGCCTGCTCCGCCATTCAATAAGATCATGGCTAATCTGATCTTGGCCTCAACTCTACTTCCCTGCCCGCTCCCCATAACCCTTGACTCCCTTACCATTCAAAAATCTGTCTATCTCCACCTTAAATATATTCAATGACCCAGCCTCCACAGCTCTCTGGGGAAGCGAATTCCAAAGATTCACAACCCTCTGAGAGAAGAAATTCATCCTCATTTCCGTTTTAAATGGGTGCCCCCTTATTCTGAAATTATGCCCCCTGGTTCTAGATTCCGCCACGAGGGGAAACATCCTCCCTGCATCTACCCTGTCAAGCCCCTTCAGAACCTTATATGTTTCAATAAGATCCCCTCTCATTCTTCTAAACTTCAATGAGTATAGGCCCAACCTGCTCAACCTTTCTTCATAAGACAACCCCTTCATCTCCGGAATCAACCTCGTGAACCTTCTCTGAACTGCCTCCAATGCAAGTATATCCCTCCTTAAATAAGGAGACCAAAACTGTATGCAGTACTCCAGGTGTGGTCTCCCCAACACCCTGTACAGTTGTAACAGGACTTCCCTACATTTATACTCCATTCCCTTTGCAATAAATGCCAACATTCCATTTGCCTTCCTAATTACTTGCTGTACCTGCATGCTAACTTTTTGTGATTCATGTACAAGGACCCCCAGATCCCTCTGTACCTCAGCATTTTGAAATCTCTCCCCATTTAAATAATAATTTCCTTTTTTATTTTTCTTACTAAGGTGGATAACCTCGCATTTTCCCACATTATACTCCATCTGCCAGATTTTTGCCCACTCACTTAGCCTATCTATATCCCTTTGGAGATTCTTTGCATCTTCCACACAATTTGCTTTCCCACCTATCTTTGTATCATCAGTAAATTATGTTACATTACACTCAGTCCCTTCATCCAAGTCATTAATATAGATTGTAAATAGTTGAGGCCCCAGCACTGATCTCTGCGGCACCCCACTAGTTACAGTTTGCCAATCTGAAAATGACCCATTTATCCCGACTCTCTGTTTTCTGTTAGTTAGCCAACACCAGTAGGCCGGTGATGGAGGGGGGTGAATGTTTAGATTCGTGAATGAGGTTCCAATCAAGCAGAGTGCTTTCTCCTGTATGGCGTTGAGCTTCTTGAGTGTTGTTGCAGCTGTACCCATTCAGGCAAGGGACTTGTGCCTTGAAAGTAGTGAAGAGGCTTTGGGGAGTCAGGAACGGAGCTACTCACCACAGAATACCCAGCCTCTAACCTGTTCTAGTAGCCAAAACATTTATGTGGCAGGTCCAGCAGAGTTTTTGATCAATGGTGAGCCCCAGGATGCTGATGGTGGAGGACTTGGCAATGGTAATGCCATCAAATGTAATGGCGAGGTGGTTCTATGAGTATGTATATGTCAGGCTGTTGTTTGACTAGTCTGTCGGACAGCTCTCCCAACTTTGGCACCAGTCCCCCAATGTTAGTGAACAGGACTTTGCAGGGTTGAATGGGCTGGGTGTGCCTTTGTTGTGTCCTGATTCGATGCCTAGGTCGTAGCCGAGTGGTCTGGCTGATTTTGTTCTTTGTATTCTTTGATGTGGTTTCATATATTTGAGTGGCTTGCTAGGCCACTTCAGAGGGCAGTTAAGAGTCAACCATGATGGTGTGTGATTGGCGTCACATATAGGTCGGACTGGGTAAGGATGGCAGGATTCCTTCCCTGAAGGATATTAGTGAACCAGTTGGGTTTTTTACGACAATCCAACAGTTTCATGGTCACTTTTACTGATACCAGGAGCGTGAAATTGGTCTTGAGTGGTAGCACAAAACGGGTGATAACGAATCGGCAGCCCATTTTATACCTGCAGTGTAGGAGTTTAAGAATCTGTGGGCACTGGGCCCTGCAGCAGCACCCTCAGATATGCTTCATGCAGCATTCTTATTAGTCCTTGCACCTTGCTGTTACATAGGTAAGCTGTTCTTTTAAGCTATAGAATTCAGTTAACCAATAAAGTAAGAGCACTGGAAGCCACGCTGATATTTTATTTTATTTCTTCACAGGATGTGGATGATTCCAGCAAAGCCACATTTCATTTCCCTTCCCTAGATGTCCTAAGAGTGGTGGGCCTTCTCTTTGCACCACTGAAGTCCTTGTATTGATGGTGCCCCCATGATGGTGTTAGGCAGGGAATTCCAGCATCTTGACCAATTGTCAGTGAAGGAATGATGATATATGTCCAAGTTGTGGTTTGTGACTTGGAAGGGAACTTTAGAGGTGATGGTGTTCCTGTTTTATTGCTGCTGTTGGCGTTGTTGGTGGTAGAAGTAACGGCGCTGGGAAGTAAGCTTGGTGAGTTATTACAGTGCATCGTGTAGATAGTACATACTGCAGCCGCATTATGCCGCTGGTGGAAGGTGTGGATATTGAGTCCAGTGGCAGGAGTGCCAATTGAGTGTTTTTTTGGATGGTGTTGAGTTTCATAACTGTTGTTGCAGCTTCATTCATTCAGCTGAGTGGTGAGTATTCCATCGCACTCCTGATTTGATCCTTATAGCTGCTGAAGACTATCTGAGGGGTCATGAAGTGAGACACTCATCACAGAGTGCTCTTGTAGCTACGGTGTTGATATAGCTGGTACAGTTAAGCTCCTAGTCAATGGTGACTCTCAGAATGTAGATGGTGTGGGATTCTGCAATGGTTATAGCATTAAAGGTCAGGGGAGCTTTCTTTTGTTCAAGGTGGTCATTACCTGGCATTTATATGGCACAAATCTACTTGTCACTTGTCAGCCCAAGCCTGGATGCTGTTGATGGATAGAAAATCACAGATGAAGCAGCTGCAGATAGTTAAGCCAAGGACACTATCCTGAGGCTGCAATGATTGCCCTCCGACAAACATGAATATCTTCCTGTGTGCCAGCTATGATTCCAGCCATTGGGGAGTTTTTCTCTTGACCCCCACTGACCTCAGCTTTGCTGGAGTTCGGAACCATACTTGGCCAAATGCCACCTTGCTGTCAAAGCAGTATGTCCGTATGCCTACAAGGGGAGAGGGATTGTTAGATTTTGTTATTGCTAGTTCTAATTGTGAGTAACAAAATAGATCAGGTAGATGAGTTAAAAGTGGTTGAGCACTTAAGAAGCAGTGACCATAATGTGGTGAAATCTAAGGTCCAAATAGAAAGGGAAAAGGTTAGTCCAAATATAAGGGCATCAGATTGGAATAGGGCAGATTTTAGAAAGAGCTAGCTGAGGTGAGCTGGAAAGAAAAATTGATACACAGAACTCTAGATAACCAATGGGATATTTAAAAAAAGGAGATAGCAGAGTGAACGTACACCATTAAAAAAGGAGACTATTTCAAGTTTCAGAGTGCCATGGAAAAATTAAAGAAAAATAAAATTGAAGAGGGCATATGATTAAAATAGGACAAAATATGAGAAAATAAGGAAAGCGGTTAAAAAACGGATAAGGAAAGCAAGGAGGCAGTATGACGAGAAAATCTCAAAAAATATTAAAACGAGCAGTAAAGCATTCTGCACAGACACGATAGTTCGATCTGTGCCATAAATTTCTATGATTCTATGATTCAAATAAATCAGTAAAAAGAGAATTGCAAAATGTGAATTAGGATTCCTGAGAGAAGAGAAAAAAAAGACTTGCATTTATATAGTGCCTTCCATGACCTCAGGATGCCCCAAAGCACTTTACAGTCAACTAAGTACATTTGAAGTGCAGT
The DNA here is from genome assembly GCA_030390025.1 of Squalus acanthias. Taxonomy (NCBI): domain Eukaryota; kingdom Metazoa; phylum Chordata; class Chondrichthyes; order Squaliformes; family Squalidae; genus Squalus; species Squalus acanthias. Next base: position 54,754,154 of record CM059432.1, read on the forward strand.
CACAGCTGTAATGTAGGAAGCACAGCCATCAATTTGTGATAATGACCAGATAATCTGTTTAAGTGATGTTGGTTGAGGGTTAAATATTGGCCAGGACGCCGGGGATAACTCCCCTGCTCTTCTTCAAAATAGTGCCATGGGATCTTTTACCTGAGAGGGCAGATGGGGCCTTGGTTAACCATCTCATCCAAAAGACATCGGCCCAAAAATTAGTGCCTCTACGCGAGAGTACGCACTGTGTACTCTCGCGTATTCTGTCTCCAATTGCCGGTTTTCTGCATGCACTGCGCATGCGCTGAAAACCGGCACTTGGTGAATTCAAAAGGGGGCGGTTCCTAGGTGAACCGCGTGCACGCTACAGGCTGCGCGCACGCAGTGCACTTAGTGCTTTGAACGTGCAGGTAAGCATGGAACATTTTAGACATAAAGAAAGGAGGCGTAAGACCCTCTTTTAACAAGGTAAGTAGTTAATTAAGTATTATTTTGAATTTTTTTTAACAGGTATATCTTTTTTAGAGACTTTAAAGACAGGTAAGTTTATTTTTATAACTTTTTAAAAGATTTTAAATTTTTTCAAAAATTTAATTTTTTGTTTAAAATGGTTAATTTATTTAACTATACTTATTTTATGAATGTGATGGTTTTTTTTTTTAATTTAATTGAGGATTAGCTGTTCTTTTGTGGGGGTATAGATTCATAGCTTTCACAGCACTTATGTGAAAGCTATGAATGAAAGATGGTGTGCTGCCATTGGCTCTAACTGAGTCACGTGATCCCACAGCTCACACGAATTAACTACGCCTGTGGGATACGGAAGCCCTGCACAGCTGCTGTCCAGAACATCAAGTTCGTGCGAGCTCGGACTGAAAAAGCCAGCGCGCAGTGAGAGATCGCGGGGAGGCCTTACCCTCGCACGAAGGCTCCCTCACGAATTTTTGGGCCATTACATCCGACTGTGCAGCACTCCCTCAGTATTGCAAGTTAGTAGAGGATAAATGGAAATTGGCTGGGATACTTAACAACTACTTCACATCAATGTTTACAAAAGAGAAGGATATTGGGGAGGCGATCAATCCTGAATTGGTTTAAAGCAAGATTAAATATTATAATAAATAAAAGGACAGGATTAGAGAAGTTAGTTCAGCTAAAGAAGGACCTGAACCTGACAGGACACATCCAAGGAGCCCGAAGGAAATGGAGGAAGAAATAATGGAGGCCATAGAAATTATATTTCAGGTTTCTATAGAGAATCAACATCTGCTTTCTAACTGTTGTTGGAGCTGCACCAAATATGGGCAGGCACATTCAAAGTAAGTGGTTAAGACAGGATTGCAAGTTATATTTCCAGTTATTGCTGCCATAGTAATGGACACAAGTAATGCCAGCATGTTACTGGCATCCAGCATTGCTGAAGGCCAGTGGAAGGTCCTTTAGGATTTTAATATTCGCCCTAAAGAGAGGATTGATTCATTCCTTCCCCATAAGAATTTTACATTTTGCTCATGGAAATTTAAGCTCCCTTTTGCTGAGCTGCAGGCACCCCCTCCTCCGCTACTGAAGGCACCTGAACCATCCCCCCCTTCCCAAGGATAGCTCCCTGGCACAGGTAGGGATCCTGCCAGGAGTCCACCAAAAATATTTTAAGTAGGCTGATCCTTAGACATTTGCTGGGGTCGGAACATACAACAATTGGGTGGGTGCAAAGCCCACTCTGCCAAAGCTGGAGGAAATTCTAGGTTAAGTTGATGCACACTGGAAAAGTTTACAGTTATCAAATGATTTGGGTGTGATTATTGATCACTCAAAGTTTCTCATCAGTTTTGGACAGCCCCTTCAGGAAGGTATTGATGTAGAAACATAGAAACATAGAATCTAGGAGCAGGAGTAGGCCAGTCGAGCCTGCTCCGCCATTCAATACGATCATGGCTGATCATCCAAATCCAGTACCCTGTCCCTGCTTTAATCCCCACAGTACACATATCCCACCCTACCCCCCGTAACCCCACGTATTTAATTCCCCCTAACATATCCCATCCTATCCCCATAACCCCACATATTTAATCCCCCCTAACACTAAGGGTCAATTTATCATAGCCAAATCAACCTAACCCGCACATTTTTGGACTGTGGGAGGAAACCGGAGCACCCGGAGGAAACCCACGCAGACACGGGGAGAATGTGCAAACTCCACACAGACAGTCACCCGAGGTCAGATTCGAACCCGGGTCTCTGGCGCTGTGAGGCACCAGTGCTAACCACTATGCCACCGTGTTGCCCAGTATCAGTAATGGTTTAGAGAAGAGTGACAAGGACACTCCAGGACTTCAGATGCTAAGTTGTGAATATAAATTTAGAGAACTGAGCTTGTCTTTCTTTATTGGAGAAAACGAGATTGAAAATAATTAAGAGACAGGACTTTAAAAGGATGAGAGACGCGGATAATGTGGCCATAGGCAGTTACTTAACTTGCACTATAATTGTGAAACTGGAAAACTAAGTACAAAATTAGCAAGCCTGAGGTGAGATTGGAGATTAGACTAATTATTCCTATAAAGCAGTGGATATTGGAGTGAACTGTTAGCAAAAGTAGTTCATTCTGGATTGATTAATTTCCTTAAAAGAGGCATCATCTATTTAAGAAAGCGATTGAAGAACAGACAGAAATGATCAAATATTGCATGGAGCACAATGGCCCACACAATGCTGGGTCCATGAGTGAAACTGGTCAGAGCTGTAAGTATGGATCATAAAGTTGGATTGATAATCTGCAATTTTATCTGCTTATCTTTGGACATTAGGGAGAAAGTCTTATTTTCTTGAAGGATTATTTGCATTTGGGCTCTGTGACCTGTGGGCGCAATTTTCATCCTACTCACCCAGCAGAGCCTAGACGGATGGGCAGTTAAAATGGCCCAGGTTGCTTACCCACCGGAAAGCTGCCTGGATCCCGCTGATTGTGATTTTCACCGAGGCTTATGGATGGACGGCTAGGCCGCCCGCTCAAAGCCTGCAGGGTCCTTCTTTAAATATGCAGATGATGTCATCGAGCCCCGACTGAAATTTTAACTCTGGCCTCGACTTTCCCACCAGGTGAAGGCCAGTCAGGACCTGCCAGGCAGAAGAAGAGGCCACAAAAGGTAAGTGTTACACTTTCCTTTATGGGGCTAGGAGGAACAGGAGTGCTCCTTCGGGCCCCACAAGGAATGTTTAGGTTCTCCCTGCCCTGGAAACCCCCACCCTTCCCTACCACGAGACCCACTTCCCCAAGCTTACCTGAGTTCCAGTGGGCAGGTAAGGACCGCCTGGTCAGCATCCACTTCTCGCCCACTATCTGCCCGTCCCACGTGAGAAGTGAACCCAGGGCATGTTAATGAGGCCCAGGAGTTAAAATAGCCCAGATCTATTTTCTTCTACTCCACCACTCACCTGATCGGAGTTAAAATCGGGGCCCTGGATTTGTTCTGGGCAGTTATTACCCGGTTTCAGAACTGGCAACTGGGAGTTACTGCTGAAGGGACAGTGCAAACAGAAATAAATCAGTGGAAATATTGATTCAAATACTATCTTCTAAGCAGATTTCTGATTTTATTTTACACCCCAATTTTTGATTCCACTTTTCTGGCCTTTGGAAGGGTAGTGAAATAAATGTGGAATTAATGTTGCAAATCACCCTACATTTATAATCCAGATAGAATTTCAGCTCTATACCATAAAACTACCTGCAGAGATATGACTGCCAGTTTTCCACCTACAAAAGCCTAATCAGGTGGACACATCAATATATGTAGCTTGTACTGTTAAATGAGTGCAACATGGAAAAAATGAGCACAAACAGATTTACATCATCCATCCAGATCAGATCAGAACTATGTATTCTTGTTAGAGTAATGGTTAGAAAAAGAAGTTCCACTTTTAAAAAAAAAAATTGCAATTGCTGGTGGTAATAAGGAATCTGTTGGCCTAAAATGACCTCTGATCAGACTATAGGGTAAATTTTGTGAGGGCCTGAAGGAGTCATGGGTTACAAAATCAGGTGCCCAAACTCAAGCACCCCATTCATGGACTGCCCAATTTCGCAACCTGATTAAAGTATTCAACGGATCATCCTCCGCCATTTCCGCCACCTCCAGCGTGATCCCACCACCAAACATATCTTCCCCTCCCCTCCCCTTTCAACATTCCAAAGGGACTGTTCCCTCTGCAACACCCTGGTCCACTCCTCAATCACCCCAGCACCCCCTCCCATTCCCACGGCACTTTCCTGTGCAAGTGCAGGAGATGCAACACCTGCCATTTACCTCCTCCCTTCCCACTGTCCAGGGCCCCAAACACTCCTTCCAGGTGAAACAGCGATTTACTTGTGCTTCTTTTAATTTAGTATACTGTATTCGCTGCTCACGATGTGGTCTCCTCTACATTGGGAAGACCAAATGCAGATTGCGTGACCATTTTGCAGAACACCTCCGTTCAGTCCGCAAGGGTGGCCCTGAGCTTCTAGTCGCTTGTCACTTTAATTCTCTACTCCACTCCCACTCTGACCTTTCTGTCCTCGGCCTCCTACAATGTTCCAATGAAGCTCAATGTAAGCCCGAGGAACAGCACCTCATCTTTACAGCCTTCTGGACTCAAATTGAGTTCAACAATTTCAGATCATAACCTCTGCCCCCATTTTTTCGGACAGCAGCTGTTGATGATTCTGCTATTCCCATTTACGCCTCTTCTAGGCTCATCTTTTGTTTCTTTACTTGTCCCATTACCATCTCCTTTTGCCTTGCACCATCACCCCTCTTGCCATTCAATCTCTCCTGCCTTCCTCCCTATCACAGACCTTCCCCTTTATTCTTTCCTCCCCTACCCTCTTTCCCTGCCCCACACTTGCTTAAAACCTGTTATATCTCTAACTTTTTCCAGTTCTGATGAAAGGTCATCAACATGAAACATTGGCCGGAATATTCACATGGCAGAGCATGTGGGTTTGGGAGCGGGTCGGCAGTTAAAAGCGCTGAAATATGACAGCACGCTGGGAACCCGCCTTCATCCACCAACCTCCACATTTTACTCGGCACGTTTCGAAGCGTGCCACGGACCCACTCGGGAGAGGCAGGCAACCTTATTGATGTACTTAACCGTCCCTTGAGAGACTCTTAAGAACCTTTTTAAAGTGAGGTTTCATCTTTAACTGCTTGTGCATGGGATTCATGGATTTTGAGAACCTCGCCTGTGAAGGGAAGGCGGAAGCTCAGTGGCCATTGTGCTAGTTCATTAAGTGACAGCTGGAAAAAGCACATAAATACACACATCTTACACCTGCTTCCTTGCCTAAGGGAAAGGCTCTTGCTGACACCATTTTGTACAGAGGTTTTGCTTTCAGGAGTTTGCAGGTAATTTCTGCAATTTCGGAAGCCACTCTCACCACATTGCAAGTCACTCTCACTACATTGGAGGATTGTGCCTCTGATCTCCACTTTATCTAGCATCTATCAGATCAGCATGGGTGTCGCTTATGCTGTTTCAACTTGAACCTCAGATTTGGACCAAGATGAGCCCCAGCACCAACCACACCAGCAGCAGCAGCAACAACACCAGCAGCCTTCTCCTCACTGACCTGATGCTCCACAGGAGAGAGGGGATCAGCACAGGGGTGCACTGCGCCGGAGGCGATACCCCCAACACACGGTATACAGGCAGAGGATGAGCTTCCTGGACATGACTAAGCAGCAGTGCTTCAGGAGGCTCAGGCTATCGCGCCAGGTCGTGGCAGACATTTGTAGCTTGCTAGAAGAAGACCTGCTGCCCAGAGGACCTGGTGGACACACCTTACCAGTGGCTGTCAAAGTCACCACCACCCTCAACTTCTTCGCCTCAGGTTCCTTCCAGGGATCTGCAGCAGACATTTGCAGGATCTCGCAGTCGGCCGCCCACAAATGCATCACCCAGGTGACCAATGCCATGTTTCATAAGTCAGCCACTTATGTACACTTTGCCGCTGATGAAGCCAGTATGACAGAATGGGTGCTCGGCTTTGTGGCTCTGGCTGGCTTCCCACAGGTGCAGGGTGTCATCAACTGCACACATGTGCCCATCAAGGCACCCCCACATCACCCAAGAGTGTTTGTGGACTGAAAGGGCTTCCACTCCCTCAATGTGCAGCTCGTCTGCAATCACAAAAAGATCATCATGCATTTGTGTGCCAGATTCCCAGGGAGCTGTCATGACTCGTTCATCCTGCGCCAGTCCACCCTCGCTCTGCTCTTCGCACCTCCAAACAGACTTACCGACTGGCTGCTTAGAGACAAGGGCTATCCACTGAAGACATGGCTGATGACACCCTTGAGGAGGCCAAGCAATGAGGCTGCGGAGCACTATAATCAAAGCCACATCATGACCAGATGTGTCATAGAGCAAGCAATCGGCATGCTGAAGATGTGTTTCAGATGCCTTGAAAGATCTGGAGGAGTCCTTCAGTACACACCAGCCAGGGTCTCCAGAATCATTGTCGTATGCTGTGCGCTGCACAACATAGTGCAGCAGTGAAAAATGGAGCTGCAGGAAGAGCAAGGCGCAGAGGGCACAGCCTCTTCAGAGGAGGAGGAGGAGGAACAGGTGAAACATGAGGAGGAGGAACCTGAAGTGGAGATGGCACCAGCAGCGGCGCACATTGCTGCCTGGGAGGCCCGGGATGGCCTCATAATGGCCCGATTTAGTTAAGTTGCACCAGTGCACCCATGTGGCTTCCAGATACTGTACCAACTTCCCCCCCACCCCAACCCCACCAACACCAGAAAGCAGTCCTAAAATGACCAAACCATCCCACATACACCCATTGCTTGAGGTTAAGTAATGTTTCACCATTCACTCCAAGTGACAAGGCCACTTCCCAGGTAGCAGGTAAAAATGGACAAGATGGGAAAGTGGTGCAAACATAATTTTACGTGCATCATAAATAGAACTGAAACTTAACACTAACATCTTGGCAAACATCCATGTGCATACCCTTGTGCATCTACGATTGTGTCTTTTTTCTTCTCCAAGTGTTTCTATGAGGTGCAACCCGCTGTGGCTTCAGCAGAGGTAGAGGCAGGCTGCTCACTTCCCTGCTGTGACTGCTTCGAAACGTTTGGCCGACGTCCTCTGGGTTTTGGAGCCTGTGAGGGCCCCACCAAAGACTGCTCCTCCTGCAACTGTGCAGGGCCAGACTCGGCCATCGGGATCCGAGGCAGCATGAGGGGCTCTGACTGAGGGGGAGGCAATGGGTGAGATGTGTGAGCGTTTTGAGCAGAGCTCCAACTTCCCTGTGCCCTCTCACCATCATCCCTCTCATGAGCCACCCACAGTTCCCTGCTAGCAAGGAGCTGGAGAGCACCTTGCTGCACATCAGCGGGGCGATGAACGCCCAAGACTATGTTGCTATCCCTTCAGAGATGAGTTCAATAAGAGTCTGCAAGCTGTTGTTCACAGCAAGCATGTTCTCATTTGAATGGCGCATTAGCTGCTCCGTGCAGGTGGTCATCCTTTCCATGGAACAGCACGTCGTCGCCATCGCCTGCGATATAGTGCTGCTCATGATGGAGTTGGACTCTTTCATTCTCTGTACAATCGTGCACATTGCGGCTGGAAAAGCTGCCAGAGCCTTGTGCATTTGTTGCTGCTCCTCCAAGACCCCTGTGGTTCAGCATCTACATCCAGCTGAGCAGAGCTTGGAGCGTCCTGCGCCCTCCGGCAAGGACTCTCCACTGCTGTCCCTGTCTCCACCATCTGCTCTTGCTCACTTTTGATGTGTGAGACACCAGGTGACACCACTACTCTATGTCTCACAGGACCCACCAACGTATCTGCGCTGGTGCTGGGTGCGCATGGGTCTGGTAACGGCGCACCCTCAGAGACTGGAACGTCCTCTGAGGAGTCGTCTTCCTCCTCCGGCTGGACAGTGGAGGGGGGAGGGGGGGTACTTGATGGACGTATGGGAGAGTAAAGAGATTAATTAGAACTCTTATGATGAGAATGTGTAACGTTACCATTATGCACATGATGATATTTCACTGGCCGCTGACATCAGTCACCATGAGTGACTGTTGTATGCCATGTTGGATATTTCATTCTGTCACCAGGTTGCTGGGAGGTCCCCCTCTCTCCGTCTCCCACCGCCAGCAACTCTGCCACTCCACTTAATTCCAGCGCCTCCTCCTCTGCTGGCGTCAAATTAGTATATATTGGAGGGCCACCTCCGGTTCTTTCTCTTTCTCTCCTGTTCTGCGCTCTCTTCTCCTGCATTCCCTGGAGAGAAAGAAGAGAACTTTGAATGAGAGTGATAGAATGAGTTTAAGGGATGGACGGGCTACATCTGTAGAGGGTGACTATGAGAGAGTGACATGACATTACCAAATGGCCTTCTTCTGTGGTATTACTTTCTAGGATTGCATTAGGATCAGGGTGAGTGTCAGTGGTGGATAGTCAGATGGAGATGTGAGTCGGTGCATAGACAGAGAGGGATGGGAGCACCTGCAAGGTAGGTTGGTGTGAGGAGTGACCTGCAGGAGTAGGCTTGGGAAGGCAGAGTGATGGGGTTGGGGTGACAGGTACATCAGGATATAGAAACATAGAAACATAGAAGATAGGAGCAGGAGTAGGCCATTCGGTCCCTCGAGCCTGCTCCGCCATTCGATGAGATCATGGCTGATCATCCAAACTCAGTACCCTGTACCTGCCTTCTCCCCATATCCCTTGATACCTTTAGCTTTAAGAAATATATCTAACTCATTCTTGAATATATTTAATGACTTCGCCTCAACTACCTTCTGTGGTAGAGAATTCCACAGGTTCACCACTCTCTGGGTGAAGAAATTCTTCCTCATTTCTGTCCTAAATGGCTTACCCGTTATCCTTAGATTATGACCCCTGGTTCTGGACTCTCCGACCATCGGGAACATTCTTCCTGCATCTAGTTTGTCCAGACCTGTCAGAATTTTATATGTTTCGATGAGATCCCCTCTCATTCTTCTATACTCCAGCGAGTATAAGCCCAATCGACCCAATCTCTCCTCATATGTCATTCCTGCCATCCCAGGTATCAGCCTTGTGAATCTTCGCTGAACTCCTTCCATGGCAAGAACATCCTTCCTCAGATAAGGCGACCAAAACTGCACACAGTACTCAAGGTGTGGTCTCACCAAGGCCCTGTACAACTGCAGCAGGACATCCCTGTTCCTATACTCAAACCCTTTCGCTATGAAGGCCAACATACCATTTGCCTTCTTCACCGCTTGCTGCACCTGCATGCTTACTTTCAGCGACTGGTGCACAAGGACACCCAGGTCTCGTTGCACTTCCCCTTCTCCCAATCTATTGCCATTCAGATAATAGTCTGCCTTTCTGTTTTTGACACCAAAGTGGATAACCTAGCACTTATCCACGTTATATTGCATCTGCCACGCTTCTGCCCACTTACCCAACCTGTCCAAATCATCCTGGAGTTTCTCGGTATCCTCCTCGCAGCACACACTCCCACCCAGCTTTGTGTCATCTGCAAACTTGGAGATATTACATTTAGTTCCCTTATCTAGATCATTAATGTATATTGTGAATAGCTGGGGTCCAAGGACCGATCCCTGCGGTACCCCACTAGTCACTGCTTGCCACTCAGAAAAAGACCCATTAATTCCTACTCTCTGCTTTCTGTCCGCCAACCAGTTCTCTATCCAAGTCAATACCTTGCCCCCAATCCCATGTGCCTTAACTTTACACGCTAATCTCTTATGTGGGACCTTATCAAAAGCCTTTTGAAAGTCCAAATACACCACATCTACTGGTTCTCCCTCATCTATTTTCCCAGTTACATCCTCAAAAAATTCCAGTAGATTAGTCAATTTACCTTTTGTAAATCCATGTTGACTTTGTCCGATCCTGTCACTGTTTTTCAAGTGCTCAGCTATTACATCATTTATAATGGACTCTAGCATTTTCCCCAATACCGTCTGTAATTCCCCGCTTTCTCTCTACCACCCTTTTTGAATAGTGGGGTAACATTAGCTACCCTCCAATCCATGGGTACAGTTCCAGATTCCATCGAATGTTGGAAGATGATCAGCAATGCATCTACTATTTCTAGGGCCACTTCCTTAAGTACCCTAGGATGTAGATTATCAGGCCCTGGGGATTTATCGGCCTTCAATCCCGTCAATTTCCCTAACACCATTTCCCTGCAAATACTGATTTCTTTCAGTTCCTCCCTTTCATCAGACCGTATGTTCTCCAACATCTCTGGGAGGTTATTTGTGTCCTCCTTTGTGAAGACAGAACCAAAATATGCATTTAATTGGTCTGCCATTTCTTTGTTCCCCATTATAACTTCCCCCGCTTCTGACTGCAATGGACCTACACTTGATTTCACTAATCTTTTTCTCTTCACATATCTATAAAAGCTCTTACAGTCAGTTTTTATGTTCCCAGCAAGCTTACTTTCATATTCTATTTTCCCCTTCTTAATTAATCCCTTTGTCCTTCTTTGTTGAATCCTAAACTGCTCCCAATCCTCAGGGCTACTGCTTTTTCTGGCCAATTTATATGCCCTCTCCTTGGATCTTATGCTATCCCTAATTTCCCTTGTTAGCCACGGTTGAGTCACCCTCTTTGTTTTATTCTTATGCCACACTGGGATGAACAAATTCTGTAGTTCATCCATGCAGTCTTTGAATGTTTGCCATTGCCTATCCACCGTCAACCCCTTGAGTGACATTCCCCAATCAATCCTACCCAATTCGCGCCTCATACCATCGTAGTTTCCTTTATTTAAATTCAGGACCCTAGTCTCTGATTCAACTACTTCACTCTCCATCCTAATGAAGAATTCTATCATATTATGATCACTCTGACCCAAGGGGCCTCATACAACAAGATTGCTAATTAATCCTTTCTCGTTACATAATACCCAGTCTAAGATGGCCTGATCTCTGGTTGGTTCCTCAACATATTGTTCCAGAAAACCATCTCGTAAACATTCTAGGAATTCCTCCTCCACAGTATTTTTACTAATTTGGTTAGCCCAATCTATATGTAAATTAAAGTCACCCATGATGACTGCTGTGCCCTTACTGCATGCTTCTCTAATTTCCCTTTTAATGCCGTCCCCAACCTTCGTATTACTGTTTGGAGGTCTATATACCACTCCCACTAAAGTTTTCTGCCCCTTGTTATTTCTCAGTTCTACCCATACAGATTCCGCATCATCAGAGCTAATATCCTTCCTTTCAATTGTGTTAATCCCCTCTTTAACCAGCAATGCTACCCCACCTCCCTTTCTTTTTTGCCTATCTTTCCTAAATATTGAATAACCCTGGATGTTGAGTTCCCAGCCTTGGCCACCCTGGAGCCATGTTTCTGTAATCCCAATCAAATCGTATTCATTTACCTCTATTTGCACAGCTAATTCATCCACCTTGTTCCGAATGCTCCTTGCATTAAGACACAAAACCTTCAGGCTTGTTTTTTTAACGCTCTCAGACCTATATGAATTATTATTTACTGTGACCATGTTTGATTTAAACCGTTGAGTTCTTTGCCTTCTACTTTTGTTTTTCTCCTTCCTGTCTTTAGCTTTTATCCTTGTTTCCCTTTCCTCTGTCTCCCTGCTCAGGTTCCCAACCCCCTGCCACTTTAGTTTAAACCCTCCCCAACAGCACTAGCAAACACTCCCCCTAGGACATCGGTCCCGGCCCTGCCCAGGTGCAGACCATCCCGTTTGTACTGGTCCCACTAGCCCAGAACCGGTTCCAATGTCCAAGGAATTTGAATCCCTCCCCCTTGCACCATTCCTCTAGCCACGTATTCATTTGAAATATCCTCCTATTTCTACTCTGACTAGCACGTGGCACTGGTAGCAATCCTGAGATTACTAACTTTGATGTCCTCTTTTTTAATTTACCTCCTAACTCCCTATATTCTGCTTTTAGGACCTCATCCTGTTTTTTACCTATATCGTTGATGCCTATGTGCACCACGACAACTGGCTGTTCGCCCTCCCCCTCCAAAATGTTCTGTAGCCGCTCCGAGACGTCCTTGACACTTGCACCAGGGAGGCAACACACCATCCTGGAGTCTCGTTTGCGGCCGCAGAAACGCCTATCTATTCCCCTTACAATTGAATCCCCTATCACTATAGCTCTTCCACACTTTTTCCTCCCAGCCTGTGCAGCAGAGCCACCCATGGTGCCAGGAAGTTGGCTGCTGCCGCCTTCCCCTGATAAGTCATCCCCCCCAACAGCATCCAAAGCGGTATATCTGTTTGAGAGGGGGATATAGTTGAGTGGGACATTGCACTCACCTTTCCTGACCTTATTAGATCATTAAATCTCTTCTGACACTGTATCCAGGAGCGGCTCACTACACACCTGCTGCTGACTTCTTGTGCGATCTCCAGCCATGCCCTTTTGGTTTCACTGGCTGGTCTCTTCCTACTGTTACCAGGGAATAGGACCTCCCTCTGTGCTCTGACTCCCTGGACCAGGACTTCCAGGGAGGCATCGAGAACCTGGGCGCAGCCTACTGGCGCTGTGACTCCATCCTTCCTTGCACCCTCACAAAAGTTTTCGATAGATAAGAATAGCCACCTCTCCCAACCACCCGTAAGCCTCCTCCAACAACCTTCAACTGTGATGAGTGCAAGGCTCCTTTAAAGGTGAAAAGCTGAAAACGTCATCAGACCCGCTCCAGTTAATTGGCTGGGAAACCCGCATAACTCATTCAATTGCTCCAATTCAGTTAAACGCACAGTGCAGAACGCGCTGTTGAAAACTTCGTGATGGTGACCCGCGATGTGGCCCAAATGCACCCGCCCCGACTCTAAGGTAAAAATTCCGGCATTAACTCTGTTTCTCTCTCCACAGATGCTGCCTGACCTGCTGAGTATTTCCAGCAGTTTCTGCTTTTATTTCAGATTTCCAGCATCTGCAGATTTTTGCTTTTGTGTTTAATGGCCTGGCCCAAATTCTATAACTTTGGGCTCCACCCACAATGTGAGGTTCACCATTAAAAACTGGGTACTCTGGAGTGTTTGGGAGTTCACAGGCCTTTTAAAGTTTTTGAAGTTCTTTTTGTTTCCTTTTTTGCATTTTTATGTATTTTTAGCTGCATTTTGGTCCCTGTATTAGATGGCTTTGCTGGGAATGCCTCAATTTTTGGGTTATTCCCCACCACTCCATTTTTTCATTATTGTTGCATACCTTTGACATGTCACCTTACAAAGAGGTGAGGATGAGCATTCCTTTGGGGCTTACAAAATGTGCTGCATAATTAAAATGAGGAAGAGGGGTTTGTGACAGGCCAGCAAATGAGGATGCAGTGACCGCTGAACCTTTCTGGCCACATCCACCACTACCCCGGGGCCTGCAACCTGGAACTATCAGAGGAATGATATGCCCGTACAATACCCCTCTCCCATGGGTGGATGGGCACTAGAGTTTCCAACTGACATGAGCAGGCGGGCACTGGAGATGCGCCCATAGTGAAGCTTGCACTTGCCTGTCCTATGTAAATGAGGTGCCCTTCCACTGACCCCACATACCCTAGTGGGTTCAGCATCAATGATTCCTCTAAGCTGCGCGGCCGCACGACAATGGGAAAGGTCCCGCGCAGGCCGCTCACCAGCTTCGCCATTGTAAGTACCCCGCATGCGCAGAAATTTAAAGGGACCACGCACTAAAAGAAACAGGCCGCACAGAACAAAGCGCAGCTTACAGGGAACGTTGTTCAACACTGGATGGCACTGTTGGGCATGATTCCACCATAACCACCAGGATCGTGACCAGGATCATGACCCAAGGAATTTCAAGTCCACACTTTTCTATATACAAAACTGTGTTTGGAGCTTTGTCTAGAAGAAGTTGAAGACCTAGCTATCTGCTTATGTGGGTCTTCACAATCTAGTAAGACTCATGTATGTAGTACCCTTTGGCTATAAGGTTGATTCATTGATAAATAAAATAGTTTCTTACATTTTGGAAAGTTATGCATATAACAACTACACCAAGTAACACAAAAGGAATTAATGCAAGTGCATTAATCGCTACATTAAAAATAGTGCACAGACCTAATCATGCCAAACCCATCTTTATAATCAATCTTAACTTCCCAGCAACAATCAAGGTAGATTTTCTACTCTGCCTTTTTATTGATTCCTAATTGACACTCGAGGTTGGGCACCTGATTTCAGCTCCAAGAACAATGGTGCATGGAATTAGGAAACTTTTAGACTACGCACAAACATTCCCAGAACATCAATGCTCAAGTCAGGCATTGTTTTCTCACTACCATTAAATCGGTTTCTCCCCAAAAAAATCACTATGAGCATGAAATTTTGGCTACATGATTGCAGCAACATGTGAACAGCATGACACAATGTCTACAGACTGAGTTCTACATAACTATGTGATTTACCTTTTTAAAATTGTATATAACTTTGCTGAGTTTTTGTGCTCATCAAATTAAAGGATATTAATGTTGAGAATGGAAAACTTTTCCACCCAATTTTGTCAGGAATGAATTGCCCCAAGCATAATGAAGAATGAAGTTCCCTTATTCTGCCCAATAATGTGCCTTAACCCAAAACTAAGGAGAGCACCCTATTGCTTCCATTTCCCTCAGTCATCAGCCTCGTCATTTCTACAAGTGAGATTTCCATGTGAGTAATTAACTGCACTGAGCTCTCAGAAGCTTAGGAACTGGGTTGAAAATGCCACAGCTGATGTCAGCCTTGGATCTTGGTAGCACTCTCACCTCTGAGTCAGACGGTCATGGGTTCAAGCCCCACTCCAGAAAATTGAGCACATAATCCAGGCTGACACATCAGTGCAGTATTGAGGGAGTGCTACGCTATCGGAGATGCCATCTTTTAGATGCGACGTTAAACTGAGGCCCTGGGTGCCCTCTCAAGTTGCTACAGGGTACAGTAGTATAGTGATTAAGTTACTGGAGTAGTAACCTATCTCTCCCAATTTTTATTTCCATTGATATCACCCGTTTTACACTATCGCACAAAGTCAAGATCTACTCCATGGAAACGTATGGCACATGGGAATAGGATAAACTCCAAAATGGACTGGTTGTGCTAAATGGCCTGTTTCCCTGTTGTAGTTCTTGTGTAATTACATGTAATATAGACCCACTGTTTTATGCTCTGATGGATTAGTGGACATGATGAAGAAATGCCCTCCAGCAATGATATACATGGAGAACCACAGGAGCAGTCAAGTGACAGTAATGTCAGCAACAGTTCTGGCCACCATGTAGCCCTACACAATTAGCTGCAAGCAACACCTCAGATGGCATGATTTCAGCAAAAAGCACTCCTGACACTGATGCAGACACATCACAGTTAGTCACAGAAGCAGGTAGTCAACTTTATGAATCGCAGGCAGCTCTCCAATTGGCTCAACTGTCTTCCAACACTGCTACTTCCTCAGCTAGAGAAGCACATAGCAGCCAGGGGACATGTGTGAGCAATACACAGAGCTACACAAAGCACAAGGATCAACACAAAATAATGCATTGAAGATTTACAGCATATGCACTCAAAACACTACATTCGCTCATTCACTAAATAACATGTTGTCACTTTTAATATATCTTGTGGTTTTCCATTCATGTATTGTGCAGTAAAAGATTAATTTTTTTAAAGTAAACCAAATTGAACATGCAGTTCCGTGCCAAACCTAAACAGATCAACTAACTGGTAGTTCCCTGCTTATGAATAGAAAGTTAAAGTAGTCAATTGCAGGTCTCAGTAGAAGCAATAAAGAATTAGCCCTTCCCCACATATCTCCCGGGTTGTAGTGGCTCATCTGCTGCAAGTGGCTTCTAAGAACAATTATATTTGTGGTCTTTTATGCCTAGTTACTGTAACTCATTCAAGTCCATGGTGAGACCTCTGTCCATGACAATATTGTGCATTATACTGTTACAATTTTCCTCCTCTTCATTGGGGCATATTGGATACATACCTGAGCCCATGAATCTGAAGCATAGTCTAAGCATCCCAAATGTTTGCTCACTGTGCATCATTACATTTAATCTCTACTTGGTGCGCAGAGTTGTGCTAAGGTGTTGCCACCTATCTGTGCACCTTGTTGGCCATATCTCTAAGGGGCTAGCCCGCCAAGCTTCCTTTTCCTTCAAAAAGCTGCATCAGGTTTAATTACCTCAGAATGAAAGCATTGTGTATACTCCCCTGGAAGTATGCACTGATATGCATTATTTTATGTTGGTGGTTACATACATTGATGATATAATGGGGGAGAAATTCAGTATCGCCCCATTTGGGGCGCAATTATCGGCCGGGCGCAAAGATTAGCGCCTGGCGCTAATTATCGCCACCGACTGCAAACTTGACTTTTATCGCCCCTGGAGGTGATTGGAGCGCTAAATCAGGCGCTTCACACCTGTCTTAAGGCGCAAAGGCCGAGGAGCGAGGCGCTACCTCAGAGCGCTGGCGAAGCTCATGTAATGTCAGTCAGCAATGGAACACAGACACAATGGCCCCGGCCAGTTCTTAAAGGGCTGGTTAATCTTGCTTTCCATCCACATCCTGCTCATTGCAGCCTTGAATCTCGGCCTGGAGAGACCTGCACATCAAATCTGCTGGAAAGAACAATGGAGAGTACCAGGCAAAGAGCTCAGAGTGCAGCCCCCACAATCTCTTCTAAATCGATACAAGGAATGGCAAATCAAAATGAACCTGCAAAGTGCTGCTCAGTACCCAAAACTCCTTCACACAACGTTGAAACTCTCCAGAAGTCTCTCTCTCTCTCTCAGAATGCGTAGTTCAAAAATGGCACCAACAATAAAAGGCAGGAAGCGGTCACCTTTAAATAGCGCTCCCCCTTTCCCTTCATGACTGGAGAACGCTCCCTTCAACCTGTCGTTGCTAGCGTCAGGCGGTAAGGCAGGGGGCGCCACTCAATATCCGCTCCGGGGCGATACCGGGGCGTTGCGCACTTGACTGACGTCACGATCTGCCGGCGCAGGAGATCGTGGCGGTAGTGTTTAGCGCCGCCGCAAAATGTCTAGTTAATTTCGCGAGCGGCACAAACTTCGCCGCGCCTGGGCGCTAGATGCTTTGCGCCCCATTAGCGCCCTCTTAAGGCTCTAACGGGAGGCGCAACCAACTGAATTTTTCCCCCAATATCCCTTCTATTTATGTATGCCATTGGATTGTTGGTAAGCACATAAATTCTAGTCACCACTGCCCTCAACTTTTATGCCACAGATTTCATCCAGGCATCTATGGGGACTTCAACAGGAGTCAGTTGGTATGCCCTCCACTGCTACATTGATGGGGAAGTGAGGAATTTTGTAAAAGTGCAGCTGCCTTTGTTGTTGCTGCTGGTGATCACTGCTGAAATGTATATAGGTGGGTGCAAGGTAAAGCAGGGCTTCCATTAACTGCTTAATGTAGCAATTGAAGGCTTAGCAACTATCTTCTGTTAAGACCCCTAATGGTGCCTGGAAGGAACATGTGGCATAAAAGTTGAGGGCAGTGGTGACGATTACTGCCATTGGTGATGATCCACAGTGTGGGTGGTTGACTGTCTGTGCAGGGGGTGAACACCAGTAGCGGCCTCCTTGCTGACAAAACCTCATCATGCATTGTTCCGTTGTGAAGTCCAGGTAGCTGTGTCTCTTGTGGTAGTTCCACAGTCTGGGATTTGTTCTGTGAATGGTGCACCTCCTATCCCCTCTGCATTCTTCATCTGAACTCTTTGCCCCTTCCCCTTCCCATTTACTCACATTTGATAACACCCAGAGAAAAGCATGGCCCTGAGAGAAATCATGAAGATGACTGGTGTAGGAAATAAAATACCACACTCGTGCAGTATGTGATACTCTTCTGAGGTTAGGGTTAGGGCACATTTGTGGTGTAATTGGCGTTGGCATTTTAAACTTTTAAAATAACCAGGTTAATGAACACATTAAAATGGTACACATAGAAAATTCATATGAACACAGCAAAATATTTGTTACAAATATCACTGAAAGCAGTTTTACCCCCATTATTTGGGCAGACTGATGGATGCTTTGCCCTGCACCTGGCCTATGTTATACATGATTTGTGAGTGATGGATTTTGAGACTGGGTGATAAAGAGGAAAGCGTTCCATTCCCCAGCACTTTTATCCCTCACTTTGACAAGCACAAAATTTCACCCCCAAAAATGGTTAGGAAATTAGTTAAGTTCTGTTTTCTCGCCCAAAATCGGCGACACGCTCAGAGCGCATGCCAGAAGACGGAGACCTGAGGCTCATTTGAAATTGAGCCTTGCGCCTCATCAGCATATTTCCAGCAAGCTGTGCTTTTCAGTGGTTGCTCGCCAGTTCTGAGAGGACCAATTTGGACCAGTTGCGACACCGGCAGCGGCACCTCAGGTAGGTCCGCAGGCGGGGGGAGGTAAACAGCCTGCAGTAGTGCTGTGGAGCCGTGAGGAGTACGCCTGTTCCTCCTGCCTCCATATCAAGGTAAGTTTAAAGAGTTAAAACTTACATGTTTGTTGGTGACCGCCAATGGTCCCTTTTAAGCCCTGCTGTTTAGGACTCTGTAGAAACTAAAAACCTGAGCGGAGACTGCAAGAGGGTCCTTAAACAGGCATAAGGCCCGTCATTGGCATATGCAAGAGGCCTAATGCCTGTTTAAGGCGGCCGCCAGGGATGCCTGAATACCGTCAGAGCCAAAATGGCATGGGACATATTTCAGCAGCCCTTGGGGCGCGGGAAATAGCCCCACAAAATTGGTTATTTTTACCCCCATTTCAAGCCTGAAAAATGGGCACAATAAGGTCTCATTTCCCTTGTGTCAGCTGTGGCTCAGTTGGTAGCACACTCGCCTCTGAGTCAGAATGGTTGTGGGTTCAAGTTCCCACTCCAGGGACTTGAACACATAAATCTAGGCTGACGCTCCAGTACAGTGCTGAGGGAGTGCTGCACTGTTGGAGGTGCCGTCTTTCAGATGAGACGTTAAACCGAGGCCCCGTCTGCTCTCTCAGGTGGACGTAAATGATCCCATGGCACTATTTCGAAGAAGAGTAGGGGAGTTATCCCCGGTCTCCTGGCCAATATTTATCCCTCAACCAACATAACAAAAACAGATTATCTGGTCATTATCACATTGCTGTTTGTGGGACCTTGCTGTGCGCAAATTGGCTGCCGCGTTTCCCACATTACAACAGTGACTACACTTCAAAAGTACTTCATTGGCTGTAAAGCACTTTGAGACGTCCGGTGGTTGTGAAAGGCGCTATATAAATGCAAGTCTTTCTTTTCCTTTTTTTCTCCTCCAATTTTTTGAATAGAAATTAAAACAATGTTATTTCTTCTTAAATGACTACTAATACAAAATACAATTCACTGCTTTTCTTTCTTCCCAATGAAGTAGTTATTAGTGTTTGTTAAACAGGAGATGTAGAATTTTGATGTGCTTTGTTAGTGCCCATTGGGAGTGTATGTTTTCCTCCAGACTTTGTACAACTGATATTTCTTGTGTGTTAAGGTCGCAAGAAAAAAAGATAAAATTGTGATGTCTCTAAAAAGAAAATAAACACGCAGCTGGACTTAGCTTTCTGGGCTCTGTCGACAAATCTTCATAAAGCAACTGGTGAACACAAATTATATATCTGTCCCTGAATTAATTTTGAATGTAGTCAGTGATAATTTGACAAGAAAAGCAATCAAATTGCGTTAATAATGATCCATATTTAGCCACTGCTATTATTGCTGGGGATGATGCTAATCCTCCCTTTATGACTTCTTATCTTTTTTGTGCAACCAGTACTAACTCCAGTGATGGAAATAAAGACAATGATGAGGTTGCATTGTATGATTGAATAGGTGCTGCACTGGAATGGGGCCTACCGAAAATGCTCGAGCCTCCATTTCAAACTGGAAGTCACTGATTTTGGCAAAAGCATTTTACTAGCAAATAGCAAAATACTGCAGATTATGGAAATCAGCAACAAAAACAGAAAAAAAAACTGGAAACACACAGCAGGTCAGTCAGTATCAGCGGAGAGAATATAGTTTACACTTTGGGTGCGTATCTTTCTTCAGGACTGAACAATAAGAGAAAGACAGGCTTCTTAATAAGATCATAAAAAAGGAGGGCAATTTACATATGTTTGTATATATAAACAGAGAGGAAGCATCAGTGGAATGATGTAGCAGAACAACTAAATCAAGTAATGGAGAGAAAAATGTAATAAATAAAAAATATTAGAGAAACAAAGCATGTGTAATTAGCTAAGGAAGTGTGAGATCTGAGGAAAATGTGAGAAAGAGGGAAGATAGAAAAGATGGTAAACCTGAAATTAATGAAGTTTACTTTTGTAAAGTACTTGCAGCAATGTTACATTTAAATAACATCTGCCTAGTTTCCCAATGACTCAGCTGGTTTATCCACAGAATAGTTAAGCCATACAGGGCAGGAAGGTCCTCGTGTTTGATGCCATGTTAGCTGATCTTAGCTGGGACAGTGGTAGGAGTAATACAATTGATCTCGATGCCTCTGAGTCATGGAGGGGAACAAAGGCAACTAGGGTTTTGCTAACTAGCACCACCTGCTGGAAGTTTATTTATGTGGCCATCAAGGGCTCGATTTTGCCAGGCCCGAGGAGGCGGGATTGGAGGCGTGTGAGGTGTTAAAATCGCAAAAAATGGCGGGCGGCTCCGATCCCGCCTCCAAGCAATTTTCCCAGAATCGGGGTTTCAGACCCCGTTTCCATCCCGCCTCCAAGAGGTGGGATAGGCCCTTAACAACCAGTTAATTGCCTCTATAATCCCATTTTGAGAGGCCTTTCTGATTTTAACACATTTCCCCCATCCTGCACGTCTCCTCTGGAACACGCCAGTTAATCCTGGCGGCCTCACAAGTGGATTGCTTACTAACAGCTGCAGCTCCACCATTAAAAAGGAGTTTTCACCAATGATCATTTGCAGGTGGCAGAACTTTGTTGTCTCAGGTCTGGGGGAACTTTTAGCAGGCCTACTCATTGTTGTGGAAGTTTGGAGTCTGACACCCATCTCCAGTGTGACCTCCTGGGAAACCCCTCTCCCCACCTTGACTGAGCGTTTCCTCAACTGAAGCATATACCAGAAGCATGGGAACCATTTATTTCCTTTCCTCCTGGACATCAGATTCAGACAAAGACCAGCCGTGGCAGCAGCAGAACCATGAACAACAGCAGCCCCAACAGCAGCAGCAACAGCAGGAGCACCAAGCTGCTGCTCACCCACCTGAAGCTGCACAGGCCAGAAGGCGCCAGCACGCGACCACATTGCTGCCCGGGATGTAAGGGACGCACTCATGTTGGCCAGATTTGCTTAGCCTGCACAATCAAACACTTTTGCCTCGCACCTTCTTACCAGAGCATCGACAATGGACAAGAACCTGCGGATTCCTATCACTCTGACCACCATACTGACAATTGTAAGTCGCTCTAAGCCCTCAATGTGGAAGTCCCATTTGCGAAATGACACAGGCCACAACTTCAACAGTTTGCCATCAGAATTTTTTATCACAACAAGCAACTGATGGCATTTCAAAAATAAACACAACATAACACCCAAGTGACTACTCTTGTGACTACTTGTGCATTATCTTCCTCTTAAGCGTGCTCCGACATGGTGCTTCCCCTGTGGCTACAGCAGATGTGGAGGCCCCTTGCTCACTTTCTTGCTGCTCCTGTCTCGACACCTTTGGCGGCCGTCCTCTGGGGTTGCGAACCTGTGAGGGCTCGGCAATGGTCTGCTGCTCCTGCGGCTGTGCAGGGGATGAGACGCCCATCTCAGTTGGGTGAGGACTCTGGTGGGGCTCTGACCGAGAGCTTTGCAGTGGCATGGTCGTGTGAGCGCTTGGAGAGGAGCCCCCACTTCCTTGTTGTCTGCCACCAACATCCCTCTCATGGGTCTGAAGGGATAATTACAAGTCCTAGCCCTTCTCGGGCTACCCCAGATCAGGCATATTCCCCAGACATTCACCTTCAACTAAAGTTAGCGGTAGCCGAATCCTAGAGACGCTTAATTGGGTCTAAAGGTCAGACTACCTCTCCCTAAAGGAAAGATACGACCTGAAGATGTTACCATCCTCCGGATAGCACTTTTAATAAGTTTAACTAGACTGTAACCTTCCGGACATTATGAGGGTCCGGAAAACCCCCCAGAATTCTGCAACTCCTCACAGAAAAATGTACAGAAATTGAGTTCGCAAGTTTGATACAGAAATACTCTGTGAGACAATTTAAAAAAAATATATAGATTTATTAAAGAACTGACATGTAGTTAACAGCTGTTGATTTCAATCGCAACTTTAACAGCCCAAAATACAAATAGCTTACATTTCTTATCAGAGATCCTTATTCTCAAATCTTAACTTCGTTACATTTCCACACTTCTACTTATTCTTAATCCAGAATATCCACCAAAATCAAATACCTTGATTACCCGAGACTCAAAGAGTTGTAGGCCTACAGAGTGGTTCTGAAGGCAAGAATCGCTCTGCTCCTTCCAGCGACTTCTGTTTTCCCATTTGAAAAGCTCTATTTTTATACCTTTTTTTAGTGGTTTATCCTTTGAAGTTTTCTGCTGATGTAAGCTCATTATCTCTAGCCATACCTCTGTTGACTTCTTTCTATTCTTACTGTTAATTCAGCTGTTAGCTTGCAGAATTCTGTCTGCTGTATAGGCATTTCAAAACTTATCATAAAAAATAATGTAACAGCAGTATCTATTTGATGCCATTCTTAGCAAGGTCTTCCATTGATTCTTAATATTGGCTTAACTGCTTGTATTACAGACTTCTCGTCTCTTTGTGTTCCAAGTTCAACACATAAACAATGTGATTGCTTGGTACATCTATTGATGTAATATTTACAAAGTCTCCTGTTTGTACCTTTTACAACATGTAAATTAAAAACACTTCATCTAGGGTGTTCTTTGCATTTCTTAGCTACTTCAATTGGTTGTATATATAATTGTGTTTCCTGTTTCATTTGATGTTACTTTTACAAAGGCACATGGTTTTTTAATGTTCTGGTGAGAGATTTCAGTCACAACCTCTTTTGTGAACCGAAAACATCTCACGCACCGGTCATCGCTGAAGTTGAGGTAAGGGAATTGCTCCCTGAAGACCATCGGTGGATATGGCCTCCTGCTGAGTGCCCTGATCCCCCTCCTCCATCTTCTAGCAGCTTGTCCTGCACTGTGTAGACTCTCTTCATTCTCCTAGTCATTTTCAATTGCCAGAGGAAGCCCTGCCAGGCCACCCATGTCTGGAAGCGACTTCTTTCAGCATAATATTTGTCTTTTAAAAGCCTATGGGAGTTAAATTGGGCCGCTTAGTGCCCGTTTTCTTGTGGCCACATAAGGTTTCAAAATGTGGTCCAAGATGCACACACAGACTTCTGACGGGAAGTGCACAGGACGCCATCTTGGTTAAGGGGCTTGAGCGTCTGCACCTAATGACCGCCAACAGCATGCAGAGCAGGCAGATCATGACGCGAATCAGTGTGCAATGCTGATTTGAAGCCACCGCTGCTGTTTTGGAAGTCCATGCTCCAGCCAATGCCCTGTCTTAACCTCACACAGCTGAACACAAGATTAAATGGCATGAAGGACCCCCCAGCAGCGCTATTTAAAGGGATTATGAAGTACATACAGGTTAGTTGCTGGATTATTTCTTCTGGCTGCTGGTGCAATTGTACACATTTTTGGAACTTTCTTAAACTTGGCTAGTTTTTTAGTACTCAACAGGGAGTGGTCTGGCTTACCTTGCAGTCCTCTTTGTGTCTCTTGTCAGACATATTACTATCTCTAGCTTTTTGAATCTGTTATTAAAAAGGATAAGGAAGGAATTACCCAAAACCGGCTACCATGGAATCATACTCTAGCAAGGATCCAATATCTTCAGGAGAGAGGACGAGGGGAGGAAATATTTTTCAATGTTATGCACTTCATAATAGCTGGTGCAAAGCAACTTTGGTGGAGATCTGGGAGAAAATAGATGGACATTGTATTCTTTCAAGAGGGTACGGTAGCATAGTGGTTATGTTACTGGACTAGTAATCCAGAGGACTGGACTAATGATCTGGAGACGGGAGATCAAATCCCACCACGACATCTGGGGAATTTAAATTCAATTAAATAAATCTGGAATAAATAGCTAGTATCAGTAATGGTAACTATGAAACTACCGGATTGTCATAAAAACCCATCTGGTTCACTAATGTCCTTTAGGGAAGGAAATCTGCCATCCTTACCTGGTCTGGCCTATATGTCTCTCCAGACCCACAGCGATGTGATTCATTCTTAACTGCCCTTGAAGTGGTCTAGCAAGCCACCCAGTTGTACCAAACTGCTACAGAAAACAAAACAGACCACTCGGCACCGGCTTCGGACACGACAAAGGCACACCCAGCCCAGTCGACCCTGCAAAGTCCTCCTCTGGGGACTTGTGCTGAAATTGGGAGAGCTGTCCCACAGACTAGCCAAGCAACAGCCTGACAGAACCATGCAGGACAGACCCACCAGAGGAGGCGGCACTGTGGTATACAGTCGGGAGGCAGAGGCCCTGGGCGTTGTCAACATTGACTCCGGACCCCATGATGTCTCATGGCTGCAGGTCAAGCATGGGCAAGGAAATCTCCTGCTAATTACCACCTACCACCCTCCCTTAACTGATGAATCAGCCCTCCTCCATCTTGGAAGAAGCACTGAGGGTAGCAAGGGCACAGAATGTACTCTGGGTGGGGGACTTCAATCATCGGTAGCACCACTACTGACCGAGCTGGCCACGTCCTGAAGGACATAGCTGTGAGACTGGGCCTGTGGCAGGTGGTGAGAGAACCAACACGAGGGAAAAACCTACTTGACCTCGTCCTCATCAATCTGCCTGTCACAGATGCATCTGTCCATGACAGTATTGGTAGCAGTGACCACCGCAGTCATTGTGGAGATGAAGTCCCGTCTTCACACTGAGGACACCTTCCATCGTATTGTGTGGCACTACCACCGTGCTAAACGGGATAGATTCAGAACAGACCTAACCTAGCATCTCAAAACTGGATATCCATGAGGTGTTGTGGGCCATCAGCAGCAGCAGAATTGTATTCCACCAGAATCTGTAACCTCATGGCCCAGCATATCCCTCACTCTAACGTTACCATCAAGCCAAGCGACCAACCCTGGCTCAATGAGGATTGTAGAAGAGCATGCCAGGAGCAGCACCAGGCATACCTAAAAATGAGGTGCCAACCTGGGGAAGCTGCAACACAGGATTACATGCATGCTAAACAGCGAAAGCAGCATGCTATAGACAGAGCTAAGCGATTTCACAACCAATGGATCAGATCAAAGCTTTGCAGTCCTGCCACATCCAGTCATGAATGGTGGTAGTCGATTAAACAACTAACGGGAGGAGAAGTCTCCATGAACACGAGTGCAAAAGACAAGGCTGAAGCATTTGCAACCATCTTCAGCCAGAAGTCCCGAGTGGATGATCCATCTCGGCCTCCTCCTGAGGTCCCCACCATCACAGAAGCCAGTCTTCTGCCAATTCGATTCACTCCACGTGATATATCAAGAAACTGGATACAGCAAAGGCTGTGGGCCCCGACAACAACCCGGCTGTCGTGCTGAAGACTTGTGCTCCAGAACTAGCGGCACCTCTAGCAAAGCTGTTCCAATACAATAACAACACTGGCATCTACCCGACAATGTGGAAAACTGCCCAGGTATGTCCTCTCCACAAAAAGCAGGACAAATCCAACCCAGCCAATTACCGCCCCATCAGTCTACTCTCAATCATCAGCAAAGTGATGGAAGGTGTCATCGACAGTGCTATCAAGTGACACTTACTCACCAATAACCTGCTCACTGATGCTCAGTTTGGGTTCCGCCAGGGCCACTCAGCTCCTGGCGGACCTCATTACAGCCTTGGTCCAAAAATGGACAAAAGAGCTGAACTCCAGAGGTGAGGTGAGAGTGACTGCCCTTGACATCAAGGCAGCATTTGACAGAGTGTGGCATCAAGGAGTCCTAGTAAAATTGAAGTCAATGGGAATCAGGGGGAAAACTCTCCACTGGCTGGAGTCATACCTAGCACAAAGGAAGATAGTTGTGGTTGTTGGAGGTCAATCATCACAGCCCCAGGACATCGCTGCAGGAGTCCCTCAGAGCAGTGTCCTAGGCCCAACCATCTTCAGCTGCTTCATCAATGACCTTCCCTCCATCATAGGTTCAGACATGGGGATGTTCGCTGATAATTGCACAGTGTTCACAACTCCTCAGGTAATGAAGCAGTCCATGCCCGCATGCAACAAGACCTGGACGATATTCAAGCATGGGCTGATAAGTGGCAAGTAACATTTGCCCCACACAAGTGCCAGGCAATGACTATCTCCAACAAGTGAGAGTCTAACCACAGCCTCTTGACATTCAATGGCATTACCATCACCAAATCCCCCATCATCAACATCCTGGGGGTCACCATTGACCAGAAACTTAACTGGACCAGCCACATAAATAATGTGGCTACAAGAGCAGGTCAGAGGCTGAGTATTCTGCAGCGAGTGTCTCACCTCCTGAATCCCCAGAGCCTTTCCACCATCTACAAGGCACAAGTCAGGAATGTGATGAATACTCTCCACTTGCCTGGATGAGTGCAGCTTCAACAACACTCAAGCAGCGCGACACCATCCAGGACAAAGCAGCCCACTTGATTGGCACCCCATCCACCACCTTAAACATTCACTCCCTCCACCACTGGCGTACCGTGGCTGCAGTGTGTACCATCTACAAGGCTTCTTCGGCAGCACCTCCCAAACCCGCGACCTCTACCACCTAGAAGGACAAGGGCAGCAGGTGCATGGGAACACCACCACCTCCAAGTCGCACACCATCCTGACTTAGAAATATATCACCGATCCTTCATCGTCGCTGGGTCAAAATTCTGAAACTCCCTCCCTAACAGCACTGTGGGAGTACCTTCACCACAAGGACTGCAGCAGTTCAA
Organism: Squalus acanthias; assembly: GCA_030390025.1. Lineage (NCBI taxonomy): Eukaryota > Metazoa > Chordata > Chondrichthyes > Squaliformes > Squalidae > Squalus > Squalus acanthias. The sequence goes on from CM059432.1 coordinate 54,781,192, forward strand.
GAAGGCGGCTCACCACCACCTTCTCAAGGGCAATTAGGGATGGGCAATAAATGCTGGCCTTGGCCACGATGCCCACATCCCAGGAACGAATAAAATAAAAGTACACATAATGCTCTGGATAGACTGTAAATGTTAAGAACACAAGAAGCAAAGTCTTTGAAAAGGGTTAAGTTAAGGTTCTGAGCATAGCAGCTGCAGACATTGAGGTTAAGCCTAATATTTACCATTATGGCCTGCTAGCTATGTCAAATCATAAAATTGGTAGTGGATGGAATGACAAACAGCTTCCCTAGCTTGGCTAACTATGCCTCAGAACTTCTCCTGTGCCTGAATTTCCAACAATCCCACCACATTGATGGCCTTTGGAAGTTACTGCATTCCCAGCCTCACACTTGCCGAGCAGATCATTGGAGGCCATTATGTTGAGTGAGACCAGGCATATTGGTCACTTCAGTTACGGAAGTGGGACCTGCTTTAGAGTCTAGGCCTTGATTGTGGCCTGGACCCCCGAGATATGAGGTCATTGTTTTTTGTTATTGGTCCTCGAGGGAGCATTGGGGGACTGATTTATGGAGAGCGGGGGCCAGTGGCGGGGTAGGGGGGAGGGCAGTGGACTGCACCTTTCAGCTGGCCCGGTTTCTTCCACCACAGTATGCGGACTTTTTCAGTGAGTGGCTGCATTCCTAGTGGCGCAGGCAGCCACCCAAGCTATTACAATTAAGGGACCTCCCCTTGACCCCACAAACTTTGGCAGGTGCAGCCTCCGCAGATCTTCGGCCCCACTCTCTTTAGACTCTGGTCTTACCATTCTCTCTCAGGGCATCACAGCAGCAATAACTGTTGTACTTTTACATGAGGCAGGGGTCTGAAGGACTGAGCTGAACGGTAGGCTAAGCAAATAACCACAGCAGATGTCCAAAAGTGATATAGAAGAACGTGTACATTTCATAAAAGACAGTACAAGCAAGAAAGCAATTAGCAATTAGCAATTGTCCCTTGTTGTCCAAATCTAGGCTTATTTAGTGTTTTTGCATTGTTCAGAATACTCAAGCTGTAGATTTTTTTAAATAGTTTAGCTTATTTGAGTGTTTAAACCATTGAAGTAATTTGTTTTGATTTCCTTTGGCAATAAAGCTTTTATTACTGGGGAGGCAGTGTTATGGAATGATGCAACTGTGTAAAATCTTTAAAAAATATATATTTGACAGATCTGTGCAAAAGCCACATCGCAATAGTTTGCACTTGGTAAATCTGACACTTTCCCAGCAGCTCAGAACAGATGGTTCAAAACTAAGCCTGGCTGAAAACTTCCCTCAAACTATCACAGTGCACCTTTATCAGTTAATTTACTCCATTTTTTAAATGACTTCATAATATAAATTCCACAATTTCCCCTGGTACCCTTTCGGAGTTTGAGAATGAAGAAGATAGGTATGACAGACAGGCTTGGTTATTTACTTTTCCTGCATCCAAACAGAAGTACTTTTGCTGGAAAAGAAAACTAGCTGTGTAGAGAAATATTACATTTATGCTAGATCCCTCATGGCTTATTCAAAGCTTATCCACTTAAGTATGTTATTGGAGAAAGCTGGGTTCTCCTTCCTTCAGTTAAGACAAGAGTGACTTTTGCTATAGGGAGAAGGTGAGTTGATTCCCAGCACTGGAGCTTAGAGTCTCAGAACAAATTTGGATTTCACTGGCAAGGGCCTTCAGAGCATATATGCTTGGCAAATAACCTTCAATTTAGTCATCCTTATGAAATGTTTTACTGCTTTATGTGCTCTCTGTTATCTGGGGTCTTTTTACATTAAGTTTACCCCATCAACAGTGGGATTTTTCTTCAATGATATGTTACTTCTGATTCAGAGATAGCTCACTGTAAAGCATCAGTTTCGACCATGAGCTATTATATTCACCACCTCCTCACTTTGCTCCTCTTCAACAACAACAACAACAACTTGTATTTATATAGCACCTTTAACGTAGTAAAACATCCCAAGGTGCTTCGCAGGAGCATTACCAAACAAAATTTGACACCAAGCCACATAAGGAGAAATTAGGGCAGATGATCAAAAGCTTGGTCAAAGAGGTAGGTTTTAAGGAGCGTCTTAAAGAAGGAAGGAGAGGCAGAGAGGCAGAGAGGTTTAGGGAGGGAATTCCAGAGCTTAGGGCCCAGGCAGCTGAAGGCACGGCCACCAATGGTTGAGTGATTAATATCAGGGATGCTCAAAGAGGCCAGAATTAGAGGAGTGCAGATATCTTGGGGGGTTTATGGGCTGGAGGAGATTACAGAGATAGGGAGACATGTAAAAGAGTTAATGCCAGGCACGTATAAGAGTTACCCAAAATTATAAAACAATCACTTATTTCAGCAATTTAAAAATAAGTAAATTTTCTGCTCTCACAATATCTAAACAGAAGCTGCATTACAGGCTTTGTATTCACGTGAACAGAACACAGCTGATCGCCCAGGGTTGGATTTAATTGGAAATGCATGGCGAGCACTTGAACTGCATTGAGCCTCACAATTACAGTTCACTTAACGGAGAGTGGAATATCCAGCATGGCAGCTCTTAAAGAGATAATATTAATTGGAAGAAAAAGCACAGAATAAGGGCATGATTTTCTTCAATGGGCCATAATTTGCTGTCAAAATAACAGGGAGGCTAATGGCACTCTCTGTTATTTATGCGCAAATGCTACGGCAACTTTAGGCGAGGACAAATGTGCGGTTAAACACGGAAATCCAAAAGTTGCTGTCCGAGACATAAAAAACCTGCAAGGGGACATAGACAGGCTAAGTAAGTGGGCAGAGATTTGGCAGATGGAATACAACACTGGAAAGTGTGAGGTGATGCACTTTGGCAGGAAAAATCCTAGAGCAATTTATTATCTTAATGGCAAGAAACTGGAGAGTACTGAAGTGCAAAGGGATCTGGGGGTCCTGGTGCACGAAACTCAAAAGGTTAGTATGCAGGTGCAGCAAGTGATTAAGAAGGCAAATGGAATGTTGGCTTTCATTGCTAGGGGGATAGAATATAAAAATAGGGAGGTATTGCTTCAGTTGTACAAGGTATTGGTGAGACCGCACCTGGAATACTGCATACAGTTTTGGTGTCCTTACTTAAGGAAAGACATCCTTGCTCTCGAGGCAGTGCAAAAAAGGTTCACTCGGTTAATCCCGGGGATGAGGGGGTGGTCATATGAGGAGAGGTTGGGTAGATTGGGACTCTACTCATTGGAGTTCAGAAGAATGAGAGGCGATCTTATTGAAACATGTAAGATTGTGAAGGGGTTGGATCGGGTGGATGCGGGGAGGATGTTCCCGATGACGGGTGAGACGAGAACTAGGGGACATAGTCTTAGAATAAGGGGCTGCTCTTTCAAAACTGAGATGAGGAGGAACTACTTCACTCAGAGGGTGGTAGGTCCATGGAATATGCTGCCACAAAAAGCTGTAGAAGCTACAACATTAATTAAATTTAAAACAGAAATAGACAGTTTCCTAGAAGTAAAGGGCATTAAGGGTTACGGGGAGCGGGCAGGAATTTGGACATGAGTCTAGGTTCGGATCGGTCATGGCCCTGTGGGTAGTGGAGCGGGCCCAGGGACTGTGTAGCCTGATTCTGCTCCTATTTCGTGTGTGCAATTCTGTTAGATGCAGGAGATGGTTCTGTGATAGATAGTAGATTGGCGGTTAGGATCAGATCAGCCATGATCTTATTGAATGGCGGAGCAGGCTCGAGGGGCCGATTGGCCTACTCCTGCTCCTATTTCTTATGTTCTTATGTTCTTATGAGATGCACTGCTCCACCATTAGCTTTGCGAAAACAGCATCTCACTGTCTGCCTCACCATTGAAATGCATTGAATGGTGTGAAGTTGCTGTATTTGTGCAGTAGATATGAACTAAACTCACGCCAGAAAGTCCAGTCTTGTCAATTTCAGTCTAAGTGCACTTTTAACGATGTGATAAGTGTTAATTATTGCCAGTCAACCTCTCTGGCACTGAAAATGTTCTACTACAAGTGTGGACTCTCATTCCTTCAGGTTTTAATTGTTGGTGGAGATTTTTTAAATAAAACTTTTAAAAGTGATTTTTTTATTCTTCTGTCTTTTTTATTCTCTCCCTTGATCCAGTCTTTCTTTTCCTTTCTTTATTTCTCTTTCTGTACCTGATTTGACATTGAATTCACCCATTCTAATTTATACTTCCTTCTCAGTCCTTGCTCTGTTAATTTCAAAATCTTTCAATCAGAATGGTTAAGGAGATACACAGTTGCTTGTCCTGTTCACTCAGGTCCCAGATGCCCTGTTTCCCTCACTGTGATGTTATCAGCTCGCACTTTCAGCAACTTGCCATGCAAAAAATGTAAGAACTAAATGTGCAAGGCTAAGTGTAACTAACAACAGACACCATTAGATTCACTCCTACAGCAAATAATGGCCCAATGACAGTTTTACTGCCAGAAATGCAGGGGAACTGCACTTTCACTCACTAGTTTTACACTACTGAGAACCAGCACAAATTTCCTCAGTGCACCTTCATTAGATAGGCATTGTGGGCTCCAGTGCTATTAGCAGACCCTATAGGGAGTCTGCCTCAGGAGGGAGAAGAAAACCCAATGCTGCTGCAGCATACTGAAAGGGCCAAAACAGCCATTTTGTGTCTGTAACAATGTTGCTTGCTGCAATGTCTGAGGCTGGTGCTTCTTCAGGACACCAAGCCCATAAACTTAAAGGCTCTTCAGTTACTGTATGTAATCTGGTAAAGAAGAACCCAGCTTTTTGGCCCCAAAGAATGGCAATATTTTGGGAGCAGGCTCATTCCAGGGGGCACTTATGCATCAGGATCATGTCAGGTCCATGCTAATGACCTGAACATAGAAATACAGACAAGTTCAAGTCCATTCAGGTGGAGTGCTCAGGTGTAGAGGAAAGAGGTAAATCAGTGCTATAGACTCTTGAGATGATGAAAGCATGGATAAGGGTTTCAACAGTGACGTGGGATGAGGAAAGGGTGGAGTGGGGAACGTTACGGATGATGAAGTAAGTTATCTCAGTGATGGATCAGATATGGCGTTTAAAGCTCAATTCAGGGTCAAACAGAACACCAAGGGTATGTATTGTCTGGTTCATCTTGAGCAATCAGTTAGGGATGGGAAAAGAGTCGGGAGCACATGTATGTAGTTTATGGAAGGAGTCGAAAATGGACTCTAGCTTACCAATGTTCAGTTGGAAAGTCTGGCTCATTCACAACTTGATGCCAGATAGTCTGATCGAACACAGAGGACCATGGAATTGAGGGTTGTCGATACGTATAGAAACTTGGCTCTGGATAGTCTCTGAGGGGCAGCATGTAAATGAGGAAAAGGAGGAGCCGTAGGACATAACCTTGGGGTACTCCAGAGGTCACCAGGCAGGACAGGTGGAGAAGGCATTCGCTGGAAATGTGCTAATTATGGTGGAATATTAAGTACTCACTTACTAAAAGGACATGCCTGCTCTTTATCGTCCATTTTACCACATCGTTCAAGTTAGAAAATCAGGAAATTGCACCATCAGGTAATCAACTTCATTCGCATAAGAATTGGGTGTTTAATGAAGATCTTGCACATGGAAATGAAAATCAGGCAGGTTCTATAGCGGGCAGATGATCCACTCTACCAGTTTACCGCCCAAGTCGTGATGGTGAAAATTACTCATATTATCAGCCCCATAGAGAAAATATTCAGAATGTTTCATATGTCATAAGCTATTCCAAAGAAACTATGTTTTCATGTTGGTCCTTGCCCTGAAGTCGAAGAAAATCTACATTCAACTGGAAAGGTAATGATCCAGATATTCCTGTTCCTCCTATGCACAAGTGCCAGCTACCTTGGCCCTTTCAGTATACTGCAGGGACCTGACCTGAACTCAACTGTATTTCTTGTTTCAGGTTATTAGCATGGCCTCAGCATGCCCCTCGCGCAGGCCCTGAGAGGCATGCAGCAATGGAAATGACGGCTGGCTGTGGAGCCTTCTCGCTACTGTTCAAAAATAACAGCCAGAAGGCCTTTAGCCCTGAAAATCTTCTGCCTGGTGTTGCAAAATAAAGCATTTCATTCCAGGTGGCTCGAACTAGTGGTGCTCAGGCCCCACTCAGATCCTCCAATGTAAGCAGGGCTGAGAACAAAGCCTAATGCCTGCTTCTTAAGGGGGTGACTTCCATTAGACACCCGACTGGATCCCTGGAGGAAAACATTGACATACTATTACAATGTCTGTAATTGTTGTAGGAGCAGAAGCTCCATCCTCCCCGCAAGACCAGTATAACGGTCTCTGCCATTTTTTCCTCTGCGCTGCACGCTCAAAATAGGTACACTTGGGACGGACAGCAGAGGAATATTGGGGCCAATATCATTAGTATGTTGGTACTTCTCCTTTTGAGGTGGATGTACTTTATTAAATAGTCTATATTTTGTCAACTATGTAACAGGTTTACTAATTTTATCATTTTTGGGATGGAAGAGGGAAGAGAACACCCAAAAATGCCAGGTATCACTGCTCTTGTTCATTTTAACACTCAGGATATTAGCAGCAGCGAGCTTACATCCTTATGATCAAAAATAAAGAATACTTTGCAAATTATTCATGTGTGCAGATAAAGACCTGGATTTTGCGGTCAGCGGCGAACGAATGGCACCAGCCATTCATTACACTTCCACTTGCCCATAGTCTTTCTGTGGTCTTTTGCACTGGAACTTGCTGTGATTAGAAATACATTTCAGCGCAGCGCCTTCTACAGGGGATCTGGGACCTGTGTGAACAGGACAAGCAACTGTGTGTCTCCTTAACAAATCAAATTGAAGAATTATTAATAAGGCACGCAGAGTCTGAATCAGGAAGTGTAATTTAGGATAGTTAATTCAGTGTCAAATAAGGTACAGAAAGCGAAATAAAGAGAGGGAAAGAAAGATGGGATTAAGAGAGAGAGATAAAAGAGTCCGAAAGAAAAAGTTAAAAAAAGGTATTTGATTTTTTAAAATCTCCAACAATAATTAAAGTCTGAAAGAATGAGACTCCACGCTTGTAAAAGTTAATTTCCAGTGCCAGAGAGGTTGTTTGGCAGTAATTAAGATTTATCACGCTGTTAAAAATTTACTTACACTGGAATGGACAAGCCCTAACTTTTTCTGGCGTGTTTAGTGGATATCTATCACGTAATTACCACAACTTCATGCCCTTCCATGTGTTTTAATGCCAAGTCTCTCAGCGAGATACTGTTATAGTGAAGTTTCTGGAGGAGCAGGACAACTTGGACAGCAACTTCCTGATTTCCGCATTTAACTGTGCATGTGCGGTCGCTGGAAGTTGCTGTCTGATTTATTCTTTAATAACGGTGTACACTGATAGCCTCATCATTATTATTACCACAAAATCCAGGCCAATGTATTTTAATCACAAATAACCTAACTTGAATCAGTCAAAACACTTACTTGTATAGTAACAATCAAGGTTTATAAGATGATAAAGCCAGAATTCGGTTAGATGTTAGGAGATGGTACTTTTCCCAGAGAATAGTGGAAATCTGGAACAGGCTGCCGGCTCATGCGGTGAATGCCGATTCGCCGAATTCCTTCAAGCAAGAGTTGGACCTGTTTCTGGCTGGGGCTGAGATTACCTTGTACAAGAGGTAGGTACCATATAACATTAATCAGGGCCAGACAGGTATCCTGGAGTAATGTTGATCGCCTAAGCGGGTCAGAGAGGTATTTTCCAGACTTTCTTTCCAATTGACTTGGATTTTTATCTGATTTTTTGATTCTCTCAGAAGATCACATGGCGGGGTGGAGTATGTATATATTGTGATACACAAGGCATCACATTTTTGTGGAACAAGATGGATGGACCAGTAGGTATTTTCCTGTATGATCCGTATGTTACCAGATGAGTCTGAAGGTAGAAGGTTAGCAAATGGGGCAGGGTATACAGTAGTAGAAAATGTTAGCAGAGGTTAAGAAGGCCAAGCGTCTTTAGGAGCTATACCTAAGAGTGGCACTAGTTCCTTACCTAAGGAAGGATATACTTGCCATAGAGGGAGTGCAACGAAGGTTCACCAGACTGGTCCCTGGGATGGAGCGTTTGTCCTATGAGGAGAGATTGAGTAGACTAGGCCTATATTTTCTGGAGTTTAGAAGAATGAGAGGTGATCTCATTGAAACATATAAAATTCTTACAGGGCTTGACAGGGTAGATGCAGAGAGGATGTTTCCCCCTGGCTGGGGAGTCTAGAACCAGGGGTCACAGTCTCATTTAGGACTGAGATGAGGAGAAATTTCTTCACTCAGAGGGTGGTGAATCTTTGGAATTCTCTACCCCAGAGGGCTGTGGAGGCTCAGTTGTGGAGTATATTCAAGACAGAAATCGATAGATTTTTGGATATTAAGGAAATCAAGGGATATGGGGATAGTGCAGGAAAGTGGAGTTGAGGTAGAAGATCAGCCATGATCTTATTGAATGGCGGAGCAGGCTCAAGGGGCCAAATGGCCTACTCCAGCTCCTATTTCTTATGTTCTTAGCTCAAGGGACAAAGAGAATGGTCAGTCAAGGAATTATGATAGAAGAGGAATTTAAGGACATGACACTGCACTACTTAAGGATTTTACAACATAGGCTCTTTTTTTATTTGTCCTCAGGGCCTGGCAATGCTGGCAAGGCCGCAATTATTGCACATATTTAGTTGCCCAGAGAAAGGGAAGGTCTCCTTGAACCAGTGCAGTCTTTATCGTGATGATTTTCCCACAATGGTGTTATAGGGAATTGCAGGATATTAAACCAGTGACGATGAAGGAACAGCTATATGTGTCCATGTCAGGATGGTACGTGACTTGGAGGGGAGTTTGGAGGTGATGCTGTTCCCACAACATCACTGCTCTGTCCTTCTGTGTGGTAGAGGTTGGAAGTGAGAAAATAATCTTGCTGAGCTGCTAACGTGCATCCTGTAAATAGTACATACAGCAGCCCCAATGTGTCGCTGATAGAAGGGGTGGATATTGAGTCCAATGGTAGAGGTGCCATGAAAGTGAACTGCTTTATCTTGGCTGGTGTCAAGCTTCTTGACTGTTCAGGTGGATCTTAATGTGTTGGGAGATTGGGCTCATGACTGGCAAATGATGTTTAAGTTGTATAAGTGCAGTGTTATGCATGTGGGCAGGGTAAATGCTCAACGTTCGTACACCCTTCAGGAAAAAGCATTAAAGAAGGTGGAGAAAGAAAGAGATCTAAGTGTTCTAGTGCATAGATCTCTAAAGGTACATGAGTAATACCGTGAAGCGATAGCTGGAGCAAATATAATGTTGGGGTGCATTCATAGGACAATTAATTATAAGACGAGGCATACTATTTTGTCCTTGTACAAGACCTTGGTCAGGCTCACTTGAAATACTGTGCCCAGTTTTGGTCTCTGCACATGGTGGGTGATATTGAGGCTTTGGAAAGGATGCAGAGGAGGGCCACTAGACTAATTCCCAGTTTAAAGCATCTTAGTTATCAAGACAGGCTAAAAGAGTTGCGACTCTACACTTTAGAGAAGCATAGACTTAGGGGTGATCTGATTGATATTTATAAGATGATGAAGGGAATAGATTGTGTTCCAGTTGACAGTTTATTCCAATTAGATAGGTTAGGGAGGACCACGAGTCATTATTTTAAGTTGTATAAGGTCAAATCTAGGTTCGATGTCACAGAGAATCGTGGACCTCTGGGACAGGCTGCCATCTCGTGCGGTGATGCTGATTCACTGAATTCCTTCAAGCAAGAGCTGGACCTGTTTCTGGTTGGGGTGGACATCACCTCTTACAAAAGGTAGGTACTTCAGGGAAGTCAGGGCCAGAGCGATCTCCTGGACTAGTTTCGATCGCCTAGATGGGTCATAGAGGAATTTCCAAGATTGTTTTGCCCTCAATTTGGCCTGGGTTTTTATCTGGTTTCTCGCCTTGCCCAGGAGATCAGTTTTGGGTGGGGTGGAGTGTATATATTGTGATAAACAAGGTATCACAATTGTGTGGGACAGCCTGGATGGCATTGTTCGTCATTGTTCGTATATTGCAACTACAGCCATCCAGATGAATGGGGAATATTCCATCATTCTCTGACAGGAGTCTTGTGGGTAGGTGGATAGGCTTTGAGGGATCAGGAGGTGAGCCATTCATCAGAGTACTCAGCCTCTGCCCTGATCTTGTTGCCACAGTGTTGATATGAATGGTCCAGTTAATCTGTTAGCCAATGGTAACCCCCAGAATGTTAAGATGAGTATTGCCTGGTGTTTATGCAGCAATGATGTTGCCTGCCACTTATCAACCTTAGCCTGGATATTGTCCAGGTTCCACTGTAGGTTGGCAGGGGTTGCTTCAATATCAGAGGAATTATGAATGGAGCTGAACACCATACAATTTTCAGTAAACAGTCCCACTCCTGACTTTAGGATGAAGGGAATGTCATTGATGAAGCAGCTGAAGATGGTTGAGCTGAGGATGCTTCCCTGAGGAATTCTTGCAACAATGTCCTGGGCCTATGATGATTGGCCTCCAACAATACATGTCAGGAATGACTCCAGCCACTGGAGGGTTTTCCCTTTAACCCCCACTGACCACAGTTTCTCCAGAGTACAGTCACACCTCAGAGGAAAGCACAGGTGCAGGAAGGGGGGAGTGTGACTGTCAGTCAACAGGGTAAGGGGAACTGAGGGGAGATACAGGAGGTGGTCCCGCAGACACTGATCCTATCCAACAGGTACAATGTACTTGATACCTGTGAGGAAAAGGAGAAAGACTGCGGGGAGGACAGCCACAATGCTGACCTAGACACCGTGGAGCAGAGGGCTGTCCATAGGGGGGAGGAGCAGAATAGCAGAATATTAGTTATAGCAGATTCAATAATTAGGAGGATAGATAGCATCCTCTGCAGCTATGATCGAGAGTCCAGAAGAATGTGTTACCTACCTGGTGCCAGGGTAAGGGATATCTTGATTCAGCTGGCAAGGAATTTGGAAAGGGAGGGGGAAGATGCAGTTGTTGTGGTCCAAGTCAGGACCAATGACATAGGGAAGAAAAGGGAGGAGGTCCTGTTGAGGAAGTATCAGGAGTTAGGAGCTAAATTAAAAAGCAGGACCTCAAGAGTGGTAATCTCAGGATTATTACCCACGCCGCATGCTAATTGGACAAACAGATCAGGATGGTGAACACGTGACTAAGGGAGTGCTGTGGGAAGGAGGGGTTTCATTTCATGGGACACTGGCACCAATACTGGGACAGGACAGAGCTGTACTGTTGGAAAGGGCTGCACCTGAACCAGCTGGGACCAAGGTCTGGGCAGAAAGGATAAATAGGGTGATAAAAAGGACGTTAAACTAATAAATGGGGGGGGGGGGCTCCATCAGAAATAAATAAGAAACATGTTAAGTTAAATGGTGTGAGAAAGACAACATCAGGGCAGAAGGACAGGTTAGGGTCTCTTGCTCAAATAAGAGTTTTATAGACTAACGCATATAAGAAATAAATTGAGTGAATTAGAGACTCAAAAACAGCTAGAGGGTATGACGTGGTGTCCATTACTGAGATATGGCTGCAAACTGGTCATGATTGGGAGTTAAATATTCCAGGTTATAAGTTCTTTAGAAAGAATAGAGAAACTGGAAGAGGAGGAGGGGTAGCCTTATTGATTAAAGATACTATTAAAACCGAGTATATAGGTAATTGAAAGCAATTAGCGGAGACTCTATGGTTACAATTGAGGAATAGCAAGGACTTAAAACTGTAATGGGAGCTGTCTACAGGCTCCTGATAGCAGCAATGAAGTGGCAGAATGTATTAATTCTGAAATTAGAGAGGCTTGCAGCAAAAGCAGAGTTGTTTTAATGGGAGACTTTAATTTTCATATAGATTGGGAAGAACAGAGTAGCTCAAGTCAGAAAGGTAGTGAATTTCTTGAGTACAATCAAAATAGTGTTCTGGAGCAATGTGCTCTAGAACCAACAAGAGGACAGGCCATATTAGGTTCAGTAATGAGTAATGACCCAGATTCAGTTGATAATCCAACAGTTTGGGAGCATTTATCTAACAGTGATCATAACATGATCAAATTCAATGTTAGGTTTGAAACAGAGAAACATAACAGTTACTAAGATTTGGTACAGCTAACTTGAGACAGAGACTGATGACATCAAACTGGTCAAAACTGTTATCAGGTAAAACTACAGATGAACAGTGGGAGGTGTTCAAAAAAGAATTTAGCTTAATTTAGCTTAATACAGGACCAGTGCTCTACTTACCAAATAAAACAGCCATGGTCGACAAAAGAGGTGATAATGATAACATAAAACTAGAGGAAAGAGCACACAAAAGTGCAAAGAATAGTGCAGATCCAGGGGACTGGGAGAGATATAAAGAACAGCAAAAGAAGCCAAAAAAGATAGTAAGAGCTGCAAAAAGGGAATATGAACAGAAACCTGTGAGGGATATCAAGATTAACACAAAGTTTTTACAATTATATTAGAGTGGTCAAGAGTAATGTGGGGCCTTTAAAAACAAATGCGGGTAATATTGCAAATGAAAATAAGGAAATGGCAGACTTGTTGAATAATTACTTTGTGTCAGTCTTCACAGTAGAGGAAGAGGATAACATACCTGACATTCCAAGGAAACTAATAATAAATCATGGACTGGATGTCACTAAAGTTAATGTAAGCAACAACAACAACAACTTGTATTTATATAGCACCTTTAACATAGTAAAACGTCCCAAGGCGCTGCACAGAAGTATTTTAAGACAAAAAATTGACACCGATCCACATAAGGATAATTTAGGGCAGGTGACCAAAAACTTGGTCAAAGAGGTAGGTTTTAAGGAGCGCCTTAAAGGAGGAAAGAGAGGTAGCGAGGTGGAAACATAGAAACATAGAAACATAGAAGATAGGAGCAGGAGTAGGCCATTCAGCCCCTCGAGCCTGCTCCACCATTCAATGAGATCATGGCTGATCATCCAAATTCAGTACCCTGTCCCTGCCTTCTCTCCATATCCCTTGATCCCTTTAGTTTTAAGAAATATATCTAACTCCTTCTTGAATATATTTAATGAATTGGCCTCTACTGCCTTCTGTGGTAGAGAATTCCACAGGTTCACCACTCTCTGGGTGAAGAAATTCCTCCTCATCTCAGTCCTAAATGGCTTACCCCTTATCCTTAGACTGTGACCCCTGGTTCTGGACTCCCCGGCCATCGGGAACATCCTTCCTGCATCTAGTCTGTCTAGTCCTGTTAGAATTTTATAAGTTTCAATGAGATCCCCTCTCATTCTTCTAAACTCCAGTGAGTATAAGCCCAATCAACCCAATCTCTCCTCATACGCCATTCCTGCCATCCCAGGTATCAGCCTGGTGAATCTTCGCTGCACTCCCTCCATGGCAAGAACATCCTTCCTCAGATAAGGCGACCAAAACTGCACACAATACTCAAGATGTGGTCTCACCAAGGCCCTGTACAACTGCAGCAAGACATCCTTGTTCCTGTACTTGAACCCTTTCGCTACGAAGGCCAACATACCATTTGCCTTCTTAACCGCCTGCTGCACCTGCATGCTTACCTTCAGCGACTGGTGCACAAGGACACCCAGGTCTCGTTGCACTTCCCCTTCTCCCAATCTATTGCCATTCAGATAATAATCTGCCTTCCTGTTTTTGACACCAAAGTGGATAACCTCGCATTTATCCACATTATATTGCATCTGCCATGCTTCTGCCCAATCACCCAACCTGTCCAAATCATACTGGAGTTTCTCGGCATCCTCCTCACGGCACACACTCCCACCCAGCTTTGTGTCGTCTGCAAACTTGGAGATATTACATCCAATTCCATCGTCCAGATCATTAATATATATTGTGAATAGCTGGGGTCCTAGAACCGATCCCTGCGGTACCCCACTAGTCACCGCCTGCCACTCGGAAAAAGACTCATTTATTCCAACTCTTTGCTTTCTGTCTGCCAACCAGTTCTCTATCCAAGTCAATACCTTGCCCCCAATCCCATGTGCCTTAACTTTACACGCTAATCTCTTATGCGGGACCTTATCGAAAGCCTTCTGAAAGTCCAAATACACCACATCCACTGGTTCTCCCTTATCCATTTTACCAGTTACATCCTCAAAAAATTCCAGTAGATTAGTCAAGCACGATTTGCCTTTTGTAAATCCATGTTGACTTTGTCCGATCCTGTCACTGTTTTCCAAGTGCTCTGCTATTACATCTTTTATAATGGACTCTAGCATTTTCTCCACTACCGATGTCAGGCTTACTGGTCTATAATTCCCCGTTTTCTCTCTACCACCTTTTTTGAATAGTGGGGTAACATTAGCTACCCTCCGATCCATGGGTACTGTTCCAGAGTCTATAGAATTTTGGAAGATGACCAGCAATGCATCTACTATTTCTAGGGCCACTTCCTTAAGTACCCTAGGATGTAGATTATCAGGCCCTGGGGATTTATCGGCCTTCAATCCCGTCAATTTCCCTAACACTATTTCCCTACAAATACTGATTTCTTTCAGTTCCTCCTTCTCATTAGACCCTATGTTCCCCGACATCTCTGGGAGGTTATTTGTGTCCTCCTTTGTGAAGACAGAACCAAAGTATGTATTTAATTGGTCTGCCATTTCTTTGTTCCCCATTATAAATTCCCCTGATTCTGACTGCAAGGGACCTACGCTTGGCTTCACCAATCTTTTTCTCTTCACATTTCTATAAAAGCTTTTACAGTCAGTTTTTATGTTCCTCGCAAGCTTACTCTCATACTCTATTTTCCCCCTCTTAATTAATCCCTTTGTCCTTCTTTGCTGAATCCTATACTGGACAGGTTTAGGCAGGGAATTCCAGCGTTTAGGGCCTAGGCAACAGAAGGCACGGCCACCAAAGGTTGAGCGATTATAATCAGGGATGCTCAAGAGGGCAGAATTAGAGGAGCGCAGATATCTTGGGGGGGTTGTGGGGCTGAAAGAGATTACAGAGATAGGAAGGGGCGAGGCCATGGTGGGATTTGAAAGTAAGGATAAGAATTTTGAAATCGAGGCGCTGCTTAACCGGGAGCCAATGTAGGTCAGCGAGCACAGGGGTGATGGGTGAACGGGACTTGGTGCGAGTCAGGACATGAACAGCCGAGTTTTGGATGACTTCAAGTTTACGTAGGGTGGAAGCAAGAAAACAGTATTCGAAAAAATAATGACACGAAAGACTGACAAATCCCCAGGACCTGATGGTTTCCACCCCAAGGTTTTAAAGAAAGTAGGTGAGGAAATTGCAGCTGCTTTAGCTATAATCTTCCAAAGCTCTCTCAATTCAGGAATTGTCCATTTAGATTAGAAAATGCAAATGTAACTCCATTATTTAAGAAAGGTGAGAGTGAGAAACTGGGAAATTTTAACTCTGTTAGTCAAACATCTGTTGTGGGTAAGTTATTGGAATCTATAATTAAGGACAGAGGCCGCAATTTAGCCTACCTCAGCGGATCCGGTGCGGCCGGGGTCGGTGGCGGGGTCTGACCCCGCTGCTGGCTCCAGCCCGCTCTGTGAAATGATTTCACGCTGATTGGGCTTGTTAAGCCCGCCCAGCGCATTGTCCGGCCAATTAAAGGAAGTGGGTCTGATGACATCACTTGATGACACATCATCAGCCAGTTCCCTTAAAGGGACCATGCGCAAATTGATTTTGACAGTTGTGCTGTCAGTATTCTACAGCATGAGGTGCTGCAAACACTGACAAGCACTGCACAGAGGTGCACGGCTGCACCCAGGCTCTCCCATGACTCCCTCCGTATGTTTATGGACGGAGTCACAGCACGCAAGGAGGTCCTCTTCCCTTCCCATGGGCGGAAGAGACCTCCCCAGGAGATCAACGCAGCCTGGTTGCACATTGCACAGGAGGACACAAGCAGAGATGTCATTAAGAGGACCAGACTGCAGTGGCGCAAACCTTTCAATGATCTCAACAGATCACGAAACTTTACTGCAAAGCCACACTCAACCTCATCCTGCTGTGCCACTCATCACATCCCCATCACTCTGCCTTCCCTACCCTACTCCAGCACATCCTTACTCAGACCACTTACCTTGCACTGCCACCCATCCCTCTCTATCTACATTATCACTTCCCCATCTCACTAGCCACCCCTCACACTCATCCTCATCCTAGTCCAATCATACCAAGTAACAACACACAAGGGTAAGCACTTGGATGTTTTAGCTAATGTTCATGTGAAGTTTCTGGTAATGTTCTGTCAAACATTGAAATCTTTATTTTCAACACTTTGTGTTCTTGGACAGATCTGTGTGCACCTTTGGAAATGGCTTAGTGAGTTGCAGTGAATGGTGAGACATAACGGTACGGTGTGGGGTGGTACCAACCTGGTGCATCATGTGGCAGCCAGGGTGTACAGCATCAAGTGAAGTAAATGTGGCTATGGTGAGGCCATCCCTGGTGTCCCGGGCAGCAATGTGGTCAGGTGCTGATTCCCTGTGTACTGTGCAGCATCAGTTGATTGCGGAGAAGGTTGGTGTTGTTGTTGGTGCTGCTGGTGTGCTTGGTGCTGCTGGTGTTGGGGCTGATCGTGGTGGGATTCTGAGGACCAAGGTGAGATAGTTTCAAGGGCACCGATGCTGATGGAATAGATGGCAGGTGAAGTTGAGATGACAGAAGCAATCTGTCAATGGTGAGAAAAGTTGTTCCGATGAGATAACACTGGATACAGAGTTTGCTCCAAACATTTGCAAGCTGCATAAAGCTCAATCTGTCTTCCAAATGCAGTAAGCAACAGCTTCTAACCTTGGAAAGTGAACAGCTATGAAATAATATTTTTTTAGAAATAGCTTTTATAGAACATTTGCAGCTGTCAAGTTAAGAAATCGTCCCATGCTGACAAAACTCCTGACCTCCTTACCTGACATGATCCCCGAGCAGTGGGGAAGCCTTGGGCGAACTCTTAAAATCTAGAGGTGAGCTTAAAATGGTTTTTAAGTGCCTGTTAACAAGCTCTTAATTATCTAAATTCCCTCCCCCGCCACTTGGTGTCGTGTCTGTTCAGCGATGACAGATCCTACATCTGGGAGACAAGCGTGGAGGCGGATTGAGAGTAGGTTCCCTACCCGCTGTCAAAAATTTCCCATCCGACCCGCCACCAAACGCGCCCGCTGACCCCCCTGAAAAATTCCCCCCATAGTGACTGAACACTTAGAGAAATTTAAGCTGATTAGAGAGAACCAACATGGATTTGTAATGGGTAGTTCAAACCTAATTGAATTTTTTGAGGAAGTAACTAACAGTCGTAGATAGGGAAATATTTATGGATCTAGTTTATATGGACTTCCAGAAGGCATTCAATAAGGTTCCACATAACAGACTGTTAGCTAAAATTAAAGCTCATGGAATTGAAGACAAATTATTGACCTGGTTAAGAGATTGCTTAGGCGGTAGAAGACAGAGTGTAGGGATAATTGGTATGTACTCGAATTGGAAGGAAGTGACTAGTGGTGTCCCAAAAGGATCTGTGCTGGGGCCTCAACTATTAACTATATTTCTTAATTACTTAGATAACAGAATAGAGAACCATATATCCAAGTTTGCCAATAACACAAAAATTGGTGACATAGTAAGTAGTGTAGGCAGGAGCATAAAATTATAAAGGGGCATTGATAGATTAAGTGACTGGGAAAAATTGTGGCAGATGGATTTCAATGCAAGTAAGTATGAGGTCATCCATTATGGACCAAAAAAAGATAGATTCAACTATTTTTTAAATGGTGCAAAACTAGGAACAGCGGAGGTCCAAAGAGATTTAGGGGCCCATGTACACAGATCACTAAAATGTAGTAGCCAAGTACAAAAAGTAATCAAAAAGGCTAATGGAATGTTAGCCTTTATAACTAGAGGGCGAGAATATAAAGAGCAAGAAGTTTTGCTACAGCGATACAAAGCCCCAGTTAGACCCCATTTGGAGCATTGTGTACAGTTCTGGGCCCCGCAACTTAGAAAGGATAGATTGGCCTTAGAAGCACTGCAGCGCAGATTACCAGAATGTTAACAGACTTTTTATGCTGGTAGGGGAGTCTAGGACAAGGTGACATGACCTTAAAATCAGAGCCAGGCCATTCAGGAGCGAAGTTAAGAAACATTTCCTCACACAAAGGGTAGTAGAAGTGTGGAACTCTCTCGCACAAAAAGCAGTAGATGCTATCTCAATTAATCATTTTAAATCTGAGATCGATAGATTTTTGCGAGCCAAGGGTATTAAGGGATATGGAGCCAAGGCAGGTGGATGGAGTTAGCCATGATCTCATTGAATGGTGGAACAGGCTCGAGGGGCTGAATGGCCTCCTCCTGTTCCTATGTTTTGCTTTGTGCCATATTCAGTTGAATGCTGCCTTGTTGTCAAGGGCAGCTGCTCTCACCATGATGTTACAAATTGTGGTGTATAAAATTCTGCTGCGGCTGATGGCCCACAGCAACTCATGGGTGTCCAATTTTGAGCTGCTAGAATTGTCTTTTGTCTGTCCCACTTAGCACAGTGGTAGTGCCACATTATTCAACAAAGGATATCTTCATTGTGGAGATGAGACTTTGGGGGAAAAATCCGTCCCCTTAGCGCCTCCCGTTATCGATAATACCCTAGCAGATGGCGCTAACAGGGCGCTAGAGCATTATCGGCAGGGTGAGGCGAATCCAGCGCTGCACGCCAAATCCTGCCCCCTGTACCGCCGCCGGTAACAGTTATCACCGGGAGCCTCAACGCCAGGTGGGTCGTGATGCCAGTGAGTGTGCAATGCTCACTGACCACCTGATCTGCAAACTTGATTGTCGCCACCTACCTTAGCGCCTGGAGTAAACAGCGACAGGGAGAGCTGTTGTGAAGCAGCAGGAAGCCAGTTCCAGGGGTGTTATTTAAAAGGATCATCAGTAATGACGCGCAGTTGTCAGGTTAGTGGAGTTTCAGTGGTTTCTTGTCAGTTTCACATAGTCCAACAGTTTCATTCAGTAATTTCAAGGTTATTTTGTATGAGGAGTGTTGTGGCAACTAAAAAGTAGCTACATTTATTCTTTAAAAAATCAAACTGCTACACTTGGTTCCATTAATGGGGGCTGTACTGGCAGTCGACCTCGCCCTCCAGGATCTACGGCGGAGGGAGCGGAGGCAGCGAGAAAGACTGGAACATGTGGCCAGAGGGAGGAGGAGGACCATCAGGGCTCTCAACAGAAGGCCTTACCCTCCGGGGGTATTCCGAGAGCATGTCTCCTACCTCCAATTAAGCAAGGAGCAGTGTATTAGAAGGCTCTGCTTCACCAAGGAGGTGGCCACAGAACTCTGCCATGTCCTGCAACCAGACCTCCAGTCTCAGATCAGTGCAACCACGGCTCTCACAGTGGCATCCAAGGTCACCGTTGTGTAAGCATCGGAGCAGGCCCCAAGTATTTGTATGATTGTTACTGCTGTTCGACCAGCAGCCTGTTTGGCCCAGTGGTAGGGGCGTGGTGCAGTTGGACCTAGAAGCACAGACACACCTGTGAGTTTCAATTTAACTATGGAAAAGACATTTGCTTTGGACAATGAGCGTCTCGATAGGTGATTTAACTGTGAATAGGTGATTTAACTTTGGACAATGAGACTTCGTTTTTTAATGGGTTTCGATGGATCTTCAATTGGATAAGACCATGATGCCAGTTTCGCTGGAACAATGAACTTCCTGGCCTCAATGGTAAACACTTTAACCTTGGGCAAAACACATCAGCAGTAAGACTAAATCAAATCAAATATGTACCACAGGGAGGGGGAGACAAGATAAGGAATTGTCTTCCATCCCCCAGCCCTGTACATGTCCTGTGGTTTGGATTACTGGGTGTGTATTGTAATACAAGAGTTGGGGGAAGGCCCAGACTCGAAAAGGCGGGAACCAGACAAAGAAGGGTGATTTAAAAGACATCACTGCAATACACAGACCTGGAATTAACTTTTAGGGTATACAGAGAAGGCAGCTTTGGCCATTTTTTTTCTCTCTCTCTCTCGCTTGCTCTAAACCACCATGAGCAACAAGAGCCTTGCCTTGCTCTTTGACTGTAGGAACGAACCTTGAAACTGGGTCTTGGATACTGCATCGGCGATACGGAACCAGGAGACACGCTCTACACGAGGAAGCAACGAGCAAGAAAACGGACAATCGGGGTGAGCATTGTCCAAGCCCACGCATCCTTAAGACCACCGGTACTGTGTGAGGGGGTGTTGTGTGTCCCAACCAAGCCAGAGGGGCTTAGTGGGGAGGTTCTGTGTGTATTATATAGTGTATGTTCCGGGGTTTGTGGGACAAGTCCATGTTATACTCTGTATAGCAACACAGTGTGATTTTAGGCGTCTTAACACGAGACAGGGGCCTGTTTGACGGGCCAAGTTGTGTTGTTGTACTGTTTGTTTTACGCCACCAGGCAATTTACGTACTGGAGGCGGGTGTGTGTGTTAACCTTATTAAACGGTTGAGTCCGAAAAGCTTGTCTGTGTTTCCAATCCTGTTCACCGTAATTCCTGTCGTATAGAACTAAGTAGGGGGGGGGGTGATTCGAACCACCAAGGCAAACCACCTACAGTTGCCCTCAATTTCTTCGTCAGCGGATCCTTCCAGCCTGCAAATGGAGACATAGCTAACATCTCGCAGTTTACCATCCATCGCTGCATCCGGGAGGTCACAGAGGCTCTCTACAGTAGGAGAAGGGATTACATTTCCTTAGCCATCACCAGAGAGAAGCAGGACGAGTATGCATGTGGCTTTGCCAGGATAACGGGATTCCCCATGGTGCAGGGCACCATTGACTGCACCCACATGGCTTTGCGGGCACCGCATAACAATCCTGAGATCTTCCATAACCGCAAAGGCTACCACTCACTTAATGTGCAGTTGGTGTGCGACCACAGACAGCGAATCCTCAATGTCAATCCTGGCAGCAGCCACGATGCCTTCATCCTGTGCCAGCACTCTTCCAGGCACCACGTCAAGCTCGCGGCTGGCTGCTCGGAGACAAAGGCTATCCGCTCTCCACCTGGCTCATGACTCCCCTCCGCAACCCCAACACTCCTGCCCAGCACTCATATAATGAGAGCCATGCTGCCACCAGGAACATCATCGAGCAGACCATCAGCCTGCTGAAGCAACTGTTCCGCTGCCTTGACCGCTCAGGAGGAACCCTCCAGTACTCAGCTGAGCGGGTGTCCCATTTTGTCATGGTGTGCTGCATGCTCCACAACTTGGCCATCATGAGGGCCCAGCCCTTGCCACCAGGGATTGCGGGGCCACCTCAGGAGGAGGACAAGGGACAGGAGGACGAGGAGGAAGAGGAAGATGAGGGCAGCCACTCAATAGACCTTCCAAAAAGGCGGTCCGTGATCGCCTCATCAGAAATTTATCAAAAATCAGTGAACACATATTTACAGCGAAAATATTAACTATTCACCCTTGTACAATCCCTTAGTGCCTCTCGTTACTGTGTCTTTGCCTACTCTAGTGCTCCTACGAAGTGTTGGCCCAGTGGCTGCGGCAGGGCTGGTGGAAGGCTGCTGAGTGTCCATGCGGGAGACTTCAGATGGCCTTGTAGGATGCCCTCAACCAGCTCTAGGCCTGGAAGGCCCGGCTGTAGACTGCACCACCTCAGCATGGGCAGCAGCAGTCTGGGCTCGCTGGATGTCAGGCAGCAACAAGGGCAATGGTGGCGTGGCAGTGGTGGGAGCAGGAATGCTGTCATCCTGAGAGAGGACAGCAAGTTCCTGCTCCACTGACTCACTGCCACTCACCCGGGGCAGCACTTCAACATCCCTAGCAATCTGTTGGAGCAAAGATTGCTGGCCTGCTGTGACACCGTGAAAGCCTCGGTCGATGGTGTTAGACCCAGCCACGATGGCAGCAGTCAGAGCTTGCGTGGCATCAAGCTGAGACTGCATGAGAGCTGTCTGAGATTGGATGCCACCAAGCATAAACTGCATTACAGCACTAAGACGTTGCGTCGCTTTTGCCTATGCTGCAATGCAAGCTGCCAGATCGCCCATCACACGCAGCATCAGGTCTGGGTCGCCACGGTCTCTCTGGGAGTCTACCATCCTTTGCAGACTGGAAATGATGGGCTCCATGGTGTGCGCAGAGCCTTGTGCAATGTTGGAGGCGGACTCCTCCATGCTCCTTACCATTGCCGAGAGGCTCTCGGGCACCCTTGCCGTTGCACCTATCATCTCCGTGTTCATGCCCATCACCTTTCTTCTAAACGCTTCCCCATCGAGGTCCTCATCTGAGTCCTGTGCAGCAGAACTCGCACGCAAACTCGCCTTCCGGGGAGCTGGCCCCCGAGCTACCCTTTCCCCCTGGCCTTGCTATAGCCCACTCGTCCCCGGTGCCTCACCCTGTGCACATCCCGCTCCTATACTAGCCCCTAAAGAACGCGTAGTGCCAGTATCTGAGCTGGTGCCAGCGGGTGAGACATGCAGTGACGCGGTGTGTTCTTCCTCCTCCTCTTCTCCCGCCTCGCTCTCTATGAAGCCCTTAGGGACAGGCTGCTCAGGTGTTTGCTGATTATCTGAAAGTGTAAAGGCACAAGAGTTGGGTTTAGGTGAGGGAAGGGGGGCAGGAAGGGAGAAATGCATGCATACAGCATGATTAGCTGGAAAGTGCAAAACGCTTGTGAAGTGAGGAGGAAGTGGGATGTGAGAAGAAGGAGTAGGGATGAACACACCGTTGTTATCCCCAAGGGGGTCAATGTCGCCGGTGGCCATGGCGCCCACCACCTGGCGCCCAATAATCTGCAGCACTCTATTTTCCAGCACAGACAGTGGTTGGCTGTCGGCTTGTCCCCCATCTGTGCGCTCCTGCTCCCTCCTGTTGTGAGCCACCTTGGCCTGCAAGAGAAAGGAAAGTGTGTGAGTGAGTGTGGAGCAATGTGTTTGGGTGATATGCCTGCCATAGTTGAAGAGCTGTCATTGTGTGCAAGGTGTGAGATGTAGGTGTGAATGTTGGTAGGCAGAGATTGTTGGTGGGTCAGTGCTGGAGGTGTGGTGCTTTGGGCAGTGTGTGAAGATTGTGGTTCAGATGGTGGTATGCAGCATTTGTTGAAGCATTCACTCACCCTGACCACCCGAGTGAGGTTGTTAAATTTCTTCCTGCACTGTGTGTGGGTCCTGGGGACCACAGTGCTGCCCCAGACCTGCTGGGCTACCTCCCTTCACATGGCTCAGTAGACATGCAGCGAGGGCCTCCTGCCACTTGCTGGGTAGAGCACTACGCTCCGTCTCTCCACAGCGAACGCCAACACCTCCAATGCTTGATTGCAGAATCTGCGGGTTCTCTCCCTGGGGCATGGATCTGCCATGAGTACAGCTGCTTCAGTCCTCCAGCTCCTTCTCCTTGTCCTGCTTCTGTTTGCTGAGGCAGCTGCACAGCCAGCAATGCGGAAAATTAGGTTCTGCAGCTTCAATGAACCGCCCCTTTAAGTACTGAAAAAAGCCTGTGGTAATCATGACTTGCGATTAGACTGCACCTGATATTGGTCCACCAATGGTAACGCCAATGAGCTCGGCTTTAAGACTTGAATTAGGACTCCAATCATTTTTTTGAGCAGTGAGCATGAATTTTGCATGCAATCTAAAGCATTAATGCCTGACGCTAATTCTCCAACTTTTCTACTGACACCGGCCATTCGTGGGCTATAATGAATTTCTAGCCCTTTGTCTTCACAAAAACTTTGTGGTGGTCACTCCTACCAATTCTATCATGGACAGATGTATCTGCAACAGGTAGTTTGATGAAGACTATATACCACTGTTCCCCCGACATACCCAGGGATGGTGGTGGAGGAGTATCTAATGTTAACTGATAGATACGACTCTGAGTACAACAACTCATGCTGCTACTTGACCAGTCTGTGAGACAATTCTCCCAACTTGGGCACCAGTGATGAGGAGGACTTTGCAGGCTCGGCTGGGCTGACATTGCTTCAGTCTTGTCCTAATATGGTGCCTGGGTTGCTGCCGATGGGTGTATCCAAATTTTCCCTTATTTTTGAACTTAATAATGCTTGTTTACAATTAAGTGACCTGCTAGGCCACTTCAGAAGGCATTAAAAACCAACCATGCAGTGTTGGACTGGAGTCACATGCAGGCCTGATCAGGTAGAAATGTCAGGTTCCCTTCCCTGAAGGACATTAGTGAACCTGTTGGGTTTTTACACCATTTAAGTTTTCATGAATGTTTTTCTCTATTTTTCTGGTGCTATTACCAGACTTATTGAATTAAATTTCACAACTTGCCATGGTGGGATTTGAACTCACAACATACCAAGGTAAGCGTGCTACTATCTGAGCCAAGCCAATACACAGCATTTTGGGGGAGAGTTCGGGAGAAGGGAGAATGCTCCTCTTGCCACTGTGTAAAGTATATTCCCACTTCAAATTTCAGCTTTCCGATGAGTTGAATAGCTCACAATAACACCTGGTTAATTTTTTTCTGTTCTTCCATTTCTCTGTCCACTTCTTAGATGTATAGCAACATCTCAGCCTTAAGCGGATTCCAGGCCAGTAACCTCGCTGCCCCTAATTTCTGGCCTTTGTTCTAAATATGGTGTACTCGCCCATTTCTGAGATATTGCATTGTGTTCAAACTTGATTTGTATTATTTTCTCAATATTCCTTCTGAGGATGTCCTAATATGCATTTTGGTTGTGAAGTTTATGTCTTCCTACAATTTATTCTTTTACCACGCTTAACATTCTGCATAGTTGTGATAAAATAAGTCATTCCCCCTGAGGATTGCTTCTGTACTTCTAATATGGACACCTTGTGAGTCCACTGAGTCATTCTCAAAATACATCATTGCACTTCCCTGATGAACAAAGTAACTTCTGACCATGTAATAGTAGAAATTAATCCTCCATCATCAGACAGGATCAATCACCCAGTGGCTGAATTTACACTCACGCTGATGAGTCATCTGAAACAGCAATATTCCTGATCTGGACACTCTGTATTTCCCACATCGTTGTCTCTAAGGAAAGCAGAAAATTGAAGTGGGAATATACTTTACACAGTGGCAAAGAGGAGCATTCTCCCTTCTTAACATGCATCAGCCTCCATGAGTCATTGAGGCCCATAACTTTCCTCTTGATTTTTAGTAGAAAGTAAGCATGCACTCAAATCCTACAAGAGGCAGCAGCAAACTCACAATAAACCTGTTTTCTCTAACTCTCCCCCTATACAAACTCCAAGCTGTCCAAAACTCCACTCCCCACATCCTGTCCTGCATGAAGTCTCGCTCACCCATCACTCCAATACTAGTGAATGAATATTTCCAGAGGAAGGCTAGAGGTGTAAGGAGCCCTGCAATACCTCTTGCACACTGATTGTGTGCTATTAAATTCACTGAGGGAGAGATGACTGTAAACTGAAAACATGCTTAGTTCAGTGTATCATTGGAACATAAGAACATAAGAATTAGGAGCAGGAGTAGGCCATACGGCCCTTCAAGCCTGCTCCGCCATTCAATAAGATCATGGCTGATCTTCGACCTCAACTCCACTTTCCCGCCCAATCTCCATATCCCTTGATTCCCCTAGAGTCCAAAAATCTATTTATCTCAGCTTTGAATATACTCAACGACTCAGCATCCACAGCCCTTTGTGGTAGAGAATTCCAAAGATTCACAACCCTCTGAGTAAAGAAATTCCTCCTCATCTCAGTCTTAAATGGCTGACCCCTTATCCTGAGACTATGCCCCTAGTTCTAGGCTCTCCAGCCAGGGGAAACAACCTCTCAGCATCTATCCTGTCAATCCCCCTCAGAATCTTATATGTTTTAATGAAATCACCTCTCATTCTTCTAAACTCGAGAGAGTATAGGCCCAATCTACTCAATCTCTCCTCATAAGACAACCCTTTCATCCCAGGAATCAATCTAGTGAACCTTCGTTGCACCGTCTCGAAGGCAAGTATGTCCTTCCTCAGATAAAGGGACCAAAACTGTGCACAGTACTCCAGGTGTGGTCTCACCAAAGCCCTGTACAATTGCAGTAAGACTTCCTTACTCTTGTACTCCAACCTCCTTACAATAAAGACCAACATTTGCCTTCCTAATTGCTTGCTGTACCTGCATGCTAATTTTATGCGTTTCCTGCATGAGGACACCTAAATCCCTCTCAACACCAACATTTAATAGTTACTCACCATTCAAAAAATATTCTGTTTTTCTATTCTTCCTACCAAAGTGAATAACCTCACATTTCCCCACATTATACTCTATCTGCCACCTTATTGGCCATTCACTTAACCTGTCTATATCCCTTTGCAGGCTCTTTGTGTCCTCCTCACAGCTTACTTTCCCACCTAGCTTTGTATCGTCAGCAAACTTGGATACATTGCACTCGGTCCCTTCATCTAAGTCATTAATATAGATTGAAAGTAGCTGTGGCCCAAGCACTGATCCTTGCCGCACCCCACTAGTTACAGCCTGCCAACCGGAAAATGGCCCGTTTATTCCTACTCTCTGTTTTCTGTTCGTTGACCAATCCTTTATCCATGCTAATATATTACCCCCAACCCCATGAGCCCTTATCTTGCGTAGGTAAGGTGGGACTGGCTCCTTTTACCTTGGCAGACCTGGTAAGGTTGCAAATCTTTTTGCAAAACAACACAGCAGTATCTGTTGACACTTATTTCCCTGATTGGCTCCCCACCATTGCTGCTGCATTGCTGTCCTTGCTGCATGTCATCACAGAGGTCCAAATAAGGACCCCCCACTTCCCCCCCCCCCCACCCCCCCCCACCCCCCGCTGCTCTGTCCAACTTCAGTTAGAACCACTTCCATTGTCTCATCTGCAAATCTAGAATGGCTCTTAATTGTTCTCCCAGATTTTCAGACATTTTCTTTTCAAGAGCTGCTGGAAATTTCAGATTTTGTTATGCCGCCCCTTTATAAGCTGCTGAAATTCTTTAAACCCTGCAGCAGCATACAAGTTTATGGCCCCACCACAGCGAGCTCTCAATGTCTGGCACTCCTAGCACTGGGAGCTCCTAAATTAACTGACCCCTAGAAACTCTGGGGCCGGGGAGGGGGGTTTGGCCACCTGTCCGCCCTAACTTTGGTGTTTACGCCCTTTTTCCGGGCTTTCCCCAGCTTTTCCACCACAGTTACAGCAAACGAGCAGGATAACCCCTGCATAAATTCATGCCCACAGTATCCTCATTCTACTGGATAGAATCATTTTGCTCCTCTCTACCAATTCGAGTCTCTTCCACTTCATGCAGGCATTGCTCCACCTCTTGCTTGTATTATTGCTCCTTTACATCAGCCTCCAACTCTAATTTGCACTGCAGCTTTCCAGCTCTTTATATAGCATTATATAGATCTGACGGGAGATAGGAGATGGGCAGCAGTGTTTTAGGTCAGCTGAAATTTAGGAAGGGTGGAAGGTTGTAAGCTGACCAAGAGAGCATTGGAATTGTTGAGTCTGGAAGTGAAAAGACATGTTTGAAGGTTTCAGTGGCAGGTGGCCTGAGGTAGAGGTGGAGGCAGGAAATATTACGGAGGTGGACGTAAGCGGTCTTTATGATAGAGAGGATATGAGGTTGGAAGCTCAGCTCCGAACGGATAGGACACGAAGGTTGCAAACGGTTTGGTGCAGCCTCAGACATTGGCCGCAAGTTCTGTGTTGGTGTCAAATTTTTTGTCTTATAACACTCCTGTGAAGCGCCTTGGGACATTTTACTACGTTAAAGGCGCTATATAAATACAAGTTGTTGTTGTTGTATGTCTGAGTTAGGGAATGGATGTTCTTACTTAAAAGTTTATGTTATTCCACAAGATAATAGGGTTCAAAGGCATTTATTGGCTTTCTTGGGAATTAAGCACGCAATGATAACTATTATTATTAATAATTACACATGTACTTAGGGCCACACTTACGATACAAGACCCGACAATTCACCGCATCACAGGTTTCGAGCTCAAAGGTTAACGCTGGCCAAGTCTTATCGAATTCTGAAGAATCTTTACTGACACCCCTCTTTTTACAGTTTTTTCTTCTAGTGCAGGTTATCAAAGGATGATCCTAGCCCAATTGCTAGACGGACGGTTCGAATCGCCCCCGCCTTACGAAAGTTCTATACCCGGGAATTATTATTCAGAGTGTAAATGAAATATGTCACGGACAGGAATGCTTCGGTGAAGAATCGTACTTATATTTATTTGGTCTAACATACACCGGCTAAAACATGCACTAACGAAATCACTGTCTCTGTGGAGAATAAGATCCAGGTTACAAACAACATACATACAGTACACAACTGGGGACTATAACAAGCAGTAATTCCCTTGTTGCTATGGTGGACTCTAATTCCACCCCTACCAATGAATTACCCAGTCACATAAGCCCCTTCGCCTGGCTGAACCAAACGAAGCTTCCACCCAAAAAGACTTCACTTCTGAGAAAATATCCGGCTTGGGACACTCGAGACCATGCTTACCACCACACACAGTCGGTCTCGATCGCTCCGCTCAGCGGCTTCTTCCTCTGGTACTTTTTCTTGTTAGGTCGATCTTGGTGGAGCGAGAGCGAGCGAGAGAGAGAATGGTGGGAAAGGATCTATCTTTATAGGAGTCTTGCTACCCCTATCTTTTCCGCCAATCTTTAAAATCCTTTTGTTTCTAAGCACTCCAGTGCTTTAGTCAGTGATGGGTCATCCTCAGACCCATGAGTATTCCGTGATTGGACTAATGGCCCTAAGTCTGGGACATATTTCGGTCTTTGTGTTGGGAAAAACTGGCTCCTCTTCGGTTGGCTAGGCTAGTGGGTTCATTGTTCTGCTTCTCTTATGAGATGGAAGTGAGAAGTGCTTTTGCATATTAGAGTGGCTTTCTAATAGGTTCAAGTTCAACGGGTGCCTCAGGGTCCTCAGCCCCTTCGTCAATGGCCCCCCCCCTTCCTTTTTCCAGGACTGTCGGGCGAACCCATACATTCTGGATGACTGACAGTTCTTTTGTCACAGCCAACTGCCATGCGTTCTCTGGAGTTTTAACAAACCAGTTTTTCATGTTCTGCACAGGGCGATCCCATCACAGGGAAAATACCCTCAGAAAAATCCCATAAAGTCCACAAAATATTCTCGACTGAGTCCATTCTTCAAACAAAGACTTTGCGATCTCTTCACCTCCTATACACCTTATCATGGCTTTCTCTTGACTGAATTGTCAATCAAATCATTCAACTGAAGACAATTACAGCGGCCCAATGCTTTAGTTATCACTTGACCAAATTCCTCAACAATACTCTCAGAGGAGTTGGCCATCCTAGCTCTCGAATGGATGCCACTATTAGCCTGTCAACTATCTCACAGCTGCACAACTTATGAAGCTGATACAGCCGTCTCATCTAACAAAGGAAGTCTTATCGGCTAAAACACTGTCCTTGCTTTTCATTTCCAGTGAAATTAAACTGACATTTCCCACCTTCCAACAGAAACTCAGTTAACAGGCAAAAACCAGAAATTAAAGAAATTAATATAAAATAAATCATTATTTCTTACAACCTGGGCCTGCAGGTGGTGGTGCCGAACATACTGTCAGTGTTTGTTTAAACCTGCAGGTGGTGGTGCTGAGCTCCCTTTCAGCATTTGCTAGCTGTTATTGTAAATGGTTCCCTCTCCTTAGGTACTGTCCCCCTTCCGTTTAAATCTGCCGTAATCTGTCTTGATCAGCTTGCAACCTTCCACAGCTTCATAAGCTTCAGCTGACCTAAAACACTGCTGCCCATATCCTATCTCTCATCAGGTCCCACTCACCCATCACCTCTGTCGTCACTGGCCTACATTGGGTCCCAATCCCCCTCCTAAAAAACCCAGCCTCAACCCCCCTCTGTCCTTGCAACCTACCACCCCATCTCCAACCTCCCTTTCCTCTCCAAAGTCCTTGAACGTATTTTGCCTCCCAAATCCATGCCCACCTTTCCTGCAATTCCACGTTTGAACCCTTCCAATCAGGTTTCAGCCCCTGCCACAGCATTGAAACGGCCCTAATCAAAGTCACAAGTGACATCCTCTGTGACTGTGACCGTAGTGCACTATCCCTCCTCATCCTTCTCGACCTGTCTGCAACCTTTAACACAGTTGACCACACCATCCACCTCCAACGCCTCTACTCCATTGTCCGCTTAGTGGGACTGCACTCACCTGGTTGCATTCTTATCTATCCGGTCGTAGCCTGCAATGGGTTCTCTTTCCGCTCCCGCACCATTATCTCTGGAGTCCCCCAAGGATCTATTTCAATTTCTCATGCTGCCCCTCGGTGACATTATTTGAAGTCACAGAGGTATGGGATCATAGTGGTTGTGTTACTGAACTAGTAATCCAGAGGACCCCTCCCTCTGGCCTCTTACCCTCTCTAGATCTTTTCATTGCAAACTGCCGGCGTGACATCGGCCGTCTTATTTCTCTGCCCCCCTCACTCACTCCAACCTATCTTCCTCTGAACTTGCAGCACTCCATTCTCTCAGATCCAACCCCAACATTGTCATTAAACCTGCTGACAAGGGTAGTGCTGTTGCTGTTTGGCGAACCAACCTCTACTTAACGGAGGCTGAACGCCAACTCTCCGACACCTCCTCCTACCTCCGCCTGGAACATGACCTCACTACCGAACATCAAGCCACCGTTTCCAAGACCGTCACTGACCTCATCTCCTCTGGAGATCTTCCCTCCACGGCTGCCAACCTCATAGTTCCCCAACCCCGCACAGCCCACTTCTGCCTCCTTCCCAAGATCCACAAACAGGACTGCCCTGGTAGACCCATCGTTTCAGCCTGTTCTTGCCCCACAGAACTTATCTCTTCCTATCTCGACTCTATTTTTCTCCCCTTGTCCAGTCTCTTCCCACCTACATCCGTGACTCTTCCGACGCCCTCCGCCACTTTAACAGTTTCCAGTTTCCTGGTCCCAACCGCTTCTTTTTCACTATGGACATCCAATCCCTCTACACCTCCATCCCCCACCAGGATGGCCTGAGGGTGCTCCGCTTCTTCCTTGAACAGAGGCC
Source organism: Squalus acanthias (assembly GCA_030390025.1). Classification (NCBI taxonomy): domain Eukaryota; kingdom Metazoa; phylum Chordata; class Chondrichthyes; order Squaliformes; family Squalidae; genus Squalus; species Squalus acanthias. The sequence continues at coordinate 54,812,306 of CM059432.1, forward strand.
CAACCAGTCCCCATCCACCACCACCCTCCTCCGCCTGGCTGAACTTGTTCTCACATTGAACAACTTCTCCTTTGACTCCACTCACTTCCTCCAAATTAAAGGTGCTGCTATGGGAACCCGCTATGCCTGCCTTTTCGTGGGATATGTGGAACATTCCTTGTTCCAGTCCTACTCAGGTTGTGAAGGAATAGCCAGGATTCAGAAAAAAACACGATACTAGGAACAGATTTCTGAAATTATTAATAAATGACATACTGGGTTTAAAAGTCTGAAAGCCTCGGCGACACAGCTGTAGGCACAATACAGGCTTCTGAGATAAAGATCAGTTATTCACAAGTTGTAAAACACCACAGGCTTTGAAATGGGAATGGGTTATTGACCAAGAAACAAGCCCTGTTGATAAAGCAAAGGTTTGCTTCCAGAGCGTCTGAACATTGGAATCAAAACAATGGAATGACCCAAGTAAAGTGTTATAATCTAACACGTCGAACAGATGCACAGAGCATTAAAAAAAACAAGTGCCTTTGAAAAAATGACATCAAGTAAGAAATACCTGTCGTAAAATAGTTTTATGTTAAACTTAAAGACAGGAAACACAATTAAATATGCAACCAATTGAGATAGCTAGAAAACAAGTAAACACTTGAGTTAAAGTGTTTTCAATTTACATATTGTAAATATAATACCTACAGAAGTTTTTGAAGAAATGACATCAAGTAAAAGAAATGTCTGCTGAACAAATAGTTTTAATGTTAAGCTTGAAAGATGGAGTCCCGAGGTCTGATAAAAACCAATTGAAGTAAATTAGAAATGCATGAAGATACTAGAGAAGTGGTTTTAATTTACAAGTTGTAAAAAGTACACAAACAAGACAACTTTGAAAATATTACTTCAATGGATACACCAAGCAATCACATTGTTCTTGTATTGAACTTGGAATACCATGGAGTCACAACGTCTGAAAATAACCAGTTAAAGTAGTATTAGAAATTCAATAGAAAGACTTCGATAAGAATTGCATCAGACAGAAACCATTGCTGTCACTGTGTTTATGATGGTTTTGGAAACACCTAAACAGGACACAAGTCTAAAAGCTGACAGCTGAAATGACAGTAAAGAATAGAACAAAGTCAGCAAAGAATGACTTGATACAATTAGCTTACACAAATAGGAATACTTCAAAGGATAAGCCACCCAAAAAAAGATATAAAAATAGAGCTTTTCAGACAGAAAAGTCAGAAGTCGCTGAGAAGGCAAGCGTTTCTCAACTTAACAGACATTCTCTGTAAGTTTTTAACTTTTGAGTCTCGGGGATCATGGTACTCTTATTTGAGTTTGGTGGATATTCTGGATTAAGAAATAAGTAGAAGTGTGGAAATGTAATGAAGTTAAGATTTGAGAATAAGGATCTCTGATAAGAAAATGTAAGCTATTTGTATTTTGAACGATCAAAGTTGCGATTGCCATAATAAATGTTAACTGAATGTCGGTTCTGTAATAAATCTATATATTTTTAGAATAGTCTCAAAGAGTATTTCTGTATCATCTTGCGAACTCAAATTCTGTACACTCAAAGGAGTTGCAGAATTCTGGGGGGTATTCCGGACCCTTATAATATCCGGACGGTTACAGTCTAGTTAAACTTACTAAAAGTACTATCTGGAGGACGGTAACATCTTTAGACCATTTCTTTCCTTTAGGGAGAGGTAGTCTGACCTTTAGACCCAATTAAGCGTCTTATGGGATCTGGCTACCGCTAACTTTAGTTGAGGGTAAACGTCTGGGGAATACGCCTGATCTGGGGTAGTCCGAAAGAGCTAGGACTTGTAATTATCCCTTCAAGGTCCCCTCCCTTACCTCTTTTTCCGGTACATTGATGACTGTATCGGTGCTGTTTCCTGCTCTCGCCATAAGCTAGAAAATTTCATTCACTTTGTTTCCAATTTCCACCCTTCCCTCACCTTCACATGGTCCATCTCCGACTCTTCTCTTCCCTTCCTCGACTTCTCTGTCTCCATCTCTGAGGATAGGCTATTGACAAACTTTCACTACAATCCCACTGACTCCCACAGCTACCTGGACTACACTTCCTCCCACCCCGCATCCTGTAAGGACTCTATTCCATTCTCCCAGTTTCTCCGTCTCCGCCGCATCTGCTCTGATGATGCCACCTTCCATACCAGTGCTTCTGACATGTCTTCGTTTTTCCTCAACCGAGTATTCCCCTCTACAGTGGTTGACACGGCCCTTGACCGTGTCCGTTCTATTTCCCGCACTTCTGATCTCACCCCTTCCCCTCCCTCCCAGAACCATGATAGGGTTCCCCTTGTCCTCACCTTCCACCCCACCAGCCTCCACATTCAATGGATCATCCTCTGCCATTTCTGCCACCTCCAGCGTGATCCCACCACCAAACACATCTTCCCCTCACCTCCCCTTTCAGCATTCCAAATGGACCGCTCCCTCCGCGACACCCTGGTCCACTCCGCTATCACCCCGAACACCCCTTCCCCTTCGCCCGGCACCTTCCCGTGCAAGCGCAGGAGATGCAACACATGCCCTTTTACCTCCACCCTTTCCACTGTCCAGAGCCCCAAACACTCCTTCCAGGTGAAACAGCGATTTACTTGTACTTCTTGCAATCTAGTATACTGTATTCGCTGCTCACGATGTGGTCTCCTCTGCATTGGGGAGACCAAACACAGATTGGGTGACTGCTTTGCGGAACACCTCCATTCAGTCTGTAAGGGTGACCCCGAGCTCCCGGTGGCCTGTCACTTTAATTCTCCGCTCCACTCCCACTCTGACCTCACCGTCCTCGGCCTCTTGCACTGTTCCAATGAAGCTCAACGTAAGCTCAAGGAGCAGCACCTCATCTTTCGATTAGGCACTTTACAACCTTCTGGACTCAACATTGAATTCAACAATTTCAGATCATAACCTCTGCCCCTATCTTTTTTTTCCATTTTTTTTTTTTTCCTCTCTCTCACATGGCAGCTGTCGATCATTCTGCCAGTGCCATTTACATTTCATCTAGAGTCATCTTTTGTTTCTTAACTTGTCCCATTACCATCTCCTTTTGCCTTGCACCATCACTTAATCTCTCTTAATATCTCTTAATCGCTCCTGCCTTCCACCCTATCACAGACCTTTCCTTTTGTTCTTTCCTCCCCTCCCCCCTTTCCCTGCCCCTGCACTTGCTTAAAAACCTGTTCCATCTCCAGTTTTTTCCAGTTCTGACGAAGGGTCATCGACCTGAAACGTTAACTCTGTTTCTCTCTCCACAGATGCTGCCAGACCTGCTGAGTATTTCCAGCATTTTCTGTTTTTGTTTCAGATTTCCAGCATCCACAGTATTTTGCTTTTGTATTAGTAATCCAGAGGCCTGGCCTAATGATCCAGGGACATGAGTTCAAATCTCACCAAGCAGCTGGGGAGTTTAAATTCAGTTAATTAAATAAATCTGGAATTAAAAAGCTAGTATCAGTAATGGTGACCATGAAACTACCGGATTGTCATAAAAACCCATCTGGTTCACTATCTCTGACTTGTCTGACATCCAGTATATGTTGAGAGGAAATTTCCTCCAATTGGGAAGACCAAAACCATTATCTTCGGCCCCAGCCACAAACTCCATTCCTTTGCCATCAATTCCACCCCCCTCCCTGGCCACTGTCTCAGACTGTTTACAACCTCAGTGTCCTATTTGACCCTGAGCTGAGCTTCTGATCCCACATCTGCCTACTTTCACCTCTGTAATATCATTCATCTTCCTCCCTGCTGAAACCCTGCATGCATTTGTTACCTCCAGACTCTCGACTATTCCAATGCTCTCCTGGCCAGCCTCCCATCTTCCGCCCTCAATAAATTTGAGCTCAACCTAAACATTCACCCATTCACCTCACTGGTGAGACGATGGTGGCTCCCAGTCCACTATCGCCTCGAATTTAAAACTCTCATCCTCGTGTTCAAATCCCTCTATGTCTCTGCCCTATCTCTGTAACCTCCTCCAGCCCTGTGTAATTGGTAAATAAATTTCAATGTAGCTAAGTGTGAGGTGATGCATTTTGGTAGGAGAAATAAGGAGGCCACACACTCCTTGGAAAATAAGGGGGAAAAATTTGGTTGCTTTGCGCCTCCCGTTTGCGCCCTAAGAGGGCGCTAATGGGGCGCAAAGCAATTAACGCCCGGGCGTGGCGATGTTTGCACCGCTCGTGAAATTGACCAGAGTTTTTGCGGCGGCGCTAAACTGTACCGCCACGATCTCCTGTGCCCACAGATCGTGACGTCAGTCGAGCGTGCAACGCCCCAGTGGCGCCCCGGACTGGATATTGAGTGGCGCCCCCTTCCTTTCCGCAAGCAACGACATGGAGAGTGGAACATTTTGCAGTCGGGAAGGGGCTGGGGGAGCGCTATTTAAAGGCGCCCTCTTCCTGCATTTTTTTGTCGGCGACATTTTTGCACCACTCATTCTGAGAGAGAGAGATTCTGAGAGAGAGAGAGAGAGAGAGTTCTGGAGCGAATCAAGGCTGTGTGAAGTAGTTTTGGCTACTGAGCAGCACTTTGCAGGTTCTTTTGGATTTGACCTTCATTGCTTCGATTGTCAAGAGACTATGGGGGCTGCACTGATTCGGGGCATCGTCCTGCGCCTGCAGAATCGGAGGCATCAGAGATGCAGAGAGAGAGTGGCAATCATGGCCAGAGGGAGGAGGGCCAACAGGCCTCTGCACAGGAGACCTTACCCTCCCAGGGTATTCCGGGAACAATTCTCCTACATTTATTTGTCTGAGGAGCAGTGTTTGCGCAGGCTGCGCTTCAGCAAGGAGGTGGTCACTGAGCTCTGCCACCTGCTGCAACCAGATCTGCAGCCTCAACTGAGTACCAGGACGTCTCTGTCGGTGGCAGTGAAGGTCACAGTGGCTCTGAATTTTTATGCCACCGGCTCCTTTCAAGCAGCTATTGGGGACATCGCCAATATCTCCCAGTTCACGGTCCATTGCTGTGTCTGGGAGGTGACAAATGCCCTCTATAAAAGGAGACATCAGTACATCTCTTTCCCAATGACCCGGGCCAAACAGCATGAACGTGCATTTGGCTTTGCGAGGATAGCGGGCTTCCCCATGGTGCAGGGCGCCATTAACTGCACACATGTGGCATTGCGGGCACAGCATGAGAATGCAGAGGTTTTCCGAAACCGTAAGGGGTTCCACTCCTTAAATGTCCAGTTGGTCTGTGACCACAGACAGCTGATACTCGCTGTCAATGCCTGCTATCCTGGCAGCAGCCACGATGCTTTCATCCTGCACCAGACTGGTGTGCCAGAACTTTTCCAGGCACCGCATCAGCCAAGTGGTTGGCTCCTCGGGGACAAGGGTTATCCACTCTGCACCTGGCTGATGACACCACTCCATAACCCCAACACCCCTGCCGAGCTGCGGTACAATGAGAGCCATCTCGCCACCAGGAACATCATTGAGCAGACGATCGGTGTGCTCAAGCAACGGTTCCGCTGTCTGGACCACTCAGGAGGAGCCTTGCAGTACTAGCCTGAGCGAGTCTCCCTCTTCATAGTTGTTTGCTGCATTCTTAACAACCTTGCAATCCTCAGGACCTAGGCATTGGTGCACCACTGGAGGAGGAGGAGAAGGAGGAGGAAGAGCAGGAGGAAGAGGAGGAGAATGATCAACAGCAGCACCAAGGCAGGCGGGAGGCCCACAATGTTGAAACTGCAAGGGCCGTCCGTCAACGGCTGATAACAAGCCGCTTCTAGGCCCCTACTCAGAAGATGGCTTCTGGCATGGAGAACAACATGATGGAAAGCAACCTGCAACCCCTATAGCCGGCCAAGGCAGCAATGATTCCAAAGGTCAAACATGTACATTTTGAATACAACAACTTTTTTGTTTTACAAACTCTGTGTGTGTCATTTATTCATGACAAACTAATAGAAATAAACACAACAAATCATTAATTAACATAACTGGTTCTCACAAGCTGTAGATAATGGCCAAAACACTAAACAAAAGTTATCAGATGAACCTCGGCCTTTAATAAAAACATTCCCAACATTTCTTGAGACCTCCTACTTTTTGCCCTTCGAGGGTGATCTCCTTCCCTTGCGCACTTCCCCCCTTCCCACCCTACTGCTCCTCCGTAATGGGGCCCCAGTGGCTGCAGCAAGGCTGGTGGAAGGCTGCTGAATGTCAAATCCTGAGACTACAGATGCCCTTGAAGGACGCCCTCGACGAGCTCTGGGCCTGGAGGCCCCGGCTGCAGACTGCACCAACTCTGCATGGGCGGTAAGTGCAATGGGGAAGTGACAGTGGTGGGAGCAGGAATGCTGTCATCCTGAGAGAGGACAGCACCTCCCTGCTCGACCGACACACTGGCACTCCCACGGGGCAGCACCTCAACATCTGGAGCAATCTGCTGGAGCACAGATTGCTGGCCTGCTGCGGCGCCGTGAGAGCCCCAGGGAAATGTGGCCGAACCAGCGACGATGGCAGCAGTCAGTGCTTGTGTTGCCTCAATCTGAGACTGCATGAGAGCAGTCTGAGATTGGATCACAGCAGCCAGTGACTGAATTGCAGCACTAAGCAGTTGCGTTGCGTCCGCCTGTGCTGCAGCGGAGTGCTCCACACTCCTTGCCAGTCCATCAATGCAATCGGGCACCCTTCCCATTGCACCCATGAGCTGAGTGTGCATGTTCACCACCTGGGTGTTCATTTCAGCGATGAGCCGCTCCTCCTCTGCATCCAGTGCAGCAGGACTCGCTGGCATACTCTCCCTCCGGGGAGAAGGCCCCCGAGCTTCCCTACCCCCATGGCGTTGCTGCAGCCCGCTGGGTCCTGGAGCTTCACCCTCATCAGACCCATCCCCCCTGCTCCCCTCCAGGGAAGACATGGTCCCAGTGTGGGCATGGGCTTCCTCGGGAGATGCTGGCGCTGAGGCTCCGGCTTCCTCTTCCTCCTCGCCTGCAGCTTCACTCCCACTGGCTGCTTGAGGGTGTAACCGGTTTCTGCGGTGGCCAATTTCCTATAGGCCCTGCCGCAATCGCCAATTATTGTAAGTGGTTTCGCCCCGCCCGTAGCGAGCACGCAAACCCCCTTACTACAAGTTCTGGACGATAGGGATTACTGAGGACAGTTTGGAACACGTACAGCATTTTCGGGCTCACCCGTACAGTGTTTATTAAGGTTGACAAAAACCACTCCACTCAGCATACAGTACGAGCGGTGTGAACACAACAGTACAGTTTAAAACAGTACAACCCTGACTTGTCCAACAAGCCCCTGCTTTGCTGACTTATCACAGCCTAAAAACATCCTCCCGTGAACTAAACTATCACAGGACCCTTCCAACGCTAAACCCCCTCTGGTTTGGTAGGAACATACAGGCACCCCCTCACACAGCTAAGTGATCTTGTGGGTGTGTAGGCTTGGCAATGCTCACCTAGATTGCCCTTAATCTTGCTTGCAGCTTCCTCCCGTACGTCTCGGCTAATTGGTTCCGTACCGGTCTTGCGGCATGTGAGTCCCAGTCTGAGTCGAAGTCCATCTCGGTTGGAAGAGCAAGGCTCAGCTCCTCTTGACGTTCCGTTGTGGGGAGGGCAGGGGAGAGAGAGAGAGCTATCCAAAACGGCTCTCTGATATACCCCCCCAATACACAGACCACTGTCTGTGGTTTTAATGGACACATGGCCTCAGGGAAATGATTTCCAGGCCTCCTCCCAGGTTTGGATGGTTTAGATCTCGTTTCGATCTCCCAGCCGATTTAACTTAATGAGCTCACCTTCTTCAGAAACAATGAGTCGCCAGCCTTGCTATTCATGACTTGGGAGTGGGCCTCTTGGGCCATTGTTCCCAAGGACAGTCCGTTACCATACGAATGCAACCTGGTTACGTCAGCCACCTTCAGCTTGAGTGTTTTTCCACAGCTTCCCCCCCCAAACAGCCTGTCCAGTTTTTAATAAGGGTACATGTTCATAATCTAAAAATCCATGGAGTCTGCGCCAACTGCTACAAGGGCCCGTCTCCTCAGCTGGTGATTCACCATCTGAAAGCAGGGAGGTACAAGAGTGGCTTTAGCGTCAGGACAGGGGGGCAGTAAGGGAGCAAGGACTAGAGTGATTTAAGACAGATGTGTAGCGCCTGATTTAGCGCTCCAATCACCTCCAGGGGCGATAGAAGCCAAGTTTGCAGTCGGAGGTGATAATTTGCGCTGGCGCTAAACTTTGCTCCCGGCCGATAATTGCGCCCCAAACGGGGCGATACCGAATTTCTCCCCCTAAGAGTCTAAATGAGGTAGAGAAGCAAAGGGTATCTCAGGGTACAGATACACAAATCACTAAAAGTAGTGACGCAGGTTAATAAGGCCATAAAAAAAGCAAACAAAGCACTGGGGTTCATTTCCAGATGGACAGAATTGAAAAGCTGAGAAGTTATGTTAACATTGTATGGAACCTTAGTTAGACCACCCTTAGAGTACTGTGCACAGTTCTGGTCTCCATATTACAAAAAGCATAAAGAGGCACTGGTGAAAATGTAAAAAAGATTTACAAGGATGATACCAGAACTGAGAGGTTATAGCTATCAGGAAAGATTGAACAGGCTGTGGCTCTTTTCTCTAGAAAAGAGAAGTCTGAGAGGTGGCCTGATAGGTGTAGAGAAGATGTTTCTACTTGTTGGGGAGACCAAAACTAGGGGCCATAACTATAAGATAGTCACTAATAAATCCAGTTGGGAATTCAGGGGAAACTTCTTTACCCAGAGTGTGGTTAGAAGGTGGAGCTTGCTACCACAAGGAGTAGCTGGGGTGAATAGCATAGATGCATTTAAGGGGAAGCTAGATAAACACATGAGGGAGAAAGGAATAGAAGGATATGCAAATAGAATTAGATGAAGAGGGAGGAGGCTTGTATGGAGCATAAACCAGTTGGGCCGAATGGCCTACTTCTGTGCCGTACATTCTATGTAATTCTATGTACAACCCTTTGAGAATTCTGCACTCCTCCAACTCTGGCCTCTTGTGCATCTCCAACTTCCTTCGCCCCACCATTGATGGCCATACCTTCAGGTGTCTAGACCCTAAATTCTGCCTAACCTACCTATTTGACCAAGCTTTTAATCTTCTGCTCTAATACGTTTCCTCATGTAGGGGGCAGTGTAGAGCTGCAGGGGCAGTGTGGGCCTGCAGGGGGTGAGGTGGAGCTGGAGTGGGGCCGTGTCCAGCGCCCTGTCGGTGTGGGCCTGGGCCTGGAGCTGCAGGGGGTGGTGTGGAGCTGCAGGGGGCAGTGTCGAGCACACTGGCGGTGTAGGCCTGCAGGGGGCCGATGTGGGCCTGGACCTGGGCCTGCAGGGGGTGGTGTGGAGAGCCCTGTCAGTGTGGGCCTGAACCTGCAGGGGGCGGTGTGGAGCTGCAGGAGACGGTGTGGCCTTGCAGGGTGTAGAGTGGGCCTGCAGGGGGCGGTGTGGAGCTGCAGGGGGTGGTGTGGGCTTGCAGGGGGCGGTGTGGAGCTGCAGGGGGTGGAGTGGGCCTGCAGGGGGCGGTGTGGAGCTGCAGTGGGTGGTGTGGGCCTGCAGGGGGGTAGTGTGGAACTGCAGTCGGCGGTGTCGAGCGCCATGTTGGTCTGGGCCTGGGCCTGAAGCTGCAGGGGGCGGTATGGAGCTGCAGGGGGTGGTCTGGATCTGCAGGGGTCAGTGTGGGCCTGCAGAAGGTAGAGTGGGCCTGCAAGGGGTGGTGTGGAGCTGCAGGAGGCAGTGTGGGCCTGCAGGGGGCATTGTGGAGCTGCAGGGGAAGGTGTTGAGTGCCCTGTCAGTGTGGGCCTGGGCCTGGACCTGCAAGGTGTGGTGTGGGGCTGGGCCTGGAGCTGCAGGGCGCAGTTTGGTCCTGCGGATGGCGGTGTCGAGCGCCCTGTTGGTGTGGGCCTGCAGAGGGCGGTGTGGAGCTGCTGGGGGCGGTGTGGAGCTGCAGAGGGTGGCGTAGGCCTGCGGGGAATGGTATGGGCCTGGACCTGGGCCTGCAGGGAGCGGCATGGGCCTGGACTTGGGCCTGCTGGGAACGGTGTGGTCCTGCAGTGGGCGGTGTGGGCCTGCAGAGGGCAGTGTGGGCCTGCAGAGGGCAGTGTGGGTCTGGGCCTGCAGGGGGCGGCGTGCACCTGGGCCTGCAGAGGCGGTGCAGACCTGCAGGGCGGGTGTGGAGCTAGGCCTGGAGCTGCAGGGGGCGGTATGGAGCTGCAGGGGGTGGTGTCGAGCGCCCTGTTGATGTCGGCCTGCAGGGGGCGGTGTGGGACTGGACCTGGGCTTTCAGGAGGTGGTGTAAACCTGCAGGAGGCGGTGTGAGCCTGCAGGAGAGAGGTGGAACTGTAGTGGGCGATGTTGAGCGCCCTGTTGGTGTGGGCCTAGAACTGCAGGGGGCGGTATGGAGCTGCAGGGGTGGTGTGGGCCTGCAGGGAGCGGTGTGGATGTGGACCTGCACTGCAGGTAGCTTCCAATTTCCACCCTTCCCTCACCTTCACATGGTCCATCTCCGACTCTTCCCTTCCCTTCCTCGACTTCTCCATCTCCATCTCTGGGGATAGGTTATTGACTAACATTCACTACAAGCCCACCGACTCCCACAGCTACCTGGACTACACTTCCTCCCACCCCGCCTCCTGTAAGGACTCTATTCCATTCTCCCAGTTTCTCCGTCTCCGCCGCATCTGCTCTGATGATGCCACCTTCCATACCAGTGCTTCCGACATGTCTTCCTTTTTCCTCAACCGAGGATTCCCCTCTACCGTGGTCGACACGGCCCTCGACCGTGACCGTTCTATCTCCCGCACATCTGCCCTCACCCCTGCCCCTCCCTCCCGGAACCACGATAGGGTTCCCCTTGTCCTCACCTTTCACCCCACCAGCCTCCACATTCAACGGATCATCCTCCGCCATTTCCGCCACCTCCAGCGTGATCCCACCACCAAACACATCTTCCCCTCACCTCCCCTTTCAGCATTCCGCAGGGACCGCTCCCTCCGCGACACCCTAGTCCACTCCTCTACCACCCCCAGCACCCCTTCCCCTTCGCCCGGCACCTTCCCGTGCACGCGCAGGAGATGCAACACATGCCCTTATACCTCCCCTCTTCCCACTGTCCAGGGCCCCAAACACCCCTTCCAGGTGAAACAGCGATTTACTTGTACTTCCTGCAATTTAGTATACTGTATTCGCTGCTCACGATGTGGACTCCTCTACATTGGGGAGACCAAACGCAGATTGGGTGACCGCTTTGCGGAACACCTCCGTTCAGTCCGTAAGGGGGACCCCGAGCTCCCGGTGGCCTGTCACTTTAATTCACCGCTTCACTCCCACTCTGACCTCACCGTCCTCGGCCTATTACACTGTTCCACGGAAGCTCAGCGTAAGCTCGAGGAACAGCACCTCATCTTTCGTTTAGGCACGCTACAGCCCTCTGGACTCAATATCGAGTTCAACAATTTTAGATCATAACCTCAGCTCCAATCACATTTATATTTTATTTTATCCACCCTTTTATTTGTCCCCCCCACCTTTTTTTTCCTCCTAGAAGCTGGCAGCTGTCCTTCATTCTGCCAGTGGATTTCACACTTCATTCAGCCTTAATCTGTCACATTAACACCACCTCTAGCCTTGCATATCTCTTAATGTCTCTTAATGTCTCTTCATCTCCTCCTTTGTTCCTTTATCCCCTCCCCCTTTTCCCAGCTTTACCCTGGCCTTAAATCTATTTGATTTCCAGCTCTTCCCAGTTCTGATGAAAGGTCATCGACCTGAAACGTCAACTCTCTTTCTCTCTCTACGGATGCTGCCTGGCCTGCTGAGTTTTTCCAGCGTTTTCTGTTGTTATTTCGGATTTCCAGCATCTGCAGTATTTTGCTATCGTATCGGTGTGGGCCTGGACCTGGGCCTGCAGGGGCCAGCGTGGACCTTAAAGGGGCATTGTGGAGCTGGGCCTGCAGGGAGCAGTGTGGGCCTGCAGGGGGCCGATGTGGGACTAGACCCAGGTCTGCAGGGGGTGGTGTGGGCCTGGACCTGGGCCTGCAGGGGCCAGCGTGGACCTTAAGGGGGCATTGTGGAGCTGGGCCTGCAGGGGGTGGTGTGGGCCTGCAGGGGGTGGTGTGGGCCTGCAGGTGGCAGTGTGGAGCTGCAAGGGGTGGTGTGGACCTGCGGGGAGGGGCGGTGTGGACCTGCAGGGGGTGGTGTGGGCCTCCAGGGGGCAGTGTGGACCTGCAGGGGGTGGTGTGGACCTGCAGGGGGGGGCGGTGTGGACCTGCAGGGGGTGGTGTGGGCCTCCAGGGGGCAGTGTGGACCTGCAGGGGGTGGTGTGGGCCTGCAGGGGGTAGTGTGGGCCTGCAGGGGGGCGGTGTGGAGCTGCAGTGGGCGGTGTGGAGCTGCAGGGGGTGGTGTGGGCCTGCAAGGGGCAGTGTGGGCATGACTTGCAGGGGCTGGTGTGGGCCTGCAGGGGGCAGTAGGGCCTGCAGGAGGCAGCGTGGAGGGCCCTGGTGCTGTAGGCGTGCAGGGGGCGGTGTGGGTCTCCAGGGGGCAGTGTGGGCCTGCAGGGGATGTTGTGGGCCTGCAGGGGGGCGTGTGGGCCTGCAGGGGATGTTGTGGGCCTGCAGGGGGGCGTGTGGGCCTGCAGGGGATGTTGTGGGCCTGCAGGGGGGCGTGTGGGCCTGCAGGGGGCGGTGTGGATCTGCAGGAGCCGGTGTGGAGCTGCAGGGTGCGGTGTGGGGCTGAAGGGGTCGGTGTGGGCCTTGAGAGGGTGGTGAGGAGCTGCAGTAGGCGGTGTCGAGTGCCATGTTGGTGTGGGCCTGGGCCTGGAGCTGCAGGGGGCGGTATGGAGCTGCAGGGGGTGGTCTGGATCTGCGGGGGGTGGGGGGGTGGAGCTGCAGAGGGTGGTGTGGAACTGCAGGGGACGGTGTGACCTTGCAGGGGGTGGAGAGGGCCTGCAGGAGGCGGTGTGGAGCTGCAGAGGGTGGTGTGGGCCTGCAGGGGGTGGTGTGCGCCTGCATGGGGCAGTGTGCAGCTGCAGGAAGCAGTGTGGGCCTGCAGGGGATATTTTGGCGCTGCAGGGGACGGTGTTGAGCGCCCTGTCGGTGTGGGCCTGGGCCTGGACCTGCAGGGTGCAGTTTGGTCCTGCAGATGGCGGTGTCGAGCGCCCTGTTGGTGTGGGCCTGCATGGTGCAGTGTGGGCCTGCAGGGGGTGGTGTGGAGCTGCAGTGGGTGTTGTGGGCCTGCAGGGGGCAGTGTGGAGCTGCAGGGGGCAGTGTGGAGCTGCAGGGGGTGGTGTGGGCCTGCAGGGGGCAGTGTGGAGCTGCAGGGGGTGTTGTGAGACTGCAGGGGGCGGTGTGGAGCTGCAAAGGGCAGTGTGGGCCTACAGAGGGCGGTGTGGGCCTGCAGGCAGTGGTGTGGACCTGTGGGGGACGGTATGGGCCTGGACCTGAGCCTGCAGGTGGCGGTGTGGGCCTGGACCTGGGCCTGCAGGGGGCGGTGTGTTCCTGCAGCCGGCGGTGTGGGCCTGCAGAGGGCAGTGTGGGCCTATGCCTGGGCCTGCAGTAGGCGGTGTGGACCTGGGCCTGCAGTAGGCGGTGTGGACTTGGGCCTGCAGGGCAGGTTGTAGACCTGGGCCTGCAGGGGTGGTGTGGGCCTGCAGGGAGCAGTGTGGATGTGGACCTGCGCCTGCAGGGGGTGGTGTGGGCCTGCAGGGGGTGGTGTGGGCCTGCAGAGGGCAGTGTGGGCCTATGCCTGGGCCTGCAGTAGGCGGTGTGGACCTGGGCCTGCAGTAGGCGGTGTGGACCTGGGCCTGCAGGGCAGGTTGTAGACCTGGGCCTGCAGGGGTGGTGTGGGCCTGCAGGGAGCAGTGTGGATGTGGACCTGCGCCTGCAGGGGGTGGTGTGGGCCTGCAGGGGGTGGTGAGGGCCTGATCTGCAGGGGCTGGTGTGGGCCTGCAGGGGGCAGTATGGGCCTGCAGCAGGCAGTGTGGAGGGCCCTGGCGGTGTGGGCGTGCAGGGGGCGGTGTGGATCTCCAGGGGGCAGTGTGGGCATGACCCTAGGCCTGCAGGGGACAGTGTGAGCCTGCAGGGGTGGTGTGGGCCTGGACGTGGGCCTGCAGGGGGTGGTGTGGACCTGGACCTGGGCCTCCAGGGGGCGGTGTAGGCCTGGACCTGGGCCTGGAGGGGGCAGTGTGGGCCTGGACCTTGGCCTGCTGGGAGCGGTGTGCTCCTGCAGGGGGCAATGTGGGCCTGCAGGGGGTGGTGTGGAGCTACAGGGCATGTGTTGAGCTGGGCCTAGAGCTGCAGAGGCGGTGTGGGCCTGCAGGAGGCAGTGTTGAGCGCCCTGTTGGTGTGGGCCTGCAGGCACGGTGTGGAGCTGCAGCGGGCGGTGTGCCCTGGATCTCACCCTGCAGGGGGCGGTGTGGGCCTCACCTGCAGGGGGCGGTGTGGGCCTGACCTGCAGGGGGCGGAGTGGAGTGCCCTGGCACTGTGGTCCTGCAGAGGGCGGTGCGGGGCTGGCCGGAAGGGGGCAGTGCGGGGCTGGGCCGGCAGGCGGCGGCGCGGGGCTGGGCCGGCAGGGGGCGTTGCGGGGCCGGGCCGGGCCGGAAGGGGGCGGTGCGGGGCTGGGCCGGCGCGGTGCCGGCAGGGGGCGGTGCGGGTCGGGCCGGCTTGGGGCGGTGCGGTGCCGGCAGGGGGCGGTGTGAGGCCGGCGCTCCCTCTCCGCCTCCTCCTCCCCTCCCAGAAGTGACGCCATCTTGGAGCGCGTTGTGTGAAGCCGCGGCCGGCGGAAGGACGATGTTGGTTGGAGGCCCGGAGCCTGCGGTCTGGGTTTGATTTGGTTGCTCGCTCTCCGCTCGGTGTTTGCTCCCTCACTGCGTGGAGCTGGCGAGGGCAGAGCCGATGGCCGCGCACTAAGCCCGGCCCGGGTCTCGCGGAGCCGCTCCGTCCTCCCGGCTCAGGAAGAGTTGATGAAGTGATGCGGGTGTAAAGAGAAGACGGAGCCCCGAGTGGAGAGAAGGTGAGCGGGGCCTGGCAAAGCAGT